>JAUIMM010000092.1:10710000-13455833 GCA_031769625.1 Taudactylus pleione
TGTAGCCGCCAGAGGTGAACTTGGTCTCCTCCTTACAGCAAAAGCTGAGACTTCTCTTAAATGATCCAAACTCTCGCAGAACAATGTTCTGACAATTAAATCTAGCTCAGGTGTTCCTATTAGAGATCCCTTACATATTACTGAGGAATTTTGTAAATTTTATACTAATTTATATAACCTTTCGTCTTCTTCAGGCAGTTCATTACCTGCTGTGGACTCAGTACAAAACTTTTTAGCCAGCTGTCATTTACTTAAATTATCCTCTTCAGTCCTTGAATCTTTAAATGTTGCAATTGAGTCGCAGGAGATCTCAGAGGTGATAGGGAACCTTAAAGCAAATAATGCCCCTGGCCCTGACGGCTTTACAGCTACTTACTATAAATCCTTTGCCCCCCTGCTCTCCCCCCATCTTGCCACGGTGTTCAATGGTGTGATGTCTGGTGGTTCTTTCTCCAAAGAGGCCCTTGACGCCAGGATTATTGTTATTCCCAAAGAAGGTAAGGACCACTCCAATTGTGCCCATTACAGACCCATCTCGCTGTTGAACACCGATGTCAAGATTTATTCAAAGATACTTGCCAACCGCCTGAATTCAGTGCTGCCTGACTTGGTCCATAATGATCAGGTTGGCTTTATAACAGGGAGGCAAGCCAGAGACAACACTAGGCGAGTTGTTAGTCTCATTCACTCTATCAATTATACTCGAACCCCAGCCCTGGTGCTCTCCCTGGACGCTGAGAAGGCCTTTGACCGGATCTGCTGGCCCTTCATGTTTCAAACTTTGAGGGCCTTCGGCTTGGGTGGTAATTTTCTCCAGGGCATCCTGGCCCTATACTCTACCCCTTCAGCTAGGGTCTTCGTCAACGGTCTTCTCTCGTCCCCTCTTCGTATAACTAATGGCACTAGACAGGGGTGCCCTTTGTCGCCTCTGATCTTTGCCCTTGTCATTGAACCCCTTGCAGTGCAAATACGCCTTGACTCGAATATTAGGGGTGCGTCACTTAGAAAGTCTAAATACAAAATATCTGTTTTCGCTGATGACGTACTCCTAACCCTAACCTCTCCTCATACATCTCTCCCGAAACTTTTTCAAGTTTTGACTGATTACGGCTCACTTTCGGGCTATAAGGTCAACTTTTCTAAAACTGAGTCTCTTGCACTTAATATAACACATAGGGCCTTGGATCTTGCGTCACAATTATAACTTTTCCTGGCGCCCCTCTAAAATTAAATATTTAGGAGTCTACATAATAAGCAGTTACGACACTTTATACTCTGCAAATTTCCCCCCTATGCTTAAAAAAATTAAACTGGACCTTCTTCGATGGCGTGTTCTAATAATTTCCTGGTTAGGCAGAATAGCAGCAGTCAAGATGAACCTTATGCCTAGATTACTCTACCTCTTCCAGACCCTCCCTGTTGCTGTTCTCAAATCAACTTTATTGCAAATACACAGGTGGTTTGTCCAATTCGTATGGAAATCCAAACCTCCCCGCATTGGTTTCCTGACTCTTTGTCGTCCCACCACTAATGGGGGAAATGGATTTCCCGATATTAACCTTTATTACTATGCTACCCATTTAAGTCAGGCAATAGCCTGGTTTACATTATCTCAAATAAACCGCTGGGTGGAAATTGAAACTAAGTTGTGTAATGCCTCCTCCATATCTACAATAATAGGCTTGTCTTCACCTGATAGACCCCAATCTGCTCGCTCACACCCGGTTATCTCCTTTACATGCGCTATATGGGATTACTGTAAATCCCATTTTAACACCACCACCTACCCATCCCCATTACCCCTGTATGGCCGAACCCAGCATTCTCCCCAGGTTTCAACCTTGCCCGTTTTTCTTCATGGATTAAAGGTGGGGTCAGGGTGGTATCTGATATCTGTGAGTCGGATGGATGCGCCCCTCTGGATTCCCTACAGAATAAATTTAATATATCTTCTGTTAATACTTTTACTTATATTCAAATACGTCACTTTATTAACTCTTTTCCCATTAATTCAATTGTAAGATCTTTAACACCTTATGAGTCTTTATGTCTCCGCATTCCTCTTATGAAAGGTATTATATCTGTCATCTATAATCTTTTATTGAATGTTAATTTACCAGATACACCTGGCCATGAACTTCAGTGGGAAAAGGATCTGGGGAGCCCACCGGATGAGGGCACATGGTCTGTGGTGCGGGAGAGGGTATCCAAATCTTCTATTTCCACCTTAATAAAGGAAAATGCCTACAAGATATACTACAAATGGTACCTGGTACCTACCCACCTGCATAGAATGTATCACCTAGCATCTGATCGTTACTGGAGAGATTGCTGTGAGGCAGGCACCTACATTAACATATGGTGGTCATGTCCTAAAATAGCCACATTTTGGGATGAGGTTGCTGTCCTCCTTTTGGAAATACTAAAAATACCACTGACTAAATCTCCCTGGTCTTTTCTCCTTGGCTGTCCACTCGAGGGCCTCAATCCACATGCTGATAAGCTTTTTTCACATATCTTAAACGCAGCTCGATGTTTAGTTGCAAGGCACTGGAAAGATATCAACCCTCCTCCTCGCCAACAATTCATAAATAAAATCTGCCATGTGGCGGCCATGGAGAAAATTTCAGCGTATCTCCATAACACCTTCCATAAGTTTCTTATGGTTTGGGGTGACTGGTTTCTTTATAATAACACCACACCACATGGATCCCTACCCTCTTGCTTTTCGAACCTACTACTTTAATGATCATAATTCACCTATTATCTGTTTTAATTCTGGACTCGGTCTCCTCTTTAACTCCCATGTCCCCCCCAACATATGTTTCCCCTTCTTTCTCTTCTTTCCTTCTTTCTTTTTCTTTTTCTTCTCTCTACCCCCTACGTAGTTCTGCTTTCCATGTATATTTTTTCAATATTTTGTATTGCTCTATGTGATCTATTCTAATTAGATTGGATTGTTGATATATGTGCTAACATGATATCGTATTGTTTTGTCGATCTGAATATTTCATATACCTCTTTATTTGATTATGTATAGTTGTATTATTTTACTTCTGTAAAATCTACAAATGAACTTGTTAAAAAAAAAAAAAAAAGAACGATGCTGCGATTGGAGGCTGGTCTCACCTTATGCGGTAGTTTGGTACAATAACTCCGCTTTACACCATCTCTCCCTAGGGATTTTTAGTTTAAAATATAGGTATGCCTATATAATTCCACAATCAATTAGGTATACCTATAATTCCGCAATCAACTATATCCAGGCAACCTACGCACCTGGCTAATACTGGGTTGGGAAGCCGCCTGGGATTACCAGGAGCTGTAGTATGTATGTATATATATATATATATATGTATATATATTCTTGGGTGCTCGCTTCGACAACACGTACACTATTTTTGTAAGCCGGGGCTTACATTGTGATAGTCACAATTTCCTAAGACATTGCTCTTCTAGTACAGGGACCCTGTACATGTCCGGTGGCCTTGGATGTCCACACATGTATGTAAAGATATGTACTTACATAGGTGCTCCAAGGGCACTAGGTGTCTAGATTCCGCCCAGACTGTTCTAAAGGGGCTTTCTGCCTCACGACACTTGGGTCTTGAGCTATCGCATCGTGACCTTGGGCAATATCTAGTATAGTGCTGTCCCTGTCAGTCAATATCTAATGCGCCCTTTTTCAGGGGGCCTATTATTATTTATAACTGCAGTAATTTTCTCCAGTGGCGCACTTGGCAGCGCCCGATACTTATAAGACACTAAGAATGCAGTATTCTAGGTGCTATATTAGCATGCTGATCTCCTGGTGCAGGAGTCTGACAGTAAACTTACTATGTTGGTACTACTCTTCCTTTCGAAGAGATTGACTTCTCATGCAACTATGTATATGTATGTAAGTGTGTGTATATAATTATATATTCCCATTCTTTGTATGAATATTCCATAATAATTGGGAAAACCTGTTTATAACCCTAGCTGTGGTTATGACTACAGATATATACCTTCTTTAACTGGGAATCCTAACACATTCTATGTCTACGTCCAGGTACCCTTCTCAGTATAAATTCCGGTACTCCATGAGACTTGTCGCAGACTGAACAAGCTAACTCAGCAAGAGAAGTCTCTAAAGCAATGACCCTTAGATAGATTCCTATCAGAACATAGAGAATCCAGGTTCTATTCCATCCTCAGGGCTTAATTGGTTTAAATACAACAGACTGCAGTTACTGCTACTATGTCTGAAGGCCTGAGGGCAGCTCGCCGAGATAGGCAAGGTTGTATTATATTGGTGGGCGTAAATCCTTGACCCTGCGGTTCAATTTTTATAGTTTATTTTCCATTTCCCTCTCGTTTTGACTAGAGATGTGCGCTGGCCCTCATGTTTTGATTTTGGATCTGGATCTCTCCTGGTTTTGGATCTGAATTGGTTTTGCCAAAACCTCACCTCCATGTTTTGATTTTCGATCTGGATATTTTCTTAAAAAAAAAAATCATAAAAGCAGCTAAAATCACATAAAATGGGCATGTTTTTGTTCCTACAGTATTAACCTTGATAACATTTATTGCCAGTCATTTCCAATCAATTTTGACCACCTCACAATATTATTTATTAAGGCCAAAAGGTTGCATCCTGCTAGCTGGCTAAGCTTAGCGACACAGATTTCCAACAAGGATACAGTGTGTTATACAGTGTGGGTTGGATACACCAATAGTGCACTTACTGTGACAACAGTGTCGGCAGAGCGGGGTTGCCGACTGTGTCCTCAGTACATGGAATGGTAGTACTGCGGTGCTGGCCGTGTCCTCAGTGAAGGGTACCGGCGGTGTCGGCAGTGCAGGGGTGCCAGCGGTGTCTTTAGTGCAGGTTTGCTGCCTGTGTCGGCAGTGCAGGGGGTTGCTGATGGTGTCCTCAGTGCATGGAATGTCTGTGGGAGTGCTGGCAGTGTCCTCAGTGCAGGGTACCGGGGGTGCCAGCGGTGTCCTCAGTGCAGGTTTGCTGACTGTGTCGGCTGTGCAGGGGTGTTCTCAATGCAGGTTGCCGGCGGTGTTGGCAGCATGGGGGAGCCAGTGGTGTCAGCAGCAGGGCTGCCGGCGGTGGCAGCAGTGGGGGTGCAGACAGCTGGTGTGTTAGCAGCAGGTTTGTCGGCAGCGGGGGGTGCCGGCCGTGAGTGTGCCGGCAACGGGAACCAGCGCCATCTTCTTTTTTCCCTGCATTCAATGGGCTTAACGCTGATTGGCTGAGAGCTGTGGCAGACGGCTCTGTCAGCCAATCAGCGCTTTGCCCATTGAAGGCAAACCGATTTTTAAAAATTTCCAACAGAGGATCGCAAGGTTTTGCCTCGATTAGGGATTTGTTCGGGCGGGTCCGGTTCTCGGGGAACCGGACCCGCTCACCTCTAGTTTTGACCACTATAAATGACATGGGTCACGGGGGGATCCATTCTCAAATATGTAAGACCGGTACAGAGTCTTAGTTAATATCTTAAGCTATCCTGTGATTCTGCCTCTTTGGCTAATACGCACTTCACCATCATAAGTGTTAATGATACTTACACTAGCAAACTGTTTTTTTGGGGGGGTATATGTATAATCTATATACAGTATGCATACACATCCCTAATGGAACAAGCTCAGGTATAGAAATGTGGTCCTGTTGTGTGACCTTCATGTCTCCACTAACAATTCTGCTAGTTTCTACAGTATTTTCTACTGCATCATCTCCAGACTGAAGTCCAAGCTGTAGAGCATTGGGTCTTAGACGACTCTATACCTGACAAGGCAGTTTTCTGTGCGATGGAAAAGGTCAGTGACATTCTACGTAGCGTCCAGAGGGCTTCTGGTCGCTCACAGGTAAGTAGGCTTACCCCACTAAAGCCTCGGAAGATGCTTCTATTAATGCATCCTGACATTACATAGCCGTTATTCTCCTTTCCCCACCCTAGCTACTGTCCTAGCAGCCATCAGTTCTTTTCTGGTAGTTATGCTACATTCTGGACTGAGGTGCATCTATGGGCTAGTGCACATGTTTACATTAAAGTGCGACAGACCTGAGCGAAAAATATGGTCTATCTTCTAATTTTAATTTTGCATACTTACAAATTTGCAGTTTCATTCACTCACTTAGCAAACCTCACAAAATGCGAGAACCTACCACATCGAAGCACAAATGCATATATAACCCTGGCTGCAAGGGATCGATATCTATTTTGTACTCGATGTTAGCCCCCTCATCTCTTGAATTTAAGGAACCATTTGAGCAGATCTGGGAACGAGACTTAGGGATTAGTTTAGAGGACGACAACTGGGCAGATATTAGATAATGGGTGGCTAAGTCCTCCATTAACACTATTATTAAGGAAAATTCCTTCAAAGTTTACTCGCGCTGGTATATGGTTCCTGCAAAACTACATCAGATTTTCCCAGGGTCTTCGTACTTATGTTGGAGACAATGTGGCCAAACAGGTTCCTTTTTACATGTATGGTGGGACTGCCCTGTGATATCCAAGCTTTGGGACAAAGTCACATCTTTGGTGTTCAAGGTGCTCAGTGTTTCTCCCCCTAGAGACCCTCTACATATGCTTTTATGCAAACCCACTGGCTCTCTCTCTAAACCTCAGAACAACCTTTGTGGTCATATCTATAATGCTACTAAACTGTTGATCGCCACAAACTGAAGCCACGGCAATAGCCTCATTGTTAAATAAAATTTGGTATTTGGCTTCTATGGAATATATCACTGCACTTCTTCATGATTCCGTGAATAAGTTTCATGCTACCTGGGGCCCTTGGTATTCTGCATTACATAGACAGTTGCCCGGAATGGAGTGATTTTGATTTATTGTAAGTGATAAACTATACCGTAGTTTGCCTTTCTTTAATCCTACCCCCTCCCCCTTTTTTTTTTTTTTTTATTCTCTTCTCCTTTGTATTCTTTCTCTGTATATTTTTATTTTCTTTTGTTTTATGTATTTTTGTAACAAATCAAAAATTTGATGTGGATTTTTGTGAAGTTTTATTTTTTGGATATGTTATTTGATATATTTGAATTGTTGATTATTCAAATATTTTTTTGTGTATGTTTATTTGTTATGTATACATTTTCAAAAATTATAAATGAATAAAAAGAGATTTAAAAAAAAAAAATACTTAGGACTAAAAGGGATATTTAGACTGACTATAGTGTGAAGGAGGGATCTAATCTCATTCCAAAAAGAAACGAGTTTAGGACAGGTCCATATCAGTACTACATCTCCAACACAAATCGGAGGCATCTGGGAACATTTTGTTTAGTTTGAATGGGACATAATGCCATCTATAATAGAGCTTATAGACGTTTTCTTTGATACATATACAAATGGAACTGGAAGACGTACACAAATGGAACTGGAAGACACATTAGTAGCAGATACCCACACTCTTTTGTACAATACTATTTCATTTTTCAGTACTTGTATTTACTAACTCCAAAAAAAAAAAAGTGTGACAGTCATTATGTTCCACGCAGGAGGCCTTGTTGGTTTTACTGTTCAGTACCGCTTGATATTTTCATTACCCTGACAACTACCTTCATGGTTGTCCTAGTGCTCTAGCCTCGCTGTATGGGATGCTTCCCTATATTGGTAGCTTGCTCTCCCTGGGTGGCTGTTGCATCCGTGATTATGAACTGCTAGGGTATCCTGGTTTTCGGGCCAGAAGCTGGTACTGACTACACACTTCTATCATGTTGGAAGTCGTCTGTTGTTTATTGCTTTGGTTTTCAGCTGCAGGGTTCCAGTTGCTGTTTTATCCCTCTGTTTCCAGAATGAGTTGTACTGCTGTCTGAACCTCTGCAAGGAGTTGTAGTCTCAATCCTCCCGATGCTGCCTCTGCATTATGCCCAGTGGAATCTCCACTCGTTGAGACTTCTATAATCGAACCCTTCCGCTGGTTGAAAACCCCATCATTGTTGGACCTCAAAAAGGGTTATGGTTGACTGTTCAGTTCTTGGCTTTGGCCTTCATGTAGTCTCCTTGTTAGAGGAGTCTGTGAACAGGATCCGCTCTGTATCTGTAGATCTGTATAATTATACATATATCTATATGATTTGTTTATGCCCGGCAGTGCTGGGATTCTGCTGTCGGCGATTGTAGCATCTTCCTGTTTTAGTCTATGGTGCGATTTTCTCAGGTTTTGTTCTCGTGTTACTGCCTTCTATGGATTCATGTTGGGACTCTCTGCTAACAACCATCTGGGTTGGTTTGTTTTCAGCTGAGATTATGGGGTTCTGACACTTCTCCTATGCTGTTGTCCTCTAGATGGCAGTTCTGTTCCATTCGACTTATGCTGTCTGTTGTGGAATTTTCTGTGGCTGTTCAGTGAGGGTTCAGTGACAGAGTTCTGATTGTTTCCTGTGCTCATGACACTTGATCCTCAGTTCTTGCTTTTCCATTGGGCCTACGGTTCTTGGCACTCCCTGTTTCGGTTTGTCTGCGGGGTCAGCAAGTTCTCCGTGCTTCCCACCCAGGAGGTTGGTCGTGGGACGTCCCCACTGTCTTGAGCTCCAGTGTCCCCTAGTGGATGAAGGAGAAAACAGGATTTTGGTACTTTACTGATAAATCCCTTTCTCCGATTCCACAGGGGACACCCAGCGCTGCGTACTTATCGTTGGGTTTGGTTCCCTCTATGGTTATGTGACTGCATGTGTTCCCTGCAGTGGGTTCCTCTTTTCTCCTTCAGTCGGTCTTGTTACATTCTGTGGACTTCTCCTACTCCTCGTTTTCCTGTTATCCTCCGTCTCCTCTCGAGCTCAGATCTTAAACTGGGGCTGATGGGCCATAGAGGGGGAGGAGCCAGTCACACTTCTAAATTATTTAAAGTGCCAGGCTCTACTCTACCACTGTCAATACCGCACTGTCTTGAGCTCCAGTGTCCCCTGTGGAATCGGAGAAAGGGATTTATCGGTAAGTACCAAAATCCTGTTTTCATCGCTGGCAGGGCTGGCAACAGAAATCTTGGGGCCCGGTACACTGATATTTCTGGGGGGCCCCTCCCCCCCTATCCCTGAGGATGGCATAAAAATATAATATAAGATACTAACGGCGGTACTCACAGGAGTTCTATAAATACCAATAGGTCATATTAACTTCCCTTTCACTATTGGTGATTTCTTGAACCTTTTTGAGTCCTGTGAGTGCCGCCATCAGTATCTTGTTAAATAGTGGTTGGTGTCTTTCACCTGGGGAGGGCACCAGAGCAAGGTATATGTTATCATATTCTATCAGTGGAGTGCTGGTCTTTTGTGTGATATATATATATATATATATATATATATATACACACACACACACACACACCCATATATATATGTATATATATATATATATATATATATATATATATACACACACATTCACATATATACATGTGTGTGTGTGTGTATATATATATATATATATATATATATATATATGCACACACATATACGTGTGTATGTGTGTATATATATATATATATATATATATATATCCCCATTTTTACATATTTATTTGAAAGTTACAGCAAAAGAAGTATCAACAAACTTATAGTAAAAAGACACAGGCTAATTTACCTCAAAACAGTCTGTTGGTGAAGGCTCGGGCTGCTGACTTGCCAGTCACTCTGGCTCCTGGGGGAGACTGACATCCAGGGAAGGTGTTTGTAGGAGAGATACAGGCCTTCGGCTTTATGCCGTTATGAACTGAGTTTTCGCCCGGCGGTCGGCACTGACTGTTACTCCCTGCTCCCCGACTGCAGTCTTGCTCTTCTAGCTTTCCTGTGGGCCGCAGTGGAAGGAAAGAGCCGGTGCCTGGGACAGCATCATGCGTGATGACGTTGCGCATCGCGATGTCATCCATATTCCCAGAGTACCGGACCAGACCAAGTGACAGCACTGGTAAGGGGGAGGTGTTGGGGCAGCTTAATCATTTTTGGGGGCCTATTTGCAGAATGCGCTGGTCGGGCAGCTGTACCATTTAGTTTGTAATTAACTATTAGGTGCTAGGGCCCTATTTTGTGCCCCTGAACCTCGGGGCCCCTCTAAACCCGGGGCCCGTTGTACCCTTTGTACCCCCCCTGTCGCCAGGCCTGATAGCTGGCATGAGGTGATGAATGTTTGTTTGACAGGATCTCTAATGATTACTAAACTCGCCATATTTATCATTTCTAGTGCTGAGTTTTCTAATGCAGTTGGTGTGAATTTGTATCAAGCAACACCACTTTAACAGTGGGCCTCAAAATGTTTACATCCACTTCCGCTCACACAACACATCCACACAGGAGAGTAACACATCTTTCATTTTACCTGTTTGTTTTTTTTTCTTATTACTGTATGATACCCATGGGAAGGGTTTACTGTTTTATAGAAAACAGTGGTCCTTATCAAATAAAGAGAGAAGTTGTATATATGACAGTGCACTAAGTACTAGATTTACTATTTTAATTCTTACCCTTATACTTACCCTCCCCCCTTCTCCCCTTAACCTTCCCTTCTATTAGCCAAACCCTCCCCACCCTGCACCCTAACCCTCCCCGTTAGTGCCTGAACCTAACCCATCCCCCTTTGTGCCTAAACCTAACCCTTCCCCCTTTCTGCCTAAACCTAACCCTTGCCCCTTTCTGCCTAAACCTAACCCTTGCCCCTTTCTACCTAAACCTAACCCTTGCACCTTTGTGCCTAAACCGAACCCTCCCCCCTTAGTGCCTTCCCTAACCCTCCCCCCCAGTAGTGCTTAACCCTAACCCCCCCATTGGTGCCCAACCCTCCACCCTAGGGGTGCCTAACCCTAACCTCCCCCCAAAAAACCTAACCCTGCTATGCTGCATAACCCTCCCCCCCCCTAACGCTAAGGGCGCCCTGGACTTACCTCGTTCGGGCAGCCATCCTTCTGGATTCCGGCGTCGAGATTAAGATAGGCGTCGGTATTTAGACTCCTATCTTGTCGGGCTTACCTCATTGGGATTTAGACCGGCTGCATCGCTGCAGCCGGTCTCCTAACTACATCCCATTCTACGTATCTGTAGTTAACTTAGTTCATTTTGTAACTTTTGTAGCAATTAGATGTTGAAGGAACTAAATCAACATTACAATATATATCGATACTGTTGCCATTTATCTTCATAGCTTATGTTTTACTGTATTAATCTGCGTACACACTAAACGATGTGTGTACCCGATGATCCCAGCGCCGACGGGCCAACATATCGGGCGGTCCATATACACTGGGCGATCTGGTGCCTGATATGCCAGCCCCCTCGCATAGCGCAGCATTGGATCGTCAACCGCATCGCCTGATCTTACATGCAGCACATAAGATCAGGCGATGAGGCTGACAACCCCATGGGAGCACACACTACACATTGTAGTGCATACACACTACATATTTTTAATGATTTGTCGTTCTGATGTGTTGGAATTGGCCATATCCTTAAAGATATTGTGTAGTGTGTAGGGGCCTTAAGCCTTTTAATTAACTATGGTAAGCTTATTTTAGTGAAACAGCCTTTATGGAAGCGAGATACTGGTAGTTAATATTGATATTCAGTTATTGTTTTGTTACTATTAATTATTAATATGATACATTTTATCTTATAAAACAGAATATAGTAAGCCTCCTTTTCTTCTTCAGGGTATGCCATTGGGATATTATGGTTGGAGAAATCCAGGCACCAAACAGTTAAAGCTTCAGCTGCCAGGATGCCTTGGGTCCTTCTAATATATACACCGCACCTAGCCACAGGCCTTCAGTTGTTCGTTTGGTGCGGCAGGATCAAGACGCACATTTGTAACGGGACTGCTCAGACAGTCCTAAGCTTTTATTTTATGTTTTTGGGCTGGCAGTACTAAGCGTCTGAATTAAGACGGATATACTGCGACTCCATCTACCTCCGCCGGGCCGCAACACCAGTAACTGGGCTGGTGATTTCGGCGGGTCACAGCTGAGCTTGCTAGCAGCAATGCTGTAACCTGGACTGCATCTGGACGCACAGAGATATCAGGTAAGGCGTTCCTCGCTTATGGGGAATTGCTTCTGGTGCCATGAGACGCACCAGAAGCCGCTGCAGTCAAGGCCCGGGATTATCCGCGTCCTCCCTACCGCTACCACAGGGCCATCGTTACCGGCTGGTTAATGCAGCTTAGGGGAGGTGGGCGCTCCCCTGGCAGCTCCTCCCCCGACCCAGTCCCTTGCAAAGGGTTTTTACACGTCTGAGTTGCTCCGCTTACCCTCCATGTGTATATGAGATGCACAAGTACACTGCTGTAGCTGTTGGTTTCAGGAGGGTTTGGGTCAGTCTCCGTGTACACCTCTCCCGTGGTTAAGGTATACAGGGCTCTATATCCTACAATTCCTGGTGTTTGTGTAGTTGATTTAGAGTCCATTGTAATTATATTACATATGCATTGTATGTGACTGTTTGCTAGCTGCTATTGACATGGTCTTTTATTTCTGTGTGTCAATTATAAATATCACTATTTTTTCTTTCCATCCTTTGGGGTGGAGGTTTTTCTTTGAGTACTTCGCATTCATTTTTGATGGCTGTCACATAGCATTGCATTTATTACCTTTATGAACATATCTAAAGATAAAGGGAAACAGGAGGGGGAGCCCCCTGTGCTGGTTTCATGTAAATCATGTATGGTCTATATGTCATTTTAGGACGTAAAGGATGGTTTATGTGTTGTCTCTTATAAATAACCACCTCACCAGTCCAGTTTACCTGTCTCTGGACAAGAGCCATCTTTGATATCCTCTTTGTCCCAGGTAATCTATATGGCTGCTCCCACAATGCCTCTTTGGATGGGGTATCCACAGCATGCTTTGTTTGCATCGCCAATGCATCTGTCCTGATAAGATGTCAGAGTATGGCACCATCTAATTTTGAAAGCAGACCGGTAGTGACTAAGGCGCCTAAGCGCAAGTTATATTTTTATCAGTCTACTCACCATATGGATTCAGAAGCATCATCAGAGGAATCAGATGATGCGCAAGGTTCTTCTCCAGGGTCTAGCTCTGGGGAGGAGGACCATTCGTTCACAGTGGATGTTCCTTCTTTGGTGATTATATTACATATGCATTGTATGTGACTGTTTGCTAGCTGCTATTGACACTGGGCCTGATTCAGACCCGCTTGCGAGCGCTGAGCGCTCGCTAGCGGGTCGATGTTGGCCAAGTGCGCATGTGCACGACGGAGTCGGCACCATCGTGCGCATGCGCGAGACCCGAATAACGACGGCCAAGCCGTAGCACCAAAGGGGGCGTGCTGTTGATGGTGACAGCACGCCCCCTTTGGTGGGTGTGCCGGGGGCGTGGCTGCCCAGACGGAGGCGTTCCCATGGGAACGCCTACCGTCTGGGGCCGGCCCCACTGATAGAGCCAAAAGCACTCCAGGGCTTGCGGCAACAAGACCCTTCCACAAGGGTCTCGTTGCAAGCCCAATGGTTGCGATGGTCTTGACCATCGCGACCATCATTTTGGCCGCTAGCTATAGGCCGCTCTTAAATTCAGAGGGAGGGCCCTGATTCAGAGCGATCGTTCTGTCAGAGCGTCCGGCTTTGAATCAGGGCCACTGTCTTTTATTTCTGTCTGTCAATTATAACTATCACTATTTTTTTCTCTCCATCCTTTGGGGTGGAGGTTTCTCTTTGAGTACTTAGCATTCATTTGAGATTTTGTGAAGGCTGTCATATAGCATTGCATTTATTACCTTTATGAACATGTCTAAAGATAAAGGGAAACAGGAGGGGGAGCCCCTGTGCTGGTTTCATATAAATCGGGTATGGTCTATGTGTCCTTTCAGGATGTAAAGGATGGTTTGTGTGTTGTCTGTTATAAAGAGCCACCTCTACACAATAAAAACTGAATCGCACTCTGCGCACCACACTGTAAGGTGCTGCCGACAGGACAAAAAATGAAGGCTTCAACTCCAAAAACAGACAATTAAATACAGTAAAAATATTGTCCCATACTTGGTGCAAAAAAACAGTCTCTCAGAGAAAATATAATCGAGCAAAAGAAATGTACTTTCCTTTTATATTGAGGTCAAACACTTTCTAAATATTCCCAGCAGTTTTTTTTCTTTTCTTTTCATTAGAAGAATCACTCCCTTAGATCACTCCAATATGTGTATAGATAACTCAAAGGAAAAAAGAAACAGAAAAAAATATAGTGCAATATTGCCAGAAAAATGAATACAATGTATTTAGTGCATCACACTCACATAAAAAATATAAATAAAAGCATATCACCACAAACACGTGGTTAATTGGCTCATCTGGAGCTGTTACTCATCCAGCTATGGCTGGAGCCTGGTTAGCCAAAGCTGTTGAAGAATGGATGGGGGCATTGGAAGACTCGCTACCAGATGCTACCAGAGAACTGAGGATGTATATCTCCCACATACGGGAAGCGGCTTCCTATCTGGGAGGAGCTGCAGTAGATGCTGGAATTTTAGCTTCTAAAGCATCAGCAGCTTCAATAGTGGCATGCAGGGCCCTTTGGTTAAGATCCTGGAAAGCTGATACAGGATCAAAGAGGGTGCTAGAAGTCTTACCTTTCTATGGAAAGGTACTTTTTGGAGCAGAGTTGGATAAAATTATAGCTACTCTGGCTGCTTCAAAATCAGCATATCTGCCATCTACGGCGACTATAAAGTCTAAGTAGGTGTCCTTTCGGTCCTTCTGTCCTCAGGGATGAACAAGGGAACAGTCTTAATCTAGGTCGACTAGTTTTCGCAAGACAACAAGGCGACAAACTAAGAGGTCTGGGCCGCCAAGACGTCCAGCTTCTAAACCGGACGACAAACCTTCGGCCTGATGGGATGTGCCTCCTCCTGGGGGATGCCAGGGTGAGAGGCCGACTTCTTCAGTTTCCGGATTATTGGCATCAAACAACAACAGATGCATGGGTCCGAGAAGTAGTGTCTCAGGTTTATGACCTCACTTTCAGGAGGCATCCTCCCTAGAAGTTCTTTTGCACAGATCCTCCATCAGATGCGGTTAAGGCCTTGGCCTTTCAAGAAGCCATTCACTCCTGCTACAGGCGGGGGTAATAATCCCGGTTCCTGTGTTGCAACAGGGACTGGGTTATTATTCCAATCTATTTCTGGTTCAGAAACCGAATGGGCCTTATCGCCCTATACTAAATCTAAAAACCCTAAGTTTATCCATTTACTCAAGTTTCGGATGGAAACTCTCCGGTAAATTAACCATGCTACCAACAATTTTTATGGGTTGATGTCCTTCAGCATCATTACCAATTTCAGGCTCTACCCTTTGGCCTATCTACGGCTCCCCAGGTATTTACCAAAATAATGGCAGTCATGACGGCCTATCAGGCGTCAGGGTCAGAATTCTGCCATATCTGGATGACATTCTGATATTGGCACAGACTCCGGTTGTTTTACAAAGCCATCTTTACGTGACCATAGCCTGCCTACGAAAGCACGGCTGGACAATCAATTGGAATAAATCGTCACTTTCTCCAACACAGCAGATAGTACATCTGGGAGCGTTGCTGGATTCTCGGGCACAAATGGTATTTCCGCCAGAGGACAAGATTGTGGCGCTGTCATTACGAGTATGCAAGCTGCTATGCAAACGAAGGGTATCCATTCTGTTAGCAATGCAGGTGGGGTATGCTCAGTTCCATTCCAGGCCTCTGCAAAAGTTGATTGTCTCTAATTGGAACGGATAATATTGTCTAATAAAGTCTCAGAGGATCATTCTCACTCGAGAGGTTCGTCTCTCTCTCTCCTGTGGTGGCTGAGAAAGCATCATCTGAACAAAGGGTGACCATTCTGGATTCCAAATTGGGTGCTTCTCTCCACAGACACCACTCTTCGCAGATGGGGGCAGTGACAGGTCATCACACCTTTTAGGAAAGTCATCTGCCAATAAACATTCTGGAACTGCGTGCAATGTACAAGGCACTTATCATAGCACAGGACCTGCTCCAGGGCAGGCCGGTCCAGATTCAGTCAGACAATGAGCCTACAGTGGTCTACCTCAATCATCAGGGAGGCACAAGAAGTTACGCAGCCATGAAAGAAGTGACAAAGGTTCTGATCTGGGCAGAATGTCATCTTCCGGCCATCTCGGCAATATTAATACCGGGAGTACTCAATTGGGAAGCAGACTTCATAAGTCGCCAGGACATACATGCCAGCGAGCGGTCTCTTCATCCAGGAGTGTTTCAGCTCCTGGTAAATAAATGGGGTCTACCAGAGATAGATCTCATGATGTCACAACCACAAGGTCCCCAGGTACGGGTCCAGAGACCCATCAGCAGCCTTCGTGGACGCACTGGCAGTAAGTTGGGACTTCAAACTGGTGTATTTCTTTCCTCCGATTTCTCTCCTTCCAAGAGTTCTCAGGAAATTCAAGCAGGAAGGCGTAACAGAAATAATGGTGGCTCCGGGATGGCCCAGATGACATACAGAATTTGCCCGTAGACATTCCGTATCCTATTCCACTATGGCAGGTTCTGCTAACGCAGGGTCCCTGCCAGCATCCGGACTTACCTCATCTGGCTTTGACGGTGTGGCTCTTGAATCTTCCATCCTAAGAGCAAAGGGTTTTTCTAGTTCTGTAATCAAATGATGCTTAGGGCATGGAAGCCTGCCTCTGCCCGCATCTATTACAGAGTTTGGCATCCTTTTGATCAATGGTGTTCCCATAGGAGGTATGATCCTAAGGTGTTCGGGATTTCCAGGGTACTGGCTTTTCTTCAGGTGGGGTTAGAAAGCGGCCTCCGCCTGCCCACTTTGAGAGTGCGTGTTTCTGCACTGTCAGTCTGGTTCAACAGGATTGCATCATTGCAAGATGTTATATTTTTTTTCCTAGGAGTTCTGCGAGTTCAGTCTTCTTTTGTTAAACTGGTAGCACCGTAGGATTTCTTTGGTTTTTAAGGGGCTACAACAGGGGTCTTCAACCTTTGGCCCTCCAGCTGCTGTGGAACTAAACATCCCAGCATGCCCTGCCACCGTTTTGATATAACAGCATGCTAAAACTGTGGCAGGGCATCCTGGGATGTGTAGTTCCACAGCAGCTGGAGGGCCAAAGGTTGAAGATCCCTGGGCTACAACCTTCCCCACTTGAACCTCTAGACTCTGTAGATTTGAAGTGGTTGACAGCGAAGACACTTTTATCTTTTTCCTATCTCTTCTGCTCTGAGTCTCTGATCTGGAAGCGCTTTCTTGTCATTCTCCATTTTTTATTTTTCACCAGGATACAGCTGTTCTTTGTACAAAGGAGGGTTACCTTCCTAAGGTAGTGTCCCGTTTTCATGTAAATGAAGAAATTGTAGTTCCAGCTTTTCAGGCTCCTGATCTTTCTGTAGGTGAAGCCTCCCTGGATGTAATTTGTGCTCTCCATATCTATGTGGTGCACAAACTCTGTTAGAAAATCAGATGCTCTTTTTGTATTATATGGTTTTCACAAACGAGGATGGCCAGCTAATAGTCATGCATAGCCATCTCGCCAGAGTCTGCTTATCTCTCGGGTGTACACACAGGCTGATCTCCCTGTCCCAAGCATGGTGACAGCACATTCTACTATTTAGTCGTGGTGCCTCTGCTGAACACGTGGTCTTCTGTCCACACTTTTTTTTAGGTTCTATGCCTTTGATACTTTTGCCTCTCAGGTTGTTTCCTTTGGGCGACGAGTTCTCCTTTCTGCTCAGGAGCGTCCCCCACCCTAGGGGAACTGCTTTAGGACATCCCGGATCCTTATGGACCCTGAAGAAAATTAGTTATGGTAGACTTACCTAGATAACGCCTTTTCTTCGAGGTCCATAGGATCCACAGGGCACCCACCCTGATGCGGAATCAGTATGAAATACCGCCGGCCGCATGGCCGTCGGTTCGATTCCCTGCAGCGCCTGGCCGACAAAAGCAGAGTTCCCGGCAGCGGAAGCCCGACAGCCCTGGAAATCCCGATCGTCGCTAAGGTAAGTATAAACTAACCCCCTAACCCTCCTTAGGGGTGCCTAACCCTAACACTCCCCCCAAGTGCCTAACCCCCCCTTCCCCGCTGCCCAACCCTAAGTTCCCCCGGGGTTGCCTAACCCTCCCTCCCCCTAGCCTAACCCTCCCGGGGGGGTGCCTAACCCTAAGTCCCCCCTCGGGTGCCCTAAACCTAACCCTTTTCCCCCGCGGCTGTCCGCTCTCGGCGCCCGGCATCCCTTCGATCAGGATGCCGGGCACAGGTCTCCCGGCGTCAGGGAAATGACAGGCGTCTAGATATAGACGCCGGTCATTTATCCCACGCCGGGATAAAGCAGTCGGGAAGCAGGCTGTCGGGATTCCGGCAGCCGGCTTCCCGATTGTATACCCCCTGATGCACCTAGCTGCATGGGTAGTTTTTTATTTCGTCACAGATTCCCTTCATTTTGTGTTTTTGGTTTAAGATTGCTCTTCTTATGGACCTCGAAGAAAAGGAGTTATCTAGGTAAGCCTACCATAACTCTTAATTGTCTGCTAGGTTATAGAAGTTAAGGTAGAGGTGACAAAATCCAGTGCTGGAAATATTTCCACAAGTTCTCAAACAATGGGTTTGATTCAGAGCTGAATGCAATACCAATCTTCACCTAGATGAGCAATTCTTTTTGCAGCGCTGTGTGCACAAAAATGTCAAAAAAACTTGTTTAGTGTGAACGCACAAAGGTGCTATTTGTGATCAAGATGCACGGTACCAGAAATGTTGTGGAAATGTGATGAGTGGAAATGTGATGGACGTTCCTGGGTGCACACTTGAAGGAGGCTAGAAATGCATGCAAAAATGGTCCATTCAGTGTGAGTGTCACGGGCGTGCCACATACAGACGCACAGACGCGGACATAGGAGGCCATAGTGAGACGGAGGAACTGCACCTGCCATAGGGCTGGTGTAAGTTTTGATGGTGGCATCTAAGGATGCACCAATCAGTATTACTGCGTGTACAGACTGAAAGAGGGCCTATCAGTCCTTGAACATTCTGGCGCCTGGATATAAACAAGGGAAGGCGCTTATTGTGGCATTTGCATAAAGTCCGCAGGCGGACATCCACCAATAGATGCTGCTGTATGCGCTTCTGTCTCTGACTTAGAATCCGCCCAATGAGTCGGGGTCATTGTTGTACCACAAATTGCTGATAGGAACACAGATTATAGTTTGGGTTTGTTTGTCACGCTGACACCTTATAGCTTTAAATTATATATATATATATATATATATATATATAATGAACCTATGGATCCAACAGGTTTCAGCCATGTAGCATTTATCTATAAAGTAGTCTTTTTTTTAAAGAAGCACAATCTTGGTTTCTGTGATGAAACACACTCTTGTCTTATGTTACTATGCATGTCCCATGTATGTATTTATTCATTAATTGGACAGATCTTCAGTACAAACACAATTCACTAAAAGAATAAGAGTTACAGAATATATTTATTTTATTTGCAGCACAAAAAATCCAATGCAGCATTACAATGGCTGGCTAGAGCAGATGGCCCGAAAAGAAAAAAAGCTTTCACCCTATATTGCTATGTACAAGTAAGTAGATTTACATGCATTTATGTATTTTTATAATGTAACTTATAAGTATATGTGTATGGAAGTATCCCTTATTCTAAGTTACTAACAACACTATGTTTACAATGTATGCTACACTTCAATCTGCACGTACAGAAAGCATGGTAGATCTTCAGAGAGAACTTATATATTGAAAAAAAATCATTAACTTGGCACTTTTAATCAGGGCCGGATTAGCAATGGGGCGGATGGAGCTACAGCTCCAGGCCGCCCATCAAAATAGGCCCACAGCACCGGATTGGTGTGTTGCTGCAGACACAGGAACATTTATTTTCCTGTCTTTTTAGGAGCATAACAATCGGCCCCCGAAGCTCCGCCCATTACAACCCCCGCCAGGCTGTCACCACACAAACAAATCCCGGCCACCCGTCCAGGCTGGGTGTCACACAGATGGCGGCTCAGCGGGAGGTTTCAAAAGCCCTCCCTGCGCCGCATAGTGATCCCGCCTCTCCCCTGCGGCCTGCGCACAGTGCCCTGGTGACAGGAGTGGGGTGCCGGCCGGTGAGCAGATGCAGCTGGGTCGCTTCACATTTAAAATGAAGGGTGATGATTGGTGATCAATCATCATCACCCTTCATTGGGGCCGCAGGACACGAACCGCGGCTCTTGTCTTCTGCCTCGGCTCACCTATACAGCGCAGCCGAGTAGTCAGTCAGTCGGTGTGTCTGTGTTGTTGACACACTGACCGCGGCGCGCACCGTCCTCTGCTGTCTTTATAATGGCATTAAAGGGAGCCAGGAGGAGGAAGGCAGGAGACGGAGTTGTCCTGTTTAATCAGGCATTCTTTTGGTGAACAGCCTGACTGGAACCAGGACTCCCTAAATACCAATGGAGTGTGAGGTATGTGAATGAATTTGATTGATACTAACATAAACTACCTGTTAAATCTGTAAAAATTGTAATTAAATAATGACCTCCATTAATTGAGCACTGATTATCTACCTATCTATATCTATCTATATCTATCTATCTATCTATCTATCTATCTATCTATCTATCTATCTATCTATCTATCTATCTAGCTATCTCATTATCTATCTATCTCATATCTATCTATCTAATATCTATCTATATATTTAATATCTATCTCATATCTATCTATCTATCTATCTATCTATCTATCTATCTATCTATCTATCTATCTATCTATCTGCATAGGCATGCTCCTGTCCCTCCCTCCCACCAGGACATAGAGTATTAAATAATTCCACTACCATTAATTGAGCACTGATTTTATATATATATATATATATATATATATATATATATATATATATATATGAGTCCACAATAGGTACAGCGGCACTCAGGAGACTTCACAAAGAGCGTTTAATTATTTCGACGTTTCGGGATACGGAGACCCCGTCTTCAGGAACATACAGATAAATAACATACAATAACAGTGGTCTTAAATACCTGTGTCTGTGCTGAGTGAATGCAGCTGATCTGCCCACCTCCGGTAAACGGACCCCACACATCCGGTCGCGGCACCCGCGAACCGGAAGTGACGTCATCCACTGCCCGGAGGAAGATACAGTCACTTAATAGTGCAACAACTCTCCTATGTGTGAATAATTAATATACCATCAGCGCTAGCCAACAAATGGATAGCACTATAAAGTGCTAATAATATGCTTGTGCAATGAAGTGAAAATGGAAACAGTGAAACATAAGTGTTTGTTAATTGCTTGCACAAAGGTGGCCACGCTGCCATCTTGTGGCCCGACCACAAAAATGCAAGACAATAATACATTGTGTAACCATATGGAAATATGAAAATATTAAAAAAAAGGACAAACATGTAATGACCATAAAAACATAATACACAAATCTACAACATTATATACTAATGATCATACCTGTAATATACAAAAAATATTGCATATAGAAATGCCACCTCTTGTCTGTTAGTGGACATCAATGGTAGCAATGATATAACAATGTATATGTACATAAAGCACAAAGAGCACAGAAAAACCCCGCCTATATAGATCATAAGGCGACAAAAACAGATATATGTTCTAGTGTATCTGTATAATGGCTGGCGAGCTACATAAAGTAATCCTATAAACAACAAAAAAGATTAAAAGGATTAACTGCCCTATACATGACCCAAGCTGATACCTAATACACAATCCGCACCTTGCTAGAAACCAAGGGATGGGGATTTATGGAGTGCCGGGTCTTTCTTATGTATTCATATTGGTGACTGGAGTCATTTCTGCGAGGCTGTGGTTACGAACCAAGGCACCCTAAGCAAGTATATTTGCAATTTCTGCTGCTGCTGTTGTTCTCTGGAATATATATCATCTTTTTATATTTTTTAAAAAACACTTTTTTTTCAGTTTTGTGGTATAGATATACACATTGATATACCCCTTGTTTGCACAGTGCACCTTTTTTCTTTTTTGGTTGCACCTGGATTATAATATTTTGAAATTGATACAAGCACACTTGCACTTTATTGTTGTATTGCAATGGCTGCTAAAGTTCTGGAGGATTTGGAGGATGCTGCTAGTATGCTTATGTGTGATCACTACGAGACTTTTAGTTTTTCAGATATAGAGGCTGATCAAATTCTGCTCAAGGAACCCATGTTCGACACTAGTGTGGATACTTCCAATGAGGAATTATTCAGAGAGCTATTTAAACTGCATAAGAGACAAATCGATTTTTTGTATCATGGCAGGACTTTGTCGGACTATTTTAGGAATAAGCAGATCCCTCGGGGGTTTAGAGTTCACAACGTTCCTACTATTGGGCGGTACAGCATTCCCTTCTGCAAGAAGTGGATTGCTGTACTAAATAAATGCTCAATGGATTTAATCCTGTTAGTCATTGAAGAATCAACACGTGAATTAAATGACACCAAGGATAAACTTGATAAATTCGAACAGGAATTTCTTGACAAATTAAAGGAAGATTCCTCTGTTAAATGGCTTGATAAATTAAATAACCAAATGGAAGCTTATAAAAATGATTTACTTAAATATAAAAAGGAAAAACTTAAAAAAGTCCAACAAGACTATATGCACCACCGAGTATATCCCTGGTTGAATAATACCTCAAATACTAATAAAAAGCAGGGGAAAACTCCGTTTTTTAGAAGGCGAAAAGAACAAGGGGGTTATTCTAGCACGTCTGCTAGTGAAGTTGATGATTTTGTTAGCCTTCCCCCCAATACATCGGGCAGGGAGCTCCCTTTAGGGGTCAGCACCCGGGCAGGTGCCATCGCCCGGGGACAAAACCAACGAGGAGGGGTGGGCAATCCACGAGGCAGGCAAGGAGCCAGGCCACGGAGGAACAAAAAGGATTAATATTTAACCTGTCAACTAAGGAACTATCGGTAGCTGAACGATCTGTGCTGAGCAAAGGGCTCACGTTTATACCTACTTGTCTTCCTGATAGGTTCCAATGTAAAATTGACAACTATCGACTACATCGGTCTCTTAAACTAAAGGAATTTTTTGGTAAAAATCCCCTGACGGCCACACAATCTTTAATCCCCTCCCAGCTATTGAAAATAGGACATAGATCCAAGTTTGACCCTCCGTCGAACAATCCTTTCATTAAAGCATTTTGTAGGATGCTGGATTCAGCGATGGAGGCTAAACATGAACGGGTCCATCAAAATTTGACATATGAAGAAAGACAAGCCCTCAAATCATTGAGTAAACGCGAGGACATTGTAATACGCTCTGCGGATAAGGGCGGCTCTATAGTGGTGTGGGACACCATTGACTATAGAGCAGAATGTTTAAGACTTTTGTCTGATATTAATACGTACTGTATTCTGGACACGGATCCTACCTATACATATAAAAAAACTTTGGATGACATGCTTGAAGCTGCAGCCTTGTCTGGAATATTGTCTAGAGAAATATTGGTCAAGTTGTTGGTTGATTATCCGGTGGTTCCGGTGTTCTACGTGATTCCCAAAGTCCACAAGGACGCGCAGAGACCGCCTGGCAGACCCATTGTGTCTGCCAGGGGTTCTCTGTGTGAACCCATTTCCATTTATTTAGATGCGTATCTACAAAAATGTATACAGGACACAAGTACGCACCTTAGAGACTCTAGTGCTCTGTTGAAGAAATTGGTGGACTTGGGCCCTGTACCAGATAACATGTTGCTTATTACTCTTGACGTTACAAGCTTGTACACCTGCATTCCGCAAGTGGCGGGTGTGCAGGCTGTTAAAAGACTATTAGTGGGTAATCCTAAATACGAGGGCCCTGATATTGATTTTTTTCTATCTTTATTACAGTTTACATTAGAGCATAATTATTTTTTGTTCGATGGGCACTTTTACAATCAACGCACGGGATGTGCAATGGGCTCTGCTGTAGCCCCTTCCCTGGCAAACTCGTTCATGTGGGAAGTTGAATGCGATCTATTTTTTGGTAGAACAGAAATTTCTGAGAACATTTTGTTATACTATAGATACATAGACGACCTGATATTGTTCTGGACAGGTTCCGAACAAAGTTTTGATGCTCTTATTGATGTACACAATAATTCCTGTAGCCCTGTGAAATTCACGGTAACCAAAAGTACCACTCAGCTTAATTTTTTAGATATTAAGATAGAGGTAGATAATAACATGCTACACACCTCATTGTACACGAAACCTACAGATAGAAACACATTGCTTAAATATCAAAGCTTCCATCCATCCCCCACGGTGAGGGGTCTCCCATACTCTCAATTTTTGAGAGTATGCAGAGTGAATAGTAAACCTGAGGAAAGGGAGAGGCTATTAGATGTCATGTTAAAAAAGTTTTTACAGAGAGGTTACCCACTGAATTTATTGCAGGAGGTAAGGTCTAAAGCTGTTAGACTTAATAGGGATGAACTATTGACACCCAAAGCACCTAAAGTTTTGACCAAGGTTATACCATGGGTTAATCAGTATAGTGTCAAGAGTAAGCATACTAACCAGGTGGCAAAAAAATTGTGGCCACTGGTCTCTACTGACCCAGAATTACCTATGCTTTACTCATCTAAGATCATGCCGAGCTATACAAGGAATAGAAGCATTGGGGACTGGTTGGTCAAAACTGACATCACTGGTTTTAAAACATCTACCAATGAATCTACTGGTTTTTTGCAACGTAGGAAGGGTTGCTTTCGTTGCCTGGGGTGCACTACATGTAATTATTTGATTCCAGGAGAATTTATCTCCCACCCGTACACGGGCAAAAAATTTAAAATACAGTGGAATCTGAGTTGTACTTCCAGGTTTGTGGTGTACGTTCTGTCTTGCCCATGTGGGTTACACTACGTGGGCAAGACAGAACGTCAGTTCAAGGAGCGAATGGCTCAGCACAGGTCTGCTATCAGGGCGGCCCTATTGTCGGGACAAAGCGAACAGCCGGTGGCACGCCATTTTGCCAACTTAAAACACAGTATGGCGACATTGAGGTATCGCATTATAGACCATATCCCTGTGTCCATTAGGGGAGGCAATAGATCTAAAAAACTTTTACAAAGGGAAACCAAATGGATTTTCCGTTTGGATACTGTAGTCCCTAGGGGCCTTAATGAGTCATTAGGGATACATAACTTTTTATGATATGATGCTGAGTCTCCTTGGTTTCTAGCAAGGTGCGGATTGTGTATTAGGTATCAGCTTGGGTCATGTATAGGGCAGTTAATCCTTTTAATCTTTTTTGTTGTTTATAGGATTACTTTATGTAGCTCGCCAGCCATTATACAGATACACTAGCACATATATCTGTTTTTGTCGCCTTATGATCTATATAGGCGGGGTGTTTTTCTGTGCTCTTTGTGCTTTATGTATTGTACATATACATTGTTATATCATTGCTACCATTGATGTCCACTAACAGACAAGAGGTGGCATTTCTATATGCAATATTTTTTGTATATTACAGGTATGATCATTAGTATATAATGTTGTAGATTTGTGTATTATGTTTTTATGGTCATTACATGTTTGTCCTTTTTTTTAATATTTTCATATTTCCATATGGTTACACAATGTATTATTGTCTTGCATTTTTGTGGTCGGGCCACAAGATGGCAGCGTGGCCACCTTTGTGCAAGCAATTAACAAACACTTATGTTTCACTGTTTCCATTTTCACTTCATTGCACAAGCATATTATTAGCACTTTATAGCGCTATCCATTTGTTGGCTAGCGCTGATGGTATATTAATTATTCACACATAGGAGAGTTGTTGCACTATTAAGTGACTGTATCTTCCTCCGGGCAGTGGATGACGTCACTTCCGGTTCGCGGGTGCCGCGACCGGATGTGTGGGGTCCGTTTACCGGAGGTGGGCAGATCAGCTGCATTCACTCAGCACAGACACAGGTATTTAAGACCACTGTTATTGTATGTTATTTATCTGTATGTTCCTGAAGACGGGGTCTCCGTATCCCGAAACGTCGAAATAATTAAACGCTCTTTGTGAAGTCTCCTGAGTGCCGCTGTACCTATTGTGGACTATACAGAGGGGAGTGGTCTCCGCCTCACTGAGGGCACCTGGAGCCAGACATTTACCCAGCTGGGGATTTATGGAGTGCCGGGTCTTTCTTATGTATATATATATATATATATATATATATATATATTTGCAATAAAAACCCTGTTTTGGCGCTACCCTATAGAAGTCTATGGGCATCTACCCATCGCACTGGTGTGAGTGATCTGATTGGATCCCTCACAGTGTGTCCCGTAGCTGCCACATCACTCTGCGAATGCGCAGTGCTGATCGTATGTTAGTGCATATGCGATCAGTACAAATGCGATGTCTGGCGGTATGTACCGCCGTGTGTTAGTGCATCCCGCCCCTTGTATAGACCACACACATACATAACTAGTCACACTCCTGCGGCATTGGACACACCCACTGCGGCGCCATACAATAGGCCCTTCATAAATTTCAGCTCCAGGCCCATGTGGACCTTAATCTGGCACTGTCTTTTACAGTGCAAGTAAGGTTTTAAAAGTTGCCATGTGTACTGTATGTTATACTAACATGAAATACTGTACATGTCTAATGCGTTTACTGTCCTATATAACACCGGCAGTAGCTACTCATTAGGAAAGGATATTCTCCCCAGCACCTGCAAGTACCTGTTAGAGATGTTGCTGGCACACTTGAGGCGTTCGGTGTTTTACTGTAGTAGGAAGCAACTACACAAGGTTGATAATTAATTGTAAAGCAGTCAGCAGGCTCACATTATTTCAGAGGTCAGCTTTTTATTTAACTGTGTGATGTCTGACGAAGGGAACTCCTCACATAGGTCCCTGGAAATGTTATGCTTTGCAGTCACTGCTGGTATATAATGGTATCAGATGATTGTACATTGAGGTGCTGTGATCCTAAGGACTCATTTCTTTTATGCTGGTCACTCTGTAGAAGCCAATTCAGTATGTTTGGGGGAGAGGATAATGATATGTAATGCTTTTCTTTCTCAGATAATAGCTCACTGACTCTAACAGACAATAGATTATACCATTGTACAGGATATATGGAATGTATGTCCTTAGAGAAAAGTATTGTTTTGTCATTACCATGACATTTCAACATTGTTTGAATTGCACTGAAAACCCTAGAAGTTATTTTAAAGGCACTACATAGAGTATATGAGAGATTGTTCCTAGTGATTCTCCTATTAGGTGTCCATTGGACTGACCACTGTAAGCTTTATATTTTTGGGGCAGTTTTGTGACAGTAGCTTTTTTGAATTGTAAACACAAACCCCTTTCTATATTACAGACATGCTGATCGCGCTTCCACAGTCACATCGTTTATAGAAAGACAGGTTCTTGTTCCTGGGGACCTATTAAGGTTAGTAGATACTGGGCTAAGCCTGTATATGTATGGTATAAAGCTATTCATTTATGAAAACACATCACGCTAAATATAATGACCGCTGACTACAGTGCCTTCCAGCAGTGCACACACAACCGATCCAGAGGCGGCACTCCAGTATTAGATAATCAGTAAGTAAAAGTAACAAGCTATCTCTGGCATTTCACTTTAATCAGGCAAAATTTCATCAGGAATAAAAGTAGAAAACAAACACAACAAGATGTGTCCTCCTACAGTGTTACTCAAGTCGCCCCCCAAATAGCTCCTCTCACTGCGCCAGGTCCCGGGCAACACGGATGCGCCGAGTATCTTTCTCGTTCAAAATGTGCACTATATTCATATAAATAAAACAACTGGTAGCAACAATACTACATTACTGGCTTACACCGATCTATTTTATGTGCGACATTTGCATCTCTGTGTGCGACTGAAGGCCTGATTCAGAGATGAACACTAATGCAGTTTTCACGCAGATTGAGCGATTTGCCATTGTGAATGCGTATAAGTCACAGCGCGTGCATTGCGATTGCGGACGCACAGTGAATCCCATCACAAAGTGAGTGACAGGTTGTCATTGTTTGCTGGTGGTAACGGGGAGTGGTCAGAAAAACGCAGGCGTGCCTGTCAGTTTAAACACCGTTACATGAGCGTGCATATAATTAGCTCTACGTGTCAGAAAAGCACCCAAGGCTGCAACAGGTCAGACTTGCCCCAAGGGTAAGATGGCCGCCGATGTGTGTCGATATTTACGCAAGTATGCTTCATCGCATGCAGGTAAAAAGGCAGCACTGGGCGTCTTTATGCTCGGGTGGGCTTTGCTAAAATTAGAATATTTTTGCTGCTGTGTTGCAAATGTAGTCGTAGCTGCAATCACATTAGCGTACATCTCTGAATCAGGCCCTGAGTCTGAATCTGTGTAAAAAGGCTCCAATACAAGCAGACGGGGATTTTTCTTAAACTAAGTACCATTGCGCTTCATCTGCAACTTTGTAAACTAATTCTTGTGCGGTCAAAGTCGCATCTCTAGTACATTTTGGTACGCATTCAATTAGCAGCGGGGTTTACCCCGCGACTAATTGCCGGCCCAAATCCCTGTGGCACAGGGAAAAGCTATTCAATAAAATAGCATTATTCCCACAGCGAAAAATTGGGACTCACTGATTCCACGTAAACTGTTGAATCAATTCGTTTTTCCCCCAATTTGGTGTTTTTTACGCGGATTTTACCTCGCACCTCCATGAGCTGCGAGGTAAAGTCCGACTGCGGGGACTCGCGCACGGGGTTGTGGGGATTCGCGCGAGTGGGAACCCCGCTAATTGAATAGGTCCGGCGCGGCAATTAGCTGCGGGGGTTGCTAATTGAATATGCCCCTATGAGTGGTGTTTCACTGCGTCGTGAATAAGAGGCAAAATTTAAAGAAAACTACGGTACACTTCACCTTTTGGAGCATACCGTATATTTTATTACAAGTGATTCGCCCCCAGTGAGATGCACTCCGTGAACACTCACCACCTTACTCGGATGTGACATCACTGAGCTACAACATGCTCTGGAGAACAGGAGTGGCTGGACCCAGGCATACCTAACAACAAAAATAGTGACAATACCCTTCACCATAAAGCAACAATACAATAAAACCACAGAGGATTTGCTGACAAATACAACAACTCGTATATGCATGACATACTTATTGTCACATAAACTAACCTAATCATACCCTTTATGTAATATGCTGTAGAAAATTATATAATATATATATTTTTTTAAACCTATAGGGCAAGTTGTAATAAGGTTCGAGTTTTCCTAGTGAGACAAACTTTGACCATCTCGCACATTTAAAGGTCCGAGTTTGTCTCACAACTCTGCAAATGTTATAGCCTCCAAACTTGTGAGTTCGAAGCTAGCATTAAAAGGTCCGAGTTATACAGAAGCATTCACAGATCAGCATGAGATCCGTGAAGACTTCTGTGTGTAAAAAAAACAAACAAAAAAATCAATGTTGTGCGTACCCACCAACAAGCATAACCAGCTCCAGGCTCTGTAGAGCCTGTCCTGGTTCTTAAAATACAGGGGTCCCCTGTATTTTATGAACCAGCACAGGGACAAATTGATTAGGAGTTCCCTGTGTTTTCCATAACCACCACTGTACTTTCTAGCAGGGGTGTAATCCCACAGCCAGGGAACCCTTTCACTGAGTACCCCAGCCAAAGCATTACACCTGACTGCTAGTCAGCCCAGGCCAAGGATCCCTCGGGAGGTGAAGACCCCCCCATTAAAGGGGTTCCCCCACTCCAGGGCACCCCAGGCCTGGGCTTATAGCCCGGGGCTATCCCCTGCACCCCTGGCCGGTGGGTGCATGGTTGATTTGTGTAAATGTATGTGTAAAAAATAGAATTAATAATATTGTCTTTTGGTGGAGAACTAGAGGTCACAGCAAGCCTCCCCCGCATGCTGCTACTTGGAGAACCACAAGTACCAGCATGCAGGGCATTACGGGCCTGCTGGTACCTCTAGTTCACCTGCAAAAGAAATATACAAAAAAAACACTAGACACACACCGTTAACAGTAAAATTTTATTAAAGCAAACATGCACATTCATGCATACTCATCTATAATCCCTGTAGCTATTCACGTCCACTTGTCCAGTAGAATCCATGGCACCTGTAATAAAATGTTTCTGTCATGGTGTGTGTGTCTTGTGGTTTTTTTAATATATTTATTTTGCCTGCATGCTGGTGCTTGTGGTTCTTGCACGCTATTACATTTCCCGACTTGTATGCTCACGCTTCACTTTTTCCACATTTTGTTATGTTACAGCCTTATTCCAAAATAGAATAAATAATTTTTTGTCCTCAAAATTCTACACACAATACCCCATAATGACAACGTGTACAAAGTTTTTTTGAGATTTTTGCAAATCTAATTAAAGAAAAAAAAAAAACACTAAGAAATCACATGTACACATAAGTATTCACAACCTTTACTCAGTACTTTGTTGGTGCACCTTTGGCAGCAATTACAGCCTCAAGTCTTTTTGAATATGATGCCACAAGCATGGCACACCTATCTTTGGGCAGTTTTGCCCATTCCTCTTTGCAGCACCTCTCAAGCTCCATCAAATTGGATGGGAAGCCATTTTCAGATCTCTCCAGAGATGTTCAATCGGATTCAAGTCTGGGCTCTGGCTGGGCCACTCAAGGACATTCACAGAGTTACATTCACAGAGATGTCCTGAAGTCACTCCTTTGATATCTTGGCTGTGTGCTGAGGGTCATTGTCCTGCTGAAAGATGAACCGTCGCCCCAGTCTGAGGTCAAGAGCACTCTGGAGCAGGTTTTCATCCAGGATGTCTCTGTACATTGCTGCATTTATCTTTCCCTCTATCCTGACTAGTCTCCCAGTTCCTGCTGCTGAAAAACATCCCCACAGCATGATGCTGCCACCTCCATGCTTCACTGTAGGGATGGTATTGGCCTGGTGATGAGCGGTGCCTGGTTTCCTTCAAACATAGCGGCTGGCATTCACAACAAAGAGTTCAATCTTTGTCTTTCATGGTCTGAGAGTCCTTCAGGTGCATTTTGGCAAACTCCAGGGAGGCTGCCATGTACTTTTTACTAAGGAGTGGCTTCTGTCTGGCCAGTCTACCATACAGGCCTGAATGGTGGATTGCTGTAGAGATGGTTTTCCTTCTGGAAGGTTCTCCTCTCTCCTCAGAGGAATGCTGTAGCTCTGACAGAGTGACCATCGGTTTCTTGGTCACCTCCCTGACTAGGGCCCTTGTCCCCCTTTCGCTTAGTTTAGATGACCGGCCAACTCTAGGAAGAGTCCTGTTGGTTCCGAACTTCTTCCATTTACGGATGACATAGGCCACTGTACTCATTGGGACCTTCAAAGCAGCAGATATTTTTCTGTACCCTTCCCCAAATTTGTGCCTCGAGACAATACTGTCTCGGGGTCTACAGACAATTCTTTGGACTTCATGCTTGGTTTGTGCTCTGACATGCACTGTCAAGTGTTGGACCTTTATATAGACAGGTGTATGTCTTTCAAAATCATGTCCAATCAACTGAATTTACTACAGGTGGACTCAAATTAAACTGTAGGAATATCTCAAGGATGATCAGTGGAAACAGGATGTACCTGAGCTCAATTTTGAACTTCATGGCAAAGGCCGTGGATACTTACGTACATGTGATTTCTTAAGCTGCATACACACACAACGATTTTGTAAATGAACGATTTTAGTAAACTATTTTCATTCATTTTTTTCAAGGGAAAAATGAACGAAAATAGTTTACTAAAATCGTTCATTTACTAAATGTGATGAATTATTTTTTTGAACTACAAACGATTTTTGCATATTCCCTTAATGAAAATTGTTAATTGTTTACAAACGTGAACGCGCATGAATGACAATTGTTCATTGTTTTAACTTAGAAAGTGAACAATGTTTTTCAACGATTGAACGATATCGTTAACGATAATCGTTCAAAAAATCGTTGTGTGTGTGTGTGTGTGTGTGTGTGTGTGTGTGTGTGTGTGCACCTTTTTAGTGTTTTTTTTTTTTTTAATTACATTTTCAAAAATCACAAAAAAAACTTTTTACACGTTGTCATTATGGGGTATTGTGTATAGAATGTTGAGGACAAAAATGAATTTATTCCATTTTGGAATAAGGCTGTAACATAACAAAATGTGGAAAAAGTGAAGCGTTGTGAATACTTTTCGGATGCACTGTAAATATTCTGATATTCCCAATCCCGCAAGTCTAAATGATAACTAGGGGCAACCCTTATGTTCATCAGCAGTATCTCCAGTTACATAGATCTCCAAAAACATATTATTTTTGAGTAAATATAAATTAAATTAAGAGTTATGCTAGACTTACCTTTGTTAACTCTATTTCTTCGAAGTCCATAGGGTCCACAGGGATACCATGGTGTGTGTGTGGTTGGAGAGATCCTGGCAACAAATAGTCAAAGCTTTAGCTCCCAGGATGCACCAGTCCTCCTTCACATATACCACGCCCCCAGCCACAGCCAGACCGTTTTGTAAACAAGCCCAAGGCAGGAGAGAGGGGAAGGAAGAACAGCACAAACGAGGAACACTCTCAAAGAAGATGAGGGAATCGGTGACCAAGAGAAAAATACCCAATGAAGCCAGGTGCGTCATGGTGGGTGTCCTGTGGACCCTATGGACTTCGAATAAATAGAGTTAACAAAGGTAAGTCTACCATAACTCTTAATTTCTTCTTCAGGGTCCATAGAAATCCACAGGGATACCATAGGGATGTCCTAAAGCAGTTTCCCCTAAGGATGGGGACGCTCCTGATCAGAAAGGAGAATCCGGTGCCTAAAGGAAGTATCCGGAGAGGCAATGGTGTCAAAGGCGTAGAACCTGAGAAAGGTGTGGACCACATGGCTGCCCTGCACAAATGTTCAGCAAAAGTGCCACGTCGAATGTCCACGATGGTCCCACAGACAGAGTAGAATGTGCTGTAACCGTGTGTGGAACACGGAGATTAGCTTGCGTGTAAGCCTGAGAGATTGTCACAAGGAGCCATCGAGCTAGAGTCTGTTTGCTGGCCAGCCCCGCTTGTGAAAGCTATACAACACAAAGAGAGAATCCAATTTCCTAAAGGAGTTGGTATGATCCACATAGATCCGAAGAGCATGAACCAAATCCAGGGAGGCTTCACCTGCAGAGAAGTCCGAGGACTGAAAGACCGGAACCACAATCTCTTCATTCAAATGGAACCGGGATACCACTTTAGGAAGGATAACCAGCCCGGGTACGTAGGACAGCTCTGTCCGGATGAAAAATCAAAAATGGGGAAGTACAGGAGAGCGCTGCCATGTCAGATACCCTGCGGGTAGAGGAGATAGCGAGGAGAAAAAACATCTTTTCCGTCAGCCACTTGAGGTCTACTGTGTCCAGAGGTTCAAACGGAGGAGCCTGTAGAGCCCAGAGAAACCTGTTGAGGGATTTGAAATTCAGAATAGGCGGATGAGACCCGTTGGGCTTCTGAACCAAAAAAAGAGTGGAATAAAAACCAGTTCCCGGGCCCTGATGGGGACTTGTACAAACAAATTGCTGGAGAGGAAGACCCCGAAAGGTGAGGGCGTACCCGTGAGAGACCAGGTGTCCGCAGTTGTTTGACGCCATGAGTCGGTGAACCAAAGAAATCTACCTCCAACCCTAGGGTTCCCCAGGAAGAGGCCCGCCCCATTTGTCTCCAGACTTGGGTATTTAACGTCTGGCCGCCCAAGGCTACTTGGATCGCGGCTTTGCGGTCTTGTGAGAACTAGGCTGTCTGGGAAAAGACACTACTTTTGCCTTACCTTGAGGACGAAAGGACCTAAAGGAGAACGTTTTAGGCCTAGGCGAAGCTGCTGATGGCAAAAAAAAGCAGATTTAAAGGCTGCCACGAATTTGTCCAACTCTGTGCCAAACAGCATATCTCCAGAGAAGGGTAAGGATTAGAGGGCTTTCTTGGATTCTGCATCTGCTTTCCAGCATCGTTGCCAAAGGACACGGCGATCATCGCACGAAGCACGTTGGCGGCTACTAGTGGAGACCGGCAGGAAGAATATTGTATTCAGCGGCACCATCTGCATAACACACCACCCGCCCGTGGCTCAGAACAGTAACATCATCACCATCGGCCGGCCAAACTAGTCACGCCGCAGAGTAAAGTAGCACTGACGGGAGAAACCAGCATGAAGAATACTCCAGCCGGGACCCAAAAAACAGGATCGAGGTGCCGCTATCAATTGAAGATAGTGGTAGGGACAGTTAGCATTGGACTTGTATGGTGTGAACACCACTTACACCAACATCATATACCTGGTCTCCACAAACACATCAAGAAATAAAGCTATAAAATTTTAAGGATTGACATACACATTTTCTTTGTTTCTAACCTTTTTTATTTTTCAGGTGCCACTAACACTATTAGCGCTCATTTACATATGTTGAATCTCTTTTGCAATATTGAGTTTATATTATCTTAGCGCGATTACATTAATCCCTTTTCATTGGGGGTACAGACCTAGCAGGCTGTAACAGCTGTGGGTTCCCCATGGTGGGAGGCTGATAAGCGGTCTACTAGCTGCGTCATAACCTGTGACAAGGATGACACCTAAGGTGGCTCCTCGACAGGGGCTGGGAAGGTGTACTGTTGTGGTGGAGCATAACAGTTAGCACACAGACTGTCCTGCACAGAATACTGAAGGGACAAGCCCGCTGAACAGGATCTGCAAGTAACCAGCACAGGGGCCGCAGCCTCCTGTTTACCTTTGCCTTTAGGCATAGCAATAACCAGCAAGCAGCACAAGATCAGTGTATAGCTAGTAATGCAATGTGACACCCTTCACAAATACAGGTAAATGTGAAGTAATATAGAACCCCTACACACCTGGTAGTTAAAGGCTTAAGACAAAACCGCAGGGATAGATATACAGTAACTGGAGTGTCAGAAAAATTTATAGTATATCACCACAGCAGCTAGCACAAGTCACATACACTGCATATAAATATATGTGCAATGGATGCTGAATCAACTACTCAAGCCTTAATAGGCTGATAGGATTGAGAGCTGTATAACCTGGCTCCGGGGAGAGGTATACAGGGAGACTGGACACAAATCTCCTGAGACCTGTAGCTTCAGAAAATCCCCAAGCAATGACTGCTGAGCGTCTCATATAGGGAGGAGGGTGAGAAGGAGCAGCTCAGAGGCGGGAAACCACTTGTGAGGGATCGTGGTCTGGGGGGGGAGAGCTTACCTCCCCACTGCTGTATCAACCGCTGGGTGCCCTGGGCTGATAAATGGTCCCCAACATCAGACTGAACTGACCCGGTGGTCTAGTGGGGGTGCGGACGAACCAGGCACCCCACTACAGTGCCACCCGGCTGGTCTCCACAACCGTAAGTAAGGACCGCATAAACACACGATTCCCTGCAAGCTGGGAATCGCCTTACCTGTCTTCTCGATTTGTCTGGCTGCAGCACTGGGTTCCAGTGGAGCAGCTAGCCTAGCACCATTGGCGCCCGCCGCAATCACCGGACTGCTCACTGGTGTTGCGGCATCGGCGGGGGTAGTTGAAGCAGTAGCGCAGGCACCCATTAGGATGCCTCGCTGCTTGCTCTGATGAAAAAAATAAATAAAATAAATAATAAAAGTAAAGCTTGGGGCTGCTAACCGCAGTCCCCCGTCTAAAAGGTGCGACCGGCCCTATCGGCACCAAACGAAAAACTGTCTGGCTGGGGCGGGGTATTTGTGGAGGAGGACCGGTGTATTCTGGGAGCTAAAGCTTTGACTGTTTGGTGCACGGATCGAACCAACCACACACACCCCATGGTATCCCTGTGGATCCCTATGGACCCTGAAGAAGAAATGGAATTATGAACTGAATTGACATTGGTTAAATTGCCGCAGGTCATAAAGCCTGCACATCTCTTAACCCAAAGGATTGTGGACCTCATTCAGAGCCAATCGCTTGCTGCAAGCGATCGCTCTGAATGAGGACGGCCGCTTACTTTTTTAAGTGCCGCCTCCTGGTCGATGGCTAGGCTGTGGGTTACCACCCACAGCTCTTGCGATCGACCAGGGTGATGGTCGCGATGGTCAAGACCATCGGAGCTTGCAACGAGACCCTAAGGTTGGGTCTCGTCAACCGCAAGCCCCAGGGAGCTTCCTGCTCTGATTGAGCAGGAAGCTCCCCACTGACATCATTGCTGATGTCAGTGGGGCCGCCCCCAAACGGCAAGCGTTCTGTCGCCTCCATTTGGCCGGCCACGCCCCCTGCTCGTCTCCCAAACGGGGCGAGCTGTCACTCACCATCGACAACTCACCCCCTTTGGTGCGAGACCCGTAGCGACGGAGCGCCCGTCGCTAGCCGGGTCTCGCGCATGCGCACGTCGGAGCCGGCTCCGACGTGCGCATGCTCAGTGGGGAAACATCGACCCGGTTGCGAGCGCTCAGCACTTGCGACCGGGTCCGAATGACCCCCTGTGTCCTCTGAAAGGATGGTTTCAATTGATTGCAAAATAGCAGTAGAATACTTTGTAGGGAATAACATACCCTAACCAAGGGTTATAAATGAAGCACTAGACCAGGGGTAGCCAACCTCTGTCCTCGAGAGCTACTATTAGTTCACGTTTTCTAGACCACCTAGCAGGCGCACAGGTGTAGTCATTACTCACTAACACATTTGAAAAGATCCCCAGGTGGAGCTAATTATTTCACTTGCAATTCTGTTTAGAGACCTGGAAAACATGCACTGTTGGTAGCTCTCGAGGACCAGGGTTGGCTACCCCTGCACTAGACCGTAAACTAGATGAGCTGTGAACTAGCTTATTCCTGATATAATTATTGACCTTCCTAAAAGGGAGAACATTTATGTATTTTTGCAATATTGTAAAATAAAAAAAATAAACATTTGTGGGAACCTCATATACAAATTATACAAAATAATCAAATTGATACTTGCAAATGTATAGACATTTTAAATCCCTAGTTAATAATGTATATATAAAAACAGTACAACAAACCACTGAATATGGATTAAGGGTTGGGTACGGGATGCCGGCGGTCAAAATCCAGACACCTGTCTGTAGGTATCCTAACTCTCCCTCCCTAGTGCCCAAACCTAACCTCCACCTCCCCGTACCCTAAACCTAACCCTCCCCCTAACCTCGCTACTAACCTTCGGGATGCCGGTGCCACAATTCTGACAGGTGTCGGAATTCCGGCGACCAGCATTCTAAACGCTGGCATCCACTTTTGCGGGTTTATTTACCGTATCCTGGATTAAGAGGCTTCGAAAGTATGCGAAAGTTTGAAAGAATTCAGAGGAGGTTGGCCCAGAATTAATGAATAGTATAGTGTGTATTGTTCAACAAAAGGAATCTTTAGTCATTAAATATAATGCACTCACTTAAAATGTGTATAGGAAATGCCTTGGTCAAAAGTGTGTATGGTGTAATCCTCTGTGTTTTAGCTTTTGTGTGTAACAAAAAACGGAAAGTCAAAACGTTTTCTTCTATATATAATAGTAATGTATGGTAGAAATATTTATAAGTGAAATCTATATCTATGAAAATATGGGTATCACTTAGGAAATGTCTTTTAGCAGCCTATCCAGCTCCTTTTTTTTTTTTTTCTTTTGAGTTTTATTGGATGGACACAAATTTATACACACAGGCGTTTATACCTAGAGAACTGTTGTGCAAAGTTTTTTGTGCACTTTGTAGGTGAGTACATTAATTACTGAGGGTTTCTTTGTTGAATGATATACACTAAATTCTTCTCATTTATTTTTGTGCATCCGCTTGCTCAGGATTCCTTCACGTTTTCACATCTTAAATGTATTGTAAATGTATTGCCAACACCACCGACACCCTACTATTAGGGTGAGGAGGCATGCAGAGAGCTTGTTGATCTACCTGGTGTCTCACAGGTGGGGACAACTTTCGGTACTTGTGTACATAAAGTACACATGTACCATTTAAAACATTCATTGGGTTCTCTCTGCAATGAGTCCGTAAAGTACACAAGTACCACTGAATTTATTAAATCTGTATTTTTCTACACCGTGATGATTTTTATTCATCATAAGTAAGTCTTAATGGTTTCTGCTTATGCCATCTTGTGTAAATATGCAGAGCAGTGGTATGTGTGTGTGTATATATACAGTATGTATATGTGTGTATATATATATATATACATATATATAAAAATGTGTTTTGTTTTGCAGGAGAGCCTTTGTCAAGATGAGCACAGCCCCTCAAGCATTTTTGGCTCTGCGCTCCCACTTTGCCCGCTCTCATGCTTTGCTCTGTATAAGCCATTGGATTCTTGGCATTGGAGATCGACACCTGTCCAACTTTATGGTCAATATGGAAACTGGTGGAATGATAGGCATTGACTTTGGTTATGCTTTTGGTACTGCCACACAGGTAAGCTAAACCATGAGAATTAATCGTGTACATGTGACATTTTTCATTGGGATGAACTGTTTTAGTGACCATAATTAGTTTACCAAAAGTTAAAGCTCCTCCTCCTCTATACTTCTGCAGCTTGCCAGGATCTTCAAATTTTTTTAATATGCCTTTTAAAATAAAAATTAGATAATCACTTTTTATTTTTCTTACATGACATATTTCTCTGTATCGGCAGACATGTTTTATCTCATCATCAACAGCATCCCTACAGCCAGTGGGATGCCTGAAGTAGGTACCGCAGAAAAGTCCTGTCCTTCTGGATGGCAGCCATCCCTTTGGTGCAGGTCCCTTGGGGGGAGGTAATGTTCATCTTCAATACTTTTCTGCCTCATTGGCAGATTTCCTTCACTGTGGCAAGCTTGCTCATAGAGACAGTAGCAGCTATTGTTTTTGTCCCCTTTTACAATGTTGACCTGCAGCTGTTCTTTATGTCTTCACTCATATTTATGTTATGTCTGGGAAGGGGAGTATGTCCAGGACTAATCCTGGGGCAGGGGCAAATATTTTTGCCTGCCCCAAAAGCCATGTCAGTTTGACCTGTGCCCAATCTGTGGCAGCCAGTGAGGCAAAATACCAACTTATACACTCACCTTTGAGGGGGTCTAGATGGCATGGGCAGCCTGGACAAGATGATGATGCTGAGCTCATGCAGCTTGCTTCACTTTTATGAGGATAAGCAGGGATCTCCCCTTCTCAGCTGCTACCTTGTGAGCCTTGGGGACTAAAACCTATTTTTTTGCTCCTCGTCTGCTCCTTGAGCCAGCTTGGACTCACTGTCTGGCAAAGTCAGTGCATGGTCTGGTTAAGGTGTTATCTTTTTTTGAAAAGTGTTATGGAATATGCCACCACTTCTAGACTTTGCAAATAAGTACTGTATGATGGGTTTACAGCAACCAGGGAAATTCCATGACTGCAGCACATCATCAACTTTTTATCTGGGACCAGTGGTTCCATTCGACCAGAGACTCCTGAGTGAAAGGAATCATAAATGAGGTAAACATGGAGTTCCTGATATCAAAATGCACAAAGGAAAGTGTTTTTCTCTTTGATAAGCCTTTTAGTTTTTGAACTCCTTAGGCATAGCTGTTCAAGTCCCAGAATGTCAGAGTTATGGTTTTTACTCAAATGTCTTTGTGGTCTAGAAGCTGAAAGTATGAAGCTTGAGGTATGACTATCATTGCGTTCCTCAATAATCTGTTGCTTAAGTTGGGCTTCCCAGTCTTGCTGGAGGCTTATGTTATTGGATTGACTAATACTTTAAAATGTCATGATTGAATCTTCATCTACAAAAAGTCCAACTGGACAATAGTATATGGCCGTCTTGGAGCTGCTGGTGCCCATCAGCAGTAGTTCTAGCCAGAGGACAAGATCTTCTCGCTACTTATATTGTTCATATTCGCTTAGGAATTGACCTCTGTGCATGAAAGTCTTGGGTCTCAACATTTGAAGTGGCACAATTTTCAAGGTTCCACTTGAGGGAATTTTAAATTGATCTAATTTCAAAGTAGAACAAATGTAACTTTCATCTGACCAACACTTTATCAGACTGTCTCCAAAAATGGGGCAGTCTCTTCGCCGGTGGCTGAGGTGTGACTACCTCAATAGGGGCCACTCTTTCGCAGTATGGAATTTGGATGCCAGACTTTCCTCAGCAGGCAGCCCTTTCACCCAGCATTTTATAAACACACAGGGCCTCAAAATATTGACATAATGCTATCTTAGCTGAACGCCAAGGTGGAGATCTTGTGCTTTTTCGAAGGCGTTGGTGGTAGATTTCAAGTTGGTACCTTGAAACTTTCATCTAATTTACTTGTTCGCTCTTGTAGCAATTCTTCAGCAAGTGTAAAAAAAAAAAAAAAAAGGTAAAAAGATCAGGTGCCTACTAGACTAGGGCTGTTATGTTGGCAACCTTTTTTTCACCAAAATTTTACTTGGCTGGCTTGTACTCATTGTTGAAACCATGATCTGTGGAGATCAGGGCTTTTTAACAGCTTGATTCTGACTATGCTCAGGTCTAGGAAGAATTTGTCATAAAGCTATACTTGTCCAGTGTTTCTCTGGTAGTAGACTAATAACTTTAAAAAATATATATTTTATTGTTAGGAGAACAGCATATTCAATACTGAACATGAGAATCATCAAAAACACAATAAAACAGACATATAGAAGTAACATAGCAAGATATGCACATATGTTTGCAGTAAATAAATCCACATAGGCAACAACTGTACACAAAGAAATTAATCACATATATAATTAGTGGGCTGGTTAAAGTTAGAATGGTGGTCAGAAGGGAAGGCCATTGTTAAGATCTTCCAAATTAAACCATGATGTGAGTTGGAAGCATCTCCACAGAGAGTCTTTAAGTGACAGCGATAAATTATGAACGTAACGCAACCAGGTGCCACCAAACTTTTCTGTAAGCCCTTCCTTATTGGTGGACGTCCCTGTCCAGTCCATTGTAAACAATAGACTAGTGGCTGTCTAACTCTTTCCTCAGGACCCCACACAGTTCACATTTTCTAGGTCACCCAGCAGGTGCACAGGTGAATTCATTACTCACTGACACATTTTAAAAGATCCGCAGGTGGAGCTAATTATTTCACTTGTGATTCTGTGAGGAGACCTGGAATACATGCACTCTTTGGGGTCCTGAGGACCGACTTTGAGAACCTGTGTAATAGACTACTAATTTTAAACATTTCCCATGTTTTCAAAGTACTACAGATCCCTGGATGTAACTTTTAGTTTTATTGTGTTTTCCCAGCATCATATGGTCTAATGATTTGATGAATTTGCTTCGATAAAATAAATATAATAGAAGCAAAAACAGAGCAACAATAAAAAAAATAATGGCAGCTCAAATTAAGGGGCCCATACATCACCAATATAAAAAAAAAAAACAATGTACAGATTCTGTAATTTTGTTTCTCCCCTGCTTTAAAGATTCCACAATCCACCAATCTGTTCCCATATATTACAGATATTTTTCAGTGATTTGCAGATTACTTTCAGCAAATCACAGATCTCCCAAACTTGAAAGGCCCATCATTTTACTAGTAACGGCCGGTAAATCAGCTGATTGTCTCCATAAACTACCAATCAATATCCTGCACTGATTTCTGAAATTCAACATGTTGTACAACCTGATTTACCGATTCCGATCACGTATACATTCTACCCCATGTGCACCTTTATTTCTCTCTTCTATTTCCTTTTGCTGTATTCAGCTTGGTTTATTCACAATATATGTACACAACGCGGGGGAGAGCCTGCGAGTAGCCCAGCATCTCCGGGAGCGCAGGGCACGCCCACAGAGTGATGAAAATTAGGGTGTGATACGAGGCCACGCCCCTTTTACGGACGCACAAGAAGTCTCGTTTAGCACTCCATGTGCTGTGTGTGTGTGTATGTGTATATATATATATATATATATATATATACACACATACATATGTATGTGTATGTGTATATATATATATATATATATATATATATATAGTATTTTGCAAAAATTTTTTAGAACCCCTGTTGCACCCATCAAATTGAAAGTGTAATAATTACATATACAGTCCGCCTTTGTATCCTCAAGCAGAATATTTATCTATACAGTGGTTGAACTTACTAGACCCAGTTGGGAAAACACTTGATACTTCATTCTCCTCTCCCTCCAATAGGATTTCTGGAGTACTCAGAAAATTTCACCTTCGCAGAAGAAAAATAGGATCCTAGCATATTAATCTTTTTTTTTCTTTTTTTTTTTTTAAAACCATAACAACAAATAACGGTATTATTAGAAATGCATTCAATATAATTAAAAATTGCAGGTTAATTTATCCTCTGGGAGTTTATTAATATAAACTCATGTCACAAATACCTGATTTCTGCAGATTGACGGCATGTAACAAAAACAAGCATTAGGCGTTCTGTATCCCCCTGCTGGTGTTTTTGTTTTCAATCTCTTCTGACCAGTTGCAGCTCAGTGTACCACGCAGTGCATTTTCATATAGAAATACTTTTTCAAGCAGATCTGCAGTTGCTTCTCTGGGATAATTTTAGATATTTTTTTTCTCCAAGACATGGTTTTAGCTCAAACCTAAATGACACAGATGTAGTAATAGTATGGCCAATTAAATGCAATCAACTACTTTATTCTAATGGAAGCAGTAATGCTGCATTTACTTTTGCAATCATGGCTTCCTCATGTTTTTTTATCTGTTGGGTTTTTTTCGCATGAGATTAGGTTTTTCAAACTTCAGGATATGATTAAATCTATATAATGCTTAATTGTTTCCTGATATGTAAACCCCCCCCCACAGATTTGGAACAGATTTCAAATCTATAGTCATTGTTTTTTTAAATTACCAAGTATCTATAACTGTATAAAGAAAAATAGATACATTTATATGTTAACATTTATTGTATATAATATACTGTCCTTGGGGTACTATTATGTAAGCCAGTGGTTCCTAAACTTTCTTGAATCATGGTGCCCTAGGGAATCCGCATTCTTTTCATGGCACCCCTAGGCCAAAAGTTTTTACTTTGATGTGAGTCTCATGGTTTTATATGGATTTGAAAAGTTGGCAGTAAAATTCAAATAATGTAATTTAGAGCTTCAATATTTATAAATTTAATGTTTTTGCTAATGATTACTTAATGTTTTTTTTAATTATTATTATTTCAATACATGCCAATAACTTTCCAATGTTTGTGAATAAATATTACCCAGTATCAAATAACGCTAGAATTAGCTGGTCATATAAAGATCTAACACAGTACACATTGGGGAGATGCAGTCACCTGTCACAATGCCTTTTTCTATTTTTTTGTTTTAGTTTTTGGCTGTTCCAGAACTGATTCCGTTCCGCCTAACACGGCAGATAATAAATCTGATGTTGCCCATGAAGGAGACTGGATTATTTGATTCTGTGATGGTACATGCTTTACGGGCCTATCGAAGGAATCCTGACCTCCTCATTAGCACAATGGATGTGTTTGTAAAGGAGCCCTCGATAGACTGGAAGGTACAGTAATCCTTGGGTGTGGATCATTAGGTCTACTGTAAATAGACAATGTTTGGGTAGACAGTGGAAGATAAACAGGCAATAGGTCGACACACTAAAGGTCGACTAGTAATATGGTGGACAGGTACTGAAGGTCGACACACAAATCGTCGACACATGTTTTTTTGGGTTTTTTTTCTAGCCCTAATCTTCACCCTATTCCTAACCCTCCTGTAAGTGTCTAACCTTCCCTCTTGCTGCCTAACCCTAAGTGTCGGAGTAAGTGCTTAACTCTAATCCTGACCATAAAAAACAAAAACATGTATCGACCATATGTGTGTCGACCTAATGACCATGTTAACCTTCAGTACCTGTCGGCCTTCTTACTAGTCCACCTTTAGTGTGTCGACCTTCAGACCCTGTCGACCTACTGCCTGTCTATCTTCCATTGTCTACCCATACATTGTTTATCTATTTACTGTAGACCTAATGACCGGATTCCTTAATCCTTTTTAGTCTGCGTTAGAATATTATCCTGGTGATTAAATAAATAAACTAAGACATGGGAAATTGTAGAGGTTAATAGAATAATGGTACACTAGTGTTTGTTGTAAATTTACACAATAGACTTTGCTGCAAAAGTATGAGAGCTGGTGGTACCTCAAAGCTGCGCTGTGACACAGCCGTACACTGATGACCGTGACCTAAGCGCGGTACACCTGATGTTCTCACAATTCCCTTTCTTGAAATCAACTATTTAGTCCCTGATTGGTTTCTTTAAAGTAGATTCCTAGGATCCTTATCTGAAGCATTCTTTTTATTGAGATCCCGGTGCTAATACTCATCACCAATTTCCCCAGAGAGGTATTATTACTTTTGGGGTTATAGTGCCTCATTAATGCTTCACTAGCAATTAGGTGTGGTGCCTGATTAATCTTCCTTGCTGTTAATGGGTCATGGAGCGTGACAGTGGGGTTTAGTGCTTGAATAATGTTTTCCTGCATTTGGGCTATGTTGTTAGATGTAATCTTCTGGGACATAATCTGTAATTAAACTTACTATTTTCTTCTTCAGGGTCCATAGGATCCAGAGGGATACCATTGGGATATTATGGTTGGAGAGATCCAGGCACCAAACCGTTAAAGCTTCAGCTCCCAGGATGCCTCGTGTCCTCCTCCATATATACTCCGCCCTTAGCCATAGGCCTTCAGTTGTTCGTTTGGTGCAGCAGGATCAAGACTCACCTTTGAAACAGGGACTGCACAGACAGTCCTAAGCTTTTTTTTTTTATAGTTTATTGTATGTCTTTGGGTTGGCAGTACTTAGCGTCGCGTCTGAATTAAGACGCGTATACTGCGACTCCATCTACCTCCGCCGGGCCACAATACCAGTAACTGGGCTGGTGATTTTGGGAGGGTCGCGGCTGAGCTTGCTAACAACAATGCTGCGACCTGGACTGCAACCGGACGCACGTAGATGTCAGGTAAGGTGGTTCCCCGCTTACGGGGAATCGCGCGCTGCAGTCTTTGCTTCTGGTGTCAGAGACGCATAAATAGCCACTGCAGTCAGGGCCTGGGATTGCCCGCATCCTCACTACACCACCGGGGCCTTATCGTCTGACGCCGGGATTCGGCAGCAGACGCTGGCTGGTTAACGCAGCTTAGGAGAGGTAGTCGCTCCTCCGGCAGCTTCTCCCCAGACCCTACAAAGGGTTTTGCGCGTCTCAAGAGGGTTTGGGTCAGTCTCCTTGTATACCTCTCCCGTGTTTATGGTATACAGGGCTCTATAGCCTACCATTCCTGGTGTTTGTGTAGTTGATTTAGAGTCCATTGTAATTATATTACATATGCATTGTATGTGACTGTTTGCTAGCTGCTATTGACATGGTCTTTTATTTCTGTCTGCCAATTATAACTATCACTATTTTTTCTTTCCATCCTTTGGGGTGGAGATTTTTCTTTGAGTACTTCACATTCATTTGAGATTTGTGATGGCTGTCACATAGCATTGCATTTATTACCTTTATCAACATATCTAAAGATAAAGGGAAACAGGAGGGGGAGCCCCCTGTACTGGTTTCATGTAAATCATGTATGGTCTATGTGTCCTTTTAGGACGTAAAGGATGGTTTGTGTGTTGTCTCTTATAAAGAACCAACTCACCAGTCCAGTTTACCTGTCTCTGGACAAGAGCCATCTTTGATATCCTCTTTGTCTCAGGTAATCTATATGGCTGCTCCCACAATGCCTCTTTGGATGGGGTATCCACAGCATGCTTTGTTTGCATCGCCAATGCATCTGTCCTGATAAGATGTCAGAGTATGGCACCATCTAATTTTGAAAGCAGACCGGTAGTGACTAAGGCACCTAAGCGCAAGTTATATTTTTATCAGTCTACTCAACATATGGATTCAGAAGCATCATCAGAGGAATCAGATGATGCGCAAGGTTCTTCTCCAGGGTCTAGCTCTGGGAAGGAGGACCATTCGTCCACAGTGGATGTTCCTTCTTTGGTGACGACGGTTAAATCAATCCTAGATATTCAGCTCATTGTAAGAGGGCTCCAATGTTTAATCACCATCGGAAGGTGGTCAAGACAGAGTTTCCTGTATCTGAACTTCTCACTGAGCTTATGGATGAGGAATGGGGTTGAGCTTATGGATGAGGAATGGGGTAACCCAGATAAACGATTTTATATGAATAAAAGAATAACATCGTTGTTAACCCTTTCCCAGCTTCTGTATGTACTAAGCGGGAGGTACAGTACCTCCTACTGTGGATGCTCATGTAACGCATTTAATCAGAAATGCTACATTGCCTATTCCGTCAGCATCTTCTCTGAAGGATTCCACAGATAAGAAAATTGAAGCATGTCTTAAGGAAATATTTTCATCATCTGGAGCTGTTACTCATCCAGCTATGGCTGGAGCCTGGGTAGCCAAAGCTGTTGAAGATCAGATGGGAGCATTGGAAGACACTCTACCAGATGCTACCAGAGAACAGAGGATGTATATCTCCCACATAGGAAGCGTTTTCCTATCTGGGAGGAGCTGCTGTAGATGCTGGAATTTTAGCTTCTAAAGCATCAGCAGCTTCAATAGTGGCATGCAGGGCCCTTTGGTTAAGATCCTGGAAAGCTGATACAGGATCAAAGAGGGCGCTAGAAGTCTTACCTTTTTTGGAGCAGATTTGGATAAATATATGGCTACTCTGGTGGCTTCAAAATCAGCAGGGCTGCCATCTACAGCGACTATAAAGTCTAAGCAGGTTTCTTTTCGGTCCTCTCGTCCTCAGGGACGAGCAAGGGAACAGTCTTCCTCTAGGTCGACTAGTTTTCGCAAGACAACAAGGCGACAAACTAAGAGGTTTGGCCTGCCAAGTTGTCCAGCTTCTAAACCGGATGACAAACCTTCGGCCTTGTTGGGCGGGCCTCTTCCTTGTGGGATCCCAGGGTGGCATCAAACAACAACAGATGCCTGGGTCCGAGAAGTGGTCTCTCAGGGGTATGCCCTTACTTTTAGGAGGCATCCTCCCCAGAAATTCTTTTGCACAGATCCTCCATTAGATGTGGTCTAGGCCTCGACTTTCAGGAAGCCATTCACTCCCTGCTACAGGCAGAGGTAATAATCCCGGTTCCTGTGTCGCAACAGAGACGGGTTATTATTCCAATCTATTTCTGGTTCAGAAACCGAATGGAGCTTATCACCCTATACTAAATCTGAAAACCCTCAACAAGTTTATCCATGTACCCAAGTTTCAGATGAAAACTCTCCGGTCATTTATTTTGGCAATGGAGCCCAGGGGATTACATGGTTTCCCTGGACATTCAGGATGTATATCTGCATGTTCCTATTAAACCATTCCACCAACAATTTTTACGGTTTGCTATCCTTCAGCAGCATTACCAATTTCAGGCTCTACCCTTTGGCCTATCTACAGCTCCCCGGGTACCAAAATAATGGCAGTCATGACTGTCTATCTCCGCATCAGGGAGTTCCGGAATTCTGCCATATCTGGACAACATTCTAATATTGGCACAGACCGGTTGTTTTACAAAGCCATCTTCAAAAGACCATAACCTGCTTACGAAAGCATGGCTGGATAATCAATTGGAAGAAATCTCCAACACAGCAGATGGTACATCTGGGATTCTTGGACACAAACGGTGTTTCTGCCAGAGGACAAGATTGTGGTGCTGTCATTAAGAATACGCAAGCGAAGGGTATCCATTCTGTTAGCAATGCAGGTCATGGGATCAATGGTATCCACCTTCGACATGGTTGTGTATGCTCCAGTTCCATTTCAGGCCCCTGCAATAGTTGATTCTCTCCAAGTGGAACGGACAGTATCATCTAATAAGGTCTTAGAGGATCATTCTCACTCCAGAGGTTCGTCACTCTCTCCAGTGGTGGCTGAGAAAGGATCATCTGAACAAAGGGCGCCCATTCTGGATTCCAAATTGGGTGCTTCTCACCACAGACGCCAGTTTTCCTGGATGGGGGGGGGGGGGGCAGTGACAGGTCATCACACCTTTCAGGGAAGATGGACAAATCAGGAAAGTCATCTGCCAATAAACATTCTGGAACTGCGAGCAGTGTACAAGGCACTTATCATGGCACGGGACTTGCTCCAGGGCAAGCTGGTCCATATTCAGTCCGACAATGCAACTACAGTGGCCTACCTCAATCATCAGGGAGGCACAAGAAGTTACGCAGCCATGAAAGAAGTGACGAAGGTTCTGATTTGGGCAGAATGTCATCTTCCGGTCATCTCTGCAATATTCATACCGGGAGTACTCAATTGGGAAGCAGACTTCCTAAGTCGCCAGGACATACACACTGGAGAGTGGTCTGTCCATCTGGGAGAGTTTCACTCCTGGTAAACACATGGGGTCTACCAGAGATAGATCTCATGGCATCACATCACAATCACAAGGTCCCCCAGGTACGGGTCCAGATCCAGAGACCCATCAGCAGCCTTCGTGGACGCACTGGCAGTAAGATGGGACTTCAAGCTGGAGTATCTTTCCAAGAGTTCTCAGGAAATTCATGCAGGAAGGCAGAACAGTAATACTGGTGGCTCAGGCTTGGCCCAGACTTCATTGGTTCACTGACATACAGAATCTGTCCATAGACAGTCTGTATCCTCTTCCTCTACGGCAGGGTCTGCTAACACAGGGTCCCTGCCGGGATCTGGACTTACCTCGTCTGGCTTTGATAACGTGGCTCTTGAATCTTCCATCCTAAGAACAAAAGGTTTTTCTAGTTATGTAATTCAAACGATGCTTAGGGCACGGAAGCCTGCCTCTGCCCGCATCTATTACAGAGTTTGGAATTATTTTGGTCAATGGTGTTCCCATAGGTATTCAGGATTTCCAGGGTACTGGCTTTTCTTCAGGTGGAGTTATTTCAGAATGGGGGACTATACAAAGGACCGCAAGATAGCGTGACCTATGCTAGAGTTGCCAGTTCAGAGAATCCCCTATCAAAAGAATAGACAAATGGCCTATCCGATACATTAATTTAGTAAAAAAAAAATGTATAGTCCCACCAAAAGTATTCCATGTAGCACTTACATGCCACCCCCAGTTATTGTTTCATATGCTCATAAGCATAAACTCATATGGGTCATTCTATATCAGATCACCGAAAAAAAAATGAAATGTCTACAACCCATCTCAGATTTTTCCGAAAATGTTCTAGTTAGGAGAGGATGTAAAAAAAAAACTTTCTGCCAAATATGGTGATGTGAGAGGTGAACGTCGGCTACGAAGGTGCGTGAGGGCCGACTGACACGCTACAATGGTATCACCATCAAAATGAACCTGGGGTCCACCAGACTTGTCTAAAATGACAGTTCAGCGAACCCTGCTGCGTATGGGGCTCAAAATTAAATGGATGGTCACCTATGATAACGAGGTGCATCGGCGGAAAAGGCTTACATTTTCACAAATGTATCAAAATTGGACCTCTGCTGATTGGCTAAGGGTTGCATTCTCTGAGGACTCACATTTTCTGCTTTGTCGAATGTAGGGATGTTGACTAGTTAGGTGAGAAACATCGGAAAATAAACACCCTGTAACCATTGCTGGAAGAACACAAGCTGGTGGTGGCAGCGATATGGTCTGGAGAATGTTTTCATGACATTCTCTGGGCCCAATCATCCATGTGGAAGGGACCTTGTAGAGCACATACAACCATACATGCTGATTTGTCTTCTCTGAGGTGGATGGGATCTTTCAGTAAGTCAGTGCGACATGTCACATGGCTAAAAATGTCTGACAGTGGTTGGACGAACACAATCAAGACTTAAAAGTACTTCCCTGACCCCCTAATTCCCCGGACTTGAAGCCAATTGAGCATCCGTGGGACCACCTTGATCGTTTGCTCTATGGATACTCCATCACGCACCCTCCAGCAGCTGTGGGATGCACTGCAGTCAGCATGGCTCCAGATACATGTGCCAACCTATCAGCATCTTATTGAGGCGCTCCCAGCCCATCTAGCTGCTCTCCGTGCTGCATGCTGCTGTTACTCTGGCTATTAGTTGGTGGTCATAGTAATGTGACTCTACTGTGTGTGTATGTATATATGTGTGTATGTATGTGTGTATATATATATATATATATGTGTGTGTGTGTGTGTGTGTGTATATATATATATAATATATAGTGACACCTATATAATATAGAATGGGGGAAACAAGTGGCAGTGGGAGAGAGGCAGTGAACTAACTAAACTTTGGGTCCAGGATGCCAATTAAATTCCACAACTCGTGCCAAGCTGTCCGAATGGCAGAAAATAAATTTGTACAATTGGTAATAATAAAAGATTATGTTCCATCATCCATATGGCTTCTTTGATTGATTGAATTCAAAGGCAGGGGATTCTGCTGCTTCCATCAAGGAGTAATTCAACCATTGGTTGCCTTTAAGGTAGGCTGATACTCCTGAGATTTGATATAACAACTATTAGAATACAAACAAGATATGTATAACTTCTAATCATCTTTTTTGTTTATTATAATCATTTTTATATTTAACACTCACCAGCTTTGTTAAGCTCCCTTAGCAGCTTAGCCTCGCTTCTTTATATTCAAGATACTGCTTGCAGAGCTAATGGCGGGGCCACACCAAGGGCAGTAAGCTACACAAAAAGAGAACTAACAGAGGCATGCCTCTAAATATGGGTGGCGTGCGTTGAGCACTGATGGGCACCTTGGATGTGTCATGTCACCAGGAAGTCCACTGCAGTGTTTAGAGATGGAGCTCAGTCAGCAGCAGCAAGTGAAGACACAGTGATGCAGGTAGGAGAATCAATAAACACTGGAGCTTAGAGGGAAGAGTTACAGTGAGTAGGGGGTGAGACAGGCCCCCAGCACTCACCCATTTAAATAGGTGCCTCCCCAGCTATTAACCTCACTGCACATCACTGATATACGTTGTAGGAGATGTTTTGGTGCCTTGAGAATACATCTGAGTAGTAGGGAATGTGAGAGAGGACTGCATATATCGGTGACAACATATATCAGGCCATGAACTTCTTTGCATAGGGAAGATGGTTTCGGGCATGACAATAAACATGGGATAGGGCATCCTCTTGTCTGCAGCCTCTCCAAGAGAAGTTCAATGAGTTTTCATTTCTGAAGTCACACAGAGAGCAGATTCCATTTTTGGAAAATCTTTAGAACAGATGTGGAGAATACATGACCATGTATCCAAATTAAGGGTCTCTCCATATCTTGCACCCAAACAAATTGCTGTTCTATTAACCGGTATCTGTCACTAACCATGTCTGGTAAATAGTGTATAAGAGATCCCTAATGATAGAGCGGAGCCAACAATGTCATGGCTTTGTTTATAATCAAGAATATGGGCATAATATTGACATTGTGAGTGTTGACAGTCCAGGTTAGGGTTAAGCTGTGGTTAGGGAAAGAAAATCATCTAAAAACATTATGTCGACATTTGATATGTCAACATAACATCCATGTCGACATTCTGAATTTTGACATTTTATATCGCATCCAACTTTGTCACGTTATGGTAGTGTATAGTTACAATGTACAGTAGGGAATTGCATAACCTGCAATTATATATGAAATGTTATTGTAAAATTGTAAATATTCATATATGGTCTATTCTTGTCATCCTACTAGAATCAAGAGATGAGGCAGATGAAGAAGCAAGGAACCTGGCTGAAGGAGATTAACACTGCTTCACAGGACTGGTATCCTATGCAGAAAATCAATTGTGCAAAACGAAAGTTAGCCGGTGCAAACCCATCAGAAATAACATGGTGAGTCCTTATATAATATATTAGATTTACTCATCTGCTTCTTTGATTTAACACATTTTATTATACTTCATATTTGTCAGGAAAGTCATGAACTGAACCTCATCTTCAGTCATATTCATTCTCTATCTAAACTCTCAAACTCCTCTTTCGTAAAAAGGCTCAGACTCTGCTTATGTTCAACCATATTGCATTCTACACACTTGCACAGTATCTAGTTCATATAGATCTGCAGAATCTGTCCATCTCTTCTGTCATCTATCTGATCTTCACTGACCCTGAGCTCGCTGTTGTTAGGTAAGAAGATACTTAGAATTTAATAATCAACAGCCCCGGAACACTTAAAATCTTAAAAAAATATTGTGTGCAATGTCATTCAAGAAAAATGTATTGTAGAGAGCTTCTACAAGGCTAATTACAACTGCAGACCGCAGTCTCCATTATTATCAATGTGGACTACGATCTGACTCCTATGTACCATATTCCAAAAATCTAATCTTTTTGGAATTCTGTCCTCCGATATCGTAAACTTCTATATGCCTATGGAGGAATTCTCACAGGGGAGAGATCTTACGATTCCTCTTCTGCAGCCTCCGGAAGCTGAGACTGCGCAGTGTCAGTTTCCCATGCAGAGACTTTCAAAAATGTAACTCAGAGGGACAGCGGTTATTGCTACCACCGTTTCTGTAAGTTGCATTTAGTACATAGCGGCAATAATCATGTAAAACGCTCCATCCTTCGACTTATTTCTCCCAGAGTTAATTCTCTTTGTCAACTAATACCACACTCACCCAGGTTTTTGCTCGAGATCCACTTTCACACTACACCTGAGACCCGGGAAATTCCCGGGTCAACCCCATTCAGACATAAGCCTGTCTGCCCTGGCATTCGAATGGCCAGGGAATGACCTGCTGCTCTCATGTCACACTCATACATGTCATACACACACAAACACTCATACTTACTCGCGTAATCACACACCCTTTCTCCAGCCACCAGACAGCACAACAGGCAGTGTCTCTGTAGCTTGTGTGTGCTGGCTGCTTCTCCACACTGCAGAATCGACCAGACACCTGTTCAATACATTGGGTACTCTGTCTTCACCTCTTGTTATAAGGGTTCCCCAGATCCAGCGCTCAGCGTGTTTTTTCTGCCCCCACCAGGCAGCCCCAATCGGCCAATCAGAGGCCTCCATGTGCAGCCGAGGCGTAAAATCCTGGGTTGCACCATTCACACTTCAGCAGTCTGAAGTCTACCCGGCACTTAAGTCCCGGAAAATACCATGATCAATTGCAGGGGCGGTGACCGGGTTGGTGCCTTTCAGACATACGCAAGACCCCTGGTATTTTGGCCGAGCCAGGCCAAAAACCCAGGAATCTCATATATATCTTCCTGCAGGTTCATCTGATCTGGGATGCGATGTACGATCCCATTCAGATGGAGGAGGGGGGAGCCGGCATATCGTGCAGTCAGCGGGGACCGTACGATTGCCAGCGGTGACAGCGCGATCCGTCTGCCGACGGATCGCAGACGCCCTACACGGTGCATCGCATCGTGTATGAGCACCTTTAGGGGTCTATTTTAGAGATGAGCGGGTTCGGTTTTACTCGGATTTCAAAAACGGCATTTTATTGGCTATCACGTGTTTTGGATAGCCAATAAAATAAATCCGAACTTGCGATAATTTTGGCGTAAAGAACCAAGTAAAACCGAACCGGTTCATCTCTATTTGCTAAACCGTGAATGGAGATAAAATCCCAACCAATCAGCTCCTGTCATTTTTCAAACACAGCCTGTGGCAGTTAGGAGCTGATTGGTTGGGACTTTATCTCTGTTTACTTTATCTCCATCAAATGCTTAGTAAATAGACTTCTTAGGCGCAAATGTAATAGCCTGTGCACGGCAGGCACCAGCGTGATTTTAGGCATTTGGCCACTAAACTTAAAGCAACAATAATTTAAAAGGCAAAACCAGGTTATTATTGCCTGTTTCATTTATTTGTTTCTTGAAATCTAAAAAATCACGCCGGTGCCTGCAACTCAGAAGCCTGCGGTCCAAATGTAAGACTCTGACTTCTCACTGGGACCAAGCTTGTCTCTCCTCGGTGGGTCTACAAGTATGAACCCTGTGAGTAATCATTGTCATCCACTAAGAATATTAGTCACTCTTCTCAGAGTTCCTTCCAGAGCATTTTCTCCTTTCACCTGTTCCTGGAAACCATAAGTGTAGGAATACTTTCACTTGGCCAGTCAAGGGCTGGTGGATACGGCTGGTATCTCCCCTTTACCTGATCGTCACAGGGTTCTGCATTTTACAGCAGTCTCTTACTGTGCTCAACTGGAATGGTTCCTCCTGACCCTTAAATAGCTCCACTTTAACGATTCAAGTTTGTCACCTCAATGGGAGATCTAACCCATGACGAAAGGGGCATTTGTTGTGTCCCAGAATCTCATTATCGGCTTATGCTATAGATTAGGGTTGAGAAAATTCAGACAGCTCGTGGGCCATGTGTGGCTCACCAGGCACAAGGGTGTGGCCCTTTTCCTCTAACCCCTCCATAGCCTAAATACAGTCCACCGACCTGGAACGGAGACACAGTGGCAGATATGAATTTTCAATACATTGTAATGCACGTGATACCTGTTGCTATTGTGTGGCAGCCTGCGGCCATTTAGTTCACCTATTTCTGTGCATATGTGCCCCCAAAGACACCCCCACCCCTCCCCAGCTCTTCTATTAACACTCCTCCTTCCAGATCTTCATTAGGCTGTAGGCAAAAAGGGTTCTGGCGGCTTCTGAGCTAACATGAATCTGCCCAAAAGAGAGTTTGTTTGTACCATAATCCAGTCTATTTGCCACAGGTATATCAGTGTGTGATTTGTCTAACTATGGAAATTGGGGAAGAGACTTCAGGAACATCTAAACCACAAATAATGGTGGTCTTTGTAGCATTGTACTTCATTCTCTGACAGTTGTTTTTGCTGCAGAGATAAGTTCTTTGTTGTTCCAACATTTGAGTGTGTCTTGTATGACTATATCACATCCTACAGTGTGAACATTATATGTTGCCGTCATGGTACTTGTCCACTAATTACCCCAAAAACGTTCTAATATGATTGCCACTAAAATGAGCGTTGATCAGTGTAAGTTTGTGATTCTGAGTATGACATAGATTTTCTATTTTAAGATATACAGATGAGAAACAAGAAAAATACAATATAGACAACTGACTGCTGGTTGGGTGGCCAATCACTTGTATACGGAGGGAGGATATTCTCGAATGACTGCGGAGTGAACACATATAGCCATAATGCGTGCATATTAGAATCTAAGTTCCCTATTACTTGAAGGTATCCATTATTTCAAAGACTAGAACCAATTCGAAAAAAACTACTTTCAGTTTTTAATTCAGCAACCCCCAATACCCTAAATCAGTGGTTCTCAAACTCTGCCTTCAGGGCCCCAAACAGGTCACGTTTTCCAGGTCACCCAGCAGGTGCAGAGGTGAATTACCAACTGTTACATTTTAAAAGATGCACAGGTGGGAGCTAATGATTTAATTTGTGAGGACACCTGGAAAACATGCACTGTTTGGGGTCCTGAGGACCGAGTTTGAGAACCTGTGCATGCAAAAAAAAAAAAAACTTTTTTTTTTTTTGGTCTGTTTTATTAATTGAGGTTTGATGCTAATATAATATGCATATACTGTATAGCAATATATGTCTTAATGGTTACAGGAAGGAAATGTTTACTTTTTTTTTTATAGTGAAGAACTGCGACTGGGGCATGAAAAAGTTGCGTCATACAAGGAATTCTTGGCTGCTGCACGAGGATTCGATGCACATAACATAAGGGCGAAAGAACCAGCCAACGGACTTACTGAAGAGATACAAGTACAATGTCTTATCGATCAAGCTACCGATCCCAATATCCTTGGCAGAGTTTGGAAAGGATGGGAGCCTTGGATATGAAAATAATCTAAAGATACTTGTATTAGTTATAATTAATAAGGCTATAACACAATTTCCATTCTAGTCATGTTCTTCATGGGAATGTAGTTATCTTGGTCATTCTGTATACAGTGAAAATGAATGACCATTACCTATTGCAGACATTTCTCTATTCAAATTTTTAAAACAAATTGTACTAGAACCTGTATTTTATACTGTTCCTCTTTCCACATGTAATAATGTATGCTCTACTGTCACAACATCATAATAAAGTCATCACCTAATTACTGATAAATTAATCTTAACTAAAAGTAAAAAACAGAATATTTTATTTTTACAATTAGTTGGAAAATAAAGATTTATTAAAATGATGGTTAAACATCCGTAACTCGCTGTGAGCTACAGAGCTCGACCTCCAGCGAGAACACACTTTGTCTAACGTTTCCGATGTACACACTATTATCTGCTTACAGAGGAGCCAGCACATCTCCAGCAGTCATTGCTATAAAGGGGAAGAGGAGCTGAGAATTCCCCACCATGCTGCAAAATCCTCTGAGTGTTCATTTACAAATGCAATGAGTGGAGGCTCCAGTACTGAATTAAGGACCTGATTCAGACCCGCTCGCTAGGATGCGTTCGCACGCAGCCAGCCGAATGTTTGCGACCTGCATCACAGTGCGCGTGCGTGAACCAGTGCGAGTGATCGGAAAATGATCACATGCTGTGCATAGACTCCCCGGCAGAATGAGTGACAGGAGATGCCATTTGCGGGTGGTGACAGGGGCTGGCCCCTAGAAACGGGGGAGTGGAGGTGCGAACGCAGGCGTGCCTGAGCATTTTAATGCCATTTCAGAAACGTGCATAATTAAAAGGCTGCGCCATTGTACACGTCACTTGGTAGTAGTCACTCACAGAGCTTGCGGCAGGGTATGGTCGACCACAAGTGTTGCGATCACATCCGATGTTACCGATGGTTGCATACACTTCCTGGACATAACGTGCGCAAGTGGGCATCTGCATACACAAAACGATCGCATGCTAAGACATAGTGGGCGTGCTAATGCCTTGCCGTGCGATCGCCTGCCTTGACGAATTTGCATACGCATCTAACGTGCGGGTCTGAATCGCATCCTAAGCCCATCCAAAATCTGACAATATTTATATCCACAAATCTTAGTACATATTCCAATTTTAAAAAAAATTAAAGAGTTGTTTTTTTTTTTTTTATAGAGCATTGGAACAGAGTGCCACCTGAGGTAAATTCCAAGTTGCGTCTCTCCTCTACCTGAAAGACTGTACAATAGATTTTATGGCAGATTCAATCAGCACGGCTCAATCTCAGCCCTGAGCAATTCACATCCGCTGCGTTAAGGTAGATAGGGTGCACGCCGAGTTTTCCTTGCAGTTCCTGAGTTTCTCCTGTGGAGAAAACAAATCTGTGTTAAATGCACCCTCTGGGACTTAATGCGTGGGGAAACCCATCGTTTCCAGCACTTAACATGGAATCTATGGGTTACCACGCGCTACCTATGGGTATACCACACGGGGAAATTGACTAATAACTGAATAGCACTCGCACTTAAACCCGGATCTTTCTCCACGCTGTAAACATAGCAGCTAATTGAATCTGCCCCTTTATTTGGCATAAACTCCACCTTGTGTGCAGCTTGTAAGTGGAAATTAAAGTTTATGGTCTTTCCCATATTTTACCCTAAATAAATATTTTTTTATAGCTTCGCCATTTTCCTCTACTAATCAGGCAGACAGTTCTATCTTGTACTTACAACTGATATAAGTCATGCAGACCTTATCCTGGTGACTCCCCAGTAAAATGCAGAGCAGATTATTCTGGTCTGTATTGTCCCTCCTGCTCCCAGCACAATGGAACTTTTACTGTGGTGGCAAAAAGAGGAAAGTTCTCAATTGTACTAAAATGGGGTTATCATCAGGATAAGTCTTAACTTTATCCTGTAGAAGTATAATGTAACAGATACCATCAGCTCATCAATGCATGGCAAAGCTTATTCTGGTGCCACTACAAATACAATGCAAAGCTTACTGTGAAGACCACATGCGTTCAGTTCCTATGCTAGTGACAACACAAAGCTTACGGTGATGACCCATTCTACCTAGTATATTACAGAGCTATTCCAGAAACCTCCTTCACAGTGTATAATGCAGGCCTTATTCAGGTAAGTCCTCTTCCAGCTAAAGGCAGACATTGCTATGTTGACCCTCCCCAAAACACTGTAGATGGGATTTAGAGTATCTTCTGATGCCACAGTTGTGCAGTGCAGAAAGTTGCAGGGGAGTGCTTAATAAACACATTTAGGCAGCCCAGTTGAAGGAGCCGCCAAACTAATGCACATCCACTATGGCTGCAAAACCATGCCCCCTTTTTATTGCATATTATTCTGGACTGTTCCCCCTCACTTCATAAGCTTGCTCCTTGTGGCTCCGGGCTTTATGTGCACCCCATATCCCTATTGTATTTAAGTGGGGACAGGTTTAGTTGGCCATTCTGTGTGTAGACTTTTAGGGGTCTATGTACTAATACATTATTATGTATCCATCTTGCCGGGAATATTTACATTTTTAATAAAAAATATCCCGCTATGTACCAAGGGGATAAGGGGAAATGCTGTGAGTTCTATCCCCGGCATTTAGGAGGACTTCACCGGGGGAAGCTGACACTGCGCATGGAGCCCCCATAGGCTGACAGTAGTTTACACCATCTGAAGATGGTGTAAACTACTGGGACACAACTCCAAATATCTTCGCTGTTTGGAGTTGGGTATATTAATGGCAACTGCGATCTGAAGTGCTAATGATCACTTTGCCAGAGATTTCTGTGAAATCTCCTGTATTGTGCTATTAGTACATAGGAACAATACATAAAATTATGCAGAAACTACAGTTTCTGCATAATCTTGTTATACTTATTTCATTAGTATGCTATAGTATTTTGCTGTTTTCTCATATAACAGTAGAGGAGTCAGATGCTTTGATGGGTAGGAACAAGAGCATTTAGGGACCCTGTCACCTACTCCTGACACATTTGAATGACATTTATTTTTTGCTGTTGCCTTGGGGGGTAGTTCCCACTTCTCTCACCTATTTAGTTGACAATCAACTGCCTTCTGTTTCCTATTTTTTAAAAATGTCCACAAATTACAATTTGTGTATGCCAGCTGTATGTTACGTTGACCCGTCTTTTCTTGATGCATCCTTAATGTATCCTTTCATTTGCTGTTCTCCTTGACCCTAATGCACTTAATTCCCTTACCACATCTCCATCCCCTATGCCAACTACCTGAGATCAATGAATTTTTCTCCCCTTTCCTCCTTTATTAATTGCATAGACAGCAGCAATTTGCCCTCCCTTTTATGTTTGCAATCCATCCACCTCGGTCACGCCCTACATATCTCTCTGGTGCGGCAACTGCGACATGGGCACCTCCATAGATCTTACAGTCCTACTACCTAGGAACCAATGCGCACTCCTTGAACTGGCACTAAGTGTTTGCCGCACAATTTTTCCCCTTCATGTCGTCTGACTACATTCCTGTTTCCTTCTTCAAAGAAAAAAAAACAGCCAAAACCACTGGTGCGAAACAATACAACAAAATTATGTGAACATAATGTGAATGTCAAATATGTTATTAAACAGTGGGTAGAGCTGCTACCGGAGTATGTCTACATATGCTAAAGAGAATGACAAACTACTTTCCCAACAAAAGATAGCGATAGCTTTTGTTCCAAGCATCATGTAAATTGCACAGCAATATGTTTTTCTGTCCACAAAAATACTTTAAAAGGCTCAAACCATCCTTGGATTCAAACCTTTCTGAATAGCCTTCTGCTCCTCTAATCAGTACAAGCACAATGGTGTTGCAATTTTATTAAATAACACACTGCCATTTCAACTATGTTCCTAAGACCCTAATAGAAAACTCCACAAAGCAACTTCCATCATGTAGAACCTGCTTTGGCAAAAGTTTGTTCCCAACACAGGACAACAGACTTTGGGGGTCATTCAGACCCACTCGCGAGCGGCAGTACGCTCGCAAGTGGGTCGATGTTCCCCACTGCGCATGCGCACGACGGAGGGAGCTCCGTCGTGCGCATGTGCGAGACCCGGCGAGCAAAGGACTTTCCTTCGCTCGGAGTGTCTCACCAAAGGGGGCGTGCTGTCGATGGTGACTGACAGCACGCCCCCTTTGGTGGGCGTGCCTGCCAGACGGAGGCGTTCCCAAGGGAACGCTTACCGTCTGAAACCGGCCCCACTGACATCACTAGTGATGTCAGTGGGAGTGATTTTGGCTCTGATAGAGCCAAAATCACTCCTGGTCTTGCGGTTGGGAAACCCAACCGCAGGCTTTCACTCGCAGTTCCGATGGTCGCGATGGTCAAGACCATCGCGACCATCTTTTTGCACGCTCGTATAAGCTGTGGGTGGTGACCCACAGCTATACGAGCATCCAGGAGGACGCTCCATTTTAATGGAGGTGGGCCCTGATTCAGAGCGAGCGCTCTGGTCAGAGCGTCTGGCTCTGAATCAGGGCCTTTATTCAGAGTTTGTTTTCTTCAACAACCAGTTCCAAAGAGCTCAACAGCCAGCTTCAGGAACTTGGGATCTTCGAAACATGTACAGAGTGATTAGATAAAGGATACCCTTTGCTGTTTCTTGTATAGACTAACCCCTCCCTTTCATGTAGCTGAGTGATATTACTAAGGTGATTGAGCAGCTACCAATATGTATTGCAGTTCTGAGAGGCACAGATGAGACCAGCGTTTGGAGGGCATGCTGGTTCCTGTAGTGCCTTTAGGAGGACCTAGGGGTGACTTCAAGGTAAACTGGCTCTCATTTTAGATATGTGTGTGTATGTGCCATTATTATGTGGCCTTATATTGGGCAATTATATGCCCCAGATTGTATTTTATTATTTTTATGGATGAGTTTGCAGCACGGTGTCCCTGGGTTGGTATGGCTGGACTGCTTTGGGTTGGCACACTAGAACACTCTAGTTAGCACTTTCTTAACACTTATTTTTCTACTAATACTACTTTAGCATTTTAATTACACCCTTCACCTGTGTATCACCCTTTAACACATAGTGTTAATAATATTAATAAATCAAAAACTCTCTCACAGGTGTGCTGGCTTTTTGGGGCTCCGCGCCCCAGACTTAGAATTAGGGACCTCCAGTAATCAGACAAGCCATAACGTGGCCCGGAGGCTTAGGCATATCTTTGCAAATATATGCAAATGAGATCTCTGAATTATCTACCACCATGTAGTTTTTCAAATCTTATTGCTGATATAATTCCGAGTGCTGGTGGGATACCCTTTGCTGTTTCTTGTATAGAATAACCCCTCCCTTACGTGCACCTGAGTAATATTACTAAGGTGATTAAGCAGCTACCAATATGCATTGCAGACTGTATTCAGTTTGTTTTCTTCAACAGGGAGCTTCAGCAACTTGGGATCTTTGAAACATGTAAAGAGTGATTAGATAATCAAGTTAAATAAAGTTAAAAGTAGAAATTCCACCATAGTAAATATACAAATATATAACAACTGAATATGATAAAATTAAATTTATAATAACTGTAAAACATAGATGACATAATTTACATGAACACAAATTCCCCACTATTTCATATCATCACAAATCACATGTGAATTTTTTTTTTTTTTTTAAATATGGCTCTTGTTGGACAGTCCAGTGACTTAGTGCATGATGAACAATGCAACAAATATAGCTAATTTTGAACTTTAGATATGTTACCACTGATAACCAGATATACTTGGGGGTAAATTTACTAAAGGTCGATTTGGCATTTTGAGTGATTTGAGGTGCGATTTTCTTTCAATTTAGCTTTTGGGTATTTACTAAAGGCCAAATTGAATGTAAAATCGAACTTCAAATCGAATTTTTTGTCAAATCGACCATCGGAAAAACATTGGTACTTTTACACACACAACACACAAAACCCTTATTTAGTATCATTCGATTTGAAATCTACCTCAAAATCGGACTTCAAATCACCAATAGAATAGACCTGCTTCATGCTTTCGATTTGAGCATGAGCAGGTCGGATTGACACAGATACATGCAGACATCAGTGAGATGCTTGCATGTATCTGACTGTAAAAAGTAATTAAACAGTTAAAAGTTGAACCAGCCCCGAACTGTTCAAATCCAGGTCTGGTTGACTAAGTACAGGGCAAAAATTACATAGGGACTCCCTGTACTCAGTACAACCAGCACTGGGCTATGGTTCTGGATTTACATGGAAAAATTTGCATAGGGTCTCCCTGTAAATCACAGAACCAGCCCTGGAACCTAGTCAGCCCAGGCCAGGGATCCCTGGGGAGTTGGAGACCCCTCCAAAAAAAAGGGTTCTCCCTCTCCAGGGCACCCCTAGCCTAAGCTGATAGCCCGGGGCTATCCCCACCACCCCTGGGCTGTGGGTGGCGGGTTGATTGTGTGAATGTTGTGTAAAAATAGCAGTATAAAAACATTGTCTTTCCAGTAGAACTGCAGGGCCCAGCAAGCCTCCCGCGCATGCTGGTACTTGGAGAACCACAAGTACCAGCATGTGGGGCATTAAGGGCCCACTGGGACCTGTAGTTCACATGTAAAGAAATGTTTAAAGAAACACACACACCCCTTACACAGTATAAGTTTAATACATACACACACACATAATAAATATATATATATATATATATATATATATATACATACTCACCTATATTACCTCGAGTGTTCCCCTTGTCCAGTAGGAATCCATCTGTTAAAATAAGAAAACGAGAAACCCGACCATCGCACTAAGGAATAATCATTCTAACCAGAATGATTATTCCTTCCCGAATGAAGCGCACAGACGCGGTTTCCTCCTTTGAAGCTCCATGTCTGTGCGTTCATTGGCTGAGAGAGGTCAAGCCCCGCCTCTCAGCCAATGAACGGCTCCTCCATTGAACTCAATGGGGGGAGCCGTAGGGTAACAAGTTTAGAGCTTCAAAAGGAGGAAGCCGCGTCTGTGCGTTTCATTCAGGAAGGAATAATCATTCTGGTTAGAATGATTATTCCTTAGTGCGATGGTCGGGTTTCTCATTTTGTTATTTTAACCCAGTGATTCCCAACCTCGGTCCTCAAGGCACGCTAACGGTCCTGCTTTTAGTGATATCCATGATTGTGCACAGATGGTTAAATCAAAATAACTGAGGCACTAATTAAGTCACGTGTGCTAAAGTATGGCTATCCCTAAAACCTGGACTGTTAGTGTGCCTTGAGGATGGTGGTTGGGAACCCCTGTTTTAACCCATGGATGCCTACTGGACAAGGGGACCACTCGAGGTAATATAGGTATGTGTGTGTTTCTTGAAACATTTCTTTACAGGTCTCAGTGGGCCCTTAATGCCCCGCATGCGGGGGAGGCTTGCTGGAACCTGCAGTTCTACTGGAAAGACAATGTTTTTATACTTCTATTTTTACTCACACAACCCGCCACCCACCGCCCAGGAGTGGCGGAGATAGCCCCGGGCTATCAGCTTAGGCTAGGGGTGTACTGGACAGGGAGACCCCTTTTTTTTGGAGGGGTCTCCAACTCCCCAGGGATCCCTGGCCTGGGCTGACTAGCGGTCAGGGTCGATGCTGCGGCTGGGGGGCCCCAGTGATGGGGCTCCCCTGGCTGTGGCATCAGTCCCCCGTTAGAACGGGTCTAGGGCTGGCTCTGTGATTTACAGGGAGACTCTACGAAAATGTTTCCCTGTAAATCCAGAAGCAGCCCTGGTGCCCATAGCCCAGTGCTGGTTGTACTGAGTACAGGGAGACCCTAAGTAATTTTTTCCCTGTACTTTGTTCAAACCCAGGTCTGGGTTACTGTCTGGGGCTGGTTCTGTTTTTTTTTTTTTTTGGGGGGGGGGGGGGGGGGGGGGGGGTTTCCTCACGTTTTTTTTTTTTATTGTTATTTTAACTCTGTAGTCACTTTTTCCAGTCAGATACATGCAGGCATCTCACTGTTCTCACACAGATACATGCAGACATCAAACTGCTCATGCTGAAAGTGAAAGCATGAAGCTGTTCTATGGCGTTGGGTATTTGCAGTTCATTTTGTATATGAACTTGCCAAATCGAACAGCAAATCACTGTTCAAAACAAACTCAGATCTATTTTTTTGCAAATTGCAAAACAGATCGAATAATAGTAAATGCAGTGAAAAAAAGGGTTTTCACTGCATTTGATTTGAGAAGAGCTAAATCGCTCCTCAAATCGACCTTTAGTAAATGTACCCCTTGGTCTAGGGTGTCATGTACACGATGTAGACAAAAGTGATTGGACACTGACAGCAAATAGATCAACAAGATTTTATTGACGTCAGTACTTTGTTGGGGGATGTAGTTAATAGGCCGGCGGACGCAATGCTGCCGGTCTAAATCCCGACTCCTCCTGCCAGACAAGGGACTTAAGATAGGTGTCGAAATGCCGACGCCTATCTTAATCCCGATGCTGGAACACTGACCCCCATCATCCTGATCATCCTCGGACGGGTAAGGATAACACTTAGCCCGGGGATGGGGCAGGAGGGTAGGTTTAGGGATACCCGGGGGGACATTGGGTTAGGGACCTCCCCCCCCCTCCCAGGAACATTAGGCTATGGGAAGGGGGGGGGGTTAGGCACCACCAAAGGAGGGTTAGGGAGGGGGGAGAGGTGAGGGTAAGGTTAATGACCTTTAGCTGTCTGTATTTAAACCGGGGGCTAAACAGCCGCTGGCATTACATACTGATTCCCTTTGTTGGTCCACGTGCAGTGATTACTGCAGACACCCTTCTTAGCAAACTGTCCACAAGTTCCTAGACAACAGCAGGCGGTGTGTTTAGCCATTCTGCCTTAATTACAGTGACTAAATATGACTCTGAAGAAGGTTGAGTCGGCCTAGAGCACACCCGTCACTCCAATCTGTCCCAGAAGGTCTCAAGGGGGTTAAGATCTGGACTCCGAGCTGGCCAGTCCATCTGGGTTAACAAATCTGTTGTACACCAGTCCAGCGTTGCCCTGGAACCATGACAAGTGGCCTTGTCATCCTGATAAAAACATTTGTTTCCATAGAACTGCAAGTGCATGGCCCTCCCTACGAAGTGTTCTTGTTGAAACTGCCATCCTAGTGGCCATTTGGAACGCGTGTGCAATGATATGCATTTCACTTGTGCGGGGGTGTCTAATCAATTTTGTCTACATAGTGTAGGAAAAGGGTCCAAAGTGTGTTTATATCTTTGGGTAGGTGAGCCGATCTAATGAGTCTTGTAGTTTAGCAGCTGATTCTGCAATTTGATAAAAGGCTCTGGCTGTAGTCAGTGTGATTCGCACTGACATCTTCAGCTGTTTGCAGTATAGGTATTGAAGTGACATATCTCAGGCCCACAAGTAAAGAAATGTTGTGAGATGTGGATCCGCAGTCTTGTAATGTCCTGCAGCAAGTATAAATCAGGAATACCTCGGGGAATCTTTGCAATGCATGAAGTCCGTCATACACCTTTCAACGCTCCTCTTGCATGATTTAGTTTGGTACTTCTTTGTGCTGGGTATACACTAGACCACAGGTTCTCAAACTCGGTCCTCAGGACCCCAAACAGTGCATGTTTTCCATGTCTCCACACTGACTCAAGTGAAATAATTAGCTCCACCTGTGGACCTTTTAAAATGTGCCAGTGAGTAGTGATTACACCTGTGCATCTGCCAGGTGACCTGAAAAACGTGACCTGTGTGGGGTCCCGAGGACCGAGTTTGAGAACCACTAGACAATGTGCAAACAACGCGATGGTCTTTATGATTTCCCTTCATCACCAGAATGATATAATGCGCACACTCTATGCAATCCTCCACATGATGGCACACAATACAGTATTTTATATTTGGAGGAGCAACAATTAAACGTATGCAGTTCAAACACTATACAACCATCCTTGGGTTGAACATACACACTTCACGATTTGCTCAAAATCGTTAAAGATATCTTCTCATCGGCCGTGCAGTACAGCAGATAGGATGCAAGGAACGACGCACAGGAGCGCACAAAAGTTCATACACCCTGAACGATGTCACTCCAATTCAGCTTAAAAGGACAATTTGTCCAATATATTGTCTAGTGTGTACCCAGCTTTAGTATTTAAGTCCATGTTATTAGTGTTCGATTAAAATAATTTAACTGAACACTAGTTACATGGACTGAAATACTCACATGCTGTCAGACTTTGGAACCGGACATCACCTGCCTCTACTATTGCCCACGTATTATTGGATATCTTGCTGTCAGAGCCTGGACTTTGGCCAGCTATTGCCGGCATATTAGATACTGTGTTGCCAGATCCTAGAATCGGATTTTGACCTGCCTGCCTCTAACAGCATATTGGATATTTTGCTGACAAGTCTTTGAAACTAGACTCTGACCTACCTCTGCCTTTTTCCTGTATATTGGATTTATTGCTGCCAGATCTGGAACCTGACCTGTTACCTTGCCCGTTTGTATTGTTGCCTGAGCTATGCAGTGGGGATCGGTATGTGCCTAACCCTAACCCCCCCCTTTCCTACTGCCTAAACATAAGTCTCGGGGGGGGCGGGTGGGCGCTGTTCGCGCCCGGCTTACCTTCGATCGGGATGCCGGGCTCCCGGCGTAGGTAAAATGACAGGAGTCGGGATTTCGACTCGTCATTAAACTCTTGCCTACCATGCAGTGTTGTCATCTGGCACGCTAAGCTGTGTGCGGCTGCTGTTCGCCTGGTCATTATCCAGCTCTGGGCTGTTGGTCTCCACCTGCTGCTGTGGACCAGGTTTTGCAGAGACTTTCAAGAAATTAGATTTAACACCTTGTATTTGGCAACAAGAATGTAAGATGTATTCCATATATAAACCCAATATTTGTCTATGTTATGGTATGCACCAAGCTGTGGAAAGCAAAACTTTCCAGAGCATGGTCCTGATGGGCAATACCATCTAAAGATTGTGTTGCCTAATAGAAGCCAATAGGCTTCTTTTTAGTGTTTTCCACTGAGAGAGATCCAATAGGATCCCTCACAGGGTCCACCGTGGCTCCTCACCCTGCAAAGGACAGCTCTTATCAGGAGAGCTGTTCTTTGCTTATATCATCATGCATATGGTGTTACTAATGTGAAATGATTGGCCATTCACATCCAAAATGCAATGCTTAATGCATCCTGCTATATATATATATATTACACCATACTTGTGCCAGAGTCAGTAGGCCCAGACTCCTGCATACTGTATTAGTATGGGAGACAGACCATGAGACACCCATAGACAGAAAGGCCTGAGGGGGAGATATTCACCAGAATCACAATTTGCTCAATTAGTGTTGCCATAAAACAAAAACAAAAAATCTTACATGTTGTTTGGTCCCCGAACAACCTCCATACAATATACTCTGTCACATCTAACCTATGCTGGAGAGAATGTGGAGGGCAGTTTTAAACACTTCTGGTGGTCTTGTCCTGGGATTATTCCCTTTTGTAATATATTTAATAGAGATATGCAGGCTCGGATTTGTTCTGATTTTCTCGCCAAATTTTGGGTCTTAGAAAGAGGCAAAATCCTCTTTCATGGACAAACATCATCTTTCATTGACTTTTGTCCATGAAAGATGACGTTTTGCCTCTTTCCGAGACCTGAAATTTGGCGGGAAATTCAGAACTAATCTGAGCCTGCACATCTCTAATATTTGAGAACATAACAGGTCTTGTCATTACCAACATGCTTCTTTGTGCCCCATCCTCCCAATATGACAAGTACACTTACATTGCACACATTGTGCACTGCATAATACCAAATTGCTCACAACTAAAAAAATATGAACTCCCCTACGATACAGGAAGTCATAAACCACATATGGTTCATTTCCAAACTGGAGTATATATTGAGCAATCATTTTTAACATGAAAACCATAAGTCTCAAACTTTGTGAAACAAGTTTGAGACATGGTTTTCATGTTAAAAATAGTGTGCACGACTCCATGTTGGTTCCTGAGGGGAGACCTCATCCCCGTACCTAATTGGCTGCCAAGTTAACTAGTGCGTGACATGGTGGAAGACTACAGTCTCCTCCAGAGAGACCAGGTGTGTTACATGCAATACAGCTGTTCCAGAATTGTGCACCATCGCATAGCTATATACACTTATAATTATATCGCGCTTTTCTCCATCAGGGCTCCTTCACTTTACAATATCAGAAACAAAGCACAGGGTTTAGTATTACAGAAAGAAGAGAACAATCAACATAATAAGTACAATGGGCATAATGCAAGGTTGGTGGAGCCATTTTGGGTAACAACTTGGACGGGTTACATATCCCACTCCTACCAGGTGAGGTAGCCAATTTGGGCACGCTTCATAGGTTACCCTGCGTGGAATAGATAACACTTAGACTTAGGGGTATATTCAATTTCAGGAGAAACGTCCGGATCAGCGATACTTTTTCGCCGATGACGTCATTTTCACCTGTTTTGCTTTTACCCAGTATACAGTTTGAAAGACTTTCCGCCTAGGCGGAAAGTCAATGCAATGTAATAAGCGAAAAAGTTTCGCCTATGCATAGCAGGCGGAAAAAAGTGCAGAATTGGGGGTTTGGGGTGCAAAGTTGCGGGAACCCCCGTGCAGCCTTCAGACAGTCCCCCAAAGGTAAACTGTGTCAAAACAAAGAAAAACACTTAACACCCCAAAAAATTACTTTGAAAAAGGGGGCGAAAAAAATAAAAGTTGGGGTACAAAATTAACAACTAGCGAACTTGACTTTGGGGGTGTCCCCTAGTATGCCCCAAGTGTTTTTTTGTTTGCAGGTGCTTGCAGCACGTGGATTTTCACGATTTTTTTCAACTTCACTTTAGCAACTTTTAAATATGCTGATCCCCATTTTCAAGTACCCCAAATTTGCTGGGATAACTTATTTTTGGAAAAAAGACACCTGAATACTATTCTGCACCACGTATAGAAAAACGGTATTTAGCAGCTATTCAGCCCGTTTAAAATCCCCAAATACCTTCATCAAGCCAAATCGGGGGTACCATAGGGAACCCCCATGTCAGTGCATCTTTTGGGGGGTGTCAGGCTGATTTCCCCATAACTGACAGTAATTTCCACCTTTTCAAGTTTCGTCGGGTACCGTTTTCGCGTACTTTCATATTGAATACGGGGTAAAGTGGGCACACGCGAGATATTTTTCCGCCTACAAAACAGGCGAAAAGTCTGGGCCGCGAAAAAGTATCGCGGCTCGGCTCAAATTGAATATGGCTCATAGTACGCCGCAACTTCCACATTTTGTGTTCTCTCTCCTAAGAACAGGGACCTTACATAGCCAGCATATTCAATTATTTTTCATCCCCCCCATGGGCGTGCTAGGTGAGGCAGCCATCTTGGACGCACTACAAAGGTTTACGGTATGCGAGATACAATACAAGGAACAAATACAGGTCACAAACATAATATGAAATATGCACTGCATTAAAAGTTGCTCATCCTGCCCATTGCAGCACCATCCGAGGCGCACTGCGTAGGTTACATCTGGCAGGATGTGCAACCTGTAGAAGTATAACATCCAGGTGGAAAAAAAAATAAAAGGTTGAATACAGAAGCAAAAATGGCAGTATTAATACAAGGGTGACAGAAATATAACATCTATGCAAAAATTTATCTAAACTTGAGGAAAAGACAAAGAATAGAGCAAAATTGCACCAAGCCTCGTGATTTGGCAACCACTACCCAAGGTCCATTGCAAATGGCCTCCTTCCTCTGTTGCTAGGTATAAGCCAGTTTCAGGGGGTCAGCAGCTCACATGGGGCGATCAGCCAGGAGTGGGTAAGGAAGGCTGAGGGCAGCATGGGGTATCCAATCCAGGAGCATGGTGGAAACGGGTGTTAAATGAAAGCAGTCCTTAGGAGCAGAGATGGCTGATTGATTTTTCTTCTGTTTTCCTCCTGTTTAACTCCTGAATAACTCCGGCTTCAATTAAAAAATTCTAATAACACTTTGAACTAAGTGATTGGAATCTAAGCACTCTTGCTGTAGCAGCCTTATAGTCATCCCAACTCTACTCCATCTACCAGTGTATAACAGTGAGTACGGCTGTACCGCATTGTATGTGAATAAGCCACTCCACTGAAGAACAGCCCTTGTTGCTTAATTGCACAGAGGGCATTCGCCTTGTACACACATCTCCAACATCTCGCATCACGGCACTTCCTGAGTTACATGTTGTAATGCAGTGCCTTTTCTGTCACATTGCTGGGCACAGAGAAACCACCAGAGGGAGCCATTTACTAACAATAAACCAGTGGTTCCCAAACTGTGTGCCGTGGCTCCCTGGGATGCCTTAGGACACTCTCAGGGGTGCCTCAGGTTGGTGGTCCAGCACCAAATCAATCTATTTATGGTCAATGTAAGAGACAAAAACATATAATATTTGGACAAACAGAAGCAAAACCCTGTCCACCACCACATAACTGAACCTAAGGATGGTAGGTAAGCACAATTTACTTAATAATTTTTTTCCTGATTTTCTCAATAACAAACTTTTGGCCCAGGGGTGCCGTGAAAAAAATGTTGATACTGTAGGGTGCTACTGCTATTCCTTGCATCTGTTACAGGTGAGAGGTCCCAACATCATCTCTATTAGCTTATGTGTTGTTTATTGGGACATTAACATGCTTCCTGCGCTGGCAGCAGATCAGTATATGTGCGTGCACCACAGACAGGAATAGGTAATCAGCTATCGCCTTCCCTCTATTCAGATAAAGAAACTGTCAATCATCCATACCCAGTCACCTCCTGACCGCTAATATTCACAGTATTCCAAGGACACTGCAGGTTTTCCACTGAAAACCATTTACTATAATCCTACTAATAAAATTCAGATTCTAGTACATCTGAGGGTATATTTACTAAAGGTCGATTTCAAATCAATCTAAATCGATCAACATCAATGTTGTGTTTCTGTGGCTAAATCGCACATTTTCTAACACTTAACAATCAATATAGAAAAATTGTTAGTAAATGTGTGATTTAGTCCCATAAACACAACATCAATGTTGATAGTTTTAGTTTGTTTGTTATATCTATTAAGATTGAATAAAATCGACCTTTAGTAAATTTACCCCCTGGAGTAGCAAGATAATGGAGCAGCAGCGGTGCAGCTGGTGGCTTGCATCGGGGCTCGCTGTGGTGCAGGGTCCCATAGCAGCCGCTGCACCCACCGCTAGTGTCCACCGGGCCCCACAATGTAGTGCAGACCACAGGAAGAGCGGTCAGCACTACACAGTAACAAACACACAGTCGCCAGTGGCGGCTGTGTGTTTGTTATAGCAGCCAATGAGAGTCAGACAGACTCTCATTGGCTGCTGCGTCCACAGAGGGAGTCAGCTGGAGGTCACTCATGAGTTTCGAAATCTGGATCCACCCCACCGCGGGTGATTGGAGAGACGTCATAACGTTTCTCCCACCGTGCAGAAGAGCGGGCCAGGAGGAGCGGTCGCAGCAGGAGCGGGGATTCAGGTGTTGTGTTTTTTTTTGTGTGTGGTGTAAGGGGACATGGGAACTGGCACAGCATAGAGGGGGGGCTACTGGGGGCACTGTATAGGGGGGGTGGCCGCTACTAGGGGCACTGTATAGGGGGCCGCTACTGGGAGCACTGTATAGGGGGGGCTACTACTGGGGGCACTGCGTAGGGGGGGCTACTACTGGGGGCACTGCGTAGGGGGGGCTACTACTGGGGGCACTGCGTAGGGAGAACTACTGGGGGCAATGCATAGAGAGGATTACTACTGGGGACAATACATAGGAGGGACTACTACTGGGGGCCACGCATAGGGGGATTACTCAGGGCCGTAACTAGGGTAGTGCGGGGCAGGGAGCGCTGTTCAGGCCTGTCAATTTTCTGTTTATTATCATTCTCACTTGTAGCTTCCTCTTATTTTATCCCCAGCATCTCCTGACCTCCCCTATCTCTTCCCTGGCCTTTCCCCATGAGGCTATGGCACTTTTGTTCATCTGTTATCTCCCTATTTAAAAAAAAAAATAGGGGGGGCGCCAATGCTCTTTCTGGCACAGGGCACCAAAAAGTCTAGTTACGGCTCTGGGATTACTACTTTTAAAAAAGGACCATAATTATAAGGCGATTCCAATTTTTTTTTTTTTACATGATCTAAGAGATGTAAAGATAAATAATCTGGCAAACACACTGTAAACTGTAACTGATATATGTAATTATAAAATTTTATTGGTCATAAGAAAAATAAATCTGAAAATATCTGTAAGTTGCTTTGAGTTAAATTTGACCCCTTACAACGTCAACTAGCGCATCAACATCACATCCTGTATTGATTGGTGCTTTCTAAATTTACGAGCACTCGCATTCCAATGTATTTACATTCCAGCTTGCCCACTGTGGCCACAAGGTGGCGTCTGACATCACTGTGTTTTCATTCTTCGGAATGTGCCAAATCCAGCTCTGAAGAGTGGTCGGAAAAGCACTTTGGGAATTTCCCTGTTAAAAGCACTGGGATTTAAAATAATGTCATTTTCGGGAAAATTACACACAGACAGGGACATTTGCTTCCATTAATCCAGCAACTGTACTTAATATGTGTTGCTGGAAATAAAAGGAAAATAAGATTGGAAAATAAACAGACAGCTAAACACATGTGGCTGCCTTTAGAGGATTCTGATAAACATTCAATGTATTTTAATTGTAGCAACCTGACAGTCACACTAACTAAAATATTTAAAAAGAAGGTAAATATACTCCATGTTGTCAGATCAGTAGTTTATATACTGTAGCTTCTCAGAAGTAGCTGAATGGATGACGTTGTATTATAGTAGGGATAGATCCATATGTGTATTTGGATGATACAGATCTGCTCCCAACGTGACACTCCATTCACTTGAAAGAGATTTTAAAGAAGAAAGAAGTTAAGGGAACACTGTACGGACTATTTTTTTATTCTTATACAAAATACCAGACATGAGAGCTAAAATATGGCACTGCCTAATTTCCCCACACCCCGGCACAGCAGGACAAAAAGAAAACCCATTTGACTGCAAGTAGCCTACAAATCTCACATGTACAGTCAATGACATTAATCCATACACTTAGCGAGTACTGTGATGTACAGGCATTGGACAAAACAATAGAAACACGCGTGTAAACAAGGCATACCAAACATACTGACAGCAAGAGCTTCCAGACAGGTGGGGCTATTGCTAATTAAGCACAAAACAGCCCATGAAGGTCATGATTAAATAGAGCTGTACATGCCTGAGAGCATGCATCTGAGGATGGGGTCAACCAACAGGGCCAAAGCTCTCCAGAATTAGGTACATATGGGACAGACTGTAGTCCTCATTGATAATAATGGGGACTGAGGTCTGCAGAGCTAGTTAGCCTTCTGCAGGATATTTCAGTGAAATCTATTGCCTTTGCCTATTAGTACACGATTATTAAGTATCCATATTGCAATGGATATTTTAATGAAATATCCCCACTATGTACTAAGGGAAACTCGCAGGGACATTAGTTGCGGCAACCACTGTCCCTGTGAGTAATATCCCCAGCATTTTGTAGAAGTTTTCACAGTGTCAGTTTCTGCCGCCGGCTGAAGGCTGCGGGACAGAGAACAGAAGATCTCTCTCCTGCCCTCCATAGGCTTAAAGCAGTTTACACTGTGAACAGGGCCAAACCCTGAAAAGATTCACTTTTTAGGGTTTAGTACATAGGGGTCAGATCGTAGTCCCCATTGATAATATTGGGGGACTGTGATCTGCAGAGATCGAAAGATCTCTCTCCTGCCCCTGGAGCCCCCATAGGCTGACAGTAGTTACACCATCTGAAGATGATGTAAACTACCGGGACTAAACTTCGAAAATCTTTGCATTTGGAGTTTAGTACATAGGGGTCAGATCGTAGTCCCCATTGACAATAATGGGGACTGTGGTCTAAAGTGCTAATTAGCACTTTGCCAGAGATTTCTGTGAAATCTCCTGAATTGGGCTATTAGTACATAGCAACAATTCATAAAATTAAGCAGAAACTGCAGTTTCTACTTAATTTTATGGGAAAAAAAAAAAAAAGGTAATAGGCCCCTTAAAGAGATGTTCATAGATACCAGAACAGAAATACAGACCAGATAAGGAGTGAGGCAGACACCCCTGGAGAGAGACTCTCTTTCTGACTCCTGTGGATTAAGGGGCAGCAGGGGGGAGTCGTCTGCCAAATAAAATTAGTGTCCCTGGTGAGAACCTGTCTGCTTCCATTAACATTGAAAAACAAACTTTCTTTATTTAGAGGGTTATATAGAAAACTGGTATATACCGTATACTGTATATACCAGACCAATACAATTAAATTTGTTCTGTTATAACATTTTATATTCTATAATTTCAATATATTTGCAGGGTGCATTCTTTTGCATATTATTTAGCATTATTAAACATTACAAATGTTGAATAACAATGGTACTATAGAAAATAAAGGTTCGTATCCACTTATAGATATACAAACGAGAGCATGATTACCACATTGCAATCGTGCTGTCGTTTGTATGTCTAGTGATGTGCCTATACTAAACGTTCACTCGTTCAGTCCAGGCACATCCATAATTCCTGTACATGCTGAACCTGATGGGATCGTCGGGTTGACCAGCAAGTACGTGCGTTTATAGATGGCAAAGACAACCAGCGGGCACGCGCATCGCTGGCAGTTTTTGTCATTTACATGCCCGATTTGTGGGCGATTGCACGATAACAACGTTATTGTGCAATCGCCTGTAAAAATTGCCTAGTGGATACCCGCCTTTAGATATACAAACACTGCAAGACATAATACACACCATGATCAGGTAATTGAGAGGCCTCCGTCTGATATATAAGCTTTGCATAGTACAATTTGGACCCTTTGAAAATGACCGGATGGCAGACACTAGTGTTATTTGCCGCTATTGTGTCCAGTTCTTGTATCATCATTACAGGATATTAGGGGTAAATTAGTATGCTACCCCAATTGCATGAAGCCAGTCGGTGCACACTGTTGGATTGTGGACAAATATGCTGTAGAGTAAGGTTCCACTTTATGAAAAGAATAGATTTTCTTTTAACAATTTGAGAAATACGTCATGAAACCTAGACCCAATAATAGCGAACATTAGATAACCGTCAAAGAAAGCAAATTAATCTAGCTCCCAACTTCAAAAGCATTACACTGTCTGCGTTAGCATTTATGTTGCACTTAAAGTCTGAGCACAGAAAACCTTTTACTTTGAACTGAAGAGCAGGACAGTTAACAACAAGCAACTATAAACAAGAAGCTAGAAAAAGGCCTATTCTGATGGCACCAACAACCTGGAAGCATTTTGCTCCCTGCATAGACTACATGCACACACTGCCTCTGTGCTGAATTATCCAGGAGAGATTTATAGGATGAGTGTGCAGTTAACAGCTTCCTTGCTCTATCAATCAGTCAGGGAGTCTCTTAATCTTAACCACACATTTTAGAAATTATCAATAGGTGGACTAACTGATCCATTACCCCTCTGTGGCAGTGAGGCCTATTTCTAAGAACTCATAATTAACACATACACTCAATGCCTAGGAAGACCATTATCCTGGTAGCCCAGAACACAAACAATTACTTACTGTGATTATCTCCATAAAAATACTGTATGTTCTAGATTATTTTTGTTTAAACTTCAAAAAAAAATTTCAATCTTTTCCCTTTACATATCTTTGCTATGACGATATATATTAGTCATAAAACAACCAGGCTTTATATTAGTATGGCCAGATAGGGTAAATATTTAGCTTACTGCTATCTTTTATATAAGAGGATGTTCTTGGGTTCAGTCTATCATTCATGTTTTGATTCTATAGTGGAACATGTTGTGCTTTGAGATAAGCCCTTCTAGTCAGTGAAGGTTACAATACCATGCAGAAATGATTCATACAGGATTGCAGGAGAGTACTGCAAGGTCCATTGGATCTACGATATGCACAGATACATTACCGTCCCCTTTAAGACATCAGTAAAGCCATGGACATCCTGAATATTACAGGAAATTCCAATGCATTAGATGAATTTATTGGTCATGTAAGACTACAGCTTAGTCTCAGTATACACATAGCAATGTAAATGTGCAGGAGGCAAACTGAGGGATAACTGTGAAAACTGCTGCAAAAATAAAATAAAATAAATGATGGTATTAGCCATAGGAAACAGACATTTTTCTACTGCAGTTAAGAAAATGAAAGAATCTAAATGCACAGGGGACCATCACCTTCTTCTTCTATAAACGGGTTGCAAATTAGGAACAATTGTAAGGCACACTGATCATGGTTATAAACCCATTTATTTATTTGTTAATATATAACAAGGCACAGAGAAAACTGCATCCGGATGTCTAGACAGACAGTCAATAGTAGACAGTCAAAAGGTTTACGTGAACTTGGGCCGACATAGCCAAAAGGTTGACGGAAAAAGTAGACATGCTTTTTCATGACTTTTACAGTTAGGATGAGGGTTAGGCTGCGGAAGTGGACGTTTATGGTTAGGCATTAGGGGGAGGGTTAGGCTGCGGAAGTGGACGTTTATGGTTAGGCATTAGGGGGAGGGTTAGGCTGCGGAAGTGGACGTTTATGGTTAGGCATTAGGGGGAGGGTTAGGCTGCGGAAGTGGACGTTTATGGTTAGGCATTAGGGGGAGGGTTAGGCTGCGGAAGTGGACGTTTATGGTTAGGCATTAGGGGGAGGGTTAGGCTGCGGAAGTGGACGTTTATGGTTAGCCATTAGGGGGAGGGTTAGGCTGCGGAAGTGGACGTTTATGGTTAGGCATTAGGGGGAGGGTTAGGCTGCGGAAGTGGACTTTATGGTTAGGCATTAGGGGGAGGGTTAGGCTGCGGAAGGGGAAAGTTAGGGTTAGGCACTAGGGGAGAGTTATGCTGCGGAAGGGGAAGTTTAGGATTAGGCACTAGGGGGAGAGTCAGGGACAGGCACTAAGGGGAGGGTTAGGCACTAGTAGAAGGGTTAAGCTGGGTACATACTGACAGATCAATTGATCGGCCAATATATCTGGTGCCAGTCAGCCATTGTAAACTACGTCATTCACAGACATATCTGCACAGCCGATGGCAGATATATCTGTCCATCTGCAAGTGTGTACAAGCGATCAACCGATCGCCCGTACACATACAGAGGCAGCCGCGGGGAGGGGGTCGTGGCGCGACCTCCAGCCAGCAGGAATAGCGGCTGCTTGGAAGATGATGGTCGTTAGGTGTATATGAACGACCATCATCTACAGATATATCTGCAGATCACTTGATCTGTATACAGGTTGAGTCTCCCATATCCAAATATTCCGAAATACAGAATATTTTTAGCATGACTGAGATAGTGAAAATTGATTTTTGATGGTTCAATGTACACAAACTTTATTAAGGCACAAACTTAAACAAATTTCATATATGTACACAAACTTTGTTTTAGCCACAAAATTATTGAAAATATTGTATAAAATCACCCTCAGGCTGTGTGTATAAGGTGTATATGATTCATAAATGCATTATGTGTTTAGATTTGGGCCCTATTCCTAAAACCTTTCAATATGATATGCAAATATTCAAAAATACGGAATATTCTGATATCCAAAATACCCCTGGTCCCAAGCATTTTGGATATGGGAGACTCAACCTGTATATATCTGTGCAGTGTGTACCCTCCTTTAGGGTGACCATAAGTATTAAAATAACAAATAAAAGTGTCGATCTTTTCTATGTTGACCATTTCTGTGTCAACCTTTTGACCGAAATCCACATCATCCTTTTGATCTTGTCGACCTACTGACTATATACACTGCTGATGTTTTATAACAAACCTAAAGAAACTGTTGGGAATCTCAGTGTAAATGTGCTTTGAGTTGGGGCTCTGCTGTTTTACAGTTCCGTGGAAAATGGAAGAAAAAAAACAGTTGTTTTTTTTCCCTTCTTCCAGAGAACTGAGAGGATATGGGCTGTTCTCCAGGGCCCTAATACTCATGTCCACAGCACAAACCCTGCCAGATCCCAGCTATGCGTCTCATCACTCCACAGAGTAAGTACTTTCAACCACTATAAGCATCACACATTTTATACAAGAATAAATAAAATGATACAGGTCCCAGAATAAGATTCCTACACATTGCAGGTCCATTCTGCTTACACTGGGATACCTGGAGAAGACGTGTTGTATGTAGGTAGCTGATAGATGCTGGAAGTTGTGCAGCTACCGGGTACACTGGCAGGTACATATGAGCCTTTAGCAGGCAGTGGTCAGGGGGATAGGATGCACACACTGACGGAATGGGTTAAAGTGTGTGTAGGTGAAGCCCTGGAGCTGTCCCAGCCCCGCACACTGCGCCCTGGCAGCAGCTTCTCCCCCTCCCTCGCTGATAAGACGTCAGTGAAGGAGGGAGGGGTGGGAGGCTGGAGCCGGGAAGTATATATCCAGCTGTAGCACGCCAGGCTCCCAGAGCTGACTGACAGCAACCCACAGCCAGAGAGCAGGTACCAGGCACTCGCTGACAGAGCCCGTGCAGCAGCTGCCTGTGCCACCTGGAGAGACGCTCACACCAGCCGCAGATACCAAACCGAGCCGCCTGCAGCAGCCAGCGCTCCGCTACGTACATGAGTGCCCTGTCCATGAGCCTGGAGCCCCGCTGCGTGTCTCCCTATGCCGCCTGGTGCATGGAGCCCACCAACTTCTATGAGCAGAGAGTGAGCGGGTCCCCGGGCCCCTGCAAGCCCCGGGCTATGTGCGAGGAGACGGAGCCCCCTGCGGGCAACAGCACCCTGGCCGAGCTCAGCGCAGCCCCGGCCATATACGACGACGAGAGCGCCATCGACTTCAGCTCCTATATAGACTCCATGACCTCGGTGCCCAACCTGGAGCTGTGCAATGACGAGCTGTTCGCGGACCTGTTCAACAGCAACCACAAGGGCGGCAGCGGCGGGGAGCAGCGGGCGGAGTGCGGAGCGGACTACCTGAGCGGGCTGCTGGCACCGCAGTGCCACCCGGGCAACGCCAAGGCGCAGCTGAAGCAGGAGCCCGAGTGGAGTGACAGCGACATCTCCTCCTCTCTGCCCTGCCAGATCGCCACCTGCGCCCAGACCAGCATGTGCCTGCAGCCCACCCCGCCCACCTCCCCAGAGCCCTGCAGCTCCAGCGCCGCCAGCTCCGCATGCCCGTCCCCCTCCAGCACCATGGGCACCTCCTGCGGCAAGGAGAGGAGCAGCAAGAAGAACGTCGACCGCTACAGCCCGGAGTACCGCCAGCGCAGGGAGCGCAACAACATCGCCGTGCGGAAGAGCCGGGACAAGGCGAAGAAGCGCAATATGGACATGCAGCAGAAGCTGCTGGAGCTCTCCTCGGAGAACGAGAAGCTGCACAAGAGGATCGAGCTGCTGACACGGGACTTGTCTAACCTCCGGCACTTTTTCAAGCAACTTCCCCCCACAGCCACCGCCGGCACCTTCCTGCCCAGCCTGGGGAGCATAGACTGCCGGTAACCCGCAGCCCATGGACTTGAACGATAACCCAATACCTCAGCCCATCAGGGGGGTCCTCTGAGAGGGGAGGGCTGCACTCTGCACCACCCACATTCTGCTGGGACATTGTTGTGTTTGCCCTCTAAAAGACTGAGCCACAGTTAATAAGACTTTTATAAATATATTATTATTATTATAGTGCAATAAGGATAAAATATGTGTTGCCAATATCATGCACAAGTGTCTGACAACCCATTGTGTGCCAGAAAGGTGACAAGTGCTGTTGCCTCCTCTGGCACTCAAGGTGTCAATCATGTTGGACTGTAAAGTGCCAAAGAGTTGGGTTGCCATCAGGTATTATCATTAAATGTGCAGTGCACCTTGTGACAGCATGGGTTTTGTACTGCACTTTTAATATTAATGACATGATGGATGTGAAGCAACTTGACCTGCCTTACAGCCCCAGATAAGGGATCCATGTGCACAAAATGCATGGTGGGAGGCGTGGACTGTAGTGCTAAACGCTAATTTTGTAAACACTTTTGAGCTAAGGAAATGCAAAACCTCTTATGCCTGCAAAATGGACATTTAGTGTTACACCATTGTGTAATAACCACACATCTCACCAGTGCCTTTGGCTTTTCTAGTCATTTTTACTAGTTCTTTACAAGTTAATAACCAAGATATTGGCCTTCTGTTTCTCATGTGTTGTCCTGCTAGTGCCCATTCACAATAGCAGAAGCATTTGATATGTTCTGTTAGTGCCTTGCTTGCCCAAAGCAGCCTGTAGCTGGAAGTACTGTATGGGGTGGCACGTCTGGGCAGTGCCAAACAGAAATTGTGCTGGTCTTCAGTTTCGTTCTTTGAATGTGTAGCCAAATATTAGTGCTACCCCTGGAAATATAGAACTATAAATATATATATATGTATTATTTTTCTCCTCCACAACAAATATAAAACAAACAAAGCTAAAACATTTCCCTTCCTTAAATTATTTTTGTAATTTTAGTTTTCTATACCATTTATTGATGCAGCTATGGTACATTTGTAAAATGATTTCAGAGAGAAATACTTTGTATTGTAGATATTAGGGAAAGAAAATGAGCATGCTCAACTTTTTATATGATCATTTTTACAGCATTTTTAAGAATAAAAACAAAAAATACCAATATCTGCCTTAATGCCTCATTGTTTACTTCATTTGGAAACTATCTTCAGAGGTAATGGAATTAGTTATATTAACAATGGTCAAGGTGTGAGTCTAAAGAATATGTACTATACATGTAATATATGCAGTAAGTGTTTTCTCCTGACTGTAGTATTACAATACTGGGTAATAAATAACAAAGCCTAGTCAAGCCTTTAGTATCTGCAAGAGATGACTGGTTCATGGCAGTGTTTCCACCAATACCACTTACAGGACTAGAAAATCAAATCTAGCTACACAAAGGTGCTATGTACAGTTGTGCTCTATTCCATCCTAACACACTTCTTATATATGGGGATCATTGACACTTGCTGTTAGATTTACTATCACTGATCTCAGTGGCAATAAAATGGTTTAAAAGGTCACTAAACCTACAAGAAAAGTTGATGTAATATCAAAAGGTATCTCATGACATTCACTAATGAGCCTACATTTCCATGCCATAAAAAGATATATCACATTTTATGTACATTTATTATTCAGGTCACTGATAAACTACTGCTTTTTGTTTTTATTGTCAGACTACCTGCAAAGTCCTTTAGTGGTCTTTAGGGAATAAAAAACAAAAAACCCTTCCCATAGGAAAACCTTATCTTGTCTGAGAAGTTTCCAAAACATATATACATACAATTCTAAATGTTACTTTCTATAAAACAGCTTGCACTTTTTAGGGGTCCCCTAACTGAAATAGATATACAGCTACATTATTGTTCATAAGACATGATGTGATGACAGAACCACCACCAATGACTGCAGAATTCCTAACAAATATCTATAGTGCACAAGGTGATAGGCCATCTGACGTCCTAAACTTTCTATACACACAGAAGTGAGAAGGTCAGTTTACTTTTCTATAGGGATGAATGAAATAGCTCATAGAATAAGCAGAAAAGTATTTTTGAAAAAAAAAAAAAAAATACAACTATTGTACAAAAATGTCTTTAATAAAACACTAATATATAAAAATACACAATGATTTCATGCAAGTGAATTATCTTCATATTATGTTCTCTCCATGAATATAGTTAACTAGTAACTACATGGCAAAGTCCAGACCTGCTTGAGTTCCACTGGTTCCTGCTTGCAGAAGACAGACCTCCTCCAGCTCCATATTAGTATTCGCACACTGGACATAGCAATGCAGAGGGCCCACCTCTTTCCCCAGGACCGAACACACCTCATAGCACTGCAGATAAAAGGTAGTGTGTGTGCTCAGCAAACAGCCCTGTACATTTTGTTCTCAGCAGCAAATAGCTCAGATAAAAATCAGGTGGCAAAGTACACTCCCACATTATTACTCTTTTACAACCCAGACAGTTAAGCACAGGTAAGCCAAAGACCTGAGCTCAACTGAGAGATACAATGTCTGGTGCTGATAAGTCTATGTGATTTCATTTCCATTGCAAACACTATTACACATTGCTTCTTACCAGTCACTGGCGGTTACTGCTAGGAAAGGTTATGCAGGTATCTTTACATTGTTCAATATCATCATATTAACCTATCTCTTTTTTCCATTTACTATGAGTCATTGTGATACTCTCACAACTAATGTTTGTTTAGTGCTTAGACAGGGCCTTCAGTATTACTGGTAACCTAAGATATTGCCCTATACAGTGGTATAGACTCGCACAGCTATATAGCTTTATGAGAAGCACACATTGCATTGTAAAGGGCACAGCTGTGGAAAGGCGGGTATCCACTACCGGATTAAACAGCGATTGAATGATAACGACATCGTTATCGTTCAACCGATTGTAAATCGGGCAGCTTAATGTTAAAAATGACCAGCGATGACCGCTCCCGCTGGTCGTTTTTCACATCTATCATCGCCCAAACATGCTGGTCAATCTCCTGATAACGACAGATTGGCCATGTTCGGGGATGACTGTATGACTGATTATTCAGTGTAGGCACAGCAAAGACTGAACGACAGCACGATTACAATGTCGTAATCGTACAGTTGTTTCACAGTCTGCTAGTGTATACGCACCTTAAGGCGGCTATTTTTCCCATTTGACTTTCTCATCACAGAATCAATTAAAACTAAATCACACAAAATACTAATGTCAAACAAGGTTACAAAAATTGGTTACATAAGTAGTCATCCCCTTATTCTAATGCTTGGCAGACCACTCCTTTGGCTGCAGTAACAATAATGAGCATATTGGGTAGGTCTACCAACTTTGCACATCTGGACACTACATTTTAGTCCATTCTTCTATGCTATATAGGTTGAGTTCCATCAGGTTGGAGACAGTTGATGAACAGCAATTTTAAAGTAAATCCTCAGATTCACAATAGGATTGCGGTCTGTGCTTTGACTGGGCCATTCAAAGAAATGTGTGTGTAATTGGGGATGGGATAGGCTAGCCACTCCAATATGGCATCTGTGTTATGCTTTGGGTCACTGCCCTACTGGAATATAAATATCTTCCCAAATCAAAAGTTTCTTACAAACTGCAGCAGGTTTACCATTTTGTCTATACACTTTTTCTTTTATTATGACAAATAACAATAGGCTTTGGGCCCCATCCCCACTAACACACACAAAAGTATACCTTCCAACACTAAGGGAAAGGTATATTTTGTTCATTAGGGGTGTGTTTCCTTAGATCGACAATAAAAAGGTAGACAGTGTATAGGTCAACAGTCAATTGCTCAACAGGTACAAAAGGTCAACATGGATGAAGGTTGACAGGAACAAAAGGTTGGCAGGGTCAAAAGGTCGACATGGGTATCGTTGACACAAAAATGGTTGACATGGAGTTTTTTGTTTTCTAACCATAATCTTCAGCCTAATGCTAACCCTCCCCTTGATGCCTAACCCTAACCGTCCCTCTTAGTGCATTACCTTAACCGTTGGGGTAAGTGCCTAACTGTAACCGTCCCTCCTAGTGCCTAACTCTAAAATAAGTAATATGTGTTGACAATCCCCATGTCGACCTTTTGTATTTATCGACCATCTGGTGTCAAACAATTGCTTGTCTACCTTTTTTCTGTGGCCTTTTCATCCAGAACCCCCTAGTAGTAGTAATACAAATATTATTAGTAATAATTAGTAGCAGAGTTACCTTGGGGGCAGCAGCCCCCCACATAAAATCTGCCACCTCCAGTTAGCCAGATGCAGTCCGTGACTGCACTGGCTACACTGTGACTGGCACTGACTTCTCATTGTAAGCGCAACCTGCCAATCACACACAGGGCAGGCAGTCCCAGGGGGAGGGGCTTCTCTCCCAGGGACTGCCATTCTGGGGAGATTAATTGAGGGCATGCTTCCAGTGGGAAGCCGCACCTCTGCCTTTCAGGCAGCCCTACCTGGCTCCTAGGGGCTGAAGCTGATGGTCCCTAGAAACCAGGCTTGTAACATGTGCCGCTCTGCCGTGCAAATCACGGGCACTGCAGTCCGGGAGTCGGATCGGAAAACAGCTCTTCGGGTAACCCTCTCCTCAAAGAAGGTAAGAGCAACCTGATAATTGACCTATTTTTTCCTACATTGTGGGACCTCCCCAATATTGTTTAATTTTGATAATTCTTTCTCTCAGCCAATGATTGCTTAGTCATAGCATCCTGCACCTTGAAATCATAAGTGGCTTTCTATAACTGATATGCATCTGTAGTTCCCCTGGAGGTAAAGGTTAGGTGAAGAGGAAATCTGTTACCGTGCACCCCTACACAAATCTCATCAAGGCGGCCTAAGAATCAAGTTGCCTTATTTATTTAATTGAGCTTTATAGTCCATTAACAATAGACAGATTGGCAGCTGTACTCCCAGCTGTTATTACACCTTATGAAATCTCCTAGAAACACAATCTGCAGGTCTGGACGGATTGGTGGATAGCAAATAATTTTTTCTGATCGGGTGAAATGACATTATTTGTATAAAACATACCCTGTCTTCACTGGAGCAAGAACCCAAAAGAGAAGATATGGTTTCTTGTTGCAACTGCAGATAAATCAAGATAAAAGGGATGTAACAATGTTGTATATAGCATATAGTCAATATTCTTAGCATATTTTATAGGATAAAAATATAATACATAATGAAGTTATTTATATTTTGTTCCAAGTAAAGCTATTCTTAAAATGTAACTCCAGTTTTCACTATACGGTAAATAATAATGAGTCATAGTCCACATTGGTTCCAAACACTCACTAGCAACAATAGTCAGTATAGCAGAACACATCTTATAATTTAGGGTGTGCAGACTAAATCCCCTGTCTCTGGGGTATATTTACTAAAGTACGGGTTTTAGAAGTCTCGTGGATACTTATCATTTATCTAGCACCTTCTAAAAGATAATAGCTAGCATCTGATTCGTTGCTATGGGCAACAACTCCACTTCTAAAAACCCGCACTTTAGTAAATATACCCCTCTGTGTATTATTCGGAAGGCTTATATTAGTAGTATATATGCGCATCAGCCATAGAGAGAGGTCAGTCCCTTGTTATATTAATAAATTGTTAGTCCAACCCAAAGCGCTGACAGACAGACTGTAAGCCTGGGAGGGAGAAAAGGCGTAAATGTGGAATGGATCTGCATTATATACATTTCAATTAATTGGATACGACAAAGATTAAAAGTGATATAATATTGAAATCTGACACATATGGCGGTATCCAATTAGCCCCGAACATTGTCTGGGCTATTCAATCAGCACCGAAGTCGGAGCCGATGCAGACACTTATCGGGGCATTTTTTATCAGGACCTGATGTGTCCCAAAAAATTTATCCCCAAAATGAACAGCGTTTTCGCTGCTGCGATGGCAAAAACACAAGTCTGTGAACTACTTTTTCAGCTGAACAAATAGGATACCGGGATAAAAAAATTTAAAAAACTGGACGAAAGACTGGGATTATCAGCGAAAAATCCCCATTTTTCGCCCCCTAAAAAATATTGGGGCTAATTGGATTTCCCCCATACTGCCTGATTTGTATTACTTTTTTTATACATGAAAAATATGTATTTTAAACAAACATGTACTGTATTAACTTGACTTTTTGGGGTGGGAGCTACTTGAGAAAAATGAGACGTCTTGAAAAGCCACATTCATTGTTTGAAAACTAAAATGGCTAATGAACAAATTTTTCATAGAAAAACAACAATGCATTTATTAATTTAGAAATATCACTGTATTAATAAAACACATTTTTTTTTATGAAAAATGTGGTTATTAGCCATTTTAGTTTTCAAAAATAAAATGTGGAGAGTTGTCAGCTGGGAGCAGGGGGCTGCTGAATGGCTTGTACAGGTGTGCCCACAGTGGTAGTGCCCCGTATGCAGAGCCCACAGTGGTAGTGCCCCATATGCAGAGCCCACAGTAGTGGTGCCCCTTATGCAGTGCCCCCTATGCAATACTCCTATTAGTAGTGCCCCCTGTAATAATGCCCCCTGTGGTAGTGTCCCCAATAGTAATGCCCCCTGTATAACTACCACCAGTTGTAATACCCCTGTAGTTGTGCCCCCAATAGTAATGCCCCCCAGTAGTAATGCCCCCTGTGTGTGCCCAATAGTAATGCCCCCATAGTTGTGCCCCCAGTAGCCATGCCCCCTGTGGAAGTGGCCCCAGTAGCAGTGCCCCCTATAGTAGTGCCCCGCCTTCAAGTAGTACAGCCCACAATAGTAATGCCCCCCCTGAGTAATGCCCCCAGAAGTGGTGCCCCCAATAGTAATGCCCCCCGATTAATGCCCCCAGTAGTAATCCCCCCCCCCCGAGTAATGCCCCCAGTAGAAGAGCCGCTTGCACAAAACAAAACAAAAAAGAAGCTAATACTTACATTAAGCCCCGCTCCCACTGCCATCCACGTCCATTCCGCCTGGCTGCTCCTCTGCACTATGGGAGAGACTTCAGGGCGTCTCTCCCATAGTGCACTGTGTGAGCCGAAAGAAGGAGCTCACGAATGAGCTCCAGTCTCCGGCTGCCACTGCGGGGAGGGAGCCGGGCGCCCGCTGGTTACAATCTCAGCGGGCGCCTGGCAAATGGTGCCTCCCTGCGGCGCCGGGCTTAGGTTGGCCAGAGGAGGTGGAACTGGTTCCATCTCCTTCGGTTCACGTTAACCGATGGGTGTGGGGGCCTAGGGACAATCGCCCTGTCGCCCTCCGTTAATCTGGCCCTGCTGACTCTACCTCTGATGTCTGAGAGCGGTCAGCGGGGAGCTGAGGACTGCTGGATGGTTTGTACAGGTGGGACAGTGGATGCTGAATGGCTTGTACCTCTGATGTCTGAGAGCTGTCAGCGGGGAGCAGGGGGCTGCTTGATGGATTATGCAGGCGGGACAGTGGATGGCTAGGTCCCACACTCCCTTCAACAAGTACCCGGTGTCTCTTAATGCGGTCAGCGGCAAGGCTGCTAGCAGAGTCAGTCATACAATGCCGCATATAACACATGCCCTATGCGCTGCTTGCGTGCCGTTAGCCCACTGCCGTAAGGAGAGCACCTGCCATAAGGGGAGCCACCATGCTTGCAGCCATGAGCTACCGATGGCTCACGAGCGACGGGTTGGCGACAGCGGGTCTAGCGTAAATCTGTATTATATCCAATTACATGAAATTTATATAGCATACATCCATTCCTGTTCTGTTAGCCTTGTTTAGGGAGGGGATACACACACTTACTTTGGATCGAGCAGCTGCAAAAAACGAAAATATATTATATTATATATATTGTGAGTTTCCACAATATACAGTCAGGTCCATAAATATTGGGACATTGACAGAATTTTCATATTTTGGCCTCTATTCACCACCACAATGGCTTTGAAATGAAACAAACAAGATGTGATTTAACTGCAGACTTTCAGATTTAATTTGAGGGTAATTACATCCACATCAGGTGAACGGTGTAGGAATTACAACGGTTTCTATATGTGCCTCCCACTTTTTAAGGGGCCAAAAGTAATCGGACAAACTAAACAATCCTAAATCTAACTTTCACTTTTTAATACTTTGTTGCAAATCCTTTATAGGCAATTACAGCCTGAAGTCTGGAATGCATAGACGTCACCAGACGCTGGGTTTCATCCCTGGTGATGCTCTGCCAGGCCTCTACTGCAAATGTCTTCAGTTCCTGCTTGTTCTTGGGGCATTTTCCCTTCAGTTTTGTCTTCATCAAGTGAAATGCATGCTCAATCGGATTCAGGTCAGGGGATTGACTTGGCCATTGCATAACATTCCACTTTTTAGCCTTAAAAAACTCTTTGGTTGCTTTTGCAGTATGCTTCGGGTCATTGTCCATCTGCACTGTAAAGCGCCGTCCAATGATTTCTGAAGCATTTGACTGAATATGAGCATATAATATTGCCCAAAACACTTCAGAATTCATTCTACTGCTTTTGTCAGCAGTCACATCATCAATAAATACAAGGGAACCAGTTTCATTGGCAGCCATAGATGCCCACGCCATGACACTACCACCACCATGCTTCACTGATGAGGTGGTATGTTTTGGATCATGAGCAGTTCCTTTCCTCTCTTCTCTTCTCTTCCCATCACTCTGGTACAAGTTGATCTTTGTCTCATCTGTTCATAGGATGTTGTTCCGGAACTGTAATGGCTTTTTTAGATGTTGTTTGGCAAACTCTAATTTGGTCTTTCTGTTTTTGTGGCTCACCAATGGTTTACATCGTGTGGTGAACCCTCTATATTCACTCTTGTGAAGTCTTCTCTTGATTGTTGACTTTGAAACATATACACCTACCTCCTGGAGAGTGTTCTTGATTTGGCCGCCTGTTGTGAATGGGTTTTTCTTCACCAGGGTAATAATTGTTCTGTCATCTACCACAGTTGTTTTCCGTGGTCTTCCGGGTCTTTTGGTGTTGCTGAGCTCTCTGGTGCATTCTTTCTTTTTAAGAATGTTCCAAACAGTTGAATTGGCCACACCTAATGTTTTTGCTATCTCTCTGATGGGTTTGTTTTGATTTTTCAGCCTAATGATGGCTTGCTTCACTGATAGTGACAGCTCTTTGGATCTCATATTGAGAGTTGACAGCAACTGATTCCATATGCAAATGTCACACCTAGAATCAACTCCAGACCTTTTACCTGCTTAATTGATAATGAAATAACAAGGGAATAGCCCACACCTGTCCATGAAATAGCTTTTGAGTTGATAGTCCGATTACTTTTGGCCCCTTAAAAAGTGGGAGGCACATATTGAAACTGTTGTAATTCCTACACCGTTCACCCGATTTGGATGTAATTACCCTCAAATTAAATCTGAAAGTCTGCAGTTAAAGCACATCTTGTTTGTTTCATTACAAAACCATTGTGGTGGTGAATAGAGGCCAAAATATGAAAATTCTGTCAATGTCCCAATATTTATGGACCTGACTATATACACACACACACACACACACACACACTACTTTAGAACATATCCCTATTCTACTATTACCACCTTAAAAATTCTTTAGAGGTTCATCCATAAGTGTGGGTGGGAGGGCTCATATAGTGTGGATGAATAGGAAGGTATACTATTTTATTTATGAGGGTCAGTGCTAACTATTTAATTGGTGGTGGGGTGATTTAATTTAAAAAGGATGTACTGGTAGAGGCTGTTAATTATAATTATAACTTTCTATTTATTGCTGGGTGCTAATTATTGATGTGGAGTTGAATACGGAGAGGAGGAGAGGCATTTATATGGGAATACTAGATATTCCTTAGTAAAACTAATGTTTTGTTCATAAATGTGAGCACTAGTTATCTAATTCCAGGGCTGTCTAAGGGAGGGGGCAGGGGGAGGGACAATAAGTATATTTATTAAATGTGTACTCCAGGGCTTGATGCAGGTAAGGGAAGCCTACTATTAAGCATGTGTTACTGAATGAACTTCAGGGATGGATGAGGGCAGGAATATTTGCTAGGCTCTCCTCCATGTTTCATACACATTATATTTTTCCAAAGAGGGCCCCAATATTTCAGAATCCTGAAAATCACCAGCTGAAATTAAGACAAGAGGAGTCAGGTAGTGAAAGCTTCAAGAACAGGTAGGAGAGAACATTCTGCTAAGTGTCCTGATTCTGGTGGGACAGTCCTGAGTTTGGGTGATTGACTTGCAAAGTGAGAACTTTGGTAGAACTGCAAGGACAGTTAAACAATATCTGTCCTGCTTCACACTGTCCTGCTCGTGAATGTGTGCCCCCTGTGTTTGTATATGTTGTAATGGTGGTGGCACTCCAAAAAAGTTTTAGCCTTGGAATGTTGAACGTCTGGCACCCAAAAGAAAAAGCATTGCATACCCTTGCACTGTTATATAAAAACAATATGCATTAAGAACTTCACCTTTATTCCAGCCATTATACTGCAATATTTATATTGCATAATGATACTGTACCATCTGTTCACAGTTGTATTTACTGTGATTCTAGTGCTCTAAGTTGGCACCTTTCCTATATTAAATAAATCAGGGTGTGCAGACCACATCTTCCTGTCTTTGTGTATTACCTGTAATCTCACTTTACATTCTGGCCTTAATTCACACTGAAGAAAAACTTCAAGCCGCATCCTGATAACCGGAGAACTTACAGCCACAGCGCACTGGCGGCAGAAATATGACTGTCTGCAGGAGACAAAATGAAACCGAGAATATGAACTCTGACTGAACCATCAATTAATATCATGTATACAAAGAAAATTGTATCATATTTACAAAAAAAATTACTGGAGAATTGTTAGACACGATGGGGCTTATTTATTATTGTGTCTTAAAACCAACAATTATAATTTCTTAATACCGTTATTCATGGCAATAAGAAATTATAATTTGCCCGAATACACTTGCAGGGACAGGAGCACCAGTTGTGAAGGGATCACATTTGAAATCCCTTCACTACGTATTTGGGCACAGGGCGCACTACTGCGTATGGGCGGTCTGCTGACCACACATGCGCTAAAGGTGAGTGCCGGGGATCCTACGGATCCCTCTCCCGATACTTTTTGCAAAATGTAGCCCATAGGCTACAAATGGCTAACGGCATACTCAGGTGTTAGTTACCGGGGCCAAGCACCGGAAATTCATCATATTCCAGAGCTTGGTAAATTCGGCTCAAAAGCAGCCTCCATAGAAACCTATGGTAACTGCTTTTAGCGAGCAAAGATAGGAGACTGCAGCAGATATACTGTATCTCTGATATTTGCTGCCATCCATGGTTACATAATTTTGGGGGATTATTATTAATTGTAGGCACCCCCCTAAAAAAGGGTCTTTTCAGGGGATATCCCGCAAATAATATTTGATAAACAAGCCCACATAAAAGCAAACAAAACTGGGAATATGTATGGTTGATAAATGTGAAACATACTCAAACTCTCCACAGACAGTAACAACTACACCACTGCTGTATTCACATAGTGAGGAGAGTAAAATGCATAACATCGATAACCATTTGTTACAAATTACTGTCACACTGCTATCCTTCCTCACTCTTCCATGTGAATTATTTCAAGCTTGTGTTTAACTATCAATTTATTTCTATATAAAATGTATATTCAACCAGATTATAAATAAAAACATCTTAAACATAACATATATCCTTATGATGGCTATCTACTAATGGCTAGATCAGCATGGCTGCTTACTGAGAAAAATCTATAAAGTTTATATTCAACGTGCAAACAACAAATCTCATGTTTTCGCTAAACATGGAACAAGACATGTAGCTCTGCGGTTCTGGTGCCACTGACACGATGGGGAACCTCTAGGACAACATCAAAGTGTCATGTCTTCTTCCCCAACATGTGACCAGACTTTGATCTTCCACTGAAGACATTCCTGTAGGGCAGTGGCACCAGTTGCAATGCACTAGAAATCCCATTTGTTTGGAAAAGCACAGGGAAACTTTCAATTCTAAACAATGCTTAATGGTTGTATTACACACTAATGCCAAATTAATATGGGTACTGATACTATGGAGTGGAACAACTAAATCCCTGCACTGAGAAGACAAGGTCTATTTGTTTTAAACAAAAATTGAGTCAGTGCTGATTTCTGATTTCTAATTTGTCACGGATCACTGTGTCAAAAGTAGCACTGAAAGCCTTCTTATGTTATGACCATCATAATTCAAAGAAGCAATGAGTTATTATTGCCTGGTGATGACGTTAGACGCCGCTTCCCGCTAGTCTGTTCTCAATACTGATTGGCTATGTCTTTGCTGCCCGTTGTGGACCAGTCACGTCCAACGCATTGTGTAGCACTTGGTTACTTTTACATGAAAAATGTGTAACCAAGCGATACGAAATGCGTTGGTCGTGACTGGTCCACAACGGGGAGCAAAGACACCGCTGATCAGCATTGAGGACGGACTAGCGGGACGGTAGAGCTTATTTTCCCTTCGCACTAGGGACCTGGTAGTGATGTGCAGTGAAGGCGGAAGTGAGATTCCATGCCCATAAAGTCCACCTAAATAAGAAATTTGTCCCCTCGCTTCGGTTACGGTGACCCACTACAAGATTATAATCCCCTTCTATGACCATGTGGATGGTAGAGAATGACGTTGGACAGTAGCTGATGACGTTAGGGTCCTCTCCGCGAAGGGCATCTAGATACTACCCTAGTGGGACGCAGCGTCTGACACCTTCACGAGCCGCCTCGGCCACAGCACACGCAGCATCAAACAACCAAGCCGTCCTGGGGAGGACTGCGTCAATCTGAAAAACCCGGACCAGGCAGGGTAAGAAGTAGGGACAGTTTACCACACATTGACTCTGGCTGTAGCCCAGCACAGATAGCAATAATAAAAATAAAAATAGTATAAACATTACTGTGCTAGATCATTCATTTTATATTTACTTTTATTTACTTTTTGTTGTTTATTCTTTATCTATTTTATTTCTATTCATTCTCAGCTCATTTACTTTTATTGTTTTTATTATGTTTTATCCCACTTATCTTTATTTTTGTTCAGATTTATAATTTTACCTCACTCATTGAAAACTACCGTCTAAGTATATATACAAGACCGGAGAGTGCCATACACTGCTGCAGGATTATATTTTAGCAATGAAATTATAACATATAATCCAGATAAAGTGCATAGATATCAACAATTGCCTAACTATATATAGGGTCTAAGTTACAGCGAGTAGTAAGCACGGACGTTGGCAGTAGTTTCTTGATAATTAGACATGACAATTGTTAATAAATGCTTGTATTTACAAATACTCATGTATCCAGGGAAGCATTAAACACTTATTTATGCATGTACTTACCTTATATAATTTTAGAGACTCTTGATGTGGCTTATACTATGGAATATGCAAATATGTCGCAATACCCCATTTCCTGTTGGTAAACTTTTTGGTTATGTTTAGTGTATAGATAAAAAAAAACAACAGGACTAAATCTAAAAGTGTCTCAAAATACCTACTAGAGTTCATATCACTTATATAGCAACTTCTATTTATAGAGCACTCTTTGTAACATGAAAAATAAATTAACAAATATGAATGTATGAAGAAATGATACAGATTGGTTATAAATATATGGTCATATTCACCACACGTTGTAGCAGCTCCCTGCACATACCACAACAAATACAGCTTGATATAGGGACCTTATCTATGCCTAACTTATCCAAAATGGATTTAAAAATAGCTGAAGGTGGAATAAATCTGCCATAAATTACACTAGCAAAATCCATCCCGTCTTTGGCATTAATCTTCACGACAGTTTATCAAATTTTGTTTGAGAAAGAAGCAGTGTGCATGCGTGGGAGCTATATAAGACATACACAGGTGCTATGCAGGCAGTGTTTGGTGACATACTACTGGATATAAGATGGAATATCTTTAAAGTATTTACAATTCACGATGTAAGATCATTTAAACACATAGGTATGTGTTCACATGCAAATATGATTGACATGCACTTATAGCCAAGGCACTGAGAGTGGGTGGGGCAGATACAGATTACCCAGGCCTGGCCTGCTTGAGGGGCCCAGCTCGACCAGGGAGTTGAAATATTAAACCCACTAGTCTGCGAAGAGAGTGGGACAAAAATTGTGTCAATACACCGCCTTCACGCCAGTTTCACTATGTAGTGGCGGGATGCAGAAGGAGCCTGTGGACTTCTCAATAATTTGGGAGACCTGTGGATGTTTTGGGAGAGAAGTATGATTAAGGTGTGTAATGATCATACTAGAAGAATGGTTAACTATCCCTATTAGAGTTGTCTCACCTGTCTGAATCCAGTGATTGTAGCTTATTGCTCCCACAACTGTTACACACTGGCCATGAAAAGGATTCTCTCTCATTCACTCCATTGACAGTCCCTGGAGAAAAAAAATGAAACATCAACCGGATGCCAGAGGAAATAATAGATGGACATTAATATAAGACTGGACACAAAACCTTGTACACTGTAACATGAAACTGCAGAAACAAATCCCAAAACCAGACACACTGAAGATGAAGCCATCTCAGTTATAGCTGTAGTAATGTGGTCTTTGCCCTCAAAGAAATAATCTCATTAACTAATCATCTGTATTTATGGAGCACAAATAATATATACACAGATTTATACCTTTCAATTAAACACAACACACTGGCAGGAACCACCACTCTGAAAAGTTACTGCTGTTATCTTTCCCAAGGTCTTGTCAAAAGGTCATTTTAAACAAATTTTGATCATTGAGAGATGACATGACCAAATATATGTAAGTCATGGAACCATTGCTTCCACCTAATAATTATGTGAGAAGAAAATACTACATTATATGTTATACTAAACAATCTGCCCGATAGAGATAGCGCTAAACAAAAGTACATACACAGAAAGCCTTTTACAAGCTAGAGAGAATAGAAACAGTCATCACAAAACCACAAGAAATTTAGTAAACGCCTCTAAAAGTTCCATCATGGTCGTAGAGTCTGGGGGCATTAAATAACATTAAAGTTATGGTGGAAAGGGCAGGGGTTAACCTCAACTCGCAAATTTTGAAAATACTATGTTGGGTAGGTACACTTAATTGCAGTTTGCATCCAATAAATATAAATTATTTGCTCTAATTAATGTACTTAATAAGGTCCTGCATATTATCTCAATGTGCCTGTACCAGAAAAGAATTAAGTTGGGTACATACTGGAGCGATATCTGACCGATTTGCTGTTTCGAAATGACAAATCGCCTACATCCCTCAGTGTGTATGCTCAATATGCGGGTGCCAGAGGTCGCTAGTGACATCACCAGGTTTGGCATGCTGCACATCAAACCTGACGATATCGCATGCGACCTAATGTTTGTTAATGAAGGATGGAACAATATATATTGTTCCGTCCTTCTAGTGTGTAAGCTTAATCCCCCCTCGAGGGAAATTGTCAGGAAAGTCGGAACGATTTTCGGTCGCTCCAGAGTGTACCCAGCTTTAGTTGTGCGTGACTTCACAAGCTCTTTTCATAAACTGGGAAAGTCTAAATTTCCAGTGACCCTAAAGCCTCCAGGTGTTTACTAAGTAAAACGTGCATCTCCATCTCCAGAGTTGTCCAGTAAGAATGTGAAATTTAGGGTAATAGTAAACAAAATGAAACTAACTGCAAATTAAATTACTAACATGTCCTGATTTGCTGCATGTGGGACAAAAATTTCCCTGATATATTAACCTTGATACAGGGGCGTAACTAGGTATTTGAAGGCCCCATATGTACCACCCAATGGTGAAAAATGTATATAACACATGTAACTTTGACAAGGAATATGGGCCCCCCTGACCTCTGGGCCTCATAGTAGCTGCACCCATTGCACCTACGGTAGTTATGCCCATGCCTTGAAACATTTGTGTAGATGTTTGTATCAGCCGATGATGGGGGTTGGTTGGTTGAAGTAGACAGTCCTTGCAAAGTGCTGATATAAGATTATTCAAATTAGATAAAGAAATAGAGAGGATGCATATTATAGGGATGATCCCTTCTTTATGGGAGAGAACAGTCTTTTCCTCTGTGCAGAATGGCTTGTATTATTCATCACCTCTGAGGGCTCAGAGATCCGGTCACAACGTTACAATGGGATGCATTTGCACCATCGAGATACACTTCTGGTGCTTACAAACACATAACATGGGCATGAGATGAAGACAGTCTCAATGTCCTCTCGCTGTCATGATTAATGTAACGCATATATGATGCCACACATTGCAGCACTTTAGAGGAAAATTTACTGAGAAAAGGCAGTTTTGTTTTCCAGAGCAACGGTCAACCCGCAAAACTTGCAGGTCTCCAAATGTTACTCTGCACAAATGTCCCTGTATTGTATAGTGCAAGAGGACACTACAACACAGGGCCTGATTCAGACCCGCTCGCAAGTGGGTTGATGGTGGCCCAGTGCGTACACGAGCCCCAGAGCGAGCGCAAAAAGCACTCGCTCCGTGGCTCACTACAAAAGGGGCGACTGTCGATGTTGATCGACAGCTTGCCCTGTTTTGTAGGCGTGGCGGGGGGGTGGCTTCAAAAATGGGGGCGTTCCCAAGGCGAACGCCTGCCGTTTGTGGGCGGCCCCACTGACATCACCAGTGATGTCAGTGGGAGAGCTTCCGGCTCTATTAGAGCCAGAAGCTCTCTGGGGCTTGCGGCCACGAGACCCTACCACAAGGGTCTCGTAGCAGGACCGATGGTCGCGATGGTCTTGACCATCGCGACCATCATCCTGGCCGCTCTATGCGAGCGGCCAGGAGGCAGCTCCAAAAAATAAAAAAAAACGCCCAGATTCAGAGCGAACGCTCTTTCAGAGCGTCCGGCTCTGAATCAGGGCCACAGTGTACATCTCCAGTTTTCTCCAGTAGAGATGACCAACCCTAGGGTCTATAGCCTGCTATGAAACTACTAGTCTAAGTATGCCCTGTTACTAGCTGGAGAAATACATACAGTATGTCTGATTGCGGTGTATACTTTAAAAACAAGGCGACACGCTGTGATATAACTAGAGCATCGGCAAGTTGCCAGACAAGCTATACGTGAGTCACTGAATACGTGCCAGACACGTTAAGTCATGAGTCACAAAATAAGCCACAATTTAAAGTTGTTTTAACTATTTCTCTGATTCTCCCTGTATGAAGCAAAGTGGAAAAGATGTTCTTGTAAGCAAGTCTATGCATTTGTGATTGTTAAGTGTTGTAATTAGCCCTACAAATTGGCACCACGCTCAAGGCCTAATTAATCTAACCATTCATGATTGCAGGTTTAAAAACAATATTAAATACAGACGCCAACATGCTAAGAAACTGGTGCAAGCTCTGTAATCATCTCCTGGTAATTGAATAGATCAGAGAACCTGGGAAATCTTCATCTGTTTTTGTGTGTTTCATCTGTATCTGATCACAAACTGCTATAAGAATAACCCTGAGGATTGTACTCTCCACAACCAACCTGCCATTTTCTCCTCACACAATGCACCACATACAATGATGTCTTCTTATAGTAACTGTCCAGTAGGTTATATCACCCATCACTGCTGTCTTTTCTAGTACTCAGATGTAGACACACCGACAAAAACTATCCGGACTACATCCACAGCTAGAACACTGCCTATCTACTAACATAGACCACTGCCAAAAACATCAAAGCTAACCATGCAGGCCGCAATCCTGCTGTTCGTCCTAAGCTTGTCTACAAGTTCACTGACTGGAGAGTGAGAAAATGGAGAGAGATAAAGTACCAATCTGCTCATAACTGCCATGTTACAGGCTGTGTTTGAAAAATGAGTAAAGCTGGGTACACACGTAAAGATTTTCTGTCCAACCATCCAACTAGTTGATTGGTTGGAATGAAAATCTGGTAACGGATGGGAGTAACTGATGATCAGCAATTTGCTCCTAAATTCCAGAAAACAGATGAAAATGGTCGGTCAGACAAGTTTGTTAAATGTTTGTTCTAAACAATTTGTTTAAGCAACAGTTTTTGTCCGTTTTCTGGTGTTTGGGAGCAAATTGCTGATTGTCATTTACTCCCATACCTTACCAGATTTTCATTCCAACCAATCAACTAGTTGGATGGTTGGACAGAAAATCTTTACGTGTGTACCCAGCTTTAGGAGCTGATTGGTTGGCAGTTTATCACTCTCAACTTTATCACACTCCAAGGCTTAATACATCTACCCAACTATCCTAATTGCATGTCCAAACTAGATGACACCCGGATATTAGGTGCATTGGAAATGTAAAATACACAATACAGAATTGGTCTAGACCAGGGGTGGGCCCTCCAGCTACTGTTGAACTACACGTACCTGCATGCCCTGCCACAGATAGCATAACTGTGGTAGGGTTTGCTGGGATGTGTAGTCCCACAGCAGCTGGAGGGAAGCTTATTGCCCACCCCTGTCTAGACTGTAAGCTCGCTCTATCCTCTACCTTACCTGCACTTCTTGTTCTGTTTTTATATTAAATTGTATTCAGTACGTTTTGTCCTTCAGACTGACAAGCAATGCACAGTTCTTTTCTTATTACAAATCAACGAAAATAGAATCACCAAGACAGATCTACACCAAATGTATAGATATTACTGCGTGTTTCTTCTCTCTGACATTACTCATTTGTCATTGTGCCAACATAAAAATAAATGACAATAGTTCTATGTAATTATGTGTAAAATACATTTACAAATGGCAGGTTATAGTGGTGGCTGGCCATGGTGCACGCAGGGGGGTTCTGAGTAGCTAGAAACCCCTCTGATGGGCCAAAATGTTTTAGTTTTACAGAGAGAGTTGTCTCTGCCTCAGCACAGGTGCACTCACCAGACTTGAAAAAAATCATCAGGGTTTATTCACGTAGAAGCCATAGTTTAACACGTCACTGTCTCTGTCCCAAACAGGGATCGTTGTCTTGAAAAAGTTCCCTATTTAGGACCAAAATGTTGATGTTTTATGCTATGGATCCTATGTGAATAAAATAACAGATAAAAACCACAACACACTAGTAGGTACATACACATAAATGTTCTTCATTGACTACATGTTGCATGTTCATAGGTAGATTTCTCAGATTACCAATAACTCATTCATTCATCTCAAATAAAAAACTGCAATATAAGTAACCCTGAAATTAAGAGACTGCACTAAGTGATGGAGCTTCCTGTAACATCCACATATATAAAAATAAATCGGTAGGAATCACATGGTACCGATTAAGAAGGGGTAGAGCGAATAAAACCAGCAACTCACTGCATGTGCCATACATCTACCCTCCACATTATTCTTTTTTTGATCTCAGGATGTGAAATGAATATACGTGAAACAGCCCACGTTACTCAGTTTTTACTTATAACCATTCTTATGAGACAGCAGACATAATTTAGTCTCCAGCAATGTAGCACAGTATAATGGCTGGCTGCACCCAGTACGGTTATACAGTTCTTATCTGGCTTATAGTAAGACAGTAGAAAGTGATTAGTGACATATGGCTGTCATTTGTATTGCTCTACCAACCTTTCACTGAGCAGAGTGAGTTCACCTCAGTCACAGAATCCAGTTCATCTAGTCTGACAGGACCAGTCAGCTCGTTAACGCCAGAAGCACAGGATAAAAGGGGCTTTTGTAATGAGAGAACTGTGCGTTCAACACAAATTATCCTGTCTGCCAATAAAAACATTTCATTCCGTGATTAACCCATGAATGGTGGGACTAGAAGCAATTAGATATAATAGATCTATAATATCTAACATATACATATAATAATGAACCACAGTCCAAAGATCATCAAATATGATAATAATGTTTACTTATCTCAATGACTAAAATATTCTGATGTCCAAGTATGTTAAAAATCTCAAATACATTACATTTGTACAGATAGATGTCTTTACTAGTATTAAATGCTTACGGTAAATCTTAACAGAATTTTATGCTAAATTATTATTTTTATCACCATATTTATAAACTCCACTTTTAATATTAAAATAGCCTATGACTATTCTCACTGTTATCAAGTTACAATGAAATAGCTCGTTTCGGAATTTACCATTTTCTTTCACAGCATCTTTGAAAAAGATAGCGCAAAGTGACCTATTTGCCAGGGCTTTCACCACCGTGCGGTCAAGTACACAAGATGGCGACACACACACTGATATGACACGAGGAAATCCTGATGCCGCTGATGCGTTCTGCAGAGTAGTATCAGTCACGTATAACCAGAACTCTTTCTGCTTACTTGGGATCTATAATTTAAAGAAAACATACAACATACTGTGGTTATCCATATTTATAGCAAAGCTAAATGATGTCCAAGTGAATCACAAAACAAGGTGTGTCATCATTTGATATAGTGAACAAGATTTCAATTCCTAAGAATATTATACTTTACCAGCTGCTGCCCGCGGCTTCACCCACAATGAAATTGCTTCTGCCAACCTTTTTTTTTTGTATTTTTTATTTGAGGTGTTCTAGTTGTATTGCTTGCACAGGGGTCCCATCGTGGGAGTGGCCTACATGACCAGCTGTGCTATACAGACTGGTGCCTGAAGCGCCTTCACCCACCACTCACACCAATGTCACTCTGTGTCCTGTGCACAGACTGTTACGTAGCCTATCCTATTCACCCACCACTCACACCAATGTCACTGTATGCCCTATGCACAGACTGCTATGTAGCCTATCCTATTCACCCATCACTCACACCAATGTCACTCTGTGTCCTGTGCACAGACTGCTATGTAGCCTATCCTATTCACCCACCTCTCACACCAATGTCACTATATGCCCTGTGCACAGACTGCTATGTAGCCTATCCTATTCACCCACCACTCACACCAATGTCACTGTGTGCCCTGTGCACAGACTTCTATGTAGCCTATCCTATTCACCCACCGCTCACACCAATGTCACTGTGTGCCCTATGCACAGACTGCTATGTAGCCTATCCTATTCACCCACCACTCACACCAATGTCACTGTGTGCCCTGTGCACAGACTTCTATGTAGCCTATCCTATTCACCCACCTCTCACACCAATGTCACTATATGCCCTGTGCACAGACTGTTATGTAGCCTATCCTATTCACCCACCACTCACACCAATGTCACTGTGTGCCCTGTGCACAGACTTCTATGTAGCCTATCCTATTCACCCACCTCTCACACCAATGTCACTATATGCCCTGTGCACAGACTGTTATGTAGCCTATCCTATTCACCCACCACCAGAGCCGGATTAAGGGGGGGGCATAGGAGGCTAGTACCCCCGGGCCCCCCTTTCTTAAGGGGCCCCCTTCCCAGCCATACTCAGAGACACCTTGACTGAGTATTTGCACTGCTGTCCGATCTGGACACACTCCTTCTCACACTGGTTGGGGACTGTCACTGCGCTGCCTGCGGTGCTTGATCGGCACTGCTGCGCATGCGTGGCAGCCGGCAGCTCCTCAGAGCAGAGCTCTCTGACTTGAATTTATCATGTATCCAAGGCCGGATGCTTCTTTTCTGCCTTCCGCTCAGCTCACAATCACAGCGAGCTCCTGAGCACCGCTGATGGTTAGGTCGGATAGATTCTACTATCAACCCACTGCGGATGCCAGTTCCTCTGTGTCTACCCTGCAGAGACTGTGACTCGCACGCAGGAGCCCCTGCAAGTCAGCAGCTAGTGTCGGTGGGAGACAGTACACTACACATTGCCATTTGACTTCAGGAGGTGAGTAGTGTGGGCACCATGCTCCACTGTCTGTCTGGGAGGCGGATTTCCCTCCAGGGTAATGGCTGTAGCATTATGCACTACCTACAATATGTTCCATAAGTCTTCTCCTGTCTCTAAATGAATTATGTGCTACTGAACCTCCAATATCATAGAAATCGACCTGATTGGCTACAAGGTAAAAGATAATGTATTCAGCTGCAATCAGTGCGCATGACTTTTCATGTACAGTGTGTATGTATGTGTGTGTGTGTATGTATATATATATAAACCCTCCCCTTCCTGTGTTTGCCACAGGTCCACGGACGATTCTACTCCTTTCCAGCCTCAGCTCCCAGCAGCAACACAACAAAATGGCACGCTGCTGGTGATGGAGCCTGGAGGAGGTTTCCAAGTCTACCCCCAGTGCAGGTAGCACCTGCGCTGCTGCCTCATGAAAATGTTTGGGGGAGGAGGCACACAGCAGGCAAAGCCAGGGGGCAGTGCTGAGAAGAGGGGGAGGGCCCCTCTGTATTAAATGCCCCGGGCCCCCCAAGGGCTTAATCCGGCCCTGCCCACCACTCACACCAATGTCACTGTGTGCCCTGTGCACAGACTTCTATGTAGCCTATCCTATTCACCCACCACTCACACCAATGTCACTGTGTGCCCTGTGCACAGACTGCTATGTAGCCTATCCTATTCACCCACCACTCACACCAATGTCACTGTGTGCCCTATGCACAGACTGCTATGTAGCCTATCCTATTCACCCACCACTCACACCAATGTCACTGTGTGCCCTGTACACAGACTGTGATGTTGCCTATCCTATTCATCCACCTAGAACACCAATGTCACTGTGTGCCCTATGCACAGACTGCTATGTAGCCTATCCTATTCACCCACCACTCACACCAATGTCACTGTGTTCTCTGTGCAGACTGCTATGTAGCCTATCCTATTCACCCACCACTCACACCAATTTCACTGTGTGCCCTGTGCACAGACTGCTATGTAGCCTATCCTATTCACCCACCACTCACACCAATGTCACTGTGTGCTCTGTGCACAGACTGCTATGTAGCCTATCCTATTCATCCACCTCTCACACCAATGTCACTGTGTGCCCTGTGCTCAGACTGCTATGTAGCCTATCCTATTCACCCACCACTCACACTTATCTAAGTGTTTAGTGTGTGTGGTCAAATTACCATCGTTTGGAACCTCTGGTCCATAAGTTATGCAACTACTTAGCATATTGTGGTGATCGACCCCTATTGGAAGCAGGCCATTGCAGGAAGAGACTACAAGAGACTACAAATTACACGCTAAACTTGGAACATTTTAACAGAAATAGAGCATATTTATTCCATCATTTGTCCAATGAATACTCAACATTTGAAGACTGAAGAGTCGTTTAATGATGGTAATACTTTATATCTGACATGCAGTGCAATTCAACAAGCTAAATACAATTGATGTAGTCAGCTCTTGGTAACAACTTATGACAATTGTTTTTATATGTTTATTTTATTTTTGTTATGCTAATTAAATTTACCTAGTTAAGTTTTATAGTTTCACATACACGGACTCATTGTGCTTTTTGGCTCCCCTGTAGTGACAAGTGCTCCTCGTACCCGAACACCCGGGGCCTGATTCAGATGAGGACGCAAATACCATTGCAGCTGTGATCTCTCACGGATCGCAATTGTGAAAATATGCTAATGACTCACTCGCCGCCAAGTGCTTAGATACTCCCATCGAAAGCATCTCGCTCACGCACAAAACAGGGAAATGCAGATCTGGCGGCCATCAGCCTTCTGAGTAAGACTAAGCTGTCGCAGACATATCGGGTCTCCAGACACGGTCCGACATGACTGCTTGTTTCATACCAGCCCCCCGTTACCTCTCCCATACGCTGACTACCTGTCAGTGACTTTACGAGAGAATCCTCTGTGTGAGTGTAACCGCAATTCATTCGCTTCACATGCTCAGTGCAGCTTACACGAGTGTGCAATGGCAAACAATCGTTAAATCTAGGTATATATCAGCAATGAGTCCACATCGGAGTCAGGCCCACAGTCATTTGGTTGTCTAAGCCAATCAAAATGGATCTCAAGTGAATAAATGTTTCCTGTTGGCCAACGACATCTCTAAGTAACAGCCCTGTTACTGTGGATCCAATCCTGCATTTCTGCAGATAAAAATAATAGCCATGAAGGTGCAATATGGAGAGCGACCACCTGGCACCTGCAGCGCTGTCAGACTGGATAAATCATACCTGTTGGTGGAATAATGGGATTCTAGTTATTAATTGGGATCAGCAATATTTTTTATTTTATTCATGCTGCAATTTGTAGTGAAATACTGCAGGTCAAAAAAACATCAGCATATATGTGCATATTAAAAAGGCTGTCTATATTTTTGCCAATATCTCTTTTATTCAAACCACACCGCACATGTGTAGCATATTGGGGGTGTTCTCCCTTGGGACCAGAACATGAAACAGCTCTCAGACAGAGGTGGTTCCTTCAATATTTGCTACACATTAAGGAACTGGATGTTCAAGTTTACAGTCCCTTTAAGACTAAATACATGGTACAGTGAAGGACATGGCTTACTTTACAGTTTTATGTATGATACAAACATTGGAGTTTTTACCCAGGTTAAATGGGTATCATCATTTTAGAGGAACACTATTTTTATGAAATATCATTTACATAGTGCCAGATGGTACTCCGCACTTTTACAGTGAGTGTTTATCATTAGCAGCAGTTCCTGTCTCAGTGGAGCTTACAGTCTAAGGGCCTGATTCAGGGTTACATGCTAATGCAGCCGCAGCTGCCACTTTTGCAGCTGTGGATAAGCGAAGATATGTTAATGCCACGGTGGCCGAGACTTGTCCTGAGACGCCCACCTGAGCCATCACAGCTGTCCACAACTGCACTACACATACACAGCATAGGATGCAGATTACGCAAACATCAACTTCCTGAGCGAGTCTATGGCTATACAGAATGGCCGCCCTAATGGAGACGCTGAAACCATGTTTCCTGCATACAGTCGGCGGCTGGTACACACCCCAAAAACCAGTTGCGACAAACCCGTGTTTTTCTTCACACTCCCCGTAACCGCTCCCACAAAACGCCCTCTGTCTGTCAATCACTTACAGATAAATTCTCTGGGCTGGTGATTTCGCAAATCAATCGCCGCCACAGTATATTTTTTTTAATCTGCAATTTACAGCTGACAGTGAATCAAATACAACTACTTCATGAAAAACTGCAAAGCAAAATATAATAATGTGTAAGAGACAGTGTCAATGAAGTATAGGGACTATTTGTTGAATTTCAAAATAAATAGGTGAGAAAAATAAAAAGTTAATGCACCAAGTTCTAAATATAAACTTGATATCATACAGTACCCAGTTATTTACACAATGAAGCTCTACAGATAAAGGAATCTTCAGATGACCCTCAAGAGGTGTAACTGCACTCCTCCTGGCCAAAAGTATCTTTCCCTTGTGACGTGAAAGGCTTAGTGCATAGTACATGTAACAAAGCTTATCACACATATGTGTCCACATACATCTATCCTCCATGCGCTACACAACACGCGAGTGCCTTGTGACTCGGTAGCGCTGAGCGTCTTTTTTTTACGACTTTTACCTTCAGATGCGACTTATTCGTATCACTGTGCGAATAGAATGCACAAGCAGATTCTATTGAATAAAAATATGAAATATGGTAAGCACTTACCCTTGTTATCTCTATTTCTACGAAGTCCATAGGGTTCCACAGGATACCTTGGGGTATAGGTGTGACGTCAGTCACTGGGCACCATAGAGTTAAGCTTTTCAGCCTCCCAGGATGCACTAGGGTCCCCCTCCTATACCCCACCCCCGAGCCAAGGCACCTCAGTTAGTTATCAAGCCATAGGCCGGAGGAGGAGAAGGAAGAGAGAGAAAAAAGATCTGGACACATACAAGAATCACATTCTCACCAGAGGGAGACGGAAAACTGGTGACCAGAGCAAAGCCCATCTGCAGCACAGGTGCGACAGGGCGGGAGTCCTGTGGAACCCTATGGACTTCGTAGAAATAGAGATAACAAGGGTAAGTTCTTACCATATCTCATATTTTCTACTTCAGGGTCCATAGGGTATCCACAGGATACCTTGGGGATGTCCCAAAGCAGTATCCTTTATGGGTGGGGATGCTCCTGTGCAGAAAGGAGAATCCGCCGCCCGAAGGAAGCATCCTGAGAGGCGAAGGTGTCAAACCTGTAATACCTCACGAAGGTATGGACAGAGGACCACGTAGCAGCCTTGCAGATCTGAACTGCCGAGGCACCACGTCGAGCTGCCCACGAAGGACCCACAGACCTAGTGGAATGAACCTTCAGAGAAGGAGGAACCGGTAGGCCTTCATGAAGATAAGCTTCAGAAATAGCCATACGGATCCAGGCTGCCAAAGTTTGCTTTGAAGCAGGCCAACCCTTTTTACGGAAGCCATAGAGGACAAACAAAGTGTCTGACTTCCTAAACGAAGAAGTGCGGTCAACATAAATCCTTAAGGCCCGCACAACATCCAAAGAGGCCTCACCCACGGAAAGACCCGGTGAGTTAAAGGCCGGAACAACGATTTCCTCGTTAACATGAAACTGGGAAACAACTTTGGGAAAAAACTCGGGCCGAGTGCGGAGCACTGCCCTGTTCCCATGAAAAACCAAGAAAGGGGGTCTACAAGAAAGAGCCCCTAACTCAGAAACACGTCTGGCCGAAGCAATAGCCAGAAGGAAAACAGTCTTAGCTGTTAGCCATTTAAGATCCACTGAGCCCAGTGGTACAAACGGCGGTCCTTGGAGAGCCCTCAGGACCACAGCCAAATCCCAAGGCGCCACAGGTGGAACAAAGGGCAGCTGAATGCGGAGAACACCTTGCATAAAGGTGCGCACATCCGGGATTGTAGCAATCCTATGGTGAAACCAGACAGATAGGGCCGAAACCTGTACCTTCAAAGAAGCAAGGCGAAGCCCATGATCTAGTCCCGCTTGCAGGAAGGCGAGAATCCGAGACAGACGAAACTCCCGCGGTGCATAACCTCTCGGTCGACACCACTGGAAGAACGTATGCCACACACGATGGTATATCCTTGCGGAAGACGGTTTCCGAGCTCGCAACATGGTACGCACCACAGAGCTGGAAAACCCCCGGGACCTCAGCATGGCCGTCTCAACAGCCACGTCGTCAAAGACAGCCGAGTCAGGTCCGGGTGAAGACAAGGACCCTGAGACAGTAGGTCCGGTCGTAGCGGCAACCGCAGAGGAATGTCCACGGACAGACCCTGAAGGTCTGAGAACCAGTGCCGTCTGGGCCACGCGGGAGCTATCAACAGGAGCGTCCCTCCTTCCTGTTTGAATTTCCGGATTACCCGTGGAAGAAGGGAGACCGGAGGGAACAGGTATGCGAACCGGAACGTCCACCGGACGGACAGAGCATCCACCAGAGACGCCCCTTCATCTCTTGTGCGAGACCCGTACACCGGCAACTTGTTGTTGTGCCGGGACGCCATGAGGTCGATCTCTGGAAGACCCCACCTGACCACCAGCAGTTAAAAAACGTCTGGGTGCAGGGACCATTCCCCCGGATGAACGTCCTGGCGACTTAGAAAGTCCGCCTCCCAATTTAGCACTCCCGGGATGAAGACCGCTGATATGGCCGGAAGATTGCGCTCCGCCCAAACCAGGATCCGAGAGACCTCTACGAGAGCCGCCCGACTGCGAGTTCCTCCTTGCCTGTTTATGTAGGCCATGATGGTAGCGTTGTCCGACTGGACCTGCTCCGGGTGACCCTGGAGAAACCGATGTGCCTGCTGGAGAGCATTGAAGACCGCACGGAGTTCCAAGATATTTATTGGAAGCTCCGCTTCTGTCGGCGTCCACCTGCCCTGGAACAAGTGTGGACCCGAAACTGCTCCCCAGCCCCGAAGACTGGCGTCCGTTGTCAACAGGACCCAATTTGGAACCCAGAACGGACGTCCCTTGTTGAGGTGGGTTGTCTGTAACCACCACGCAAGGGACAGGCGAACCTCCGGGTTGATCACAATTGTCTGGGACTTCAGAGACTGAGGCAGCCCGTTCCACTTGGACAGGATCAGGTGCTGCAGAGGTCTGGAGTGAAACTGGGCGTATTCCACCATGTCGAACACTGACACCATGGATCCCAGTAACCTCATCGCCGAGTGTAGGGACACCCGGCGGCTGTGCAGACAACTGCGCACCCTTGACTGTAAAGCAGAGATCTTGTCCTCCGTCACGAAGATCCTTTGCTGTCCCGAGTCCAATAAGGCTCCAAGATGCAGAATCCTCCGAGACGGGATTAGAGTGGACTTCTGCCAGTTGATTAGCCAGCCGTGCCGTTGCAGCAGTGCAATGGTCAGGTCCAAGTGGCGTAACAGGAGCTCTGGAGATCCTGCCACCAATAACAGGTCGTCCAAGTACGGCAACATGCGGACTCCCTGCAGCCGCAGAGAAGCCGCCATGACCGCCATCACCTTGGTGAAAACACGTGGTGCTGTCGCCAGGCCAAAAGGTAACGCCCGAAACTGGAAGTGGTCGCTGCGGATTGCAAACCTGAGGAACTGTTGATGGCGCAAAAGAATAGGGACATGCAGGTAAGCGTCCTGTATGTCCAATGACACCATGTAGTCCCCAGGTTCCAGCGCCAGAATGATGGACCGTAGGGTCTCCATCCGAAACTTCGGAACCCGCAAAGACTTGTTGAGTGCTTTGAGGTTGAGAATCGGACGATACGACCCATTGGGTTTCTGTACCAAAAATAGATTTTAATAGAAACCCTGGCCCCTCTGGGAGAATGGAACAGGCACTATAACTCCAGCCTGGAGCATAGTGTGCAATACCTTCCGCAGCTCCGTAGCATTGTTCCGGACTGATGGTAGACCCGTGGTGAAGAATCGAGCCGGGGGTCTGTGCCGGAAGGAGAGGGTGTATCCGTGGGAAACCACCTCCAGAACCCAAGTGTCTGTCGTAGTGGCCGACCAACACTGGGCGAACTGCAGCAGGCGGCCTCCCACTCTGGGATCCCCCAAAGGGAGGCCCGGGCCGTCAGGCCGCAGGCTTGTCATCTGGCTTGGGGGCCGGACGTCTGGTACTCCAGGCCTGCTTCCGGGGCTTGGCCGATTTCTTAGGGCCAGCCTGTCGAGGAAACGACTGTGGTTTGGGCCTGCCCTGGGCCCTAGATGACCGAAAGGACGATGGTCCAGAACCAGAAGGAGCAGCGGCCGACGGGAGACAAGCCGATTTGGCTGCCGCCAGCGTGGCCACAATCTTATCCAGATCCGGACCGAAGAGAACTTCTCCGGTAAACGGCAACGCCTCCAGACCCTTTTTGGAATCTGCGTCCGCCTTCCAGGATCGCAGCCACAAGGTGCGACGAGCAGCCACCGCTGCTGAAGAAATTCTAGACACCAGAGTACTAATGTCTAGGGCCGCCTCGTTGATATAAGTGGCCGAATCACGGAGATTACCAATCAACTCCGCCTGTTCGGCCGGACAGTCGGAATCAAGAGAAGCCTCTAATGAATCCGCCCAGCGCTCCATTGCTCTGGCAACCCAGCAAATGGCCATAGCCGGCCGTGCTGCCCCCCCCCCGCAAGGGAATAAGCGGACTTCAGGCAGATTTCCACCTTGCGGTCCGTAGCATCCTTAAGGGAGGACATAGATGGCATCGGCAATGTGGCACTACGGACAAGACGGGTCACGTGAGAATCCACCTGTGGAGGGGATTCCCACTTTGCAAAATAATTATCCGCGAACGGATAAGCCACCGCCAGGCGTCTCTGCGGCTGGTATCTTTTGCCAGGCTGTTTCCATGCCTCCTCTAAATGGTCCACCAACTGACCCGAAAGAGGAAAGACTGTGGCATCGCCCTTCACATCTTTGAAAAAGGCATACTTAGATTTAGCCGCTGGGGGAACTTCGTCCTCAATCACCAAGGCTGTGCGGACCGCCCGAATAAGTCCAGGAATATATACTTTGGACTTAGCATCAGCGTCCTTAGTATGGAGAGGTTCCTGATCGTAAGGATCCAGAATCTCCCCATCATCAGACGTCCCCTCGTCATCCTCATAAGGAGCCGACAGAGACGCCACCGGCCGTTTATGTGGCCGCATCACAGACTCCCCTTGCAACACATCCGACAAGTGCTGTACAGAACTCGTCAGGGAGTTAACCCACGCTGGCTCCTGAGAAACCGGGAGCGGGGAAATAGGGAGACTGTGGGGTACCACCAATTGTCGTGGGAAACCCTGCATGGGTGACGACACCACTGACTGCTGGGATAAACCCATCGGTGTAAACGCGGGCTGCGGAGCTAACTGGCCCACTAAGGCTGTAAGCGCCTGAGCGAAACAAGCCCAGGGCGGCTCCTGTACCGGTGCTGTAACCGTAAGAGGCCGCGCCATGGACAAACACTGCCGGCAAAGGCCCTCCGCGCTACCCTCCCCCTCCGGCTACAGTGTACTACGTGTAAAGTACCGTTAGCGGAGGGGAAAATCAGTTTCGGACATGATGGCACCACGTATGTGACCTCTCTCACCAATTATAACTTAAATAGGCGAGAGACCACCCTGCAGCACCGCACCGCAAGGGAAAGAACAGGGACAGTAATAAAGCTGACAGTTTAGAGAAAAGTTACAGGCAGCAGCGCTAGCACAGTCACATACAATGCAAAGAAAATCAATTCCTGCACTAACAGTGCTGATCACTCAACTATGCAGACACAGGGCCTGGTAGGACACAGCGCTGCATACACAGACCTGACCACAGCGGAGGAGAGGTATGCGGGGGGACCCAGACCACGATGCTTCCGTCCAGCGCTTCCAACAGCGTTCACCATGCGTTCTGGAGAAGATGGCCGCCAAGGAGCAGAGAGGAGGCTGGCCTGGGGGAGGAGCGCTGCCACAGGACCAGTCGGCAGCATGCTGAGAGGGCTGTGTGCAGCGGGGGAGGCGCCGGCTGTGAGACAGGGAAGGCGCGCTCCCCTGGCATGCATTTAACCCCTGGGACGCCGCAGCACTACCGCTCTGCTGCGGTCCGCTGTCCCAGGGGGTAGTGGAAAGCGCAGGTTGGTCGCCTGGCTCCACGCTGCAGCCAGTCCCCAGGGAGCCCCCTGCCTGGGGACTTAGGACCATGTGACCAGCGGGGACCCACCGCGGGACCCCGCTGCTTACCTTTGTCCCCCTTGGATCCGGCCATGGTCCAGAACATCTGGGGTCACCGCTAGCTGTGACCCCAGATGCTCACCAGCATCCCCGGATCGGTACCGGCGTTCTGGTACCGGCGGGGGTGTAGGGAAGACAGCATGGACGTCAGGACTGACTGTCCATGCTGTACATCCAGATGTGCAGCCACAGCTGCACTGAAGAAAGCTTCAGGGGCTCTTCTAGCCCCCACTCCGACAGGTGCACCCGACTCCGGCCGGGCACCAAACTAAACTGAGGTGCCTTGGCTCGGGGGCGGGGTATAGGAGGGGGACCCTAGTGCATCCTGGGAGGCTGAAAAGCTTAACTCTATGGTGCCCAGCGACTGACGTCACACCTATACCCCAAGGTATCCTGTGGATACCCTATGGACCCTGAAGTAGAAATGATATGCGGCATGCCTATATTTTTTGTGCGAGTGTGGGTGACTCAGCGGCTGTGACACTAACATAGCGTGTTGCATGCAGATACACCTGCCATTGCACATAACATAGGCATGCTGCATAGCATTTTAATCAGCTTGTGCGTTCTACTCACACAATTGTGCGAATAAGACGCATCTGAAGGCAAAAAGTTGCACAAAGAGACTCTCAGCGCTATCGAGCCACGCCACGGTGGGACTAGAAGGAATAGCCACACCATGACCATGTTTTCATCCAATTCCTCCTCCACTCAGTGTATACCCACTGCTTTGCCCCCTTCTTCAATCTTGATAATCTCCTCCACCTCCTCCTTCCTTTATCTCCCCTCCTCTGTCTGCCTTCCTCCCTCTCCTCTCCCATTACTCCACATTTGTTCTCTTCTGCCCCACCTGGGTCCTACTACCTCACCACTAATCCTTCCTCCAAGCCTCCTCTCCAAACCATGCCACCCCACCTAATTAAACTACCTCCCTGCCCACCACCTTCAGGTTCCCTTCCCAACACTGGTGCCCGCACAATCTCTCCACTACATTCATCTCGGTCACCCAAATTAATCTCACCTTCTCGTCACAGCAACCCTGATAATCTCATTCACATCTCTCCCATAAACACTGTCCCTCTCTCTTGTGCCCTCTGGAATGCCAGATTAGTCTTAAATAAACTAGTTCCCACCCATGACCTTTTCATTTCCAAAAACTTGCATCTCCTAGCCATTACTGAAACCGGGATTTCACCCTCTGACACCACTTCCCCTGCATCTCTCTCTTCTGGGGGCCTCACTTTCTCTCACACTCCTCGGCCCGGGGGTCGCCATGGTGGTGGTGTGGGGGTCTTTCTAACCCCAGGTTACTCCTACCAACTCCTACCCTCTGAACCATCCCTTACATTCTCTACATCTGAGGTTCATGCTATACGCCTCTTCCAACCAGTACACCTGCGAGTAGCTGTCATTTACCGTCCCCCCTGGACCTCCCTCTAAGTTCCTTGACAACTTTGCTTCCTGGCTCCCTCACTTTCTCTCCTCTGACCGCCCCTCCATTATCCTTGGTGACTTCAATATTCCAATTGATATCCCCACAGAATCCTCTGCTTCCAAACTCCTTACCCTCACATCTTCATTTGGTCTCTCCCAATGGACCTCCTAACCCTCACATGTGAGTGGGCACTCACTTGATCTAGTTTTCACTCACCACTGTAATATTTCTAATTATTCCAACTCCCCATTCCCCCTCTCTTTTAACCTCTCTCTCTCCCTCCTCTCCTCTACCTCCAAAGGCCAGATCACTAGGCGTAACATTGAGGCTATCAATGCCATTTCTTTATCTTCCCTGCTTGACTCGCTTCTCTCCCCTATCCTCTCTCTCTCCTGCCCTGAACAAGCTGCTTCCCTACACAATGCCTCCCTTACTTCTGGCTCTGGACTCTGTTGCGCCGGCAATCACTACTCACCCTCGCAGATCCACACTACAACCCTGGCATTCCAAATGCACCAGATATCTGCAAAAGTGTTCAAGAACCGCCGAGCGACAGTAGAGAAGATCAGAAGATCACGTTCTAAGGCAGATTTTCTCCACTTCAAATTTATGCTCTCATCCTACAGTGTTGCCCTTTCCCTCTCTAAACAGTCCTATTTCAAGAACCTCATTTCCTCCCAGTCCTCAAATCCCCAGCGTCTCTTCACCACCTCCATCTCCCTCCTCTGTCCACCCCCTCCCCTCCTCACTCACTGGCATTGACTTTGCTACCTACTTTACATCCAAAATCGATTTCATATGTCAGGACATCACATCCCACCAGTCCCCCTGCTCTACACCTCCTTCTTTCCCTGATCACCAATCTCACCATCCATTTCACCAACTCTGACATCCTTCTCCCCTGTATCTGGAGAGGAAGTCATGGCTCTCATCCGGTCCTCCCCCCTTTCTACATCCCCCCTTGACCCTATCCCTTCACGTCGCCTCCGCTACCTCTCTCCTTGTGCCTGTTCCCATCTTGCCCAACTCCTCAATCTCTCCCTCTCATCTGGCACTGTCCCTTCTGCATTCAAACATGCGATAGTCTCCCCCATTCTTAAAAAACCTACCTTTGATCCCAACACTCTCTCCAACTACCGTCCCATCTCTCTCCTCCCTTTTGCCTCCAAGCTCCTTGAGCGTGTTGTTTACAAATGCCTTACCACCTTTCTTTCCTCCCACTCCCTCCTTGATGCTTTTCAGTCTGGCTTCCGTTCTCTCCAGTCCACTGAAACTGCCCTCACAAAAGTCAGCAATTACCTCCTTGCTGCCAAATCCAATGGCCACTACTCTCTGCTTATTCTCCTTGACCTCTCTGCTGCCTTCGACACTGTTGACCACCCTCTCCTGCTGCAAATCCTTCACTCCCTTGGTTTACGTGACACTGCTCTCTCCTGGCTGTCGTCCTACCTCTCAGACCGGTCATTCTCTGTCTCTTCTCATGACTCCTCTTCCCCACCACAGCCTCTTACAGTAGGTGTTCTCCAAGGTTCCGTTCTTGGACCTCTACTATTCTCCCTCTATACGTCCTCTCTAGGTGAACTCATCAGCTGTTTTGACCTCAATTATCATCTCTATGCTGATGGTACTCAGATCTACCTTTCCTCCCCTGACCTCTCCCCTCTCCCCTCACTCGTATCTCCAACTGTCTCTCTGCTATTTCTTCCTGGATTTCCAAGCGATTTCTTAAACTTAGTATGTCTAAGACTGAGCTGATCACTTTCCCACCCTCCAACATAACCTCACTTCCCACTATTTCTTTAACAATTGATGACACAACTATCTCTTCTAGCCCCAAAGTGCGCTGTCTTGGAGTTATCCTGGACTCCTCCCTCTCCTACAAACCACATATCCAGAGCCTCTCACAGTCCTGTCGTTTCCATCTCAAAAATATTTCCAAGATTAGACCCTTTCTCACCCAGGATGCCACCAAAACCCTCATACACTCACTGGTCATATACAGATTGGACTACTGTAACCCTTCTCCTATTTGGCCTCCCCAACTCTCATCTCTCTTCTCTCCAGTTTGTCCTCAATGCTGCTGCTCGACTCATCTTCCTCTCCAAACGCTCTACATCTGCCTCCCCTCTCCTACAAGCCCTCCACTGGCTCCCCTTCCCCTTTAGAACCCAATTCAAGGTTCTCACACTTGCTTACAAAGCCCTCACCCATTCCTCTCCATTTACATCTCTGACTTCATCTCCCTCCACTCTCCTGGCCGCCCCCTTCGCTCAACTAATGCATGCCGCCTCTCATGCCAACTGATTACTTCCTCCCACTCCCGCCTCCAAGATTTTGCCCGTGCTGCTCCTGACCTTTGGCACTCTCACCCTCTCCCTATCAGACTCTCCTCCTCTTTACAATCCTTCAAACGGGCTCTCAAGACCTACTACTTCATCAAAGCCTTCCAGCTCCCATCCTAACTTGCTGCAACATGCTCCTTCCTCCGTTTACCTCATCTGCGTCACACCTGTTTGTCTGCCCCTTGCCTTTAGAATGTAAGCTGTTGCGAGCAGGGCCTCTACCCTCTTGTGCTTCTCCTTACTTTACGTTCACCTACTTCTTACCCCCCCACCAGGGCACCTAATACTTGGTTGCTTATGCTCTGTTGCATATCTAGGTGTTATGGTCACTTATGTATCAATGTATATTATGTCCTTGTCCTATTTTGTACTGCAAGTCAGTTCTCAAATTATTTGTTTATTTACTTTGTAAGGCGCTGCGGAACACTTGTGGCGCCATATAAATAAAGGATAATAATAATAATAATTAACAAGCAAGGAGGCTAGATGTATGTGCACACATTTGTATAACAGAATATAACAGCCAACCTTGCATTAATTACATTGCATGATTTATTATTATTATTATTACCAGTTATTTATATAGCGCACACATATTCCGCAGCGCTTTTACAGAGAATATTCGGCCATTCACATCAGTCCCTGCCCCAGTGGAGCTTACAATCTATATTCCCTACCACATGCACACGCACATACACACAATAGGGGTAATTTTGTTAGGAGCCAATTAACCTACCAGTATATTTTTGGAGTGTGGGAGGAAACCGGAGAACCCGGAGGAAACCCACGCAAGCACAGGGAGAATATACAAACTCCACACAGTTAGGGCTGTAGTGGGTATCGAACCAACGACCTCAGTGCTGTGAGGCAGTAATGCTACCATTACACCACCTGTGCTGCCCATGATGAACACACTTCCATAACGAGTACTAATCATAAAAAGTGTGGCAGAGGAAAATGAGTAAGGGAACTCCCAAATACAAGCGGAATGTCGGGGGTCACTGTGCTGGAACAGCCCACTGGCGCTTTGAGTGAAGGCAGGAGAAATTCAGCTCTACGACATTACTTTTGTCATGGCAGCTGACTGCCACAGCGTCCACTGCAATTAATGGAAGGGTGTCAGCCACTTCATATTCTCCTGCCTTGTCTGATCACTATTGTATTGTAGCTGAGGAATGGTGGTGACCTCAAACACTGCGGCCCTGCAGTTCTGATTTGGGGGGGGGGGGGGGGGGAATCATTTTTCAATTTAGGGTTCGGGTGGGGCTCCGCTTGGATTGACCAAACCTGCTTACACAGGCTATGTGGACAGAATCCATGTGAGCACAATGCCTCCTGGGCAGAAATAAATGAGAATATCTGCATGTTCTAGAACTACACTGAAGATGATTTATTCATATGAAAGATGTCATCAGTAAGTGTTTTCATAGTCACAGAGCTGACGTTCCTTTTCCGGATGTTGTACCTCACTCAATCACTATCTGAAGATCAATGCTTTGTGATTTGTTAAGAAACCAGAAGGTTTTTTTTAAAAAAAAATGAAAATAAAAAAGGAAACTCATAAAACTAGTTTACAATAACATGTTAATGACAAGTTGAACCTAGATAATCACTGAACCAAAGTATCTCCCACTCACATTTGCATTCTTCACAACCTGCCTGCCAGGGAAGTCTCCCACTCACAGCTCACACAAAAACACATTGTCAGTCAAACGAGTGCCATCACCTGTCTCCTTAACCCCCCCCCCCCCCACTCCCCTTTTTCTACCTTGAAACCGGACATAATATCCTTCACCTGAGTATTAATAACAAATACAAAGTGGTACTAATTTAATAACTATACTCATATGAAGGTCCCATAGTTTTCTTTTACATATTAGATCGTGAAAAACTTTTTTTCTCAGTAATAAGGCAGGTGCGGGCAGCTAAGAGGACGGGTTTCAGCTAAGAGAAGCAGTTGAGAATCAGCAGAATTGGAACCTGTTGGGTCATGCACATGTATACTAGCTGTCCACAGGATGTGTGTGCAGGAAATACCTTCATGTTTTAGATGACCAAAAGAACTAGGTGCGAAGTTAGCATTTTGCTTACTTCTTAATGTTTGTTTCTTTGAAATGCAGTATGTATAAATGCCAAAAGTGGCCCCAGGTGCCTCCAAAGTTATTGCACCCAACAAAGGGATCCCAGGTATCCTGATTTTCCCAGAGCCCCATTCCCTGCACCTGACAGGTATTTCCGCGATCCTGCAACGCGTTCGGAAATGCCGATCTGCTGGGTGGAAAAGCTGGCCAACATCGATGTTCAGCGATCCGTCGCAGGATCGCTGAAATATTACATGTTAAATGTCCCCGATTTGACGGTCGTGATCATTTTTTGATCGCGATCGTCAAATCGGAAAAATCCAACATGTTGGATTTCTGCGATCCCGCGATGCCGGGTTGCAACATCGCAGCAATCCATCACAGATGGATGGGCCCATTACATGCAGCTCTTCAGCTGTTTCGGCTGCTGTATTTAAAGGGGAAATTTAATCCAATACAAAACACGCCTGTTTATGTATAATTTACAAAAAATAATTCTGTGGATCTTAGAATAGGAAAATAGTGAACAAATCCCTATAAATGTTTACCTAATATGGGACCAAACAGAAGATTAGAGAGGATTTAATTACTTGAATAACTGTTCAGTAATGTGAGCTTCCAGTATTTTACTTAAAAATGAATGATGACATAAATAAACATATATCAAATAGTTTAGTGGTTCCCAAACAAGGCCCTCATACACCAGCGACTGTTGCAATTCGGCATGTCGGGGTCAGAGGATTGGTGAAATCTAACATGTTGGATTTCATTAATTTGCCAATCACAATCAAAATATGATCGTGATAAGCAAATCGGTGAGTTTTAACATATAAAGTTTCATCGATCCTACGACGGATAGGCGGTCAATGGCCGCCAGTCGGTATTTCTGACCAATAGATTGGCGTTTTCGATCTGATCAGGAGATTGAGCAAGCTGTCGTTAGATATATGGTGCCCTTCAGTCCTCAAGGCACCCTAACAGTCCAGGTTTTAAGGATATCCATGACTAAGCAGATGTGACTTATTAGTATATCAGTCAGTTTGATTATACCATCTATGCACAAACATGAATAGCCTTAAAACCTGGACTGTTAGGGTGCCTTGAGGACTGAGTTTGAGAAACCCTGAAATAGTCTATTCCAGTGGTTCTCAAACTCGGTCCTCAGGAGCCCACACAGGTCACGTTTTCCAGGTCACCTAGTAGGTGCACAGGTGATTTCATTACTCACTAACACATTTTTAAAGATCCACAGGTGGAGCTAATTATTTCACTTGTGATTCTGTGAGGAGACCTGGAAAACATGAACTGTTTTGGGTCCTGAGGACCGATTTTGAGAACCTGTGGTCTATTCCCATTTCTCCTCTTTGACATACAATGAAGAGAAGTTGTCTGAAAACTAAACAAGGTCCACTTTGTTGGGCTTAAATCTTTAAGTAAATTCATTTATTTTCCGTACATATTTAGCAAATAGTTATATCTGTCAATGATAACTGCAAAACTTACATTAACAGATTAAAATATGGGATGGGATTTGTTCCCAATAAATTCATTAAAGGGCTTGTACACCCAGTGGCGGATACCAGAGGGGGTGGCACATTTCATGTCTCTACCCCGACAACCCCCACTGAATCTGCCACTGTGTGCGCGTTCAGGGGACTTCAGTTTTGGTGGCCATAAACCCTCTTGCAACTTTTATTAAAACTTTTGCTTTATATTTCTGCATATAGGTTCTGTTGTTGGACCTCTCCTATTCTCCCTCTATACATCTTCTTTAGGTGAACTCAACAGCTCTTTTGGTCTCCACAATATCAACTTTTGTACTGTAAGTCACTGTTTTCCAGCTTTTTTTTTTGTTAACAAAGTTTATGTACTTTGTTAGATGCTGCAGAACCCTTATAGCGCCATATAAATAAAGGACAATAATAATAACAATGATAATATATCTGTGTTTCCAGTCACGTATTTACATCATCGGGAGGTAATTTATGTTGTCATTCGATGACACCGCTCTACAAATGTTTCCACAAGACAGGTTTGTGCTGTATCATATGGCAACACAAATAAACAAATCTGTTTCTCCGTACATAATAATATGACAGAAACTAAAGAAGACGGAAAAAAGGTATAGGGGCCTATGTACAAAGAATAGCGGGAGTGCCTCAATTTTTTTCAATGTACACCGCAATGGTTGTAATAATTTTTTACATGATTATCCCTGCTGTGCTCTAAAGTTAACTTGCTGTGACAGCAGTAGCAATAACTGTTGTACATACGAGTTACATCCCCAGCACATAGGAGTCGCCTTTTCACATTTTTTGGAAGATTCCTGTGGGGTAACCTGACACTCTGCAGATTCGGCAGCCGAACGGAGGCTGCGGGAGAGGGACTGACTGACTTGTTAGTCGTACACCATATAAAGCTGGGTACATACTCATAGATATATCCCCCGTTGAACGGGAGAAAGATAGATAGATATATATATAGTGCATCTCTGGGTGTGTACAGCGGATATGTCTGTGAACGATGTTGTTCACAGAAATATCCAATCTGCTGTGCAGCACAGAAAGGTCATCTGCTGGCGTGTACGGGCGACCTGCCGATCACCCGTACATATGCTGCGGGGACCCGGCGTTGATTGACCGGTCAACTGTGCGGGCGATTTTAATGCTCGCCAATGTGAGCTGTCAACCCTGGCATATCGGCTAGACAATTGGTAAGTGTGTGTACCAACCTAATGTGTACCCAGCTTAATCCAGAGAAGCTAACGTGTGACCATGAAACATTATAGTCAGCTCAGTCAAGATCAGATATTATCTGGTATTAATGAAGATACGATTATATGGATTAGCAAATCAGTATGTTGGAGAATGCATTGTGACCCATTTTCTCTTTTGGCTCTTGATACCCAACGAAAAAAGAATAACCAACAGAACAATAGATCTTTCATCTGCACATAATGAAGTCAATTTACGTGCATAGCTATTATTCCTGTCCAAGGACTGAAAATACCAGTTTCTCTAGAACTTGAGAAATAGCAGATATTTTATTACTTGTTCACTGAAGTTCATCCAAGCAAAAACAGTTCAATGTGTCCCTTACATTAAGACAGCACAATTAACAAAAGGACACCAAGTCAGCCGACTGTGCACAGACAAGAGAAGCCATCATCACAGCAGCGTATGCCATTATTGTAACAGTATCTCCAAGAGGTGGAAACTTAGGAAGCTTTCATCTAGAATTAACACACTGTCAGGAGGAGTAAGATCTGCTGGAGCCCAAATTTTCTCCTCCAGATTTCCTGCAGGACCGAACTATCAGAATAACTGTTTTCTCTCAAGTGCCTTTTACCTGCTGCAATAAGTGTTTTGTAAAATAATACTGTATAAACACAAAGACACATAGGTTATCTTAGTCAGGCAGTCTCAAGCTGTGATCCCTAAGGACCTTATAGTGGAGATCAAAACACACTTCTAGAATCTTCCCCCCTACAGTGATCGGCTGTCTACTCTTTCTATCCCTGTGTAGTGCTGACAACCTATTATTCCTCAGATCTGCCTGAATAATATGAATGTGTAAGTGAATGGGTTTTGGGGCTGGATGTATACAAGTAAACCTATGAATCTCTTCCACTGTTAACTCTGGTCGTAAGATAGATATGCAGTAACACATAAGTAGCCAGTAACTTTTCAGCTGTGGAACTACAAACACCATTGTGCCCAGTATCCTGGCTGTATTTGTCCTTTTAGGCCGTATTTTTAGTTCCACACAAGAGCATAACAATCTATTGCCGGGGGAGGGTTGAAGACAGTTCCAGAGAACCCATACCTACTTAGCACCTTTTGGGCTGGAGCGTGCATAGGAAAGTCCCAGTTGGCCTTCCAGCTCTGGGACTGTAAAACCAGAAGAGAAAAGGCAGTGGTATATCTGCCAGTGGTTCCCCAACAGCTGTAGCTGCTGGTTCCCTAGATCTGCCCTACAAACTTGTAGATTCAAAAACGCTGATAGGTTATGCTAGAGGTCTTAGTTCTACAATGCCAGGAGAGCAACAGCACGCTTACCTATGCCCTATAAACTTGTACATTCAAGTAAGGGAATATTTGGACTTGTAGTTCCACAACAGTGGTGGAGTGATAAATTGTTCCCTTTTATTTCTTTTGTAAGCAAATCTTTTCAGGATTGTGAGGTCACCCGTGATTTAAAACAGTTAATTATGGGATATAATGTATTTTTAATACAGTGAGAAATTGTTTCTGGAGGGCAATGCAGATTTAGCACTGCTGGGAAAATATGTGAGCCATGTGTTGCGTTACGCAGTGGGAGAGAAAAGCTGAAATCAGTTCAGTCTGTGTGTGCAGCTTTTAAACATTTCTATCCTATTCCCTGCACAATGCCAGGGATGATCAAACATTGCTGGGCTGTCCCCTTCTTTCCTGGGTCTTGGCAAAATAGAAACACTAAATAAAATGCAACTTTAAATTTCTAGTTCTATTATGAATAATAAAAAAAGGATTCCATAGTAATTCTACATTTACCATCATTTTAATGATTTGATTTTGTAACAACTATGAGAATCAGTGAACACTGCAGGAAAGAATTAGCGATTTAAAATTCTGCCTTTCAATAAGTTACAACTTTTTCCCCTCCCAGCTCTGCTATCAGTTAGCAACAAGTGGCCATAAGAGTCTTTCATCAGTGCCACAGGTTACCTCCACATGCCAGGAGTAGTTAGACTAGGACTAATCAGTAGGGTTCATCCTTCTCACTTAACAGCTCCAGCTAGAGACAGGATGGCTGGTGTGAACACAGACTGGCCACAAGATAGATAAGAGATGGTCCGTGTCTTCCCTTCTTGTCTGTAGAATAGTAGCAGCAGAGGGTTGTACTGTGTCAGCAGGTTAGAAAAATAGGGGAAAAAATGGTCACTCTTGCCCTAGGGTGAAAATTTAGATTGCAAGTTTTTAAGACTAATTGATATTCTGACATCATGACTAATGAGCATTTTAAATATATTCAGGTAGACAAGAAAAGTGTCATTTAACTTCAGAGGGACTTCTGTCTTAAAGAATTTTTATTGTGTTTATGTGTAGGGTTAACTATGCTGTTACATTTCCATGAAGTCAGATCCCTATCCCGGGAAAACCTTTCAGAAGGTGATAGGTGATCATTAGATGCTGCCCGTCACCTACTTCCTCTTTGCATTGCCACAGTGAATATAGCACCAAGGAGGAAGAATGCCATTACCTCCTTTTCCACTTAAACCCACTGCCAATTGAACATGGCTTGATATATAGGGACAGGTGTAGGATATAGATATTTAGGATTCCTTTTTTCTGTGATTTGGAACACCATGGAGGTTATGTAATAAGGTCCGAGTTCTCAGGAAAAGCGCAATTCCGCCAATCTCAGCTGTAGATTTAAAGCCACTAATTTAACCAGCGTGGTTTTACCTTTCACATTAGTGCCACTTTAAATATGTAGCTCACCGGAATCGCACTACTTCTGAAAATTTGGACCCTATTATATAACCCCTATATTTAAATGATATTGACGCACATTAAAAAGAAACAGCATGTCTTTCCCCAAATTGCCGCTGGAATTCTGTTACTCATTACATTATTTAGCAGAGCTCCTTATGGTAACTGCAAAAAGAAAAGCTTGGTAGTCATGCCTGTGTGGCATCACCAAGCAGCTGCTGTAATAATTTGACAATTAATTTTCTCTGCTGTCTGTTATACTGGCCACACATGGAATGATCCCACCTAACAGGCAAAATTTACTGTTTTGTCCTTCAACAAAACCCTTTAGACATGGCTGAAAATGCCTGTACATAGGGACACTGTATGGCAGCACACACAGAGCAGAGTCACAGAGGCAGTTTACCAATGTGACTGATGATGTTCAGATTTTTTATTGCATGGAAGTTACGGGACGACCACACACAGCAAGATCGGGCCAGTTATAAAAGCAACAAAGAGGGTTCTGCAGAGTGTAGCACATTGTTTCAACAAAATTATGATAGTAAAAAAATAAAACCTGTACAAAGTCTGCCTGCCCAGCTATATTGCAGTGTATTGGGAAGGATGGGTGCTATGAGGATTCAGATTGATATTTTTTTGTCAGCTGAATTCTCCAGAATACAAATAGCTCAAGTTAGAAATAACTGAAATATATGCTTTATACTACAAAAACAAATAAAACAAAGCAGTCATAAGCGGAGTATTCGATATAGTCATGACGACGACATTTACATACAGAAAACTTATTTTTTTGTAGCACAAGGTGACACTGTCCGGTTCTCACCAGACAATAACTAGTAAAGGAGCACATCTTTCAAATGTGGGTGCAACTGATTTTATGGATGCCAGGTTAGGGGGAGTTCTTCACCCACCCCTGAACATTTTTTTGCAGTACAAGGGTTAATGCCTGGCTATCACACTGATCACCAGGCATAAATTTCCATGGGGCACTTAGTTTGAAAGGGGGGACTCCCCTCTTTCAAACAAGGGTGCCCCCATCTTTCTAACTTTGGGGAGATAGAGGGATTTTTTTTTTGCAGTTCAGAGCCATCAGATCGTATGCACGTGCCAACAGCACTTCCAGAGGCTCCTGCACCTATGTGTGTCCCCACATTTTTTTTTAATCCCCCTCAAAGCAGATGACAAGTGGGACTTGTTATCCGCAATTTTACTATACATACGGATAATGAGGTGGAGTGCTCATCCTCAGCAAAAACTGTTAGAACATAATAAAAAAATTTCTTACTTGTTATATATATATAGTTTCAATTTTCAATTAGACATAACTGCAACACTGTAGTAACTAGAGTGAATTAATTCACGGTATCGATAATAGATGCAAGACATTTTCCTTTGGAAAGCTGCATAATCGTGCACTGGTCAATTCTTAAAGTATTAAGCAGTTGTCCAACACTTAGGTATCTTAGCTCCGAACATTATTCAGGCGCTAATGGATCCCTGCGATTGGCGAAACAAACGTTTTTTTGCAGATTTTTTGTTTTCGCCCTATCCTATTATTTTGAACAAAATAATAACACCTGGAATGACCCAGCCACCTAACAGGAAAAATTTACCATTGTGTACTTCGTCAAAACGCATTAGGCATGGCTGAAAATGCCTGTAAATGGGGACACTATATGGCAGCACACACAGAGCAGAGTCAGAACTAAATAATAGGATATATCTCAGGAAAATACATAGGGTCCGCGATAAGCTTGCAGACCTATGTGTTATCGACTTTTTTGGGCTGAAAAATGGCACCTATCGTGGATTATTTTTCCAGACACATCAGGTCACAAAAAATATCCACGAAAAGTGCCAGAGTTGGGGCTAATAGGATAGCCTCGCCGCGATCAATTAGCAGCGGTACTTTAGCGCTGCTAATTGGATACCCCATAGGGGCATATCCAATTGAAAGCTATCTTAAAAAAAAAAAAAAACCAGCAGTGCAGGGTTTTTCTCGCAGTCACCAGGTTTTTCCTATCCAATTGCCATGGGGGGGTGAAATTTAGCTGCTTAATTAGAATTAACTCGCCGTTTTTCTCGCAGCTCCATGGGGAAAACAAGGAAAAAGTTTCTCCAGATCCCCTGGAAGAAGCGCTTCAAAAGACAGCAGACCCCGGAGCTGCTTATCAGGGACCCCCTGGCCTCTTTATCCCAGCAACAGCCACCTATGGCTATGGATCCTGGCAACTTTCTCTGGCTCCCCTGTTGCATCGGTGGGGCATTACTATTCCCGTGGAGTACCCGATAATTACACCCTCCATCTCACGGCCACCGGCTTCAGCAGTCAGCTGCGGGTAGATGTGGAGAGTTGCAGACCACATGATCATTTCCAATCTGTGGCCGCTGGTGTCCTGCTCAAGTCGGCTATGGACGAAGAGAAGGAGCTGCTGAAATCTGCAGGACACCTGCTTACACAGGAGCTTAACAGTCTACTAATATCCAGCACGTAGAAGAGTGATATATATATATATATATATATATATATATATATATTTCAATTCTCCCTCCCCCTGCTTGATTTTTACAGTAAAAACTTCACAACCATTTTCTTTAAACTGAATACCACAGTATTGGGAGCGCGCATAGCCGTGTTATTTAAAAAACGGTTGTGATGTCCGCGTAATATCTTGCAGCCAAAATGATGCGGGCAATTGAATATTAGATCTAAACTGCCAACAATAAATGTGAAACTTTACCTCTGGCCTCATGTATATCACTGGTGCCCAAAAGCTGCATCGCTGATTGACAACAATCACCTAAAATGAAATATCATACATATATAAGAATCCACAGAGGAAATACAGTAGATACAAATAACCACACAATACACAAATATACTTTTATTTATTTAACTTCAAGCAACTTAATGCCATGTACAGGCCTTTGCTTCTACATGCAGGTGGTATTTGTGCACCTGTATGATGTGTCAAATCTGTCTGTCACTTTATAAAAAGAAATGATGATTACTAATAATAAAAACTTAGTTACCATTAAGAAAAAAACAGAAAAACAGATACCTCATTAAAATGAGTCTGTAACAGTCTCCTAAAGGACAAATAAGGCATCGGGTCCTTATAAATTAATTACTGACCACTATTACTGTTAATTGTATCTACTGTAGATCACAAGTGTTAGGTCACCATTTAAAGGATTTTTTTTTTTGATGGACCCAAAATTATAATAGTTTATTCGTAAAAGCGCCACATAATTGCTTAGTGTTAATCACACTGAGAATAATTTGGTGTACTTTATGTTTTTGTCTAGGCCATATATTTTAGGGGTAAATTTACTAAAGTGAGAGTTTTTAGAAGTGAGTTTTAGAAAAGATGTTGCCCATAGCAACCAATCAGATTCTACTTAACATTGAACTAGCACCTTCTAGAAGATCATAGCTAGAAACTGATTGGTTGCTATGGGCAACATCTCTTCTAAAGCTGGCCACACACTAGACCAACTTACATCCAACCAGCCAACTAGTTGGAATGAAAATCTGGTAAGGTATGAAAGCAAATGACAATCAGCAATTTGCTCCCAAATGCCGGAAAATAGACTAAAACTGTTGTTTGAACAAATTGTTTAGATCAAACATTTAACAAACTTGTCTGAACGACCATTTTCATCTGTTTTCTGGCATTTGGAAGCAAATTGCTGATCATCATTTACTCCCATCCGTTACCAGATTTTCATTCCAACCAATCAACAAGTTGGCTGGTTGGATTAAGTTGGTCTAGTGTGTGGCCAGCTTTAAACTCACTTCTAAAAACTCTCACTTTAGTAAATTTACCCCTTAATCTCAGTAATAAATTATTAAACCCTAGGGCCAACTGCAGCCCATCACTGATGTAAGGCGTGATCACAAAGTATTATCTTACATTTGTTTCTCGAACTTCCTGAATAACAGGTTTCCAAATCACAGATCACATATTTGTACATTATATATTCAAAGTGAATTGTAACAAAGGCATGATCATGGCCTTGGATATCTTATGCTGGGCACACACTAAGCGATCCACTGTCCAAGCGGCCGATTGGTAAACGTGTATATCCTATCAATCAGCCACTCATTGTGTCTGACCTGCCATCAAAGCTGGCATTTAAATTTGCCCACCCAGTTGTGATGTCAGCGGACACTGCAGCCAGTGTATGGGTGGTCAGCAATTCGCCCGTACACACATGCAGATGCACCAATATATCTTACACATATATCGGCATCAGCTGTACCGCAGGGCTGACCCGATGTGTCTGTGAACATCGTTGTATATCATTTGTCGATTGAACAAACAATATATCGACAAGTGTGTACCCAGCATAAGACAAGATACATGTACACCTGAACTGCTGCGGAACATGCACTTTTCCTGCCAGCATTACTATATCCAAACTATATAGAACTTGTACGTCTAGCACCATGAGCCCAGGCATCGTCTCTTTCTTAGCACTGTAAACCCTTGTGTATCTGTATCAATAATACTAACACTAATATTTATAGTAGAAATATAGTTGATTATGTAGTGATAAATTAAGTATCAATGCTATAATTATGACAAACACAAATTGGAGTGTATAAGATTGCTCCCTTCTTACATATGGAGTACACATCTATTTTGTCATCATTCCTCTGTCCATATACCTTACCCGCAGGATTTCTTCAAGACAGTGAATTACTGGAGGCAGGTAAAGGTCTGACATTGCTTCTTCTGCTTTAATTTTATCATCTCCCTCTTCATGACAGACAGACAGGATATAACAGAAGCTGGGAGCAGGCAAGTTGTCCAGCACCTGGAGAAATGACAGTAAACATTAATGCAGCTAATATGTAGTAAGCCAAATAGACACAGATGAACACCACAAGTGAAAAGATATCCTTCTCTTATACTGTAACTATGTACCTACAGTTATTCCTACTCACATTAATGGCGAATAATGTAACTTAAATTTCCAGAATTGAAGAACAGATAAAGATATGAGGGTATGGTCCATGAAGCACGGACATAAAAACCCCTGTAGGGGGTAACATTTACATTTTGAAATAATTTATTTATTAACAGTTTCTTATATAGCGCAGCAAATTCCGTTGCGCTTTACAATTTGAATCAAGATTAACATTATACTGGGTTGTAAAAGACATACATACATGACATACATAAGGGTAAGAGGGCCAGAAAAATCACTTGAACGTAAAGAAGAGGAGATTGTGATAATGCAACTGGATACTTCAACTTTATGGCAGAGACTCCAGTTATTGCTTTAACTAAAAAACTCAAAATCCATAATCGAAATCCTCATATCAGAAACGCTGTAACCTTCTACAGTAACAACATGATATAAATCTAATCACGGCTGACATGCCCAGACATCAAGGCTACGTGTGATATAATGAGTAACAGCAGACTTGCACTTCCCACAAATCTGTTAAGTACATGCTTTGTACCTCAATGAGCTGCCAGCTTACACCAATCTCCACACGGTTTAGGGGCCCACTTCCCCTGCACCCAGTGCATAATGGCATCACAATATTGTGTACAGAATATACTAGATCTTGGAGAGTAGTTTGTAGCCTGCCCCTTTCTACCAGCACACTACCTCGCAGGCATCACAAGCAGCACATTTGGAGGAGATGAAGAAAGCAGTCATTACGTGCAGCAAACAAGAGGCTGCCAATGGAATCTAATTGCACTGTATGGCATAATGTAAACTGGGGGCCACTATGTAACAATGTGATTAGTGGCACTATAATAAGGCATAATGTGATTGGTGGCACAAATGAGGCATAATGTGATTGGTGGCACTGGCACTATAATGGAGGCATAATGTGATTGGTGGCACTATAATGAGGCATAATGTGATTGGTGGCACTATAATAAGGCATAATGTGATTGATGGCACTATAATGAGGCATAATGTGATTGATGGCACTATGAGGCATAATGTGATGGATGGCACTATAATGAGGCATAATGTGATTGATGGCACTATAATGAGGCATAATGTGAACTGGGGGAACTACAAGTGGCATAATGTGAACTGGGGACGCTACAATGTTGCATCAAATTAGATAGAGAACTACTGTGGGGTAGGTTTTTTATATGTATTATAATATATATATATTTATTTATATGGTGACACAAGGGGTACGCTGCACCTTAAGAATGTACATAAAACAAACAGGTATGATCAAAACATATCACCATTATATATATATATATATATATATATATATATATGAAGTAGAATGTCATTGTGATCCTACACTTGGATAGACGTTATCTTACATCAGCTACGTGATTGTTATAACTGCCAGCAGGAGTATATGGTGTTATTACACTAACACGCCAGCTACTACCACCAAATCAGCTGGGAACCCTTTGCCCCGCTGATCTCTGTAGTCTCTCACCAGTATCATCAGATCAGCTCCTTGCTTATCCCACAGGAACCACTGGTTTGTATCATAATTTGTCCACTACTCACATCACCCTCAGAGGTGTAAAGAGAACACTATTATCAGATACCTGGATTTTATACTACATGCGGTAAGCTCCTAAGGCCATATTTAAATACTGTCTATCCATTCCCATTAGAGGAAGACTTTGGCTGTCCACTCTACACTTTCATATATTACATGCTATTTCTACCATATATGATTTTACTTACATCAGGATCACATCAATATGTATACAATTAATAAAATTGCCCATTAGAGTATATACATATGTTTAATTTAAGGAAGTTACATTCTAGCATGTAATAATTGTTTTTATCTTTATCTTTTTTGTGTTTATGATATATCCATATTTTAGTAAACAATGACCCAAAGTAAACTTATATGTACACTTGGAATTATTTACCATCACTGCTTATCCATCAGGATATTTAGCACACCACACTAATATATGTTTCGCTTTTGTTTTTTTAACTAATACACCTCCGTTTTTCCTAATGGGTTTATGAAACTTACGTTGTGCCTACATATTGATTGTGCCTACATATTGATTGTGAGTGCCAGAACTCTAATTGGAGTTATTGCACAATGTCACGTGAGCATTAAATACATAATGGGGCTGATGCAGAGTAGAACAGAAGTATCCTGCGTGTTCTCACACCAGGCATGCTCTAGAGGTGACCATCTACAACTACGGCCAATTATGAGTTATGTGTAAGTGGGTGGTGACGGAATTAGCACATGGGCTCACTTCAGTGAGTGCAGAAAACTTAATTGCAGGCTATGCAGAGTTGTGCGCACACGCAATTATACCTATCAGTATCCTTTGCATCAAGCATAAAGTTGGTGCAAGCACACACTGATAGTGATGATGCCTGAGAGACCATGCATATGGGCGGGGGCTGTCCAGGCACAATATTTTGTCTGCTTCTCTCTTATACAGATGCGTCAAAGTTCATTGTGGCCGATCATGCCACAAACGTGCAAGCACTGGCGCACTATGCGCCACGATATGCTATGCGGCGTCCCCGATCTCGGGAGTGCGTCTCCATTCAGTCCTATGGAGATGTGAATGTGCGTCTCTGAACGCAGGAGTCCGTCTCACTACGCTACAGGCAAGGATGTAGCTGGTCATATCTGTACAAGGTGTTTACCCCGGAATCGGCCGGGAGTTCGAATCCCGGCAGCGGCAGCCCTACAAAACAGCAGAGCCCGGCAGCGGAAGGCTGACAGCGCTGGAAATCCCGATCGTGGTAAGGTAAGTATCAACTAATCTAACCTAACCCCCCTGTGCCGAACCCTAATCCCCTCTCTAAGTGCCTAACCCTAAACCCCCCCTTCCCCGCTGCCTAAACCTAAGTTCCCCCCGGGGGTGCCTATCCCTAACCCTCCCTCCCCCTAACCCTCCCGGGGTGGGTACCTAACCCTAAGTCCCCCCCCGGGTACCCTAAACCTACCCCCCCCGCGCGCGCCTCGGGGAAATGACAGGCATCTAGATATAGGGCGTCTAGATGTCGGGAATCTGGCAGCCGGCTTTCCGATTGTATAACGTTTACCCCAAATGCCCAACCAATCCCCCCTTCCCGACTGGGTGCTGTCGCAAAGAATACTCTGCATAAAGGTCACATATATGCATTTAGTTCCAAGCACGCAATGCAGGAACAATTACACATGACTTGTGTTCAACGCTGCATCATCCCCAATAAGATGTTTAAAACAGTTGCTTTTAAGCAATGTCAGCTTCCTTCCCTTTTCTTATAGACCTTTTAGATTTGTTTTTTTTCTTAAAGGAATAGGATTAGAAGCACATAAACATTAGATTTTAAGTCACTTAAGATGGTCAAAAGAATATAAATACAAAAGCTAATTAATGAGAAAGAGTCCTGATATTTGTCTCCATACACTTATAAACTGAAAATAATAATGGTGCACTCATTTAAATAAAAAAATAAAATATTACCTACTATTCTACATGTCTCAATTGCCTTACTGTGGTAACTGTATGTTCTTGAAGATTTGTGTAGGTTTAATCTCCATGTTTACAATAAGTTTACACTTACCTGATATGAATGGCAGCATGCCTGCCAAAGCTACAGTACCAGTTCTTCAATACACAAATACTGTTGTTTCATGGAATGAAACCCACATATTCAACATGAGAAATTGCTGAATACCTGTCATAACAGGACACTTCTATGTGTTATATTTCTGGGGTTTAATTAACATACCACTCTTCTGGGCACATGAACCCCTATACTTGGTATAAACAACTGGGAGTTAATTAAAGTCTGGAACATTAAATTGCTTTGGAATAATGGAAACAGCTGCTTGGCCATTAATATTTTGTTCCCAGCATGGGAAATTCTTTAAGTACAAAAATATGTTCGTCCTTAAAAAGTATGAGTGTATTCCCAAGATTTAGGTCAATTCTAAGGAAAATAACTAGTAACTGGAGAATTTGCTTTATGCATCCATAATTTAATTCAACAGGTTGCAAAAGAACAAGGTACTGTGCAGGTACTCCCATACTCAGTGATATCTCCGAGTCATTCTTTGTGTGATTTACATGCCAAGCCTGTTTAAAAGAAAGAAATGTGTTGCCTGACCTGTGATAAATAATCTTACATTATGTGAAAAAAAAAAAGTTTGATCTATAACTCGTGGCCTCCACATAAAACCAGACACCTATAGTAGATTAATCATCGTTACAGTGAGGACCTTTTGTAGATTCTTTCATACATCACAATAAGAAATTCATGCAACAAGTTATTTTTCTATTCACAGTAGTAATACTCTTAGGGGGTGTATGTATAAAGGCCTTTTTTATTAAATCATGTGGAAACTCCAGCTTTCGCATGACTAAGTACTGGGGCTCTGTAGCAATAGCCTATGCAGGCAATACAGAAATCTCCTGCAAATGACTATTTAGCGCTGCAGACTGCAGTCCCCATTATTCTCAATGTGACTGTGGTCTAACTATGTACCAAGCTACAAAAAGTGTCACTGTTCAGAGCTTGAACCTGTCGCTTTATGCCTAGGGAGGCATTCTTGGAGGAGAGAGAGGGATCTTAGTATCCCTTTCCTGCAGCCACTGTTCGTCTCCGAAGATTCCCGGAAAGAGTCACTGCGCACATGCACAGTCAGAACATCTCTGAAAAATTAGAAACATTCCTTGTTTCAGGCGGGTTGCAGTGTGTTATTGAAACACCGTCCTTGCATAAATATTTCATACATACAAGGGATAATTATGTTAGTACGCATACTAAACGCCTTATTAAAAAAAAAAAAAACAATAATAAGGCCACTTATTAATACACAGCCCCGGAACGGTATGTAAAGCTGACTGTCGGGATGCCTCCTGTCAAAACACAGACAGCGGCATCCCGATGGTTGGTATCCCAACCCCTCGGGTCGGGAGGGTAAGTATACTTACCCTCCCCCCTTCTCCCCCCTAACCCTAACTTCTTGTAGCCTTACCGTTAACCCTCCCAGTTGGTGCCTAAACCTAAACCTCTTTCCTTCGTGCCTAAACCTAACTATCCTCCCTTAGTGCCTAACCAATACCCCCTTAGTGCCTAAGCCTCCCCCCCCCCACCCACCCGAAAACCTAATGCTAGCCCCTCTATGCTACTTTGGAAATTAATGAGACAACAGGGAAAGAACATTATATACCGGGCTAAATGGGTCATTTTAGAAAGTGTCTTTGTAAGTAGGGTTACTCTACATTCAGATTTGCTAAGTGAAGCAAATACATATATAAATCATGACCCTTAGTGGATACAATATTGTGAGCAGTGGTTTAAGGATTATTTGAATTATCAACCAAAAGGTATCAAGGGGAACACCTCTCCCTATACATCTCTGACCTCATCACCTCATCACTATATAGCTCCCCTCACTTCCTCTTAGTCTGCCTATGACTAGCACCTTCCTCCCTCTAATGACCGCCTCTCACTTCTGCCTTCAAAACTATTCTGTGCTGCTCCCCAACCATCTGATCAGGTTCTTCTCCCGTCTTCTACCTTTCAAATGCTCTCTCAAAACCCAGCACTTCATTACAGACTAGCCTACCCCCAGCTGATACTTTTAACTGTGGATACTACCAGCTACCGTCCCAATGTCCACTCCAAGGGTCATTCGTTCCTAATGTCTCATATACTGATTGGGAATCGGTACATGGAGGTGTACACAAGAAAAGGCAGTTGCTTATACACATGCAATCGGCCGATTAATTTGCACTGCGCATGCATCACAGTACCAGACGCTGCTATCGGGAATGTGATCGCAGAGGATACGCAGACCGATGGCAGAGTGATTGACAGGAAGAGCCGTTTGTGGGTGGTGACAGGGGGGTGATAGGGCGAACACATGCATGCCAGTACGTTTCAACGCCGTTGCAGGGGCGTGCATAAATAAGCCACTGCGATACCAGACGCAGCCTGAGAACTCATAGCATGAGCTGAAGTAAGCTATTCCTGAGTGAGGTCTTTCCTCTAGTCTGCAGAAAGACGCACACCAAATTAGATGATCTTGAAAACAGCTCACAGCAGAATAATGTAAGTCTGGTAGGGCAGCCAGAAATTGCACAAGGCTCTGCTCTTTATCAAAGTTTGAAAACTACACTGCCAGATTTACTAAGCATTGCGGACATTTTCTTGGATCTTGTTAGAGAAACGGTCCATCGTATGGGACAGCTCCGTGATCAAAAGAGCCCCATGTGGTGGTATATCTATGTCTCAGGTATGTACATAATGAAGCTATCTAGAATGCCTCTTGACGACAACAGAAGCTGCTCTGGAATGATGCCAAATTACTGAGATTTCAGTACTATTCTGCTGGAGTAACTAAAGCCTCCAGGGAGTTTTTGCCTGTTTGCTCACACCTTATCAAAGCAGGTAGAACATTTGCCTTGCTTCCAGCTGGACTGCAGATCTTTGACTGCTCTTCATGTGGACTTTACTACAGCTGTGCTCGATGATGATAGAAGACATTTTTAATGCATTACTGAATTAGAAAATATTAATTAATGAGGACAAGAATAAACTTTAACTCCTTCATGACTGGTGATAGTTTGAGTCTTAATGACCAGGACCATTTAGCTTTTATGCTACTGTATATTGCTTCACCTTTGCCATTTTTCTGTATATTAATTAATTTTACTACATTTTATATACAGTATATATGGATAGATTTAAGTTGTAAATCTATTAGATACTGTAGGTCAAAAAGGCAAAATCCTTTCTGCTTAATTCTTTGTATAGGTATTTTGTGTAGGTTGGCATATAGAAAGAAGATCACCCCAAACTATATTTGCCTAGTAACAGATATTTTCTGGCACCATTGGGTGTACATTGGGATCATTGGGTGACATACGGAGTATAGAAACGGTGTGCACTTGATGTAGACCTACAGAAAGATTATTATTTTTACTTCTCTGATGATAAAATTGAGGCATTCATCTGTGATACAGTTTCTTTTTATAGAGCATTTGTTTTCTGACAAAACAATTAGATATCTTTTAATGGTACAACATAGTGATTGCAAAACAGTAAACAGATTGGAGGGCATTCTAAGGTACAATAAGGCACATCCTTCTATTAAAGCTTTCCTCTATTATGGAGCGTACACACGGTCAGATTTGTCAGACTTGTCAGATTTGTCAGATGAACGACTGAACGATTAAACGATTTGAACGATTTGGACGATTTGACCAAAGTTTTGAACGATTTGAACGATTTGAACGATTGAACGATTTTTGACTGCATTAAAATGAATGGAATCGTCCAAGTCTGACTGCAAACACATCAGATGTCAGATATCGTTATCTGACAAACGGGAACGCGCATCGTTGATCGTCCATCGTTCAGGCATGTCAGATATGAACGATTTTCCATCAGATATGAACGACTGAACGATTTTTAAATCGTTATCGTCCATATCTGAAGAAAAAATCTGATCGTGTGTATGCACCATTAGTAATCATTATATCATTAACATGCTTAATGTTTTATTTCAGCTACACTGATTAAACCACCCCTCCATGTACTAAGCAGTACACCATGAAACCTGCAATGTGAGTACATTTTTAGAGAAGGGGGCTGTGGCTGGTTTTTTCCAAGACAAAAAACTACAGCTCATTCAACAAGAACAATTATCTTCAAACACAAACCTTGGCCACACAGGTGGTAATCATAATTTAGGAATCTCCCTTATTTTGTCACAGCAACTAACCTTATTGGGTCATTTGTCTGGCTACATATTGGTATATGATTAGAATGTCCACTAAGGGATATCCCCCTGAAACTTCCATATTCGGGAGTAACTGCAAATATTAAGTATCCCCTACATGTATGTACAGGGGACTGCAGCAGATATTGGATAGATCTGTTGCGGTCCAACGTTTTTGTTCAAAAAAGAAGCCCCCATAAGTTTCTATGAGGGTTGCTTTTTGAAAAATTTACCAAGTTCTGGAATGTGACGTATTCTGGAGACTGGCAGCGGTAGCCAATGCCATCTCCAGATGGTGTCGGCAACCGTAGCCTATGGGCTACAGACTGCAAGCTGGATACATAGTTTCCCTCCCCAGATTTCCCCACTCGCGCATGTGTGGTCAACAGACCATGCATACGCATTAGTGCACCCGGCTCCCTTTCAAAGTCCTTGCACCTGCGTGTGCATTATAATACATTCATCCAATCAATAATTTCTTATTGCTGTGAATAGTGGTTCTAAGAAATTATAATTATTGAGTCTTGGAGCCAATGATTAGTAAACTTGTAGTGAATTACTACAGCTGTAGTTAGTGTGTTTTGTTTTTGTGGGTGGTCATAGAAATAGGAGCAAGAAACCTTTGTAATATTGATTTAAGGCTCAGCATATATAAGTTCTACTTACACTCATAAATATATATGCAATGGGATGCGGCCATAATCCCGACCGCGGGGATTCCGGTGCTCAGAATGCCAACGCCGGCATTCGGACCGTTGACATCCTGAAGGTAAGGGTTAGGCTCTAGGGGGAAGGTTAGGTTTAGGGTGCGGGGAAGTTAGGTTTAGGCACTAGGGGGAGGTTAGGTTTAGGCACCAGGAGGGGAGGGTCAGGGTTGGTTGGAGGGGAGGGTCAGGGGTGGTAGAGGGGGAGGGTGTCGGTCTTCTAACCCTGTCAGTATGCCGGCGTCGGGACCACCGGCATCCCGAGCACCGGCATCCCGTACCCAACCCATATGCAACAGCTACATAACAAGTGCAACAAACATATAAAGAACTTCTCAAGACCATTTACATATGTTATGAGGAGCCTTTAATAATGCATACAGTGTTGGATCTCTCGATAGGTAAACAAAAAAAGCTGCTATTATTAATTAAAGTAACTAGGTAACACAAATTACAACTTTCTAGATGGTAAAAAAAAATATATGTATTTTTTTGCTGAATACAGTCAGTCAGTGTACGGTTTCTATGTGACTGTTACATTTTATGTGTTTGTTGCAGGAAGTCAGCCAGGATCATCTTTCACTGTTCAGCCATTGAAGACCTGGTGTGAAAATGGTATCAGTAACAAAAACAACAATATTGTGTAGTAAAAGTCCATGGCACCACACTGCCCTGACATGGGCTTCTGGTTACACTTTCAGCCAAAATAAAATAATATGAAACAAAAAAAACTAATTATTTAAGTTTTAGTAGGAAAGAGTTTTTATTTACATAAAATAGTTAAAGCATCATTCTATTTCTATATCCTGCTATTGCTGAGATGGCGATAGGCCACAACACTTCTTAAATAGGCAACGTTTGGTGAAGCTTTGCCAGAGAGACATGTCAAAAGCTATTGCTGGCCATAACCACCGAGAGTTATCAGCATCACTGAGGGTTTTATATAAAGGGAGATGTCCTATCTCTGACAAAAACAACAGTCTAATAAGTTCAACCTTACATAAATTCTCTGTAATGTATTAGAGAATAATATTGGTCTCACTAAAGGTATATCTGAGACCGAGGATTTAAATGGGGTGCACATTAATGCCCTTGAAACACACACTACAGATGTGTCCACATACATATATCCTCCATGTGCTACAAGTCGCGTCTGTGACACTGTAACGTAAGTACTGTAGCGTTTCACATGATACACCCGCAGTTGCACACAGAATATAGGCATGCTGCACATCATTTTAATCAGCAGACACTGCTTGTGTGTCCTATTTGCATCGATGTGTGAATGTGATGCATTTGAAGGTAAAAAGACGCACAGAAATACACTTGGCGCTACCAAGTTACACCACAGCATGGCACGACTAGAAGGGATGTAATGTGCAAGGAGGCTAAATGTATGAGGACACGTCTGTATATAAAATACCAAAGGGTTTGACAAATAAATGCTGTTACATTCCAGTATTATTACAATTACGGAAATGGGTGTTATTTCCCTCTTTATGTGGTTGTTGATCTTCCTTAAAAGATCCTTAATCGTTATTAGAACACATTAACTGACAGACAATACTGAAATGATACTATAGAGCTACAGAATTGTAATATACTACTCTAGTACTCCTACTTCTGTTTTATAGCAAATGCTGCATTCCCACAAGGGGGGCCCAGGCCCTGTATACCAAGTACACTGCCTCAAATCTATTGCGAGAATTCTTTTTACTTTATAGCAACTTATTTTTATATACTTAGCTTGACTCCTGTACAACATACATTAAACAAATGGACGTATAGAAACATGTTATTTGTATAATACACAAGGAATACTTGGCTATGGAGCTGGACACACAAACAATATTTTATTTTACACAGAAAATGTTTATGCCAAACTAAGCAGATGCTTTACATCTTCTAGTGCAAACACATCATATATCAGTGATGAGCCACTGAGCGAGAAAGACGAAAACCGCCTATTGCTTTCTCTTCTAAAGTCCCATATCAACCAATGCAAGCTTGTGTAGTGTGCCCATTACCTACACACAATGGAAGCAGCCCCTTAGTGTGCTGTACCAAATGCCATGAATGAAGCAGCCTATCATAACGAGCCTCACTTGAGCATGTGCAACGGTGGGTGTGAATGAGTTAATCATAGCAAACCCATCTGTCTAAATATCATTTAAGCTTCCCAAAATTATACCTTACATTTACCATGCACTGCCCAGTTCTGTCACTACTAAAATATGGCTCAAAAACTGACACTATGATGAAGCCTGACATCTCGAAAAGCAATTTCAAACTCATTTAAAACAAAGAATATTTAGCATTTTGCATTTCTGTACACTTTGAGAAGAAGAGAAAAGTCTGCAATTAGTGCACAAAAAAATAAAATATAACTTTTAGAATATTAAATCAGATGTGTGTTACTATGTTATCTTCTATTGTTTTGTTATAGCTAATATGTGTTAGCTGTTGGTGATAAATATTGTATCGTATGTTAGGTAGAAACCAACTAGATTACCTAAGGATCTAATAAGATAGCTACTTGTTGTAGTAGGTAATATTAAAACAGTACAATACTTATTTGGATTTTAATTTGTTCAAAATACCACATATATTAGTGAACATACCCATACAAATTAGAAGAATAATTGTATAAGAGTACCTAATATGTATAGGTATCTGCACTAATATAAGTAATGCCAAGTAAGCTTGCAGATGCCACCAGTTTTAGCTCCAAAAAAAGTCTCAGTGTGCAATTTCTGGGCCTCCAGTAACTGGGTTTACTTAGCTGCATTGTCAGTGACATCACTGCAAAGATTTTCAGTTGAGAGTTCAGCCTATTAGGTGGTCCATATATTAAAGAGATTAATTAGGCACTCATCACTGTTCTTAATACTAATGCCTGGCCTAATATTTTATAAACACACCAATCTGGAGCTGGTCAGAATGATCAATAATCATGGTCATTACCAATTATACAGTACCACTTTCATACCAAAGCCGGGGCTTTAACCTTTGCTTTTTTCCAAAGTTACTAAACACAAGTTGTACCCGGGTCACAGCTCCTATACCCCTTTCACATTGTACCTTGGTCCCGGTTTATTCCCGGTTCAACCCCTTTCGCACAGAACCCATGTCAGTCCTGCTAAACAGTGTGTGTCATAAGAAATCAAATTTTTTGGGGACACAAAGTTGAGGTAATGAAAAGTGGATGGTGACTGCTCCACAGCCGCCAATCAGCTCATTTTAGGCAAATGACCCGGGTCGCGCCTTTTGCACAGTAGGCTACCCAGGTCGGTCCCGGGAATAACCCTGATAGCGACCAGGGTAGTGGCTCCGGCAATTTGCATCTGGCTAGACCCTTTCACACAGAAAAAGGACCCGGGTTGAACTGGTTTTCCCCAGCAATTTCCTAGTTCGAAATTTCTGTGTGAAAGGTGCATTAATTACAATCAACTATACTATCACAGTTGAGAGAATGCATTTTTGTATACATAGACAATAGATTTATCGTTAGCGGAAAGGCCATTTCCTTTTATGTGACATTTCATATATCACTGAGCTGTTTCCTCATACTTACTGTACATCTCAGCAAAAAATAAACACATCTGCAATGTCATCTAACACATGTCAATATATTTATGGTTGTGTTAATTTATACAGCAACCCCGGCTGTGAAAGATTAACAGAAATATAGGAAGTATTATCTAGCTCTATATGGACAGTTGCATGTACTTTGAGTTTAAAAAAAATCTCCCTGGGCTTGCACAACAGTTGGTGCCTCAAAGGAAAAAAATGCAATTTTCTCTCACCTGTCCTTGTTCCTGACTGTGGCCATGAATTTTTATAGGTGCCAATGGAGGCCACAGGCTGTCAATCAGACTGAAGAGTCCTGGGGCCCTGTAGATAATTATGTAGATATTAAAATATCATTCATGAATTTTCCATGGAAAGTTGAAAAAGGTTCTGTATATTATAAAACCGTACCTAAATATCATATCTGTAGAATGAAAAACCCTTATAATTAGGAGACAAAAACAGTGCTTTTTTTTATTGGTGTACTAAGTTGCACTTTTTTTCTTGTGTGCAAATTTTAATTTTTTTATCTAGTTCCAGAAACAGGAAGAAAACAGGGAATTACTTTAGAAATTAATAAAATAAGCATTTGAACACGTATCCAGGGTGGTTGCTACTACTGTATAAACCTTGTATCAACTTATAACTTAGGATGAGTACTGCTACCTTCTTTCACAGGGAAAAAAAAAACAGTGCAAAAATCTACATGCAACTTTATCAAAAAAACTAAATCTGCCTAAAAGTAGGAGTCAGGAGAACTACATTAGCTATCTTTCAATAACTGCAGGAAGTTGGTGCAGGATACAAAAAAAGTGTAAAATGAATACATCAACTTGTGTTCGAACAAGTTATAACCACCCTCCTGCCCCCCTTCCCCACCCCCCAAAAAAAACAACTTCAATGTACTGCTGGCATTTAAATAGAACTAATGTGCTTTTTTTCCCCATCTATCTTACACAGAAACATTACTTTACCCCCTTATTGTCCCTTCCCAGCAGCATTACAAATGCTTATGTGGGTATAAGGTTCTCATTGAGCATTCTGCAGAGACTGAATTGCTGCTAAACAGCTTCTGTTTCCTCAATGTCAGAGGCCTGCAGTTTGCCAGACAGGAGTAAAGCGTGTTAGGCCGTCCTGTAGGTCATTATGTGCTGTCAGAGTGTAGTGTTATCCTTTCAGCATGTGAGTTTCCCTCACGCTCTGTGACACAATATGCAAATTAGCCATGTGAAGGTAACCCAGCGTCCCATGTATCCGGCACACAGAGGCTTCCCGTCCGCCTCCCTCGCTGCAGGATGAGAACAGGCATGTGCAGTAACTGACGTACACCACACCCTCAAAATGCTCATTTTCCAGAATATAATCAGGTTGTTTTTTTTTTTTTTTCTTTTTAAGAGTCGAGTTTGGAATTTAATATGGATATGATAGCTGATTAAACACATTATAAAATTAAATACACTACTTTTTTATTCTTTTATCATATGGTTGATAAATTCAAATTTAAATACCATTAAAAAAAACAACACAAAAGTAACAAAACACTAAATAAATGCACAAAACAGCAGTGCTTTAATGGTGTTTATTACCAGTAGTGCAATGACGACAACTATAGTGAATACAGGGAAGAGATATAAAATTGGAGTAAACAGAGGTTACCTGAAAACTCGGCTATTGTGACTAAGAAGTTTATCAATTAACGCCACTTACAAATGTTGCCCACTGTATGCTATACTTAAATTAATTTATTGGGGGTGTGCTATACAACAGATTGTTATAAGGGCCATAACTAGGGGTGTGCGAGCAGTGCCGCCGCACAGAACGCAGCACCCACCACTAGCCCACGGTCCCTGCATCTGGCTAGCAGGGTGTTAGGAACAGCACCCTGCAGTCAGAATCGCAGCTGCGGTGCTTCCTCGGACATGGACACTGCAGCCTACATTGCCCACCCCCCTCCCCCGAGCATCCTCAGGATGCTACAGGTACTGCTGTGCTTCCAGGCGCTGGCAGCACTGTCCCACTCGGCATGCGCTCAGGGGGGGTGCAAGGTCGTAACAACCCTGCAGATACTCACCTGCAAAATGACATATCATTATCAGCCAAATTATACTATTTAAATGCCTCTAACTGCATGATTAGTCATTAGGAGCAGTGTACCAAAGGTTCTAGACTCAGTCCTGATATTCTTACCTTATAATAAAGATTTGGCCATACTTTTCACCTACTCAAGGGCTGGCAACTAAAATCCGTGTTAACTCGGACTTCAAAATCACTGAGAAAAAGTCACAACCACATGTTTGTGACCCGCAGTAACGCGCGATGGTACCTGCGGCTAATTGAATTTGGTCCATGGAGGAATAGTTGTATCCTATTCGCTATCCTGTAGTACAGTGCTAGAGAGATTGTGATTGCTATACAAATAGGTATCTTCTTCGCAGAATACAAATGCAAATGATACTGTTTATGTTTGTGTGGGTAGCGTGTATTACAGCAATCAAAGAAATGTCCATTAGTTGCATTGTGGAAAAAAGCCAAAAAAACATGTCAGAGAGGCCGCCCTGTGCTGGAACAGGAATTTTACACTGTCAGGAAAAATTCATCTTGGACATTAGCCAATATAATCTCTCTAGCCGAAGCCTGTTTTTCTCTTTCTTGTTTATGTGATACATGCATGAGCAAAATAAAATACATCAAAGCATATATAAAATACATAAATCAATATGTTTTATGTATCATTCTATATTATATATACACATACTGTATATATATATACACATATATATATTCTATAGACAAAAAAACCTTACGGTTTCACATGCCCCATTAAGGCTGGTTAGACATGATCTGAAAATTCACAAAACCTATTGATTTTCTGCCACTCAAACTTCAAAAAAGCAATGAAATTACGATCATTAAGGCTGACGCCTTAATGGACGTGTTCCTTGCGCAATACAGATATGGTATGCCATGACACCCTGTGGTTAACGGCAGATTCAGCACTCTCACAGAATGAGATTGCTGTCACTCACAAAATGGTGGAGCTGCTAATTCACAGAATTGTGTGCTCATTGGAATACACACATGCAGTCTTTGGTGAGAACCGCTCATTGGATGAGAGGCGGAAGGCTCGCCTCTCTCAGCGAATGAGCGCTCCGCACCGGGATTTCTGTACTGAAATCCCGGGCGGAGCTGTCATTCGGGTAGTAGTATTCTTAGTGAACACTACTAATGTTCGTGGGTCCGGGTATCTCATTTTTTTTTTTTTTTTTACCAAGACCCTGGATTGTGTGAAGAGGACCTGATCCACGCATAGGAGGAGGTGAGTATGGAATTTTTACTACAGGTGCTCCCCATTGGATTACCTACTGGAGAAGAGGACAGATTGGCTTCAGAGATACTAGGTGAGTATGTGAGATAGTGTGTACATGTGTGAGTACATGTTTGTGTGCATGTATGTTTTAATAGAATTGTACTCTTCTACGGTGTTGTGGTTTTTTTTTTTTAATATTGCTTTTGCTGTGGAACTAAAAGTATCAGCAAGCCTAAAATGCCCCGCCTGCTGATACTTGTGGTTCTCCAAGTACCAGCATGCGCGGAAGGCTTGCTGTGAACTGTAGTTCCACAGCAAAAGCCAATATTTATATTTTCATATGCACCACACTTTACATAATCAACTCGGCACCCACTGCCCAGGGGTGCTGGAGATAGCCCCGGGCTATCAGCCTGGGGTGCCCTGAGGAGGGGGACCCCTTTATTGGGGGGTTCCCCAACTCTCCAGGGATCCCTGGCCTGGGCTGACTAGCGGTCAGGGGTGATGCTGCGGCTGGGGGGCCCGGTGAAAGGGCTCCCCTGGCTGTGGCATCACCCCCCCCCCGGCGCGCTAGACGGAGTCCGGTGCTGGTTCTGGTAAATACAGGGGGATCCTACGCATTTTTTTCCCCTGTATTTCCAGAACCGGCTCAGAGCCCTGTGCTGGTTGCGCTACGTCATTTGTCCCCCATATTTTGGCAACCAGGACAGGTTCTGAAAAGCCTGGTGACCCTACGTCGTTTGTCCCCTGTATTTAGCACAACCAATACTGGGGCTCCAAAGCACGGTGCTGGTTGATTTATGGGGGGGCGGGGCCACGCCATTTTTTTTTAATTAAAAACATAAACAGGTATCATGAATCTACCAGATCCGAGCCTGCATTCTGTGTGCTGCTACCTCCCCCGGGTCCTAGCGCCTACTTCGCCACCGTCCACACCGCCGTTATAGTCCGCTACTGTAACCGGGTTCTATGGCCGCCCGCTATCCCCCCCGCGCCTTTCGCCGGCTCCCGCCAACTTCTTCCCCCCGGACCTGGCCCCCGTTGCCGCCCGCGAAACGACGGCCATCTTGCTGCACCCAAGTGAAGCCACAGTTATTACACCTGCTGGAGGCTCCTCCTACGGCTGCGCAACAAGTTGAAAAGTCCTATCACTACAATGGCGCATTCTTGAGGTAATAGTTTAAAAACTGTAACTTTATAATGTACCTGAACCCCAAAAGCACATACCCTGGCACAATAGCTACCTAATAAAACAAACCCCAAGTCTAAATTCCACCCCCACCCTGAGTTTTGCCTTCCCAAAAATCCCCCATAGACTACAGCAGAAAAGTTGTCCTAATTGAGAATGTCAGAAAAAAGTGACAGTTGGATCTTTAGATTACTCCCAAATCCTCATTTTTTATGTTTTTGCCCTGAAATTTGGCATGCAGCACCCAGTGACAGTTCTACCCGCCCCTACCAAATTTCAACTTGGTACCTCCTATAGCTTGAACACCCTTCCCCCCCCTCCGGAATTCTCTTTGGAGAAATCCGTTTTTTTAGATGCAGCCTTAATATAAGGGCACGACTGTGCCCTTTATATATAACAACAACTAAAGTGTAAGTATTATATATTCAATCCTAAATAATAACCGTGCACTCATCAGGTATTTTGATCTTCAAAACGAATTTATTTACTCCAGTAAAGAAAATACTATTTTCTTTGCTAGATTGTCCTGACAATGGTCTATCAGAAGACCGAAACGTGGACTTCTACCCATCAGATGGTCATGTAAGTCAATAAATTTATTGTAAAGCTCCAAAAATCTGGCAAGTGCACACACACACTATATATATATATATATATATATATATATATATATATATAAACGATATAGGAGGGCAAGGCCGTAACAACTCTGCAGATAATCACCTGAAAAATGACATGTCATTATCAGCCACATTATACTATTTAAATGCCTCCAACTGCATGATTAGTCATGACGAGCAGTGTACCAGAGGTTCTAGACTCAGTCCTGTCATTCTTACCTTATAATAAAAATTTGTCCATACTTTTCACCTATTCAACGGCTAGCAACTAAAGTCCTCATTAACGCTCAGTGAGACCTGTGTTAGCGCAGATTTCTAAATATCTGAGAAATAGTCACAGGTTTGTGACCCACTGTAACGAGTGACGGCACCTGGGGCTGATTGAATCCGGTCCATACCACTCTTGGGTTTGCGGCTGACCCCTTATATATGCATGCCTTAGTGTGTGTTCAACCACCCAAGGTGTGCGTATATCAGAGCACGACCGCACACCCAAGAGCGGTATATCTATCTTATAACATGGTCCCTTGTTGTGACAATATAGTTGTGGAGATGATGGAGGGTTATACAGAATGGGAGATAAAAAATAGTTCGGAATACGCTATTTCATTTGAATTATTTTTAATGAATAAACATTTAACTGGATAACAGTGTAAGTGAATAAAATGGCTGAGCATTCAGAAAAGGCTGCTTAAACATTTGAAAATTAATGACTACTGTCACTTTAAGACTTGTTCATTTTGGAAAGAAATCGTGTTGAACAATGAATTGTACTGGCTGAAAGCGCATAGTGCCTCTTCAGGGTCAAGGTATATCTGCTCACTGTTTGCTGGACCGGATTCTGAAGTGGCTGGTCAGGTAAGTCCTGTTTAAGTTCTCTGAATAGATCATAATTTGTACCAGTCAATCTTTAGTGAGGATTGGTGTCCGTAAATTTGGAATTTTTTTCTGTCAGAAATGTGTATTTCAGCGAGGCAGTTAAGTGCTGCTTTTCTGTGAGCAGTGTCCCTGTGAGAGATGTTATTGTTTACATTTGTGGAGTGTTACAGCTGTGGCTTTGTGATGAGGTTTTGATAACAGTGGGAAGTAAATCAAGCATTAGGTGTGCAGTTGTTTGGAAATAATGCACAGTCATGTGATCGTAAGTATGGGGGGCGTGTGACCGGACGGAACACAGTAGCAAAGAGGGGGGCAACACAGAGCAGAAGTCAGTTGGGGGTGGAGCAGTGATTAGAGGGAGCGGCAGACAGGGTACCCTACCCAGTACTAGTGTATATATGTGTGTGTGTTGCAGAATACAAAAATATCACACTTGAAACAACTACAATTTCTTATCCTTTGTAAAGCTGGATAAACTCTATACGATGGAACAAACGATGCGACAGTCATCCCAATTTCACTAAATCCCAGATATAGCACATACACACTATGCAATCTTATGATACATATCGCGTTGGGGGATTGTATACAATTGTTTCTCCTGTACACTGTGTGAACTCCTGTACACACTACATGATGTGCACCACATCGTTCATCGCATCGTAGCGCAGCAGATGGGACGATGCGATGAGCGACAGCAGGGAGCAATGAATTGGGCATACACACTAAACAATTTTTGGACGAATAGTGTGTACCCAGCTCTAGACATAACACAACAATGATTCTGGCATTTTCTATAAATTGCAGTCCTCATTAAAGATGCTTTACTTTCATGTGTTGAGGGGAATAAGTGTGCCCAATAATAGTAAGAGTGCATAACTAAGCATAATGTGGGAGTGTTATGGGGTAAATAACACAAGGCAGGCTTAGATGTAAAAGTAGTACTGTGATCAGCACACAGGGAAATGATAGCTCCACTACAAGGACACATGGGGAAAACTCTAGATTAGTTTTTGCAAACCACATAAACCTCAGGAACAGAAGGACGGAGGAGAGAGGAAAACTCTAAGCTGACCACACTCAATACAGTTATAGGGAAAAACTTTAGTCTGCAATTTGGCCACATCAACATAGATTGCCAGATCCAGAATGGTAAAATCAATACTCTAATGGTACAGGTCCAAAATACTAGTCGGTGATTATGTGACACACTGGCCCCACACTTACTGTAACACAGGTGCGGCGGAACTCCGGGCTATAAAAGAAGACAGCTAGTCATCGAAAGGTGCAACATTTAAACGTTTAAATGCGTTTTTGTATAAAAAGTGATGCAGCGCTCACAAGAATAAATATCCCCCCCCCCCCCATCACCTTGATTGCTAGACGCCGCTTCCTCGTGTCCAGAAGATCCGAATGCGTCACCTCAGAAGTGACGTCAGGGCTCGACAAATTTTTCTAAAATCTAGGAGCCAGCTTAAAAGTTTAGGAGCCAGACCATCGCCCCAACTAAAATATATGAAACCTTGTATAGACCACAACACAAGTCCCTTCAATGCCCCTCAGAGCTCCCATACCCCCAGACCCTTAATGATATGCTCCACAATGACTCACAGCAGTCTGCAGAAAAAGTGACAGGCAGGAGAAGGCTGCATTTATCACCCTCAGTGACAACCAGCCCACGCAGTCCAGCCTGCTCCCCTGCTCAAGATGGTGCCCACCTCGATGTATCCTCTGCGTCCTCACTGTGCAAAGAGGACAGGTGGATCCAGCCACGGACGAGACATACTCAACCCGTGCGCCGCGCAGACAGCCCAGAGTCTGTCACACATCACACTGATGCTGCACTGCGAGCCTGTGTGGCTTCACTGCTGACAGTCAGCAGTGCCAGCTGAGACGGCTAACACTCAAAGCGTGTGGGGCTTTCAGGGTTGTGTGTACTGGGGGCGATGTTGAGTCAAATCTCGCGAGACTGGTACTGTGAAAGCTCCTCAGCGACCACGGTAACAATTAATAACAGCTGAGCCGCCGAGGAGGAGACCAAGGACCGGAGCTGACACAGCTAAACGCTGTACTCCGGGTTTTTCATAGTAAGTGTCAGGGACAAGGAGTGGGGGCCCCGGGGTTGCCGCCCCGCCTATAATCCTGTCTATACCCTGCACAACCGCAATCTGGGGAACTGCTTCCTCGGATCCTCCCTCCCTGAAAAATCTGGTCGCCGGGCAACAAAATATAGTCGCCATGGCGACCTGGCCCCCGGGATTTGTCGAGCACTGTACTACGTGACTGTGTAACGAAATGCCATGTGAACTGGTTGGATTTAAACTTTTTTTTTTTTTACCACCATGATCATTGTTGCACCATGACAACAATTAGTTTGTCTTTTTTTCTTCTTGTTTTATTTTTATGTATAGTACAGTTGGTGTACATTATGTACCCGGCACCCTTACATGATTGAATCACTTTTACACTATCACTATAGGATTCATTGTTGTGCACTTTGATATTATGTATGAACATTAATATGTTTAAATATTTACATATTTTGTAACATCTATTCACATGGCATTTCAGGACACAGTCACGTAGTATGCTGACGTCACATCCGAGGTGACGCATCCGGATCTCCCGGACATGAGGAAGCGGCGTCTAGCAACCAAGGTGACGGGGGGTATTTATCCTGGTGAGTACCGCATCATTTTTTATATTTATGCTTGACAAAAATGTATTTATTTATTATTTATTACCAGTTATTTATATAGCGCACACATATTCCACAGCGCTTTACAGAGAATATTTGCCCATTCACATTAGTCCCTGCCCCAGTGGAGCTTACAATCTATATTCCCTATCACGTGGTCACATACATATACACTAGGGGTAATTTTGTTTGGAGCCAATTAACCTACCAGTATATTTTTGGAGTGTGGGAGGAAACCAGAGCACCTGGAGGAAAACCCACGCAAGCAAAGGGAGAATATACAAACTCCACACAGGCCCGTAGTGGGTATCGAACCCGCGACCTCAGTTCTGTGAGGCAGTAATGCTAACCATTACACCGTCTGTGCTGCCAAAAATGCATTAAAGCATTGAAACGTTGCACCCATTGATGACTAGCTGTCTTCATTTATAGCCTGGAATGCCGCCGCACCTGTGTTACCATGATATAAGTATATATATATATATATATATATATATATATATAAAGTATTTAAGTTTTCCTATCTATAACCAAAGTGGACACAGGTTTGAACAATAGTGACAAGCTCAGATAAACTGTGTGTAAATCTAGAGAGATAGGCAACATAAGATCGTGGCACACATTCAGCTCGGTTAAGAAATAAAAACTTCTATTAAACCTAAGGCACTGCGTTTGTACATTTCCTGTCCTGTAATATTAGCATTACCAATGTAAAGAGTATTCTAGTAAGGACTGTGTTCTTGCTGTTACATAAAACTACTGTTGAGAAAACTAATAATTAATACCATCTTGTTAACATGAGCAAGATGAAAATCTGCATTTCACTACTCAACTAACTGACCTTCCCCTTGTGGTTCTCTGCAAGATCTTCATGCCAGAGAGAAGACACGCTTTCCCTTCCAGTGTTTGACAGTATTTCCTGAAGTCATCTATAGGAGTGCTTGCAAACTGTACATGGAGCTCACTGAATATGCCATACGCATCTTGGATGAGAAGACACATTCTGAAAAACAAACATCACAAACACTATGAATGGCCTAAATATCAACAAGCCAGCAAATCAAAATGCACATATCTGGCAACCTCAACAAAAGTAATACAGTATGGTAAGGTGAAGAGTTACGGAGCATACACTGAATGGACAATATACATAGAAATTTGCAAGGTATCAGGGTGAGCAGATGATGCAGCAGGACTGTATTGGTATAACAGGACATATATATATTATAATATGGGGAGATAGAGATACACAATGTATTGCAATATACATAAAGTACATACATATACAGTGCCTTGCAAAAGTATTTACCCCCATTGCATTTTTCATGTTTTGTTGCCTCACAACCTGGAATTAAAATGGATTGTTTGAAGGTGTGCATCATTTCATTCACAGAACATGCCTACAACTGTGAAGTTGTGTTTTTTCATATATTCTGAATCAAACCACATTTAGGACAACATAACAGAAAACTTTAGCGTGCATAACTATTCACCCCCCTAAAGTCAGTACTTTGTCGAGCCACCTTTTGCGGCAAGTACAGCTGCAAGTCGCTTTGGATAAGTCTCTATGAGCTTGCCACATCTTGCCCCTGGGATTTTTGCCTATTCCTCAAGCAAAACTGCTCCAGCTCCTTCATGTTGGATGGTTTCCACTTGTGAACAGCAATCTTCAAGTCTGACCAGAGATCCTCAACTGGATTGAGATCTGGGCTTTGACTAGGCCATTCCAACACATTTAAATGCTTCCCCTTAAACCACTCGAGTGTTGCTTTAGCAGTATGCTTTGGTCATTGTCCTGCTGGAAGGTGAACCTCCGTCCCAGTCTCAAATCACAGGCAAACAGGTTTTGCTCAAGAATATCCTTGTATTTAGCACCATCCATCTTTCCCTCGACTTGAATCAGTTTCCCAGTCCCTGCTGCTGAAAAACATCCCCACAGCGTGATGCTGCCACCACCAAGTTTCACTGTGGGGATGGTGTTCTTGGGGTGATGGGATGTGTTGGGTTTGCGCCAAACATAGCATTTTCCTTGGTGGCCGAAAAGTTAAATTTTAGTCTCCTCTGACCAGAGCACCTTCCTCCTTACATTTGGGGAGTCGCCCACATGCCTTTTGGCAAACTCAAATCGTGTCTTCTTATTTTTATCACTAAGTAATGGCTTTTTTCTGGCCACTCTTCCATAAAGCCCAGCTCTATGGCGTGTACGGCTTATTGTGGTCACATGCACAGATACACCAGTCTCTGCTGTGGAACTCTGCAGCTCCTTCAGGGTTACCTTTGGTCTCTGTGCTGTCTCTCTGATTAATGCCGTCCTTGCCCGGTCTGTGAGTTTTGGTGGGCGGCCCTCTCTTGGCAGGTTTGTGGTGGTACCATGTTCTTTCCATTTGATGATGATGGATTTGATGGTGCTCCGGGGGATAATCAAAGATTGGATATTTTTTTTTTATTACACCCAACCCAGAATTGTACTTCTCAACAACTTTGTCCCTGACTTGTTTGGAGAGCTCCTTGGTCGTCATGGTGTAATGCCTCTTGGTTAGTGGTGTTGCAGCCTGTGGGGCCTTTCAGAAAAGGTGTGTTTATATTGACAGATCATGTGACACTTAGATTTTACACAGGTGGACTTAATTTCACTAATTATGTGACTTCTGAAGGTAATTGGTTGCACCAGAACTTTTGAGAGGCTTCATAGCAAAGGGGGTGATTACATATGCACATGCAAATTTTCAGAATTTTATTTATAAAGATTCTTTTTTAAATATATTTTTCTCATTTCACTTCACCAAATTAGACTATTTTGTGCAGAGCCATCACATAAAATTCAGATAAAAATAAAATAAAAAATAGCAGGTTGTAATGTAACAAAAAATATATATACATGCAAGCTCTTGAAGGTAAAACCTTTGAGCAGCCGGAAGCTAGACAGTTTAGAGAATGCAGGCACTGTCTTGCGTCCCTACTTTACAATATGATAGATTTTATTTCACAAAATATCAGACGGGCGGATAAAACTAAAAGGGTATTACAAGCAGAAGCACGGTGGATTCACTGTTTAAACACAGTGCAACCAAATAGTTTAAGTTAAACAACATGCTTTATATAATTGTTGTTTCTGACTGTATTATGATACATTTGTAACCAAGAGGTTTAAGTGGACCCTTGGTTCTTACTTGTTTCATAGTATTCGTGTGTTCAAATATATGATGATTTTTGGTATTGCCTTTTAGCAATTGATTAGCCTGTGGATGTTCATTATTCCTCTGGAGCTTCTTGTGAATGATATTTATCTATTATATAAATAGGTAGCTTGTTGGTGATGGGTATGCTCACTAGTCTGTTTATCTGTTGCTATAGTCCCGGACCCTCTGTATTAGTTGTGGTATAATGCTGGAGTGCTGCTTCCCCATTCTAAGGTTCTGAGGGTTTATGTCATCACTGCAGAAGGCACCCACTATTGAGTTATTTGGATTGAGTAATAAATATATATATATATATATATATACACACACACACACATATATATTCTGCACTGTAGAAAGGGAAGCTCCTGGCCCTTCTCACACGGGTCACAGATCACCAACAGGCCATATTACCTCAAGCCTTTTATTTAGTCTCCTCACTTGTTTTGCTGTCAAGTGAGAGGTTAAATCCCCGGACAGTAAAAATAGAAGAAAACATCTAGATGCCAGGGCATAAATCTTTGTTGCAATGGCGACTTGTATTTGATGAGCCCTGCACGTATAGCAGCCTGAAGAAATAAACCCAGGGAAAATGGAAATGACCAGGCTCCTTCTTATGAAGTGGTTTATGTAAAGAGAAAATCAAAAACCACACCACCTTTTTACATGTGATTGCGGCTTTAAGACCAACCAATTGGATTTCCTTGGGTTAGAAATTTGATTCATAAAGGGAAGAGAAATGAGTATGATCTGCATGTATCTTGGAATTGTTTGCATGTCTGTAGGCCTGATGCAGAATTACATGTAATGTAAGTCAGCTTCAATTACACCTGCAATGTGTGCATGGACTAAAATGGACCAAAATGTGTATATTGGCCCATATGCTGAGTTTTATGCATCTATGCGACTCTCACCGCTACCTGTTTGCTTGGTTCATAGAAGTCATTATCAGTAAGTATTTGCACCAGCCCTATACTAAATGCAAGAAAAACGTATAAAACAGGCGGATCTCTGCATAAGCACAACTATTCATATCCGGCAATTCCATCCACATATGTCTACACACCCTCACCAAACTTAAGCTGGGTGCACATTGACCACAGATCGATCCGCCATCAGAGCGGCTGATTGGTAAGCTATACACACTTACCAATTGGCCGCTCGATGTGTCTGGACTGACATCACAACTGGGCATTTAATTTTCCCTCCCCAGTTGAGATGTCAGTGCAGCAAGTGTATGGGCAGTACATGGGTCGTCTGTACACACAGCCAGATACACAGATATATCGGCATCAGCTGTGTAGCAGGGCCGAACTGACATATCAAGTGTACACACCACCGATGCACTCGCAATATATCACTCATCTGTAGAACGAGCGATATATCGCCCCATGTGTACCCAGCATAACTCTACGTGTGAATGCCCCATTTCCATATGTATACAGTTATGAAACTACTAATGTGCCGGGTCGCTCACATGACTGAATCACTCGTAGATACATGCACTCGCCTCTGGAGCAGAAGCAGTGCTAAGGAACATATTGACCTTCCACAAGGACTTATGTGCAACGCTGCCTTGGCCCCAATAGACGTGTGTACGGGGTGTGTAGGGTGCGTGCCCGTACACCCTTTAGGCAGCCAGAACCTGAATTAACACTGAATGTACCAGGTTCGGCAAATACCAATCCTAGCCATGTACCTAGGGGCGGTGCAGCACAGGAACAGACATTGGTGGGCGCTACAATGCAGCACTGCCATGTCATCAGCCAACCCCCAGGAAGAGGTGAGTGGACTAAGTCGGGGGCATGCCTGTGGGGGGGCACGGCTACACCATGCACACCACTAAAAACCCTGCACATGCTTATGTTGGCCCCTATATCTTTGCTAACATTTACTACATTTATTTTTGTTTCCATTCACAAACTGGGAAGCTATTTATAGAAGATAAATTAATTCTTCAGGTATAGGATACATTATCCAGAAAGCAACAGTGTATCATGTCTATAATCTACTAAATTTACATTAAAAGATGAAATCTTCATTTTGAAAAAAATAAATTAGAGTTAGAGAGAGAGAGAGCACTAAGCAGTATATTTCTCATTGTGAAAAAAGACCTAACTCCAGAAAAGCCGTTTTATTTCTTCATTTCTGACAGAGAACAGTGCTTCTGCAGTCCTTGTTATATATGTGGTAACTAGCTTACGCACCAGAGCCATAGCGATGACTACTGCATCCGACAGCTGTCACAGGTTGCAGGACTGGATTAAAATAGGGAAAGCCCCATGTCCAGCGAAAACAGCCAGTTTCTCTCTCCCTATGGGCCGGATTCAATTAGTTGCGCTAATATCGGCCCATTTTGGCGATTGTTGAGCGACATGATCGCCTATTCCGGCATGCGAGCTCCCGTTTTTCCAAATAAACAGGTAAAAACTGGTAGGTTTGATAATTTATCCTCAGAAAACAAGCTAAAATGTTAGGACATCTACGAAAAGAGGTCTGTACCCCCAAAAAAGGATACCGACCATAGGAAATTAATTTAGAAGTGTATTAGTGACCACAATAAATTATTTAGGGAACTTAAATTGTGTCGGTTGGCTGTAATTTGTGTATATGAAAAAAAAATTTAGAAAAAACTATAGAAAGCTATTTTTTTCAGGAAATTACTGCACGTAACTTGGGAGAAGGTAAAAATGGGTGCAAGTATATTTTGGTATTGTAAAAGTGCATAAAAAGTGAATAAAAAATCTGCTGTAGCCACATGTAACGTTTAAAACACCTGTCGTAATCCTACAGCCCCCCCGAAGTACCAGACTCAATACATTAAACCCATTTTCAACAATTTTCTTTTTCACCCAAAACTTGACAGGTAATTTTTGGCCAAATTACGCAAATTCTAAAAAAAACTTCTAGGGTAATTTATCATTGGGGGGGTTGGGGGTGTCCAAAGGGTTCTGAAAGAAATCCCCACATTTTTAGCTAAAAATAGGGGATTTATTTTGCATTTTTTTTCACCTTCTCTGAGATGGTGAAAACTTATCGCTTGTTTTAGTCTATCCATTTATCGTAGGTGTGATAATATTGCAAAAAAAATCGTCGACAATTGGCCAATATCGCCGCTAATTAAATACGCCCCTAAATATATTAAATAAAGTTCCCAGTTTAGGGATCTGTCTGATTATTCGGGCTAACCTCTTAACCACTGAACTGATTTTGATGGGGTTTTCACTATTCTATACACCACTGGTCGAGGAAGGTTTAGGTGTATAAACCATTAATCTGTGACCGAAGAGAGCTGTGCAGTGACAATTTTAGCGAAGCAAGCCACAGAAAAAAAAAATCTTGCACCAAGCTGCTGTAGAGGAGCTGGCCAGGGTGCTGAAACAGCAAGAGAGCATCTGAAACTAAGGTTTGGAATGAAGCAAGTCACAGAAAACATTGTTGTGCTGTGTGTGAGTGACTGACTGTTGCTGCGGCAGGGCTGAGGGCTGCCCTCTGATTGCTATTTCTGAATGACTCTCTGAGACAGTGAGAGCCAATGTGCCCTGTTGCTTAGCAGCAACCTAGAGAGGGGTGGGAGTTAGGGACTGAGCATGGTTACATCAGAGGCAGACAAAGAGCGAGAGACAGTCACCAACGAACCCATGAAGATGCCCTGCTGCAGACACAATAGCCATGAAGGTGCCACAGGAGGAATTAAAAAAAAATTAACCATGGGAACACCATCAATGATTTCCATTTGATGGTGACAAACATTGGACAGCCACCATCAAATGGTAAAAACACTATCATCGGAACAAAAACATTGATATTCGTAACCATCGGATTCCGATGTACATCCCTACGCTGAACCTGCAGGTAGAGTCTGGCCACCACTCCTCCACTGTGAAGTGCTCCCTCTCCAGTGTGATGTTCACGCACAGCCACACACCCTCGGTGAATGGGAGGAACCTATCATGGAAATCAGCGATGTTCTCGGACAGGGGAGGAATGCGCATGGAGGCTGCGAAAAAAAAGTCCGGGGACATGCTGGTAATGCTTACGGTAGTTGCAATACAAATCTCTCATCAATGATCTTCCTGTCCTTCCCAGCAAATCCCAGTGGCTGGACCCCAGTCAGCTGCGGTGGGGGTTTGTGGTGACACTGGTGAGATGTGGGGGGCAGAAGTGAGAAGCAGGGGGTTGTGATGAGATGCAGGGGGCTGTGGTGACATAGCGTAGGTTGTTATGAGATGCAGGGGGGCTTTGGCGAGATTAAATTGCTCCCGTGTAAGCCGGGTTAGGTCGCTAGTTATTAATATAATGCTTTTTTTTGTTCATAAATTGTAGCAATTACTGGACATGCAAGCGCAGATGAGACCCCAAATGGCCAGTGTTTCTCTAAGGCTCTGCTTTCCGCTGCCACAGTATTGCCAGGTAGGTGAGCAAAGCTAAATTTAAAAAATAGGTCTAGTGTTAGAACAAATTCTTGAGCGTTACATCACTTTGGAAAAATGTGAGGATTAGGCAATTACAGGTTCTGTTCTTGGACCTCTCCTATTCTCACTCTATACGTCCTCACTAGGTGAACTCATCAGCTCTTTTGACCTCCAATATCATCTCTATGCTGATGATACTCAGATCTACCTTTCCTCTCCTGACCTCTCCCCCTCTCTCCTCACTTGTATCTCCAACTGACTCTCTGCTATCTCTTCCTGGATGTCCCAGCGATTTCTTAAACTTAATATGTCTAAGACTGAGCTGATCATTTTCCCACCCCAAAAAATTTTCCGCACTTCCCAGCATTTCTTTATTTATGGCACAACTATCTCCTCTAGCCCCAAAGTGCGCTGTCTTGGAGTTATCATGGACTCCTTTCTCTCCTTCAAACCACATATCCAGAATCTCTCGCAGTCCTGTCGTTTTCATCTTAAAAATATAAGATTAGACCCTTCCCACCCAGAATGCCACTAAAACCCTCATACACTCATTGGTCATCTCCAGATTGGACTACTGTAACCTCCTCCTATCTGGCCTCCCCAACTCCATTCCCTCCCCAGTCTGTCCTCAATGCTGCCGCTCGGCTCATCTTCCTCTCCAAATGCTCTGCATCTGCCTCCCCTCTCCTATAAGCTCTCCACTGGCTCCCCTTCCCTTTTAGAACCCAATTCAAGGTTCTCACACTCACTTACAAAGCCCTCACCCATTCCTCTCCCATTTACATCTCTGACTTCATCTCCCTCCACTCTCCTGTCCGCTCTCTTCGTTCAACAAATGCACGCCACCTCTCATGCCAATTTATTACTTCCTCTCACCTTTGGAACTCTCTCCCTCTTCCCATCAGACTCTCCACCTCTCTACAATCCTTCAAACGGGCTCTCAAGACCCACTACTTCATCAAAGCCTTCCAGCTCTCATCTTAACTTGCTGCTACATACTCCTTCCTCCCTGCCTACCCCATCTGTGTCACACCTGTTTGTCTGCCCCTCCCCTTTAGAATGTAAGCTCTTACGAGCAGGCCCCTCTACCCTCTTGTGCTTCTCCTTCTCTACTTTCATCTACTCCTTACTCCCCACTAGGGCACCAAACACTTGGCTGCTTTGCTCTGTTGCTTATCTGGGTGTCATGGTCGCTAATGTAGCAATATATATTATCCATGTTCCTTGTCCTGTATTGTACTGTACTGTAAGTCACTGGTCAACTTACTTGTTTATGTACTTTGTAAGGCACTGCGGAACACTTGTAGCACTATATAAGTAAATTATAATAATAATAAAGGGGGAATTCCAAAGAGAAGCAGGGGTCAGTTTTACAAATATAATGATGGATGGTCATCAAAATCAAATAGATAACGTATAGTGGATGTATTTACCAAAGTTTGCATATATTTCGGAGCTCAACACTTAAGGCAGTAATCTTTATCAGGGAAGCCACAACACTGGGCAGGCCTCGTTACTTGAGGGTTTGGTCAGTGGAGGGGTGTGGCTAAGTCACATCATGGAGCATTTCCCTATTGGCTACATTTGCAGAGAGCGTGTGGTTGCGATATTGTAGGACATGTGGTTACACATGGCCTGCATTCCCAGGTCTCTAGATGGGCCCAGACACGTGAACTTAGTACCTGCCCACCCCTACTCTTAGCGTCCCTGAACTCAATGCATACATATTTTATAGAATGCTTACAATGTATAGAGCAGAATAATGCTACAGATCAGTGGTTCCAAAGCTTGGCCCTCAGGATACCCTAACAGTATAGGTTTTAGGGATATCCATGTTTGAGCACAGGTGACTTAATTAGCACCTTAGTCAGTTTGATTATACCATCTGTGCACAACCATGGATATCCTTAAAAGCTGGACTTGGTGCCTTGAGGACAGACTTATGTAAACCCTGCTATAGATGCTGTTTCACACTTTTGCGCTGGGAAAGTTGTTAAAACTGCATGAAAATGTGACATTTAGTCATGTTTTTAAGTTTTTGTTTTTCATGTGCTTCTCATGGATTTTGATGTACCAATACCATCTATACTATAGTAAGTACACAATAACACATGAGAAAGAGGCCCGGATCTTATGCTTATAGGGTATGCTGGACAAGGAACTTGTCTCAGAATTTCTGCACCGCAAAGACACCGAAAATAATGCAATGTGTTTATAAATCCTACAACAAAATATATAAGGTAGGTTTATTATCGATTTATAAAAGAAATCAACAATGGATAGATGTTTAATTGTACTAACACTTCAAAGGTTATCCGCACACCTACAAAAGTGCATCACCATAGTACATTTCTATTTACACAACTGCACCTATTTATCTGCTTGCACGTATACAGGTATAGTCCAACATGACCCCATTAGTCTGTGCTTGCCTTTGCAGCTTTGTGAGTCTGACTGGAAATGTTCTCAGAACAAAGAATTATAGCATATCCTATCTTTTCCATTATTATGGAACTTTTGACTAGAGTCTGAGCATCTATCTGTATTCAGTCTTCCAAGACTCTTTAATTACGGGGAGCTCTCCCGGACCACCTGGCAAAGACCAGCCTTCCATGTCCTACTCACTTCCCTAGTGAAGCAATTTTTCCAAGGGCTTGATGATGCAATATCATACGGTATGAGTCTCGTCCTTTATGTACCCAGTTTATTAAGCAATAAGGTAATGAAATTGTTCAGCAGCACAGTTTGTTTCATTGAGTTTGCTGATCTTTATGAAAACAATGAGCTTTCAACTTGTGTAATTATGTTAGTGAGGGCAGGTCTGCATATGCTAGGGATATAGGGGCCGATTCATCATAATCAGATTTTAGTTACTGGGCTATTCATCATCATTGGTCCCAATGAACCACCTGATATTCAGCAAACTCCAAAAACTGAACGTTTTCGGAGTTTGCTTCCGAGAACAAGAGCCATCTTCAGACGGCGCTTGTTCTCGGATTCCCGTTCCTTCGTATGGGAAGTAGTTCCAGGGATGTGAAGAGGGATCCCTCTGTCGCCTCCTCACCACCTTCCCGGCGGCTTTGCGTATGTGTGACCTCGGGTCACGCATGCGTAGACGGGCCGACGGGGGAAGAGGTAAGTAACGCAGCTACTTCTGTAGCTGTGCTACTAACCACGTGAACAGCTACTTTTCGAAGTAGCTGTCCCCACACCGGAGCAATGATGAATCAAGTTTCTCCCGCTGCGAGTTGGATACTTAAGTATCCCTTACATACGGCCCCGATGATGAATAGGCCCCTCAGTGTCCTGATGTGTGGAGGGGAACAGTGACAAGTAGGAAAATAGAGCTAATTCTGTTATACTGATAAAGGAAAATTGTAGTGCAAAACAAATGTGCCTTGAGTACAGCTACTGTATGATCTATTGTGGAATGTAGAGAAAGTAGATCATTGTGTAATATGCAAGACAAACACTGCCAAAAAGTACAGTGTATATACAATACTTACAGTAATATCAACTAGGAAAGCATCATAAATATATAAACAGACTTACAGGAAGCTGTAATTAAGTCAAGCACATCCCTGGAGTCTAGTTATGAATACAAAAAAAAAAACTAGGGTCTATAAAACCTTTACTATACTTCTAAATTAACAAATTATTTTTTTTTTAGATTTCTGGCCATTGGTTTTAGATTACTGTACAATATGCCAGTGTTGACAGAGATTTATTTGTACCAACTAATATAACTTTTTCGTACAATACTCAAAATACAAGTACACAAAAAAGGCAACAAAATGTACATCATAGCTACTGTACGTACTGCAATATCACAGCATTCTGCATTTTATTTGGTCAGTCTAGTGATGTAAGGAAGGCATTCTTAAGCTGGGTACACACTTACCAATTGTCCGGCCAATATGTTAAGGTGCCTATCCACTAGACGATTAAAATTAACAATAACTATATCGCTCGATAATCATTTGAAAATCGTTTGCAGATTGTTTAAAAAATTGGTCTTTTAGACATCTATCATCGTGCAACCATGCTGGTCAACCTCAGCATGTTTGCAGATGATTGCTTGTACCTACACTGAACGACTGCTCATTCAGTGTAGGCACATCACAGACTGACAAACGACTGCACAATTACAATGTCGTAATCGTGCAGTCTTTTGAGTGTCTTCTAGTGAATAAGCACCTTTTGGCCTGACGTCGAAACTGGGCGGGCATTTAAGTTTGCAAGTTGAGCTGTCACTCACTGCCTGCAACATGAGTACGGGCGATCGGCAGGTCACTTGTACACACCAGCAGATGAAAAGATATATCTGCAAGATATATCTTCATCTGCTGTGCTGCACAGCAGATCGAATATGTCTGCGAACAACGTCGTTCACAGACACATCTGCTGTACACTCTAGCAGATATATCTATAGTGTATCGCCCGTTCAATGGTACAAGCACTATATCTACTTTTAGGAATGTTCTTTCTTCCTGTGACTAATTATTACATGGCTAAACTGACATACCCGGATAGATCTGGATGACCTATGTCATCTTTTTTCTCACTGAATTGTAAGTACTCATTATGTATTTGGATCAATAACAGAAACCGGTTGGCTTTTGATTGATCAATCTGGAAAATCTAAATCAGCCAATTGCAATATCATTATGTATGTACAATCATCAATCAACCACACATTCCTTTATCTGCCCTAGTAGTTCAATGTATCTAGATAAGGCCTGTATTAATCAAGTAACAAAGTTATTTCTGATATTGACAGAGAAATACTTGTCATTCACTCAAAGCGGGCACCCACTAACTTCACAAAAGGGGTAGATTTACTAAAGTTTCTAAAACAGACAAGTGGAAGTGTTGCCCATAGCAATCAGATTATGTCTATCATTTTCTAGAATTAAGTAGAGAAATAATAGCTACAATCTGATTGGTTGCTTTGGGCAACATCTCCACTTTTAATTTTTAGAAGCTTTAGTAAATCTACCCCAAAGACTAACTGGGATCACAGGTGAATGGGTTTTTTGTACTTATCTAATCGGAGTTTGATTTTTCAGAAGGGACTATTAGGCAGAACACATCAAGTACTAGGTCTGTCGTTAATGAATATAGCAAGAGAGACAATGCATGAATGAATCAGGTCATATTTTGTGATCGCCAAATTGAGTAAGAACTGGTCTTTATATTATTGATACATAGGTCCTTAACATACTACATCTGAACATAATTTGCCAACTCAAGGAACACATGCCACCATATGTAACAGATGGTATGGTGGTAACTCTAATAGGACTGTAGACATTACTTTCATTTGGGAGGTAGAGGAGGGTGCTATTTTTGTCCAATGTGATTATATAGAGCAGATTATCTAAAGGCATCAAGACTAACAGACTGAGACCTCTTGCCACTGTCATTACATACACTGCACAGTCACCAACTTCATGATAATGGTGGGATCATGGACCTCTAATCCTATTTGTTACAGAGGGGTATATAGGGACTCAAAGGCTGGGGTGTCTAAAGTTGAGTGTGCAAGATTTGCTGTAAAAGTGCTGTGATCATGACAAGCTAGAGGTGTACACGAGCAGATCGGAGGTGTGTCCTAAAATTGTCACAAATCTCTCATTGGAGTGTTGAGAGGAATGAGATGATGCTTCAGATTAACTGATGAGGGAAGAGTGTGATATCAAACGCACCTTTACATATGAACAAATTCATCCATCCATCACCTGGTTAAAGTAATGATACTAAGCCAATGTATTTAGCTTTAATTTATTCATCAAATAAGGATTAATGGATAAAACAATGGTTTAGACAAAATAAAACCAATTACAAAGTGTGTGATTTTATATGTCACTAGAGCATACTAGCCTACCTGCATTCCACCACCCATTTCACTAGTACTGGGGGCATGCTCAGGGGCGTCAGAACAATTTTATGTTGGAGGGGGGGGTATAATTTCAGTTTGGCTTCCTCCCCTTTCCAACTTACCTGTTGCTGGGTGGAGGAGCAAAGGCGGTACCACAGGGCAGGAGGAGACTGCCACCACGCAAGAAGAGGGGGACGGGACTACCAGGGAGGAGTGGGCGGCACCACAGAGAAGCAGGGGCTGTGCATTATAGCACTAGGCTGAACAGCGCATACACTGCACGGAGGCGGAGATGTAATGTGCGGTCTTCACTTAAAATACTGCACATTACACCTCCTTCGTGCAGTGCAGGGGTCCGTGCTGCCTATTGCTATAATGTACAGCCCCTGGTGCCTCTCAAATGTCAGTCTGGCGCCTCTGAGATGTTGGGGGGGGGGTGAGCAGTTTTCTTGCTCCCCCCGTTCCGGTGCCTAAGGGCATGCTGATGTATATTATACACATCATATACTGTGGGCCCGTCCCCTCTACACAGTGCCGAGATTCATAGCATTGTACCATGGGGGTAAAACCATAATAAAGCAACTTGTACCACCAAGCCCCCTGCACTGGCTACCAGGGAATTCATGGAAGGAAGAGAAAACAAGTAGGTAAATAAGGTAGAAGCAAAGGACTAACTGAACTCAATTAAGAAATATATTTTCTGTGCAAAAACGTTTCCCTAATTAATCATTATGATCCCCATATTATGGAACACCTTCATATAGATCACTGCATGCTGTGAATACCAGCAGTGTAGCACCAACCTGTAAGCTTTGTTATATACTGTATATTTTTGTTTGATCTTGCACTTCTTGACTAGTTGCAAAATATATGGAAAGTATGTTTAGGGTCTCAAATGTGCAGCAAGGAAACCCACAATCCATTCATCAAACAAATCAAATCATTTTGGATTTCCAATAAAAACATCATGTACACATATTTTTGTACTCCTCTTGCAGCTGTAAAATGAGGGCAAACAGGCATAAGCCACCATCTACTGCACGTCCATATGGTGTTTTATAACACACATGGTCTATTAATGGGGATTTGTTGCACCATTACATTAGGTAAAATAAGGAATGGCTACGGACACACAGGGTTACCTATTCGTGATCATGAGTTGCTGTGCGTGTAAGATTTTTACTTCTGGTTTACACATGCTGTGAAGTTGGAATGGGCCCACATGTCCTTATAATGTTTGTCTAATCTTTTATCAGAGACAGGCAAGGTTCACTGGGGATGTACTGATACTCTCTGACCCTCAGGGGGTTTCTCTTATCTTGTTCTGAGAGATGTACTGCTGCACAGCACCAAGGGCAGGCACACAGACACAAGCACTGCTGACACTCCCGTCTCAGTCAGCACACACACATGCAGACACACCAGTTCAAGAACTTGTTAGGTCAAGTTTTAAGGTGCAGCACACTGAATTGACAGCTGGCCTGGAAGTGGTGATCATTGCTGTGCAGAGTCAATGTCCCTCTTCCTTGTATTAGGCACGTCATATCTACTTTATAATCATAGCTGGAGACACACAGCCATGATATTATCAAGTCTGCAGAGGGATATCCTTGTGCTGCTGAATGGAAGGACTTTTTCACAAAACCACAAACTGCATCAGGTTCCAAAACACAAAAGAGAAGTAATTTTTAGTGCTTGTGACATATGCTTCTGGAAGGATCCACAGGATACGCTTCCCTCTCATGTCTTTAATCCAGCCTGTTTCATGTTAGCGTTAATTGATAAATATTTACATCTCAGTTAAGATTTTGAAAGCAGGGACATTGCGTAATCTACACCAGTAGTGCACAAGAAGTGGATGGATACGCGGATTGTGCAGGCATTAGGCTGACTGGAAGGAACCAACACATTTTGTCAGGTATATAAAATAAATACTCCATAAAATAAAAACTATGTTCAATTAACAATAACCAAAACCATATTGCTTATAAGTCTGATTCATTTTTACTAAATTTACATATAAAGAAAGGAATGTTTAGGCTTCACATATCAAATGCAAATTTAATTAAGTTCTGTAAAAGTGGGCAGAAAAAACATCTTGTTAGATATATCACCAATGTTCCCACAAATAGCACTTGCAAGAACCTTATTATAATGATACTATTCCTGGGCTGCTTACTTTTTCCTCAATTTTGCTTCACTTTCCTGTTACTTTTTTCCACAATTTTGCATCTTAGGTGGCAAATTACTAGGTACATAGGGCTAAGTTTTTTTGTCACAAAGGAATTGGTATAAAGAGGTATATTAAGCATAATGATGCATGGCAGGGTCACTCGTATCAGACCTGTATTTTGCCTGTTTAGCCTTGATAGTGTACTTTCTTCCTCAACTTTACTACTTTTTCTTCATTGTGCTACCTTGTCCTCAATTTTGCATCGTAGATAACAGATAGTTTAGTAGGTGTTTAGGATTACCCTGAGATCATCAGAGGTTTCACCTACAGTCCAAGGTCTTTTAATCCTCTCCTAGTAGTGGGGGGATGTCAAAGGTTTCAGGAGGCTGGGAACATGATGGTCCTTGCACACTAGACCTTGTACGTTGGAGCTCATACAGATGTGCCCTCATACACCATATGGTGCAATACACTTGGCGTGATTCCCATGCTGCTTACTACGTCCTCAATATTACAACTCTTTCCTGATACTTTTCTCCTCAATTTTGCGTCTTAGGTCACAAATAGTGTACTAGGGGCTCGATTCAAACCCGCTCGCTAGATGCACTCGCACGCAGCCGTTAAAGTATGCAAATCCCGTGATTGCACGGCAAGGCATTAGCACGCCCACTATGTCTTGGCGTGCGATCCCTGTGTGTATTTTGACACCCAAAATAAGACGCCCACTTTCCCACGTCATCTCCAGGAAGTGTATTCAACAATCAGTAACATCGAGTAACATCGGACCCATAAGCAGCACTTGTGGCTGACCATACCGCAAGCACTGAGTGCTACTGTGTTTAATTCAGCCATGTGACGTGTATGCTGACGATGCGTCATAATTTTGCACGCCGCCGTTTTTATCGAACATCCTCTGTCAACACCCACAAACGGCTCGTCCTGTCACTCATTCTAGCGAGGCGGCTATGTACAGCGTGCGAGCGCTTCCCGATCTCATGGACTGGTTCGCGCATGCGCACTGTGACTTATACGTATGCGCAGATTGCAAATATAAGCTCGCAACGAGCGAACGCATCCTAGGATCGAATGGGTCTGAATGAGGTCCTAGGTACTTAGGGTTAGGTTTTTTTGCTGCAATGGAACGGTTATAAAGTCGCAGATTAGGCATAATAAAGCATGGTGATAGTCCCTTGTATCAGACCGGTATTTTGTCCGTTTAACCTTGATTGCATACATGTGCTATATTTTTACTCAATTTTGAGTCTTAGGGGTCAATCCAATTAGGTGCGAATTGCGAGTAGCGTGTTTGTTTCTTGAAACTCGCAGACTTTGCATCGAAGCGCGTTCCCGGGAATTCTCCAATCTAATTATAAATCTCTATTCGCACTACTCGCAGCAGAGGGGTGCGAATTGACTGCCAAATGAGATTTGGGAGAAGTGCATGAAAAAGTGGGAAGGCCATCCTGGACTCCCCAAAATGGATAATTAACTTAGCCGGACCCTATAGAAGGCTTTTTGTGGGCATTAGGAAGGTACAGTAGGTTTTTAAATGGTATCAAATGGCTGATTTGTGTTTGTTTTTCTTTAAATGCAAGAAAATAAACTTTTTCGTTTAATCTCAAACGAATTAAACAACAAAAATGGAAAAAAAAGGAGGAAAGAAAAGGTGGTTTCTGGGGTACTTTCAGGGCACCTTGAAAAATTGCAAAAAAAATAAATAAAAAAAAAACTTATTCTTCAATAAAAAAAATATTATAATTAAATTTGGGGTGCCTAAACTGATTAAAAAGTTGATTTTGGGGTAATTTTATCCCCCAAAAATGACATGTAATTATTGGACTAATTGAGCAAATTGGAAACTTTCAATTGCCTGATTTGTCATTAGGGTGTGGGGGAGGGGGGGGTTACCAAGGGGTTCAGCACAGTGTCCCAGCATTTTAACCTCAAAATATCGAAATAAAGATTTTCCTTTCCATCTCTCACCCTCAGGTGGGTGCGAATAGAAAGATGCGAATTCAGTCTCACTGATTCAGTGTGAGTTGCTCATTGAATTGCAAAATGAATTCGCTATGCGAATTCCAAGAGCATGGCACCTAATTGGATTGACACCTTAGTTCACTTTAAGTGTTAAATATTTAGGATTTGTGTTTTAATGTGGCTAAGTAGAAAAGTATGTGATGCGACAAACGGGGCTATTTGGAGAAATATTAGTATAAGTCTATGCAGGGCCGTAACTAGGGGTCTGCGATCAGTGCCGCTGCATAAAGCACAGAGCTCCGTGATCGGCACCATCGGCACCCCTTCCTTCTGGCTAGCAGGGTGTCACAGCCAGGATCGCTGCCGAAACATCTTGTAGACAAACTAGATAGGCATCCTGCAGCTTGTAGATCCAATCAGAGCGTCCTCAGGACGCTCCGATAAGCGATACACGTGCTGGTGCTGCTGGCACAGGGAGCACATGGACACATCTGTAATTGCATTCACACACTGCCACTCCTTAAAAAGACACACAAAAAAGTAAGAGAGACATGCGTGAAGAAAAATAAAAATAAAAATATCATGAAATTATAGGGCTCGATTCAGACCCGCTCACTAGATGTGTTCGCACGCACCCAGCATATGCAAATCCAGCAAAGGCAGGCGATCACACGGCAAGGCATTAGCACTTCCACTATGTCTTGGCGTGCGATCGCGTTGTGTATGCAGACACCCACTAGCCTGTCTTAAGATGCCCACTAATGCACGTCATCTTCAGGAGTTTTTACCATCGGATGCAATTGCGAGTGCTCAGTGTGAAATACAACCAAGTGACGTGTACTATGACGCTCTGTGATAATTATGCACGCCTCTGAAACGGCGTTAAGACGCTCATAAACGCCTGCGTTCGCACCACCACTCCCCCGTTTCCATCGACCAACCCGTTACCACCCACAAACGGCTCGTCCTGTCACTCAGTCTAGCGAGCTGTCTATGTGCAGCGAGCGAACGCTTCCCGATCGCATGGACTAGTTTGCGCATGCGCACTGCAAGCGAACGCAGCCTAGTGAGCGGGTCTGAATCAGGCCCATAGACTCATGCTTTCAACTGGGAATATAGAAATGTTCCACCACAGACAAAACACCATAGTAACAAAGTAATAGTACTCAAGCCTTACTCTGACATATAGGGGACAGTGTACAGTACATCTCTGATAAGCAGGATTATGTGCAGACCGTCGTTTGCGGAGCATAACAGAGGGGGATCACAATATCTGCCTAACAGATAGGTCTGGTCAATTTGACCATATTGTACATCAACAACTACAACCTAAAGCACTCATAAAAGTGGTCACATTGGTGTCTGCTGTACAACTAAGTTTGTGATGATGAATAACTGCTTAATGTACCTAATGAACTATGTAAAAAGGTGTTTAGACAGTACATAATTGTGGTTTTCTATTAATACTTTTATGGGGTGTGGGGTTTAACATTTAAACAGAGACGTAACTAGACTTTTCGGTGCCCTGTGCCAGAAAGAGCATTGGCGCCCCCCTCATTTTTCAAAGGGAAAAAATGCACCCAAAAAAGGGCCATGGCTTCATGGGGAAGGGCCAGGGAAGAGATAGGGGAGGCCGGGAGATGCTGGGGATGAAATAAGGGGCAGCTACAAGCAAGAATGATAATAAACAGAAATCTGACAGGCCCAAAGAGCGCCCCTTGACCTGTGGTGCCCTGTGCGATGGCACCAGCCGCACTACCCTAGCTACGGCCCTGCATTTAAATACAGTATGAGCAAATGCATTCCAGCCTACAGGCATATGGTAGTTTTCTGTTCTTATACCTTGCCCTTGACATAATTATGTGATTATTTTGTGAGAACAGCACTTTACTATATAAATTATTTTAATGATAGAATTATACATATAGCCTCCTTGCGCATTAAACAGCCCTTCTAGTCGCGATGTGCCATGGCGTGTCTTGGTAGGGACGAGCGTCTTTTCATGCAACTTTTTTCCCTTAAAATGCGTGTTATTCGCAAAGTGATGCGAATAGGACACACAATGCAGCTTATGTGCGGCAAGTCTATACTCTGTGTGTGACTGCAGCTGTATCTGCATGCCAAATGCTACATTACAATTTCACAGCCGCTGACGCTGTAACGTAGCATTTCGCATGCAGATAGAACTGCAGTAACTCACAGAATATAGACATGCCGCATATTATTGTAATCAGCATAAACTGCTTGTGCTTCCTATTCGCATGTGCACAAATCTGTAAAAAGAATTATGGGTCGTACAGGAAGCGCTGCAGGGGAACAAAGACCCCCGGGAACCGGCCAGGTGGAGACAGCAAGTGACAACTGTAGACACCCAATCTGTGAGAAATAATCTGGAAAATAATATTGATTGAAACCTAAATCAGAGCCAAATCATTATATATCAGACTTCTGTTATCTATGCAAACAAATGAAAAACCCAAGCTGAAAACAACCCCCCTGCTTTATATTGAACCCCCTAACATCAATGATTGTAATACATCGATGTCCATCCTCATTGGAAGGCATAAAGTACCAGGGACTGGAGTCCATAAAGACTTAAGGCGGGTATCCACTACCTGATTAAACAGAGCGATTGAACGATAACGACATCGTTATTGTTGAATCGCTTGTTAATCAGGCACAAATCAGGCATGAAAATGACGGAAACGTCCAGCGATTTGCGTTCCCTTTGGTCCTTTCCGATATCAATCATCGCCCAAATATGTCGGTCAATCTGCCAATAACGACAGAATGCCCATTTTCGGGGATGATGGAGGGTGCCTACACTGAACGACTGATCATTCAGTGTTGGCACTGCAGGGGATGGGGAACGACGGTACTGTCTTTCCCTAGTCGGCATGTGGATGTGCGCATTAAGCTTCCCACAGTTCGATATAAAGTTTGAACATATTGCTGGGAACTTAGGACACAGGTAGAATGCACAAGGCTCATACTCAATGTGACCTGAACACGATACTGGCGTCCAAGATCGCAATGCAGTATGCGCTCATACCAGTTAAATATATGAAATTGTACAAATAGGGGCAAAGACTCCGAAAGAAGCCCGTCCTGTGCTGTGCTCTAATTGTATCACTCCTATGGCAGGACTTCTGCACGTGTGGTCAGCAGCCCAGGCACGTGCAGCGCCCATTGCTTGGGCATTTTGAGAATGTTACAATCATTTTTTCGGAAATGCTGGTAAATGCAGCTGGAGATGGCGATCTGTGTGTGTCTTCCAAATGCATTAACAGGCCCAGTTTGGCCAAAGTGCTCTGGCAAGATCTAAATTCAGTTGGACATTGGCCCAATGTTTGTGCCAAGCAGCAGGGTTGGCCAGTGTGTGGCCTAACAAAATGTTATGCATAAATTAATTTCCATGTCTTCCTTTCTAGCATGCTTTTAATCACTAATGGTGCATACACACGGTGAGATGTGTCAGATGAACGATTGAACAATGTTTCCAACGATTTTACAAACGATTTGAACAATTTCAGACTATTAAAATGAATGAAATCGATCAAATCTGACTGCAAACACATCAGATGTCAGATATAGTTATCTGACAAATGGGAACGCGCATCGTTCATCATTCTAGGGACACGTCAGATTTTCTTTCAGATATGAACGATTTTTTTAATCGGTATCGTTCAAATCTGAAGGAAAATCTGCCCATGTGTATGCACCATAACTGATCCATACCTACAAGAAATAGTTAATATAATTAGGCATGTTGTAAAACAAAGAATATATATTTTCCCACAATGTTTTGCTGGAAAGGGCAGATTAGGATTTATATCTGCTAGTCTTTCTCTCTCTCTCTGATAGGGAGTCAGTAACACAGAGCCCTGAGCATCATGTGAATGGACAATATGACACAGCTACAATAACTAATATATGTAAAGGTTACAAGAGTGTAGAGTACATAGCATACAAAGCTGTGATTGTGTGAAGACCTTTTTTCCAATGCAGAGAAAACTTCTTGCTCCTTACTGAATTAAGGAAATGCCAATCTGCCTCTTTCACATTAGCTTGAATTCTGCTTAAATGCCAAATATATCTTTATCCGTATAAAATGAATGAATTGCAGAGTTTGAAAGACTCAAACAAAACTTTTGAAACCAATGGTGATGGTCCCTAAACACAACATAGTATACTGTATGTTACCAAGTTGTCACACTTTTGGAAATAATGGAAAGTGATGCACAGCAAAAAACTATTATCAGATTATTTTAATATCAATATATGCATTTCTGTTTTTCAATTATGCACAACGTGATGGTGAAGGTATCTTGAACTTTTAGCCAAGATCAAGTGTAGTATGTTGTCCTAGGATGGATTGCCGAAGCCCCTAATCATGGACAAACTACCCTGGATATAGTATATGGCCAGTCATCAACAGCTTGAAAGCCTGAGGTGCTATATTCCTGTATGTGGTGATTTTGAGTCGTCATACCCCGCTGGTAGATTACCTCATACTTTTACATTTTTGGGGATAATGGAGTCACTGCACTATTTAATTTATTTCACTTTTTAGATTGCGTTCTCTTAATGTATTCTTTGCAATAATGTAAGAGGGCATGTGAACTTATCGCCCCTACACTCCTTAAACCAGTGGTGCGCAATAAGCAGCACTCCAGTATCCTGAGACATCCTAGTATCCAGAGATATGTAGTTCAACAGCAGCTGGAGGGCCACCTATTGGCCACCCCTGCCATAACACACACTGAACGTAGGATGATGCTCTGGCAGATCGCAGTATGAACGGATCACCCAGCCTTGCACAGAAGGTGGTCTGAAGAATCCTGCCCAATCTGAACCTTATGTCCCCAAGATGTAAGGGACACCATGGTCCATCCTCCCTTTGAGGAGGTCCTGAAGACATAGGCCACCCCAGTGCACTTTTTGTACTGGCGGAGATTCTCCACAAACACCTTTTCAAAATATGTAAGCAGTTTTAATAAAGGGGAAAACAACAAAACATTCTCTCTGTCAGCTATGACATACCATGTAATATTACATAATCTTCCAATGAGCACTTCCATATATATTTAAGAAACCGCAATGTCACAAAAGTTTATATCTTTTTTTCCTCTTACATAAATGAACTAGTGCAGTGGTTCCCAAACTTTTTTGAATCACGGCGCCCTACAGTATCAGCATTTTTCCACAGCACCCCAGGGCCAAAACTTCTGTAATGAGAATTTCAGCAAAAATTAAATGGAGTAAATTGTGCTTTTATGTCACCCTTAGGTACAGTTATGTGGTGGTTTATAGGACGTGCTGGTTCAGTTATGCGGTGGTTTATAGGGCTGCACTTATTTTTGTCGGGCAGCTTTTACCTATCACACGGAAATCATTTCATTTGGTTCTGGACCACCAACCCGTGGCATCCCTGCTAGTGCTTTGAGGCACCCAGTTTGGGAATCACTGAACTAGTGGTAATTGAATATACCATATACTACTACGCATGACAATTTTATTTCAGCAACGTTTTCATTCATATAAACTTTATCACATGCAGACAAACAGCGGTCACAGCATGCAGCTATAATATATGTAAGGAACAATACCAGGAAAACATCTCTGCTATAAATATGGATATCACCTGCCAGAATGAGCTGTGAAAAACAAAAACAAAACCTGCACGCTTTATAAAAGAAAACAAAATGTGAGCCTAGCGGGAGATGACTGAGAATAGCACTCACTGGGATCTGTCATGTTCTGGTTCCTGTTTATGTACTCCTCGCTCGCTCATTGGCTCAGCAGAGAAGGGTGTATGAGTGAGTGTGTGACTGCAGAGCACATGGAGAGTGTTTACAAGTAGTGTGGTAGCAGTTCTAGCACAATTCCAGGAATCAAGATTACTTTCTCTCTCTCCCCCACCCCCACTATCTCTCCCTATTTTTTCCTCTCTTCTTCTGGGTTAATATGTCAACTCCTGACAGGCAATAAAAGATCACAGAGGGCAGGTCTCTCACTCCTCACAGTCCTATGGAAGGGGGGCCTCTGTGGGAGAGCTGACAAAGCACAGGGTGGGTGGAGAGCTCTTGCTCATCAATCCTACCAACCATAGCACAGGGACGAAGATAAACAGAGTGCTCTTGAAACCAGATACAAAAGTACATTTTGTTCTTCTTTGACTGAAAAACAACTAGTCTTCTCCCTGCGCTAAGTAAACAGTTAATCCTCCTGTTTATCTTTGTTTTCTGCTGCCTTTGATAGGAAACTGGTTTGACATCAGGCTGATTGCAGCCAATTGCAACTGGTCTTTCAAGTTAAAGTGATAGCAGCGTTTTTCCCTGCAAAGTGTCTCTGTACTGTGTAGTTATAGTCACAACTTTTTGCTGTTGTAGCAAAAACAAATACTCACAGATTACATGCACATACTACAGTATATGGAGATATGCGAAAGGCACCATTTGAATACTATTCATTAGGCACCAAATCTACAGGTAATAGATAATGAATTGAAAATTGTCTGACAATAGAAATCCTTCCTGAAGGAAGTGTTGTCCTCCATACTTTGCACACTGGGGGCACTGTGAGCACAATGAGTATTACAAGCTATATGGAAATCACAAATATTAGCATACTGTATATTTTTTTCTGAATTTTTATGGCACAAAAATGCATGCGCAATTGGGTCGTGATTGCAGGACATTTGTACTCAGGTTAGTGTTTGAGTCGAACACTGCTGCATCCAATCCCTACATCAATGTCCAGGGTACTCATGCATTGTACTTTTGTCACTGCGAGGCGACTAAGACACCCATTAGGTACAATACTGTTTGACGGGATGCATGGCCAAACAAGGCTATCTGGAGTGATCTAAGGATAGGCGTTCGTGGACACATCTGTACTAAAGTGTTCGTACCCACTATTGTGCTTATGCGGCTGCGCATGTGTAGTGCAAAATGATGGGCATCGGTTTCTGCTACAGTCCCCTGGGGAGGGATTGTTAAATTTCACTACTGTACTGTCCCCCATACAATGCGTGGGGATGACATTGTATGGGATATATTATCTGCAATGTCTCCTGCTTTTGGGTTTGTTAAACATATAATTTACTTGTATAATGAGAAAACTGCTGTTTCCGTTTTATTTATGGGGCAGAATATCTAGAGTGTAAATATTTGATAACTGCATTACATTCTGTCACAAAGATCTATATGTGAACCCATCTGCATTTTTCTATAGAAACAAAGAAGCATGTACTCAACAAAAAAACATTATGCAAAGAACAGTGGGCAAACTTGGGCAGATAATGGGCACCCAGAAGGGAATCAGTATGATCCAGATAGAGGCTGCCCGGCAGGGGTGAAAATCCCGATCGTCCAAGGTAAGTATTGGTTAACCCTATTCTACTCCCTAACCCTCCCTTAGGGGTGCCTATAACTAACCTCCCCCCAGGGGTGCCTAACCCTAACCCCCCCTTCCCCTAGCCTAACCCTAACCTCCCGGGGGGGGGGTACCTAACCCTAAGTACCCCCCCAGGAGCCCTAAACCTAACCCTCCCAACCACTGCGGCTGTCCGTGCCCAGCTTACCTTCGATCGGTAAGCCGGGTGTCGGGCTCCCGTCTGGCGTAGGTCTAATGACAGGCGTCGGGATTTCGACGCCTACCATTAGACACTTGCCGGGATTAGAGAGTCGGGAAGCTGGCGGTCGGGATTATATCCGTCGGCTTCCCGACTGCTACTCCCCAGAATTGCTGCGTGTTACGCGTAATGATCTACCTTATCAGATACAAAACACAAAATGATAAAAATATTTTTGAATGAACTGGCAGAGGTAAACAGTGCACATATACCACAGTCTTCATGCATTTGCCTTGCACCTCAGTATATCCAGATGCTTACACCAACTTGGAGGACTAGGAATGCAGTACAAGTGTTCATTCAAGCACACTGCACCTGTCACAACCCATGCAGTTCCTTTTTCCTGCCTGGGGTGTCGCTCTCTGCTCTGGTGCTTCTGGCACACTCAGCTGATGTAACAAACCTCTGGTATACAGACCGGAGTGTGCTAGAAGCACCAGAGCAGAGAGTGACACCCCAGGCAGGAAAGAGGAACTGCACTGGTTATAACAGGTGCAGAGTGCTAGAATGAACACTAAGTACATTACATGAAGCTTTCACTATACATGCATATAGTCATACACTCAAGAAGACAAATCATTGAAACAAAGAAAATTCAAATATTTGTCATTTTATGTAAAGGCAGCAAACAGGGTCTATTTGCCATTCGGGTTGTGGGCTGGCATCAATTATCCTGAAGACTAAAGCTGGATACACATTAGGACGACGTAACGGCCTTCCGGCCGATCCACCGTCCTATCTGACTATTGGCAAGTGCATACATACTTACCAATCTTCGGTCCGATATGTCTTGCCTGATGTCACAACTGGCCACCCATTTGTGATGTCAGTCACTGGCGGGCTGTGCAGCATGTGTACGGGCGGTCGGCTGGCCGCCCATGCACACAGCACGATGTGCAAATATATCTGCCGATGGCTGTACTGCACAGCCGTCGCGATATGTCTGTGAACGACGTCGTTCCAAGACATATTATCTGTACATACTGGACAACACACACAATATATCAGTCATTCAATTGAACCACCGATATGTGGGCCAGAGTGTACCCAACATAAGGCTGCATATATGCAGGTTGTGGAAACACCTTATAAAAAGGGAATGAGTAGGAGATATAAATCCAGTGTCTACACATATGATATGGGAGTGGGGGGAAACTTTTTAGGGTATGTCACCAGTATGGTGGCCATCTTGAAGTCGGCTATTCATAAGAAAAGGTCATAAGAAAAACAGTGGTGTTCCTCGCTTTAAAATATCTTTATTCACTCTCGAGTTTTAACTGAGTTTTCTATTGTAGGTAGTGACATTAATGACAATGGCACTAACAAAAACCTTTTGAGATTGTCTTGATAACTGGAGAACGAAGCATATGTGCTATTGCAAATAATTTCAACCAACATCACCCATATAAGCCACCCAATACACACAGTGCAGTTGCCAAACAGCACTTCAAACATATCCTATAAACTTTGTTAAAACTCGAGAATGAATAAAGAGAAGTTAAAACGAAGAACACCATTGTTTTTCTTATGAAATTCTGCATCTGTTTGATATGTCACATGACTACTTTCCCAAATGAAAAAAAATTAAAGTTAAATCCAAGATGGCCACCATACTGGTGACATACCCTAAAAAGTTTTCCCCCATATCATATGTAGAGACAGTGGATTAATATTTCCTTACTCATTTCCTTTTTATAAGGGTGTTTCCACACTTATGGATCCCACTCTGTACATTGCTGGGTAATGTTAATGAAATTCTGAAATGGAGTTCGCTTTATAAGTGGACTGAGGCTGCTGTCACGCTTGGCGCTGGGGAAGTGGAAACTCTGGGTCCGGGTTGCGGGAGGAAATGAAGACGAGGGGCCAGGATATATGTTCTCCTCATCCACAGCTCTCGAGTGTTGACGAGACCTGGGCAATGGTGCGGAGTCTAACCCACAGGATGGTGTTCGCCAGTGACCCCTCCAATCGGGATTTGGGCTTAGCTGCACCCTGTGAGCAGGTCGCGGTCCTTTGACCAGGTACCCGAGCTCAGTGGGAATTGGAGACACAAATAACCGTGGCCCTAATAAGAGATGCCTAAGATTTAAGGCACTGTGGAGTGATCCACAAACAACGTAAAGAAGTCTGGCAATACTGTAGCACAAAGTTCACTAGTGACACGTTTAGCACACAGGCAGATATGGAAATTCACTGTTGTATGAAGTTCACTAGAGGCTCGTTTAGCACACAGGCAGATGGTAATTAACTGTTGCACCTGGTTCACTAGAAGCTTGTTTAGCACACAGGCAGATGGTAATACACTGTTGCATGAAGTTCACTAGAGACACGTTTAGCACACAGGCAGATGGTAATTCACTGTTGCACAAGGTTCACTAGAGACACGTTTAGCACACAGGCAGATGGTAATACACTGTTGCAAGAAGTTCACTAGAGACACGTTTAGCACACAGGCAGATGGTAACTCACTGTTGCACAGGGATCACAGTAACGTCTTGGCACACAGGCAGAGATGGAACACACGGTAGAGGAAATAGAACGCCAGGAACCTGGACTGGAACTCAACTAGGGACTAGGAGACAACCGTTGTTCAGGCAGTTTGCAGAAAGGTGGAAGCAGGCTATATACCCCACAGAACCCTTTGATAGGTGCACAGCGATCAGCTGACGCTCACCTATCCCAGGCCGGAAGTACAGTCACATGGGCCGACTGACATAGCGGCGCCCATGCCGGGAACCCCGATTCCAGACACCGGACCGCAGGCAGTCCCCTACGCACGGGGAGAATGCTCAGCGTCCTCTCAGCCGCCGCGCCAGCTGCCCGACCGCCCGGGAGATCAAAGGAAGCCGGCGAGGAGGTAAGGCCGCGCTGATCCCCGGCAGAGCCCTGACAGCTGCCTAGCTCAGAGGTGTATCGGGATGGCGATAAACCCTTGAAAATTAGTGACTGTGTGATAAATCAGTGAATTTGCTGCATTTTCTTAAGATTTAATTTATCAATGCTTCATAAATAGACCCTGAACTCAATTATTTTCAGGAGTTATATGAACAATGAATGGCAGACCAGCAATATTTTGAGAGAAAAATGTATATCAAGTAATAATGGAGATGGTCAAAATGTGATCATACAGTAAGGTGTGCTTAATGGTGACCTTTTCACTTGTGTACATTAAGTGCTGCACTGTGAAGTTCTAACTACCAAACTACAAATGTTGCAATTTTCCAGATTGATGGATATTAATTTCTTAAAGTAATAATGGATTTTCATTTATCTTTGCAAAGTTGAACTGTTCTTGCCACACAGATGTGCCCTAATTCACCTAGAATCAAATCAAGCCAAATAGTCACACTTTGCACACAATTAAAAATGTGACTAAGCTGCACAATGCGTCCTGTCACTCAGTATTTTTACTAAATTTGCCTTTTTCACACTATTAATGCAATAAGAGCGCAAAGAATGCATACTCTGTACACCACTAGTGAATTTGCGTTCTATAACAGTGCTACAAGTAAGCTAATCTGAGAAAAAGGCAAGAGACCATGGGCCGATATATGACTGAGCCACGCCATGCAATTTACAGTGCCCGAGTGCAACAAAAGTTACATTTCTAAAGCCGAGGTACACACTGGAGCGATGTTGGGACGATATGCCGTTTCGTAATGACATATCGCCTGAATCGCACAGTGTGCTCGCGTGATTGCGAGCTCCCTCGGTGGCTAGCCATTGTCGCCAGGTTTGATGTGCTTCACATCAAACCTAGCGATATAGCTAGCAGCCAGTGCATTGTAAATGAAGTAACGCTAATCGTTCATTAAAACTGCACAATCACTGTTGACAGCATTCGTTACGAATGCCCGTCATTCCAGTGTGTACCCAGCCTAAGCCCCCTGAACACTAAAATCCATTTTGTATGAGACAAAAGAAACTAAAGCGCGAAAGGCTGAAACAAGCTATCCAGGCACAGCAATTTAAGCAATGCGTCATATGTGACTTAGGATGCATCTGTTTTCTGCACTACAACAACCAGAAAAGATGGCCTACCAAACAGGGTTATTTAAGACACACTCCTTATCATAAGACACTAAATTAACACAAATTCACTTTCAGAGACACATTTACTGTGTGTTTAAAATAATGAATTAATCATTATGGTTCAACATTCTCCAACAAGTTCTGAATGAAAACTAAGGGTTCGGGGTCCACTTGTTAGGCTGCAGAGGGGGGAGGTTAGGCTGCGGACAGGGGGGTTTAGGCACCACCGGAGGGGAGGGTTAAGGTTTAGGCACCAAAGGTGGAGGGTTAGGTTTAGGTACTAAATGGGGATGGTTAGGTTTAGGCACCAGTGTTAGTGGACCTCAGCACTAGGGACCTCTCAAGGATGATCAGTGGAAACAGGATGCACCGGAGCTCAATTTTGAGCTTCATGGCAAAGGCTGTGAATACTTATGTACATGTGATTTCTTAGTTGTTTTTTTTATTACATTTGCAGAAATCTCAAAAAAAACTTTTTACATATCATTATGGGGTATTGTCTGTAGAATTTTTAGGACAAAATAAATGTATTCCATTTTAGAATAAGGCTGTAACATAACAAAATGTGGAAAAAGTGAAGTGCTGTGAATATTTTCTGGATGCACTGTATGTGATATTGGAACATATTCCTAAAAAACAAAATGAGCATGTCTAATTTTTTTGTCTCATTTATTTGATTTGGTTCTCTTAATCTACTACATATACACACATATAGTGTGTATATATATATATATATATATATATATATATGTATATATATATATATACACACACACATATAGTGTGTATATATATATATATATATATATATATATATGTTGTTATGACTAGTCTACAGCTGACATGGCTTACAATAAACATTGCAAAGCAACATGAGACTTGATCAGTTGCATACCATTCATTATCCTCCCTCTCAATCCCTATTGCAGAGTAAGCATTACAAATGAAAAATTAACATCGGATTAAGACAGATAACAGGCAGCGTTCCTTCCACAGCTTGCTGCATACCTTCCCTGGACCACATCACCCTGCTTTTCAAAAAGTGTGCACTTCTCGGTTTGTGTGTCCAGGCCTGAACTGCCTTTCTTTTCCTGAGCATTTAGCTTATATATATATATATATATATATATATATATATAGCGTTCCCGCTAGGCTGTTTTGGCGGCTCCCGCAGGAGGAGGGCAAAAAGCGCCCTGCCCTCACAGCCTGCGGGAGCCGTTCTCACCCGCGGGACGCAGTGTCCCGCGGGTGGAGAAACATGCGGTGACCCTGTCACCGCCGGAGAATAGACGCCGGGCGCATGCGCCCGGCATCTAGTATCCCTGTCTGCAGGGCTTGGGGGCTGCCCGGCGTGTCCGTAAGTGCCGGGCACGCCCCCAAGAGTGACGAAAAGGGGACGCGTCTTATAGACACGCCCCTTTTCCGATGACCACGCCCCCTTCTCGGTCGCGCGCGCGCCAAAGGCGCGCGCACGGGCATGCCCTCTCTAGCTCCGGCGCCCTGCCTCCCGCCGGAGCTAGAGGGAACACTATATATATATATGGCAAACTTTTTACCTTGACAAAGGGGCGCATATAGCCCCGAAACGTTGGTGTTGGTATTGTGAAGGATCACAATTAAATTTTTGCTGACAGACTCCTAGTGCCGCTTTTTTCCTTGGTATGTTTGTATATATATATATATATATATATATATATATTTATTACACACATATATACACACAGCCATGGTCAAAAGTTTTGAGAATGATACAAGTATTTTTTTTAATACTGCTGCTTCAGTTTTTATGATGTCAATTTGCATATACTCCAAAATGTCATGAAGAGTGATTAGATGAATTGCAATTAATTGCAAAGTCCCTCTTTGCCATGACAATGAACTTCATCCAAAAAATAAAATTTCCACTGCATTTCAGCCCTGCCACAAAAGGACCAGCTGACATCTTATCGGTGATTCTCTCGTTAACACAGGTAAGTGTTTACGAATACAAGGCTGGAGATCACTCTGTCATGCTGATTGAGTTAGAATAACAGACTAGAAGCTTTAAAAGGAGGGTGGAGCTTGAAATCATTGTTTTTCCTCTGTTAACCATGGTTACCTGCAAGGAAACACGTGCAGTCATCATTGCTTTGCACAAAAAGGCCTTCACAGGCAAGGATATTGCTGCTAGTAAGATTGCACCTAAATCAACCATTTATCGGATCATCAAGAACTTCAAGGAGAAAAGTTCAATACTTGTGAAGAAGGCTTCAGAGCGCCCAAGAACGTCCAGCAAGCGCCAGGACCGTCTCCTAAAGTTGATTCAGCTGCGGGATCGGGTCACCACCAGTGCAGTGCTTGCTCAGGAATGGCAGCAGGCAGGTGTGAGTACATTCTCACGCACAGTGAGGCGAAGACTTTTGGAGGATGGTCTGGTATCAAGAAGGGCAGCAAAGAAGTCACCTCTCTCCAGGAAAAACATCAGGGACAGACTGATATTCTGCAAAAGGTGCAGGGATTGGACTGCTGAGGACTGGGGTAAAGTAATTTTCTTTGATGAATCCCCTTTTAGATTGTTTGGGGCATCTGGAAAAACGCTTGTCCGGAGAAGGAAAGGTGAGTGCTACCATCAGTCATGAGTCATGCCAACAGTAAAGTATCCTGACACCATTCATGCGTGGGTTTGCTTCTCAGCCAAGGGAGTGGGATCACTCACAATTTTGCCTAAGAACACAGCCATGAATAAAGAATGGTACCAAAACGTCCTCCAAGAGCAACTTCTACCAACCATCCAAGAACAGTTTGGTGACGAACAATGCCTTTTCCAGCATGATGGAGCACCTTGCCATAAGGCAAAAGTGATAACTAAGTGGCTCGGGGAGCAAAACATCGAAATTTTGGGTCCATGGACAGGAAACTCCCCAGACCTTAATCCCATTGAGAACTTGTGGTCAATCCTTAAGAGGCAGATGGACAAACAAAAACCCAATAATTCTGACAAGCATTGATTAGGCAACTAAATGTAATTGTCAATAAAGCCTTTGACACTTATGAAATGCTTGCAATTTTACATCAGTATACCATAGTAAAATCTGACATAAAGGTCTAAAAACATTGAAGCAGCAAACTTTGTCAAAACCAAATACTTGTGTCATTCTCAAAACTTTTGGCCATGGATGTATACATGTAGAATCTACTATCACACTAGAGGGCGAGTGAGACATCTCCTCTGACGTGTGAATCCTCTAGGTACACATGGTACAGTTTGTGCCATGATGTAAATTTTCAAATGAGCTTCTCAGTAACTCATCGGGGGCTGCTGATTAAGTCTATGTTTGGAATGCATATACTTAGTTACCTTTCAAGACCATTAAGGATGGGTGTCTGATCAGATCACTATAATTTCCCTTCCTTCCGGACTGTGAGAGTCGAGTAAGTGGCTGTTATATAACTATAAGTGTCAAGAATTTGAGACAGATGCTCTAGAATTTGGTGTGAGAGGAGAAGCTGGAGAGAGCCAAGGAGTGACCACAGAGTGGGCTGATGCTGAACAGTCCGGAAGTCAAGCAGTACAAAGCTTGTGTGTTTAAGCTGTGCGTATCAAGACAGCACTTGCCAATTATTAAATGGCCAGAGACAGAGTAGAGAAGTACATTAGTATTCAGTATGTAGGAAAGCTGGACGACCAACACCATAAGCAGAGGTATGAGACCGGTTGGCGGTTTCATCAGTTGCTGGGTCTAGAGTACCAAATTATTTTATTATGCAACATAAATACTGAAACTGTGCTGGAGTGAAATTATAGTGATGATATAAAGCTACTTGTTTATTTAATCACAAAATACATCTCCACCACAGTTGTACCCACAAGTACCTGATAAGCAAGAATGAAATACAAATGAAATCCGGCATGTACACTCACTGACCCAGATTAATGATGTAAACATAGAAAAAATGGCATTCAGGGACTTTGAAACAAACAATGTGTTATTTGGAAGAAAACTATAACACTTTGTTCTAGTCAACACCTCGAGTACTAAGTCTTTCCTTTGTTTCTACTATCTATTGCCTGTTATTTATATTTATATATATATATATATATATATTTTTTTATTATTATTATTATTCCTTCTCTCTTCACTCACACTTCCCAATACACAATCCTTGTCTTTACTCACATTCCCTAATACACAGCCCTCCTTCTTCATTGACTCTCCACATAACATAGCCGGAATCGGTATGCCCGGCAGCGGCAGCCTGACACTGGAACAGATCCCGCCAGCAGCAGCCCGACAGCACTGGAAATCCCGATCGTCCCTAGGTAAGTATTTACTAACCTAACCCCCTAACCCTCCCTTAGAGGTGCCTAACCCTAACCTCCCCCCAAGTGCCTAAAGCTACCCCCCCTTCCCTGCTGCCTAAACCTAAGTCCCCCGGGCGTCGGTGAAATGTGCGGCGTCTACATCTAGACACTGGGCATTTCACCCTCGCCAGGATATGACAGTCGGGAAGCCGGTTGTCGGTATAATGTCAGACAGCTTCCCGATTACATCCCACATAGCCCCATATCACTCAATTTGTTCAATATACAGCCTCCATGTCACTTACTATTCCCTATACACATACATGACACTTTTACTGCATCACCCAAGGGATAAGATTTTATATATATATATATATATATATATATATATAAATAAATATAATCTTATCCGAATACTGCCTGGAAGCTCACTGCCTGGAAGCTCACATTCGCAGAAATGCATAGTACCGCTTAGCGTTAAAATGGCTCGTACACTCTATACTCAAAGCACTTGTGTTGTTTGTGTATATATAGATAGTGGTCACTTCAACATAACAGCTATGGAGTATGCACTGAACATCTCATTCCCAAACCACTGGTATATATTTTGAGTTGACTCCCATTTTGCTGCTAAGAGAGCCTCTATTCCTCCTGGAAGGATTTTTTAATACTAAGTTTTGTAACTTGACTGCAAAGATTTACTTCAACTCCTCAATTATTATTATCCTTTATTTATATGGCGCCACAAGGGTTCCGCAGCGCCTTACACAGTACAGAAACAAAAGAGCAAACATGAAAACAGTTATTAACAGTACAAACAATGCAGGAAAAATACATGATTTATAAACATTGCTGCATACACCTAAATAAGCAGCAGGGTGTCAGCAACCAAGTTTTAAGTGCTGTTGCAAATGAAAGCAAAAGTAAGGCAAGGAAAAGCACGTGAGGGAAGAGTGCCCTGCTTGTGAGAGCTTACATTCTAAAGGGGAGGGGCAGACAAACAGGGGAGACACAGATGGGCTAGATAGTGAGAAAAGAGCATAGAGTAGTGGGTTAAGATGAGCGCTGGAAAGCTTTGAGGAAGAAATAGGTCTTGAGAGCCCATTTGAAGATTAAGAGCCAGGAAGCAAAGTTATGGAGCAATTTTGAGCTAAGACCAGGGGTACGAAAAAAGGCAGCTACTCGAAGAAGTTGGAAGAGGAGACTGTTATGAGTGTTGTATGGAAAGAATGAAATGGAGGGTTCATAAGGTAAGAGTTGGTAGTAGCGACCCAAGGATAGAGGGACCCCAAGACCACCACCATGGTAACCTCCAGGCCAGGGTGTGTGAGAGAATGTGAGGCACCCAAAGGAGATAGCTGCAGTAGCAGTGGTATCAGATGGGTAAATCAAGGGTTTGGTGATTGCAAGGAGAATCAAGGAGTTGCAGATGAAGGGCTCATGAACGGGGACCAGTTTATTATAGACAGAGCTGGTTTTCCAGAGGGCACAGGAGAGAGGCTCAGAGTTAAGAGGCGAGAGGAGAATGAGATCATTAGGGTTGATGTAGTGTGGAGGTGAGATAGTTGGGAAACTTCAACCTACAGACACTAAGGTTGCAAGGGGCAAAACCACTGGGGGATCTGTTACTATTGGGGGGATTGTGGCTAAAGCCACTGGGAATCTATAGATACTTGGGAATCTATTGCCACTGAGGAGCAGCCCTGGGAGACTTGCCCATGCTTCTAGGAACACCACCCGATTTTCGGGAGCATCTGGGAGAGTAGGCAAGTATGGTCCACATACTTTTGGACAAGTAATGTGCATACATGTATACACAATGTTTTAACTGGATATTTAAATATGACATTATTGAAAATGTAATGTACATCTGGAAGTTACATGCACAGCTTAAGCAGTAGCAGAATTGGCACTATATACAGGCCAGTTTAGAAATATGCAGCCGTAGCTGCTCTTACCTATCTTACTTTACACTTCACCTTTCTCATTAGAGCGATGCCCTGGGGCGGCTTGGCTGAGCTGGTTTGGGGGTGTCCTGCGCTCTGGATTTGAACCCTAGTATGTCAGGGACCAACCCTACAGAGGTTACCTGGATATGGTGGATAGGCCCATAACCTTGGCCATGATTATGCTAAAACTCTCTATTTATCGCAAAATTTTATTGCATAATGTATTTATATATAATTAGTAATTTGGAGTTGTGCATCTGTGATTTGTCTTTTTCTGTGCTTGCATTAATAGTCTCAAAAGTTAGCACCTCCCATTATATATATTCAGGCAGTGCAGCCTAGGACCCTTTCCTACACAGTTTAGAATACTGTTTGTGCACTTACATACACGCCACATACGTATATGTATGTATAAGTTTTTCAACCAGTTGCACTGGAGTGCCGGCTCACCATTATATATATATATATATATATATATATATATATATATATATATACATATATACATACATATACACATACATACATATGTGAGTCGGCACTCCTGTGCGACTGGTTGAAAAACTTGCGCCCGGTGCCTTCCTTTTACCCCCTGGAATAGGGGGGATAAAGCATATATTAACGCATATATTATACTGACATGTGGCACTCAAGGCGGATAAATAAAGCACCCAGAGACCGCTGATATGAGAATCAATTCTCATATCAGCGGTTTCTGTGTGCTTTATTCAATCGCCTTGAGTGCCACCTATATATACACACACACAAATACACTACCCTCCTGTTATACCCACAATCCTTTCCCTACAGAACGCATGTACAGTGCCTTGTAAAAGTATTCACACCCATTGGCTTTTTACCTTTTTCGTTACATTACAACCTGTAATTTATTTATTTTTTTAATCTGAATTTTATGTGATGGATCTGCACAAAATAGTCTAATTTGGTAAAGTGAAATGAGAAAACTATATAAAAAATAATCTTTATAAATAAAATTCTGAAAATTGGCATGTGCATATGTAATCACCACCTTTGATATGAAGCCCCTCAAAAGTTCTGGTGCAATCAATTACCTTCAGAAGTCACATAATTAGTGAAATGAAGTCCACCTGTGTGAAATCTAAAGGTGCATATACACACACAACGATTTTTAGAACGATTATCGATAAACGATATTGATTATCGTTCATCGTTGAAAAAATAGTTCACTTTCTAAGTTAAAACGATGAACGATTACAGTTCATGCACGTTCATGTTTGTCGTTTGTAGTTCAGCCAGACTGACCAACTCAACGATTTTCATTAAGGGAATATGCAAAAATCGTTTGTAGTTCACAAAAAAAAATTGTTCATTACATTTAGTAAATGAACGATTTTAGTAAACAATTTTCGTTCATTTTTCCCTTGAAAAAATTAACGAAAATCGTTTACTAAAATCGTTCATTTACTAAATCATTGTGTGTGTATGCAGCTTAAGTGTCACATGATCTGTCAGTATAAACACACCTTTTCTGAAAGGCCCCAGAGGCTGCAACACCACTAAGCAAAAGGCATCACACCATGAAGACCAAGGAGCTCTCCAAACAAGTCAGGGACAAAGTTGTTGAGAAGTACAATTCTGGGTTGGATTGTAAAAAAAAATATCCACATCTTTGATGATCCCCCGGAGCACCATCAAATCCATCATCATCAAATGGAAAGAACATGGTACCACAACAAACCTGCCAAGAGAGGGCCGCCCACCAAAACTCACGGACCGGGCAAGGACGGCATTAATCAGAGAGACAGCACAGAGACCAAAGGTAACCCTGAAGGAGCTGCAGAGTTCCACAGCAGAGACTGGTGTATCTGTGCATGTGACCACAATAAGCCGTACACGCCATAGAGCTGGGCTTTATGGAAGAGTGGCCAGAAAAAGCCATTACTTAGTGATAAAAATAAGAAGACACGATTTGAGTTTGCCAAAAGGCATGTGGGCGACTCCCTAAATGTATGGAGGAAGGTGGTCTGGTCAGAGGAGACTAAAATTTAACTTTTCGTCTAGCAAGGAAAACGCTATGTCTGGCGCAAACCCAACACATCCCATCACCCCAAGAACACCATCCCCACAGTGAAACATGGTGGTGGCAGCATCATGCTGTGGGGATGTTTTTCAGCAGCAGGGACTGCAAAACTGATTCGAGTCGAGGGAAAGATGGATGGTGCTAAATACAGGGATATTCTTCAGCAAAACCTGTTACAGTCTGCCTGTGATTTGAGACTGGGACGGAGGTTCACCTTCCAGCAGGACAATGACCCGAAGCATACTGCTAAAGCAACACTCGAGTGGTTTAAGGGGAAGCATTTACATGTGTTGGAATGGCCTAGCCAAAGCCCAGATCTCAATCCAATTGAGAATCTGTGGTCAGACTTGAAGATTGCTGTTCACAAGCGGAAACCATCCAACATGAAGGAGCTGGAGCAGTTTTGCCTTGAGGAATGGGCAAAAATCCAAGGGGCAAGATGTGGCAAGCTCATAGAGACTTATCCAAAGCGACTTGCAGCTGTAATTTCTGCAAAAGGTGGCTCGACAAAGTACTGACTTTAAGGGGGTGAATAGTTATGCACGCTGAAGTTTTCAGTTATGTTGTCCTAAATGTTGTTTAATTCACAATATAAAAAAAAAACAACTTCACAGTTGTAGGCATGTTCTGTGAATTAAATGATGCACACCTTCAAACAATCCATTTTAATTCCAGGTTGTGAGGCAATAAAACATGAAAAATGCAAAGGGGGGTGAATTCTTTTGCAAGGCACTGTATGTCACAGTATGACTAACTCTGAGACAGACACTGCAGAGTCAATGTGTGCGTCATTTGCCGGTCGTCCATCTGTGACTTTAAGAAGGTATCACTACAAGCCCTTCCCTGGTGCGCAGCAGTGCATATGACTGTGCAAGAAAGAACTGATTTGAAGTTTCTCCATCAGAGTACGGCCTCCAATGTGAGCAAAAAAGCATCAGAGTTCAAAACCACTTCAGTGGCAAGACCGTGATACTTCCATAACACAGATGGACCATCTCTGTGCATACACATAGCCATAGTCACCTCTCTACCCAGGAATGCCCAATATATTTTAAAGACATTTCTGAGATCGCGCATCTCAAACGGTACTGTAATTGTACATGCACTCTGCTGGACGCATGCGCAGAAAAAGATTATCAACTGCGTTTTGCAACACATCCGACTCAGAAACAGGCCCCTAATGTGCACGTCGCGCGTAGTGGGGCAGTGGTTGTGCGCGATATACATACATATATATACATACATAAACACACTTTTCGCATTGGAGTGTTAGAGTATATAAACATAATTCAGTTTTCTCTCTCTTGCTAAGAACTTCCCATTACAAATGAAAACTATCATGTAAACCACATTTAGGGCCATATTCATCATCAATAAAAAGGCTATTTTTTTTTTTTTTTTTTTTTTAAGTTTTCATAATTAATTCTCATTTTAATGTAAAATCCCTATTCATCAAACCTGTAACAAAGGAGACATCTCTCAGTTTGAGGATGTAAATACATTATTTTGAAGTTTGAAAGTGAAACTGTTCGCCATCTTCAGATGGCGTTCAGTTTCCCTATTATGCTAAATACTGCTAACAAGCTGCCGGCTTGTGTAGCAGCGTGTGTAGCAGAGTGATCTGTTCAGATCACTCAGACTCTGAGGCTTGCCCATCCACAGCCTGTCTGCCTGAACGCTGCTGCAGTCTGTCCGGGTGTCCCCTGACCATTGCCACTCTCCACTGCCTCCATCCCCTTGCCCACTGCCTCCCTCCCCTTTCCCGCTGCCTCTGTCCACTGCCCCTGTCAGCTGTCTCAGGCCCCTGCCCGCTGCCTCCGTCCACTGCCAGCTGTCTCAGTCCCCCGCCCGCTGCCTCCGTCCACTGCCCGCTGGCTATGTCCCCTTTACATACCAAAGAAGACGCTCCCTGCTGTGTCTTCTTTGGTATAGGGGAGGATGCGGCTCTGGCTCCAGCTCCCGCCCCTTGCTAATCATGAGAGTCATCCAAACAGAAAGCTGGATTTCTATAAACAGGAGGAGGAAATTATCACTAATCCGAAAAAAAAGTCTCCGCAAAAGGAGGCACTTTTTGGAAGTGATAATTATATTATAGAGAAATTATGAATAACACTATTTTTTTGTAATTGTAAAATGCGAATTTAAAACTAAACTGTTCTAATTTTACAATTTTTACACGATGAATAGAGCCTTTAAGAACAAAAACGTTAAGCATGGACACCGCTCAGATTTGTTTTTTTCTCTACCCGTTTCTGCATCATTAACATATGTTGTGTGAAACTGCTGCAATGGAGGCATATTTTATTATAAGTACTGCAGCTAGTGTGACGCGGACGGTTGTGAAGTGTGCCGCGGTGGCGGTCAGAGCCACCGGGCACAGTATTCCTGTACTGTGGCCCGGGCTGACACTGAGCTCCTCTGGGAGACTCAGGCGCGCCTGGGCAGTCATCTGCCAAGACGCGGCGGGCGGCGTGACATCACAGGCCCGCTCCGTCAGCCAGCCCGCATGCCTGCCTGGATGCCCGCCTGCTGCTGTCAGCTCTGCAGTATGTGAGGGTCACGTTTGTTTTGTTGATCAATGTGCAAGATATTTCTTTGTGGGGGCCAGCCAAGGTTTTTTTTTTTTTTTTTACTGGGACCAATGTGGCATAGTTTTTTTTTCTTCTGTGGGGAGCAATGTGATGGTTTTTGTTTATTCTGTGGAGGCCACTGGAGTGTTTTATTCCTGTGCGGGCCAATGGGTGTGGGAGCCAATATGTATGTTTTTTCATAGGTCGCACACATCATATCGCCAGATGGTGGGCCTTGGCAATTTTTAAATCTTGCTTAGTGTGTCTCGAGTTGAAAAAGGTTGAAAATCACTGAAGTACTGAATACAGGTTTTTATCCCACATTTTTTTTTGCTTCTGTTATTTGTAGAGAGTGGATCATTTGTGCATATGTTTGGTAGGGGAAACAGTCGGGAAGCCGGCGGACGCAATGCCTCGACGCCTGTCAATTTACCTACGGCAGGAGACCGGCACCCGGCATCCCGATCGAAACATTTCTCGGCGCGGACAGCCGCGGGGTGGGGGGAGGGTTAGGTTTATGGCTCCCAGGGGGACTTAGGGTTAGGCACCCCCTGGGAGGTTAGAGTCAGGCACCCCCCTGGGAGGTTAGGGTCAGGCTAGGGGAAGGGGGGGTTAGGGTTAGGCACCCCCGGGGGGAGGGTTAGGGTTAGGCACCCCCCGGGGGACTTAAATTTAGGTGGCGGGGAAGGAGGGGTTAGGATTAGGCACCCTTCAGGGAGGGTTAGGGGGTAGAATAGGTTAGTTTATAGTTACCTTCCGACGTTCGGGATTTCCACCTGTGTCGGGGTTCCGCTGCCGGGATTTGAACCATGCGGCCAGAGGTAAATCATACCAAATTAGTTTGGTACAAAGTGTTTGAAAGATTATACAAGTTACAGGTATTGAGGAACACTACAGCTAGCATACACTCACTGTCCATTTAATAATAATGGTATAAACCAATAAGCACATTTTCATTTAACAGGTCATTTACTATGCACAAGGACAACACTAGTAAAATTTTGAATTCCTTTGTGTAGCCACCCCTTAAGGTGGGTACACACTAGACAATGTGTCGTCCAATCCCGCTGATCGAACTGACATATTGGATACATCGTCTAGTGTGTACCCATGATATGCGCGCTCCCGCTGGTCGTTAGCGTCATCGTCCATCGGCCCAACTGCAGGGTCGACAGAAGTATGTCACTAACATCCACCCCCTACCCCCGTCCTGACATTGGCAAGTGTGTATGTATAATACCAAAATACATACATAAAATTTGCAGTCTGACTACTACCTTTTGTGGGTTATAGATCAGTGAATGTGATGTGTGGTACTTTTAGAAATTACATTCACTGATATATAAACCACGAAAGGAAGTAGTCACTACAAATGTTATGTATTTTATTGTGACTTGTGATGGTTAGAGAAATAGATTTTAAACAAAGATTAGTAAAAGTTATGTTTTAATACACATTCTAACACATTTTTTCTGCCTTCTCTTCCCTAAATATACATGGTCTATATTCTACTCTTGGGAGCACCACCAACTTGAGTTAATTGAACCTCTTAGGAGGATTAAAATACATAAAGTAGATGTTGGTTTCTTAGATCTATAGATTTACAAGATTTATGAACTTAGGTTTCTGTGCAGAATTCCCCCTTTTCTTTCTCCTGTATCTTCTAGAAGGTGCTAGATAAATAAGTAGAATCTGATTGGTGTGATATGGGCAACACCTTCAGTTCTATAAACCTGCACTTTTAGTATAAATACCCCTTAGACCAGCATTATACTTGATGCAAAAGGTACTGGAGTCAGAAAACAAGTATATTTAGGATTGTACATAACGCTGCATAATTCATAACTCCCATTCGTTCCATTATCGGTGTGGGGTTTGTATGTTTTCCCAATGATTTACACCACATGCTCTGCTTTCCGCCCACACTGCAAAAACATACTGGTAGGCTCAGCATGTGTGTGTGCTGGTAGGGAATACAAATTGTGGCTGGATCTGATGTGATACGTAAGTATTACTTCAATAAACTGTGAAATGTAGGTGCTATCTAAATACTATTGTTATTGATTACTAGCTGGGATACCTGGCGTTGCCTGTGTTGAAGAATGAGCCTTGTAGTACATCTGCAGCATTCATTTTTTTACATTGTCCTCGCCTGTAATAACTTGCTTAAACAAAAAATTTCAATTATCGACTCAGGGGCTACCCTGTGATCAAGCATAGCAAAATGTATGTCAGGCCGCGGGCGGGCCACGTGGGGCACACACATGACCCGCAACAGCTGATTTTCCTTCTCACACAGCTGAGCTCTGCCTGGAGTACAGAACGGGAGATGCTGCAGGATCAGAGCCGCACGGCAGACTTATCCAGCGGACGTTTCCTCTGAACGTGTGGTAAACAACTATACTCTGTCTTTTCCATTATCTCCACATGGTGAAATCTCTCCAGGGAGGAATGGGATGGGTATGCACTGCAATGCTTATTGTAACAGTGCCTACAGCCTTGTATCCCGGGAAGCAGTCGAGAAGCCGATGGATGGAATCCCGACCGTCGGCTTCCCAACTGTCTAATCCCGGCAAGGGGTTAAATGACAGGCGTCGAAAGTAAGCCGATCGAAGGTAAGCCGGGCGCCAGACGCGGACAGCCGCACGGGGGGTTAGGTTTAGGGTTCCCGGGGGGACTAGTGTTAGGCATCACCCCCCCCCCTCCCACCGGGAGTTTAGGGTTAGGCTAAGGGAGGGGAAGGTTAGTGTTAGGCACTTGGGGGGGAGGTTAGGCACCCCTAAGGGAGGATTAGGGAGTAGAATAGGTTAGTGAATACTTACCTTTTGACAATCAGGATTTTCACTGCGGCCGGGAAGCCGCTGTCAATCATACTGAATCCTGTATCCCTGCTGCTAGATACCTCTCCGTCTTCCTTCATTGTGCTATTGGGACCCCTCAGACAGAGAAGAGGAGGCCCACATAGTAGCACATATCTACATCTCCCTTTTTTGGTGCTAAACCATCACTTTACATACCTATAAGGAATATATCAATCATGACTTATTAATGTATAGACAATGTATTATGCAAACTGTCCTCTAAAAATGTTATTTGAGGGGTTATTCATTAAGGTCGTTTATATACATTAATATCTGCAGTTACACTCACATATGTATATACAGATGTGGAGATCTTTGAGGTGTCTGCACAATATATGCATACGGGGATGAATGAAGGGAAATGAAACCTATATATAATCCCTTTTTTGCAAATATACTCTGATGAAGGAAATGATCAGCTCTGATTAATCAATAGCGGAAGCTTCAGAATGTTTACTTATGTATGAATCTTCTTACAAAACAGTATTAACTATGATAATGTTTATAATACTACTTATTATTTCGCTTTCGTAACCTGTGTTTTTCTTTTGTAGCATTTATCACTGATAACCAACTCTATAGATTCTGTGACCAGACGAGATTTGGTAATTGTTACCGATTTATACCAGAAAGATGACACATGCATGCATGATATCATCGGCATTCTATGTTAAGGTGTATATTTGTTTATGTGCGTGATTATTAATATTGTTAGTGTATACATTTTTATTTTTATCCTAATTAAAAGTAAAGTTTTATATATTTTTCTTTTGTGAGTACCTGAACACCCATATAGCTACTGCATACCTATTATTCTCTTATTACGTATATTATTTAACTATACTGTGACTATTTCAGCGTGCCCCCTACCAGGAGTCCTTTGTGAGCCTTTTCTTCTCTTGGATACTTTTTCAAGTGAATTTTAAACATTGCCAAAAACCTAATCCTGTTCAAACTATACCACCATACCAAATCTGGCAGAGCTAGATACAAATCTCTGGCTGTGCATAAAGGACAGACAGACACACACACACACTTTCTTTCTAATTATATAGATACAGTATATGGATTACGATAATATTTGCTCACTGGCCACACTGATGTTACAAAAGTGCTTACTTCAATTACACACCAAAACACCATGAACACTAAACAAAATTGTATTGATAAACTAAAAGGAAAAATAACAATGCAGTCACAATGCAAATTCAAAGAAACTGGAGTATGTAGTCTACTTTTTACATATTAATATATACACAAAACAAAAACTTAATACAGTTTAGTTGAAACAAAAGACTAAGCAAAGGTTGGTCCTTGATGATAACCAGAAGCAATTACAGATAGCAAAACATTCTATGCATTATTTATCAGAGTTCATCATGGAGAAAGAAGCTGGCAGGTAGCAATACACAAAATTGCAAAGTGGGCATAAAAACTATACTTATTATGTTTTTATTATGCTGGCAGGAAAATCAGTCCTGCTGCCAACTTGTATGCATGAGTATATTTCATTAGCTTTAAATGAGGTACAAAGTGCTTACAAAGAAAGCACTAAGATAAAAAAAAAAAAGGTAAACACATGTAAAAGGGTCATAGTGACGTGGGAAAAGATTTATGCTCTCAGAATACTTCTGCATACTGGCATTGGCACAAGTGACGGTGTGGAGTCTAGAAGCTATGACACACAAGTTAGCATGTGCCAAACAAAAGCACAATGCTCTTGATAAATAAACTTTTTCACAGACATCTCCAATAACACAAAGGTTTATTCTTTAAACCCTATTGTAAAATTAGAACATTTGTGGGAAAAAGTGACATGTTATCAAGGCTAGAAGCAAACCTAGTATTATATATTATGTATTTCAAAACTTTTGTACAATTGATTTACTGAATATACCTGCAATAAGGGTTCACATTTTGCTAAATATGTCCAGAATGCCACAAATCCCATTAGTTTGCTGAAAGTAGATTTTCTTAATGCTGAACTGGATGGTGGTATATCTGAGTTAAATCACGTTGTATTGGATCAACAAGATGTTGTCATTTTACATGATTATTATGTAAAAGCTTAATGTGAATTTCCTACTACAGGTAACAGATTTGTAAGAGGGTTATGAAAGCTGGTTGATGAATGTGAAACAATGGATCTAGATTTTACATGTCCTGGTAGAAGAAGCTGGGAGTTTTGAGAGCAGAAAAGGAAAACCTGTAGGTGCAGATCCAGAAAACTAGGTGACGGTTAAGGCAAAAGGAAGCAAGGAACTGCAGTACTGCAGGGGAAGCAGGGTGTTGCAAGACCAGGAAAAGTAAAGCAAGGAAATGCAATACTGTGCAAAGGGAAGCAGAGTTGCAGGACCACGAAAAGTAAAGCAAGGAAATGCAGTACTGTGCAAAGGGAAGCAGGACATTGCAGGACCACGAAAAGTAAAGCAAGGAAATGCAGTACTGTGCAGGGGAAGCAGAGAGTTGCAGGACCAGGAAAAGTAAAGCAGGGAAATGCAGTACTGTGCAAACGGAAGCAGGACATTGCAGGACCAGGAAAAGTAAAGCAAGGAAATGCAATACTGTGCAAAGGGAAGCAGGACATTGCAGGACCAGGAAAAGTAAAGCAAGGAAATGCAGTACTGTGCAAAGGGAAGCAGAGAGTTGCAGGACCAGGAAAAGTAAAGCAAGGAGATGCAGTACTGTGCAGGGGAAGCAGGGCATTGCAGGACCAGAAAAAGTAAAGCAGGGAAATGCAGTACTGTGCAGGGGAAGCAGGGCATTGCAGGACCAGGAAAAGTAAAGCAAGGAAATGCAGTACTGTGCAAAAGGAAGTAGGGAGGTGCAGGCTCATGTAAAGAAGGGCAGGGAGGTATAGGGGAGCAGGGAAGTGCAAGCCCATGCAAAGGGGTGCAGGGTGCAGGCCCATGCAAAGAGGAGCAGGTTCAGACAAAGGGAAGCAGGGTGGTACAGAACCAGACAAAGGCAAGCAGGAAAGCGCAAGTCATGGCAAAAAGAAGCAGGTAGGTGCGGGCCCAGACAAAGGGAAGCAGGGTAGTGCGGGCCCAGGAAATGGGAAGCAGGGTGGTGCGGGCCCAGGCAATGGGAAGCAGGGTGGTGTGGGCCCAGACAAAGGGAAGCAGGGAGGTGCAGGCCCAGAGAAGCAGGAAGGTGCAGGCCTAGGCAAGGAGGTGCAAGTCTAGGCAAAAGGAATAAGGAAAGAAAGGGAAGCATGGTGGTGCAGACACAGGAAAAGCAGAGCAGGGGGATGCAGGATAATAAAAGGGGAGCGACAAATTGTGGACCAATAAAAGGTAAGCATTGAGATGCAGGCCAAATACAGGTAGAGGCAGGGAGATATGGGCCAAATACAGGGAGGCAGGGAGCTACAGGCAAAAACTGGGAAGCAGAGTGGTGGAGGATAATGAAAGGCTAGCAGGAGTATGCAGCCTAATGAAAGGAAAAAAGGGAGATGCAGGTTAATGAAAGGGAAGCAAGGAATAGCGGACCAATGAAAGGGAATCAGTGAGATACAGACCAATTAGAGGGAGGCAGGGAGTTACAGGCCAATGGCAGGGAAGCAAGGAGGTGAAAGTGAGAGAGGATGATGAAATTGCAGGAATGAGAAACAGAAAGGTAAAAGCGGAATAAAAGGGAGCAGGGAGATTTTGCAGCTGTTAAATCCACTCAAAACAGAAAAAGATAAAAACATTACAATATTAGAAATTTGTTCACTTTATATTGAAAGCGGCAACTCAGCACTGGCCATAAATACAAAACAATCAGCCCAAAAATAATATTTGGAGAATCCAGATATAGCAGTTGTGGTACAGTGCTCTGCAACCATCGGGTTTATGTTAAGGGTGTATTTTGCTGTGATTTCAGCTGTAATAAATGTGCTATACAATGAATGTTACTGTATAGAATATATATACATCAGCCATATCTTGTGACAGGCTGGTAATTACAGTTCATGCAGGGCTAAGCCAGTCAGCACAAACATAAAGGACAGGAAACTCTGGCAATCAAGCAAATAAACTTAGACATCAGTTTAGGACAGTACATGAGGCTATTTGAGGAGAAGTGAAAGTCAGCAGGCAAACGTCTGCACGCAAACACATTACTGACACATACTGTAATATAAGCTATAAAACCAAGAATGTATGTAGCACAGAGAACTACTTTTCTAAGTCTACCCTTTGGGATCAACAATGTTATTTTAATTGAAATGTCATCATACCAAGAACTCTTTCCATCAACAGGAACACTCCGGCTTTGAGGACACGACCATATCATCCTTCCATCCATACATCTCATGTATACATTGCTGAGGATATAATCTTGCGAAATACTTTTTTTTTTTTAGTGTTTATCTGGAACAGTGTATGTACTGTACTGTAGAGAGCTCTATATAAAGATACAGTACATTACAATAAACTATTCATGCATTCCAATTGGGAATTGAGGTCTCTATAATCATAGCACTAAAGTACTGATTAAAAGCTCTGCAAAGTACAGAGATGGAAAATAACTGCAATGTTTCAGCATCAATATGATTAAAGGACAAATGTCATGTAAAAATAGAGGGCCACAGGGAAAGAATAAAAAAGTCATCAATATTACGATGTTGGCTGTCAGGTTCAAATACCGGAACTACAAACAATCAGAAGGCCTCGCAAAGAATTAAGCAATGGAGACGCATGGCGAAATCCTCTTTGGTAATGCAGTGCAACTCAATTTGTACAGGTGCACCATGACATTTACCAAACTGCAAGGGTATGCTGAGCAAGACAGCTGTATTTGTGGAGTAGGTGAAGTCCAATGAGAGGAGTTGGGCAGAGTGAGGGCGTTCCTTGTACAGTACAGAGCAGAGACACCAGGACACAAAGCTTTGAATAAAGCAGAGACACCGGGGGACACACAGCTGCGAGGAGCAGTGTAAAACTGAGATTCCATTTTTCAGAGTAAGATTATTGAAATAAGACACGAAGAAAGACATGTAGAAATGCTTTCCTTGCTGTGCGGAAGGTTACACAGCCATTTTCAGACTACAAAAGGACTTGAATTTTGCAACGGCTCTGAGCTGGCAGGCATTGGGTCTCATCCTATACTTTTATTGGGACATATTTTACACTTCAGGAGAAGCACATTTCCAGGTACACTTTGCACAAAGTAAAACAAAGATTCAAATATCCCACATTTAATAAAGATAGTCTTGAAGTCTATACACTAATTAATTTGAACATAATTCAGGCTAAATCAGCACGCCCAGAAAAGGGACGTACCCCATTTTCTGCAATGCTTCTTGGAGCTGCCAATAATTATCACCAGCATGTCATTAATGCTGCGGCGTTTGTAGCGTTGCGAGCAAAATCGCAGCCCCAGATTTGCACAAGCACTGTGCGGCTTCTGCGCATGTGCAGATCTAAAACCTCAGAGATGTGCGGAGACATCAGGTTTACATACATCTGACTTTCTGATTTAGGCCCTTAAATATGTTTACACGTTAAACACAGCATCTCCTGAAAATTTCCTTTCTCTCCACAAGCTCGGGATGGCTATCGGTCATCAAATTAATTCAAGTATCTTAGAGCATATCACCCCTAAGCCATTCATTTTCCATCACTAAGCCTGCAACTCCAACATACACAGTAGTGATAGTGTTAAAAACATTAATGCAATCAAGTAATATGGACAGAAGGAGATGGGGGAGGGTTGGGGTTAGGCTGTGGGGGGTTGGATTTGGAGAGAGATTAGGGTTAGGCTGCAGATGGAGGGATAGGTTGCAGGAAAGGTGGGTAAAGGGCAGGGTTAGGCTTCTTACCTTTGGGCGTCGGGATGCTGCTGTCAGTATTCTGACAGCGAGCATCCTGTGACCTTTCGGGATCCCATACCCCCCCCCCCGTATATGAACCACACCGCAACTTGAAATTAAATAAGCTGCAGCCGCTACATCCTAGCACTTCGTATACAGAGTCAGAGACTCAGCAGCACACAGATATACAAGTGTCACATATCAAATTAATCAGCACAGTCTGCTGGCGAGTCCTCCTAGTCACACCGCATTGCGACTTAGATGCATTTTCGTCAAAAAAATACGCAAAAAATACGCCCTGCGCTAGCAGTCTCTCACAGAACTGTGCAACTGCAGCAAAGATGTATAAGGGCACATATGTACAGTCATCAGTACTAAGCACTGTAAAGCTGGGTACCCACCTGTACAATCGTCGACAGTACGCAGTACCGTAAAAACAAATAAATCAAACCTATGGCACTGAACTTCAAAACAGCATTGGTCGATAAGTCACCAACTTACATAAATACACATACACAGGAAAAACTACCTCACCTGCACTAAGAATTGTTCCAGCTGCTGACAGAGTCCAAATTTTCTCTAATGATGTGGTCCAAAACATGCAAATAAAATAAAATGAAACCACGTAAGGGTGTAATATTGCTGAGAAACAGGACAGAACACCCCGAAAATATGTCCAAATGATGTACAGAAACAGCTGTACTATAAGTCCTATCCCAAGTTCAGATAGTACCACAGCCGTATAGTATCACCTGGGCATGAGCAGAAATTTACACTGGGTTGATTCTTACACGTTTGCTTGGGCAAAAGGTTTATAGGCACATAAAGGTTTCTTTGAATCCTTCTATTGCTCACTCAATGGTCACCATATACAGTCAGGTGCATAAATATTGGGACATTGACTGAATTTTCATATTTTGGCCTCTATTCACCACCACAAAGGTTTTAAAATGAAACAAACAAGATGTGCTTTAACTGCAGACTTTCAGATTTAATTTGAGGGTAATTACATCCAAATCAGGTGAACGGTGTAGGAACTACAACGGTTTCTTTATGTGCCTCCCACTTTTTAAGGAGCCAAAAGTAATGGGACTATCAACTGAAAAGCTATTTCATGGACAGGTGTGGGCTATTCCCTCATTATTTCATTATCAATTAAGCAGGTAAAAGGTCTGGAGTTGATTCTAGGTGTGACATTTGCATTTGGAATCAGTTGCTGTCGACTCTCAATATGAGATCCAAAGAGCTGTCACTATAAGTGAAGCAAGCCATCATTAGGCTGAAAAATCAAAACAAACCCATCAGAGAGATTGCAAAAACATTCAGTGTGGCCAAATCAACGGTTTGGAACATTCTTAAAAAGAAAGAACGCACCGGAGAGCTCAGCAACACCAAAAGACCCGGAAGACCACGGAAAACAACTGTGGTGGATGACAGAAGAATTATTTCCCTGGTGAAGAAAAACCCATTCACAACAGTTGACCAAATCAAGAACACTCTCCAGGAGGTAGGTGTATATGTGTCAAAGTCAACAATCAAGAGAAGACTTCACAAGAGTGAATATAGAGGGTTCACCTCAAGATGTAAACCATTGGTGAGCCACAAAAACAGGAAGACCAGATTAGAGTTTGCCAAACAACATCTAAAAAGCCATTACAGTTCTGGAACTACATCCTATGGACAGATGAGACAAAGATCAACTTGTACCAGAGTGATGGGAAGAGAAGAGTACGGAGAAGGAAAGGAACTGCTCATGATCCAAAACATACCACCTCATCAGTGAAGCATGGTGGTGGTAGTGTCATGGCGTGGGCATGTATGGCTGCCAATGGAACTGGTTCCCTTGCATTTATTGATGATGTGACTGCTGACAAAAGCAGCAGAATGAATTCTGAAGTGTTTCGGGCAATATTATATTCTCATATTCAGTCAAATGCTTCAGAACTCATTGGACGGCGCTTCACAGTGCAGATGGACAATGACCCGAAGCATACTGCAAAAGCAACCAAAGAGTTTTTTAAGGCTAAAAAGTGGAATGTTATGCAATGGCCAAGTCAATTCCCTGACCTGAATCCAATTGAGCATGCATTTCACTTGATGAAGACAAAACTGAAGGGAAAATGCCCCAAGAACAAACAGGAACTGAAGACATTTGCAGTAGACGCCTGGCAGAGCATCAGCAGGGATGAAACCAAGCGTCTGGTGATGTCTATGCGTTCCAGACTTCAGGCTGTAATTGCCTGCAAAGGATTTGCAACAAAGTATTAAAAAGTGAAAGTTAGATTTAGAATTAAGTTTGTCCCATTACTTTTGGCCCTTAAAAAGTGGGAGGCACATATAGAAACCATTGTAATTCCTACACCGTTCACCTGATTTGGATGTAATTACCCTCAAATTAAATCTGAAAGTCTGCAGTTAAAGCACATCTTGTTTGTTTCATTTCAAAACCATTGTGGTGGTGAATAGAGGCCAAAATATGAAAATTCTGTCAATGTCCCAATATTTATGCACCTGACTGTACATTAGGTTACTCCCGATGAGTGTAGAACAAAAATCTATAATGCAATATGTAGTTGCAAACAAGCTGTTATTGTTAAAAAAATGTAGAAGTGTCCATACCATAAAAGATGGAAGACGACATCTACCACTGCACTAATGAAGCTAGAACCCAGGTTAATCAAAAGGCAAATGGTAATGTATATGTGGTCAGGACACCGCACAACAAAAGACACGTGGTGCTGTGTTTTTTTTTCTGTTTATGTGTATGAAGTAACATTGCAGGAGAGTTAGCCTTATAACGCTCCTGCAATGATCGGGATTGAGAGGTCGCATCTTAAGCTGGTATACACACCTATTCGATCACTTTGCTGATCAGGTAAACGCTCCCGGTCAGCCGAGTGCTGTGTTCCCAGCTTGGCCCTGTCAGCTGCCTGCAGAGTTCAGTGTATACGGGCTTCTATGGGATCAGGAGATCAGACCGACCTATATTAAACAGCCCATAAGATGCGACCTCCCAGTCCTGACCATTGCAGGAGCGGGGATGTAGTCTGGAAGCCAACGGTCTAAATGCCGACCGCCGGCTTCCAGACTCTCTAATCCCGGCGTGGTACTAATGACAGGCGTCGAAAACTCGACGCCTGTCATTAACCATACGCCAGAAGACCGGCATACCGAACGAAGGTAAGCTGGGCGCGGGCAGCCGCGGGGGAGGAGGGTTAGGTTTAGGGCTCCCGGGGGGACTTAGAGTTAGGCACCTCCCCGGGAGGGTTAGGTATAGGCTAGGGGAAGGGGTGGTTAGGGTTAGGCACCCCCAGGGGGAGGTTAGGGTTAGGCACCCCCCCGGGGGACTTAGGTTTAGGCAGCGGGAAAGGGGGGTGCTTAGGTTTAGGCACTTAGAGGGGGGATTAGGGTTAGGCACTTGGGGGGGAGGTTAGGCACCCCTAAGGGAGGGTTACGGTGTAGAATTAGGTTAGTGATACTTACCTTAGGGACAATCGGGATCTTCACCCTTGCCGGGCTGCCGCTGTCGGGATTTACCTACTACACCCACAGGAGCATAATAAGCAGTTTATCGGCTAACGGTACTGCATACACACTTATACAATCATCGGCCAGATCACCCTAGGTGTGTACCCAGCTTTATGGGCTGTTTAACATTTGTCGGCCCAACCTCCCGATGCCATACACACCAAGCTACTGTATGTCTGCACAGTGTGTATGGGCCTCGCAGGCAGCTGACAGGGGTCAAGCTGGGGACACAGCACTTGGCTGATCCGGAGCATTTACCTGGTCAGCAGAGTGATGGAATAGGTGTGTACCCAGCTTTCTATTTGATTGTTTCATAGTAGATGTAAACTAGTTATCAACAGCTTGTAAGTAAAATACACAGTCTGCAATAACAGAATTAATTTCTGAAATGAAAACGGATTCCTGGACTGAGGACAATTCATAACATGTAATTAATTACTTAATGGACTCCTGTAAAGCCAAATAGTGATGCCTAGTACAAACAGAGCTTATTTTAGAAATAGGGATCCCTACATGATGAAAGCTTTACCAGAGACAATGAAACTACTGTACACACGCCTCATTGAAGGTAAATTTGTCAGCCAGGCAGCACGTTACATATCGAATCCAGCAATCAGTGTTCTGTCTGATATATAGGGGATAGGTGTACAGGTATCTCACTCTATTTGTGGTCAGGTGACTGCTGACTTCATTGGTGTGTTACATTTGCACAAGTAACAATCTGAGCAACTCTCAGTACCAGAGTATAATGCTCCATCCTTACTCCAGCATTCATATACTTTTCTGTGCTTATCCGTTTCAGACTGCAGCTTGTTAGAACAGTCTTCCGATTACGGCTGTTGTGCCAGCTTTCTATTTTAGCCACCCTGCTTGTACCAGCTCGTCATACAGATGATCAGACATGAGAACGGAGACCTGCAGACTCCCTGCAGCAGAGTCCAAACTTACTTGTCAGTGTCCCTGGTGAATACTAGAAAGTCCTTAGGCTCCATTCCATTATTCTGCAAGTACTAACCTTGTCTGAAACAGGGAATTCACTACCTGCAGACTCTGGTACAGAACAGCACATGACATTTTATAAACTACATTATACAAATGATATTGCATAAACCGCCCATTACATGGATCCACTCATTATTTTGAGTTTTTTTCCAACTTTTTTTTTATCTAACCCTATCCTTTCATCTAATTCAATGAGAGGCATTTTGCTGCAATAAGAAACATTATTTGCAGTACATGCAAATTTTGTATGGATATTGGTGACAGAACATGTCACTTACATACACACTTAACTGACTTTATTTTCCCTGCACTTTCAAAAATCAGCCAAATAGTCCTTGGAGGGGAACTAAGTCCTCCTCGCACTATGAATCCCGGCACATGCGTACCAAACGTCACAGACCACCGCCTCACTTCCGAGGGTCCGGGGAGTCGGAGATCCGTTCTGCAGAACAGAACTGGCTCAATGCAAACCCCTCTACAAAAACCAGGGGTAAAAGAGGGGGGTGGGGGGGGTCACAAGTGATGCGACATTGCCAGCTGAAGCACTGCTGGCTACGGTAGCATTGGTTATAGTCCGAGGCGTTACACAGGACACAATGATCAAAGTTGAGGTGAGTAATTTTGAAAATGACCTAAAACACTGACATAGCCCCTCTCTATAAACTTCATCGTCATCTGGATAAAAAGCTGAATGCGGCCCTTTGACCCATTAGCAGCTCCCTCTTCACTTCAAGGCCTGGCAGGGGCAAAGCTGCTGCACCCCTGCATCCACTCTAGGTACACCTCTGCCTTCTATCATACATTCATTTGTAGCATATCTTGTCCCCTCTCTTTATCACTTCTCAGGACAGAATACAAACTATTACTATACAAGATTTAGATTGGCACTTTCTGACCACAAGAGGTTGTTTAGAATATTCACCAAACAAAGAAAATGGTGCCGCACAGAACTTTATAATTCTATAGTTAATTTGTTATAAACCAACATATTACATTTCTGTGATAAAATACACCGTATACTGCGTTGGTGGTGCTCCCAAAGCCCAAAATCTATCATTCAGAACAAAAAGAAAAGAGTAGGGCTGGTTGCAACCAGCCCTACTTTTTTCTTTTTGTTCTTGTTTAGAATATTCTAAGAATTGGGTAATTGTGATGAGATGTGTTGAGAGGCAGCATAACTGTCAATCAACTGAAGAAAGCAGTCCCTAAATAATTCCTTGGCAGACTAGTCCTCTAATGGTGCATATACACGGTACAATCTACACAACCAAAGATATCGCTGATACATTTCCCTCCAACTTTCTGTAGTGCAGGGCAAACGATTTTGGGTGTACACACTAATAGATATCTATGATAGATATTTCAGTGAAGTCATGTCTTTACAGGCAAATCTTGACAAAATCGTCCAAGTTGGCCTGCATGTATGGTCGACCATAGATATTGCTATCGTTTATGCGGGAACGCGCATCGTTGGTCGATCGTTGACTGCATAAAAATGAACGATGTGAACGATATCGTTCAGGAAAATTGTCCCGTGTGTATGCAGCATTACAAGGCTTCAACGTTCATTTAGCACCTGAGTAAACAATTAGTCATGTGCCATAGTCACTTTTATAACACTCCTTGAAAGAGTTAACACCATAGGTATATATTGAAGATGCTGGCTGCTACTGTAACTAGAAACACATTTGCAAACATAAAAGAATATATTTCACAAGATCAAAACACATTTAAAATAAATGTGCATATATTTATCTGAACAATGCTCCATGGCAGCAGATAAATGAAATACATGTCCATGACTGCTCTAGGAAACATGTCAGCTCTCTGGGCCCACCTTTACTTTACACCTTTCACTGAGATTACTGCCATTTCCTGTACCATCATGTCACATTTTGTTTTTTTTCCACTAAATAATCTTTATTTTCTCATCAGCACAATGTGTCTTGGCAGCTAATTAGATCTATTCTTCCTCTACACATTAAGGAGAGGGGTTTACTGCGGTCAGAAACAAAATGTCATTGTGATTTGTGGGGACACTGACCCAGTTTTTCTCTCTCACTTTTGTTCCAGTGATCTAAGTGTAATTTATACCATCTGTATTATTTTGTCTAACTTTGTTTGCTGGTTGTATATTAAGGCATTCTCAAAAATGTATCATGTGATGTTTCATTCCAACATGTGTGGACAGAAGCCAATAAAATAAGAGTGCCCTTTGGCTTTGGAAGTGGATCTTGTATGATTAATTGTCATATTCTGTCTCAATGCAATCTCTAAATGCATCTGTATAACGTGTATGCCATTTTTTCTTTTTTCAAAGAATGGATATTTTGTTACTTTTACATCTGGGTCTTAAATATCAATTCCAGTACTTAATTAGAATATTAGAGCATACTAAACCTATTTAATTCTCCCTTTAGGTAGTTTATCAATGGCCAGCGGAACGGGAAAACGGCCGCCTGATGTATGGGACCCTTTAGTCAGTGAGCGGGGAGCATGGTAAACAAATCAGTCAGAGAACGATAATGAAGCATAGACATAGTCCAGAACAAACTGCTTTGGTGGACAGGTAGGAACAGTATTAGTAGCAAGGTGATCACTGGTACAAACCACAATAATCAGGGAGGGACAGTGGTTACTTTGGCCACTGATTAGGAACACATAATGCTGATTAAGTAATTACAAAACCCTGGAATTTCTAGAACTGCCTATATAAATAGGATGGCAACATGAGGACAGTTACAGCCCTCAAAACAATATACAGCAGAGGAATTTGGTTGGCACAATTCTAATGCATCAAAAGTATGCAATATGTGGTATATAAAATACAAACTAAGGACCATCCTTCAAGTTTAACAGGAAACATGTATATTAAATATACAATATTGCTATGTCACAAATTATCTAGAATGATGAGGTTTTTAATGCAGTTGTATCAAATTGTGAAGTGAAAATGTAACCAATTAGATAGCTTGTCTAATCCCCAGCATTACAAATTATACACTTTGAAACTTCTCCAGGCTTTTAGCTCAATATGGCATATACAAAAAACAGAGTTGCAGATGCACTATGCGATCATTACTGTATACATATAAATTTATAATATAGAATTTCAGAGGTAGTTTGCATATCAATGGCCACTGATACGGGCCTGCCCAGCAGCGTCAAGGTCACCTCATTGAGCAGGTCCCTAACACTCTGGGGTTCACATCTGGGACGCAGAGCACCCCAAAATTCAGCTCAGCCAAAGACCTCCCCAGGACATCACTCGAAAAAAAAGGGTGACAGTGAAGTGTTAAAGTATCAGGTGTGTAAAGTAATTAACAAGTGTTATAATAATGATAAGGGTAGAATGTGTGTGAAAAAATACATAAATATTGTGTATTTAACTATTTATACACACATCTGAAGCCTGAGATTGCTCCAGTCTAGATTTGCACCCCTCCCCCCACCCCCTCATATGTTTTTAAGCAGGGACCTAGCATTTGACTGCACAAGGCAACAGGCATAATTACAAGTAAGTCCTATTTATATTGTTAGTATCAGTTTATTTGGGGTGAGCGTTTGGGTGTGGGGCCCCCTGAGCTGTTTTGGCTGGACCTCTCCAGGGCATCACCATTTAATACATATAGTCACTTTGTATATTACCTTCATGTTTGTTTATTATTTATGTATTTTTTCACACACATTCTACCCTTATCATTATTATAACACTTGTTAATTACTTTACACACCTGATACTTTAACACTTCACTGTCACCCTTTTTTTTCGATTGATGCCCTGGGGAGGTCTTTGGCTGAGCTGACTTTTGGGGTGCTCTGCGTCCCAGATGTGAACCCCAGAGTGTTAGGGACCTGCTCAATGAGGTGACCTTACGCTGGTGGGCAGGCCCGTATCAGTGGCCATTGATATGCAAACTACCTCTGAAATTCTATATTATAAATTTATATGTATACAGTAATGATCGCATAGTGCACCTGCTACTCTGTTTTTTGTATATGCCACTTTGAAATCTCAGCATGATAGCACCTTTCATTACTATTAGGGTGTGCAGTCTAGAGCCCCTCCTTTTAGCTCAATATAACAGTTGACAAAGATTCATATCAGCATTCATAAGTCAATCCTAGTGTCTGATACCCCTTTTACACTGACAAATATCCCGGGTTGATGCACGTGAACGCGCATAATCCCGGGAATTTTGTCGGTGTGAACGGATCAACCCGAGTCCAGTGACCCGGGGATCCGACCCTACTCCATTGCAGGGTTGAGCGCGGGTTATTCCCGTGTCACCCTGCAATGTAAACGGCGCGGTCCGGCTCACGATGACCTGGGTCGCACCGCATGCCGCCTGATTGGCCGGCTTCAGTGGCGCTTGGAGATGACATCATCTCCAAGCGGCCACTGCAAGCAGCGCCTGGCCGAGCGGCACGAAGCAGCGCACCCCATCCGCTCTCCCCGCCTCCGGACCGCTGCAGGATAAGGTAAGTAGGTCGCGGAGGGGGGAGGGAGGAGAAAAGCGCTGCTCACCGTCGCCGGGCAGCCGGGTCAAGTTCTGACCCAGGCCAGGTGTGAACGGTGCCGACTCGGGCATAGCCCGGGTCGGTGCCGCAGTGTGCCCCGGGTCTGATCCGGGTTGGAAATATGTTCCAAATCCCGGGTCAGACCCGGGGATTTTGGTGTAAAAGGGGTATAGAAGACACTCAAGAGTGGGCATCTCAGTCCTTGCACATTGACCCACACGGCTGTACACAGGGAAGGGCTTGTAGTGACACATGCACAAAGTCGCAGCAGATGAAGACACGGACATGGTCGTGTGCCACTCGGAATCAGCACAAAGATTTTTTAGGTAAAGGAATAATGAAATTAACAAAGCTTTATTTATTTCATCAGGATAAGATTGACCCTTGTATTACACCCTGATATTTTATGTAGGAAAGGGTACATTTTCACAGTTTACCTTTTAAGTACAAAAACAACAAGAGCTATGGTAAGAACTTACCTTTGTTATCTGTTTCTACGTAGTCCTTAGGGTCCACAGGGATACCTTGGGGTATAGGCTTGGCTCCGCCATGGGCACCACACAGTTAAACTCTTTATCCCAGAATGCACCGGGCCCCCTCCTATACCCCGCTCCCAGGCCAAGGCACCTCAGTTTTAGTATCAAGCCATAGGAGGAGAAAAAGGAAGAAGAAAGTCTGGAACACACAAGATTCACATTCTCACATAGAAGGAGACAGAAACTGGCGACCAGAACAACACCCTACAGAAGCACAGGGTGTCAGGGCGGGCGCCCTGTGGACCCTAAGGACTTCGTAGAAACAGAGATAACAAAGGTAAGTTAAGTTCTTACCATATCTCTTGTTTTCTACTCCAGGGTCCTTAGGGATCCACAGGGATACCTTGGGGATGTCCCAAAGCAGTATCCTTCAAGGGAGGGGACGCTCCTGTGCAGAGAGGAGAACCCGCTGCCCGAAGGAAGCATCCTGAGAATAAAAGGTGTCAAATGCGTAATGCCTGACAAAAGTATGAACAGCTGAGGGCCACGGCAAGCTGCCCACGAAGGACTCACAGACCTCGTAGAATGAGCCTTCACAGAGGGTGGCACTGGAAGACCCTCATGAGCATAAGCCTCAGACATAGCCATGCAAATCCACCCGTGCCAAAGTCTGCTTATTGGCAGACCAACCCCTCTTATGAAAACCATAGAGGACAAACAAAGACTCCGATTTCCTTAAAGGACTGGTACGGTCTACATAAATCCGCAGAGCCCGTACCACATCCAAAGAAGCCTCACCAGCCGAAAGATCAAATGAATTAAAGGCTGGGACCACAATTTCCTCGTTAATGTGGAAACTAGACACCACCTTAGGAAGGAAATCAGGGCGAGTACGAAGTACCAACTTGTCCGAATGAAAAATCAGAAAGGGGGGACGACGGGAGAGAGCCCCCAAATCAGACACCCTTCTGGCCGAAGCAATAGCTAGAAGGAACACTATCTTAGTCGCAAGCCATTTCAAATCCACAGAACCCAAAGGTTCGAATGGAGGACCTTGGTGCGCCCTTAGGACCACAGCCAAATCCCAAGGAGCCACCGGAGGGACAAAGGGAGGCTGGATGCGAAGGACACCCTGCAGAAAAGTGCGGACATCAGACAGCGTAGCAATCCTATGCTGAAACCAAACAGACAGGGCAGAAACATGCACCTTCAGTGAAGCGAGGCGTAGACCTAGATCTAAGCCCACCTGTAGGAAAGCCAGCACTCTGGATATTCGAAACTCCTGAGAATCATACCCTCTAGGGCGACACCACTCAATATACGTATGCCACACCCTGTGGTAAATTCTAGCCGAAGCGAGTTTCTGAGCACGTAGCATGGTATTCACCACCGCTCTGGAGAAACCCTTAGATCTCAAGCTGGAACACCTCCTGGTGAAGAGATCATTCCCCCGGGTCTACATTGTGGCGGCTGAGGAAGTCCGCTTCCCAGTTGAGCATTCCCGGAATGAACACAGCCGAAATGGCTGGTAGATTGCTTTCTGCCCAAGTCAGAATGCGAGATACCTCCCTTAGAGCCGCTTGACTTAGAGTTCCTCCTTGATGGTTTAGGTAAGCCACCGTGGTGGCGTTGTCCGATTTGATTTGCACGGGTTTCCCCTGCAGGAAAAGTTTTGCTTGTTGCAGCGCTCTGAACACTGCCCGAAGCTCCAAATTATAAATTTTACATAGCATTATATAACAGAATCCCTTATACTCCTCTCATATCAAACATGCATCACCCACACGTTTATGCTGTTGGAATGATTGGAGACGAACTCCATTAACCTGTGTGTCCGTGTAGTCATTTTCACACAACATTAACAAGCCTTAAACGTGGGACTCGGGCACTACACAGGACAACCAAATTACCTGATCTCTTCCATTTTGGCTACCTACATTTGTGGCAAAGCTGGACGTTGGTCCTGTTGCTTCTCACTTGCTATGAGCAACAGCATGGGGCTGTAGGTGATCAGCATTATCACATGGAGTGGGTCGGGGACAATAACCAGTAACCATGTATTCATATGTTACAGCTGACATTAAAAACAGACATTACCAGGTGAGAAAGATTGACTTGCACTGAACGGAAAATATATTTATTTATAGTCTACCTCTTAACTCCCTTACACTGGCTGACTCCTTATGTCTTCAGTTGGTCTCCCCCTTCCCTTTAGACTGTAATCTCTATGAGCAGGGCTTTCCTCCCTCCTGTGCTCATCACCTACTTCTCTTACACACCTGCTACACATCCTCCTTGGCCTCTCTGCCCCTGGACCCAAATCATCTGTTTTGTTTTTTCAGATGAACCAGACCTGTCATTAGCACCCACGCTGACAGCTACAGGTTTCAACTGATGCTTTACTATTCAATTGCACACATTGCATAAGTGTCTGTGTCGAGATTTGCCGTGCTATTTGTACTGTTTTACCCTGTATTGTCTAATTGTTTTGCTCTGTGTACAGCACTGTGGAACCCTTTTGGCACCCAATAAATAAAATGTAATAATAAATAATTTACCAATTCCAAAAAATTATTTAAGAGATCGGATAATAAACCCGGCTACCCTAACAGGGAGGTTACCCACAAAAACGGATAACCTCCTAATCTGTAAATCAAAACAACATACTGAAGATATTTGGTTACTTAGAGCAGGAAAAGAAACTTGTTAATTTCCCATTCTCCTCTATTTTTGATTGTGCCTGATTTATCCTTGCATGCCATGTTAGTGACAGCGTCGTATCAGAACAGGGATCATTGATCCCCATTATGACATTCTGCAGCATTTTCCGTACATTTTTCTTTGTTTAGTGAAAAGGAATTCAATTAGAATAAAACAGCTCATGCAAGAGAGCCAAGATCAGAAGATAAAGAACGTCTGTATGATTTTACCAGGTTTCTTTGCTCATCTGAATAAATTGATTTCCTTTTATTTTGTTCTAATGTGGTCTCTTTAAAATGCATGGTTCTTTTAAAGATTACAGAGTTTATAAAGAAGTATGTCAGTATAAAAATAACATTTTTAATAGTTTACATACCTCTGAGAATATGAAACAGATATTTTCAATCATATTAGCAGCTCTGAATTAACAACTCTTGAATCAGAAATTACTCCCGTAGACACCGATATGAAATTTGAGCTGGCATGTGTTAATGTGACTTGGCGCCAACATTAAAGTTGGAGTTTAAAGAGCTCCAGGTGACCATTTCAGTTCTAAGGTATTTATAGGTCTGTGATCACAGCTGTGCTCTTTTCCAGGCTCCTTATGTCAGTGGAGAAAGCAAGCACTGGGGTTTACTAAAACTTTTACTTCTCAACTGTGCCAGATCAAGCAACAAGTCTGGCATTGAGGGAATACAGCTGTTTGTGCTGCATCCTAAAGAGCAGGTCCCGCTCTCAGTCACAGTGGTGGAGGCGCAGCAATTTATAAAATAGTGACGGCATATACGATAGTGCTGTCCAATCATTATGATCTAGATTCAGAGGTCCCAAATTGTTTCTTAGAATTCCATTAAAAGGTGAACAAGTTGTAGAAGACTACTTACTGAGTGACCACTACCTTATATTAAGTGATCTCTATAATATCTTTCTTTTCTCTAGTGGACACTACTAGACCTTCAGGGCAGAGACAACTCATTCAGCAAAGTAACTTTTGCCCCAGTCATTTTATAGTGATCATGCAGATTGGAGACCACAAATAGACCGACTCAACGACCAACTTGTACATCAGAATATTGAAGGCCGCAAACATGTAAAACTGCACAGTGTAGGGTGTCACTTGTGTATTGTTAAAGCTCATTTGTTCCCATGTGGCAGACATAGATGAAAGGGTAGGGTATATTTCTAAGTGAAGACTGAACGAAAGCAGCATGAAAATAATGGGAGGGAGGATCCACTTGCTGGAAATGTGAGAAAATAGTTACCGTAATTGGTTGGGAAGAAGGTGGTGTGGAATATACATATTGGAAATATATAGCAGGAGGGATCATGGGGGAAAAACAAAGTGGGAGGACTGTTTTTAGAAAGCATGGGTCTGCTCTCCTGAGGGCACGAGTGGCATATATAGGCATTTTATGGCATGTAGGGTGCGGAGGTAATTTTCAGGCAGATTTGTTTTTCTTGTTCATGTGTATGTGTTTTAGACCCGGCTGAGATCCCTTTCAGACTGGCGGCCCGACATTGCTGTTAAGTCGGCACTTGGAGATGAGATGTTTGACTGCACTCTTAAACAAGGCACAATTTAGGCAAGTCCTATAAATTTATATAGTGCAGCTATGGGGTGATTTTTGGGTTGTGGGTCCCCTGGATTGCTTTTGATCGGCGACTTTAGGGCATCGCATTATAAGATTTTTCCTTTTTTGCACTTTTAGCACCTTTATTGTTTGTTTATTATATATGTAACATTTTCACACATCTATTTTTCCTCTCACTTCTAACATATGCAGTAGCTGCTCCTATCTATCTAACACTCTTTTACACTTCACCTCTCTCACTAAAGTGATGCCCTGCGGTGGCTCAGATGGGCTGGTTTGGGCGTCACCCGCGCCCTGGTCTTTAACCCCAGTATGTTAGGGACCTACCCTAAGAGGTTACCTGGACGTGGTCGGTAGGCCCATAACCTTGGCCATGATTATGTTAAAACCTCTATTTACTGCAAATATTTATTATATATGTAATTAGTAATGTTAAGTTGTGCACTTGTAATTTTGCCTTTTGTGTCTGCAACATTAATCTCAACAGGTAGCACCTCACATTATTTATATTCAGGGTGTGCAGTCTAGGGCGCTTCTCCAATTATTGTACCACACCAGCCTTTATAACAAGACATATGAGAGACAAAGCTTCCATGTGTGTTACAAACGGACATCACATTAGGGATGTGCAGGCTCGGATGGGTTCGAATTTGCACGCAGAGTTCGGATCTTACCCTCCAAAAATTGGATCTCAGAAAGAGGCAAAACATCATCTTTCATGGACAAACATCATCTTCCATGGACTTTTGTCAAGGAATGATGATGTTTGTCCATGAATGATGACATTTTGCCTCTTTCTGAGACCCGACTTATGGAGGGAAAAAGCAGAACTCGGCTTGCAAATTCGAACCTATCCGTGCCTGCACATCCCTACATCACATGTATGCTTAGTGTGCGAATGTAATGGAAAAATGATCTGGGTCACATTGAATTCAGCGCGATCTCCCGCTAGACCTTTGAACGCACTTCCGGGTATAATGGAGCGTACACACGGTCAGATTTGTCAGACTTGTCAGATTTGTCAGATGAACGACTGAACGATTAAACGATTTGAACGATTTGGACGATTTGACCAAAGTTTTGAACGATTTGAACGTTTTGAACGATTGAACGATTTTTGACTGCATTAAAATGAATGGAATCGTCCAAGTCTGACTGCAAACCCATCAGATGTCAGATATCGTTATCTGACAAACGGGAACGCGCATCGTTGATCGTCCATCGTTCAGGCATGTCAGATATGAACGATTTTCCTTCAGATATTAACGACTGAACGATTTTTAAATCGTTATCGTCCATATCTGAAGAAAAAATCTGATCGTGTGTATGCACCATAACAGTAAATAAACTTTACTTTTGCTCATACCTCTTTGGGGGCGAGAGGAAACAAATATATATTTCTTTCTGTACCTCCTATGGGAGGTTCCTATGGCTCTTATGTGACCTTACGCTGAATTTGATCGCCCCCATTGCATGATATCAAACTATTCCAAACACAATGCTTTACTGTAATTATAAACTTCACTCACTAAGAATGTCATTTTCTACCTTGGCTCTTGGCAATTTCACTAGTACAAAAAAAGAAAATGAATAACTTCATATGATTGCATTTACTTATACCTAGGATTATCTATATTGCATACAGTATATGACAACAGGTATCCGACCATAAAATGGAAGCTGCTCAAATCAATTTGGCAATACTCTTCAGGTGCACGAAAAGGAGAGGTCATACTAAACTCTGAATTTCTATTACCATATAGTTTTCATGTATTGTTGCAGGTACAATATAGGGCCATATTCAATATGGGGCGAAAAGTCCGTTATCGGCGATAATTTATCGCTGCTGACGTCATTTTCGCCTATTTCCAATATCCCCGTATTCAATTACATTGACATTTTGCCGGTGCGAAAATTCAATGTAAAAAACCGGGATAATTTATCACCAGCCTTTAGCTGGCGAAAAAAAGTGCAGAATTGGGGTTTAGGGGTGTAGGCTTAAAAAAAAAAGTCTGCACCCCTGGGAAAGGCCCCTAAAAATGATCTGTGTCAAAAAAAGCAAACAAAAAATATAAAAAAATAAAATAGGGACACCTCAAAAAATTAACTAATTTTGGGATAAAAAAAAAAAAAAGGGGGGGGGGGGACAAACTATTAAAGTACCGAAATGAATTTAAGAGGGGTTCCCAAGTATGCGGAAGGTGTTTTACAGAATGTGGGTAGTAGCGGCAGGTGCATTTTTTCAGAAATGTGAAAATTAACTTTAGGGACTTAAAAATATGCTTGCACCCATTTTCATGTACCCCAAATTTCATGGCCATAGATTTTTTTTTGGCCAACAAAAAGTGCTATTCTTCACCCCTTCTTCATAGCCGCAATTATGTACCTGCCGCGGCTATTATAAACCCCGGTTTCCTTCAGCAGGCAAAAATTGGGGTACCCATAGTGATCTCCCATGTCTAGAGATCTTTAGGGGGGTCCCAGGAACAATTCCAGAAAATTCCTGTTTTTTGGCGAAACTTACCTTTCCGCCAGCTCCCGTTTTCATTGATTCCTAATTGAATACGGGGATAAAGCGGGCACGCGCCCGATACTTTATCCCTGGAAAACCTGCGATTTGCACACTAAGGGGGGTATTCAATTTGGAGCGAAAAGTCTGTGCTGGAGGATTTTTAGGGGATACTCCCCTTTCTGTTTTTCTGTTAGGTATCCGACCATGCTCACACCTGATCAAAGCTGTAGTTACCCCATATGACCTATGTCTGTGATGATATACCTGTCTGTTCAAGCAGAACTAGATCTTAGAATTTGGAGTTTAAGTGAACTAAACTCCATAAATTCACAAAGTACAGTTATTACAACTGGCAGCTCTGAGTTCAAAGTCAGAACAGTAATGCTTCAGCTATTGACACAGATTCTTAAATCCACAAGCAATAAACACTTGGGGAAAAATAACATATCAGTGACAATGTATTCGGTCAGTCACCAACACTTCAGCAGCACATAGATCTCCGGCGATTACAATAGCTTCAATTGTTATTATTTAATAACAATTACTTTCGCAGCAGGAAAGTTTATCGCTTTTTAGATCATATATGCTTAAATCAAACTTGGATATTTATTTATTAACAGTTAACTATATAGTGCCGGCATATTCTGTTGCACTTTACAACACTGACATTTTTAACACTAAAGCCATTGTGCAGATATTTAATTCATATACACGATAGATCTATGCATGAATCTAGAAACTACAATATTGTAAAACCATAAGAATGAGTTGGTCTCATTCTTGGTGCTATAAAAGTCTCTGCTCTTCTAGGAAGACTTTCACTATATTTCAGAACATGACTGTGGTAATTCGCATCCATTCAGCAACAGGAGCATTAGTAAGTTCAGCAACTGATGCTGCATGATAAGACCTGGCTCACAGTCAGCGTTCCAATTCATCCCAAAGGCGTTTGTAAAGGTAGAGGTTAGAGCTCTATTCTATGCAGTCAAGTTCCTCTATACCATTATATTTTAATGAACCTTACTTTGTGCACAGAGCTTTTTACACTAAAACAGGAAAAGGCTTTTCCAAATGATTGCCACAAAAATGCACAGAGTTCTGTAGAATGTCACTGTATGATGAAGCAATACAAATTGTCCCTTCACTGTAAGTAAGGAGCCCAGGCCAAACCATGAAAAGCCGCTCCAAAACAATATTCCTTCCCCTCCAAAGTTTAGTTAGCAGTATTTATTTGGGCAGAAAGTGTTTGTTTGGTGTCAGCCAAACCCAGATTCATCCTTTAAATTTCCAGATGGTGAAGAGTGATTTGCCACACCAGAGAATGCAGTTCCACTGCTCTAGAGTCCAATGATAGTGAGCTTTACACCACTCTGGCCAACATTTGGCATTGCACATGATGATCTGAGGTTTGGGCACTTCTGCTTGGCCATGGAAATTCAATCCACAATGCTCTCAACAAACAGTTCTTGACATTGCTTCCAGGTGCTATTTGGAACTTGGTAGTAGTGATTGGAACCAAAAATAAACATTTTTCCATGTGCTACACGCTTCAACACTTAAGCTGGCCACACACTAGACCAACTTTCATCCGACCAGCCAACTTGTTGATTGGTTGGAATGAAAATCTGGTAACGTATGGGAGTAACTGATGATCAGCAATTTGCTCCTAAATGCCAGAAAACAGATGAAAATGACGTCAGACAAGTTTGTTAAATGTTTTATCTAAACTATTTGTTCAAACAACAGTTTTGGTCCATTTTCCAGCATTTGGGAGCAAATTGCTGATTGTATACCTTACCAGATTTTCATTCCAAACAATCAACTAGTTGGCTGGTTGGACAGATAATCTTTAGATGTGTAGCCAGCTTTAGTCATCCAGTTCTGTGAGCTTGTGTGTCCTACTTGCTCTGCGTCAGAGGTGTTGTTCCTCCTAGACAATTAGACTACAAAATATAAGCACCTTCAATTAACCTAGCAGGGTAGAAATATGTAGAACTGACTTGTTTCAAAAGTGGCATACTGTGACAGGACCACATTGAAAGTCACTGAGCTCATCAGTATGACTGCTACTGCTCTTTGACTATGGATGTAGCAAGTCTCTATTCTTTATTTTAGGCACCAGTTAGGAATAGGTGTGGCTGAAATGGCCACAAAGGCCATGTAGTATATATTATACCTCCAAAGGTTTATGCTAGTATATTCAGTTAAAAGTGCATTCAAATATAGTCATTCCTGTTAAAATACCATTTGTGCCAGGAATATTGAATGCCTAGTGGACTAGCTCAATTTCTGATATTTTTTTGGAACAGGGTCGGTAATTTAGCTGGAGAGAATTTATTACCAGTTATTTATATAGCGCATACATATTCCACAGCGCTTTACAGAAAATATTTGCCCATTCACTTCAGTGCCTGTCCGAGTGGAACTAACAATCTATATTCCCTACCACATGCTCAAACACATACACACTAGGGTTAATTTGTTGTTGTGAGCCAATTAACCTACTAGTATATTTTTGGAATGTGGGAGGAAACACACGCAAGCACAGTGAGAATATACAAACTCCACACAACAAGGGGTATAGTGGGAACCAAACCCATGACCTCAGTGGTGCGAGACAGTATTGTTTTCACTGACACAGTTCCAAACTCCCCCACCCCATCCACAGCACCAGACTCTCCTCACCTGTTGCCTCCTGCTCTCTTCCCTCACACAGCTCCAAACTCACAGGTTCCCTTTCCTGGTCTCTCCCCTAACACAGCTCCAAACTCCCCCCACCCACCCAGGTTCCATTTTTCCTGCGCTCTCTCTCTTCTCATAGCTCCAAACTCTCCCTCCCATCTACAGTACCCCATCCCATAGTGTCTAGAGCGCGGAGGAACTATTGAGTGACAGATTGGCAGTTTGGTGAATGCGAAGGGGGCATTACTGTGTGGAATAAATAAATATGTAAGGGACATTACTGTGTGGAATAATAGATATGGGGCATTACTGTGTGGCATAATGGGTAAGGGGCATTACTGTGTGGCATAATGTGTAAGGGCCATTACTGTGTGATATAATTTGTAAGGGCCACTACTATGTGTTATAATGTGTAAGTATCTCTACTGTGTGGCATAATCTGTATAAAGGGCTCTACTGTAGGGGCTCTACTGTGTGACACAATGTGAATAAGGGGCACTACTGTGCGGTGTAATGTGAATAATGTTGCACTACTGTATGGCGTATTTGAGCTTGGGGTACTGTTGTGGGGTCACACAGATTCCCTACAAGACTACACTCCTTTTTTGGGCAGCGGCGTCGCTATTAAAGCAATTGAGTGGGAGGGGGGAGCATACCAATGCTCTTTCTGGCTAATGGCACCAAAAGGTCTAGTTACGGCTCTGAACATTGACCTTGACCTCTAAAGCTGAGTACACACTACTCGATGTGTACCCAGCACAACATTGTCAGTGATGGGACCTTGCATGTGGTAAGTGCATACAAACTTGCCAGTGCCGAGTCCAACAGGGGGGATGCAGCATGGCATTATTTGCAACATCCCCCTTCGGCCCTGCAGCAGGGCCATCGGGCGATGTCGCTAGCAAAGCGTGGTAGCGTGCATATCATGGGTGTACACTAGGCGATGTACCCGATATGTCGCAGGATTGGTCGACATATCGTGTAGTGCAGTGGTTCCCAAAATCTGCGCCTTGGCACCCTGGTGTGCCTTGGGACACTTGCAGGGGTGCCTCAGGTTGGTGGTTCAGCACCAAATCAAATTATTTATGGTCAATATAATGTAAATGTGTGGGCAAACAAGTGCAAACCTGTCCACCACCACATTACTGAACCTAAGGATGACAGGTCAGAACAATTTACTTCAACTTTACTTAATTTTTTTCTGAATTTCTCAATAACTTAGGGGTACCATGAAAACAATGCTGATACTCTAGGGCAGCGTGATTCAAAAAAGTTTGGGAACCACTGGTCTAGTGTGTACTGAGCTTAAGGCAATGGCTGTACATGAACCATGCCAAGAAAATGTCATTAAAAATGAGGTGCGATGCTCAAATTATTCATTGCACCATGACAATGATATCCTGTGGAGCTCTCATGGGACAGCCATTGATTAAATCGGATGTTTGCAACCACAGGTTGACATTTGTAGCTAATTTGTCTGCAGTTATTTGCTTATTTCCCTTGCAGTTCCAATAAATACACTGATATGTAGTATGAGCGTTGTGAGCTGGAGGCAGGTAGGCGGGCCCTGGGTCTCTCTAACCGCAACTAACAGCTCTCAGGGGGAGTAGTGCCTCCTCTCATCTCTAGTGCGCCATCTCTGGGGTCAGTATTTAAGCCCAGTTTATGATAGATAGATAGATAGTGCACTTTTCATATACAGTACATGCTTAACATGCATGAGTGCACTGTTGGGGTTTAAATAGCCTTAATCTTTCCATCTCTCCAATTAAGACCCAGTAAAGCAATAAACGCAAATGCCACCAGTCACCCATATAAAACTGGGCACGGTATCAGCTCTTATCCACCATGTTTCTATTTAGTGTCTAAAAGTATGTACGGTACAAAGTTCAAATAAACACAAGCAGTGACACCATGACTAATCTTTGTTTCCATCAGCAGATCTCTGCCTAGTGCATGGACCCTGCTGCACGCTAGAAGATGTTTCGTACGAATGATAACTAGCTACAGCTGGCTTTCACAGCTATAAAAAGCACTAATGAAAACGTAAATACTGGTTTCACTGCCCCCTAGCCAGTACGTCAAGGCTGTGCAGTGGACTACCTTTTGCTAATTCTCTGTGTGAATGAATTTGCTGATCAAAACCAGCTCTCTCTGGTTCTCTGAAGTTTGTTTACTGAACAGCGTGTGCTGAGGCACATACTGGAGGTGGGGGAGCGAGCATGACAAGGGAGGGAAGAGGGGGAGTAAGCAGCAGAAATCACATGATGCCCTGGATTCTGCAGCCAACATTCCTGACAGACTGAATGTAACCCTAGCACAGAACAAATAGGAAATGGAAAGCCTGTAAATCAGGAAACCGCTGACTTACCGTAATAAAAAAAATAATAATCTCCACGACAGACAAATTAACTAATTACTTAACTCTTACACACTAGAACTATTCCTTTCTCTAGTTTAGTAACTTATCACTCAATATAAGGTGTTGCAGAAACATCAAGTATAGACTTCATACTTTCCAACTCTCCCTGAATGTCAGGAAGACTCCCTGAAATAGTAGCAAACTCCCTGACTCCCTGAAGTGCCTAGCAATCTCCCTGACTGCACCTTACCCAGACTTGCCCACCCTCCCTATTCGTCCGGGGGCCTCCCGACAATTGGGTGCTGCACCCGGCCCCCCGGAAAGGTGCCGACCTCGGCGCAGCAACAATAGAAATCCCCGCAGCGGGGGCAGTGATGCGATTCGCGCTGACGTGTCATCGTGGCCCCGCCCCCTGCCTCACAATGCCGTAAATGTTGGCATTGTGAAGAGGGGGGCGGGATCACACCCCATGCCAGATCCCTTCCGGAAGGAGGGAGCTGAAAGTAGGCAAGTATGACCTTACCCCCATTATGTAGCGGTTATATACTTGAAAAAAAATCATATAGTATTTTTCTACATTAGTTATAAGCCACAACAATCCCTCTGCTAAATGCACTTTCATATACAGTTTCTCTTGGCCACTTATACAGTACGGGACCCTTTGTAAAACACAATACATGAGTAAGCCCTGAAAAGTATCAGCGTGTTTTCATCAACAAGTAGATCTTACTAACTGCTTTCCTCTCAGATGTAGCAGTACACGTCCACTTTACCACGCGCTCATAGGTGTTGCCTTCACAATCACCCTGAAATGCTTTTTCAAAAGTAGGCAAGTATAGATCGTATGACAAGCTGCATAGACATTTCTCACCAAATATTTTATTTATTAACAGTTTCTTATATAGCACAGCATATTCTGTTGTGCTTTACACTTAGAAACAAATGGAACAAAACTGGGTAATAACAGACAGATATATAGGTAAGAAGGCCCTGCTCGTAAGCTTACAATCTATAGGGAAATATGCATTGACACACAAGGATAGGTGCTATATATTAGATTTTGATCCAATCAGAATGCTGAGTTTCTTGGTGGGCTGCATGATAGAATATAAACATGGATAACTTATACACAAACATTAAAACTGTCATATGAAATTATCAACTAACTTTCAAATACTGCTCTTCTTTATAACTTGCAACCTGTACTTTAAGAGAGTGTATCCAGTGAAGGCACCATAGTGAATAATGTTACAAGTGGCGGTTGGTCCTTCTGGCTTATGGTATTTCTTATTTCGAAGAATTACTGAACTAAAAAGTCACTAATGCAACTACAAGTTCTCCAATAGCATTCACTATGCTTCACATTATGACAGCTAGCAAGACCTTCTCAAAGCAGAGCATTTGGTTAACCTATAATTACAGATCACTAGGTGAGAAGTAATTATCATCCACTTATAGATGATCTGCTGGCTCAGGCACTACAGTCAGGTGCATAAATATTGGGACATTGACAGAATTTTCAGATTTTGGCCTCTATTCACCACCACAATGGTGAGTAGAAACAAACAAGATGTGCTTTAACTGCAGACTTTCAGATTTAATTTGAGGGTAATTACATCCAAATCGGGTGAACGGTGTAGGAATTACAACAGTTTCAATATGTGCCTCCCACTTTTTAAGGGGCCAAAAGTAATGGGACTATCAACTCAAAAGCAATTTCATGGACAGATGTGGGCTATTCCCTCGTTATTTCATTATCAATTAAGCAGGTAAAAGGTCTGGAGTTGATTCTAGGTGTGACATTTGCATTTGGAATCAGTTGCTGTCGACTCTCAATATGAGATCCAAAGAGATGTCACTATCAGTGAAGCAAGCATCATAGGCTGAAAAATCAAAACAAACCCATCAGAGAGATAGCAAAAACATTAGGTGTGGCCAAATCAACTGTTTGGAACATTCTTAAAAAGAAAGAACTCATCGGAGAGCTCAGCAACCCCAAAAGACCCGGAAGACCACGGAAAACAACTGTGGTAGATGACAAAATAATTATTTCCCTGGTGAAGAAAAACCCCTTCACAACAGTTGCCCAAATCAAGAACACTCTCCAGGAGGTAGATGTATATGTGTCAAAGTCAACAATCAAGAGAAGACTTCACAAGAGTGAATATAGAGGGTTCACCACAAGATGCAAACCATTGGTGAGCCACAGAAACAGGAAGACCAGATTAGAGTTTGCCAGACAACATCTAAAAAAGCCATTACAGTTCTGGAACAACATCCTATGGACAGAGGAGACAAAGATCAACTTGTACCAGAGTGATGGGAAGAGAAGAGTATGGAGAAGGAAAGGAACTGCTCATGATCCAAAACATACCACCTCATCAGTGAAGCATGGTGGTGGTAGTGTCATGGCGTGGGCATGTATGGCTGCCAATGGAACTGGTTCCCTTGTATTTATTGATGATGTGACTGCTGACAAAAGCAGCAGAATGAATTCTGAAGTGTTTCGGGCAATATTATATACTCATATTCAGTCAAATGCTTCAGAACTCATTGGACGGCGCTTCACAGTGCAGATGGACAATGACCCGAAGCATACTGCAAAAGCAACCAAAGAGTTTTTTAAGGCTAAAAAGTGGAATGTTATGCAATGGCCAAGTCAATCCCCTGACCTGAATCCGATTGAGCATGCATTTCACTTGATGAAGACAAAACTGAAGGGAAAATGCCCCAAGAACAAGCAGGAACTGAAGACATTTGCGGTAGAGGCCTGGCAGAGCATCACCAGGGATGAAACCCAGCGTCTGGTGATGTCTATGCATTCCAGACTTCAGGCTGTAATTGCCTGTAAAGGATTTGCAACAAAGTATTAAAAAGTGAAAGTTAGATTTAGGATTGTTTAGTTTGTCCCATTACTTTTGGCCCCTTAAAAAGTGGGAGGCACATATAGAAGCCGTTGTAATTCCTACACCGTTCACCTGATTTGGATGTAATTACCCTCAAATTAAATCTGAAAGTCTGCAGTTAAAGCACATCTTGTTTGTTTCATTTCAAAGCCATTGTGGTGGTGAATAGTGGCCAAAATATGAAAATTCTGTCAATGTCCCAATATTTATGGACCTGACTGTATGTCTAGGTGACAGCTTGATAAAGACAGATGAGATGTGAAAAGGCCACTACACACGGAATGATATTGCACACAATCCAACGCATTGGAACGATAAACCAGCAATATCGTTCCATGTGTATGCACGATATTGTGCATTGCGCACTCCCGTGGGGTCAACTGTCGCTTCGCCTGATCTTTCTGCATGTATAACAGATCAGGCAAAGCGACTGACGATCCCATGCAGTGCTATGCTGGAGGGCCCGGCATATCGGGTGTTCGGGCACCGGATCGCCCGATATGTCGGCCCTCGGATAGTCGGTCGCATAGGTACCGTGTACCCACCTTAAGATAGACTGGTGTATGCAGAAAATAGGCGTCATTTATTACTATCTTACAATATCACCTTCTCCCAAGTGTTTTTCCTCCAATACAGACCATTATTTCCCTACCCTCCCACATGACACCTTCCACCAGGTACAAAATGCTCTGCGCCTGGACTTCCTTCTTAATTTATGATTGCAGCCACCTGTGTTAATTGATGAGAAGGGTGTTTCAACACAGGTGACTGCAATCATAAATTAAGAAGTCTAGTAGTAAAGAATTTTGTACCTGGTGGAACGGGTCATGTTGGAGGGTCTGGATTTCCCAAAGTTAGACTGGAGAGTGAGAAAATGGAGAGAGATAAAGTACCAATCTGCTCATAACTGCCATGTTACAGGCTGTGTTTTTTAAAAATGAGTAAGGCTCTGTACACACGTAAAGATTTTCTGTCCAACCATCCAACTAGTTGATTGGTTGGATTGAAAATCTGGTAAGGTATGAAAGCAAATGACAATCAGCAATTTGCTCCCAAACGCCGAAAAATAGACAAAAACTGTTGTTTGAACAAATTGTTTAGATCAAACATTTAACAAACTTGTCTGACGACCACTTTCATCTGTTTTCTGGCATTTAGGAGCAAATTGCTGATCATCATTTACTTCCATACCTTACCAGATTTTCATTCCAACCAACTAGTTGGCTGGTTGGACAGATAATCTTTAGATATGTGGCCAGCTTTACATAGGAAATTACCTCAGTCATATTCAGTAGTGAAAAGTACACTGGAGTAACAAACAATGAAATGCAATAAAATTTCACTACATTAACGCCAACAGAGGTTTTTATTTAGCTGGTTATGACCTCAGAACTGTGATTGTAAAAATCAACACTATGTGAACACCAGCACCACCAAATTTTCCTTGCACTGCATAGAGGTACGCAGGAAAACTGATATTGGGTTCTGTATTCTGCAGCGATGTACATAGCTGAATTGTGGAGAACTGAATATTGTAATTAGAGCAGTAGTAGTGAAAAAATTAATTATGGATATCTCTCCATTAATAAAATATACTGGAGATTAAAACTGTTACAGCCTCAATTAAAAGCATCATATACGTAATCTATAATATGACTGTACTCCAAGTAAATTTCCTTTTAAATGATGCACAGGTTCTCAAACTTGGTCCTCAGGACCCCAAATAGTGCATGTTTTCTAGGTCTCCTCGCAGAATCACAATTGCAATAATTAGCTCCAGCTGTGGATCTTTTAAAATGTGTCAGTGAGTAATAAATACACCTGTGAACCTGCTAGGTGACCTGGAAAACGTGAACCGTGTGGGGTCCTGAGGACAGAGTTTGAGAACCACTGATCTAAAGGAATAAAAGTGAATAGCATAAGTATTCTATAATTATTAAAACACAATCACACAAAAGTTAAAAAAAGGGAAGTTGAGAACACAACACTGAAATAACTAAGTAACAGACAGAGCAACATACGCCATGTGGAACTATTCTGTACACACTACGTCAAAACACTTACAGCAAGTGGTCAGAATAAACCAGTTTATGATACTTAGTCATCACAGCCATCTCCCCTTTAATGCCAGGATGTGCGAGAGACATACGGAATGTTTAATTTCTTTCATGACTAGTTTTTACAGTATTTAGACCAAAGTCAAAACAAACCAGAAAAACACCCCCAGAAAATGACAAAACAGCAGGTGATATAGGATGAAACCAATGTTTCTCTATATCCTTATTTACATAGCAGCTCTGTTAGTCAATGCCCCAGTCACTGGGGTTTTAAGAGCATGACACAGGCTTCTTCTGATACAGAATATCCAAATGCTGACAAATGAATTGACTGAAGAGGCTGCTATGTAAATTATATTTTCCATGAGTCTCATTAGAAAGCCTTATCTGCATATTTTTCCAAGGAAACATTTCCTCACTATTGCTACTCATTCTTCTAATTTCAATAAAATAATCTATCTGCAGGATACTCTGAAGTCTGAACCTGTAGAAACTCGCAGGCCTAGCATGGAAATTTGCATTAGACAGATGTTTATTCAATTGCCTGTAAAGGTGCCCATACACGGTGTGATGCACCATGTAGTGCGACTGCCGATCTGTCAGCATATGGATCGCGCTGTCACCGCCGGCAATTGTGCGGTACCCGCTGACCGCACTATATGCCAGCTCCCCCCTCCTCCATCTGAATGGGATCGTACATCACATCCCAGATCAGATGAACATGCGGGAAGATCTGGGGATGCGATATACGATCCCGCGGGAGCACGCAGCACAATATCAGGAACGATATCGTGCCCATACACAGCACAATATAGCACCTATATAGTGCCGATCCGTCGGATCGGCACATATATATCGTGCCGTGTATGGCCACCTTAAGACTACTCTATCATTACTCATAGTTTTAATAGATTTTAAATAATCCACGTAAGCCTCCTAACTGGATTCGATTAGTGGCGATACCTGTAATTTAGTAATTTGTATGCCATATATACTCTATTCCCAAAATGGTATATTTTAATATACATCCCTAAGGTGCCATTGCTGATGTTCTAACACAATCGCACGGCACATTGCCCTCAATTCGCCACTAATTGGGTCAACCACTAAGAGTATAAGCTAAGGGGCATATTCAATTACCTGCGGTGTGTTTACAGTGCAAGTAAAGCTCCAGGTTTAATTATTCAGTTAATGTCAATTCCCCACGCGGTAAACCTGCAGGCTAGCCCATAGATTCCATGCTAAGTACTGGAATCCATGGGTTTCCCCACAGGTTAAGTCCCAGAGGGTGCATTTTAACGCAGAATTTTTGCACCCTCTGGGGCTTGACATGCGGGGATGCTGCGCTAATTGAATAGGTTCAGCCGGACAGTTAGCTGCGGGCAAACCCCATGGCCAATTGAATATGCATGCAAATTTGTACCCCGCTAATAAAAAGACCACATGACAACTGGACACAGATACTGCTTTTATAGCTAAATTCCAGGCATGGGCCAGAAGGTCAGAACAGGGTTCTAAACCGGATCAGACCTGGAATTTAGTCGGTGCCGACCCAGGATATTCCTGAGTAGGCACCGTTCACACCGGAGCCGGGTCTGCAGTGACCCGGCTCTTCAGGCATGGAAGTGGACGCTTGGAGATGACGTCATCTCCAAGCACCACTGAAGCCGGCCAGCATGTGGCACACTCCAGGTCATCGTGCCCCAGATCGTGCTGTTTACACTGCAGGGTTTCACGGGTTATTCCCATATTAAACCCTGCAATTTACCTGTGTTGGATTGCCGGGTCACTCGACCCAGAAATCCAACCCTCTCCCCTTTTACACCAAGGAGCTACCCGGGTTAACCCTGCAATAACCCGGGTTTTAGCTCTGGTGGAAAAAGGTGTATTAAAAAGTCCAAGGCCGGTGGGATAGCAAAGCATATACTTCAGCAGCATGATAGCACAGTAGTTAGCATTGGTGCCTCACAGGGTGGGGCTTCAATGCCAACCAGGGCACTGCGTGTGTTTTACCCTACAGTTCAAAAACACACAATGTACAACACTGCATAACAATCTATGATAGAATGTTATTGTCCATCTAACACTAGAGATGTTGAATCTTTCATTACCTATAAAATTAGGTTAGATAGTGAAATGTAATTCAGGTATTTTCAATTAAATATATTTTAGTTCTTCCCACAGGGGTAGATCCTTCAAAATTATAAAAGGCTTTAAAATAATGACATCTGAGTGTCAAACGTTGGAATGGTTCCCCGAACCACCAAAAAAAACCCAAGTCTGAATTATTGTAAAAAGTGACTAACACCATAAATCAGAGTTCCCCAAACTTTGCCATTTCAGTCCAGGTTTTAAGGATATCCATGATTGAACACAGGTGACTTAGGGCCTGATTCAGCAAAGAACACACGAATGCAGAAGCACGCACCCGGCCGCTGCGAGAATATGCTAATGATTTCATACGTACGGCAATCAGAGCACAAAGATGCAGATGCCCAGCACTACATAATGCCGCCCCTTTTACCCTCCGCTAATGTCCGTACTGATGCGCAAGGGTGAGAAAACATTGGGAACATCGAGTAACATCGGATTTGACGCAGACTAGAGGTAGACCTAACCCTGCCGCAGGAGTTGAGACTTCCAGCACGCAGAGGGACGCCAGGCTTCTTCCAGCATCTCAGTGGCTAATTTATGCATGCCCCTGTAACGGGGTGCGAACGCACTGGCACGCCTGTGTTCGGCCGATCCCCGTATCCACCCACAAACGGCACTTCCTGTCAATCACTTTCTCCTGGGTCTGAGTATTCACTGCGCTCGCTTTTGCAGACGCAGTGAGCGGTTTGCGCACTGCGACCCAGATGCATGCCAGTAACATCGGCCGATTGTGTGCGTCTGCATCCGAGCATTCCTTGCTGAATCAGGCCCTTAATTAGTACCTCAGTCAATTTGATTTAACCATCTGGGCTGAAAGATAGATATTCCTAAAACCTGGATTGTATTGGCAGAATTTGTGTAACTCTGCCATAAAGTATAACGAGTAATGAATAGATCTAATTGGATATACATCAGCCACAGAAGTAACACCAACTTTAGACTGGGCTCAGGTTGTCCGTCAGCCTTCTGCCAGTGAAAATGCGCTTCTTGCAAGCTTTGAGAAAGCATATCTCTGTAGTTCCCGGCAAGAAGGTGCTATTATTCTGATGAGGGACTGCTTGTCAGCCATATAAGACATTCATGTGCACAGAATGTTAAATTAAAAATTCATAAAGGTCTGTAATTTGAACAAATTTAAGTAGTGATGAGTGGTGCGGAGAGCCGAGGAAGATGACGTTTTGCCTCTTTCTGAGATCTGAACTTGGTGGGAAGATCCTTTTGAGACTGCTGTTCTGCTGTCTAAATTAGTGTGGCTATTGGGCAGCTCATTGCCTTATCTCTGTGTCTAAGCTCAGTCTTAGGGTCTATTTACTAAGCAGTGTTAAGGGGCCTATCCACTAGGCAAAATGAAAGACTGAATGACTAGCGTTCAGACCTTCAGTGAACGCCGTTCAGTGCAGGCACCGCACCTCGGCAACCTGAACGTCATTCAGTGCAGGAGCCCGACCTGCTATCTCTAAACATGCCGAACCTGACGATTGTCGTCAGGTTGAGGGGCATGTTCAGTAGATAGTCAGGGTCGGCAAGGACCCAGCGTGCACGCACATCGCTGGTCCTTGCCGGCTGTCCATTACACGACTTTCTGTACGATGCGATCAAAACCTCCTGGTTTTGGTCGGATCGTGCAAAAAGTCGTGTAATGGATAGGCCCCTTAAGGAGACAAAAGTGTGAAGGATATAAGGTGCCAGCCATTCAGCTCCCAACTGTCATTTTTCAAACACAGCCTGTGACATGGCAGTTAGGAGCTGATTGGCTGGCACCTTATCTCATTTCACTGTGTCTCCTATTCCATCCTTAGTAAATAGACCCCTAACTGTTCTATTGATTTTCTAGCTCCACCCTCTGGATTCCTCTAGTAGTGTACCGTCACCAAGTCCTCGACCTTGCCTCTGCCTGAACCCTTTGCTTTGATCTGATTACATTTGTACTTAACCTGTCTATTTTTGACCATTCTTGTTTCAAATGAAGTTATATCAGTGTGCCATCGTTTCCAGCCACAAAACTCTGATTCTGATATCAGATCGTCACAGAAAAATTAGGGCCTAACATGGAGTCCATGGGAACAAGTGCACTAAAACAAGTTTCAAGAGTTTGCTAATGCTTAGCAAAGATAAAGGAACTGCAACATTGTATTCACTATGAGCAAGAACTAATAACTAATTTGAAGGAAGTCCTAAAAAAAATATTCCCCAAATGCCTCTAAAGTTCAGTGAGTATTGTCACTTATACAGAGGTTTCCAATATGCATGTTTATTTTCAAATTCAACCTGCACGGTTCATTTAGTGTTCACGCTGGACATTACTGGCGGGGCGTTGTGCCCTGCCCCTTTTGTAAATGCTGCAATGCGTCCTGCCCATTTTTAAAGTGTCAATTTGTGCCCTGCATTTCCACACAGCCTGGCGCTGCCACACACTGGGCCTGATTCTGGGCGCACACAGTGTTTACCGCGGCCACGTCTTTTTACGGTGCTTATAATATGCAAATGCTAGTTTCAGCCCTCCCCTTGTGTATTAGCGTGCACCAGAATGTGGAAGCCCAGAGACGCTGACTTTCAATGGCCGTGCACGCTGCTTACACTACTGAACAATCCACCATCGGCGCTCCATCAACACTTGCACCAGCCCTATAGCAAGTGCATTGTCTCCATCAGACCATGGCCTCTGCGTCTGAGAACTCAGCATCTTCCACTGACACACCCACAATACGCCAGATTTATTTGCATTCTCTTCAGGAAACCTACCAGACCCCACCCAGGAACTACCAGGGTTTTCTCAGGCCAGTGTTGATACCAGCGTTCTCATACGCAACAGCGTACTTGTGCATACACACAAGGTAACACATGCATCGTAGGGGTTTCCAGATTATTTTGTGCATGTGCAGTAGCAATTGCTCAACTACATGAACATTGACATTGCATGCAGGCACCTTGCACCTCTGAAATGGGCCAACTAAGTCTGGGAGCCATCACGGAGCAACAGAAGCTGGGCAAAGCAACCAGCCAGGCGCACAGCAACAGCTCAGTCCCCTGAAGGCGTACACCATTAAAGGACAAGAGGGAGGACTCCAGGAATCTGGCTCAATGTCGTTGGCAGCATACATCATGCCATGCTGAAGTGCACCGTGACAGAATGTTACCGTCCGGCCCCCAATAATTCACATTATGATTAGCGCCCTTAAAGTGAATGTTAATGTCTTCTGTCCATCCACAGACAAAATAGGAAAACTGAAAAGATTAATAAGACATCTTGACCAATATTGACAATGTTTTAAAAATTACCTTCGAGTTTTTTACCAGTTGCTGAATTGGCTTACAAGAACTCTGAACACAGCTCAATTTCACAAAAGACCCTTTTTTTGTTCACATAAGATTCTATTTAATGTTTATTCCAAATGTTCTAGTCTCTATAGTACACCAATTTAATTGTTATGATAGGAAACACAGCAAAGGCTGTGACTTTGGAAACATTAAAAAAAAGCTGCACACAGCAACCAAAGTGCTTATACCCATGTTCAGGTTGAAGACCAGGTCTGAACTTCAAACAACCAATACTTAACCCTTACTGGGTCAAAAGTTTCACATTTTTCTGCTTAAAACTATTTCAGAAAAAACCCTTTCCAGGTACAATTTTAACTTTGCCAACACCAGTCATTGTTGAAGGAAAAGAATAATTCATCACTGAGAAAATACTGAACTCTCGAATACACCAAAATATATTTTGTGAAATGAAAGCGTTCCACCAGAAGACAATTCTGGAAAAAAAAACATTAATGCTTCTAGACTAACGAGAGAGTATCAGCTAATTAGGCATCCCAATAAGCTAGATCCTGAATCATGCACAGGAAGTCTGAAAGGAGGGCAGTACTGTCATGATTTGAACTCAGTGCTCCTGTCTCTGGAGCCAGCTGCTCTGCTGACTTAGCTATTCTGGCTGTTGGACAACTCCTTGCCATCACACTGTCTAAACTTCAATGCACTGTAACTGTTCTCCTTATTTTCAGTATGTTATAGTCCCATCCCTGACATATAAGCCAGGTCCCATCATTTCCTCTTTAAGAGATTTTTGTGTTTCTGCCACTAATCCAGTTGTTGTATTCTGCCCTCTGGATCCACAACTTGTGTTCTGTTGCTGGTTTGCTTGTCCCTGACTTCTGCTTCAACCTTTGCACTGACCTGTGTACTGATCCCAAAAGTCTGTGACTATGTTTTATAATAGAATTATGTTTTATAATAGAATTTTACTGAAGAATTTAACATGCAAGAACATAACATAAACCAAAATGTAAACAGGGCTAAAAAGGGAAGAGAGGAAATCAGAATAAAGATCCTCAGACGAGGAAACATTAGAAATGGTGACATGATTACGACACTGCAAACATAATGGTGCCTATCCATTAGGCGACCTGAAAGTCTGAACATCTAGCGCTCAGACCTTCAGGTTGCCAAGGTGCGTGAAGGAGCCCGACCTCCTATCCCTGAACATGCCGAACCTGAAGAGCGTCGTCAGGTTGACAGGCATGTTCAGTAGACAGTCGGGGAACGGCAAGAGCCCAGCGTGCACGCTCATCGCTGGTCCTTTCCGGCTATCCATTACCCGACTTTGTGAACAATGCGACCAAAATCTCCTGGTTTTGGTCGGATTGTTCACAAAGTCGGGTAATGGATAGGCCCCTTAAGAAATACAAATGTAATAAGAAGAATTGTGACAGTCAAACACTGCATAGTATAGAAATGAAAGAGTAGGCTATGGCACGGCAAGGTTTTCTGTATAACATGAGGGCCAATGGAACCTTTTTATCAAAGGGAAATGAGCAGTAGAAGTTTTCTGGAAATCAATGGTTTCCATAGCATATCTTTTTACTTAAGCCAGTGGTTCCAAACTGTGTGCTGTGGCACCCTGGGGTGCCTCAGGACACTTGAACGGGTGCCTCAGGTTGGTGGTCCAGCACCAAATAAAATTATTTATGGTCATTGTGATGTAAATATGTGGACAAACAGAAGCACAAACCTGTCCACCACCACATTACTGGACCTAAGGATGACAGGTCAGCACCATTTACTTCACTTTACTACATTTTTTCAGATTTACTCAATAACAAACGTTTGGCTTAGGGGTGCCGTGAAAACAACGATGATACTCTAGGGTGCCGTGATTCAAAAAAGTTTGGGAACCACTGACTTAAGCTATAATGGTAGAGAGGTGGAGGGAAAGGAGATTTCCAGTAAGGAGAGATTACTGCTCTGGTAGCTATATAACACTACTACAAATGCATTAGAAGTCTGAAACTGTACGGCCTAATACCTGTAATGTAGAATGGCCAGCCTCAGGGAAAAGAGGACACTGGTTTGAAAATCTAGTTAAGTACTATGGGACACATCCATAACATACAAAGAGGATTACATACAATGCCACAACCTCTCCATTTGTGGACATTCTTGATACTAGCAAATCTATATCAGTCTGCCGTCATTTCCAGCCACTGATTCTGTTTCTAACTCCAGACTTACACAGTATGGAAACACACAGCCATCCAGTATACTGTTATAACAAACGGTCAAGACTACCCTACCACGATGAGTGAGAATAGTATTAGCATTTAAATACACTGTTTTCCATTTAGGTGTTGTAAAACACTGGTATACAGTCAATTGAGTGTTGTGAATTGTTTTCACTTTACACATTCAGATATAAATAGCTGGAAGTCTACAGTTCAAAAAGGCACATTCTACACTTGAAGAAGGTGCATCATTTCTACACATCTGACTTCCTGAAATAATAAACAGTTTTCAAATAAAAAAAACTATATATAGTGTTTAATTACACTGTACCTTACCATACCCTCCAACATTTCCCAGTAGGAACTCGGTACATGGGGGGGCGTGGCCACAAATAAAGGGGCGTGCCCATGGGGGCTGGAGGCATCGGGCGCTGGCTAGTTTAGAACTTGCAGTAATATACTGCATGTTCTGTACGTATACCGGCGCTGGCGCTCAGGGCAGAGAAGCACGGAGGTCGGTTGTCACTCAGCAGCGCTGCCCGTTTGCCGGTACAGACCATTAGAAAACGGTACTGTACCGGCTAAAACGGTAGAGTTGGAGGGTATGCCTTACATACATCTAAGCACACGCTGTCCCTATTCTTGGAACTCAAAGACAACACTTTGGAGTACCCTAGCTTAGGTACATTTTAGTATACAGGGGTCTATTTACTAAGCAGTGTTAGGAGACAGAGTGAAAAGTGATAAGAAAGTGATAAGGTGCCAGCCAATCAGCTCCCAACTGCCATCTCACAGGCTGTGTTTGAAAAATGACAGTTGGGAGCTGATTGGCTGGCATCTTATCACTTTTCACTCTGTCTCCTAACACTGTTTAGTAAATAGACCCCCATGTCTCCTATTGATGTACATTGTGTGCATATAAAATATATCTCCACAGAATGGATCATCTCCTTCTCCGTTCCCTAGGCAGTGATGTTGCGGTCGACATAATGTGACCAGAACTGAGAAGATAAATATTTTCCCACTGCCCCCCTGACCCAATCCACAGTGTGTTTTGAATGCTGAAGTACCCATTATTATAATCCCAGGTATTTTTGGGACTCAAAGATGTCTAGGATGCCGGGATTGGAATCTGTGTGTGAAACTAAGATGTGGTTGGTGTTGTGATTCTGTGGCGAGTTGAGCTTTTATGTTATTTATGCAAAACAATGCTAAACAATGTCACAGTGGTTCACAAATGAATAACTCAAAGATGTGGAGAAAGTAATTCTGCCAATCATATTGTTCTTAGTTGTGTTATAGCTATTGGCATGACCGCTGTCAGCGGTGGAATCTGCAAAGGTCATCAATATAACTTGGTCCTTATGAACTATGCGACCTGCTAGGATAGATCCAGGGATTGTCACATTGTGATGCATTCATCCAGCCATTGCTCCAAACTATGATGCACTTATAAGAAAGCTTAGTGGAAGCATATAAAGCAGTTCAATTTGGTTTATTTACTTCATGCTAACATGCAACTGCTTCAACTGCAGAAAACTTAGGCCCTCATTCAGAGCCGTACGCTATTTGCGGTCGTTCGTTTAAAAACAAGGGGTGGCTATTCAAATGATCCGTACGCACATTGCAGTCTGTTCACACCTCTAAGTCTGAACGAGCGAGCAAAACATACGCTCGTTTATTTGTTAAAAACGCCCCCTGGCCGTTCGCATCCTACGTCATGTCCGCTATTTATTAGATTAATCGAGTACATCGACCAGCGTATGAACTGCTCGCTATTCTTGTGGTTGGTGTTTGCTACCACAAATTTGCGTGCAGTTCTGGCTATAAAATAACCCAGTGACGTGGTCAATGACGCTGCTGTTTTAAATATACACACCCATAAAACGCCCGTTTTGACCTTTAAGCACGCCTGCGTTCGGATCTCCACTCCCCATTTTCAAACACCTTCCCCTGTTACCACCCACATACGCCTCATTCTGTCACTCAAAATAGCAGGCACTCGCTATATAGCGTACAAAGGATTTTCGGCCGCACTGACTGGTTCGCGCATGCGTACTAAAAAGCGTACGCATGCGCAGATGTGCAAACATCGCTCGGAACGAGCGTACTGCCGCTAACGAGCGGCTCTGAATGAGGGCCTTAGTTCTGGTGTTAAATCAGATAGGTATACTGACTAATACACACAGGGCCAGATTAACAGATGGGGCCATAGTACCAGGCCTCCACATAAAAATAGGCCAATCATTTGGTTGGTTGTTGAGCAGTCACCCAGCAGGCTACAAGGTTGTCCATAAATCATAAGTATTACATTTGTTTTTCTATTTTCATTTTCCATCAGTGTTTTGTAATCCAAATTTTTTTCTTATTTTGTGTCCCCACTTGATCATCTCTAATTTTGCTAAAATGTTACATGAAGGTTGGCATATGTGTCAGACTAACTTTGTGAATATTTTAGTTCACAATATAATATGCAATAGTAGCAAAACTATGGCCCTAAAAGTGGGGGCGGGTGCAACTGTCACAGTGCACAATCAGCAGGTGGGGACGATCTTCAAAATTGATCCACTTGACATGGAACGACCCTATCTTTACTTTTCTAGGGATGGGGGAGTGAAAATGTTATTTGTAAACAATAATATAAACTAGTGATTGCTGAAAACAACTTAATGGCCCTTCACAGGTGCATGAAAATGGAGGGCAGGCTCGGACTGGGCTGCTGGGGAATCGGGTAATTCCCCAGTGGGCCCCAGTACATTGTAGCCATGCCCCTTTCTGAGGGGGAGGGGCTTAGTGGGCCACGAACAGGGAGGGGGGTATGCTGTCATCAGGGTTTGACTAACAATGGTCAATAGGTGAGTGAAGCTCCAGACCCCTGCCCATTCAGCCCCTAGGCGTCCGAAGCCCTGCCTATGGCCAGTGAAGCTCCACACCCTCAGAGCAGCCAAAGCTCCGCCCACTTCACGAGTAAACTAGGTTCTGACCATTTACCCCTGTGATGCCACAAGCAGCCAGAGGAGGCAGGAGCACAGGCTGCTGCAGGCGCTCACCTGACACAGTGCACAAATACAGAGCAGAGGAGCCAGGTCCTGTAAGACATCCCTGAGACATATTAGGGATGGACGTCGGAAGCCCGGCATCTAATGGTTGCCGGGCTTCCGACATCAAATCATGCTTTGTGATGGCAAGCCATTGCATCGCAAAAATTCGATAGTATGACCATCACAATTGTTATTCTACCATCAGAAAAGGGGGGAGCCCGAGGGAAAGGGGCAGAGCCTCGTGGCTTTCAATGTCCGTGTCACTGTGGGGGTGTACCCAGCACTTTCCGAGATTCTGGGCTTCCCCCAGGCTCCCTCTACACTGAAAATAGATGCTGTGCGCATACGTCCGGCATCTATCCTCCTGCTGCTCACCCGCTGCTCTGCTATGCAGAGCACCTATAGCAGAGCACCTGTGTGCGCTCCCCCTCCCATTGAATGGGAATCAGTAAGCTGCAGCCGATGGTCAGCAAACATCAAATTTCCAGTATTCAATGGAAAAAGTACCTCCATCTAATTGTAAACATTGATGGTTGCTAACCATCGGCTTCCGATGTCTATCCCTAAGATATATCCTCTCCCTGGGCAGGACAGGTAAGTGTAACTGGTGGTGTGAAAAATGTTTTAGTGTTATCTAAGGGAGTTGGTGTATGGTGGGGCAGAAGGGTGAATTTTTTTTTTTTTCTGGGGGATGCTATGTTTTAATATTGTCTATGGTGGTGTATTAATGTATGTGTGTGTGTCGGGGTGGGGTGTATTAATATTGCATGTGTAAAGGGTGTATTCATATTTGTGTTATATGTGGGTCACTGATTTTTTTTCTGTATTATATCACGTCCACTGCAACACACTATTATATTGTGAGCACTGCAACAATCTCTGCATTATATGGAAGGTACTGCGGAACTCTCTACTATATGGCGTTAACTATGACACTCTCTGTATTATATGGCGGTCACTGTGGCACTCTGTAAATATATGGCGGTCACTGCGGCACTCTTACATTGCGGTCACTGCTGCACTTTGCATTATATGGTGAGCACTGCGACACACTGCATTATATGTTTAGCAGTGCGACACTACATTATATGGTAGGTATTGCAGCACTCTCCACTATATGGCGGTAACTGCGGCACTCTCTATTACATGGCGATACTGCGGCACTCTCTCTATTTCATGGCAGTCACTGCGGCACTCTGCATTATGACTGTCACTGCGACACTGCATTGTATGGTGGGCACTGCGGCACTCTCTGTAAATATAGGACGATCAATGCGGCACTCTATTACATGGCAGTCACTGCGGCACTCTCTGTATTACATTGCGGTCACTGTGGAATTCTCTGTATTACATGGCAGTCACTCTGCATTATATGCTGGGCTCTGCAACACTGCATAATATAGTGTGCAATGCGACAATTCTCTGCATTATATGGTGGGGACTGCGGCACTATTATATGGTGGTCACCGACTCTCTGTATTATATGGCGGGCACTGGGACACTCTGCATTATATGGTGAGCAATGCGACACACTGCATTATATGGCGGGCACTGCAACACTGTATTATGTATATGGTGGGTACTGTGACACTCTGCATTATATGGTGGGCAGTGCGGCACTCTAAATTATATAGTGAGTAATGCGACAACTCTCTGCATTACATGGTGGGCACTGTGGCACAAAGTGTAGCAGGCACTGGCACCTTAATGTAATGAGACTAACAATGGGTTTTTCCCTCACCGTACATATATTTCAGATTTTACAATGCCGATAGCTATATCCAAGGTAGCCCAAGGTAACTAGAGCTACAGCTTCTAATCCCTATGGGGGTATTCAATTACCCGGTGGGTTTCTCCTCGACTAATTACCGCCAAAAATCCCCATGGTGCGGGGAAAGGCTATTCAATTAAATAGCCTTTTTCCCATGCTGAAGAATCGGGATTCGGGCGTGGAAACCTACAGATTCCACTTAAAGCGCAAACCAGATTTTGTGTTTTTTCTGCAGACTTTACCTCGCACCTCCATGAATTGCGAGGTTTAGTCCGACTACAGAGGCTCACTCGCGGTAATCCCTGCTAACTGAATTGCTCCGGCGCAGCAACTAGACGCAGGGATAATTGAATACCCCCCTATGCCTTCTGGAGACTGGACGTAAAACTTGCTTACCTGGTTTTAAACTATAACTATAATACAGATTTAGCATTATTGTTATTTTTTATTTGGCTATGGACCTGTGCACTTTTTTTACATTTTACTTATGCTCCACTGCTAGCTAGCCACACCCCTTTAGTTTTGCACCGCCTCCCTTCAGTGGGTCCCTACCATTGCATTCCCCCGTAAGCCCTTCATGTCCCAGTCTGACACTAATGGAGGGGTTAATCTGGACAGGAAAAAATAAGAGATATGGTAAGACCTTACCTTTGTTATCTCTATTTCTACGAAGTCCATAGGGATCCACAGGAGACCTTGGGGTATAGGATGATTACGTCAGTCGTCGAGCACCTCAATAGTTAAAATTGTGTTCCCAAGATACACCAGGTCCCTCTCCTATACCCCGCCCCCATGCCAAGGCACCTCAGTTTTGTAACAAGCCAACAGCTGGAGGAGGTGGAGAAGAAAGAACCACTGGAACACACAAGTATCACATTTTCACATACAGAAGGAGACAGAAAAACCGGTGACCAGAATATATCCCATCTGCAGCACAGATGCGACAGGGTGGGAGTCCTGTGGATCCCTATGGACTTCGCAGAAATAGAGATAACAAAGGTAAGGTCTTACCAAATCTCTTATTTTCTACTGCAGGGTCTATAGGGCTCCACAGGAGACCTTGGGGATGTCCCAGAGCAGTCTACTTAAGGGTGGGGACGCTCCTGTGCAGAGAGGAGAATCCGCCGCCCGAAGGAGGCATCCTGAGAGGCAAAGGTATCGAATGCATACCACTTTAGGAATGCATGGACAGTAGACCAAGTGGCTGCCTTACACAGCTGAGGCGCCATGATGAGCTGCCCACGAGGGACCCACAGACCGAGCAGAGTGAGCTTTGACAGAGGACGGAACAGAAAGGCCCTCATGAATGTAAGCCTCTGATATTGCCAGGCGAATCCAGCCTGCCAACGTCTGCTTAGTGGCAGGCCATCCTTTCTTTCGGAAACCAAAAAAGACAAACAATGAGTCCGACTTCCGAAATGAGTTGGTACGGTCCACATAGGTCTTTAGAGCCAGTACCACATCCAAGGAGGGCTCACCAGCTGAGAGGTCTGGGGAGTTAAAGGCTGGCACTACAATTTCCTCATTAATGTGGAAGCTGGATATCACCTTAGGCAGGAAACCAGGGCGAGTACGAAGAACCACCCTGTCTCTATGAAAAAATCAGAAAGGGAGGACGACATGAAAGAGCCCCCAAATCTGATACCCTTCTGGCCGAAGCGGTCGCCAGAAGAAACACAGTTTTAATAGTAAGCCATTTTAAATCCACAGAGCCCAGTGGTTCAAATGGAAACCTGCACCTTCAGAGAAGCAAGGCGAAGACCGTGATCTAAGCCCGTCTGTAGAAATGCTAAAATCCTGGATAATCCAAATGTCTGAGGATTATAACCTCTGGGTCGACACCATTCAAAGGTCTGTGATAAATTCTCACAGAAGCAGGCTTGCATGCTCCGAGCATGGTGTTTACCACCGACCTGGAAAAACCCCTGGAACTCAATAGGGCAGCCTCAAGAGCCACGTCATCAAAGACAGACGACTCAGGTCCGGGTAGAGGCAAGGAACTTGAGATAACAAGTCCAGACGTTGAGGCAACAGCATCGGAGCGTCTATGGATAGACCGTGAAGATCTGTGTGCCAGTGACGTCTGGGCCACGCTGGAGCCACCAGCAGCAGCGTACCTCCTTTCTGCTTGAACTTCCGAATCACCCGAGGCAGAAGGGAGAACGGAGGGAACAGGTACGCGAACTGGAAGGTCCATTTGACCACCAGAGCATCTACCAACAGAGCCCCCACGTCTCTTGTCCTTGAGCCGTACCTTGGCAACTTGTGGTTGTGCCGAGACGACATCAGATCTACTTCGGGAAAGCCCCATGTGTCCACCAGAAGCCGAAATACTTCCTGGTGAAGTGACCATTCCCCTGGATGTACGTCGTGACTGCTTAGGAAGTCCGCTTCCCAGTTCAAGACTCCCGGGATAAACACCGCCGATATGGCTGGGATATTTTCCTCCGCCCTGGTCAGAATGCAGCACACACTTCCCTTAGTGCCGCCTGACTTCGAATGCCTCCTTGGTGGTTTATGTAGACTGTGGTGGCGTCGTCTGACTGGACTTGCACGGGTTTTCCGTGAAGTATGAGCCTTGCTTGCTGAAGAGCCCTTAGAACCACGCTGAGTTCCAACATGTTTATTGGAAGCACGGACTCATCTATTGTTCACCTTCCTTGGAAGATGTGTGAACCTGTCATTGCACCCCAACCCCGAGGACAAGCGTTCGTTGTCAGCAGGACCCACATCCGGGGTCCAAAAAAGACGGCCCTTGGCGAGGTGACCTGTGTGTAGCCACCAAGTCAGAGAGACGTAACTCCGGAGACAGTACCAATGTCTGGGTTCGTATCCGACGTGGAGATCCGTCCCATCTGGAAAGGATCAGTGTGTGCAGAGGCCGGGAATGAAACTGGTCATACTCCACCATGTCGAATGTCGACACCATGGAGCCCAGTAATTGCATTGCCGAGTGAATAGACACCCGGCGACTGTGTAAGCAGTTGCGAACCCGCTGCTGTAGTGTGGTTATCTTGTCCCTGGTTAAGAAAATACTCTGTTGTTGAGAATCCAACAATGCCCCAAGATGTAGCATCCTCTGTGAGGGCGTCAGCGAGGACTTCTTCCAGTTCATCAACCAACCGTGGTTTTGCAGCACTCATATTGTCAGCTGTAGATGCTGAAGAAGCAAATCCGGAGACCTGGCTAACAACAGCAGGTCGTCCAGGTAGGGCAACAGGCGGATCACCTGCAGGCGCAGTTGGGCCAGCATTACTGCCAAAAGTTTTGTGAAAACCCTGGGTGCCGTAGACAGTCCGAATGGCAAGGCCTGAAACTGGAAGTGTTGTTGTAACACTGCGAATCTGAGGTATGCATCCTGAATGTCCAGAGACACCATAAAAACCCCCAGGTTCCATAGCCAGTATAATCGACCGCAGGGTTTCCATTTTGGACCGAGGCACTCGGAGAAACTTGTTCATGGACTTGTGGTTTAGGATAGGCCTGTATGTACCATTCAGTTTTGGAATCAAAAAGAGGGTGGAATAATACCCCATTCCCCTCTGGGGAGTAGGTACCGGAACTATAACTCCCTGCAGGAGCATAGATGGTATACTTTCTGAAGTTCCAATGCCTTTTCCTGATGCCTCTGAAGTCCTGTAGGGAAGAATTGATGAGGAGGTTTGTTCTGGTAGGAAAGGGCGCACCCTTGAGAGACCACTTCCCCTACCCAAGTGTCTGTAGTGGTTTGACACCAACACTGGGCAAACTGAAGAAGTCGGCCTCCCACCTTGGGGTTCCCCAAGGAGAGGCCCACCCCGTCAGGCTGTGGGTTTAGCGTCGGGCTTAGCAGCTGGGCGCCTGGCACTCCAAGCCTGTTTCTTGGGCTTCGTGACCTTAGTTCCTGACTGTCTGGGAAAGGACTGAACCTTGGCCTTACTCTGAGGACGGAAAGTCCGAAAGGACTGAGTTCCTGATCCCGACGGCATTGCGGCCGAGAGTAAGCAGGCCGACTTGGCGGCAGCCAAAGTGTCCACGATTTTGTCTAAATCTGGTCCAAATAAGACCTGGCCATTAAAGGGTAAGCCTTCTAATCCTTTCTTGGACTCAGCATCTGCTCTCCAAGATCGCAACCAAAGAGAATATCTAGTTGATACTGCAGCCGATGAAATGCGAGATGTCAGGAGACCAACATCCAAAGAAGCTTCATTCACATATGTAGCCGAGTCTCTGAGGAAACCTACCAGTTCAATTTGTTCATTGGTAGCCTCTACAGGTAAGGACGTCTCCAAGGCATTAGTCCAATGTTCCATGGCCCTGGCCACCCTGGATATAGCCATAGCTGGCCTAGCGACACCCCCCGAGAGGGAATAAATGGACTTTAGGCATACCTCCACTTTTCTGTCCGTAACATCATTTAATGATGACATGGACAGCATAGGAAGTGTCGCACTTTTGACAAGGAGTGTAATATGTGAATCCACCTGAGGAGGAGTTTACCATTTAGAGAAATATTTTTCCTAAAACGGATAAATGGCCTCCAACCGTCTCTGTGGTTGAAATCTCCTGCTTGGAGATTTCCAGGTTTCCTCCAGATGCTCAACTAGCTGATCCGACAGAGGAAAAGCGGTTGCTGAGCTTTTAACTTCCTTAAGGAAAGCATGTCTGGATTTGGTTGCTGGGGTATCCTCGTCCCCAATATCCATTGCCACACAGACCGCCCGAATGAGGCCATGTACATAAATTTTGGACTTTGGCTCCGCCTCTTTTTGAGGGGGCTCTGTATCAGATAAGTCCTGAATTTCCCCGTAATCAGTCGACACGTCATCATGATAGTAAGTGGACTGGGACGACAGTACCTCCTTCCTAGCGGTACTCTGGAAGGACTCCCCCTGTAACACCTCCGTCAGGTTGTGTACCGTATTGGAGAGAGTATTAACCCATACAGGTTCAGGTGACGCCTGGTAGGGAGAAGGTTGTAAAGGCATATTATGAGCCACAACCAACTGTCGGGTAATTCCCTGTGACGTAGATGGCATAGCTACCTGCGGAGCGTACCCCAAATGTAGGGCCACTTGAGGTGCAGCAAGCCGAGCCATCAGGGTAGTTAGTGCTTGTGCAAAACAAGCCCAGGGCGGCTCTTGAGAAGAGCTGGGCCCAGCAGGTAGTCCTGCATTTCTAGTACACAGGGTACACAATCCTCCCACAATAATCTCTCCCTCCTTTATTCCAGCCAAACACCTGTTGCAGGACTGTGTGAGGGGAATATCAGCTTGTCCAGTATCACTGCCAGACATGATGAATGTATGTGTCAACTCCTCAGCTCAATAACAACTGAACTGTGAAGTAAACTAACCCCTGAGCAGCCACATCACTGCAAGGGATAGTGAAAGTACAGGGATAGTTAAAATAGCTGACAGAGAAAAGAATACAGTCAGACAGCGCTAGCATCATACACATACAATGCCAGGAAAGCCTGCACTATCATCAACTAACTAGACCTTGTGTCTAGGAGGAATAGTGCTACATACACTGACCTACGTGGAGGAGAGGTATGCAAGGGGACCTAGGCTCCGCAGCTTCCGGTGAAACCAGCGTTTTTAGTACATAAAATGGCCGTCGGAGGACTCACAGAAGGCATGCCTGAGGGAGGACAGCTGTCTGGAACCGCCAGACCGGTGTGGAAAGGTGCGCAGAGTAGCGGGGGAGGGGCCGGCTGTGCCTTACAGGGAAGGCCCGCTGCCCTGGCATGCTGTTAACCCCAGGGATGCCACAACGCCCGCACACTGTGGCCCCTTTCCCTGGTGGTCTAGTGTCAGAGCAGGCGCTGTGCCTGTTATCACACGCAGCCCATCCCAGGGACCCCCACCGTGGGAAGTAAAATAGAACTGTGTATCAGTGGATGCCCGCTGCTTACCTGAAACGTCCCCCGTGCAGTCCGACCACAGTTCTGGGCGTCTGGGGGTTTTGACTAGCAAAAGCACCAAGACACCCGCCGCGATCCCTGGCGCCATGCCAGCGTCTCGGCGCCGGCGGGGTGTCGGAGTGGCAGCATGGGCGTCCTCCGGAAAGCCCGTGCTGACCACTCTTGAAGAAAAAAAAACTATTTTCAGGGGCTGTCCACGCAGCCCCCTTTGAAGTGACCGACTCCGTGCCGAGCACCTATGAAACTGAGGTGCCTTGGCATGGAGGTGGGGTATAGTAGAGGGACCTGGTGCATCCTGGGAGCACAATTTTAACTACTGAGGTGCTCGACGACTGGCGTCATCAGCCTATACCCCAAGGTCTCCTGTGGAGCCCTATGGACCCTGCAGTAGAAAGGAAAAATGTTCCCCCAGCACTCTGCAGAGATTTGAATATTGCATGATAATAGAAATCTCAGTTTGCATATATTTGCAAAGATATGTTTAAGACGGGATGTAGTCAGCTTTCCGGTGTGCGGGATGCCGATGGTCTTAATACCGGCGCTGAAATCCCGACAGGTTGGCATCCCGAAGGTAAGTATCGGGGTGAAGGGCGAGGGTAGCATTAGCTAGCGGGGTTAGGCACTAGGGGGAGGGTTAGGCACCGGGGAGGGATGATTAGGATGCAGGGAGGGGGAGGTTAGGTTTAGGCACCAAGGATGGGGTGTTAGGTTTAGGGTGCGGGGAGGGGGAGGTTAGGAAAGGGAGGTTAGGTTTAGGCACCAAGGAGGGTGGGTTTGGGTTCTATGGGTGTCGAGACCCTGGCTGTCGGGATGCCGCTGTCGGTATTCTGAACAGCTACATGCATGCCAACAGCCGGGATATCATACCCAACACGTTTAAGACACCAGGCCGCATCATGGCTTCTCTGTTCTGGTGGTCCCTAACACTACGTGATAATAGCACCCACTTTGGGTCATATAATTGCATACTGTTATACCACATACATTCATTTATCTAAATTGAGAGCCAATTCACCTGGAGGTACCCCAGAATCCTCCAAATAGCAGTACACACACTCCCAAAGCTGGTTCCATCCATGCCTCTCAGAACAGTAATAATAAATAAATGGTGGTTGCTCAAATCAATTTAATGGCACTTCACAAGTGCATGAAAATGGAGGGGTTAATCTAGACAAGTAAAAATGTTCCCTCAACACTCTGCAAAGAACCAGCAATGTGATTTAAATACTACATGATATTGTACATGATTTCTATTATCATGTAATATTCAAATCTCATTGCTGGTCCTTTGCAGAGTGCTGAGGGAACATTTTCCTTTTTCTTGACCAGATTTGTAAACAAAGCTGCCAATATAAAATATCTAATGATATATGTTTTTAATTACGGTACTAGAAGAAGAAAGAAAACACTATTAGAACTACAGAAATATCTATAACATGCTAAGTACATTCAATTTACTCCACAATATTCCATATTGGTCCTGAAACCTGTCACCTTCCTAAACAGTTCTTAATCCAATGGCATTTAGGAACTGTAAATTGACACAAGGTGTTGATGCAAATAAGAGTAAAATAACAAAAGAAATTCCATGCATAAAATGATTATAAAAACATAAACATATGGTATAGGATTGTGTTACTTCAGTTTACTGCCATCTAGAACATGAGGTTTTAGGAGACTTCACCTATAATCGAAAGTAGAGCTGTCCCATACTGTACATCAAAGGGTACCCCCTGCTGTGCAAAATTGTTAAAAGAGTGGTGTTATGTCAGCATTGCTCCTGTAACTGTTAAATCTAATCCTTTCTACTAAGCTACTTTTTCTAAGATTACCCCCTGAGATGGTCTCCAGAGCACATTTCAGTAATAGCAGAAGCGGCCGGTTTGTTCACGCTCTTTATATTATTTGTGAGATTCCATTTTTCTAAATAGTTATTACAGATGTCTGCAGAAAAACTGCCAAGATAGATCCATCTCCTGTGTGCATCCAAGTACTCCTGTATTAACAGGAATAAAATATCATCTTTAGAAATGATCCTGGTCATAATGCACAAAGAAGAAGTGATTTACATTTGATTTAATTGGTAATGCGGGTATTAATTTTATACTTGGCTAGTGTAGTTCTGAAGGAAGCAGAAGACGGAGCTGAAATCTGTGCAGAGGAAAGTCTCTGTATGAGCGATTGTCAGAGCTCACCGACGCCCACTGCTGCCTTCTTACCTGTGTGCGACGATGCACACCTGCGTAAATATCGGTGCCCATTTTGGCCTTGTGGAAGGTCTGACCTGCCGCAGCTTTTGGTGCTCCTCTGACACGCATGCGTATGCAATAGCAGTGGCTAATTTATGCACGCCCATTACACAGACGATGTAAAGGTTAGCATCACTGCCTCACAGCACTAAGGACCTCATTCAGAGTCGGTCGAAGCGGCCGCACGGTCGTACGCCACCGATGTTCATTATACTGCGCATGCGTAAAGTTCGCAATGCGCGTGCGCAAACTAGCCACTACGATCAGAAATTTCTCTCTCCTTGAACACAGCCAGGTCGGTAGTTTGAGTGACAGATGGAGGCGTTTGTGGGTGGTAACAGGGGAAGGTGCTTGAAAACGGGGGAGTGGAGATCCGAACGCAGGCGTGCCTCATTATGCGAACGCCATTTTATGGGAGTGCATACGGATTATGGGAGTGCATAATTAACAAAGTAGCGTCATGGCACATGTGACATGGGAGGTTTTTACACTGACATGATTGTAGAGCTTAAGAGAGGGTATGGTCAACCTTAAGCTCTACGACCAGTTCCGATGGTTCCCGATGGTCTCGATTAATCCTTATATGCCCGGAGATGACGTGCAATGCGTACGAGAAGGGGGCGTATTTTTTGTCTTCCGACATCTTCCTCCTCTTGGTCGGCCAACTACCGATCTGAACTTAGGGACGCAACTTGCGAGGGAATCATTTGAATATCCGGCCCCTTTTCCCGTACGACCGGGCGGCCGCTTCGACTGACTCTGAATGAGGTCCTAAGGTCGTGGGTATAATAACCCACTATGGCCCTAACTGTGTGGAGTTTGTGTATTCTCCCTGTGCTTGCGTAGGTTTCCTCAGGGTACTCCAGTTTCCTTCCACACTCAAAAAATATGCTGGTTAAGAGGCTCCCAACAAAATTAACCCTAGTGTGTATGTGTGTGAGCATGTGATAGGGTATATAGATTGTAAGCACCACTGGGGCAGGGACTGATGTGAATGGACAAATATTCTCTGTAAAGCGCTGCGGAATATGTGTGCGTTAAATAACTGGTAATGAATACAATAAAAGAAACAATGCCATTTAAATGGACAGGCAAGCCTGAGTTTTTGTGACCACTCTCTGTTACCACCCCCATGCTCAGACAAGCTGTCACTTTGTGATGGGATGCACTGTGCTTCTGCAATCGCAATGTGATCGCTGTACACACGCAGAGCGGTTTATATACATGCACAATGGCAAATTGCTAGATTCTACGTGAAAATTGCAATATCGTCCATCTCTTAATCAGGCCCATGTTCCGCAGAGCTTTACAGAGAATATTTGGTAATTAGCAGCAGTTCCTACCCCAGTGGAGTTTACAATCTATATTCCCTACCACATGTACACACACACTAGGTTTATTTTTCGTTGGGAGCTATTTAAGCTACCAGTATATTTTTGGAGTGTAGGAGGAAAACCACATAAGCACAGGGAAAATATACGAACTCCACACAGTTAGGGCCGTAGTTGGATGTAGTTGGTATCCCGGTGCACACAATGCTGGCGCTCAGAATCCCAACAGGAGTCAGAATCCTGGCAGCTGCAATTAAGCGTTAGGATTAGATTTAGGCACTAAGGGGAGGGTTAGGGTTATGCTGCGGGAAGGGAGTGTTAGGCTGCAGGGAGGGTTAGACTGAGGGAAAGATGGGTTAGGGGTTAGGATTAAATTACCTGCATATGTTGGGATTTCCACCATCAGGATTCCGGCGCCAGGATTGCGTACCCAATCCCTGTAGTGGAAATCGAACTTACAACCTGTCATCATATGTGGTCAGCCTGTAAATCACTCACACAGCCTCACTGTAACAAATGAGGGCGAATAGTCTCAGGCCTCTTAGTGCTTCTTTATCTGTGTAAGTGTTCCTTGCTTCTTAGTCAAATGGATTTCAGGGTGCATGCTGATTTCACAGTGTTTGGAAACACCCCCCCCCCCCAAAAAAAAAAAATCACTCTGCAAAGAGTTTTTCAGGCTAAAAGCTATGGAAAACCTGCATAGTGAAATAATAAGAATGCCACATTAAACTACAACCATCTAAACAACCCCAACACCTCATTCATTGACACTTATATTTTCTCCTAAATATTGGTTTAGCCTCATTTGCATATTATAGAGTATAAGGAGATATTAGGGTTATTACTCTTTTTTCTGTTCGCCAATTTTTATTGCCTCAAAGAGCACAGAGGGCCTGTTTCAGCAGTGCACTGCTGTACGACGATTCCCATTATCAGGAATCTGCGCGTGCGCAGGACCCATTCTGTGAGTGTGCAGAATGGGTCCTGCTAAGACGCACGCAAGCACTTGAATTGCTATGCTTGATTGACAGGCAGAGGTATTTAAGGGGCGGGGGCAGCCGGCGTTCCCGGAAACGGGGCGCGCAAGCCCCATATTTCCGGGAGTGGCCAGCCCAGGGACAGCGTGAACGTATTCAGTCTGCTGGGCTCGCAAGCCGGCCAGCCTTAGTAAGCTGAATAAGCCGATGCTGTCCACCATCGCGACCATCAATGGTCGCGATGGTGATCCGAACCGGTGATCTCAGTCGAGGTGCCGGGATCGCAAATGCAGCAGGGGGTGTCAAACACCTCCTGCTGCATTTGCATTATTGCAAAGATCACAATGGCAAAGCTGCCTGCGTGTAGTTTTGCAATCCTTGCTAAATCAGGCCCAGAGATTGGTGCTTTACCACAAAAAAAAAAAAACTGGGAAATGTGCCAGATTATAATAAGAAATGAGAGACAATTTTGAGGACCTCAGTGGTCGCAAAGAATTCAAGTCCTTTAGAAAGTAAGAGAATGCTGTCCTGTCTGCCCCTCTGCAACTCCCCAAACACCACTGTAATTGCCAACCCTTTATCTAATTTGACCATGTCTCAAATTTCATGGACATAGTTACACCTGAGGCAGGCAATAAACTTTAATATAAAACCACTTTACAACCACGCCAGGTGATGGAAAGACCATACATTCATGTGCTTAGACTGCTGTCCTACGTCTAAGATCTATTTGGGATGCGGTCAGCATGTCAACGGTCATAATATCGACAATTATGATGCTGACATTTTTTAAATGTCAACATTTTCACAATGTTGACAAGTAAAATGTCGACAGATTTAGGGTTAAGTTAAAAAATTTACCAACAAAACAGCAGGTTTGCAACAATAGCCGCAACCTCTGACATTTGCCATAACCGCCAATACATTCACTGCAAGAGCTGGTTAGAGTCAGGCTTAGGATTACCTCCGCAACCGACAGAACAGCCGTGTTGCTGATTATCAACATTGTTAGCAGGCTGACTCAATGACGACATGCTGAACATGTCGACAATATGACCATGTCAACAAATTATACAGAACTCCATCTATTTAGTATAAACCAATACTGTAGTTTTAGTCAGTGCTCTGGTCAGCGGTCCTCCTGGCGTACTCGCAGTGACGTGCAGTCAGGGGAGACAGAGACTCACCGGCCATACTCCAAAGGTTTGACTATAAAAATAAGAACTAATAAATATCAACATTTGTATTATTGTTCATTGCAATGTCTGTAAATGTGACACTTGACGCTTCAATAAAAAAAAAAAAATCTCAATCATCATCTTTGTATTACTCTAAACATTTCTGTAGTCAAAACTCCCCAAATTTGCAGTGCTCGACTGCAAATACAGCGAGAAATAAGAGGTGAGGCAGCGACAAGCTCAGCCTCCCCTCTGATAATTAGAAACTGTCTGGAGAGTGGGGACTGGGCAATAATACTGCAATGAAAAAAGCATCAAAGGAGGAAACTATTACATCTGGTTCAATGAGGGGAGCGTGCCTTGAGCCCACATCAAGGCACACCTCTTTAAGTGAGGCAGATGTGATAGCTCTGATGGACACCTCTAATGATCAGGTGACATATTCAGGAAGTTCCAACAGCACACTGCTGCTGCCATAATGCTCTTGTGCCACTTGTGCCCTGGCTGGGTATGTTTCTGTTACACTGTGTTGTGTTTTCCCCCAGGGGTGTGCTGATAATCCAAAGTGAAGACGGATCGTCTGTGGATACTGGTTGGATACATCCCCAGGTAGTGCTGGACTCGTTATTACACCCCTGACTGGAGCTGGCAGAGGGAGATTGCAGGGCAGATGATCCCACATTGGATTGGGGTGACCCTGCACCATGGAACTCGGCAAGGACCCGTTGTGAAAGTATAGCATGGGATTTTGGATCCTGTTCGTTTGGACTGCTATCTCCAGGTCCTTAGTATTAGACCCCATTTACTGGAATTCCTAAAACCCAGTTCTTACTGTTCGTGTCATGTCACTGGTGGCTACCGGGCTGGCTGGACAATGTATGATGTACTTAAGGTGATAAGCAAACTCACAGCTCCCCAAACTCCGGCCAATGTGTATTGTGCCTGCCAATAACAGTGTGGTCATTTGCGCTAAGGGATGCGTTCCCTGTGGCATATGCCAATAGTGTGCATAGTGTACAACAAAGCACAGCCCTCCCTAGCATGCTCATCTATCAGGTTCATACAATATATGTGTGTGTAAATCTGGCTTTGATATTAGCCAGTGCCTCCCCAACCATTGATCTCACCGCAGGACACTGCGTACTCGCTATTATCTTCAGGGGTACGTGGTTTGGGTGAGGACAACGAGGTGATAATTAAACATGTATGGAAAGTAGTGTCCTAGGGAACTCTACACAAATAATGAAGTTGTAACACAATGGTAATCATAGTTAAAAACCATGAAGAAGTCTATACCTGCATCTCTGTAACTGTTAGGACATAAATCTTTATGAAGTACTAAGAAAGCGTATGTGGACTATAGTCTTATTTTCGATGTAAAAATTTTCTTAAAAACTGTAGGATGTGAGAAATATATAAGTACAATTTATTTTATTCTGCTGTATTTTTTTATTTTGTTTTTAGCACATTTATTGCTTATGTATATATAGCTGTGCCTAATAGCACATATATTCATTACAAATGTTTTACTTTGCAAATGTTTTGGGTATAATTAATACAAATGATCTGCCAGGGGATATCCAAGTGGAAAATGATTGAGAATCACTGATGTAGGTAATAGGGAATGTGTATATATTCTTGGCACTATGTCTTCAGCATACCTTATATAACATACAAACATTTAAGGGGAATTGTTTATTGAATTTAAAGTACAAGTATTAACCTTATATATCTATAATAAATATTACATCTTATAATAAATAACACATTTCATATTTAATACGTGAATCGCGCCAAATAGCTCAGTTTGGCGCACCACGTACTTTCTGATTTTCTTAAAATGTGCCTTATTTGCATCACTAATGCCACAAAAGAACATGGGAAGGGTACACTGGATACGGACATTGGCATTTCATGTACTTCTATGGGCGACTCTGGGTAAAGAGGCAGAAGACAGTTCTGATACAAGCAACCCGTGCCATGCCTCACTCCACATATTATACTTAATATGCGACTTTATAGCAATTCCTCTGTGACAAAGTATGCCTGGTACATTGCAAGTGACTTTGTATGCTGCTAAAATGCAAATAAGGCGCGAAATTCAGGAAAAAGAATCAATAGTGGTGGCGGACCGTCTATGTCGCGACAGGTGTCTCCCGCTATATGGCACAAGAATGCTAGGTGAAAAAGACCACATCTTTATAGGAACACAATAAGTAGTCTGTAAGCTAACTCATGGGCAGTATCCTTTCTACCCTTCGTAAACAAGAGTGTATTTAGTGTATCTGCTGTTTAATATATGACCTGTTTTTTCCACTCTCTGATGCTGCAGAGCACTGTGGCACCTTACAAATCAATGATAATAATAATAATAATAATAATAATAATAATAATAATAATAATAATAATAATAATAATATAGTACAAATTCACTGAACTGCTTAGTTAAACACCGTAACTGTGAAATGCGGACTGGTCCCCAACTTAAAAAATATCTCGTGTCATATACAAGTTACAAAAATCCCATCCCGTCACACAAAATATAATTTCCTGTAGCTTTTCTGTATTTATCAAGGAATGATGCCTATTTGTGCAACATTGCAAACCCACGCTTTTGTGCAGTTTGGCCCATAAAGCCACATGCAACAGCAACTGCGCAAAATTAGGTTTGTGATTTTGCAAAAGAACATTTGTACTGTGGGCCTGATTTAGCAGCGTACGCAATTGCAATTACGTATGCAGATCGATTAAATGCTCAGCACGTGCGCTGCGATTGCATTGCGATTATGGACGCACTGCGGAATCCATCACAGAGTGAGGGACAGGCTTTGGGCGTTTGGGGGGTGGTGATGAGAGAGTGGCTGGAAAAACGCAGGCGTCTGTCCGTTTAAACACATTTTTCTTGGCGTGCATAAATTAGCCACTGCAATTGCATATGCTGCTTGAGTGCTCACTGCGAGCGACAAGACTTCTGCGGCTGGTCCGACCTTCTGTAATTGTGCGTGACAGAGCGATGTGCATCGATGTATATGTAGGAGTGCGAGGTAGTACGGATGTGAGAAAGAGCGATCCTTACTGAATCAGGCCCTGTGTTTTTACACTTTTGCAATTTAAAATGACCCATAAAGAGAAGAGGTAGAAAGATATTTAAGATACTCTATATGGACAATATGTGCATAAAATCCAGTGGGAGTAACATCATTGATTAAAAGGGCTGCCACGTAAATTACATTATCCTGAAGTACATTTTCCAGGACAAGATTATTTCCATATTGTCCTAACGGAACAGCAGAAAGACCTAAGCTCATTCTTTCAGCTAGACTGTCTCTATACAAAATTATGGGCACATTAAAGAAAGACAAACCATTTTAGGTGTATTCTTTAAGAATATACATGTTCCATGAAGCAACAGTAATTCATTTAAAACAAATTTAAGAAAAAATACTTTGTAAAAAAATACATCAAAACAGGATGCAAGAATGTTTTGCTCTATAGCTAGAGACTGGTAACCAAGTATATGCAAGGAAGTTGATAATCACACGATGCCAGTGACAGATATGGCAATAGCCTACTGCCCATTATTGTATGGTAAGATTTTGACAATATATGATAACCAGTTAGTCCATGCTAGTAAATGGACCTGGCATATGCTGAATCACTTCAATCTGCCCCCCCTCCCCCAACCCTGACCCCTCTCTTTGTAACCACCGCTCCACCCCCTTTGCTGCCCCGCCCCTTGCTCTGTCCCACTCACTCCAGTCTATTGGTCTGTTACATTATAGAGATAGATATATTGTAAGGTACCCTGATACAGGTATTTATGTGAATGATTAAACAGAGAACTGTAATTCACTGCGCAACCTATGTGATATTATTATAAACAATATTTAATAAACCTGGGCGGGGGTATCACTATAATTCACTGCACAGTATACAATATACTAGCGGGCGCGTCATTTTATCTATGTGTAGTTGATGGTCATCATTAGAACTCACTTGTGAGCTACAAAGTAGTATTTATAATGGTACACTCTATACTGTAGTCTGCCTGCAGCTATTTGTCCTAAACTGCATTCACCAAAAAAATACACAAACCCTACATGGGTGCTATATTATGCAGAGTTATGCTAGGTACACACTGACAGATACATTCGCCGATCAATTGATCGGCCAATATTTCTCCTGCATGTTGGCCAGTGTGTACCCGCGATATGTCGCTGAACATCGTCGTTCACCGACATATCACATTGGCTCTGCTGCACTGCCGATGGACAGATATGTCTGCAGTACACACACAACGGCAGCCACGAGGAGGGGGGCGGGACACGCCCCCCAGGACCCGAGGGCACAAGCAGATGATGGGCGTTCAGTGTATATGAACAACCATCATCTGCAGATATATCTGTCAGGTGTTTACCCACCTTAACACAACTACAGTACAGGTTGAGTCTCCCATATCCAAATATTCCGAAATACGGAATATTCCGAATTACGGAATATTTTTAGTATGACTGAGAAAGTGAAACCTTTGTTTTCTGATGGTTCAATGTACACAAACTTTTTTTAAAGCACAAAATCATTAATATACAGTATACAATAACCTTCAGGCTGTGTTTATAAGGTGTATATGAAACAAGAATTTCATGTATGTACACAAACTTTTTTTGATGCTCAAAATTATTACAAATATTGTATAAAATGCCCTGCAGGCTGTGTGTATAAGGTGTATATAGAACATAAATGCATTCTGTGTTTAGATTTGGGTTCCATACCCAAGATTTTTCATTATAGTATTCAAATATTCCAAAATACGGAATAATCCGATATCCAAAATACCCCTGGTCCCAAGCATTTTGGATATGGGAGACTCAACCTGTATATAAACAATAATCATTAGACTGGGCATTGATAAATAGACAAAGAGGTCAGAGGACCAAGGTGATAAAACAGATAGCATGTTAGGTAGACTCATAGGATCCTCAATTTCAAGACTAAACAAATCATCCAGGTACATAGGATCTTGTAAAACTCGCATCATGTTCTATAGGAAGTGCTGCATTTTTTTTTAAGTAGAAACTGTATGTGTCTAAACATATTTGGCACTGGCTCATTGTTGTATTTTGACCGATAGCACAATATTCAACTTGGTAATGCACAGGATTTTTAAAGGTAAACTTTATCAAGGGTTTCTCTCTCTTTCCCAGGTAAAGACAATCACAAGTTAATAGATCATTGTTTCACCTGCAGTTGCATTTCTCACCACACACACAGGGGTCTGTTCATCATAACATAAAATTATGTGAACATAATTAGGTTTAGAATTCGCACTGAGGGCCTGATTCAGACCCACTCGCTAGGATGCGGTCGCACGCAGCCAGCCGATGTTTGCAATGTGCGCATGCTTATGCAATGAACGGCTCGTGCGCGAACCAGTCCATGCGCTCAGGAAGCAGTCGCTTACAGCGCATAGCCACCTCGCTAACAAGACGACGAGCAGTTTGTGGGTGGGAACGGATGTTGGTCGATGGAAACGGGGGAGTGGTGATGCGAACGCAGGCATGTCTGAGCGTCTTAACACTGTTTCAGAGGCGTGCATAATTATTACAGAGCGTCATAGTACACGTCACTTGGTTGAATTTCACACTGAAGCACTCGCAGGGTATGGAGAACCACAAGTGCTGCGTTCGCTTCCGATGGTACTCAATGTTACCGATGGTTGTATACACTTACTGGAGATGACGTGCATAAATGGACGTCTTAAGACAGGCTAGTGGACGTCTATATACACACCACGATCGCATATCAAGACATACAGTAGTGGGCGTGCTAATGCCTTGCTGTGCGATGCGGGATTTGAATATTTAGGCTGCGTGAGTACACAATCTAGTGAGCAGGTCTGAATAGAGCCCTGAGTTCTACCTAATTACAGGAGGACTTACCACATAATCATCTCTTCCGAAAAGCTGTCATGTTTGTGGAGACAGCTTTTCGGAAAATACATACTTTTCCCTGCCTGCTCTAAGTTAACGAAGCTGCAAACAGTTCTGGGTTCACAGAAGCGGAGCATGTGCAGCACTGACTACAGCTGCGTTAATTGAATATAATATATATTTTTTTATTTTTAAAAATAATTTTCTACATTCTCCCCACCGCTGCATGTTGCAGCTGACGGGAAGCGTCTCTCTTCTATCTGTTCCCCGGTGATGCTTGTAAATGCTTCAATTAACTGTTTATAGTAAATAAATTATTAAGCTTACTTACAAGTGCCACCAGGCAACAGAGAAGAGACGCTTACTGTCAGCACCAGCATGCAACAGCTGGTAGAACAAAGTGCAGCCAGAGGAGAGAGGGATGGAGGAGTACCTGCTCTCTGCCGCTAAAAACAGGTATGTATTCCGCACTGCAACACATGCTGCTGTGTAAACAGCAGCTTGTGAAGCTTTACGGGGGCTGTACGCCATCTGAGGATAGCGTACAGTAAGTCAAATTCCAAAAATACATAATTTTTGGAATTTGATTAATTGCCCAATTTTTTTGTGGCTACACAAGTAACCAGAACATTTCACGGACTATCCTGCATTACTAGAATAAAGAATGGGCCTGTCACTTATTAATACATTTGTATGTAAAATTACATGACACAGTTCCACTGGCACCAGTACCAGTTGAACTGTGTTGGTCGGCGCAGTCCTTGACACATCTGTAACAGATAGCGGGGGTCAATGCCCGTTGGAATTACATGGATCTCCAACAATTACAATCTACATCTCCTGGCGATATCCATCGGGACGTATGCACAGTGCGTCTCGGATATATGCGCAGAATTAAAACAGCGGGTACTTGCACCTGATGTTTTAATTTCTTCCGCCACTGAATCAGGCCTTTTCTATCCAGGTTTTCCCTTGGCTTGTGGCAGCATAGTTTAAATGAAAATAATTTAAAAACCGTTTCTAGATTTATTACAAGAGGGATTGTCAGTTTTCTTTGGAGTGTAACCATGTTGCCCGTCAGAGATTTGTGTGACAGTTATTCTGCAGTGATAAAGCATCAAAACTCCTCTACTCAGTGTCTACCCTGTTGGTTCATAGGTGACATTGTAGACATGTCTAGAGCTTCCACACAGACACATCGGTATCACTTGCCAAGGACTCAATGTACCATAGACATCAAAATAAAGCTTCATCAGTTTCACAACAGACCAGTTGTAGATTAGCATGCATCAACCCGTCATGCTGGCAAGATAAAATAAAAATGAAAATGTCTCAACTTTTCTGTTTTTTCTTTTTTTTTTTTTACTTAATAGTAAAAATTTATTATTTCAAGAATATTTTCAAGTTAATCTGAAAATTAACTCTTATTCTGTTCGAAGTAATATCCATATCTGATTGCTGAAATTGCCAGTGGTTATAAGGCATTTGCACCCTGGAGGAAAATCTGAGCAAATTTCTCTTAAACATACGGGACCATCAGTGCAGCCTGTTGGGTAGGTGTAGAGGCCTCCCACAGAAGTTTAAAATGATTGCAATAATGCTTTGCAGTTTTATTCCTCAAATCTACTTATAAGATGACTTGGTGGTGCTCTATGATGACAAACAGGACTGGAGTTTTGGATCAAACTGCTCTAGGCCCTCAAAATAGTTTTGGGGCAAGACAGGGCCCGAAAGTTCTGTTGAGGCAACTAGAGAATAATGTCAAAGAAAAGGAAAAAAAAAACTTGCCAGTGCAAAAAGAGCTTTTGAACATGGCAAAATTATTCTAAATTAATGGAGTAGAAACCACTCGGCTAATGCTCTGTGGATAGCACAAAGTGTATAAAATCCAGATTTAAAAGTTAAAATAAATAAATGTATGAAAAAATTAGTTTTTTACTCACCGTAAAATCTCTTCCTTGGAGTCCACCAGGGGGATGCCATTATATTTGGGTTATGTGAGCTGTAGAGTCGGGCACTAACTAATTGAAAATGTCTCCCACCCCCTAAATAATCCCTCCCCTTCCACCATAAGATCAGTCTATATTTAACAAAGCCAGAGAAAGACCCTCAGAAAAATTGAGAAACCAGAAACCGACAGATGGACTCCAAGGGTGATACCATTACTTCTGCGATATACCAAAGCAAGTCAATCAAGGGGAAGGGTGGAGTGACCTCTCTAAGAATTTTCCGCCCAAAACTGGTGTCCATTGCGCCAAATGTATGGAAGCGGTAAAATTTAGCAAAAATGTGTTCGGATGACCAGGTATCTACTATGCACAGATGCCCAACCGAGGCACCAGGACCTGAACTGAGGCCGGAACCGTCACATTTGAGGATAAATATGCCTGTCGAATGGCAGAAGTGACCCATCTAGCAATGGATACTTTCGAGGCTAGACAGCCTCTTTTTGGTGCATCAATCAACATCAACAGGGTATCCGTATGCCTAAAAGACAGAGGGCCTGATTCAGAGCCGTTCGTTCGCTCTGAGCGATGTTCGCACATCTGCGCATGCGTATGGATCATAATGCACATGCGCCAACCAGTCAGTGCGGTCGGAAATCGTGTGTTCGCAAAATAGCAAGTGCCTGCTTATTTGAGTGACAGGATGAGGCGTTTGTCGGTGGTAACAGGGGAAGGTGCTTGAAAACGGGGAGTGGAGATCCGAACGCAGGCGTGCCAAACGGTCAAAACGGGCGTTTTAAGGGTGTGCATAATTAACAAAGCAGCGTCATCGGCCACGTCACTTGGTTGTCTCTTAGCCTGAACTGTTCGCATGATTGCAGTAGGAAAATCCAACCACAAGCACTGCGAGCAGTTCAGACGCTGTTCGATGTACTCAATTAATCTAATAAATAGCGGAGATGACGTAGGATGCGAGCGGCCAGGGGGCGTCTTTACAAAATAGCGGGCGCATGTTTCGTTCACTCGCTCAGACATAGAGGCGTCAACAGACCGCAAAGAGCGAGCACTTAATTTAAATAGCCGGACCCTTTTTCTGAACGAGCGAGCGCAAATAGCGTCCGGCTCTGAATCAGGCCCACAGTACGGTCCAAGTAAATGCGTAACACATGTACCACATCCAACAGTGCTAAGAATGAAGCTTCACTAGTCACTGAATCCTGGCGAAAAGCTGGAAGGACAATATCCTGGTTAATATGGAAAGCCGATGCCACCGTTGGAAGAAAGGAAGGTTTAGTTTGTAACATTACCCTATCCTCATGAAAAATGAGAAGCACAGATTTACAAGACAGAGCCGCTAACTCAGATACCCTTCTGCCCGAGGCAATGGCCAAAAGGAAAACAACCTTTAAAGTGAGATATCACAATTCTACAGATTCCAAAGGCTCAAACACTGCCTTTTGAAGTGCCTCCAAAATTAAATTCAAGTCCCGAGGAGGAACTGGCGGGACATAAGGAGGCTGTATACGAAGAACCCCCTGCAACTTCAGGAATGGAGGCGAATTTCCTCTGAAACAGGATCGATAGGGCTGAAATATGTCCCTTAAGAGAGGACAATCACCCTTGCAAAAAAGGAGACACACAAGTATTTGGAACCTTACAGGTTTGAACTTGTGTAGTTCACACAAAGAAATATATATCTTCCATATCAGATGTTAAATCTGAGAAGTAACTGGTTTGCGAGCCTGTATCATGGTTTTTACAACAGATTCTGAAAACCCTTTGGTCCTTAAGATATTGGATTCAAGAACCATATCATCAAAGCCAAGTGAGGCAAATCGGGATGACAGCATGGACCCTGAAGTAACAGATTTGAACACAGGAGCAGACTATACGGAATGTCTGCCAACATGGTCTGGAGAATTACGTATCAATGACGGCGTGGCCAGTCTTGAGCCACCAGAATGACCTGCCATGCCACTGATCAAATCCGCTGAAGTACCCTTGATAACATTACCAGAGGAGGAAAGATGTATCCCAGCTGTCATGGCATCCACCAGGATCCGGGGACCGAGATCCCCACCTTGGATGTTTCTTGTTGAGATGAGAAGCCATTAGATCTGTGTCTGGAGATCCCCATCTGGCAACCATTTCTGAAAACACCTCCTGGTGTAATTTCCATTCCCCCGGATGCACACTGTGGCGACTTAAGAAGTCTGCCTCCCAGTTTTCCACACCTGGAATGTAAATTGCCGAAATAGCTGGAACCCAATTTTCTGCCCAATGAAGGATGTGAGTAACCTCCCTCATTGCTTGCCAGTCCCGTGACAGTCATGTGGATTGACCTGCTGGCTTAGCAGAAGGGCGACTGGTGCCGGGGGCATCACGTCCCCTAAAGGTCCCTCTTCGGGGACCCCTAGGAACCCCCCAAAAGGCATGAAAGCTTCCCCTGCTTTGAGTCTGAAAGCAACAAAACCTAGGGGTCGCGCTGTAAGTATACATCGGCCTGCTGATCGCCCGTACACACAGCACGATGGACAGATATATCTGCAGCACAGCCGATGCAATATGTCTGTGAACGACATCGTTCCCAGACATATCCGACGGGCATACAATATATTTGCCAATCAATTGATCAGCCAATATATCTGCCAGTGTGTACCCAGCATTACCTACATACAGATGTGCCCACATACATCTATCCTCCGCGCACTACAAGTCGCTCCACACAACGAGGGAGCTCAGTGTGACACTATAGCGCCAAGCAACATTTCACAGCGATGTGAATAACTAGCACAAGCAGCTTCTGCTTATTAAAATGATGTGCAGCATGCCTATGTTCTGTATGTGAATGCGGGTGTATCTGCATGCTAAACACTATGTTACAGTATTACAGCCGATGACACTGTAGCGTAGCATTTCGCATGTAGATACACCCGCACTCGCTCAGAGAACATAGGCATGCTACATATCAGTTTAATCAGCAAAACCTTGTGCTAACTATATGCATCGTCATTTGAATAGGACACATTTTAAGGTAAATAAACGCACTAAAAGACACTCGGCGCTACTGAGTCATGCCATGGCATGGCGCGCTCAGTGGGGCTGTTTAACGCGCCAGGATGTTAGATGTATGTGGACCCATTTGTAGGTTTCTCCAAACTTCCCATTACAAACTACTGCATGATAACCCTCTAATTGTATTTCCACTGATAGTACTTTACAATATTAACTATTTTTACAACTTTGCTCCTGCATTTATCCACTACCCTTGGCCCCTAAATTTATAATGAAATTATAGGATATTCACAGTCTACTAAAAAATAGTAATTATTGATTCTAGTATTACATACTGTATTTGTAGCGTACATCATTAACACCAGTTACTAATATAGGTGAAACTATTTACTGCACCTAGTTAAATGAAAGGCTGCATTCTAATGAACATTGGGATAACCTGCAAAATGGCTACCCCTATTCTGAGGTGACTACTGGTACATTTCAAAATATAGTCAAATTGTGTTCTATATGAAACAATATTTTGAAGAGTTTAAATATAGGATATTTGAAACGTACAAAAGGATCTTTATTAGTTTTCCAGTGAGCTGTTTTACATTACACATATTAATCCTTGTTTAAATGTTCTATTACAACCATGCACACCCTTTGTCACGTACAAGAATGGTACATGAGAAACATAATTTCATGCACCTGTACGGTCTCAAACATGCCCTGATATGAAAAAGGCTTGCTGTAACAAAGGGCTTAGTCGGGATATTCATCTAAGAGAGAAAATGCAGGTAGTTTGAGGTAGGCATGTCAACAGAGGTTAAACCAGGCTGTTTTTCTTCTTAAAGCAGGGCAGAGCTATCTGTTTTCAGAGGAACATTGTGAGGATAGATGAGAACACAGTCTGGATACTTCTGGAAAGTCTTTTCAGGATCCACACTGACAGACAGCAGGTGCTGGGGGGAAAAAACTCTGTGGTCCTGTAAACAGTATGAAATACAGAGCTCTTCACCTTCATCTGTCATGTTTGTATATATTTTGTATATATTTGTATTCAGGACTTATTCATGTTTGGCTGGTTATTTAAGTCCTTTACTTGTGGCTCGCAAATTTTATTTAACTTTACAAACAAAAATTATAGGCTTACATCAGTAACCGCAGGAACTGAAAAATGTGGAATTCTTTCTATGCACACAACCAAATATATTTTTTCGTTTTATTAGGTTACCTGCAGCAACATATTCTTAAAGAATTTATTAAGATTTATTTATATAAAGCTAGCACATTATACAGCATTGTACAATTTGAAACAAAAGCAGTACAAAAACAAAACAGACACAGTGGTTAGCATTGTTGCCTCACAGCACTTGGAGAATGGGTTAAATTCCATCCAGTTACCTATATGTGTGGAGTTTGTATGTGCTCACAGTGTTACAAGTGAGTTTCCTCCAGGTGCTACAGTTCCCTCTCTCAGTCCAAAACATACCGGAAGATTAACTGGCTTCTGGCAAATGGACCCCAGTGTGCAGTATGGAATGTAGTTTCTAAAAGCTTTAATGGTGCAGAGACTGATGTGATCGATTACATATTCTCTTTATGGTGAGGTGTAATAATACTGCGCTATATTAAAAAAAAACAAAAAAAAACAAACAAGACTCGATGTTAATAAACAGACAAAGTAAGAGGGCCAAGGTGATAGGACAGATGATATGCTAGATAGACTTATGGTGCATACACACGATCAGATTTTTCCTTCAGATATGAACGATAACGATTTAAAAATCGTTCAGTCGTTCATATCTGAAGGAAAATCGTTCATATCTGACATGCCTGAACGATTGACGATCAACGATGCGCGTTCCCGTTTGTCAGATAACGATATCTGACATCTGATGGGTTTGCAGTCAGACTTGGACGATTCCATTCATTTTAATGCAGTCAAAAATCGTTCAATCGTTCAAATCGTTCAAAACTTTGGTAAAATCGTTCAAATCGTTCAGATCGTTTAATCGTTCAATCGTTCATCTGACAAATCTGACAAATCTGACCGTGTGTACGCTCCATAACAGTATCATTGTGTACGTGGGATTTATTTATTTTTTTTAAACTGATACCATGAGCAACAGAAAGTAGGGCATTTATATGGGGTGTGTCAGTAAACATTGCACTTGTCACTGGCTAATTACACATGGTTTATTTTTTGCATATTATTAAGCTTGGTGAATATTAACGGTTACTGACATAATGCCAGCATATTCCGTTGCTCTTAAAATTGCACAGGATGTAGTATCTCTCTCTGTTTGAGAAGCGCGCTCCTGTGCTGCCTCCCTCTAGCATCCTGTTAATTACACTGAGCTGGCGGTCACTAGAATCCACCAAAGCTCAGTCAGAAGAGGTCGAACCTATGACGTGCGCTACTCACTAGAATCCACCAAAGCTCAGTCAGAAGAGGTCGAACCTATGACGTGCGCTACAGCGCCATGAGGACAGGACAGACTCTGAAGGGTAAATTTACTAAGATGGGAGTTCTATTTAGAAGGTGCTAGACAAACGAGAAGTAGAATCTGATTGGTTGCTATGGGCAACATCACTTCTTAATAGAACTCCCATCTTAGTAAATTTACCCCTGAAGCTCCCATCACAGCCTGAGCCATTTCAGAGCCACAAAGATAACTGCAAGTACCCTATATCACCACTCATATATAGGATTCGCCGAGGCATTTGCGCAGCTCACACCCAGTGCACTAAACACATTCTGCTATGCATATCTGTGACAGCTTACTCTGCTACTACTAACACCATACTACTCTGCTAAAAATATCAAGGTTCATCTAATCAAGAGTTTCTCATCTCTTTGGCCAAACATGAAAAACAAATGCACCATCATCACTGTTCAGTACGATGCACTTTGTCCAGGTTCTCCCACTGATGAGGTCTTTTCCTCAGAGTTTCAAGTCAACATCTTCTTGGCCACAGTCCTTGGAAAACGGCAAATAAACTTTACATAGCATATCGATGCTCTTATGACCTAGACCTGTCACCTGGGAATTCTTAAAGCTTGGCAAACATGCTTAACCGGAGATAATCAAAAACAAATGTGAGTGAGTAAAAGCGTGGGTACAAACACTCTCTGACAAGCATTGTACCAATTTCATCATCATCTGTAGCTTTCACAAACGATAACGCTTAGTTCAATTAATGTATTGGAGCTCTCATTAAGGGGCTTACCATTAAATATTTGCAGGTTATTCCCCGAAAACATGGGTATCTATGGGGGAAGAAATGCTGTCAGATTTACCAAGTTGGTCCTAGCAGTTTACGCCAGCTCCTGTAGCCTATGGGCTACATATTGCAAATCTAACTTGGAGATGGTACAAGAGGAGGGTTTATTGTTATAATCTTTATATTTCTTTGATAATTTTTGTGGATTTTTTTTTGTGGGATATAATATTTTCCTGTGGAGTGTTTTTTTTTCTATAGATTTTTCTGCTTTTCTATTTATCTTTGTATGTCCCTTCGTTTTTATATTTTATATTTTTTAATTGTTATTTTATTTGTATTTTGTTGTATTCAGTTATTTGCATTGGTGGTCCAGCGACCAATGATTTTTCTTTTTCATTTACCAACAGCTCCATGCTACAATTCAGTCTAGTGCGTTGTTTGCTGGTTGCCCCAGTAACTTACGGTTGGGGGAACGCTACTTTCGTTTGGCGGCCGCAACCGGAAGTGACCGCGACATCCTTTTGGCACCAAAACCAGGTGAATACGGGTAGAAATATAGGAGCCGGGAGACAAGTTCTGTATTTTCAGTGTTCTGCTTCATGCATTTATGGTGTGTTGCACATGTGCAGCATTGTCTTTGCCTTGATAAAGGTACTGGGTGGGACCGAAATGTCGGTGGTATATATAGGTTTTATTTTTGGTTTGTATTCTGATGGCCATTAAATGCACTGTTTTTTGCTTTACAATATTAGTCTGGAGAGTGCAATCATTTCTGTATAGGATCTGTGTGTATATTTTGGGTCTGTTCTGTATACTAGAGCAATAGCCCCTCATGAGCACCCCAGCAGAAGCATATATTTGAGATGTGAGTGCAGGACCCTCTCTCCTTCATATTACAATGAATGTATGTGTCCCCAAAGAAATCTAATGCAACAACTGAACAAACATTAGAATTAATCTTCTAAAGACATTTAAAAAATGGAATTTTAAAAAATAACTAGCTGCAAAATACCAAGTTTTTGCCATTGCAGAACAGAACCAAATCCAAATTATATTGAAATTGTAGGCAGTAATTAGCCAATATTAGTGCATACCAATAATAACACTGAATAGACTGATATCACAACAAATTCTAATATGAGAGTGACTGAGGACATGTTAGTTATTTATTTCCTGTTTATTTTTGTAGCTACAAAAGGAGAGAGCAGCCAGTACACAATCCAATATAATCACAGTTGCTAAGAACACTTCTGTGAAATATGAATGGAATGCTGTAAATAGCACCAGCAAAAAAAAAGCAAAATCAGGTTTAAAAAGCTCTGAACCCTCCTCCTCACCTTAAAATAAGAACATTCAGTCAACAACAACGAACAAGTCTAGAATGTTCCATCAGTTGTTGTATAAATACAGAATCCAATCTTATGAAGATATTGGCACCATAAAAGATACCAGAATAGTTTAGTTCAAGCTGCCATATTGTTTGTTGGTCCATATTCAAATGAGATGTCAGCCATAGTCTCCAATGCAAAATCCAAATGATCAGGAAAAAAAAAAAATTTCTTGGCTTTAGCAGGTAATACTTTTGCTCAACCACTTCCCACACATGGAACCAATACTGATTTATTCAGTGAAAACAGCTCCATAGTATTTGGTTTTAAAATAAGTAATATTTGTGGCTAGCCAAGATGGAATTGGACACTTTTGAAACCGCCATAGATATGAGTGGAGAATTTACAACCGCTGTGAGGTACTGTTCATTCACATGGAGAAGATCCCTTCCACATTGCCAGGGAGCCAGATAAAGAAAGAAAAAACACAGTGGACATTCCCATATATTACTTCTATCATTTACGCTAAACTCTTAATAATGTGATGGAAAAATAAATGAAGATGAAAAATTGGATAAAGAGGCAGCAACAAGTTTATTGCTTTTCCAGTTTCAAATTCCTCTATTCTCCGTCATGAGTATAAGTCACTGTCTGAGGTGCATCTGACTAAGGTCATTAATTCTCCATCACATCGGAATTGTGTTTTAGAGTAGCATAAAATAAAACTTATTCTTCCTTTGATTATGGAAGGCCCACATATTTACGTGCGATTTTCCTGCTCTGAACAAAAAATATGAGCTAGCAGTACCTGCTCACTGCTTACATACTATGTCAGGTACAGTAAGTGCAAAAGGCATTGTTATTATTATCAACCTTTATTTATATGGCGCCACAAGGGTTCCGCAGCGCCTTACAAAAGTACATAAACAAGTGAGCACACAAGAAAAACAGTTATTAACAGTACAAACAACGCAGGACAAATACCCTATTTATACATTGCTGCATAACGTTTAAATAAGCAGCATGGCGTCAGCAACCAAGGATTAGGTGCTGTTGTAAATTAAAGTAGGAGTAAGTGAGGGAGAAGCACATGAGAGAAGAGGGCCCTGCTCGTGAGAGCTTACATTCTAAAGGGGAGGGGGCAGACAAACAGGGGTGACACAGATGGGCTGGATTGTGAGGAAGGAACATGGAGTAGTGGGTTAGGATGTGAGCTGGAAAGCTTTGAGGAAGAAAGGGGTCTTGAGAGCCCATTTCAAGGTTAGGAGCCAAGAAGCAAAGTTAACATGGAATTTTGAGTTAAGGCCAGGGGGACGAGGAAAGGCAGCTACTCGAGGAAGTTGGAAAAGGCAACTGATATGAGCATTGAATGCAAATAATGAAGTGGAGAGTTTAGAAGGTAAGAGTTGGTGGGAGTGACCAGATGATAGAAGTACCCCAACACCAACACTGTGGCAACCTCCAGACCAGGGAGTGTGAAAGAATGTGATGCTCCCAAAGGAGATAGCTGCAGGAGAAGTGGTGTCAGATGGGCAAGTCCAGGATATGGTGATGGCTAGGAGATTGAAGGAGTTGAGTATGAAGCCGTAATGGACAGGGACCAGTAGATTATAGACAGTACTGGCATGAGAGAGGGACAGAGTTGGGAGGAGAGAGAAGGAGATTGTTAGGGTTGCTGTAGTGTGGGGTTGAGATTGATTTAGAGAAGGGGGATAAGGAGAGTGTGGGTATATGGTGGGCTTCTGAGTGAGGAAGGGTGACAGCAGGTGGTGGGCAAGGTGGAGGTTTAGTGTGGTGTCGGTTGAGAAGAAGAGGTGTACCTTCGAGAATAGGGAGGGTGCAGGGCTTAGGAGTTATGGGAGATGCGGTGGGGAGTACTATATGGGATGAAGGGAGACAGAGGAGAGGAGGGAGGGATAGGAGAAAATGGAGGAGATTATGGAGGGAGAAAATAAATGGGAACTGGTAGTAGAGGAAAGTATTATGTAGCTTCTGAGTGAGGAGGGGAGTAGAAGAAAAGAGAGACATTGCGTAGATGAGGGACTGGGGGGGGAGGAAAAAGTAGTAGTAGTGATGAGAGTGAGATACAGGAACAGTAAAGTTAAAATGTCTAAAAATCAGATAAAAGGAAGAACAGTGTTAGTTGATGTAAAGGCACAACTACAAGAGTATATAATAAACAAAATGAGTTTTAAGCTGTTAAAGTTGCAGGACTTTAAATTAAGGATAAAGCATTCCTATAGATGAGGTGTTTAAAAATGGTAGATACTACAGTGGTGTAGAGATAAATTGATAGTGGTATAGGAATAACATGCAGTGTAGGGTCAAACAAACATACATTCAAAAATGCAGCAATCCACCTGGTAGTTGCTTGCAATGCTGAAGCAGGCTGTTGGCAAAAGGTGTGTTCAGGTTATAATGAAAGCTGGTGGCTGAGTTACAGGGTATCCAGAAGCTCAGAAGATCATTTTTAAGTTGTAAAGAGTTCTTTTTTTAAATGATGTCCTCCTATTTTCCTCCTGTTTAACTCTTGTCTATCTCTTTAAATTATGCTGTGCATATAAAACCACTTAGAAAAAAAAACACTTTGAAATAAAAACCAATGCAGCCTTCTAACAGGCCTACAGCCTGAAACCTACTGAGTATATAGTGAAGCATACATGTGTAGTCACTGATTACACCCCAACCCCCAATAACCTCACTCACACCAGACACAAGTCATAAAATTCTAATACAAACAGACAAACCCTAAACAGCATCCCATGTATCTAGGAGTTAAAAAATAGTTAAATTGCAAGACCTTAAGTCACTCTGGTTTTTGCAGATAATAATTAATAACAAAATACCTATGAAATCAGTATAATCATACAGGACTGCTATTTCTATGTCAGATGACTCGTCCCAATAGATTACCTGCATTGTTAATAGTAGTCATTCGCCAAACACATAGAACACTAGTAAAAGTAAACAGATTTTATTTCCAACACATGGTACAATGTAGTGCTTCTTGCTACTGAGACCATACTTGGCGACGTTGAAGCTGCGTGGGCGAGGACATTACCTGGCAATAGGGGCGTGACCGTGTGAACCTGGTACCGCCCCCGCTACACAATGGCGAGATGATCGGCATTGTGTAGCAGGGTACAGGGCCATGCTGATGAGATTCAGTGCGAATCTGGTCATCCCCAAACAACCTCCCACCCATATGGGGGTTTAAGAAGGGGAGACCGGGGGCAGATTTGCCCGCTTTTCTGGGCAGCCGGGAGCGCCACATGATTTTCGGGAGCCTCCCAGCCATTCCGGTAGAGTAGGCAAGTATGACTGAGGGGCATACCCCCAAAAGCATAGCAAATCATTTTACATTTCCAACTTAAATGGGTTCATTCACAAGTTACATTACATATTTTATTAACCGCCCATATTTTATATATCAGTGACCAGATTATTCAGGACTAAAGACAATAAATGTCAATCTACATACTTTAATCATAGAATGCTTTTTTTCCCAATAGGATTCAAGCACTGCGTTTGAAAGGGGACACCGAAAAGATATTAAAGGACCTTGATTTAAGCTAAAAATGTAAATAACTGGGCTTTGATATTCGATCTGCCTGTTTCATACAAATATAGAAGGAAAAGGGTGCAGAGTGGGACAGTTACAGCTATTGGGAGCCATGGCATATCCTGCAAAAGCAGCACACAAAGTATAGGCTAGTTTAAGATATGAACGATATGCATACTGGAACTTCTCTAAGTACAGTATCATCACATAAGCAAATAAACCGTTGCATACAGGATGTAGTTGCGATTTCAATGCTACTAATGGGGACACTTAGGTCAAACACAGCATGCCGACATGCTCCTTCCTAACTGTCTACCCCATCTGTGTTACCCCTGTCTGTCAGCCCCTCTCCTTTAGAATGTAAGCACTCACGAGCAGGACCCTCTTCCCTCACTTACACAATCATTTACTCTTAACTCCCCTGCAGCAAATATCACTTTGCTGGCACCCTGCTGCTTGTTATGATTGCTAATGCTTATAAACCATATCCTTGACAAGCATTGTTTTATAGTGTTAACAACTGTTTTCCTGTGTGCTCTTTTGTTTATGTAAGACACTGCATAACCCTTGTGCCGCCATATAAAGGATAATAATACAAATGCAATTAAAAGCATGTTAACAGTGACTTTTTTTAGAACTACAAACATTATGCTTTACCATCAACAGGGGTATTTAATATGAAACGTAAACTTCACCGTCTATGCGTGTCGAAGTTTTTGCCGCACATCGGAGCTTTTGCCTGCGAAAAAGTATCGCACACGCCCCCACTTATACCCGTATTCAATATGAAATCGTCGAAAACGGCACCCGGCGAAAGTGAAATTAGCAAAAACTTCGCTGATTTTTGGGGAAATCACCCTAACACCCCCAAAAAGATGCTCTGACATGGGGGATCACTCTGGATACCCCCGATTAGCCCTGCTGAAGGTTTTTGGGGTCTTTAAACGGGCTCGATAGCTGCTATTTTGGGGATTTGGGAAGGTGGTGAAGAATAGTATTTAGAAGGTTTTTTTGCAGAAAATAAGTAGTCCCAGCAAATTTTGGAAAATGGGGGTGAGCATATATAAAAGTTGCTAAAGTGAAGTTTTAAAAAAACATAAAAAATCCACCTGCCGCAAACACCTGCAATGAAAAAAACACCTGGGGCATACTTAGGGACCCCCCTAGATTGTAGTTCGCTAGTTTTTAACTTTGTACCCCCCAATTTTTTTCTTTGCCCCCAAAATGAAAGTGCTTTTTTGGGGGTTTTCTGAGGTATTTTTTCACATTTTTTTTTACACAGTTTACCTTTGGGGGACTGTCTGAAGGGTGCAGGGTGGTTTCCAAAATGTTGCATCCCAAAACCCCAATTCTGCACTTTTTTTCGCCACCCATTCCTTGGTGATACTTTTTCGCAGGGTCGAATGCAATATACTTTTCAAATTGAATACGGTGTAAAAGTAAAAGCAGCGAAAATGACATAATCCGAGCAAAAACATTGCAAAAACGGCGTTTTCGCTCCATATTGAATACCCCTGCATGTATGAATTTCTAAAGCCAACCCAAAGCCCTGCACTCTGTGCTGCGGCACCAGTAGCACATCCCTTGTTATGGCCCTGAAAACAACTATGGTAGATTGAATACATTACAATGTATAAATGACAAACTATCATACATGATGGTTATATACACTTAAGTGTCATGTTAAGAGAAGACTTCTAGGATCATTTAAAAGTTAAACTTCCTAAAAAGACACATTTTGGGTGAAAACTACCATGGATAAATGCTAAAAACAATGAATATCAAGGTGTAACCTACCTCTTTTCACTCTGTTAAACAGAAGAAAAGGGGTGTTGCAATTCTACTTACCCAATACGAGATTTGACCTGATTAGCTCCCATACGAATAGAAAGGGTCACTACTTGATACTAATTGGTATGCTAAATAATCGCCTTTGCATTCTTGCTAATCTGTATGCCCCTAGCAAAGCCCAACAGTCTGTGTTTACTAACTTGGACAAGCTAATTCCCCGGGTTCAACAGGGCAATCTTCTAGAAGCAGGTGATTTCAATGCTGCTCTGAATATTACCCTGCACAGGTAACCCCCGTGGCCACCACATCCACACCACCCTCCCCCTTCGGGGATCAAAACCTTTGGAACAAATCCTCAAATCCCAGGAGTTGTACAACTCCTGGAGGGTGAAGGAGACACTGACCCGTGACTATTCTTTCTAACCCCTGGTCCATAATTCCCATTTTATAATAGTTAAGATCCTGCTCAGCCATGACCTTGTCCTTAATCTGCAGTCTGCACATGTACATCTGCTTGTCTGGTCAGACCATGCCGATATTTCTGCTGATATTTCCAGTCTAGCTGTCACCCCCGTCCAATGACCTGCATCTCAATGTATCCCTCTTGCATAAAACTGTGATGGTGCTCAGATTATAGACTCACTCAACGAGAACTTTGCCACCAATAAGCATCCTGATCTCTCTCCTGCCATCCTCTGAACAGACCACAAAGCAGTCCTCAGGGGCCACTTGATTAGTATGGCTTCGAAACAGAAAAAGGAACAGCTGGGTAAACTAAAAACTCTCTTACCATGCATTTGCAATCTTTAGAAATTCAACATAAACAGAATCCGGTCCCTAAAAGTCTCGAAGAGCATTCTAAGATTAAGGCTGAACTTAATCTACTTGTCTCTAACCAAACATTTTATGAGATGGGGACAAGCCATCCAGTATGAATTCAAGGCTCTCTATACTAAGCTTTAATACCTCCCAGCCCATTCCTCTATTACTAACTGTACTGTGGATGCTGTAATTAACAAGTTTCTGACAGCTGCCTCAATTGGACCAGCAGACTACATGAAGTGTGAGAGGAGATTATCCTAGAGGAAATTACATAGAGTATAAAAGGTTTCAAGGCGGGAAGAGCCTCAGGCATGGATGGCTTTTCCACTGTGTACAATGAATGATTATAAGGTTCCCCCCCCTTTGCACTCCATGTTTAATGCTCTTGGAGGCGAGAGTAGTGGTGATCCCTAAAGAAATGAAAGACCCCCATAGTTGCGCTAGATGCAGGCCAATCTCCCTCCTAAATAATGATTTCAAGCTGTACGCCAAATCTCTGGCTACTTGCTTGAATCAGGTCTTTCTATCTCTGGTTCTCTATGACCAGGTGAGCTTCATCCCAGGGCGTCAAGACCAGAGACAACACCAGACGTGCCATAGATCTCATACATGTCATCAACGCCAGGAGAGCTCCAGTTATTATACTCTCTATAGAAGCTGAAAAAAATATTTGACAGAATCTCCTAGAACTTTGTGGCTTGTACCCTGAAGAGCTTTGGCATGTGACTTACTTAATGATATACTGGCTCCTTATTTTGCTCCCTCTGCCCAAGTTGTATTAATGGCATGCGGCCCAGTGCCAATCCGAAATGCAGAGTTGTCCACTATCCCCCAATATTCTCCCTTGTGAGAGAGCTGACTGCGTCTCACATTAGACTCTCCTGACACTCAGAGTGCGGCTGGGCCACACTGACTCGAGGATGTATTTATTTGCAGACAACATAATTCTAACCCTAACCCAGGGGTGGGCAATAAGCGGCCCTCCAGCTGCTGAAACTACACATCCCAGCATGCCTTGCAACAGTTTTAGAATGGCTAAATAGCAAACCTGTGGCAGGGCATGCTGGGATGTGTAGTACTACAAGATCTGTGTTACCACATATTCCCACCCCTGCCGTAACCCAACCTAGAATTCCTTGCCTAATCTCAGGCTATACAATTATTTGAAATTTGAAGCCATGCTTCTTCATGCCACTCTTGGAGACAGGGACAGTTTCACTACTTCTTATAATTTCAGATGGAAAACACAAGAAAAATAAATACTTGGGTGTATTTCATACCTCCTGTTATAATCTCTTGTACCAGAAAAATGTCCCATCCCTCTTTGGTAATCTACAATCTGATTTGTCCTCCTGGAGGCATCATAATCTCGTGGCTGGGCAGGATCATCCTTCCTAAGTGCACCGATTGCAGTCCTGCACTCATTAAGAAAAAACATCCAAAAGTTTATTGTACGATTTATCTAGAGTGACAGACCTCCAAGAATTTCTTCTAAGCTTCTTAAAAAAAAAAATCTACCCCCTGTGGGGGTAGTGGGCTACCTGATATCAAGTTATATTATTTGGCGGCTCACCTCACACAAATTGTGGTTTCCTGGTTTGACACAGAAGCCTTCTTCCTACATAAGCCACCTGTTTCTGGTCTCTGGTTCCTACACTGGAAGCATAGACCACTCTTATCACTCTGCCTCCATTACTATGGTTTAATGTAAAGTTATGGGACTTGTATAAGGCCAAACTCACTTCCCAAACTCCCCACTGACTCCTATTTGGATCAATCCCGACTCCCATCCAGTACCGTCATGCATACAATTTTTTTGAATGGAAAACCTTAAGTATCCCAAAGATTTTGCTTCGAAGGGTAAATGGCTCTCTCATAATGACATGCAATACAATTTCCCATCTCACACCCTGAGACCTTTTGAGTTTCTACAAATACGTAATTTCCTGTCCTCCCTTCTCTCCAATCAAGCCCTTCGAAGTCTCATGCCCTTTGAGTTGCTTTGTCACCATTGGCCGCTGCATAAGAGGATAATATCCACCTTTTACTTGACTCCCTTATCCTCATCAAGAATCAGTGTGAAATCGCCCCCCCCTCCCCCCACACCTGATGGAGGCAAGGAACGAGGTGAGGTTGGAATTTGCAAAAAGTTCCATATCTACAAGAGTCATCGAAATGTCATACAAAATATACTATTGTTGGTATTACAGCACTAACAGGTTGAGTAGGATGTACCCCGATGCCTCCCCCTGTTGCTGGAGAAATTATAGCCACAGGTATACCTTCCTCTACATCTGGTGGTTCTGCCCTGTAATTTTACCTTACTGGGACACTCTCAATCTTTTAAATGGCATGTTGGACTCCTCAATTTCAATGAAGCCCTGGACCTTCCTACTATGCAAACCCCCCTCAAGACTTAAGTACATTTTCTAAGAAGTTAGTGTCTCATAGCCTGGCTCCAGCTAAAACTGTTGGGGCCAGGAATTGGAAGAAGGATGTAAGTGATTATAAGTGTTATTAGAATTTGATAACCATGACTGAGTTACGCTGGAGTTAAAGGGGAGGAAAACTGAAGGAGAACATGCTAAAAGCCAAAACTCCTTCTAACCCACATACTTATGTGAGTTAGCTGATTCGCCATCACTAACACCTGCTGTATGCATATACACGATACTCCTTACTGCACTCCCTGCTTGGACATTGCAAGTACTTCACACTCTTCTTACGATGCTTATTGATTGCTTTTGTTATTCAAAACACCTCAGACTAAATCAGTTCGGTACAATGTAATTTTGCCCTCATTCTGAAAATCCTATTTGTATTGCATTTTTTCATGATTACTATTATCCACATCTATCCACTTTAAACATTCTTTATTTTAGTAATTAATTCCTGCATCCACTACTTCTCAAACACTTCTCTTTATATTTCACTGTTGTAACTGTGCTCATCCATTTAGCAGCACTGTTCTTTTACCTGTATTTTTGAACATTTAACTACACTGTCTCTATATCACACAGCCTCCAATTCAGTTTTCATCCTCCTTATTCCCTCATCCACACCATTAACACCTTTTACTTCAACCATCCCCCTTATTCAGTGTCTACATAATCCTATCCTTTACCTACTTTTTCCACCCCTTTCCCCTCTAGTCTCCTCCACTTGCTGTTCCCCCTTCCCCCCTCAGTACCCCTTCCAATCCTCTGCTTCTCTCCCTTTCCTTTTCCTCTATTCTCAACCACCTCCCTCCCTCGCTCCATGGCCTTGCTACACCACCACTTAAACCCACTCCCTCCTGTCTCTGCTTGTCACTTCCAGGGCTGCCAAGAGAAATCCTAGGCCCCGGTACAGCAACTTCCCGGGGGGCCCCCTTGGAGGAGGTGTGGCCACAGATGGTTGAGCATGGTTGCATCTCTCTGGGGTGTGTCTAGCATGTGAGAAGCACCCACTCACAGGAACATGGCATAGCTTCCAGCAGCTGGGACAAAAGTATTCACTATTAGGATGATGGGACAGTCCCATAAAAGCTGCATTTTTAGCTGGATGCATATAGATGTCTTAATGAAACAGACAAAAATGAAAGAGCAACAACTCTATTTTATATATTTATCATGTAAATAACACAAATAAAAATAAATATAATGCAATTTTTGTTATTAGAGGCAGATGAATGATGAATTTAATTTTTACATATCAGGTAATTTGAAACACATATTCCGATATATATATATATTATATAGATATATATAAGCTTTCAAGCTCTCATCCTAACCCACTGCTCCATCCCCATCTGTGTCACCCCTGTCTGTCCCTCCCCATTAGAATGTAAGCTCTCACGAGCAGGGCCCTCTTCCTTCACGTGCTGCGCCTTCTCTTACTTATACTATCATTTACTCTTAACTCCCCACAATGGCATCTAACACTTGGTTGCTGGTGCCCTGCTGCTTATAGAAGTGGTGTGCAACAATGTTTATAAACCCTGTCCTGCATTGTTTTGAGGCGCTATATATTATATATATTATAATACATTATATATATATATATATATATATATATATATATATATATATATATAATGTATAACCCGCCCTCACCCATTCTCTTACAACTCAAAAACTATGTTTGGCACATTGTGACTATGGAAGAATCATCTTCTACCTTTATGACAAGAGCCACCTTTTTAAGCAGGTGTGGGCCCATGGTTTCTCAGGAAAAGCCTTCACCACTCTCTGCTCCTGCCTTTATATCCCCCCCCCACCCTTTCTGGGGACTGCGTGATATCATCCAACCAGTACCATTGTCGTATTGTAACCTTACATAAACTACATTTGTCTATTCTCCAATGTTACTCTTTAGGTATTATAATGATAACTTAGTTAAGTTATATTATAAGCTTAATGTAATTAAAAAGTAATCATTTAAAAACAACATCATATATGAGCAGTTAAAGGATAAGTGTGAATTAATAACAGTTTATCAATTAAGCATTGACATTGTTAATATTACTCAGATTTATTATTACTCAGATTGACAAACATGCATCTGAGGATTCCAAAGGGAACTATAGATTGAATGAAAATTTACTGTAACTCTCAAATTTACTGGTCACAAATCAAATAGTAGAGATAAAACTCAGATTATTTTTTGTTCTTTGCCTTTTTTCCGTTTATAAACATTTACAATCTGCACACTAGGCAAACATTTTCAAGGGGAACATTTGTCTTTTGGAACATTTACATATACACACTCAGAGTAATGGCTATCACTACACACACACAATCTGCATCACCCACACAAAGGCAAATAGCACAGAGGAGGAGGTCAGTGCAGACCAAAGTACATAGGACTCTATTTAGTAAACAAACAAAAAAATCGCTTTTCTCCAAAATTTTAGCTGAAAAGCCTAAAATTTTGCATCCACATAGTATACTGAAAAGTATGGAGAAATCACTAATTTCTCTACCTTTTCACTTCTCCCTCTGCAATCTGTTTCAATGGCAGCCTCACAGATTTGATATTTATAAAGATGACAGAAGTTTTGCTTGTCTCATCTTTTATAGAAAACTCTCAAAATGGCGTTGTGTGTATATTTAGTAGGTAGAATAGGAGAAAAGCAGGGATCGCTGGTTTATACCACCTATTATAAGGGAATCCCCCTGGTATTATTCCACATTCTTGTTGCTTGTAGTCTTCATTTGAGTGAGCTCAACTAATGCAGTAAATTCACACATAGCAGAGAAATAGGGAGGGTGAACCAGATCAGAGAGGTACTAAATATGCCCAGCATCAGCTAAGACTCCACAAACTCCTCCTCTAACAATCCTATAGGAGAAGAGAAAACCACAACTAACATTCTCAATCTTAAAGGTAAACAAATTAAATAAACAACACACAGAGAAACACCTCATGGTTTAAGCTCCTTCATGTTTATTTCAATTCAAAACCTCCAGTCCTACTAAGATGAGTGGAAGAAAGAAAGACTTATGCCAGGTACACACTAGATGATGCATGTATCTGGCTGACGTACAATATGATAAATGACATATCGTACGGTCGTTCAACACCGCACAATATGTCGTCCAGCAGCCGCCTCCAGTCCTACTGAGATGAGTGGAAGAAAGAAAAACTTATGCCAGGTACACACTAGATGATGTATGTACCTGGCCAACGGACAATATGATGAATGACATATCGTACAGTCGTTCAACACCGCACGATATGTCGTCAAGCAGCCGCCTCGACAAGTATAGGGTCGTTCATCAAATTGACAGATTGAGCAGCATGTAGGTCGCTCATATTGGGTACACACTGGCTCATGTGGACAATATGTCGGGCCGATCCACCGGATCGGGCTACATGTTATCTAATGTGTACCCAGCTTGAATCTGGCTCTCTTTTGATGAGATAAAAAAGCCTAATAACTTTGGATTGTTAATGTTAGAAAACATGGCTGACCAAGGTTTCTAATACATAGCATTGTCTGAAAGTAATAATTTAGCAAGCAGGATTACATTTTTCATTAAAACATTAATGCAAAAAAAATGATTTAAAAAGAAAAACTTAAAAAAAAAAAAAAAAAAAAAACATGTTTGCTTTTTTCCAACCCTGGAGAAAAGCAAGAAGAGACTTCTCTTTCTGCTCTCTCCCAGTGCAATGATCTCTCTGCTCCTCCACACAGTCATTCTGACATGATCATCCCCGTAACACACCCGCCCACTCACTAAGAGCACTTCAGGCAGCCACCTTCTCCCCCCTGCCGGTGCCTGGCTCTCAGTCGGATGCGTCATGGGGGAGTGAGGATCCCCTGTATCCGCCTAAGTTTTCTGTTTGCAGCCTCCCATCCCTGTCTGTTCTCCTATCCTGAACTATGAGCCTATTGCTGGAGCAGGAGACAGCTGCTTTGACATTACTGGCCCTGCCCAATTAGAGAAATTTGTTAAAAAAAGGTGAGCACATTTAATATATCTCAGCTTTAGTGGGAAAAAAAAGAGTCAGGTTCCTTTACAAGAAAGAGTCATCTCATTGACCACAGAGAGAACTACTGTTTACAGTGACACTGTAGCATACATGCCACATTACAGTGTATAATGAGCAATACACTGAAAACAGTCAATATGTCAGTTTTGTTCTTGTTGAATAAAAAGAGATTACATGAGAAGAGTAATAAAGCATTGTGATGACGGTGGGCAATTCTATGGCATTCACCTTAACAAATGCAAATACAATGATTAATATGGGTCTATGAGTAGGACTACATGACCACTAAGTACATCTACTCACTTCTCCATCATTATCCTTTTCATTCCCCCACCTCCACAAGACTTTGGTAGAACTAGTATTCCTTTCTATATCAGTCATTACAAAGGGCACAGTTGTGCCCTTATATTAAGGCTGAATTAAAAAAAAAAAAGTGAAATCTCCCATAGAGAATTCCGGAGGGGGGGGGGGCATGGTGCTTAAGGGGCTACACCTCAAAAGCTATTGGAGGTACCGGGCTGAAATTTGGCACGGGCGGGTAGAACTGTCGCATGGTGCTGCATGCCAAATTTCGGGGGAAAATAATAATAAAAGAGGATTTGGGAACAATCCAATTGTCAGTTAGTTCTGACACTCAATTAGGACCACTTTTCTGCAGTTCTCTAGGAATCAGTATGAAATTCCCGGCATCGCCTGGCCGACAGATGAGCAGAGCCCGGCAGCGGAAGCCCGACAGCGCTGGAAATCCCGATCGTCGCTAAGGTAAGTATAAACTAACCTAACCCCCTAACCCTACTTAGGGGTGCCTAACCCTAACACCCCCCTTCCCCGTTGCCTAAACCTGAGTCCCCCGGGGAGGTGCCTAACCCTAAGTCCCCCTGGGGGATGCCTAACCCTAAGTCCCCCCGGGGGTGCCTAACCCTCCCTCCCCCTAGCCTAACCCTAAGTCCCCCCCGGGTGCCCTAAACCTAACCCTCCCCCCCACACGGCTGTCCGCTCGCGGCGCCCAGCATCCCTTCGATAGGGGTGCCGGGCGCCGGTCTCCCGGAGTCAGGGAGATGTCAGGCGTCTACATTTCACCCTCGCCGGGATATGTCGGGAATTAAGGCGGCCGGTTTCCCGATTGTATACCGTTCTCTATGGGGGATTTTTGGGAAGGCATAACTCAGGGTAGGGGGTGAATTTAGACTTGGGGTTTATTTCATTAGGTAGCTATTGTTCCAGGGTAGGGCCTTTTGGGGTTCTGGTAATTGAGAAAGTTACAGTTTTTAAACTATTACCTCATAATTGCGCCAATATAGAGATGGGAAGATTCAATTCCTTGCACAGCCTCAGTCGGAGCCTCCAGCAGCTGTGCTGACTGTGGCTTCACCTGGGTGCAACAAGATGGCTGCCTTTAGTGGGTGAAGCGACCAGACAATGGCAGCGGGCGGCAGCATCGGCGGGGACCCAGGGCGGCGGTACGGACATCAGCGTTACAGACATCAGCGGCAGAGGCAGCGCGAGTGTGAGCAGCAATGATGCGGGCATGAGGGGGACCCAGCGGCGGCAGGGGAACCGGCGGCGGTGCGTGCATTGGCGTCGGACTTGGATACGAGAGATTCCAGTCCTTGCCTGCCATTCTGCAGAGTTCGGCAGCGGAGCCCATTTCAAAAACAGTGCCTCAGCGCCATTTTTTAAATTCAAAGATGGCTGCCGCGAGCCAATCACGGCTCACAACGTCATCGCCCCGCCCCCTCGGCTGGCTTATATAAGCCAGCACAAGGAGGCGGCATGGCAGTCCGACGGCCGGGAGGGAGCAGAGAGCTCCTGAAGAAGGAAGAGGCCGGAAGTCCCAGTGGTCGGCGGCCATGAAAAAGAGCTGACACAGGCTGCCGCCCACTAGATGAAGACGCCGAAGCCCTGACGGGTTGGCGCCTGCCAGGCAAAGACGGCGGAAGTCCTACTGGGTGGAGACCACGAAAAAGAGCTGACATAAGCTACCGCCTGCTAGGTGAAGATGCCGAAGCCATGTCGGGTTGGCGCCCGCCAGGCGAAGATGCCGAAGTGCCGACAGGTTGGCACCTGCCAGGCGGAGACACCGTAAGTAATAGTGGGTGGCGGCCACGAAAAAGAGCTGACACAGGCTGCCGACCACTAGGTTAAGACGCCGAAGCCCTGGCGGGTTGGCGCCCACCAGGCGAAGCCACCGAAGCCCTGGCAGGTTGGTGTCTGCCAGGCGAAGACTACGTAGTCCTGGGCTGGTGGCAGCCACGAAAAATAGCTTAAAGGCCACCGCCCCCTAGGTGAAGGTGCAGACAAAATAAATTTTATTTAAAGAAAATCGGTGTAGTCTGTTAATTTTAATAATTCTTTTACAGGTGTACTACAGGGTACCAGTGAGCCCTAAATGCCCCGCTTGCTGGTACTTGTGGTTTTCAAAGTACCAGAATGCGATGAAGGCTTGCAGGGACCTATAGTTTACCTGCAAAAGACAATATTCCTTAAAATGCACCACATTACACAATCAACCCAGCACCCACCGCCCAAGAGTGTTGGGGATAGCCCCGGGCTATCAGCCTGGGGTGCCCTGGAAGGGAGATCCCTTTATTGGGGGATCCCCAGTTCCCCAGGGATCCCCGGCCTGACTAGCGGCCAGGGTTAATGCTTCGGCTGAGGGGCCCGGTGAAAGGGCTCCCCTAGCTGTGGCATTAGCCCCCCGCTAGAAAAAGTCTGGTGCTGGTTCTCTACAATAACAGGGGGACCCTACGCATTTTTTTCCCAAGTATTTCCACAACCAGGACCGGATCAGAGCACAGTGCTGGTTGCGCAGAATACGAGGGACCCCTATGTCATTTATCGTCTGAATTTTGGCAACCAGGACTGGTTCCGATTAGCCCGGTGCTGGTTGTCTTAAATACAGGGGATCCCTGTGTAATTTTTCCCCTGTATTTTCACAACCAGGTTCGACAGTGAAGAGCCTGGGGCTGGTTGTGCTTTGGGGGGAGGGGGCCACTTTACACTATCAACCCGGCACCCACCACCCCAGGCGTGCCGGGGATAGCCCTGGGCTATCAGTCTAGACCTGGGGTTCACTGGAGAGGGGGACCCCTTTATATGGGGGGGTTCCCAAACTCCCCAGGGATCCCCAGCCTGGGCTGACGAGCGGTCAGGATTGACACTTTGGCTGGGGGGGCCTGGTGAAAGGGCTCCCCTGGCTGTGGCATCAACCCCCATGCTAGATAAAGTCTGGTGCTGGTTCTGGAAAATACAGGGGAACCCTACTAATTTATGTTGAATTTCCAGAACAAAGACTGGCTCAGAGCCCAGTGCTGGTTGCGCAAAGTATGGGGGACCCCTACATCATATGTCCCCCGTATTTTGGCAACCAGGGCTGGTTCTGACTAGCTCAGTGCTGGTTGTGCTTAAGTAAAAGGGACCCCTACATAGTTTGTCCCAAGTATATAAGCACAACCAACACTCGATCTAATGATTATGCAAATCATTAGATTTGTGCACGATATATTGGGTGAACATCGTGCAGCTTTTGCTGCACATCGTTCACTTCAGCTGCCGGAGAGAGTTCAAGGTCGATTGCATACGAGATCGCATCGTATGCAAATTGCACCGTGTATGGGGGGCTTATACGTGGATCGGTCCTCTTCGATCCAAAGTAGGCAATCCAATCACTATGGAAACTCCGCCGCTGAGCACTCATTGGCTGAGAGAGGCGAGCCTTATACCTCTCAGTCAATGAGCAGTTCTCACCATTGACTTCAATGGTGAGAACCGCGCATGCCCATTTCAAAAATGGCGCCTTAGCGCCATTTTTAAAATTTAAAGATGGCCACCACGATCCAATCATGGCTCGCGACGTCATCGCCCTGCCCCCACGGCTGGCTTATATAAAGCCAGTGCGAGGCGCCATCAGCGGGTATGCAGCAGTGAAGAGCTACCAAAGAAAGAAGATGCCGAGGAATTCCTGGATGGGCGGCGCCCTCCAGGTGAAGTTGCCTTGAAAGTCCTGGGGCAGGCGGCAGCCATGTAAAAGAGCTTAAAGGCAGCCGCCACCCAGGTGAAGGTGCAGAACAATAAAATAATAAAACTGTCTGGTTTTTTTTTTTTGTATTTAATTTACAGGGGGTACTATAGGTACCAGCAGGCCATTAATGCCCTGCTTGCTGGTACTTGTGGTTCTCCAAGTACCAGCATGCAGGGGAGGCTTGCTGGGACCTGTAGTTCTACTTCAAAAGACAATATTATACTTCTATCTTTTACACCACATTACACTAGCAACCCGACACCCACCGCCCCAGGGATGCCGGGGATAGCCCCGGGCTATCAGCCTAGGCCTGGGGTGCCCGGTGTGTATTCCAATGAGAACACAATTCTGTGAATAACAGCTCCACCATTTTGTGAGTAACAGCAATATCACTGTGAGAGTGCTGAATCTGCAGTTAACCACAGGGGTCTTGGCATACCATATCTGTATTACGCAAGGAACACGTCCGTTAAGGCGTCAGCCTTAATGATCGTAATTTCATTGCTTTTTGACGTCTGAGTGCCAGAAAATCAATAGGTTTTGTGAAATTTCAGATCATGTCTAAGCAGCCTTAATGGGACATGTGAATCCGTAAGGTTTTTTGTCTATGGAATACAGATATGTTTGAGAGATGGTTGGCTCAAAATATAATGCTAATGCCAAGCATGATTGATTGTTTTTTCTTGTTGTCATGTTCATTCTTTTTTTGGTCTATGGCTGCCTTCATTTAACGCTTAGCATTATTTAAATTATGGAACATAGCAAAATGGAAGAAAAAGAACAACATAAAAACAAAAGTGATAATTCACATATGGATCTTAACACTGGTAATGCCTTGCATTTAGAGGAAAGGCACTGTTAGCTTTTATTTCTGGAGCGCTATTGCAGTAGGGAAGTGCAGTGCACTTATGTACCCATCTGGCCAGTACAATAAAAAGGCTTTAAAAAGGATGAAATGCCTGATGGTTACTGGTATTAGTTGTGGCACTGTTGTGATCAATCAAGGAAGAAATTGTGATTCAGTAAAAAAAAAAAGTCAAGTCAATTAGGTGCGACTTCGTTGCAGCCGTGAGTAGGTGTAGCCGGTATGGCTGTGTACAAAAATCAATGAGTCTGGGGCGAGATCGGGACATGAGGGAGGAGAGTTGTGAGCCCGTTTCCATGCCATTACAACCACAACTCACCCCCTCACACCTAATTGAATTGACCCCAAAGAGAGAAAATGAATGGACACATGTCTTTTCCCCCAATGCAGCTGTGTGAGAGTGTAGAAAACTGGATATAGAGTAAAGCTGGCCATGCACCAGACCAACTTTCCTCCAACCATCCAACTAGTTGCTTGGTTGGTATGAAAATCCGGTAATGTATGGGAGAAAATGACAATCAGCAATTTAATCCCAAACACCATTAAAAAAAACGAAAAAGGTAATTCAGGCAAGTTGGTTAAATCTGTTTGATTCTAACAACTTGTCTGAACAACAGCTTTCCTCCATTTTCCAGTGTTTGGGAGCAAATGGCTGATTGTCATTTGCTCCCATGCATTACCGGATTTACATTCCACCCAACCAAATAGTTGGATGGTTGGAGGAAAGTTGGTCTGGTGTATGGCCAGCTTAAGGCATTTACAGAGGAGGAAGTTAATTTTGTCAGAAGCAATAATCCTACCAGAACTGGGAGGACAGAAGTCATAGTGTCCACTTTTATGTTACAAAAAAATTAAAAACAAATTTGCAAAAAAATTGTCCTATTCCCATTATCAGTGATTACAGAAGTTGGTGCTGCATCTCTGCTGCATCTGAAAAGGCTCTTTGGAAACTCTTCCATCCAGTCCCCTACAAACTTTCAGCCACACATGTCTGTCATACATTCATTATCATCTTGGCTATATCATACTAGTAGCTATTTATGTTTTTCATAAGAAACAGACGAATACAGTATGTGATGTGACAGAGTGTGCTGGGTGTATGGAAATACTATATGCGTCCACAGCGGAGGAATACCTTCCAGGACAGATACATGTTTTGTAGCACAATTTGGTTGATCAAATGATCAAATTGTGCCATTATCTGTTAATTCAAGAGCTACAAATAATAAAAGAGTTGAATACTTTTGAGCTTCTATCCTTCCTCTTACTTGAGAGTGCTATAAATTTTGAACATGCAAAGCTATATACAATCATTTGTATCCAGCACATTTATTTAAACAGTAAGGAGAGAATTCAATTAGCTGCGGTACTTTACCGCCGGCTAAGTGATACCCTGGGTTAAATCAGTTAGCCCTGAAAACTCAGAACTTATCGATCGAGTGGCCATGCCCCCCCCAGGAAAAAAAATGGCTGCACTGAAGAGGGGGCTCTTTGAGCTCCTCATCCAGGGGTAGATCCAGGGGGGCCGCGATCAGTCTGATCGCACCCACCCACCCAGCCTCGCAGAGGAGTCTCCCTCGTTCCACTGCAGCCCTACACACAGCAGTGCATGCTGCTGACAGGAAGACGACACCACCTGGGATTTTTTTCACCTGTCCGGATAGTCATTCATGTGATGCCACCTGTCGTAGTCATATTTTATGTTTTGACCTTTGAAAAATGAGATTGCTGAATATCCGTCTTATTACTACATAGTACCTAAGTTTTTTTTTATCCCAGGACATTTCCCAGCACAACTATTTTTACAACAAAGTATGAACTCTAAAGATACTTATCACACACATTCCAACAACTTCCTGTATAGCAGAGCGACTCAGCAATCTGCTGATAAACATACACATTGCAGCCACCAGTCTCTAATGCTAATAAGATGGGGAAGAAATAAAGTTTAACGTTTTACATGCCTTGCTACTGTGCACATTACATAGTAGGAGGACACAAAGTATTACAATTAATTATTGAACAAGCTGTCTCTTCAGCAATTTTTTTTTATTTTTTTATTGGTTGTATAGTTTAAAATCAGTACCCAGGGCCAATTACCATGTGCAAAACAATCAGATCTGGTGATTGGATTGGGCCCGCTGGACGTCATTTGGAACCGATCGTCGCTTACATCACTGAGGCGTGCACCTAGCATTAGAGACCGCCAGTCTGGCTGAACACAGCATTGTTCACTCTAAATTGATATATGTACAAATAACACTTTTCTGAACTCCCAGTCCTCCACATAATAAAGTATAGAGAGCAAAATATGAGCACAATAACTGGGACTGGATATATGAGGCATGGGGCATCTAATTGGCATGGCTGTTATTTCTATTTAATCAGGAGCCCTGGTAAAGCACCAGGGCCAAAACTCCCTCCTCCCCTTGCTATCAGACAATTTTTACTTTATGTTCATATTTTCTTAGAGCTCTTATAGCTTTTAGTTGTTTATATTTTTATTCAAATCCACAAAATGTTTAGGCCGGTTATTTAACATAATAGTAAACAGTGAAGAGAAGAATTACTCCTGGGAATGTTTGTCCATGGACGTGTCCATCAAGAATTGTTTGCAATACTAGCATTTGGTGACATGGTGTATCATTTCTGTTGTACACTTCTTAATTTATTTAAAATATACTGTATATTATAAACTGAATGGACATCCATTGTGATGATGTCCAGTAACCTTTCCATGTTGAGAAGGGGAAATACTATCTGAATAAGTTTCAAGAACTTAATTCTGGGAATTATCAAGATTTTTTTTCTGAGGATATTTACACATTTTTACACAGGTAGTCACACATATGTATATATGATGTGGCTTGGCCTTTTTTAACAAAAGTGGGACATTATGGGGTACTTTTTAATGAATTTAAGAGAATGATACAAATCGTAAACAAGGGTAGCTATATTAATTGGTGGTTTTATCAAGGAGCACCATATACACTTTGCACTTGTTTTTTTTGCATAGACCTAGACTAGATGCACCAGATAACCACCAAGTCATCTGTTTTATGTGAAATTTAAATCCTGTTTAGTGATGAGATATTTACAGATATGGATCCTTTGATCCAATAAAGCCTAGTCACTCACTTCAAAGCCCCAGGAGTACATCTACGTGTCACATAACCAGGTGAGCACCATGCAGTGCTGGCATTGTTCAGTGTGCTCCTATGGAAATCTTGGCTTTACAAGTAGAACAGCAGGAAGTGATCTCCAGCTGGAAGGTGCACTCATCTGCTTTACACACATCTAGGTGAACTTTAGACTTTACCTGCTAATATTTATTACAATGTTCCCATTCACTGTAACAGGAACATATTTGATGGGAAGGATGTAGCCAATATTTCCTTGTCCCAGTAACACACAGCAGCAGCAGCTACTACAATAAACAATGTAATAGGCTAATATAAGATTTACACTGCAAACATGTACACAGTGAGCATTTTTTATTTAACTCATCACATGCATAGTTTTATACCTCCAAAATAAGCCCAATTGATATATGGAGCCATATTCAATTAGAGGCGAAGTTTTCGCCTGTCCGACTGTTCGCTTCATTCCCCTGTTTCAGAGGCGAATTTATTCCGTGCTCGTCCTCGCTTTTCGCCTAATTCAATTGCAAAACAGGCGAACACGGAAACAGGCGAATACGGAACAGGTGAAAAGTATTGACAGAACTGGGGAAATCAGTCTGTACCCCAGAAAAAGATGCACTAACATAGGGAATCAGTATAGATGTGTACTAATAACCCTAATAAAGCTATTTTGTGTACTTAAGTTGTGTAAATTGCTTGCTATTAGCGTTTTTGTAAAAGTGGTGAAGAATGGCATAAAGCTGTAGTTTTTGGTGAAAATAAGAATTCCTGTCAAATTTGGGGTGCTTGAAAATGGGTGCAAGCATGTTTTTATGTCTCTAAAGTGAACTTTTAAAAAACGTCAAAAATCCACCTGCTGCATGCACCTGCAATCCCAAACACCCCTGACCCATACTTGTGGATCCCCAAGAAGTCTTTTTCGCTACTTTTAATGTTTATCCCCCCACTTTTTAAATTTACACCCCAAAAATTATATGTCTTTTTTGGGGTGTTCTTAGGTTTTAGTTTCTGTTTTTTTTGCGTATTTGTCCTTTGGGGGGCTGTCCCAAGGGGTCTGAGTTGTTTCCCCACGTTTGCACCCCAAAATAAAGATTTTGCATTTCTTTTCACCAGCTATTGATTGGAGAATCATTTTTGGAGAATTGTTTCCACTTAGGCGAAATTGTCCTGGAATTGAATTTGGCAAATTTTTTTTTAGGCGAATTTTTCACAAAAAAACAGGCGAATATGGCTTTTCGCCTCTAATTGAATTCCCCTCATGGTTTTATCTTTATTTTCCTTCTAAATATTTTTTAAACCCCAAAAACATCACCACCACGGAATACAGATGTGTCCTCGCACATCTTTGCTGCAGTCGCACCATACAGACCCTCGCAGCACGCCAAGTCTCGTGAGACTATTAGCATCGGGCGTCTTTTCGCTTTTTTGACGAAAATGCTTACCTTTACATACTTACCTTTACGAATACGTCTCCTCTTCTGTTAGTTTATTTATTGTGAATTATTAGTCTTTTTTCCATCTATTTCGATTTCAACAAGGCAGACATAAGTGTGAAGACTCGCACACAATGATATATAAAGGATATACTATAGACTTGATCCTATTATGACCCTAATAACCATCTTCATGATTTTTTGTAACATCACAATATGTGATAACAACCTTTATATCTAGGGCATTATGCATAGTTTTCTCTTATGGTTGGTCTTTATCTACGTCAATATATCTCATTTCACTAATTTTTTCTATACGCTATATATATTATCACTATTACATATCTCCTAATATTTTATTTTACCACAAAGGGATGCAATTATCTCTGTATTATATTCATAATTACACACATTAACACACACTCAATCTTTCTTATTTTTGTTTTCATTTTATTTATTTATACTACTTCACCACTTTCATATGTCACTTCATATTCACTCCTTATATTACTTGCCATCATTTATCACCTCATTTTACTTTATTTTATTTTATTATTATTAATAATTAATATTATTAAAATATCCAGCTATATATTAGAGTCTATCCTAATGCAGCAATCTCTGTTATTTCAACAATGAGGCTAATTGGCTGCATTTTTTCAGTTTATTTAAAGTATATAAATTCACATAATTACTGTTAATACAATTAATATAAAGTCTATATGTAACTAACTCCATAATATATGAGTCTGCTTTCACGCAGCGATCACTGCAATTTTATTACTCAACCTGCTATTCCCTGCTTTCATCCCCTGAACGTTATCCTGCTTCATTTACCTAGACACACCTCCTCCCGATGACTCATACTCTCTCTCCTACTAATGGCCAATGGATAGAGAGCTTACTTTTGACTTATGGTTAAGGCCAACACACTCGATCAACAGAGCACTCGCCCTCCGATTGGCTGTTACACAGGACATAGAGCACCTGTGTACTTTCACTAGCCGGCATCTGACTGATGAAGCACACGTGAAACGCGCGTCTCAGACCCACTAGTCCCGCTATGTACAGGCGGGACTCAGACAAGCAGCACACTACTTAGCTCCTTCAGCGGTGGATCCTCTCCCTGTGTATGCTGGCTCCATAACGAGCACCCAGGTACCTCTGCTCTCTACTCTGGCATGTGTAGTGACTATTTTCTACAGGGGTGAATGAATGACCCTGCAATGCCTTTAGGTAACAGAGCTTCATTTATCCTGTATTAGCCACACTATTGCTTCACTTACTCTTTTCATCACTGCACACGCGATTTGCGCTTCCCACCACTCACCAAAACCTGTTGGTATGTGAGTGGCAGCAACGCGGATCCCGATTTTGTCTTGTGTTAATACTCTTCCCCTATTATCTTTTTATAGGCACTCTCATTAGAGTCCGGTCATCAGTGGTTCCTGCACTAAATAACATATAATATATATATATATATATATATTATATATCTATACAACAGGACCCACTTATTAACCTGACCTAAAAGCAGATGCCTACATTTTCTTATTCTCAACCCTGGGTAAACACGGCAGTACGCTCACGTGCCATTCAATGATATACTATAATGACATGCAGCAGCTGCTGCTGTGATATCCCATAAGGGAGTAGTCTATTTTTCATTCACTCTCCCTTCTTTTATCTATACTACTGTGCCTGGGTTTATTTCCATATACAGTGAACTTACTCTAGAACCATACTCACAGAAAAGGAGACGGGAAATCGGTGACCAGTAACACAGCCCATATGAAGCCAGGTGCGTCAGGGCGGGCGCCCTGTGGACCCTATGGACTTCGTAGAAACAGAGATAACAAAGGTAAGCTCTCATTGTTGCTACATTATGTTGTATACCAAATACCTATATATATAAAATATTTTTGATATATACAACATAACTAAATTCACTTAAGAGCTTATTTATGTATATATGTGTTTTTGTGTGTCTGCTGTGATTTCTGATTGGCCATTGTGCCATTATTTCAGTATTCAGTCATTGTACTATATTACCTGATTAATGCTTCAAAAAACTTAGCATAATTAATTATTTGCTGATTCTTTATCTATGCCGTGTTTTAACACGGGATCATTTAATGAGGTTTTTTCACCTTTGTAATCTATATCCAGATATATTAGCAAAAGCTTATATTACCATCTACATTTGTGCTTATATCTGTGATCATTTTTGTAATATTTCACTTTGCTTCATACCTGTGATATTACTTTTAAGTTATATGTTCTGTCTGATTCATGTTTTTGATTGCTTTTTGAACTATTATTAGGGGGTATGATCATAAGTTTCAGATCCAATAATGTTGATTTTATATATAATTAATAAAAGTTAATTTTTAATATTTGACATATAATATCGATAATAGAGTGCCTCCAAAAAAAGAGAGTTTTCTTCTTCTTTTCTCTTGATATGTAATATTACACTCTCTAGGAGAGCACCTCCACATGAGATATATATTTTTTTCTATGTACCCAGTATTGGGTTGTATCATGATAATCGTGGACTTTTGATATCATTTACCTATCCGTACTTATATCTAAATCCTGTGCTCAAATTACATTTTCCCATTTCCCCTTTCCCCTGGTTTATTGAACTGTTCACATTTTTCAGACCACCTAGCTGGTGCACAGGTGTATTCAATACTCACTAACACATTTGAGAAGATCCACAGGTGGAGCTAATTATTTCACTTGTGATTCTGCGAGAAGACCTGGAAAACATGCACCGTTGGTAACTCTCGAGGACCAGGGTTGGCTACCTCTGAACTAGATACTGTCAATCTTATATACCACACCCGCAAAAAATGGTAATACTGATGCTTATATTATGTTGTGGACAAGAGATAAACCATTTTTAGAGCCTCCTCACCACTACCCAAAACAAAACAAAACAGAACCAGAATGGCTGGGACCACTCCTGATAATAGCCTGCCAAAAGGATTTCATGTTTCTACAATCCTTAAAATCCTCAAGTACATACAGCAAACACAATCCTGCATGCAAAGTACAAACGTCAGGGTAACCCAAACCTACCATCTCCTTTTCCAGAGCGTCATGACAGACACTGAGCTAAAGCAGGGTACACACCTTATGGTGTAAACCAGTGATGCGACGAGCATTGTAACAAGACATCGTGTGCGCCGTACACACTGCACAATCAACCATATGACAGTGTGATGCATCATTGCATGCTGCATGTAACTACCCCGCATCTTTCATTGAATCGTGCCATCTGATGTGCAGTACAGTAGATGGGACGATCCAATGAATGACAGGTGGGTATGATGGATCGGGCGTGCACACGATATATGTACGAAATAGTGTTCTGATCCATGCCGGGACTTTAAGCTGGGTACACACCGTACGATATATCATCCAGACGATGATCAGATCGATATATGTGTTTAAACCCGATCCGTTGTTCATTGAATTGCCCTGCGCTGCACATCAGCTGGGACGATTTTACAAACTAATTGGTGTAGTTACATGCAGCATTTAACAATACATCACTCTGCCATACAGTGGTTCGTGGAGTGTGTATGGTGCACACAATGTATTGTTGCATTGCTCCCCGCATCATGTTAAGGTGTGTGTCCAGTACAGGACTGGTCACTAAAAGAAAAATCACATGAACCTGACCATCCATGTGCATCTATTCTCACTCCATGTGTGGCGGGGACACACTTTACACACCCATATACATACATTATATATATATATATATATATATATGTTACATTACCTACTTCTATTTATATTATTATATAGGATGAACCATAAGTTCCTAGTTTTGGGTTCGCTGAGTCTTTGGGGCACTTACTTGGCTCCTCTCTCTATTTTCTTTGGAGATATTGGTGCTTGCTGTTTGTATGGTTTCTATTTCTCCATATATAATTTCCTGTCCTGTGTCATTATTTTCTCATGTCTTTATTATACTCTGCATCCAAAACTAAAATCAGTGACCATGTTAGCGGGCACACCTGCCACTTTATGCTAGTATCAGTCCTTCTTCTGGTGTACAGCTGTGCATCTGCATGCAGAAGGGCACACTTTCAGCGATGTCGTCGCAACCATTGGCACCACCATCGGGATTTGCACCAACCCCATGATAAGTGCAGAATCTCAGTCAGACTATGACCTTCAATCTACACTATTGAGCGTTTTAGTCTGAAACCAATCCTGTGACATTCCTGGGACACTCCCATTAGACGTAATACTGTATATCTGTGTAGCCACCTCCAAGTTACCCCCCAATACTTTCCAGAGTTCGTGTGGCTCGATCGGTCCTGCTACTTTGTGCACAGACACCGTGGAACGCATGCGCCGTGCAACCTTGTTGGGAATAAGATGCATGCACACTCGCAAATAAATGCCATCATATGTGAAGATAGGCATTGTGTCCAAATCAGAATTTGCCACTAAATTTGCCACACTCCCTAAGTACAAGCAGCAGGCTTTAACCATAATATACCTACTGGGTATGACATAAAAACAAGAGATATGGTAAGAACTTACCTTTGTTATCTCTGTTTCTACGAAGTCCATAGGGTCCACAGGGTTGACCTTGGGGTATAGGTTGGGAACCAAATCCGGGCACCACGCAGTTAAAGCTTTTAGCTCCCAGGATGCACTTGGGTCCACTCTCCCTATAACCCCGCCCCCCAGCCAGAGGCACCTCAGTTTGTAAGTAGCCAAAGGCCGGAGGAGGAGAGAAAAAGAGAGAGAAAACTGGAACACTCTAGAACCATACTCACAGAAAAGGAGACGGGAAATCGGTGACCAGTAACACAGCCCATATGAAGCCAGGTGCGTCAGGGCGGGCGCCCTGTGGACCCTATGGACTTCGTAGAAACAGAGATAACAAAGGTAAGTTCTTACCATATCTCTTGTTTTCTACTTCAGGGTCCATAGGGGGTCCACAGGGTTGACCTTGGGGATGTCCCAAAGCAGTTCAACCAAGGGTGGGGACGCTCCTGTGCTGAGAGGAGAATCCGTCGCCAAAAAGGAAGCATCCTGAGAGGCAAAGGAAACCAATGCCTAGAACCTTAAAAAGGTATGGACAGAAGACCACGTGGACACCTAGTAAGGCAAAACAGCCGAGGCGCCACAACGAGCCGCCCACGAGGGTTACATGGCCCGAGAAAAAACAAGCCTCAACGACAGAAATGCCCACCCATGGGTAGGCCCCTGAGGAAGACATACGAGGCCATCCAGCCAACATTTCATTATAGGCCGGCCATCGTTTCCTGTGAAAACCAGAAACCGCAGACCACCAATAAGGAGTCCGATTACCATAAGGAACTTGAACGGATCACATAAAGCCAAAGAGGCCGGACCACAGTCAATGAGGCCACACCAGCCGAGAGGACTGTGGACTGAATGGCCGTACCATAAGTTCCAGAATAATATGGAACCTGAAAACCACTCTAAGAAGAAACACAGGGCGAGAGCAACTCACACCCTGACATGATGCCCTCCAGAAGAGGGTGCCACATGAGAACGCTCCCAATTCAGACACTCTCCTGGTTGATTTAAACACCCTGAGAGAGAGAGAGAGCTTAAACAATAGACCATGTAATGGCTATCACAAACAGCGGTTCCATTGACTGTCCCCTGAGGGAACAAAGAACCACTACTAACTCCCCAGGAGTCCCTAGGGAGGACAAGTGGAGGCATAATCCAGAAAACCCTCCAAAGGATGAACTGGATACCAGAGCGGAGCAATTCCATATCCTAACCACACCGACAGTGTAGAGATCCGCACTGTCAGGAAGGCCAGGCCAAGGGTGAAACCCAAGCCAGCCGAGAGGAATGCCAGAATATCTGGAAATCCTGGACACCGGAGGATCGTATCGACAGGTACGATACCATAAGAATTACGTATGCCACAGTCCGTGTCAGATCCCAACAAAGTCTGGCCTATTTGCTCTAAACATCTCAATGAAGACAGAGCCAGGGAAGCCCTAGGACCACAGTAGGGGCGCAGTCAAAGACAAACGATCCAGGTCCAGGGAAAAACAAGGACCCTGAGACAACAGGTCCAGATAGTGAAGCAGTAGGAACGGAGCATCGATGAGGAGACTCCGAAAATCTTAGTACCAGTGATGTCTGGGACGAACTGGAGCCCCCAAAAGGAAAGCCCCTCCGTCTCGAATTAAACTTCCGAAGACCTCGAGGAAGAAGGGAGACCGGAGGACACAGGTACACAAAGTGGAAGGACCACTTCACTGACAAAGTCACTAAAGGTAGCTTCAGTACTCCTAGAGCTGGACTGTAACACCGGTAATGTGAGACCGAGTCAGAAGGCCATGAGGATCAATCCCCTCAGGGAGGCCCCCTCTGCTCACCAGGAGTTGAAACCTCTCTTGGAGAAGAGACTAGTCCCCGGGATGCACGTCGTGACGGCTGAGGAAGCCCGCTTCCCAATGGAGAGCTCCGGGAATAAACACTGCAGAGTTGGCCAGGAGAAGACCCTTGGACTATGTCAGAATGGATGACATTCCTGACATTGCCACCCAACTACCAGTGTTGCCTAGATGGAAGCCACTGTTGTGACATTGTCGGACTGAACCTATTTAGGTTTACCGTGACATATGGGTTAGGCCAGAGTGAAGGTCCAAGACAGCCTAAAGTATCAACAAGTTAAGTGGCAGGGCAGAAGCGACAGACGTCCAACTGCCCCGAAACGAATGCGGACCAGACACTGTCTGTAGCAAAGAATACCCTGGACGAGATGGCCATAGCCACCCGGACAGAGATCAACTCGCCTCCGGAGAAAGCATCATCGTTCGAACAGCGATCCGATGGAAAAAACTCAATCCATCTGGAGGGGAGTCAATTATGGCAAGGCCTGGAATGGAACTGAGCACATTCCACCCTACCAAAAGGTAGACACTCTGGTAGACTGCGCATCACAAAGAGTAATGACATATGTCGACTGCGTAGATATCCGCACACTCCAAGTTGAAGAGTGGAGATCTTGTCTTACGCCAGAAAAATTCTCAGATTCTGAGAATCCAGCAGTGCTCCCAGATGAAGAAAACCCTGTGAGGGATGCAGCTAGGAATTTTTTCTCCGTTGACTAATTATCTGTGTCGAGAAGAAGCCACGGTTATCCTGACCTGGCGGTAAAGGACCTTGGTGATCCTGCTAAAAGCAGGAGACCGTCCAGAGAAAGGAGCATTCGGATACACTGAACAGGTGAACTGTCAGAAAATCCATAAAGCTGGTAAACCCCGGTGGAGTTGAGGACACTCCCAAAAGGCAGAGCCCGAAACTTACAAGTGTTGCTGTGGCACAGCAAACCTGAACCCATGCTGATGAGAGGGCTCTGTATGTACCCGTAGGTACGTATCCTGAATACTCAGATATACCATAAAATCCCCAGGCTCCAAACGTCGGATGATGGAGCATGGACGATTCCACCTGAGTCCAGGCACCGTTGGAATCTGATTCAGGGATTTGAGACAGAGTATAGGCAAATGAGGACCAGTCGGTCACTGCCCCAGAAAGAAAGTAGAACAACCAGTCCCTCACTGAGATAGTGAGGTTGGCCGAAATAGCTCTGCTTACCACAAAGACTGTATAGCTTTCTGGGATTGTAAGGCCCTGATCGGGTCTGAAGAAGGGCCCGTGTAACAATGCCTGTGAGGAGGCCGCCTGAGCAATGAGAGGCCGTTGAGAATCAGTACCTTACTCTGGAATTCCCCAGATGTAGACCAGTCCCGTCAGGCTGAAGGTATATCCTCAGGTGTAGAAACAGGGTCGTCCGGAAGTCCAGGACTGCTCGGTACTGGATATGGTGGCCCCCATGGAGGCCGACAGCCTAGGGAAAAACAGGCCTTTAGGCTGACCCTGAGGACAAAAAGACTTAACAGAGTTAGTCCGAATGTAGTGGGAGTAGCTAAAGACGGTATCTCCCCATTAGTGATACTGCCAATGATGCAACGATCTTGTCAAGGTCAGGACCAAACAAGATCTTCCCTATGGATGGAGTCTGCACCTCTGCTTTCCCATAACGCAGCCAGAGGGTATTGCGGCGGATACAGTTGCCGCCGAAACCCTGAAAGTTAGAAGACCGGCATCCAATGTAGGTAATCCCACATATGACCACTGCATATTTTATGTGAGCGGCAAAAGATATTTGAACCCCAGACGTGTTGGAGGGGAAAAACGTCACAAAAGCATCACCATGCGATGGCCATGGTAGGACGGGCAACAGGCCCCGAAAACGAGTACATTGATTTCAGGCAAAGTTACCACCTACGGATCCGTAAAATCCGTCCAGGCCGGGATGGGAGGCGTATTAATGCCTGTAACCCGACGATTAACATACAAATCCATCCCAGAAGGGGATTTCCATTACTTGTGAGGACCCTCAGGGAATGGGAAACAGGAGGCCTTTGTGACTCCTCGTATCTGGCGACAGCCAGACTCCCGCTATGAGATCCACCCGCTGGGCAGAAAACGGGAGATGTATGATACTGGTGCAGGATCGACATTCTCTATATCCAGAATGAACCTGGCTACCAGCCCCAAAGCAGGGATAATAATACTTGAAATCAGCTCCCCCCATGTGAGAGGGAAAGAGCCGAATACACCATCCAGTTCACAGCAGAGCCAACTGGGAAGTAACGACAGGGCGTATATCACGCCAATTAGTATTTAGTATAAAACGACATCCACCAGGGTGGCCGTTGTGGTAATCCCTGCAAGGGGAATGACAGACCGATGTGGTATCGGAGGTAATTCATGTACTGTGAAAAACCCCGGCGGGGAGCGATAGTCTGTTGCACAGGGGTAAATTGGCAGAAATTGCGAGATACCCGGAGTTCAAAAGGGCAGTATGGTGAAGTAACTCCAAGCGAGTGACGACAATGGGGCCCGCCCGGCGATCCTCAAAGGAGAGGACCCTGAGGAATAAACCGCCCTTTAAGGGGGTCGTGCAAGGGGCCCGGCACCAGATGGTGCCGCATACATAAACCTTTCTGAGTTAAAATCCTCCGCACTACTACCTGCAGGCTATGACTTGCAGGATAGCAATAATGGGTGCAGTATCGTGTGCAATCTCCTGGCCAGATATATCTGACTATCTTGACGGAAATATTAAGCAGCGCCATACCGGTCCTGACTGACGCTAAGATTAGCTGCAGGGACCCATTATCAGCGTATGCAACTCACAGTTCCATCTAAAATATGGCAACGTGCAGCACGCAACAGTATGTGACAAACCTCACAGATATTAACAAGTATATATATGTGAGGTCTCAGAACCACCCCAGGTACACCTGTATTAGGGCAGATAAAGAAAAGGGATAGATATACACTGACAGGTGAGAGAAAAAGCAGACAGTCAGCACTAGCATAAGTCACATACAATGCAGAAAAATATATATACATACATTTGCATGACATATAATATACTGCACAATGTCGCTACATTCAACTGCCCAGATTCAGTGTCTGGGAAGGCTATAGCGCTGTGTACACTCACCCAAAATGGCCAGGTACGCAGGGGGACTGGGCTCACTGACATCCTAGGAGTTCTGCAGCACCACAGAGAGAAAATGGGCACTGGAGACCTCAGAAGAAGCGTGGCCCGCGGAGGAAGCAGCTCAGCGACGCCAGACTGTAGTATTGAAAGGCGCGCTGAGCTGAGGGGAGGAGCCGCTAGACAGGGAAGGCTTCCTCCCCTGGCTAGCAATGAACCCCCCGGGATGCCGGCTCCCGCTATAATCCCTGGTGGGCTGTGGACACGCGGGGTATGCCTCCATGGAGGGGGAGCCCGCCGCCACCACTAGCGCCTCCGGTCTGTCCCCAGAGACCGGAGGCATAAGGCTGCATGTACACGCGGGTCACCGCAAGCGGTGACCACGCGACTTACCTGTCCCCGTCGATCTGGCAGCAGCCCAGGGATTCCTCCAGAGCCCGGCTAGTACAGACTCTGGGGTCCCGCTGCGATCCCCAGATCTGTACTGGCGTTGCAGCGCCGGCGGGGTGTAGGAGCGGCAGCTTAGCCGTCCATTGGACAGTCTGATGCTGCCGCTCTGAAGAGTAGTAAAAAATAATAAATAAAATAAAACTCTTTTAAAATAAATTTTAAGCTCAGGGGCTGCTAAGCAGCCCCCCTGCAGTAACGGTGACCCGACTCCGGCCGGGCACCAACTTAAACTGAGGTGCCTCTGGCTGGGGGGCGGGGTTATAGGGAGAGTGGACCCAAGTGTATCCTGGGAGCTAAAAGCTTTAACTGCGTGGTGCCCGGATTTGGTTCCCAACCTATACCCCAAGGTCAACCCTGTGGACCCCCTATGGACCCTGAAGTAGAAATACAGTTACAATAAATTATGAGGAACGTAACAGGAACGCAGTGTAGCTAGCTGCAGCAGTGCCACCTGGTAGACTATTTGAAGTGGCATTGTACCATCTTCTTAAACTTAGGGGGAAGGACTATATAAAAACAGAATCGATGCACATACAGTAGGAACATCTGTATTTAACTAAGGATCAAGCAACTACAGATGTGACCCATCCAGATAACCATATTCCTGCAGTCACTCAACTAACATTCACAAGAATATACTGCTGCGGGACAAAAAGACACTGGCTGGTTAACCAGTAGACAAAGCCTGTCCCATACTTTGCGTAAGATGAGCAACATGCATCATATACTTGGGGATAAAACAAAAGATCAATATCTGCTTCTGGCAATTAGACCACTTAGACAAAGAAATTACAGACTTGTGACATGCAGATGACACACTATCTGGAAAGCATTGTTTCTGTTAGCTACGGCACTTACATATAGGATAATGTATCCCCTAATGTAAATAGGGCACGGAAATCTGAGTTGGCCTCTAAAATCTGTAAAAAATGTAAACAAATAGGTGTATTATTCCATATAATAAATACATTTTGCTGGCAGAATTCATCTACTGGACTTATCAACCCGTTAACTTTGGCATCACTACTATTCTCCGATGGAACACTACAGCCCTGAAAAATATTGCAATGGCCGCTGGATGCTGCCGAGGACTGTGACCAGTCCGTGACATACCGGTAATTTCATCGCCTAAGGGACACCTTAAGTCATACATCTTGATTCACCCAGCACATGATTGTGTCATTTCTGGAGGGAGTACCTATTTAGGAACTTACTTTTTGGTTCATTCACACGAATATTTGTGGCAATTTTATATTATTCATTATTATTTTAATGTATTATGCATCTTTGATGCCTTTTTGGGAATTGTTGCTATTTAATAAATTACCTTTATGTGATATCAACTTTGTGGTATTAGCTCCGTAATTATTGATTAGCGCTGGTATTCCTTTTTTTGTCTTGTTTTACTTACTTTAGTGTCTTACATCCCCTATACACCAGCTGCTCTCTGACAGCGCTCAGGTTCTTTGTGTATCTTTATCTATACATTTTACAAAAATAAATTTACTGTTTATACCAATACTATCTGCAGTAATAGAACTATATTACCAGCAAAATAAAATTGTAGAGGTTTCAATATTTAACTTTTTAGGCGTCTGTTCAAAATGGCTGTAAGCATGAGATGAAACCACATTGTACTTGCAGTCTACTCAAAGTGGTAACTGGAGATCATTACTTACTAGACAAAACATAATACAAATTTATCTCATACTATAATGGCTTGAAATTTGATTTGTCTGTTGTACACATAAATGTATAAAAAGAGACGTATATACAAGCTGTAAATAAGATTAAAAATGTACCTGATGAATTTAAAATGTCACGTTTGATAGAATAAGAACTGAAGTCATATCTCAAACAATGGTGTTGATGGATACAAAATTGGTTAAAATTGAGAAATCAGCAATTTTTTTTGGTGGCACTACTGGTCCAGGAGAGGCCAAACACCCACACACTTGCTTGGGTGTGCTGGAGCTTGTTATTACCCTACCACCCACTGGACATAAGTGTTGGGAAGAGTATTTTGCTTCAGCACAGGACTGTTTTTTCCTATTGGAGGGTGGAGTGTTTTTTTTATTTTTGTTTTGTTTATTGCAGCCCTGCAACCTGGCTTTTCTTAATTTGCATGCTTTATTTGAAAGGCATAATTTACTGTGCTTACCTCTGTTGATCTTTTATAGTCATTCTACCAATAGAACCAGTTACTTAACGAAATAAATGTAAAAAATAAAATAAAAAGTTTAGGTACATAACTATGCTTTATGCAACTTTTGTAAAGTCTCTGCTGATTAAATCTGCTGTTTAAAATGATATGCAGCATGCCTATGTTCTGTGTGCGACTGCGGGTGTATCTGCATGCGCAATGCTACGTTACAGTGTTACAGCCGCTGACAGTAAGGTAGCGTTAGAACAGAACATAGGCATGCTGCATATCATTTTAATCAGCAGAAGCTGCTTGCACTATCTGTTCGCATCACTGTGCGAATAAGACTCATTTGATGGTAAAAAGACGCTCGGTGCTACAGAGTCACGCCACGGCATGGCGCGACTATAAGGCCTGTTTAACACGCAAGGGTGCTAGATGTATGAGAACCCATCTGTACTAGAAAATATTGACCCCAAATATTTATATAACTGTACAATCACACCTTTGGAGAAAGGACCCAAGTGAGCTTAAATAACTGTATTTCATTACATTCTTTGGGCCTCCATTACAAAGTGTAAATTCCTCGTTGGTGGCACGGTGTTTTTTTTTTCAGCTTGTGCAAGTGCACTTATATTTCCACAAAAGCAGTATGTGTTTGTGGAGCAGTTTGTTGTGACTGCACTGGCCAACAAGGAGGAGTTGAGTGGAGCAAGAGAAAGGTAGTCACAAAAGTATGCATAGTTTGCGGAGAGAAGCTACAATAGGAGATAAAAGTATTCTAGAGGTGTCCTCATACACTATTGCTGCAGTCTTGCCAAATAGCCCTTCTTGGGGCGCCAGGTCCCCTATGACTAAGCTTTAACCGAGCGTGCTTTTCGCATATTTTTAGCCTGAAAAGCAGATGTGAAAAACCGCTTCACAAGAGTGTACTGAATAACTTGATATGCAAACACTTGCATATCTATGTGCGACTGAGTCTGAATCTGTATAGAAAGTGCTACGATGCAGCGGCCACCTATTATTCCACACCAAGTTCTGCTGGGCTTCGTATATAGAGTCAGACTCAGTTACATACAGTTATACAAGTGTTGCACAGCAAATTAATCAGTGCACTCTTGTGAAGAGTTTGTCAGGCAAAAAAGATGTTACACTGCTCGGCGTGGCTGAATCACGCCAAATGGCGTATAGAGGACACATGCATTTGCTTTGAGGAAAGACAAACATGCAAATTTGGCAACAGCAACACAAAGTAAAATGGGACTTTTACTTGATAAATTATTCTAAATTTACCTTTAGCAAAATAATTTATGTAAGTGATAATACAAGTGCTGTGTAGGGTTTTTATATTCCCCACATTTGCCAGAATTTCCACCTTGTGCTCTAGTCCCATAGTCCAAACCCGTACTGGTAGGTTAATTGGCTTTAAAAGACCTGGCATTTTTATGGTAAAGAATTTAGACCATAATCACCACTGGGGCAGTAACTGAGGTAAATGATTAAACATTCTGTGAACAGCACAGCATAATGTGTTGGCAATTCATAAAGGATAATAATAATAAAGTAATAAGTAAGACGTGGACAGTTTGGCAGAGCAGCTTGGAAAACATCTATGTAAATTGAATAAATAAATGAATGGTTTGAAATATGTGTAAAGAGTCACCTTGGGGGCAGACATAATAACAATGTAATTAACACATATACGTTCCAACCAACTGTAATATACCTTAAGACCAGATTTAAAGAAAACTTCCTCTGGGGAAAAAAAGAAAAGAAAAGAAAAACCGATGCGTTTTCCGTTGAACCATGTACAGTATGTGCAAAGGACAAAGAAACAGAGAGAAGTATGTGCAGTGTTGTGAATGTATAAAAGTTTGCGTGTAACCAGCCAATCACCTAATGTCTTTGAAATGTGAAAAGTTTCAGACTCTGCCAAAAAAATGAGCGGAGTGAGTTTGTGAGAGGCACATTCTGTGCCATTCAGTATAGCAGGACAGATTGCAGTCATCCTTAAGTACAGGCGATGATCCATGAAAGCCTTCTCTACTTTGTTCTGTGCATGCTAACTCACTACAAGAGATGATCCTATGATGTTCAGGAATTTGAGCACATATTTAAGTGAGGGGCTCTTGAACATTTGCCATATCTTTTTTGATATATCGCCTGCAAACTGAACCAAGGAAATATAAGTTAAAAGTATGTGGAACATTTGGAAAACTTCTGGAAATTACTGAAAAATGGAAAAGCTTGGCTAGCAAAGTTCAAGTGCAGCTACGGACAGGAGACCAGATGATGCTGAAGGATGTCTCGCCATTTTTAAACAGGCTGATGGAGACTACAGCTTTCCCTCACCTGAAGCCTCAATTATTTCACACTGCTGCCAAAGATAATTTTTTGCTGTACTCACCTGGTTTCTGGCTTCTGTACGTATGCACTAGGGTCAGAAATAGTTTTAATGCTCCTTCGCAAAAGACAATCAGGCCCATCCCTTGATGTGTGGCAGTATACACGCTGAACAACCACACGGATGCAGGCTTTTCCTCCTGCAGCTCTCTGGGTTTCCACCACATCCAGAAGAGAGTCATTCACGATGATGCTTGATGTGACTCTTACTGGTCTTTGAATACAGGAACTTGAAACCTGGCAAATCAAAATTCAAACAACTCATTTAAAGGCAAGATTGATTTTTTTATGGTAAGAGTGAGATATTTGTACAAAATCAAAAACGTTATTTAAAAAGACATTGAAATGTGTTTGGGAAAAACATGGTTTTAATGTAAATTGGTTAGATACAGATTTGTCAGGCTAGAAAGGCCAGTTACTACTTATAGGCCATCACACATTCTGTACACATTTATAGTGATCACTAGTGTAGCCATTTTGTGGCATGGACCAGTATTTCTGAAAAAGCAGCTTTCAACTCTCTAGTAACTAGAAAAAAAACTGACCAGAGGTGACTTCTCCTGACATCATAAAGTGCTCACCACATTACATCTATTATGTATACATTTATGATGGACATCGGATCATTACTGGCAACCACACAAAATGTTTGGGGCATAATTGCATATGCCCACATGACAAGTTGTACCAAGGGCTCAATTCCGGGTTTGAGGGACTGATGCAGTGTTGACCTGACGCCTGTTATAGGAGCGTATTTCATCATAGCGCATATCTCGAAACTGGGCATACACAGATATGGGCAATTCAATGTCATATGCATTTCAATCACATCTACCCTTAAGACTGAAGAGGTGTAACTGGGCGATAAAAGGGGATTTTCATGTAAGCATAATAAACACATTTCCAGACGTATAGTTACACCTAGTATTGGGCTGGTGTGAGTGCACACTGATGGGGACCAACAGCAAACCAAGTGCAAAGACAGGGGACAGGCAAACCGCAAGATTCAAACAACTCTGAATCCGGGCAAATATAAGCATTACTTCTGTGTGCGCAGTGCCAGACCACAAACGCCTGGTCTCAATCCAGCTCTACATCATGTACATGGTCTCTACAACAGGATGAGGCCCTTCAGCAAGAAAATGCTCTCTCCATTAGGAAAGTGGTTATCAGATAGTCCATACTGTGCACTTGAAAAGAATGATAACAATTCAGCTGTAAACATTTTCTACAGCATTTTACCAGATTACTTGCATCAGAAAAACAGACCATGTTAGAAATGTAGAAAAAACATTTCACATTACCAGTAAGGAGATTCCACCTGCGTTTGATAAAACTATAATACTTTACTATATTAAATGTAGAAAAAAATAGCAATATACTTGTTTTAAAAATAAGTCATTAGCATACAATAAAAGAATGACACTACATAAGGCTCACCTGCTGCTGGCCTTGGCATTCCAAGTCACTACCAAGGCCTCCAATGTCCATTTTAAACACGAAGGATAATGGCACCAATCTTTTTATTACAGACATCATACTGCATAATTTATTTTCTGTGACCTCACTGGAGTTAAAGATAATCTTTTGGCTGAAATATGTGTTTAGAATAACAGAAATGTCTTGATCGCGGAGAGTAAGTCTTGTCCTGAAGGATTACAAAATACTTTGAGTTATTTAACTTTTAATGAATATTAAAATTGCCACTGCTTAACTACAAATCAGTTTTCTAGTTTGTTTTTTTTCACATTACTGGTCATTTGTATTTGTTAATTTAAAAAAAAAAAAAGAAATCAAAGCAACTATTACCTTTCAGTTTACCACAAATCACCCCTAACCTATGAATCTAGCGACTCTCACACTGTACAAGGAAACGATTACCCCCTCTCAAAGACAGGAGAATATGATCAATGATCATATAGCTAAGCGTAGCCAGACTGTGACCAGCCTGTAGAAAATCACTCTGTCCCGATTGTAAAGCGGTCCGTATCGCTGATGGATGGAGGGCCATTCTGTCACATAAAGTTCTATAAGTTTTGTCCACAGAACATAACCCACATCCCGGGAGTCGTGATGAAGAATCCTGGCACCTGCATCCCGACGGTAAGCATTGGGGTTAGAGGTTAGGAACTAGGGGGAGTGTCAGGCTGCGGTTGGGGGGTTAGGTTTAGGGGCAGGGACAGAATACTGTCAGGATGCCGGCGTCAGGACTCCACCACAATGGTCCTAAGCGCCGGTATCCCGTACCCAACCCACTGTAGGTATCACCTTTTGTATCTTATATACTACTAATGGGACAAGGCTCTGTCAAGGCTTCCAAGTAGATGGAAACGGAAGTGAAATTATGTTTTATGTAAAGACTACCAAGCCTACCTGGCTTAGCAGGTAAGCAATGTTTATCATCTGTTTGTACTATTTATTCATACAAATAATACAGATGTGTCCACATACATATATTCTACAAGTCGCGCTATGAAACGCAGGAGCTCCGAGTGACTGGGGAGCTTCCTTTCATGCGACTTTTTACCTTCAAATGTGTCTTATGCTATCGCTGTGCGAAAAAGACGCATTTGAAGGTAAAATGTCGCAGGAAAAACCGCTCAGCGCTACAGAGTCACCTCACGGCCTGGTGCGACTAGAAGGGCTGTTTAGCGCGCAAGGAGGCTAGATGTATGAGGACACATCTGTAGGTTTCCTAGCTAAATAGAGTAAAAAGTAACTGATAGCAACAAACCGCACTGTTAAGAAGTCAGTCTTATGGAATACACTTATGTACTTATACATAATGCACCATTGTTGTGTGATACAGCTATATGAAAATTACCGTTAAATAATTTGTAGACATACAAAGTTTCTGCACCATAGTGGATATGGTCAATAGCAAGCAGTGATAGCGTGGGGGCTTTGATGGTTGGTTTAAGTAGGATTAATAAAACTGATGTCCCCCCCCCACAAGCATCACACACCTTCTCCTGACCTCTCTATCTCTGTGCCCTAACCTCATCCACCTTCTCCTGACCTCTCTCTCTGATTAATGCAATTTTGTCAAATTTAAAACTTAACCCTAAAATATAAGGAGCTTTATATGACCTTGACAGGAAAAAAAACACTCCCCCATATATCATTAAATAATAATAATTATAATAATAAAAACAGAGTGGACAGTTATGGAAAGTAGATGTTCCAGGAACAAAGCAGGTAGTCAATGTAGGGGTCAATCCAATCAGTCGCAAAGGGTGCGAGTTGCGGTTGCCATGGCGTTAAAACACCAGCAACAGCACCTCATCTCGCACCCTTCCAAGACCGCTCTGCCACATTCCTAGAGAAGAAGCCAGCTCCCACTGAACAACTAAAACAAGTTGCAGGTAGGAATAAAACAAGTTACAGGTAGGAATAAAACAAGTTACAGGTAGGAATAAAACAAGTTGCAGGTAGGAATGCAAGCAGAAAGATAAGCAGGTAAAAGAGTTGGATTGAGAGTTGTGTGACCTGGCCTGGTGCAGGTCTTCTAAAGTAAACCTGTTAGAGTATACCATTTCAATATTGGGTTAATAAATCCCTGTAAAGGTGCACATCCACTACATGAGTGTAGAGCGACTGTACGATTACATCGTAATCGTTCATCATACTGTGGAGTGGATAAGGTGCCCACACTGAACGATATGTCGTTCAGTGTGGGCACCCTCCCTCATCCACGAACATTCACAACCTATTGGTATCGTCAGGTTGGCCTGCATGTTCAGGCGATGACAGATGCAGACAACGACCAGTGGGAGTGCGCATCGCTGGTCGTTGCCAGCATAATTACTGCACGATTAATGAACGATTGAACAATAACTGTGCTGTTATCGTTCAATAATTCATTTTAATCGTGTAGTGGATATGCGCCTTAATATAGCAAGCAGCGAGGGACACTTGTCCTCTCTATCATTAGTGTAATTAATAATAATAAAAAAAAAAAAAATCACATTGTGGTGAAAGTTCCTTTTTCATCAAAGTAGCTGAATGAAACAAGCATTGTCCCAAGTCACAACTAGGAAAAAGATCCAGACGACTTGCACATAACAGCTGGATGTATTCCTCCTTTTGCAAAACAAATAGTAAACAATGCAAACAGTTGGAAGACATTATCATGTTCTTAGCTTGAAGCTATTAAATGGAACATACAACAACAAGAATGTTACTGAATGCAGCCCAATCTTACTGTCTACCGGCTGCATCAGATTCTTATGACATTTAAACAACAATCCTTGTTTGGAAAGGAAAATTCCACTGTCAATAACAAAGCTGTAACTATATTATACAATAAAAGCAGAAAATGACTGTAGTGTCACCAGCATAATGTATTATGCTGGTCTCATATACTGATATCACTGCATTTCATGTAAATATACCATTAATTTACACTTCTAGTTCCATCATTGGACAAACATTACAGTCCAAATCCTAGTTCTGCTGAATCAAAAATGGAGGAGTAGCTAAAAGCTTAAATCAGCCGTCCGGTACACGCTGTGTTCTGTAACTCTTATCCACAGTGTAGTATGTCCTGAGTCCAAAGTCAGTCCTGGAGACATTATAACGGGGACAAATTATTAACGGAATGGAATTGGCATACCGGCGGCTGAACACCCACGTTAGGAGATCCTGACGGGCGGTGGTAAGTAAAACCCTTCCCACTCCCCCCCCTAACCCTCCTTTAGGGGTGCCTAACGCTAACCTCCCCTTCCCCTAGCCTAACCCTAACCTTTCCCGGGGGGGTGCCTAACCCTAAGTCCCCTCGGGGCTCCCTAAACCTAACACCCCCATCCCCGGGCTAAGTGTTCCACTTACCCATCAGACGATGATCGGGATGGCGGGGGTCGGTCTTCCAGCATCGGGATTAACATAGGCGTCGGCATTTCGACGCCCATGTTAAGACCTGTGTCGGGCAGGAAGTGTCGGTATTTCTAATAACTACATCCCCAATCTCCTAAAATGGTGCATTCTAGTGTCAAACACTACAGCTAAAATACAAATCCATAAGTAAAAATGTACATTCCTCAAAAATGTTAAATATACGTGTGGTTCCCACATGAGTATGTATGAAAGAGCATTCCTTTTATATCCCACACTTAAACAGATGATAATCAGGAAAACTCAAAAGTATGCAGACAAAGCGGAGGTACCGTATGGACATCTTCAAACAGCCGTGATCTTCACACTCTTAACACTGAACCATCTTTGCCTATCACTACCTATCCTGGCAATATGGAATAAAATTTGAGGGAAAAGTATTAATCTTCTCGTCATGGGGCAGTAGCTGCAATAACAGCCGGAACAGACGGAGAGTAAGTGATCGCTTACTTTCGCTATCGGGACAAGCTCCAAAAAGCTTGCTTGATAAAATAAAGATCACAGTTCTCATTGAGAGAAATGAGTACTATAGTATCTTGCATGACCTGAACGCAGGAGATTTCTCTGATACTGCTGTTTATACAAGATTACAGAGGATGATCCGTTTGATAAACAGGCTCCTTAATCTCTGCCATCACAATAAATTCGATAACAACAGCAAGACCCCAACATATATTCTGCTATAGGAAATAGGTTCGCCCAGAAGGAAATGTGACAGAGAATAGTCTAACTTAGTCCTATTGCTAATTCACACCAAAAATAATATATGCCCAAAAATGAGTTAAAGTATACTACTATTTACTGCGTGTCCTAAAGCTTAGGAAAATTGATTTTGATGTAAAGCAGGGGTGGGGATCCTTTTTTTTTGCCAAAGGCCATTTAGATATATATATATATATATATATATATAAATAGATTACATTATTTGCGGGCCCGGTGTAGGCCACGCACCCTCCGTGGTGTCACACGGGATGGGGCCACAATCACCCGTGATTACAGCAATGCCCGAAGCATACTGAGGATGCTCCGGGGAGCTTTGAAGGCAGCAATGTGACCATCTGAAGCGTCCTCAGGACACTCCAGGCGGCACTGCTGCATAGATTCTGGCTGCAGGGTGACATTCTAGGCACCCTGCTAGCCAGATGAGGCTAGCAGATAAAAGCTCAGAGGGCCAGACCAAATGATTCCGGGGGCCTTATACGGCCCCCGGGCCTGAGGTTTCCAATCCCTGATGTAAAGGATCCATAAACACTCTACACAGAAAAGACATAACATCCAAGAGGAAAATTAGCATGCAAATTACAGGACTTTCTGCCAAGGAAAGCAGAGGCAGACAGTAAATACAATTAAGCGGCCAAGAAGTAATTAAACACATGTTTACAATAGAAGTGTTCTGATCACTGCCGTATGTGGGTTGATAAAAAAAACAAGGCACCACTGGGTGGGGGGGTAGGTTTAGGCACAAATTTGACTTAGGTTTAGGCACTAACTGGGAGGGTTAGGCTACAAGAAGGGAGGGGTAGGGGGCAGAAGGGGGGAGGGTAAGTATACCTATCGGAATACCAACCATCGGGATGCCCTTGTCGGTATTTTGCGCTGTAAAACCCACACATCACAGTGGCTTGGGCTAGAACAGCATGCTAAAAAAACAAAAAAATACCTATCACCCTTTCTCCAATAGTTTTGTGCAAGCATCAGATCCAGTCATTGTGGTGGATAGGAGAACAAGCAGCCCCCTCCCCTACCTAGCACTCATCTTAGTACCCCTCTGATATGGGTACCGTAACAGCACTCATCTTAGTACCCCTCTGATATGGGTACCGTAACTTGGGAAATAACACAATTGTGGCCTCTTTTAAAAGTATAATCTGGTGCCATAATAAAAATTATTTTAAGAAATTAGTGTTATTTTTTTTTTTTTAATGCAGTACACCTACAGATAAAAGGAAAATAATCCAATATTGCCTTCTTAAAAAGGTGGCACAATATTTATTATTTTATTTGTAAGTTAATAATAAAGACAGCATTGGTTTAAAAAAAAAAAAAAAAAAGAGGAGGAGAAAAAACCAACAGATTTCCCTATATTAATACAATAGCCTATTCCTTGGTTTTTGGCTTGATTAAACGTAGTCGAATGGCATGTGAAAAAAAAAAAAATTAACCCTAACGCAACCTGTTGTGTAGAATCACGCCCAACTTAGGCAAATAGGTTATTTAATAGACCGCCAATCAAGGGTCTCTCTAAAGCTGGGTAAATACTATTCGATTCTCACCACATCATAACTATATCTGCCAGATAGGGCCGATAATTGTTTAGGGTGTAGGCAGCACTATGGCCCGACTATCGGTCCAAATCCCGTTGGATCGGTTCCCAATATAAGCGTGTGCTGCACAAGCTATGTTGTTCCTGTTTTCCTATCGATCAGAAAGTGCAGTGTGTATGGACCTTGGCCCAATGGCTAACAATAGTTTATTGTACTTATGTCTAGCTTGTGGGTATTTGTATTTAAATCAGCTATAACGTGACTTCCTCACAGTTCAGCAGACAAACGAACATTATGTCAGTAGCACAGAGGAAGGTGTGCGAGGCACCGCATTTGCCGTGTAACTACACAACTAAGCATGCCTTTCAAAGCGACATGTACCGTGCCAGGGCATGTTAGCATGTGTAATTCCATGCCAGAATAAACGTGGCATGTGGTCAACCCCTGATGTAGCCCTTGCAGGTGGCAGGAGTGATAATGTGCCATCTACAACAGTATCAGCAGCAGCAGAGTACATAACTAGCTTCTACAATACAATAGCAATACTGTATCAGCGAATATTGTACTACCTCTTCCTGTATTGTCTGCTCATTCTAGACCATTATTATAATTAGCATTTTTCAGCCTGAAAGCACAATTCTCCAACAGTGTGTTTGTAGACACTATATCGGTGAGATGATTTGGAACTGAACGATTAATGAATTCTATATCAGCTATATCCTGGATTGTTTTGGTCAGTCTGAATCATTCTAGTTGCTCTTGTTCTTATAGTTGCGTGCCCAGCTTAAGATAAGAGCCAGCCATTCAGGAGATATAATAAACTGCCACCAAAAAGAGAACTCCCAAACCCCCCCCCCCCCCCACTGCCATCTCACTTTAGTCAGTTTAACAGAAGATTCTGGGGCATCTGTACAGTGTATCCCTGAATCCAATATCCTATCCTGAAAATATTTATAGTATTCTCGCAAGGAGATGGGAAATTGAGTTTTGTACTGTGATGCTTTACCTGTCCCTGGCATGTAATGGTTTGTAAATTGCTTATATTTAAAGTCAGTTTTTAATGCACCAGTTAACACTTCTTATAACCTTAGGAACAGATGAGAAAGTATTTGGGACTCAGGGCCTGATTCAGAGGTGGGCGATAACACAGGCACGGCTGCACCTTTATGCGAATGCCACAGCCGATGTCATTTGTCGCACCATTGGACAATAAATCAGCCCTATGATAGCTCAGAAAATCCCTCAGGACATCAATGCCGTTTGTCAGTGCAATTTAAAAAAATAGCTGCAGTTGTCGCCTGTCTCTGCATCCAAATTTGTTCCGTTTCCCCCGGCAGTAACCTTTGGGATACATGCACAGCGGAACACGGATGCATCCGCAGATTGAGAACATTGGCCACTTGCGATCGAAATCGACCTCTGAATCAGGCCCTCAGTATTTACATCACAAATGAAAAGATCCACACTAGACTAAAAACAGTAAAAGCATGTAAATAAATAGCACAATCGAAAAAAACATTGGGTTACCATGAAGGGACAATGAAATGGATGTATTTACTTCATTCATTCTATTATGGTGGACAAAATGATTTATAGTTCAAAATGCTAAGATACATTCCAACACATTTCATCTCAAAAGTACTTTGTCAGAGGTATGACTCAGTGTAGTGAAGACCTTGAAGGCTCCTATCCCGTTGTGGTAACCCAAAGTGTTTTCAATTGTGCTTAGTATTTAAATGCTCTTATGGTTTTAATGTGGTACAAAAAATTTCACTGAAACTAATGAAATGTTAAATTTAAAAAGAATTAAGGTGAACAATGGAGAACCCCATTTCTTTCTGTCCTGATTATATCTCTGTACTGCTGCAAGGAGAAGATGAATATTCTTGAATACCTAGCATTACCCATGCATTTCAGTCATATACTTAAGACTACAATATGTGCACAGTGTTTAATTAAATAACTTTAAAAAGTTTTATATGTCATCAATGCACACAGGGCCTGAGTTGGGAATAGAGAGAGAGAGATAGCACTTAACTGTGTACCTGGACAAACCATATTGCAATGCAAGGAGTGTAAATACATAATTTTTTTTTTTGTATGTAGGGTAAATACTGGCTGCTTTTACCTGTAGCCCACAAATACTGCACAGCTTTATTATTACTATACAATTTTGTTGTCAGTTTGGACACCTCCCTCCCAAATCTAAATCTCTCTGCACATTTTAAATCTGCCCCACCTGCAGTGCAGCATGGTTTCACCAAGATGATCAGTTGAGAGAGAGCCATCTCTCTCTATTCCCAACTCTGAATCAGGCCCACATTGCACACCCTTTGTAAAGGGCCCAATACACAATCAGCAGATATACTCTTTTATTGGCTAAAAAAAATAAGGGACTGCTGGTTGTATACAACCGTGCATTCATCTTTATTTGTGAACTTTTATGTTGCATGTCTGCAAAATATTTCTTGATCTTTTTTTTACTCTAAGCTGTATGCAGCACTAAAGGTGTGTATCCATTTCCCGACTGTGAAACGATAGCACGTTTACGACATTGTAATCGTGCTGTCATTTCACAGTCTGTGATGTGCCTACACTGAACGTTCAGTCGTTCAGTCCAGGCACATCCATCATCCCCGTACATGCTGAACCTGACGTGATTGTTAGGTTAACCAGCATGTACGGGCGATGATAGATGTCAAAAACGACCAGCAGGCACGCGCATCGTTGGTCGTTTTTGACATTTACATGGCCTATTCGTGGACGCTTAGCAAGCGATTGAACGTTAACAATGTCGTTATCGTTCAATCGGCCTATATAATCGCCTAATGGATACGCACCTTTACAGTACCGCCGGACCAGCAGAATTTTGTTTGCAGCGTACAAAATTGGGGGTGAGATCAGGCCGCGAGGGGGTGATTGGATTGAGCCCTAAAACTATTACATTATTTATAGATCTATATAAAATTTGTTACTATGTAAAAAAACAAACAAATCTGTGGCTTCCAGTCTATGACCAATTGTATGTGCTTAAGGAAGATTGATGCTTGTTTGATGCTCCCTGCACACACATCAATATTACACAGACAGCAATTGATGTCAAATGTGGTTTACAACTCTCCTTCATGTTTGTAAAGCTTAGCTAAAATCTCACCACAAACACACACAGCTCACTTCAAGCAAACGCAAGCAGGGGAATTGTTTTGCTACATAATATGGATCAACAAAACAATGCCTCACTTGTTTTGTTTTCTTATTTGTGCTAATATTTCCAATAAGTGGTCTTTTCTGAGCGAATAACAGTCTGCTACATAAGTACAAAACCTCAGTTTCCACTGTTTTCTAAGTAGGTTGTACCTGCATAAACATACATATTCTTGGATCATGCAGGTATCTGCCGACCATTGATTTGTTTTTAAAACAAAACCCACTTATCACAGTAAATGTTTACCTATTATCTTCCAAGCATATGTGAATGTATATAAAGGGATCCCTATATTGGTCTTAATTCCAGTTACCCCAAAATGTAAGTATAGTTAAACAGCAATGAAAAAATAAACAAACTCAGGGGTACCCTTATTTTAAATACGGGACACACCTGCTTGAAATGTGTTATTTTAATATCTTTGCTGCTGAGCCTATTTTTTTATGCACTACCCATGTAAATTAAACTTTTTTTTTTCCCCTGAAGAATACATTGAAATTTGAATTTCCAGAAAATAGCATTAGTTTGCTTATTTCTACTCTCATAGTAAAGACAATTTACCCAAAACGGGCAAAAAAGTTTTTAATAATTGCAAGAAAGTGAACTTAAAGCAAATATGTGGTGTTTTTTTCTCAACACCATCAACAAATACTTGATGGTTCTTGCTTCAGAATTAACCACCATTCGTAAACCGCAAAAGCCAGATTCTAAACATTGATTTTCACAATAAAATGATAATGCATTTTTTTATGCATTTCAATTAAACACAAAATGCGTAGGAACAACATGGTAGCCCAACAAAGTATACCACTTTAAAAAGTAGAGAACCTACTGCATAAAATGAAGAGACTCCTGTATACAGTGCATCCGGAAAGTATTAACGCTTCACTTTTTCCACATTTTGTTATGTTACAGCCTTATTCCAAAATGGAATAAATTCACACATTGGGGTAGATGTACGAAGCCCAGAAGCGGTATCAGCGCACGTTATGTGCGCTGATACCGCTTCTCCCCGATGTATTATCGGGGGTCTGGGCGGTAATTGACAGGGGCGCTATGCCCCTGTCTACAAGATAGCAGCGCCGATAGCCTGGGCTATGTATGAACGGTCACAACGTCTGACCGTTCGGCCGGCTGTAGCTGTCGTTACCGACAGCTACAGCCTGGCGCTAGCCTATCCCCACAGCAGGGACAGCGCTGTCCCTGCTGCGGTGGCTGCCGGCTCCAGGCTCCACGTGGGGATCTCGCGATACTTGAGAGATCCCGCGCATGCTCAGTGGAGCCGGCCGGGAAGAGACACAGCGCATCAGCACTAGGCTGATGCGCTGTTGTCTCTAGCAGGTAGCGCCGGAGGGGGGCGTTAGCGCTCCCCCTCTCCGGCCGATGAGATGTTTATACATCTCATCGGTAGTGCTTCCTGCTTCGCCTCGGTAAAGAGGCGAAGCGGGTAGCGTTATAGCGGCACGGTAAGTGCCGCTATAATACATCTACCCCAATACCCCATAATGACAACGTGTAAAAAGTTTTTGGGAGATTTTTGCAAATTTATAATAAAAAAATACCACTAAGAAATCACATATACATACAAGTATTCACAGCCTTTGCCATGAGGCTCAAAATTAAGCTCAGGTGCATCCCATTTCCACTGATCATCCTTGAGATGTTCCTACAGCTTAAATGGAGTCCACCTCTGGTAAATTCAGTTTATGATTTTGAAAGGCATACACCTGTCTATATAAGGTCCCACACTTGACAGTGCATGTCAGAGCACAAACCAAGCATGAAGTCCAAGGAATTGTCTGTAGACCTCCGAGACAGGATTGTCTCGAGGCACAAATCTGGGGAAGGGTACAGAAAAATATCTACTGCTGTGAAGGTCCCAATGAGCACAGTGGCCTCCATCATCCTTAAATTAAAGAAGTTCGGAACAACCAGGACTCTTCCTAGAGTTGGCCAGCCGTCTAAACTGAGCGATTGGGGGAGAAAGGCCCTAGAGTTAGGGAGGTGACCAAGAACCCGATGGTCACTCTGTCAGAGCTACAGCATTCCTCTGTGGAGAGAGGAGAACCTTCCAGAAAGAAAACCATCTCTACAGCAATCCACCAATCAGGCCTGTATGGTAGAGTGGCCAGACGGAAGCCACTCCTTAGTAAAAAGTACATGGCAGCCCGCCTGGAGTTTGCCAAAATGCACCTGAAGCACTCTCAGACCATGAAAGACAAAGATTGAACTCTTTGGCGTGAATGCCAGGCGTTATGTTTGGAGGAAAACAGGCACCACTCATCACCAGGCCAATACCATCCCTACAGGGAAGCATGGTGGTGGCAGCATCATGCTGTGGGGATGATTTTCAGCGGCAGGAACTGGGAGACTAGTCAGGATAGAGGGAAAGATGATTGCAGCAATGTACAGAGACATCCTGGATGAAAACCTGCTCCAGAGCACTCTTGACCTCAGACTGGGGTGACTGTTCATCTTTCAGCAGGACAACGACCCTAAGCACACAGCCAAGATATCAAAGGAGAGGCTTCAGGACAACTCTGGCTAGACCACTCAAGGACATTCACAGAGCCCAGAGATGAATCCAATTGAACATCTCTGGAGAGATCTGAAAATGGCTGTACACTGACGCTTCCCATCCAACCTCATGGAGCTTGAGAGGTGCTGCAAAGAGGAATGGGCGAATCTGGCCAAAGATAGGTGTGCCAAGCTTGTGACATCATATTCAAAAAGACTTGAGGCTGTAATTGCTGCCAAAGGTGCATCAACAAAGTATTGAGCAAAGGTTGTGAATACTTATTTACATGTGATTTCTTAGTGTTTTTTTAAATGTAATTAAATTTGCAAAGATCGCAAAAAACTTTTTACACATTGTCATTATGGGGTATTGTGTGTAGAATTTTGAGGACAAAAATGAATTTATTCCATTTTGGAATAAGGCTGTAACATAACAAAATGTGGAAAAAATTAAGCATTGTGAATACTTTCCGGATGCACTGCATATTGATGCCAGGATGGCGGAGACCTGGGCATTAGAAAACAAGAGATATGGTAAGAACTTACCTTTGTTATCTCTGTTTCTACGAAGTCCATAGGGTCCACAGGGTTGACCTTGGGGTAAAGGTTGGGAACCAAATCCGGGCACCACGCAGTTAAAGCTTTTAGCTCCCAGGATGCACTGGGTCCACTCTTCCTATAACCCCACCCCCAAGCCAGAGGCACCTCAGTTTGTAAGTAGCCAAAGGCCGGAGGAGGAGAGAAAAAGAGAGAGAAAACTGGAACACTCAATAACCATACTCACAGAAATAGGAGACGGAAAACCGGTGACCAGCCACACAGCCCATATGAAGCCAGGTGCGTCAGGGCGGGCGCCCTGTGGACCCTATGGACTTTGTAGAAACAGAGATAACAAAGGTAAGTTCTTACCATATCTCTTGTTTTCTACTTCAGGGTCCATAGGGGGTCCACAGGGTTGACCTTGGGGATGTCCCAAAGCAGTTCAACCAAGGGTGGGGACGCTCCTGTGCTGAGAGGAGAATCCGTCGCCAAAAAGGAAGCATCCTGAGAGGCAAAGGAAACCAATGCCTAGAACCTTAAAAAGGTGTGGACAGAAGACCACGTGGCCACCTAGTAAGGCAAAACAGCCGAGGCGCCACAGCGAGCCGCCCACGAGGGTTACATGGCCCGAGAAAAAACAAGTATCAACAACAGAAAGGCCTACCCATGGGTAGGCCCCTGAGGAAGACCTACGAGGCCATCCACCAACATTTGGTTATAGGCCGGCCATCCTTTCCTGTGATAACCAGAAATCTCAGACCACCAATAAGGAGTCCGATTTCCGTAAGGAACCTGAACGGATCACATAAATCCAAAGAGGCCGGACCACAGTCAATGAGGCCACACCAGCCGAGAGGACTGGGGACAGAATGGCCGTACCATAAGTTCCAGAATAATATGGAACCTGAAAACCACTAAGAAGAAACACAGGGCGAGAGCAACTCACACCCTGACATGATGCCCTCCAGAAGAGGGAGCCACCTGAGAACGCTCCCAAATCAGACACTCTCCTGGTTGATATAAACACCCTGAGAGAAAGAGAGAGCCTAAGCAATAGACCATGTAATGGCTATCACAACCAGCGGTTCCATTGACTGTCCCCGGAGGGAACGAAGAACCACTACTAACTCCCAAGGAGTCCCTAGGGAGGACAAATGGAAGCATAATCCAGAAAACACTCCAAAGGATGAACTGGATACCAGAGTGGAGCAATTCCATATCTTAACCATACTGACAGTGTAGAGATCCGCACTGTCAGGAAGACCAGGCCAAGTGTGAAACCCAAGCCAGCCAGAAGGAATGCCAGAATATCTGGAAATCCTGGACACCGGATTGTATCGACAGGTACAATACCATAAGATTTATGGTTGCCACAGTTTGTGGTAGGTCCCAGCAAAAGCTGATCCATGTGCTCTAATCATTCCAACGATGACAAAGCCAGGGAAGCCGTAAGACCACTGTAGGGACACAGTCAAAGACAAACGACCCAGGTCCAAGGCAAAACCAAGGACCCTGAGACAACAGGTCCGGGCAGCGAAGCATCAGGAATGGAGTATCGATGGAGAGACTCCGAAAATCCAAGTACCCCTGACATCTGGGGCAATCAGGAGCCACCAGCAGGAAAGCATCTCCGTCTCAATTGAAACACTTCCAAAGACCTCGAGGAAGAAGGGAGACCGGAGAACAGAGGTACACAAAGTGAAAGGACCACTTCATCGACAAAGAGTCGCTGAAGGTTGCTTCAGAATCCCCAGAGCTGGACTGTAACACCATAGTGTGATAAAGTCAGAAGGCCCTGAGGGTCACCTCAGGGGGGCCCCCCCTGCTCACCAGGAGATGAAACCTCTCTTGGGGAAGAGACTAGTCCCCGGGATGCACGTCGTGACGGCTGAGGACTCCCGCTTCCCAATGGAGAGCTCCTGAAATGAACGCTGCCGAGATGGTCGGGAGGAGACCCTCGGACTATGTCCGAATATGTGACATACCTGTCATTGCCACCCAACGAACAGTGTTGCTAAAAAGGAATCCACTGTCCTGACCCTGTCGGACTGAACCTTTTCAGGTTCACCGGGAAACAAGAGTTATGCCAGAGTAAGTTAATTGACAGGGTGGAATCGACAGACGTCCAACTGCACTGAAAAGGATGTGAACTAGACACTGTCCATAGCAAAGAATACCCTGGACGAGATGGCCATAGCCACCCGGACAGGGACCAACTTGCCTCCGGAGAGAGCATCATCGTTTGAACAGTGATCCGACAGAAAAAACTCGTTCCATCTGGAGATGAGCCAATTATGGAAAGGTCTGGAATGGAACTGAGCCCATTCCACCATGCATCCCAGAGTGTAAAGACATATGTCGACTGCGCAGACAACCACGTACTCCTAATGGAAGAGTGGAGATTCCGTCTTACGCCAGAAGAATTCTCAGATTCTGAGAATCCAGCAGGGATCCTAGATGAAGAATACCCAGAGAGGGATACAGGGAGGACTTTTTCCCCGTTGATTAAACGTCTGCACCCTGAAGCCACAGTCATCCTGACCTGGCTGTAAAGTACCCCGGTGATCCCGCTAAGAGCAGGAGGCCGTCCAGGTACAGGAGCATTGGGATATACTGAACAGGAGAACTGTCAGAAAATCCAAAACACTGGTAAACCCCTGTGGGGCTGAGGACAGTCCCAACAGGCAGAGCCCGAAAAATTGTAAGTGTTGCTGTGATACAGCAAACCTCAGCCCATGCTGAGGAAAGGTCTCTGTAAGTACCCGTAGGCACGCGTCCTGTATATGATACCATAAAGTCCCCAGGTTCCAAACATCGTATGATGAAGCATAGGGATTTCCTCCTGAGCCCAGGTAGCTTTAGGAACTGGTTCAGGGAATTGAGACAGAGAATAGGCCAAAGAGGACCATTCAGCCACCACACCAGAAAGAAAGCAGAACAACCAGTCCCTCACTGAGATAGTGGGGATGGCCTAATTAGCTCCGCTTACCGCAACAACTGCATAGCTTTCTGGATCTGTAAGGCCCTTGTAAAGAGGCCGCCTGAGCAAAGAGAGGGCGTACCCTCCTACCCACGTAGCCACGGCAACTTGACACTAGTACCGGGCGAACTGAGAAAATCGGTATCTCCCAGTTGTAGGCCTGTCCCGTCAGGCTGAAGAGATATCCGTAGGTTCAGAAGCAGGATCGGCTGGCAGTCCAGGCCTGCTCGGTACTGGATATGTCGGCCCTTGTAGATGCCGACAGTCTACGAAGAAACAGACCTTTAGGCTGACCCAGAGGACAAAAAGACTTTACAGACTTAGTCTGAGGCCTTGTAGAGGGCATAGCTGAAAGCGGTAAACTTGTCGTTAGTAATACTGCCAATGTTACTACAATCTTGTCAAGGTCAGGACCAACCAAGATCAACCCTAAAGATGGTATCTGCACCTCTGCATTCCCAGAGCGCAGCCATAGGGTATTACGGAGGATACAGTCGCAGCCGGAACTCTGAAAGTTAGGAGACTGGTATCCAATATAGGCATTTCCACCTATGACAACTGCATATATTACGAGAGCGACCAAATACATTTGAACCCCCGACGTGTTGGAGGGGAAAAAATGTTACAAATGCATCAGCCCAATATGCAATAGTATTAACCAACCATGCTATAACCATGGTAGGATGGGTAACAACCCCTGAAAGCAAGTATACCGATTTCAGGCAGAGTTACCACCTACGGACCACGCAGGAATGGGAGGCGTAGTAACGTCTGTAATCAGACGAGTAACACGCCCATCCACCCCAGGAGGGGCTCGTGATGACCCTCAGGGAATTTGGGACAGGAGGCCAAACACTGTTGTAACACCTCCTATCTGGCAACAGCCAGAGTTCCGCTATGCGATCCACCCGCTAGTCAGCAACAGGGAACCCGAAGGCATGCAAGACTGAGGGTGTATGATACAGGTGCAGGTCAACATTCACTCTAACCAGAATGGACCTGCTACCAGCCCTAAAGCAGGGATAATAATACCTGAAATAGGCTTCCACCCGTAAGAGGGAAAGAGCCCAAAACAGTATCCAGTACATGCAGAGCCAACTGGGAAGTAACCACAGGGCGTCAACCACGCCAATTTGCGTTTTGTAGAAAACGACACCACCCAGGGTGGCTGTTGTGGTAATCCCTGCAAGGGGCATGACAGACTATTGTGGCACCAGGGGGAATTCATATACTGCGAAAAACCCCTGCAGGGAGAGATAGTCTGTGTCACAGGGGAAGAGTGCAAGAAACTGCGAGATACCCTGAGATGAAAAGGGCAGTATGGTGGAGTAACCCCAAGTGAGGTACAACAATGGGGCCCATCCGGCAATCCGCAATTGAGAGGATCCCGAGAAAACAAACCGCCCAAGGGGGTCGTGAAAGGGGCCGGCACCAGATGACGCCACATACAGAACCCTTTATGAGTCAAATCCTCCGCACTAACACCTGCAGCACATGGCTTGCAGGATAGGAAAAATGGGTGTAGTATAATTCTCTATCTCCTGTTCAGACATATCTGACCAACCCTCTTGGCGGAAATATTAAGCAGCGCTATACTGGTCCTGACTGATGCCAAAAATTAGCTGCAGGGACCCATTTTCAGCGTATGCAACACACAGTTCCATCTAAAATATGGCAACGTGCAGCACGCAACAGTATGTGACAAACCTCACAAATATTAACAAGTATATAAATGTGAGGTCTCAGAACCACCCCAAGTACAGCTGTATTAGGGCAGATAAAGAAAAGGGATAGATATATATATAGTGTCTGGGAAGGCTACAGCGCTGTGTACACTGACCTGATGGTGAGGTACGCAGGGGGACTGGACTCACTGCCATCTCCGGAGCTCTGCTGCTGCACCACAAGAAAATGGCCGCGGGAGACCTCAGAAGAAGCGTGGCCCGCGGAGGAAGCAGCTCAGCGACGCCAGACTATAATACTGAAAGGCGCACTGAGCTGAGGGGAGGAGCCGCTGTAACAGGGAAAGCTTCCTCCCCTGGCCGGCTATTAACCTCCCGGGACACCGGCTCCCAGCGCCGATCAGTAAGTCCCTGGTGGTCTAGTGGACACACGGGGTATGGGGGGCCCGCCGCCACTGCCGGCGCCTCCGGTCTGTCCCCGGAGACCGGAGGCACAGGACTGCATATTAAATGCGCGGATCACCGCAAGCGGTGATCCGCGACCTTACCTGCTCCCCGTGGATCCGGCAGCAGTCCTGGGCGCCCGCAGAGTCCGGCTAGTACAGACTCTGGGGTCCCGCTGAGATCCCCAGATCTGTACTGGCGTCTCAGCGCCGGCGGGGTGACGGAGCGGCAGCTTAGACGTCCTATGGACAGTCCGACGCTGCCGCTCTGAAAGTCCAAAGTAAAAATTAAAAAAAACTCTGTACTTAGAAAAAATAAAGCTATGGGGCTGCTAATCAGCTCCCCACTGCACTAAACGGTGACCCGACTCCGGCCGGGCACAACTTAAACTGAGGTGCCTCTGGCTTGGGGGTGGGGTTATAGGGAGAGTGGACCCAGTGCATCCTGGGAGCTAAAAGCTTTAACTGCGTGGTGCCCGGATTTGGTTCCCAACCTATACCCCAAGGTCAACCCTGTGGACCCCCTATGGACCCTGAAGTAGAAAGCTTCATTTCTGAATTAAAGCTTTATGTAATGTATGGTGTTAGTGTCTGGTGATCATCAGAAAGAAACTACTAACACTGTTTAAAAAAGGGAACTATTCTTTTAAAAAGAGGATGCCCCCAAGTGGGAATCAATATGATATACCGCCGGCCGCATGGCAGGGGTGAAGATCCCGGAGCTAAAAAAGGTAAAAGTACAACTAACCCTATTCTACCTCCTAACCCTCCTTTAGGGGTGCCTAACCCTAACCCCCCTAAGTGCCTAAACCTAACCCCCCCCCTTCCCTTAACCTAACCCTCCCCGGCGGCTGTTCGCGGCCGGCTTGCCTTCGATCGGTATGCCGTGTGTCAGGCTCCAAGCGTAGGTCTAATGACAGGCGTCGTGGCCAGGATTAGACAGTTGGGAAGTCGGCGGTCGGCATTGCAACCGTCAGCTGCATCCCCCCCCCCCCTAGTGTGTAGGATGGGGAAGATCAGCAGTTAATAGTATTGCAGTGCAAGTTGATACTGTCTGTTGATCACAGGTGATTATCAGAGATTAACCAGTAAGGGTTTACATTATTATAAAGATGGTATGCGAGTCTGTGGGTACCAGGATGGAGGAGAAAACTTAATGTTCTCTATCCCACTTTGTTTCTTGAAAATAATTTCTGCCGTGTAGTGCCTGGAGATGGTGGTGCTCAATAATGTAATTGCACTCTCGTGTCTTCAAGCCCCACCCACTCCCAATGATATCAAGAAAGGACCTTTGGGTAAATCTGACACCCCCCACACACACAAATTTTAACTAATACAGTGTTGAGGACAAGTCCTACTTGTTCTTAGCAGTGAAGGGGTAAATAGTTAGCTTACACTACAGAAAGTATTAGGAAGTCCAGAGATGGGGGTTCTAATACCAAGAGCTCCCCTCAACTGGAATCAATAAACATTTGTGTCCCCACATTTGATACAGATGGTTGTTTACATATCAAAATTGTAAACCTTGTTCTGCTACAGCATTAATCCTACACATTGGGCCAGATTCTGATTTGGACACTATGCCGATAATGGACAATGTTTTTCATCTGCGCATGCGTCTAAATCACTACAAAATCGCACAGCACATGCATCCCGCGATGCCCATGTACAGAGTCGCAGAATCGATTTAGATGCACATGCTCAAATATGTATCAGAGACAGCTTGCCAAACCCTTTCTTCCTGGTTTTACAAAGTCTCTCGCTCACCTCAACACTTTGTCAACACCAGCAAGTGTGGATTTGGAATGAACCTTGGTTTCTACTTATGTGCCTCTGAATTTTTTCTTCTGGTAGAAGACCCTATAATGTGTGATATGCTCATTTGTATTTAATGTGAAAGTGCAACTTATTTTAATTAAATCTTAAAATACAGTGTTGCACTAGATTTCGTTTAATTTTTATTCTTTCGTGTTAATTGCAACATGGAATAACAACATATGAAAACAGAGACTCTTCAGATAGGCTCCATAACCAATTCCTGTAAGTAAGGGTATTCAATTCATACATGAACATTTGCGGTGTGGCATTTTCAACATGCAAGCTTTGGAGAAAAACTGTCACATGTATTTATAATTTTATCACAGTGTTTGAAATGCTATTAATGGTAATGCACCATCAAAGTTTATTCGTTTTTAGTATTTTTCTAATCAAAACTACACAGCGATGAACCAGTAATAAACATATAGAATATTAAATTTGGAGTATAAGTGCTACATCTCTTTACTTAGCAGTGTGGTAGCAGTATTGTGGGAGTGCTCTCATTTGTATTGATTTATCACTTATTTCTTGATCGTGGTTAGAGCAGAGGTTCTTAAACTCGGTCCTCAGGACCCCACAAAGGTCACGTTTTCCATGTCATCTAGCAAGCGCACAGCTGTATTCATTACTCACTGACACATTTTAAAGGTTCCACTGGTGGTGCTAATTATTTCACTTGAGATTCTGGGCCTAAATCAGACCCTGTCGCAAGCGCTGAGCATGCGCGAGACCGGGATAGCTCCGGGTGCTCCATCGCTCCGGGTCTCGCACCAAAGGGGGCGGAGCTGTTGATGGTGACTGACAGCTCGCCCCGTTTGGTAGGCGGGCAGGGGGGGGTGGCTGGCCAATCGGAGGCATTCCCGAAGGAATGCCTGCCGTTTGTAGGCGGGTCCACTGACATCACCAGTGATGTCAGTGGGAGAGCTTCCGGCCCTATTAGAGCCAGAAGCTCTCTTGGGCTTGCAGCCACGAGACCCTGCCACAAGGTTCTCGTCGCAAGCCCAATGGTTGCGATGGTCTTGACCATCGCAACCATCAACCCGGCCGCTCGCAATAGCTGTGGGTGGTCACCCACAGCTATGCGAGCGGCCAGGAGGCCGAACAAAGAAAAAAAAAAAAACGCCCTGATTCAGAGCGAGCGCTCGTTCAGAGCATCAGTCTCTGAATCAGGCCCTCTGTGCGGAGACCTGGAAAACATGCACTGTTTGGGATCCTGAGGACTGGGGCCCTGATTCAGAGCCGGACGCTCTTACAGAGCGCTCGCTCTGAATCAGGGCATCCCTGCTCATGGGCGCTCGCATAGCTGTGGGTGACCACCTACAGCTATAGCGAGCGGCCAAAATGATGGTCGCGATGGTCAAGACCAACGCGACCATCGGGATTGCGACGAGACCCTGCGGTAGGGTCTCGCTGCCGCAAGCTCTGGAGTGCTTTTGGCTCTATCAGAGCCAAAAGCACTCCCACTGACATCACTAGTGATGTCAGTGGGGCCGGCCCCAGACAGTAGGCGTACCCATGGGAACTCCTCTGTTTGGGCAGGCACGCCCACCAAAGGGGGCGCGCTGTCAATCACCATCGACAGCACGCCCCCTTTGCTGCGAGACCCATAACGACGGCTTGGCCGTCGTTATTCGGGTCTCGCGCATGCGCACGACGGAGCTGGCTCCCTCGTGCGCATGCGCACTTGGGCAACATCGACCCGCTTGTGAGCGCTCAGTGCTCGCGAGCGGGTCTGAATTAGGCCCTGAGTTTGAGGACTTGTGGGTTAGAGAATTAAAAAAAAAAAAACTTTTAGATAATTTTCTTACAATTCTAATAAAGATGGGAAAAAATAGCTATAATATGCAAGGTACCCGGCCAGAAAGTAGACAGTAACCATGTTGACATTTATAATTGCAACACCACAATGTCAACATGGTTCAAACGGTCATGTGAAATGTTGACAATCTGGGGATGTCGACGATTAGGAGCCACTGGGAGGGTTAGGCTGCAAGGGGAGATTAGGGCTAGGCTGCAGTGGGGAGGTTAGGCACTAGGGGGAGGCTTAGGGATAGTAGGGAAGGTACTCACTGGAACACCGCTGCTGAGACATCACCACCGAAACTGATCCTCACGTGACCGCCAGGACCCGGAAGATTATGCTGGAGCCGTTGCAGTCATAGGGACAAGGCTAAGACACTGCTAGACCACCAGGGACCGTTTGTCGATAGTACATCAAGTCAACATATCCATATAGACATGATGAATGCAGACATGGTAACATAACATGCTGAGATGTCAACTGTTCGACCCCATAGACATTCTCATGTGATCATAATGTCTGTCAACATGATAACTGTTGATAAGTGGTACCCAACCCATAAGCAAATAAATGGCAATAAAATACAAAGCCCTCTGGAAAAAAGGTAGAATTTGTGTGGATACCGCATAGAAAAATGACCAATATTGATGTTGGAATAGGTTCAGCACTGAGTAGAGAAAAGCTTCAGTAACAAAGGGATTAAGGGTTGTGTGATGTCACAGGTGTTTAAACTTAGTGGCATATTCAATATATTATTTATGCACTCGTATGGTAATTGTTTTCACAGCAACTGCAAACTAGTCTAAGGTAGGAGATGTGGAAGCACGCTTTGTGAAGATTATGGCAGAAGTGAAACTGAGCACTACCCTCCTCTCTCACTAACCCCTGCTAGTCTGTCTCCATGTAACAAGGATAAACAACTCTGTGGACGATTGCCAAGGGAATGGAGAGCTTGGGCGTCACGCAGCATTGTGCAATTAATGCAAGACAATCCCCCTGAAATAATGTGATCGGCAATTAATGCAAGACAATCCCCCTGAAATAATGCAATAGACTTCATTAACCAGTTTTGGTTAATGAAGTCAGTAAAATGTGCCAAAATACTTCTATTTCACCATGCTGAAACACCCATTCTAAATGTACATTGAGAGCTGTCCATGAAAGCGGTCCGGAATTTGCAGGATTAGTCACCATACAGTAGGTACAGGGACACAAAATATGGAGATCAGTTTTTAGATCTGTAAATGTTGAGAGAAACTATATTAATACATTTTAATGACTCACTTAAATGAGAACCCATTGTGCATTTTTGGCTTACTCTGTGTTACTGACCTGGGTAATTGATAAGCTGACAAGTGGGAAGTCTCAAAAGTTAAATGACTGAGCCATGCGACTGAAAAGTGTAGAGCATATACATTGTGGTAATACACAATAATGAAAGCTGGTAGTAAAAACAATAGGCTTAGTTGCTAATTAGATTGCGGAGCTATTTGTAAGTGTAAAAGTATGCTTTCCTGTTAGGTTTGAGTCCTTTTTAACTTATATGTACCATCCAGAAACTCCTAAAACACAGAATGATTACAAGAAATAAATGCTGCTGTTAACCACTTAACTAGCGAATATTTTTTCCAATAAACGCTCAGAAATTGTTGGGCATTTTAATGATTGAATTAAGTCAAGAACATCTATTTAAAGCATATCCAACTTATTTGTATTAAAAAAAAAAAGCAGAGTTATGAGTTTGTTAATGCTCTTTCTTCTAAATCCATAGGAACCACAGGTAGACAATGGGGTGTATGTGGGACCTGAAGGACCAGACGCCAACAGCAAAAGCTTTTCAATCCCAGGATGTTATGGTCCTTCCCCCTTACCCCACCCACGGCCTGAGGGCAACTCAGTTTTTTAACAAGTCCAAGGCAGGAGCAGGATAGGAGAGAAGAAAAACTTGTAGACTGAAGAATCGCACTCTCACACAGAGAAGGAAACAAGTGACCAAGAGAAGAAACCCATAGAAGCCAGGTGAGTCAGGGCAGGTGCCCTGTGGACCCAATGGACTTTGAAGAGAGAGTTAACAAAGGTAAGTTTTACCATAACTCTCCTTTTCTTCTTCAGGGTCCATAGTGTTCCACAGGGAGACATTGGGGATGTCCCAAAGCAGTTGTTCAAGGGCGGAAATGCTCCTGAGAACCGTATGCCCGAAAGAAGTATCCTGAGAGGCAAATTTATCATAGGCATAAAACCTAAGAAAGGTGTGGACAGAAGACCACATGGCCGCCCTGCATAGCTGTTCAGCTAAGGCGCCATGCCGGGCTGCCCACGAGGGACCAACAGAGCAAGTAGAATGAGCAGATACTGTAACAAGCACAGGAAGGCCAGACTGCATGTAAGCCTGTGAGACAGTCATGCGAATCCATCTGGCCAGGGTCTGTTTGTTAGCTGGCCATCCCTTCTTGTGGAATTTATATAGGACGAAGAGTCACATTTCCTGATGGAAGTAGTATGGTACACGTAGATCTTTACAGCACGGACCACATCCATAAGAGGCCTCACCTGGTCTGGTGATTGAAAAACCTGGAACCACAATTTCCTCATTTAGGTGGAAATGAAAAACCACCTTGGTTAGGAAGCCCGGGTGTGTTCTAAGAACAGCCCTGTCCCGATGAAAGATTAAAAAGGGGGAGCGACATGAAAGCACCCCTAAATCAGATACCGTACGGGCAGATGCGATAGCCAGAAGAAACAGTCTTTGCTGTGAGCCACTTGACATCCACTAATTCCAGGGGTTTGAATGGAGGTTCCTGAAGTGCTTGGAGCACCACTGCCAAATCCCATGGCGCCAAAGGAGGGACAAAGGGAAGCTGTATACGTAGAACACCTTGCAGGAAGGTGGGAACATCCGGTATAGGAGCAAGTCTGCGCTGGAACCAGATGGACAAAGCAGAGACCTGCACTTTCAGAGATGCTATGCAGAGGCTTAGAATTCTAGACACCGTAAAAATTTGAGGGTCATAGTTTCTCGGAGCACACCATTGGAAATATGTATGCCATACTCTGAGCATGGTCTGGACCACATAGCTGGAAAATCCATTAGCCGTTAGGAGGGATGTCTCGAGAGCCAAGCCGTTAAAGACAGATGGGCTAGGTCTGGATGTAGCCATGGACCCTGAGACAGGTCTACTCGTAGAGGAAGTTAAAGAGGAACGTCTATGGAGAGACTTTGAAGATTGGAATACCAATGGTGTCTGGGCCAAGTCGGAGCTATCAACAGGACTGCTCCCCCTTCCTGCTTGACCTTTCGAAGGACTCGAGGAAGCAGGGATATTGGGGGAAAGAGATATGATGAATGGAAGGTCCATTTCACTGTCAATGCGTCCACGAAGGCTGCGTCGGGGTTCCATATACTGGAAGTTTGTTGTTGTGTCTTGAGGCCATGAGATCCACATCCCGCAGACCCCTTTTGTCCACCAGGAGCTGAAAGACTTCTGGATGTAGAGACCACTCTCCTGCATGCACGTCGTGACGGCTGAGGAAATCTGCTTCCCAATTAAGAACTTCCGGGATAAATAGCATGGAGATGGCGTTCAGTCCATGTGAGAATGTGGGACACTTCGGCCATTGCTGCCTGACCTTGAGTGTATCCTTGGTGATTGAGGTAGGCCACTGCCATAGCATTGTCGGGCTGTGCTTGTACTAGCCTGCCCTGAAGAATATCCTAAACCAGAGTGAGAGCTCTGTAGATGGAAGTTCCAAGATATTGATTGGTAACTCTGCCTCAACTGTGGTCCAGCGGCCCTGGAAGGAGTGCAGACCGGTCACTGTGCCCCACCCTCGGAGGCTTGCATCTATGGTAAATAGAGCCCAGTCCGGGATCCAAAAGGGGCGACCCTTGTCTAAATGGAATGTCTGTAGCCACCAGACTTGGGACAGGAGAACCTCCGAAGTGAGGCCCATTGTCTGGGATCGAAGAAGATGGTGTAGCCATTCCACCTGGAGGATCAGGTGTTGTAAGGGCCTGGAGTGAAACTGAGCGAACTCCACCATGTCCAAGGTGGACACCATTGATCCCAAAGTCTGAATTGACACTTGGCGGCTTCGGAGTAGTCTGCGCACTCGGTGTTGTATTAATGAGATCCTGTCTGTTAGGAAGATTCTCTGAACCCGAGAGTCCAAGAGGGCTTCTAAATGTACCATTCTTTGATAAGGTGTCAGGGAAGACTTTTTCCAGTTTCCAATTGTTACCCGCAGATGGCGGTGAACAATCTCTGGGTAGCTGGCCAAAAGCAAGAGGTCGTCTAAGTATGGGAGTAGTCTGATCCCTCGAAGACTAAGGTAGGCCGCCATAACTGCCATGATTTTGGTAAAGACCCGAGGGTCCCGTTGAGATGCCAAACAGTAGAGCCTGAAATTTGTAATCCTGCTGCAGAGCAGCAAACTGGAGATATTGTTCATGAGCAGGCGCTATAGGTACATGTAGGTAAGCATCCTGAATGTCCAGAGACACCATAAAATCCCCAAGCTCCATAGCTAGGATAATAGAGCGAAGGGTTTCCATATGAAACCTGGGCACCCTGATAAACTTGTTCAGAGATTTGAGATTGAGGGTTGGCCGATGAGACCCATTGGGCTTCTGAACCAGGAAAAGAGAAGAATAATAGCCATTGCCTAATTGTGAGGTGGGGACCGGAATTATTACTGCTGAATTCAGTAAGGACTGAATGGCTTTTTGGAGCAGCAGGGCCTTGCTTGGGTCCAATGGAGGTCCTGTGCAAATAAACTGCTGGGAGGGGAGGGAGGGTCGCCTTAGAAAGGATAGGGCATATCCGTGGTAGACCACTACTCTTACCCAGGCGACTGATGTGGTCTGACACTAAAACAGCGAATTAAGTTGTCCTCCAGGGAGAGGCCCGACCCGTCAGGCTGTATGCTTGTCCTCAGACTTGGCAGGTGGACGTCTAGTAGCCCAGGCTTGTTTGGCCCTAGACTTTGAGGCCTTGGCTGATGCAAAATGCTGGCCGAGGCTTTGTATTATATGCAGAGGGCAGGAACGCAGTCTTGGAAGATGCCAAAGTTGTCACAATTTTATCTAATTCTAGATCAAATAGGATATCTCCAGAATAAGGAAGAGACTCCAGAGTCCTTTTGGAGCTTGACTCTGCTTTCCAGGAATGGAGCCAAACAATATGGCGGGCCACTACCGAAGTGGCAGAAATCCTGGAGGCCAGGAGAGCCTTATCCATAGCTGCTTCTCCCAAGTAGGAGGCTGCATCTCTAATGTGAGATACGTAGGATAGTTGTTCCCTTGAAGCATCACGAGGAAATGTCTCTTCTAGGGCCTCTGCCCAACTCTCAATGGCTTTTGCCACCCAGGCCGTAGCCCTAGCAGAACAAGTAAAAGCTCCTGTAAGAGTATATGGATTTGTGACAAGCTTCTATACGCCTATCTGTAGTCTCCTAAAAGGAGGTTGCAGCATGGATGGGTAATGTGGCATTATTAACCAGACGTATTGCATGAGAATCCACTACAGTAGGATCTTCCCATTTAGTGCAATCAGTAGCTGAAAGAGGGTAAAAGGAATTAAACGTTTTGGAATTTGAAACCTTTAACGGGCATATTCCATGCTTCGCTCATGTGATCAGATAGCTGGTCAGAGTGAGGGACCTGTTGTCTTTTAAAAAGTGGTTGTTTTATTCTTAGGAGCGGGTTCTTCCTCTTCTATTTGTAAAATAGATTTTACAGCTGTCACAAGAGCAGGTATATTTAATTTAGAAGGTGGCTCCTCGTCTCCTGAGATGGAGTCAGAGTGAGAGATCTCCATCTTCTGTCTCCCCAGATCATATATCAGAATTATATAACTGGGTGGACTGGGAAGATAACACAGCAAGTTTAGTAGGTAAAGGCTTTTTCTTTAGTAGGTAAAGGCTTTTTCTTTTGCAGCATTTGTTGAAAAACTGTAGAGGTATTCACCAAACTCTGTACTGAGGTAGAGAGTACGTCTACCCATGGGGGAGGTAAAGGATTTGCAGGGAGTACCTGCTGTGGCCATCCAACAAGGGGGCTACCACGGGGACTGCTAAGTGGTCCGCAATTTTTGCCAGCAACTGAGAAAAGGCAGCCCAGGGTGGGTCATGAAGAGGAGACTGAGACTGTGTAACAATTAGTACAAAGACCATCATGAATGAGGTCCTCTGGGACTAAGCTCGCCGAGCAGGACTTACAAGACACCAGAGTAGGAGCAGCATCAGCCTGATTGTTATTCTTTCCACTGCCAGACATAGCCACAGGAATAATAAAATACACAGTATGATACAGTGCAGTGAACACCCTGCAGTATGTGTAATATGGCATAGTGTAGTGTGCAACCGCGCTATATAGTATGTGATAGCCCTCATCTGAGGTACAATGAACCCCCTATACTTTAGTATGGCAGGGCATATTAGAATAAAGAGAAAGGCATAAGTTGGACAGTATAGAAAGTATAGCTCAGCGCACATACAAACGCAGAAAAAAAACTATATATATGCAATTGGCACTACAATCAAATACACAGACCGCAGTGGCTAGTAGATTATAGTGCTGTATAACCTGGCCCGTGGGAGAGGTATACAGGGAGACTGAACCCAGCGTTCCCCGGAGACCTGTGAAGCAGAAAATGGCTGCCGTGCGTCTCTGAGGGGGCGGAGGGTGAGGGAGCAACTGCTCAGGGAACGGCTAGACCGCAGTGGAATCGCGCACCATGAGCTGAGGGAGGGGCTGCAGGGAGAGCGCCTTCTCCCCGTGCTGACATTAACCACCGGGTCCCCAGGCCTCTAAATATGCCCTGCGCCAGAATATTAATGCCCCGTTGATCTAGTGGAGTCGTGGGCACACCAATGTCTACATCAGTGCCTCTGGTCCATCTCCCGAGACCGGAGACTAGACTGCGTAAAGACACGGTACCCCGCAAGCGGGGGTCTGCCTTACCTGTCCCTTGGATTCCGGGCTGCAGTCTGGGGTTCGGGGAGACTGCTAGCTAGTCCGACTCAGCCCCGTCGGGAGTAACTAGCCGGGCTTGGTATCACGGCGCCACGGAGGGGTGATGGAGCAGCAGTGCAGACGTCCAAGGGACAGTCTTTTGCTGCTGCTCAGTAGTCAAAACACTAGAAATAAAAATAAGCTTGGGCTGATTGAAGGAGCCCCGCTGTTAAAAATGGTGATCCAGCTCCTGTCGGACACCAACAAAACTGAGTTGCCCTCAGGCTGTGGGCAAGGTATAGGGGGAAGGACCGGAGCATCCTGGGATTGAAAAGCTTTCATTTTGGTGTCCGGTCCTCCAAGTCCCACCTGCATCCCATTGTCTCCCTATGGACCTTGAAGAAGTAATATTTTTTTCTTTTTTTAAACACAACATTAATGTCAATCCTTTACATTTCAATCAATGATTTCTCGTAACATTGATCATCGTGACATTGCGACTTTACATTTCCCTAGCGTCTGCTCCTCTTTGCGGCCACCAGGTATACTGGGGGGGCTGAGAACTGCTTAACGCAAGTGGGGGGTGCTGCCCGATCCGCAAAGTTCGGCTGCATGGCAGACACTGGGGAAGGGTACAGGGATGCAGAGGGGCAGGGATGTAGATTATCTTCCAGCAGCCATCTATTGGGTGTTTCTGACTGGTTGCATTGTTTGTGACCATGTCAGGAAAGCCCAGCCTGCCGTGGTTGCATCTAATGTGACGAAACCAGGCAAGTGGTTAAGAGCTGTCATACCTCCAGATTGCAAGCTCTCATGAGCAGGATACTCTCTGACCTCTGTGTCACGTGTCAAACCTCTTATGTTCTTTTCCCGTTTTTATATGATTACATTTTATATACAGTGGGTAAAATATGTATTGAACACATCAACATTTTTCTCAGCAAATATATTTGTCATGGGGCTATTGTAATTAAATTTTCACCAAATGTCAGCAGCAACTCATGCAATCCACACATGCAAAGAAATCAAATCATAAATGTCCATAATTTAAGTTATTTGTAATAATGTGTAATGACACAGGGAAAAAGTATTGATTACATGAAGAAAAGGAGGTGCAAAAAGGCATGGAAATCCAAGGCACCAGCTGAAATCTATCAGTAATTAGAAAGCAATCCAGCCCCTTGTCAGTGCAAATTAATATAAACTGGTTCAGTCCCAATTGATGGCTTATAAAAAGGTGTCTCATTACCAAGGCGTCACACAAGAAACATCTCATGATGGGTAAAAGCAAAGAGCTCTCTCAAGACCTTTGTAACCTTATTGTTGCAAAACAATGATGGCATTGGTTACAGAAGAATTTCTAAACTTCTGAATGTTCCAGTGAGCAATGTTGGGGCCATAATCCAGAAGTGGAAAGAATATAATTTCACCATAAACCAGCCACGACCAGGTGCTCATCGCAAGATTTCTAACAGAGGAGTGAAAAGAATTATGAGAAGAGTTGTCCAAGAGCCAAGGACCATAGGTAATGCACTCAACCGGCGTGGCCTATATTCACGCTCACCACGCAAGACTTAGTTTAAAGTTTGCTGCACAACATTTGGACAAGCCTGTGAAATACTGGGAGAATATAGTCTGGTCAGAAGAGGCCAAAATTGAACTATTTGGATGCCAAAATACACACCGTGTTTGGAGGAGAAATGGGATTGCACATCACCCCAAAACACCATACCAACAGTGAAGTTTGGAGGTGGGAACATCATGGTGTGGGGCTGTTTTTCAGCATACTTCATATAATTGAAGGAAGGATGACTGGAAAAATGTACCGAGACATTCTTGATAAAAATCTGCTGCCATCTACCAGGATGCTGAAGATGAAATGAGGGTGGACATTTCAGCAAGACAATGATCCCAAACACACAGCCAATTACATTCTCTATTGGTTTCAGAGATAGCCAATCACCTGACTTGAATCCAATTGAAAATCTATGGAAAGAACTAAAGATCAGAGTTCATAGAAGAGGCCCAAGGAACCTTCAAGATTTGAAGACTGTTTGTGTGGAAGAATGGCCCAAAATCACACCTGAGCAATACATGCGACTAGTTTCTCCATACAGGTGGCGTCTTGAAGCTGTTATTACCAACAAAGGCTTTTGGGCCGGATTCAGACCTGCTTGCTAGGATGCATTCGCACGCAGCCTGCCGATGTTTGCATTCTGCGCATGCGTATGCATCGCAGTGCGCGAACCGGTCCATGCATTCGGAAAGCGATCGCCCCTTGTGCATAGACGCCTCACTAGCTTGAGTGACAGGATGAGGCGTTTGTGGGTGGTGACAGGGGTTGGTCGATGGAAACGGGGGAGTGGTGCTGCGGATGCAGGTGTGTGAGCGTCTTAACGCCGTTACATAGGCATACATAATTAAGACGCAGCGTCACAGTACACCTCACATGGCTGATTTTACACTGAAGCACTCGCAGTGCTGGCGGTGGGGTATGGTCTGCGACAAGTGCTGCATATGCATCCAATGGTTCTCGATGTTACAGATTGTTGCCTATACTTCCTGGAGATGAAGTGTAATGCTAAGGGAGAGTGGGCGTCTTAAGACAGGCTGGTGGGCATGTACATAAACACCGTGATCACACACCAACACATAGTGGGGGTGCTAATGCCTTGCTGTGCAACCGCGAGATTTGCATGCTTTGGCAGCGTGCAAACGCATCTAGCGAGCGGGTCTGAATCGGGCCTTTGTACGAAGTATTAAATAGATTTCAATAAGCGTGTTCAATGCTTTTCCCTGTGTCATTTCGCATTATTACACAAAGTAATTAAAGAACATCTATGGTTTGATTTCTTTGCATGGGTTGTTGCTGACATTTGGTGAAAATGTCATTACAATAGCCCCATTACAAATATATTTACTTATTTTACCCGCTGTATATGACAGGTTATACCCACTGTCCAGTGCAGCGGAGATATATGATGCCCTACAAACAATGATGATGATTTAAACCAGCCACGTCAAACACGAAGCTCGCGATGCCCTTTAGGGCGACCAGAAGTGTCACCTCATTTTCATCAACCATTTTTAAGTTTTGCCATGGTCTGGCCATAGGCACACTGCAGAAGCAGCTCTTTCTGCTCAGTAGGCTTTCTGCTTGTAAAGCACAGTGTGAAGACACGCTCATAGTCAATGTGAACTGTGAAAAGAGGTGCAGAGGAGCAGCAGCCAGCAATAGCTGCGTGCAGGAGCACCACGACACAGACAGTCAGTGGTTAAAGTTTAGATGAGGGATCTGGATATAAATGTATGTCCATCAATCTTGGTCTAACATCCAAGTTTCCTCATATTTAACTACTGTATTACTCAGTCACTTGTTCATTTTGTTTATAAACACAGAGAGGCCTTAATAAACAGGTGAATGTCATACAGAACTTATCTGCAGTTACAACACTTGTACTCCTATTCCTGGCTTCAGCCAATCCTACTACTATACTATGGACATGTACATACATATGCAGTTGTAGCATCTTATGAACAAACCAGAATGAAAACCTGACACAGTGGTGCTACCCTTTTATGAATCCGGAAAGACAGAATTTCATGTTTGAAGTCTGGAAAGGATACCAAGACCACAGCTTAGAAAAAAAAAAAGAATAATTATGGCTTTGTTCTATTAAGGAGTAGTTTTAATGACAAAAAAAAATAGAAACAGAGTATGCAGGATGACACTTCGGGAGGAGTACACCATAAGGTGGCGTAGTGGTGTGCATGGAATGAGAACCAAGCCACAGAAATAAGCATTTCTCTACAAAAACAACAGTATGTAGTACAGTGCAGATGGTCAGGAAACAAGTTATTGAGGTTCCAGTTAACCATTATCTATGCAAAGTTCATTGTGATGTTTCTACACACAGATGAGCCAATATTAAAATGCATCCTGTAAAAATACAAGGTTTTGTTTCACCCCAAAATATATGGCTCCTCATTTCTAATTTCAGAAACCCTGTGCTTGGGTGTGACCGTCACTCTCAGAAATCATCTTCACGACCTTGTCAACATTCTTTCATACCCGTCTTCACTTTCTCTGGTTAACACAAGAATTAACAAATGGGGAATGAGATTTTTCTTGAGAACAGATAGAGAAAATGATTTTATCTAAAATAAAGAGCACTGAAAATCTGCAAACATGGCAATTTACACAGCCACAGAGATGTAGAACAATAACAGATATCACACTGATTATACTTGTGTTTTACCAGACGTAGAGCATTTTTCTTACAGACACAATTATGGCACCTCTTTGCAAAACCTGATAGATTATACAAGTATACTGTATAAGGAACAGTTCAGATGGTTAGTTTTTCACCATTCTACACTACCATTTCACTTCCCAAAACCACCAATGCAACAAATACAACTGACACATTGAGGCTTTGAGCACAGTTTATCCATGCTAGTGCGACAAGAACTAGACGCTTACACTGCTTGCAGTCTTCACACAAAGAGCAGGTAAGCACATCGTTCAATCCTTAAGCACACAAAATGCCCATGTGGCACTAGCCAACAGTTTACCCATCACCTACAAACAATGGAGACCAGTTTTGTGTGGACCAATGTTCAGCATATTATTCACCAATGGCGTTGTAAAGGGAAGGGGACAAAGTCAATGTCGACATTCATAAGGTCAACATCACAATGTCGAAATTGTTTAAATATCAACATTGAACGTATCAGCGTCTTCAGAATATCGGCATGTTCACAATGCCAACATTCTGCACGGACTGGCAGTGGAGGGTTAGCATAGGGATCAGGGTCAGGGGGAGGGTTTGCGTTAGGCTACAGGAGGGGCGGTTATGGTTAGGCACTAGAGGGAGGGTTAGTAAAACTTATGACCGGAAGTGACGCGAGATCCATCTGAAATCATCCTGACGTCACCGCCGGACCAGGAAGAAGCAGATAGGGACAACAGACCTGTTGCAGCAGCCAATCACCGCTAGACCACCAGAAGAGTTTTGTCGGCATGCTAATCATGTCGACATTTTATCAGTAGCAACATAATGAATGTCGACATTACAATCATATCAATAAAATAAACCACACTTAAAGGGAAGACAGCGTGCCTGTCAGACAATTACCCAACTAGTTATCCCTAATTAAAAAAAAAAAAAAAATTAACTCCTAATTTAGCAGGAAGAAAGATAGCGGTTGACCAGTGGGAAAAACATGCCTTACAAATTCTAAAACCATTAGGAGGAAATATGAAACTTAATTTTAGTAGATTTTTATTATTATTTTGGCTCAAACTGGTTGCAAAGAATCATATAGAGGACTTTCAGCAAAAACAGCAGGTTTCTATTCCTCAATAAATGTGGACATTTAAGCTGGTTTGGAGGGAAGAGCTATTACATCTAGAACCAATGTGTTCCTCATGTTACATCTACAGTACATCCAACATGAAGTCACACTCCTGCATTTTTCCAGCAAAAGTTACATTATTTGGCAGTAGCCAAATATAAATGTACTGTCTCACTTCATTAACAGTCAGCAACCTGCGGGAACAGTTTGGATGGACTTCCTGGTGTAAGACATTAGCATGCTGTTACGAACTTCCAATGGCAGCAATGTTATATTAATAGTGCAGTTTTATTAAAGATAAAAATACATATAAAATGTCAGCTTTTTCTATATATGGTTTTAGCTGCTAACATGTCAATAACCAGTTGTCAGTTTTTAACTGAATAAGCATTTTATTTTATTATTTCAGGTTTTGTAATAAACTTATAAAAGTGGTACACAAACAAGCATCAGAAGCATGTAAACATGTGTCGGCTTTACAGGGTAAGAAAGCGTCCCTTCTTTCCTATTGAAGAACACACTCACTATATCTTTGTTCTTAATTTGTTTGACTAGAATACATTTATGTTTTACAAGAGTAAATCAGATTATTTTTACAATGTGCAGTATCCTGTAATTCCACTGCAGGTTTTTGGTTTCAATTGGTCAATGGAGCTAAAGTTTTACAGTCATTCTGTCTGTACGGGTACGATGTTTAAAAAAAAAAAAATACATAAAACAATAGAATAAAATACTTTCTTTTGCTCGATCATCTTCCTGGTAATCATTTTATAACAGACAGTGCTGTTACTTTTTAAACAACCTGTTGGTATGTGTTCAGTGTTAGAGGTCTATTTACTAAGCTTTGGATGGAGATAAAGTGAACGGCGATAAAGTACCAGCCAATCAGCTCCTAACTGCCATGCCAAACACTGTTTTTGAAAAATGACAGTTAGTTCACAAAGACTTATTATTGATTTGTTCTTAAAAAGATTTTTGCAAACTTGGTTAGATTTAATGTTAGATTGGTTAGATTTAATGTTTAATTCTTCATTATTTTGTGATAATAACAGATATAAAATTAAACTTAAGTAATGATTCTCAGGTTATCTTATTTGTAGGATGTTATTCGGTTGGCAGTTACCATATGCCAATATCTGTAACCAGTGATTGCAAAATATGTTTTTACGCGATACAGTACGTGAGGGACCCAGTTTTTAAAAATGACTGAGTCTCGAAGGACGTGCTGTGTGCGCACCGCAATCGATAGGTTGGAGAGATTGCTGCCGGCTGGAGGGGCGTTCTGGATGAAGCGCTCAGAGCTGGATTGGTCTGGGCTGGCTGATCTGATGCTGGCGCCAGCAGCCATCTCCTGTCTGCTCTTATCCTGGGTAACCAGCGGACGAGGTGGTGGAGCGCAGTGACCTGTACTGGTGCCTGAAGAGGCTCGAGGGGAGTCAGGAATGGCTACTGCTGCCGGAGGGGGAGGTGGTGAGGAGCCCCGATTCCACAGCACCCTGACAGTACCTGGTATCCTGTTCTAATGATGATGGGGCAGGCTGTGGTGTAATGTTATTACACAGCTAGCACATGTTTATTACCATCTACTGTAAAAAAATATTAAATATATTGGATTCTCACCTTGTGCTCCCTGTTCCCCAATCCCCATGTCTGTACCCCTTCTGCTCTCCTGTGTACCCTACCCTCCCACCTGTGCCCCCTGTTCCCCTCTCTCCATGTCTATACTACTTCTGCTCTCCTGTGTACTCTGCCATCCCACCTGTGCTTGTTCCCCTCTCTCCATGTCTGTACCCCTTCTGCATCCTGTGTACGCTACCCTCCCACCTGTGCCCTGTTCCACTCTCTCCATGTGTGTACTTCTTCTGCTTTCCTGTGTACTCTGCCCTCTCACCTGTGTCTTGCTCCCCTCTCTCCATGTCTGTACTACTTCTGCTCTACTGTGTATTCTGCCCTCTCACCTGTGCCCTGTTCCCCTCTCCATGTCTGTACGCCTTATGCGCTCTTGTGTTACACTGCCCTCTCACCCGTGCCCCGTTTCCCTCTCCCCATGTCTGTACCCTTTCTGCTCTTCCTACCTGTGCCCCTCTCTTCAGGTCTGTACTGCTCTCCTGTGTACTCTGCCCTCCCACCTGTGCCCTGTTCCCCTCTCTCCATGTCTGTACACCTTATACTCTCTTGTGTACTCTGCCCTCTCACCCCTGTTCCCGTCTCCCCATGTCTGCCATCCCGCCTGTGCTCCCTGTTGCCCTCTCCCCTGTGTGCTCTGCCCTCCCACCCTTGTTCCCCTTGTCTGTACCCCTTTTGTTCTCCTGTGTAGTCTCCTCTCCCATCCCGGTGCCTCCTGTTCCCCTCTCCCCTTGTGCACTCTGCCCTCCCACATGTTCCCCTTTCTCTATGTCTGTACCCTTCTGCTCTCCTGTGTAGTCTCTTCCACCCGTGCCTCCAGTTCCCCTTTCTGCTATCCTGTGCACTCTGCCCTCTCACCCCTGTTCCCCTCTTCCCATGTCTGCCTTCCCACCTGTGCTCCCTGTTCCCCTCTCCCCTGCTCTCCTGTGTGCTCTGCCCTCCCACCCTTGTTCCCCTTGTCTGTACCCCTTTTGTTCTCCTGTGTAGTCTCATCTCCCATCCCGGTGCCTCCTGTTCCCCTCTCCCCTTCTGCTCTCCTGTGCACTCTGCCCTCCCACATGTTCCCCTTTCTCTATGTCTGTACCCTTCTGCTCTCCTGTGTAGTCTCTTCCACCCCTGTGCCTCCAGTTCCCCTTTCTGCTATCCTGTGCACTCTGCCATCCCACCCCTGTGTCCCTTTTCCCCATTTCATTCTCAGGCGCAAAATATGCCCTATAGTGCGTTTTTACATACTACAGTGAGGCATAAATCGTGATGGAACCCAGAAACTGTCTAGTAGGACCACAATTTTTTAATGTGAGGGGGTCCCGGGACCCACATTTTTCTTCGCCTAGCGCGGTCACTGTGTGACATGGCATAACTCTGACCATCCTTTGCTTGTCTGATGACCAGAGGTGCAATGACAGCTAAGGATCCCCATCTGAGCCATTAGAGTAGCGGTGACCAACCCGCAGCTTTTTTTGCTGGTTAGTGTGTCACCAGGCCAGGAGCACGAGCTTAATTAATTCCAGAAGTTTGCATGGGTGGATTTGTAATAAAGAGAATAGGCTAACAAGAGGCAGCAGACTTTGACATCATGTGACCTCCTCTGCACAATGCTGGTAAGTCACAAAGCACACCAGTAGAGGGAGAAGAGGCAGGGCAGTATGCTCCCCTCCTTCCGCTGAGGGCTCCAGATGTAAAGGTAAGTGGGAAAGATGTGACAAATGATATGGTAGAGGTGTGAGGATATATGATACATCCAGAGAGCTATGAAGTAGCACTACCAATTTAAGTTTTCATATGGATAAAACAAAGTAAAAATTTCCTATTACAATAAAAATAATCCCTGTAGAAAATAAAGCCCTAGCTTTATTTATACCCAATTCAGCTGTTGCATAAGCTAAGAATAAAACCACAATTGTCAAGTGTATAAGAGAACACCTGGAAACTGGCTGATAATGAAGATGGTTTTCAGTCCATTTTATTTAATTACCCGAAAAAACACACACAAGCTCTTATTTATCTACATCAACATACATGCCAGCAGCCTAGGTTTTCAATTGGGGTGATGTTAGCATGTATACATTGGACACTATTTTGCTAGATCACACAACTTGTCTTAATACATACTGCAAACAGAAATAAAATAGAATGCAGCTTACTCATCAAAAACACCTCTGCACAAACAAAAAAAAAACAATTTTAATAGCACATACTGGATGGCGATCTCCATATTCATTTACAGGCTATGTACATGAAAAGTATTTTCTTATTATTAACGCAATCTTCATGTGAGGCGGCGGTGGGAGAACATATATTTTTCCTGGGAAACTGGCATTTGTAAAATGTACAATTTTAAGCATAGCTTGGAAATTCTATTTAATTTAGCAGATGAATAGATATGTATGGAATACATACGTGATGCCAGCGTTTGGGATCCCAGCAGTCAGAATCCTGACGCCGGCATCATGACAGGGTTAGAATACAGACACTTTGTTGGTTGATATCCTAACCCTACCCTGACCCTCACCGGTGCCTAAACCTAATCTCCCCCTTCCCGCACCCTAAACCTAAAGCTGGGCATCCAATATACAATTATCTGTCAGATATCTGTCCAATCTGGCTGGTTGGAATGAAAACCTGGTAATGTATGGGAGCAAATGACAATCGATCATATGGTCATAAACACTGAAAAAAGGACAAAATAAATTGTTCAAATTGTTTCAGTTTGTGTGTTTTAAATTTTAACCATTTTGTCTGAACGACCATTTTTGGCTATTAGCTGAAAACAATCTGGGGGTTAAGTGGTCATGTGACACCACCCTATGTTATATTCTCCATACGTTTTTTGCCACTTTTCTCCTGTGCATCAAAACAATAGCCAATTATATTTTGCTGGTAGTGTTAATGGTAAAGAGAAAACGAGACCTGACTGTTTTAGGCAGCTCATTTTCAGCAAATGGAAGCATTATGACCATGACCAGCCTTCTTTCCCAGCACATTGCTGCCAACAGCATCCTTTTGGGTCTGAGCTCTAAAGCAATCCTCACACAAGCCCTCCTCCTTTCTTTACATGTCTCCTATTATTCTCATTTAGTGGTAGATTTATTAACACTTCTAAAAAGCAAACGAGTGGTGTTGGTCATAGTGACCAATCAGATTCTAGTTTTCAATGTTTAGACATTTTAGTAATTCTACCCAACAGAGGCATATCCAATTAGCCACAGGATTTTGGTTAATTGCCAGCACGTTCTTTTTTCCAGTATTTTATGCTCCCAAAATTCCTGATTATCACGTCCTCAAAATAATTTTTCAGACACTCAAAAAATATGCATGAGCATGCTTTGTGCGTGCACACTCCTATAGAAAAGAATAGGTCAATAGGAAATCAATTGATCTCGCGGCTGATTTATCGCACTCAACTTTGAAAAAATATTCCATGTTTTCTCTCGCATTTCAGGGGGCTGCGAGATTAACATTTATTTCAGGTAACTCTTGTGTGAACAGTCTCCACCTCTCCCAGGAAAAGTGGACCCCTCCCAGGAAGAGTTAACAGTCCAATCCACCCAGTTTTTGAAAAATGAAAATGAAATGGTACAACATAGGTCTTTTGCCCTGATTTGCAGGAGCAGGTCGTGTTTCACCATCGTGCTGTGTTTTATTGCATCTACAAACTGAAAACTGATAATACAACTACTAACAAACTGTGGATTTTACTAGATAACTGTACCTAGCTAGAAATATTAAACATAAAAAATAGTTAACTATGGTTAACTAAAACAGAATAAGTTATTTGGAATGTGTGTGATAGAAGAGGAGGGGTGGTGTTGGTGTGGAAAACTAGTATGGGGTATGCTATAAGGGGAGGTTATGCGATGGATGAGTGTGGTGTATGAGAGAAGAAGACGGAAATTACCTGTTGTGTGTGGAGGAAGGACGTGGGGAAGAAAACATGGATCCACAAAACACCAGGGGAACACCAAAACGCTCAAGGGATTTAAGCCCAGAGGGAGAAGAGGGGGGAAGACTAATAAGAAAAAATACAAAGATATTGTAGTTACGCAACCAAGGAAAACAAGTGTGTTTAATATCTCCTCTAAAAAATTTAATGAAAATCAATTATCCCTACTTAACAAGGGACTTACATTTTCCCCTACCAATGAACCAAACATATATGATCTATATGTCGACCTTAACCGTTATAGTCGCACCCTTTGTCATAAGCGGTATTTTGCCAAAAAACAATTAACTAAATTTAAGGATGACTCTATACCTATAGTATTGGATAGGTCTGATGATATCACACTTTCTGTTTTAGAAGAACTTTGGCAAGAGAGCCATACAATGACGGATAATGATACTGCTTCTATTAAACTTTTTGATTCGACTAGAAGTCAGAATCATTTCAAAATCAAGTCAGATTTTTTTCCAATTAGAGACAAGAGTCCTAGCATTGAAACATTTTATAAAATTACATTAGAAGACTTTAAAATGCTATGTACACAGAAACACTCTAATTTATCCAAACAAGAGAAATCTGCTCTAGCCAATCTGACTCGAGACTCATCCTTTATGTTTAAGGATGCTGACAAGGGGGGTGGATTAGTAGTGATGGAGAGGACCTATTATGTTGGAGAGGATCTTAAACAACTTAGTGACCCCAACTTTTATGTCACTCTAACCAAAGATCCGACCGCCCCTTTCCTATTGGAACTCAAACAATTATTAGATACCGCAGTCCATTCAGGAATCATTTCTAAAGAAGAATATCGTTTTCTTTTACCCCAGCACCCTACCACTCCTACTTTTTATTTTTTTACCCAAAATTCACAAGTTCCTCACAGCACCCCCTGGACGCCCAATAATTTCTGGTGTTAATTCTCTTACGTCTAAACTTTCTTTTTATCTTGATTCTTTTCTTCAGCCTCGTGTCACCTCTCTGAGGTCACACCTAAAGGATACAACACATTTCCTTACCTCAATAGGTAATTTGTAATGGAAACCCACATATGCATTTTTAACTCTTGACGTTACTGCATTATATACTCATATCCCACATCTCAAAGGGGTTGAGGTCCCCAACAAAAGACTGCGTCTGGATGGTGACCTCAGAGAGAAACATCAGTCTTTTCTTCTTCAATGTGTTTAATTTATTTTAACTCACAATAAATTTCTTTTTCTTGACACACATTATCTCCAGGTGATGGGTACGGCCAAGGGAACCAGGTTCGCCCCCAGCTATGCTAACCTCTACATGAGCGACTTTGAAGAAACCCATTTGTGGGGTGACCGCTGGGCGGCGAACCTTGTATTCTATGGCCATTACATTGATTATCTATTTTTTATTTGGGATGGGGATCTTATTTCTGTCACTTCTTTTGTCACTTCTCTCAACACCAATTCTTATAATCTTTATTTTACTTTTCTATACGATACGAGTACAGTTAATTTTCTTGATCTGATCCTTCAGGTTCTTGACGGGAAAATTATTACATCTAATGACACTAAACCCGTCAATACGAACGCCTATTTACATTACGAGTGATCACTTTGCTCTTTGGAAACGTAACATACCATAGGGACAATTTATGCGCCTTCGACGCAATTGTTGCACGGTAGGAACGTTTTCCAATCAAGCAAAGGACATGTTAGGCTCTTAAGCAGAGAGGCTAACCCCAACCACTATTGGATAGAACATATCTAGAAGTCCTCAATATGGATAGGGATTCCCTTCTCTGCTCTAAGACGGGATCTGGTGATTCTATAACTCATGCTGAGGGAAGAATGGAGAGGGATTTTTCATTTGTTTGTAAATATAACAATAGTTTTAGAGAAATTAAAGAGATAATATCTAGAAACTTTAGGTAGCTTAAACAGGATAATGTACTTCGAGATCTGTGACCTACTCATCCTCGTGTGATGTTTCGCAAGAATAGGTAAAAAAAACAATCTTAGCTCCTAGTCATTTAGATCAGCCAAGGAAAATTAATTCCACCAATATTAAAATCACGAATAAGGACTTCATACAGACCAATACTAATTGGCTAGTCTCAAGACCCCATGGATTCTTTAAGTGCGGCAAAACAAAGTGTACCATGTGTTCACACATGGCTAGACGCACTACAGAGATTATTATACCCTTCTCTGGAGACAAAAATATATTGAGTTCCTTTATGAACTATGATTAAAAATTCATTATTTATGTTCTCTCTTGTGACTGTGGCCTCTTTTATGTCGGATGTACTATTAGACCCCTTAGAACCCGTTTTATGGAACACAGGAGAAATATTCTTAACCAGTGTACTCTACATAGTGTACCAAGACATTTAATGCAAAACACAATAGTGACCCTACTTGTCTTAGAATAATTGGTTTGGAGACTATTGCCCCTACATCTAGAGGTGGCAATAGGTTTAATAAATTATGCAGTCGTGAAGTATTCTGGATGCTCAATTTTAATTCTTTACATCCTGATGGCATGAATGAAACCATGGAACTCAATTCAGTTATTAGTTAAGTTACCTTCCTTATTTAATTTCCCATTCCTCTCCTTCTCCTTTCCCCATCCCTCCTCCTCCCTCCTAAATTATTTCAGTTTATTTCATTACATTTGGTTTTGTATATTTGTATATTATTTATTTGCATTTTTATTGATGATATGTATCTTTTTTGTTTACTTTATTTATTATATTTAACCACCAGAAAATAGATGGTTCCTATTGGCCCCTTCAATAATACTATGTTTATTTCTCCTGTGCCATTTGGTCTTATTTTTTATATATGCGTTTATATATGCACTTATATTATTTCCCCATTTTATTTATTATTATTCCATATTGTTATAGAGATACGCATGGATGTCCCAGCGCTTTCTTAAACTTAACATGTCTAAGACTGAGCTGATCATCTTCCCACCCACTTCCACTACATCACTCCCCACAATTTCATTATCCATTGATGGCACAACTATCTCCTCTAGCCCCAAAATGCGCTGTCTTGGAATTATCCTAAACTCCTCCCTCTCCTTTAAACAACACATTCAGCACCTCTCGCAGTCCTGCCGTTTCCACCTAAAAAATATCTCCAGGATTAGACCCTTCCTCACCCAGGATGCCACTAAAACCCTCATCCACTCACTGGTCATCTCCAGATTGGACTACTGTAACCTCCTTCTAGCTGGCCTTCTAGTCTCTCACCTCTCTCCACTACAATCGGTTCTCAATGCTGCTGCTCGGCTCATCTTCCTCTCCAGACATTCTACATCTGCTTCCCCTCTCCTACAAGCCCTACACTGGCTCCCCTTCCCCTTCAGATGCAAATTCAATGTTCTTACACTCGCCTGCAAAGCCCTCACCAAATCCTCTCCCTTCACACTGCCGCCCGTCCACTTCGCTCAACAAATGCATGCCGTCTCTCTTGCCAACTGATTACTTCCGCCCACTCCCGCATGCAAGATTTTGTCCGTTCTGCTCCCTACCTTTGGAATGCTCTTCCTCTCCCCATCAGACTCTCCACCTCTCTACAAATCTTCAAACGGGCTCTCAAAACCCACTACTTCATCAAGGCCTTCCAGCACTCATCCTAACCCACCTCATGCTCTTTACTCCCTATCTTCCCCTTCTGTGTCACGCTTGTCTGTTTAGAATGTAAGCTCTCACGAGCAGGGACCTTTTACCTCATGTGCTTCTCTTTACATTTTCTTCTCTTTACTCCCCATAAGGGCATCTAACACGTGGCTGCCAACTCCCGTGACGCCCGTGATTTTTGGACAAGCCCTCTTGCGCATTTGTAAGCAAATCATGAGCGAGATTTGTTTTCAACTGGATAGCACTCAAAACGATAGTGCGCACATTAAAAATCACACGCGAGAGATGCAAGTAATTTTAAGGAGAAAATAACCTTGCAGCCAATTGAATAAGCCCCTTAAAGTCCATCATAAATTCAGCTGCTGGGGTAATCTCCCTCTCACCAACATTTATACTTCTAACAACTAAGTCATTCTGTCTTCCCACCATTATCTCATTACTTACAAAGCCCTTCTACTTACATTTAAACCAATTTGTTCAACTGTAATTTCCAACAGGTCATCCCTTACTTTAATCTGTACCCAAGGCTCTGCCCCTTGAACACTGCCGAATCTTCACATGGGTAAGGGATGTTGGCGCTTGGTATCCCGGCAGTCAGAACCCCGATGCAGGCATCCCGACAGGGTTAGGATACCAACAACTGTCAGTAAGTATCCTACCCCTACCTCCCCACAACCTAAAATGAAGTCTCCCCCCGGCAGCCTATTCCTAACCCCACTACTTACCGTCGAGGTGCTGGGATTCCTGGTGCCAGCATTCTGAGCGCAATCATCCCGACAGCCAGGATTTAAACCACATACACTACCACCTCCACTGCATTCACACAACTAAAACTTCCTCTATCTCCTGCTTCATGAAATGCATCACCATGATCAGCATCTAACATAGTCATTAAACCTAACCAGAAATCCTAACTGTACACTAGACAGCAACAAAACATATCCACATTTATGTATTGCATCTTCAACTGTGAGTAGCTCTTTAAAATGTCTAGCTCTAAATACCTAATTTATGTTTGCAACCAATTGATTAAGATGTAAACTAACCGGCTCCATCCCAGTGTGGCGATTCCATTGATCTGCTTTTCTCGGATCTCTATGAATTGTCTCACAATCTTGGGCATTGGGGGAGAGGTAGGAGGACAGGCAAAGGGTGGTGTTCTATATTACAAGCTCTGGGTGGGGGAAACGGTAGGTGAGTAAAATTTAGTAATTTGTGGAAATCAGCTATTAAGGGCACAAAATGGTATTATAGTAAGAATATAAAGATTGGCATAAAGAGCTAAAATATTTTTTTGTGGTGCAATACAACGTATACAGATGTGTCCTCATACATTTAGCCTCAATATGCCATGCAGTGGGACTTGCCCGGAGTGAATGAGGTCCTGTGCTACTCTGGCGTCAGGTTTGGCGTCAGGTGTCTTTTTTTGCTGAAAATACATCTAAGTCGCAATGCGATATGACTAAGATGCACCAGCAGACTGTGCTGATTAATTTGACATGTAACATCTGTATATCTGTGTGCACCTGAGTCTGTACAGGAAGCAACAGAACTCGGAATGAAAAAAAGCTGTGGCCGTTACATTGCCGCACTCCGTATACAGATTCAGAGGGGTAAATTTGCTAAGATGGGAGTTCTATTAAGAAGTGATGTTGCCCATAGCAACCAATCAGACTCCAGGTATTATCTTCTAGAACAGTGTTGGCTAACCTTGACACTCCAGCTGTTATGGAACTACATAACCCAGCATGCACTGCTACAGTTTTGCTATTAGGGCATGCTAAAACTGTGGCAGGGCATGCTGGGATATATAGTTCCACAACAGCTGGAGTGTCAAGGTTAGCCAACACTGTTCTAGAAGGTGCTAGATAAATGACAAGTAGAATCTGATAGGTTGCTATGGGCAACATCACTTCTTAATAGAATTCCCATCTTAGTAAATTTACCCCAGAGACTCAGTTGCACATAGATATACAGGTGTCACATATCAAATTAATCAGCACTGTCTGCTGGCGTGTCCTAGTCACATCGCATTGCAACTTAGATGTATTTTCAGCAAAAAAAGACGCCTGACGCTAGAGTAGCACAGGACCTCACTCACTCCGGACAAGTCCCACTGTCCTAGTCGTATCACATTGTGACTTAGATGTATTTTCGGCAAAAAAAAGACACCCAACGCTAGCAGAGTTTCATAGGACCTGACGCACTGAGGACTTTTTAGCGCGACTGCCGCAAAGATGTGTGAGGACAAATCTGTACATACATGACAGTGCTGGATTAATAACATGGCAAACAGGGCGGTTACCAAGTGGTCCCCACACACCCAGCATAGGGGCACTGTGTCATATGTGAACTGGGGTTTCTGTATGGCATAATGTTAACTAGGGGCACTACAGTGTGCTTAACACATTTGAGGTGCTGTGAGTATTTACACATTATACTTGTATTGGTAATTTTACTGATAGGTGTCCCACAAACCTATATATGGCCCTGGCTGACTAGCACACACAGCCATTCCAATTCAGTAATAGCATCTGATTACACTACACTGCACTATATTTACTGACACACAAAATATCATTTTAGGATTTGGTTTCCTTTAAGTTTGTACAGGGTGTTTCACTCGCTATTGGCACCAAAGTATTTCTTATAACTTAAAGTAATTGAGGTAATTTAGTGAAATCTGACAGAGACATACCTTGGTGTATGAGAAACATGAGGAAGTCATAGCAAGTGTTGAAAGTGTTCGCCATTAACATCCAAGCCAGCTGTACATGCATGCGCTAAGTGAAGGCCAGCTGCTCACCCCCCTAGTCAGTAGCGCAGTCCAAAATTCAAATAGGGGAGCCACACCAACTGCCGGTGAGAATGACTGTGGCTGTGGCTCCCCTATTTGAATTTTGGCCTCTGCTGCAGCCACCACTGCTTGTCAGTAGGTATTCCTGCTTCTGACAGTGGTGCTGTGTACTGAGGCGTCCACATTCATCGTGTCTGTGTTTTGTGTGTCAATGTGAAGCTCTTTTGACTCAGTTTTCCCGTACGTCTGGACAATTAATAAGCTTTGTTCAGCAGTGTACCGATTCATATCAGCACGTAATACACAGACACGAGGTGGGGCTGTGTCAAATTTCACTAAATTACATCAATTACTTTAAAAGTTATAAGGAAAACTTTTGGGACAATAGTGAGTGAAATACCCAATATATAAAAACTTTTACTCCAGTCCCAAATACAGACACATTTACAGTACCCACAACGCCTATATTTATTTAAGAACACTATCAATGCCAAAGAGCATTGTGACGCATAGCATGCAGACTTTTTTTTTTACTCTGAGAAAACAAACGGCAGACGTTTTGCTGGGAAGTGACATAGTGATGTCGCAGATAGGAGTGATGGCCCTGGGCCTTCAGTCATGTGCCAACAGAACCAGTCAGATCTCTTAGTGCAGCAGTAGATCATTTATAAGCTAGAGGAGATAAAATGCCTTCACACACACACAAACACAAAAAGTGAGCAAAATAAATTAGGAAAAACCTATTCAAATTAACACAGTATTAATTGTAAGTTAGCACACTGAAACAGTTCTCCGTTTATGTATTACAACACTGGCAAAAGATACGTCTCTGCTATTGTAAAATGGCCAGTGAGGATGGTTGTGTGCAGGTCAATAAACAGGAAGCTGCAGCGTTCATGCTTGAGAATTGTTATTGGATTGTATGGCCATTGCCCCCATATGCTGTATGTGCAGTGCTGCAGAAACACAGAAGCACTGGGAGCGTTCAGATTACGGGAAGCCAATAAGGCAGAGGTTCCCAAACCCGGTCCTCAAGGCACCCTGACAGTCCAGGTTTTAAGGATATCCATGCTTGACCACAGGTGACTTAATTAGTGCCTCAGACAATTTGATGTAACCACCTGTGCTCAACCATGGATCTCTCTAAAACTTGCTGTTGGGGAGTCTTGAGGGCCGCGTTTGGGAACCTCTGCACTAAAGGTAAAAGCAGCTCTGGCATACCTAGCGTGTCACAGGACATTCAGCGTTAAGGTTGGTTCAGTCAAAGAAAGTGTGGACTGAGGGAGGGCCTAAGCACATGTACATGGCCTTATTACCAGAAAAGAAAAACCTGGAGTGGAGTGCTCAGTACTATCGATGGTAAATGTAATAATATATCTCATACAATCAGATTGTTGTGTATAATATACTACATAATATATTTAAGCAATAACAAAACACAATTACAAACCAATAATAATAATAATAATAATAATAATAATAACGACTACCGGGAGCAAAACCTGTTAAAACATGAATTGGAATATACATCTTACTTCCTTGCGTGTTAAACAGCCCTTCTAGTCACGCCATGACTCGGTAGCGCAGTGCATCTTTTCGTGCAACTTTTTACCTTCAAATGTGTTTTATTCGCAAAGCAATGGGAATAGAATGCATAAGCTTCTGCTGATTAAAATGATATGCGGCATGCCTATATTCTGTGTGCGATTTCGGATGTATCTGCATGCAAAATGTTACGTTACAGTGTCACAGCCGCTGACACTAACGTAGCTTTTATCTTATCACGGTATCCCTAGGCCAAACATTTGTAAATGAGAAATTCAGCAAAAATGACTAAATTAAGTACATTGTGCACACCTGTCATCCTTAGGGTCAGTAATGTGGTGGTGGACAGGGTGGCACTTCTATTTGCCACATATTTTATGAGTGGCTGCCCCAAGCACTGGGTTTGCCTATCATATTGAGCATAAATATTTTGATTTGGTACTAGACAACCAATCCGTGGCAACCCAGCAAGTGACCTTCAGCACCCCAGGGTGCCACAGTCCCCTGTTTGGGAACCACTGTTTTATATAATCATTCTTGTGCAAACAAATTACATTAGCTCTATGGCATGTAAAATTTAGTCTATTAATGGGATGGTATATCGCACCGGGGATTGGGTAAGGGATCCCGACGGGCTAAATACAGATAACGGCATCCCGACAGTCAGAATCCTGACGCATGGAGATAAGTACCCTTACACCTAACCCTCCTTTCCCACAACCTACAATAATCCTAACCTTCCCCCCCGCACCCCCAAAGCCTAACGCTAACCCTCCCCCTATTGTCTAACCCTAATTGTTACCGTCAGGAGGTCAGCGGTTGGGAATCAGGAGCCGGGATTCTGAACACCGGGAAAACTAGCAACAAATAAAATCATCTATATTTATGCACACAGCAGTTCTACTATAAAATAAAACACAGAAGTATTTATATTATGCAAATTAATGAGTTATAATTTTTAAATCTATATATGGGAACTTACAAGTAAATATACCTGTCCTGTAACCAGATATATTGACAGACTAAAGGTGCATACACACGATCAGATTTTTCCTTCAGATATGAACGATAACGATTTAAAAATTGTTCAGTCGTTCATATCTGATGGAAAATCGTTCATATCTGACATGCCTGAACGACGGACGATCAACGATGCGCGTTCCCGTTTGTCAGATAACGATATCTGACATCTGATGGGTTTGCAGTCAGACTTGGACGATTCCATTCATTTTAATGCAGTCAAAAATCGTTCAATCGTACAAAACTTTGGTAAAATCGTTCAAATCTTTCAAATCGTTTAATCGTTCAGTCGTTCATCTGACAAATCTGACAAGTCTGACAAATCTGACCGTGTGTACGCTCCATTACTTATGCTTTTTTTTGTTTGTTTTATTTTTATTCCTCAATACAAAAAAAGAATAATAAACTCATGTCAGTTGTATTCTTTGTGCTTAGTTAGATATATTTATCAACTCATTGAGAAGTTAGAGCAGGGAGCACAAAGGCACTGATGACTAAATATCTCATGACCTCTGCGAGAGGTGTACGCACTCATTCACCTCCTGGGGTTTTCCCCTTCTCTTTCCCTGTGCTGTAGAAGGGATGTTCTGTACTGTAGCATTCAAAAGGCGGCATCCACAGTGTCTGTGTACTTGTCAGAGCTGGCCTGAGGCCAAGTTAAAAGCATAATTACAGAGCACACATTTTTCCCACAAAGCAAACATGCTGCAGGGACATTCTCCTGCCCCTTCACTAACAATGACGTCAGCAGTGACTTCATGCAGGAAATGTGATCCACAGTAAGGGTGTGTTACCTGAACTACAAGCCGAGCCTTAACACCTGCACATTAATTAAGCTGTATGACCACAAGGACTTCCTGCTGCCAGGGACTCTTACCGTAATGAGATTAAATTATAGGATTTGTATGGGATGTCGGGCACACAATAAGGCTTACTGGCCACTCCTAGTAACATATATAATGTGTGTGTGTATTAATATATATATATATATATATATATATATATATATATATATTATACATACACACACATACACACACTGGCACCTCTCAAGGCGTGGGATGTATTAGGCAGCAAGTGAAGTCAGGTCTTGAAGTTGATGAGCATTTTTCTTTCTTCCAGCACAAGTGTAAGGATCTAAAAGACTCTGACAAGGGCTAAATTGTGATGGATTAATAACTGGGTCAGTGCATATGGCTTATGGGCACCTAGGGCTTATTGATGCTTGTGGGAGCGAAGCCTAGCTCATCTGGTTTGATCCCACAGAAGAGCTACTGTAGCACAAATTGATGAAAAAGTCAATGCTGGCTATTATAGAAAGGTGTCGGAACACACAGTGCATCGCAGCTTACTGCGTATGGGGCTGTGTAATCACAGACCGGTCAGAGAGCACATGCTGACCCTCTGTTCACCACCAAAAGCACCTACATTGGGCATGTGAGCATCAAAACTGGACCATGGAGCAATGGGAGGAGGAGGCCTGGTGTCACAGTGTGCCGGATGCCGCCTTGTACTTATCAGGTCCGGCAGCACTGGAGTCCCAGGCAGCGGGCGGGGAGTCCACAGTGATATGTCCAGCTCCCCTCGCTGTACGGCTGCTGAACTGCAGGCGGCCGCGGCTCTCCTAGGAGCTTGCGCGCCGACCTGCAGTTAGATTTAAAGGGACAGGCGCGCTAAACGTGAAATCACGTTTGGGCGCGAACTGAAGTCCTCCCTATTAGAGGGGGTCTCCAGAGTTCCTGTGAATACCCAGTTACTTGTTTCTGACCTTGGCTTGTTTGCGACTCCGATTACATCTGCTCCCTGGTACTGAGTTTGATATCTGGTTCTGACCTTGGCTTTCCTCCGTGATCTGCATACGTCTGCTCCCTGGTACCGTCTTGTCTGTGTGGTTCTGACCTGGCCTGTTGACTACACTGAAGTCTCCTCCGCTCCATCCAGAGATCACCAGCACCTGTATAGGGGAACCTATCCTGAGGGCCGCGACCTGTGTGTCAGACGCAGCCAAGTCCATACCTTCTTGCGAGGGTTCCTGGTGAATACCGCCACCACACTAGACTCCACGCCTCAGAAATAGGTCATGCCAATCCCCAAATACGGGTCGCACCCATTATCCACCCGAGAGTTGCGACACCTGGTCTGATTAATCATGTTTTATTTTACATCATGTGGACAGCGGTGTGCATGTGCATTGTTACCTAGTGAAGAGATGGCACCAGGATGCACTATGGGAAGAAGGCAAGCCAGCGGAGGCAGTGTGATGCTCTGGGCAATGTTCTGCTGGGAAAACATGGGTCCTGGCATTCATGTGGCTGTTACTCTGATATGTACCATCTACATCAGAGGTTCTCAAACTCGGTCCTGAGGACCCCCACACAGGTCACATTTTGCAGGTCACCCAGTAGGTGCACAGGTGTATTCATTACTCACTAACACATTTTAAAAGTTCCACAGGTGGAGCTCATTATTTCACTTGTGATTCTGGAAAACATGACCTGTTCGGGGTCCTGTGGACCGAGTTTGAGAACCTGTGATCTACAGAAACATTGTTGCAGATCAAATACACCCCTTCATGGGCACAGTATTTTGTGATGGAAGTCCAGCTCTTTCAGCCACAATGAAAAATTATTCAGGAATGGTTTGAGGAACATGACAAAGTTCACGGTGTTGTCCTCATACACTCTTGCTGCAGTCGCGCCAAACAGCCCTTCCCGATGCAGCAGGACCTGTGCGACTCTTGCGCCAAGCGCCTTTTTGCGTGTTTCACTAGAAAATGCGCCATGGTCGCAATCAGATATGACAAACCACTTCACTACACTGATTAATTGGATATGCTATACCTGTATATCTGTGTGAAACTGAATCTTAATACGAGGTGCTACGATGCAGCGGCCACGGATTTTTATCACTCCAAGTTCTGTTGTGCTTCGTACAGATGTGTCCTAATAAACTGTTGCTCATGTCGAGGCAATTAGCCCCTCTTGGACCGCCAGGTCCTGTGCGACTCTGCTTGCGCTGAGCGTCTTTTTCAGCCGAAAATGTTTCTTAGTCGCAATGTGATGTGAGTACGACGCACCCTGAGACTGTAGTGATTAATTTGATATGTGATACCTGTATATGTGTGTGTGACTGAGTGTCAATGATGCACAACGGAACTTGACATGGAGGAGAGCTGTGGCATCGTAGAATTTCGGATATAGATTCAGACTCAGTCGTACACAGATATACAAGGGTTGCATACAAAAATAATCAGCGCATTGTGATTCAGATGCATTTTCGTATGAAAAGTATGGCGCTAGTAGTGTCGCACGGGACCTGGCGTGGCAAGAGGGGCTGTTTGGCGCGACTGCAGCAATGATGTACTAGGATACATCTGTATGAACATATTGTACAATAAATGTATGCTGGCAGTAACACAACAGAATAAAACCCTAGAAATGAATGGGATGTTTATCAGAGTATTATAATTTACCAAAGAAATATGACTAGAGGTGTCAGATGCAGCAACAAGGGCATCGATGAGAAACACCGTGGATATATGGCCTTACACTGCTTTTATAGCTAAAGTACTAGGTTTATGACAAGATGGCTTTTTTGTATAGTAACATTACTAATATGTGGTTCGAGCTTCACACACAGCAGACAGACAATGAGCTTTATGCTTAAACAGGAAGTCACAAGAGCTGATTCTCACAGAAAAGAAAAGGAGAAGCTATGTCCCGCATGCAGAAAGTAACAAGTGTGCTGACATTATATATATTCTGTTCTGTGGTCACAGCTGAACGTGGTTTTGCATTATAAAGAAAAAGAATGTCACTAGAATAGACATACCATGCAAGACTATTTTACATTCCCTCCAATGGTCATGCAGCAAAACTATATGAAGGAGGAAGAGAGAAGGGAGAGGTTACATGTTTACAAGAGCTAGGAAAACTCATACTCCATAATATTGCAGGAGATATCTTGAAAGGTAAAGAGACTACAGAAAATGATCACAATCCTATAAACTTGTAATGTAATGACTGAGTGAAAATTATATGTAGCACTATGCAAATAACTGTGCATGTATCGTCCTGGGCTGAGTCAGTAACCTTGTTCAGTGCCTGCCTAAACGTATAGGGACAGATTCACAGATGTACGCTATGACGATGTTTTCGCAGTTTAACAATTATCGGCTGTCTGTGCATGCATCAGAGTTGCACTGCGCATGTGTCAAGGTAGATTACTGCAGTTGCTCGCGAGTATTTATTCGCAGTGGCCCTAAGGGGCCTATGTATCAAAGCTGGGAGAGAGATAAAATTGTAAGAGATAAAGTACTAACCAATCAGCTTCCAATTCACATGTTGCAGGCTTTGTTTAAAAAATTTAAATTTGAAGCTGATTGGTTAGTACTTTATCTCTCACAATTTTATCACTTTCACAGCTTTGATACATAGGCCCCTAATTATTTGGTGCTGGTAATAAAAAGTTGCACTAAAAAAAGTAACTGCACAGAAATGTACACTGATCATGGACAAATGTGTTAAGGTGGGTACACACCTGACAGATATATCTGCAGATGATGGTCGTTCATACACAATGAACGGCCATCATCTGCTTGTGCCCTCGGGTTCCGGCGGCCGGGACTCGGCGGCTTGTGGGCGGGTTGGGGGCGTGTCCCGCCCCCCTCCTCGCGCTGCCTCTGTGTGTGTGTATAGGCGGTCTCCGAATGTATCTGTCCATGTGTACCCAGCATTACACAATAAGTTCTCTCTATTGCTGTGAGCAAACTTCTATTCAGCAGCAATAGCATGCATTCCTGTTTTTAATTGTAATTACTATTTTAATAGTGTTTCCATGAAAATTTGGCCATAATTCAGTCATGTCTACCTGCCCGTTTATTAAGAGGATTTACCTGGATAATTAGCTGGTTAGATATGCACTTGACTAAAGGTGGGTACACACCAGACAGATATATCTACAGATGATGGTCGTTCATACACACCGTCATCTGTGTCTTGCTGCGGGTCCCGGCGACCAGGGGGCGTGTCCCAGTGGGCGGGGTCCCATTCCCCTCCTCGCGGCTGCCGCTATGTGTGTACGTGCGGTCTGCAGACATATCTGTCCATCGGCTGTGCAGCACAGCCAATGCGATATGTCGGTGAACGTCGTATCGCGGGTACACACTGCCCGACGGGCAGCAGATACATTGGCCGATCAATTGATTGGCCAATGTATCTGTCAGTGTGTACCCAGCTTAAAGGTGTATTTATTGGCACCAAAATGTCAGTGATATGAGATAAACATTAGCTGCACTCATCTGCTGTACAGACACAGCATGCAAGTACTAATTACTATAAAGACGTGGGGTCAAATGTAATAGGGTGAGAGTTTAGAAAATGTGAGAGTTTAGCAGTAAACTCTCAAACTTTTTAAACTCGCCCAATGTAAAGTCAGAGAACATGAACACTTGCATGTATTAGGGGCCTATGTATCAAAGACTGGAGAGAGATAAAATTGGGAGAGATAAAGCACTAACCAATCCGCTTCTAACCTACATTTTAAATTGTATGAAAAATGACAGTTGGGAGCTGATTGGTTAATACTTTTTCCCTCACAATTTTATCTCTCATCAAGCTTTGATACATAGGCCCCTAAGACTCAAAAAATTCTCACGATTTAAAATATTCAGATATTTTCCCATTTTGAAGATAAAACTCTCACTCTATTATATCTTGGCCCATGCACTGTGAGCTCTATAGCAATATTCCTTGTTAACTGTATAACTATGGGGACTGTGTATCAAGCTGTTTGATACATAAAATGATGCAGAAACTGCAGTTTTTGCATAAATGTATGTTTTGCTCCTATGTACTAAAAGCACAATGCAGGAGGTTTCACAGAAATCTCGGGCAAAGTGCTAATTAGCGCTGCAGATCGCAATCCCCATTATTATAAATTGGGACTACGAGCTGACCCCTTATGTACTAAACTCCAAAAAGAAAAGCTTTTTGGAGTCTAGCCCCAGTAGTTTGCACCATCTTCAGATTGTGTAAACTGTTTTGAGCATATGGGGGCTCCATGGGCAAGAGCGATCTTTCGATTTCTCTCTCTCACAGCCCCTGGCCGGCATCGACAGCTGACGTTGTGCGTATGCACAGTGTCAGCTTCCACCGGGGAAGTCTTTCACTTCAGTGACAGACTTCTCCAAAATGTCGGGGATATAACTCGCGGAGACAGCGGTTACCACAACCACTGTCCCTGCGAGTTCTCCTTTGTACATAGCCGGGATATTTTCATTAAAAATGAAAATATCCCCTGCGAGTTGGACTTATAATAGCGGCAGTACCACGATTAATGCTACATAGACCCCAATGTTAAAGAAAGTGCTCTACAAACAATGTCACACTTGAATTTTGCATAACATTATGTAATAGCTTAGCTCCATATAAATGGCCCCATTCTTCTCAAATGTAATATAGTAAAAGCATAAACCTTATATCACAATAAATGCATGAAAAAAACACTACTTTTACACATTGATACACATTAACCTTTGTTACTACCTTCAGCATATTATTTTGGGATGTCTTATCTTTTAAGATTGAATATATGATTATTGATATCTACCAATTTATTATGTTTAGTAAAATGTCATCTCATTTTTAGAGTGCTCTTCTATGTTAATATTCATATTATATTCTTCCCCACTTAGATCTATATAATAGAGCACGATCAGAGAATGATCCTTTGCTAGTTCTACTTTCTGGTACAATTTTTTCTAATGTTTGAGTTTGAAATCTGAAGGTCTACTGATGAATATGATGCTTCACCTTAACACCAGAGACCTTGCACCCTCGGAAAGATAGTTATACCAACAATCTTATCTTAGGAACAGATCAACAGATAAAATAGTTCCATCCATTTCAGTATATATGAAATAAGCACCAAGACGACCGCAATCCATTTCAGTTACATAAAATGGCAGACATATTTTATGTCAGTCTGAACTGCAGCCTGATAAATCTGAAGTAATAGTATTTTTAAAAACTCAGACTAACCAGGTGCATTACACGCATAACACTCAGCAGCAGCTGTGACTTCTGTTGTAGCCACTACTGAAAAATGATGCTAATACTGCAGTCCATGGGCTGTCTATGGAGACGCTCACAGGTTGCAGCTCCAATCCGCCATAGTGTGCGCAAGGGGCTTCTGAGCAACCCTATTATTGCTTAGATTGTGCAAGGGTGGTTTTTTTGCAGGTGTCAGCGGTGCTGCCGACTGGAGCTACCCTACCCGCCCAGGAACGCCTCTCAGTACTACATGGATCTCCATGCAGTTCCAATCCGCGTACGACCGCAGTAACCAGTGGGACGCATGCGTCTCAGACACAAAAGAAAAACATTGGATGTTGCTCCCAATGTTTCGTGTCCACCTCTGAATCAGGCCCAGTGAGAGCACGCCAAGTACTAGTAAGCTATTATTTCCATCACAAGAGTCCACATACCGTACGGTCACATGAAATTTGCACATAAACTTACAGCTACCATCACTTTTTTAGGGTTCCAAATAAAGCAAAACAGTTAAAAGAACTTAAATAACAATAACAACTAATAATGAAAAATAAAAAAAATGCATTAACCCAACTGCTCTCAAACTGATAAGGGACCTACTGATCTTGTAGGAGTCTGAATAGGAAATGAACATTGGCAAGTTACTAATTTCCTATTACCATAAATAAAGACTGACCTAGGAAAACTGGGACATATTAGAGCTCTAACCCTTATGCCTCCCACTTTCCTGACACCACTGGTACAGCTTTACTGACACATAAAGGAGCACGTTCTATCTTATAAGAGAATGTTTTTAGCACACGGGGGAAGTAGTTTGAACAGATCAGTGGCTGGGCTTACAATATCCAAATTATGTCTGGATACATGTTGTGTGGTATGCTCTAAGCATCCCATACAAAAGTAATGCTGGGTACACACTTAGAACAGATCTGTCAATAGACCGATCTGCCAGCCGATATGTACGTTACACACACTTACCAATCAGCAACTCGATATGTCTGGCCTGACATAACTGGGCGGACATTTCAGTTTGCCTTTCTAGTTGTAATGTCACTGGTCCCTGCAGCCAGTGTACAGGCAGTCAGTGGGTCGCCCGTACACACAACCAGACATACAGATATATATGCAAGATATATCATCATCGGCTGTGCTTCAGGGCCGATATATCAGGTGTACACACCCACCGATGCATTTGCGATATATTGTTCATCGATAAAACAAATGATATCAACAAGTGTGTACCCAGCATAAGACGCTTAGCTAATCTTTTACAATACATCCACTATCTACAGTACATTACAGTACATTAAATTACTCATATCTTTAAGTTGGCCACACAGAAACCAGAAAACAAAAATCGCTGTCTAATCGGTTACACACAATCAGCCAGACCGGACAGGATGTAGGTGTTCAACATTTGAGCACCCGGATGACCTCATAGTTAATGAGGTTGGAAGAGGACTGCCGGCACAGGTCAATATTGATCACTTCGGAAAAGCATGTATCAACATAAACCATAATGTTCTTATTGATTTTGAAAAAAAATGTATTATTGGATATTGTGCTAATTTTCAGGTTATATATCAAGCAGTGAAAAGAGTGGAGAAATGGACCAGTGGAGAAGATGCCCATATAGTGTATAACTTGTTCCTCAAAATGGGAATCGGTTTTATATACCGCCGAACCTAATCCCGGCGGATGAAATACCGACGCCGGAAGTCCGGCAGATGACGCTCCCGACGGCACCTGGTAAGCATCCTAACCCTCCCCTCTGCCCCCCTAACCTACCCTTACGGGTGCCTAACCTTAACCTACCCCCCTAGTGCCTAACCCTAACCTCCTCCCAGGGGTGCCTAAACCTAATCCCCCCTTCCTCTAGCCTAATCCGGGCCCTCCATTGGGGTGACTAACCCTAGCAGGTCCCGACGCCCGGCTTACCTACGTTAGTATGCCGGGCATCGGGTTTTTTGCGTGGGGCTGATGATAGGCGTCGGTATTTAGACGCCTATCATAAGTCCCATGCTGGAATTTCACAGACGGGAAGCCGGCGGTCAGCATTTCGACCACCAGCTTCCTGACTACATACCCTTAAAATGATTATCATTACAGCATTTAAAATAATACCGATAATCATTTATTTCAATTCATTAACTTTAATTAAATTAAACACACTGCCCTCCAAAAAAACTTTACTAAAAATATGACTAATAAAATGATTTATATAAAACAAATCTGAGAATATTGTAATCTGATATTATATGCATCATTGCTCCGGCCATGCTAAAAATAAATCAGTACATTACAGCAACATTTTTTTAAAACTTTAGCCAAGAACTCACAGACCTCCCAATAAACTGTGCTTGGCTGCAGCCCTCGCAAGGTCTGCAATGAATCAGCAAATTCCAAGCATAAAGAAAATTTCCCTTAAAGTAGCATTCACCTCCATAGTGTTAAATGGGATCAATCCTAGCAAACAGTAAAACCTCAATTTAGTAAATTCATAATTCCTGGAACTTCGTCAAATTCCTTTTCTGGAATTAGACCCAACATGTATTTTTTCCCCCCCTTTAAAAATGACAAAGCAATGCAATGTGAAAACAGAAATAATTTATAGTTGGTACTTTTTCTAGTCAATATTTAAATCCTTGCTGCTAAGGACAAGTGGGACTCACCCTAAGCACTACAGGCTTTAAAATAAGGGAGAATCTTAAGCAAAAGTCTCCCCCTTATAGTTTCGGCCACATGAGTATGACGATGGCAGGGGCTTGATGAGGTTATCCTGTTGGACCCTCTTTTGAATGATGTGACCCTTGAAAAGTTATTCTCTGGTGATCATGATCATGTGTGATCACCAAAGAACACTCCTGCTCTACATAAATCATTAAGTCGTCAATTGTATCTCTCACGTCCAGGCTTCAATAAACTCATGAGCACCCTTACTTGAAAGGGGGAAACACCCTATTTCAAGTGATATGACCCCTTGTCTGGTGACCATCAGAAAATATTAACTTGCACTGCAGAAATAATAATAGTAGAGCCAGTGAATGGTTTGGAGCACTTCCGAAAGCATCAAGAAGTCCAAAGAAGATGATGTTCTAATGCCCAGATCTGCAAAATCCAGGCTGTGGTAGGTTGTCTATTATATTCAAGCCCAGATTTTATTATGAAAACCTATGTATAGACTCTGGTGTTTTGTTGTGTAAGAAAAAACAAAATTTGGTTTTAGTTCACTTTCTTGTAAATTCATTTAAAAAGAGAGAGAGAGAAATAAGCAATCTAATGCTATTTTGTGTAATTTCAAAGTCTTTGAAAAACAAGGTATCATTTTTGTGGGTACTACATAATTACGGATATTGGAATGTAACCAGCCCAAAAAGTGCCCCCCAAAAAAGTTAAGCTATGAAGGGATATGCAGCTGTTAAGATGCTCCTTTGTTGGTATTAATACCACATTTTATGTTCTTGCATAATTCTTTGGAGGAAACAAATTTTTAAAAACTGAAAGATTCGCAGAATACGGATGTCAAGCTTTTTGCCGATATTCTTGCCGACAGAAAGCCTCATCTCATTGACCAACATCAGGTTGGTTTTGTTTTTAACCAGCCGCTGAAATCCCTGGATGTAATTTTAGCATTAGATGCAGAGAAGGCCTTTAACGGGCTGTCATGAGCTTTTAGGTTTCACACCTTGCAAAAACTTGGGTTCACTGGAAACTTTTTAAAAGGCAATTTATGCTCTGTATTGTACCCGATCCTCAGCAGTCTTGACTAATGGGCTTCTCTCACTCAAATTCAGTTTATTTATTTATTTATTAACAGTTTCTTATATAGCGCAGCAAATTCCGTTGCGCTTTACAATTTGAATCAAGATTAACATTATACTGGGTTGTAAAAGACATACATACATGACATACATAAGGGTAAGAGGGCCCTGCTCACAAGCTTACAATCTATAGGGAAATAGGTGTTGATACACAAGGAGAGGTGCTATTGCAAATAGGTCCAGCCCAATTGCAGATATTCTTGGTGGGCTGTATAATCCAATCACACTGGAAAGTTGGCCTAGGGTTAGGAGGATGTTCAATTGAAGAAAGAGAAGATGTGATAAGTGTTTACTATAAGAAGAGAGTTAGATAGGGAGCTATAAAAGGTTAGGTGGGCGGTCCTGGAATCTGATAAGCTTGTCTAAAGAGGTGAGTTTTCAGAGAACGCTTGAATGTTTGGAAACTAGTGGAAAGTCTTATTGTGCATGGGAGGGCATTCCACAGGGTGGGTGCAGCCCGAAAAAAGTCCTGTAACCGTGCATGGGAACAAGTAATGCGCGGGGATGAGAGACGCAGATCTTGTGCAGAACGGAGATGTCGGGTTGGAAGATATTTTGAGATAAGTGAAGAGATGTATGTTGGTGTGGTTTGGTTAATAGCTTTATGTGTGAGTGCAAGTATTTTAAATTGAATACGGTAGAAGACTGGCAGCCAATGGAGGGACTGACAGAGTGGATCAGCAGACACTGAACGTTTGGTGAGAAAGATCAACCTCGCAGCTGCATTCAAAATGGATTGTAGTGGGGAGAGCCTGTTTTTGGGAAGACCAATAAGGAGACTATTGCAATAGTCAATGCGGGAAATTATGAGTGCGTGTATAAGAGTTTTTGCAGTGTCTTGAGTAAGATATGATCGAATTTTGGCTATGTTTCTTAGATGCATGTAACAGGATTTAGAGACAGATTGAATGTGGGGAACAAAAGACAGTTCAGAGTCAAGGATGACACCTAGGCAGCGAGCTTGTGAGGTGGGGTAGATTGTCGAGTTGTCAACAGTAATAGAGATATCAGGTTGGTAACCGCTATTGGCTGGTGGAAATATAATTAATTCTGTTTTGGATATATTAAGTTTGAGGTGGCGAGATGACATCCAAGATGAAATGGCAGAGAGACATTCAGTGACACGGACCAGCACAGATGGTGACAAATCTGGGGAGGATAGGTAAATTTGAGTATCGTCCGCGTACAGATGATACTGAAAACCAAAAGAGCTGATTAGTTTGCCAAGAGAGGTGGTATATATTGAGAAAAGCAGAGGACCTAATACTGAACCTTGTGGTACTCCAACTGATAGAGGTAGCGAAGTGGAGTTAGAATCAGAAAAGCGAACAGTGAAAGAGCGATTAGATAGGTAAGATGAGAACCAAGAAAGGGCTGTGTCTTGAAGACCTATGGATTGTAGTGTTTGTATGAGAAGAGAGTGGTCAACAGTGTCAAAGGCAGCTGAGAGATCTAGAAAAATTAGAAGTGAATAATGGCCTTTAGCCTTGGCAGTGACCAGATCATTTACTACCTTAGCCAGTGCTGTCTCAGTGGAGTGTTGGGAACGAAAGCCTGACTGAAGTGGATCCAATAAGTTGTGGGTGTTAAGAAAGTGTGTGAGGCGAGTGTAGGCAAGTCTCTCCAGTAGCTTGGAGGGGCAAGGTAGCTGGGAGATAGGACGGTAATTTGAGAGAGAGTTAGGGTCAGAATTTTGTTTTTTCAAAATGGGAGTGATCACTGCATGCTTGAACAGTGATGGAAAGATACCAGTAGAGAAAGAGAGATTACAGATTTTAGTTAAGTGTGGAATGAGCACAGGAGACAGAGCTTTACTGATTTGTGAGGGTGTAGGATCAAGAGGAGAGGTAGTAGAGTAGGAGGATGAGAAGAGTGTAGCTACTTCATCTTCATTAGTGGGGTCAAATGATGAGAACGTGCCATTGGGTTCAGGTAGGGAATTGAACAAGACCCTGGCTGAGGAAGTGCATACCATTTCATTTCGGATATTATCAATCTTGTTTTTGAAATAGGAAGCAAGATCTTGTGCACTGATAGTAGCAGGTGGGTTGGGTGATGGAGGGTTAAGAAGTGATTTAAATGTATTAAAAAGTCGCTTGGGGTTAGAGGCTTGGTCAGAGATAACAGATTGGAAATATATCTGTTTGGCATTATCCAGTGCATTACGATAAGAGTGGTAGATTGTCTTATACGTGAGGAAGTCACTTGGAGTATGAGACTTTCGCCACTGACGTTCTACTTTACGTGAGAGTTTTTGTAGGTGTCTTGTGAATTTGGAATGCCACGGCTGACGTCTAAGTCTACGCAGAATGTGATGGGTAGCTGGAGCTACTTCATCAAGGGCTAGTTCTAGGGTCTGGTTCAGGTGTGATACAGCAGTCTCAGGAGAAGTGAAAGTAGAAATAGGTAAGAGTGATTGTTGCAGAGAGGTGGATAGTTGTTCAAAATTAATAGTATTAATATCTCTGCGGGTTTGAGGAGGTTTGGTTGATTTGCTTGGCATTGAGGCTGATGTAATGGAGGAGAGTGTGCAGGCGATAAGGTTATGATCTGAGAGAGGGAAAGGAGAATTAGTGAAATCAGAGACTGAGCATAGTCTGGTAAATACAAGATCAAGGCAGTGGCCATCTTGATGAGTAGAGGAGTCAGTCCATTGGGAGAGGCCAAGAGAGGATGTTAAGGAGAGAAGTTTGGAGGCATGAGGGGATTGTGGACTGTCAATGGGGATATTGAAATCACCCATGATGATGGTGGAGATGTCAGAGGATAATCCAACAAGTCAGGGATGTCCATTACACCCATTGCTATACGCCTCAAGCATAGAACCACTAGCGGCCTCAATCTGCCAGAACGAGGATATAGGGGGTGTAAACTTTGGTCCAGTCCAACATAATATCTCGCTATTAACTGATGACATGTTAACTTTATACAGACCAATGACCTAACTTCCTAACATGTTTAAGGTTTTGGACTCTTATGGTATAATTTCTGGATATAAAATAAATAGCTCTAAAATCTGTGGCTCTGGCTATCCATTTACCTACTAATGTCACAAAAAAATGGAACTTAACTTTGAATTTCAGTGTTGCTATTTAGGAATCCAAATTACAAAGGAGTTCGCTCAACATTTTCAATCTCTGTTAGAGCTAATGTGATGGAATTGGTACAGTCTGACATGATAAGTGGTGGGATTTCCACCCCACTATGTAATTTTTGGCATAAGATTTCTGATCGTACGGGTCCTTGCATTAGACTTCACTACTGATTGTCTTGCTATGCTGCTGTACCACTCAACTGACATGCTTAGCAAACCTAACAATAAATTAGTACAACATATTTGCACTGCTGCAAGATTTAAAAGACTTTAAAGCTCCATGATCGCCATGTTATATTGCAATGATTTCCCCATATGTGATATGTCGCTTCTATGTATTATACTGTATTTCAGGTCTGCCTAATGACAGGATTCAAAAAAATTCCATGAACCATGGGATCCTTTGTATTCTTACAACCATTCTTGGTTCCCTGTAACTACTTAACATTCTGTATTTATACTTTTCACCTAACTGGGTGAACCTCCGCCCCGTCATGCATGTGGTAGGGAATATACCTGTGGGAGGAAAAAATAACTGGAGGAAACAAAGACATGGAGGACATATAAACTCCACACATATAGGGCCTTGATTGGAAAATGGCTGTATTCCAGGAAAACAGTTATGATTGAGGACATGTCAAACGTTTCTTATATGCTTCTGTTATCAGCAGTTAAGTAAAGCTTTAAAGCTAGGTAAAAGTTTACTATTCTAGGAAATCCAAGCAGAAATCTTAAATCAATTCTAATTGTATTCATGATAAACACTACATAAAAGGGAAATGGTACGGGTCCCTCAAAAGTCATAAAAATACAATGACAATTGAAAAAAGGTATTCTCTGATTCACATTATCTTCTTATGCATCCTGTACAGATTGTAGGCAAAAGGTGATCTGAAGGAGTTCCCCATTTGATGTTTCCAATGGTTTTTCTGCTTAGTAAGTTTGTTATGAATATGAAACCAATATGGTCCTAGAATTGTTTGTTCGTCTTTTATAACTTTTTGTTTGCCATCCCTTTATATTTTTTGAGATCCATATGGTTTTGAACAGTAATGTATATTTAAATCTATTAAATGTAGAGTAGATAAATAAAATCAATCAAGGTGTAAGTGACATCACAGATACATTATACACTATGATGTTAAGGCATGATATAAACGGGTTGAGTATGAAATCCCAAAACACCGACACCGGAAGCTCAACAGAGGAGAATCCTGACAGAGCATGTAAGTACCCTAACCCTACCCTCCCCCCCCTTACCCCCCAGGTGGTGATTAACCCTAAGTCCCCCACGGGGGAGCCTAAACCTAACCTACTCCCTCCCCTCCTGCATCCTAAACCTAACCCTAACCCACCCGGGGGAGTGCCTAACCCTATCCTCCCCCAGTGGCTCCTAACCCCCCTTCCCCTAGCCTAACTCTAAGACCCCCCCTGGGGTGCCTAATCCTACACCCCCCTGCGGCTAAGTGCTAAGGACGGCAGGACTCACCTTGATCGGTCTGGCGTCCTTCGACATTGGGATTAAGATAGGTGTCGGTATTTCTACGCCTATCTTAACCCCCTTGTCGAACTTCTGCTGTCGGGATATAGACCGGCGACATTTAGTCTGCCGGTCTATAAACTACATCCCATATAATCAATATGACCAAGATGAGGGAAGACCTACTTGAGCAGGAAAATTTATTTAGAACCAATCAATTTAAATCATAGATAGGTCACCTATAAAATGTCAACTACTGAGACTGAGCTATCAAGAACAAAGTATATCCCATTATAAAACAGCTAGCTAAAAGTGAATAAAAGACCGAAAACGATAAAGCTGTCTGAAATGAATCTAAGGAAAACACTTTGAGTCACGTGATATGGTGCAATTTGATTTTACCACAGGATATAAAAAGGAACCAGGTTGGTTTTGCATTTAAAACAAAAAAGAAATGTTACTTTTAATCCTGTGGCAAAATTGCAGAAAAATCTGCACTTTTGCCATTTAGCACCCTACTGCATTTGGCCCTTTGCTTTGATACTTTGACAGACTTAAATTCTGTGCTTGACTGTGTTTTCTTTATATCAATTTTGATTTTTATGAAGGACTGCTACAGTATAAGTTTATGTAATTTTAATTTAGGCAGGTTTCTATTTTAGCTTCATTCTTTCCTGGCTGTAGTGCAATCTGTCACATAAAGTGGTTTCTAAACACTAAATAAACTTTAAAACCGGGAAGATGAGCTCTGCTGAAAAAAATAAACTTGGGATAAAAATAATGTAGATATACAACATATTTACATTGCACATCAACGGTCTTTTATGAAGGGTAAGTTACTCATAATGAGTACAAGGATAAATATTAAACTATCCTGGCCACTTTAGGAAGAAGACAACATTTTCCATTTTATCACAGGCAAAAAAGTGACATTTAAAAAGGTGCTCTTTTGCAAAAAGTCTGTTTTTACATACTGAGTAAGGAGATTAAAGGGAAGATGGCCAGCGTTCAAACACATTTAACATTCGTGCAGCATCAGAATGCACTGACATCTGGTTTGGATTTACAGTCTGACGTTTTAATGGAGGTACCTCCCCCACAAAACTTTCTTTTCCTTTCTTTAATAAACTGTTCTTTTAGCCTCTCTCTGTTTTTCCCCTCTCCCCCTCATAAGCAACACGTTTTTGATTCTTGCTGGAAGCGGCCTGATCACTGCCAGGAAGAGAGATGCAAAACAATCCCAGGAGCAGCTCCTGACGTCAGTATAGCATTCCTCCCACCCAGCAGTCAGAGCCCTGTGGAAATTCCAGGCTCCAGCCGGACTAAATCCTTGTGATATAACATCAGAACGCCTGCAGGGCCACTCATTTATTCCCTTGCTGACATAAACCAAGGGTTAAAATCCACATCCGACTGTCAGTCAGTTTATAGAAACTTTCCATCTTTTCCCTAGATATTTTTACTGGAAGTTTGTTATTGCAATTTTTATTTACCCTGCTGAAGAATAAGTTGACAATCTATTATTACATTAAATGGCATACTGAAAGAAATCTAGAAACCCCATTAACTTATATAAAAGCAAATGATCTTAGCACCAGGGTCACAAATGCAAACATTCACTCTGGTTAAACAATGGCGTTCAAAATGCTTCTTAAAGGGCATGTATTAAAGAAAAGCGCATGTATCAAATCAGAAAATATATATTTGCACTAACCTGCCTAGCATTCATTTGTGCTTATTCCATTTTAATGCAACTGAAACTGGTCAACTGATGCAACTGAAAGATTACAATTACCTAAATGAGAGTGCATTGTAGACGCAATGAGATGCGTTAAGAAGTGTTTAGATTTACAATTAGATTGACCAAGTTTACTTCCTTTTTGTAATAAAAAAAAAACATTTAAAAAAAAAAAAGTTTAAATGGTGTAGTGGACACATGTAAAACATATACGTAACGTAATGTGACAGATATACATTTTACTTGTGTTTTAATGGGGCACAAATGCATTACAAACTCAAGTGTGGATATAGTCTTAGCAAAAGAAAATGTAGCTAAATCATACTAATCCCAAATTAAAGATTTATCACAGTTATTGAATAGAGGGCCTCATTCAAGGATGTACATCTCCGATGGTGGGAGGACTGCGCATGCACTGTGCTTGTGCAGTCCTCCATCTGCAAGAACGCTTGCAGTGTCTCCAAGCCACAGCCTGATTGACTGGCTGCATTCATTTGGGGGCGGGGAGGGGGTGGTGCCGGCCTGCTTTCCTAGAAACTTACATAGGTAAGATGGACATCCTGAGTAGCCATTGGCTTTCTCAGATGGCTGATGCTGTAACCATCGCGACCGTTGGTCACGATGGTAACCTGATGCTGCGTCTTCAGACGCAAGATTCGGATCTGCAATGCTGTCAGGAGGTGGCTTCTCTCCTCAAATGCCTCCTGCTGAATTCGCAAATTCTCACGTCGCTGCAAAGTGAACTGTTGCCATCTCTGAATCAGGCTCAAAGTTCTAAAGAACTGCATATAATAATATCAGATAATCCCTCTGTACATACTGCATCAATGCTTGCTACAATCATGAATTAAACAGCAAGTTTGAATTGCCACCATTGTTCTTGCTGTCCAGATAAGACCACCTTCTGTGTGTTACAAATTCCCGCCCTATACACTTCTAGTGAAGTGTAGATAGAAGTATATTACATTCTTATCAGATATTCTTTCAAATGAGGGGGGAGCACTCATGGCTGCCTGCTGTATGAAAATTAACTCGCTATGTTTATACATAAAAGTCTTTACTCTAACACAAATCATGAACAAAGAGAATATTTTCCTACTTACTTTCCTGCAAAACACAAATAAAAAAAGTTATTTTCTTCTTTCTATCCCATTAAATAGGTGGTAAAGTAGCTATTCTCTGCCAATGGTTAAATCAAAACCATCTTTTTCTAGAATTGTTACCAATATGCATCACTTGACCGGAGGAAGCCTATGGTATGATCTTGTAAACCACTATTTAATAGGGAGGACAATACAGTGTGTTTCACTCGCTATTGGCCCCAAGTAACTTTTAAAGTAATTGAGGTAATTTAGTGAAATGTGACACAGACATACCTTGGTCTATGAGAAACATGAGGAAGTCATAGCAAGTGTTGAAAGAGTTCGCCATTAGCACCCAGGCCAGCTGCTCACCCCCCTAGTCAGCAGTGCTGCCCAAAATTCACATAGGGGAGCCACACCAACTGCTAGTGAGGACGCCAGTGAGGATGGCAGTTGGTGTGGCTTCCCCATTTGAAATTTTAGACTGCTCTGCAGCCTCACCTCTGGAATCACCACCCACTGCTAGTCAGTAGGTATTCCTGCTTCTGACAGTGGTGTTGTGTACTGAGGCGTCCACATTCATCATGTCTATGTGTTACGTGCCAATATGAACCGGTACACAGCTGAACAACGGGTACTTATTTTCCAAACGTACTGGAAAACTGAGTCTTGCCTGGATGCTAATGGAGAACACTTGCCATGACTTACTCATGTTTCTCATAGACCAAGGTATGTCTGTGTCACTAAATTACGTCAATTGCATATAAGAAAAACATTGAGGCCAAGAGCGAGTGAAACCCCCTGTAGTATTTGTTCAATCAAAAGAGTAAAGCAACAAGATGCGAGAGTTGTAGTATAGTTTTCTAGGCAGCTGGGCATAGATTGTCAGATTAAATGTCTGTCAGACTAACAGTTAGTAACCCATCAGATATCATGGCCATACACTGAGATATTTCAGAGTCCATGGCCACATGATATCTGTGTTTCTCGTCTGTGAAGGAACAGGGGAAATGTTGGTCACTCGGCCTGGAGAAGCACATCCCGAATGTAAGTATACTAGCGATAGCCAAGTTGCATTATTTGTTTAGAATGAATTGGGTTGAAGACATTTTAGATAAAGATCTGAAAACTGAGAAATTCTTCCTTACGTGGGAAGATTATATAGATACACTTTCTACCTCTATACATTCCCAAATCCATAATAGTTTACAGAACTCGTCTTGGTATCTGTTACAACTTGCAGCTAATGATACGATACGATTATAACATTGAATTTTCCTTTCAAAAATCTTTCATATGTACATTTGGTGGGATGTGGGGGCATGGGGGAGGATGGCGAGCCATCTAGTTTATTTTTTTTTAGGTTGTCTTTATAATGTTTCTTGTACCATTCTAATTTTCTTTTAACAATGATTCCATACAGTCAGGTGCATAAATATTGGGACATTGACAGAATTTTCATATTTTGGCCTCTATTCACCACCACAATGGCTTTGAAATGAAACAAACAAGATGTGCTTTAACTGCAGACTTTCAGATTTAATTTGAGGGTAATTACATCCAAATCAGGTGAACGGTGTAGGAATTACTACGGTTTCTATATGTGCCTCCCACATTTTAGGGGCCAAAAGTAATGGGACAAACTAAACAATCCTAAATCTAACTTTCACTTTTTAATATTTTGTTGCAAATCATTTGCAGGCAATTACAGCCTGAAGTCTGGAATAGACATCACCAGACGCTGGGTTTCATCCCTGGTGATGCTCTGCCAGGCCTCTACTGCAAATGTCTTCAGTTCCTGCTTGTTCTTGGGGCATTTTCCCTTCAGTTTGTCTTCATCAAGTGAAATGCATGCTCAATCAGATTCAGGTCAGGGGATTGACTTGGCCATTGCATAACATTCCACTTTTTAGCCTTAAAAAACTCTTTGGTTGCTTTTGCAGTATGCTTTGGGTCATTGTCCATCTGCACTGTGAAGCGCCGTCCAATGAGTTCTGAAGCATTTGACTGAATATGAGCATATAATATTGCCCGAAACACTTCAGAATTCATTCTGCTGCTTTTGTCAGCAGTCACATCATCAATAAATACAAGGGAACCAGTTCCATTGGCAGCCATACATGCCCACGCCATGACACTACCACCACCATGCTTCACTGCTTAGGTGGTATGTTTTGGATCATGAGCAGTTCCTTTCCTTCTCCATACTCTTCCCATCACTCTGGTACAAGTTGATCTTTGTCTCATCTGTCCATAGGATGTTGTTCCAGAACTGTAATGGCATTTTTGATGTTGTTTGGCAAACTCTAATCTGGTCTTCCTGTTTTTGAGGCTCACCAATGGTTTACATCTTGTGGTGAACCCTCTATATTCACTCTTGTGAAGTCTTCTCTTGATTGTTGACTTTGACACATATACACCTACCTCCTGGAGAGTGTTCTTGATTTGGCCAACTGTTGTGAATGGGTTTTTCTTCACCAGGGAAATAATTCTTCTGTCATCCACCACAGTTGTTTTCCGTGGTCTTCCGGATCTTTTGGTGTTGCTGAGCTCTCCAATGCGTTCTTTCTTTTTAAGAATGTTCCAAACAGTTGATTTGGCCACACCTAATGTTTTTGCTATCTCTTTGATGGGCTTGTTTTGATTTTTCAGCCTAATGATGGCTTGCTTCACTGATAGTGACAGCTCTTTGAATCTCATATTGAGAGTCGACAGCAACTGATTCCAAATGTCACACCTAGAATCAACTCCAGACCTTTTACCTGTTTAATTGATAATGAACTAACGAGGGAATAGCCCACACCTGTCCATGAAATAGCTTTTGAGTTGATAGTCCCATTACTTTTGGCCCCTTAAAAAGTGGGAGGCACATATAGAAACCGTTGTAATTCCTACACCGTTCACCTGATTTGGATGTAATTACCCTCAAATTAAATCTGAAAGTCTGCAGTTAAAGCACATCTTGTTTGTTTCATTTCAAAGCCATTGTGGTGGTGAATAGAGGCCAAAATATGAAAATTCTGTCAATGTCCCAATATTTATGCACCTGACTGTATGTGAATAGAACCTATTGGTTCATCTCTTTACTGTTTGGATGATGTTATACACCATTTGTACTATTGCACAACTATTTGTGATCATTGTTTTCTTTTTTTCATGAACATTTGTATTCTTGTTCATTGCGATTGTAAATGTGACACTTGACGCTTCAATAAATAATTTGTTTTATAAAACAAAAAAACTGCTATAACCGACCCCCTCTCGCCCTTATTCCTCCCACTTTTTAAACATCATGAGTATGTTAAAAAATGTGATTCCTTACCAGGGACAATAAGCTGACTGGCCCAATACATACTTGACATCAGGCCGGAGTGCGCAAAAGTACAACAAAGAAAAACTGTTGAAAGAAAATAGAAGTCAGAAAAAAGTGTTTTTTTATATAATTAAAGGTTTCCGCGTCATATAACTGCATCAGACATTTTTCTCTATATTAGAAGAACCAGATGACTAACATCGGGGTGCACTTCTACAGCAAGAATCATGCAAAGGTCTATTTTTATTTCCATAGCTATATATACTTTTTACTTGGGAAGGCCAGGAAAATAAAAAGAACTGACGCAAATGTAGCACACCTGTATGGTCAAGAAGTGAAGAGAAGGGTCCAGAGATGAAAAGGTTAATGAAGTCAGTACTCAGAATAATAATAACTGCATTCTGTCCACCCCACACATTTCACTTGAACTCTCTGCTTCCACACTTCAGGACTCGAAAATGAAGACATAAAGCTGACATATTTTCATTCTCCTGCCTTCCGAATTCCAGGCCACCGGCTGAGCTGAAATGTCAGGCTGCTGCCCAGGCCCAGAGTCAAGCTGGGATGTGTCAGAATACTTGGAGTGTGCTCATGCTTTAGGAGCAGTGAAGAATGCTGCTCTCCATCATCCACGTTTGACGTCAGTAGACAACAACTCGTCAGTGCTCCCTGTCAATGGAAAATGCTTGGAATTTCCGCATTTAAGGCTATTAAAAGTGTTGGAGCATTTCAAGGTAATGCCCTTCATTTTCATAAAGTCTAAGGACTTATTAGAACTTCAATAAAAACCGCATTTCTATGATAAGAAAATGGTCCACTAAAGAACGTAAATAATTAACTTGTGAAAAGTATTTGAGGGCTACTTGAAATATTTATATGATAAGCCACAAATGCGTGAACATGAATTCCTAAAATGATGATAATAAAATAATAAAGCGGTTTCTACATTCAGAATTAATTTATTGGCCTGTACATGCCCACCTGCAATTTGTACTAAATACAGTAATTCTTCTATTCTCCATTTGTCTTTCATATATTTGTTTCTATGATGAAGCACTAGTGTTTATTTGCTAATTAACTGTACTCCGGATACAATTGTGTCCAATGCAGAAAAAAGCAAATCAGAGCTGTGTCCCATCAAAAATAACCAACTTGGTGTCACTGGATTAATCGGTCAGAAGAAGAGATGTAAGAGTGAGGGATATAAAAGCAGAAATAACGCAACATGTACAGCCACTTGGGGTTACTAAAACTGCACAGAAACATAGATAAATCTTGTTAGCTCAAGCTTACACAGACAAGGGTGAACCTTCATTAAGGTAACAGTATCCCTCCATATCTTATGTGTACCCAGTTACTGAGACACTATTTTTTCTTTGCAGTAAGCAAGAATCAAGAATCGCCATAGGGCAGTGGTTTCCATACTGGGTGCGGTGGCACACTAGGGTATCATGGGGCACTTGCAGGGGTCAGTGGGCCATGTGTTGGTGGTCCAGAACCAAATAAAATATTTATGGTCAATGTGATAGGCAAAACCAATGCTGGTGGCAACCAACCATAAAATATATGGACAAACAGACGCGCAACCCTGTCCACCGTCCTATAACTGAAAAGAAGGTTGGACAGGTAAGCACAATTTACTTAAATTAATATTTTTTCCTGAAATAAGAAACATTTGGCATAGGGGTGCCATGAAAAAAAAAAAAAAAGCTGAGACTTTTGGGGCCGTGATTCAAAAAAGTTTGAGAACAACTGTCATAAGGGACACTGCCTGGAAAATGGATTGAGCACTGGGCAATGAGCACAGCCAATAGTGTTGACAGCACTACACCCTACAGACAAGCATTGGCGAGACCCCCATGGGTTGTTTTCATTTGAAAAATATCATGTGTAGGAAAGGGTAATTGAACAAATGCTGGAACTGTGCTTTAATGTGTACTCTGTTGCTGATAATTATTTTTTGACCTAGTCATCTGTAAAAATTAGTTTGTGGTGAATTGGAGCCACAAAGGACTACTTTAACATCACTGTATTATATGTGGTAGAATAGCAAGAAAACTTTGATTATCTCAATAGAACATTTAGCTGGTGTTTACTACACACATGCTGGGTAATCTACATTTCAAGAGGAGTTATTAGGACTCTTGGCATTCCCTTCTGGTACTGTACAAGTCATAATGCTAAATATAAAAAAATAGCCTGAAGCAAGTAAATATGTGAATGACAGAGTTAATATACCTATGGCAGTGGGTTTCTTAAGTGACTAAACACTTAAAAGATGCTACAGGATTCATAAAAATACATTTCTTCTAATTGCCTTGAGCTGTAAATATCTACTCTACTTTAGGTCTCATTCAACATAGCATTAATTGTTAATTCCAACCAAAACTGAAAATGTAAGTTTACTGTGGAATATACAGAGACCCAGTCCCCGAAAGTTTACTTACCTGGGATAAAAGATTCAGGCTCTCTGGAAGGTGCAACAGTTCATAGTCTTCATGATACTCGTGCAGGTGTATTGCAAATGCCTGAACCCCAGACCCCAGGTATTAACCTTAGGTTGCCAGGATTCACTTGATATTATACACAAGATGTCATTTTCAGTTTCGGGTGAAATTAAATTTTAAATTAATGTATATCAGGGATGGGGAACCTCAGGTCCGAGGGACGTATAAGGCCCCCGGAATCATTTGATCTGGCCCTCTGAGCTTTTTTCTGCTAGCCTCTTCTGGATAGCAGGTTGTCTACAATGGCACCCTGCAGCAAGAATCTATGCAGCAGTGCCGCCTGGAGCGTCCTTAGGATGCTTCAGACGTTCACTTACAGCTTCCCAGAGCATCTCCAGGATGCTCCAGGCATTGCTGTAATCACTGGCGATTGTGGTCCCGTCCCTGTGTGACATCACGCGGAAAGGTGGGTGGACTGAACCAGGCACGTGAATGTTATATATATTAAAATGGCCTTCGGCAGAAAAAAAAGGTTCCCCACCCCTTATGTATATGATAAAAAACAATTGCTGTTATAATTCAATAGGGCAATCACTCATCACTATGTCTGATGTGGAAGTGAGGAACTACAATATATTTTTGGTATATTGAAATACCGGGATATATTGGAGGCATGACTAAATGCATGTCCACAGTCTTATGATACAACGGTCACTAATCTAGCACTATCACAGCTTTAAGCGGACTCCAATCCCAGGAAAATAAATGGGGGAGATGTTTAGGTAGGTGAAAAAATATCAATGATATAACAAATGGTGGTGGTATCCCCCCAGGTTTGATTCCACCACCATTTGTTATACCATATTCCCGGGATTGGAGTGGTGAGGGAAGATTAGCTCATGGTTCTCATGGTATAGAGTGGAAAAAATTATTCTGTCTTAGGGGGGAAACTTCTGTATGGATTATTTTTATTACTTATGTTTTTATAGAAGAATTTTTGTATGCCTGTGTGGAACCATTTTTAAGATTGCATGATATCCAGTGTGTGCTAATAGATGTTTTGGATATTTTCCTAAAAACTATACCTTCTTTGATTCTGCTGCTACAAGAGGTGATATCTGGATTCTGTACTACATACACCAGTGGGTTAAGAGAATCACCTATTTGGTGCCTGTAGCTGCTAAATATTAAAGGAGTGCTTTTCCTGTGATAGAGATGAAGTATGCACTATAATCTGCGGAAGGTATAACAGCAGCGATACTTTAAAGAAACCTTTTGATGAACGTATCTCATTGAGTTAAGGTGAGTCCTAAGGTTGCCCTACTCCATATGAAAATTTGCTGGTTATCCTTTAATGATGAAGTCTCCTTGTTATCTCTCTAAACCCTTTGGAAAATACATAACGCCTTTACGGGGATTCCAAGAGCGATAGAAAGAACATCTTATTCTATGCTTAACAGCGCTTGTGGAACGCTCTTTCTGTATTTTTTATGTCGGTCAGCCGATGAACAACATATTGCATTCTGCATCAGCGCATGTGTACAGACGATAGGTCTGAACGACGTCGTCCACAGACCTATCATATCTGTCCTGCAGGACAGCCGATGCAGATATATATATATATTCAAATAAGCAGAAGGGATGCACACCACAATGAGTATCATATAAAAGATTTCCGATTGTGGCACCCAAACTTCACACACACTGACGAAGTCCAAAAGACGAAACACGTTTGGGCGTGGTTGATCAGTGACGTCACAACGCCGTGGCTTTGCATTATGGGAAGTGAAGTCCTGTGATCGGGATCTGGAGCCGGGACGCAGTGATTACCGTGGATAAGGCTATTAGCAGACGCGTCTTCATAGACATCACATATACAAAGAACAATAGTAAGTAGTTTTAATGGGTGCACTGGGACCCACTTTGGTAATTTAAAATGTAATATTTTTAATAGGTATGCATTAAAAAATCTCACTGCCTTGAGAAAGCCTGATTGGTGAAACGGCCGTAGGCTATCTGTAACCGATTGTTAATGTCATAACTAAATTCAATGTTAATATGTTGCTAAATGGATATAAACACCAGCCACTGATGTCTATGTTAAAATGATATATGCGCTATACATAGTGCTGAAATTAATTGCGATTGCCTAAGATTATTGAAAGCTATGTTAAATATATGAGGCCTATGCTCCAGCTACTGATGTATAAAATGATACATGTGCTATACGCAGTGCTGGGAATGATTTCAATTTCCTAAAGGTTCAGCTGCATTATTGTATACATGATTACCCAGAGCTGCAAAGGTTAACATTTTTACCTATAAAACCTTTTTCATGGTATGTGATTCACACACATGTGATATAACGGGAACTACTAATATATATCACATGTAGTGGAGACCCATTTATACTAGGTGTGTTGACCAACTATATATTAACATAATATACCTGCTGTGTGGGATTAAACCTTATAGCTAAGAGACTCAGAACTACAACAAATATTTGTATATACTGCATAGCTAAGAAATTTACTATAAGCATTGCATGGCAATACATAAGGATAAGACATCTAAGCATAGGAAGAGAAGACACTATAAGGTTTGGAATACTAACTATACACATTATTAGTCCCTGCATTGTTTGATACAATTTGCTTCTTCCTTCTAGAAGCTGATGAAGGCATTTAGCCTTAAGAAATAATTATTTGCAACATAAACAGAATAAACTATAAGTAATGAACAACTGTGTTACTAAACACTGATCATATTGAAAGAATGACAAATTGACAACGGTTTTGTTTTGCATATTTTATTGTACACATAAATTTTCATCTCTTTTGCACAATTCTATCTTTTTATATTTCACCATCTTAATAAATTTAATACAGTGAGATATTTTAATGCATACCTATTAAAAATATAAATTTTTAAATTACCAACGTGGGTCCCAGTGCACCCATTAAAACTACTTACTTTTCTTCTTTGCACAGTATATGTGATTTCTATAATGTTTAAGTAGTGGGTAGCACCTGAGCGAGCTTTATAATTAATCTGTAGATACAGATGAACTGAGTAAAAGCTAATTGGAGAGAGGACAAACAAAACTGTAAACTATAAATTACATAATAGATGGCTGGTGCGGGATTGGTGCTCTATTTGTAGGGCTTTATAGACACTGATGTGACGGTGGTCTTACTGTGCTTGCTGATGATCCTGTATGCCAAACTGTGAAAACCTCTGTGTAAGTTTTTTATGTGTGCTACAAGTAAAAATCTTTTATATGATACTCATTGTGGTGTGCATCCCTTCTGCTTCTTTGATTAGAAATCCCTGTACTTACCTCTGAGGAGGAGAATTGAACTGAGGGAGGCTGCAAACAATGAAAATGCTATTTTATACTGAGAGGACTCATTTCCACTATAATGCTTGGGCTAACATCTTTCTTGTGCAGGGTGAAATACTTCTAAATGTTAATAAATAAATAAATATATATATATATATATATATATATATATATATACACACACACACACACACACATACTGTATATATAAGAATGCAACGCTGGCGGCACTCTGGAGATTTATCAATAAACCTCTGTGCTTTATTCAAACAAATGAATGAATAAAGCACAGGAGTTTATTTATTGATAAAAGTCTCCTAAGTGCCGCCAGAATTGCATTCTTATATTGTGGGGGATCGTACCCCAAAGGAGGGCACTAGGAGCAAGCTGTCCTCAATTTGGACAATCTATATATAGAGAGGATCTTAACAACATGTGTGCCAAATTTAGAACTACAGGCTACTCATCCAATTATATACAGCAGGCTAATAATAGAGTAGATAAACTATCAAGGAGTGAGCTCTTAAAGAAAAGTAATGATACAACAAAAAGGACTGATAATAAAATGAATTGGCCTCGCAGATTTAACCCAGCCAATAGTGTCATTAATAATACCATACGATCTCTCTGGCCCATTATTCAATATGATAAAGACCTTAAGGGTCTAAATACTGTCTACAGAGGAACAAAAAGTTTTGTTCGGAAAATCTGATGTTACAGAATTAGTAGCCAGTTCAACAAATACGTGCAAACAAAGTGGAGGGTGTTACAAATGCACAGGCTGTGTGACCTGTGGACATATGATCACAGGAAAATTATTTACACATCCCCACACAGAGCGGAGATATACTTTTAAATACCCCCTAACTTGCCCGAGTTCTTTTGTGATATATCTTATTAAGTGCCCGTGTGGCTTGTGTTATGTGGGTAAAACCATTCGCTCCTTTAAGGAGCGGATGGCATTACACAGTTCTGCAATAAGGATGGCACTTAGTGGTAAACCATCCGAACAACCCGTGGCCAGACACTTCTATGAAAAAAAACATAGCATAGCCAACCTTAGACATATGGTCATAGGCCACATTCCCATGAACCCACGGGGTGGTAATAGACATAGAGCTTTGTTACAACTCGAAACAAAGTGGATACATATATTAGACACCGTCAAACCTAAAGGTCTAAATGACCATTTGTCATTTGCAGCTTTTCTATAACCATCTAACTCTTCAGGGTCCTTTTTTGAATATGCATTTGAATTATATTCTGTAGATGCTATGAATGTTGTGTATTAGGGGTGATGCTATGTAGCCTTATATATAGTATGATATTATACTCTGATCCACTTGTTGATAGTTTAATCACCAATAGGTTACACCAGTGTATGAGTTGCATATACGTTTGGTGGACTTTGGATTAAGATTAACATAGTTATAGGTCTCCCTTGCTTGTGCACTAATACCAATGTGCTACGTATAGGGCTTATTTATTCTTTATTGAGTATACATGATGCACCTCTATGTGTACTTTTTAGAGATGTATCTGTCATGTATCTATCACTGTACTTGATTCAACCATGTTTTTACTGTGTATTGTTGTTAAGTATCTGGAGGTTTATTAGTAGTGTGGGTCTGGTTGCCCGGGTGACGCGACGGCTCCCATGATGTCATTGTCTTGCGACGCTGATTGAGCGGAAGCCGGAAGAAGAGCTGCGGGCTGACAGACACACTGGGTGTGACACATGGGGTATATAAGGTAAGGGTTTTGGCACATCGTTTGTATGTCCTGATGAGGAGATTGTAATAAACTCGAAACGTTGACCCAGTGACTGGCCTATGACTACTTTTCTTTTGAAAGACCGGAGAGTGACACCGATCCCTTCTACTGCTTATCCATTCTGAAGTGTGCACCATGGCAAGTATGCCCATTGTAACAGGAGTGCCTGTCTCCACTAAGTGTGTGTGTGTGTATATATATATATATATATATATGCACATCAGGCTGTGTATATGCGACTGACATCTTAACAGTGCTGGGCAAATTGAAATGTTATGATATCAGCGCAGGACACATCGAGCAGCAAATTGGTCAGTATGTATTGTCTTACCAAATCGGCAGCTCGGTCTGCAGATCACTAGGTTGGCAGATATGTCGCTTTGGTGTGTACCCAGCATTAGATTCAGTAATATCAAATGTTACAAACATTGACTGTAATCAGTCCCAAAATACAGAGTAAAGCTGGGTACACACTGAAAAGATTTATCTGCAGATCGAGTGAATGCAGATAGATCTGCAGATGATGGTTTTTCATACACACTGAACAACCATGATCTGTTTGTCGCGCCCCCCTCCCCGCGGCCTCTGCTGCAAGCGACCGCCCTTACACACTGCACCATGCCCCAATAGATCTGCAGATATATTGGTCATCGGCTGTGCAGCAGAGCTGACGTGATAGGTCTGTGAGCGACATCGATCACAGATCAGCCAACGGGCACCCAATATATTGGCCGATCAATTATTCTGCCAATACATCTGCCAGTGTGTACCCAGTTTAACACCTTCAAACAAAGCAAAAGAGTGACAATGGAGCAGAGATACCAAATTGTCTTTGATAAGATAAACGCCCGTACACCGGCAGCCGAAAGGAGGGGGTCCGACACCCCCCGGCCAGTGGGACCTGAGGCTGCCTAGAAGATGATGGCCGTTCAGTGTGTATGAACGACCATCATCTACAGATAACTCAATCTGGAGATATATCTGTTCAGTGTGTACCGAGAATAAGGCTCTAGCAGAGGTAATTTAGCATACATTCAAAAGAAGGAAACCTGAATGTTATTGTGTAGAACGCATGGTACCCAAATTGTCCTGAAGGATGTAGAAGAATTGTTGATTATGCTAGTCATAAACTGTATTAAAATGCATGAAAGGTGAAGGGAAGGAGTTCAAGGAACATCCATCTGCTTCATCAGGCCGTTTCAAACGGATGGCTGTTCCATGAAACGCATAGCTTTTTTGTGGTTAACACCCAAATTGTATTCAATATATTTACTCATTAGAGCTCCTTTTTTTTCTGCTTACTATATTATATTGTAGTGCATTATTCTGTATTTGTATTTAATAAATTTAATTTATAAAGAACTATTTATGCAGCAATTTTGCTTCCTTATATTTTATTTTTAATTCATTAGTCTATTTTGTAACTACTAACAGACATTCATCATGTATTCAAAATAAATGCCCAAAGCATATTAAAATTCACCAAGGCGTGTATAATAATCACCATATGCTCTTGAAATACCTACCTAATTGATGTGCACAAAGTCTTGCCATTTCAGTCATCCTCTATAAATGACTAGACATTGAAGAAGGATCCCCAGAAGTCCATAACATCCAGGAACAAGAGCTGGGACGAATAGGAACAAGGTTTTCTAGTTCAGATCAACTCTTTGTTGTTTGTGCAACCACCATTGGACATTGAATGTACATCATCCCCAAAGGGTGAGTTTTCATTTTTAAAATGCTCATTTACACCAGTGTGCACTATTGTTTTTTTTTCATATACATCTGGTGAACTCATCCTTAAACACATATGGGCATTCAAGAAACTACAGAACCACCCACTGCATCTATCTTGAGGAACTGTGTTGAAAGGTTTCAGATGTTCTTGGCTGCACACCTGGATTGTCATCCCCAAGATATCTATTGGTGCAAGTCATCACTATGTTTAGAGGATACATTGAACCAGCTGGGTGCAAAGGTAAAAAGTTTCAACGTTGGGTATGTCTAAAAACTTTGAGTCAGTCATTGCAAAACTTTTAGCTGTATTCTGGAACTTATTTCCATATGAACTAAAAATAATTATGTTTACTAACTATAAAAGGCATAAGGAGGAACCTGACTTGAAAATGTATGAAATAAAATAAAGAGTCTAGTATAGGCCTAGGCAATATGTGGCCCTCCAGATGCTGTGGGACTACACATCCCAGCAAGCCCCGCCACAATTTTGCTATCAGGGCATGCTAAAACTGTGGCAGGAAATGCAGGGATGTGTAGTTCAACAACAGCTGGTGAGCTACTTATTGCCCACCCCTGGTCTAGGCGGACATTAATCCAGGGGGTAAAGTGGTTGTGCGAATAATTAATGTCGAATTGAATCTGAAAGATTAGACATAGAAAATTTGCCTGAAACAGCAGATAAGAGAGTTTGGTAATTTTAACACCCAGGAATTAAATTTTTTCCCAATTGCCACTTATAAGTAAAAATTCAGTTTCTTTCATGTATAAATCAAGGATTTTTATTTGTAAGGGTTTAAGACCATATAGGTTAAATTCTTCTAAAAGATTACGATGAGATACGTTTGGGTCAGCTAGTGTAAGGAGAACATCATATCTCACCTCCTTATTTCCCACTTTAATGCCATGGATGTTCAGACTTCGTCTAATCTGGGAAGTCAGGACTTCAGCAGGAAGCATAAAAATCAAAAAGGTCAGAGGACAACTGTCTGATACCATTCGTGATGGCAAAATAAACTGAAGTTACTGCATTGGCCAACAGTGTTGCGATAGGACAGCGGTATTATCCAAGGAATACGTCAAGGTATCTCCCATCAAAGTGCATTGATTAGAGGACTCTAAGCATAAAGGGAACATGCCTTTTTGGATGGGCATTTTTAAACATGAATAAAGTAATTCATGTCAATGGTGTGTTTCGTGTTATCTGGGGTCTGATGGCCATGAATAAAACCAATTTAATTAGCATAGATTATTGATGTGGGTTGGGTCTATAGTTGGCTCAGGAGTTGGGATCTCTATATGGTTAAGGGAGTATTAAGATATTGACCAATGCTGTGACACCGTTAAAGGGAATCTCCTGTAGTATGTTATTGAAAAATTCAGAAGAGGATGAGGGCTAAAACACTTGAAAAGTATTTATAATATTGAGGGGGAAGGAGTCCTGGGGCAAAAGAGGATTTCAGGCTTCGATAGCGATCTGAACATTATCCATGTATGTATTGTGAAAAGCATGGTAGAAAGGTTAGACAAAACAATACGGGTAAGGTACTCCTCCACTTCGCCACCCATTATATTCAAATGAGAAAAAAGGCTTGGGCAGATTATGAAAGGCTTCATGGAAATCACAACATTTCACTATAATCTCAGTCAGATCACAAGTAGTAGATGAGTAAGATTGTCTTTATTCTGTCGATCAGACCAGATGCTCTTTTTTGTCTCTTATGTTACCTAATATAGATTCAGCCTTGTCGGCTTTAGCGTAGAACCATTGGAATAGTTTATTTAGCGTATTGTTGGCTTAAAACATATAAAATATTGAAAGCACACGACATATTCAAACAAACATTCCAACTACAATAAAGCTCATTGTTTCCCCTGTCCTACAAATCAGACCACAAGAGATGTGATTATCTCCTCCATTATACTTCCACCAGAAAGAACATAAGGTATCCGGTCTAAAGATCTACAGTAAAAAGGTAGACAATGTCTAGATAGACACCAGATGTTAGACAGTCAATAGGTCAACAGGGCCAAAAGGTCGACACACCAAATTTCAACATGTAAGAAAGTCGACATGTACAAATGGTCAACAGGGTCAAAAAGTCAACTTGAAAATGGTTGACAACAATGGTCTACACTTTTTCTAACCCTAATCTTCCATTTTCATGTCGACTTTTTGACTCTGGTGACTATATGTACATGTTGACATTTGGTGTGTCGATCTTTTGGCCCTGTCGACCAATTGACTGTCTAACATCTGGTGTCTATCTAGACGTTGTCTACCTGTTTACTGTAGATCTTTCAATCCATACCCGAACATAATGATGTGTCAACTTCCAGCTCTTTGCAGACCTTGCCCTCTCAATCCCGAGGAAGAGACACAAGATGATTTTGAATCACTAACATTTGAGATATATACGAGATAAGATAAAATATAGATGAGGCTGTTCCTTCCAGTTGCATATACTCAGGAATGAATAACCTTTAAACAGTTTAGATCAAATTCCTCCCCTCTAAATAAAGAATCTCCGGGGGCATAGTGAGAGAGAAATGGGGATGATCCTAGAGCTTGATGATTTAGCAACTAGAAGGGGGCAACTCTCATATAGTTCTATGTCTGCTTGACTAGAAAAAAAAAAAAAAAAACTACTAGCAATAGTATTTTCTCCGTGCTTTGTCCCCAGTGGCAAATACAGTCAGGTGCATAAGTATTGGGACATTGACAGAATTTTCATATTTTGACCTCTATTCACCACCACAATGGCTTTGAAATGAAACAAACAAGATGTGCTTTAACTGCAGACTTTCAGATTTCATTTGAGGGTAATTACATCCAAATCAGGTGAACGGTGTAGGAATTACAACGGTTTCTATATGTGCCTCCCACCTTTTACTTTCACTTTCACGCACCAGTCACTATTTCAATGTATACCGGTATTCTCCTGGCTCTTGCAATCCACATAAACCTAGAATATTCATTGTACACTGTTTTAACTGCAGGGTGGCCAACAAATATAAGTAAGCCATCGTCTCTCAATTCTTGTTTCCATAGTACACTTTGTTCACCCTACCATCCTACACTCCCCTACTGCGCCCCAAAATGTAAATTTTTGAGTCATATATACAATTTGCTGTTTCCATACATATGCTGTTACTTTATTTTACATCTATCTGTGTAAAACATTCTGAAAATAAAATAAATGTAGGTAAAAAAAGACAAAAAATAGAAGAACTACAAAATCTTAACTTTTTCATAGCCATCAGAGCAGCTCCAATACAAAATCTTCTATTAGTTTAGCACTGAATATGTCATTATTCATCTTATTTATATGGCGCCATAGATTCTGCAGCTCTGTACAGTCAAAAGTAAGCCATCTCACACCACAAGGTACATGTAGGTTTATAGAGAGACTTGATGGCAGACAAATAAATCCATTTATTCTGCCCTTTGGCTTATTAATGACTATCAGGATAGACCTGGGTTTTTTACAAATGTGTTTAAATCCCTATGGCAATGAGGTTTTTTCCAACTACATCTGCTGGAATGGTCTTCCAACTATCTATAATTCTGTCAATAAAATATAATTTCCTAAAAATATACAATAAGCTTTACTCCCACCTGTTTAATGCCATGTACTCCTGTTCTGGAATTTACTTTATTTGGAAAAACGCTCCTCTTGAATCTTATTTAAACACTAACAGATGTGTCCTCCTTTAACTATCCTTTTAGTTCGAACAAAAAAAAAATTTAATTTAAAGTATCACAATCTAGTAAGTATTCATTGTCTGACATACAGAGAGCACACAGCAAAAACTACATTAGACTAAGAAACCATTTAATTTTATATTTGATAAACTAGTGACTGAAAGTTTTAGATAGTTAATTATTCAATTAAAGATTTTACAATTTTGAGTGGTTTTATTTGGTTATTTTTCAGTCTAGGTATAATGGGCAAAGGTCCTGGCAACTGCTACGGGGGAAACAGACAGTATACGGTGGGCATGGGACTTTAGTGGCATGTTATATTGATGAGCAGTTGAAAAGGGATAGTAGAGGGTATGAGACAGGTATGTTGAGTACTAGTTGAATGTTTGACATGGGACTGTGTCAGGCATTAAGCAGGTCATGTTGAGTAGATCAAATACAAAAAAGTAACATAGTATTTCTCTCTCTCAATGCTGTGTGTTCAAAAAGGTATACCACTATAAATAAGAGTTTTCCCTAAAGCCGGGTATACACGAAGACATATTGCACGATATATCGTTCCGACATGCATCTGAATTAAATTTTGTGAGGATTGTATACTGCAGAGGTTCCCAAAGCGGTCCTCAAGGCTCCCCAACCGTTCCTTTTTTTACAGATATCCATGGTTGAGCACAGATGACTTAATTAGTACCTCAGTCAAATTGATTTAACCACCTATGCTCAACAATGGATATCTCCAAAACCTGACCTATTGGGGAGCCGTGAGGACCGCGTTTGGGAACCTCTGGTGTACTGTCTACGCTGTATTGTGCATGCACTCTGGTCGTTCATTGCATCATCCCATCTGCTGTATTGCACAGAAGATGGGATGATGCAATGTACGACACCATGCTGCTAAATGCGTATGGAACGATATACAGTATGTCATATAGTGTGTAAGGAGCATGAGATACATCATTCCATCACATCGTGCCGTTGGCTGGGTACACATCGCATAGTGTATACCCAGCTTAAGTCCCTACTTTTCATCCAGAACCTTTGTCCTTAGCAGGGGACAGCCAATAAGGCTTACCACTTTTTACAAAACATACTGAAAATAAAGTGAAAGTTCTAGGCGTAAATATGTTACACATCGAACCAGTTATAATACAGTACTCTTTTTGTGGGGAATAAAACAATACTGCAAGCAGATGCTAAATGTCTCCCCTTTTTCCTCTCATCAATGTATCTTCTTCATTGTCTTCTGATGCTGAAGCCAAATGCATATTTTTTGCTTGACATTTAAGGGACAAGCTAATTTATTATTGTTTAAACGTCAGAACAAAAGGATTGCAGTAAATTCATGCCAGGACAAAGTCATAAAAAAACAGAAAACTAAAAAAGTTATATTATTTTTTTTATATATAGTGCCAGTAGTTCTAATCCTATTTAATATTACATCCGCACAAAGCACTAATGCCAAGCATCGTGAAACAAAAGCTCTAAGTAGAAAAAAAAACACACACAAAAAATTAAAAACCAGCTCTAGCTAAGCATTAAAAAAGCTCTGCAAAAATAAAATGTCACAACACTGATACATGTAACATAGATAAATGGATATACTGTATATACACACATACTATCTATATATCTATATATAGATATCTAAATCTATCTATCTATCTACACACACACACACACACACACAGTGCATCCGGAAAATATTCACAGGGCTTCACTTTTTCCACATTTTGTTATGCTACAGCCCAATTCCAAAATTGAATAAATTCATTTTTTTCCTCAAAATTCTACACACAAAACCCAATAATGACAACGTGTAAAAAGTTTTTTTTGAGATTTTTGCAAGTTTAATAATAAACAACTAAGAAATCACATGTACATAAGTATTCACGGCCTTTGCCATGAAGCTCAAAATTGAGCTCAGGTGCATCCTGTTTCCACTGATCATCCTTGAGATGTTCCTACAGTTTAATTGTAGTCTACCTGTGGTAAATTCAGTTGATTGGACATGATTTTGAAAGGCATACACCTGTCTATATAAAGGACCCACACTTAACAATGCATGTCAGAGCACAAACCAAGCATGAAGTCCAAGGAATTGTCTGTAGACCTCCGAGACAGGATTGTCTCGAGGCACAAATCTGGGGAAGGGTACAGAAAAATATCTACTGCTTTGAAGGTCCCAATGAGCACAGTGGCCTCCATCATCCTTAAATGGAAGAAGTTCAGAACCAACAGGACTCTTCCTAGAGTTGGCCAGCCGTATAAACTAAACGATCGGGGGAGAAGGGCCCTAGTCAGGGAGGTGACCAAGAACCCGATGGTCACTCTGTCAGAGCTACAGCATTCCTCTGTGCAAAGAGGAGAACCTTTCAGAAGGAAAACTATCTCTGCAGCAATCCACCAATCAGGCGTGTATATTACAGTGGCCAGACAGAAGCCACTCCTTAGTAAAAAGCACATGGCAGCCCACCTGGAGTTTGCCAAAATGCACCTGATGGACTTTCTGGTCTGATTAAACAAAGATTGAACTTTTTGGCGTGAATGCCAGGTGTTATGTTTGGAGCAAACCAGGCACCGCTCATCACCAGGTCAATACCATCCCTACAGTGAAGCATGGTGGTGGCAGCATCATGCTGTGGGGATGATTTTCAGGGGCAGGAACTGGGAGACTAGTCAGAATACAGGGAAAGATGAATGCAGCAATGTACAGAGACATCCTGCATGAAAACCTGCTCCAGAGCGCTCTTGACCTCAGACTGGGGCAACGGTTCATTTTTCAAAAGGGCAATGACCCTAAAGTACACAGCCAAGATATCAAAGGAGTGGCTTCAGGACAACTCTGTGAATGTCCTTGAATTGCCCAAGCCAGGGCCCAGACGAATCCAATTGAACATCTCTGGACAGATCTGAAAATGGCTGTGCACCGAGGCTTCCCATCCAACCTGATGGAGCTTGAGAGGTGCTGCAAAGAGGAATGGGCGAAACTGCCCAAAGATAGGTGTGCCAAGCTTGTGGCATCATATTCAAAAAGACTTAAGGCTGTAATTGCTACCAAAGGTGCATCAGCAAAGTATTGAGCAAAGGTTGTGAATACTTATGTACGTGTGTTTTCTTAGTTTTTTTTTTTTTTTTAATTAAATTTGCAAAAATCGCAAAAAAACTTTTTACACGTTGTCATTATGGGGTATTGTGTGTAGAATTTTGAGGACAAAAATTAATTTATTTCATTTTGGAATAAGGCTGTAACATAACAAAATGTGGAAAAAGTTAAGCGTTGTGAATACTTTCCAGATGCATTTTATATATATATATATATATATCTATCTATCTATATAGAAGGAGCTGGATGACATCCTGACAGAAGCCCTGACAAGTGGTGTTATTTCAAGGAAAACGTTTGATAGTCTGACTTACCAGTGGCCTAAGGTCCCTATCTTATATACTATCCCTAAGCTGCATAAGGATGCGGTTAACCCTCCATGTAGGCCAATTATTGCGGCCAGGGAGTCACTCTTCTATTCAGTATCACAATATTTAGATTTTATTTTACAACCCATTGTACAGGCACAATCCACTGTTTTGCGGGACACTACTTCCTTCATTTTACAGATGCAACAATGCTCACCACTACCGACTAAACAGCTTATGTGTGTAGTGGACGTGGTTAGCCTCTATACTTCTATACCACACCAAAGGGGCCTTGAAGCTGTGAAACGCATTCTCATTGGTCATCCGGCGTATTCGGGACCTGATTTGAAGTTTATTCTGACATTGCTGGAGCTGACGCTCACAAGAAACTATTTTTTGTTTGATGATAAATTTTATTTCCAGAAGTCTGGCTGTGCAATGGGGTCCTGTGTAGCCCCGAGCTTCGCAATTTATTTATGTGTGAGGTGGAGAAGGATCTGTTCTTTACCAATGAGGCTACACAGGGCTCCATTGCATCATATCACAGATACATAGATGATATATTCATTCTATTGAGGGGCACTGAACACTCTTTTATTCAAACGATGTCAGAGATTAACTGTATGGATCCAGCTATTAAATTCACATTCAAATGTAGCTTCAGTACTACTCATTTCTTAGATGTTGCACTTAACATAGATGAACAACTTAATATCAATACTTCAGTGTTTTTTAAACCACTGATCGGAACACTTTTTTGAGAGCTGAAAGCTTTCATCCACCTGCCCTCACTAGGGGTCTGCCGTATTCGCAGTTCCTCAGGATCATACGTATTTGTAGTGATCCAGAGGATGCCTGTACACAGATAGATAACATGATCCTGAAGTTCTTAGCAAGGGGATACAACCCAAAATTACTAAGGAAAGCCAAGAATAAGGCACTTACAGTGTCTAGAGCAGTGGCTTTCTAAACGCAGAGATCAGGATGCGAAGAATCAAATACTGTGGTCTCTAGAATTTTCTGATAAATCTAAGGATATTGTCACTAAAGCAAAACAATTGTGGCCGATTGTGTCAGATGACTATGCTTTAAAAATGCTAAAAGGGTCCAGAATTACACCTGCATACAAGAGGGGCTGTAATATTAAGGACTGGATAGTACATAATGATGTTTCACTTCATAAAGCAGTAGCACCCACACGAAGAGACCAGGCAACTACAGGTGTACAGGTTGTATTACGTGCAGCCACCTTGAGGTAGGAGATGGTTTTGTACATCCCCATTCAGGCCAGAAATTTTCTATAAGGTACGCATTAACCTGCACCAGTCGTTATGTGGTGTACTATATTAGGTGTCCTTGCGGACTCCTATATATAGGTAAAACGACATGCCAGCTTAAAGAGCGGATGGCGCTTCATCGCTCTAGCATTAGGGCTGCCATTGAGGGTAAACCCAGTGATCAGCCGGTAGCCAAACATTTTCGTGATCTGAAACATAGTTTGGCTACCCTACGATGCAAAATGATAGACTGGATCCCCCCCAGTAGTAGGGGTGGTGATAGGGGTCGCATTTTGCTTCAACACGAAGCAAGATGGATATATAACTTGCGGACACTCAAACCTTTTGGATTGAATGAAATGAATTAATTTCATGGTTTCTTATGATACTAATATAAACACATGTGTTCTTTGATACAGATGGTTGTCTGTCGCGCTTACAAGCGCTTTGATATAGGTACCGCTGATGTACTTTTGTTATTAGATTATATATGTATAACTATCTGTTGTGATTGTCTTTTTGATATATATATCTGTTGTCTTTTTGTACAGTTCTTGTTTAAGCCGCTAACTTGGTTGCCATGGTGATTGTTTTACACACTGGGTGGACACGCCTCCTGGGATGACGGTGACGCCGGCGTCATGGCGCCACACGTGACGTCATCGAACTCCCGACGGGACGTGACAAAGTGGTGGAGCACAGGGTGAAGTCTACATAAGGTATGTACTATTGCTGTTATGTATGTCTTGATAAAAGTGTGCCAACACTGAAACATTGACTTTAGCAAAGTAGTGCTGTGTTCTTGATTTATATTGGAGTCTCGCTGAGTGCCGTCCCGTTTTTTGCTGTGATTACATGTCTTTTAGGGAAGTGCACCGGAGCATTCACATTGGAGAGAGAGTGCCGGCCCTTTGTACAGTGGTATATATCAATCACCATGACATGCCCTATGTCTCACACAGGGCATGTCATGCACTCAGCTGGGCTTGCGTGACACATCTGTGTGTGACAAAGGTTTAATCACCATGCAAACCCCTGGATTGCCAAAAAATGTACTCCACAAACGACCTGGTTTGTCAAAGATATGTTTTAATAGCTGATTCTTGCAGATAGTCCTATCTTGCTCAACGGGAAACCAAACAATCCAGTTTATATCAGCAATGTAGTTTTGACCAAGCATTTTAGGACGTGAATACGCTCACACCACAAACACCGAATGTTATTAAATAAAATATAATATATATTAAAATAATAATAGTAATAATAATGACATACAGTATTAAAATGCAACATATATCTTTTGGGGTGGGGGACTGCAAGAATCTGGACAGCCTTACAATCAGATTGAACCTTAAATAGACTGACAATTGATAACAGTTTTTAAAAGTTTCAAAACACATTTATTTCCACCCAGAGCCCTCCTTCAAGAGTTCACTCAAGGAAGTCTGTGTGTAAGTTTGCAATTGAACTGCAGATGACAAGGCATGTTGGCACATGCGGTTCTCCAATAGCCAGCGTGCCCCATCAGCCATTAAATGTGGGCATTACAGGGTTTGCTGGAACCAGTAGTTCACTAGAAAAATGTATTCTAATTTTATACAATACATACTATTATCCCACACCAATTTCTCAAGGATGTGGGAAGAGGCCTAGCACAATCAGTACAGGGCAGGCTTCTTCTGACAGGTGATTTTCTTTTTTTCTTCTGCTGGACCGATTCTGGGAAATACATGACCAGCATATGGCTGGTGGGGTACTAAGGCAGGTGGGGGGAATAACAGAGTTTGTGAGACTCCCTGCTATAGGGCCACCACTAAAGCCTAAGCCTAGTGGTGATGGCAATTTCTGGGGAGACACCCGAACAACTTGCTTAAATAAAAAAAAAGGTAAACCAGCTGCAGCTCTTTAGACACCGCTACTTGATAATGGTTTTGCCAACAGTGTTTTTAGTTTAGAAAGACAAATTGCCTTTTAGTAAATTCATTGGTTTTGACCCGTAAACCTCTTTCAATCCGCAGCAGTTTAAAAGTGTCACTGAAAATGATGCATAGTCATTTATCCCTATGGACAAATGTATATTATTCAAATGAAGGATATTACTGACCAAAAATACATGCTATAAGGGGAGTTCGTGAAAAGATTTATACAAAAAGTAATGTATGACTTGAAGGATGCAGCAGAATACCTGGTCAGAAATGATTCCCTTGTGACAGTAAATGTGTGCACTTACCAAGGTGGGTAAATAACGATGATGTCATTTGGACCCAACTTCAGTTGGGCTGCAGTTTGCCGTGTGAACAGAGCCATTATCTTGACTACATCTTTAGGAAGACATGCAGAAAAGTCGCCATCACTCTGTACTTCTGTCACTGGCTGACACAGTGCAACCCGCATTGAACACTCTTCATGAACCTCCATTATTTTTATCATCAGTGTCCCCGATTTATCTCCTAGAAAAATATAATGAAAGAACTGAGGATTGTCAGAATACTTGAGGTATTATAAAGTAATAAGAGGAGATAAAAGGACACAAATTCTAAATGTCTGTCATTTCAATGAACATTAAAGCATAATTCCACCCAAAACTACAATGTATTGTTGGGGAGATTGCATGCGATAAATAAGTATAGAGCCTGCTGGGTAAGATATCTGAGGAACACAGGTAAGTGAGATTTTCTTGCTTTAATTTATCTTATTTAAGGCAGTATAAATAGAAGACTGCTGTTAACCCTCAGAAAACTACCATTTTCTGAGGTTTACTAGAATACATATGGATCCCCATATGTATTAAACATATCTGTAGCAGATATCAGAGCAAACCCGTGGCAAAGCAGTCCCCATAGGATTGCCATGTGCCCGCAAGCAGTCTACGGGAAAAATCACATGTCTTAATGAACAAGTTGTTTCACTGTCACAGATGTGCCTATAACTAAGCCTTGTAGCCGCAGTTCTAGATTTACATAAATGAGATCCAGAGTGAGTAGAAAATCAGTATATAATTAGCTGTATGTCACATTACAGCCACAATGGCGTGTTTGTTTTAGCTCTCCAATTGTGTAACAGAATTTAAAATGTCCAAATACTACAATATCATTAGAAAACCTTAGCAATTCATTTTTCAAGAGCTTTGTTTGAATCTAGCATTCCCTTAAAATTCAAAAGACTAATAAGAGATAACTCAAGAAACAGGAAGACTCCACCCGAGCAAGCCCTCTCCTCATGTAGTACAAATGTAGATGTTCCACCTTTGGGACCTGTACCAATACCTTTATTCTATTATGTAGTCCCCCATTCCCTTCCCCAGAGTGTTGAACGCTGCAGCAACAGTGAACCTAGGAATATTAAGATGGGGAAAGTACTACTGATAAATGATTAAGTGACTACTTAGGTGAAGACCATTTGAAATTGGACAAATCATGCTATCATCACTTGAATATGTAATACCCTACTATGAACAGCTGATGCAGCCTCTCTTCAAAAGGAGAATTCCTCTTCCTAAGGCTTCTGCAGTGGTGGTATTGAGGTAACAGTGCGAGTACAACGAGTAGAACTCTCCATTCTATTTAGGCTAAGGGCATGCTTCCATTTCTAGTATCTATCAGCAATAATCTTATTTAAGAAAATAAAAAAGGGGTCAACAGACTCTGGGGGTCATTCAGACCCGCTCGTGAGCGTCAGTACGCTCCCAAGCGGGTCGATGTTCCCCACTGCGCATGCGCACGACGGAGGGAGCTCCGTCGTGCGCATGCGCGAGACCCGGGGAGCGACGGGCTTTCCATCGCTCCGGGTCTCGCACCAAAGGGAGCGTGCTGTCGATGTTGATTGACAGCACGCCCCCTTTGGTGGGCGTGCTGGGGGCGTGCCTGCCAGACGGAGGCGTTCCCATGAGAACGCCTACCGTCTGAAGCCGGCCCCACTGACATCACTAGTGATGTCAGTGGGAGTGATTTTGGCTCTGATAGAGCCAAAATCACTCCAGGGCTTGTGGCAGAGAGACCCTACCGCAGGGTCTCCGTCGCAAGTCCGATGGTCGCGATGGTCAAGACCATCGCGACCATCTTTTTGGCCGCTCGCATATGCTGTGGGTGGTCACCCACAGCTATACGAGCGGCCAGGAGGCCGCTCCATTTTCATGGAGGAGGGCCTTGATTCAGAGCGAGCGCTCTGGTCAGAGAGTTCAGCTCTGAATCAGGCCCTCTGTCTCCAAAATGTGAAGAGACTTCATTTAAAAAAGACATTGGACTTAAGAAACAATCTTTTAACAAGTGGGGTTTGGGGAATTTTTCCAAATTTGGGAGTGATCGCAACCCTTGTCCCAAAACATATCTATCACACTTTGGAACGGTCTAAGATAGAAAGAAGTACAACTTTTGGGATGGAGTAAACCATGAAAGAAAGGCGTTTGTTAATTAAATTAAAAACCTCCCTCCAGGGCGGTTGGGTTATCAGACAGGCACAAAATATGAACAAATAGCACATGAGTTCTCAATGGCTAGGCCACACTTTGTGACATTTGGCATAGGTAAGTTACAATCTGTTAAAAACTTGAACATGCATTTCACTACGATTAAGGCCTTTCAACACTGCTGTGCTGAGCAGGTTTTGAGCAAATCCAATTATTTGGGGACAATTTGGTTAATAAATCCGGAGTCTGAAAATATAAAAAAGAAAAAGGTTAGTCCTCGTTTACTGCAGCCTTATGGGAGTCTGGATAAAATAGTAACTGGGTAATAATGGCATAGCTGTAACTTGAAAATTTGGGCAAATGTACAAAATAAATGGGGCCTATGATAAATGGATAATTCATAGTATCTGTATGATATATTAAAACAAGTTAAATAGCATGATACACACACTATACATTCTGGCTGACTAAAATTCCAACAGTAATATATAAATCTTACCTAAGGGTATTTTGCAATCGGATTCACACTGGTGCCTCCAAAAAGTAATGGCAGATCTCTCCCTGTTCTGCAGTCGGTTCAGCCTTTCGGCTAGTCCTCCCCTACAGAGATTTCAAGAATGTGCCACATGACCAAGAGTTAGCTTTACATTTTGCCAAAGGACAAAATAAAGGACACAGCTGGGACCATTTACTATCTACTCTCCTCAAAAAAAACATTGCTTCTACAGAATTATTCAGACACAAGTACAGTTAAGAACTTCTTTAGGTTAAATCTAATAAAATGGGCAATTTGCTTTATAAAGAAAATACATCACTTCAATGCCAACTTGTCTTCTGTCGATGTTAAACTTAATGCGATTCTGGTTTCTGAACACTTAATCCTCCCAAAAGAGGACATGGAATGACCGTCATAAAACGTATATTTGTTAATTTTATACCATTTTGTTTACTTGATTAAAACAATATTAATACATATGACATAAGCAATGTTTATTGCACAGTATATCTGTAACTTGTATTCTTACAATTATTACCTTGGCATTGAGAAGGTATATTTATATAAGCAATTAATTATATACAGTAGCACCAGTATACTCTGAAGTACTCAACAATTAAGGTCTCGCTTGCAAGCTTACAATCTATAGGGAAATATTATTATACATTACAAATATCATACTTTAATTAAAATCACTGAAAAAATAAATAACCATCTGCAGTAATGACACATTTCTCATGCTGTGTCTATGGCAGTGGTGGACAATGGGATACGTTCAGGGCATGTCGGCACTTAGAATACCAGAGAAGGAATCCCGACACCTGTCAGAATCTCGACCGCTGGCATCCCAAAGGTAATTAGTGGGGTTGGGGGGAGGGTTAAGGCACTAGAGGGAGGGTTAGGTTTAGGCACTAGGGGAAAGGGGGGGGGGGAAAGAGTTCGGTTCAGGCACCGGGGAGGGAGAGTTAGGGCAGGGAGAGAGGGAGGGTTAGGATATCTACCGACAGGTGTCTGTATCCTAAACCTGACTGGATGCCGGCGTCTGGATTTGACCGTACCCATCCCGTGGGCAACAGTCATGTGGGGGCTGTATGTTGCCTTTCTGACCTGGGTAATTTCTTCTCTCGGGTTCACTTCCTGGCATCTAATTCTGATGTCACAGTGTTGGGGAACACTCTCACAGTCTATACCCAGCTGTATGAGCTTAGCTGGAGAAGTCTCATCAGCTTGTCTAGTAAACCATAAATCTCTGTGCAGCGCAAACACAAAAAACTTAATACACTGATACACACAAAAGTGATGTCCTAAATACAATTAATCAGACATAGATAAAGTTACTGTAACCCCAAGCAGGTAGTATTTTGGACTGTAGGGAAAAAGAAGTGAGACTGCGCTGTCACTCCAATCTCAGGTGTGGCATACAGCTAAAGGTACATTTAAAGGATGCAGCTAACATAAAAATCAGAAGTCACCTGATGTAAAATGAAACCACTGAACAAAATGAAATATTAGCGCAATCCCAGAAATATAAAAAAATGTTGTAAAGAGTTTATACAGAATAGTAAATAATAAAAATTAATATAGTGGCAAATGGAAAATATTAGATGATTTAATGACTAACTTGCAATATACATAAAAAATCAAAACAATAAGTCATACATACAAATAATAATAATATTGGGCATATACTGCAGAAGAAAGAGGATCATTTGGATGTACTCTGCTCTTTAATACCAATGGCAATTTATTTCAGTTGTGGTGTGTGTTTATTCACTGTAGTGGTTAAAAAGTGAAGCAAGGTTAGATGAGAGACTTGAAATTCTGGATGTGCACAATATTAACTCCAGATTTTTCCTACATATGACATGGAAAAATATGATTCCAAAGAACTTTAAATTTATGGCATTATTAAGGTACTTTGGGATCCATATGACGGGGACGGGACAAAAAACTTATAATGCCCCGACTGATGAATTCAAATAAAACCAAAACACAACTATGTATTATATATAATCTTTAAAGAATATGCTAAAAAAAAAAGTGGTGGATAAAGATGGGAAAGAATATTTGAATATTCGTTACCCTGTTTATTGCTGACCATTAAATAGACCATGAATCTACTACTAACGACTTGGTGCCAGATACCACAGGACACCTTCAGAGGTCTTGTGGAATGCATGCCTCGATGGGGCATTTGTGTGTATATGTTAGCACGTTTAGTAGATTTATTGTGATGGTCACATATGAAAAATACAGCGTCCAATAGTCGGCAGCTGCCCGCCCGAAGACCATTTCAATCAAATCCTAATTGGTTTTCCTCAGGGGCTAATGGTGCAGTGTGTCCCTGCTTGTATATATCTTTATGTCTATTTAATGGTCAGCAATAAATAGGGTAACAAATGTTTAAATATTCTCTCCCATCTTTATCCACCAATTTTTTTTTTTTAGCATATTCTTTAAAGTTTGTTAAACCTCTCCACTAAGCAGTCAGTCTGAAAGTGATACACGGAGGTCCTTAGAGGAGTAACCTTAAGCAGGCGGCAAAACTAGGTCACAATTCTAGACATAAATGGGGTATCCTGATCAGTTTGCATTTCCTTAGGTGTTCCCACTCTTCTAAAGACTTGTACTAGTTCCCTAGCAATGGTCTTTTTTTTTTACGTATTGTGCAATAGCATCGCTTCCAGGCATCTGGTAGCATAATCCATAACCAGTAAAATATACTGATGTACCGAGGCAGACTTCATAGAGGTCCAACCAAATCGATAGCCATTTTCTCATACGGGACCTCAATAATGGGTAATGGGAAAAGTTGGCTTCTATAATGTAGCCTGGGAGCATGGTACTTACAGTACCAGTATTCAGATACGTATTTATGGACGACTGGCCAGAAAAACTGCTGCACACTTCTCTCTAATGCCGGGTACATACACACTAGACGATATGTCAGCCCGATCCCGCTGAACAGGCAGACATATCCAACACATCGTCTAGTGTGTACCCACTATGGGTGCTCCCGCTGGCCGACAATGGGGTTGTTCAGTCGTATGTGCATGCATGACGACGGAGCAACCCAGCTGCCGACGGCAGCAAGGTCAATATGCCATAAACTACATATTGTGGGCGGTAAGTCACTGGATCGTGCAGTGTGTACCGACCGCCTGCTATATTGTTCATCAGCAGTCTAATGTGTACCTTAACACTGTTTCTATATCCCTTAAGAACTATCAAATGTCCACAATATCTTCTCCTTTCTTGGACCCTCGGTACAACAAATCTTGAAATACTGCCATGTGAGAGTATGGCATTCTACTATCAGGCTCTACTGGGTTTCCATCAACCATTCTCTCTAGCCTTTATGAAAGCAGGGTCTTTTAACTGCTCTGAGGCAGATATATATTTTCTCACTTCATGATCAAGCATACATTCAACTGGTTCAACAACAATTTTTCTACTTCAGTAGGAGATGCATCATATTGCACCCCACTACATCACTACCCAACTATGCTTCGAGAAAGGGAACAATTCAAACTCAGAACACTCCCACTGTATCTGTATTAGTAACATCAAACGGGACTGAATTATTTACTTCTGTAACAAATTATGTTTCCCAGAACTTCCAGAAGTGGGAAAAATCTCTCAATATAGCATAAATCATCAAATAAGGAACTACGGTGGGACCACACTGTGTTTCTATGTTCACTTAAGCAGTATTATATGGTAAGTATCCCCATGTATACAGGTTACATCAGCAGTTCTGAGTCCTAAAATTTTGAGGAGTTCACCAACTCATCCTGGCTACCAGAATCTAACAGAGCTTCTACCAGTTGTCTTCTACAGTAATTATACAAATTTGTAGCCTGTTGGCCTGCAGTGCAGGCTAGCTGAGCAGAGAAAGATACTCTGCGAAATACATAGGCAGTATCACAATGCATAGGTTCAGTGGTAAATGGACAATTACCTGCAACATGTTCCAAGCCACCATATCTAAAACATCTAATAATTTTTATAATCACATCTTATATGAGGCAAGAACCTTTCTGGCACAGTTGGCCAGTCTCTAGGTTCCAAGACGACAGTCTCTGGATTTTTAAGTTCATTCCACCACCCTTTTCTCCTGGACCAGTCTTTCCAGAAGTCACTGGAGATGGTTTTGCAGGACTAGTGGCTGTTGAGGTATACTCAACAGTTCCTTGGCCACCACATACCTCACCACCATTTCTACAAGCTGGTCTGTTTTAGGGTCACCATGGCTCGCCCACTTGCACAGAACAGCAGACAGAGACCGAAGATATGAGTCCATGACGACCCTTTCCACAATCTGTGGTCCTTTTATAAGAGTCTCTGGCTGTAGCCACTTCTTGGTAAGATGGATGAGGTCATGCATTTGAGAGTGGGGAGGTTTATCCACTTGGTGTACCCAGCGATGAACTCGTTGTGCTCAACAGACGACATGACATACAAACTAGTTCAAATTTAAGTTTTTAGATTGTCATAGTCATTGACATTAGTAAGGCTCAAGTCAAAATATGCCTTTTATGGTTGCCCTAAGAAGAAGTGTGCCAAAAGGTCTGCCCCCTGACCTTTAGACCAACTTTCCCTTTCAGCTGTTCTTTTTAAAGTTGTTAAATAAGCATAAACATCTTCATTCCTTGCCATCTTTGGTAGTGAATGCATAGCCCGTACTGTGCTGGATCTAGTTGTGACATCCTTGGAAGCATTTCAAGACAGGGCTGCTGGATGCTGCTCCACCTCTTTACAGGCTATGTGGTCTTGGTGCTGCTGTTTCCAGAGTTCATCGATGGCCAAATGCTGTTGCCTACAGAGCTCTTCAACATCGAATTGCTGTTGCCTCCAGGATTCCTCAATGGCTAAATGCTGCGTCCTGGTAGGATCCTGCTGAGCCTCGGTAGCCTGTCGCAGCACCTTATATATGGCTTCCATGTTATCTCTGGGTGCAAGGGGGGAAAGCAGCATCTAGCTTCCCCATGTATCTGGTTATGACACCAACAAGTAGTTCACAATAGAACAGGCTTTGAAAACAAAAACTGTGTGTCTCACTCAATAATTTAAGTGAAATGCTCACAATTTCCACCATGTGTCACAAGATCAGGTTAGGGTTGATGTCTCCTGGTGTAAATGGCAACACCTTGCACGCAGCAAATCAGTTTTATTCGGAAGCAGATTATATACAAAGAAAATAAAAATAAACCCTAACCTGTCCCCCTCTTACTAACATACAATTCCCTCTTTCAAGATGGTAGGACCGAGTGTCCAACTCACAAAACAGGATATAGCACAGCACTTACAATCACAAGCAATGGTCTCTCTCATTCTACTGTACAGGCCTCAACTTGCTCCACAGGCAGCAAGAGAAAGACAAGAGAAACTGATAAGCTTTTTATCAGCCACTACAGGTGGTCTGGCAATCAAGGTTGCTAATTAGCTAACTGTCTACTAGACAGAAACTAGGAACCTGATGTAGTGGATCCTGCTAAGCTGTTTTAGTGGGGCGCCCTGCCCGATTTCAAAAGGACAGAATGTGCCCCGCCCCTTTTGGTGGCTCCCATCTAAAGCAGCCTGCTGGTGCCATCCCCACCCGCGGGCCACAGTGTCCCGCGCATGGGGAAAACTGCGATGTAGCGATCACCACGGGTGAATAGATGCTGGGCGCATGTGCCCGGCATCTAATCATAGAGAAGGGAGAGCGTTGGGGCAGCCCGGCATGTCCGTAAGTGCCGGGCACGCCCTTAAGAGTCTCTGTCCTGTCTCTGTCATGCATGTACAATGGGAGACAAGGGATACCAAAGGCTTCCACTGCTAGGGAGACAGGACAGACCCAGCCAGAGAGGAAAACCAGCCACCAGGAATGGTGTAAGTATGGGGGATGGGGGTTGTATGTAGCAGTGGGTGGGACAGTGAGTGGAGCGATGAGACAGAGTAGAGTTGGGGAAGGGCAGGATAGAGCAGCATGTAAGGGCCGGTGTCAGGTTGCGGCCTAGGATCAGCCGTTACCTCAGTGCCGGCTTCCCCTGACCTCCCAAGCGGTCAGACCCCATGCACGGCAACGAGTGATGCACTGAGGATTATACCTGGCGTCTGCTAAGACATCCATGTGCTCGCTCTGTGATGTGGTTCCTGCAGTTACCGTCATGGACGCAGCCATGATGTCTATATCCTGATTAGACCTTTACCTAAAGGTAGCATTGGTTGCTGTCAGCTGACACTATCCTCCAATGGACTGCTACGTTAGAGTATTTAACCGGGCTCTGGACAACAAGAAGTTTCCTGTACAACGTTGTTACTTCCAGTGAAGACTTGCTGTTGCAGCATTCCAGGTCCCAAGCTCAGTTGCTTCTAGTGACTTGTTCCTAGTGTTTACCCACGGTGTGTGTACTCAGTACGTCTTCTGAGTACTATTTCATAGCATCATCTTCTGTGCCAGTTCTGCGTCTGAAGCTAAAGTGTGTGTACTTAGGGCCTGATTCAGACCTGCTCGCGAGAGCTTAGCCATCGCAAGCGGGTCGATGGCCGGGCAGTGCGAGCCCCGGAGCGAGCGAGAAATCACTCGCTCCGGCGTTCGCATCCAAAAGGGGCGGCTGTCAATGTTGATCGACAGCTCGCCCCGTTTGGTAGACGGGTCCCTTGGCTGGCCAAACGGAGGCGTTGGAATGCCTGTCGTTTGGGGGCGGCCCTACTGACATCACGAGTATTATCACGATCTATTAGAGCCGGAAGCTCACTGGGGCTTGCGGCAGACGAGACCCTGACAAAAGGGTCTCGTCGCAAGCCCGATGGTCATGATGGTCGTGACCATCACTTGGCCGCTCGCAAAAGCTGTGGGTGGTCACCCACAGCTTAGTGAGCGGCCAGCTCCCAAAAAAAAAAAAAAGCCGCCCTGATTCAGAGCGTCCGGCTCTGAATGAGGGCCTTAGTACGTTATCCAAATACCATCTCATCATACCATTCTCCTGTGCCAGTTCTGCGTCTGAAGCCACAATGTGTGTACTTAGTACATCATCCAAGTACCATCTCATCATATCATTCTCCTGTGCCAGTTCTCCATCTGAAGCAACGGTGTGTGTACTGAGTACGTCATCCAAATACCAGCTCATCATACCTTCTACTGTACCAGTTCTGCATCTGAAGCCACAGTGTGTGTACTTAGTACGTCATCCAAATACCATCTCATAATAACATTCTCCTGTGCCAATTTTGCGTCTGAAGCCACAGTGTACGTACTTCGAAGGTCATCCAAGTACAATCTCCTAGTGCCATTCTCCTGTGTCAGCCTTGCATTTGGTTCAACAGAGTGTATACTCAATACATAGGCCCAGAACAAACTTCCAGATACCTGATCAAAAGGCAGTGACCTGCTTGCTGGGTGCAGCTTAAGTCCACATCCCGCTTGGAGGGGTCACTGGTGAACACCTCCCAGTAAGTTAGACTCCGCGCCTTTGGTCAGGTCTAGCCAACATCCGGTACTAGTGGATGAGGAAGACAATTATCCAGGCCCCTCACCTCCTGTTCTTTTCCCAACCTGGGTCCACGTCTTCCAATACTTCGGCAGAGGGTCAGCATAGCCTGAGCACGACAGGTGGGGGGGCGTGATAAAGCTGGGGATGGATGATGGGCATGTGCTAGTTCCCTGTACCTTAGTGCGTGTATGTGTAGAAAGATATAGATAGATATTTGTGTTTTTAAATCTGGGTATTTTGTGTTATTTAGCATTCAAAGGCGTAAAATGTAAGTAATCCGTGAAATGTATGATTATACATTCATTTATAACTTGTTCCAAATTTTATATAAAAATGTTATTGCTTTGACTATGTCATGGATCAAGAGATATTAAGCAACATGTAACAGTTTGTGTTTAAGTATATTTCTATTAATTACCTGAGAAGATGCCAAGTGAGGCAGAGGCTAGCAGATTTATTGATAGTGGCATGTAGGGGAATGTTTGAGCACAGTACACATGGGATCTGATAACCTGTTTGGTCTCAAGCCTGAGGGAGTATTTTGTGGCAGAAGGGTGTTTAAGGGCATTTTCCATCCTTTTTGGAGCAAGAGGCAGGACAGAGGCATGTGTTATGTCAGAATTTTGGAGCAAGTGAAAGGCATGTGGAGGTATTGTGGAATGACTAATACATCGACATTAAGGTGGTTTTCAAGGCTGAAGGGCCACACAGACGTATAGTATCTACTTCTAGTATATTGGGTTGCCAGTCTGCCTTGGCATCAGGAGAGTCTAGACAAAATATTTGATGAATGCTAGGGTCCCTGTGTAATAAGTGTGGTCAGAAGAACCCATTTCTAAGAGAGAGTTCAGGAGGCGCTGGGATGCCAGCTTACCTTTTGTTTCTGTGTGGTTTGAGCTTAATAAAACTGTATATTAGTGAAAGGCACATGTAGATTTGCAGGCTGAAAATGCATTTTTCAAAGGAACAATGAGAATTTGTTGCACACTTATGGAAATCTTTACACTTCTGTCATTACCGTGTTATTCACAGACAAACATGAATGGCGTGACAGCTATTCCGTGCAGTAGCTATATAAACTCAACTGACCCACATTTAAAAGATTGCTGAACCTAAAATTATCACCTCCTCTTGGCATATGCCAACTAGAAGGTTTCACGGGTCATTAAGGTAAAGTGGCATATTCGCTGTAAATTTGTTTGAAAATTCTCAGGAGATTCAATAGTCTATTGACAATGTGATTGCTATATACCCTAGACTCCTTTAGATCTCATTAGTGACAGGAAAAGTCACCTACTGTATATTATTAGATAGCGTTTTACCACAACCTGCCAAAACACATAACCAAGTGATCGTCCATTGTCAGGTAAGTGTATTACTGCAATAGACTTCTCTTTAATCAGTCAAAAAGGATTGAAACTGGTACAATATACTGCTAATATATTGCAATGCATGAAAGACTAATTATAATTATAAATGGTAATGTGTGTATGTGCGCGTGTATGTAAGTATGAGTTAAAATAACTTACAGTATGCATTAACTTTACAAAATACTTCTCTACTAAGTTACAGGAAAATAGCAGACATGATCAGCAATAAATAAATGAATGTCAGGCTGATTGCCCAAAATAAAAAGGAATAAGCTGCATCCAGAAAATCCATTTAAAAGAAAAAAAAAGGAGAACTGCCAGAAACATTATGAGTTATAGGTGAAGACTTGATCACACCTCATTAATATAAAGTTCTGACGAAGAGGGACTAGCGCAAGAGAGAGAAATTGGACAGAATAGAAAGAAGATTATTAACCATGAAAGGATCCAGAAAGCCAGCAGGGAGGATGAGCAGACATAATCACATGCTGGCTATAGAGGTGGTCCCCATAACTCACACACTGCAGAATATGGTCTTACTGGAGTCAGTGGTTTACTACACAAAGCTTCAAACAAACAAAATGATATCTTGAAGCAGTTATTATAAACATTGAGGAAAACTGCAACTTTCTTGCCAGTATAAATGCTTGTTTATAAGCAATAATAAGACTTCTAAAGAGAATTGAATAGCGATATATAAAGAGAAAATAGCTATATACTTGTGTGGTGATTTTAATACATAACTTACACTTTGTATCATGTGCCATAATTTACCCCAAAATGCATTAAAAAAAAAAAAATCATTAGTGAGTTAGTTGTGAAATATTTTGGGCATAATCAATAAAAACTTACCACCTTTATGGGAATTAATGGGGCAAATTCAATTAGCTGCAAACTAGGTTGCGCAATTTTTTACCAAATGTAAAACCCACAACTTTTTGCAATTGAATTAGAAATACATTTTAAAATTGGTTTCAATGGGAGTTAATGCAGCTTTTAGTTTGCACCCCCAGAGAAGATGGCAAGTAGGGACAAATACCCCAGGGACACCCCTCCCAATGAATATTACTGTTTTGTATTGTTTTTTTAACAATAAAATATGACCAATAAACAGCTGCTTTTTCATGTAATTTTCTCTGCAAAGCAGATAAATGGGTAAAATCATGTGTGATGAGACTTATATGCTTGTTTACATGCTCTAAGCATCATGTTGATGACAGAGCTGGAGAAACCCTTGGACCTTAGGAGGGATGTCTCAAGAGCCACGCTGTCAAAGACAGACGATCCAGGTCCGGGTAAAGGCAAGGACACTGAGACAACAGGTCCGGACGTTGAGGCAGCAGAAATGGAGTGTCGATGGAGAGACTCCAAAGATCTGAGTACCAATGACGTCTGGGCCAAGCTGGAGCCACCAGCAGGACAGTGCCTCCATCTTGCTTGAACTTCCAAAGAACTTGAGGAAGCAGAGACTGGAGGAAATAGGTACGCAAACCGGAAGGTCCATTTCACTGACAAGAGCATCCACCAGGCTTGCTTCGGCATCTTTTGTTCTGGACCCATACACTGGTAACTTGTGATTGTGTCGGGAGGCCATGAGGTCCACCTCTGGGAGACTCCATTTGTCCACTAGGAGTTGAAACACCTCTTGGTGAAGAGACCATTCCCCTGGATGCACGTCGTGACGGCTGAGGAAGTCCACTTCCCAGTTGAGTACCCCCAGAATGAACACTGCCGAAATGGCCGGGAATGAGATTCTGCCCATGTCAGAACGTGTGACACTTCTGTCATTGCTATCCGACTGACTGCCTCCCTGATGTTTGATGTAAACCACTGTGGTGGCGTTGTTGGACCGAACCTTCTCGGGCTTTCCATGAAGAATGTGCTTTGCCATCATGAGGACCCTGTACACAGCTCGAAGTTCCAAAATGTTGATGGGCAGGGATGTCTCTACCGTTGTCCACCAGCCCTGAAAGGAGTGTGGACCGATCACTGTACCCCATCCCCGGAGACTGGCGTCCGTTGTTAGGAGTATCCAGTCCGGGATCAAAAAGGGGTGACCCCTGGTTAGATGAGATGTCAATAGACACCAAGATAGAGACAGGCGCACCTCCAGAGAAAGTACCATTGTCTGAGCCCTGATCCGGTGGGCTAATCTGTTCCACCTGGAGAGGATCAGCCCTTGCAGGGGCCTGGAATGGAACGGAGCATATTCCACCATGTCGAATGTGGACACCATGTATCCCAGAACCTGCATCGCCGAGTGGACTGAGACCGGGCGACTGCATAGACATCTGCGTACTCGCAGCTGCAGCGTGGAGATCTTCTTTGAAGTTAGAAAGATTCTCTGCTGGTGAGAATCCAGAAGGGCTCCCTAATGAACCATCCTATGTGAGGGAATTAGGGAGGACTTTTTCCAATTTATTGACCACCCATGCATTTGTAGACAAGAAACTGTCCGTTGCAGGTGGTGGTGAAGCACTTGCCAATAAGAGGAGGTCGTCCAGATATGGTAGGAGCCGGATACCCTGACTCCGCAGGTGGGCTGCCATGACAGCCATTATTTTGGTAAATACCTTTGGAGCCGTGGATAGGCCAAAGGGCAGCGCCCGAAACTGGAAGTGTCATTGCAGTATAGCAAACCGTAGATAATGCTGGTGAGAAGCCGTTATGGGAACATGTAGGTATGCATCCTGAATGTCCAGTGATACCATATAATCCCCAGATTCCATAGCCAGTATGGTGGATCATAAGGTCTCCATCCTGAAGTGGGTACCCTGGGGAACTTGTTCTGAGATTTGAGGTTGAGGATAGGCCAATGAGACCCATTCGGTTTCTGAACCAGAAAGAGTAGAACAACAACCAGTCCCTCATTGAGATAGTAGAACTGGTACAATTACCCCTGCTTGCAGCAAGGACTGTATGGATTTCTGGACCTGCAAGGTCTTGTTTTTTTTCTTTTAAGGAGGTCCTGTGCAGAAAAACTGGTGGGGAGGCCTTCGGAAAGAGGGCGTACTCCTGGGAAACCACTTCTCTTACCCAAGCATCTTTGGTTTTTTGACACCAGCACTCCCACTCTGGGGTCCCCCAGAGGGAGGCCCGCCCCATTAGGCTGCAGGTTTATCCTCCTATTTGGAGGCCAGGTGTCTTGTGTTCCAGGCCTGTTTCTCAGGCTTGGCAGTTTTCTTGGCAGTGGACTGCCTAGGAAAGGACTGCCATTTGGCATTTCCTTGAGGACGAAATGACGTAAAGGAGGAGCTGCGAGACTTTTGCAGGAGCAGATGCTGAGGGCAGAAATGCAGATTTTGATTTGGCTAACGTGTCGACAGTCTTGTCCAGGTCTGGACCAAACAAAATCTCCCCATTCTAGGGTAAGGCCTCCACGCCTTTCTTAGAATCGGCATCTGCGCTCCAATAGCTTAACCACAGGGAACGGTGAGCAGACACGGCCGCGGCAGAGACCCTGGACGTCAGTAAACTAGCATCCAGAGTGGCTTTACCGATATATGCGGCCGCATCCCTAATATGGCCGATCAGTGACACCTGATCCTCTGGAAATTCCAAGGAGTCCTCAAGTGCATCGGCCCAACTCTCTATAGCCTAAGCTACCCAGGAGATAGCCATGGATGGGCGGGCAACAGCTCCTGAAAGAGAGTATATAAACTTCAGGTAAGCCTCCACCCTCCTATCTGTAGGATCCTTTAAGGAAGAAATGGACAGCATAGGTAACGTTGCCCTTTTAATTAACCGTGTAACGTGTGAATCCACTGCAGGGGGAGATTCCCAATTCTACAATGAGCCTCCGGAAATCGGTAACAGGAGGTCAAACTTTTCTGAGGTTGATATCTCTTAGCAGGCGATTGCCAGGCATCAGCCATGTGATCCACCAGCTGATCTGACAGAGGGAATACTGCTGAAGTCACCTTCAACTGTTTACACAGGGGGTGTTTGGATTTAAGGGCTGGCTCGTTATCCTCTATAACCAATAAGGATCTGACCGCATGCACCAAGGCAGGAATATTAATCCTAGACTTAGGCTCCGCCACTTGCCGAGGGGAGGCAGGGTTAGAGGCATCAGCCACATATCCGTCATCAGAAGACATCTCAGACTCTGATAGTTGTGTGGACTAAGATGACAACACAGGACGCTTAGCTGGTCTAACGGACTTCTCACTCTGCATCATGATCTGAAGAAGAGTAGAGGTCGCTACCAGACTCTGTACTGAGTTAGAGAAAACATCCACCCACGGTGGAGGTCCACCCTGTGGTAATCCCATATAGAGGGAATGACCGCCAGCTGTGGTACAGGAGGGGTCTGCATAACTAGTGGTAGTCCCTGTGAGGGAGGGACGAATTGCTGTGGAACCCCCATAGAAGGAAAAACAGCCAGAACCGCCAGGCGGTCCACAATAGAGGCCAGCATATGTGAAAAAGTCGCCCAAGGTGGCTCCTGTACTGATGTCGGGGGGTTGGAGGAACCTGGCGGGTTATAAAACCTCACACATAACCCATGCCAAACCACACCCTCCTCACTGAAAACTGCAGTACATAACCTGCAAGATTGCGGCATGGATACAGGAATGTGATTATTGCCCTTGTCAGACATGTCTGCAGGGTAAAGCGTCGCACAATATTGTATGGAGTACAAAGCATCCTCGAGTATGTATAATTACTAACAGGGAGAAAAATACTGGACCTGTCTTATGCTTAGGTAAGCTGCAGGAACCGGTTGCCTAAATATAGCACCATGCGTACACAACAGTATGTGATAGACCTCACAAATATTGTATTGCATATGGATACCTGTATTAGGGCAAAATGAGAGAAAGGGTATAGACATAAGTGACAGAAAAAAAAACACCGATAACGCTAGCACAAGTCACTTACAATGCAGGAAAGACGCTGCAAAGCAGCACTATACTCAACTACACAGATGCATTGTCTGGCAGGAAATAGCGCTGCATACGCTGACCCTGGGGAGAGGTATGCAGGGGGACTGGACCACGTGTTATCCTGGGAGAACTGCGACTGCACCATAGAAAATGGCCGCCGGAAACGTGTCCGGAGGAGGAGAGCAGCTCAGGGAAGCCAGACCGCAGTGGAAAGGCACGCCGAGCTGAGGGGAGGAGCCGTTTAAACAGGAAAGCTGTCTCCCTGGTTGGTTTGGACGCTGGTTTCCCGCGCCAATATGTGGTCCAGTGGAACGCGATGGCTGGAGCCTGCGTCCACACCCAGCACCTCCGGTCTGTCCCCTGAAACCGGAGGTATCGACTGTCATAACATGCGTGTCACCGTGAGCGGCGACCCACCTTACCTGTCCCCTGATGTCCGGGTGCAGGCTGGGTCCTCTCCGAGGGCCCTGGCTAGCGCTGACCCCGGAAACGCCCGCAGAGATCCCCATATCAGTACTGACGTCGCGGCACCGGAGGGGTGACGGTGTGCAGCGCAGACGTCCCACGGACAGTATGCTGCTGCGCACTCTATACTTTGTAAAAGTAAAATATAGAAAATAAAGAATATAAGCTTTAGGGGCTGAAGAACAGCCCCCCTGCAAAATGGTGACCTGACTCCGGCCGGGCACAAACGAAACGGAGGCGAGGTATAGGGAGAGTGGACCCAATGCATCCTGGGAGCTGAAAGCTTTAACTGCGTGGTGCCCGGATTGGTTCCCATCACCTACACCCCAAGGTCTCCCTGTGGAGCCTGTGGACCCTGAAGAAGAACTATCCGAACACCAGAGGTCTGACCCAGATGTCACAGTCACATGACCATTGGAACGCGGAAAACACTGCTGGAGCCATTGCAGCCATTGGGAGCAGGCAAATCATCTCTGGGCCACCAGGGACGATATGTTGACATTCTAACATAAAGACATTTAATCACTACATGGTGAAAGTCAACATGGTCAATGTCGAATTATCATACGCAATTGTGGGACATGTATGTTGGGATGTTGTATTGATGGGAAAGGGATTTTTGAACTTGCAGATGGGAGGTGCAGGAATGGTTTGCAAACTCGTACATACAGATGTGTAGGAAAGTATGCCTATATATCAGCATAAGCAATGCTACGTTACAGTGTCAGCGGCTGTGATACTGTAACATAGCATTGTCAGATGCAGATACACCCACAGTCACACACAGAATATAGACATGCCGCATATCATATTAATCAGATTGTGTGTCCTATTCGCATAATTTTGAGTATAAAACGCATTTTAAGGGAAAAAGTCGCACAAGACGCTCGCCACTATGAAGTCGCACCACGGCATGGCGTGACTAGAAGGGCTGTTTAATGCGCAGGGGGGCTAGATGTACGAGGACACATCTGTAAAGAGACAGTGAGAGAAGAGTAAAGCAGGAAAAGACATAGTAAAGGTGTGAGGATAGTAGAGAGAAATGTTGAGGGAAAGGAGAGACAGGGAGAGTGTAAAAGACATGGAGATGGGAGATAGAAGGAAAAGGAGGTAAGCAAAGAGAAAGTAATGGAGGGAAGAGTAATAGGGGAGGGAAGGAGTGTATGGGGGGGAAGAGGAGAGTGACAAAGGGACAAGGAGAGAGAAAGAAAAAGGGCACGAAAAAGGGAGAGACAAAGGCAAGGAGAGGGAGAGATTGTAGGAGTAAAAAAAAAACAGGGAGAAGAGCTGTGGAAAGAGAAGGAGGACGGAAACAGAGGGAGGGAGAGCGAAATTAGAGAGAGAGGAGAAATAAACACAGAGCATTCTGTAAGTCACACATAAAACTATATCATACAAAATATTTTCTGCCCCAGACAAGTGTTTTGCTTGTTATACAATGGAGGACCCTTCTGAAAATGACACTTTTTGTGCAGTTTATCATTATGTCACTTTTATAAATACCCCCTGGTTCACTTTTTGCTCTAAACTGATGGAATCACACAAATTGGTGAAGGAATTATGCAAATATGGATGGAATTTAGCCATCTCATGTCTTCCTTTATACAGGTTGAGTGATTTCTCAAAGATATTGTGTTCAGTTACAAAATCCAGAAGGCTTAATAGAAAAACAATTTCAGCCAAATCAGAACTAATCAACAGCAAAGAATGAAATTAGTCATCTTTCCATGCTGGGATACTAGGGTTAGTGAATTTTCAAGGAAACAAATTTAGTACATTCAGAATGAGTAAACTATCACTCAAAGTGCACCGACTGCCAAAAGTCAAATGCAACAGAAATAGCAATGGAATGTAACTGATCTCCACAAGAAAAAAACTAAAATTAAAATGTCACCAAAACAAACAAAACTATCTAAAAATAATAATGAAAAGAAATATTCTGAATTTCACTAGCTAAATCATGCCAAGTAATCTGTTAGATAAGTATACAGATGTGTTAACTTTTATTTAATAGGACTTTTTTTTTCACTTTTTTGCTTTAAAAAATACAGCACTTGTAGTTTTATCCGTCAAATGTTCTTAATTAGTTCATGCTCCCCTACGGCATTTACTGAGTACATTACTTTACCTTTCTGGATTCCTATTGTTTTTTTCAACAAGGCTGTTATATTATCAAGGCAGTACATTGCAATTACATACACCACAGTTCAGCTCTGTTCAAAATCTTAAATATAGTATACAGAACCAAATCTATGACGTATACTCCATGCACGTGTATTAAACCTATATGTATTAAACATTTATGCAATGATGATGATTACCTTTACTGTACGTTCTCCTTCACACACGAGAAAGGCTTCATGAATATACACATTATAGTATTATATGTATACATACTTTTTCCAATGCCAATTTATTTGCAAATGTATTATAAAGGTGAGCATATCTCAAAAGCTGACTTGAATCAGATCAAGACCCTCTCTCACATCTACCATCCTTTTATTTGGCAAATGCTTTAAAGGAGAATGAAGCTAAAAATTTGACAGCGACCAACCTTAGGAAGCGCTTTCTCTTCTTAGCAGAATCCTCCGGGGTCTTGAAGTTTTTGTCGAGTTTCTTCTCCGGTGTCTGCAACAGAATCTGTGCAGTTTTCAACCAGTCACTTGCTGATTTCCCAGAAGATGGAATAACATTTTCTCCACCTATTGAAATGTCATGTCTGGTCGCTGGTAAAGTAGGTTCATCTGGTGGTTCATCAGACAAATATTCAACAATGTCGATGGCCTAGAATACAAAAGCAAAAATTACAGCACACAAAACTAGTGTCGTGATGAGAAATGTGAACACCAAGTTGAATCCATTATATGCCATTTACAAATAAGAAAAAATAATAAAAGTAATCAAAGACTGATTTGTTGTCAGAGGCTTAGGAATGTACAACACTGCATATGAAGAAAATCTAAACAAATAGCAGAATTATTCACCACTTAATAAAATTCAATCACAAAAGTATGGCGGAATAAATAAAAGATAACTTGCCATGAAACACTTGTTCCTGCAGTAAATAGGATCAGCTATTACTAGTCATTCTGCAGATCTTCCCTACAGTTCTATGGGCCAAATTTTATCAGGCACGACAACAATAAGTTTGCGCGGGTGTAAACTTATCGCGCTGTTCGTCCGAATGTGTCACTTATAGCGTCTTTGCAAGCTCCTATTTTTTGCGCACTCCTTTTGCAAAAGTCGCAAGTGTGCAAAGGGTTTGGGGGTTCTTAAATTGTGTCAAATGGCTGTTATATGCAGTTTTTTCTCTTACTGTGAAAAAATTATAGAAAGCAATATTTTTTTGGACAAAATAAATGCTGTAGTTAAATATGGGTGTTAAGTATATTGTTGTATCATTAAACGGCATTTAAAAAATAATTTAAAATACACCTGTCACTTGCACCTGCAATGTTTAAAACACCTGTCACATACACTTTTTACCCCAAAAATGACATGTCATTATTAGCCAAATTAAGATAAATTAAAAAATACTTCTTGCCTAACAATTCATTAAGGAAAGTGTCTCAGTGGTTCTGAACCCAGTCCTACATTTGAAGCCAAAAATAAGGGTTTTCACCTGCTCAGTAGGTGGTGAAAAGTTTTTACAGCAAATCCTACGGAGAATTTGCACCCGTGAAGAGTTGCGGCTAATAGGATTGCGCGATATGTCTAAATTCACACAAAAAAGCCGTTTTTTTCTCAGGAATGCGGTTTATCCTGGCAAATAGAAGATGGCCCTTAGAGGTAAATAAAGAGGTGATATTTAAATGTACCAGTAGGAGTACTTGGTACATAATCAAACATCATTCACTAGGAATTTTTTTTTCTCATATCGCAGTTAATTTCATTAATTTATACTCTAAAAGAAAAAAAAAAAAACAGTCTTTCATTGTTACAGAGGTCACGCTGTCACAGCGCAAAGTATGACACAGAACGCAACAAATACATGAATCAAAAAATATATTCGCTTAATTACCATACATGCAATTCTATTCAGTGTATGTAATGTAGTTACCGTTATAAAAATTTCTAATAATGATCATAATCAATAAAATATAATTTATATATTTCACCCCATAGTTCTGGGCATAGAATATACAACTGTATAATGTACATCGAATTAAGTAATTGGAAATTAGTTTAGAAATATAGAAATTAGTGTGTTTGGATCTAGCACTAATTGTCAAATGCATGGATTCAATTTTTGTATGTTTTAGAGGGCACTTGTGGAAAGAGCACAGTATTAGCGTAACCAAAGAGATCCTTTGAATTTCAGTATTAACATTATGTGAATGACACAAATTTATGCATCCTCTCCTGATCTTTCACTGTCTGTGTTGGCACATGTTACTGAATGTCTTTCTGCCCAATCTATCTAGATGTCCTCTCGCTACCTCACACTGAATCTTTCAAAACATGGTACTATAAATCTTTTCAACATTCCACAGAAGCTAATTACAGTACCTGACATCTCTTATTTCTGTTGGCAACATGACAAACACCGACCTTGCTGCATAGGTGTCATTTTTGTTTCAGAACATTCCTTTTTCCCCACATCCAATATGTACATTGTTACATAGATTTAAGAAATATTTCTTCTTCAGGATCCATAGAGGTGGTTGGAGAGATCCGGGCAGCAAACAGTCAAAGCTTTGGCTCCCAGGCTGCACCAGCCCTCCTCCATATATACCCCACCCCCAGCCAGGCAGTTTTTAGTTTGGTGCCAGCAGGACCAGTCACACCTTTAGACAGGGGGACTGCTTAGGCAGCCCCAAGCTTAATTTTTATGAGTTGTTTTTTTTATCTGAGCAAGCAGCAAGGCGTCCTAATGGGAGCCTGTGCTGCTGCTCCAGCTACCTCGGCCGGCGCCGCAACGCTGGTGAGTGGTCCGGTGATTACGGCGAGCCAGTGGGGCTCTGCTAACCGCCCCACTGGGGACCCAGGGCTGCAGCCGGATGGAGAACAGTTAAGGCCTTACCTCCGGCAGTGGAGTCCTGCTGGAGGACGTTGCAGTGGGGCGACACTCCCCCACTAGACCACTGGGGCAATTAAAAGCTGGCGTCGGTGACCATAAAGAGGCCAGCGGCACCCGGCGGTTGATGCAGCAGCGGGGAGGTAGGCTCTCCCCCAACAGCTCCTGCCCCAGCCCAGAGCGTGATCAATCACAAGAGGTTTCCCACCTCTGAACTGCTCCTCCTCCTCACCCTCCTTCCTATATGAGATGCTCAGCAGCCATTAATCAGGGCTTTTCTGAAGCTACAGGTCTCAGGAGATTTGGGTCCAGTCTCCTTGTATACATACCTCTCCTGGGGCCAGGTTATTCAGCGCACAAATCCTACCAGCCCTTTGAGGCTTGAGTAGTTGGTTCAGTGACCACTATTAGTATATTTATATGCAGTGTATGTGACTTGTGCTAGATCTGCTGTTGTGATATACTGTCTTAAAACTTTCTGACTGTCAGTTATATCTATCCCTACTGCTCTTGTTTAACCCTCAACTACCAGGTGTCTAGGGGTTCATTATTACTTCACATTTACTTGTATTTGTGAGTGCCACTCTGCGTTACTAGCCATACACTTATTGTGTGCTGCTGGCAGGTTATTGCTATGCCTTCTAAGGGTAAACAGCAGCCTGTGGCCCCTGTCCTGGTTACTTGCAGATCCTGTTCAACGGGCTTGTCCCTCAGGATCTTGTGCAGGATGGTGTGTTATTTGTTATGTACCACCTCCCCAGTCCCTGTTCAGGAGCCACCTGGGGTGTCCTCCTTATCCAAGGTTACGACACAGCTATTGGACTGCTTATCAGCCCCCACGCTGCCTCACACAATGGGTACCCACAGCTATTACAGCCTACTTTGTCTGTACCCCCTATGCATCCTCCTTGGATGGATGTTTATGCCCAATCAGTTCAGAATATGGCTCAAATGTCTGCCGCCTATCAGCAAAAGGCAGACAGTTAGCCACCAAAGCACATAGGCGGACTGAATCATCCTCTCAGTCCACCCGGCTTTCGGATTCTGACACATCATATGGAGAAGGCAGATGATGCACAAGGTTCTCTCTCCGGGTCACACCCGGGCGAGGAGAACAATCATTCAACAGTGGATGTCCCTTCTTTAGTGAGAGCGGTTAGATCATGAATATAGAGGATGATGAACCAGCCCCTAAGCCTAAAACTCTGATGTTTAAACGTCAAAAGGTGGTTAAGGCTGAATTCTTTCAAATCGGACCAGGTCACTGAGCTCATGAGGGAAGCTTGGGGTACTCCTGGCAAACGGTTCCAGGTCCCAAATAGACTAGCGTCTTTTTACCCTCTCCCTACTAGTGTACTAAGAAGGGGAGTCCCTTCTACTGTTGATTCACATGTGTATGCTTAGAAGCTCTACGCTGCCATTACCATCTACATCCTCCCTTAAGAATGCCACGGATAGAAAACTGGAAACTTGTCTCAAGTCAGTCTACTTGCTTTCTGGCGCTATCACCAGGCTGGCTATGGCAGCGGCCTGGGTGGCTAAGGCTATCGAAGGATGGGCAGAGGCACTGGAAGAGAGCCTGCCATCAGACGCTACCAGGAAACAACTGGCTACATCTCCCATATTCAGGAAGCAGCCTCTTATTTGGGAGAAGCTGCATTGGATACTGGATTTCTTGCCACTAGAAGGTGCCCATACAGGGTGCGATAGGCACCTTGCGTTAAGACTTGCGATCTGACCGCCGACATATCGGGCGGTCCCCACACACGGAGCGATCCGCTGCCGACATTCCCCTCCCCCCTGCGTGCATAGCCCTGCATAGGATTGTACATCGCATCCCCAGATCAGGAGGTGCGATGTACGACCCCACGGGAGCGCACACTATCCGATATCATGCCCACACACACAGTACAATACAGTGTTTAAAACCATACAATCAATTGTCATTTGCTCCCATACATTACCAGATTTTCATTCCAACTAGCCAGATTGGACAGATAATTGTACAGTGTATGCCCAAGCATTAGCCTAGGCTGCCTCTTCTCGGTCCTTTCCCAGGCAGTCTAGCTCTCACAAGACCACCAAGCCGCAATCCAAGCAGTCTGTGTCGACCAGACAGACATGCAGCTTCCAAGTCTGACGACAAACCCTCCGCCAGGCTTCCTCCTGGGTGATCCCAGGGTGGGAGGCCGACTTCTTCAATTTTCAGTCTCATTGTGTCAAAAAACAACAACAACAACAGACGCCTGTGTCTGAGAAATGGTCTCTCAGGGGTACGCCCTCACTTCCTGAGGCGTCCTCCCCTGCAATTTTTTTGTACAGGTCCCCCATCAGACCCTATCAAGGCCCTGGCTCACCAGGAAGCCATTCACTCCCTGCTGCGTTCAGGTGTGATAATACCGGTTCCTTCAGCTCAGTGAGGAACTGGTTTTTATTGCACTCTCTTTTTGATTCAGAAGCTGAATGGGTCTCATCGGCCTATTCTGAATCTCAAATCCCTCAACAAATTTATCTGAGTGCCCAAGTTCCGCATGGAAACTCTACGATCAATTGTCCTGGTATTGGAGCCTGGGAATTTCATGGTTTCTCTGGACAGTCAGGATGCATAACTGCATGTACCTACGGTTTGCTGTCCTGCAGAAATATCACCAGTTTTGGGCACTGCACTTTGGTCTGGTAACAACCCTTCGGATCTTTACCAAAATCATGGCAGCTATGGCGGCCTACCTCAGGTGCCAGGGAGTCAGAATCCTGCCATACCTAGACGACCTCTTAATCTTGACACATTCCCTGGTTGTGTTACAACGCAATATCAAGCTGAACGTGGACTGCCTGCAAGCACACGGCCGGCACAGCAGATGGTACAGTCAGGACATACACGCTGGAAAGTGGGCTCTCCACCCGGATGTCTGTCAACTCCTGGTGGACAAACGGGGCCTCATGGCCTCCCGTCACAACCACAAGGTCCCCAGGTACGGGTTCAGGACCAGAGACCCCTCAGTCCCCTTCGTGGACGCACTGGCAGTGAGGTGGGACTTCAATCTCGCATACCTCTTTCCTCTGATCTCCCTCCTCTTTCCGAAAATTCAAGCAAGAAGGTAGCACGGACATATTAATAGCCCCAGCCTGGCCCAGGCGACATTGGTTCACCGACCTACGGAGTCTCTCCATAGACACTCCTTTTCCACTTCCTCTACGGCAGGATCTACTAGCACAGGGTCCTTGTCTGCACTCGGACCTACCTCGTCTGTCTTGGATGGCAAAGCTCTTGAGTCATCCCTCTTAAGCCAATGGTTTTTCTCGCTCTGTGGTTTAGACGATGCTCAGGGCGCGTAAGCCTGCCTGCATCTATTACAGAGTTTGGTACTCTTACTTCCAATGGTGCTCCCCCACAGGCTATGACAATACAGTTTTTAGGGTCTCCCGGGTGCTTGCCTTTCACCATGCTGGGTTAGACCTCAGCCTCCGCCAGGCCTCTCTGAGAGTTCAGGTTTCTGCTCTGTCTATTTGGTTCCAGCGAAGGATCGCTTCCCTGCCTGAAGTTAGAACATTCTTTCAGGGTGTCCTCCGCCTTCAACCTCCTTTTGTCCCTCCGATGACTCCATGGGATTTGTCCTTGGTTCTCCGGGCTCTACAGGCTCCTCCTTGTGCTCTTGAAATCAGATTCTCTCTGATTTGTACGGCTTTCACAAGCGAGGCTGGCCAGTAAACAGACTCTGGCTCGTTGACTCCGCATGACAATCTCAGGCCTAAACGCAAGCTGATCCTCCTGTTCCAAACAGGGTTACAGCACATTCTACTTGGTCTGTGGGACCCTAGTGGGCGGTTCAACGTGGCTCTTCTGCTGAACAATTGTGCAAGGTGGCAACGTGGTCCTCTGTCCACACTTTTCTCAGGTTCTACGCCTTTGACAACTTTGCCTCTCAGGATGCTTCCTTTGGGCGTCGGATTCTCCTTTCTGCTCAGGAGCGTCGCCACCCTTAGGGGAAACTGGTATGGGTCATTCCCATGGTATCCTGTGGATTCCCTATGAACTCTGAAGAGGAAATTAAGAGTTATGGTAGACTTACTTTTATTTCTTCGAAGGACACCCACCCTGACACACCTGGCCTTATTGGGTATTTTTTCTCTTGATCACTGATTTTTTCATTTTCTGGGAGAGGATTTCTTCATCTTCTGGGAGAGGTTTTCTTCAGTGTACTGGTCTTCCTTCTCCTCTTTCCTGCTCCTGCCTTGTTTACAAAACTGTCTGCCTGTGGCTGGGGTATATGTAGATGAGGACTGGTGCATCCTGGGAGCTAAAGCTTTGACTGTTTGGGGACCGGATCTCTCCAACCACACACACCCCATGGTATCCCTGTGGATCCTATAGACTTCAAAGAAATATAGAGTTAACAAAGGTAAGTCTACCATAACTCTTAATATCCAAAATACACAAATATCTTACTGAAGACACTGCAAAATCTCCCAAACTGAATATTACAATTTCTAGACTTCCTGCATTCATTATTTCACTTTACAATCTACTTTAAATCCAGTGGCTAGACTAACATTCCTCACAAAACATTCTACTACTACAGCTCTGGGGGGTGCGAGTCATCACGACAATGGCCGCACTTGATGACACCCTCAACTTTCTCAAAAATGTGCACAGCCCCACAGGGCTGTGTACAAAATTGAGCGAGTTCAGCCTGAAAGAGGGCCGTGAGGGGTGCCAGATGCGGTGCCGTTGCCGACGTTTGGCAACGGCAAAACGCACCCAATTTGCACACCCTCGTGGATAATTTGATTGCCCCCTTTGATTGGTTTCCTGTACTTTACTGAATACAAATATTTCTAGTAACATATTAACCAATTTACAAAAGTGCACCAAGTCTCCTCTCCCAACTCATCACCTCTGCTCTTCTCACCATACATAAAAATGGAAATAGCAAACCTAGTTAATAAACCCAGCATGGCCTGCACACAGGACTTAATCTAGCAGTTAGATGTACAGAATTATCCGTATATCTTTTTCTTCTGTATTATAATACTTTAGAGAAAATAGCACTTATTGGAGTGACAATCAAGCACCACACACACATGTTGAATTTGGAGTCAGAACGCAGTATACAAATAGCATCTAGATCCTAGATGTTTCAATGTGCGGTTTTACTAGATACCAAAACGCCAGATCTCAAACCTGGTGATATTGAGGCCTTTGAACGATATAAATAATGCAATATATTAGCAGGGGCTTGCAAATCTAAAGACTGAACCTGTAGTATCTGAGAGTAAGGGATACACTGACAAGTATAGGGAGGCTTTAACATCTGTGCGGCCATTCCAATATACTTTTGTGAATGCCTGAAGGTACAAAGTTCCAGAATACCATAACGAAGTGCTATTGGAAGTCCTGTATCCCTGTTCTCTTCCTTGCCTCCGAGGACTGTGTATTCAAATTTTCCAAGAACAAATACCTGTAAAGACCAAGTGGTCATTTTGCTCTCACTGGCTAAGGGTAAAATAAACTCTTGGATGGCATCAGAAGACTCCAGAATCCATAAATTGATTGCCATAGGTAATTAGACCATTGGGTATGAGCGCATTGTCTACGATTGCAGTAACTAATTAAATATGGCCAAACATGGTCAAAATTGGCAGAATTCCAATAATTTATAAAGTGCCAACATACAAAACAGTGCTGTACATTACACATATGACATGAAAAATATGGCAAAGATGAGTTTACAATCTAAGGTGTGGGGAAAAATATGCAGGGCCGAAACTAGGGTAGTGCGACCAGTGCCATGGCACAGGCACCGCAGGGCACGGGGTGCTATCTGAGCCTGTCAATTTTCCTGTTTATTATCATTCTCACTTGTAGCTTCCTCTTCTTTTATCCACAGCATCTCCTGGCCTCCCCTATCTCTTCCCTGGCCTTTCCCCATGAGGCCACAGCCCTTTTTCATCTTATTTTCCTATTTAAAAAAAAAAAGGGGGGGGGGGGGGGCGGGCGGCACCAATGCTCTCTCTGGCACAGGGCACCAAAAAGTCTAGTTACGGCTCTGACAATATGTAAGGCAGTAGAATAACAATTTATAGCTGTAGATGGAAAAAGTGTTTGTGGCTACTATAAGAAGAATTATCAGCCGCCAATATTAAAATGTCATGGGTAATAGGCATTTATAATTAGCTTCTGGTGGTACAGTTGGATCAAGGAAAGACAGTGTAAAATGGGGACATGGACTGAACTATCATTTGTATAAATCATTTGCCATTTAAAATCATGCTAACACAAGGGGAATAGGCCTTGAGTCCTTACTTCCGTAAAGATAGGCCAATTAAATGGGACTACGGTCTGTAACAGGAGTATTTACAATGAAGGCATAGTGAAGCTCTAAGCAATGAGCTGCCTGGCAATGCTTAAGGATCAGATAGCTTAGTAGTTTGCTCTGACATAAGGTAATTTCAAGGAAAGGATTAATGGCAAGCAATATATCGGTGCTAGCACTATGTTAATTGCTAGGTTGAGCAGGAGAAAGTCCACCTAAAAAGCTACACTAGTGGTGCATGCAGAGGAATAGTGTGGAGCCGTGGCACCTGGGGGAAGTGTGGAGTCTTGGCACCCCCCGGTACTGAGGTGCTCACAGGGAGGGATAGTGATCTGCATTTGGTAGCAAGTTCAAGTGATAGGAAAAATTTGCAATGGCATTGTCAGATAAGGGCATGAAGGGCACACTGGGGAAATACAAATTGTAGGAGCCCAGGAAACCGTGCAACACATTTCTAATAGTCCTATTATTTCAGCATGTAATTTGCTTCCTCTGCTATCTGATTGTAGGCTTTCAAAACTATAACTTATGCATTGCATATTGTGATCCTCACACAATAGCGGCCATACAGTGAACATGCAAACAATCTGACAACATGCACTGGTAGGATGAACCGTCCTGTCAGTCAACTCCCCTCAGTGACCTCCTCCTATCATACCTTGCCATGCACTGTGCAAAATGTAACCTCCTGCACACATAGCAGTCACCAATTGTCATACACAGTACTCGCTCATTGCCACACACAGTAATCACAAATTGTCACACACAGCAGTCACCCATTGTTGCACACAAACAGCAGTCACCCATTATCATACATAGTCATCTATTATACACCCAGCAGTCACCTGTTGTCACACCCACAGACAGTATTGACCCATTGTGACACCCAGCAGTCACCCACTCTCACACACACAGTAGTCACCCACTGTCACAACTAGCGGTCACCATTGTCACACACACTGCCCCCACACCTCTGCTCTCATCTAGCGCCACCTCACAGGCTTTGTGTAACTGTCGGTGATGGCCTCTTTTTCCCTTCCTGTCCCTCAGGATATTCTCAAGGGCTCTGTGGCTGATGCCGAGACCACCTCCCGGGAATCGTACAGTAATTACAATGAATGTAACAGTGCTCAGGGAAGCACAACTTTTCTAGCCATGTTTGAAGAAATGAGGACCAGAGGTCAGGGGGACAGCATGCACATAAAGAGAGCTTTACCTTTGTGTTAATAGAAGTCTGACACATCTCTCCCAAGGTTGCACCCACCCCCTATGTCGTGCCCACCGTCTTACTGTCACCATGTAAGAAACTGCAGATGATCCATTCTGGTGCCCCCACCAACTACTGGCACCCAGAGCACCTGCTCCACTGGCTGTGCCCCTGTGTGCATGAATGTGCAAGTTTTATCCAATTCTCACCATTTCTTTCTATAAAGTATTTTTATTTTTATAGTGAGTTAAGGCCAAGGGACACAGGCAATTTGTTTCTCAGTTACAAATTGCTATGTATAATCAATGCTACCATCCTTGTGAGTGATTAATCACCGTTATGAAAAAACTGCAGGCATACAGATATTTACCACTTTTTTCCCCTACTGCCCCCTACTGTTCAGATCGAAAGAGCATAATGTTTACATTGTGGTACAAGTGCCTTGTCAGTAGTTTGGTCAGTTTTACTTATTTTTTAAGTTGCGGAAAGAAATCACGTATGTACATTGTGCCTTGGTGCTTAGCCCAGTAGTCCATGAGGAAGTGACCCATCAGTAATGAACATGTTAAGCAAGTTATCTTTAGAATGGAAATTCCCAGGTTATCAAGTTTCTTCGAATGGTGAGAGCAGCTCTTATTTTCTAAGTTTACTTTACATTTATCAAGGGCATGCCATGAGTAGCTATCCTCTCCTTTTGTCAAGGTAAAGTTCCACTTCATGTACACACTGCTGTTTGACTTACAATGTAATGGACTAAACGTAATTTTTTCCTCTAGTCTCTCCTCCTTAAGTGACCTTATGTAAGAGGACATACATTGAATGCAACAATGAAATATCAAATGCACAGACAGAACAGAGCCAGTGAGCATGACTTAACAGATTTAGAAGAGAGGTCTCAATTTTCTGATCCTTTTACAACAATACTTCCATGATCTACATTAATCGTATTAAAGTACCAATGTGGAAACCCTACCACTAATGTGTGTGTAAAATGAAACTCAATAAAAGACAACTTGAAAGGTACAACTTGAATGGAACATTGCATATCCCAATAATTGCCAAGTATATGTGAGCCAAGTTCTTGCAATTATACATTATCTAAAATACTGAATGCAAAGCTTTCCAATCGTTCTCACCATGTCCAACACACAAAAATCAGTCCAATAGCTAGCTGTAATAAAGGGGACATCAGGCCAAATGTAACAGCCTGAGGGTTGTGGCAATTGCTGAGATTTATACAACTGAGCTGCAAGATTTATAAAGCGGTCATTTTTTTAATATGAAACCAAGATATTGCCATGTCAAGAGATTCCCAAATATGACAATGAGTTCAGAGTACTCCAATGACCTCCACAGTCGAAGGATCTCAATCCAAAAGAGCACCTCTGGAATGTGAAGTAATGGTAGAATAACAGCATGAATATGCAGCGGACAAATCAGCAGCAGTTATGTGATGTTATCATGGCGACCAGTCACTCTCAATGAATGTTTACACTTTCCTGACGAAGGACACTAAGGGCCATAAAAGCTTACATTTACAGGTTTTTCCAGTTAGCCATTCAAAATATACTTATAATTTTAATTCCACACAATATAAACCAAAACATGTACTATATCTTGTGTGCAAAGTGTTCTCACAGGCAGCTTCTGCCCAGCACTGGCGTCTCAGCTATGCTGATATTGGGTGTAGTATAAAAGGTCGACATCACAAGGTCGACATGGTCATTAGGTCAACCATCATTCTGCAGACATGTATTTAGGTCGATAGGTTTAAATGGGTGATAGTGTTTCTACATGTTAAATGTCAACATTTCAACTGTTTGTGGGGTATTTTTATTTGTTATTTTGGCCAAACCTTTAAATATCATGAAAAAAATCATGTCGACATTTAGTGTTGACATGTCAAATGTCTAACTTTTGACTATGTCGACCATTTAACCCTGTCTACCTAAAATGGTCTACTTTTTTTATGTCAACATTCACAATGTCTGGGCCATCTGGTGTCATCCTTCTGAAAACAACCTTTTTATTGTCGACCAATCAACTGGTGTCCCTGCTCTCTGTATTTTTACATGCAGGTTTTTACGAGATGATGTATTTTTTACACTGCTCATACACATACTGGTATAGTAACTGACTACTGATACTGGTCCACCCTACAGAGATGGTGTGCACAGAAGTCCAATTTGTGGCTTAACTGCATGCTGCGAGAGCCAAGCTTGCTTATAAGAGCAGAGAGTGTGCTTTGTTAGGTTGACTGGGAATTGCCAATCTCTCTTCACATCCAGGCCCAAGCCTAATAGCAGCCCTGCAGTATCGATAGTTCCACCACGGTTTTGTAGCTGTAGAAATTCTATCACCCTGTTCTGCATCAGAATAACTGATGTTCTTAGGTGTTCTCAGTTGCACTAGTATTACTTAAACTACTAATGTTGATATGGATGTGTCCTCATACAGCTACCCTCCTTGTGCGTTAAAAAGCCTTCTAGTCGCGCCATGCCGTGGAGTGACTCTGTAGCGATAAGTCTTCTTGTGCAACTTTTTCCCTTCCAATGAGTCTTATTCGCACAGAGACGTGAAAGATCGCACAAGCAGCTTCTGCTGATTAAAATGATATGTGGCATGTATATAGTCTATGTTCGACTGCGGGTGTATCTGCATGCGAAATGCTACATTAGTATCAGCGGCTGTGACAGTGTAACGTAGTAATTCACACAGAATAAAGGCATGCAGCATGTCATTTTAATCAGCAGAAGTAGCTTGTGCGAACTAGAAGACCCACAAGAGTGCCCCTCTTAACACTACAAAAGAGCTAGAGGGAGTCCTACACTAAACTAGGCACCTATTCTATGACTTTTGACACTTTAGTGTATATTGAGAAAGATCCCACCAACATGATTGGACACACTTGATCAGTACCATGAATTATATCCCAACAAACGCACACCTAACGCCTGATCTATTTCCAACTGTGATCAAAACCTCATCACAAAGCCACAGCTGAATCACTCCATAAATGTAAACAACAACATCTCTCACAGACACGGCTGACAGAAAATGAACACATCAATGCCTCACTAAAAAGCCAATTTCTGTAAATTTCAATAAATGAACATGTACAGCAGATCAGAAGATGCAACGGATGAGGTAGGGATCGCGCAATCACACGTATACACACTGAGCGATGTGGCCCGATATATATCGATCTCATTCTCGTCGGAAAGATATATTGCCCGATATATCGCTTAATGTGCATGCACCTTAGCAGTGGCCTTTAGTGTTCGACTGTTTAAACAGCCTATTCTGACTGTTCAAGATAAATAGGCTGAGAGAGCGATCAGATATAGTAAACAATTTAATAGCAATGTGACCTTAATCAGTAATAATGATTGAAAAAAAGTATAAGTTTAAAAGGTACAAAAAAATACATATTCGATTAATATAATACATCCACTGGTAATCTCATATTCATAGAGGAGTCGGATAAACTCTGCTGAATGTTACATAGAATGCAATAGATGGACAATGTAGTAAAATGTAGCAATATTCTGCGGGAGTAGCAGATTGTGACAATTTTGTTGCAATATATAATAGTAACTCCTCAAAATGCTGACTTATGCTTGGTATACACTGGCTGACATATCAGCCGTTCAATTGAACGGCCGATATATCGTGTGCACATCAGCCAGTGTGTACCAGCGATGTCTGTGAACAACGTCGTTCAGACATATCAGGTCTGCAGATATTATTGGTGCATCGTGCGGTGTGTAAAAGCGGTCAGCTGATCACCTGTACACTTGCTGCACAGGCCTGTGCTGATTGACAGCTCAACTGGGCAAGCAAATGTAAATGCTCGCCCAGTTGTGACATCAGGCACGATGAATCGAGCAGTCTGTATGCAGAACATATAATTTTCAGACTATTCAGAACATATCTGTAGATCAGTTTAAGGTGCACACTTGAAGGTGGTTCAATTGTTTTCTCCGGCGGCGGCAGAGTCCTGTGCGCCCAACGGTGTAATTCACTTGTTGCACCATTAAGGCGCAAACAGGCGACGGCATTTCTGCTTCTCTCCTCTTAGGGAGGTGAGCAAAAATATGCGATAAATCCTAGTTTTTGGCGCCCTAACCTGGACTTTAGACAGATTTCGCTGTTTTATGCAACTAAATCCAATTTAATCACACACGAAGAGCGCTACAATTAATGGACGCCCAAAACAATTTCATTGCAACAGTAGGCACCCATTAAATACCGCAACATTAAAAAAACAACTGAATCTCCCCTTTAAGCTGGGTAAACACTAGACAATGTCGTCCGACATATCGGGCACATTATTTAGTGTATACCCACTATGCGTGCTTCTGCGGGTCGTTCTTTGGGTACGTTCCATCGGCTTGAATGCACGGCCAATGGAGCGACCCAGCTGCCAACGCCAGCAAGGTCAATGGTGCAGGTGACTTACATTTTGGACGGTCATTCATCGGATCGTGCAGTGTGTACCGACCACCCGATAAATCGTTGATCGGCACCGTTGTCCGTCGTATTGGCGGGTCGCTAATTGTGCACCCAGCCTTGCAGTCTGTAGTTGTGCACCTATTCGAATTACAGATTTTCCAGAGGCACCTAGTTGTTACTCCACATTTGTTATTTAACTGTTTTATTCACTTACACTGTAAACCAGTTAAATGTTTATTCATTAAAAATAATTCAAATTAAGCAGCCTATCCTATTTATCTCCTATTCTGTATATATTTCACCATACATAATCTCCACGTAGAACTATTTTGTCACAACAGGGACCATTTTATAAGATAGATATACCACTCTAGGGTGTGAGGTTGAGCTCTTATTTATTCACTTTATTTTTATCAATCAACAAAATGCAAACCATTAACACTTCTGTTTTTTAAAGCATTCTTATGGTGCAATATTTTTTCCACACCTGCCTATACACACACATGTATTTATATATATATATATATATATATATATATATATATATACATATACATATATATATATATATATATATATATATATATATATATATATATAGTGTTCACTCTAGGTCCGGCAACAGGCAGGGGCCGGACCCAGAGCTAGGGCACTTCTAAGGCTAGGGCCTTCGGCGCGCGCATCCGAAAAGGGGTCTTGGCCAATGAAAAGGGGGCATGTCTTTATTACGCGTCCCCTTTTCATCACTCTAGGGGGGCGCGCCCGGCACTTACGGACATGCCAGGCAGTCCCCAAGTGCTGTGGTCACCAGCGGTGACCGCCGCTCTGCCGTTTTCCCCACCCTACGACCAGCGGGTGGAGGACAGAACCCGCACGCTGTTTCAGCGTGCGCCGCGCTGAAGGGCAGGGTGCTTTCTGCCTTTAAGAATTATGGCAGGGCGTGGCACCCCACTGAAACAACCTACGGAAACGCTATCTATACATACATATACACATTATAATATATAAACAAATCCCATACATATGTTCACACACGCATATGTGTTATTTATTAGTGTTCCCACCAGAATTGGGGTGGAGGGGCGAACGCAACGTCACTGTTGGGGCTGGACGACCCTGCCGACCTCAATATTAGGGGCGTGCCCAGCCAGCAGCGTCATTAACGGGAGCGTGCCCAACACCTAGGGAGGTCTGGGGCTTCTCCCAAGCTCTCCCTTAGTGTGAATAGATCCGTGCGCATGCGGCAGAATGGCAGCGGCCAGGCTGTTTTAGCAGGGCACCGTAAAAGGGCAGGGCGCATTTTGCTAAACAGCCTAGAGTAAACACTATATATAAATATATTTAAGCTATTGTTAACATTGCTTTAGTCAGGAGTCATTATGACATATGTATGAATAAAAAAAGTCAATTAAAAAAAAAAGAAAAAAAAAAAAAAAAACACTCTTCCAGGGTGACCTGTTGCCCGGAATCGGTCTGTAATACCGCCGGCCGCATGGCCAGCAGTTCAAATCCCGGCAGTATCAGGCCGACAGAAGAAGAGATCCGGGCAGCGGCAGCCCGACAGCGCTAGAAAACCCAATCGTCCCCAGGTAAATACTGACTAACCTAACCTACCTCCCTAACCCTCCCTTAGGGGTGCCTAACCCTAACCTCCCTCCCAAGTGCCTAACCCCCCTTCCCCGCTGCCTTAACCTAAGTCTCCCGGGGGGGTGCCTAACCCTAACCTCCCACCGGGGCTGCATAACCCTAACCCCCCCTTCCCCTAGCCTAACCCTCCCGGGGGGGGGGTTGCCTAACCCCAGGTCCCCCCCGGGAGCCCTAAACCTAACAGTCCCCCCCCCCGCAGCTGTCCGCTCGCGGCGCCCGGCATTCCTTCGATCGGGTGTCGGTCTCCCGGCGTAGGGATAATGACAGGCGTCTAGATTTTAAACGCCTGTCATATAACCCTAGTCGGGGGATTGAGGAGTCGGGAAACCGGCGGTCAGTATTGCGGCCGCCGGCTTCCTAAACGTATACCCTGTTACCCAGGCCTAAACATGCTCAATCTCATCTACAAATCATTGACACAATTCTAAGACACTTTAGAATAAATCTTAAGTGATACAGAATAATCATCATTACAATATTCAGAATGTTGACATGGACTTTAGGTTGACAACCTATATTTCAACATGATTAAAATGACTAACCCTAAACCTAACTAACTATAAGCAAATAATGTATGTCTACATGCTAAATATCAACAATACGAATGTCAATATTTTAAGTCGACAGCCAGAACCGGTCGACCTTCTAACGTGGAAATTCAATGAATTACAGAGCGGGAGCTATTCAATTAGCAGGGATTACCCCACGCGCGAGTCCCCGCAGTCGGACTGAACCTCGCAACTCATGGAAGTGCGAGGTAAAGTCCATGGAGAAAACACCAAATCGGACTCGTGCGCAGTGGAAAACCCCATTGATTCTGCAGTTTACGTGAAATAAGTGTGTTTCCGCGCGTGAGCCCCAATTTTTTAGCACTGGAAAAAGGCTATTTAATGGAATGGCCTTTCCCCATGCCGCTGGCATTTTGGCCGGCAATTAGCTGCGGGGTAAATTCCGCGGCTAATTAAATACCCCCTATGTGTCCTTCAAAACTACACAGCATTTCCCTCAGCTTAAAGTATGCTTTGATGCTATGCAACATTTCCAGCTTTACAACACGGTGCTTGACCAGTGGTGTAACTAAAGAGGGGGTCGGATGTGGTACGTGCTCTGTGCGCCGTCGATCCAGGTCAGTGGTTAGTGTGTAGTGCGGTCCACACTACAAAGTAAATCAAACACACCGCCGCTGGTGCCTGGTAGTACACTCTTACTACCCGGCGGAGGTGTGTTTGTTTTAGCAGCCAATGAGAGACTCTCATTGGCTGCTGTAGCCAGGGTCGGAGCTCACTCATGAGCTCCGGCTCTCACACTGGGTGAAGGGAGAGATGTCATGACCTCTCTCCCATACTGCCGAGCGGGAGGACGAATGAGCGGACAGCGGATGCCGCAGGAGCGGGGATTCCGGTAAGTATAATTTTGTTTGTATGTGTGTATCTGTGTATTTAATGTGTAAAAGGCACTACTACTGGGAGAACTATATAAGGGGCACTGCGAAAGGGGCACTACTGGGGGGGGCACTGTATATTGGGCACTACTGGGGTTACTATATAAGGGGTCTAAACTGGGGGCACTGTATGACGGGCACTGCACAGGGGGCACTATATAAGGACCTTACGATATGATGCTGCACAACACCTGCAGGAAGCCGGCGCTCGGAATCCAGGTGGTCAGAATCCAGATGCCGGCATCCTGACCAGCTTACCATCCCGACAGCCGTGAGTCCCGATTTTTCGGCGCGGGAAAAAAAAAGAAGGAGTGTTATGGTAAAACTTACCTTTGTTAACTCTCTTTCTTCAAAGTCCATAGGGTCCACAGGGAGACAATGGGGTGTAGGAGGGACCTTCGAGGACCAGACACCAACAACAAAGCGTTTCATTCCCAGAATGCTCCAGGCAACTCAGTTTTATTAACAAGCCCAAGGCAGGAGCAGGAGAGGGGAGAAGGAAAACTGGCACACTGAAGAATCACATACTCACACAGAAAGAAACAAGTGACCAAGAGAACAAACCCATAGAAGCTATAAGAGTCAGGGCGGGTGCTCTGTGGACCCTATGGACTTCGAAGAAAAAAAGTTAAAGGTAAGTTTTACCATAACTCCATTTCTTCTTCAGGGTCCATAGGGCTCCACAGGGAGACAATGGGGATGTTCCAAAGCAGTTGTTCAAGGGCGGGAATGCTCCTGAGCTGATAAGTGAACCCTAAGCCCGAAGGAAGCATCCTGATAGGCAAATGTAATAAAGGCATAAAACCTAAGAAAAGTGTGGGCAGGCGACAAGGTGGCGAGGGACCCACAGAGCAAGTAGAATGAACAGATACTGCAGCCGCCACAGGAAGGCCAGACTGCGTGTAAGCCTGTGAGATAGTCATGCGAATCCATCTGGCCAAGGATTGTTTGTTAGCTGACCATCCCTTCTTGTAGAATCCATATAGGACGAAGAGGGAGTTCAATTTCGTGATGGAAGTAGTACAGTCCACGTAGATCTATTATACCACAGACCACATCCAAAAGAGGCATCCCCTGCCAAGAGGTCTGGTGATTGAAAGGCCGGAACCACAATTTATTTGTTTAGGTGGAAAGGAGAGACCACCTTGGGAAGGAAGTCCGGGCGTGTTCTAAGAACCGCACTGTGCCGATGAAAGATTAAAAAGGATCAGCAGGGGGCGTGGCCTGGCAAGCACTGAAGGCAGACGTGCTTCACAGGGGCTCCTGCCTAATCACTTTTAAAAGTGACTTTTCCTGCCCTCCTTGTGACCCCGCTGGCTCCCCTACACCGGCATTCTACGTGCCCATACTGAGGGAGGGAGTCCGCGGAATCGGAAGGCAATCCGTTTGCCTTTGCGAGTTGCAGCCTTCCCTCCCTCCTGAAGCTGGGGACTCGATTTCGGACCCGTCGCGGCGGTGTCTCCGGGACCGCGCCGCCTATCCCCGCCGATGTGTGGGTGGACGGCTGGTCTTCTCCCCGCATAAGGGACTCCAGGTGATCCCTGCTACCCTACCTCCAACGGCCTGATTCGCTGACATCACCCACCGGGAGCCCCGCATTGCACTCCCGCTCTGCTACATGTGTCGCGGCCTCCTCCGGAGCCCTGTGGTTTAGGTGCTTCCAGATTGCCTTGTCGGCCGCTGCTTCTGAGTGGGGTGCTGTGGCTGCGGCCCTGTGGAGTCCTGCTGATTCCCCCCTGATACCAGGACATCTGTCCCGAAGGTGCCGATCTGGAGGTGGTGAGCTTATATATAGATCTCCCATCAGCTCAATCCCCCCTAAGCCACTCTAATAATACATTCCTGTGGTGCTGCTATATAACCCATCTTCCTAAAGGCTACTATATTGTGCCCTGGGGGGGGTTTATGGGGGTTATAGCACCTACTGTTCTATGTGAGTTGGGCTCCCTCCTGTGGCGTGTCCCGGTCACTACACAATCTATGGAGGAAATTGTTCCATATATATAAGTGTGTGTATATTTGTATTAATTTCTTTTCCTCACTTCACACTGGAGGCTCTATGTGAACGTTTCATGCTTGCTATGTAGTCCTACTAACAGGGGAATGTGTCACTCACCATCTATCTATCTAACACACTACATGACCTTATGACTCCTCCTCATGTCAATTCCTGATGGGCAAGACCAAGAGAGTTACGCAGAAAAAAAGACCCTCGGACACCAAAGGCCGATTCTTCTCAACCTAACCTCCGTTCATATCTATCTATCTCTCACACTGCGGATTCCCCGGTCGCCGACTCCACACCTGTGCAGAACTTGTCTCCCACCATGGCCCTCTCCCCCGCAACCGGTGACCTCCGTACACAATCGTCCCAATTACAAGGGGAAATTACGGAAGTTCTAACTCATGTTCGCTCTCTCCCCTCTAAACAAGACATGCAGGCTCTGGAGTCGCGAATTCAGGACTCTATGCAAACTCAGATCTCATTAGTTCAAGCTGATGTTAAACATCTAGGTTCCCGTATGGTTACCCTTGAGGAGGAGAAAGAGTCAGTTGACAATCAGCTATCTCAACTTCACGAGTTAGTCTCCCAGCAAGCCTTAGACATGAGGTCAATGCAAAATAGACTGGACGATCTGGACAACAGAGGCTGTAGCAACAATATCCGTATCCGGAGGCTCCCTGAGGATGTTCCTCCATCTGGTCTGATTGATGCCCTAAATAAAATTTTGGAGAAATATTGGAGCTTGACCCCACCGATCCCGTTGAATTCGATCGCACTCATAGAGCCCTGCATCCGAGGGGACTTGCAACTGATCATCCAAGGGACGTTATTTGCCGGGTCCACTACTTCTCACAAAAAGAGGAGATTCTTCGTAAAGTCTGTAACCTGGAAGGTGTGGAGTTCAATGGGACTCGTCTGCAAATCTTCGAAGACCTTTCTTGGAGAACCCTTCAACAGCGACGGTTATTAAAACCCCTCACAGACTCTTTGCGCAAACAAGAAATTAAATATAGATGGGGATTCCCGTTCTCTCTACAGATTATCCATGCCGGTAAACACCGAGTTTTCCAATCCCCCGAGAACTTGCCTGATTTCTGCTCTGCCCTTGGCGTGGAGCTTATCGCTCTTCCTGATTGGCAGGCTTTCTCACTTCCCCTACTAGTACTAGGCCCCATCGGCCTTTCCTGATGTCCTTGGGAAACAACAGGCTATTGAGGCCTACCTCACTAGAATTGGATTTCCTAGGCTGGACGACCTTGCCAGTGAAGATTTGGAGAGACCTTTCACTCTACCTGAGTTACTAGAGGCTATTAAATCCACCCCTTCCGGGAAAAGTCCTGGCCCTGACGGATTTTCTATAAATTACTATAAAGCCTTTAAGGACAAACTAGCTTCTCCATTGTTGGAGGCCTTTAATTCAGTCTCTCGACAAGACCCCCTTTTAAGTACAATCCCTAGAAGCCCACATAACGGTCATCCCTAAGGAAGGCAAGGACCCCTCCCTTTGTCCCAGTTACCGTCCAATCTCCCTGCTCAACATAGACGTTAAATTGTACGCGAAACTTCTCGCAAACAGACTAAAACATTTACTACCATCTGTGATACATAGCGATCAAGTGGGGTTTGTCCCGGGCCGTGAAGCTAGGGATAATACCTCCAAAATAATAGCCCTTATTCATTATATCTCATCTACTGATACCCCAGCTATTCTACTATCTACTGATGCAGAGAAGGCATTCGATAGGGTAGATTGGAGCTTTATGTCTGGAATACTGAGACACATGGGACTGGGTCTTATTTGCCTTCAACGTGTCCTCGCTCTTTATCGTTCGCCCTCTGCCCGCATTAGGGTTAACGGTTCCCTCTCTGCCTCCTTCTCCATTAATAATGGAACCAGACAGGGTTGTCCATTATCTCCCTTGATTTTTATTGTTTGTATGGAAGCCCTGGCAAGGTCGATCAGGCTGAATCCGAACATATCTGGCTGTAGGTTACATAACGATGAGTACAAACTAGCTTTATTCGCCGATGATTTATTGGCCACAATCACAAATCCCGTTACTTCACTACCTAATCTGTTAGAGGAATTCAGGATATTTGGAGACCTCTCCAACGTCAAAAATAACTACTCTAAATCAGTAGCCCTGAATATTACGGCATCTCCACAGATGGTTACAGGTCTTAAATCAGCGTTCCCTTTCTCCTGGCACCCCTCCCAACTTACATATCTAGGAGTTAATCTCACTAGAGATCTCTCCCGCCTATTTGAGGCCAATTTCACTCCTCTTCTGGGTAGGTTACGTTCGGACCTGAGACTTTGGAAATCAGGACCCTTCTCATGGTTTGGGAGGCTGAACATTCTTAAAATGAATTCTCTCCCAAAGATTCTTTACTTACTACAAACCCTCCCAATTCATTTACCTCCCAGATGGTTCCTAGAAGTCCAGGCCCTCAGAGAGTTTGTCTGGGGAGGTGGCAGGCCTTGTTTGAAATTAAATACTATGTTCCGTCACAAGAACCGAGGGGGTTTACGCCTCCCAAATATTAAAGGTTACTACCAGGCCTGCATTCTCCACAGAATTCTGGCCTGGTCCAGACCAGACACCCCTAAACAATGGGTGCAAATTGAGAATCAGATGTTGAATATCCCCTTATCAATAGCCCCATGGCTCCCTGTCCTTCCTAGTATTTCTCATCCTACATTGGCACTACTTTAGGCTCTTGGAAATCATTAAGGAAGTATCCCTCGATATCTTCATCCCACTCCTCCCTCACCTCATTCCTTTTTAAAAAACAATTTCTTCCAGGTATGGATGCTAAAAGACTTTTCATCCCTGGTTAGCGGTGGGACTTTTTAGGTTCGGACAGCTGGTGACTGCTGGTAACTTTGTGCCCTTTGATGAGGTCTGTAGGACATGGAACTTGCCCTCTCGGGAATACTGGCATTACCTACAGTTGCGTCACTTTCTTCAACCTCTTGGTCCCTCTAAGACTCTCTGTTTACCTTGTACGCCATTTGAGCAACTATGTAATAGCCCTACTCCTCCGACCCACACTATTTCGCTGATTTATAATTTTCTTTCAACGGACACTAGCCTCTCTCTCCCCAATTTTACCAAGGTCTGGGACCAGGAACTTGGAGTCGGCCTAACTGACGAAGAGTGGGAGAAAATATTTAAGTTAGCTCATGCCTGTCCTCCTAGTGTTGGTGTTAGGGAGACTCAATATAAACTGTTACAGATGTCCAGATACCCTCTCCAAGATGGGGATTGGGGTTCCGAATATATGTTGGCGTTGCTCTGGGGCCCCGGGTAACCCACTCCACATCTGGTGGCAGTGTCCCATCCTTCAGCCTTTCTGGAACGAAGTTCTCAACCTTTCTGCAAAAATTCTAGGAGAATCGGTCCCTACAGACCCAGCGTTCTGGCTGTTTCACCTATCACCTGGACCCCGCTCGAAATATAAGAAATCTTTATTATGCCATTTCAAAAATGCTGCAAAAGCAGTCATTCCGGTGAAATGGCGCTCCTCCTCTCCTCCAACAGTTATGGAATGGTTTACGAGGCTGGATCTGTATATGGATATGGATGATATACTGTCTTCTGCTGATGGTGATTATGAATCCTTCAGAGATACCTGGTGTCGCTGGTTGGATTTCAAGGACTCTGTGTCCTTTAAAATTATCTTAGCCTCTTCCCGCCCTTCACCTTCCTAGATTAATCCTTAAAAAATTACAAAACCTACGCCCCTACATATGGTTCAGAATTTAATTACCGGCTATACATATCTTTTTTATTATTATATTTCTCTCAATTCCCCCCCCCCTTTTTTTTTTCCCTTCCCCCTCTGACCTTGTCGTCTAGTTATGTCTCTGTCTGTTTGTTTGTTTTTCCTTTCTTTTTCTTTATGATCCCTTTCTTTTTATTTTCATTTTCCATATAAATGGGTCTTCCATTTTTGATATGTTATGATGTCACTGGTAATTTTTGTGATTGAGATTCAAATATTTTTCCAGTGTCTTAATATTTCTACACTGTGTTTTCCGACAATGACCCGGATATTGTTTATAAGTATTTGTATTGTTATTCTATTGAGTCTTTTTTTTTTTTCTATAATAAAAAATACAATTTGCACTAAAAAGGATCAGTGACATGAAAGCGCCCCTAAATCCGATACACTACGGGCAGGTGCGATAACCAGAAGAAACAGATTTCGCAGTGAGCCACTTGACATCCAATGATTCCAGGGATTCAAATGGAGGTTCCTGAAGTGCTTGGAGCACCACTGCCAAATCCCATGGAGCCACAGGAGGGACATAGGGAGGCTATACACAGAGAATACCTTGCAAGAAGGTGTGAACATCTGGTAGAGGAGCCAGTCTGCGCTGGAACCAGATGGATAAAGCAGAGACCTGCACTGTCAGAGAACTCCCGGAATGAATACTTCGGAGATGGCGTTCAGCCCATGTGGGACACTTCTGTCATTACTGACCTACTCCGAGTGCCTCTTTGGTGATTGAGGTAGGCCAATGCCATGGCGTTGTTGGACTGTACTTTTACTGACCTGCCTCCTGAGCCAGAGAGAGCTCTGTAGATGGCTCAAAGTTCCAAGACATTCATTGGTAACTTTTGCCTCAACTGGGGTCCAGTGACCTGGAAAGAGTGCTGGCCGGTCACTGCAGCCCACCCTTAAAGGCTTGCATCCGTGGTGAGGAAAGCCCAATCCGGGATTCAAAAGGGGCGACCCTCGTCTAAATGGAGTGTCTGTAGCCACCAGGCTAGGGACAGGTGAAGCTCCGGGGGGAGGCCCATCATCTGGGATCGAAGTAGATGGGGTAGGTCACTAGGAAAGGATTAGGTGCTGTAGGGGCCTGGAGTGAAAGTGACCGAACTCCACCATGTCGAAGGTGGACACCATTGATCCCAATGTCTGCTTTGCAGTGTGAATTGACACTCGACGATTGTGGAGCAGTCTACGCACTCAGTGTTGTATTAAAAGAGGTCTTGTCTGTTAGAAAGATTTTCTGAACCTTAGAGTCCAAGAGAGCTCATAAATGTACCATTCTTAGAAAAGGTGTCAGGGAAAACTTTTTCCAGTTGATCAGCCACCCGTGCATTTGTAGGAAAGCAATTGTTACCTGCAGATGGTGGTGAAGAATCTCTGGGGAGCTGGACAACAGCAAGAGGTCATCTAAGTACGGGAGTAGTCTGATCCCTAGACAATGAAGGGAGGCCGCCATAACTACTATGACTTTGGTAAAGACCCTAGAGAGGCCAAACGGTAGGGCCTGAAATTGGTAATGCTGCTGCAGGATAGCAAACCGGAGATATTTTTGATAAGAAGGTGCTATAGGTACATGTAGGTAAACGTACTGAATGTCCAGAGACACCATAAAATCCCCAGGCTCCATAGCCAGGATTATAGGGCGGAGGGTTTCCATACGAAACCTGGGCACCCTGATAAACTTGTTCAGAGATTTGAGGTTTAGGATAAACCGATGACACCCGTTGGGCTTCTGAACCAGGAAAAGGGTAGAATAATAGCCCTTGCCTCATTGTGAGGAGGGGACCGGAATTATTACTGCTGAATTCAGTAAGGACTGAATGGTTTTTTGGAGCAGAAGGGTCTTGCTTTGGTCCGATATAGGCCCTGTGCAAAAGAACTGCTGGGGGGGTTCGTCTTAGGAAGGATAGTGCATATCCATGGGAGACCACTTCGCTTACCCAGGCATCTGATGTGGTCTGATTTTAAGAAGTCGGCCTGCCACCTTGGGAGCCCCCAGGGAGAGGCCCGCCTCGTCATGCTGTAGGCTTGTCCTCAGACTTGGCAGGTGGACATCTAGTAGCCCAGGCTTGTTTGGCCCTAGACTTGGAGGCTTTGGCTGATGCCTGCTGCCGTGGAAAAGACTGACCCTTAGCTTTTCCTTGAGGGTGAAAGAAATGAAAGGATAACGTCTAAGGCTTTGTATTATATGTAGAGGGCAGGAGCGCAGTCTTGGAAGCTGCCAAAGTAGTCACAATTTTAGGATCTGCAAGAAGTATCTGCTGTGGCCATCCCACAGGGGGGCTACCGCGAGGACTGCTAAGTGGTCCACAATCTTGTCAGTACCTAAGAAAAGGCTGCCCAGGGTGGGTCCTGAGGAGGAGACACCGAGGCTGAGGGGCCTGAGTCTGTGCAACAATTTGTACAAAGACCATCCTGAATGAGGTCCTCTGGGGCTAAGCCTGCTGAGCAGGACTTAGAAGACACCAGAGTAGGCGCAGCAGCATCAGCCAGCTTGTTAATCTTTCCTGTGCCAGACAGCCACAAGAATAATAAAACACACAGTATGATACAGTGTAGTGCACACCCTGCAGTATGTGTAATATGGCACAGTGTAGTGTGCAACCGCGCTATATAGTATGTGACATCCCTCACACACATATATATATATATATATATATATATATATATATGAGATGTGAGATACAATGAACCACTTTATACTTTAGTAAGTCAGGTTAAATTAGAATAAAGGGAGAGGTATAAACTGAAAGTATAGAAAGATCAAAGCCAGCATAAGTCACATACAAACACAGAAGAAAAAACACTATATATCTGCAATTGGCACTACAATCAACTACACAGACCACAGTGGCTGGTAGGATATAGACTGTATAACCTGGCCCGTGAGAGAGGTATACAGGGAGACAAGACCCAGCGCTCACAGAGACGTGTGAAGCATAAAATGGCTCCCGCGCGTCTGAGGGGGCGGGGGGTGAGGGAGGAGCAGCTCAGGGAATGGCTAGACTGCAGGGGAGTGGCGCCCTGAGCTGGGGGAGGGGCAGCAGGGAGAGTGCCTTCTTCCCGTGCTGACGTTAATGACTGGGTCCCGTGGCCTCTAAATATGCCTCTGCTTCAGTATATTAATGCCCCGATGGTCTAGTGGAGTCGTGGGCGCACCACTGTCCACATAAGCGCCTCCTGTCCATCTCCTCAGACCGGAGGCTAGACTGCACAAAAACGCTGTCCCAGCAAGCGGGGGTTTGCTAACTGGTCCTCCCAATAGCCCCGCCAGGAGTGCTTAGCCGGAGCTTGGTGTCACTGCGCCGCCGAGGGGAGATGGAGCAGCAGCGCAGATGTCAAAGGGACAGTCTTTTGCTGCTGCGCAGTTTTAAAACTCTAGCAATAAAAGATCATAAAAAATAAGCTTGGGCTGCGTGAAGCAGTTAAAAATGGTGTTCCAGCTAATGCTGGACACCAACGAAACTGAGTTGCTCTCTGACTGGGGGCGGGGTACAGGGGGTAGGACCGGAGCATCCTCGCATTGAAAAACTTTGCTGTTTGTGTCTGGTCCTCCAAGGTCCCATCTACACCCCATTGTCTCCCTGTGGAGCCCTATGGACCTTGAAGAAGAAAGACCATTAAATTGAATAGTCTTTCCCCGCGCCGCAGGGATTTTGGGCGGCAATTAGACGTGGGGCAAACCCAGTGGCTAACTTAATACCCTCCTAAATGTTGACATTCTGACCAGATCCCGTTTGTTCCCTGACTGATAAAAGCACAGGGGCCAGACCTAAGTCAATCATTATAAACAATGGGTACTTAAGACCTGGTTTTAGATTAGCTACTAGTATGCCAATTGCATAGGTAGTCAGAGTTAGCAAAGGTGGTCGTGGTTTTAATGTGTAATCTATATTGGGCAAAAAATGTGTCAGTAACACCAATGTCTAACAGAAAAAAGGTTAATAGAAACAATGAACACTTCCGAATGATTCATTTAATTGAATATAGCAGATAACCATAACAAATATTTAAACTTATACAGTAATATGTTAGGAATTATGAACATAAACTGAACACAGGTAGCAAGGTTATACCTGGTACCCAAATACAGACACATTGTCAATACAAAATAATATATGGGAAAAATTATTACAATGGCTGATTAAAACCTAACTGCATGTTAAGAGTGCTTCAGTTTTACATTTTCTGCGAGGAATGTAAAATGAACGGAAATGAAAAACACCCAGCTGTAAAATTAAAAAAAAAAATCTATTCCATGTCCCGAAAAGCACCAAAGAATTAAGTAACGGGGAAAAAAAAAACACATTCAGCACTCGTATTAAAGTAGATGGGCACAATTACAAAAGCAAGTCGTAGACCAGAGGTTCCAAAACTTTGGTCCACAAGGCACCCTAACAGTCTAGGTTTTAAGGATATTGTTGCTTGACCACAGGTGACTTAAAATCGCAGTCAATTTGGTTTAACCACCTGTACTCAAACATGGATCTCTCTAAAACCTGAACTGTTGGGGAGCCTTAAGGACCACGTTTGGAAAACTCAGTCGTAGACAATTGAACATCAGAATACCTGTGTCCACTGAATAGCCACTTTTCTCTGACAACTAACATTTGACATTTACTATCAGCTTCCACAATGTAGCAGTCACTGTCACAAGTATTACATGCTAAATCCAAGAGGAATATATATTAAAACAAACCACTATAAGTAATACAAACAGTAGCTGCAGTACCTTTCTTCCATATGAAACTTGCTGAATGGATGGCTAATCACTCCGCATGGGAAAAAGATACAGTGCCATTAGAATCAATTATCATTAACTTTGCCTTTTGATGGAGTTTCTGGAACCCAAATGGTGCAGGAAGATCAAGCTAGACAACACTACAGAAAACCAGAACCCTCCTATTTCAGGGGTGTAGAGTTCATGAGGTTGGTGCCATAAATGTAAGAACAAGGTGAAGATGATTATTCACACCACATCCGATTCAGGTACCATATACACCAGGCAACATATTGTCCAATCCTGCGATCGATTTTCCACGGTCCGTCGGAGGATCGGTGAAATTTTACGTGTTAAATTTATACATTTTAAATTTCACCAATTTGAAAATCACAATCATATTTTCATCGTGATTGGCAAAATCAGTGCAATCCAAAATGTTGGATTTCACCGATCCTGCAATCCAGCATCACTGGATCGTGGCAATTCGTCGCTGGTGTATGGGGGCCATATGATATTCAGCATTGCGATATTACTAATCAGATCATTTTTCTGAAAATGGTTGCCTGTACCACAAATATAGATTTGCAAATCGCTTAACTGTTTTGTTACACACTTTAATTAGTGCGCAAAAAATCTCTATTATAAAGAAAAGTTTTACTCAATGTCGCCCTTCACTGATTAGGTTTTTACCTCTGAGTTCCAAGCTGACTTCGCCTTATTCCCCATTGCTCTGGAATATTACATAGTTGTGGTGTCTGATTCTGAAGTTGAAGCCAAAATTGCTCCATAAATCACCTCTCTTCCCAAGTGACTGAGATCGCCTTTTAAAGCCATGCTACATACATATATATATATATATATATATATATATATATATATACACATATATACACACACACATACAGTCAGGTGCATAAATATTGGGACACTGACAGAATTTTCATATTTTGGTCTCTATTCACCACCACAATGGCTTTGAAATGAAACAAACAAGATGTGCTTTAACTGCAGACTTTCAGATTTAATTTGAGGGTAATTACATCCAAATCAGGTGAACGGTGTAGGAATTACAACGGTTTCTATATGTGCCTACCACTTTTTAAGGGGCCAAAAGTAATGGGACAAACTAAACAATCCTAAATCTAACTTTCACTTTTTAATACTTTGTTGCAAATCCTTTGCAAGCAATTACAGCCTGAAGTCTGGAACGCATAGACATCACCATAAGCTGGGTTTCATCCATGAGCAGTTCCTTTCCTTCTCCATACTCTCCTCTTCCCAACACTCTGGTTCAAGTTGATCATTGTCTCATCTGTCCATGGGATGTTGTTCCAGAACTGTAATGGCTTTTTTAGATGTTGTTTGGCAAACTCTAATCTGGTCTTCCTGTTTTTGTGGCTCACCAATGGTTTACATCTTGTGGTGAACCCTCTATATTCACTCTTGTGAAGTCTTCTCTTGATTGTTGACTTTGACACATATACACCTACCTCCTGGAGAGTGTTCTTGATTTGGCCAGCTGTTGTGAAGGGGTTTTTCTTTACCAGGGAAATAATTCTTCTGTCATCCACCACAGTTGTTTTCTGTGGTCTTCCGGGTCTTTTGGTGTTGCTGAGCTCTCCGGTGCATTCTTTCTTTTAAGAATGTTCCAAACAGTTGATTTGGCCACACCTAATGTTTTTGCTATCTCTGATGGGTTTGTTTTGATTTTTCAGCCTAATGATGGCTTGCTTCACTGATAGTGACAGCTCTTTGGATCTCATATTGAGAGTTGACAGCAACTGATTCCAAATGCAAATGTCACACCTAGAATCAACTCCAGACCTTTTACCTGCTTAATTGATAATGAAATAATGAGGGAATAGCCCACACCTGTCCATGAAATAGCTTTTCAGTTGATAGTCCCATTACTTTTGGCCCCTTAAAATGTGGGAGGCACATATAGAAACAGTTGTAATTCCTACACCGTTCACCTGATTTGGATGTAACTACCCTCAAATTAAATCTGAAAGTCTGCAGTTAAAGCACATCTTGTTTGTTTCATCTCAAAGCCATTGTAGTGGTGAATAGGCGCCAAAATATGAAAATTCTGTCAATGTCCCAATATTTATGCACCTGACTGTATATATACACATTATATATATATATATATATACACACACACACACATATATATATATATATATATATAAATAAACCTTCCAATTTCCCATTCATTAAGGCTTCTTAGAAATTATCTGAATTTTCACAAGACCTATTGAATTTCTGCCAATCAAAAGCAATGAAATTACGATCATTAAGGCTGACGCCTTAATAGACGTGTTCCTTGCATAATACAGATATGGTATGCCATGACACCATGTGGCTAACTGCAGATTCAGCACTCTCACAGAATGAGATTGCCGTCACTCACAAAATGGTGGAGCTGCTAATTCACAGAATTGTGGGCTCATTGGAATACACACTTACAGTCTATGCAACTGAGGTCTGAGCAGTTATATGGCACATACATCTCATTCAGTACCCACAATCATCCCATTCAGTCACAATAATCCCACTGGGTTCCAACATTCTTCTCATTCATTATACACATTCAGCTCCCTAATTGCTAGAACTACAGCTGTATGTTCTCCCAACTATGCTGCTCTTCATGCCCTCATCTACACCAATATGTATTTCCCCATGTGTTTCCTTCCATCTGCACCACTGCCTTGCCCACAGCCACGTCACTCTGTCGTACCCTCATCTCTGCCACTCTTTCTTACTCCATCTGCACCACTCTGTCCCCTCCAACTGTGCCACTCGCTTTCCCCTCCCACCCACACCACTCTGTCTACCCACCCATCCGCACCAATCTGTCTTCCACAATCCCTACTGTTGTGTGTTCTCTCTTTGTGCTAGTCTGTATTCCTCACCCACACCAATCTGTCTTTACCAATCTGCGCTGTTCTGTCTTCCTGCATCCCTGCCACTCTGTACCCCCTCCAATTCATGCTCTGTTCCCCCAAACCGTGCCACTCTGTCTCCTCCCCCATGTACACCACTGTTTTCCACCCATACAAAGAGCAACTAGCACCGGGCCTTTCGTGACCCAGTGCTGATTGTGCAAAATACGGAGGACAATCGACGTAGGGGTCCCCCGTATTAAGCACAACAAGCACCAGGCTAATCAGAACCAGTCCTGGTTGCAGGAACACGGGGAACAAACAACGTAGGGGTCCCCTGTTTTCAGCGCAACCAGCACTGGGCTCTGATCCGGTCCTGGAAATACAGGGGGGAAAAAAAATTGAGTAGAGTCCCCCTATATATTCCAGAACCAGCACCAGACTTTCTAGCGGGGGGCTGATGCCACAGCCAGGGGAGCCCTTTTACCAGGCCCCCCAGCCGAAGCATCAACCCTGACCACTAGTCAGCCCAGGCCGGGGATCCCTGGGGAGCTGCCCCCGACCCAATAAAGTGGTCCCCCTCTACAGGGCATCCCAGGCCTAGGCTGATAGGTGGGTGCCGGGTTGATAGTGTTATGTGGTGTAAAAAAAAAAGAAGCATTATATTGTCTTTTGCAGAACTACAGGTTCCGGCAAGCAGGGCATTAATGGCCCGCTGGTACCTATAGTACCTCTGTAAAAGAAATATTTAAAAAAACAAACAAAAAAAACAACACAACAGACACCGTTTGATTTATTGAAGGCCTTCATGAAGATAAGCTTCTGAAATAGCCATACGAATCCAACCTGCCAAAGTTTGCTTCTAAGCAGGCAACCCTTTTTACGGAAGCCATAAAAGGGTCAACATAAATCCTTAAGGCTCGCACAACGTCCAAAGTGGCCTCACCCATTGAAAGATCAGGTGAGTTAAAAGCCGGCACAACGATTTCCTCGTTGATGTGGAAACTTGAAACAACTTTGGGAAGGAATCCAGGACGAGTTCGCAGCACCGCTCAGTTCCTATGAAAAATCAGAAAGGGGGGTCTACAGGAGAGAGCCCCTAAGTCAGAAACACGTCTGGCCGAAGCAATGGCCAAAAGGAATATTGTTTTAGCTGTCAGCCATTTAAGGTCCACTGAGCCCAGTGGTTCAAACGGCGGTCCCTGGAGAGCCCTCAGGACCACAGCTAAATCCCAAGGCGCCACCGGTGGAACAAAAGGTGGCTGAATGCGAAGAACACCTTGCATAAAGGTGCGCACATCAGGGAGCGCAGCAATCCTACGATGGAACCAGACTGACAGGGCAGACACCTGCACCTTCAGAGAAGCAAGGCGAAGCCCATGGTCTAGCCCCGCCTGTAGGAAAGCCAACACTCTAGACAGACGGAATTCCCTAGGGACATAACCTCTCGGTCGACACCACTGGAAGAAAGTATGCCACACACACGATAGTATACCCTTGCAGAGGATGGTTTCCGAGCTCTTAGAATGGTTTGCACCACAGAGCTGGAAAAAAAACCCTGGACCTTAACATGGCCGTCTAAACAGCTACGTCGTCAAAGGCAGCCGAGCCAGGTCCGGGTGCAGACAAGGACCCTGTGATAGCAGGTCCAGTCGTAGCGGCAACCGCAGAGGAATGTCCACGGACAGACTCTGAAGGTCTGAGAACCAGTTCCGCCTGGGCCACTCGGGAGCGATCAACAGGAGCGTTCCCGCTTCCTGTTTGAATTTTCGGATTACCCGCGGAAGGGAAAACGGAGGAAATAGATAAGCAAACCAGAACGTCCACTGGACAGACAGAGCATCCTCCAGAGACGCCTTTTCGTCTCTTGTTCAAGACCCATAAACCGGCAACTTCTTGTTGTGCCGTGACGCCATGAGGTCTCTCTCTGGAAGACCCCACCTGTCCACCAGAAGTTGAAAGACGTCCTGGTGCAGAAACCATTCCCCCGGATGTACGTTCTGGCAACTGAGAAAATCCGCTTCCCAGTTGAGGACTCCCGGGATGAATACTGCTGATATGGCCGAAAGATTGCGCTCCGCCCAGACCAGGATGCGGGACACCTCTATGAGTGCCGCCCGACTTCGGGTTCCTCCTTGTCGATTTATGTAGGCCACGGTGGTGGCGTTGTCCTAATGGACCTGCACGGGGTGACCTTGGAGAACCCGATGTGCCTGCTGTAGAGCATTGAAAACCGCGCGGAGTTCCAAGATGTTTATTGGAAGCTCCTTTTCTGCCTGAGTCCACCTGCCCTGGAACAAGTGTGGACCCGTGACAGCTCCCCAGCCCCGAAGACTGGCGTCCGTTAACAGGACCCATTTCGCCAACCAAAATGGACGACCCTTGTTGAGGTGGGTAGTCTGCAACCACCAGGCTAGAGACAGGCGAACCTTCGGAGTGAGCACCATCGTCTGGGACTTTAGACTCTGAGGCAGTCCATTCCATTTGGACAGGATCAATTGCTGCAGAGGTCTGGAGTGAAACTGGGCATATTCCACCATGTCGAATACTGACACCATGGAGCCCAGCAACCTCATTGCCGAGTGCAGAGACACTCGGCGACACTGTAGACAACTGCACACCATCAACTGCAAGGCAGAGATCTTTTCCCCCGTCACAAAGATCCGTTGCTGTCTGGAGTCCGATCAGACGGGATCAGAGTGGACTTTTGCCAGTTTATCAACCAGCCGTGACGTTGCAGTACTGCAATTGTCAGGTCCAAATGGCGTAGAAGGAGCTCTGGAGATCCTGCCAACAGAAGGTCGTCCAGATACGGCAACATGCGGACTCGCTGCATCCGCAGGTAAGCCGCCATGACCTTGGTGAACACTCGTGGTGCTGTCACCAGGCCAAAAGGTAACGCCCGGAACGGGAAGTGATGGTTGCGGATTGCAAACCTGAGGAACTGCTGATGGCGCAAAAGAATAGGGACATGCAGGTAAGCGTCCTGTATGTCCAAAGACACCATGTAATCCCCAGGTTCCAGTGCCAGAATGATGGACTGTAGGGTCTCCATCCGAAACCGAGGCACCCTCAAGGACTTGTTGAGGGCCTTGAGGTTGAGTATAGGACGGTACGACCCATTGGGTTTCTGCACCAAAAATAGATTGGAATAGAAACCCTGGCCCCTCTGGGAGAATGGAACAGGCACTATAACTCCAGCCTGGAGCATAGTGTGCAAAACCTTCCGCAGTTCCAAAGCTTTGTTCCGGTCTGATGGAAGGCCTGTGGTGAAGAACCAGGATGGGGGCCTGTGCCGAAAGGAGAAGGCATACCCGTGAGAAACCACCTCGTGAACCCAATTGTCCATCGTGGTTATCGACCAACACTGGGCAAACTGCAGCAGGCGGCCTCCCACTTTGGGATCCCCCAAAGGGAGGCCCGGACCGTCAGGCCGCAGGTTTGTCATCTGACTTAGGGGCCGGACGTCTGGTACTCCAGGCCTGTTTCCTGGGCTTGGCCGATTTCTTAGGCCCAGCCTGTCGGGGAAAAGACTGTGCTTTAGGCCTACCCTGGGCCCTGTAAGGCCGAAAGGATGTACCCGAACTTGAAGGGACCGCAGCAGACGGGAGACATGCAGATTTGGCTGCTACCAGCGTAGCTACAATTTTGTCCAGATCCGGACCAAATAGGACTTCTCCATTAAAAGGCAAAGCTTCTAAGCCCTTTTTGGAATCAACGTCCGCTTTCCAAGATCGCAACCATAAGGTGCGACGAGCAGCAACAGCTGCAGAAGAAGTCCTAGAGGTGAGGATACTGATATCCAAGGCCGCTTCATTTATGTAAGTGGCCGAATGCCGGAGATTTCCCACCAACTCGGCCTGTTCAGCCGAACAGTCAGAGTCCAAAGGCGCCTCCAAACTATCAGCCCAGCGCTCCATAGCTCTGGCTACCCAACACACGGCCATAGCCGGTCTGGACGCCCTTCCCGCAAGGGAATAAATGGACTTAAGGCAGATTTCCACCTTGCGGTCCGTAGCATCCTTCAAGGAGGACATGGAAGGCATGGACAAAGTGGCACTTCGGACTAGACGTGTCACGTGAGAATCCACCTGTGGAGGGGATTCCCACTTAGAAAAATAATTGTCAGCAAACGGATAAGCCACGGCTAAACGCCTTTGAGGCCGATACTGTTTTCCGGGATGTTTCCACGCCTCCTCTAAATTGTCTACTAACTGACCCGAAAGCGGAAACACTGTGGCGTCACCCTTAATATCCTTGAAAAAGGCATATTTGGACTTGGACACCGGAGGATCATCATCCTCAATGACTAAAGCCGTGCGGACTGCCCGAATAAGGCCAGGAATATAAACCTTGGACTTAGCGTCCGACTCTTTAGTACGGAGAGGTTCTTGGTCAGATAGATCCAGAATCTCCCCATCATTGGACGTCACTTCGTCATCCTCATAAGGAGCATACAGACGCCACAGGCCGCTTGTGCGGCCGCAACACAGACTCCCCTTGTAACGCTTACGACAAATGCTGTACTGAATTTGTCAGTGAATTTACCCCATGCGGGCTCCTGGGAAACCTGGGGAGGGGAAATAGGGATACTGTGGGGTACCATCAGTTGTCTCGGGAACCCCTGCATGGGTGACGACACAACTGACAGCTGGGATAATCCCATCTGGGAAAACGCAGGTGGCAGAGCTAACTGGCCCACTAGGGTTGTAAGCGCCTTAGCGAAACAAGCCCAGGGAGGTTCCTCTACCAGAGCCATGACAATAATTAGCCGCACCAATAAATAACACTGCCGACATAACCCCTCCGCGTTACCCTCCCCCTCCGCTATTGGTACATTGCACTTAGTACACAGAAGCTGGAGAGGAAATTCACTCTCAGACATGATGGTAAGTATCTCACTGATATCCGTTAGTATAGTGGGAGAACCGCCCTGCAATCACCGCACTGCAAGGGCTTTAGCAGAGTAAGAGCAGGGACAGTAAAATGGCTGACAGTAGAAAGTGAATGTACATGCAGCAGACGCTAGCAGAAATCACATACAATGCAGAAGAAATCAATTCCTGCACTATCAGCGCTGTTTCTCAACTACACAGAGTCTGGTAGGACACAGCGCTGCATACACAGACCTGCAGTCAACGGAGGAGAGGTATGCCGGGGGAGCCAGACCGCGATGCCACCGATCAGCAGCTCCAGCAGCGTTCACCATGCAAAGATGGCCACCGAGGAGCAGGAAGGAGGCTGGCCTGGGGGAGGAGCGCTGCCACAGGGCCAATCAGCAACGCAGAGAGGGCTATGTGCAGCGGGGGAGGCGCCGGCTGTATACAGGGAAGGCGCGCTCCCCTGGCATGCAATTAACCCCTGGGACGCCGCAGCGCTTGCCGCTCAGCTGCGGTCCGCTGTCCCGGGGGGGGGGGGTAGTGGAAGCGCAGGTTAGTACCTGGCTCCACGCTGCAGCCAGTCCCCACGGAGCCCCCTGTCTGGGGACTGTGGACCATGTGCTCAGCAGGGACCCACCGCGGGACCCCCGCTGCTTACCTGCTCCCCTTGGATCCGGCCATGGTCCGAAGCATCTGGGGTCACCGCTAGCCGTGACCCCAGATACTTACCAGCATCCCCGGGTCAGTACCGGCGGGGTGTAAGGGAGACGGCATGGATGTCAGCAGTGATTGTCCATGCTGTACTCCCAGATGTGCAGCCACAGCTGCCTTGAAGAAAACTTCAGGAGCTATTCTTAGCCCCCCTCTAAACATGTGCTCCGACTCCAAGCCGGACACAAAGAAACTGAGATGCCTTGGCTCGGGGGCGGGGTATAGGAGGGGGACCCTAGTGCATCCTGGGAGGCTGAAAACTTAACTCTATGGTGCCCGATGCCTGACGTCATCACCTATACCCCAAGGTATCCTGTGGATACCCTATGGACCCTGATGTAGAAATGGGCATCGCAGTTCTCGCCATTGACGTCAATGGTCAGAACTGCTCATTGGCTGAGAGGCGGAAGGCTTGCCTCTCAATGATAGCTCAGCGGCGAGGTTTCCATAGTTAAATTTCGCCGCGAAGCTCTCATTTGTAGGACAGTACTAATGTCAGTGGGTCCGCGCTATCGGGGATTGCCTACTTTGGACCGAAGAGGACCGATTCACGCATTGGAGGTGGTGAGTGTGGATATTTTTTCACAGTTACCCTATGGATAATCTACTGGAGAAGAGGACAGATGGCTACAGAGTGAGTATGTGTACATGTGTGTGTGCGCATGTGTGTACATGTGTGTGTACATGTGAGTGCATGTATGTTTAATAAACTTTTACTTTGTACAGTGTGTCCTATGTTTAAATTTCTTTTGCTGTAGAACTGCAGGTACTAGCTGGCCCGTAATGCCCTGCATGCTGGTACTTGTGGTTCTCCAAGTACCAGCGTGCGGGGGAGGGGAGGCTTGCTGGGAACACCATGCCCCCCCATTCTCTATGGAGATTTCCGTTTTTTCAGATTCAGCCTTAATATAAGCCTTAACACACAGGACAATCCAGCGTTTTCATATTTAACGCTGACCGCGAGATATGCTGTTATTTTCAAAATCAGGGGAGATGTACAGGTATCAAGCCTTCTAAAGAATAGAGAAGTGGACAAGTGCAGAAGTTGCCCATAGCTACCAATCATTTTAAAGATTGTACTTCAGAGCTGATTAGGGTAAGTTCTCCACTCTTTAGAAGGCTTGAGACATCTCCCGCATAATGTATGAGCCACATCTGTGAGGAAGCACTTGCTTTCAGTATGCTTGGCGTGCTTACTTTTACCTGGAGAAAGGGTTAAGCACTAGCTTTCAGATCCATCTCTCTGAATACAATGCACTGTGTGTACCCAGTGACAGAATGACGCCATACACACTACACAATCCAGTGTGTGATGCAATATATATTGTTACATGCTGCAAGTAGCAGCATGGTGGTGTTCATTGCGTCGTCCCATTTGCTGTGTAGTGATGAACGACCGCCGTGTGTTCGAAATTGGGGGTACCCACTATATGATTGGCACAATATATCGTTCCGATGGGGATATCGTGCAAAATATCTTCGTGTGTACCCAGCTTTTGATGCATCTAGACAGATCTTCTGGATTTTTATATTGGTTACAAGTGTACTGTACTATATGTTTCAATTCCAACTGCAAAATTGGTAGAAAAAAATCCTTTTAAACAATGTGATGAACAATCAGTGGGCACGCACAAAATACACGATCCGCGTCAAACCAATATATTGTGCTTATATATCGTATAGGTTGTACCCAGCTTAAGTCTTCAGTTTGTTTCTGAAGTTTTCAAGTGTTGGGGCCCCTCGGGCTCCGTTACGCAGCAAGTTCCAATAACTCAAAAAAGGATAAAAGCTTTAACCCAAAATAAAGTATGGGAGACCAGAGCTACTTCATCTGTGAATTGAAGTGAATGAGTGCAAGTATATGGAATCAGAAGCAGTCCCCAATACCTAGGACCTGGTTATTTAGGGTTTTGAATGCTAGCAGTCACTCTTGAGCCAGTTTAACAATATTACATGCAGTCAATGAAGAGAATGGAGAGCAGGTGTTAGTAGTAGAAGTGGGACTGGCTGGTTAATATCCTGGCTCCTACTCTGCTGCAAGTGGTGCAATTGTTTTTCTGCAAAACACAGTAATTTTAGAGTGCACTGCAGTACTCCCAGTGTGAGAACACTAATGTACATATGCAGATCTTCTGATGTAATTTAATATTTTACTGGCTATGTTCTTCTGATTAATGAATGAAGATTTAATAATGGCTGAAACCTGACATAATAGCGTCCCATGCATCTGTATATGAACGCTTAAGGTGACCGGACAGTTCTTACAAACTTACCTGAATTTTTAAAATTTGCCATTTATATGCTGGAAGCAGAGGACAGCAGATTGCATAACATGGGCAGTAGCCAAAATTCAATAAGCAAGGGCATTTACATAACACTGGGAAAAACAGGGGTCTATTATGAGCACTTGAGTAAGTTTAGGGCAATATTCAATTTGAAGTGAAAACTGGTTATCTGCGATAATTTATCGCCGATGATGTCATTTTCGCCTGTTTGCATTAGGCCCGTATTCAATTTCAAAGACTTTTCGCCGATGCAAAAAGTCTTTGTAAAAAAATGGGGATAACGTTTCTCCAGTGTTTTGCTGCCGAAAAAAAGTGCAGAATTGGGGTTTAGGGGTGCAGGCTAAAAAAAATAGCTTTCACCCCTGGGAATGTCCCCTAAAATGACTGTGTCAAAAAAAAGTTTAAAAAAAAAAAAAAAAAAAAAATCGGGACACCCCAAGAAATTAACTTTAATCTTGGGGTTAAAAAAAAATAAAAAAAAAAATATATGGTGGACAAAATCCTAAAGTAGCGAAATAGATTCCAGAAGGGTTCCAAAGTATGCGGCAGGTGTTTTCTTCATTGCGGGTAGTAGCGGCAGGTGCATTTTTGAAGAATTTTTCAAAATAGTTTTGAAGACTTAAAAATATGCTTGCACCCATTTTCATGTACCCCAAATTTAATGGGACTACTCATTTTTACCCAAAAAAATTCCTAAATGCTATTCTTCACAGGCGCATTTATGCACCTGCAGCAGCTATTTAAAAACCCAACTTCCCTTCAGCAGGAAAAAACGGGGGTACCCATCGTGATCCCTCATGTCTGGACATCTTCAGGGGGGCACAAGGATGATTTCCCGAAAATTGAGAGGTTTTTTTCGCCGCTTCCAGTTTCTCCGGGTCCCATTTTCGCGTCCATAGAAATTGAATACGGTGATAATCGGGCCTTAGTATTATCCCTTTAAAGCCAGTGGTCAAAACCATAGAATCTGTAGTGGCTTAAAAAACACTGCTTAAGGTGCGCAAACGCCAGACGATGTGCTTATGATGCAGTATCGTGAGCGATTTCCCTTGCACCCCTTCCGGCAGCTCCCCAACACTCCAGGCAAGATATGGTGCTAAAAAGTGTCCAATCTGACCAACGATCTATCGTGCGTCCTTAACGATTTCCAGTGCGTCATGTATGAGATTGACAGATCTTGCCTGCTGTAGGAAAGATCTGAAGATGCATCGTAAGTGGACACTCAAGATTTGGACATATTTTACACGATTTGAAGTTCCAATGTGTAGAAATCGGGCTAATCGAGCAAAATATCGTAAATATATAGTAAATTTACCTCTTGGACTAATTGTAAATGGTTAATTTTATTGGCTAATTACTTATGCTAAAGTGATGCAAAATTAAAAAGGTTCAATTAGGGGGAGATTCAATTCAGCGAGATGCTGAATAGCCCCAGGAGGGAGCTCCCGAGGCTATTCAATTCATCGCGCTGTTTGGTCGGACTTAAGGATTTCTTCGCGTACCCCCCGGGGGATGTGAGGAGAGATCCTACTAAAGTGCCAGCCGCGTGGCTGTTTTACTGCTTAGCGCGACTATGATAGCCAGGCGGCAGGCACTGTAGTCGGAGAATGACGGTTCTCGCAACTAAACACACAGGTTAAGTCGCGAGAAACTGCATTCTTAACCACTTGCAAACAGCATGGTGAATTGAATAGCTTCGGGAGTTCCCTCCCGGAGATATGCAGTATTGCGCCGAGTTGAATCTCCCGCAATGTCTGGTATCGAACGGACTATGGAAATGACCAATGTTACAGTGGAACTACTAAATTTGTGTATGTATCTTTCTAGGTGCAGGGGTTGAAGAGATAGAGTCCTTCCCCCAGCATTTTGCATTAATTCCTTTTTATTTAATTTTTTTTCAAAAAGCGACATCAGCTGCAAACAAATATCAGTGAGTCCGGAGCTACCGTATGTGCAGCAGCATATACAGGAAGGGAGGATGAGTTCATCAAATCAACTCCTTAGTGTGCGTTTAATGCAGCCTCACTATTTTACACTTATGTTTTCATTCACCACAACACCCCTGTGGTTGCACCATGCATGGGATCCAGAGGTTAGTGTTACATTGCAGGACGGGGAGTGATCTGTGAGTGTGACATTTGCTCATTCTATGGGCTGCAGTATGGCAATACCACCACTATGAAAACAATTACTTAGGTCAAATTTTCCAGCAAATAATATGAATACAAAGCAGCAGATAATTTCCCTTGGATTTCAAAAATAGAGAAGGAAATGTTTCTTTCATCTTTACAATCACATCCTGAAGTCAGATGTTATGACAGTAGCTAACTATAGTTGAAGTAGATAAACAGGGTCAAACTCCTACCATTAATCACACATTCAATTCAGTTCTGTGCCAATGTTAAAAAATTGTGAAAATATGCCATATTGTGTTGAAAATGTCATTTAACACATTTCTTGCCACTTCCTGCCATACAGCATCTGAACGAAGCTGTTACATACAAGCGTTTCAGACTGTTCAGCAAATTCTCACATTAACTCTTCCAATGTGACAGGTGAAGAAGTCCTTTCAGTCATATGCCTCACTGGGGAGCATTTACGATTATAACCGCTACATAATACAGGTAAGGTGCAATCAGGGAGATTGGTAGATTCTTCAGGGAGTCAGGACTCCTGATAATCAGGGAAAGTTGGCAAGCATGGCATAATGACATATATGAAAGTTACAGTAAAGCAAAATACAAATGAAAGGGTGTAATTTCAACTAAATTGCATGGCAGACAGAAGAATTTGACAAAGGCAGGCATGATAAAAATATTACAGTTGCACAGGAAAAAAAATGACATAATTTTGACTATATGGCAAACAGAAGAAATCAGCATAAGACAGGACATACAATGAGGAAGGAAAGTGGACTGATACAAGACAATGGCAGTTGGCAGTTAAGAACCTTGCCCATGAGAGCCTACAATCTAGAAGTGGGGATAAGCAACATTAAAAGGGAGGTGGAATAGTGGAACCAGCAGTCTATAGGGAAAACTGAGGAGTAGGCCAAGCTGTCAGCCAAGGCCTGGTTCATGTAGATGTAGGCCAGATGGTGCTGAGGGCCAGGATGGTGCAGAGGCATATAAGTCCCAGATGGAGTAGAGATTCAACAATGCTGAGTCTTATGCTGGCCATACACGGTGCGATGCACCGTGTAGTGCGACTGCCGATCCGTCAGCAGACGGATTGTGCTGTCACTGTCGGCATTCGTGCAGTCCCTGCAGACCGTACAATATGCCGGCTCCTCCCTCCACCATTTGAATGGGATCGTACATCGCAGCCCAGGTCAGATGGTTTTGCAGGAAGACCTGGGGCTGCGATGTACGACCCCGCGGGAGCACGCAGCACGATATCATGCCCATACCGGGCACGATATAGCACCTATATCGTGCCAATCCGTCGGATCGGCACGTATGTCGTGCCGTGTATGGCCACCTTTAGGGGCATAAGCAATTAGGTACAGGGTTTAAGGTGTGTGGAAAAGCTCTGTAGGTGTGTGACTAACCTGGGGACCCATTGTCCATGGGGGTGAGGGTGGGAGCTCTGCCACGGTGACATATTACCATTGGGGGGTGGGGGTTTGATATTGTTGGGGATCTTTTGACACTAAGGGGTGCTATTTTTGATGGTGGTGGGAAGTGAAATTACAATGGGGGTCTATGGACACGGGGGGGTTGGGGGGTGCAAAACATACCCTAGGTATAGTTAAAAACATATATATTTAAATATATTTTCTTTAAAAATAACTTTATAAAATGTAATTGAATCTAAAAAAAAATGACAATTTCTGCGCAGTTTTGACAAAACAATCAGTTAAGTGGTTAAAATGCGAGGGATACAGGCCCGATCCAACAATTAGGTGCAGGGGTTTTGTGCCCCTTAGGTGTAAGAGCCTAGTATGTAAATAGACCCTGTAAGGGCCAGGCTGGTGAGTAATATCTTAAAAGACTTTTGGTTTCTGATTGGAAAACTGCTACTTTCTAAACTTAAAATATGCTAGTGCTCTTAATGTCAAATCAGAGATATCAAAGCAACCTCTTTTCTATTCTGAGTAAAGTTTAACCTCACTTATACCCCTTATACACCAGAGCTAAAACCCGGGTTATTGCAGGGTTAACCCAGGTAGCTCCTTGGTGTAAAAGGGGACTGGGTTGGATTCCCGTGTCGAGTGACCCGGCAATCCAACCCAGGTAACTTGCAGGGTTTCACACGGGAATGACCCGTGAAAACCTGCAGTGTAAACGTCGCGATCCGGGTCACGAGCGCGCCGCATGCCGGCTTCAGTTGTGCTTGGAGATGAGGTCAACTCCAAGCGTCCACTTCCACGCCAGAAAAGCCGGGTCACCGCAGACTCGGCTCCGGTGTGAACGGCGCCGACTCGGGAATATCCTGGGTCTGCGCAGGCTAAATTGCAGGTCTGAACCAGTTTGGAACCCTGTTCCAACCTCCGGGTCAGACACGAAATTTAGTTATAAAAGCGGTATTAGGGTGTCTAAGACCGGCTACACACTTGTAAGACTGGTAATCGGGCCGATGGAGGGGGCAATTTCCCTTCGACCCACTCCAAAAGGAGATTGCCGGTACACACTTAAAAGATTTAATGAACAACGGAACAATCACTGTTCCGTCCTTCATTAATATGTACAGCCTCGCATGCGATATTGCGTTATTGGCCGAGCAGCACGGCCAATTACACTATATCGCAAACGACCCACGGGAGCATACAGTGGGGCACACACTGTACGATATTTCCAATTTGTCATTCCGATTTGACCAAATCGTCTCGATATAGTGCAAGTGTGTACCCAATCTAAGATAATGAGAGCAATACTTCACCTTACAGGAAAAAAGATGGGGGTTAGGGACAGCTGTATGTGTTGACTAAGTACCTGCACAGCAGTAATTAAAGTCTGGTTCTAAATTAGACATTTTTATTCAATGAGATGTTTTATTTAATTAGGCTACTATCTATAATGTAAACTTGTGAAATACTGTACAGTAAATATTAGACCAACTTCTGCATCATGCAAAATCACAAGCTGTACCTACTGTTCAGGCCAGACTCACCCCTTTCTGTAAGTTAAACCACAATTTCACCGGATAGTTCCTCAATTTAAAAGGTGGTGACATTGTAGTGATGCAATAAGCTAAGCTCCAGATAGTATACACAATGACACATCAGATGAACCGAGGCCAGTCGGCTCCAAGCAGGAAATTGCAGTAGCCACATCCTTGTGCATTGGACAAGGAAGATGCTAACGTAAGTAATCTTCTGTCCTGATCTGGGAGACTTCCTCAGAGATGTGCTGCTCTGTACAGTCAAGTAACCGTTTACTAATACTAAAAGGACACAGTTTAACATACATTTGATGAAGACACAATGAAAGATAGGTTGTAAAGTGGGAAAGAATAAAAGTTCCCATTTCGGTGATTAAACAATCCTGATTAAATCGCACCAGAAGTCTGCAGTATATGAAAAAGAATGCTAAATGAAAATAACATGGAAGTTTCATGCTGCACATTTATCGTACTGTGAAAAGATAAAATCATTAATGAGAACTTCAGTAGTTCATATGCTTACTGCCGCAAGTTTCATTTGCAATTCAGTAGCAAATAGTCATCACTTTTTCATAGGAAATTTGCGTCTTTTTGTGCGCACACATCTGAGCAAGTGAAAAGGGAGGGAAAATCTTTATTGTAAGGTAAAAAGGTCAGTACATAGGGCCTGATTCAGAGCCGGACGCTCTGATCAGAGCGCTCGTTCTGAATCAGGGCCCTCCTACATGAAAATGGAGCGTCCTCCTGGACGCTCACATAGCTGTGGGTGACCACCCACAGCTTATGCGAGCGTCCATTATGATGGTCGCGATGGAGACCCCGCGGTAGGGTCTCGCTGCCGCAAGCCCTGGAGTGATTTTGGCTCCATCAGAGCCAAAATCACTCCCACTGACATCACTAGTGATGTCAGTGGGGCCGGCTTCAGACGGTAGGCGTTCCCATGGGAGCTAAAAGCATTATTACGACTTCAAGTTTATAACCTTGTATAAAAACTGTGCAAAATCACTATACAAGCATTGTCCTACACCACAAAATGCTAAAAAGACTAATTTTTTTATGAAAAACACTTGCTGGCTATAATTTTTCAACCATTAGTTAAAAAAAAAAAAAAAAGTGTAAAATAACAGGGGATGCAGTCAGGAAGTCGACTGTCGAAATGCCGACTGCCGACTGCCGACTTCCCGACTGTCAAATCCCGGCACGGTACTAATGATAGGTGTCAAAATCCCGACGCCTGTCATTATACATACGCCGGGAGCCCGATGCCCGGGATACCGATCGAAGGTAAGCCGGGCACGGACAGCCGTGGGGGGAGACTTAGGGTTAGGCACCCCCCTCCCCCCCCCCCGGGAGGAGGTTAGGCACCTCCGGGGGGAGACTTAGGTTTAGGCTGCAGGGAAGGGGGGGTTAGGTTTAGGCACTTAGGGGGGGTTAGGCACTAGGGGGAGAAGTTAGGGTTAGGCACCCCTAAGGGACGGTTAGGGTTAGGGGTAGTAATACTCACCTAAATCCCGTTGGGATTTCCACTGCTGCCGGTCTGCCGGCCATACAGCCGGTGGTCATTCATACGGAATCCAAAATCAGCCATCTATGTTTTCGATTATCTAAATGTGTTTCTCATGTTGAACAATTTTATAAACATCGTCATAGGCTGTATTTCACTTCAGAGAAACTACATATGATATGGTTTTCGGTTCCTAATCAATGTTGGCGTCACTGTGGCCAAGTAGGAACTTTATTGCATATGTTCAAATCTTGCCCAGCTTTGTCTCAGTTATGGAGCTTAGTATTCAAACTCATTTCTACTTTATTACACACTAGCTGGAATACCTGGCGTTGCCAGAGTTGAAGACAGGACCCTGCAGCCTTCATTTGTTTACATTGTCCTCGCCTAATAACCCCATTCCATTGATCCTGAAAAGGACCCGGCTGTTTGCCAACGTGCTTGCAACCAGTGGCATAACTACCGTGGGTGCAAGGGATGCGTCTACTTTGGTGCCCGAGCTGCCTCTATAGCCTGCCGCTCCACCTGCACCCAGTCTCACACACAAGGTGGGCCGGCCGTCGATGAGGGCCCGGGTGTCAGCAATGTTAATTTGGTGCCAGCCCGCCAGCTTATTACAGCTGGCGCACTGGCAGGCAGATATGGAGAGACAACGCAGCCGGTCATAAGGCAATCTGAGCTTGCGGACTGGCAGTCAATCAGCAGTGGCAGGTCCTGATTGGTTGCCGGTCTGCGAGCTCCGATTGGCTCACGATTGGTGTCAGATTCAAGTTGCGCCAGCGCTGTATGTTTATGTCTGCCACTGCGCCACCTGTAATTAGCTGGCAGCCCAGCCCCAGATCCACACCTGCTGGCGGCACACAAGGAGAGGTGAGAGGCTGCTGAAGAGACATGGAAAGGTGAGTTGGCGGGGCGGGGGCACTACTACTATGTGGCATAACCTGTAAAGGGCATTACTGTGTGGTATAATGTGTAAGGTGCACTACTGTGTATTGTAAGGGGCATTGCTGTGTGGCATTATGTAAAAGGGGCACAACTACTGCCACATAGGAGTACTACTATGTGGCATAACTTGAATGGGCTGTCTGTGGCATAACATGAATGGGCTCTGTGTGGGGGCAATGTATATGTGTTTTTCTTACCTCTGGGGGGCCCTTTAAGATCTAGGTACGTGGCCCAAAAAGTTCTAGTTAAGCCCTTCCATGCAAACACAGATGCTCTGGATTTAATATGAACTTGGATGATTCATCAAGTTTCCTCAGACTGAGGTTAAAATTATACATTTGTAGCTTTCTAACAGGTTAACCTATCCCTCTCTCCTTCTCGCTCCTCTACCTCCGAAAGCCACCATCACTAAGTGTAACATTGAAGTCATGTCCACTGCTTTCTTATCTTCCCTACTTGACTCACTTCTCTCCCCTAGACTCAAATTCTCCTGCGCTGAACAAGCTGCTTCACTATACAATGCCTCCCTTACTTCTGCTCTTGACTCTGTTGCTCAGACGATCACTACTCACCCTCGCAAATCCACCCCTCAGCCCTGGCATTCCAAATGCACCAGATTCCTGCAAAAATGTTCACGAACCGCCGAGCGACAGTGGAGAAGATCACGCTCTAAGGCAGATTTTCTCCATTTCAAATTCCTGCTGTCATCCTACAGTGCTGCCCTTTCCCTCTATAAACAGTCATATTTCAAGAATCTCATCTCCTCCCAGTCCTCAAGTCCCCAGCGTCTCTTTTCCATCTGCAACTCCCTCCTCGTCTCCCCTCCTTGCTCTCTGCCATTGACTTTGCTACCTACTTTACATCTAAAATGTATTCCATACATCAGGACATCATATCCAACCAGTCCCCCAGCTATCCACCTCCTCCTTTCCCAGATCACCCCTCCCCATCCATTTTACCGACTGACATCCATCTCCACTGTGACTGGAGAGGAAGTTAAGGTCCTAATCCAGTCCACCCCCCTTCCACCTTTCCCCTCGACCCTATCCCCTCCGCTACATCTTTCCTTCTGCCTGCTCCCATCTTGCCCACCTCCTTATTCTCTCCCTCTCTTCTGGCACTTTTCCTTCTGCATTCAAGCATGCCCTTGTCTCCCCCATTCCTAAAAAACCTAACCTTGATCCTAACATTCTCTCTAACTACCGACCAAACTCTCTCCTCCCCCTTTTGCCTCTCCTCCTTGAGCGTATTGTGACAACCGCCTCACCAAATTTCTTTCCTCCCACTCCCTCCTTGACCCTTTTGAGTCTGGCTTCGATTTTCTCCACTCCACTGAAACTGCCCTCACGAAAGTCAGCAACGACCTCCTTGCTGCCAAATCCAAGGGCCACTACTCCCTGCTGCTTTTGACACTGTGGACCACCCTCTACTGCTGCATATCCTTCACTTCCTTGGTCGACGTCACACTGCTCTCTCCTGGCTGTCCTCCTACCTCTCTGACCATTCCTTCTGTTTCCTCTCACGACTTCTCCTCCCCACCACAACCGATTACAGTAGGTGTTCCCCAGGTTCTGTTCTTGGACCTCATCTACTCTCTCTTTATAAGTCCTCTCTAGGTAAACTCATCCACTCATTTGACTGGCATTTCTAACTGGACTGTTTCTTGGATGCGACCCCCTCGCAATCCCGACCGCCGGCATCTAGAATCCTTAATCCCGGCTAGGGTTAAATGACAGGCGTCTATAATCCAGACGCCTGTCATTTTCCCAACGCCGACAAACCGGCATCCCGATCGAAGGGATGCCGGGCGCCGCAAGCGGACAGCTGCAGGGTGGGGGTGGAGGGTTAGGTTTAGGCCACCCGGGGGGGCTTAGGGTTAGGCACCCCCCCGGGAGGGTTAGGGTTAGGCACCCCCCCTGGGATTTAGGTTTAGGCAGCGGGGAAGGGGGGGGTTAGGGTTAGGCACTTGGGCGGGGAGGTTAGGGTTAGGCACCCCTAAGGAGGGTTAGGGGGTTAGAATAGAATAGTTTATACTTACCTTTAGACGATAGGTATTTCCAGCGCTGTCGGTCTTCCGCTGCCGGGCTCTGCTGTTTTGTCGGGCTGCAGCAGCCGGGAATTGAACTGCCGGTAATGCGGCAGCCGGCATTCCATACCGAATGCACGTGGATATGTACATAAAGTAATCTAAAAAGGAAAATTCCTTCAAGTCAGTAAGTGTGTGCTAATGACAGTTTTTCACGTTTGGATTAGTTTTGACAGATAAAACATAAAGCTAATGACAGCGAATACGGTTTTCCCATAACTTCCGATAAAAATGTAAGAAAAAAAAATCCTTTAAGACACAAAACGGTTAAACCTTATTGTTCTGCGCTGCACTATACTGGCAGCTCAAATTCATCAAGTATTCCGCTAACAATAACATGGGTTCCAAGGGAATGGACCCTTACAATGCAAATACAGAGTGTGGGAGCTCCATTTTTAAAAGGACATTTTTTAAAGAGTAAAGATGCCCATCCTCTAGACAGGCAAAAGACTGCACGATTACGACATTGTAATTGTGCAGTCATTTGTCTGTGTGTGATGTGCCTTCACTGAACGAGAACTCGTTCAGTGAAGGCACATCAATCATCTGCAAACATAGTGAACCTGACGATAGAGTCAGGTTGTATAACATATCTGTACCATGATAGATGTCTAAACGACAAGCTGGAGCGCGCATCGCTGGTCATTTTACATCATTTTGAATAAGCTGCAAACGATTATCAAACGATCGCGATATCGTTAAATCGCTCAATTTAATCGTCTAGTGGATGGGCACCTTTAGTGCCCTTTAAAACTACATCATATTTCCCTCAGCTTAAAATATGCTTTGATGCTATGCAACATTTTCAGCTTTAAAACACGGTGCTTGACAATACAAAGCAAAACATGAGTGTTCAGTTAGTTGATAAACAGGATTCACTTGCTGAAGCCAATTAAAACTTCAAATATCTAGCTATTTTTCCGTTATATAACCATACGATATGATGCTGCATGACACCTGCATAGTTACAATCGGGTTGGGTATGGGATTCCGGCGTTCAGGATCCCGGAGGTCAGAAGCCCCCTCCCCGCACCCTAAACCCCCCTTAGTGCCTAACCAAAACTCTCCCCCTAGTGCATAAACCTAACCCTCATTCTAACCCCGGTACTTACCTTTGGGATCCAGGTGGTCTGAATGCCGGCGCTGGTATTCCGATAAGTGTCAAGATTCCGGCATCGGCATTGTGAATGCCGAAAACTCACCTGTCGGGATCCCGAACGTTTCCTGTTACGCTTTACCGAGTATTATAGAAAGTATCATGCCTGGACCCAAGAACGATTGCTGAGTGTAGTGGGTCCCAAACTGGGAACCCAGGCTTGCCATGGGTAAGTGTTCCAGAACCAAATCAAATTATTCATGGTCAGTGTGATAGGAAAAACTAGTTCTGGGGCTGTCAATCAAATAATATGTGGAAAAACAGAACAACCCTGTCCACCACCACATAACTGAACCTAAAGATGACAGGTTAGCAAATGTACTTAATTTAATAATTTTGCAAAATTTCTCAATAAGAAACATTTGGCCTAGGGGTGCCGTGAAAAAAAAAGCTGATACTCTAGGGCAGGGGTGGGGAACCTTTTTTCTGCCAAGGGCCATTTTGAGATAGATATCTATATATATATATATACACACACACACACACATATATACATACACATATAATATTATTTGCGGGTCTGGTGTAGGTCATGCCCCCTCCATGTGATGTCATATAGGGGTGGGGCCACAATCACCGGTGATTATAGCAATGCCCGGAGTATCCTGAGGATGCTCCGGGGAGCTGTAAGGGCAGTGGTGTGACCGTCTGAAGGATCCTAAGGACGCTCCAGGCGGCACTGCTGCATAGATTCTGGCTGCAGGGTGACATTCTAGGCACCCTGCTAGGCAGATGAGGCTAGCAGAAAAAAGCTCAGAGGGCCAGACCAAATGATTCCGGGGGCCTTATACGGCACCCGGGCCGGAGGTTCCCCAGTTTGGGAACCACTGGCTTAGTGGATTTTTGAGCTGAACAGACATTTTGCAAAACAGTCACATGGATCACATTACAGGACCACAAAAATGACACACGGTATGACTGCTTTATCATCTGTACACAGACTGCAATTTATCTAGACATTTCCAGTCCCCAGACCACATGAACACCTTATTAATCAGCAATCATTGTCAGAATACTGTCCTTGCACTCTAATCAGGTCAGGGGCATTTGCCAATGTTTGTTTGCCATGAATTCATTACAAAATTGTTTAAATAGTATTAAACAAATGGCTGTCCCGGGTATTAAAGGTAATGGATATTGCACACACTTTTAAAAAGACAACCTACCTAGTCACCTATTAGTCAAGTGCTCACAAATATTACTCTAATGACTATAGGGGGGTATCCATTTATCGATATTTGCATATTTGCAGGCGATTGCATGATAACTATGTCGTTATCATACAATCGCTTGCAAATCGCGCATGTATTGGGCACATTTAGGCCGGAAAACGACCAGCGATGCATGCGCCTGCTGGTCGTTTCCAACATCTATCGTCGCCTGTTCATGCTGATCAACCTGAAGATCCCGTCAGGTTCAGCATGTACTGGGATGATGGATGTCCCTACACTGAACGTTCAGTGTAGGCACATCACAGACATAGAAACGACAGCACGATTACAACGTCGTAATCGTGCTGTCGTTTCTATGCCTGTTAATGGATAGGCACCTTTACTATCTTCAAGTATTTATAAGATATGGCCCACAATTGTTAAAGTGGAAAATTATGACTTACTGAAATTGGACATATTTACCAATACTCAAAAAGTTACATGACTTGTACTAGAAGTGTGAATTTAAGCCAGATTGTAGTAATGACACAGAGTATGTATGGTTACGTTTTTTATTTATGTACAGCAAAATCACGGAACTTTTCTAGTAAGACTCAGAAGTTTATTTGAATTCATTTTTCTCCCCTGCTACCAAGTACTATTACATACTATGCATTTAAATAACTTTGAATTATATCTCGCCGTTATAAAATTATTGTAATAGAATATATTCCCAGTGATCAAAATTCTATTTAATGTTGTTGAGTGGACTCACTATCTTTAAAGAGCCCAGACGCTCTATATTTAAAAGAAACATTAATAAAAGGAAAAGGTATGTTTTAATGTAAATTTAAAAAAAAACATATACTTTTGTTATTTCCTACAAATGAGTGCTCCCCAAAAAGGAATGTATTTTTTGGCTTTTTTTTTAGCACTTGCTAAAAATTATTTCTGAGTAGCTCTACTTTATTCCTGGGAGCACTGCCAAACAAAGCATGTAAATTGGATGGTTAAATCAACCTATTACAAGCAATTATTTGTATATAATATATATACTCATACACACATATACATATATATATGTAATACTTAAATTCAGTTCAGTGCCGGATCACACTATATGTTATCAATGTATACTTTTATTAATCGTAAGTTTTATTATTTGTCTTCGTTTGCGACCAGTGTCACTGGCCTATAGGCATATTGTGTCATCATAGTTACTTGTGCAAAGGTAATGGACCAGCACACGGTGCACTATAACTTAGTTAAATGGAGAATAAACCTCTATAGTTTTGTATAGTTCATAATAGTGTTCTTTTAAATGAGCATTTATTTGTTGCATATAAGAAGCAAAAGTTGGTGACCTCTAACAATGACACTGGTAGTAGTCCCCACTATGTGCAGTGCCCCCAGTAGTAGTCCCCACTATGTGCACTGCACCCAGTAGTAGTCCCCACTATGTGCACTGCACCCAGTAGTAGTCCCCACTATGTGCAGTGCCCCCAGTAGTAGTCCCCACTATGTGCAGTGCCCCCAGTAGTAGTCCCCACTATGTGCACTGCACCCAGTAGTCCCCACTATGTGCAGTGCCCCCAGTAGTAGTCCCCACCATGTGCAGTGCCCCCAGTAGTAGTCCCCACTATGTGCAGTGCCCCCAGTAGTAGTCCCCACTATGTGCAGTGCCCCCAGTAGTAGTCCCCACTATGTGCAGTGCCCCCAGTAGTAGTCCCCACTATGTGCAGTGCCCCCCCAGTAGTAGTCCCCACTATGTGCAGTGCCCCCAGTAGTAGTCCCCACTATGTGCAGTGCCCCCAGTAGTAGTCCCCGCTATGTGCAGTGCCCCCAATAGTAGTCCCCGCAATGTGCAGTGCCCCCAAAAGTAGTCTCCGCTATGTGCAGTGCCCCCAGTAGTAGTCCCAGTTATGTGCAGTGCCCCCAGTAGTAGTCCCCGTTATGTGCAGTGCGCTAAGTAGTAGTCCCCGTTATGTGCAGTGCCCACAATAGTAGTCCCCGCTATGTGCAGTGCCCCCTTAGTAGTCCCCCCTATGTGCAGTGCCCCCAGTAGTAGTCCCCCCTATAGAACAAACACACAAAAAAACAAAAAAGAAAAACCACTTACCTGAATCCCCGCTCCTGCCGCTGTCTGCTCCTCCGTCCTCCCGACCCGATCTGGCTCTGCACTATGGGAGAGATGTCATGACGTCTCTCCCAACACCCACTGCAGGGGATGGTCTTTGACCATCGCAACCATCATCATGGACGCTCGCATAAGCTGTGGGTGGTAACCCACAGCTATGCGAGCGTCCATGAGGACGCTCCAAAAACAGGTAGGAGGGCCCTGATTCAGAGCGAGCGCTCTGGTCAGAGCGTTCAGCTCTGAATCAGGCCCCTTGTTTATAGTGAACTAAGGGCCTGATTCAGAGATGTACGTTCATCTGAGAATGAACACACTTCTCTGATGTTTAGGGTCCTGCGATCTTGCTCGCAGATGCTTAGCGGGGGCGTGCCTGGTTGCAGTTCCCAGAAACGGAGGCGTGATGCCACCGTTTTCCGGGAGGGACGAGGCCAGGGTCTGCGTCAGCGGATGTAGATTCCTGGCCTCTAGCGTGACCTGGCACCAGCCGGGTTACGGGAAGCTTCAGCTCCCACAGCCTGACCGAAGGAGCAACTATCGCGACCTCTGTGATTCCAATGGTGGTCCTAGCCTCCGAACTCAGTCGCAGTGCTGGGATCGCATATGCAGCAAGGTGGTACTGTAGAATGTAGTGTCTGACACCTCCTTCTACAGTTAGTACATCGTGGGAAACTTTAAATAAAGATGAATAAGTCCATCTTTCATGTTCATAACCATGGCATTGCTGAGATTATTAATACATATCCCCCTAAATGCTATTAAAACATTGTGAAGTCCATTGAATATCATACTCATTCTATTTTAACGATTCTAATAAACTGAAAAGTCAGATGAGAAAGTAAAAAAGTCAGTGTTTGTGCTGTGATATAGAGCGACAGAGGTTGAATTGATGGGGACTTATTTAATGTTATGTACAATGTGAGAAATATGGATATTAACAACATGCAGATATTTCCTAGGTTATTCACGAAGCTACTGAGTCTGTATACAGAGTGTTACGATGCAGCAGCCGCGGCTTTTTTTCAAGTCAAGTTCCACTGTACAGATTCAGACTGATATACAAGTGTCACATATCAAATGAATCAGTGTTTGTTGCATCGCATTGCGACCAAGATGCATTTAATAGGGAAAATTACCCTAAACCGCTCGTCACAGCTTACTCGTGCCAGGCGTATCGCGCTGCATGGAGTATTGTGGCTAAGTGTACGAGGTGACTTAGGTCGCCTTTCATGTGCAGGGGATTTGGAGCATGGGTGAGCGTATGAATTTAATATATGGATAGTGTGTGGTTACAATCTTTAATGCCCCGATTGTTTTTTTCTTTAGGGTTTTAACAAATGAAAAAAAAAAAAATCTTGACTAAATTATGAACAACATTTGTGGTTACCGAAAATGACAATGGGTACTGTGATAGTATATATCTTCAATCATTCTGTGTGTGAAAATTCCCTGCAATTTAATGTATGAATATTTATCCACCACAAAGTTGCCAGAATAAAAATCTTACAAAACCAGCTATTACAGTGCATTAAGACATTTGATTTATTATGCAGAACATAATAATTAAGTAGAATGATATATTGTTTGGTAAGTAATGTAAAAGTGATTGCCAAAGCAATTGCAAAGTGTTCCCTTGTGCACATATTATGGAAGTGCTGGAAACCTTGTGTCTTGGCAGCCACATTCATCTGGAGTGTGAAGTTATTTACCTAAATATTACAAAAATACAGTTACTAAATGCCGATTCCCTACTGGCCCACCACGGCCCACTGAGATTTCAGTGGCACACTGCTTTAAATTTTATATTACAATCATTGAGATTCCCTGAAATTAAAATGTTTGATTTATTATGCAGTGCAAATAGTCTATCGAGAAATTGCTGGAATAGGTACAAAACCATGCCCTGAATATGAATGTGCAAACACTACAGAACATTCCCTAAACATTCCACAGGTGACTGACATTTGTAGTGAGGCTTAAAACTATCAATCAGCAGTCTCCTACGCAGTCAAGTTCAGCCAACAAGCAAGTCTGGGCTACTTCAAATAATGCAAAGCAGGGGGTGTGGATCCATGGGAATTGGATGGAGGTACTCTTCACTGGCACGGATTCTCTCCCTTAAAAAATCATTCAAGGAAATAACCATGAATTTAGTAGAGGTCAAATCTCCTGACCTCTACTATTAGGGGCATATTCTGAGAATATGGGCATTGCCATGTAAGACGTAATAAAGCAGAGTAACCTAATGTCCTTAGATTAATCTTTTTTTCTGGTTTCAAAACATTCATATTGATTTTAATGAAACATTAAACTGCAAAATCTATTGTTAAAGCTATGAACCATGGATATAAAATACATTATTAAGTGTTACTCCAATGTTCTACACCAAGCTGTGTTAAAATGGAAAGCTGAATCAACTGCCAAATGTATAGGATAGTGGGAAAAAAAAAAAAAAGTGAGAATGCAGTTATTTGAGTTAATGTGACTGGGTCAATATTGTTACTGAAATTAATAATAATAATAACAATAATAATATTTCCAGCAAACAGTGGGCCTGAACGAGTGCCCGCTCTGAATCAGGGTGTTTTGGGGTTTTTTTCTCCTTCCGGCCTTTTGGACGCTCGCATAGCTGTGGGTCGCGACCATCATCATGTGAGCGTCCATGATGATGGTCGCGATGGTCAAGACCATCGCGACCATCGGGCTTGCGACGAGACCCTGCAGTAGGGTCTCGGTGACCGCAAGCCCTGGAGCCAAAAATCACTCCCACTGACATCACTAGTGATGTCAGTGGGGCCGGACCCAGATGGTAGGCATTCCCATGGGAACACCTCCGTCTGGCAGCCACGCCCCTGGCACGCCCACCAAAGGGGGAGTGCTGTCACTCACCATCGACAGCACGCCCCCTTTGGTGTGAGACCCATAACGACGGCTACCCCGTCGTTATTCGGGTCTCGCGCATGTGCACGACGGAGCTCCCTCCGTCTTGCGCATTCGCACTAGGGCACCATAGACCCGCTTGCGAGCACTCAGCGCTCGCAAGCGGGTCTGAATCAGGCCCAGTATCTCTTCCCAACAAATAGGGTTACCCATGAACTATTACCTCTCATAGATCTTGTTTTAGCTGTCTGCCAGTAAACCAGAGGGTCTATTTACTAAACACTGGTTTTTAAAACTTGGCGTTTCCGATAGTGTTTATGCCCAAAATTTGAAAGGGCAATGCATTTACTAGCCGTATTTTGCTTGGAAAACCATTGCTCTTTTAGCAAACGCATTTAAAATCATCGGATTCTTACTAAATATACCTCCAGGAGTCAAAGGAATGCTAATTTATTTTAAAAGACTCATAAGGACTATTTGAGTTATGTGTCCAGAAATAGGGAATTTGAATGTTACCCTGGACAACTAGCAACAACTGTTATTTTTTGAGAGTTGGCCAAGCAGTGTGTCACAGCATTGGGGTTTTGTGATTCAGATGGGACCCCTGGGGCCAGCTGCACTAGTGAGAGAGTGTATGAAGCTAGAGCGCCTGATGCAGGTCACTGTAGCAAGTATTATATATGTTTTGCAGAATATTGAGCAAAGTTTTTTCTTTTTTTTATGGGGGGGTTTATATCCTGAAGAGGAAGCAGACTGAGTAATGCTCCTTTTACACAAACCGAGTAACCCAGGTTATTGCTGGGTCGATCCGGGTCGGGCCTCAGTGTGAACGGCTCACCAAAATAAAAACCGCGGGACGATTTACCTGGCAATCTTGCTCTGTTTGAGATCAGGGTTGAAAATGGGTTGATCCTGGGTCATGCGGCAGTGTAAACAGGTGCTAGCCGGATTAGCCGAAAGACGCTGATTGGAGCTACTGGGGCACTGGCAGATTGTCATTTGTCAGTGCACTGCAGAGAGCGATAGCACATGCAGCCATCGCTTGTCTGCCTAACCTCCTGCACCACAGCAGCCTGACCAACAGCCACAAATGTAGGCTGATACACAGCCTGCCACAGCCAGAACTGCAGCCTGCACCACAGCCTGACCAGTCTGCCATCATTGCAGCAATGCTGTGAGCAGACCCTCCCCTCCCTTTTGTTGCCTTTTGTGCCCACATCTTTGTAAGCCCTTAAAATCAATTTTTAAAGACATCTATAGGGAAAAGTAGGGTTTACCCGGGTTCTGTGTAAACGGGGCGAACCCGGGAACAACCCGGGTCAAGTAGCAGTGTAAACGGGGTCTGAAGCCGGGTTCGACCCAGGATTGACCAGTGTTCATATTTCCTGGTCAGACCCGGGATTTTGGTGTAAAAGGGGTATAACACTGGAGTGAGTGCCAGAAGCATGACAAAGTCAATATGCAGGAGGGTTGGACTATAGGTAGTACAGCAGAAGCAGGCTGCTGCTGAAATAGGAGTTGGTACTATGCACAATGGAGGCAGACTGCACCTGGTATTGGAGTGGAGTGCTTTACACTAGTGAAGCAGGCTGCAGATGTTTGAATCTGATTGCTATGCACACTGAATGCAGACTGCAGTCATGGTTGAAGCTGAGTGCTGTGAACACTGAATGCGGGTGGCTGAAGCTCAGTGCTATGAACACTGAATGCAGACTGCAGGTCATGGTTTAAGCAGAGAGTGCTATGCGCACTGAATGCAGACTGCAGGTCATGGTTTAAGCAGAGTGCTATGAACACTGAATGTGGGTGGTTGAAGTTCAGTGCTATGCGCACTGAATGCAGACTGCAGGTCATGGTTTAAGCAGAGTGCTATGAACACTGAATGTGGGTGGTTGAAGCTCAGTGCTATGTGCACTGAATGCAGACTGCAGGACATGGTTGAAGCAGAGTGCTATGTAGACTGCATGTGATTTGAAGCAGAGTGCTATGCACACTGAATGTAGACTGCAGGACATGGTTGAAGCAGAGTGCTATGCACACTGAATGTAGACTGCAGGACATGGTTGAAGCAGAGTGCTATGCACACTGAATGTAGACTGCAGGACATGGTTGAAGCAGAGTGCTATGTAGACTGCATGTGATTTGAAGCAGAGTGCTATGCACACTGAATGTAGACTGCAGGTCACGATTGAAGAGGAGAGTGCTATGCACACTGAAGGTCATGGTTGAAACTGAGGCTATGCACAGTGAATGCACTGTAGGTGATGAATGAGGCTGTATGCCGGACTGAGTCTGAATGCTTAAGCAATGCAGGAAACGGATTACTGAGTCTGACTGTCGTATAGATCAGAAGCAGAATGCAAACTGAACCAGGAGACTAAGTTGTTCTGGCAATGATCAAAGTGCAAATACAGGTTTTAATAAGGTGCTCTGAGCGCCGATAGGCTGAGCAGGGCAGGTAACTAATGTTGCTGGACTCTGGTTCGTCAGTGCAGTCAGATGATCGCAATCAAGATGGCACACCCATGCTTAGCAACTGACTCTGGAGACAATGTCAATCACCATGCTGGTTGGCAAGTACAGTTCGCAGCGATGCCACCTGCGGCCAAGAGAGACACGGATGGCCATGATTTGTCACCTTTAGAGTATAGCCAGCTTACTCTGTACCAAAGAGATGAGTAACCACAAATGGAAGCGCATTAGCAAACGGGTAAATTACTAAATCGCGCTTTTGCAAGCCACTGCTTCTTGACTTGTTTAAGCCCAAATTTTAAAAAGGCAATGATATTAAAAGCAAAAAAAAAACCACGCAGTTTTGCTTTTAATATCTTTGTTATTTAAATTTGCAGCTTAAACATTCTGAGAAGTGGCGATTTGTCTGCAAGGATTAACGTATGTACTTGAAAATATAAAGCTTTTGAATAAATGTTTCATATTTAATGATGTGGGAAATCTAGGTGCAAGTTCAGGGACAAGAAATGCATTAAATGTGAAAACTATATATAACGGTTTAGTGAATCACATCTGTAATCATATATTCTCCCCAATGAAGCTTAGTCACACCATAAAAAAAAAAATATAACATTTTCTATAAAACTGTGCAGGAGGTTATGCCTAAATTATTGAAGGGGAAAAGTTATAAAAAAAAATAAAAAAAAAGTGTGTTTATTACTATTTTTGGACAAACTATAATTCACACCAAGAGCAAGTTCACTCCCCTATTACCATAAACACTTAGGGTTCGATTCTATTCTACGCGATGTGAATAGCACCGGAAGTCAGCTCCCGGAACTATTCAATACACCGCGCTGCTAAGCCCGACTACGGATTTCTTTTCGCACCCCTCCGGGAATGTGAGCAGAAGTCCGACAAAAGTCCAGGCGCAATGCTGTTTTCTGCCCATCGCGCCCGGAAGTTTAGTCGCAGAATGCCCGTTCTCGCTCCTAAACACCCTGTTTAAGGCGCGAGAACGAGCCTTTCCCAACCTAACTTCGCGCATAATTGAATAGCACCAGGAGCTTATTTCGCAGCACTATTCACGTCGCGTAGAATAGAATCGTGTCCTAAGACCATCGAGGGCAAGTGGTTTAAATTTAAAAATTAAAAAAAAAAACCTGCATGTTAAAAAAAGTTGTCCTATTTGGTGTTTCAGTCCAATTGAACTGCTGTCCACACATCAAATATAAACTAGGGGATTTATTTACTAAGTGGCAACTTTGGAAAGCCACCGCTTTTTGAGGTTCTGGACACAGGATTTAAAAGTGCAATACCACCCACGGCCATAAAAGACGCCTCTTAATAAATATACACCATAACGTAATATTTCTGAAAATGTTTTTGTTTGTGGCTATATTTACACTTCTGTATGTCATTTATCATATTTATTTTAATATTATATTCTATGCCCTGTAATTGGTTTTTTTTTTTTTTTATAAATTGTGTGCTTGTTACTCTAATCAGCCTTTTGTTGGAAAAAGATGTGGCTTAACCATTATTAAACCGTGTACACCCTGGAGCAATGTTGGGCTGATTTGCCGTTTCGTAACGACATATCACCTACATCGCTTAGTGTGTACATATGATTGCGTGCTAGCGACAGTCATCAGGTTTGATGTGCTGCACATCAAACCTATACCACTAGCGGCCAGTGTAAAGTTAATGTATGACGGAACAGTGATCGTTCTGTCGTTCATTAAAGTCATCCAGTATGGAAGCACAATCACTGTTCAAGGGCATTTGTTCTGATGTAGAAACAAATGCCTGTCGCTCCAGTGGGTTCCCAGCCTAACCTTTTGATAGCTTGGCAGTATTATCGGTTTGCATGCTAGAGCAGTCTATGTTAACACTTTGAACACTGGTGGTGTTAACTAACCAGGAGTGTGCGCTAAAGAGTGCATTGGTGTAACATATTTGACCCGTTGATTTGTGTGTGCCAGTATTGTGGGGGCATATTGCACTCATGCAAAAGGCAGTGACAAATAAGTAGTGGGTATGTGTCACGAGATATTGCACAAGGCATTCTAAATGTTCTTACAGGGTCTATCGGCACCTGGTCTCCCTGCCAACTTTGTTGCTGGCATCATGTTGCTCTCCTATTGGTGGTACTTCTGTGGATCTATTCTTATGGTCATGTGACCACTGAAATCACGAAGGAATGGCTGTTAATCTCCACTCTGGCTGCAGCAAGCTTCTAGAATATTTGGCACAAAACCTTGCTACAGCTGATTTCCGATTGTGTATGGTCCAGTGCAAGACCTGGCAATTCCTGACTCCGCTCTGCATTTCCCATGTGGGTCATCAGTGACCGCTTAGTGTTCTTAGCTTTGTTTATGACTATCCATTGCATTATCCCATTAGCTTATCCACTCCCAGTGTTTTGACCTTGGTTTTGTTCGAGACTCTCCATTGTATTATCCATGTTCTTTATAGATAAGCTTGCTGACTTCTCTCAGAGTTAATGACTACCATCCAATCAGGAACAAATACAGGGGGCCATGACTTGTGCGCCTGGCACAGCAAAGCCCAAACCTTATTGTGAGGGTCCCCAGTGAACATGTTAAACTATACCTGTTACTGGTAAAGACGAGCTTTTTATTTAAGAATCCAGAATTTCCTGCAGAATTGTGACATTTCTGAATGGTAAGGTACAAAGTTGTCACCAAACTGTCTTTTAAATTTGATATGCAACTCCCTCCTAGCAAGAAACATGCAGACACATTATGAGGCAGATACAATTCAGTGCAATGTCCCATAAGAGTTTTGAATAATGTTCAGCTGCATGCACTTCCGGGTAAGAAAAACCACTGCAAAATATGAGAGCAATAGCGACATTTTAAACGATTTGGTCGATTTCGACGAATCGTGACGACGAATCGGGTAAAAAAAAAAAGAAATCGTGAGTTTATACTCACGAGCACGATGCCGATGCGCGTCCCCGCTCGTCGTACATCGCATCTTCTGATCTGCCGTGCTGTAGGGCAGATTAGCCAATCTGGGATACAATGCATTGGCTGCAAGATAGATCTTTAGTCAGATTGGACATTTTTAACTCCAAATCGTGATCACGACGGCAAGAGAGCTCCCGTGAAAGTTCATGAGGAAATTGGCCATAAAATCATATCGTGAGGACATCGGTATGTGTGTGGGCACCATAAACTATGCAATGTTTCTTACCTGTAAAATGTCACAAAGCTACTACGTGACCTTGCACTGGTTAGAATCACCTGCGTTTAACACTCCAGTTATTTCAGCTTACACAGCTAGTTGATTATCCAACTGGGTAATACATAAGACCTTTATGTATTTGAAAAAGTGGCTAAACTTGTTCTTTATGCACTCACATATCAACTTATTTTTTTCACGTTTTAAATTATGCAAGTCCATCATTTCAGCGGCTTTAATGACAGTTACACATAAACAATTTAACCAGTGCCCCTTCATTGTGTCCCAGATGCCATGTTGATACTTCTTTAATATAAAACATGACATATACAGTAATATCTTTCCTCTCAAAAAAACAGTTGGCAATTTTCAGGCATACAAAGCCTGATGTGTTACATATTATACTGTATCAAGGAACAATTACTATTTATGATCATCAGATAAAAACCATGATCCAGGAAGTGCTATTGTATTACTGTAGGAAACATTAGAAGGTTATAACACGAAGAGCGGAAATTAATAGATGGAATTTTGCTAAAACACAAATTACTGTAGGAGTAATGCTGCAATAAAAGATGCATTAAATAATAACGTATCAATTAAAAACAGATAACCTGTGTCTGTTTTTACATGCACCAGTCTACTCATATTCATGGTGTTGTCAGATATTATCTGTTGGGTATATTACACTAGTTCAGTGCTTGACAAATTTTTCAAACTTAAGGAGTCAGCTTGAAAGTCTAGGAGTGAGGCCATCACTTCCAACCAAAACTTGTATAGACCACTACACATGCCACTTCAATACCCATCATACCCAGCCAGCCACAGCCAATCTAGAGAGCCCAATTTATTGTATGTTACACAATTGTGTGCCCGATTCATAGCATGCCGCACAGCCTATAGAGACCAGTGGGCTATTATTACTACACACTTTGCACCTGTACAAAGAGAACACTGACTAGGCTCCCCTTCTAGAGATATGCATATAGACAGCTGTCATGTGCAGTGCAGAATGCACTAGTGTTCTGTGGAAGCTCAATAGTTTGTTATAGTCTGTGTGGCCAATAAAAATCTGTCCACTTATTCATATACAGATGTACACTGCACAACTCTAGGTAAATGACTTGCCACAGATTTAATCACCTTGGAAAAGCAATACAGTATAACCAAGAATCAGTGGTGGTGTATTCAGCATAGCCGATATGGTAGACAGGACACTTGGCACATATAGCAACAAGTGTCTATTGTCTGTGCGGCTAGCCTTCACCTGCATTAATCTCCCAGAGGATAACCGAAGGGTGCAGGCAGAGGGGATGTCAAGTGCAGCCGCCGCTGCGTGGGAAGCCAACTGGAGGACATAAGACTGGTGGCGGTGGAACCACTTTACCACTCGGTAATGGACCTGCAGTGTGAGAATTGCCGCAGGAGCAAGTAGAGAGCCTCAAGCGCCAGGTGGAAGCAGCGAGTCAAGCCTTGGGTGGCAGGGCTTAGTACCAGTGAGGGACAAGCCAGATACTCCAGCCACGGTGTGTTCTGCTGGGGCTGTGCTGCTTTTTCCTACCAGTTGCCAAATCTAAATCCAATAGTGACCGGTATTGGTCAAGCTGTGTACTAGAGGAGAAAACAGTAAAAATTACATTTATTTTACTATCAAATGCAATCCACCAGCTTTGTCTCTGTCTGCATTTAAATCGATCAGTGATTATCAAACAACCATATCACTCCTCCATAAAACCACTTTGAGGCTTTGATAGGCAGGATAGATTAGATAGATAAAACTTGTTGCATGTGACGCTTAATGCAGTTTCAAACACAGATACAGGGAATTATCTGGACCCTACATTTTCCCATGTACCTGTTCATAATATTCTGACTATAGTGAATCGTTACTGTAAATATGGAACATTATTAAATAATAATAATAATAATAATAATAATAATGGAGGTCATTCGCACGATCAGCAGGATTGCAGGCCAAAAAAATAAGAGTTATGGTAGACTTATCTCTGTTAACTTTCTTCGAGGTCCATAGGGTCCACAGGGATACCATGGGGAAATGTGGTTGGAGTGATCCAGGCACCAAACAGTTAAGCTTTCAGCTCCCAGGATACCCCATCCCTGGCCACAGGCATTCAGTTTTTGTAAACAAGCCCAAGGCAGGAGAAGGAAAGAGGAGAAGGAAGGATAATGTACACTAGAAACACTCTCAAAAGATGAGGGAATCTGTGACTGAAAGAAAAATTACCTAATGCAGCCAGGTGCGTCAGGGTGGGTGCCATGTGGACCCTATGGACCACGACTCTTATTTTCTTCTTCAGGGTCCATAGGGGGTCTACAGGGATACCATGGGGATGTTTTAAAGCCGTTCCCCTAAGGGTGGGGACGCTCCTGAGCAGAAAGGATAATCCGCTGCCCAAAGAAAGCATCCTGAGAGGCAAAGGTGTCAAAGGCGTAGAACCTAAGAAAAGTGTGGACAGAAGACCACGTGGCTGCCTTTCACAATTGTTCAGCAGAGGCACCACGTCGATTCGCCCACGATGGTCCCACAGACAGAGTAGAATGTGCTGTCGCCATTTTTAGAACAGGGAGATCAGCCTGCGTGTAAGCATGAGATATACTCATGCGCAGCCATCTAGCCAGAGTTTGTTAGCTGGCCAGCCTCGTTTGTGAAAACCATATAACACAAAAAGAGCGTCTGATTTTCTAAGAGTTTGTACGATTCACATAGATATGGAGAGCACGAACCACATCCAGGGAGGCTTCACCTACAGAAAAGTCTGAAGACTGGAACCATAATCTCTTCATTCACATGAAAACTGGATACTACCTTAGAAAGGTAATATGCCCATGTACGGAGAACAGCTCTATCCTGGTGAAAAATCAAAAAGTGGGAGAGACAAGAGAGCGCTGCCAAAACAGAGACTCTGCGGGCAGAGGAGATACACGAGGAGAAAAGGGGTCTTCAAATCTACTGAGTCCAGAGGTTCAAATGGGGGAGCCTGTAGCCCCTTTAGAACCAAAGACAAATCCCACAGTGTCACCGGTGGGACAAAGGGTGGCTGAACTGGGATAACACCCTGAAAAAAGTTCTAACATCTGGCAGAGAAGCGATCCTTAGCTGGAACCAAACTGACAGCGCAGAAATCTATACAGCCATGACCAAAAGGTTTGAGAATGACAGAGTATTGGTTTTCACATAGTTTGCTGCTTCAGTGTTTTTAGACCTTTTTGTTAGATGTTACTATGGTATACTGAAGTAAAATTACAAGCATTTCATAAGTGTCAAAGGCTTTTATTGACAATTACATTAAGTTTATACAAAGTTAATATATTTGCAGTGTTGACTCTTCTTTTTCAAAGACCTCTGCAATTTGGCCTGGCATGCTGTCAATCAACTTCTGGGCCACATACTGACTGATGGCTGCCCATTCTAGCCTAATCAATGCTTGGAGTTAATCAGAATGTGAATTTTTGTTTGTCCACCCGCCTCTTGAGGATTGACCACAAGTTCTCAATGGGATTAAGGTCTGGGGAGTTTCCTGGCCATGGACTCAAAATTTCTATGTTTTGTTCCCCGAGCCACTTATACCCCTTTCAGACATACGACCCGGGAAATTTCCTGCTCAGACCCAGGAATTTCTCCTGTGCAAATTCCCGGGTATTTGGTAGAGACCCGCCTTTCACACTGCAACGTCTACCCAGGAAATTCCCAGGTAGACCCCTTTCAGACAAGAGCAGGGTTTTTTAGATTACATGGCAACTGCTGGACACAAAGATGAGGTGGAGCTGATGTGAGTGGTGCCAGGCCCTGATCACACACAACAATGTGCCCCCTGTGACTGGCACACTGTGTATGTGGGGGTGCACATAATTTGAATCACTGCCCAACATGTCCCCAAACTACCTCCCATGGGTGCCCTGGCAGCTCGCCCCCATCCCCAGGCCTCTGGCTGGTCTGCCCCTGGACACAAGTCTCCTGCCTGGCACTGATCACGGGCACAGAGAAGAGCAGAGCAGCGGCCGAGGTGCCAGGGCCGGACAGGCCGGGTACAGGTGCACGAAGAGCAGTCGCCCACCCATATTTGCGGCAGCAGCAGCGTCCCACCCAGCCCTCCCCGCCTCTCACCTCTACAGTGGCCGGGACAGGCAGAACCCCCAGCGAGCCAGCATCTCACCCCGTCACCCGATGCTATGCCCGGGAAATAGGGGCAGTAGTGGTGGTCCAGCGGGAGTGTGGACGGGTGGTGAGCGGCAGCGCTGAGCATCCTATAGGACGCTCTGCGCTGCCAACTCAGAGCAGCAGCGCTGGGCGTCCTATAGGACGCTCTGCGCTGTCAGGTCAAAGCAGCAGCGCTGAGCGTCCTATAGGACGCTCTGCGCTGCCAACTCCATGTAAAAGCTGCTTGGTGCTGCCCGGGAGTAGTAAATTCCCGGATAGCACCATTCAGACAGAGGCAGGGTAATTTCCCGGGACTTAAGTCCCGGGTAAAAACCCTGGTCGATTGCAGGGGCGGCTACCCGGGAACGTGTTCCCGGGTAGGTACCTTTCAGACAGACTTGGCTTCCCGGGAATTTGGCTGAGGCAGGCCAAATTCCCGGGAATCTCGAGATGTCAAACGGCTATTAGTAATCACTTTTGCCTTATGGCAAGGTGCTCCATCATGCTGGAAAAGGCATTGTTAGTCACCAAACTGTTCGTGCATAGTTGGGAGAAGTTGCTCTGGAGGAAATTTTGGTACCATTCTATATTCATGGATGTGTTCTTAGGCAAAATTGTGAGTGATCCCACTCCCTTGGCTGAGAAGCAACCCCACACATGAATGGTCTCAGGATGCTTTACTGTTGCAGCACTACAAGTCTCAGCAAGTAGCACCTCACATTGTTCTTAGGGTGTGCAATCTAGGGCCCCTCCCCCTATTTTAATTTTATTTATTATTCTTTAACTCTCACTTTAAATCTCACACTAGTGTGATGCCATGGGGCGGTTCTGCTGGGTTGGCCTGGGGGGTCCCGTGCCCTGTATTTGTTCCAGAGGAGTGTTAGGGACCTGCCTGACAGAGGTCACCTGGACGCGGTGGGCAGACCCATAATTATGGCCATTATTATGCTAAGAACCTCTTGGATGCAATTTAGCAGTATTATTATTATGTTCAGCATAGTTAGAGTGTGCACTTGCATCCGTCTTTTTTATTGGCTTGCAGCACTACAAGTCTCAGCAAGTAGCACTTCACATTGTGCTTAGGGTGCGCAATCTAGGGCCCCTCCCCCTATGTATTCTGTACTGTGTATGTATGTACACTGGAAGGACCAGACTCCTCCCACCTTGATTAGCACCCCTCTCACCTGTTCCTGGGTGTTTTTAATTAGCAAGGAGTTCTTGCACTCCAAGACTGCACATCTTAAGAGGCACAAAGTGGATAAGACCTATTATACATATGCTGTGTGTCAGTTTTGGGACTGGTATTGGGGTGCGGGGCTCTCTGGGCTGGTGTGGCTGGACTGCTGCATGGCATCATAATGTACACTTTTTCACTTTAGTTTGTTTTTTTGTATATGTAGCACTTTATACACCTTTTATTATAACCTCCTACTTAGGTAGGACTTAACACATAGGCTCTCTTTATTATTCTTTAACTATCAACTTTAAATCTCACACTAGTGTAGTGCCATGGGGCGGTTCTGCTGGGTTGGCCTGGGGGGTCCCGTGCCCTGTATTTGTTCCAGAGGAGTGTTAAGGACCTGCCTGATAAGAGGTCACCTGGATGCGGTGGGCAGGCCCATAATTATGGCCATTATTATGCTAAGAACCTCTTGGATGCAATTTAGCAGTATTATTATTATTAGGTTCAACATAGTTAAGGTGTGCACTTACATCTGTCTTTTTTTTTTTGGCTTTTTTTTTTCTTTCTTTTGATTATTCAATATAGCAAGGCAGCGCTGAGTCAGAGCGTGCTGTCGGCGGGCAGGCAGTGCGGAGGGCGGGCTGTGAGGTTAAGCGGGTGTGACAGAGGTCAAGCTGCGCAGCCGCATCTGCCCACCTGCCGCCCACGGAGGTAAGCTGCCTGCAACTGAGCAGTGCACTGACTGCTCAATGAGGAATCGCCTCAGACAGGAGACGGACCTGCCAAGCCCGATACTGAGATGCTGTGCTGCCTGCTGTGTGGTGGAAGTAGTGTTACTGCTGTGTGAGTACCCTGCCCTGGCTCAGTTGGCTGCAAGGCAAGGCTGAGTGCAGCTGTCCTGCCTGAACTCGGAGTGTGCTGGCTTCTGGAGTGGAGTGGACTGGATGGTGAGTCCATTAATTTATTTATTTTTCCCCTTAAGCTGGCCACACACTAGACCAACTTACATCCAACCAGCCAACTAGTTGATTGGTTGGAATGAAAATCTGGTAACGGATGGGAGTAAATGACAATCAGCAATTTGCTCCCAAATGCCAGAAAATGGACAAAAACTGTTTTTTGAACAAATTGTTTAGATCAAACATTTAACAAACTTGTCTGACGACCATTTTCATCTGTTTTCTGGCATTTAGGAGCAAATTGCTGATCATCATTTACTCCCATCCGTTACCAGATTTTCATTCCAACCAATCAACAAGTTGGCTGGTTGGATGTAAATTGGTCTAGTGTGTGGCCAGCTTTACTGTGTTGATGCTGGGCTGGCTGGGGGGAGAAATTAAAGTTATTTTAATCCTGTGGTGGGCTTAGTTACATTTTTCCTGTGGGGCTGGGTATTAATGCATGATAAGATTGATGTCACTTTATCCCTGTGAATCCTGTGTGGGGGCTGAGCTGGCTGGTGAGGGGCAAAAAAGTTATTTGATTTCTGTGGGGGGCCGGGGCCTGGGGCCCTGAAAGTTAAATATTTTCCCTGTGGGCCTGTGCTTTTTGGCCAGAAACTTTCAGACCCCCTTCCCCCACCACAGAAATAAAAGAACTTGAGGATGCCATTAAAGTTTTATTTTTTAAACCAGCTTGATTTAGCCTTTAAAAGTATTGTCACTTTAAAAATACGGGAAGACTTGCATAAATCCCCGTAGTATCGGAAGATCGCATCCTATTACATTTAACCCCTGATATTTAAGTGCCAAGCTACAATCCAGGACAACACCAAGATTCTGCGCATGTTCCGTGTTTTGCAATTCTGAATCCCCAAGCATTAGTCCAGTTGGTTGGCTAAACCGTATTTTTATAAATGGTTTATTTATAATTCAAAATACAGAAATCAATAACAAAAACATCCCGATGAGAATAAGCAGACATTATAGCATATTTTTGTCCTTTGATGGTGAGCTATCATAAAGACCCCTGTTTTATCAGGGTTCAGTCGCAGCCAATTGGCACTCGTCCACTCCTAGAGCGCAGCTAGACAGCCATTTAGGGTTGGTATTGGATTCTAAGTACCCGGAACAAAAGACAGGTATACTTGTGTTTTATCTGCATAGAAGTAGTAGATTGTAAAGTGAAACAGAATATACTGGCGCTTATACAAGTAACAGTTAAAAAATAATCAGTCCATTACGTTTGATTATCTTACCCAGTGGTTGCATGTAAACTGCAAAAATCATGGAAGATAGGATAGAACCCTGTGGACCACCACAAGGCAGTAGCACGGCAATAAAGAGTATACTCCAGAAGAAACTCTGTGACCTGCCGGTGAGTAATTATTTGAACACGCTAAGGACTGTGCCATCCAATCCACATACATTTTTATATGGAGAGTATTTCATATGAACGTGTAAATGGCTCCCATGACACTTTTTTCCCCCCAGGTCAAAATGCCCATTATGTGTTTTTTTTTCTTGGATTATAAATTTTAGAAAATATTTTTTTTCTAAATATGTGATCATCCTTCATTTAGTAACAGATAACAAAATAAATGAATTAGCTGCAATGTCCACATTTTTTTTCCACCATCTGCCAAAACAGAAGCTTTTTATACTAGTGTGACCTGGTTCAGACAGAGCTGAAACCAATGTAACCCTGCACATGAAGTATAGCACCTGAGCCTGTTCTGTGCATACCAATTACAGCTCAATTTCCTGGCTTCTTAAAGGGGCTGTACTACTACCTGCACTAAACAGCAAAGCTTTTGGCATAGCTGCTGACAGTACATTTGCGTGGTTTCCTCCAAGTGCTCAAGTTTCCTTCCACAATCCAAAAACATACTGGTAGGTTAATTTGACTCAGACAAATAAAGGATAGGGAATATAGACTATAAGATCCAATGGGACAGGGACTGATGTGAATAACCAAAATATTACATGCAAAGTGCTGCACCATATACACAGTCGAGTCACATTATTATGACCACCAGATAACAGCCAGAGTAACCGCCGCATGCAGCAAGGACAGCAGCTAGATGGGTTGGCAGTGACTCAAGGTGCTGGTAGGTTGACACAGGTATCTAGAGCCATGCTGACTGCAGTGCATCCCCACAGCTGCTGGAGGGTGCGTGGGGGAGAATCCAGAGAGCGAACACAACGATCGAGGTGGTCCCATAGATGCTCAATTGGGTTCAAGTCTGGGGAATTACAGTAGGGGGCCAGGGAAGTACTTGGAAGTCTTGGGAGGTACATGCCATGCTAAAGAGGGCAAGGTCAGGTATAAATGAACCTTAAAATCAATAAGATTGTGAAAAGTATCACATTTTGAAATTTTGTTCTTTATTAGTATTTAATTCAATTCCTTTAAACTTGTAAAATGTTAAAACAAAAAAGTGAAGATTTAAGCGATAATAAATTGAAAAACATAACCCCCAGATTACTGTATTATTCAGACAAATTCTCTACTTTTTTTTTACTTTTCTTTTTAAAATCTTTTCAGCCTTTGCAGGGTCTCAAAGTCAACCACTTTAAAACAGCTATTTCATTTAAGGGGAGGGAATTAACCCTTACCTACCATAATTTTTATTCTGAAAAGTAAAACAACAAATTGGGTGAAAAAAATAAAAAATGTTTCAATAATGTGAAACAAAGGTGCCGCTGCCCCCAGGACTTTACTGAATTATTCCTTAAATATGCCCACCCCCATGTTACCAGTGTTCAAGGAGAGAGCCATGTTGAAGTCCGGAAGCAGCTGAACGATAACTTGCACATGGGCAAATAGCTGTAGATCTTCTTCCGTTATCAGTACATGGAGACAAAAGATAACATTAAAGGAGACTTGTGGGTGGACAGCAGAGGAGTGACAGCTGTATGCTGGTTTGAAATTGTGGTTAAATGTTGTCTACCTGCAAAACAAAATGGACACAAACACAGGGGTCTATGTACTCAGCCTTGGAGAGAGAGAAAGTGGAGAGAGATATAAAGTACCAACCAATCAGCTCCTGTCATTTTTCAAACAGTCTGTAAAGTGACAGTTAGGAGTTGATTAGTTGTTACTTTATCTCCATCCACTTTCTCTCTCTCCCACCAAGGCTTAGTACATAGGCCCCATAATGTCTTGACTAGGTTTAACATACAGTATGCAGGTTAGTCACCCAATAATTAAAACTATTAAAATGTGAGATATGTACAGTAGTAGCTGTATTATTTACCGCTCACACATTGTCTCTGTGAGAAAAAAAAAAAAAGAAGAAAAAGAACTGAAAAATAGCTATATGTAAAAATAAACCTCTTTTCCTAGGAACAACAATGTGTGATGGAGCCTGCTATCATGTGAAGACAAGACTGACATTCCTCTGCTGTGGAGCCAGCACAGAATCTCATTGGAATGAACCTGACCGCGCTTGGCAACTCTCCAGGAACCGACGTCACTAAATGACTTAACAGAACACAGTGTTCTTGGCAATTGTGCAAATATGTGTTCAGGTCCTGTCTGGGGTGAATATTCGTATACATTTTCAAATCAATAAAATAAGGACATAATAGTTACAGTGGAAAAGAAAGAAAAATCAGCAATAATTGCACTCTATTGGCACCAATCTATTTATATATAGTCCCTGTCATCTGCACTAATGTTATCTTCAGTTGTTAGTATAACAAATCTGTCTAGATGAAGGAGTTAACCTTTACAACCCACTCAAAATACCTTAAGCCTTCTGTATACACCCCCCCCCTTCTCTAGCAAACACACACCCATTCGCTGATCCTCCTGTAACCTCCCACGTTAACCTGGAAAATTCCAGCACACCTTGCAGACAGAGAGAGCGCGCAAAGGGAAGGTATCTGCTGCCAGAAAAAAAAAGCACTGACTCACTTCCGGGCCCTAAAGTTACTGCCAAGGAATAAACAGAGAACACGGCAATCACGCTATCATTCACAGGCACAATAAACTATTAGTCGCCCACATGCTTGATTTAGATCAGCAGTCTGCAGCTCATCTCATGATAAAAATCAGAAACAAATCAGAAGACGGCAGTGAGGATTCTCTCTGTCACAATAAAAGCAGTGTTAGGTACATTGTGAGTGCAACATCTGCTAAAAATATACTTCAGTTTGAAATACTACATAAACAGTCACTTTAGATATCAGAGTCCTGAGCTTTGCCATAATCTTATTTCTTCCGATTCCCATACATTACCACAGAGTATTTGTTAACATTTTGGCCACTCCTATGAAAAGTATACTTACTAAATATAACGTATTTTTTATTGTACTACTGTACATGCCATATTATTAGGTTAAACGCTAAGGGGCCTATTTATTAACATTGTTTTTACTAAAATAATGTGAAAATGGGTTTTTACACCCTTTTCATATTTTAGTATCACATGAATTTACTAAAGGGCAAATGGAGTACAATTTGCAATATTCTACTCCAAACCCTAATTATAAAATTTTTAGTAAGCAGATCGCATTTTCCATAATTGTAATGGGAAATGTGATCTGCCCAAATGTACTAAAAATATATTGGGAAAAAATACCGGGGGAAGCCCTGTGATAATAACGCCACCAAGATATGGCGTTATCCAGAGTTTTTCCCGGTTGCCCGACTCCTGGTCTCCTCTGACAGGTAGGGCAGAGACGGGAGCTTGGCCCCAGTGATCAGCTCTGTGGTCTAAAGGCCGGTACACACTAGACCACAAGCTGATCACTGTCACAAAAAAAAAAAAAATCATTATTAAGGAAAAAAAAAACACACACGTAGCTGCATCCATGGACCGGTGATAGGTTTTCCGGTGATGTCCTCCAGGGCTCCGGTCAGCTGGACTCTGGGCTCCTGCACGGTGACCCTGGTCAGCTGCTACATAGAGCAGCTGACCGAGGTCACAGTGCAGGAAGACCAGCTGACCGGGGACTCCAAGGACATCACCGGAGCACCAATCACCGAGGTAAGTGTAATCTTAGCATGGGGAAGGTAGGTCGCAAGGGAGTGGGGGGGGGGGGGGTGGTTGCGGTATCCAGCGGTGGCACATGCGCAGACACATTCACCCTGTATTTTTCGGAAAGAAGTGTGAGGATGGGATTTACAGGGACAGAGCTTTATCGCAAGCTCTGTCCCTGCATGTGGATGTTAGTACATCCATGTGATGTTTCCTAAATTCGTATTCTTGTATTGGAGGAACCGATGCACTTTAAATCCCCCCCAAAATGGCGGCCACCAGACATTGAGGACAAACTACAAGGGATAATAACTACAGGGAGTTTCCTCTATGTTCTTTTTCATATAACAGGAAGAAACATGTGGGAATACTGCTAATTATACAGGACCGGAACTCAATGTATCTGACTGCTGGGAAGATTATGACCAGGACGCACTGCAACATCACTTACAGTTCCGGTCGTGACTTCTGGTTCCCGCTGAGGATTTGACAAGCGGGATTTGAATATGAAAGAAGGGATCTTTGAAAACCACGGAATGGGGGACATTTAGATGGAATGGGAGGACCATTAGGGTATGAATAGTGGCTAGAAAACTCTGTCTGGAAATAGGTTTTGTAGGATTATGACACAGGATGGGTATAAATACCCATGATATTGATGTCCTCAGTATGCCTTGACAAACATTAAGTCCAAATCGAAACGCGTTGGAGGCTAACAGGACCAGGAGGGATTGGCTCTTTACACCAAAGGACACTGGAGGTGATAATCCGGGGTTGCTTGATGCACTACCATATATGTAAGTTTTGTCTAATCTTGTTTAATCTTAAATGGACAACAAGATCTGGTGAGAGACCAACCAGTCCCTGTTATATGTTCCTTAATTGTATTTTTATTTTATATACGTTGAATTAAAAAATTCACCTACAATATATGGAGTTTCTCTTCCATCTATATATATTATTTTATTCTGTGTTAAAAAGTTGTGACAATATCACCCTATGTGAAATTTATGTACTTTTGGGTAAAACATACATCCAAAAAAAGGAACCAGAATATTAACAGACCAGTACTGTACCTTCTAGAGCCTGAGGACTTATTTGGTGATATATTTACATATTTTATTTCTGAAACTGGTGTTTTCTTAGATGATACCATTATATCACGGTTTTTGGGCTGCTTGATTGCACACTTGTGTTCCTGTCTCATCACATTTAGCACAAATAATTATACAATCTTATTATCAGAAGCTGATACCTATTTTTCCTACATTTAGATAATGTATATTCACTTTGATTAATTTCACGATTTGCAGAGCACGCAATAACTATAAATTAAAATGTTCTGGTTTAATGCGTCAAAATAGCAGTAAATTATAGCATTCTAGCAGAAAAATCCATTTGTGTGTAATGAAACAACAGAAATTCTAACAGTTTAAACATACAATATAACACCCCGATCGTGTATTCTTCTACTTTAATACTTTTTATTGCAGCAAACCCACTCCCTTCCCATTTCTACACAGTAGAACACTTATAAGACATACCACACTAGTCAAGACAAGTGCACAACCTGGTGTATAAACCCTGCACTCCGTAAAGATCTGCACTCCGTGAAAATTGCCAAAATTACATTTTGACAAAAAAAAAAAAAAAAAAAGAAAATTTTAATGATGTAGTTAAAGAAGCCACATAGGAAATCAATGAATGGTGTTATGTCAGCTGAATAGCTGTTTGTTCCAGGAAGTAATTAACAAGCAATAAGAAAAATCTAGGTTAATACAGATTAGCAGAACATCTGATTAACAAATTCTAATGACATCATAGAATTTACACAAATATAGGTCAGATGACTAAACAAAGGAGCAAATATGACGTCCAAAATGTAATGTATAACATAAGCCCGGTGAGTAAACCAACAATGATCGCTCATCTAGGATCATTATGACTTCTTGCTGATGATAGCTCTAACATGAAAGCAGCATAGGCTTTGCACAAGGAACAGCTAAAATACCTTTGTAACGTACATGGTACACACGCACATATATCCATACACAATATTCTTTTTCTTTATTAACCTTTTTACAATTTTACGCACACATGCTGTGGACACTAATGTAAATAATTTAAAAATCACTTCATATGGCTACTGTACAGCAGAATCTGGATGCACCACAGAATTTAGTCTACTAATGTCTGTGATTGTACAGGAGGAAAACAGCAGCTGTCCTCCACAAGAAAGACAAGCAACAGAGACATGTTTTATGGTGATAGATTATACTGTATCAGGTGGTATTCTAGAACATCCCATGAAAGCCTGATTTGTTTCAGATCTGGTAACTCAGAAGGCCATAGTATATGGATAACATCTATATCGTTCTAAATCCATGGCAGGCCACAAATGTTCACAGGATGGTTGTAATCCTGAAATACACCTCTCCAGTCAGGTAGGAAATGCATGCTGGGCTGAGGCTAATCACTCAATAAAAGTAGTATATAGCAGCATTGACCTATCCTTCCAATGAGTTTACTGAACCCAAACTATGCCAGGAAAATGCACCCCATAACCCTTCATTGGAGGAAACCAGCACTGTAGAATTCTTTAGGTTGGTGCCACATACTGTACACACGTGTCCATTTATTGACAACAAGACTGCCTCCAGGATTTCCCCCATGCTCTTCCCAATCTATGTAATGCCCTCCCACGCTTAATCAGACTGGACTCCAAAATCCCAGCCTTCATAACACTCCGATTCCTAACTTTGCAGTACTTTATGTGTTCACCCACATCCTCCTAAAATGTAGCAAAGCACGCTCTTATTTTTAGCTCTATATAATTCGCTGGTGTCAGAAATTATGTATACCAGTATATGTAAATTTGTTAACTAGTCGAAGACAGGATTGTGCTTATGTAACTTTGTTGTGTGTTTTATCACCTATGTACAATGCTACGGTACTCTTTTGGGGCCAATACATAAAAAAATACATATTTGGGGTCTATTATCCAGATTAATTAGTAATTAGGTTTTTTTGGGGTGTGGTATAAGAGATAGACAGTAATTAGTTAGACAATGTCTAGATAGAAAAATATATATAAAAAAAGAATCTTTATAAATAAAATTCTGAAAATTTGCATGTGCATATATAATCACCCCATTTGCTATAAAGCCCCTTAAAAGTTCTGGTGCAAACAATTACCTTCAGAAGTCACATAATTAGTGAAATGAAGTCCACCTGTCTTAAATCTTAAGTGTCACATGATCTGTCAGTATAAACACACCTTTTCTGAAAGGCCCCAGAGGCTGCAACACCACTAAGCAAGAGGCATTACACCATGAAGACCAAGGAGCTCTCTAAACAAGTCAGGGACAAAGTTGTTGAGAAGTATAATTCTGGGTTGGGTTATGAAAAAAATATCCAAATCTTTGATGATTCCCCCCAGAGCACCATCAAATCCAACATCATCAAATGGAAAGAACATGTTACCACAACAAACCTGCCAAGAGAGGGCCGCCCACCAAAACTCACAGGACAGGCAAGGAGGGCATTAATCAGAGAGGCAGCACAGAGACCAAAGGCAATCCTGAAGGAGCTGCAGAGTTCCACAGCAGAGACTGGTGTATCTGTGCATGTGACCACAATAAGCCATACACTCCATAGAGAGCTGGGCTTTATGGAAGAGTGGCCAGAAAAAAAGCCATTACTTAGTGATAAAAATAAGATGACACGATTTGAGTTTGCCAAAAGGCATGTGGGCGATTCCCCAAATGTATGAAGGAAGGTGCTCTGGTCAGATGAGACTAAAATTTAACTTTTCAGCCACCAAGGAAAATGCTATGTCTGGCGCAAACCCAACACATCCCATCACCCCAAGAACACCATCCCCACAGTGAAACTTGGTGGTGGCAGCATCATGCTGTGGGGATGTTTTTCAGCAGCAGGGACTGGGACACTGATTCGAGTTGAGGAAAAGACGGATGGTGCTAAATACAGGGATATTCTTGAGCAAAACCTGTTTCAGTCTGCCTGTGATTTGAGACTGGGACGGAGGTTCACCCTCCAGCAGGACAATGACTCGAAGCATACTGCACAAGCAACACTCAAGTGGTTTAAGGGGAAACATTTAAATGTGTTGGAATGGCCTAGTCAAAGCCCAGATCTCAATCCAATAGAGAATCTGTGGTCAGACTTGAAGATTGCTGTTCACAAGTGGAAACCATCCAACATGAAGGAGCTGGAGCAGTTTTGCCTTGAGGAATAGGCAAAAATCCCAGGGGCAAGATGTGGCAAGCTCATAGAGACTTATCCAAAGTGACTTGCAGCTGTAATTGCCGCAAAAGGTGGCTCAACAAAGTACTGACTTCAGGGGGGTGAATAGTTATGCACGCTGAAGTTTTCTGTTATGTTGTCCTAAATGTTGTTTGATTCACAATATAAAAAAAAAAAAACACAACTTCACAGTTGTAAGCATGGTCCGTGAATGAAATGATGCACACCTTCAAACAAACCATTTTAATTCCAGGATGTGAGGCAACAAAACATGAAAAATGCAAAGGGGGGTGAATACTTTTGTAAGGCACTGTATGCTACACACCAACCCTGAGTAACTGGACTACAGAGTGTGCTCCGTTCTTACCAAATATTATAGATTGCAGAGCTGTCTATCATATAGCAAGTTCTGTTTGCATACACATACATGAGAGCTTGTCTTTCTAATGCATCCCTTTTCTTTTCTTTTGTCACCTAGTTTGCTTTCCAAATATTGTGGGTCACAATAAACAATGGCTTGTTATCGGTTAGCTCAGTGGTTCTCAAACTGGGTTCCATGGCACCCTGGGTCCCACAGGACACTTGCTGCTGTGTTTGACGGCAGATAAGAACCACTTGGCCCATCTAGTCTTCCCCATTATTCTGCCACCAATAAGCAAAACCAGAGAAGGTGGCTGTCAATCTTTAAATATGTTGACAAACAGAAGTGCAAACCCTGTCCACCACCACATAACTGTACCCAAGGGTGACAGGTAAGCCCAATTTAAATGTTAATTTGTTCCTGAACTTCTCAATAAGAAACTTTTGACCTAGGGTGTGAAAAAATGTAGATACTATAGGGCACCTTGATTGTATGGGAAGCACTGTGTTAGCTTACAGTCCTTGTCAGCAATATGATGTGCAGGAGGCCACTGTGTTCTCTTCTGCTTTCAAAGAATAAAAAAAGAGAAGGGTGCTATTGCAGCGTAACACTGTTTGGCATGCTCAGTTCCGGTCAGGTGAAATCTGTAGCTTGTTGGTGATTTGCAGATTACACTGCGTAGTTACAGGAAACATCTGTGCTTTTCTGTTGGGTAATCCATGTGTGTTAGACCTGGGCAGAGGCATGTTCCTCTTTCTATTGTATGGATCATACACAAAAGCTAAGCAGCTTTCTGGACACAATGATCCAGTCTGCATAGTTATACCAAATCCTTTCTTTGACGCACAAGATTATACACATATAAATCTAGATGGTATCTGGTCAGAAAGGCGACATTCATAATGTTGACACCACAATGACATGGTTCATACTGTGGACAGACCATGTCGGCATCCTCAGAATGTAAACCTGTTCACAATGCCGACATCTGAACTGTCGCCATGTGAAATGTCGGCAGTCTGAGGAAGCTGACGGTTATGGGCCGCCAGGAGGATTAGGCTTTGGGGGAGGGTTAGTGATAAGGGGTTTAAAACTCACAGGAATGCCACTGCTAAGATATAGCCGCTGCAAATGATTCTCACGTGACTGCCGGGATGCGGAAGATGACGCTGGAGACGCTGAAGCCACCGGGTTAAAGCAAGACACCGCTAGATCACCAGGGCCTGTTTGTCAACAGTACATCATGTCGACATATCATCCATGTAGGCATGACGAATGTCGGCATGGTCACTGTCGACAGTGACCACATCATGACTGTCGACCAAGCGTACCCAACCGAAAGGTTAAAATGGTTTCTCTCCTCAAAGTGCTGCACAAATCATTTCCAATTCATGGGATACTGTAGATAGACTGAGAAATTATCATAAAAAATAAAAGCCATTGCTAATCAAAATGCTGCATCTAATTATGGAAGTTAGTAAACTAATATACCACTACCAGGTACTGCGAATGCAACTAAAAAGTATATAACTCAGAAAAGTGAAAGAAATCTTTACCGGGTACTTAAGTACTGTAAGGCAAATAACACAATTATATATCAAGTGTCTCTTGATAACATGACTGTTCGGCAGATGTACGCTGAAATATGTATACAAAATTACATGACTTGTCTATACAACATTACATATATTAAATAATTGCAATTAATATTAGTAATACATTTCACATATCCAGGATTATGAAAAAACATTTATTTTGTCAACTATAAATATTAGTTACAGCAATGTAACACTTTAGCTACAACCAGAACGCCGACACATTTTTCAGGAGAATTGTCAGACTTCTGGTAGTGACTCGTGCTGACTGTTACAGTAGCTTGCTTTCGTTTTTCAGAAGCCATAGTCCTTCTGTGTGTGTACGCCTGTGTGTCACAGTACAGGCCTGTACACGCTTACATAGCAACTATAATTAATAGCAAAACACCCTGCAGAATGTATAGAATGTGTGTAGGTGATGGGAACTTTTATGTTTGAGAACACGGAGAAGTGTTTACAAGGACAAAAACAACCTACTGTAGCAAACCGCAAATTACAAGAGTAGGAAACAGAGAAAATAGCCAAATAGGGATTAATGATTTTTAAGAAATGGTTATACAGTTCACACTTACAGCTGTCTCCAGAGCTAAACGAGCCTTTGAGAACTGTGTACCTCTTACTACAGGGCTGCTGCACATGTGTTACGCAGATGTCCTCATCTATGACCTCTGGAAAGCACTTTTTCCTTCAAATGTGACCAATCAGCATTTGAAACTACATGGGTCCATTCTTTAAGTGAGGTACAAAGATATATGAGAAAGGCACTCACATGGCTTCAAAAGGCAGAGCTCCAGATTCAACCAATAGAGAGATAAAAGGCGAGATACAGATATGAGCGATTTTATCCTCCAAGTGGCAGGGCGCTGACGCCAACACACAAAATGCTTCACAGTCACCCTACTACCAGTGGATAGAATCTAGGATCATATTTTAAAAATAATTAAACATTAGTTCTATGACGTAAGTTTTGCGATTTGCAATCTGATCCTACTCTTACTAAACAAAACAAACAAAACTTAATGCAGGGGCCCGTGGAGCTGTTCCCTTGTGCCCACCGATGGTTAGTGTAGTGCAGACCACAGCAAGTGCGATCCGCACTAGACAGAAAAACACTTGTACTACCCAGCGGCGGTTTGTTTGTTTTAGCAGCCAATGAGAGTCAGACAGACTAATTAAAATTGTAGGAGGGGGCAGTTATGGGACATAATTGTGTGAGGAGGGGGCAGAGTCTAAATACTGCAGTGGCCCTCGGGCTTCTTTGACTTTTTTTTTATGTGGCCCACACAGTCTTAAAGGTTGAAGACCCTTGACTTAAAGCATATTAAACATGTAGACTAATTAGATACTGTTTCTGGGGGTCAGAGGAGAAAAATATGGGGTCAGATCCAGTGGTCTTAAACCCAGACTAGTCAATGTGACATTAATGGAGCTTTATAGTTGAAGCTACTATGCCTCATAAAATCAGTTCTGTGCTAGCTACATTTGACTTTTCAACAAAATAAGCCATTGGAAGAGACATCATCTAAGCTTTTGATTATACAGGAGACGAATCCTTATGTTACTTTCAGCAAGCTCTCATGCGATGCATCAATTAGACATCTGAAACTCGTTCAGCCACTGTGCTTATCCAGGTTTTCATAGACTCCAAGAAGACTTATTCTATTATCATCTAAATGGCAAAAGCCAGCATAAACATGTTGCGAAGATTAATCTTTGGCCACAGTTTTACTCATAGCAGAGAGCGCGATTTACAACTTCAAATTAGCTTTAGGACATTGCTAAATGACTGCACAAATGGAAACATAGTATTACAATATAAAAGGATTAAAAACGAACACAATAGGAGATATTAATAACTAGTGCAGAGGTACCTGTAAAAGAAAGAAAAATGAGATGTAACTCCTAGTAATCAGTGGTTTGTTTTTAGTATAAAAGTTCCAGATTTTCATGCACTTATCATTAACATCAACACTATATTTAAACATGATCTGAATGCATTTTATACAGCACAACATTACATTTACCAAAGGGATACAAGCCTTACAGTGAAAATTTGGCAATGCACAGTAACCATAGCAATTGCAGACCTGTGCAAATCATACTCATTGTTGGCTACATTACTAGGAGATCATAAATTAGCAGCTGTAAAGCAGGATCCTTTAAAATCAGAGACCTTGTTCAAATACAAATCCCAAATACATCTATTTCTATGAATGTTGGAGAGCCACAGGGTACCAATCTTGGCTATATAAAACAGTTTTTTGTTTTTTTAAAGCCTGCCTCCCCCCTAGTGCCTAGCCCTAACCTGCCCCCATAGCCTAACCCTAGCCTCCCCCAGTGCCTCGCCCTAACCTTCCAGTCTCACAGCCTAACCCTATTGTCAACACTCAGAATGTCGACATGTTGTCTGTCAACATTTTGACATCCTAACAATCGACATTGAAAATGTCGACCTATTGATTACATCCCACCCATCATAGTTTTTCCAACTTTGCTGAAATCCTGCAGGGTTGAAAAGCTATGAGCATGCATGGATGGCTGCTGCCCATGTGCATTTCACATTAATCCTTTCACCGGCAGCGATACATAACACACAAGATGACTATGAAGAGAAGGGAGACACTGTCGGATCTCAGCCTGCACGTGAGTATTGGTAAATACTGGATGTAAAATCCGAATATATAAATACAAATGTCCTGGCTGACTGAATCAACGCCCAGCTCAAACCCCTGGACCTAGAAACATGAAAATCAGGGAATATATTCCCTTCCATGATGTAGGCACCCACTAAGCAGGGGTTTTTAGCAATTCGACTCCTAAGGGCTGAAAAGGGGTAAAATGTTTCCTCTTGACCGAGGTGATTGGAAGACAAAGCAACATGGCCCAAGTGCTGTGGCTGCTCCAGGAGGGATGGAATATTCAAATAGGAGAGCCACACCAACTGCCAGTGATGTTTGGTGTATTTGGGGTGACAGTTGGTGTGGCTCCCCTATGTGAATAATGGACTGTGCTGCAGCCCCACCTCTGGAGCCACCACTGTTAACACTAACTTTTTATTTTTAGAGAATTCACTTGCTTTGTATCTGGATATTGAAAACTTCCCTTAATTTGGTTTATAAAACGGTACTTCACTTGATTTATGATTTGGATTTCGAACATGACAAATGAGTGTTTGAATGTTAATGGGGAGATGATGCCTCACAATACTGCCCACATCACAGGGGACGGAGCCTGCCTGTTCCTCTCCTATCTCACGTATGACTCTCAGCTAATGTCTGGGTGAAACCGGGCATATAAGCTAGCAATAAATATTGCTGCAGAATAAAATGTTACTAAACAAATATATCCTGCAGCTTTTTATCAGTAAATAGAACCCTAAACAAAACATTGAAAAAATATGGTAAGTTTCACAGAGAGATTGGGGGAGGTATTCATGAAAGCTTGGAGACAGATAAAATTGTGAGATAAAGTACCAATCAATCTGCTCCTGTCATTGCACAGGTTGTATTTGAAAAATGACAGAAGCAAAATGGATGGTATTTTGGGGCCCATTTATCAATGAGTTTTATCATACTGCACGCAACGAGTTATTAAATTCATTGCATATGATAAATGCTGCTCCCAACTGTCATTTTTCAAACAGATGAAAGTTAAGAGCCGATTGTCTGAGGCATCATTATCATACACAATGAGTTTTAAAACTTGTTGCATACGATAAAACTAGTTGATAAATGGGCCTCTTTATCTTTCATGAGTTACCTTGTACTTGCTCAGTTAATAAAGCCACCTCATGATTCATTGTACATAATACTGTAATAAAAACAGCTAAAGGAAGCTAATCCCACTAATGATGTAAATACAAAAGGAGCCCAAAATCTAGGAATATTAAAAAAGTTCTATCAGGAAATGATGAACATTGAACCCTACATGAGTCACCTACAGTATCTAACGTAACCAAAAGAACAATAAGACCACTATTAGAAAGGTGACCATTACAAAACCATCTGTGCATGATTGACAGCTACACAAGTAATTTCTATTTCATCAATACAGTTTTTGCACCATAATGAGATCAACTAATACAATGTCACTTCAGACATAACCTTCCAGGATATTGCCGGGGCTTGCAGCTCGACCCGGGTCTCAGCTATGTGTTAACAGACCCGAGTCAATGGCCCTACTCAGCACCAGGGTTTTTCCCAGGTAGTGTGAACGGTGCAACACAGATTTTTTAGACCCGGGTTGTGCTGGAAATACTTGATTGACTGTTTGGGGAGCTGCAAGAACTAGAGCACATGACAGTGGAGCAGGCACGGTTTCCAACACCATGGCTCACTAAGGAGTCAAACATTTGCAACAGCTTGAATGGCGTCTCCACCTATTATCCAGCAGCCAAGTAACCACCCGATTTTTATGAGCTCATTATTGTGAGCTGGAAAAAAAAGCATCTTCTTTCAATGACTCACACTGAATGCCACGGCAGACACGGGACCAATGTGAACATGGTCGACCTGGGTATTTCCTGGGTCCAAGGTGTAGTATGAAAGGTAGTCCCTAGCTGAAATATGGGTTGAAGCAGTGTTTGAAAACCTGCGTCTGTGTCCCGGCTCATGTCTGAAAGGGTTATTAGTAGGGCATATTTGTACAATGTGCAGTCACAGTAAGGCACCACTGTAATGCAGCCATCAATTTCAATTGTGCAGAAAGGATAAAGCATCAAATTTCCACAAGATGATGCATGGATGATGGTGGTGGTGTAAAATGGCATCTCAGGTGTTTTACTAGAGCAATCCATAGACGATCAATCCATAGACAATCAATTTGTTTCAGATATGATACCAGAGAAGCCCATGACATATGGATATCATTGGTGTTACACTTCTCAAACCACTTGATGATAACACCTGTACTGTAGAAGGGGGAATGATTGCCATGGAAGAAATCTCTCCATATCAGAAAAGATATGATGCAACATGCAGTGAATATAATCACTTAGTATATAATCACTTAGTACCACAAAATAACAATTCCCACTGACCTTGCTTTTTAAAAGGGAATGACTGCACCTAAACCATGCCAGGAAAATGCAACCCACAACACTTCAGAACCACCAGAACAAGCATTGATTCATTTGATCAAATCATTTTCATCAACTGCTCGGAAATCCACTGCCTGTGTTGCATTACATCACCAAACTTAAGTCCAATGGAGCCCCGTAATGCACACCCAGCACTCAGGACTGATACTCTACAGTACTGTGGCCATGCTGCTGTCTCCTTGTCTTGAGTCTGACTGCACCATCTTTCAGGCAATATTTATTGGGAAAGATGGCGCCTGGACAGGAGTTAGCCACGACTATGGCACTGTGCAAGAGTTTTTGCTCTCTTCTGTGCATGTACCAGATTTCCAAATATATCACCAGAAAGATGGTACCACCAGGAACAGGCCTAGAGGGCACTTTGCACAGACTCCCCATCTCCCTTAAAACATCCCTGCTGAACTCACAAAAAGCGTTTTGCCAGGTGTGCTAAATTGCTTCTCCACTGCAACCACACTGCTCTGTAGAGAATTCTATACATGGTACTGACCATTCTGGTTGAATAATAAAAGTGGTCATACGCAGTTCATCATCATATTTACCCATACAAGCACATACTGAAAGGGCAAATTAGCATGGCCGGTCAAATTACTGCATAAACCTGCAGATGTGTCTACATACATCTAGCCTCCTTGCACGTTAAACAGAACTTCTTGTCACGCGATGCCAGGGTGTAACTCGGAAGCGTCAAGAGTCTTTTATGCTACTTTTTACCTTAAAATTAGTTTTATTGTGTGCGTCTGCGGCTATATCTGCATACAAAATGCTACGTTAGAGTGTCACAGCCACTGCACGAAAAAGGGGTGTGACCTCTCAGGGGAGGGGCTTGGTCTCATGACACCCCCCCTTTTTAAACACTTTAGAAGGCTTGCCCAGTACACATGGACATTCTGGGCTGCCCCAAGCTCTCCCCGTACTGTGAATAATTGCTGCATCAATTCACCCACTGCACAGTGCTCTCACCATCCTCCTATCAGCAACTGATTACCGCTTCGGGACACTGCGGGGAGAAGGGGGATGACGCTGTCATGGAAAGGTGCAGCAGCACAGGGGGAGGCCAGACGCTGCAGGCTCACCGACGTCATGCTGCGATCAGCAGAGCGCTAAGGTTTTGCAAAGCGGCGCGTCGCCACCGCCAATCGGCTGTAGCATGCCAGTGGGTGCACTGCAAGCGATCTAGCAGGACCCATACATGCTCAGAACACAAATGTACGCATCAGGTTTGTGTAAATCTCTGAATCAGGCCCAGAAACACAAAAATATATGGATTGGTGGGATCAGAGGGAAAGGTTTATTCAAGCATATGGTACAGAAGCCTTCCTGTGAGCGCCCCCAGCCGCCCCACCAGACACATCAGATAAAGAGATGCCATCCTCTGACTGTTCAATGTAAAGTAGCTTTACAGTAAGAAAACTAAAAAGGTAGCGGTGTTCCCAGAATTCTCAAAAGAGGTTTCGTATTTACAAATATCGGACATCCAGCTTCCTTAAGCCATGTTGTATCCAGCAAGACCGAATACTGCAATAACTGTCCTTATCTTTCTTATGTGCATATCCACGATTTGTAGATACTAGCCTGCGTGTATTCCCTAAAGTTCGTGCCACAATATATAGCTATGGCTGAGTTGTTGTTCACTGTAGGGAATAGCTGGTTCAAGTAAGGTAATTACAATAACTGGACAGACATGAGAATAAGTATATGAAATTATTTGGGCAACTTAGAGACTAATTTGAATGTTTAATTTCCAGTATTTGAAGCTTAGGAAAGCCCATGGGGCACAGATTACAATGAGCGCGCCTTTATCACTCCCACCCCTGTAAAGAGGCTTCAAAAGGCAATTGAGTGACGTAAATATCAAGTGTGTAAAGGGGTCATGTGAAGCAGACCTGGTTAAATTAATGAATAGTGTTATGGGCTGTGCATGAGAGGCCACAGCATGTGCCAAATAGAGTGTACCTTATTCCCTCTGGATAGGAAAATTCTGTAATCGTATCAGGTGTCCTAAACGCAGAAGGGAAACTGGATCTTTCTGCCACTCAATACGATACTGCCAGTGAGTACATAAAATCTGTGTAGATATAACGTAATGTACATAAAATATGGGCGTTTCCATCTCTTTATTCAACCCCATGGTCTACATGTTTGGCCTATGACTAAATAAAGATCTGCAAAGTGATGTAAGTAAATATGTTCTTAATCTGCTAACTTTGAGCAAATGTAGTTATTGGATGGCATTATCTCAATATGCTTGATGCACTACAGTATTTTCCATCCTAAATGGATTAGATAAAGAAAAACTTGTAAAACATGTATCACACAATATATATGCTTTGGGTATAACACAATAGTGTATATGTACTCATTTTCTTCTTCACTTTGCTCAAAATTTGAAATAAGGGGGTCTGTCTTGTAAGGTACCTCCATGCTATAATGTGAAATATTTGTTACTGTCACAAACTGTCAATACCTGTGATTACAAAACATAAGACTTGTTCATTATATGTCTAGTAAGTGGAGTGATTTACAGTAAGTCCTACGTTACAGACCATTAAAAACTATATAAAAAATATTCCATTATCTAATAAAATTATTATAAACAGTAATATGAATTACATTTTGTTGTCCCCATCAGGGACTATAACTTATCATACAGTATTCCATATATTTATGTGTTATTAACCTAAACTACCATTAGGTTGATAATAGGAGATCATTGTTGGAGGATAGTGGTTGTGCAAACTGTATTTAGAGATTTGGGGCCTATGTAAGAGCCAACAGACATACAATTTCTGAAAATCATGCGAAAACAGCAAAACAGATTAATAAATAGGTCCCCAAAATCTGAAATTGAAAATAAATAGTGCTTTGCAAGTACTGTACAGCATGCAAACAAATGATAAATTTGACTTTTGCAGATAAAATGTAGTCAGTATATACACTAGCAGGAGACAAGCATATACAAAACTACTAACATCTGGAGGAAAACATGGAGGAGATGGTCTTTGGATGAAGTGGAGTTTACAGAACTCAAGACAGGGTTCTAAAAGAGTGATTTAGAAGTTTAGTGAAATTCTATGTAAGGAGGGAAATATTCTACCATGTTGCACAGTCAAAAGCACCAAAATTTGGGGACTGAATATGTAATTCAAAAAAAAAAGTACAGAGTGAAATACGACTTGCAGCACTATGATTTTAACAGTCAAGGAAATGTTAAGTAAAAGGGGAATATATACTTTTAGCAGAATATTAGGCTGTGGGGAGACAAGTGGCATAGCCAGAGATCAGAAACCCAGAACTAACCGCATGGCACCCACAAATGAAACACAATAGATGGAAGCAGCACAGGGAAAGACATAGGATGAAAATAACCAAAATATTTTTTATAAAATCAACAAAAAACAGATGAAACTGCACTAGCAAAGTAAATGCATTTGCAAATTATGTGACACTACTTATTGAAAAAGCTACTGTTAGGTCCATATATATTTGTCCTCTGTACTCTACCACAATGGATTTTAAATTAAAAAACGGAGATGCAATTCTTTAGATTTAATTCAAGAGGTTGAATAAAAGTATTGTATGAAACATTTAGGAATTGCAACCATTTTTATACATAGTCTCCAATTTTCAAGGGCATAAAATGTAATTAGACAAATTATCATAATCATAAATAAAATGTAATTTTTTTTAAGCATTTTTATTGAAGGTTTTCCAATAACAAGAGAACACAGAAAGACACATAATACATTGCAGTACAAGCAATCAGCAAAATGAGGATACAAGCACAGATAGAGAACTGATAACTTATAGGTGTGATGCACAAATATCTAAACATGTAATAATAATATAAACAGGGCTATGCTATAGCAAGAATAATAAAAGAGCACATTAAATAAGTACTGTGCAGGGCCGGCTTAACAATGGGGCAGATGGAGCTGCAGTTCCAGATCTCCATCAAAATAGGCCCACAGCATCTGCTGTGCTGCTGCTGTAGAAAGGAAAGAAGAATTTGTCCATCTGTAATGTGAAGCATCGTCCAATTAACTTTACTGAATTTGGCTGAATCTGAGCAGATAGTATATCCTTATACACTTCAGAATTCATCCGGCTGCTTCTGTCTTGTCACATCATCAATAAACACTAGTGACCCAGTGCCACTGGAGGCCAAGCATGCCCATGTCATCACACTGCCTCCACTGTGTGTTATAGATGATGTGGTATGCTTCGGATCATGAGCCGTTCCAAGCCTTCTCCATACTTTATTCTTCCTATCATTATGGTACAAGTTGAACGTGGTTTCATCTGTACAAATAATGCTGTTCCAGAACTGGGCTGGCTTTTCTAGAGAATTTTTGGCAAAGTCTAAAATGGCCTCTCTATTCTTGAGGCTTACGAATGGTTTGCACCTTGTGGTGAGCCCCCCATATCTGCTCTTGTGAAATCTTCTCTTTATGGCAGACTCTAGGAGGGTGTTCTTAACTTGGCTGGATGACTGGTCTCTTTACCATGGAAAGGATCCTGCGATCATCCAACACTGCTGTCTCCCATGGGCGTCCCGGCCTTCTTGTGTTGCGGAGCTCACCAGTGCTTTCTTTTCTTTCCTCAATTTACCAAACTGATGATTTTGCCATTCCGAAGGTTGCCACCATCTCTGATGGATTTTTGTTTGCTTTTGCAGCCTAAGAATGGCCTGTCTCAATTGCATTGATAGCTCCTTTGACCGCATGCTGTGGCTTCACAGCAACAACTTCCAAATGCAAATGCCACATTCAACTCCAGACTTTTTACCTGCTTAATTGAGAATGAAATAACGCAGGTATAGCCCACACCTGTCCATGAAACAGGGTTTGAGTCAATTGTCCAATTATTTTTGGTCCCTTGAAAAAGAGGAGGCTACATAAAAAAATGCTGTAATTCCTAAACCCTTGCTCCAATTTGGATGTGAATACCCTCAAATTAAAGCAGATAGCCAATACTATAGTCATTATATAACTGTAACGAATAGGTTTTGGTAAACAGCTAATATACCAAAAATTGTGGCAATGTCCAAATATATATGGGGACCTAACTACAGTAATTTTAATCTGTTTAGTAACTTAATATAGTAAGGAGTATTGGTTAGATACCATTAATTATGCGTGTTATCAAGCAGCTGGTTACACACAAAGTAAAAGGTCCTAAAAAACCAGGAGTTCTGCCAACTAAGATTGGCACTACCCAGAATAGAGTCTAATGCACCAGTGGCTTTCACTAAAGGAGCCCCCCACAAGGGGAATTGGGCTAGGCTGTGCCTTGTATGCAGATCGCGTCCATCTGTCTAGTTATCTAGTATGAAAGGCTGGTATACGGATGTGTCCACATACATCTAGCCCCCTTGCGTGTTAAACAGCTCTTCTAGCTGCGCCATGCCATGGCATGACTCTCTAGCACCGAGTGTCTTTTCATGCAACTTTTTCCCTTAAAATGTGTCTTATTCGCAACGTGATGTGAATACGATGCACAAAGAGCTTCTACTCCTTAAAATGATATGCGGCGTGCCTATATTCTGTGTGCGACTGCGGCTCTATCTGCATATGAAATGCTACGTTACAGTGTCACAGCCAATAATACTGTAGCGTAGCATTTCGCATCCAGATACAGCCGCAGTTGCACACAGAATATAGGCATGCCCCATATCATTTTAATCAGCAGAAGCTGCTTGTGCTTCCTATTTGCATCACTTTATGAATGAAACACATTTTAAGGGAAAAAGTCGCATGACAAGACACTCTGCACTAGGGATGTGCAGTCTCGGATAGGTTCGAGTTTGCACGTTGAGTTCGGATTTTTCCCTCCAAAAAAACGGAACTCAGAAAGAGGCAAAACGTCATTTTGCATGGACGAACATCATCATTCCTGGTCCAGGAATGATGATGTTCGTCCATGCAAAATGACGTTTTGCCTCTTTCTGAGTTCCGTTTTTTTGGAGGGAAAAATCCGAACTCAACGTGCAAACTCGAACCTATCCAAGACTGCACATCCCTACTCTGCACTACCAAGTCACACGACACTCACGCGTTATGTGTAACGAGACTTGTAGCGCACGGAGGATAGATGTATGTGGACACATCTGTAACTTGATAAAAGTTCAGGCTTGGTGCAGGTATTGGAGAAGAGTTAGGCAGGCCAAGGTTTAGTATCAGTAGTCACTGCAGCGGTGCCAAGGGAGGAGATGGAGAGAGTTGTCAGAAACAGTCCAGGTCAGAAAGGAGGAATCAATCATGCAACAGGCTAAATAAGAGAGGAGCTGGAGCACAGGATGTGTGCCTAATACTCTGGCAGTAAAAATGACAGCCACAGTGGTTTAAAATGCTGGACCATTTAAATTTGGTGGCAGGGGTCACATGCCCACAGCCACAAACTCTCAGAAAAGACACAGACCCACCCTACAGAACAAATTATTATTGGCTATATAATTAGCAAAGACAACCAGCTATTACATGAAAACATTTAAATACAAAAAGGATTATATCCTTTCAGCTTCACTAAGTTTATTACAAATGTAATTACCTACTGTAGGTGCACAATAGAGTCCTAAAAAACATTCAGTAAAAGTGATGCTGAAAATGAAGTTTTTACCAGCTCTGTCCTATAGCAGAAGTGAAGGAAACAGATGAATAAATAAGGGATTCTGGCACCCTCTGCAGTGTAAAGCAGATACAACCAGCTTTATCTGCCTTCAGTAGCTGCAAAGAAAACCGGAAACTATGCTAATGATTAACTTCGCTTGGAGGACAAAAGCACAAGCAGGTGAAAGGTGATGTACAACTGACTGCGACATATCATAAGGACAAAGTCCAACCAGGTAATCAGTGCGCTGACATTATGGTCTCTTGAGAACATCCTGACAACACAGGGTCATGCAGTGACCAACGTCAGCGCATAACAATAGGTATGCATCCTATAATATTCATCTAGAGTAAAATATAATAGAAACCTATTCCTGATTAAAAAATATAATGGTTATAATAACAGAAAAATGTATTAAAAACTCGGACATAAGCTTAGTCCTGTAGCAGCACCAAAGTGCACTGGGTCGATCCCAGCAGAAAGGTAGCGATAGACTGACCAACCAGAAAGGCAACGCTTGCGTTTCAGTGTATGGCATGTAATTGGCAGATTACAGAAGTCCCTTCTCCTTCAAAAGAGATTTATATGAACAGTATTTCTTAATTGCACATTTAGGGTAATCACTTTATTTTCACATTTTCACCTGCTATTGTAAAAATTAAAATTTTTAACTGCAATTGTAAAAATTAAGTATTCGGGCAATTCATCACGGAGGTAAAGCAGGAGATATCACAGATATCTTCTACTTCCCTTGCTCTTGTGGAATGGCCTGGTGTCCCCATACATTGGTATGGGTACAGAATTCATCAAGCTCCGAAAATATAATATTTTCGGAGCTCGAGTGCGGAAGCATTCGCCATCTTCAGATACGCTCTCCTTCCCCTCCTTTCAGATCCCTCCACCCCTGTCCAGCTCCTTCCGCCGGACGTCGGGCACTTGTGCAAATGCTTGACCAGCAGGTCGTGCATGCGCACTCCCGTCCCGCGCACTCCCGAAACGAGCAGTGAAAAGATTCACTGCTCCAAAAAGGAGCAGTGAAGCCGCTTGCGGGGCAGCGGATTTTTCCATCAGCTGTCACCGTGCCAGACAATGATGAATTGCTCTGGGATCTGCGGCGATAATTATCATGAATAGGTCCCATAAAGCGTAACAACCCCCAAACATCATTGTTCTATATGGGGTACAGTAAATGATCTCGCAGTAGATAGAACGGACAGATAACAAATGAGTCCCAGTCTTGCACACCTCCCATTTTGTTAGAATAATTTAGAATTGCTTTTTATTAATGATTACAGCATTGGAAATGTACAGATGCAGGAAGGAACGTTGCCAGCTCATACACTTCACATATATCCTGGAGACAGATCATCAAAATCTGGAGCTGTCAATTGAATCATACTATTTTTTTCTTTCAGTAAACGCTTTCTTTAGAAACCACAGGAAATAGAGCAATGTGTAAATAAATCACTAGTCGAGTAACATTTAACAAGGTCCCTTATAGATATTGCGCTTTGTTTCTCTTTTGCTTTCAGTTACGTTTTAGGCAAGCTGTGATTGGCCTTTTTTCACGGTAACTTTGAGTAAAGTCATATTAGTGTAACAGGCTACGTCACCCATTCCCCTATGATCTGACAGGTATGTGTTACATTGTGCTATCTGTGGGACCGCTGTTTAAACCAGACAGTGAGTTTAGTTTTGATACAAACAAATACAGAACTGTGGGACACTACTGCCCTCTGCTGTTATTTTCATATAAACAGCTACTGCATCATCGGCTTCATTTTTATTAGCCTTACTTTTCAATAGCTAACATTAAAACACTGCAAAAAAACAGGCAGGCGGAGCAGCACAATTGCCATTTATGACAACATGTCATAATTTCTGTACCGTTTCTCTTGTTTTACAGGTGAACACATGGCTGACATGGTGGAAATGACTGTTTAGGTCTTTGCTGATTTAGTAGGTGGGCTTTCCCTTCAAAACCAAGGGCCATCAAAACCAAGGGCCAGACTCATGAAAATAGGTATACATCTATTTTTGCATCTCTGACAGTGTTCCCTACTCTAGAAATCTTGGTTACAAAAATGGGTATTCCTGTCCCGCAGATCATAAACCAGAAAAGAAAGAAGAGCAGTTGTTTTGATATAATGCACTTATATTAACTTTTATTAAAAGAATAGAATAGATTCTCCATGTTAATAACATCAGTGAAATTTACAGACATAAGATACAGTAAAGAAAGTGATAAGTATGAACAAAGTGATTGATTGTATACTAGATTTATTAAGCTACTGATAATATGTGCTTAATAAGTGTGGATCACGTTATTGTGATTGTTTTCACTTTACTGGATTTGCATGATCTTCACTTATAACAGCAATAACTATAATTTAAGTTATTTTTATTAAATTTATATTTCAACTAGCTGTACCCGGCGTTGCCTGGGTTTAAATATTATTTGTTTAAGATTATGTGATGTCCTCCAAATCCATCCAGTGGAAGCCCCAGAACAGGCTTCCTGGGTCAAATTTCTGCCAGGCGCACTCCGCCGTGAGGTCCAACCCGGGACTCCAACCACTCCATTAGACATCCCAGACCAATTGTCACCCCACTATGAAGTTTTCATCCAAATCCATCCAGTGGAAGCCTCAGTACAGGCTCCCCGGGTCAAAGTTTTCCTCAGCGTACACCAACAGGAGGTCTGACCGAGACCCTAGCTCCCTAAAACCTAGCCAGTTTCCAACTGGACCAGATCGCGTTGATTTCATCCAAATCAGTGCAGGGGTGTCCGAGTGCATAACCGGACAGACAAATAAACAGACAAATTAATTTTATATATAAGATATACCAAGTATTTGACTTTCACTATTTCCACTTTATCTACTCAGAAAAATGTCCATGTGATAAAACTTCATGAATCAAGCAGTAAATCAAACAGGACTTACTTTAGATGGCTCTGTCTCACTCTGCTGCTGGGACACTAATAGGTCACTGGACACGGACTCGGAGTCTGAGATCTCCACTGCGCTCTCAGCAGCTTCAGACACACCGCACTTATCTCTATCACAATCAATATCACTGTCATCCTGCCAGTCAGTAATGGAAGGAACGTCACCTGGGGAAGCATAAAGACACAGAAAACATAAAATAAAATTGCAAAAAAAAACACAACATGATATACATCAACTAAAAGAGACAGACATGATGGCAATATAATAATTATGACTGCAAACTCACAATTATTTCTCACTTTGGGAAAAGTTAACTCATACAGACACATTCAAGGTTTTTTTATTGTGCCCAGTAAATACACAAATATAGGTATATTTGCATAACATAGGTTTTCCATGTGTTCTACTTTGCCATCCACATATAAGTAACAAACCATAAAAAAGGAAAATAAGCTATTGATCATCTAAACTAAGCCTATGGTTTGGCCAACTGAATATTAATCTTGTACTATACCCAATCTCCTGTACTCGCATCTAGGTATGTATATTTTACTTCAGCGTGGATCTGCTATTTATATTAAAGGTGGATCATCACTAGCGGGGCAGATGTATCAAGTCTTTAAAAGAGATAAAAAGGAGAAAAGTACCAACCAGTCAGCTTCTAGCACAGCCTGTAAAATGACAGGAGCTGATTGGTTGGTACTTTACCTCTCTCCAAGGCTTAGTACATCCCCCCCCAGGCATGGGTTAAAGTGGGCCGTAACGGGACTGCATTCCATCATTTCTATTTGGAGACGGAACCAGTTCCGCCTCCTCCGACCTACTTTAGCCTGGCGCCGCCCGGACCGGAGGCAGCGGGCGCAGGAGAGGGGCTTAAGTTAAGTATTGTTTTTATTTTTGTTTTTTTGTGTAAGCCGCTCCATATTGGGGGCACTACTAGTTGGGGCCATTACTATTGGGGGACATTAGTACAGGGGTCATTACTATTGGCACTACTACAGGGTGCATTATTTCTACAGGGGCATTGTTTCTACAGGGGGAATTACTACAGGGGGGCACAGCATAAGAGGCACCACTACTGGGGTCACTGAATAAGGGACACTACCACTGGGGTCACTGAATAAGGGACACTACCACTGTGGGCACTGCATAAGGGGCACTACCACTACTGGAGGCACTGCATAAGGGCCACAACTACTGGGCTCACTTCATAAGGGACACTACCACTACTGTGGGCACTGCATAAGGGGCACTACCACTACTGGGGGCACTGCATAAGGGGCACTAGCACTACTGGGGGCACTGCATAAGGGGCACTACCACTACTGGGGGCACTACCACTACTGTGGGCACTGAAGGGGTACCAATACAATGGGCACTACTGTGGGCATTATGTGTAAGGGGCACTACTGCCGTGGGCATTATGTGTAAGGGGCACTGTTACTGTGGGCATTATGTGTATTAGGGGCACTACTACTGTGGGCATTGTGTATAATGGGCGCAAATGTGGGCATTGTGTATAAGGGGCACTGCTGTGTGTCATAGATGAATAAGGGACACTACTACTGTATGTGGTGTAATATGAATCAAGGGTGAATCAAGATTGTGCTACAGTGTGGCGTAATTTGAATTGGGAATACTATTGTGTGACCACATCCTGACTTAAGACCACACCCCTTTTTTTCAGCGCACGCAGTCCCTTTCTTTTTTACAAAAACGCAGAGGGGGGGGCGGGGGCGTTGGAGTTCCACCACTTCTCTAGTACCACTTCAAGCACTGCCCCCAAGTCTGTAAAAAAAATAATAGAAGACCTTAGGCTTCCAATGCTAATGTATTTATTTGCAATTCAGGTTGTAAGTGTAGAGATTGGAGCACTATGATGCTAGCACCTTTTACAGAGAGACTTACTCCCACTGCAACCCTGTGTAGAGAAAGGCATATCTATGTCCTGCGATCTCTGGGTATTTTCAGGGGACAGCTCAGCAATGTCTGGCTGTGAATTTGATTCTTTGCTGCCATCATCAGATGAATCATTATCACTGGAACTCCAAACTATGTCCGCCGGATCTCTCAGGCTTTCATCTGCTGAGGTTTCTGTAAGAAAGAGGACTGCACATTACAAATGTAGTACACAGCGTATGCCGAAGGGATTGTTTCTTAATCAATTGTAAGTATTCTAAACACAAAACCACGAGCGATCAGCCGCATTGGGCTGTGATACTCAATGTAGGGATCCAAGTGAATCATACTGTAGGACAGGTCTGTGGCTCTCCAGCTGTTGTGAAACCATAACTCCCAGCATGCCCTGCTACAGTTTTGCTATTAAGGAATGCTACAACTCTGGCAATGCATTCTAGGACTTGTAGTTTCACAACAGCTGTAGAGCCACAGATTGGCCAGGCCTGCTGTAGGGTAATGAATAAAAAAAAAGTCTGCAAATATTTCACAACAGTAATAAGAACAAACAAACATTCTAATAGACCTGGTAGATGGCCTTAGTTGACCAAAGGTGGGTATCGCATGAGTTGCATAAAACTATGGCACAGTTAAAATTAACATTTTGCATTTAAGGATAATGTATGTTGAAACACCTTCTGTAAAAACAGATGAATAAACGGCCCAATATGGGTACTAGCACTGTTTAGGGTCCGGTACTGTCTATTAGCAGAAAAGCCGTAAACATGCAGACGACTGATCGTATATTTGCAAATGTGTGCGAGATGACTGTGTCTTAATTACAAATAACAGGCAGTTTTAATTAGTACATTGTGTGGGGTGGGGCTTTTCTCTAGCTCTATTTAATGATTTTCCTAACACCACAAATCTTTAACATGGAAGACAGACAGACTGGCACCAGGATTAGACGATAAATATTCTGTAATCAGTTCAGGTATAATGGTGAGAAGGGAAGAAAGGAAAGCCATATCAGTCCCAAACGGCAACCTAACATTTGCCAGGGTAGACAATTAAAGAGAAAAGCTATTCCCGATACATCCGAAAAGCCTTAAATAGTGTGGCCAATAAAAAATTAATATGAAGGGGTTTCATAAAACTCATATTTATGAGAACAACTAAGGACAAGAATCATGAAAATATTTCCCAAAGAAAATGTCCTATGTGCTGAAAACAATGATAGATTTATTGTCCTCTCTTGGACCACATTAGAACATCAATGAGTCATCTCAAACTATTCATCCTAATCATCGCTGTGTCAGTGCTACTGTGTCATAACCCTTCATAATATTTAATATATTAGAATAGAATGCAGTTCAAATAAGAAGAGATTTAATTTACCTTCATCAAATGCAAATGACTTTGCTAAATGCCGGACAGCTTGGGGTTTTCTTTCATAGGACCTAGATGCCTACAGAATAAACAGAAAAAAATATTTATGATAAATTTCTGCTCATTTGCCTCAGAGGTCATCATAGGTATCCAGCAGCCTATAAGAGGCTTCAATGCTACTTTCACACTTGCCTATGTAGATGGACTTTTTTATTTGATTTCTATTCAATATCAATCAGTGATCCCTATTCTCAAGGTGAGGGCAGTACTCATGAGAATCAGGTTGCAGATATGGCAAAAAGCACTGTAGTTCTGGAATACCAACTACTAGCAAGCAGAATCAATGCTTTACCCAAGGGACATTAAGAACATAGACTAATGCTTTACGATCATGTTTAAAATGATACTTCCGTTACGGTTAAAATGCTTTAACTAACATTACAACCGTGTCGGCATACTGATGTCGGCGTTGTCCTGTCCATAGTTTATCAACATAATGACTGTTAGCAAACAATATGTATTCCCACAGACCAAGTAATAGAGGGTGACATAAGGCAAATCGGCAACCACTGCACACTTTGCAAAGGGTCTAAACCCGCATACACACTACACGATAAGTTGGACGATATGAACGATATATTTATCGTTCATCACGTTCAATATCGTTCAGTGTGTATGCAAGACATTGTTAACAATGCGCACTCCAGCGGATCGTTAATGTCTTATCACCCATACGTGCAGGGCAACCAGACTATATCATCAGGTTCTGCAAGTACGGGGGATGAGGTAGGGTGCAGTCACTGAATGATAGCGTTAACGACATTGAGCCCAGCATTGCAGGGGAAACACTTAATATCGCTCATGGAGAATATAATTAAGTGTGTATGCGGCTTAAGACTTTACAACACTGACCGAACAAACTTTTTTTTCCCATTTAGGCTGCACATCTGTGTGCAGCTCTTATTCAATTGCCAGGGCCGGGTTAAGGTCTGTGGGGGCCCCTGGGTAACAAACATGTGGGGCCCCCTATTAAGTATGGACGATATGGGGGTATGAGCATAAGCGGTACATTGACCGCTTCGCCGTATCGCCGATACCGTATCGCTCATAAGCGGTACATTGACAAACAGCAATAAGCTAGCTTAGCGCTGTTTGTTAAATACTGAAAGGAGGACATAAGCCCTATAGCCAGTGCTAAAGGTGTTATGTCTCATTGTGAAATGGGGCCAATGGGCTCCACATGAAAAAAAAAAAAAACACAGGCGCACACACGAACAAAAACACATAATATACACCCACAGGGAAAAAAAAAAACACATACAGGCACCCACATGACATATTACTCGCCAGTTGCGCAATCTTATCCACATTACACCGCACATACAGCCCTCGAATCACATTACACCACATAGTAGTATCCCTTATTCATGTTATGACACACAGAAGTGCCCATTATACACAATGCCCACAGTAGTAGTGCCCTTAATACACATAATGCCCACAGTAGTAGTGCCCCTACTACAAATAATGCCCACAGTAGTAGTGCCCCTAATACAAATAATGCCCACAGTAGTAGTGCCCCTAATACACAATGCCCACAGCAGTAGTGTCCCCTATGCAATGCCCCCAATAGTCATGCCCCCAGTAGCAGTGCCCCCAGTAGCAGTGGCACCAGATGTAGTACCCCTGTAGCAGTGCCCCCAAATGTGGTGCCCCCAGTAGCAATGCCCCCTGATGTAGTGTTCTCAGTAGCAGTGCCCCCAGATGATGTGCCCCCAGATGTAGTGATCCCTGTAGCAGTGCCCCCAGTAGCAATGCCCCAGATGCAGTGCCCCCAGTAGTGAAGCCGCTTATACTAAAAATAGAAAAAAAAAAAAAAACACACAATACTTACCTTATGCCCCCTCCCATTGTCTGTCCGGCTGGCCGCTCCTCGGAACTATGGGAGAGTCGTCATGACGTCTCTCCTATAGTGCACTGCGGGAGCTGGAAGCTGAAGCTCAGGTGTGAGCTCCAGCCTCCGGCTGGCGCTGCGGGGTGGGAGTCGGCGCCCGCTGTTAACAAAATCTCAGCGGGCGCCCGGCTAATGGAGCCTCCCTACGGCGGCGGGGTTAGGTGTGCCAGAGGAGGCGGAACTGGTTCAGTCACCTGTACCGGCCCACTTTAACCCCTGGTGGATGTGGGGGCCCAGGGACAACCCTCCCGTCGCCCCCCCTTTAATCAGGCCCTGGCAATTGTAAGTCACTTATGTGAACACTTTCATGCATTTTTCAAATGAATAAGCAGCAATCTTCTCAGCAATGTTGTTGCGCAGTTAATAATCCACTATGCCAATAAAAATACCTGTTTGAAAAAGCACAGATGCTGGCATAGGTATCACACTTTTCTTTATTTGTATATGTGAAAGTATATAGAACAGAATTGAAGTCATAATCAATAATCCTACACCTTCATACAACTTAATTTCTGATCACAGATACTGGTCTTGGTACAGATATTTGACTAGTTAATATAAACCTTGAAGAAAAAAACAACATTGAATAAACTACTTACCTTTTCCACCTGACACCCATGAAATCCCTCGCTACATCGCATCCATGCTTTACTGAGTGGCACGGGCTTCAATGTAACCTCGGCTGTAGATTTCTTAGAACCAATATTTGAATTTTCCGGAAAAAACAGGTTAGTCTTATCTGCAGATCGCTTTCTCTATAAAGAAAAACAAAGAGCATTATTCTAGCTATATAGAATCCGAACAGCAATAATTTTGTTACAACATTTTAATTTGAAATAACATTAAAAAGTTCAGACTATTTAGGTGTTAATAAAACCATCTTGAAGTGGTCAGTGAAGAGATCAGCCAAACTGACAATGCCATGTGACCTCAAGTCCTTGTATGCACCAGCAACTATGCTGACTGCTTAGGTCTACTCATGGCTAGTTTGTTATTTTCCCCTTCTAGTGTTCCTGGGGGGGGAAGCTGGGCATGCCCCTACAGTGATGAAAGGGGGTGAGTCTCTAGGATTTGTCCCCTTATAGTGAGCTTGCCCCTTTTCTGACAGGCACCCTGCCTCCCCTAGCGTGAAGACTACTTTCAATCTTTCCTCATTTACAACGTTCTATTTTATTTGTTGCATGCAACCAGAAAAAGCATATATATCTTTCAGTTGGAATATCCCTATTCTTCAACTCTTATTTACACATCGTTATTTTTGCCAAAGCAATTGGCTGTTTTACAGGGGTATTCAATTTGGAGCGAAAATTTCGGAATCGGCGATAAATTATCGCCGATGACGTCAATTTCGCCGATTTCAATTATCCCCGCATTAAATTTCAAAGACTTTTCGCAGCTGCGAAAAGTCTTTAAAAAAAAAACGGGGATAACTTTTCACCATGTTTGACATGGCGAAAAAAAGTGCAGAATTGGGATTCAGGGGTGCAGGCTTAAAAAAAAAAATAGCCTGCACTCCTGCTAATGTCATTTAAAAATGAACTGTGTCAAAAAAAGTTTTTTTAAAAAAAATAGGGACACCCCAAAAAAAAAAAAAAAAAAATGGGGTGAAAAAAAAAAAAAAAAAAAAAGAAGATAGTGTTTCAAAATAGGGAAATAGGTTCAGGGCTATTCTGCAAGTATGCGGCAGGTGTTTTCTAGAATAGGTTATTAGCGGCAGGTGCATTTTTGCTGAATTTTTAAAAATTAACTTTAGGGACTTAAAAATATGCTACCCCCCATTTTCATGTACCCCAAATTTGATGGGACCACTAAAAAAAAACCTAAGTGCTCTTCTGCATCACTTCTTCAATGTCGGGAAAAAAACACTGACTTTCTATTGCATGCAAAAACGCATATAGCCATAGTGATCCCCCATGTCTGGACAGCTTTAGGGGGGGTCCTACAATTCCCGAAAATTCCCGTTTTTTATCGCCAATCCCAATTCGCCGGGTCCCGTTTTCGTTCATATTAAATTGAATACGGGGATAAAGCGGGCGCGTGCCCGATACTTTATCCCAGGAAAAGCATGGACTTTTCGCCCCCATATTGAATACCCCTCTATATCTTTTTTCATTTATTTGAAAAAACTAATTTCGCTTATATTACAGTTTTATTCTGATAGAGCAGAAAGATAATTACAGAGTATGTGCAATAAACAGTGGCTTGCAAAACAATTCAAACCTCTAACAAGTCAACAGATTAGCTGTATTACAAATGACAGGGGTAGCAAGAGAGCTTGGAGATAAATTACATTTTCTACCAGGTTTGCACACTGGGGGGGGGGGGGGGGATTAACTAAAGGTCTATTTTAATTGATTAAAATCAATCAAAATCGATCAACGCTGATTTTGCGTTTCAGGGGCTAAATCACACATTTACATTTTTATATAGATTTTAAGTGTTAGTAAAAGTGTGATTTAGCCCCTGAAACACATTGATCGATCAATTTTTAATCAATTAAAATCGGCCTTTAGTAAATTTACCCCTGTGAGTGATTTGTGATCATTCATCCTTCCAGATTTGCTCCAGAATGTTCAGGTTGGACGGATAACGCTTGTGAACTATTTTCAAACAGTGCTACAGAGTATCAATTAGATTAAATTCCTGACTTTGACTTGGCCTTTGTAGAACAGTCACCTACAGTGCATCCGGCAAGTATTCACAGCGCTTCACTTTTTCAACATTTTGTTATGTTACAGCCTTATTCCAAAATGGAATAAATTCATTTTTGTTCTCAAAATTCTACACACATTACCCCATAATGACAACGTGTAAAAAGTTTTTAGATTTTTGCAAATTTAATTAAAAAAAATATCACATGTACATAAGAATTCACAGCCTTTGCCATGAAGCTCACAATTGAGCTCAGGTGCATCCTGTTTCCACTGATCATCCTTGAGATGTTCCTACAGCTTAATTGGAGTCCGCCTGTGGTAAATTCAGTTGATTGGACATGATTTTGAAAGGCATACATCTGTCTATATAAGGTATGCAGATATGCACATCCTGTATGTCCAGTAAACCATGAAATCCCCAGCATAATTGACTGTAGGGTCTCCATATGAAACCTGGTCACATGAATGAACCTGTTCAGAGATTTCCGATTCAGAATAGAGTGATGAGACCCATTTAGCTTAATACTCCAATTGGCTTTTGATTCAGAACTTCTTCCTTGTTAGCTAAAGGAACCAGGATTATCACCACTGACCTTAGCATGGCATGAATGGTCAACTAGAGGGCAAGGGCCTAGATAGAATCTGATGGGGAGTTGTGCAAACAACCTTCTGGGGAGTAACTCTTTACGAAGGTGTCACGTAAGAATCCCTAGTTGGGAGGGGGATTTCCCACCTAATGCACTCTCCCTGTGGGAGAGGGTAAAAAGACAATAGTCTGTTTTGGAATCTGGAATAGTTAGCTGGAGTGTTCCATTCTTTCCCAATAAGCTCAGTGAGCTGTTCATATTAAGGTAATCCAGCCTAAATCAGGAATGAGGATTGAATTAACCGCCCCTGCTAGAGAGGAACATCCACTGATGAATGACACTCTTCCTCTCCAAAATAGGTCCAGAGGGAGAAACCTGTGTATCCTCTGCTTTCAGATTCTGATATATCATCTCAGGAGGCAGGGTAGACTGAGAGGATGGTGCAGTCCATTCATATGCTTAGACGGCTGATGCCTTATTCGCCTGTAACATCTGCAGATAGGTAGATGCTCAAAGCCAGATTCTGAAGTGAGTGGACATAACCCTCCATCCAGGATGGATGTATGGGAAGAGGAAACATAGCAGGCTGTAATCTGAGGGAAACCCAAAGTAGGAGGCAGTGTGGGAGCTGATAAGCGGTCCCCTAACTGCATCATAACCTGAAATCTAGGAAGACATTCAAGGTGACCCCTGAACAGGTGCTGGCAAGGTGGACTGTTGTGGTGTATAACAATCAACACAGTCCATCCTGTATGAAATCCTGAGATAACTACTGCACAGAATTTACATGAAACCAGCACAAGCACAACAGTCTTCTGTTTACCCTTGTCCTGAGACATGGGAAAGATTTTCAAGCAACCTAGTGTAGGGTTAACAATGCAATGTGACCCCCTTCACAGATAAAAATAAATGTGAAGTACTCTCTAACCCCTATACACCAGGTAGTTGTGGGTTAGGAAAAAAACAAGACTAAAAATAAAAAAAAAAAGTAGTATTTTTTTTTTTTTTTTTTTAACAGTAGAGATAGCATAAGTCACATAAAATGCATATAATATATTTGCAAAAGGGCATTCAAATCAATTATCAATCCAGGGCTCGAGAAATCCCAGTCGCCAAGGCGACTGAGATTTTAGTCCTGGTGACCAAGCACTACCCTCGCAGGGAGGCTCCATTTGCTGGGTGTCCGCTGAAATTTTACATGCGGGTGCCCGACTCCCAACAGCGGCAGCTCACTCCTGAACTTCAGCATCCGGCTCCCCGCACGGGCACTATCTACCACAGTTCCGAAGAGCAGCAGGGGTGTGTGTGTGTGTGTGTGTGTGTGTGTATTACAAGGGGCTTACTACTGGGGGCACTATTACAGTACACAGAAATCACCCATATCCTGTCAGAGGGATTAGGAGCAATAGCAGTGATAGTCATAACTGACAGTCTCTCAGAAAAAAAAAGTAGTATAACCCACAGCAGAACTAGCATAAGTCACATACAATGCATTCCAGCAATATATTTGCAATAGGCTCTTAAAAAGTACAAAGCTTAGTAGGATATTGAGCTCTGTATAACCTGGCCACCAAAGCAGAGGTATACAGGGAGACTGACCAAAGCTCCTGAGATTCGCAGCTACCGTAGAGCACTTGAAAGTGGTCTCTGGGTGTCTCATATACAAGGGAGGCAGGGAAGAGCAACCCAGACACACGAAAACCTCGCCTCTGGATCGGCATCTGGGCTGGGATAGGGGCTGCCGGGTAGAGCCTACCTCCCCTAGGCTGTATCAATCCAACTGGGCGCACTGGCCTTTTACATGGCCGCCGCCACTGTCCCCAGCAAGCGGGGAACCACTTTAACTGCGTCCCCGTGTCTTCCGATTGCAGTCCCGGGCCCAGCGTCATCACCAGCTGGCACCCACCAAAATCACCAGTTTCCTCAGTGGTGTTGCGGCGCCGGTAGGGGTAGACGGAGCAGCAGCACGGAGGTCCATTAGGACACCTAGCGCTGCATACTCATTAAGCAATAAGAAAAACAAAGCTTGGGACTGCCTGAGCAGTCCCCTGTCTAAAAAGGTGCACTGATCTTGCGCACCAAACAAAAAACTGAGTGCCTGCAGCCAGGGTATATATGGAGGAGGACCCAGTGCATACTGGAGCTAAAGCTTGTAACTATTTGATGCCTGGATCACTCCAACCACATACCCCAAGGTAATTCCTGTGGACCCAATGGAACCCAAAGAAGAAAACAATTGAGTCACCCCCGAAGAGTTTATTGCGAAACAGTATGCTCTTAAAGTAAATTAAAAGTAGATCATTGTTCACTATAGTGATGGCATGCGCAGTGAATTTAGAAGCCAAATGCAAAGGGGATGAGAAGAGAGAGCAGAGAGAAAGACAAGTCAGGCTATTGTAATAGTGTGAAAGAAAAGGAGATGAGAGAAATGGGGTGGCCCCTGGATAGCGAGGTACGGTCAAGATTAGTTACTTTTGAATTGAAGAGATCAGTTCATGTTTGAAGATGGAAAGGAAATTGCTAGTGGAGAGCGACAGATTGATGAGGTTAGCTAGGTTGGGGGTAGATAGGTTGTTCGTGTTCCCGCTCGGCTGTTTTAGTGGGGCGCCGCGCCCTGCCCAATTTTAAAATGGAAAAATGTGCCCTGCTCTTTTTGTGGCACCCGGCTAAAACAGCCTTCCCCACTCGCTGGCCGCAATGCTCCGTGGGTGAGAAAGGTCACGGTGACAATTACCGCCGGGTGAATATACGCCGTACGCATGGCATCTATTCACAGTGAGGGGAGAGCTTGAGGGAAACCCAGCACCTCCGTAAATGTCCCTAGAAGATGCCCTCCCTGCTTACTAGCGGTAACACTAGGTTGTGGAGGACACAGAATTGATAGCACCAATTAGATCTTTAGTAACAGAAGAGAAATAACTGGTTGGGTAGTGAGTGCCAGCAAGGTAGGCAGGTGTAGAGTGATGTGAAAAAGTTACCTATCAGATATCACTAACTCTGTTGATAACGCATCAAGCCTGCTGTCTAGACGTCACACTTGACTCGGAACTCTACACATTCAGTCTGTTTCTAAATCCGGTTACATACATCTAATAAAATATTTCCAGAATGCACACATCTCAGAGACACTGTAAAGACTTTGAATTCATGCACTTATTATCTTCTGCGCTGATTATTGCAATAACCACCTTTCCAGACTTCATATCCGACTATTACCCCTACAATCTCTTTTACATGCAACAATGAAACTTATTTTTCTCGCAAAACATTCTTCTATTGCAGGTCTGCTCTGTCAGTTCTTACACTGGCTGCCTGTGTTTTACCAAAATTTAATAAAGAATACTAACATAAAAGGCTATAAACAAATCTAAACGAACAGACATCTTTTCTGCTCTGCCCAAGATCTGAGACTATGATCCACACTTATTACTTGCTCCCATTCTCAGTTACAATAATTCAAGCGTTCAATAAAAATATACATCTTCAGGCACACTTATCAAATTCTAGAACCACCTAAACTCCCCTAAGCTTTTCCACCCAATACAATCCCTCTACAAAGTTCAAACAAGCCACAAAATACCCCAGTTACTGGAAAGCAAAGTGCTATTTAGACTGCATTAGCCACATTTACAGGCTGTCATTGTGATATTCCCAGTATGGGGCCAGATACTGAATGACACAGAGAGATGTAGTGCATAGCTGGCTGAGTGCACTCCTACCATGGGCCGTATTCAATTAGAAGCGAAAAGTGCCTTTTGGCAAAAAGTTTCCGTGGATTCAGACCTTCTGCCTGTTTTCAAAGTATCTCCATATCTAATTCCAGGATGATTTTGCCTAAGCGGAAACTCAATGCAATGTAATAGGCGAAAAAGATTCGCCTATGAATAGCAGGTGAAAAGTAGTGCAAAATCTTTATTTTGGGGTGCAAACGTGGGGAAACCACCCAGAACCCTGGGGACAAGCCCCTAAAGGACAAAAATCTGCAAAAGAAATTATAAAAAATACATCAGAGCACCCCAAAAAGGTACTTTAGTTTTTGGGGGGGAGAAAAAAGTGGTGGGACAAGCATAAAAACTAGCGAAAAAGACTTCTTGGGGGTCTGCAAGGATGGGTTGCATTTGGTATGAATAGCCGGCTGCCGCATGACCGGCAGTTCGATTCGAACAGCAGAGCCTGGCAGCGGAAGACCGACAGCGCTGGAAATCCCGATCATCCCTAAGGTAAGTACTTACTAACCTAACCAAGCCCCCTAACCCACCTTAGGGGTGCCTAACCCTAACCTCCCCCCCCCCTAAGTGCCTAACCCCCCCACTAAGTGCCTAACCCCCCCTTCCCCAAGAGGGGGTGCCTAACCCTAAGTCCCCAGGGGGGGGTGCCTAACCCTAACCCTCCCTCCTCCTAGCCTAACCCTAACCCTTCCGGGGGAGTGCCTAACCCTAATTCCCCATCGTGTGCCCTGAACCTAACCCTCCCCACCCGTGGCTGTCCGCTCGCGGCGCCCGGCATCCCTTCGATCGGGATGCCGGGTGCCTGTCTCCCGGCGTCGGGAAAATGACAGGCGTCTAGATTGTAGATGCCGGTCATTTATCCCTAGGCGGGATAGAGGATTCAGGTAGCCGGTGGTCGGGATTGCGGCCACCGGCTTCCTAAACGTATCAAGGATGGGTTAGGTGTTATTAGAATTGCAGGTGCGTGCAACAGGTGCGTTTTTTTAAACTTCACTTTAGAGACATAAAAATATGCTAACACCCATTTTCAAGTACCCCAAATTTGACAGGAATACTTATTTTCTCAAATACTTAATGCCATTTTTCACCACTTTAACATAGACGCTAATAACAAGGATTTTAAACAAGCACTTTTATTAGGGCTATTAGTACACATCTATATTGATTCCCTATGTGAGTGCATCTTTTTTGGGGTACAGACTGATTTCCCCACTTCTGACAGTACTTTCCGCCTGTTCCGCATTCACCGATTTCCGTTTTCACATGGTTTGGAATTGAATAATTGATAAGCGGGGACGTGCACAAAAAGTTTTCGCGTCTGAAACTGGCGATGAAGGTGGAAAGTCGGACAGGCAAAACCTTTCCGACTTTTCGCATCTAATTGAATACCGGCCTTTGTCTAACAGTTGTTCGCAGATCTCCAGAATAGTTATTTATAAGACAGCACACCACAAAGAACGGGTTAAATTAGCACTACAAAAGTTCCTTGACAGCGCAAAGTCATTGTCATATCTATGGCAGAGGGGGTGTTTCATGATGTAGCTACTGTTAATCTGAAGTGTGTAGATAAACTTTTGTACAGTAATGGTGCGTACACACTGGGCGATTAAAGTGGACAACTGAACGATAACGATATCGTTATTGTTCAGTCGTCCACTTTATCGACCATTTTTAACACAAAAACGATGAACAATAACGACGACGCGCGTTCCCGTGGGTCGTTCGTCATTATCGTTCATCGGGTTAACATGCAGGCCAACCTGACGATGTCGTCAGGTTGCTGCATGTTATGGAATGGTGGAGAGAGCCCGGCGCTGAACGATATCGTTCATGATATCGTTCAGCGGGTGTGCTCAATGTCATGAACAACATTGAGCACAGCCTGCCGGGGAGACACTAGACGATATCGCTCAGGGAGAATATCATCTAGTGTGTACGCTCCTTATGGGAGTAGAACATGCTTATTATAGTGTAACAATTATGCTGAGGCATGGATTTCTTTGTGAAAAACTACAATCCACCCTGTTTTATTACACACTAGCTGGGATAACAAGAGATATGGTAAGAACTTACCTTTGTTATCTCTGTTTCTACGAAGTCCATAGGGTCCACAGGGTGACCTTGGGGTATAGCTGGATCCTGGATCCTCGGGCACCACGGAGTTAAGGCTTTCAACTGCTCCCAGGATGCACTCGGGTCCATCCTCCTCTATACCCCGCCCCCGAGCCACAGGCACCTCAGTTGGTAAGCAGCCCAGGCCGGAGGAGGAGACGAAACAGAGAGAAGGAAGACTGGAACACACAAGAACCATACTCACAGAAATGGGAGACGGAAAACCGGTGACCAGTCACAGAGCCCATATGAAGCCAGGTGCGTCAGGGCGGGTGCCCTGTGGACCCTATGGACTTTGTAGAAACAGAGATAACAAAGGTAAGTTCTTACCATATCTCTTGTTTTCTACTTCAGGGTCCATAGGGGTCCACAGGATGACCTTGGGGATGTCCCAAAGCAGTCCAACTAAGGGCGGGGGACGCTCCTGTGCTGATAGAACCCGGCGCCCAAAGGATGCATCCTGAGAGGCAAAGGTGTCAAACGCATAGAACCTCAAAAAGGTCTGAATGGAAGACCAGGTGGCCGCCTTACACAGCTGAACAGCAGAGGCGCCACGGCTAGCAGCCCAAGAAGGGCCCACAGACCGAGTGGAATGAGCCTTAACAGAGGCTGGAACAGGAAAACCCTCCTGCATATAAGCCACAATAATAACAGAACGAAGCCAACGGGCTAGAGTCTGTTTGTTGGCAGGCCAACCCCTCTTGTGAAAACCGAAGAGGACAAACAATGAATCAGACTTCCTCACAGAACTAGTCCTGTCCACATAAACCTGGAGTGCACGGACAACGTCTAAGGAAGCCTCCCCAGCCGAAAGATCAGGCGACTGAAAGGCTGGTACAACAATTTCCTGATTAATGTGGAACCTGGAAACCACCTTAGGCAGGAAATCAGGACGAGTGCGAAGCACCGCTCTGTCCTGATGAAAAACCAGAAAAGGGGAACGACAGGAAAGCGCCCCCAAATCCGAAACCCTCCTGGCAGAAGCAATTGCCAAGAGGAAAACCGTCTTAAAAGTTAGCCACTTGAGCTCCACTGACTCCAAGGGCTCAAAAGGAGGACCCTGTAAGGCCCGAAGAACCACCGCCAAATCCCACGGGGCCACAGGTGGCACAAAGGGAGGCTGGATTCTTAAAACACCCTGGAAAAAGGTGTGTACGTCCGGCATAGCAGCAATCCTGCGCTGGAACCACACCGACAGAGCAGACACGTGCACCTTCAGTGAGGAAAGACGTAATCCTAAGTCCAAACTCGAATGAAGGAAAGCCAGAATACACGAAACCCGGAACACCTGGGGATCATATCTGGCCTCGCACCACTGAAAGTAAGTGTGCCAAACTCTGTGGTAGATCCTCGCGGAAGCAGGCTTGCGCGCCCTCAGCATGGTGGTAATAACGGAGGTAGAAAAAACCCCGAGACCTCAGGACGGCTGTCTCAAGAGCCACGCCGTCAAAGATAGTCGACCCAGATCCGGGTGAAGACAGGGCCCCTGAGACAACAGGTCCCGTCGTTGAGGTAGGAGGTACGGAGCGTCGACGGACAGGCTCTGCAGATCAGAGTATAACGGCCTTCTGGGCCACGCTGGGGCCACCAGGATCAGTGTGCCTCCGTCCTGCTTGAACTTGCGCAGGACCCGAGGCAGCAGAGATATCGGAGGAAACAAGCCAGGCGAAACAGTCATTTCACCGACAGCGGGTCTATCAGACTTGCGCCTGTGTCCCTTGTCCTTGACCCGTACACGGGCAGCTTGTGATTGTGACGGGACGCCATCAGGTCCAGCTCTGGCAGCCCCCACTTGTCCACGAGTAGTTGGAATACCTCTGGATGAAGCAACCATTCCCCGCGATGCACGTCGTAACGGTTGAGGAAGTCTGCCTCCCAATTGAGCACTCCCGGGATGAAGACTGCCGAGAGAGCTGGAAGATAGCGCTCCGCCCAAGCCAGGACGCGGGACACCTCCGACATCACAGCTCGACTGCGAGTCCCTCCCTGGTGATTGATGTACGCCACAGTGGTGGCGTTGTCTGACTGCACCTGAACGGCCCTTCCGTGAAGAGCGGTGCCGGACGACTGCAGGGCTCTGTACACTGCCCGCAGTTCCAGGATGTTGATGGGAAGAATCGCTTCCTCCGCCGACCAACGACCATGAAGTGACAAGGAACCCCGGAGACTGGCATCTGTCGTGAGCAGAACCCACTCCGGGATCCAAATGGGGCGCCCCTCGAGGAGATGAGCCGTCTGTAGCCACCAGGCCAGGGACAGACGCACCTCCGAGGACAACACCAGCATCTGAGAGCGGATCCTGTGTGGCAATCCGTTCCATTCCGAAAGAATCAGCCTCTGCAGGGGCCTGGAATGGAACTGGCCAAACTCCACCATGTCGAATGCCGACACCATGGACCCCAAAACTCTCATCGCTGAGTGCACCGACACTCCGCCCCTGCTCAGACAACTGTGAATCCGCAGCTGTAAGGAGGAGACCTTCTCTGGAGTCAGAAAAATCCGTTGCTGACGAGAGTCCAGAAGGGCCCCCAAATGAACCATCCGCTGTGATGGGATGAGGGAGGACTTCTTCCAGTTGATCAACCACCCGTGCGCCTGTAGACAAGCGACCGTCAGGTGGAGATGCTGGATCAGTACCTCCGGGGAGCTTGCCAGCAAGAGGAGGTCGTCTAGATACGGTAGCAACCGTATCCCCTGGCTCCGAAGGTGAGCCGCCATGACCGCCATCACCTTGGTAAATACCCTTGGTGCCGTGGAGAGGCCAAAGGGTAGAGCCCTGAATTGGTAGTGGTTGTGGAGAATAGCAAACCGCAGAAACCGTTGGTGCGATGTTGCTATAGGCACGTGGAGGTAGGCGTCCAGGATATCCAGGGAGACCATATAATCCCCCGGTTCCATCGCCAGAATGATGGAACGCAAAGTTTCCATCCTGAATTTGGGAACCCTGAGAAATCTGTTCAGGGACTTCAAATTGAGGATGGGGCGATGAGAGCCATTGGGTTTCTGCACCAGAAACAGCGTAGAGTAATACCCCATCCCACGTTGAGATTGTGGCACGGGTATAATGACCCCCGCCGTCAGCAAGGCCTCTATGGCTTCCTGAACCTGCAAGGCCTTGGTTTTGTCCTGAGAAGGACTCGTGCAAAAAAACTGGCAAGGCGGCCTGTGCCGAAAAGACAGGGCGTACCCCTGGGAGACCACTTCTCGCACCCAGGCATCCGTGGTGGTATTGTGCCAGCACTGGGCGAATTGAAGAAGTCGGCCTCCCACTCTGAGGTCCCCCAGAGGGAGGCCCACCCCATCGTGCCGAAGGCTTATCTTCTTGCTTGGAAGAAGGGCGCCTAGCACTCCAGGCTTGCTTCTTTGGCTTTGAGGCGGTCTTGGTTGCGGACTGCCTCGGGAAGGACTGACCTTTTGCCTTGCCCTGAACCCGAAAGGAGCGAAAGGCCGAGCTCCGGACCTTAGCAGGTGTCGTAGCTGAAGGGAGGAAGGCTGACTTGGACTTTGCCAGGGTATCTACTATTTTGTCCAGGTCTGGACCAAATAGTAACTCTCCATTAAAAGGTAAGGCCTCCAAGCCTTTCTTTGAATCAGCGTCTGCTCTCCAAGACCTCAACCACAAGGATCTGCGAGCAGACACTGCTGCCGCCGAAACCCTAGAGGTCAGCAAGCTAGCATCCAAAGATGCTTCTCCAATGTAGGAAGCGGCATCTCTCATCTGTCCTAACAACGCCCTCTGGACATCCGGAGCTTCATCCGTAAACGTATCCTCCAAGGCGTTGGCCCAACCCTCAATGGCCTTGGCCACCCAGGAGATGGCCATGGACGGCCGGGCTACAGCCCCTGAGAGAGAATAAATAGACTTTAGACAAGTCTCCACCTTCCTGTCCGTAGGATCCTTCAGCAAGGATATAGACGGCAATGGCAAAGTAGCACTCCTGATGAGGTGTGTTACATGGGAATCAACCGCAGGCAGTTTCCCATTTCTTACAATGCGCCTCCGGAAACGGATAATTGGACGCCAACCGCTTCTGTGGCAGGAATCGCTTACTGGGCGTCTGCCAGGCCACCGCCATATGATCCGTCAACTGATCAGACAAAGGGAACGCTGCAGAAGTAACCTTAGCTTTTTTAAAACTAGGATACCTCGACTTGGGAGCGGAAGCCTCATCCTCAATCAGAAGAATGGCCCGCACCGCCCTAACCAGAGCCCGCACATTGATGGAAGACTTAGTGTCTACCTCCTGGACTGAGGCGACTGAGGCATCTGAGGCTGAGTCATCCTGCACCTCGCCATCATCCGAGGACCCCTCAGAGTCCGAAAAATTGCAGCCTGCGCCATAACTGTGCGTTTAGACGCCCTGGGGGGCCACGTCACTGCGCAACATTGACTGAAAAGCCGAAGATGCTGCCGCCAAATCTTGGACAGTGTGGGAAAGCGCATCCACCCAGGGTGGAGGAGCTGCCACAGGAGCCTGAAACGGCACCACAGACTGCTGCGCCACCGGGGTGGACTGTATATACATTGGCAACCCCGCATAGGGACCAACAGGTTGAGACCCCGGGGGAGTCTGCAATAATTGTGGGACACCCGGGGAAAGGGGGATGGTAGGCTAGGGCAACGCCCTAGTAGGGACGGCAGTCTGGACCGACAGACGGTCCGCGATGGACACCAGCACCTGGGAAAACATCGCCCATGGTGGCTCCTGCGACATAGGAGGTTTAGACGTACCAGGGATCGCCTGGCACCGTCCGCACAGGCCGTCCTGTGACAAATCCTCCCTATCCACTCCTGCAGAACAGCGCCTGCAGGAGAACAATACCGGAGCCACGGAGTGCTCAATCTCCTCCTCAGACATGACCGACTATATAATTAAATATACAGTTATGACATAGGAAGAAAACATGCGCACTCACCAGTGTGCTGGACAACAGCCCACAATATGGTACTGTGTAGCACACAACCGTATGTGACGGACCTCACAAATACGTGATCTATATAAGTGAGGTCAGTAGAAACACCCTTCCCCCGCACACCTGTAGGGCTTGTAGGAGAAGGAAAGGGATAGGTATAAGCTGACAGTAAGTAGAAATTAGCACAGACAGGCAGCACTAGCAAAAGTCACATACCATGCAGGAAGATATACTCACTGCACCTTTCTACTACAATCAACCTGCCCAGATTCAGTGTCTGGGAGGGCTATAGTGCTGTGTACACTGTCCTTGTCGGGGGAGAGGTAAACAGGGGGACCGGTCCGCGTGCTCCCTGAGAGTATCCGCGCTGCCACTTGGAGAAAATGGCTGCCGGAGACCTCAGAGGAGGAGTGGCCGTGTAACTGCAGCTCAGCGACGCCAGACTACGAGCTGAAAGGCGCGCTGAGCTGAGGGGAGGAGCAGCTAGACAGGGAAGGCTTCCTCCCCTGGCTAGCATATTAACCCCCAAGGTTGACGGCATTCCGCTTGCCTTATTCACCCTGGTGGTCTAGTGGTCTGGCGGGGTATGCCTCCACTGGAGGGGGAGCCCGCCGCCACCGCTAGCTCCCCCGGTCTGTCCCCTAGACGGGGGCATGGGACTGCATTTTTAAAAGGAACCCGCGCACCGCCGCTAATCAGCGGTGCGCTGCTTACCTGGATCTCCCCGGCGTCTCCGGCAGCAGTCTCGGGGGAAACCAGAGTCTGGCTAGTACAGACTCTGGCTTCCCCCGCCGCGATCCCCAGTTCAGTGCTGGCGGCGCCAGTAGGGAGAAGGAGCGGCAGCGTGGGCGTCTGTACAGACAGCCCATCGCTGCCGCTCTGGAGAAAAACTGTTATTAAAAATAAATTTAACTAAGTTAAATAAAAATTAAAAGCTTTAGGGGGCTGCTCCTTCAGCCCCCCCCCACAGGGTGACCCGACTCTGGCCGGGCACCATCTTAAACTGAGGTGCCTGTGGCTCGGGGGCGGGGTATAGAGGAGGATGGACCCGAGTGCATCCTGGGAGCAGCTGAAAGCTTTAACTCCGTGGTGCCCGAGGATCCAGGAACCAGCTATACCCCAAGGTCAACCTGTGGACCCCTATGGACCCTGAAGTAGAAACCCGTTGTTGTCCAGGTTTAAGACTGGACCCTGAAGTACACTTTCAGTCTTTATTTGTTTACATTGTCCTCGCCTATAACCCTATTCCACTGATCCTGAAAATGACCCCACTGTTTACCAACATGCATGCAAACGGTGGCTTAACTACTGTGGGTGGCTGATATGGCGCCAGAGCTGCCTCTGTGGCCTGCCGCTTCCCCTGCACCCAGTAACGCACTCAAGGTGGGCCAGTCCAGTTAGGGCCAACAAGGGGGGCTCGGGTGGCTGCAATGTTTATTTGGTGCTGGCGCACCACCAGGCAAACAGAGACAGTGTCTTGCTGGTCACATGGCAATCAGAGCTTGCAGACCGGCAGCCAATCAGCAGTGGCAGCAGAATTAAATTGTGCTGGCGCTGTCTGTCCATGCCTGCTGTAATTAGCTGGCGCCCGGCACCAAATCCACACCTGCTGGCTGCTGATGGCACACAGGCGTGACGAGAGGCTGCTGGAGGGACACAGGGAGGTGAGTTGTTGGGGGGGGGGGTGTCAAAATGTGTAAGTGGCACTACTGTGTGGAACAGTGTTTATATGGGGCACTACTACTGTATGGCATAATCTGTAAAGAGCATTACTGTGTGGTATAATGTGGAAGGGACATTACTGTGTGGCATATGGGTAGATGTATGAAGCAGAGAACAGAGTGGAGAAGGGCCACTACTACTGCATGGCATAATGTGTATAAGGGGAGCTACTGTGTGGAATAACCTGAATGGGCTCTGTGTAGGGGGGCAAATGTATGAGGGGTTTTTACCTCGGGGGGGGGTGTTACAAGATCTTGCTATGTGCCCCCACAGTTCTAGTTACGCCCTTGCATGCAAACACAGAGGGCTGACTAATATAAATGGCCACTTTAAAAAGGACTAGAACTCTGAATTTAATATGAACTTGCAGAGTAATAAAGTTTGACACCTGCTTAGACTGAGGTTAAAAGTACACTTTTGAAGCTTTTACAACGTTTTTTAGCAGTCTGCCAATTTCCGCTTTAGCCAGGCCCGGAACCGGTGTAATTTAAGTGTCCCCATTTTTAAGAATTGTGTGACGTTGCATATCCACTACACAAGTGTAGGACGACTGTACGATTACATCATCATAATCTTTCAATCGTTCATCATACTGTGCAGAGGATAATGTGCCCATACTGAACAATAGGTCGTTCAGTGCAGACACCCCCTCATCCCTGAACATGCACAACCTGACGAACACGTGAGATTGGCCTGCGTGTTCAGGCGATGACAGATGTCGACAACGACCAGCGGAAGCGTGCATCACTGGTTGCTGCCGACATAATTACTGCACAATTAATGAACGATTGAACGATAACGGTGTCGTTATTGTTCAATCGTACATTTTAATTGTTTAGTAGATAAGCACTTTGAGAGTGTGTGGCCCTGACGAAGTTCAAAGCTAGGCAAAATCCTAACCCTGGTCAAACTACACCACCCAGCCAAATTAGGTGGAGCTAGGTCCAAAACTATGGCCGTGCATAAAGGACAAACAGGCAGATGCTTATTATATAGATTTAAATTATAATATAAATACCCAAACCAAATAAAGATCCTCAATTAGTGGTCTCTTATCGCCCGATCACCTTACTAAATTTAGACTAAGATCCTTGCAAAAATCATGGCTAACAGATTACAAACTACTCTCCCTGACCTATTGACTCTCCAGCAATTAGGCTTTGTGAAAGGCCGACATTCGGTCAAAGGAATTCGATCTGCCATTGCCGCTACAGTGGTCTCAGCTAAAGACCCTTCATCCTCTAATTTGTTGCTTAGCCGTGATACCCATATGGCCTTTGACCCAGTGCTTTGGCCACACTTATATGAAATCCTCTCACGTAGGTCCTTTGGCCAAGATTTTATTGGCTTAATACGGTACTTTTATACCTCACCTTGTAAAAATGTGTTATTGAATGGACTGCTGGGGGAGGGGGGGGGGGTGAGGAGCAGATGTATAGGGGTGTTCGTCAGGGTTGTCCTCTATCCCCCCTCTCCTTTTTAATTTATCTCTGGAGCCATTTCGTCGTTTAATTCAACTAGATTCCAATATTTCTGATATACGGGTGGGCTCAAGAGAAATTAAGGCCACAGCGTTTGCAGATGACTTATTACTGTATATTTCTCCGCCAAAAACCTCTATGCCCCATTTGTTATCCTTACTTCATGATTTTGGAGATATTTCACGACTCCAAATCAATCCTGAAAAGTCTATTGCCCCGTACTGACGCCCGGGATTCTCGCGACCAAGCTGGCATAATAAAGTACTCTTTACCTGGGCTAAGGGGAGTTTTACGTATTTAGGCATGCAAATCACTAAAAACCCTTCCTCTCTTTATGATAAGAACATTTCAAAGGTTACTGAGAGCTTGATTGGGGATTTGGATGGGTGGCCTGCTCAAAATGACTATACTCCCAAGGCTGGATTTATATATTCCAATCTCTACCTTTACTACTTTCTTTGGAAGATACCAAAAGGCTCAATTAAATTTTCGTTAAGTTTATTTGGAATCATAAAAGACACAGAATAGGATTGATTCGTCTTCAACAGACTAAATATAATGGGGGTTTTACCTTTCCTAATATTACTCATTACAATCATGCAGCACTGCTAAGCCATTTACGGGACTGGCTACATGGTACTGATATTTACACAGACTCGGGTCTCGAGGAAAATTTCTGACCGATTGCAATTTTGTATCTTTCTTACACCTCCACGGCCAGGAAATACCTACAAATTTGAGGGAAAATCCCCTTCTTTGGAATAAACGCCGTTTATGGCATATACGACGTCACAAACAGGGCTTATTAGCGCATAAATCCTTTTTTCTTCCACTGTTACGTAATCCAGAATTTCAACATGGGTTAGACGCAAACCCCTTTCTACTTTGAGCAGCTAGGGGAATACACTATGTTAGTTGCTTAGTGGATAAAGATCTTAGGAGGCCCGTCACGTTCCACCAGGCAGTTGCAAAATTTGACTTTTTGTCCTCTTTCCCTTTTACCAGGCAGAGCATTATGTGAGCCAAATTATTTGTCATTTTTCTAATAATGATTGGGATAACACTCTAAATACATTGTTATCTTCCACGCCACCGGCCTGTGGAGCTATTTCACGACATTACTGCTTCTTACGCGGCAGTCTAGACTATGAATCCCTTCGTACTGGCCTACCTCAGTGGATACCCCACTTTCCCAACCTCACGGTAGACATTTTGCTTAAAAACCTCTATGACTCATGTCGTATCATTCCTGCTAGCTCATACAGAGAACTATTCCTTAATACATATCATAGAACTTATATTAGTCCACACCATGGTTTTATGATGGGTTCTTCCTCTTCACATAGGTGCTCTCGTTGTCAGGAGGATAATGCTGACCTATTTCACTGCTTGTGGTCATATCCCTTAGTTAGAACTTGTTGGCTCCAGGTTCAGAGATATACCCTAGATAACTTAGTTAATTTTTTGCCTTTTGACTCTGCTTGGGCTATCCTAGGTATCCTACCGCAGGGTCAGAGAGTGTCAGGCGGCTGCCGTAAACTTCTGTTGGCACTGAGTGCAGCTGCTAAAGAAAACTATTTTGCAAGTTTGGATACAGACTGGTGAACCCCCTTTTTCTTTATTTCTAGAAAAAAAAAATGTATTTATTCAGAATGGACTGGGTAGAGGCTTCTTTATCCAAGGAGTCTAGCTAAGCTAAATTTTTTGAGGTTTGGTAGAGTTACATTGCTATCCTCCCTTCACAAACTCAACAATTACTGGTTTAATGTTTTTCATTTACTTCATGGTATTTAATGAGGTTAATTGACAGCAATCCCCCCCATTGTCTGTTGTCTGATAGTGTTTATTTTGCTCGCACGGCGTGTCCTCCATTCTCTCATATACACATACTGTAATTGTAATTGATGCTTACAGAATATCACTTACTGGAGTGACATTGTATTTTATGTCCAATTTATATTTTATTGCATACTTTTTGTATTGTAACAAATATGCTTCAGATTCAATAAAATATTTTGAAAAAAAAAAAGAATTCTAATATAATAAATCAAATACCAGCTGCCAGATTAAATTAAAGGCGATATTATCGACGATTTTTCATGTAAAAAAATTGAGAAAACTTTTCTCCATTTTGAGAAATGGAGAAAGAGTTCTGAAATAAATCCCCAGATTTTTACCCAAAAATAGGAATTTTTCAAAAAATGTTTCGCCTGCCCTAGGCTGGAGAAAGTTTTCTCCAGTTTTTAGATGAAAAACGACAGGTTTTTTTTGCATCGTTGGTGAAATCGGACGATTTTGCCTCTAATTGAATTTCCCCTATATCTGTAATAGCATGCTTTTTTGCTAACACTCCTCTCAAGCAATGTTAGTATATATATAGTTTTATATTATTTTCAACTGACAGTTCTACTGTAACATTTTCAGTGGTATTAATCATTAGACATCTCACCTCTGGTAATGGTTTAAACCCACTACGGTGCCACTGGCATGACATACTGTAGGAACATAAAGCAGAAACCAGTGGGTGATACTACTGTCCTCAGGCAAACCATGTCTACAATCCAAACGTATGTCAAATTATCTTTAATTTAAATTACATTTTCCAAGAGTTCTATGCTCAGGTAAACAATGGTAATATATCAAAAAAGTTATTGAAAACTGGTAAATACTTTCCTATTGAGTCACTGGTCATCTGATTATCTATTTAAAGCACAAATATGCAGTATTCCTTTGGCAATTGATCCTCTGGGAAATCAACCACATATTACCAACCCCTGCATAATATCTACACAAATCTTGAAAATGATCATTTCAATACTCTGAAGAAAAACACTAGGAATACAAAGTTTTTTCATCACAAGATGGACTGGCTCCTCTCCAATGTACTCTTCCAAGATAAATCTCCTAAGGCATAATTTCTAAAAGATATATGAATCCCACATGAGCGCCTTATACAGGATAAACAGTAATAAAAATGGTTTGGAACGAAGACATTCAAGATTATTTTGATTTACTAATGCTAGGGTGCAAAGGCAAAACAAGACTTGCTAGTTCGCTAAAAAAGGTCTGCAAACACAAATCCACAATCTTGGGTCTACCGATAGTATCACGTATGTGAGCGCTAGTTCACGGGTGATGCTGGCAAATGAATCAACCACTGTTAATGAAACTTAATGTAAACAAAAAAAGGATACATTTATTTTTTAAAAGGCCAACCCAATGAACACTTACAGAAGCATTTTTTCACATTCTAAGAAATATAAATGAAAACTATATTATTGCAAAATAAAACCAGCTTCATGAATATAATTAGATATTATTTTAAAACAAAATAATCAATTGTTTCATTTACAAATTAATCGGTTTTAATTCCATTCCTATATTTAAGACTTATTTTATTAAAAAAAAAAAAAAAAATGTTGCCAGTTTTTTTAAAAATTAAGTTTAGAACTTACTTTGAAAAAGAAATAAATATTTCATTGAAATAAAATATGCCTCGCACCCCCCACGGTGTCCATAGGCCTTAACATTACCTCCCACCCTCCATTGTCAACCCAGTGACATTACCCCCCCTCCCATCCTCCATCGCCCTAGTAGTGATACATCCCCAGTGCCACAAGCCCCCCCCCCCAGTGTCTTTAGGCTATCCTGTATTAGTACCACCAAACTAAATGTGTCACTATATACACCAGTAAGACTGTCTCACTCAGAGTAAATAACATTTTTTGTGGGGGCATCACCACTTCCTTCAGAGGCAAAATAGCACATTCTGTGCCCCATCCCCCCTGCAATGCCCCTCCCCATTGAAACAGCCCTTCCCTTCTAATGCAGAGTACAACAGAGTGTGTGTCAAGGGTGCAGCCTTACAGTACGTAGAGGAGCTAAGTTCCCCTCTTTGTACTTTTAGTTTTGACCCATACACCCCAGAGGGCCGTTCATACAGCACTATGGGGCATGATTTCAGGAGTGATGTCGGCGGTCACAGACCACGACATCATTGCCTTGGGGCCAGGGTAGAGTTGTTCTGCATATGTGTAGAACGCATGGGATGCGACCATGTTAGTGAAAGCCCAGCTGGCCACGGTATAAAGATACTGTAGATAGACAGACAAACATGCACATAATCCAAGTTATAATTGGCACACACAGTGTTCACTCTAAGGCAGGGCCTGGACTGTAGAAAAGGTACTCTAACGCACACCAAAGGCGCGCATGCGTCCGAAAAGATGTCAGTCAAAAAAAGGGAGAGAGACAAATACGTAGTGGATCCAAAAATCAACCCCCGTCTTTAGTTAATAAGTTAATACTTTTAAACAAAGGCTTATTACATAGAAGTTCCTTACAAAAAAATATGTAATAAAAATATTAATATGCGCATATCTGCAGTGGAGTTGTTGATCCCACTTCTCATTGTGCCAATAATAAATAAAAAAAATTAAATACAAGAAATTATTTTTATGTTAAATCGATCCATAAATAGGAATGTAAAATAAACCAACATGTGAGTGAATTAACAATCCAATACACATGCCCCAGCTCCCCCGTATATAGGGAACTATATACTCCTATTTTCTTATCACCATAAGATATAATATACTATTAAATAACTAGTTCCATGGCTATTCTACTGAAAATAAATAAAAATTCTAAGGACAAAATAAAAATATAAAGTAAAAGGGAGCAATCAGTGAAAAAATAAGGTGTTAACCAAAAGGCAAATGAAATACGTGCGGAATTGATTAGGAATAATGCGATAGGATAATATGGTGAATGTGTATGGGACATTGTTGGCACTAAAAGAACAAGGGGAAAATAAAAGAATAACGGTGCCCCAGAGGTATAACAAGTATAATACAGTGATAATGATAGTGACAAACTATGTGACAAAACTGATGAAAATGTGACATGGCCACAGTGAAAAAGGGTCAAGAACGTGAAATATAAAATTCAATAAAATTATGGTGTAGATATGGAAACAGGGATACCCTAGATCCAAAATGTGAAGATAAAAATGTATGTGGATAGGACCTATCAATGTTTATAAAAATATAAATATGAATATATCAATATATAAAAGCCCCCCTAGAAAATATGCATAAAAACTGCCTATCCCTAAGATAGTTAACAAATATACCAGAGGGAATTGGGGTGAATGTTTGCATATACAGGGCCGGATTACGGTCTGTGGGAGCCCCTGGGCAACAAATATGTGGAGGCCTATTAAATGTGACGAACTAGGGGTATGCGCAATGGGGACCATATGCAGAGCCCCCAGTAGTGTCAGTGCCCACAGGGGTAGTGCCCCGTGTGCTGAGCCCACAGCAGTGGTGCCCTTAATGCAGTGCACCCAGTAGTCGTGCCCCCTGTAGTTATGCCCCCTAGTAGTAATCCCCAATAGTAATGCCCCCTGTATACAGTAAATGACCCTAGCAATACCCCTGTAGTTGTGCCCCCAATAGTAATGCCCGTAGTCATGCCCCCTGTGTGTGCCCAATAGTAATGCCCTAGTAATGCCCCCTGTATAAATGCCCCCAGTAGTAATACCCCTGTAGTTGTGCCCCAATAGTAATGCTCCCTCTGTAGTAGTGCACCCCGAGTAATGCCCCCAGTAGTAATGCCCCCAGAGTAGAAAGCCACTTGCACAAAAATTTAAAGGGCACTGTGCCCAGCCCGATTTTAAAACCGCAAAATGCACCCTGCCCTACCTGCCAGCGACCTGCTGAAACAGCCTGCTGGGTGTGCCAGGTGCCATCCCCACCCGTGGACCGCAATGTACCATGGGGATGAAAAATTGCGGTGCAGCACTTACCACTGGTGAGTAGATGACGTGCGCATGTGCACAGCATCTACTGACAGTCAGGGGAGAGTTTGGGGGCAGCCCAGCATGTCCATAAGTGCTGGGCACGCCCTCAAGTGACGGAAGGGGGCGTCTTATGGATATGTTCCTTTCTCATGACCACGCCCCGTTTTTGTGCAAGCAAGCAACACGGCCAGCAGATATATTGGCTGATCAATTGATCGACCAGTGTGTACCCAGCATCAGCTTTCTGCCTGAAGTGTCATTTATACAATCTGGTGCAGCCACGCGCGCGCGCGTGTGTGTGTGTCCTGATGACAGAGCACAAACTCTGAAACGTTGACAAGGGCTGTGTAACTGCACCTTTTCTTATATTCCGGAATGGCGTCCACCACTGCTGCTTATACTGTCTACACGGAAAGGGCACCTGGATAATGTAAGTTGCTAATCCAGGACAACCGAGGGCAGGGTATTACTGTTTGCATCTATACACACACACACACACACACAGTCAGGTCCATAAATATTGGGACATTGACAAAATTTTAATATTTTGGCCTCTATTCACCACCACAATGGCTTTGAAATCAAACAAACAAGATGAGATTTAACTGCAGACTTTCAGATTTAATTTGAGGGTAATTACATCCAAATCAGGTGAATGGTGTAGGAATTACAACGGTTTCTATATGTGCCTCCCACTTTTTAAGGGGCCAAAAGTAATGGGACAAACTAAACAATCCTAAATGTAACTTTCACTTTTTAATACTGTGTTGCAAATCCTTTGCAGGCAATTACAGCCTGAAGTCTGGAACGCATAGACATCACCAGACGCTGGGTTTCATCCCTGGTGATGCTCTGCCAGGCCTCTACTGCAAATGTCTTCAGGTCCTGCTTGTTCTTGGGGCATTTTCCCTTCAGTTTTGTCTTCATCAAGTGAAATGCATGCTCAACCGGATTCAGCCAGGGGATTGACTTGGCCATTGCATAACATTCCACTTTTTAGCCTTAAAAAACTCTGGTTGCTTTTGTAGTATGCTTCAGGTCATTGTCCATTTGCACTGTGAAGCGCCGTCCAATGAGTTATGAAGCATTTGACTGAATATGAGCATATAATATTGCCCGAAACACTTCAGAATTCATTCTGCTGCTTTTGTCAGCAGTCACATTATCAATAAATACAAGAGTACCAGTTCCATTGGCAGCCATACATGCCCACGCCATGACACTACCACCACCATGCTTCAATGATGAGGTGATATGTTTTGGATCATGAGCAGTTCCTTTCCTTCTCCATACTCTTCTCTTCCCATCACTCTGGTACAAGTTGATCTTTGTCTCATCTGTCCATAGGATGTTGTTCCAGAACTGTAATGGCTTTTTTAGATGTTGTTTGGCAAACTCTAATCTGGTCTTCCTGTTTCTGTGGCTCACCAATGGTTTGCATCTTGTGGTGAACCCTCTATATTCACTCTTGTGAAGTCTTCTCTTGATTGTTGACTTTGACACATATACATCTACCTCCTGGAGAGTGTTCTTGATTTGGCCAACTATTGTGAAGGGATTTTTCTTCACCAGGGAAATAATTCTTTTGTCATCCACCACAGTTGTTTTCCATGGTCTTCCGGGTCTTTTGGTGTTGCTGAGCTCTCCGATGCATTGTTTTTTTTTTAAGAATGTTCCAAACAGTTGATTTGGCCACACCTAATGTTTTTGCTATCTCTCTGATGGGTTTGTTTTGATTTTTCAGCCTAATGATGGCTTGCTTCACTGATAGTGACAGCTCTTTGGATCTCATATTGAGAGTTGACAGCAAATGATTCCAAATGCAAATGTCACACCTAGAATCAGCTCCAGACCTTTTACCTGCTTAATTGATAATGAAATAACGAGGGAATAGCCCACACCTGTCCATGAAATAGCTTTTGAGTTGATAGTCCCATTACTTTTGGCCCCTTAAAAAGTGGGAGGCACATATTGAAACTGTTGTAAGTCCTACACCGTTCACCTGATTTGGATGTAATTACCCTCAAATTAAATCTGAAAGTCTGCAGTTAAAGCACATCTTGTTTGTTTCATTTCAAAACCATTGTGGTGGTAAATAGAGGCCAAAATCTGAAAATTCTGTCAACGTCCCAATATTTATGGACCTGACTGTGTGTGTGTGTGTGTATATGTGTGTGTATATATATATATATGTGTATGTATATATATATATATATATATATATATATACATATACATATACATACACACACATACATACACTAAGGTGTGAGCATAAATTCGGTAGGGCTCTGGGACTAGTCGTGAGTGCCGAGTTCGCACACAGCACAGGAGAAGCTAATCATCGCAGCTAATCCTGTGCATTAGGGTGTGAGAATGAGGCAAACAATCTATAAGCTCCCACTCCCTTAAGACAGGAGTGAGAAACAATTGAATCGCTCCTATTGTGTCAATGTCAGGGAATTGAGATTCCCCGACAGGAAAAATATGTCTTAACCACTTACCTGGCATTAACGCATGAGATGCGACCGCTGCCAGCTGGGCTTCAGTTGGCACGGTCGTATCCCAAGCATTTGTGTCGTTCCGCTGCATCCAGGCTGTTATGGAGGAAATCTGTTCTGCACTTGTGAGCAGAATGGATCGCCTCCTCCTGCTCTGGAACCCCAACAGTGATGTCCTGGTCTGTGACTGCCTACATCACTTCCAATAATGCGTCCCAGAATGCCGTGCGAACAGCACTCCAAGGTGCATGGGCCTAAACCAAAAGTGCAACCAGGGAAACATAGTCCCCCTCCGAGCACAAACATGTTGTTTTCTACGTGTGCAGTATTCAGCTACAGCAAGGGGAACTGATGATCAGTCCCCCCTGCCCCACACATTGCAGATCGCAGCACAAAGGCAAGGGAGCGTAGCAATGACATAGGGGGAGGGGGGTCATCTTTTGGCACCAGGATATATATAAAAAAAAATCTAATTACTCATGGGGGGGGCAGGGCCCTAATACAGTGGAGGCCCACTGGCACTGGGATCTACTTTCAGTAGGAAGGTGAGGGGTGATAACACTAGGAATCTTTTGCCACTGGGATGGGATGGGGGGGGGGATTTTACAATGGGGTCATATGTGGACACGGTTGATGCAAAACAACCCCTAGGTATATTAAAAATATTTATATTTAAAGATTTTTCATAATACATTTTGGACTTTATTAAATCTAAAAAATTACAATTTCTGTCTGGTTTTGTGGTGGAAAAATTGTTAAAGCATATTTTTCAATTATAAATACTAAAGTGTAGAGTTGGAAGCCCAAGTCCTGGCTCCCATTTACACTGCACATTTGTGAAGTTGCAAAATCTGGTCAGGCATGCACAGATGGAACCAGGACTACCTGGAAAAGTGGTAAGAAATCTCATCCCACTACCTGTCAGCAATGCTGCCATCTGCAAATCACTCAGCTGCTCCGGCAATATTTTCCTGTTAAACTGCAGCAATAATACATTTTCTATCTGTAGGATAAGTGGTGACAACAAAAAAGCTGTTATTGCTGCAAACAGACTCATTAGTGAGATTGACAGATAACTGCTCACACAGGTAAACATCAGTCATCTGTTGCTGAATTTAAGTCATGCACAAAAATGTCTAATCAATTTTGTGTGAATCCTAGCCTGTTGCATGCCTGGACAAAATAGTGTATTCAATGCAGGACTGTTACTCTTGGTACACACCGGCCGATAAATATCGCGAGCACGTCAGCGGGTGTGTACCCCCGATATATGTCTGTGAGCAACGTCACTCAGACATATTGCATCGGCTGTGCAGCACAGCAAGTGGCCAAAATAGATCGGCAGATATATCGGTGCATCTACTGGCATGTATGGGCGACCTGCCGATTACCCATACACATGCTACAAGGGCCGGCAGTGAGTGACAGTTAAACTGGGCATGTAAATTTAAATGTCCACCCAGTTGTGACATCAGGCCCGACAGTGTACATGCACTTGCCAATCGTCAGATAGGTCAGCCATCAACCTAGTGTGTTCCCAGCATTAGTTCGGGTCTGTAAATAAAAGCTTCGAGCCAGCATTTATCAAGTATTCTATGAATATTATAGATGCTGAGTGGTTGCTATGGGCAACTACTCCACTCTTTGGAAGGATTGTTACATGGTCCCTAGAGACTGATTGAAAGAGGTGGATATTGTAAATTAATGTATATATTTAACAAAATTTGAGTATTCAAAACTTGTTTTTTTTTCTCAACTATTAATTATGAAATTATATTTGTAGTGGTTTATCAATATAAATTGATGTAATGGTACTGCGGCATAAAGGCTCCCAGACTGACAGCTACATTAAGGCCCGTATTCAATTAGTGGTGAAAATTCAGAATCTGCGAAAAAGTATCACGGATTATGTAATTTCGCCAGGCAGAAAAGTATCGCCGTATTCAATTGCAAAGACTTTTTCGCATATACGAAAACGCAATGCAATGTAATAGGCGGAAAAAAAAACTTCGCCTATGAATAGGTATCGGAAAAAAGTGCAAAATCGCTATTTAGGGGTGCAAAGGTGGGGAAACCACTCTGCACCCTTGGGACAGCCCCCCAAAAGTTAACTGCTTCAAAATAGTCCTAAAAAATAAATAAATAAATAAGAGGAACACCCTTAAAAATAACTTCGAAAAAGGGGGCGAAAAAGTGCAAAGTGGGGGTACAAGCTTTAAAACTAGCGAAATAGCATTTTGGGAGATCTGCAAGTAGGGGTGAGGTGTTTTTTTTTATTGCAGGTGGATGCTGAAGGCCCATTTTCTACATGATTTTAAACAACAAATTAGCAACTTAACTATGCTTACCCCCATTTTTCAAGGACCCCAAATCTGACAGGACTACTTATTTTCACCATTAAAATAAGCAAAATGCTATTCTTCATCACTTGTGCAAAGACGCCAATCAGAAGCAATTGACAGCACTTAAGTACCCCAATTAGCTTCAGTAGGGCTAATTGGAGACATCTATATTGATCCCCAATGTTAGTGCATCTTTTGGGGGGTGTCAGGCTGATTTCCCCATTTTTACAACTCATTTGGCGGAATTCAATTGTTTTCGTGGCCCGCATCTCCCATCTAAAGTGACAAGAGATCGCAGGCCGCTATGCAATTGTCCAAGATTTTGGTGCTGATCGCGCCCATAGAGATCAGGTTTAGCCGCGTAAAGCAGCTAAACCCGACCAAAGTGCTGGGCGCGATCGCGAAAAGAGATGTTTGGGCGCCCAAACATGTAACTTTTCGCACATTTCAGCTCTCATTCCCCAGGGGCTGCGAGCTGAAATGTAGCGCTGGCAGCTCATCGTGCCCGACAGGAGCAAGAATTGAATAGCTCCATCGGGCGCGATAGGGGCTGGAAAGAATTGAATTCCGCCCTTTGCCTGTTAAGAGTTTCGCTGGGATGCGTTATCGCGTCCTTTGGAATTGAACACAGCGAATCGCGGGGGGCTTTAGGTGCGAAGTTTCCGCACCTAAAACAGGCAAAGACTGCAAAAAGTACGGGGTGCAAAACTAATTGAATACGGCCCTAAAAGGGTCACTCATGGGACCACAGGCTGTCCTCTGTCCCTGCTACTGCTGAGATAGTAAGGCAAAAAGAGTACTGAGCAGTGGTCCTGCAAACCCCACGGTGAGTGTAGGAGAGAAGACTGAGGTGATGAAGGTGCACTGTACTGTACTGTGTATATCTATAGAACACATGCAGGGAGCGCAGCAGCAGCAGCCGCCCCGGACACGAGTGCGGAAGCAAAGGCCGAGGAGTTACCTTCCCCTGTGGCATGGCGCCACGATGTGCCACCTCGCTCTCACCGCCGGGCACTGGCGCCGCTACTGCAGCTCTCCCACCACCCGCGCTGCTCCCAGCGGGTCATCATCAGCACACACACGGCTGTTGTTGATCTCTGGCGCCATGCCTCCGAGACCGCTCCTGATTGGATACAACTGACGGGAAACGCGCCAATAGAAGGAGCAGTCGAAATGCGCGTGCGTGCCTTTGTGACGACACAGCAGCAATGTCTGTGTGTCTAATCCAGGCAATCACCATTATAGCTGCCCAATGAACCCGTGATTCTATCGGTCTGGTTTTGAACGGTGAAAATGCGTTTTATTACACGAATACATATCATGTGGATCATAGCCTGCATATTTTTCAGTTTGTTCACCTTTATCATTACAGAATTTAGAGGTTACTAGCTAATGGTGCATACACACGAGACTATCATCAACGATATCGTTGAACAATCTTGTGCTGGATGATCAATATCGATCATCCAGCACACCACGAACCCGCACCGGGGGGCGGGGCTTAGTTCCCCGGGGGGGGGGGTAGCAGTGGTGATCGGTCGGCGCCTGCGCGGGCACTTAATTGCGGTATTTTTTGCGAAAATACCGTGATAAGGCTCCGAAGGGGATTTGCAGGGATAGAGCTTTCTCGCAAGCTCTGTCCCTGTAAGGGATTTGTAGTAAATCCCTGTGATATTGCCTGAATTCGCAATGCGAATTCACTCGGTAATATCACACTACAATCTGCATTCAATATGCGGATTGTAGTAAATAGAGCCCTTTAACTTAAAACTTCCCTGCAGACTTGGGCATGTCCAATTGCCCACATTGGCCCTCATTCAGAGCCGCTCGTTAACAGCAGTACGCTCGTTGCGTTCCGATGTTGACTAACCGCGCATGCGTCGGTGTAACACTGCGCATGTGCGTACGGCAGATTGCGAGTTTTTTTGGACTCGTTCCTAAAATAGCGTACAGGAAGTGACATGTCAAATGTGATTGACAGAACAGGGCGTTTTAGGGTGTTGACGAGGGTGGAGATGGAAAAACGCAGGCGTGGCGAGGCGTTTTTGGGGCGTACATACATTAGCAGATGCGAGCGTAAAATGTGTACGGACCGATTCCTACGTCACTGGATGATCCTCTTTCCCTTCCAAATGCTCGCACAGCTTAGGGTCTGGATTACTCGACCACATTGGCGATGGCCTTCTCCTCCGTCCCGGGACTCCACGATGTTGTTGCGATTAATCGCGGGAGGGCAGAAAAGCAATTAGTGTTGGATTGAGAACCAGCTTGGTATGTGTTTTGAAATCAGTTTTTTGGGATAGCACAAAACCGTACGCAGGTGGAACTCAGAGCTGCTAATGTCAGGATGACACAATCAATTTGCGTACATTTGTGGGGGTTTATTTTGCCCGCAATTTGGTGGTTAGGGCCTATTGTAACAATAATGTCTTCATGTTTTCAGTTTCGCACCATTTTATATGTGCCTCTTGAATTTGCCTAGTTATATGAATTTTTAAACGTTCCTTAAAGAGCCCTTTTTTTTTTTTTTTTTTTTTTTGGGCGAGTTTTTGCCTTTTGGCCCAGGATTAAATGTAACCCATTTGTACAATAATTTCACAATCCAATGTAATTTTTTATTTTCCAATTTATTGCTCAAACAAAAAAACAAAATTTAAAAATTTTGGGGACATCTTTTTTGCCCAAAGATATGTTCCAAAATCAAACAAATTGGCCCAACATAACTGTTGACATAAACATACAACAAAAAAATAAAAACATTTCACAAGAAAGGAGAGGGAAGTTTTGACCAGAAAGGAATATGAGCCAAGCACAGAAGGATTGTGGGAAAAGTCACCATTGCTGTCACCGTTTTTTCACCCATTTGGATGGGGGAGGGAGGGCGCCAGACCGGGTCCGGGATGTCATCGGGCTGGCCTGTCCAGAGGCAGATGTTGTGGCCTCTGGACTAGGCACAGGGCTAGGCACATTTGGAGGATTGGCTGATGTTGTGCCAGAGGTGGAGGATCCTGATGTTCCGGCAGGAAGGGAGGTCGGCTACACCATGTGCTGGCGAACGAGCTGCTCCAGGGCATTGGTGATGCGGATGTTGGCCCTGGTATTTTCCGCCAGGGCCTGACCAATGGTCACGTTGGCCGCAGCATTTTGCTCCAGGGCCTCAGCCACCCGTAGCAGACTGGCGTCCATCCTCTGCAGAATCTCCGTATGGGAATCCGATTTGAAATTGAGTTCTGTGAGGAGGGCCACTGCCTGCGAGGGGGATTCCCCTGGACTGGCTTCTGCAGGGTCCTCAGCCGGATGTACTGGTTCCTCCCCTGCAGAGCCAGCAGAAATTCTGCGGCCAAGGCTCCCCTCTGGAGCAGACTCATCCGCCTGTGTCTCTGTTAGGAAAAAAGAGAAAAGCCTCACATTACAATCTACATATTGGCACAATAACATTTCAGAGTTGATGACATCCAAAGATTTACCTGGGACAACATGAGGAGCCGCAAAGTCTGGCATGTCCGTATCCATGTTGGACACGCCAAACACCTCCACAGGCTGCACACACCCCTGTGCCAGCTCTTCTAAATTCGTTAACTCCAATGACACAGGGGTGGGACCCCCACCTGTCCCCCTTGCATGCCTAGCCCTGTCCGCGAGTTTTTGCTTTAGGCGATATTTGAAGTCGCCCCATCTGTGGGGAAAAATGGAAGCCATTATCCTTTGGTTTAAAATGGGGTTTGTTTTTAGGGGGGGCAAGGGTTTACTTACCGCCGTTTGACATCCCGGGCTAGACGGACATAATCACCCACCCTATTGACAGCAACGGCTACCTCTTCCCACATTCTCCACTTCTGGCTTAGACTCATATTCCTGTCTGCCTGTGGCAGGATGTCCACACACTTCTGGATCAAAACCTCCATCTCCTTTCTTGTGAAATGTGGCTGCCTTTTTTTTTTGGCCGCTTTGGCCGGAATACTGGGTCCAGCAGCCTCTTCCATGTCATCCTCCTCACCTATTTGTGTAAATTTTCAGAATTCACAAAATCACAAATTGCCTAATCTTATGTTTCAAATTAATCATTGATACAAAATGCATGAAAGACTTACCGCCTGACTCTTGGGCATTGTTTCCCTGGTCTGTCGCCATGTCTGAGGTCCAAACAAGAAATACACCAGAATTTTAATGTGTTTTCGTGACGTATTTATACATGCGTCCTTATTTTGCGGCCGCATCATTGATTGTGCGGCCCTATGATCCCTCCTTAATTTGTGCGGGAAACGAAACACTATTTATGGCTTGGTGTGTCTCAAGTCGAGGTGGCATTTTTGGATTGTTGGAGGTTATCTTGGCTGGAGTTTATTGATTGCGTAGAAAGGAGTTGGCGGTTGGAGATTCGTTTGTTGGTTAGATTTGCGTTTTTATTTTCCGTTCTCTTTGTTGGTTTATATTTTTGGGACCTCATTTCTTGATTTGGTAAGTTTTGTGAAGTCTAACTTTTGTTCAATTGTTGTTTCATTGTGTTTCTTATTTTTTGTAAATTTTGGATCCATAATTTCTTCTATTTTAGATTTTGATTATTTTCGAACCAAAAGACCTTTTGATTTTGACTCTTATATATTTGCTCTTGGTAAGTCCATTTTTTATCTTGTATTTGCAAACTAATTAGTGCATTTTTAGTAGTTACTCTTGTGACTTTGTATTAGCGAACAAATTAGCGCATTTTTAGTAGTTACTCTTGTGACTTGTATTAGCGAACTAATTAGCGCATTTTTAGTAGTTACTCTTGTGACTTGTATTAGCGAACTAATTAGCGCATTTTTAGTAGTTACTCTTGTGACTTGTATTAGCGAACAAATTAGCGCATTTTTAGTAGTTACTCTTGTGACTTGTATTAGCGAACAAATTAGCACATTTTTAGTAGTTACTCTTGTGACTTGTATTAGCGAACAAATTAGCGCATTTTTAACTGCTTAATAATCATTCTACCTTTTTTGTGGTTTCTCTTTCGCTTTTTGTGCCAACATTTCGACCCATTTTGATGTACTGTGTGAAATGTCGTTTTGCTTTTTTGCAAAATGGGTGTTTTGCATATTTTAACTTTGGTCTAGCACAAAATTTATAAACAAAAATGCACAGAGTGAAATGTGTCAAATAATTTTGGTGTTTATTTTCAGTTTGGACGTATCATGACAATACCCCGGCATGTAAGCAGCAATGGATGGTATCATCAAGCTAAGTTGTTTTAATATAGTTTTGGGGTGGTTCAAAAGCCTTACTTTGAAATCTTTGAATTTCAGGTAGATCTGGGGCGGATTGTTCTGGCCATGCTCCCGGAAGCCGACCAACCTCAATCTCGTCCCAGGCGTAGGCATCGTAGGCATGCAAGGCCCCAGATATTTCGAACACGTGTCACCCTTTTTGGAATGCCCGATGATGAGGTTTTAAGACGCTACCGTCTACCTCCCAAAATCATCACAGACACTCTCTCATTAATAGAAAGTGATCTTGAGCGGCAAATTGACAGTCCAACAGCAATACCACCACTTACGCAATTTATGGCGGTGTTACATTTCTGTGCCTCAGGATCGTTTCAAACAATGGTGGGAATAGTGGCGGGCATCTCTCAATCCTCCTTTTCCAGGATCCTGAGGGCAGTGATGGAGGCACTTTTCAAGCACCTCCATCATTTTATTAAAATGCCTTTGGATATGGGTGCCCTTAGTGTGGCCAAGGCCAATTTTTACCAAATAGCTGCCTTCCCACACATCATAGGGGTTGTGGATGGTACTCACATACCACTTCAGCCTCCAGCACGGCTGGAGGCCATATTTCGAAACAGGAAACACTATCACTCCCTGAATGTAATGGTGGTATGTGATGCCTCCCTCCAGATCCTGTCCCTGAATGCTAAATTACCCGGAAGTGCACATGACTCCTTCGTCATCCGGCAATCAGGGATATGGCACAAATTAACCAACCTACAAGCTGGTGATGCGTGGCTTCTGGGTAAGTGGAGACCTTTAGTACATAACAATGTTAAGCTTGATACACAGTGTTCCTGATGTTGTCTATTCTTTTCCATAGGAGACAGTGGATATCCTTGCATGTCCTGGCTGCTCACTCCTTATTTGGCTCCCACACCAGGCCCACAAAGTGCATTTAATTCCGCACTTACAGCCACCAGGCAAGTGGTGGAGCGCTGTATCGGCCTTTTAAAAGGCCGATTCCGATGCCTCCACCGCTTTGGTGGCGAGCTCATGTATTTGCCGGATATGGTGTCGAAAATTGTGGTCCTGTGTGGGATATTTCACAACATCGCCATAAGGAGTGGTGTCCCAATGCAGCCAGAGGATGCCTTACCTGAGGATGGCCCCCCCGAGGTTGGTCGGAGGTCAGTATGTGGGGGGGCCATACGCGATGATGTGGTGGCCAGATTTTTTAGGTAAGTTTTAACAGAACAACAGTGTTTATACCTAATGTGTTTGTGTTTGTTTGCGAACATCTAATTTTGTTTTCTTTTTTTCACCATCTTCTGTTTGTTCACATAATCTTTGGCACTACAACGCTCACTACTTCAAGCTACCCTTACCAAACCTGGATCTGGTCATTTTGGGAATATATTCTGGAACCCATATCGCAACGCCATGTTTGTGGAATCATGTTGGCATGGTCCTTCGTCAACCAGTTCTTGATTTGTTTATTTATTTATTTTTTTTATTGGTATGTGTTGTATTTGAGATTATCACTGTGTGTTTTTTTTGTGAGTGACCACTTTGATTTCTCAGTTATGTTGTGAATAAATGTTTGGAGAGTTAAATGTTCTTCCTTTTTTTGGACGTTACCAGCAAGTGTAACCAGGTTAACACACCTTACATTTGACTAAGGGGTAATCCAGTACTGACGCCAGTTGAGCAAAAATGAAATATGTTTTCAGGTTCCCAACCCACACCAAAAGGAAGCCTGTCCAATCATTTGGCTTTGTAAGATTCGCCTAAGCAGCTTGCACACCAACTAGGAACCTGTAAAATGTAGAAATATCTAATTGACACTACACACAAAAAGGGAAATGACATTGTTACTGTTATGTGTTTCTTGAGGGTGTTTTACATACAAATACAAAACACAATCTAACTTAAAAAAAATGGAAATCCTTGCAGGAACAGTCTACTTATGTCAGGGTAAACTATCTTTGGTTTTGAAAAAACGAATGAGGCAGCACGTATTTTAGAAATAAACAATTTATTTTGAAAACGAAAAAAAAAAAAAAAAACTACTGCCGAAGGATGCCAGACAGCCGGTCAAGGGCCACAAGCACCCCAATTAGATGTTGGCGCATGTGTGCCACACATTCTTCGACCTCTTGCCGACGCCTCTGTTCCTCTGTGGGTGAGAAAAGTGTGTGGATTAATAAAACAATAGGGAATCCACATTAAAAAAACAAAAACACAACGAAATCACTCCTAAACCAAAAAAAAAAAAAAGGGGTGCTGCAAAAATTACAAGGCCTATGTAGAAATTCCCACAGGTGTGATATGTGTATGTTGAAATCAGCAGGAAGAGGTAAAGGCAAACTGCTAAATCACCAAAAATCAACCCAAAAAGCACGAATAAAGGAACGGCACAGTTTGTGCTTAAAAAAAACGCGAAAGAAAAACATACCGGTAGCCAAAACGGCAGATCCGGAAGTCCCTCCATCTTCATCCTCGGAGGAGCCTTCATTCCCCAAAGAACGGGGCGGGGTTATCACGGACTCCGGGGAGGGGGTAATTGGAAGAGGGGTGGTTGGAGGAGAGGGGGAAGTGGGACGGAGGGGAAGGAGGCCCGACAGTTCCAGGAGAGGGTCTTGGAAGGCTGGGGAGGAAGGGGGAATAGGGGAATTATTTGGGGTGGAGTGTTGGCTGGGGGTTGGTGAGAGTGGGCGGGACCGCCGTCTGGCCGGACGGTGACGGCGTAGTCTTGGCTGTCCCCCTAAAAGATGTCAAACAAATTGTGGTTAGTTTCTGGCCAAATCCTGGCCAAAAAACATTTTAAAATCACCCACCACCAACAAAAAACATGCAAATATGAGTAGAATGAATAAATCAGAAATAGAGGGAAAACATGGCCATGCAGATATGAGAATTAATAAATAGGACAGGCATGAAAACATGCACACGCAGATATGAGGAGAATGAATAAATAGGACAGACATGAAAACATGCACACGCAGATATGAGGAGAATGAATAAATAGGACAGACATGAAAACATGCACACGCAGATATGAGGAGAATGAATAAATAGGACAGACATGAAAACATGCACACACAGTTTGCCCCACAAAGACAAACATGAAAACCACAATACATAACACTTACTTTCCTCTATCTGCATGCGAAAGCATGCCAGCAAGCGGGGCGTTCGCCGTTGCAGGTCAGACCACCTGCACTCCAGCTGGCCGATGTCGCGGCGTGAGCCGAAGGAGCGCAGGCGGGCCCGTGCCTCCGCATACGCGGAACGCTTCTGCCGGTTGGTGATGGGTGGAGGCTGGCTGGTGATACGCCGATCCATCACCTCCGTTAGCACAAGCAGCTCGCGCCTGGTGAATGCGGAGGCTCTCATGATGGCAATGGTGTTTTTCATAAAAATCATTTTTGATAAAGTGTGCAAAAAATTTCTGATTGGCTAATGTATTTTGGAAATTAACAGGAGCAATTTTATTGGTTAGTGTATGAGTCATGTGTTCGACAGGGCCAGAAATCTCTGGAGAGTTATGATAGGCTTGATGCAGTGACATGCGTAAGCAAATTTAAATAAAGGAATGAACCTCGGGAAATATGCGGGGATCCACAGCAATAGAACAATTGTTTAATTGTGGCTAACATGTTTTTTGAGCAATAAAAGCGAATGTTTAAGCCGTACGTATTCTGCGGGTAAACACAAACACGGACAAGAGTAAAGTTTCTTGCATTGTGTTGAAAAAAAAAAAACAATTAAGCTAATTGATACATTGATTGGCATGATACAATTGATGGAGGTAGGCAGAATAAAGGAGCAGGTAATCGACATCTGACAAGGCCACTTCCGGTTTATACTTGTGCGTGCGTTCTCTTCAAGCCATTTCGGGGATGTACGCTCGCTATTTCGCACGCTCGTTAGTTAGAGGAGGGGTCGTCTGAGTTTGGGGAGGATTTTTAGATGCGAACGAAAATACGAGCGAGCCATTGAATTTAAATATTTTTGTACGTACGCCTAACGTACGTGCGCCCGCTTGCGAGTGGGTCTGAATGAGGGCCATAATTTTTTCTGCAACAAATTTGGAGGCATCACGAGCAATTACTGCAGGTATCTGCGCTCCCAATACACGTCGTATTTCATTTTAGAGAAAATCACAATTTTTTTTGCGACCAAAATCCACGAGGGAGAAACAAAAAGGTCTCCGGGCGTTATTTGTCAGGACCTGCATCGCCCATTTAACGTGGTGAAACAGGTCCCTGCATTGGTGGCATGTATTAATAGGGAGAGTGTTCATTGTTTGGCGAATTGCACTCTCCCTCTTTATTGCACTCTCCCTCTTTCGGCAGGGCCACTGTCACTGACCGGCGCTTGCATACATACTGCACATGCGCAAGTCAAATTCCCCCCAGTGGCATCCGTGGTTTTATTGAAGAAAAAAAACTTTATTGTTTTTTAATGCACAATTCCTGGCTATAGAAACAGACAGGGACATTTCTATGCATGGTGCCACAACAGCTGCAGCTGTCAGAACGGTCAGTGCCACCGGCTGTTCATACATCTTGAAGATAATGACAGGGGTGCAAAGCCATCCTATTGTTTATTCTGCTTGCTTCCCTTTATTACTACATGCAGGGTGTCACGACCAGGGTTTCTCGGCATGGTAGTCGACGGGTAATACCTGTGAGGACGCTATGGCGAGGGGCGTCTGGCGGGGAGCATTGGCTGTGCGCGGTTCCGTGTGGGCATACTGTCACTCTGGTCTGGTTAGGCCTGGTGGTGCTTCTGTTCCATTCTGGCATGGGTGCCGCCATCTTGTCTCCGGTCAGGTGACCTAGTTGCCCTATCCTGTTGTGTCACATGCTCCTCTCTGACCAGTCACGGCTGAGCACTGGGGATTTAAGGGAGTTCAGAGCTCCCTTGCATTGCCAGTGCAACGTGTTTCTCAGTGAGAGCTGAGAGAGTGAGTTCTTGTGCTTTCACCTGGTTTCATTGCCTAAGCCTGTTTCACCTGACTTGCTCCAACCCTGCTGGATTCCCCTGCCTCCTCCAATTACCTTCCCTATTGCCTGAGCACCTGTGTCTGCTAGACTTACCCTGCACCCTCCACTTACCTTTTCCCCTGCCTGAGAACCTGATGCTGCTGTTTCCCTGCACCTTACCTCCATTTACACCCAGATGGACTTCGTTACCTCTGCCTGCATTTTGTTACAGCTCATCATACCTGCATACTGGACTGTTCCTGCCTGTCACTTTCTGGACATTCTCCCATTTACTCCACTACAGTTATTAAGTGCACTTTAGTGCTATACCTGGACTATTTCTTGCCATTCCCATGTCTGTTAAGCCAATCATTAAACGTTCCACATTTACCTTTAAATCTGCTCCTGTGATCGCTCCTGCTACCACCCCGGGTCCACAAACAACCCAGAACATAGCAGTTTGCACTGGCCACATGGATCCGGCCACTGGACAGGAGTCTGGTGCGGATTTATTCCAAAGTATTGCAGGTCGTTTGGAAAACTTGGAAGCTATGCAGCACCAAATGGCTCAGTTCATGGACTTAATTCAGAGCATAGCAACTCGCTTGGAGAGTGTGGAGACTATACAGCGACAGATGGCACAGTTTGTGCAGGACATTGCACACCGTCTGGATACTGTACAAGCTACATCAACGGCTCCTAGTGTGCTTGCAGCTACTCCTAGCCCCATTCCTGTGATTTCTTCCTCTGGATCTACTCCTCGTTTGCATCTTCCCTCACCTGATAAGTTTGATGGTACTCCAAAACTGTGTCGTGGATTTCTCAATCAGTGCGATGTGCACTTTACTTTGCAACCCTCTAATTTTCCTGCTCCTAGAACCAAAGTGGCTTACATTGTGTCTTTGTTATCCGGCTCCGCCCCAGAATGGGTTTCTCCGCTCTGGGAGCGTTCAGATTCGCTTCTGGACAATTACCCAGAGTTCCTAGCAACATTCGGGAGGATTTTCGACGAGCCTGGAAGAACTTCCTCTGCTTCCTCCAGTATTATGAAGTTAAAACAAGGGACCCGTCCTGTCAGCCAGTACGTCATTCAGTTTCAGACTTTGGCATCTGAACTCAAGTGGAACGAAGAAGCCTTGACATTGGCCTTTTGGCAAGGTCTATCAGATCGTTTAAAGGATGATCTAGTGACTCGCAAATTACCTTCTGGTCTTAGTGATCTCATTTCCCTTTGTAATAAAGTTGATATACGCTTTAGAGAGTGCCAAGATGAAAAACACAGAGCTAAGTGTTTCCCTTCCCCTACCCGTCCCACTCCCTCCCTTTCTGAGGAAGAACCCATGCAGGTAGATCATACCCGTCTCTCTAACGAAGAACAACAGAGACGCTTTAAAGAGAACCTTTGTCTATACTGTGGAGACTCGGGTCACCTGGTGGCTTCCTGTACCCGCAAGCCGGGGAGCATCCAATTTCTAGCTAGTTCTAGGTGCACTCAGCTAGGAGCAATTCTTCCTTCCTCTAAACGTATTGACTCTGTGTTGTCCATAGCCTTAGACATTCATTCTAGCCCTGTGTTTGTGTCTGCCCTTTTGGACTTCGGGGCAGCGGGGAATTTCATGTCGTCTCGGTTGGCAGATAAATTACCAATTACCTGCAGCACCTTGGATCATTCTGTCTCCTGGACCTCCATTGATGGTAAATCTCTTTGTATTGGAACTGTGTCTAAGAGAACTCAACCTGTTTTAGTTCGTGTTGGAGACCTCCATGTTGAACATATCAGTTTCTTCATTATACCCAAGTCTTCCCATGAAGTTATACTCGGATACCCGTGGCTGTGTAAGCACAACCCCAGAATTAATTGGAACACTATGCAGGTTCAGTCATGGAGTGTGGAATGTCAAGTGTCTTGCCTTCTGAAGACCGATGCCTTGTCACGGTCATTATCCCCTGATAGTGGTCTAGAAACACTACGGAATACACCCATGCTTGGGGCAAAAGTTTTCACAGCTATACAACTACAACCGTCTGTTGGGAAGTCCTTTGTAGCCCTAGGAGGGGTGACTCCAGAGCCTCAGCCCCTTAAGGGATTTCTGAGTGTCCAGCCCCAGGATGGGGTTTTCAGCCCCATACCTCGAGAGGATGTTTCAAGTTTTGTTCCCCAGGAGGGGATTTCAAATCTAGCACCCCAGGAAGGGGCCTCAAGTCTCGTACCCCAGGAGGGGTTTCCAGTTCCTGTTCGGCCAAAGCTGAGGATGTCCACGCTTCCAGTCCTGTCAACAAAGTTCACTTGGCTCACCCTGTAAAGCCTAGAAGGTGTCCTGAGGCCACCCATAAAGGGGGGGGGTACTGTCACGGCCAGGGTTTCTCTGCATGGTAGTCGAAGGGTAATACCTGTGAGGACGCTATGGCGAGGGGCATCTGGCGGTGGCACTGGTGCCTGGCGGGGAGCATTGGCTGTGCGTGGTTCCGTGTGGGCATACTGTCACTCTGGTCTGGTTAGGCCTGGTGGTGCTTCTGTTCCATTCTGGCATGGGCGCCGCCATCTTGTCTCCTGTTGTGTCACATGCTCCTCTCTGACCAGTCACGGCTGAGCACTGGGGATTTAAGGGAGTTCAGAGCTCCCTTGCATTGCCAGTGCAACGTGTTTCTCAGTGAGAGCTGAGAGAGTGAGTTCCTGTGCTTTCACCTGGTTTCATTGCCTAAGCCTGCTTCACCTGACTTGCTCCAACCCTGCTGGATTCCCCTGCCTCCTCCAATTACCTTCCCTATTGCCTGAGCACCTGTGTCTGCTAGACTTACCCTGCACCCTCCATTTACCTTTTCCCCTGCCTGAGAACCTGAACCTGCTGTTTCCCTGCACCTTACCTCCATTTACACCCAGCTGGACTTCGTTACCTCTGCCTGCATTTTGTTACAGCTCACCATACCTGCATACTGGACTGTTCCTGCCTGTCACTTTCTGGACATTCTCCCATTTACTCCACTGCAGTTATTAAGTGCACTTTAGTGCTATACCTGGACTATTTCTTGCCATTCCCATGTCTGTTAAGCCAATCATTAAAAGTTCCACATTTACCTTTAAATCTGCTCCTGTGATCGCTCCTGCTACCACCCCGGGTCCACAAACAACCCAGAACATAACACAGGGATGCGGTAACTGCAGCACTTAACGTGCGCAGTTACCGGTTTCCCCTTTATCGATCCTTCGTACATCTCCCCCTGTCCCTACACCCTTATGTCCTAACAGCAGCAGCTCTGGAGCAAGTCACAGGCAGAAAGGAAGTGACTCCAGACGCTGTGGAATATGAGGAGGAAGACTTCTGCATGATGGGGCGGCGGAGGAAGACAGCGCTGGCAAAGGTAAGGCAATTATAGACTATTTAAGCTAATTGGAAACTTCCAAATGCGTAATTAGTCATTAGGGGGGTGTCCGAGGGGTACAGAAGCAAGTCCAAAAAATTTTTCTATAAAGAGTTTAGGTAAAATTGCTCTCTGGAGCTGCAAGAAAAAAATTTCTATAGAAATCAATGCAGCTCATTTTCCCACAAGTAATAGGAATAACCCGCCTGCAATTGAATATGCTCCATATATTCAGGGGAAGGAGGGAAAGGAGAAACAATGTATATCCCGTATACCCACATCTATATCCCAATCGAGTGGGGCTTAAGGTAAGTACTGTGTTTGTATTTTGATTGTATTTTTTTTTCAGAAGCACCAGCACTGGGGGCATGGCTATAGGGGGGATTAGTACTGGGGGCATGGCTATAGAGGGAATTACTACTGGGGGCATGGCTATGGGGGGATTACTATAGGGGGCATTACTACTGGGGGCATGGCTATTGGGGGGCATTATTACTGGGGGCATGGCTATAGGGGGCATTACTACTGGGGGCATGGCTATAGGGGACATTACTAATGGGGGCATGGCTATAGGAGGCATGGCTATATGGGGGATTACTATAGGGGACATTACTACTGGGGGCATGGCTATAGGGGGATTACTATAGGGGGCATTACTACTGGGGGCATGGCTATAGGGGGATTACTATAGGGGACATTACTACTGGGGGCATGGCTATAGGGGGCATTACTACTGGGGCATGGCTATAGGGGGGCATTACTCCTAGGGGCAAGGCTATAGGGGGCATTACTACTGGAGGCATGGCTATAGGGGGCATGGCTATAGGGGGGTTTACTATAGGGGGCATGGCTATAGGGGGGCATTAGTACTAGGGGCATTGCTATAGGGGGCATTACTACTGGAGCTTGACTATAGGGGGGCATTACTACTGGGGGCACTAATGGGGCAATTACTATAGTGGGCATTACTACTGGAGGCACTACTATAGGGGGTATTACAACTGTGGGCACTACTATAGGGGGCATTCCTACTGTGGACATGGCTATAGGGGGGCATTACTACTGTGGGCACGACTATAGGGGGAATTACAAAAGGGGGCATTACTAATGGGGCATTAGTACTGGAGGCACTTCTAAAAGGGGGGTCTTACTACTGGGGACACTACTAATGGGGGCATTACTATAGTGGGCATTACTACTGGAGGTACTACTAATGGAGGCATTACTACTGGGGGCACAACTATAGGGGGCATTACTACTGGGGGCACTACTAATGTGGGCATTACAACTGTGGGCACTACTATAGGGGGCATTACCAATGGGGGTACTACTATAGGGGAAATTACCAATGGGGGCATTAACACTGTGGGCATTACCAATGGGGGCATTACCACTGCGGGCACTACTAATGAGGGCATTGCATGGGGGGCACTACTGCTGTGGGCATTGTATAAGGGGCACTACTACTGTGGGCATGTATTAGGAGCACTAATACTGTGGGCCTTGTGTATAAGGGGCACTAATTTGGGCATTGTGTAAAAGGTGCACCACTGTGTGTCATAACATGAATAAGGGACTACTGTGTGGCATAATTTGAATTGGGGATAATGTATTATAAAGGGAATTATTGTGTGTGCACAATGTGTTATACAGGGCATTACTGCGTATGGCATAATGTGCTATAAAGGCAATTACTGCGTGTGGCATAATGTGTTATACAGGGCATTACTGCATGTGGCATAATCTGTTATACAAGGCATTACTGCGTGTGGAATAACGTGTTATACAGGGCATTACTGCATATGGCATAAGGCCATTAATAGGAACCTGTAGAAGCTCTGGCAACTGGGCTAGTACCGGCAGTGCTGGACGCTGTAGTGACAGTGGTACTGTGGTAGAACACCGGGTTGTAACCGGCTGTGCGATCAAGTGGAGGATTCACACAGGTTATGGTGCAGAATAAAGTTAAATGTTGCAGTTGGTTGAAATCTTGTGACACTAAATGGTAGCGCAATGTGTTATTTTTATTCATAAAAAATATTGTGACACTATGGGCCAAATGTAATAGGGTGAGAGTTTAGAAAAGTGAGAGTTTCTGACACTTTTTAAACTTTGCCAATGTAATACAGTCCAAAAACAAAGTAACAGAGTGAACTTGCATGTTTTTTCAGACTTAAAAAACTCACGATTTAAAATCTCATTCAAATGTTTTCCCATTTTGAAGATAAAACTCAACCAATGTGAGAGTTTACTGCTAAACTCTCACATTTTCTAAACTCTCACCCTATTACATTTGGCCCTATGTGGTAGTGCAGTGTGTGTTATCCTTATTCATAAATAGTCTTGTGACAGTAAGTGGCAGCGCAGTGTGTTATTCTTTTCTTATTCATAAAAATCTTGCGACACTAGTGCTGGGCATACACGGCTAGATAAAATGTCTGTCAGACCGACAGACATTTTATCTGGCCGGCTGCCAGCCGCAGATGTCGCCGGTATACACTGTGAGATTTCTCTCACAGTGTATTCGGCAGACATCCGCGCTCCACCCCCGTGGGAGGAGACATTTCCCTGTTCCTTCCATAGGAAGGAACACAGGAAATGTCTGTCTGTCGGCCGCGCTGGGCATACACTGCCCGATGGGGCCGACAGTTTACCGGGTAAATATCGCATCGGACGGGCATGCTGGACAATCCTGGGAAGAAGAACACAACGTATGACTTAAACCTTGTATACAAAATCTTGCATTTGCTCTGTGTAAGTGGACAGTGGGTACAATGGCATTTTAGAGACCACTACAAAAAATTTTTAATGTCCCTATACAGGTTGGGAATTGCTTTTCTAGTAAAGTGGAATCTTGATGGGGTTTGGTAGCGGGCACACAGGACCTCAATTAACTGTATAACACCCATTGAATTATTGGCGGATATTGGATGCACATCTAATACCAGCATAGATGTTATGGCATCAGTGATCCGCTATGCAACTGGGTGACTGCTATCATACTTGCTCCCCCTTGCAAAGGATTGTTTAGCAGTCATTTGTTTTTTAAAGTACTACTAGTAGTCTTCCTGGTCCCCTTCTGGGATGAAAATCCACTCGCAGCAGCAGACATAGTGCTCAAGTATTCTTCTGGGGCAAGGACAAATGCTGCAATTTTTGACTGTGGTTGCTGAAAGCCAAAAATATCCAGAAGTGTTTATGGCCACAGACAGCATCCCCTTTAATTAAAAAAAAAATATTCTGAACCACCAAGTTGATTTTGTGGGCAAAACATGGGACATATTGTCCACCCATGCTCTCCCCTTCTCCCTCATAAATTTGCTTCGGAATAAAAAAAATTAAAAAAATTTACTACCAATTAACCCTTCCTGTCCCTGCCTTCAACTACATATATACTTCATCTTCCTCAGGCCTCTAGATTCATGAAAACATATGTTTCCTTTTGTGCCATGTTGGAAGTTGAACTGCCACGTGTTTGTGCTGCCCACTGCTGCCACTTAGCTTAGTCAGTCAGCTAGCTTGGTGCAAATTTTGGGCCTAAACTAGATGAAAACAATATTATGAGATGTGAGGTGGTCAAAATTGACTGGAAACAAGTGGAAATTAATGTTGTTGTTATTATTATTATTATCATTTATTTATATGACGCCACAAGTGTTCCGCAGCACCTTACAAAGTACATAAACAAATAGGTTGACCAGTAACTTACAGTTCAATACAATACAGGACAAGGACATGGATAGTATACATTGCTACATTAGCGACCATAACACCCAGATAAGCAACAGAGCATAAACAACCAAGTGTTAGGTGCCCTAGTGGGGAGTAAGAAGTAGATGAAACTAAAGAAGGGAGAAGCACAAGAGGGTAGAGGGCTCTGCTCGAAAATTATTAAGGTTAATAATACTGCAGGAACAAACAAAAAAAAAAATTATGTGATTTTAGCTGTTTTTATAAATTTTTGCAAAAAAAATACAGATCCAAAACCAAAACACGCAAGGGGCGGTTTTGGCAAAACCAAATCCAGATCCAACACACAAGGAGATACAGATCCAAAGCCAAAACACGGGGTTCGGCACACAACCCTACTTATATATGGACTCTGGGCCTCCTTCAGATAGGTACACTAATGCAGTCGCAGCTGGGATCATGCATCTCTGCTGTGCAAATGTTGCACATGCCGGGATATGTATTGAGATGCCCACCGGGGTCATTGTAAATCCAAGTAGCTGCATGCACATACACAGCTGCCGTCGAAGATCATTCTATAATCACCCATCTGAGTAGCCCTATGGTCGTGCAAAGTGGCCGCTTAAACTGAGACCCCGAAACCACTTTATCTGCATACAGTTGTAGCCTGAGACACTGTTGCGACACGCCTGCCTTTTTGCTGCCACTCTCCATAACCGCCCCCAAATAGTCCCTGAATGTCAATCCCTATGCAAAGAAATCCTCATTGCGAGCAGCATTGCTAAGGTACCTCAGTCCGTGCAAAGTGCGACCGTGACACATGCAGTTGGCTGATCGCTCAACTGCGTAAATGACGGCATTCACGTACATATCTGCATCAGGCCCTCTGTACTTTGAGTTGTAAGTATGTTAGGATACGTGCCTTTCAAAATACCCACATAAGATCTTACATTTGTGTCTGCAGCTTTGCGTGAACATATTGTGGTCAAAATATTGTGTGACTGCAGACCCTCATACCCTCCACATGCCTCTCATTCTAGCCTTCCACTATTCATCCATTTTAATTCACTTCTGAACAAAGCTACTCTTGTACTCTTTGTTATTCCTGGGGTGGGCAATTAGGTGAATTTGCTCAAAAAGGAATGTACTGCAGGCAACACATCTGCAAATTCTTATGTACGTACCATGTTGTAGTTTATACTGAACTACCACCAGATGGAGCCATACAAGCATTATAATTTAATTTCCTATACCCTCTCCACATAAAACACAATGGAAATACAAAATTGTCTATATGGCTGGGGGTCTGATTCAGAGATTTATGTAAATCCAATATTTATGTAAATATTCGTTGGTTAATGAGCCACAGATCTGGTCCTGCCACAACAGTAGCAGTGCCCCAAAAGCAGCAGCATGATTGACATGCTGATGGCGTTAGGGTGGCGGCGTCGGTAGCGTTCCATAGAATGGGCATGTGTCGGCCCCTTTTCTGGGAGTGCTGAAGGAAGCCAGTGTTGGATGCAGCGGCCCTGGCAGCGTGATTTTGCCGGACATTCTGAGTAACCTGAGGGTCAGTCAGATGTCGGATATTCACGCAGTGGGCGTGATTTTACTTAACTGGCTAACATTCCCCCCCCCAAAACCAGAAAATTATGTTTTTGTTTGTTTTGGTTTTTTAATTTAAATTAGATTATTATTTAAAACAAATATGCAAAAGGGTCTCTTGCAACCTCCCTCCCTATCCCTATAGGCTCTCATTTATTGTAATTGTACCTCCCACCCCGAGCGTTAACAGATCCCCCAGGGGCAATAGAACCCTGTAAGTAACCCCCCCCCCCAATGTGTCACTAATATAACTAATACTGTATATATATTTACATGTTGCTGAGTGTGGTTCAGGGGGGACTGATCATCAGTGCCCCTTGCTACATCTGGGATTTTGTTTATAAAGCCATTTCCCGGCAGGTTGCAGGTGAAAATGTAAATCGGCCCCCACAGTCAGTGTAGAGCCCAGTGTGCCGTTTTTTTCATTTCCACCTGCAACCAGCTGGGAAGCAGCGACTTACAAATGTTTCTGCTGCTTAAATAAAACCCACAATCTCTTCTCCTCCTTGTACTTTTGTCACCGGCGAATCCAGAATGCCGTTTGCACGGCATTTTGAGGTATAATTCCGGCAGTGATGTCGGTGGTCACAGACCAGTGTATCACTCCAGGGAGGATGGACGAGAAGTAAGAAATCACATGTTGGGGGACGCAGCAGAACAGCACGGACACATGGGATATCAAGTGGTTAAGACACCTACAGCGACTTTTGCATAATATCGTACAGCTGCTGCGTACAAAGCGGCAGCAAAATTACCATACATCTCTGAATCAGGCCCTGTGTTTAATACTGAGGAACAATTGTAGTTACCTTTTCTCTTACCAAAATGTGATAAACTGCTAAATAACACTTCAAAAATGAATATTGTGTTTTTGGGAGATCAGATAGATACATTAAATACAGCTTTTAAAACATATAATATTGCAAAGCAATACAACGAGAAAGCGTGTCTTTCTGTCCGTCTGTTTGTCCTTTATTCACTGCCAGAGTTTTGGACCTAGGGCCTGATTCAGCACGGATCGCAATTGCGATTGCAGCTGCGTAATGGCACTCAATGCAGCTGCAAAAACATGCTAATGCCTGTCACAACACAGCCAGCATAGAGACGCCCACTACTGCTTTCTCACATCTGTAATACCTCACAGTCCTGTGTATACATCGGTAACATCGAAGCACATTTGCCCGTCATGCACAATTCAGCAGCTCTGACCCGTCACAGAAATTGCAAGTGTCATTGCACGCAGAAAGCTCTCAAGCTGCGTATGCAATCCCAACAGATAATTTATGCACGCCCATGCAACGGTGTTCAAAAGGACAGACACGTCTGCGTTTCTGCAACCACTCCCTCATCACTACCCCCAAACGCTCATGGCCTGTCACCTACTTGCAATGGATTCCTATCTGCATGCGTAATCACAGTGCACATGCAGTGTGGTGCATACACAATGGCTAACAAACGCTCAATCTGTGTACGTAGTTGCAATTGTGATCCGTGCTGAATCAGGCCCATAGCTCCACCAAGTTTGGCATGCTGGTGTAGTTTCACCAGGATTAGGGTTTTGCCTAGGTTTGAACTTCGTCAGGGCCACACACTCACACAATCCCTAAAAATGGGGACACTCTTAAATTACACAGGTCCCGGTCGGAGCTGCGAAAAATTGTCAGTCTGCCAAAAACCTGTGTGAAAGCTACAAAGTATCCTTTTAAACTCACAGTTTGAGCAACTGGTAAACTTTTGACTCATGCAAGTTCATATTAAGGGCCTTTTCAGCATGGATTGCAAGCCTGCGTTTGCACGCACCTGGACGATGTTTACATTCTGCACATGCATCACAGTGCGAGTGCGCAAATCAGCCGATGCGATTGGGAAGCGATCACAGTGAGTACGCAGTGTCTTCACACGGTGACTGACAGGAAATGTCCATTTGGGGGTGGTGACGGGGGGTGGCCAGAGAAACGCAGGCGTGCCTGTGTATTTGAACGCCATTACAGGGGCATGCATAATTAAGCCCCTGTATCGGCATACGCAGCCTGACTCACTGTGTGCAGGAAGTTTAGCAGTTTGTGAGTGAAAGTCAGGTCAACCACAACTGTGCGTATGGGTCTGATGGTTCTCAAAGTTACCGATGTTTTCACTGTCTTGCTAACTAATGTGGATGTAAGTAAAGGTAAGTTGGCGGCTTTATGTAGTGATGGGCATCTGCATCTTGTGCTGCAGCACGCAGTGCGATCGCAACCATTTGCATAATTTTGCATTGGCCGGATGCGTGTGATTGCAGGCTTGCGATCTGTGTTGAATGAGGCCCTAAATCCAGGGTTAGTCCTATTTAAAATAATCATATACAGTATATTAGTCAGCCCTCTGTGTTTGCATGCAAGGGCGTAACTAGAACTTTGTGGGTCACATAGCAAGATCTTAAAAGGCTCCCCAAGGAGGTAAAAAACGCATACATTTGCCCCCACACAGAGCACGTTCATGTTATGCCACACACAGGGCCAGCGGGTCGATGGTGCCCTATTGTGCATGCGCACGATGGAGGGAGCTCCGTCGTGCGCATGCGCGAGACCCGAATAATGACGGGGTAGCCATCGTTATGGGTCTCGCACCAAAGGGGGCGTGCTGTCGATGGTGAGTGACAGCACGCCCCCTTTGCTGAGCGTGACGGGGGCGTGGCTGCTCAGACAGAGGCGTTCCCATGGTGATGTCAGTGGGAGTGATTTTGGCTCTGATAGAGCCAAAATCATTCCAGGGCTTGCGGCCACCGAGACCCTACCGCAGGGTCTCGTCGCAAGCCCGATGGTCGCGATGGTCTAGACCATCGCGACCATCATCATGGACGCTCGCATAAGCTGTGGGTGGTAACCCACAGCTATGCGAGCGTCCAAAAGGCCGCTTTGGAAAAAAAAAACACGCCCTGATTCAGAGCGGTCGCTCGTTCAGAGCGTCCGGCTCTGAATCAGGCCCACAGCCCATTCCGGTTATGCCACACAGTAGTACTCCTTATACACATTATGTCATGCAGTAGTAGTGCCCCTAGTCATGCAGTAGTAGTGCTATACAGTAATGCCCCTTGCTCTACACTGTAATGCCCCTTACACATTATACCACACAGTAATACCCTTTACAGATTATGCCATATAGTAGTACGTACCTCATTTAACAGGTTATTAGACATAATAGAAGTGCGCTTTACATATCAGTGGGCCACAGAGACAGCTCGGGCACCATAGCAGCCGCACCCCTTACACCCACAGTAGTTACGCCACTGTTTGCATGCATGTTAGCAAACAGTGGGGTCCTTTTTAGGATCAATGAAATGAGGTTATAGGCGAGGACAATGTAAACAAAGGCTGCAGGTGTACTTCAGGGTCCAGTCTTCACTCCCAGCTAGTATACAATATGGATGCTACGGGGTTTTTAGATATTCCTTATTTAACAATGCTGAATAAATTACAACATGTGTTGAATATAAATCACATGCATCAAGATTCAGAGATTTTTCTTTAAAACAATATAAATTGCACATAAACAGTATGGAGGAGAGTAAGGGAATAGGGAAGGGATGAGGTGAGCTCAGAGATGCTTATAAGCACATGAACCCTCATGAATCAATCACATATTGCATTATAGGATTTCATTATAAAAGAACAGCTGATCAAGCTCTTAACAAATATATATGAATGGTTAACCAAGTACATATGAGGTAGTATTTGTACTATTATCAGCAAATCTCCTCATGTAATTGAAGGATACATTGTTGCTGTGAAATGCTAAGAAGTGAACCAAGGTTCTAAGGACCTAATTCAGACCCGCTCGCTAGATGCGTTCGCTCGCCCGATGCATATGCAAATTTGGGAAGGCAGGTGATCGCACGGCAAGGCATTAACACACCCACTATGTCTTGGCGTGCGATCACCAGCCTGTCTTAAGACGCCCACTTGCGCAAGTCTTCTCCAGGAAGTGTATGCAACCATCAGTACCATCGAGAACCATCGGATGTGATCGCAGCGCTTGTGACTGACCATTCCCTACTGCAAGCACAGCGAGCACTTCAGTATAAAAACCAGCCAGGAGATGTGTACTATGACGCTGTCTCTAAATTATGTACGCCTCTGAAACAGCTTTGAGACGCTCAGGGGCGCCTGCGTTCGCACCTCCACTCCCCCGTTTTTAATGGCCAGCCCTGTCACCACCCACAAACGGCTTCTCCTGTCACTCACTCTGCTGGGCAGTCTATGCGCAATGAGCAAATGCTTCCCGATCTCTTGCACTGGTTCACGCACGCGCACTGCGATGCGTACGCATGCGCACAATGCGAAAATCGGCTGGTTACGAGCGAACGCATCCTAGTGAGCGGGTCTGAATCAGGTCCTAAGTTCCCACACGCAGCTGATACACAGTAGCGAATTATAGTATCAAGTTGAAGAAGATTTTTGTGAGCTGGGGATTCCCTTCAGCACACACGGACACAGTACATAATAAATGGGGCCTCCGCTGACAGATTTACATATATATCTCTCTCGTGTTGTCAGTAGCACATATTCAGTTATAAGAAAAGCCGCTTCCAGTTACAGGAGACACAGTGTAATCGTACACCGGACCTCTGACCGCTCTAGTCAGAATAGGTCTGTTACCTACGTCACCTTACTAGCAGCTAGTCCTGTGTAGACCAACAACGTCCGCCAAGTCCCCGGGAATATTTGTAATCTGAAGTTGGAACAAGCGTGATGTTGTAACGGGTGGCTGGAAGTGCGGTAAGGTCCCCAGTGTCTGGTTCAAAGAGCAGCAGCAACGCGTTTTGGCCACTACTGTGGCCTTCTCTAATTACATATTGGTTTATATACATACGGTTTTATTTTTTATGCAGATTTTTATGTGTGTGCGCTACCTTTTGTAGCTTTTTTTTTTTTCAATATGAACATCCAAAAAACAGATTGGCCATAGACCTCAATAGGGAGTTTTCCCAGTGGGCCGGACTGTTTTGGGGCCACTGAAAACAACTTATTTTTCTGTTTTTTTTTCTTCTTTAAACATGTCACCTGAGGGAGTCGGCCTTGGGATATTAATGGCTGAGGCTGACGTGATTTGTTCATGGTGGTTGATCCCTCCCCAAGGACCAGCTATGCAGATCAGCCACCCCTTCCTGATCCACTACTTAACCTCCCTTGGCTCCCCACTGATTGCATCAGATAGTGGAAATTAGGGATGTGAGGTGAGCGGTGCAGGCAGCGTCTCAAAGCCGGGGTCACACACACACAGACTGCCTGTGGATGTATTCTGTGGATGCTGGGATTGGCGGCTGCTACTGCCCCTACTGGTCACTGCAGCAGAGGTTATCAGTCGCTCCCCCTCCCCTGCTCACAGACCCTCGGAGACCATCTTCTCATTCATCACCGGGCATGAGTTAGCTAGCAGTGGATACTAAGCATTTCCTGTTGCTGGGGGCAATATTTTAATTTAAATCAGTCACATTTTAAAAAGGGGACACACATTCCCTCTTTTCATATAAAACATATCTATGAAATGCAAATATAATGGAAATGATCTGCGCTATAAATCAAGTGGAAATGACCATAACAATTGTTTTAAACAAGACTAAATAATATGGACATGATATATATGATCAAATGGTATTTAATAAAATATTCTTATATATAAAACAAGTTAAAACATGATACTAACAATTCTAAATCAAATTTTCAAACTGAGGATCCTCATGTACACTGTAGCAATAATAACCAAACACAATTAGGGGTATTCAATATGGAGCGAAAACGCCGTTTCTGCAATGTTTTCGCTCGGATGACGTCATTTTTGCTGCTTTTACTTTTACACCGTATTCAATTCGAAAACTTTTCGCCGGTGCCAAAAGTATATTGCATTCGACCCTGCGAAAAAGTATCACCAAGGAATGGGTGGCGAAAAAAAGTGCAGAATTGGGGTTTTGGGGTGCAACATTTTGGAAACCACCCTGCAACCTTCAGACAGTCCCCCAAAGGTAAACTGTGTCAAAAAATAAAAAAAAAATACCTCAGAGGACCCCCAAAAAAGCACTTTCATTTTGGGGCGAAAAAAAAAATTGGGGGAACAAAGTTAAAAACTAGCAAACTACAATCTAGTGGGGTCCCCAAGTATGCACCAGGTGTTTTTTTCATTGCAGGTGGTTGCGACAGGTGGATTTTTAAAGTTTTTTAAAAATTCACTTTAGCAACTTTTAAATATGCTCACCCCCATTTTCAAGTACCCAAAATTTGCTGGGACTACTTATTTTCAGCAAAAAAAACCCCTTCTAAATAATATTCTTCACCACCTTCCCAAATCCCCAAAATAGCAGCTATTGAACCCGTTTAAAGACCCCAAAAACCTAATCGGGGGTATCCACAGTGATCCCCCATGTCAGCATCTTTTTGGGGGTGTTAGGGTCATTTCCCCAAAAATCAGCGAAGTTTTTGCTGATTTCACATTCGCCGGGTGCCGTTTTCGACGATCTCATATTGAATACGGGTATAATCGGGGGCGCGCCTGATACTTTTTCGCCGGCAAAAGCTCCGATGTGCGACGAAAACTTCGACCCGCATAGACGGCGAAGTTTACGTTTCATATTGAATACCCCTGATTGTGGTATAATGTTGCAAAATATAATAGCAGTTGACCTATATAAAAAGATGGTCACTAGGGCAATGTACAGCCACCGCTGCAAAAAAAGGAAATCACCAGGAATAAAAACAGGGCAATCGTGAAAACATGTATTGTGTTCAGTATAAAACCTTATGAACAGATTGAATGTGTCCTTTAGGCTCCCACGGGCATAATCAGCTGATTGGTATAAAAAAGGTGGCTAGGGAATCCAACGTGTGTATTCAAACATATATAATTGTCCCGTCCTCGGTTGAATGACCTGATGTATAGGCACAATTCTTATTAACAACCGCAATGTAAAGCTCACAAGCTCAGCCCAATCGGCAAGTGCTGTGTGTGTGCATATATAATGTCCCGTCCTCTGTTGGATATCCTGGTGTATGGGCACACTTCTTATTGACAACCGCAATGTAAAGCTCACAAGCTGTACAGTGGAATCGGCAAGTGCTGTGTTTACTCACACTTCTGTAGCTTGGAATGGTAGGACCCTCCGTCCGAGCGTCCTCGGAAATCTGTGGGGAGCAGTCCTCCTGCTGATGGCTGCGTATTGATCCCGGCCGGGTAATAGCAGAGTGGTAAAGTGAAGTGGCACTTGGTAAGGTGGGTAGAGTCCTTACTATATCTATGAAATTGAATGATTCACAACAATGTTACACAATACTATTTTTTTTCATACATTGTAGCGCTAACAAAAAGGGGGAAAAAACTGTTTTGTGCAGTAAAATCTATTGTATTTTTTTTATCACTTTAATATGAATTGCACCGTGCTGGATAAAAAATGAAGACATGTCAAAAAGATTATGGTCATGAAAAGTGTACAAAAATGTGAAACAAAATCAGAAAAGAATAATATGTGAGAGTGAAACAATAGTAGTATAGGTTCAAAGACCCAAAAAATGTGTGATGAGAAGAATTATCTATAAAAATTGTATAAATGTAAAGATATAAATGTAAATACTACAACTACACAAAAATGCAAGTAAATGATAATATAAGTTAAACCAACTACAGATATGTGGAGTGATATGTTGCACTGTTGAGAACTCATGACGACCAAAGGATATTCATGCCACATATGGCAAACTAGACAAAATTGAACACAGAAAAAGTGAATACTCACATAACATATCTACGTTTGGTATGGTATACCAAAACATGAACTGGCAGCTCTCACTCATAATTTCAGAAAAAAAACAAATAAAAAAAATGGAAACACGGAAATATCACATCCATCCTATCAGTAACAAGCATTATAGCTCAATAAATGCATATAAATAGCTTATAAATATAAATATGAACATAATCATAAAAAAATTATGAAAAGATCATAAAAAATTGGATAAACCTAAAGAATCATTGAACCCTCTGGGTTGTATAGTGCCCAGAAGATGGATCCATCGTGATTCAAGCTGTAAGAGTTTCTTAGCTCGATTACCACCTCTCATTGTTATCGGCACATGGTCCACAATCCTATACCGTAATGTAGCCATACTGTGTTTAAGTTCAGTAAAATGTCGGGCTACTGGCTACTCGCTATTACCTGACAGTAGTGCTGCCGGTATGGCACTCCTATGCTGGGCCATTCGCTCTTTAAACTGTCGTTCAGTTTTGCCAACATAGTAGAGGCCACACGGGCAGCTGATGACCTAAACTACAAATTTGGACTTGCATGTGAGGGGCCATCTGATGTCAAATTTCTTCCCTGAAAAAGGGTGCCTGATCTCGTTCCCTGTGATTAAAACATCTTCACGATTTTGGAAGTCTTGAGTGCCACCTGAATATTTGCTGTGGATGTACATGGAGGCGCTATCCTCTTTAAGGATGGCACCAGAGCAGTTATAGCCCTTGGAAGGCTTTCCTGAGTGCCGGGCTGATTGGTATATATATATATATATATATATATATACACACATACACACACACACACACACATACACACACACACACACACACACACATACACATGCACATAGTACTGCCCCATTCCCTGGAATGGTCGGGGCTGATGAACTCTGGCGGACTCCAGCATCCCTTAGGCTGCACTGCCCAGGGGGTAGATCTACCAGCTGGATAGCAACCCAGGCAGCCTGGGGTGAAGGCCCATTGATTGGCCCCCTCTGTGTAGGGCAGAGGGCCTGCTGGGTGGGCTGTTACTAGGGCCCCCTGTTTAATAAGGATTGCCGGACTGAGCTGGGGAGGAGGGCTTGAGTAGGCTATGCACTGGTGGGGATCTGACTGAACAGATATGTGGAGCCAGGGACCGTGGCGCTGTGGACACCATGGGGACTGCACGCTGAAGAGGAGGCTGCCGCTGATTTGAATAGGACCCGGCATTGAGAGGAAATGTGCCTGCCTGTCTGTCACTGAAATGGATTTGCGGAGGACACAGCAGCCGGAGAGGAGAGGACCTGCATTACTCCTCCACGCATCGGGACCTGACCACACAGATAGCAGCCGCTCGACTGCTGTGCTGAGAGAGCCCGGAGCCACCGCTGAAGAGACCGCCGCCGGTACCAGGAATTGCTGGGGAAGCAGAAGGACCCAGGAAGAAGACCCCAACTGTTGTTGGCTGCCTGGAGGAGTGCCCGCAACTCAGAGGACCCCTGTGGGGAAGCTTGCCGCCAAGACCAGGGATAGGCAGTCACTGCCGCAAGGAGTTTAGAGCCACTGCCACCTGTTGTATGGAAAGATCCCTTGAGGGAACGAAGAAGACTGCTGGACAGCCGCGGGCAAGGCAGGGGACAACTCCAGAAGAGGAGAACCAGAGGAGTGCCCTGCTGGTACTTGGAAGGAGCCGCCCTGGAAGAGGAATGGAAGACTGCACTGCTTGTAGGGTGCTGCTGGAAGGACCCACAGAGAGGACTGCCACCGGGACGCCCGTAGGTAGTGGCCGTGATCGCGGATGGAGGTTGCCGGTTCTGCCCACGGGGCATATGTGCTCTGTGCGGGCGCACCACTCTAGTTACAGCCCTGCATTAAGATCACTGATATCTTAAATTAATGTCTCAAATTTTATACAGGTGGCTGATACTTTATCATATATCTCTGACAATGAGATAAATGACAAAAAGAATATCTCACTAAAGTTACAAAGAATAGATGGGCTGGGGTAATAGAAATAATTGTCACATAGTTGTCATGGAGTGGTAGTAGTGGAGTCACCCTACCAGTGGCAGCTCCAGGGGTGAGGCTGCAGCACAGTCCAAAATTCAAATAGGGGAGCCACTCCAACTGCCAGTGAGTCCCGGCCGCCGCTGTTTGGCTGGGTTTGGAAGGGCAGTTAGTGTGGCTCCCCTATTTGAATTTTGAACTGTGCTGGAGCCGCCACTGCACCCCACTATTACATATTTTGTTGTATTGGTAACATCAGATGAACCATTTGCTTTATCCATTGTTTCTAAATTAAAAACTGCAGATAAATTGGAGGGAGGTGACTGAAGGGGTAAGGGTGACAGGCCAAAATTGTTATATAATCCTTACCTGAAGATGTTGCTGTTCAGGAGATGTAATCCAATGTTCATATCAGGAGTCGTTACTCAAAGTCCCCTAAATAAAGAAGGAACTACTCAGAGAGTATCAATGTAGGACTACATTTCACCACAAAATGGCTGCCAGTAGCTGGGCATCCTTTATATAGGGCTGTGCCCTGCATTGTGACATCACAATGCATACAAGCAGCAGCTAGAGATGGCTGTAGCTTAGATCAGCTCTGGGCCCAGATGCCCTGCAGCAGCATTCTGGTGAGAATAGAAAAGCAAGGGCTTAGGAGACGGCAGTGTAACTCAGTGCAGGGAGATGGTTGGGCCCCAGAGGCAGCCTGGGCCCCGTAGCAGCCACACTCGTTGCACCTACTATATCTACGCCCTTGACAGGGATGCAGATTGTGCTGTATGGCAGGCACAAAGATGCTCTCTGTATTATGGCTGTCAAGTTGGCTGTTTGCTAGCACAACTTATGTTTGTGTTGGAGCGTCTACAGTTTAAATTTGAATGAGGCCACGTTCAGAATTTTTCCAAGGGCCACTTTAACTTCCCAAACTGCCCCTGGGGGAAGGGTTAGGGTTAAACTGGGGGAGGGGGGGCGGTCTACGGTTAGGCTGCGGGAAAGGTGAGTTAGGGGGAGGGTTAGGGTAGGGATACTTACCTGAAACTGTCGAGATTCTGACTGTTGGTTTTCTGATTGCCGGCATCCTGACCGCCAGAATCCTGTATCCAACTCCCTGTTTCCATAACACTTCATTTTCCACATGCCCTCTCAGTGGATCGCCTTTGGAGATTTCCTTCTCACTTAATTTCTTCAGATTTCAAGTTACTTCTTAATTCATAATGGTCAGAATTCGCAGACGACAACAATGAGCACTGAGACTCTTTCATGCTATTTTTGGAGTCCTTGAAGGCAGTCATGAGGGGCCATATTATTGGCAATGTAGCCAAAATGCGAATATATCGAAGCCAAATAGTCTCTCAGAGAGTAAGTTTCTTTGAGATTTATGGAGCATTCTTCTGCACCTGTGATGCCACACTGGTTACCTATCAGCAGGCTCTGCAACTTTTAGAGAATGTTTTTCTGACACAAGCTAAACTTTCCCTGGCGATTTCAAAACATAAATATTAGCTTTGAATAAAGCTGTCAGATTGCTAGCTTCCATGTCTCGTCCTTGGAAAACTAAAATCCACATTGCACCCATCAAATATCCATTAATTCGTACTATTACTACTGACTTTAAACAAATATTGGATTTATTCCATGATTATTATGGGCATTTATACACAGGTCAACCAATAGATTAGGAAGTTCAGAAAGGCATATTGCAAGAGGCCCGTCTCCCTAAGCTGTCACAACCTGATGAATTACAAGAAATTACCCAGGTAATCAAAGGTTTAGTTACTCAAAAAGCATCGGGCCTAGATGGTTTGTCCGGTTTTTACACAATAATATTATTCCGGCGTTACAGGAGTTATATCAGTTAACATATAAATCTTCCCCCCAATATCCCATATTTAATGAAACACACACAATATTATTACCTAAAACAGATTAATATCCCCAACTTCTGGGTTCATATAGGCCGCTATTGAACAAAGACTTCAAAATTATGTCCAAAATGATGGCCAATCACCTTCAAGCAATTTTCCCGGGCCTGCTGACATATCATCAGTTCGGTTTTGTGGCTGGGAGACACTCAGTGGTATATTTACTAAAGTGCAGGTTTTTAGAAGTGGAGATATTGCCCATAGCAACCAATCAGATTCTAGTTAAAATGTATCTAGCACCTTCTAGAAGATAATAGCTAGCTCTGATTGGTTGCTATGGGCAACATCTCCACTTCTATAAATCCGCACTTCAGTAAATATACCCCTCAGTGCAAGGTATTAGGATGGCTGTTGCAGCAACAGTGTATTCGAAGCAATCCTTACATTCTGAAAATGTTATTGAGTTTAGATACGCACAAAGCGTTTGGTACAGTGTTCTAGCCCCATTTATTTTCTGTACTGGAGTGCAGAGCATTTGATCCTAATTTTTGGTTAATTTCATTTTCTACTGTTCTCCAACCACTTTTCTTTTGATTAATGGACTGAGAGGAAGGCATTTAACTCTGAGCAGAGGTATACGTCAGGGCTGGCCACATTCTCCCCTTTTTCATTTATCGCTTGACCCATTGTTGAGGGTTCTTCAAACTTGGCCTAGCTTCAGAGGTATCCTAATTGGCTCCAACGAAATAAAAGTCTCAGCTTTTGCTTACAACTTGATATATTTTAGTAACCCTCTGGATTCTCTGACTCTTATATTAGATAAGATTAGTACATTTGGCGGCGTGTCTTGGGTTGGTGATGAAATGCAGATAAGTCCGTAGGAATGTTGCCGAGTCCAAGATGCTCACAATGGAGTTGATCATTTCCTATACAATTGGCACTAATCAGGAACCCTGCTAACTTATATACTGTAATAGTGCAGGCAATTCAGTATATCACGAATTAGCTCAAGGGATGGGGTCACTTTACTCTTTCTTACCTTGGCAGGGCTAATTTAATCAAAATTATCATGTTTTCCAGATTACTTTACCTATTACAAGTCTTATCCCTTCTTCTCACCCGCATCAGCATGATGAAATGATGTCATGCAGATCAGTTGCGCTATTTAGTGGACTGGATCCATGGAAGCGATTTGTACGCCAACAACACCTTGGAATCTCTATTTTTAGGTAACTTTAACATATCTTGATTTTTTACATATACCTGGCCAATAATTATCTTTAAAATAACAGGATAACCCTCTTCTTTGGAACACCAGAAAACTATGACATAATATACAACATAAGTATGGTCTTAATGCCCAACACTCCCTTCACCTACCCTTTATCCAGAACCCAGAATTTCAGGGCAGCACGGCTACCTACCCCTTCACTATATGGAGGGTGGGGTGTATAAATTCTTTAAGTAGTTTAGTCCATGTCGAAGGTAAGAGACCCCTTTGTACTCTGAGGCAGTGGCTACATTTGAAACGCTCCACGCTTTGCCTGTAGGATTTTACAGGCAAAGCACTATGGCCCTCATTCAGAGGCGGTCGCTAGAAGCGAGCGCTCTCTCTGAATGAGGGCGGCTGCTTCACGTTTCAAGTGCGGCCTCCTGGTCGCTAGCTAAGCTGTGGGTTAACACCCACAGCTTTAGCGACCAACCAGGTTGATGGTCGCGATGGTCAAGACGCAAAAAGTTTTTGCGTCCAAAACACACGAAGTAGGCGAAAAGTCCGGCATGCGAAAAAGTATGGCAGGTGCGAAACTGAACTTGAATACAGCCCCATATTTGAAAAGGAGAAGCGAGTGGGATTTTTTTTTTACTTGGGAGAGTGATATGGGATTCTTGTCTCTCTGTGTGCAGAGAAAGATCCATGATACTGTAGCTTACATTTAACCACCTGGTATGAGTTAAGAATACTTGATGGTGACCCCACCCCGACTGTCTTATAGACTAATTGGTATTATACATTATATTTAGAACGCATTTAATTTGCAAATTCTTTAATTGTTCAATTGGTACTGTATATGTTTTTGAATGTATTAATATACAGTTTATTTTTATGCTATGTTACATCACTGGACATTCTGCAATCATCTTCTACTGTTAATTTTGACAACTTATTGTACATATATTTTTTTATTTAATTAACTTCAATAAAAAATAAAAATAAAGACATGAATTTACCCCAGAATTTCCTGTGGTACATCAATGTCATCTTTATTCCAACGTTTCAGGGTTAAGTTGCCCTTTTGTCAAGGTAATAGAGAAACAATACGAATAAAATAGCTTACCTTATATAAGCGAAACACCATGCGTGTCTACTCCGCAGCCCCAAAAGTCACTGGCCACTGCATGCCGCGATGCTTCCTCCATGTGATGACGCACTCAGACCCAATGCCTTCTGGTCATAATGGAGACCAAACACTCTCTGGGAGTGAGAGTGCATCGGGGGCTTCGGGAGAGACAATAGTGAAAAAAATAGTGAGGATGCCACCACCACAAATAACATCAACATATATAAATACAAAATCTATGTTAAAGAGTGCACTACGTGAGCTACAGTAGATATATGATGTTAAATATCTGGGTGCTATATACAAACACTAATCAAAGGAAGTAATAACATCAAGGAGCATATGAAATATGGGCTTGTAGGAGGGATAATAATCCTATTAGAATCAGTGTTTGTAAATAGCACTTAATGTACATATGTAATAAAGCAGAGATGATGTAAGACTGCCAGTACTGCCGCTTTCCTTCATTCATCCTGTAATTTGCTCAAACGGATGGAACGGGAGCACTAAGTATTTTATTATTGGAGTGCCAGACCACTACTGCCAGTATATATACTGTGTGTATATATATATAGTAATCTTGATGGGCGGCACACTCATTATTTTACCAGTAAGACTTCCCGGTGCCTTTCGTAGGTTGTCGCAGCACGGCGCTCCACCAACATTTATCCACAGACCGGCGGCACTCAGACCGGCGGCACTCAGACATAAAAGTCTAATACAATAGGCAGGTTTGATATCAACGTTTCGATGAATTTATTACATCGTCATCAGGGCAATAACAGACATTTTGCACAGGCTGGCTACAATCTGTCTACCCTAAAATATATGATCATTGACCAAATCCCTGAGTCTATCAGAGGTGGTGACAGATCATTGAAACTTCTGCGCTGTGAGACCCGATGGATATACCGATTAGGTACTCTGGCACCGAAGGGTTTAAATGAGCATTTGGGTCTTCATTGATTACTGTAAATTGTCAAGGTTCACTAATGTACTTTTATGTATGTTGTTATTGGGTACAGTAATTTTTACTTGATCTAGTAATATTACCATTATGTTGGTGATCAATTCGCATGGAATATTTAAAATTTTAGAGTATATCCTTTCATGTAGTGTATTGTATTTTTGGCTATGTATGGTATCTTGTTTTCTGTATATGGGTTACTATGGCTATGGGCTGGGAGTACTGACGTCAGGTGGCTGCATCAGGCCTCTGTCCCGGGTGCCGCTTGTTTACACGTGATATTGGGAAGGGTATAAGGTAAGCGTTTTTTTTTTGTCTGTTATTGCCCTGATGACGATGTAATAAACTCATCGAAACGTTGGCATCAAACTTGCCTATTGTATTACACTTTTATGTCCGAGTGCCGCCGGTCTGTGTATGTATGAGATTTTATATATATATAAATATATATATATATATATATATATATATATATACACGGCTTTGACCCACGGCACTCAAACATCTGAGGTGCCAGTGGTATGTGACCACACCATTTAAATAAATAAAATCATACAAACAACACTCACCATTATAGTCCAAACTGTACTTTTAATTCCAGGGAATGTTAGTTCCAAAGTATTGCAATAATTTGTCAAAATGACCAACCACGTCACGGTATTCCCATTCTGGTCAGTCCCTACACTGACTTTCCAAAATATGAGCATTTGGCTCTAGGTATCACATACATTTTAAATACACATTATGCTTTTCCAATGGGTTTAAGTGCTGGCTCACTGGCTTAAAGAGACAGAACCACACCTAAGCATACTAATGACACCTGAGGGATAAGCTAACAAAATTTGACTTACATATAGGAACATGGGTGCAAGAGCAAGTGTGACCACAAAAATTTGACATAAACAATTGGCTTTGACCCACGGCACTCAAACATCTGCGTTGCCAGTGGCATGTGACCACTAAAAAATCATACAAACTCAGTACTCACCATTATATTCCTAACTGTACTTCTAATTCCAGGGAATGTTAGTATTGCAATAATTTGTCAAGCAGACCAAACACGTCACGGTCTTCCAATTCTGGTCAGTCCCTACACTGACTTTTAAAAATATGAGCATTTGGCTCTAGGTATCACATAAATTTTAAATACACATTATACTTTTCGAATGGGTTTAAATGCTGGTTCACTGGCAAGTCAGACGGTCATCTCTCCCATAGTGGCCAGACGGACAGCAGCGGACGCAGGAGCAGCCAGACGGATGGCAGCGGATGCAGGAGCAGGGCTTAAGGTAAGTATTGTTACTGGTTTTTTTGTGTGTAAGGGGCACTACTACTGGGGGCATTACTGCAGGGGGCACTACTGCTGGGGCACTGCTACTGGGAACACTACTAATGGGGGCATTACTACAGGAGAAATTACTACTGGGGGCACTACTGCAGGGGCACTACTAATGGCGGCATTACCACTGGGGGCACTGCATAAGAGGCACTACCACTGGGAACTGAATAAGGGGCATCACTACTGGGGGCTCTGCATAAAGGGCCCCACTGCAGTGGGCATTGCATAAGGGGCACTTCTACTATGGAAATTATGTGTATTAGAGGCACTACTACTGTGAACATTGTGTATAGGGGGCACTAATGTGGGCATTGTGTAAAAGGGGCACTACTGTGTGTCATAACATGAATAAGGGACACTACTGTGGTGCAATGTGAATCAGGGGCACTATGTGCAATGTACTGTGAATAAGATTGTGCTACTGTGTAGCGTAATTTGAACTGAAGATACTATTGTGTGACCATGCCCCTTTCTTTCAAGACCATGTCCTTTCTTACGTGCGCGCCTAAGGCGCGTGCTGTCCCATTATTAAGATAGTGCCAACGATGGGTGGGGGACCACTTTGAGCACTATATATATATATATCATTTCACCTATAGGCTAATATATTTTATTCTACAAGCACGCACACATAGCTTGCACCAGGAGTACTCACATAAAAAGTTTATCCTTCATGCCACATTGATGAATCCTTTTATTAGTATATGCATAATGTACTGTGCATATCAATTTCGAAACCTTGCATCTTTCATGTAGTAGCATAGAGATGAGGGGGAATTCAATACTATTTCATTGACAATTTGTCTCTTAAGTCTGCATTGAAGTGTACAAGATTCTGGGCCTGATTCAGACTTGTAAATAGAGTGTACCTGGCCAAATCATGTTGCAGTGCAAGGGATGTAAATACGGTACATACATTTTTATTGCATGTGGGGTAAGCAGTAGCTACTGCTGCCTGTAGCCCATAAATGCTGGACAGCTTTATTTTTACACTGCAGTTTAGATTTCACTTTAAACACACCCCACCCAAATCTAATTCTCCCTGCACATTTTAAATCTGCCCCACCTGCATTGCAGCATGGTTTTACTGAGAATCTGAGTTACTTGCTCTATCTTACCCTGGCCTATTCCCAACTCTGAATCAGGCCCTCTGTCTGTAATTTTTTACCTGGTTTTCTTATTGTTTCATTTGTATCGAGTCATGATTTTTACACATGGAACACAGTATATAAGAAAACAAAGAGAGGAAAATTAAGAAACAGTAAGAGAGAAATAAGAAGATAAAGAGAGACGCCACTACCTCCTATGCAGTCACCATTACCACCAATGGAAGGTTCTCTATGCTGTTGATAACTATGCTGCAGTGAGTTTGGTGTTGGGCCAATCCGAGCTTGCTGCATCTGGGCCTGATTCAGACCCACTCGCGAGCGCTGAGCGCTCGCAAGTGGGTCGATGTTGGCCCAGTGCGCATGCGCATGACGGAGGCGGCTCCGCTGTGCGCATGCGCGGGGCCTCGGATAGCGACGTGCAAGCCGTCGCTCCGCCTCACTACAAAGGGGGGGTGCTGTCGATGGTGAGTGACAGCACGCCCCCTTTGGTGGGTGTGCCGTGGGCATGGCTGCCCAGACGGAGGCGTTCCCATGGGAACGCCTACCGTCTGGGGCCGGCCCCTCTGACATCACAAGTGATGTCAGTGGGAGTGCTCTCGGCTCTGATAGAGCCAAAAGCACTCCAGGGCTTGCGGCAACGAGACCCTACCACAAGGGTCTCGTCACAAGCCCGATGGTCTTGACCATCGCGACCATCTTTTTGGCCGCTCGCTATAGCTGTGGGTGGTCACCCACAGCTATGCGAGCAGCCAGAAGGCCGCTCTAAAAAAAGAGAAGGACGGCCCTGATTCAGAGCGAGCGGTCTGTCAGAGCGTCCGGCTCTGAATCAGGGCCCCTGTCCCCTCATTACAGCTTATATTTGCTGGCATGAGTGAGCGAGCTTAGTTTGAGGGCCGAATGGGACTAGACAAGTGTTCCTGAGGATTGAAGACACCACACAGAAGAGATGAAGAGGCAGAAAGATGGCAAAATCCGGAGAGAGAAGATGTCAGGGTCAGATGAAGCTATTGAGTGAAAGAGGCCAGAAGATGACTTCTCAAGCTGAAGATTCTGAAGTCCTAGCAGCAAGGGGGCTCTTTAGTAAAAGAGTTGACACTTGCTCCCTTGCTGTCCAGGGTGAAAAAAGACAGAAGAGGAGGAAACCCTAATGTTGGGCATACACTATACAATTAGGGGATCCCCTGATAATTGCACTATGTGTGCGGGCGACCATGGGTAAAATATCGATTGGTCAGGCATGCCGGATTGTCCAGCATGCCCGTCTGATACAATATTTTGTATGTTAAATGTCGGCCACATCGGGCAGTGTATGCCCAGCCGTGGCTGACAGTCAGAAATTTCCCCTGTTCCTTCCCATGGAAGGAATGGGGAAATGTCTCCTCCCCAGGGTCGAATTACAGATATCGGTGCAAATACACTGTGAGATATCTCACAGTGTATACCCGCGATATCTACTGTGTGTCAGGCTGCCAGATCAAATGTCTGTGGCACTTTATCTGGCAGTGTATGCCCAGCATAAGCTAGCATAAGGCCCTGGTAAAAATTAAATTACACTTTGACCCTCAATTTGATTGGGACTGATCACTAGGCCCAGTCCACCCACCAAAAGACAGCTTTTTTTTTTTTTTGCAAAAGCAGACAGCCAAGAATAGTTAAAAGGATAGCTACTGTTTAGGCCCAAATAGCAATCTGACACTCAGAAAACCACACTGATCACACTGTACTTCCCAGGAGTCAGGAATCCATTAAAGGTAGGCTGCTGGTGTGTCCCTTACTTGCATTGCTTTATTGATTAGCTCACTGCATTGTGTACTATTGCTGTGCTCTGTATTGTGTTGATTTGCCTGAGTCTTGTGGAGCCAGGTCAGTGCTTGTTGTTGCACAGCTGAGAGTGACCACACGGTGTTTTGGGATGTCATGGCACTTGTTATTGTTGGCTAGAGGAGGTGGAACACACTGTCTGGTAAGCAGGGGCTGTCCGGTAAATATTAGCCTGGTGGGCAAGTACACAGCACTGGCCCATGAGCAGAGGCCCATCCTTAAGTGGTGTGAAGTTTAGAAGACAAGCTGTCTTATCAAAGGGCGGAAAGCCATTTTATTAGAGAAAATTAGTGCTTTCCATCAGAAGATGGGGCTTTTTATTACCACATACAATGTGAACTAATGGTGCGTACACATGGTCAGATATTACTGGTCGATTTGTACAATAACGATATCGATCATATCGTTATTGTTCAAATCGTCCAGTTTTTGGCCCCTTCAAACGACCAAATGAGGGTCGATGCGTGGGCACGGATGGTCGATATCGAACATCGTGCGTGCATGCATGACAACCTGGTGGATATCGACCAGGTTGACCTGGTTATAGTCGTTGGGGGGTTGGTGCATGTGCTGAATGTTCGATATCGAACATCCAGCACATGCAGGACGATCAGACAACAATCATCTGATTGTTGTCTGATTGGAGGCATCGCTCCATGTGTACGGAGCTTATGACTAACAGCACCTTTTATGGGGGGTTGTCTAATTTTTAGTTCCAGAAACAGGAATAAATCAGCTATATAATTTCAGAAATTAATAAAATAAGTCATGATTGCCGACATTCATGCTGCCCCTTCCAGGATGGAGGAGCCAGATCGGCAGGGGGGCATGGCCAACACAATGGGGCGTGGACGGACAGGTGACCATATGTGGGCGAGACAGGGGTGGGGCTATGTGATCGCATCATTTTGGCACCGCCCCTGCCACACAATGCCGATATTACAGGTGTGAATCGCTTCATTGGCTGTGGGGTTTCACAGTTAAACGCGGGGGGGGGATGGCCGGGGTTGTGCGGCAGCCGCCGGGAGACTTGTCTGCCTTTCCGGGGGGCCGGGACCAGCACCCAATTTTTGGGAGCCTCCCGGCCGAATTGGGAGGGTAGGCAAGCATGAAATAAGTATCTATACACTTAGGAAACTAATAAATAAATATTGTATCAATATAGGTGAGTATCGGTGTCTTATTTTTCTGATTATCGTACCTTCTTTTAATATGAAAAAAGCACTGGCCTTATATAATAATTGATGTACACACAGTGATAAGAGCTCCCCATGGAGGGTCAGGAAGTCAGCCCTCCAGCAGCCAGGATTACAGCAACCCTACATCTGGCGCTGGGTGATAATATGGCTGAGACTCTCAGTAATAGCCGAGTGGCAGTGCGGGGGAAAGAGAGTGTCCCACCGCATGGAGGTAGAAGATAGGGGCCCTGCACTATAGCAATAGGCAGCATGGCCCCTGCTATTAAAACAGCCATCATAGCCCGATTTCTTCCAGAAGACAATGGGGAGGTATTAGGCCAGCACGTTCAATACAGCTGCTGGGCACTGACCCAAAACATTTCAATTAGGACCAGCCCTGGGGGCATATGCCACCCTGGTCTAGCCCGCATCTGTTTATGGGAGAGCTGTCCGTGTCTTCTAGCAGTGAGCTCCAGTCAAGGGGACCAGGACATGTTTACAGTTAATTACACTATTTTTTTTTGTCCATGACCTCGCTACTAGGCCGAGTGTTCTGCTCCTAGGTAGGACAGTAGGTGCTTCTTTCTCTTCTGGTGTGAGGAAGGTGTCACTTTCATTTATACAGAGTCCCTATCACAGGCTGGAATAAATTGGCACAAGTGCGTTGGAGTGTAGCTATTAAATTTTGGCCTTAAACACACTGGGAAGCAAAGGCTTTCACAAGCCGCTGCTTAGTAACTAAACCCCACATATGCATGATGAACCAAAGATTTAACATTTTCTTTAATCTTCACATAGGACCTTCTTCTAGTCTTCAGTTGTTCACTGGGAATGCTTCATGGCCCAGGCAACCCTTTTTTTCATTGATGCAGAACAAATGTAAGTTCTTAAGCCATTACTCGTATCCTGAAAAATACCTTTCTTTATAACTCTAAAATTAACATTATTTATTTTACATTGTTTTTTCAGTTTTTGATAACCTAAACTTTTTTTAACCTCTAGTCTGCCCCATACCTTAGTGCCATTTCAGGATATTCAGTGGACTTGAATTGTTTACATTTCAGTACAAAGTACAAATATTGGGGTGTCCTTAAACTTTTGACCGGTAGTGTGTTTCTTTTAAACCTAATGTTAGAACCTTGTGATACACTTATGTATTTAGAGGATGTGTCCAATTACAGACACCTTTCCAATTACAGAAACTGCCACACCACCCTCACATGTAATACTTGCTGTTTCAAAGGAAGAGTTGATGTAATGTTTTATTTCACTCTAGGAAAAGCAGAGAGATATCAGACAGAATATAATAATTTAACTTGAAAATTAGACCCATTACCAAACTGCACCATGGTATCCCAAAGAGAGGGCCACTCCACAGAGCTGAATGCTTTAGCTGCATCTAAGGAGACCACCACTGCTGCGTGCTCTTCCCCATGAAAAACCTGAAGGTACGTGTACAGGCGCCTAATATTGATTAAAGTCGATTGGCCAGGCATGAATCTCATCTGCTGTGGATGGATTATGGAAGTAATAACCTGGGTTTAGGTCGATAGGAATCAGGTATTGTGAATTCCTTCCCTGGCACCCATTCAAATTCTTACTAATACCCCTTTTCCACCTAAATTCTGGGTCTGACCCGGAGTTGGAACAAAGTTCCTATCCGGATCAGACCCGGAATTTTGCCGGCGCCGACTCGGGATATTCCCGAGTCAGCGCCGCTCACACCGCAGTCGGGTCTGCATAGACCCGGCTTTTGCGGAGTGAAAGTGGTCGCTTGGAGATGACGTCATCTACAAGCGCCACTGAAGCCGAACCAATCGGCCGGCTAGCAGCGCACTCCAGGTCATCGTGCCCCGGAGTGCGCTGTTCTCACAGCAGGGTTTCACGGGCTACGCCCATGTTAAACCCTGCTAGTTACCTGGGTTGGATTGCCAGGGCCCCAGACCCGGCGATCCAACTCTCTGCCCTTTTACACCAGGGAGCTGCCCGGGTTCACCCTTCAAAAACCCGGGTTTTAGCTCCGGTGTAAAAGGGGTATAAATATATGTAATAAGGAAGTACATACATTATTTGTTCTAAACATACTTTTCCATTGATTAATATTGATGTCATATAAGGGAAATTTATGTGACATACTATATGTATTAGTCATGTAGTTAGAGATAACAGTACTTTATTGATTCCTATTTCCAAGGGCTAAAGTCCATAGATTAAGTAAGCATTTTAAACAATGATTCTTAAAGGGACATTAGGATGACAAATATGACCTATACCAAATAATGCTTAATATATCTATATAATAAGCGATAAAGCGTGTCTGTCTGTTTGTCCTTATGCACGGCCAGAGTTTTGGATCTATCTCCACCAAATTTGGCAGGGTGGTATAGTTTGACCAGGACTAGGTTTTTGCCTAGGTTTGAACTTCGCCAGGGCCACACACTGTCGCACAATCCCCAAAATTGGGGACACTCTTATATTACACAGGTTCCAAGGCTGGCTCCAGTGGAAATTGGCAATGTGCCAAAAACCTGTGTGATAGCTACAAAAGTATCCTTAGCTAGATAGATATAGATCATGTTTTGCTAAGACCTCTAGACATCTCAAAAGCTTTTTTTCCACAGGCGATTTCGCTGTTAAATTCCTAACTGGAAATATTAAGGTCATCAATATGTTAATTATTTTAAGTTTTTATCTGTGTGCATTAATTATGATTTGGTATATTGTGAATGTATGTTTGCTGTGTTAAGTCAGTACTTGGCCAGTAGTTTCCAAAGTCAAATTCCTTGTATATGCTTGTATACTTGGCAAATAGTTGATTCTGATTTTGATTTTAACCTCACAGTGTGAGCAAATGCCAAACTGTATGACACATGCAAGTTCACACTGAATCCAGAGTTAGTTTTTAAATTGACCATATATATTATACCCCTTTCACATCGCAAACACGGCTCTGACCCGGGATTTTGAACACGAAGCTGCGATCCTGGTCAGACCCCTTTCACACTGTACATTCGACCAGGGTTATTCCCGGACTGGCCCTGTTCACACTGAACCCAGGTTAGTCCTGTAAATCCCTATGGATGTCATTAAAAATTAACTTTTTAGGCTCACAAAAGATAAGAACACAAGGGAGGAGTGGGGACTGCTCACAGCAGGGGCGGATTGGGAATTTAAAATGGCTCTGAAGAAAAAATGTAAAGTGGCGTGTGCCCAAAAAAGTGGACATGGTTCATGAAGGGGTGTGGCCTAATCTGAAATGTCATGCCAGCACTCCGCTCCCCTCATTTTCGTCATGCTGGGGGCATGCCCACCGCTCCAGGAGCTAATGGGCATGCCCACAGTCCCTCCAAGGAATAAGCATATGAATGAGAATTTTCTTACCTATCTGATTTCCCTGCAGCGGGGAACCTCTGAAGAAATTGAGTGTCTTGAGTCAGTATTCACTATTCATGCAGGAGATCACTTGGTCTGGAAGCCCCCTGTTTGTGTTGCAGTAAAGCCAATGTCATAATCATGCAACAGAGGTTCAACCAGATAGTTTTGGGGCAGGACAAAATGTGAGTTCCCATATGAAACAGTTTTATATTAATAAAATATACTTGCTCATTTGGTACCATCCGTAACATGGTTTCATTAAAATTGTTGTCTTACTGAAGACTACTGTCCCCCAGTATTTTCATCTACTAGTACCAATGGTCCTACTGACCTCTCTGTGTGTATCCTGCACCATCGCCTTGGTGGGTCTCCAGCCGATCCCCCCTTCTGTGTCTCCAGCGCCAACCCCCTGTGTCTCTCCAGCGCCATTGTCCTGCGTCTCCCCAGCAACATCCTCCTGCCCTTGCACAGAATAGCTCCCCAACCAGTGGTGGATCCAGGGGTGGGGGGGGTTGATTGGGGCGATCGTCCGTTTTTGATTGGTTCTATCCGTGTTTAAAAATGGATCAAATCGGGATCAACACGAATCTTAGTAAATTTACCCCTAAGACTGTGTGGGCTGCAAGAGAAAAAAAGTCTTATATGAAATTTTGAAAGGTTTATTATTAATAAACACCAATGCAGTGCCCCCCTGTAGTAGTGCATCTTAGGCAATGTCCGCCTGTATTAGAGCCCCTTATGCAATGCCCACTGAAGTTGTGCCCATTATGCAATGCCCCCTGTATTAAGAGTTCCTTATGCAGTGCCCCCAGTACTGCCCTTAGTAGTGCCCCCAGTAATGCCCCTAGTAGTGCCTATTATGCAGTGCCCCAGTAGTGCCCCCAGTAATGCCCCTAGTAGTGCACCTTATTCTGTGCCCCCTCCCAGTGTAGAAGAGGCCCCACTCCCCTGTGCAGTACTTACCTCTCTTCAAGCTGGCAGCTGGGCACCTCTCCAGTCCACGCCTTCAGCGCTCCCGCGTAGATGCTGCCGCTGACTGGATCTAACTAGTGGCGTAATTAGGGGGGGTCAAGTAGGGCTCTTTCCCTGGGCACCATCGAACTGGTGGCGTGGGGGCGCCGCCCGCGATCCAGAGCACTGGTCATTGGTCCGCCATACTACCCAGTGACAGTGTGTTTGTTTTGGCAGTCAATGAGAGTCAGACAGACTCTCACTGGCTGCTGTGCTCACTGCCGGAGCCGGGCTGGAGTTCACTTATGAGCTCCATCTTCAGGCTCCTGCAGTGGGTGATGGGAGAGACGTCATGATGCCATGACGTCTCTCCCACAGTGCAGAGCGGGCTGGCCCGGGAGGACGGAAGGAGCGGATGGTGGTGGGTGCAGGAGCAGGGATTTAGGTAAGTTTTTTTTTTTTGTGTGTGTGTTCTTTCTCTGGCACTGCTGGGTGGAGGAGGGGGGTGCTACTACTAGGGGCACTATATAAGGGGCACTGCATAAGGGGGACCACTATTTGGGGCATTATATAAGGGGCACTGCATAAGGGGGACCACTCCTGGAGGCACTGCATAGGGGGGACTACTACTGTGGACATTATATAAGGGGCACTGCATAGGGGGGGCCACTACTGGGGGCACTCCATAGGGGGGACCACTACTGGGGGCACTATATAAGGGGCTCTACTGGGAGCACTGCATAGGGTGGACCACTACTGGGGCACTGCATAGGGGGGACTACTACTGGGGGCACTATATATAACGGGCACTACTGGGGGCATTGCATAGGGGGAACTACTACTGGGGGCATTATATAAGAGGCACTGCATAGGGGGGACCACTACTGGGACCACTGCATAGGGGTCACTACTACTGGAGTACTGGCACTATATAAGAGGCACTAGTGGTGGCACTGCATAGGGTGGACCACTACTGGGGGCACTGCATAGGGGGGACTACTACTGGGGGCACTGCATAGGGGGGACTACTTCTAGGGACACTATATGAGGGGCACTATTTTGGGCACTGCATAGGGGGGACTACTACTGGGGGCACAATATAAGGGGCACTGCATAGGGGGGACCCCTACTGGGGACATTATATAATGGGCACTGCATAGGGGGCACTGCATAGGGAGGACTACTACTGGGGGCACTATATAAGGGGCACTGCATAGGATGGATCACTACTGGGACACTGCATAGGGGGGACTACTACTGGTGTACTGCATAGGGGCACTGCGTAGGTGGGGACCACTACTGGGGGCACTGCATAGGGGTGACTACTTCTGGGGCACTGTATAAGGGGAACTGCATAGTGGGGACTACTACTGGGGGCAGAATATAAGGGGCATTACTGGGGGCACTGTATAAGTGGTACTACTGGTGGCACTGTATAAGGGGCACTACTGTATAAGGGGCACTACTGGGGGCACTGCATAAGGGTGCACTATAGGGTGCAGTACTGGGGGCACTGTATAAGGGTGCACTATTGGGGGCACTGTATAAGGGGCACTACTACAGGGGGCACGGTATAGGGGCACTACTACAGGGGGCACTGCATAAGGGGCACTGCTACTGGGGACATTGCATAAGGGACACTACTACAGTGGGCATTGCAAGAGGGGCACTACTACTTGGGCCATTATGGTGCATATGGAATGGGAAGGAATGTTCCCAGAGTGACGAGAAACGGTGGTGTGTCATGTTGCCACACCCCAACTTTCTGGTGTCCACACCTCTTGTGACATGTGAACATGGCCACGTTTCCACCTACTTGGGGAGGGGGGCTCCATTTTTTAACTTGCCCTGGGCTCCAAATACACTAGTTACGCCACTGCCAGTAGGCGCAGGCTCCTCACATCCCATGACGTCATCCGCGCACTGCATCACTGGGAACGCTGGCCTCTGAAGCGATCAGAGGCTTCTTTAGTCTCTGATCGCTTCAGAGACCAGCGTTCCCAGTTTTAAATACAGTAAACAATGCCTGGTCGGAGCTGAGCTCCGATCGCGGCAGGTCTGGACTGCATAATATATGTATTTGGGCCCACACTGTCGGGCCGCATTTTTAATGTTTAATTGGGGCTGCATTTTTGATATGCCTGTCTTATGTGCACCTCAAGCTCCTGTACTCTCCTAATTTAGCACTGTATCAGCACTGTTATATTAAATAGTCCACCATTAAATAAATATGTTATTGAGGGGTCTATTTACTAAGCAGTATTAGAAGACAGAGTGAAAAGTGACAAGTAAGTGATAAGGTGCCAGCCAATCAGCTCCCAACTGTCATCTCACAGGCTGTGTTTGATAAATGACAGTTGGGAGCTGATTGGCTGGCACCTTATCACTTTCTTGTCACTTTTCACTCTGTCTCCTAACACTGCTTAGTAAATAGACTCCTAAATAAGGTAAGTTTCCAGCTAATATTCTCGTAATAAGGATGTAGCCTGAAACCAGTTAGACCTACAAACGGGATACATTCAATATCCCGGCGCAGGGGATGCTGGCGCTCAGAATACCGGTGCCGGGATCCCGACTCCTGTCATAATCCCGGCGCCAGCATCCTGACTGCCGGCATTCCAAAGTTAAGTAGCGGGCTTTCTAGAGGGTTAGGGTTAGGCACTAGGGAGAGGGTTAGGGTTTGGGACTAAGGGGAGAGAGTTAGGTTTAGGCACTAGCGGGGGAGGTTAGGGTCAGGCACTGTGGAGGGAGGGTTAAAGTTGGTATGCCTGCGTCGAGATTCTGACTGCCGGGATCCCAAGCACCGGCATCCCGTACCCATCCCATCTGGCATGCAGGTCCGAGGGGCAATATCGTCAGCTCCTGGCATCGGCAAGTGTGTATGCACGCGACATCTGTGCTGGGTACGCAAATGTTAATTGTGTACCCTGCTTTAGAATCACACAGAGCTTTAGATACATGCCCACACCACTTCCACTCCCAAGACAGCCCCACAAGTCAGGACAGTTACGTGCAATCGTATTGTTACTGCCCAGTTCCATCCCAGGAAAGACAGATGCCGCCAAGTTATGTCCGACTAGAATGGAGATATGCAAAAAAAGCCTAAATTCACATCTGCACATAACCTGCATGCAAAAATGGATTCTATATTAATAGTAAGACAGTTACAATGGCAGCATGTTGACGAGACTGCTATGGCAACATTGATACCTTCTGTCCCTAACCCTTGAACATTGGATTATTCAAGTGCCCATCTTTTTTAATATATATTTTATATAAATAAATATACTGGTAGGGGCAGCTATAGGCACGGACTGACAGGCCAGCCCTGCACCCCAAGCGATCGGACGAACATCTGGCCCCGGCCGCACTGGGCTCAACTTCTGGCTCAAATGAGGCACGGAATTCCACCCATGAGCGTCCAGGAATCCAAAGGCTATCTGATGCTCTCTCTGACACTCCCAGCCCACTGCTGGCTCCCCACACAGAAGTGCAAGGACTCATAGCCAGAGGCTGGAGTAGCTGCAGGAAGAGGTGTGTGTGAGAGTATGGGGCAACGTGCATGTGTGAGGCTATGGGGCAGTGTCTGTGTGTGTAATGCTGGGTACACACTAGACAATGTGTGTAACCAGTGATGGCACGATATGGTGCAGATGTATTAAGCTCTGGAAAGTGATAAAGTGGAGAGTGATAAATGATCAGCCACTCAGCTCCTGTCATCTTACAGGCTGTGTTTGAAAAATGACAGTTAGGAGCTGATTGGTAGGTCGTTTATCACTCTCCACTTTATCACTTTCCAGAGCTTAATACATCTACCCTAATCGGTCCATAACACATGATCTGGTGTACGACCAGCCATATATATCGTTCTCCTGCCGCATCCAGAACCATGGTATCGGCCGCCAGATCTTCAGATTCACCTGCACTGCAGGCAGATGGTGAGATGCGATGAACGACGTGCAGGAGCATGCAATAGTGCATACACACTGGACGATGTGGATGATTTGTTGTTCTGATTCGTCCCAAGAGGACAAATCATCCAAAAATATGAGATATGGTAAGAACTTACCTTTGTTATCTCTATTTCTACGAAGTACATAGGGTTCCACAGGATCCCTTGGGGTATAGGTGATGACGTCAGGCATCGGGCACCATAGAGTTAAGTTTTCAGCCTCCCAGTATGCACTAGGGTCCCCCTCCTATACCCCGCCCCCGAGCCAAGGCATCTCAGTTACGTACCAAGCCATAGGCCGGAGGAGGAGAAGGAAGAGAGAGAAGAAAGATCTAGACACACACAAGAATCACATTCTCACCAGAGGGAGCAGTATCCTTTAAGGGTGAGGACGCTCCTGTGCTGAAAGGAGAATCCGCCGCCCGAAGGAAGCATCCTGAGAGGCAAAGGTGTCAAACGCGTAATACCTCACAAAGGTATGGACAGAGGACCACGTGGCAGCCTTGCCGATCTGGACTGCAGATGCACCACATCGAGCTGCCCACGAAGGACCCACAGACCTAGTGGAATGTGCCCTCACAGAGGAAGGAACCGGAAGGCCTTCATGAAGATAAGCTTCTGAAATAGCCATACGAATCCAACCTGCCAAAGTTTGCTTTGAAGCAGGCCAACCCTTCTTACGGAAGCCATAGAAGACAAACAAGGCGTCCGACTTCCTAAAAGAAGAAGTGCGGTCAACATAAATCCTTAAGGCCCGCACAACATCCAAAGTGGCCTCACCCACTGAAAGATCAGGTGAGTTAAAAGCTGGCACAACAATTTCTTCGTTGATGTGGAAACTTGAAACAACTTTAGGAAGGAATCCAGGACGAGTGCGCAGCACCGCCCTGTTCCTATGAAAAATCAGAAAAGGGGGTCTACAGGAGAGAGCCCCTAAGTCAGAAACACGTCTGGCCGAAGCAATGGCCAGAAGGAATATTGTTTTAGCTGTAAGCCATTTAAGGTCCACTGAGCCCAGTGGTTCAAACGGAGGTCCCTGGAGAGCTCTCAGGACCACAGCCAAATCCCAAGGAGCCACCGGTGGAACAAAAGGTGGCTGAATGCGAAGAACACCTTGCATAAAGGTGCGCACATCAGGGAGCGCAGCAATCCTACGATGGAACCAGACTGACAGGGCAGACACCTGCACTTTCGGGGAAGCAAGGCGAAGCCCATGGTCTAGCCCCTCCGTTAGGAAAGCCAACACTCTAGACAGACGGAACTCCCGAGGGGCATAACCTCTCGGTCGACACCACTGGAAGAACGTATGCCACACACGATGGTATATCCTTGCAGAGGATGGCTTCCGAGCTCTTAGCATGGTTTGCACCACAGAGCTGGAAAACCCCTGGACCTTAACATGGCCGTCTCAACAGCCACGCCGTCAAAGACAGCCGAGCCAGGTCCGGGTGAAGACAAGGACCCTGTGATAGCAGATCCGGTCATAGCGGCAACTGCAGAGGAATGTCCACGGACAGACTCTGAAGGTCCGAGAACCAGTGCCGCCTGGGCCACTCGGGAGCTATCAACAGGAGAGTACCCCCTTCCTGTTTGAATTTCCGGATCACCAGCTGAAGAATGGAAAATGGAGGAAAGAGATAGGCAAACTGGAATGCCCACTGGACGGACAGAGCATCCACCAGAGACGCCTTTTCGTCTCTTGTTCGAGATCCGTACACCGGCAACTTGTTCTTGTGCCGTGACACCATGAGGTCTATCTCTGGAAGACCCCACCTGTCCACCAGAAGTTGAAAGACGTCCTGGTGCAAAGACCATTCTCCCGGATGTACGTCCTGCCGACTGAGAAAATCCGCTTCCCAGTTGAGGACTCCCGGGATGAATACTGCTGATATTGCCGGGAGATTGCGCTCTGCCCAGACCAGGATGCGGGACGCCTCTGCGAGTGCCTCCCAACTTTGGGTTCCTCCTTGTCGATTTATGTAGGCCACGGTGGTGGCATTGTCCGACTGGACCTGCACGGGGTGACCTTGGAGAACCCGATGTCCCTGCTGGAGAGCATTGAAAACCATGCGGAGTTCCAAGATGTTTATTGGAAGCTCCTTTTCTGCCTGAGTCCACCTGCCCTGGAACAAGTCTGGACCCGTGACAGCTCCCCAGCCCTGAAGACTGGCGTCTGTTGTTAACAGGACCCAGTTCGCCACCCAAAATGGACAACCCTTGTTGAGGTGGGTCGTCTGCAACCACCAAGCTAGAGACAGGCGAACCTTCGGAGTGAGCACCATCGTCTGGGACTTTAGACTCTGAGGCAGTCCATTCCATTTGGACAGGATCAATTGCTGCAGAGGTCTGGAGTGAAACTGGACATATTCCACCATGTCGAATACTGACACCATGGAGCCCAGCAACCTCATCGCCGAGTGCAGGGACACATTCGGCAACACTGTAGACAACTGTGCACCCTCAACTGTAAAGCAGATATCTTTTCCACCATCACAAAGATCCGCTGCTGCCTGGAGTCCAACAAGGCCCCGAGGTGCAGAATCCTCTGAGACGGAATCAGGGTGGACTTCTGCCAGTTTATCAACCAGCCGTGACGTTGCAGCACTGCAATTGTCAGATCCAAATGGCGTAGAAGAAGCTCCGGAGATCCTGCGACCAACAGAAGGTCGTCCAGAGACGGTAACATTCGGACTCCCTGCATCTGCAGGTGAGCCGCCATGACCTTGGTGAACACGCGTGGTGCTGTCGCCAGGCCAACAGGTAGCGCCCGGAACTGGAAGTGATCATTGCGGATTGCAAACCTGAGGAACTGCTAATGGCGCAAAAGAATAGGGACATGCAGGTAAGCGTCCTGGATGTCCAATGACACCATGTAATCTCCAGGTTCCAGCGCCAGAATGATGGACCGTAGGGTCTCCATCCGAAACCGAGGCACCCTCAAGGACTTGTTGAGGGCCTTGAGGTTGAGTATTGGACGGTACGACCCATTGGATTTCTGCACCAAAAATAGATTGGAATAGAAACCCTGGCCCCTCTGGGAGAATGGAACAGGCACTATAACTCCAGCCTGGAACATAGGGCCTGATTCAGAGCCGGACGCTATTTGCGCTCTCTCGTTCAGAAAAAGGGGCAGGCTATTTAAATTGAGCACTCGCTCTTTGTGGTCTGTTGACGCCTCTATGTCTGAACGAAACATGCGCTCGCTATTTTGTAAAGACGCCCCCTGGCCGCTCGCATCCTACGTCATCTCCGCTATTTATTTGATTAATCGAGTACATCGAAAGGCGTCTGAACTGCTCGCAGTGCTTGTGGTAGGATTTTCCTACCGCAATCATGCGAACAGTTCAGACTAAGAGACAACCAAGTGACGTGGCCGATGACGCTGCTTTGTTAATTATGCACACCGTTAAAACGCCCGTTTTGTCCGTTTGGCACACCTGCGTTCGGGTCATCACTCCCCGTTTTCAAGCACCTTCCCCTGTTACCACCCACAAATGCCTCATCCTGTCACTCAAATTAGCAGGCACTCGCTATTTTGCGAGCGATCGATTTCCGACTGCACTGACTGGTTGGCGCATGCGCATTACGACCCATACGCATGCGCAGTTGTGCGAACATCGCTCGGAACGAACGAGCGGCCGCTTACGAGTGGGTCTGAATCAGGCCCATAGTGTGCAAAACCTTTCACAGTTCCAAGGCTTTGTTCCGGTTTATTGGAAGGCCTGTGGTGAAGAAACGGGATGGGGGCCTGTGCCGAAAGGAGAGGGCATACCCGTGAGAAATGACCTCATGAACCCAATTGTCTGTCGTGGTTCTCGACCAACACTGGGCAAACTGCAGCAGGCGGCCTCCCACTTTGGGATCTCCCAAAGTGAAGCCCGGACCGTCAGGCCGCAGGTTTGTCATCTGACTTAGGGGCCGGACGTCTGGTACTCCAGGCCTGTTTCCTGGGCTTGGCCGATTTCTTGGGCCCAGCCCGTCGGGGAAAAGACTGTGCTTTAGGCCTACCCTGGGCCCTGTAAGGCCGAAAGGACGAGGTACCCGAACTTGAAGGGACCGCAGCAGACGGGCGACATGCAGATTTGGCTGCTGCCAGCGTAGCTACAATTTTGTCCAGATCCAGACCAAATAGGACTTCTCCATTAAAAGGCAAAGCTTCTAAGCCCTTTTTGGAATCAGCGTCCGCTTTCCAAGATCGCAACCATAAGGTGCGATAAGCAGCAACAGCTGCAGAAGAAATCCTAGAGGTGAGGATACTGATATCCAAGGCCGCTTCATTGATGTAAGTGGCCGAATCCCGGAGATTGCCCACCAACTGGGCCTGTTCAGCCGAACAGTCAGAGTCCAAAGACGCCTCCAAACTATCAGCCCAGCGCTCCATAGCTCTGGCTACCCAACACACGGCCATAGCCGGTCAAGGAGGACATGGAAGGCATGGGCAAGGTGGCATTTCGGACTAGGCGTGTCACATGAGAATCCACCTGTGGAGGGGATTCCCACTTAGAAAAATAATTGTCAGCAAACGGATAAGCCACGGCTAAGCGCCTCTGAGGCTGATACCGTTTTCCGGGGTGTTTCCATGCCTCCTCCAAATGGTCTACTGACTGACCCGAAAGAGGAAACACTGTGGCGTCACCCTTAATATCCTTGAAAAAAGCATATTTGGGCTTGGACACCGGAGGATCATCATCCTCAATAACTAAAGTTGTGCGGACTGCCCGAATAAGGCCAGGAATATAAACCTTGGACTTAGCGTCCGACTCTTTAGTACGGAGAGGTTCTTGGTCAGATAGATCCAGAATCTCCCCGTCATCGGACGTCACGTCGTCATCCTCATAAGGAGCAGACTGAGACGCCACAGGCTGCTTATGTGGCCGCAACACAGACTGTCCTTGTAACACTTCCGACAAATGCTGTACTGAATTTGTCAGTGAATTAACCCACGCAGGCTCCTGTGAAACCTGGGGAGGGGAAATAGGGAGACTGTGGGGTACCATCAGTTGTCTCGGGAAACCCTGCATGGGTGACGACACCACTGACTGCTGGGACAATCCAATCTGGGAAAACGCAGGTGGCGGAGCTAACTGGCCCACTAAGGTTGTAAGCGCCTTAGCGAAACAAGCCCAGGGAGGTTCCTGTACTGGAGCCGTGACAGTAATTGGCCGCGCCAATAAATAACACTGCCGACGTAGCCCCTCTGCGTTACCCTCCCCCTCCGCTACTGGTACATTGCTCTTAGTACACATAAGCTGGAGAGGAAATTCACTCTCAGACATGATGGTAAGTATGTGACCCCTCTCACTGATACTCGTTAGTATAGTGGGAGAACCGCCCTGCAATCACCGCACCGCAATGGCTTTAGCAGAGTAGGAGCAGGGACAGTAAAATGGCTGACAGTAGAAAGTGAAAGTACAGGCAGCAGGCGCTAGGAGAAGTCACATACAATGCAGAAGAAATCAATCCCTGCACTGGGGGTGGAACATAGTTTATCATCCTATAGCGGAGGCAAGCTAGACTATGTTTAAAGACCACAAAGTAGCGAGCCACAGGTTGGTCACTGGTACCGCATGCGCTCCTTAAACTTGTGCCGGGTCTTCTCAACATCGGAGAGCCTGCAAGGGCATACAATCTGGTAAACCACAAACGAACTATCACACGTCAAATGATGACGAATAAATAATTTTTTACCGGAATGAGGATGAGTAAAGACATCCCCATTAATTAAGTACCTACAGGTTACACATGAACACTTAAAGCAACCATTTTTCTTAGCTGACAGAAAATGTTTCTTAGGGGGCAATACCCCACAACCAGAAATATCGGCTTTCACAAGGATGTCCCGCAAATCCCTACCTCTAGAATAACATGACATAAGGTTGGTATCAGACAGAGCCAAAGACATATCCTGTTTAACAATAGACCAATACTTTTTTGAGGCCCTATTCATATCTGGAGATAAAACATTAAATTTATTTAACCAAGGTAGCACTTTTTTTCTGTCTAGGTTCTTGTTTGCACAATAGAATCTGTCTATCAATCAACGTCACTCTTTATTTAGTAGCAGTGCATCCGGAAAGTATTCACAGCACTTCACTTTTTCCACATTTTGTAATGTTACAGCCTTATTCCAAAATGGTATAAATTCATTTTTGTCCTCAATATTCTACACACAACACCCTATAATGACAACGTGTAAAAAGTTTTTGTTGAGATTTTTGCTAATTAAATAAAAAATACAACTAAGAAATCACATGTACATAAGTATTCACAGCCTTTGCTCAATACTTTGTTGATGCACCTTTGGCAGCAATTACAGCCTCAAGTCTTTTTGAATATGATGCCACAAGCTTGGCACACATATATTTGGCCAGTTTCGCCCATTCCTCTTTGCAGCACCTCTCAAGCTCCATTAGGTTGGATGGGCAGCGTTGATGCACAGCCATTTTCAGATCTATTCAGAGATGTTCAATCGGATTCAAGTGTGGGCTCTGTCTGGGCCACTCAAGGACATTCACAGAGTTGTCCTGAAGCCACTGCTTTGATATCTTGGCTGTGTGCTTAGGGTCGTTGTCCTGCTGAAAGATGAACCGTCGTCCCAGTCTGAGGTCAGCAACGCTCTGGAGCAAGTTTTCATCCAGGATGTCTCTGTACATTGCTGCATTCATCTTTCCCTTTATCCTGAATAGTCTCCCAGTTCCTGCCACTGAAAAACATCCCCACAGCATGATGCTGCCACCACCATACTTCACTGTAGGGATGGTGTTGGCCTGGTGATGAGCGGTGCCTGGTTTCCTCCAAACATAATGCCTGGCAAGCATTGACACCAAAGAGTTCAGTCTTTGTCTCATCAGACCAGAGAATTTTGTTTCTCATGGTCTGAGAGTCCTTCAGGTGCATTTTGGCAAACTCCAGGCAGGCTGCCATGTGCTTTTTACTAAGGAGTGGCTTCCATCTGGCCACTCTACCATACAGGCCAACTCTAGGCAGGGGCCTGGTGGTTCCGAACTTCTTCCATTTACTGATGATGGAGGCCACTGTGTTCATTCGGACCTTCAAAGCAGCAGCTATTTTTCAGTACCCTTCCCCAGATTTGTGCCTCGAGACAATCCTGCCTCGGAGGTCTAAGGACAATTCCTTGGCCTTCATGCTTGGTTTGTGCTCTGACATGCACTGTCAAGTGTGGGACCTTATAAAGACAGGTGTATGCCTTTCAAAATCATGTCCAATCAACTGATTTTACCACAGACTCCAACTAAGCTGTAGGAACATCTCAAGGATGATCAGTGGAAACAGGATGCACCTGAGCTCAATTTTGAGCTTCATGGTAAAGAATGTGAATACTTATGTACAGGTGATTTCTTAGGTTTTTGTTTTCAAATTAAATTAGCAAAAATCTGAAAAAAACTTTTTACACATTGTCATTATGGCGTATTGTGTGTAGAATTTTGAGGACAAAAATGAATTTATTCCATTTTGGAATAAAGGAGCATACACACTAGATGATATGCTCCCTGAGCGATATCGTCTAGTATGTCTAGAGTGTCCCTGGCAGGGTATGCTCAATGTCGTTCATGACATTGAGCACACCCGCTGAACGATATCATTAACGATATCGTTCAGCGCCGGGCTCTCCCCCCCATTCCCCAACATGCAGCAACCTGACAATATCGTCAGGTTGGCCTGCATGTTTGCCGATGAACGATTAAGACGAGCGACCTGCGGGAACGCGCATCGTTCATCGTTCATCATTTAGGTAAAAAAATGGACGATAAAGTGAACGCTGACAATATTGTTATCGTTCAGTCGTTCACTTTAATTGCCCAGTGTGTACGCACCTTTAGGCTGTAACATAGCAAATTGTGGGAAAAGTGAAGCGCTGTGAATACTTTCCGGATGCACTGTATATATACATATATATATACACACACATATACATATATATACTAACTGTGGCAAGATCAGGGTAAGGGTGCCGTCTGCTGGGGTAAACGGTTGCACTTATCATGCAGCAGCCAAGTAGTAATATGCCAGTCTAGGGTCTTGGTACAAGTCTATCTCTCTCTTTCTCTCTGAACCCCCCCCCCCCCCTCTCCCCCGTGTGCACCATTGCTGTTTTTCATGCCAGAATGAAATAACATCCTCCAGTGTTTAATCTATTACATTCTCTATTTTGTTCATATCAAACAAGTTAAACAGCAATGTATAAAGTGGAAAATCAATGCCTTAGCTCTAAGAAATGATTCCATGCAGACAATAATTCCAAACTGTATACCCAGATAAATGATGAGATAGGCTGAGTTTGTGCATGTCATGGAGGGTATAGTTGCTCCACAGCCAGGGCAGAAGGGGACCCTGGTAGCTTTGCAGAACAGGACCAGCACAGTGTCCCAAATCTGTAAGCCATGCCTAAAAACAAAGCTCGGCCAGCTGGCCCAAGTATCCCCTCAGACCAATGTGACACAAATAATTGTGTAAAAAGACGCTCACTGGAGGCTTAAATGAATTGCTGCTGCATCCGAAGATGCAGCATCGATCAACTGTGTGAACATCGCACATCTGAGTAGCAATTATTTTACTCATGATGCCCGGTGAAATTACGCTGCCGAGGCCAGTAAAGCTGTGTCCAAGGAAGCAGTTACTGGCACCCAAATAACATTGCCGACATGCCCCCATTATCTGGAACACTGCTCGTCAATCATGCTGCGGCTTTTGAGGCACTGCAAGCGACATTGCTGAAACAGATCTGTACACGTACAATGCGGCATGCGGATCTGCAAACATCGGAGATGTACGTAAATAGCGAATTTACGTACATCTTGATTAGACTCATACTTCTCAACTGTAATATTCATATTTAAGTGCATAACCCAATGGAGGTAGATATTTTGTGGTTTTAACCTATATTCAAAAGATAGTGATGTTGCATTATGTAGGCACAGATGGTTAATGGTTAGCGTTTCTGCCTCACAGCAATGAGGTCATGGGTTCAATTCCCACCATGGCCCTGTGTGGAGTTTGTATATTCTCCCTGTCTTGCGTGGGTTTCCTCTGGGTACTCTAGTTTCCTCCCACACTCCAAAAATTTACTGGTAGGTTAACTGGCTCTCAACATGTGTGTGTGCAGAGCTGTCTTAACAGTATTGTGGGCCCTGGGCAAAGCAATGCACTGGGGCCCCTACCCACCCATTCACAGGAAAAAAATGTAAATGGTCAATAAAATTAAACCTTATATAGATAGATAGATAGATAGATAGATATATCTATCAGGACCGGCGCTAGACTTTAGTGCACCAATCGTCGTCCCTGTGTTGCTGCCCCTTCCCTCCTCCGCTCCCTCCCCCTGAGTTTACATTATCCAACTAGTGCCGGGAGGCAGGGTGGGCTTTTCCTGCGCCCACCGGCTACAATAGCGCTCCGGGCGACGACCCGGCTTGCCTGTGCCTGGAGCCGCCACTGATATATATATATATTATATACAAAAAAGATACAGGTATTGTGAAATGCGATTTCACACCACCCCATTATGGGGACACCACCCATAAGTATAGCTGGCTGCTCATGATGACTATGACTATTAGGACATTTTTGATAATGTAATGTATGTTACATTACATTATCAAAAATGTCCTAGTCATGACTCATGACATGACAGGTTCACAGTAAGCTGGTAGGTTGCATTCCCCTCCCCCTCCCCCATCACCCCATTCATATTAAGAGGAGTCTCCTGACCTGTCACCTGTGTACTGACTCCTGAGAGGAAGCTGAGACCAGATCCCGGGATGACGACGGACGGATCCTCGACTCGTAACTATGCATAAAGAGTGGAGAAATAACATCATCTGACCTGTTGTCAGGGCTGCATCTACTGTATAAACCTATAGATAAGGTAGCTCTATCAAAGTGGCAGCCGATAAATGGATTTATGAAAGTAGTGTTTTAAATGACATAATTAATTACCACCTTTTATTTCACCCTTTACACTACATTATTTGACTCCTTAACAGTGTATTTACTGGTTTGATTAACTCATGATGATGCACAAAAAGGGGTGGGAACAGAAATCTAGTCTTCATGTAGAACCTTTCCCATCCAGAAAAAAACAAGGGTTAGGTCAATTAGAGGAACTCTACTACAGTTAATCAAACCAGTAAATACACTGTTAAGGAGTTAAATAATGTAGTGTAAAGGGTGAAAAAAAAAGTGGTAATTAATTATGTCATTTAAAACACTACTATCATAAATCCATATATAGGCTGCCCCTTTGATTGGGACAGGGCCGGCTACCTTATCTATAGGTTTAGGTCATCAGCTTAATATAAGCACTGACCTGTCACCTGCTCCAGACTGGGGCCTCCATTCACCTCACCACCAGTCAGGTGACGTCACCACCAGTCCGACCGGCACCAGGGAGACGGAGTCGGGCTACGCAGCAATCGGCGGCAGCTGCTGAGCGGGACAAGGAGGCGGAGCCAGCAGCAGCTGGTCTGGGCCTGGGCGGAGCATGCGGCGTCTTGCGTATGATGCATGAAGTGATCTCCACATGCAGACTGGTGAGTGAACCGCAGGCAGGGGGCGGGGGCGGATGCTGGTGACTGACGGATGGACGGCCCGACGGGGGAGGGGGGCGGGGGTGCCGGGTGCTGTCAGTGCTGCGGATGCACAGCGCTAGCGCTATGTAAAAGAGAAAAAAAAAAAAAAAACTTTACCAACATTCCGGGACTGCAGGGGGCTGGGGGGCCCCTTGAATCTTCGGGCCCTTGGGCAACTGCCCATCAAGCCCAATGAAAGAGACGGCCCTGCGTGTATGTGTTAGGGTATATATATTGTACGCTTCACTGGCCAAATATTCTCTCTGTAAAGCGCTGCGGAATTTGTGTGTGCTATATAAATAATAATAATAGACACACATACATGTCCAGAGACAACTGACTGATGGAAACTCATCAGTCCAGATATGTACTGGAAGATCATTTTATTGTCAGCTGGGGAATGTATATATATATATATATACACACACACACACACACACACACACACACACACACACTTCTTGAGTTGTACAAAAGTGAAATTATACCAAATATTATTCATGCTGATATAGGAGGTATATGTATTATCTAGAGATGAGCGGTTCGGATTCTGTGGAATCCGAACCGCTCCGAACATTGGGGATCCGAGTCCACCCGAACCCTGTTCGGGTGTTCACCGCCTGACTCGGATCCCCGTTCAGGGCCGAACGGCGGCCGCCTGATGTCGGATTCTCACTAGAGAATCCGACATCAGGTCTCCTTGCGTGTAGGGCAGAGCGCAGTGATAGCGCTCTGCCCTACACAGACACAGACACACAGCCGCCAGCGGCAGCTGTGTGTTTGTTACAGCAGCCAATGAGAGTCACACAGACTCTCATTGGCTGCTGCACGGAGGGAGCCGGCTGGAGCTCACACATGAGCTCCGTCTTCCGGCTCCCTCCTCAGCGTGTGACAGAGCGGACGGCGCGGGAGCGGGGAATCAGGTAAGTTTTATTTTTTTTATTTTTTTACTTGTCAAAGGTCCGGGGGCGCTACTGGGGGGGGGGGTCTGCACTACTGGGGGGGGCTATACTACTGGGGGGGCCATACTACAGAGGGGCCTGCTACTGGGGGGGCTATACTACTGGGGGGGGTCTGCACTACTGGGGGGGGGGTCTGCTACTGGGGGGGGCAATACTACTGGGGGGGCCATACTACAGAGGGGCCTGCTACTGGGGGGGGCTATACTACTGGGGGGGTCTGCTACTGGGGGGGCCATACTACTGGGGGGGATCTGCACTATTGGGGGGCCATACTACAGAGGGGCCTGCTACTGGGGGGGGGCTATACTACTGGGGGGGTCTGCACTACTGGGGGGGGTCTGCTACTGGGTGGGGCTATACTACTGGGGGGGCCATACTACAGAGGGGCCTGCTACTGGGGGGGGCTATACTACTGGGGGGGGTCTGCTACTGGGGGGGCCATACTACTGAGGGGCCTGCTACTGGGGGGGCCATACTACTGGGGGGGCCTACTACAGGGGGGGCCATACTACAGGGGGGGCCCATACTACAGGGGGGGCTACTACTGGGGCAGCCTACTACTGGGGGGGCCTGCTACTGGGGCAGCCTACTACTGGGGGAGCCATACTACTGGGGGGGCATACTACTGGGTGGCATGCTAATGGGGGGCATACTACTGGGGGGGCCTGCTAATGGGGGGCATACTACTGGGGGGGGCCTGCTAATGGGGGGCATACTACTGGGGGGCATTCTACTGGGGGCACTGCATAGTGGACCCTACTACTAAGGGGACTGCATAGGGGGCACCACTGCTGGGGGACATTGTGTAAGGGACACCGCTACTGTGGGCATTGTGTAAAAGGGTCACTACTGTGGGCATTGTGTAAAAGGGGCACTACTGTGTGTCGTAACATAAATAAGAGACACTACTTTATGGTGTAATGTGAATCAGGCCCTATGTGCGGTGTAATGCTAATAAGATTGTGCACTGTGACTCCTAGGGCCGTAGCCCACTTTGTAAACAAGTACTGTGACTCTGCTGGCCGTACCCCACTGGGTGGGTGCACTACTTTTCATTTCTGCCACTGCTGTGTGGCAATGTGTCATAGATGTGCTTTATACTGTGGTGTCTGTGTCGTTGTGCCGCTGCTTTGTCGCTTAGTAACCAGTCAGCTCACTGCAACCTTTGGCCAATAATGTTGAAAACAATATTATAAGCTGTGATATGGTCTAAATTGACTGGAAATTAATGTTATTGAGGTTAATAATACTCTAGGAAGAAAAAAAAGACCAATTTATGTGATTTTAGCTTTTTTTGACAATTTTTGTAAAAAAATCCAAATCCAAATCCAAATCCAAAGCCAGTCACCGCAGTTTGGCAAATCCAAATCCAAATCCAAAGCCGGACAACGAATTAGAACCAAATCCAAATCCAAATCCGGCAAAAATGGTCCGGCGCACATCCCTAGTATTATCAAATGGTCTAGAATACATTTCAGATACATCCAATAATCTGTTTATAACTGTACACAAAGTATTTCTAAAAATCATTTTTTATTATGGATACACAGGCTTGTAAAAAGTGTTTGTGTTGCAACACATAAATATGGCATAAAACATTTATATAAACTGCTGAGATGTATTATTGGTGATCAATTAGCTGATGTTATCAATAAATTCGGAATTTTAGTTTGCTTGCAACTGTTTCAATGAGTTATTTGTTATCATACAGGTTTTATTAATAAATTATATTATTTAGAACTAATCCCTCCATGTATAGCTAAAGTAATCATATCCCCAGTGCCTGTATTATATGGATTAAATAAAATACAATTTGGAACATCTCATAATCTCACCTCATTTCTTTGTTAAAGATGCAATACCACATGAAAGCTTTAGTATTTTTCTTTAAATAACAAGATAAGTATCTTTTAAACAAGCGTCAGTATTTTTAGCTGTCTTTCTACAAATCATTATCTCCTTTTCAGTGTATTTCTAAAGGGACTAGCCCAGAGGCAGTTTAAGAAAGGAGTGGGCCCTTGTGCAAGCTAGTTGCAGTCCCCCTCCTCACTGACAGTGCAGTAGTCTCTGGGTCATGCAAATGCACTTCGTGCTGCATTTGCGATCGCAGCACTGCGACCGAGAAAGGGTCCGGCCTAGTACTGTGAAGAATTATGAATCTTTACTAGCAATCTAGGGAAACAACTCAATGACTAATACAGAGATACTTCTTATAGCCTCCTCAGTGACAGGAGCTGGGTGCTGCACTGTAGCATTACATGGAGCACTCAGCTCCTGACACAGTGAGGGAGCTAGTACTGCACACAGGGTGGTCCCCAGGGGCAGTCCGCACCTCCGAGCCCCCCTTCGGAGTGATTATAACGAGGGATCGGGACGCGAGGCCACGCCCCCTACCCACGAGGCTACACCTTTTTGCTGGGTGTCACCGCGGGGAGGGACACCACTGCTGGAGAGGGTATATCCCTATAAGTAAATAGAGCAAGCTTCCGCAACTACTGTAAGTATTGTACATTGCTTGCCCACTGTTGTAGATTATAGTGCTGAATACAATTAGTCTTTCAACCGCAAGACATCAATTGGGGAATATGAATTAAAAAACACATTTCTATATTATTTGCATGAAACCACGCAATACAGTATTGTCAGAAACAAACTACATAGAAAAAAAATAAATGAAAATAAAGGCATCATTATTTTCCCTTATAGAAGCTGCCCATAGGCCTATATCATTATCAGTTACATGGATGATTTGCTTAAACATACTGCAAATATGTTTTATTTGATACCATCCAGCCATGCATATATTATGCTTACCGCTAAAAGCAAGGTGATACCTTTACTCCTTTTATATGCCTGCCTTCCCAGGGAGTGACATCAAGAACTGTACTCTTGACAGATAAGATAGCAGGGCATAGACTAGCAAACACAGGTACACTAACTGTTCTTACTGAGCCGCTGCTTAGCTACAGGACCTGTATCCTGCTACCTGGAACACAAAGACTACCAGGCACTGGGGAAGAAGAGAGCTGAATTAGAATTCTATAAACAAACATCATGTTTAGCTACCAGTATATCACCTCAGATCAACTTGCTGGTTTTGACAAGTACAAGGTAATACTATGCTATTATAATGAACTCAGGTGTCACAATTAATTTGATAAAATAATAGTGAATTGATTCATACTGATAAATGGTAATCGTCATTCAAAATTGTAATAATGAATTATACTTTTATATTCTGTGCTAATTGGAATATACAAATAATTTCTGTTCATGCTTTACTGACTTGTAATCTATCTGAGGTCATTTTAGATGGGTTAGATATGATGGGTGGGAACATCACCTGTGGTCATTCAGAGGTAGGCATTATAAGAGTTAATGTGGGTGGAGCTGCCCATTGCAGATATTGGATATGTTGTGACTAATTCCCCTCCCCTTAAGTATATGCTACCTGTGACCAAAATAATAATTCCTGCATCTGAACTGCCAGTGTAATGGCACTGTGGTTTTTACATCCAGCGGTAGTGCTTCAGACAAGTGCCAGTATGTGACAGCGGGGTCGGCAGAGGCAACATGTAGTATGAACTGATTAGTGTCGGTACAAAACAGTGTGATCAGCCTGTACAGCAATGCGCTGGCTGGTGCCAGTGAGTGAAGTGAAGCCAAAAGGAGTAGCAGTTGGTTAGCTTCAATCGTCCTTCCACAGTGAAACACTTTCATTATAACATCTGATGCGTTTCTTGGCCATTAGGTAATGGTCGTTTCATCAGGGGATTTCTGATCGCTCCACCTACAGTAACTTGCTGGGAGCAAATTGCTGCCACATATTGTGACTGATGCCCACTCAGTGACCTCACTTTGAGTCTCAGGGGGAGATGTATCAAGCATTGGAGAGAGATAAAGCACCAACCAATTAGCTTCTAACTATCAAGTTACAGGCTGTGTTTGAAAAGTGACAGTTAGGAGCTGAGTTGTTTGTACCTTATCTCTCTACAATGCTTGATACATCTCCTCCTCAGTAACATGAGGTTGTGCACCAAGAGACGGTTAAAGGAGCATGTGAGGCATCATGATTGGAGAAGCTTAGCATGTAATTACATCAGCTGGAGGTGGTGCAACACATAACCATAGTTTATGTCAGTGATTCCCAACCTCGGTCCTCAAGGCACACTAACAGTGCTGGTTATAGTGATATCCATGATTGTGCACAGATGGTTAAATCAAAATAACTGAGGTACTAATTAAGTCACTTGTGCTCAAGTATGGCTATCCCTAAAACCTGTACTGTTAGTGTGCCTTGAGGACCGTGGTTGGGAACCCCTGGTTTATCTGGTATGCCAGCATTGTAAATTACAACTAGCAGCAGTTGTAGATTAGGTGCATGTAGCTCGCCTGTCATGACCTTAAGAGTGTAAAGCAAGGCATCTAGGCCTCTCTTCCTCCAACCAGCCAGAGCAACCATAATAATTATGCCACATTTCTCCCAACAACCCAAATTTAAATTTTTAATAACATTTATGTTTAATAGGCTCATTTACCTATAATCCATGCCGACGTTAATAGCATTTACATTTAAATATCCATATTTGTACCAACCAGCCCCAACATTAAATGAATGACTCACATTTAATAGAGACCCCACATTGCCCCTACAAGCCACTCGACCACCCACATTACATAAATAGCAGCACATTTAATAACCTGAGTAACTCCCACTAACGCCCATATAACCAGGGGCGCCGAGAGGGGGGGGGAGCAGGTACAGATTACCCGGGCCTGGGCTTCCTGAGGGGCCCGGCGGGGGCCCGGGTCCAACGCCGCCCCCCCCCTCCCTCACAGCGTGTGCTGAGCTGCAGTTGGAGACTGCTCGTGGCTGCTGAGCAGCAGCCACAGCAGTCTCCTATGCCTGTGCGGGGGAGCTATCACACTGATCGCACCCCCCCTGGCTTTACGCGGGGCTGAGGGGGCTCAGAGCGCCCCCCTCCCCGGCGCGCAGCGCCGCTTCGCGGTGCTGCAAATCTTTTTTATTTATTTTTCCGGCAAGGGGGGCGTGGCCATGCCTCCCACGATTAGGCCACGCCCCCTATTACCGGGGCCCGCCTTGGCTCTTGGCGGCCCTGCATATAACATTAGTACCCTAACCCCCACATAACATGAATTCCACCCAGCAGCCCCTCCTCACAATAATACTCCCAACACTGGCTCCCACAAAACAAAAACTATTATTACTGATTTATAAGGTGCCACAGTGCATAACATCTTCACAGCAGAGACACGAAGAACAAATGTGTCTCAGGGTGGAGATCAGGACCATTGTGAGAATGTGTCATAGTGAGTAGCATAGTTGAAACTGAGTAGGGTTGGGGGTTGCAGTGGTGGGGATGGATGGAGAACTTCCTAACCCTTCTAAACCCCACCTGTGCTCTATTGTCGGTGAGGGAAAGTGACAGCTCAGTGTCACTGGCATCTTAGGTGCATTTTAAAATACATTTGAAATCATCCAGCTCATATCAATCGCTGGTAAACCACATATCACATATGTGCAAATCCAAACTACTCTGGGTAACTAGCCTATGACAGAAGCATTAAGGTTTTAAGAGAACAACAGATAGAAGCTATGTAGCATCTGTATATCCCATTTGTTTTACTACATCTGTGTCAGCATATTACTGTTTATTTTTATCTAATCTAATCATGTATCTACCGGAATAAATGTTATATCTGTTTCTATCTTTGTAAACTTCAGCAAATTCCTGAGAGGGAGCAAGTTGTGAGTGCAATGTCATATTAAGATGTTATCTACATTTTTCTTTTCTTTTTATTTTTTTAATTATTATTTTTCTTTATCTTACTGACTAGCAGGGCACCACTGTATGCTAAAAATCTGGCATGTTTTGTGGATGACAAATATTGGAAATATTTATGTGGTACTACAGTGTATATCAAATAGAAACATAAAACCATAAATAATATTTACAGCCAATTGACTATATACATGCTGTCATACACGTGTTATATCATACCCTGAAATTCTTACTGAAAGTAACAAATTGTGCAATAATTTCTTTACCATTGTTTGTATATGTGTATATGCACGTACATGTACGTGTCCGTCCCATACATGATTTCCAATTGCGTCTATTTGTTGGTATATACCGTGTTTCCCCGATAATAAGACACTGTCTTATTTTTTTTTTTGGTTCAAAAAAACATCATAGGGCTTATTTTCGGGGTAGGTCTTATATTAATTATCATTGCCAGCAGTGCCCCTTATGCAGGCCACCCCCTTGCAGGCCCCCTTGTAGAAGTGCCCCTTATGCAGGCCACCCCCTTGCAGACCCCCTTGTAGAAGTGCCCCTTGTGCAGGCCACGCCCTTGCAGGCCCCCTTGTAGAAGTGCCCCTTATGCAGGCCACCCCCTTGCAGGCCCCCTTGTAGAAGTGCCCCTTATGCAGGCCCCCTCTTGCAGGCCCCCCTGTAGCAGTGTCCCTTATTGCAGTGCACTTACCTGACTCGCCACCATCCGGGATGTCGCTCTCACTTGCGCGCTGACTGGATCTAACATGATCCAGCAGGCACGGCCGCACAGGATCCTCAGCACGCGGGTGCCGTCATGACGTCACCCACACACTGCATGACTGGGAATGCTGGTCTCTGCAGCGTTCCCAGCTCAAAATGAGATTCAGGTAGATCTTATTTTCGGGGTAGGGCTTAATTTGGACCGGGTTACAAAATTAAGGGTAGGGCTTATTATCGGGGTAGGTCTTATTATCGGGGAAACATGGTAATAGTGTGAATGGTTGTAACTCTGGGCCTGATTCAGAGCCGGACGCTATTTGCGCTCGCTCGTCCAGAAAAAGGGGCTGGCTATTTAAATTGACCGTTCGCTCTTTGCGGTCTGTTGACGCCTCTATGTCTGAACGAGCGAACAAAACATGTGGACGTTTTTTTGTAAAAAACGCCCCCTGGCTGCTCGCATCATACGTCATCTCCGCTATTTATTAGATTAATCAAGTACATTGAAAGGCGAATGAACTGCTCGCTATTCATGTGGTTGCATTTTCCTACCGCAATCATGCGAGCAGTTCTAGCTAAAAGACACCCAACTGACGTGGTCGATGACGCTGCTTTGTTAATTATGCACACCCTTAAAACGCCCGTTTTGACCTTTTGGTACGCCTGCGTTCGGATCTCCACTCCCCGTTTTCAAGCACCTTCCCCTGTTACCACCCACAAACGCCTCATCCTGTCACTCAAATTAGCAGGCATTCGCTATTTTGCGAGCACACGATTTTCGGCCGCACTGACTGGTTCGCGCATGCGTACTAAAACCCATACGCATGCGCAGATGTGCGAACATCGCTCGGAGCGAACGAGCGTCCGCTTACGAGCGGCTCTGAATCAGGCCCACTGTACAAATCTGTTTGTGTTATTGTATGTATACTTGTGTATCCATAAGTGTATTTTATTATTTTATTTTTTTAGTTCTCAAATTAAAAAAAAGTTATTTCTGCATATTTATCATAGTTTTATGATGCTGTGTTCTAAGTTGTAGATTTAGCCTGTAAATTAGGGCCTGATTTAGGCCCGCTTGCTAGATGCGTACGTACGCAGCCGTCAGCTGCCAAAGTATGCAAATCCCACGATCGCATGGCAAGACATTAGCATGCCCACTATGTCTTGGCGTGTGATTGCAGTGTGTATTTAGACGCCCACCAGCCTGTCTTAAGACGCCCACTTTCCCGTAGTAATACACGTCATCTCCAGGAAATGTATTCAACAATCAGTAACATCGAGTATCTTCGGACCCATATGCAGCACTTGTGGCTGACCATACCCTACCGCAAGCACTGTGAGTGCTTCAGTGTATAGTTCAGCCATGTGTATTATGATGCTGCGTCTTAATTATGCACGCCATGCCTGCATTCGCACCACCACACCCCCGTTTCCATCGACCAACCCCTGTCACCACCCTCAAACGGCTCATCCTGTCACTCATTCTAGCGAGGCGTCTGTACAAAGAGCGAGCGCATGGACTGGTTCGCGCATACGCACTGAGACTTATACGCATGTTCAGATTGCAAACATCGGCTTGCTACGAGCAATCGCATCCTAGCGAACGGGTCTGAATCAAGCCCTTAAAGCGGCAAGAATTTAAAAGGCAAAACCAGGATGGTAATTTCAGCATATAAAATAAATATATTGCTTAAACAACAACACACATTTAATTGTCTAACATGCTTTATTACTGGTAAGTAACACGTTTAATAAATGTTGTGCAGAAAGTGCCATAACCCCTTTACTGCAGTAATCTTAGAGCTAACGTTCTAGTTCCAAAGTTCCTGATTCTCTGATACCCAGCAGAAAGAGTCTAGAAACCCAGGAAAGAGATAATAACACTATGACATATACTGTGATACCCCTTTTCCACCAAAATTCCGGGTCTGACCCGGAGTTGGAACAGGGGCCCTGATTCAGAGCCGGACGCTCTGACAGAGCGCTCGCTCTGAATCAGGGCTGGTCTTTTTTTTTTTTAGAACGGCCTCCTGGCCGCTCGCATAGCTGTGGGTGACCACCCACAACTATAGCGAGCGGCCAGGAAGATGGTCGCGATGGTCAAGACCATCGCGACCATCGAGCTTGCGACGAGACCCTTGTGGTAGGGTCTCGATGCTGCAAGCCCCAGAGAGATTTCGGCTCTAACAGAGCCAAAATCTCTCCCACTGACATCACTCGTGCTCAGCGCTTGCGACCGGGTCTGAATCAGGCCCAGGGTTCCTATCCGGATCAGACCAGGAATTTTGCTGGCGCCGACTCGGGATATTCCCGAGTCGGCGCTGCTCACACCGTAGTCAGGTCTGCATAGACCCAGCTTTTCTGGCGTGTAAGTGATCGCTTGGAGATGACGTCATCTCCAAGCGCCACTGAAGCCGGACCAATCGGCCGGCTTGCGGCGCACTCCAGGTCATCGTAACCCGGAGTGCGCTGTTCTCACAGCAGGGTTTCACGGGCTACGACCGTGTTAAACCCTGCTATTTACCTGGGTTGGATTGCCGAGTCACTGGACCCGGCGATCCAACCCTCTCCCCTTTTACACCAGGGAGCTGCCCGGGTTAACCCTTCAATAACCCGGGTTTTAGCTCCGGTGTAAAAGGGGTATTAGTGACTGCAGTGTGCAGTACATATTAGATTAGATGTTGCATTCACCGTTATTAATATATTATATATATCAGTACATTCAGTACAGTTTGATATATATGATTGCAGTACAGAAAGGTTGTAGTAAGCACAACAAGGTACGTTTATGACAATAGTTCCATAGGTAATGTGTTGAATGGATGTTGCCCATAGCAGCCAATCAGATTGTACTTGTCACCTTTTTAGCACAGATTAGAAAATTATAGAAAATGTCTCAGAGGTTGCTGTGGGCAACACCAGCTTTTCTTCACTGTTACCTATTGAACACATTTTATTACTGATGCAGTGTACAGGAGTTTTACTACTTTGCATCAGGGATAATATTACAAGGAGTCCAGAGTATTAAGCATATGTGATGTGACTATGCACTAATTGGGTTGAAATTGTAAAAGTGGTTTAGTATCAGGTTTCTAAATTAATGAATTTGCATGCTGACAGTTTAAGGTTTTCATAAGCACAGGTATGTACTATTTATAGACTGTAAGATTATCTGTGTTACATTGTGTCTACATGAGAATTTTAACTGTAAACAATGGTTTCTGTGTCATAGAAACATAGGTTTTGACAACAGATTAGAACCTTTTGGCCCATCTAGTCATTTTTGTTATAGATTTTTGACTACAAAAATATGGATACCAGTTTTTAACTTTTGAACTGTCAGACAATATATGGTTTGTGATGGTGGGAGGAGCTTATTACCACAGTCAATGAGAGGCTTAATGGATATCAATGCAAACATAATGACAGGTGCAATATTCTAGATTAGTATCAAATATTTCAGTTTTCATGAGAGTGTGAAAATGTCATGTACTGGCAGATACCTGCTAAATGCGATGAGAGAACTATTACCACTTAAGGGGGAAACTATCAATACGGGCCAGGGGCCGGAGGTTAGGCTCCTGCAATGCCTGTCCACCCTTCTAAGGACCCACACTCTGGTCTACTGCCATGTGCAGGGGTTGGTGCATGCACAATGAAGGCCAGTTTGGAACTTCACTGCTGCACATGCGTCAACTGCAATGCAAGCTCAGAAGAGCACAGCAGGGGCCTCGGGAAGGAGGACCAGGACTACTTATCCTTCCTCAAAATTGTGCTATATGGACTGGTAATGCCACATTCAGGCCCTGCTGAGTACTAATTAGTGTTGTGCCACGTGCTCTCAATTTTCAGTGCAGGTTCTATATGGTAAACAGCAAACAGTATGGCTCCAGCAACCTCACATAGTGCCCCTGATTTACATTACACCACATAGTAGCAGGGCCGGATTAAGTCATGTGGGGGCCTTGAGGCAACTAAGTTGTGGGGGCCCTTGTCCCCCTCCAATACAGCCAAAGTGCCTCCTCCCCATGATGACACTCTGACAGACCCTGTCTGTCTCTTTGGCACTCTGCGTCTCCCTCCCCAGCGCCTAACCCCCACACTTACCTTATTTGTTTTTCAGCTGCTCACTGCAGCACAGCTCCTCGGATGCCTGCTCTTTCAGTGGGTGCAGAGATGCGTAACGTCATGACGTCACGCACGCTGCACCGATTAAACAAAAAAAACTTTATTGCACCGTCCACTGGCACCGCCGGTTCAAAAAAGTTACTAAGCGCCGCGGATCCCCGGACTGTGCCCTTACAGGTATCTGCCTGCGCCCTGCTGATCATGCATCAGCAGCGCAGGCAGCAGTCCACATGTGCCCCTTGTCCCGCGTCGCCAATCGGGTATGTGTGTGGGGCCCTTCTGTGTGTGGGGGCCCCGGGACGACCGCCCCTGTCACCCCCCCCTTAATCTGGCCCTGCATAGTAGTGTCCCTTATTCATGTTATGACACACAGTAGTGCTCCTTTTACACAATGCCCATATTAGTGCCCCTTATACACAATGCCAACATTAGTGCCCCTTATACACAATGCCCACATTAGTGCCCCTTATACACAATGCCCACAGTAGTAGTGCCCCTAATGCACATAATGCCAACAATAGTGCCCCTTATACAATGCTCACAGCAGTAGTGCCCCTTATGCAAGCCCACTGTAGTGGTACTCCTTATGCAATGCTGCAGTAGTGGTGCCCCTTATGCAGTGCCCCCAGTATTGTTGCCCCTTATGTAGTGCCCCATATGCAGAGCCCCAAGGAGTGGTGCCTCTTATGCAGTGCCCCCAGGAGTGGTGCCCCCATTATTAGTCCCCCAGTGGTAATACCCCCATTAGTAGTGCCCCAGTGGTAAAGGACCCATTAGTAGTGCCTCCAGAGTGCCCCAGTGGTAATGCACCAGTAGTAGTGTCCCCAGTAGCAGTGCCCCCAGTAGTAGTGCCCCCAGTAGTAGTACCCCCAGTAGTGTCCCCAGTAGTAATCCTCCAGTAGTAATGCCCCCTAGTGTTCCCAGTAGTAGTGCCCCAGTAGTAGTGCCCCCTTGTAGTAATGCCCCCAGTAGTAGTGCCCCCAGTAGTAATGTCCCCAGTGGCAGTGCCCCCAGTAGTAATGCCCCATGTAGTAATGCCCCCAGTAGTAGTGGCCCTTACACAAAAAAAACAGTAACACACAATACTTACAGACTGGCTGTTCCTCGGAACTGTGGGAGAGACGTCTTTACGTCTATCCCATAGTGCACACTGTGGGAGCCGGAGCTCAGGAGTTAACTCCAGCCTCCGGCTGACGCTATAGGGAAGGAGCCGGGGGCCCGCTGGTAACAAAATCTCAGCGGGTGACCGGCAACTCCCTGCGGCGCAGTGCTGACATACCGGGTTAGGTGGGCTGGAGGAGGCGCCCCATTCTGGCCTACTTTATTATTATTATTATTATCATTTATTTATATGGCGCCACAAATGTTCCGCAGCGCCTTACAAAGCACATAAACAAGTTGTAGACAAGCAACTTACAGAACAATATAATACAGGACCAGGACATGGATAATATATATTGCTACATTAGCGACTTTAACCCCTGCTTAGAGGACTGCTGTATATAGAAGAGTAGATATGCATCCATGGCCAAGCTGTGCATTGCTCCGTTCCGGCCCACTTTAACCCCTGGATATATAGGAAGGTGATAACCTGCTAATGTTTAGTGCCTGGAAGCAATAGTTATGGTAAAAAGTAAGTTCTGGATGGTTGGTTGATGCTTCCAATGCTGCACCAAATCCCGCAATAATATATGTAAATGCTGAGAAAAATTATGTAAAAAAAGTACTGCAAGTGATGAGTGCCAGATGAATTAGAGGTAAGGATCTGGCAGTATAATAAGTCACTTCAAAATGGAGAATACACTGTACTGTAGGATATTGGTGGTGGATGTAGTACTCATAGATAGCCAGTCATCATCCAGGTAATCTCTGTACTGTGTTGGTTCAAACTTGCTCTACCTTGGAGATTGTAGTACTCCGAGAGTTTCAGGATGTTGTGAGAAGGATGCGGCTGCTTAGCAGGTAATCATTGTGTGGAGAAAGTTGGCAGGATATACTATATTGGTAAATCCAAGTAAGGCAGCATGGAGTCGTTTGTATATTCTCCCGTGCTTGAGTGGGTTTCCTCCAGGTACTCTGGTTTCCTCCGATAATTCAAAAATATAGTGGTAAGTTTGGTTAATTGGCTCCCGAAGAAAATGAACCCTAGTATGTGTGGTAGGGAATATACATTGCAAGCTCCACTGGAGCAGGGACTCATGTGAAGGGGTGAATATTCTCTGTAAAAGCGCTGCGGAATACGTATACACTATACAGGGTCGGATTTTTTACCTTCTGGGGATCAGTGGCGCCCTCTAGGGGCTGCCGCTCCAGACGACGGCCCTGTTAGCCCGCCCCTAGAACCGCCACTGGTAGGTTAATTGGCTCCCGAAGAAAATGAACCCTAGTATGTGTGGTAGGGAATATAGATTGCAAGCTCCACTGGGGCAGGGACTCGTGAAGGGATGAATATTCTCTGTAAAAGTGCTGCGGAATACGTATACACTATACAGGGTCGGATTAAATGCCAAATGGGCCTGGGGCTGAAAATGTTCAAGGGCCTATTATGACAATCAGCCCCAATGTCTCCCTAAATATGTAAAAGTATAACAATTGAATAATTTTTGAGGAAAATATAAATACAATTTTAATAATTATGATCCATGGCAGGCCGTGTGGCCAGCATCATGCCATCATGATGACGGGCCTATTTTTATGTAGAGGCCTCAAGCTGTAGCTCCATCCACCCCATTGTTAATCTGGCCCTGGTGCTATATAAATAACTGGTAGTAATAATAATAGATAGTTCTGTGGTGTACTAGATGTACCTTTGGGAATTTCACAAGTCCCAAGATGACGAACCCCTTGTGGAATGCCAGCGGTGTGTGCAACTCTAACCTGGGTTAAAAGGGAAAAAGACTGGGAACCGATACAAATAAAATGCGAAATGCATCGTTGTACTTAATCTCTGACTTTATACCAATTCCTAGTACACTATATGTCACTATGGCCCTGATTCAGAGGTGCTCGCTCTGAATCAGGGCGGGCCGTTTTTTTTTTCACCGGCCTCCAAGCCGCTCGCTAAGCTGTGACCACCCACAGCTTTAGCGGGCGGCCTGGCAATGGTCGCGACCATCGAGCTTGCGACGAGACTCTTGTGGTAGGGTCTTGTCCACCGCAAGCCCCAGTGAACTTCCTGCTCTAATAGAGCAGGAAGTTCTCTACTGACATCACTGGTGATGTCAGTAGGGCCATCCACAAACGGCAGGCATTCCTTCAGGAATGCCTCCGTTTGTCCAGCCATCTCCCCTGCACGCCTACAAAACAGGGCGAGCTGTCACACAATCGACAGCCGCCCCGTCTTGTAGTGAGTCCCGCAGCGAGTGAAAATTCACTCGCTACGGGGCTCTGAGAATTGCTACCGATGGGGAGCATCTAATTCACGCCAAATGGTGCAAATAGGACAGGTATCTGTAGATTTACATAGAGCTGATCTTACTTGCTGTGATTCTGACAAACAATTTTGTTATTTTAGAACTAATTGACCCCATATCAGAGCAATCAACACCTTGGTCTTCCAGAAACTGATCAGTATGGCTGCAAATGTTTGTGTGCAGTCATTGTCCAACTTTTCTAGTTGTGCCTTAGGATCCATGCAAGGATTGGCTAAATGTCCCGATGATCAGGATGCCGACTGCCGGCATGGGAATCCCGATCACCAGGAGAACATCGGCGTCGGAATCAGGACATGACTGGGGATGCCGACGTCGAACTCCGAGCAGCCAGCTTCCCAATCGTAAGGAGAATGGGGCAAGGTAAGTATTAGCCACTGGGGGGGGAGGGTTAGGTTCAGGCGCCCCGGAGAGACTTAGGGTTAGGCTTCAGGAGGGAGGAGGTTAGGGTTAGGCTCCAGACAGGGGGGGGGTTAGGTTCAGGCACCACCGGGGGGAGGTTAGGGTTAGGCACTAAGGGGGGAGGGTTAGGGTGAGGCACTTACTGCAAAGGTTAGAGTTAGGGTGCGGCGTAGGGAGGGTTAGTATTAAGGTACAAAAAAGAAGGGTTAGGGGGTAAATAGGACAGGAGAACAGTATTCATCGTTCCCCTGTCGGGATTCCAACCATCGGCATGCCACTGTCACTGTACTGACAACCGGCATCTCCTCCATCGGTATTTCATACCAATTCCCTTTCAAGCAGGTGACCAAATTTGACATAGACACAGCTGCTTGGCAGATGGGTCTGTGTACGTACAGGCACCTTAGGAAATATTCGGGGGGAGGGAAGAAGACTCTGTACAGGACAGAAGAAAACTGTGTAGTAGTTGTATCTAGTACCAACAGTATAGGGTATATATAAGCAAAATAATTGTACTACATACCTGTGTTGGTGGTGCTCCCCAGGGTCAAGACTCAATAATCATGTGGATTTTATGTTGTCTGCAGAGTGCAGAAAAAAGGAGATAGACTATTTTTGGGGGCACACTTGAAAGAATAGTCTATTTAAAATTTAACTTTTATTGGGTTTTTCTTAAAATATCACAATAGCAGCATACATTCTCAGTTATTTGTAGACTGTGTCTAGGTGGCCGTATTCAATTAGCTGTGAAAAGTGCTGTTTGGAGAACTTTTTGACGATTTTGACTGTTCACCTGTTTTCAACTTATCTCCGAATTCAGGAGTTTTCGCCTAAGCGGAAAAAAAACTGGAGAAAAGTTATGTATAGGCAGGCGAATTGAAAGTGCAAAATCTCTATTTTGGGGTGCAAATGTGAGTATTTGGTCCAGAACCCTTTGGACACCCCCCTAATAACTAATCAGTCAAAAACATTTTTTTTAACATTTTTGGAGAAGACCCCCAAAAATGACACATTTTTGGGGTGTAAATGAAAAAAAAAATGTTGGAAAATAGGTAAAAAGTGGGAGGGCCTGGTACTTTGGGGGGGGCTATATGGATGGGACAGGTGTTTTTGGGATTGCATAAGGCTGCAGCAGGTGTAATATTCAGATTTTTTTAAATCTTCACTTTAGAGACTTCAAAATATGCTAGTACCCATTTTCATGTACCCCAAATTTGACCACAGTACTTATTTCCCCCCCAAAAAAATTCCTTTCTATCATTTTTCAGCACTTATGCATAAAAGCAAATAGCCAATTCTGACACTTTAAGAACAGAAAACACTTTATTAGGGCTATTAGAACACTTCTATAATGTTAGAGCAGCTTTTTCTGGGGTACAGACTGATTTCCCCAAAATCTTAGGCACTTTTTGGCGGTGTCGATTTTTAACGATTTTGCCTGTTTGACTTTCCGGAATTGAATATGGAGATATGCAGGAGCGCACAGGGAAAAAGTATCGCCTAAAACAGACGGAGGCGGCGAAACATCTTGGCTCAGGTGTTCGCGGCTAATTGAATTTGGCCCTATGTGTCTAACGAGGATTGTTAACAATAAATTGTAAACACAAATACTATGTGTAGACAGAAAGTGTTTATTATATATCTTAATACACTCCCTTAAAATAATATCTGTGTAATTCACAGGAGATGTAAATAAACTGGCATATGTGATTTGGGGCGAAAATCTGAGTAGCAACACAATAAGAGATGTAACCCTATTGTAACAGTGTCACAGAAAGCAGGACACACGACAGGCAGGTTCCCGGTGAAACAGTGTCTTTATATGGCAGCAGATACTGCAGTTTAACATATACACACAAAGTCCTGGACAAACAGGCACAGTGATTAGACACGCAGGTGGAAACAAATGATCCCGCACCCAAAGTACTAATGTTCAGTCTGCTGCAATTAAACATAATCTCTTGCTCCAGTTTTCTTGACAAGCCTCCTGCTGCCTCGCAAAGTTTATTAAATCCCCCGCATTCTCCACTGCCCTGTCCGGGATGTGACAGGGGTGGGGCTTGACGGAGGTATGAAAATAGGCCGGTCATGCACAGCGGGGTTGTGAGTAGTGTTGGCTGCCTCATCCAGCAGAGCCTGTATGTGTTGTCAGCGCAGGCAAAGATGACAGTTCTCACCCGATTCAGCGGCATCTTTTCCTTCTCCTCCCCTAGCGCCCAAAACAAGTAAGTCCTTAGTAGTTAGTACAGTGGTAGAAGTAGTGCTCAGGGTGTGTGCTCTGTAATCAGTGGCGGTTGAGGCAAATTGAATACAGTTTGTTCTCGCAGTGGGGTGAAGGGAGTCTTTCTCCAGTGATATGGTGCCATCAACACGGGTGTCCTCTTTCTGTGCCTCCTACTGCAGCAGTGACAAGCGCACCCTTCCTCCCTGTAGATGCAATCTCTTGTGACAAGCAGGAGTGGTAGGTAGGTACTCCACAGTCTGCTTCAGGAATTAGTAGTGGTGGAGTTTCTCCCCCACACAGCCCACCCACCTTCCCAGTAAAGTCTGCAACACGTTTTCATACAGTTACTTTTAAAGAGTATCTTTAGAATTTTTACTCTATATGAGTATTATCATAATAGATAATTGATTAACACTGAACCTAAAATAAGAGTGAGTGTGTGAGTTATAGAGTGATGGTCCCCTGACGCCGCTCACCCTTCATCCTATTTACTAATTCCATCCACCCCAATGTGCCGCCAACATTCCAGGTGCGCTCTTTCTATTCAGGGGACAGTGGCACAGGGCCAACCTGACAAATACTCTGATAGTTGTGTAGAGCGCAGAACAAAGGAGTGCTGCACTTTGTTAATCACAGGTTCCCATGGCAACGAGCCACAGATGAGCCTGTACTTCCACTGATGTTGCCAGGAACACATAGATACCTGCGCTGCAGTGAGTCTTTGCTTCTGAGCCCTGGGCCTCAGGGAGTGTGGGCTCAGAGTAGATGACAATTTGGGGTATTGGGAGATTACACCTGTGGTGCAGTGTGCCAGAGGGGCCCCCAAAAAAACTTTCAGAAATTGGTATCCTTACACATGCCCCCCTCCCTCACCGCCTCAACATTCTGGGAGCTGGATGCTTATGGATGTATTTAGGGCCACTCTTTTAGGGCACGGCAGTAGGCATTGCTGGCAGCTGTAATTATTACCATGCTGGTGTCCATATCCCATTTTTTCACTCGATACCACTGAGAGCCAGAATACTACATACCAGGGGTAACCTCACCCAGCAGAAGGCATTGCTGGCACTGTAATTATCACTCTGCTGGTGCCCAAGTCACACTATTACACCACAATACCACTGAGACTAGCTACCTGCATCCTCCAGGTATGTAGTTATGTAGTTATGAGACCGGCGGACGCATGGCCGCTGGTCTCAATAACCAAAAGTGTAATCCCGGCAAGGGATCCAACATAGGCGTCGAAATACCAACGCCTATGTTAATCCTAATGCCGGAACTCCGACAGGATGTCCAACGCCGGGGGTAAGTATCCACATAGCCGGGGATGGGGGGGTTAGGTTTAGGGACCCCCCAAGGGACTTAGGGTTAGGCACCTCCACCGGGGAGGGTTAGGCTAGGGCAAGGGGGGGTTAGGTCTAGGCACCCCCCCGGGAGGGTTAGGCTTAGGGTGCGGGGAGGGAGGGTTAGGTTTAGGCACTAACGGGGGGAGGTTAGGGTTAGGCACTAAGGGGGAGGTTAGGGTTAGGCACCCCTAAAGGTGGGTTAGGGTTAGAGGGGGAGAGGGTTAGGAATAGTAAACTTACCTTCGCTGTCGGGATCTCCTTCATCAGGCTGTTGGCATCGGGATTCAAACATACTGATTCCATCATTCATACCCTTCTACCCTGCCCATGTTGCTTTTAGTGCCACAGTTTTCCCCTGCCACAGATTATCTGAGAATCAGCATACAGCAAAGTACCCCGGGGTACTTTGCTATATGCTGATTCTCAGATAAGCTGTGTTTTACTATCCCTAATGTACATGCATTCATTTGCAATATTGAAGCTCTGAAATTGTAAACTGTGTTACACTACGTATGTCTATTTTTATGTTTTTGGATTCCCATTAAAACTGTGAAAAACACTACTATTATGACAATAGCACAAACATGTGAACCACCAGCATCCCAGTCTGAAGCTTCCGACTGGGATGCTGGTGGTTCACATGTTTGTGCTAGTGTCATAATCGATTACATTACGCCTTACCTAGTTAGGATTTATTATAACATAATTCCGAATTTGTACCCCTGATGAAGTCCATAGGGATGAAACGAGTTGGTTATTAGATTTTGGTTAAAAGATCCGTGTGTTAACGGGGATGCACCTGCCGAACAACTTGTATACCCTGAATGGTGAACAACAGGGTACAGCCGTCTTGCCCTCAATCTATGACAATGGAATGTGGAATGAAATTGATATAAGAATTTTTTTTATCTTGTGAAAATGATGTGCTAATTAGCATTTATATATATTTTTTAATAAAAATAAATTTTTGAAAGAAAATATATCTAATGATTGGCCTTTGGGCCCCTCTTGGATGTTTTCTTTGGTGAGAGGGTCTTTTTAGCATTATTTGGAGCAATCCAGTATTAACATCAAAACGAACAAAGGATCCGGAAAGAAAAATATCAAGTTCACTACAGGAGTTATATTAAGGACTCTGGCTCTATTGGCTTTGAACATTGGCGTAAATTGCCCGGACTGATAAGGTTTCCTTCAAAATTGACCCTTATAGGGTTTCATACTAAATTGCGCCCTTGAAGTATTTTTTTTTGTGTGTGTGTATATATATATATATATATATATATATATATATATATACACAGGTTACAGACCAGTCATGTCTGCTGTTACCCAGAACAAGCCACAACGAAATATAGCAATGCCCAGCCCCAGGCCACCAATGCCTATCCATTCCAGCAGTAGTACAGGCAGCACCCAGCCATTCCAGCAACATAGCACCCCTGGCCAGGCTGGCTGTGGCCTCTATGCATGGTGGGTGCACTCCCATGGTCATCTTCCTTGTGTAGAAGCTCATTCTGGCAGCTGCGTTGCCCGATTGGAGCTGAGCTCCAATCACGGTAGCGGCGGGCGGTGGCGCCGTCACTAGCAGAGCCATGTGATGCTCGTAAAGGCATTCCAGATGCCCTAGGTATTTGCTTAGAATGCCTGTGCCTAGGGTTGGCTCTGGTTGGCCTCATAACAAAAAGAGTTAAGTTTGGTGGTAACATCTGCTATCCATACTAGAGATATGTAACAATGGTGTTTAATCTAAAGCAAGGTTATTAAAGGTTATGAAGTTTATTATTAACTGACAAACGTACCAGGAGGTGCACTAAGACTCACTGTGATAAAAGGCAATAAATGTTACAACAGAACAAGTGTCCTTGTCATTAAACAAATGTAATGTTTCCACCCACTGCATTCCCAATAGATTCACACTTCTATTGATTCCAACTGGTTATTAAGAGAGATAAGAAATGGGTCTATCAGGTCTATATTTAGGTGTGTAATCATGCCACATAGCATGAAGATATTCAGTAGTGCAACACAAAAATCTCAGTGTTGAGAGCACACTGATGTCATTGTCCATAATGGCATCCTGTAAATATGGTGAGGATATCTGTAAATGAGCTTTCCGGGGCCTAGAAGCTATGGGCCTGACTCACTATGGATCACAATATTGCATACGCACGCAGTTCAGCTGCGATAACATGCTAATCCATTGCGATCGCAATACAAACTCAGCACAACATAAGGACGCCCACTTTACATTGCACACATCCGTAATACTTAGCAAAATAGCGAAACCATCGGTACCATCGCAGCTTCACGCAAACTTGCACAAGCTCTGACCTTACTCAGGAATTGCTAACAACCATACACGCTATGTGACCTCACACTGCATATGTGATCACAGTGGATAATTTATGCACACCCCTGCAATGGCGTGCGATCGCACTGGCACGCCTGCATTCGGCCGGCACCCCCCCCATCACCACCCATAAACATCGCTTCCTGTCAATCACTCTGCAATGGGTCTGCGCAGTCCCTATTGCAGCGGCCAGTTCGCGCACTGCAGTGGCGTCAGAAGGGGGGTGCGGGGGGTGCGGGCCGCACCCGGGTGTCACCCACCGAGGGGTGACACCAAGGTGCAGGCTCCCCCTCGGTGACAGGAGGCGGGTGCTGCACTGTAACATCATGTGCAGCACTCAGCTCCTGTCACAGAGAGGGAGCCTGCACTGCCCGCACCTCCGGCACCCCCCATTGATAACTAAGTGCTGGCGGTCTCGGGACGCGAAGCCACGCCCCGTTCCCAAGGCCACGCCTCCTCCATCGAGGCCACGCCCCTTTTCGGCGGAGTGCGCGCCTCCGCCACGCTCAAGGCATCCCTCCCCGCACCGGGTGTCACCGCGGGGAGGGATGCCACTGGCGCACTGTGATGCATACACATGGGCAGAATGCAACAATTGGCCGATTGCGTGTGTAATCGCATTTGCGTATGGTAGTGAATCAGGTCTTATGTTGTTTGTTTTATTATTTTAATACTGTATATTCATATTCACATTTCGGATTATGCAGTGCTGTACAGAGAATATGCAGTCATTCACAAGTTATAATCTCATTTTCTAACACACATACGTACACATACATTTTGTCAGAAGCCAATTTTTTGCAGTGTGCAAGAAAACTTGCATAAACACATGGAGAACATACAAACTCCACACCGATAGAGTGCAGAGTGGGACATACTGTATGCAGAGTGGGACATACTGTACACAAGTTTGCGTATCATATATTGTATTATATCACACTTCACGCTTACAGAGAAAGTAAGTACACATATGCACTGATGTGCAGTTATGTCAGTTAAGGGGAGTGAAGGGGAGTTCTATCATAGGCTGAGTACAGGAAAGGCGTGTTTATGCAGGCTCACACAGGGCCTGATTCAGACCCGCTCGCGAGCGCTGAGCGCTCGCAAGCGGGTCGATGGTGCCCTTGTGCGCATGCGCACGACGGAGGGAGCTCCGTCGTGTGCATGCACGAGACCCGAATAGTATGGGTCTCACACCAAAGGGGGCGTGCTGTCGATGGTGAGTGACAGCACGCCCCCTTTGGTGGGCGTGCCGGGGGCGTTGCTGCCTAGACGGAGGCGTTCCCATGGGAACGCCTACCGTCTGGGGCCGGCCCCACTGACATCACTAGTGATGTCAGTGGGAGTGCTTTTGGCTCTGATAGAGCTCTGATAGAGCACTCTTGTCAGAGCGTCCGGCTCTGAATCAGGCCCACAGAACAATGGAAACACGAATGAGTGGCTGTTTCTTCTTTTGCACCTGCAATTGGGCAGATTACAAAATTGTATTGATGGGGATGATGATGACTTGTCATCTCAAGATGTGTTCTGCTTTACACATGTGTGGGCATATATTATTCATCTGTGGGGTTTTTTTTAGGTCTGTTTTACCAGCAACACTGCATCAGCCTCATAGTGACCAGTGATGGGGTAATGCTAACCAGTGTGTCACAGTTTGCTCTGAATATACAGTATGCTGTGTTTGTAATGCTGGGTACACACTGGCTGACATACTGTATTGGCCATTCAATTAAACGCCAGATATATCGTGTGTGCGTCGGCTGTGCAGCACAGCCAATATATTTGCACATCGTGCTGTGTGTACGGACTGTTAGCATTCCTATGGTACTATTGTTTACCAACCCCCCCCCTTTTGGGGGGGTTACCTGTGTATACTTATGAATTTAAATAATTTGATATTGTCAGAATATGGTTCAATTATTTTCACAATAAATAGTGTGGAGAGAGGGGTTGCCTCTCACCTGAATTGCCCACATTCTGTTGGGATCAACCCCCTCCAAGGGAGACTATAGTAAAACCTGTGCAGTCTGCAGTACCAGTGGAGGTTTGGAACTCCGGGTTTTCAGGATTGCACAGGTCCAGCTGCAAATCATTACTGGAAGACAGAAAGAGTTTAAAACTCTCATTCACCTGGTGCTCGGGGCACTAACGCCGAATAGCTACCAGCGAGTAGGCATGAGTTTCCGTAGTGCCAGGGACTTTTGGATATGGCTGTGCTAGGAAGCATTGCAGACTGTGGCTGCATGCTATTGCAGCATACTTGCCAACTTTTGAAAACTAGTTTCAGGGAGATTATATTTTATAGTAGAATGCGCCGTTGAGGGGCGTGTCATGCTCCGCCCAAAGGACATACATAGTGTAACACAGTTTATAATTTCAGAGCTTCAATATTGCAAATGAATGCCCGTACATTAGGGATAGTAAAACACAGTTTATCTGAGAATCAGTATACAGTAAAGTACCCCGGTGTACTTTGCTGTATGCTGATTCTCAGATAAGCTGTGTAATGTACGAGCATTCATTTGCAATATTGAAGCCAGGGGCAGAACTATGAGAGACAATGGAGGCACCTGCCGCCGGGCGAAAGCACTGAAAGGGTACCTCCTCCATTGCCCACAGTATATTCACCCCAATTAGGGCTGTAAATATGTACCCGTAATGTACCGTCACAGTTGCCTAATATGTGGCACCTCTTCCCGGAACCTGAGAAGCTACCAAAATCATATACTAGTGGAGAGCTCCATGTCAGACCATCAGATGCCGCGTCCGTCTATAGTCTGTCCTGTTTTTTTAGGGGGAGGGGCACCAAATTATAACTTGCCTCCGGGCGTCTGACATGAATTTACACCACTGATTGAAGCTCTGAAATTGTAAATTGTGTTACACTATGTATGTCTATTTTTATGTTTTCGGATTTCCATTAAAACTGTGAAAAACACTACTGGTGTCAGTGACCTTATGAGGATCTTCACAAAAGACATGAGATAAGTGGCCATAATTTTATGCACATGGTACGGGTTCACTCTTAGCCCTCTTCACACAATTTTGGTGTTGTTTTACGGTTATTGCACTAGGAGGCGCCCTTGTTTTTTGTTATTTTTCAGATTGAAGGAGTTGGTGTGCTTGACAACAAGGAGCTTTGGCTGTCCAATATAAGTGGAGTTTTCTTGGCACGAAACACAGACTTTTCCAAAATACTTATACCCAAATAGGGTGTTTTTTATTTGTATTATTGGTTCTTTTCACATTGTCACACAAATTATTTTTATCTTTTATATATATATACATCTTAAATTTAGAAGTGGACGACTAAGGGCCTGATTCAGACCCACTCGCAAGCGGCTGTCCGCTCGCAAGTGGGTCGATGTTGTGCTCTGCGCATGCGCACGACGGCGGGCGCTCCATCGTGCGCATGCGCCAGACGCGACGAGCGAAGGACTTTCCTTCGCTCGTTGTGTCTGATCAAAGGGGGCGTGCTGTCGATGTTGATTGACAGCACGCCCCCTTTGGTGGGCGTGCCGGGGGCGTGCCTCCCTGACGGGGGCGTTCCCACGGGAACGCCTCCCGTCAGAAGCCGGCCCACTGACATCACTAGTGATGTCAGTGGGAGTGATTTTGGCTCTGATAGAGCCAAAATCACTCCAGGGCTTGCGGTTGAAAACCTCAACCGCAGGCTCCGGCTCGCAGTTTCGATGGTCGCGATGGTCACGACCATCGCGGCCACCAAACTGCACGCTCGTATAGGCTGTGGGTGGTGACCCACAGCTATACGAGCGTCCAGGAGGACGCTCCATTTTTATGGAGGGCGGCCCTCATTCAGAGCGTGTGCTCTGCTCAGAGCGTACGGCTCTGAATGAGGGCCTAAATTTACTGTCATAGCAGATGAATGTGGGAGTTTAATATCTTTTGATCATATAAATGAAACAGTATGTTCCACATGTATCAAAACGTACTTGTTTGGGTCTAATATATCAGGGATGTACCCAATTTATGGACATGATTCAGGGCCTGATTCAGAGCCGGACGCTATTTGCGCTCGCTCGTTCAGAAAAAGGGGCCGGCTATTTAAATTGAGCGCTCGCTCTTTGCGGTCTGTTGACGCCTCTATGTCTGAGCGAGCGAACGAAACATGCGCTCGCTATTTTGTAAAGACGCCCCCTGGTCGCTCGCATCATACGTCATCTCCGCTATTTATTAGATTAATTGAGTGCATCGAAAGGCGTCTGAACTGCTCGCAGTGCTTGTGGTTGGATTTTCCTACCGCAATCATGCGAACAGTTCAGAATAGGAAACAACCAAGTGACGTGGTCGTTGACGCTGCTTTGTTAATTATGCACACCCTTAAAACGCCCGTTTTGACCGTTTGGCACGCCTGCGTTCGGATCTCCACTCCCCGTTTTCAAGCACCTTCCCCTGTTACCACCCACAAACGCCTCATCCTGTCACTCAAATTAGCAGGCACTCGCTATTTTGCGAGCGCTCGATTTCTGACCGCAATGACTGGTTGGCGCATGCGCATTATGACCCATACGCATGCGCAGTTGTGCGATCATTGCTCGGAGCGAACAAGCGGCCGCTTACGAGCGGCTCTGAATCAGGCCCTCAGTATCCTATAGTTTAGTTCATGGGATGATCTACGATATTGGGCCTATTCTAATTTTGCCTAATTGCTTTATAAGTGTTTCAAACGCAGAATTGCAGGATTGAAAATGTGTATATAATGTACAATTGTTTATTTTATTTTTATGGGTTTTTTTTATATTTGTTATTGCTCAATAACAGCATTTTAAAACAATTTTGTCCTAAAAGTTAAAACCTTTTTTCATTGTAACCTTTGCAGATTTCTTTGGGAGAGATGGTGTCTGACCTACATGCCTTTGTTGATACTGTATTTTACACTTTTGAAACCGTTTGATTTATTTTCAGCTATTGGACTTAGGGCCTGATTCAGCAAGGAACGCACAGATGCAGGCGCACGCACGCGAGGGGTGAGAATAGCTAATGAATGCATACGCATGGCAATCGCAGCAGAATAAGTAGACGCCCAGCTCTACATAATACCACCCACTTCCCTTTACTTGCGTCCTCTAACCTGGCAACATCGATAACATCGAGAACCATCGGACCCATATGCACAATAGTGGTTGACCCTCCCCTCCCGCAGACATAGCGAGACTTCCTGTGTGCAACTAGACCTCAGGCTGCGTCCACCACCGCAAGGGCTCAATTATGCACGCCCCTGAAATACTGTTCATACGCACAGGCACGCCTGCGTTTGCCCAACCACTCGCCCGTCACCACCCACAAACGGCACTTCCCGTCAATCACTTGTCCCTGGAGCTGCGGACTCCCTGTGTATGCATACTCCATCACACTGGCCGGTTCACACACATGCACTGCGATACATATGCATGCGCAGAGCAAAACCATCGACCGATTGCGTGCCTCTGCATCCGTCAGCCAGCTCCGTCGTGCGCATGTGAACTGGGCCAACATCGACCTACTTGCGAGCGCTCACCGCTCGCGAGCGGGTCTGAATCAGGCCACAGTTCAACTGCAATAGGATGCTAATTCATTGCGATTGCAATGATGCCGCGCCACTACATAAGAACGCCCACTTTAACTTACACACATCCGTAATGTTTAGCAAGACTGCAAAACCATCGGTACAATCGAGTACCATCGCAGCCTCACACACACTTGCACAAGCTCTGACCTTACTGAAAAATTGCTAACTTCAGCGCATGCTATGAGGCCTCAGGCTGCGTACGGCAGTGGATAATTTATGCACGCCCCTGGCACTGGCATACCTGCATTTCTTCGACCACCCCTCCATCACCACCCACAAATGGTACTTCCTTTCAATCACTCTGTGATAGGTCTACGTAGCCACTGTGATCGCAGTCCTGATCGCAGTAGAGCGTTCGCACATACGCACTGCGATGCATGCGCAGTGTGTAACAATTGTCCGATTGCGTGCTTATTCGCAGTTGCGATCCTTGCTGAATCAGGCCCATAGTCCGTTAGGAAAGGACACATAAATGTAATCTCCACCATAGACTTTCTGCTAAAGACAAAATAAATTCTGTTTATTTAATGTACGAAGAGTCCTAAATCTCTGATTAGAGTAAGCGTTAATTGTGTGTTTGACATCTGCAGAGACACCATAATCTTCTACACCAGCATACTTGCTTGGATTTACATGCAATAACATCTGAATAATGCATTTCTTATTCATGGGCTGTTGTTCTGAACTAGAATAACTACTAAATAATAGTACCTTTAGAATAATGTGGCTGATTCAAAGATGTACGCTAACCCGATGGTTAGCGCACCTCTCCGATGGCCAGTGCTATGCGCAGGTGCATGACCCGTACTGCACATATGCAGTACAGGTCTGCGATCCTGCTTGCAGAATGGAAACGTACTGTCAGTGATTGACAGTCTGCTGCCGTTTCTGGGCTGAGAGGGGGTGGCGACGGACTCAGGGCCTGATTCAGCACTGCTGAACGCAGATTCCCGATGTTCAGGAATCTGCGCATGTGCAGAACGGGTCTGTGAGGCCGCACGTAAACTGGCATCAGACTGTCAGTGACTGCAGTCATTTGGGGGCAGGGAGGGGGCGGCGACAGCCTCCGTTACCCGAAAACGGAGGCGTGTTGCCGCCGTTGGGGGGGACAGAAGAGGCCAGGATCTCCATTGACTGATGGAGATTTCCTGGCCTCTTCCTCTAAACTGTTGCGGACGGCTGCGAGACCCCATGGGTCACCTTAGCCGGCTGATGTTACGCAGTTTATCCAAGGCTGCGTTGTGCGATTCCAAGGCTGCAATCTTTATGGGCATCTCAATACAAACCCCGGCTGCAACATTTGCATATTTTTGCACAGCTGCTGCGTACAGGGGCGGTGGCATTAGCGTCCATCTCTGAATCAGGTCCTATGTTGCTACATACCACCAGGAGGCTTGCCTACCTTTTCCGGGGGCAGGGAGCGGCACCCAATACTTAGGAGGCTCCCAGCCAAATTGGGACAGTAGGCAAGCCTGCCCTATTAATAGGAACAAGCTACTGACATCTCATTTGTTTTGCTCACAATAGTCCAGAAAAGGAGAGAGAAAATATTCCACATTTGCTAGATTTGTGTCTTAGCCATCCAGTGTCAGGATTCATGTTAATTATTTTACATACATTTGACATTGAAGTGAGTTAAGGGCCAGCGCCCCATAGGTTTAGGTCAGCTTTAGATATGGAGTTGGTTTTCGCTCTACACAGCCTTCACCCAGATGGAAGCTCTTTCTCTTCTGCCAGGAAGGGGCCAGCCCTGTGAGAGAGCACTGAGAGGTGAGGTGGAGAGGAGTGCTAAGAGTGCACTGTGAGCCGGTAGTATAAGAGTGCACTGTGAGCCGGTAGTAGAGGTGATGAGTGCTGCACTACAATTGGGGGCAGACAGTGTTAGGCGTGACACATGCGATGTGAAATGGCAGCAGTGTGTCCACACCTGTGAATACCTCATTTATGATCATTTTAGGAATGAGGGGCTTTCTCAACACTGCTAACCCACCTTAGCAGTAAAGTTGTAGCCTTCCGGAAGACTTGCCAGATCCTGGGTAATGTCCTAACTTTTTATTTAATCATAGCACAGTAAAGTCCACACAAAAATAAAGTTTTAGGTAGAATCAGAAAAGTATTACAATTTCACGTCACAGTTTTTTTTATATATTGGAACATAATATATTTCCAAAAATATACTATAGTGAAATTCCTCAGTAGGACACCAAAATGTATATTCATCTACTAAAATAATTATGGTCAGGCCTAAGTGAAATTCGTTATTTTTATTTTTCGAAATTAGATTTTGATTGGAAAGATATAAATCAGTACAACAACATTCATAATACATAAAAAAAATTCCTGTAAGGTATAAAATAAAAGGGAAATAACAGAAAAAAAAGAAAATATAAACAACAGGAAAGGATGGGAGGGGGAGGGAGTCGAATGGTCATGACATAAAACTTGAATACAAAGAAAAAAAAAGTCAGTTAACTGTAGCATACAATAAATAAATAATAATAAAAAAACATATGTCCATAAAGCAGGACGTACAGCAACTCAAATAAGAAAAAAGCCAATATTACAGTGTTGGGCTTAATTCAAATGAGAAACAGAACCAAACCAAAATCCAGTCCCCTTTGTAGGAAGAGAGGCCAGGGGAGTGAAAGTGACATTAGCAGTTGTTTTGGAGGTAGCCCTATATTCATTCCACTCATACCACTTCATCAATGGGTTATTGGCCAAGGTAGAGTATAGAACTCCCGCAGTCTCAAAATCACAATGAACTTGAACCTTCTTTTCTATTGCTTCAAGGTGCGGTATGACATCCGAACGCCAATGGTGAGCTATGAGAGCTTTAGTGGCAATCAAAATGTGGCCCATCACATACTTATCACCTAAGGCTTCATCACCACAATGAAGAGAGATCCCTGTCGCCTTTAAAATTAACCTGAAAACCTAATGCTATAAAGGGCTGATCTTTGGATATGCCCAAAAAACATGAATTAGATCCCCAACCAGTCCACAATTACGCCAGCATTGACTGGAAACAGAGGGACATATTTATGTAACCTATCAAGGGTCAGATACAAACAATGGATAAGTTTGTACACCATTTCAGTATGGGAGATGCATTTTGAGAAGGTAAAACATGTGCGGAATATGGAGCTCTACTCTTCCTCTGTAAGGGATCTAGACAAATTAATTTCCCATTTTGAAAGGGTTAAAAATAGTACCAGGTTTAGAAGGAATTATCAACAAACAGGGATGTGCAGTCAGGGTAGGCAGGTCATACTCCCAGTCAGACTGCAGAGTTATGACTATAAAAATGGTTATAATACAAAGAAGATATTTATAACTTATAAATATCTTCTTTGTATTATTCTGGTCGATTTTATAAGCAAAACTCACCAAAATTGCAGAATTCCCAGGGAGAGATGAGGCAGTAAAAAGCTCAGCTTCTCCTCTGATCGCTCAGACACTGCTTGGAGCAGGAGGCTGGACTATGAAGCAGCCAATAAAACACAGAGAGAAAGCGCCAATGGAGGCAAGCCTCACTGTGAGAGGGCATGCCTTGAGCTCTGATGGACACCACTGATTATCAAGTGACCAGTCCAGGAAGTACTCATGCATTGGAGCTTAGCAGAGCACTGAGGGGAGAAAAAAATTGGAATATGCAGACAGAATAAAAACACAAAAGAGAAAAAGGTGAGGAAGGTCTGCTGCTAGGGGGAGATCTGTGTGTGTGTGTGAGGGATTCCTTTTGTGCTAGAGGGGATATTCTGTGCTAGTGGGAGATATGTGTATGTAAATCTGGCTCTGATAGTAGCCAGTGCCTCCCCATCCATTGACCTCCCCGCACATCCCTGTCGACAAACTATATCACTAAGTAATACACTTCTTGGCTCCACCTAAAGAAAGTGCCCAATATTTATTTTAGAACAGCAGTCAGAGTTTGTGGGCCCAAATGCAGACTCTGTAACCAGTGGCATAGTTGTAGATACTAATAAAAATCTCTAGGGGGAACAGAAAACCGTTCTTGGATATGGGCAAATGACAGTAGCATAATATCGCCCAAAGACTGTGAACCCAAAGATGACCAGTTTGCAAGTTGCAAGTCAGGAATCAATGCTGCTATGGCTTCCAGGGTAAGGTTAAGAATTGGAAAATGAAACTCGTCCAATCATGAAATTGGCTGATGCCACGCAGTCACAGAGGTCAGTATAGCCATAGATGGAGAGGGCATTTCAGATTTACAGGACTGCGGTAGCCATAATAAATCAGTGAGTAGAAAAAGATGAATTCTGCTCTGCTCTGCTCTAGCTGGACCCACCACACAAGCTAATGCCCCAATTGGCTTGCCCCTTGGTACTTCTCCAAATCAGGGAACACCAAACCCCCCTTTAATTTGGGCAGGGACCTGACATGTTTAGATAACCTAGGTTGTTTAGACCTCCAATATTTAGTAAACACTCTATAAAACTCACATGTTAAAGCTTCAATAAAAGAAAGTGTTTAAAGTAAACAAACACTCTATAAAACTTATGAAGTACAAAGAGAGGAAGAAACTTGGATAGGGTACTGAATAAATACATCAATATTTATAATTTTAGAAAGGGCTAGCTAAGCTTTATTATTCTTCTAAGCCATGGTGTGGTAGAAGACACACCAATTAGTGCAGCTAATATTTATAGGCCAGGGAAAGAATACTCTGAAAATTATTGAATGTTTTTTTATACCCCTTTTATACCAGAGCTAAAACCCGGGTTATTGCAAGGTTAACCCGGGTAGCTCCTTGGTGTAAAAGGGGCCAGGGTTGGATTCCCGGGTCGAATGAGCCGGCAATCCAACCCAGGTAACTTGTAGGGTTTTACACAGGAACAACCTGTGAAACCCTGTAGTGTATACGGTTACCCCAGGTCATTTGACCCGGATCCCGTTTACAGCATGGGGACTTTTGGGTTTCTCGGCGCATGGAGATGATGTCATCTCTAAGCGCCGTGAGAAGTGTTCTACTGCATCTGTGTGCAATGTGAATGGCGCCGATTCGGGAATAATCCTGATCGTCACCGCAGTCGAAAAGGTCTGTCCTGGGTCTGACCCGTACTGGAACTGTGTTCCAAATCTCGGGTCAGACCCAGGATTTAGGTGTAAAAGTAGTATTATTTAGAGAATACAGTTCCCCCTACTGGATATTCATCACAGTATATCTTTTTACAGTATTAATATTCCATATTAACTTATCATCTGACAAATGAAAACATATTTTTCAAAGCCCTAAAGCTCATCTAGTTAATCATAATATAATTTATATAAACAATGAAATATCTGTTTAGCCATCAGTGAATTATTAACTGAGTCATTTAATAGATGAATTAAACATTACATTGAAAGAAATAGTGATCATGATTCTGGAAAAGTCATTTGATTGGAAACCATCTAATGAAAGAGACAGAATGTTGGCAGAACAGTGACAATACAACATCTGATACATCTCATCACAACAATGTGCTGTGAGTTATTATAGCTTCTTACAAATGAGTTACACTTATATCTGCTCTATAATACATGATATATTATCTTTATGTGACGTTTGTATAAATTAAGTTAAATTTATAGCAAAGCACTTTATAGAGAATAAACAATTACAATATATGTAAGTGATTTGACTAATCTGCTTTATCCTTTAATCACTGCATGAAATAAACACTAGAGGCCCTCATTTCTCTCAGTGACATATAGCGTAATATTATAATAAGCATTATCCAACATCCACTCATTTGGCACAAAATATATTTCTTCTTTCACAGGCCATTAAGTGAATAGTAAACTTTTATTATGTTAAAAATGCACATTTTAGAGATTTGCAAAGGCCCAAAACGGATTGTAGCCTAAACTATGTCTTATCTCTTAGGGGGAGATTCAATGCAGGGTCATTTGTTTTTGCTCGCATTACTATGCAAGGTAAAATGAGTGAGGATTTCCCGCTGGATAACCTCCATTGTATTAGCACGCTACAGTAATTGATTTATGGACAATAGACATAACATAATTAATAAGGATACAAAGCACAGTATCCCAAGACACATTCAGGGCGATTCAATTCTGCCGATGGGCACAATGTGAGTTCTGCAAAGAACATTGCCACCATCAACATTGACAAATTTATGTTGCCTGCCATAGAGATGCACAGGAAAATCGGCGATGCTGGGCTACCATAATATACGGCAGTGTGCGCATATGCACAACACGACTCAACATCGCGCAGCCTTATTGTGTCCTGCCATGAAGAAGGCCTTAAAGATGTCGAATATGTGGGGATTGAGCATATTAGAATTTCGTAACAAGGTTGTCATAGGCAGAAAAAAAATGTACTCTTGAAGTTTTCTACATACATCAGGTCAACACTTAATATGCAGTTTATTTAAATAAGGTATAGCGATCAATTACATTTAGACGTAATCATTTGGATTCATATTTGCTGGATTATGCGATTATCCCCTGTTGTGGAAATGCTAGACCCAGTTAATGTTCTTTGAGATATGTATTGAAATATGGGCTGAAAGCAATGTTCTCTATTTGGAAGAAGATGACTAGTTAGGATAGGACATAGGGCCTGATTCAGACCCACTCGCAAGCGGCTGTCCGCTCGCAAGTGGGTCGATGTTGTGCACTGCGCATGCGCACGACGGCGGGAGCTCCGTCGTGCGCATGCGCCAGACGCGACGAGCGAAGGACTTTCCTTCGCTCGTTGTGTCTGATCAAAGGGGGCGTGCTGTCGATGTTGATGTTGCCGGGGGCGTGCCTCCCAGACGGGGGCGTTCCCAAGGGAACGCCTACCGTCAGAAGCCGGCCCACTGACATCACTAGTGATGTCAGTGGGAGTGATTTTGGCTCTGATAGAGCCAAAATCACTCCGGGCCTTGCGGTTGAAAAACTCAACCGCAGGCTCCGGCTCGCAGTGGTGATGGTCGCGATGGTCAAGACCATCGCGGCCATCAAACTGCACGCTCGTATAGGCTGTGGGTGGTGACCCACAGCTATACGAGCGTCCAGGAGGACGCTCCATAATTATGGAGGGCGGCCCTCATTCAGAGCGTGCACTATGCTCAGAGCGTACGGCTCTGAATGAGGGCCATAGTTAGGATATAGATGACATAGTTAGGATATATTCTGGACTTATATTCTATATATGTTCTGGTGCTTAATATTTTCTCATAGTAAATAACTTACCGGATGCAGTGCAACATTTCTGGCTAAGCCTATTACTATATTTTATAGGGGTTTTGGACTATAGATAGACAGTAAGAAGGTTGACAATGCCGACCTTTAGTGTGTTAACCTTTTGTCCCTGTCGACCTTTTGTCCCAGTCGACCTATTGACTAACATCTGCTGTCTATCTAGACACTGTTGACCATTTTACTGTCTATCTGTTAATCCACACCCATTTTATAGCAATTATGTCTCTCATAATTGATTAGATAATATGTGGATTTAGCTTAATTACTACAATTTAATGTTAATTAGAGTATCATGCATTTGTTAGTATTAACTGTGGATTTATGATATATAGGGTCGCCATATCATCCTTTTAATTCGGGACACATATCAATAATACAGATTCTGTAGCTTTGTGACTTCAAGTCTCCATTATTTCACCTGGCTTTAATCAGCCATCGAGTCTGTGTAATTCACGAATACTCGAATGAAAGGGATGATATCGCAAATATATAGGCTTGCGATATGAGAATATATATGAAAATAGTGAAATTGACCTATCTAGCGACTTAATATTAGCAATCAATTAAATGTGCAAGTTTGCCAACTTTTAAAGTGACTTAGTGAACACGTGACCATACCAATAAAAAAAATAAAAGATAATTATCTATAGAGGTAAAGTGCTAGTGTATATAGGTGTGCAAAGATATAATGAGATTAGATATGTATGTCTCTTAGAGAAAAGTGCTGATGTGCCATAAATATCATACTGTGCAGAATTCAATGTAATCACAAAAAAAATCTCATAAAAACAAATATATGTACTAAAAGTTCTAAAAACATATAGAAATTTTATTTTCACAAATCGACAAGATATATATTAAAATACCACCTCCAACACAGGGATGGGTAATTAAACTTGCACATAAAAAAAGGGACAATGGAATCACAGTATAAAACCAAATAATGAATGAATAAAAGGTCAGTTTATCTGAGATAAAAGAGTAGATTTCTATAGTTCATGCAGCAAGAATCAAGAGCCCCCAACGCGTTTCGTCCAGCTGGGACTTAATCAAGGGGTAGCTCTTGAGATATATATATACAGTGTGTATATATATATATATATATATATATAGATGTGTATATATATATAAAAGCTTACCATGCTATCCCTTGAAACCAGGACAAATGAATTACACAGGTTCTGGTTTTAAACCTGTGTAATTTGTGAGTATCCAGGTTTAAAGAGATAGCATGGTAAGCCTATATATATATATATATATATATATATATACACATACATAAACACATAAAAAATTCCTAAGTGCGCTATGTGCAATCAAATTAAAACAGTTTGAGTTAGCAAATTATCCTGGAAGCTTGAGACTGGTTCACATCTGTTTGCTGTCACAGTAAGGGAATACCCAGGTCCTTAGCGGCTTTTGATTGATTTTGAGGAGCTTCGGACAGTTACTGCTGACTCACTAAATGTTACTGCTGACTCACTAAATGTTGTAAATCTATTTCATACCTACCCTGATGAAGTCAAAAGACGAAACGCATAGGGTTTACCAGTTACAGTTCCATTGACCAGTTGTGTGAAGATTCCCTCCCTATTGAGCTCACACCTGTTTAGAGGGCCCCTCATGGTCTAATGTCATACAGTTTAAAAGAAGAATACCCAATATAAACATTTAGAGGAAGGACATTCAAGCAACCTGCTAACTCAAACTGTTTTAATTTGATTGCACATAGCGCGCTTAGGAATTTTTTATGAGTTTATGTTGTATTGGTTCCTTCTAACAGAGGTTCCTCCTGTAGTGCTGCTTATCTTCTAATCGCGAAATTTAAGTATTTTTTTAAATTTTATATACATATATATATATATATATATATATACAGTATATATAGATATATATATATACATTGGCTTGCAATATCATCCCTTTAATTGGGGACATGTGAATCTGTGTAATTTATGTGTCCCAAATTAAAGGGAAGCTATTGCAAACCTAGCCACAGGACCTGTGTAATTCATGAGCATCCTGGTTTAAAGGGATAGTATGGTAGATATATATATATATATATATATATATATATATATACTAATTTTATTTTCACTATTAATGTTTATTTACTGTAGGTAATAGAGTTAAACTTTTTTTGTATACTTCTGTACATTAGATGCTAATGATCAAGTATGCATTCTTTGCTTTAATGGTAATTTACGGGTATAGTTACTAAGCAGTAGATTTTTAAAATCCTATACTTTTGCAGATTTTGCCTGCCAGATTTAAAAGGGTAATAATATTGCAAACAAGCCTGATTTCGTATTTACTGTGATTGTCTTTTTAAATATGACGGTCAAAATCAACAAAAATTGTGGGTTTTGAAAATCCATTGTTTAGTAAATATACCCCTTAAATTTGTATCTTAAGGTGGGTACACACCTGACAGATATATCTGCAGATTGAGTGATCTGCAGATATACTGTATCTGCAGATGATGGTCGTTCATACACACTGAACAGCCATCATCTGCTTGTGCCCTCGGGTCCCGGCGACCGGTGGGTGGGTCGGGGGCATGTCCCGCCCCCCTCTTCGCGGCTGCCGCTGTGTGCGTACGGCCGGTCGGCACCTGCCGATGGACAGATGTGACTGCAGACATACCTGTCCATCGGCTGTGCAGCACAGCCAATGCGATATGTCGGTGAACGACAATGTTTACCGACATATCGCGGGTACACACTGGCCGACGTGCAGCAGATATATTGGCGGATCAATTGATCGCCCAATGTATCTGTCAGTGTGTACCCAGCATTAATTCTGTGCTATGGAGATAATGGATCTAAATTACTATGTCAACTTAAGAGATAATGGCACAAGTAGACTAATGATACAGCTGCAGAATTCAGAACTATGACTGAAGATTTTAAAACCTGCTGAATTATTCAAACCAGTTTCACCACTGATGACTGTGCTGTTAAGCTACACCTCTGAAGGAATCTCATACAGTGGCCTATTTATTAACCTAATTTCCCCTGAAAATCAGATTTATGTAGCTAGTCTATTTAACAAAGCCTGTATGCAGAAGATATCAGAGATATCTCCTTCTGTAGACAAACTAATGCTGCAGACAACAGTACCCATTGTTTTTAAATGGTGATTGCGGTTTGACCCAATTAGCTTGGAGTGTGGCAGTCGTCATGGGAAACTCTCCATGCCTACCGGTAAAATTTTATTTCTAGTAGTCAGTATGATGGCTACCACAATGAGCTGAGGCCTGCAGAGTTTTGCAGATGGCATACATGATATTGGGACACACACACACACCAAACCTTGTGAACACTTTTCCCCAGGTGCAAAAACTTTATTGTGCATAGTTAAATATACAGAATGATACTTGGTGCCAAGACTAATGTACCAAACAGTGACATAACTAATATGCAGAGCTGCAAGACCCAAGGGCATCAAAAGCCGCAGCGAGCCCGGGGAAGGGGCGTGGTCTAATCATGGGAGACATGGCCATGCCCCCTTAGGCTTTAACAATAATTTTTATAAATATATTTTTTGCAGCACTGTGTAGCGGCGTTGCATGTCGGGGAAGGGGCGCTTTGAGCCCCTCAACTCAGCGCAAAGCCTGGGGGGGGCGCGATCAGTGTGATTGCTCACCCCTACAGGCATAGGAGACTGCTGCGGAAGCTGTTCAGCAGCCGCGAGTTGTCTCCCACTGCAACCCAGCACACAGCAACGTGTGCTGGGCTGCTGTAAAACAAGAGCGAGGGGGGGGCGATGCTGGACCCGGGCCCTCGCCAGGCACCTCTAGCAAATTAGTACCCGCTCCCCCCCCTCTCTGTGACCCTGGCAGGACCATATCTAGTCGCAAAACTATCGTACAGAGGAGTCATATGTGGGGCCAAACAGAGCTGGCCCTAATCATTTGGTGCGCTAGGCAAGATTGTGGCTGGTGCTCCCAAGCAGATAATCCCACCACCAAGCTTAATGTTGCATTCAATCTGAAAATTTGCACTCCAATTAATTCCTTAGTACCGTATATACTCGAGTATAAACCGAGTTTTTCAGCACATTTTTTGTGCTGAAAAAGCACCCCCTCGGCTTATACTCGAGTCATGCCCGCATGGTACGCTGCTGAGTAGCGTACCATGCGGGCCGCGGTGCAGACTGTGTCACTGTGACACAGCTGCACCGCGTGTGTAGCGCTGACCGGACGGAGTTCGGTCAGCACTACACACTGCTAAACACACAGCCGCCGGAGCCGGCAGCTATGTGTTTAGTGTAATCAGCAGCCGCTGAGAGTCTGTCAGACTCTCAGCGGCTACTGTTGCTCCCACTGCGGGAGCCATCTTCCGGCTCCCGCAGTGGGTAATGGGAGAGACGTCGTCATGACGACGTCTCTCCCATTATGCAAAGCGGTGGAGGAGCCTGTAGCAGCGTCGGGACCAGGAGCGGGGTTACAGGTGCTTTTTTTTTTTACATTTCTTTCTACTGGGGGGGCTACTACCGGGGGGTACTACCAGGGGGGGATATCGCTACTGGGGGCACTACCAGAGGGGGGGGATTAATAATGGGGGAACTACCAGGGTGGGGATGTTGCTACTGGGGGCACTACCAGGGGGGGTTAATACTGGGGGCACTACCAGGGGGGGATATTGCTACTGGGGGCACTACCAGGGGGGGGATTAATATTGGGGGCACTACCAGGGGGGATGTTGCTACTGGGGGCACTACCAGGGGGGGGATTAATACTGGGGGCACTACCAGGGGGGGATATTGCTACTGGGGGCACTACCAGGGGGGGGATTAATACTGGGGGCACTACCAGGGGGGGATATTGCTACTGGGGGCACTACCAGGGGGGGTATTACTACTGGGGGCACTACCAGGGGGGGATATTACTACTGGGGGCACTACCAGGGGGGGATTACTACTGGGGGCACTACTAGGGGGGGATTACTACTGGGGACAGTACCAGAGGGGGGATTACTACCAGTAGCTGCTGCATTTCCCACCCTAGACTTATACTCGAGTCAATAAGTTTTCCCAGTTTTTTGTGGTAAAATTAGGTACCTCGGCTTATATTCGGGTCGACTTATACTCGAGTATATACGGTATTTCCTTTCAAACCTAACCAATTTGAATATAAATTAATTTATTGTAGATTAATACTACTGTTCTCTCCTCACAGTATGCCAGGCTCTCCTCTCACAGCACCCTTCTCCTCACTGCAAAGTCCCCCTCACCCAGCACCCCTCTCTCAGCACAGCACCCCACTTCCTTCACTGCACAGCACCCCTTTCCCAGCACAGCACCCATCACTCAGCACAACACCGCTCTCCCCTCACTTCACAGCACTCCCATCAAGCACCTCTCTCCCCTCACTGCACAGCATCCATCACACAGCACATCACCTCTCATCCGCCACTCTTCTCCTAGCACTGCACATATCACCCTGCACCCCTTATTGAGAAACCCTCTTCCAACACAGCACCCTTCATCCAGCACCCCTGTCCCAGCACAGTACTTATCATGCCTCACACAGCATCCGTCTTCCAGGACAGCACCCTTCACAACTCACACAGCACAGGACCCCTCATCGAGCATTCTCCCCCAGCACAGCACACATCACCAAGCACAGCACCCTTCATCAGCACCCCTTTCACAGCACAGCACCCATCACCTAAAAAACAAAGGACAGTCGCAAAGATTGAAAGTTACACTAAATATACTCAAGCCAACAGATTAAATTAATAACATTTATTAATAATAGAAGTTAAAATATTACAAAGGACCACAAATGTGATCTAGACAATTAAACCATAGAATAATAAGGTTAATTAACCCATACAAATATACATGTGCCTGCATATAAACATTTGAAAGGTCCTCATCAAAGAGTAGGGCTCAAAAGTATAAATTCTCTCCAAAGGGAAAAATGAATATACAATTTGTGTTGGAATAAATTGAGCAAAGTGGACGAATGATTCTTGTGGAAACAAAATGACCTTTGGACTCTAGCCCTTTGTAGCAGTGAATAAAGTAGAGATGAGGTGACTATACCCGTATGATGTTGCACTCCACCCGGCCAGCGGGGAGCGACTCAGTAAAACTGTAACATTGGGATCTGTCCCTTGGAGTTTGTGGATCTTACTTATCGGAAACATGTTTTAAAGAGGCAAATACCCTGACGGCAGCTTATTCTGTTTCAATGATTACAGTTTTACTGAGTCACTCCCCGCTGGCCGGGTGGAGCGCAACATCATACGGGTATAGTCACCTCATCTCTACTTTATTCACTGCTACAAAGGACTAGAGTCCAAAGGTCATTTTATTTCCACAAGAATCATTCGTCCACTTTGCTCAATTTATTCCAACACAAATTGTATATTCATTTTTCCCTTTGGAGAGAATTTATACTTTTGAGCCCTACTCTTTGATGAGGACCTTTTAAATGTTTATATGCAGGCACATGTATATTTGTATGGGTTAATTAACCTTATTATTCTATGGTTTAATTGCGTAGATCACATTTGTGGTCTTTTGTAATATTTTAATTTCTATTATTAATAAATGTTATTAATTTAATCTGTTGGCTTGAGTATATTTAGTGCAACCTTCAATCTTTGCGACTGTCCTTTGTTTTTTATCTCAATTTCGTTACGAGGCTACCTCAATCAGTCGCTTACAGATTGTAAAGGTTCTCAAACTCACAAGCGCCTGGGTTCTATTATCCTACTTGTCAGCACCCATCACCTGGCTGGCTGGCTCTACACTGCGTCCGGTCCCGTGGGTCAACCCAGAGCTGTGCTTTGTAGAGTGGCTGGCACTGGCAGGCTGCAGGGAGAGGAGTCAGTGCAAGCGCTCTGTCTGCTGGACCCCGCAAAGGCCCATGACCTCCTCCAGCGGTAATTTTTGTTGTTACCCACTGCTCCACTGACTATCTCTGATCCCCTGCCTGTTTGAGCTGCCTGATCAGAGCTGAGAGCTCCGTCGCGGTAGCCGCCAGTAAGGTAGCCGTGCCTGCCAGAGGAGTCTCCCAGCCGCCTGCATCCAGCAGGTCCCTGTGGCGTGCCGCAAACATTCACTGGCTCTAGGCATGCTCCTAGGCATTCCAAATCGCCTAGGCATTTGCCAAGTTTGCCTCTGCCTAGGGCCGACTCTGGTGTACTTACCTGCTGCCTTGACCTTTCCTGCTTTCTATATTTTTAAGTGTGGATTCTGTCCACTGCTACCAGGTCCACCTCACAGGTTTTCAGCATTGTGGTCCTTCTTTGCACCTAGCAGTAGATTTACTAAAGATTCTGAAAAGGACAAGTGGAGGTGTTCTCCAAAGCAACCAATCAGATTTTAGCCATCATTTTCTAGCATGTATTAGATTAATCATAGCTATAATCTGATTGGCTGCTACAGGCCATACCTCTACTTCTTTTTAGACACTTTAATAATTCTACCCTAAAGCTGGGTACACACTTAGCGATATTTTAACAATTTGGCCGATTCCAATGTATTGGAACGACAAATCGTCAAGAGTTTACCCACTATGTCGGGCGGTGCATGCTCCAGTGGGGTTGTCAACCGCATCGTCGGTTCAGCCCTACATAACGCTCAACCTGATGATGCGTCTGATGACCCCATGCAGCGGGATGTGGCAGCGAGCCATGAGGACCATGTTTGCAGCTGATAATTCTTGCAAAATCATTGAGTTTGCTGCTGAGTTCACTGTTAAAATCTGTATGTTCTACATATTTCTACCATATTGTTATTAAAATGATCTTCCTCTATTTTTCAGTATAGTGCAGTGGACACAAACCCCCTGTCTGTGTATGTAATGCAACATGTATGGAACAGAGTCGTACAGGTGAGAATTAAATGTTCAAAACATTTTTATGCATTTCAAAGTGTATTCATATTTATATTTGTATAGATTCATAACTCCACAAAAACTGTAATCTACCCTTCTTAGCAGTAAAATATTTTAGATCTACTGTATAAAGCAAACAGAAAATAGGAGTATCAGGACTCTGTGTTATGAAAAAATAAAGTGTCTGTTAAAGATTTTGGGCTCTATTTATTAACATTATTTTGACTAAAATAAAGTGAAAAAGGGTGTTTTCACACCCTTTTCACATTATTTTAGTATCACCTGTAGTTATTACAGGGCAATTGGAGTAGAATTCGTAAAATTCTACTCCAACCCTTAAGTATCACTTATTATTAGTAAAGCAGATCGCATTTCCCATAACTGTAATGGGAAATGTGATCTAACCAGGGTTACTAAAAATAAAATGTGAAAAAATATCGTGGAAAGCCCTGTGATAATAACACCACCTGGAGGTGGCGTTATCCAGCATCTCCCCCGTTTACCGGACTCCTACTCTGCTCCAATGGGGAGAGCAGAGCCGGGAGTCGGTCCCAGTAATCAACTGTGTGGTCTAAACAGACCGCAAGCTGATCAATGTAAAAAAAAGAAAAAAAAATAGTAAAAAAAAAAAAATTACTTACCTGACTCCAGGGACCGGTGATCGGGCCTCCGGTGATGACTCCCCTACGGTCAGAAGGTCTCCCATAGTGTACTGCTGCCCGGTCATCAGGTGATCGGGTCCCAGTACAGTATGGAAGATCACCTGACCGGAGGCATGGAGAACATCACTGGAGGCCCGGATCATGCAGGTAAGTGTAATTAAGGGAGAGGGGTCGCGGGGGGGGAGGAGGGGGGGTCACGGGGGGTCCGTGGTCGTGGGGGCGGGGCTTAGCACCGGGGGCAGGGCTTAGCGCCGGGGGGGGTAGCAGCGGGAACCGGCACTTGGTCACGGTGTTTTTTGTGAAAATACCGTGATAAGGCTCCGAAGGGGAATCGCAGGGACAGAGCTTTATCACAAGCTCTGTCCCTGCAAGGGATTTGTAGTAAATCCCTGTGATATTGCCTGAATTCGCATTGCGAATTCAGTCGTTAATATCACACTACAATCTGCATTCATTATGCGGATTGTAGTAAATAGAGCCCTTTGAGTGTAAAAAGGAACTGGCCTCAGAAACCCAGGTCATGGCATGTTCAATACAGAGAATATTGTGCCTCATGCATACCTTCCAACAATTGGATGGACTTCCTAAATCAGAACAATGCATGCGCTGAAGGTGTAGCCTCAGTGACATGGCGGGTGTGGGTGGGCGTAGACTTATGGCAGTTGGGCTGCCCTCAGGTATCTCCACCCCGCATAGAAGAGCAGTGGTGATCAAATGCTCTCCCAATCTTCTACTCATCCAGGGGACACTGTGGACTTGCTTATTGACTTCTTACCGCAGAAATCCCTGGAGAGGGATCTGAAGGATCGGTCACCTTCCCTCCGCGGCTTGCGCATGAGCTGTCCTATGCTGTGCATGCGCAATAGGACTCCCAGGTCATAAACCTGGAAGTACTCTCATTGCAAGGGACAGCTCCTGATGACATGGAGAGGGCTAGGTGACTGTGACAAAATTAAGTGGACACTTGTGGCCAGTGTCCGCCTACTTATTGGTCAGGCAACTAGTTGCCTGGTTGTAACAATATCTTTCTGATGTATGGCCAGCATTACTCTGGTCTCCAAGACTTCTTCTATGCTGCTCTCCACCTATGGAACCCTGCATATCCTGACAAGACCCTCCCCAAAATCCACTTTTTGAAAACTCCCTCAAAACCCACCTCTTCACTCTTGCTTACCCTAATCCTTCCTATACTACTCCTGACTACTGTCCCTACTTCGTTCCCCTGCCATGTCCGCTTGTGTCGAATTTGCCTGCACCTCCTTCAAGACTGTGAGCTCTCATGTGAAGGGCCCTTTCCCTTTCTACCTTTCCTTTTCATGTCTGCACTCTCTTTGTCTGCCTTGTATGTACCTGGTATGTTCTATGCTCTATTTTAATTCATGTTGTGCTGTTATGTTCTATGCTGTATTTTCTTTGAGTGCTATGCTGTTATGTTCCATGCTGTGTTTTTATTTGTTTGAGTTTTATGTTTTTCTGTTCAACTCATAGGTATGTAATTCATACTTGAATTTGTGCTGTTAGTCTTTGCGCCAGTATGACTCATACTTCTATTTCAACAATGTTATTATGACTAATTTACATTCATGTTATGTGAATGTTGACTGTCCAGTGCAGCAGAATGTGTGGAACCTTACAAAAAAAAACAATGATTATGATGGTGATCCTTAGATTCCACCATTTGTTATGTACTGTACTTACAGTAGAAGGCTTTGAACAGCTGCCCAGTATCTTGGAAATTCTATTTAAAATATGTGCAGTAATACTCCATTATATGTGATAAACTTTCTCCAACTAAGGGGCCTATGTATCAAAGACTGGAGAGAGATAAAATTGTGAGCGATAAAGCACTAACCAAACAGCTTCTAACTTACATTTTTGCAAGCTGTGTTTGAAAAATGATAGTTCGGAGCTGATTCGTTAATACTTTTTCTCTCACAATTCTATCACTCATCAAGCTTTGATACATAAATATTTATTCTTTAAATATATTCAGCTGTTATCCTTTATTTATAGAGCAACAACATATCGGACCAAATGTAATAGGTTGAGAGTTTAGAAAAATATGAGATATGGTAAGAACTTACCTTTGATATCTGTATTTCTACGAAGTCCATAGGGTTCCACAGGATACCTTGGGGGGTATAGGTGATGATGTCAGGCATCGGGCACCATAGAGTTAAGTTTTCAGCCTCCCAGGATGCACTAGGGTCCCCCTCCTATACCCCGCCCCTGAGCCAAGGCATCTCAGTTACGTACCAAGCCATAGACTGGAGGAGGAGAAGGAAGAGACTGAAGAAAGATCTGGACACACACAAGAATCACATTCTCACCAGAGGGAGACGGAGAAAAACGGTGACCAGAGTAAAGCCCATCTGCAGCACAGGTGCAACAGGGCGGGAGTCCTGTGGAACCCTATGGACTTCGTAGAAATAGAGATTACAAAGGTAAGTTCTTACCATATCTCATATTTTCTACATCAGGGTTCATAGGGTATCCACAGGATACCTTGGGGATGTCCCAAAGCAGTATCCTTTAAGGGTGGGGACGCTCCTGTGCTGAAAGGAGAATCCGACGCCCGAAGGAAGCATCCTGAGAGGCAAAGGTGTCAAACGCGTAATACCTCACAAAGGTATGGACAGAGGACCACGTGGCAGCCTTGCAGATCTGGACTGCAGATGCACCATGTCGAGCTGCCCACGAAGGACCCACAGATCTAGTGGAATATGCCCTCACAGAAGAAGGAACCGGAAGGCCTTCATGAAGATAAGCTTCTGAAATAGCCATACGAATCCAACCTGCCAAAGTTTGCTTTAAAGCAGGCCAACCCTTTTTACGGAAGCCATAAAGGACAAACAAGGCGTCCGACTTCCTAAAAGAAGAAGTGCGGTCAACATAAATCCTTAAGGCCCGCACAACGTCCAAAGTGGCCTCACCCACTGAAAGATCAGGTGAGTTAAAAGCCGGCACAACGATTTCCTCGTTGATGTGGAAACTTGAAACAACTTTGGGAAGGAATCCAGGACGAGTGCGCAGCACCACCCTGTTCCTATGAAAAATCAGAAAGGGGGGTCTACAGGAGAGAGCCCCTAAGTCAGAAACACATCTGGCCGAAGCAATGGCCAGAAGGAATATTGTTTTAGCTATCAGCCATTTAAGGTCCACTGAGCCCAGTGGTTCAAACGGCGGTCCCTGGAGAGCTCTCAGGACCACAGCTAAATCCCAAGGCCCCACCGGTGGAACAAAAGGTGGCTGAATGCGAAGAACACCTTGCATAAAGGTGCGCACATCAGGGAGCGCAGCAATCCTACGATGGAACCAGACTGACAGGGCAGACACCTGCACCTTCAGAGAAGCAAGGCGAAGCCCATGGTCTAGCCCTGCCTGTAGGAAAGCCAACACTCTAGACAGACGGAATTCCCTAGGGGCATAACCTCTCGGTCGACAAAACTGGAAGAACGTATGCCACACACGATGGTATATCCTTGCAGAGGATGGTTTCCGAGCTCTTAGCATGGTTTGCACCACAGAGCTGGAAAACCCCCTGGACCTTATCATGGCCGTCTCAACAGCCACGCCATCAAAGACAGCCAAGCCAGGTCTGGGTGCAGACAAGGACCCTGTGATAGCAGGTCCGATCGTAGCGGCAACCGCAGAGGAATGTCCACGGACAAACTCTGAAGGTCTGAGAACCAGTTCCGCCTGGGCCACTCGGGAGCGATCAGCAGGAGCATACCCTATTCCTGTTTGAATTTCCGGATTATCCGCGGAAGAAGGGAAAACGGAGGAAATAGATAAACAAACCGGAATGTCCACTGGACAGACAGAGGATCCACCAGAGACGCCTTTTCGTCTCTTGTTCGAGAACCGTATACCGGCAACTTGTTGTTGTGCCGTGACGCCATGAGGTCTATCTCTGGAAGACCCCACCTGTCCACCAGAAGTTGAAAGACATCCTGGTGCAGAGACCACTCCCCCGGATGTACGTCCTGGCGACTGTGAAAATCCCCATCCCAGTTGAGGACTCCCGGGATGAATACTGCTGATATAGCCGGAAGATTGCTCTCTGCCCAGACCAGGATGCGGGACACCTCTACGAGTGCCGCCTGACTTTGGGTTCCTCCTTTTCGATTTATGTAGGCCACGGTGGTGGCATTGTCCGACTGGACCTGCACGGGGTGACCTTGGAGAACCTGATGTGCCTGCTGGAGAGCATTTAAAACTGCACGGAGTTCCAAGATGTTTATTGGAAGCTCCTTTTCTGCCTGAGTCCACCTGCCCTGGAATAAGTGTGGACCCGTGACAGCTCCCCAGCCCCGAAGACTGGCATCCGTTGTTAACAGGACCCAGTTCGCCACCCAAAATGGACGACCCTTGTTGAGGTGGGTCGTCTGCAACCACCAGGCTAGAGACAGGCGAACCTTCGGAGTGAGCACCATCGTCTGGGACTTTAGACTCTGAGGCAGTCCATTCCATTTGGACAGGATCAATTGCTGCAGAGGTCTGGAGTGAAACTGGGCATATTCCACCATGTCGAATACTGACAGCATGGAGCCCAGCAACCTCATCACCGAGTGCAGAGACACTTGGCGACACTGTAGACAACTGCGCACCCTCAACTGCAAGGCAGAGATCTTTTCCCCCGTCACAAAGATCCGTTGCTGTCTGGAGTCCAACAAGGCTCCGAGGTGCAGAATCCTCTGAGACGGGATCAGGGTGGACTTTTGCCAGTTTATCAACCAGCCGTGACATTGCAGTACTGCAATCGTCAGGTCCAAATGGCGTAGAAGGAGCTCTGGAGATCCTGCCACCAACAGAAGGTCGTCCAGATATGGCAACATGCGGACTCCCTGCATCCGCAGGTAAGCCGCCTTGACCTTGGTGAACACTCGTGGTGCTGTCACCAGGCCAAAAGGTAACGCCCGGAACTGGAAGTGATCATTGCGGATTGCAAACCTGAGGAACTGCTGATGGCGCAAAAGAATAGGGACATGCAGGTAAGCGTCCTGTATGTCCAAAGACACCATGTAATCCCCAGGTTCCAGTGCCAGAATGATGGACCGTAGAGTCTCCATCTGAAACCGAGGCACCCTCAAGGACTTGTTGAGGGCCTTGAGGTTGAGTATAGGACGGTACGACCCATTGGGTTTCTGCACCAAAAATAGATTGGAATAGAAACCCTGGCCCCTCTGGGAGAATGGAACAGGCACTATAACTCCAGCCTGGAGCATAGTGTGCAAAACCTTTCGCAGTTCCAAGGCTTTGTTCCGGTCTGATGGAAGGCCCGTGGTGAAGAACCGGGATGGGGGCCTGTGCCAAAAGGAGAGGGCATACCCGTGAGAAACCACCTCGTGAACCCAATTGTCTGTCGTGATTATCGACCAACACTGGGCGAACTGCAGCAGGCGGTCTCCCACTTTGGGATCCCCCAAAGGGAGGCCCGGACCTTCAGGCCGCAGGTTTGTCATCTGACTTAGGGGCCGGACGTCTGGTACTCCAGGCCTGTTTCCTGGGCTTAGCCATTATCTTAGGCCCAGCCTGTCGGGGAAAAGACTGTGCTTTAGGCCTACCCTGGGCCCTGTAAGGCTGAAAGGACGACGTACCCGAACTTGAAGGGACCGCAGCAGACAGGAGATATGCAGATTTGGCTGCTGCCAGCGTAGCTACAATTTTGTCCAGATCCGGACCAAATAGGACTTCTCCATTAAAAGGCAAAGCTTCTAAACCCTTTTTGGAATCAGCGTCCGCTTTCCAAGATCGCAACCATAAGGTGCGATGAGCAGCAAGAGCTGCAGAAGAAATCCTAGAGCTGAGGATACTGATATCCAAGGCCGCTTCATTTATGTAAGTGGCCGAATCCCGGAGATTTCCCACCAACTCGGCCTGTTCAGCCGAACAGTCAGAGTCCAAAGACGCCTCCAAACTATCCGCCCAGCGCTCCATAGCTCTGGCTACCCAACACACGGCCATAGCCGGTCTGGACGCCCCCCCGCAAGGGAATAAATGGACTTAAGGCAGATTTCCACCTTGCGGTCCGTAGCATCCTTCAAGGAGGACATGGAAGGCATGGGCAAAGTGGCACTTCGGACTAGACGTGTCACGTGAGAATCCACCTGTGAATGGGATTCCCACTTAGGAAAATAATTGTCAGCAAACGGATAAGCCACGGCTAAACGCCTTTGAGGCTGATACCGTTTTCTGGGATGTTTCCACGCCTCCTCTAAATGGTCTACTAACTGACCCGAAAGAGGAAACACTGTGGCGTCACCCTTAATATCCTTGAAAAAGGCATATTTGGACTTGGACACCGGAGGATCATCATCCTCAATGACTAAAGCCGTGCGGACTGCCCAAATAAGGCCAGGAATATAAACTTTGGACTTAGCGTCCGACTCTTTAGTACGGAGAGGTTCTTGGTCAGATAGATCCAGAATCTCCCCATCATTGGACGTCACTTCGTCATCCTCATAAGGAGCAGACAGAGACGCCACAGGCCGCTTGTGCGGCCACAACACAGACTCCCCTTGTAACACTTACGAGAAATGCTGTACTGAATTTGTCAGTGAATTAACCCACGCAGGCTCCTGGGAAACCTGGGGAGGGGAAATAGGGAGACTGTGGGGTACCATCGGTTGTCTCGGGAACCCCTGCATGGGTGACGATACCACTGACTGCTGGGATAATCCCATCTGGGAAAACGCAGGTGGCGGAGCTAACTGGCCCACTAGGGTTGTAAGCGCCTTAGCGAAACAAACACAGGGAGGTTCCTGTACCGGAGCCGTGACAGTAATTGGCCGCGCCAATAAATATCACTGCCGACATAACCCCTCCGCGTTACCCTCCCCCTCCGCTATTGGTACATTGCACTTAGGGCCTGATTCAGACCCGCTCGCGAGCGCTGAGCGCTCGCAAGCGGGTCGATGGTGCCCTAGTGTGCATGCGCACAACGGATGCTGCTCCGTCGTGCGCATGCGCGAGACCCGGCTAGCGACGGGGAAGCCGTCGCTCCAGGTCTCGCACCAAAGGAGGCGTGCTGTCGATGTTGATTGACAGCACGCCCCCTTTGGTGGGCGTGCCCGGGGCGTGGCTGCCAGACGGAGGTGTTCCCATGGGAGCACCTACCGTCTGGGTCCGGCCCCACTGACATCACTAGTGATGTCAGTGGGAGTGATTTTGGCTCTGATAGAAAGTGAAAGTACAGGCAGCAGACGCTAGAAGAAGTCACATACAATGCAGAAGAAATCAATCCCTGCACTATCAGCGCTGTTTCTCAACTACACAGACACAGAGTCTGGTAGGACACAGCGCTGCATACACAGACCTGCAGTCAACGGAGAAGTGTGCCGGGGGACCCAGACCGCGATGCCACCGATCAGCAGCTCCAGCAGCGTTCACCATGCAAAGATGGCCACCGAGGAGCAGAGAGGAGGTCGGTCTGGGGGAGAAGCGCTGCCACAGGGCCAATCAGCAGCGCAGAGAGGGCTGTGTGCAGCGGGGGAGGCGCCGGCTGTATACAGGGAAGGCGCGCTCCCCTGGCATGCAATTAACCCCTGGGACGCCACAGTGCTTGCTGCTCAGCTGCGGTCCGCTGTCCCAGGGGGGTAGTGGAAGCGCAGGTTAGTACCTGGCTCCATGCTGCAGCCAGTCCCCAGGGAGCCCCCTGCCTGGAGACTGTGGACCATGTGCTCAGCAGGGACCCCCGCTGCTTACCTGCTCCCCTTGGATCCGGCCATGGTCCGAAGCATCTGGGGTCACCGCTAGCCGTGACCCCAGATACTTACCAACATTCCCGGATCAGTACCGGCGTTCTGGTACTGGTGGGGTGTATGGGAGACGGCATGGACGTCAGCAGTGACTGTCCATGCTGTACTCCCAGATCTGCAGCCACAGCTGCCTTGAAGAAAACTTCAGGGGTTATTCTTAGCCCCCCTCTAAACATGTGCTCCGACTCCGAGCCGGGCACCAACGAAACTGGGATGCCTTGGCCCGGGGGCGGGGTATAGGAGGGGGACCCTAGTGCATCCTGGGAGGCTGAAAACTTAACTCTATGGTGCCCGATGCCTGACGTCATCACCTATACCCCCCAAGGTATCCTGTGTATACCCTATGCACCCTGATGTAGAAATGTGAGAGTTTAGCAGTAAATCTCTCACACTAATACACTGATCAAGTTGTATTTTCAAAACAGGAAACATCTGGATGAGAGTTTAAATCTTGAGAGATCTTTGAGTCTGAAAAACATGCAAGTTTACATGTTCTGTGACTTTATTACATTGGCTGAGTTTAAAAGTGTGAGAGTTTTATCTCACTTTTTCTAAACTCTCACCCTATTACATTTGTCCCATTGTGTTGCACTGTTCATTGAGGGTACTGTAACACTTTCAAATGACATACAATTACATGAAACAGAAGCTAAAGATGGCTTTGGCCAAATGCAGAGTTGCCTACCTTTAAAGATCTCTTCCCGGGAGAAGCCCGGGTAAGAGAAGCAGGAGGGAGGCAATGGGGGTGGGGCCTGATGATTCACGTCATTATGCCCCGCCCCTCGTGGCAAAATTCCCGCGATTGGCTAGAATTTGCATAGGGGGCAGGGCCAAATGATGTGATTCATGTAGAATCATGTTTTAAGCCCCGCCCCCTACACGGAGACCCGCGATCGCAGCGGGTGTTCTCCTCATTCTGCCCACTTCACTAGGAAGTGGGCAGAATGTGGGAGAAATGCCTACCCTTCCGGGGGTGCGGGGGGTTACCCGAAAAATCGGGAGCCTCCCGCGAAAACCGGGAGGGTAGGCATGTATGGCCAAATGTGCTTACAATGTAAGGTACTTACGCTAGCTGAATAACAGTTGTAGATATTGGTAGTGCTGGGCATACACGGCCAGATAAAATGCCTGTCAGACCGACAGACATTTCATCTGGCCGGCTGCCAGCTGCAGATGTCGCCGGCATACACTGTGAGATTTCTCTCACAGTGTATTAAGCAGACGTCTGCGCTCCGCCCCCGGGGGGGGGGGAGACATTTCCCTGTTCCGTAGGAAGGAACACAGGAAATGTCTGTCTGTCGGCCGCGCTGGGCATACACTGACTGATGCGGCCGACAGTTTACCGGGTAAATATCGCATCGGACGGGCATGCTGGACAATCCTGCATGCCCGACCGAGCAATATTTAACCCTCGGTCGCTCGCACACACGCTACAATTATCGGGGCGATCCGCCGATATCAGGCGGATCGCCCCGATAATTGTAGCGTGTATGGCCAGCATAGGGAAAGTGTGTGTGATTACTATAAGGCAGACGCATTAACAACTAAAGCGCGTATTTGTGTTTGGCCAGGGGCAGAACTATGGGAGATAATGGAGGTGCCTGCCGCCGGGTTCCAGCACTGAAGGGGCCCCTCCTCCATTGCCCACAATATATTGACCCCAGTTAGGGCTGTAACTATGTACCAGGAGTGTACCATGATGGCTGCCCAATACATGGCAGCTCTTCCTGACACCTGAGAAGCCACCATACACTAGTGGAGAGCTCCGTCTATATATACCCTGTCCCTACTCATTGGTGTTGCTGCTCCTCAGTGGCTTCTTTTGTCAGTGTGACACATTCGGCTCCCCCCTCACCCACAACTCTCTGTCTCACTCCTCCATGGCATGCCTATATTCCGTGTACAACTGCAGGTGTATCTGCTTGTAAAATGCTATATTACAGTGTCAGCGGCTGTAAAGGAGGGGGAGGGGGAGGGGGGTGGGCACCAAATTATAACTTGCTTCCGGGCGTCTGGGATGAATTTACGCCACTGTGTTTGGCACTCTGTGCAGCTATCGGGGGTGTGTGATGCAGATGAAGGTGAACTTGTTACTATAGAAATTTCAAGAAAGTCTGCTGATGTCAACCAAGACTTTACTTCACCATTTACATTTACTAAACCTTCCGGTTCTTAAGAAGTGTTTTGATTTTTTGCTGCATGGGCACTCTTATGGTTTCCATCAGCTGTTTGTCCACAATAATTGTCTGTTGCCATGCTCCCTGCTGGGGATGTAGTTAAAATACCGGCAGACGGGATTCCGGCTGCCGATATACCGACACTGGAATCCCGACTTCCATCAAAATGCCGACGCCACTATCCAGAATGGGATCAGGATACCAGCGTGGGCATCCTGAACAACAGAATCCTGAACGTCCGGACACCGGTAAGTATGCTAGATACCTGGGGATGGGGGGGCTAAGGATTAGGTATCGCGGGGGGGGGGGACACAGAGTTAGCACCCGCCAGGGAGGGTTAGGGTGCGGGGAGGGGGGTTAGGTTTAAACACCCCCCCTTGGAGATTTAGGATTAGAGTGCTGGCAGGGGGGTTAGGATTAGGCACCACCGTGTAGTGACGATGTTAATATTGTAGATACCAGAAGGTAAATATTCATGATGTTGATATGGTTAAAATGTTGATGCCTGGAAAATGTTGACATTTGCATTACTGTTAGGGTTAGCTTTAGGGATAGAATTAGGGATAGAGTAACATGAATAACATGAAAAATACAGTGTTAACATTACGATCATGTTGCCATTACAGCAGTGTCGACATGCTGAATGTCGGCATGGTCAATGTTGACATAATAAACATGTTGACAAGTTCAATGTTAGCATAACACCCATGTCTGCATTCTCATATACACATTATGAATTTTTACATGATTAATGGAGCCATACAGAAGAAAATCAATTACAGCTCAGGTCACAAATATAGAGGAAGGGAAATGAAGCATAGAGGACTCCTGTACATAGAAGAGTAGTTCCTGATCCATGGCCACGCTGTGCATTGCTGATGTGTGTGTGTGTTTGGGGGGAGTTACCCTGTTGGGTTCTAAGTCTTTGTCTGGTGTGTAGAAACCCTCACTTTGGTCCCGATTCTGAGTTGGGCGCAGCTGCGTCTGTGTCTGCGACTTGTGCAAATGCCGCTACAAAGCCCTTCCCTGGTGTACATCTGTGCATCAGAATGTGCCAGAACAGAGACGCCCACTTACATTGTCCTTAGATGCTGAAATACCGATTGATGCGTCTTTAGACCCACTATCGGTCGCACCATCAAAACCTACCCCAGCCCTATGGCAGTGGCAGTTTCTCCTTCCGAGTATGGCCTCCTATGTGAGTGGCTGAGCATCTGTGTATGCAATCACTTTCACCAACACGCCCGCGTCACTCCCATAACACACCCCAAAGACAGACCATCAGCGTGCATGCGCTAAGCTACCTCCCAGGAACGCCTGAAATTGCAACTGCGACTCTGTACGAGCACAATTGGGGCATTTGCACTGTGGCTTAAATGCATGTGCAGTAAAAAATAAAATCGCTCAACAACGTCTGACATTGGCAGTGCGTGCGACTTAGAGCCAGGCCCTTTGCCTTCTATCCCCCAGCAAATCAGCAGTAATAGGATGCTGGGAAAGCGCTATCAATAAAAAGAAACCATAAGTGCAATTTCCCATTATTACAAGATAAAATATAGTCCCACAGCTCTTAAATTGACAATAAATCGTGTTTGTTTTTTTTTCTAGATAGTGCCTCTTTGGATTGCTCCAAATATGTTGACATTCTGTGGATTTTTGCTAATTTTGGTTAATTATCTACTATTGTCCTTCTATGATTGGGACTACACAGCATCAGGTAAGACCTCATTGCCCCAAATGACTTATTATTATTATTATTATTATTATTATTATTATTATTATATTTCTCCGCTCTCCGAAGATGCCTCCTCAAATTAGACATGGGAGGTGTGGGCAGGAGAGCAGAACCTGCAGAAGTGCACCGGGCATAGTGTAAATGTCACATCCACCCTCCTGCCACTTTAGCCTCACCCTTTCATTCAATTACTCTTTTTTTTCTCCTAAAATGCTGCTTAATTTATGGCTTAAAATAATCATTAAATAGGGGATATCGGTTCTGTGTTTCTTACATTGGGCTAAGTATACCTAGGAATGTGCTTCTTTGCCTTATAGCAATGAAGGAGCAAATTGTCCAATCTGTTAGAGAAGGGAGCAGGGCCGTAGCTAGGGTAGTGCAGCCAGTGCCATCGCACAGGGCACCACAGGTCAGGGGGCGCTGTTTGGGCCTGTCAAATTTCTGTTTATTATCATTCTTGCTTGTAGCTTCCTCTTATTTCATCCCCAGCATCTCCTGGCCTCTCCTATCTCTTCCCTGGCCCTTCCCCATGAAGCCATGGCCCTTTTTTGGGTGCATTATGTCCCTTAGAATAATGAGGGGGGCGCCAATTCTCTTTTTGGCACAGGGCACCAAAAAGTCTAGTTACGGCTCTGGAAGGGAGTGCCCCCATGGCAGTGCTGAGCATTCACAAGCCTGGTGTGCGGTACAGTGTCACAGTGCTGTGCAGACACACAGCACATAGCTCCCACTAGTAGCTGCCTACCACTATTACTACATTAACCCTGTGTTTACCACTGTTACTAATAAATAATAACACTGGGTAAGAACGTTTATGTGGTTTAACATCCAATTCAAATTCCGCTGACACCTAGAGCAACCATATCAGAAATTTTTCCCTGGCACCTCTGGGCCAAAAGTTTGTTATTGAGAAATTCAGCAAAAATTAATGAAGTAAATCATACTTATACTGTCACCCTTAGGTTCAGTTATGTGGTGGTGACAGGGCTGCACTTCTTTTTGTCCACATATTTTTGTTTGGCAGCCATTAGCACGGGTTTTGCCTATCACACTGACTAAAATTTAATTTGTTACCGGACCACCAATCTGTGACACCCCTGCAAGTTGCCTGAGGCACCCCATGATGAGTTCACCTTGAGAGAACGTATAGAGGGAGAATAGGAGAGGTTCAATAACAGAACCTTGGGGAACACCTACTGTAAGAGGCTGTGAGGGGGAAGAGGAGTTTTGAGAGGAAACAGAGAAAGATGGGTCAGAAGTAGGAGGACAGCCAGTAGAGGGCAGTGTCACGTAGACCAAGGAAGTGAAGGATTTGCAGCAGGTGGTCCAGTTTATATATCTAAATAAGAATTCTATCATGCTTTTATAGTTTGTTTTTGTGTGGAACATACAGTAGGATCTTTTTGGGTAATTAATAATTTTCTATGCATAAGAAAAAAGATTTCAAATAGTATGTCATATGTCATAGCATATTTATTTTACTATTATCTGATTCCTGGGACATTATTTTTGGATTTTTAGCTTATATTTGTTAAGAACGGGATGGGTACGGGAAGCCAGCGTTCGGGGGCCCAGAGATCAGAATCCCGACACCGGCATCCCAACAGGATTAGTATACCGACATTCTGACAGGTATCAAGATTCTGGCGCCGGCATTCTGACAGCCGGAATCCCCTCCGTTGGCATTTTAACCGCATCCCGTTAAGAACATATTAAAAGTCAGCATGCTAAGCAGGCAGGTTATGTTGTGTACCTGCTCCCTCTACTTTTACTACTTTGCGCTGGATGGAATATGTTTTTTTCATAGTCCGAATGATCGTTGATCTAATGATAGTTGGCTTTTGAAGCCACTTGGGGATAGGAGGATGCACCAAGCCTTCTAAAGAGTGGAGAAGTTGCCCAAAGGAAGTAGTAACCAATCAGCTTCTAGCTACCATGTATCAAGTGTATTCTATAAAATTATAGCTAGAAGCTGATTGGTTTCTATGGGCAATTTCCCTACCCGTTCCTCTATGAAAGGTGTGATTACTCTCAAGTCTCTATAGTGACAGAGAAGATAGGTCAGATACATACACACATTCTGTCACTCACTAGTGGCTTGGAGAGAAAGTGACAGTTACAGCACCTCATTTTAGTGGTGGATGACAGAGGAACTTCAGCAATATGATGATTATTTATATAATACATTTAGAATTTTAGATGCTGTTCCTATCCACTTCCTCTCATTTGGTGAACATGAGTGACTGCATAGGACTGTGGTAAGGGGACACCTAAATCACTGAATGAGTGTGGTATATTCTAGTTTAGTTTAAAACTATAACCAGCGGTTGAAGAGTCGCAGAGCATCGCAGAGGCCAGCTGTTTGCCAGGGACTCCGGCAGTGATGCTGCTGGAAGGTGGCTCAGGATGGAAGATGAGTTGGCTAGCCAATGACTGTGATCTGTGTGTGATAAGCCTGGGCCTTTGCTGTCTGCACAAGAAATATAACTTTTTACAGCAGATCTTGAAAACATCAAAGGAAACATATCAAGTTTTCACATTCTCATGTAATATTTATCTTAAAATGATTTTGCATAATTAAAATCAGTTTAGTGGGTACCACATGTTACAGGAATAACTTCTGACAATTGTAATAGGACTATTGCCCAAAATCGGGTTTTGCTTGAATTTGGCAGATATGTTGTGAATAACTTAAAGTCTTAAGCAACATCTGTAGCCATGGAAACGTTGTTGGTCTGTCTCCATGATTACACATTGCGAGTGAAGTCCTATTTCAAGAATCAGACTTTATTTCAGCAAGTTATGGTACTCAGTGGAATGATTTTTTGTTTATACATTTACATTCTTTATCCTTTCATTATTTTTCTAACAGAACTATAGACAGGGCCGAAACTAGGATATCTGTCACCCGGTGCAAGGCAACAATTTTGCGCCCCCTCCCTTTCTGTACCTGAAGTTTGTCCTTGCTCCTCCATAAGGCAGTGCACTACTCAAACATCCCTGGTATAGTGACTTACATTATTCCACACACCATAATGCCCATTACACATGATGCCACACACTGTAATGCCTATTACCAAAGTGCCACTTACATATTTGCCCGACACCATTTTATACACCATAGTAAGGCTTCTAATTACTTTAAAATTACCTGCTCATTGTCATGGGTTACATGCTTGTTGCCATGGGGTTTCATGCTTGTTGCCAGGGGGTTTATGCTCATTGCCAGGGGTTACATACTCGTTGCCATGAGGTTTATGCTCGTTGCCATGAGGTTTATGCTTCTTGCCATGGGGTTTCATGCTCGTTGCCAGGGAGGTATATGCTCGTTGCCAGGGGGTTTATGCTCATTCCACATGGAATTTGCTGAAAACGGCCATCCACAAATGGCCGCTGCCAAGGAGGAGACAGACACTAGAGGGCCAGTCAGGACCTCTAGCATTTGTCTCCTCTTTGGCGGCAGCCATTTTTGGATGTCCGTTTTCTGAGTCTGCAGCCCCCAAGCCACCTCGAGTCAGCTTATTTCACCCCCTGCAATCCGGCACCCGGTGCAAGTGCACCTCTAGCCCCCCCCCTAGTTGCGGCCCTGCTATAGACAGGGGCGTAACTAGGCATTTGAAGGCCCCATAGCAAAAGTTTGTAAGGGCCCCTATGTACCACCCAATGGTGAAAAATGTATATAACACATGTAACTTTGACAAGGAAGATGGGCCCCCCCAGCTCTGTGCCCCATAGCAGCTGTAGCCCTTGCACATGTGCTAGTTACGCCCATGACTACAGTTAAAGGAACACAACTAAACCTGGCAAATATTTAGCCCTTGTATCTTACTAAAATGAATCCCAAAATATCTTCTCATTGTCCTCTATCACATCATTGCTTGTGTATGTTGTTATAATTGTCTAATTGATTATCCCAAATTTGAGTTTTGTAATTAACTTTATATTCCTCTACTAAAAGTGAATGCGGCTAGGACATCTTTCTAAATCTAAAACTGTTTTCTCCCTCGCACTAACTGGTAAGGAATCTGTAAGGAGGAAGGCAAATTAGGAAAAGAGATTAAAATCAGCATTTCTAAAAGCATGCACTAATACAGAGCAATGGTGGCTCTAGAGGTGAGGCTGCATAGGCAAACGCAGGGGGGTTTCCGTCTGCCTGGAAACCCCCCTCCCAGCACACACCATGACCACAATAGAAATAGTAATATAATAGAATCTTACTAGCGCTGCATGTTCTTCTCAATATCACAAATGAAATGATTAGAACCACCTGTGGAATTTTTCAAATGTGTCAGCTAGTAATAAATATACCTGTGCACCAACTAGGACATGTTGAAAACATGCACTGTTAGGGGTGAACTGCTATAGACCATCAATAGGGTTAATTATTAATACTGTATAATAATACACTATCCAGGACAGTGCTAGGTTCTTCTGCCGCTCCCCCAAACTCCCGGACTTGCTCCAATGTTCTGGAATGATGCCCACATCTGAAATAAAAACATTCAGCTCAGACAGGATGGTGCTACTGTCGTATCTAATGTCTTACTGTGATCGCTGGTCCTCTATATGCTGGAACTATGCAACACAATATACTTTGCAATGCATGTAACATATTAAAGCTGGATAAGTACTAATTATGCCCTCTTCATGGACTGTCCACACTTGCTCTAAAATCAAGCATTTGGAAACCCCCCTCTAGAAATCCTGCGTTTGCCACTGGGCTGCAGCACAGTCCAAATTTCAAATAGGGGAGTCAGACCAACTGCCAGTGAGTCCCAGCCGGCGATGTTTGGCAGTGTTTGGTGTGACTCCCCTATGTGAATTTTGGACTGTGCCGCAGCCCCATCTCTGGAGCCGCCACTGATACAGACGCCCATTTAGAACAGGGCACAAGTCCCAAATGTAAGAATAAAATATGCCTTTTACAACGGTGTACCAACATGAAAATCACATGTCTCAACATGCTTATTACACTATTTGGGGGGAATTCAAATAGGAGCATACTTTCCAACTTTCCCTGTCTGAAATAGGAACAATCTCCCTGACTCACTGAAGAGTCTAGTAATATCCCTGATTGCACCTTATCCTCATTATGTAGCTGCTATATACCTGGGGTTAAAAATAAATCGGAGATATATACATTCAAATGGTATAATCAGTGCCATTTCCCTGCGTTGGTTATAAGGCACAATGATCCCTATGGCTACATGCATTATCATATAAGGTTTCTCTTGGTCACATATATGGAACCCCTTGTAATACACAATACATGAGCAAGCCCTGAAAATCAGTATCAGTGTGTTTAAATTTTTCATCAACAAATAGATTTACTAACAGCTTTGGGGCTCGTTTACATTTGGATGTAAATACATTCTATGATATGCCTGTCAGATGTAGCAGTACACGTCCACAATCTCCCTGAATGCTTTTTCAAAAGTAGGCGAGTATGATTAGGAGCAATGTCCTCGCCCCTGCAGGTAAGTGTGGCTATATGCCGTACTGCTGGTTTCTCATATTTTTGTTCGCAGTCCGCGCTGTGAGGGTGACAAGTTCCGATGCCGTTGCGTATGGTTACACGCCGTCGCAACAGCAACTCACCCCCCTCGCACGCAGGGGCAAGTTAATTGAATTCCCCCATTAGTCCTACTTTCCGACTTTCTGTCAGCCAGGCTGGCTTTCTCCTGGGTGTGGCATGGCAATAGGTGGGCAGTGCAGGGGTGTGGCGGCTCAATCACGTCATCGTGGCTCTGTCCCCACTGCACAGGGCTGATATTAGGCCCAAATCACGTCATGCCCCCCCCAGGGATTGGCTGCTTTTGCCTAGTCTTCCGGGTGGCCGGGAGTGCCACCCAATTTTCGGGGGAGTAGGCAAGTATGCCTTTAGTGTAGCCATGACTCGCAGTGGTGTAAAGTAAGGTGTTCCTTGGTCAATACGCTGTACCTGTAAGAAGCTGTTTGCTGATACACCATGACCACCTTACCTTCCACCATGGGTGCCGAGAGGGAGGGGGAGCGAGTACTAATTACCCAGGCTTGCTATCTATCACAAACATATACACACACACATGCTCTGAGTCTACTCAGCCTCTCCCTCGCAAGCCGCGTCCACGGCCCGGCCCTTCTGAGCAGTCAAAGTCTCGCGAGATGATGTCATATCTCGCAAAACTGTACAACAGTGAAGCTCCTTGGTGGCTGCTGTTAGGGGACAGCTTAGCAGCCGTCGAGGAGAGGACTGTAGCGCAGACAGCTAAACTCTGTGCTCCGTTTTTTTGTGCTGGTTGTGGGAGCCCTCTGTGTGGGGCCCCTGTTGCCCCTCCTATAATCCATTACTGGGCTGCGGAGGGTCAAGGGAGGCTGCATCCGCTGAGCAGCAGCAGCCTCCTCTCTCTCCCTGAAAGTGTTATGGGGGGCTATCGCACTGATCCCCCATCCTGATCTGCCCTCAGGGAGCCACGCATTGTTCTTTCATTTGCAAAAATTGAGAAGGGGCCTGGTCACGCCTCCTCGACTTGGCCATGCCTCCTTCCAGTACCCGGGCCCGTCACTGCTCCTGATAACCCTGATTGGTCCTACAGGACTCTGATAGTCCATGGGAGCCATGTTGATGTAATGCCTTGTTAGTGAATAGTGCAGTTTCAGTGTTGGACTCTCCCAATGGGATGCTTGTGTAATCCTTGGTAGGCTCTGCTGCTTGAGAATCCTGTCCCCTATCCTAGGTCAGGTGGGACTAGAACGCATACTGCAGCAGTGAAGATGCCTGTCTAAGTGGAAAACATTTATACTAGTGGAATATACAACATTTTACACTCTCGCTGTTAACCATACAATCCGAGGGGGCCAAGAGGAGGGGGTGATAGGTAATTTAGCAGAGGCCCTGCGCCAGCTGTTGATGGGGACAAATATTTCTTAGTATTTTTCTTTTTTTTTTTTTATCAGAGGGAGTGTGACTACACCTCCCGAAATTTGGTCCTGCCCCCTCAGTATCACCGGGGCCTTCAGTATGTCTTGGTGACCCTGCAAACAATGCTCACAAGGGGAGTGTAGAGTGAAACCAAAATATTTTTGAGTAATAATACTTGTGGGCACTACTGTTTGAGGCTGGGGGCCCGGGTCAGCCATGGATGTGGATGAACACCCCACTTCCTCAGTGCAGGCCTTTTTGCATCTTTTGCAAGCAAGATTGACCACACCACAGTGCTTGGTCCCGTCCCCTCTATAGCAATGGGGCTCACAAGATGTCTCGGCAGCACACAGGTGGTAAGGGGGAGATGGTTACACTAAGAATTTAAATCTACTAGCAGCACTGCTGACTTACGACTGACTGTTCACATCTGGAAAGGAGGAAGAAGGGAGAGAATTGGGCACTTTAACATAGGCCAAGTACACAAGGCATGCTGATGTACATGTGCTTAGGGTAGAGTCAGACACATACGTCTGTGGGGAATCAGTTGCGGATGCTCTGCCCCAGACGCAAAAGCCTACACTGCTGCTCCTAGAATCAGCACTAACTTTGGGACCATGGGCAAAATTTACTAAGCTGCGGTTTGACCGCGGTTTCTATTCTATTTTAAACCCCGGCGGTTTGGTGGCGGTTTCTATTCTATTCTAAACCCTGGGGGTTTGGTGGCGGTTTTGCAGTGGTTTCTAAATGACAGCCCTGTTCTATTCTATTCTAAAATGTGTTTTGATGGCAGTTTTGCAGCGGTTTTGGCCTTAGTAAATCTGCAGAAAGCAAAACCGCCACCATACCACAGTCAAAACACATTTTAGAATAGAATAGAACAGGGCTATCATTTAGAAACCACTGCAAAACCGCCACCAAACCCCCGGGGTTTAAAATAGAATAGAAACCGCCACCAAACTGCCACCAAACCCCCGGGGTTTAGAATAGAATAGAAACCGCAGTCAAACCGCAGCTTAGTAAATTTTGCCCCATGTCTCTCTTTTTTTTGCCTATAGGCAAAACAGCCCAATTGGTATTAAGGTAATAAATAGACGGACACAGAATTACAGCAGCTGTAATCAATGCTGCACATGCGCCGCACTGATTACAGCTGCGGTAAGGTAGGACTAGGCAGCGAAAAGTATCTATATCCTGAATAGCTGTCATCGCAAAAAATGACAGCTTTTTTGGAATAGATACTGATGGAGAGGAGGAATGATGAATTCCTCTGGTAATTAGGTAGAGCTCCATGTGAGTTCTAAACCTAATTACCTCCATCAATTTTTTTAGTAATGATGATTAGGCCCCTCATTTTGCTATGGGTTGTACCACCACAGTCTCTGTTCCCAGGTAAATCCTCTACATCCAGAGGGTACGAGCAGAAATCCACTTTAAGTGCTGCCTTGGTGCTAGTAGCAGAAATTTTAAAAACATTGCATTTGTGCCACTGGAATGCATTTTTGCATTGTGCATCTATATTATTATGCCACAACCGATGGATTTCGTACAGAGATGCCCACCAGCTTTGGCGCTAATCCTCCACTGTGCATATTAAGATGCACCATCGGATGCATCGGTCGCAATATCTGTCACACCCAGGGGTGCCGAGAGGGGGGGGGAGAGCGTACTAATTACCCGGCCCGAGCTTGCTGGAGGGGCCCGGCGGGAGCCCCGATCCGGCACCGCTCCCCCCCTCTTACATCACAGCAGCCCAGCATACGCTGCTGTGTGCTGGGCTGCACTGGGAGACTGCTTGCGGCTGCTAAGAAGCAGCCACAGCAGTCTCCTATGCCTGTGGGGGGAGCGATCAAGCTGATTGTGCCCCCTACTGGTTATGCGCCGGGCTGAGGGGGCTCACTGCAACCCCTCGCCAGCGCCCAGCTGCGCTATAAAACTTTTTTTTTTTTACCGAAGGAGCGTGGCCACGCCTCCTGCGATTAGGCTATGCCCCCTTTTACCCGGGTTCGGCGTGGCTCTTGGAGGGCCTGGTCACACCATCGTACATTGCACCAGCCCTGTGGAGACGCAGACTCTCTGTGTGAAAATGGCCTCCGGTGTCAGTGCAACTGTGGTAAAAGCTGCAGTCTCTAACCCATGTCTAGCTAGTCACCACCGTTACCACCGAGAGATGCCCACAGTGCAACTTGGATAATTGTGCGGACTGAAAACATTGGCTGCTCCACCCCACGTTTCTAATCCCCCCCTTTTTTTCCACTTTCCGCTTTGTAACTTCTATTCTTATCTTTTCCCTCTTTTCTACACTATTCTTATCTTTTCCCTCTTTTCTACACTCTTCTTTCTATCAATGTAAAATTTGGATGCACTTTCCTTATAGTATAACTGAGCCGTGACATCGGCATTCACTTGTTATAATGGTATTATTTTTGTCTGCTGTTAATGCTGTTGTGCTATTTATCTTATGCAGACCACTATGTAGATCTTGTGTTTATTGTCATTCATCCACCCAATAAAATTCTATTTAAAAAAAAAACAACAAAAAAACATTGGCTGCTTGTGCAGGGCCGGTTCTAGCATTAGTGGAGCTCAGGGCGGGAGCTTCCTTTGACGCCCTGAGCTCCGGGGGGCATGGCCATGGCTGCCCCTTTGCCAGGGAGGGGGCACCGGTTGCTGGGGGGCAGGGGGAGCTGGTCTTACCTGGTGAAGGTAAGACCTCCTTGTGCTGCTCCTCCATCTTCTGTCTTCCGCGCTGCTCACAGAATGCCATGTGCGACGACATCATGCGGCATGCTGGGCACTGGCATTCTGGGAGGGTTGGTTGCTGTGAGACTGGGACTCACGATTCCCGATGGTAGGCAAGAGCAGGCGTGGTGATGTTGGCCGCCAGAGTGGTGATGTTGGCCGGGCAAGAGTGGGCGGGCGCCGCCAGATTAGATGGCACCAGCAAAGTGACTGTGGCCGCGCATTCAGCCCACAGCGCCCCGATATCTCTGCTTGCCCGCTCCTAAAACCACCACTGGGCTTGTGTGTGGCATTGACATGACATGCACATCTGAATCAGGCCCTTAGTATTGAATAAATTTCTAAACGTTGTACTCATCATGGCTCTTTCTGTTATGACAATGATTTGGGGAATGTCAGCTAACAACAGAGATATTTAGTCTGCGGTAAAATGTTCCACAGTCAGTGGGGGTGTAACTTCTGTAAACACTTAAATTTAATGCACAACAAGTTTCCAGTTGCTTGTTCCCATATACTATGTATAATTTGCAGTATTCTGCAGATCTGCTCTGGTTTCAGTTAGAACTATGTTGTCCGACACCTTAGTAAACAGCTATTTTAGGGTGTAATCTGCAAAGAATAATATGAACTAAAATGGCTACACTAAAATAATTTGCTAGCAGTATGTTCCTCAGTGTTCACCCAGGTACTATTGTTACAATCTGCTACACAACATAGCATATATATTCTCTGCATTTACCAATATCTAAAAGAAATAGAACGATAGAGAAAACAGACGCAATTGTGCTTGTGTTCCAGCCATGCACGTCAATGTGTGCACACCACGGCTTCATGTAGAGTTGGACATAAATCAGGTGTTGTTGCGCATATATATATGTAGCCTCCATTTAGAGTGATGGGTACCTATATCATATCAGTGGAGTAAATTCATCCCAGACGCTCTGAGGCAAGTTATAATTTGGTGCCCCCCGCCCCCTCCAGTCACAGTCGCTGACACTGTAAATGTAGCAATTTGCATGCAGACAGGCTATAGATAGACGAAGGTGGCAGCTGATGGTCTGATACGCAGCTCTCCACTAGTGTGTAATGGCTTCTCAGGTGCCAGGAAGAGGTGCCATGTATTGGGCGGCCATGACCGTACACTCCTGATACATAGTAACAGCCCTAAGTGGGGTGAATATGTTGTTGACAATGGAGGAGGTGCCCCTTCAGAGCTGGAACCCGGCGGCAGGCGCCTCCATTGTCTCCCATAGTTCTGCCCCTGTATCATATGCAAAATATGATGTTTACAGGATCTTGTAAAATATTATTATTCATTTGTTCATAAATGTACTGTGGTCTTTTAGTTATAAGGAGAGCAGGATTGAATTAAAATATTTATTAATACAAGTTGTGGCCTGGAGGGTCTGAGAGGCCCCCTTGCCTAATTTAGGCAGTATTGAGGGGGTTAATCTAGGAGTGTCCATCATGCGGTTAGCAGTGGGGTGATGTGAAGGTTTCCATGACAACCCATGAGAAGCTATAAATAGCACTGAGGCAAGGGGAGTGACAGTTAGTGGGAAGGTGACGGACTGAACAGGGAGAGACCTGTTGGCTCCCCTACATATGGTGAGGGGAAAGGGGGAGCAGTTCCTGAGGTAATGGCCTAAATGAGGGGACAGGCTCCCGCACTGCTAAAGGAGGTGGACGTCAATGTGTGAGGGGAGAGGATCAGCTTACAGCCCCCAATAGCTATTGGTGGGTATATTGTGGAAGCAGCTGGAGAAAAGGTGCTGACTGGAAGAAATCTGGAGAGGTCAGTACCTGCCCCACTAATGAAAGCAGCCACTCACATCCTATTATCTGCTGGTAAATTAGGACACAGCATCAACAGAGTAAATATATGTACATACCCCCTCAGCAAACCAAGTTCATACAGTAGATATATGAGTCACTAGTGTTATCAGACTTACTGCCCTTTGTCATTTATATAATTCTGTGACAGGATTGTTTAGTACATCAAGTCAGACTACCTCACTAATATTCGTAGGGAGATCAGGTAGCGCATTATAGTGAAGTTACCTCAGGAGAGGAAGTGGTACTAAGCACAGCTCCAGCCAAACCAACTCCCACATACTGAGCCCATACAGAGCTCTGTCTGATTACAGCTATAATAAGGGAACCTCCTATACTGTATCTGCACATACTAAGGAATGCACCGTGGAGAAATTAGCACTAAACTGCTATGACAGCTGTGGCACCTACGCTATAAAGGAGAAAGACATAGACTTCACACCTACTGATAAAGATATCTTCTTGTGAACACTTTAATATCCACCTATATATACTACAGTATATCCATTCCAACCTACATCCAAGGAACAGTGAGAGCTTCGCTTTGGACACAGGACATTTTCTAACGAGCATCCCTTCCAAACCTGGTTTGCACCTTTCAAGTCAACTCTACTGAAGGGGTCCATAAAACAAATTCCAAAAGCTAGTACAGACTGATATTAGACATCTACTATTATATTTAAAGCAATATGGCAATACCATGGTATTGAAATATTAACAGAGTTATGTGTATAGTTATTAGAAAGGGTTGTGTGGAGTGATTAATTAGTTTGAGTCAATTAGCATACAGGAGTAAATTGTATACTCAGCAGGTACAAGGGGGAGGTTTCTGTTAAGAGTTGAAGGGTATCATATAGCTAAGTAAGACGCTAAGGGGATCAAAGGATCCTATCAGGAGTTGTAAAGCCTACTTAATATAAAGTTCACCAATGTAGATTTATAGGTGTGGCCGTGTAAGAGGAAAGCTAGAGGGGAATAACTATATTAATTTAGTTAAAGTATCTGAATTATTATTATTGTTGTACTATTCAATAACCTTGTATTGCATGATACCATTATTAATCTTAGGTGAATCGCAGAGAAGAAGTGTTCCAGACAAATAAACTATTATTTCTTTTAGTCATAATATTTATTTTGTGAGTAGTTCTAACATTATAAGAAAGTGTCTTGATACTTAATGTGTTGGTGGGGGACGACCCAAGCCATCCCCTTGAGAATCATTATAAAATAAAGCTTGGGTGGAGGCACAATTTATTGACCCAGTAAGAAAAAGGGTTACATATATATATATATATATATATATATATATATATATTATATATACATTTCCATACAGGGCATGCTTACCAAATTGCAACCGTATGTAGAGTTGTGTGTACTGTATCTTAGACTTGAGTCCCCTTACTCCTGTATCAGTGGTCTATAAGTTAAGTGCAGTAAGTGTTCACGTAAGTGTAGCAAGAGCCTTAGAGGGATCAAGCAATGAAAAGAGCAGAGAAGTGGATAAGAGGAGTAGTTGCCTATAGTAACCAATCAGCTTCTGCCTATCATTATATAGAATGTTCTTAACAATTGCTAATTCAAAGCTGATCTCCCCTTTTGAGAAGTGACATTATTAGACACTAACCCTCATTAGAAGGTGTGTATTTTCCAGGGGTGTAGTGATACGCAGTGATGATGATGACGATTGCAGCATTATCTTCAGCTTCTGATTGGCTGTCTAGGTATTCACTTCTCCAGTTTATATAATTCATTAATTAGCATCATGAATATGACGCTAATGAATGAATTATCACATGACCGCCGGGACTCGGAAGTGACTACTGTATAAATATATATTAGCTATACATGTATTTTACATTATTTATAAGTGTCTTTCATAAATTTATATAATCACTATTTTATTCAAGTTTCTACCAGATGTGGGCTTACACTTGTTTTAATAAGCCATTCAAAAAGAAGCAAGTACATTCTTTATCCAAAAATATTCTATATCCCTCCCCGCACAAACCCTGCTCCAACTCTCCTATATCCCTTTGTATATACTTCTTGAGAACATAGAATAGTATAGCTGGTTTAAGAAAGCAGAACACAGTCCCCACACATACTGTATAAGGAATTGTTAGCCCAATTTTCATTTTTCTTATAAGATTACACTTACTACATTCTTTAGCTAAAATATAAGTTTAGACACATCATTTGCATTCTGTTCTTTCTGGCTATTTGTTCAAAAAGGTTAAACAGATTTAAAAAAAAAAAAATAATAATAATAATTCTTCTATACTTTAAGTTTTCCTAGAATATTTTGAATTCAGTTGTTAATAATGTGGCTTAAAATTCATCAATAGCCTCTGTGTGAGAGGGAAATAGTGCTGTACTATCTACTACTGTAAGAACCCATACACTGCAGGTGATATCCTGATTAGAACCCACAGGGAGGATTTCTGTATTATAATGTGTCATATCTCTTGTTTGCAAACATTCTAACCTATTTGGATTAATGGGAAATTTGCTTGGTGGTGGCTCCTGCCTATGGGATACATGTTATTATTTGTAATTCAATACTACAATATATTTAATTCTACATTGCGTGAAATAGATAGTTCCTTCCGGTGGCCCATGAAGATAAGGGTACTTACTAAACTACTTACAAATAAGTGGGGTGATTAAACCTAATATCCAACATAACGTAGAGAATCATTCACCAAATCACGGTATTGCTGCCTGTGTACACCTACTGTGACATGTCTATCATCGCTTTAACCGTGATGCATTAATCATATTAAAGTGGCCATTGAACACTACCACCATGATCATAAAATCGTCTTTGGCCTAACCCAGTCATACTGTACGTGTATCAGTCTGTGCTGTGACCTCGTTTGTTTTTCTTTTATTCCTGACTGAAAGAAAGAAGCAAAAGCAGCAGAATAAAAAGTCTAAAAATAGTTATTTATAATTAATAGTTTATTTCCCAATGTTTGTCTTAGATACTAGACTTGGACTTTCCATGCCATATACAGATTTCCTATTGAAGATCTCAATGCAATGTTTTATACTCTTGGAAAAATTCAGAGTTCCAACCAGGAATGGGTGCAGTCATACAACATGGCATGTATTGTAGAGAACAAAGCCGGATATGGGTGGGTTGGTGTGCGAGTTTGTTTTTGGAACCCATTTGTTGTATATTGGTGGTTTAAGGTGCAGGACCTCTCTGTTTTTGTTAAAATGTCCACACAATTTTGCAGTGTGTGTGTGGCCTCAAAATGACCGTAATCCATGACCATAATATATAAATTTATAATATTACTATGCGTTATGGCAGAAAATCTGGGTACAGCAGTGTTTCGTTACCAATGTGCTTACGCACTCCCAACATCCAGCAACACTGGTTTAGAGAATGTGTTGCTATCTTAACAACATACTGGTGGATGGGAGTGGTCAGACTGCTGACCCCAAAAGACAAAAATTCCTGGGTATCATATGATTTGGCCAACCATGGGTATAGCCATATTGGATGATGATCCCATTAAGGACCATAGGGATGAGCAGGAGTATTGGCCCCTTTGTTACCATCTTTACAGTTAAACTTATGCATTTCAATAGCTGGATAAACACCTAAATATTTCTTATTTCCAGGTATTGGCGGTCAGCATATTCCAAATTGGATTTGGATCTCTGCAGCTTTGGGCAACTTTCTGGCTTACGCGTTAGGTATGGTAATAAGGCTGTCAAATTAATTGTTAAATATTGTATTTTTTTAAACATATGCCGGTTTGACATACTTAGGGGCATATCCAATTAGTTTCGGGGTTTACCACACGGCTAATTATCGCGCTGGTCGGGATTCAGTTAGCAGGCATTCCACGCACGGGTGTCCCCGAGACCCCGCACGCGAATCCCCGCTTTCGGACTTTACCTCGCACCTCATGTAGGTGCGAAGTAAAATGAGCGTGGAGCCGCAGTATTCGGCCTCGCACGAGAGGGTAAAACACACTGATTCCGCAGTTCTCGCAGAATCAGTGTATTCTCGGGCAGGAGTTCCATTCCCGCTTCACGGGACTTTAACCAGACAATTAGCCGCAGGTAAAACCCCGCGGCTAATTGGATATGCCCCAAAGCTTCCTAATTTAATAAAGAACCACTACATAAAATGAATACCCTATAGTCAGCCTCCATATGGCATTAATACAACTTCCCATATTAGTCCCCACATTGCATTAATGCAACACCCAAAGCAGCCCACACATAACGTTACTATAATCCCACTTCAGCTGACATATTGCATAACTACACGTTATAGTGTTAGATACAGCCTGACCATTCTAACCCTCATGTTGGGATGAATCATGTACAGATCACAAATAATTCAACAAATTATTTATTACAATATAATATGGGGTTTGATAAAGGCTCTATTAAAATGCCACATAGCCTGGTGTTATGACAGATTTTTTAAACTTGTACTCATGTGAACCTTCTGCCTGTAGATATAGTCAGTAGAGGCAGTTTTAGCAAAATAAATAGTTTTGAATGGAAACACCAGAATGAGAAAAACATTTTCTAAAAGACAACTTGGCGTTGCCTGGATCTAGAAATATGTAAGAAGAGGTGATAAGTATGAAATGTGCTATAACCAGCACTGTCTGACACACTGAGCATCAGTATGATAACGCAGAGAAAATCACTCTCCTCTATGTTATCTGCAAACATCTAGCGATTTCTCAGACAGAAAATTCTTCAGATGCTACTAAAACACAATGGCCCCATTTACTAACAAGGTTTATCACCAAAACGAGTGATAAATGTCACTGTGTATGATAAATGGTGCTCATTTTTCTAACAGTTGACAGTTGGGAGCTGATTGGCTGGAGCACCAATTATCATACACAGTGAAATTTATCACTCGTTTTGGTGATAATACTCGTTAGTAAATGAGGCCCAATAAGCGCATTTTTGTGGCTTATAATTTTTTCACATATGAGCAGGATTACCTGCCGGTATACGTACAAACCTGTGGCAGCTTCTGTGGGGATCCGGCTGTGCACCAGATCTCGTGATGTTTGCGAGATCTCACTTATACCAGTAGGTAAGGCAATAGGCTGATGCGCTGTGGGTTTTGCACGGATCGATACAGGGTGAAGTTTTCTCTCCTGCACTCAGGCAGCTAATAAAAGGCAGAGCAGGAAGAGTTACAGCTGTACGATAAGTGCGGCTATAGCACATCTCCTCCATACTCTCCCAAAGACCAGGCAATATATTTACGGATCAGTACATTCAATGGGTCATATACAATTTAGACTGAGCAATGTTAAGATTAATCTCTCCTCTGCAACCTTTACATACTTGCCAGTCTCCTCTCAGCCCTAAAGCTGTATGTTAGCACAGCATTACAAAATGACATGACTTTCACTAGAACTAGAAGAAAGGTTATTATCAACACTTTATGGTCTCTGCGCTTCAGGAGAATATGAAATAAAATACATAACCACACATGCTTGTAATTGGTGCATACCGAGGCCTGTAATGGGTCAAATACCAGTATCTTTGTCTGTTTTGGCAGCATGTTTCCTATTACTGTCTCATTCACCTATGAAACGTCATTAGGGGTTTCTTCATATCTGTAGCATCTTCTAATGTTTCATTTGTTTGTTGTTTGCAGATTCAATTGATGGGAAACACGCCAGAAGGACTCAGTCCAGCAGCCCATTGGGGGAATTATTTGATCATGGGCTCGACAGCTGGACAGCGTCAATCTTTCCTCTGTCTTTGTTCTCAATATTTGGATGCAATTCAGGAGAAGCAGGATTATCACCAATGAAGATGTATTTAGTGAGCAGTGTTGTACTCTTCACCTTTATGCTCTCGCACTGGGAAAAATACAACACTGGGGTGCTCTTCCTCCCCTGGGCGTATGATATTAGCCAACTGGTGAGTTGCTATATGAGATTCTTTTCTACTTTATGAGGGGCAGATGTACAGTATCAAGGCTATTTTCCTGAAAATATTGAAAAACCGTCACTTTACGCATTATTTTCGTGTCAATTTATTTTCCACGATATGCATTAAAATGTTTACGCTTTAATTATCGCAAATAAGCTCAGTGTAAAGTTTTGAACTTAAAAACATTGACAAACATCGCAATTGTTATACATTTTTTAAAATATTTTCGACTGTATCAAGCACAGAAAATATTAGAACTATGTGAAAATGCAGGGGGCAAGGTATCTTTTTTTTCATCCCTCCCCTGAATATCCGTGTGCCTCCTCTCCCAGCACAGGGAAGATATCTTGGTAGCCCCAGAAGATGCTTAGATTTCACTACTCATTTTAAGAGAGAGCCTCATATAGGGGCCTATTCATGATGTTAATTATCGGGGTCCGAACGGACCCCAATAATTGACATTCTAACATTCTAATTCGCCGTGGCCACCGGAGCAATTCAGCATTACTCCGGCGCGGTGGCAGCTGATGTGAAATCAGCTGCCCCCGTGAGCGGCTTCACTGCTCCTTTTCGGAGCAGTGAATCTTTTCACTGCTCCTATCAGAGCTCCTATCAGAGCAGTGACGGCAGTGCGCATGCGACCTACAGGTCACGCATGTGCACAAGAGCCCCGACGTCCAGCGGAAGGCGGTGGACAGGGGCGGAGGGATCCGAAAGGATCCCTTCTAGCAACCAGGACCTACTGCCCATAGGGAAGAGTGGGTTGCGAGCCCCAATCAGAATTTTGAAGTGGGGGTATGAAAGATCTAAGGTTGTACTTATGCCTGTGCTGGAAAAGGGGGCGTGACCATTTAAAGGGGGAATGTCCTTAAGACTCACCACTTTTTCATCAGTGTAGTGTACCAAACCGTAGAACCCCTTATACACTTTATGCCACACAATAGTAGTGCCCCTTATGCAATGCCCACAGTAGTAGTGCCCCTTATGCACAGCCCATAATAGTAGTCCCTTATACAATGCTGACATTAGTAGTAATGCCCCTTGTAGTAGTGCCCCCTATACATTGCCCACAGTAGTAGTAGTGCCTCCTATACATTGCCCACAATAGTAGTAGTGCCCCCTATACATTGCCCACAGTAGTAGTGCCCCTTGTAGTATTGTCCCCAATAAATTGCCCACACTAGTAGTAGTAATGTCCTTTGTACTAGTGCCCCTTATACATTGCCTACAGTAGCAGTACTGCCACTTGTAGCTGGACCCCCTATACAATGCTGACAGTAGTAGTAGTGCCCCTTGTAGTAGTGCCTCCTATATATTGCCCACAATAGTAGTAGTGCACTTTGTAGTAGTGCCCCCTATACATTGCATACAGTAGTAGTGCCCCTTGTAGTAGTGTCCCCAATAAATTGCCCATACTAGTAGTAATGCCCCTTGTAGTAGTGCCCCCTGCACATTGCCCACAATAATAGTAGTGCCCTTTTGTAGTAGTGCCTCCTATACATTGCCCACAATAGTAGTAGTGCCCCCTATACATTGCCCACAGTAGTAGTGCCCCTTGTAGTATTGTCCCCAATAAATTGCCCACACTAGTAGTAGTAATGTCCTTTGTACTAGTGCCCCTTATACATTGCCTACAGTAGCAGTACTGCCACTTGTAGCTGGACCCCCTATACAATGCTGACAGTAGTAGTAGTGCCCCTTGTAGTAGTGCCTCCTATATATTGCCCACAATAGTAGTAGTGCACTTTGTAGTAGTGCCCCCTATACATTGCATACAGTAGTAGTGCCCCTTGTAGTAGTGTCCCCAATAAATTGCCCACACTAGTAGTAATGCCCCTTGTAGTAGTGCCCCCTGCACATTGCCCACAATAATAGTAGTGCCCTTTTGTAGTAGTGCCTCCTATACATTGACCACAGTAGTAGTGCCCCTTGTAGCAGTGCCCCCTATACAATGCCCACAGTAGTAGTGCATTTTGTAGTAGTGCCCCTTGTAAATTGTCCACAATAATAGTAGTGCCTCTATATATTGCCCACAGTAGTAGTAGTGCCTCCTATACATTGCCCATGCTAGTAGTGCCCCTTATACATAATGACATACATACAAACTCACACAAACAGTACTTGTCTGAAGCCCCACTCCTGGTGAGCCGGTCGGTGCATGTGCGGGCACCTTCTCATTTTATTTTTTTACAAAAAATACAGTGAGAAGACTGCGGAGGGGATTCGCAGGGACAGAGCTTTATAACAAGCTCTGTCCCTGTAAGGGATTTTTTACAAATCCCTGTGATATTTTCTAAATTCGCAATGCGAATTTAGGTGAAAATATCACACTACAACTGCATTTTAAATGTGGATTGTAGTAAATAGGGCTCTAATGCTTGTGTTCAAGCTGCTGGCCAATTTCCCTACGCAATGTAGATCTCAAATTATATGCAAAGGTGTTGACAAACCATCTAAAACCAATGTTAACCACCTTGATCCATAGTGATCAGGTAGGAATTGTTTCCAGGTGGGAAGCAAAAGACAACACAACAATAATGATTGATTTAATTTATAAGGCCATGTCATCTCAATCTCTTATGACACTGTTATCGACAGACACCAAAAAGCCTTTGTCAGAGTTAATTGGAAATTTATGGCTGGTGTCCTTCAACATATGGGTTTGGCCTCGCTAGAATACTGGCTTTATATAAAAATCCCTATGCTTGGATTAAAGTAAATGGCATACTATCTACACCATTTCCGATCTTAAATGGAACTAGGCAGGGGTGTCTATTGTCTTATTTTTATACTGAGTATGGAAGCTTTGATGCGTGCTATCAGATGTATTCCTAATGTTCGGGGGGTTGAATAGGGGTCCACGCAATATAAATTATCTCTTTTTGCAGATGATTTACTAGCGATCATCTCCAACCCAGTGTCTTCTCTGCCTAATATAACCATGGAATTTAAGAAGTATGGTGCTTTATCAAACTTTAAAATTAATTATTCAAAATCTGTGGCTCCCAATTTAAATGCCCCAGAATCTATGATTCAGGACCTATAGTAAGCCTTTTCATTTAATTGGCACCTGGCTCACATCCAATATATGGGCATTAAGTTAACAAAGGATGTTAAGGGTTTATTTCTGCCCAATTTTATCCCCCTACTACTCACAGTGGGAAAAGACAGTCAGACTTGGCAGCCTAAGAATTTTTCTTGGATAGGGAGTAAATATTATTATATAAAATTAATATCTTACCTAGAATTTTGTGCTGCTTACAAACACTTCCTATTTGGATACCACCATTTTTTTTTTAAGAGAACTACAAAAAATGGTGCAAGATTTCATTTGGTTTGGCAGGAAACACAGATTTTGCCATGATATTTAATGCAGTATCTCTATTAAAAACAGATAATAGTGCAGTATCTCTATTAAAAACATAACAATTTGTTAATGCATTGCACTGACAGCCCATCAGTCCGGTGAAAATCCGGGGGCGGGGGGGAGGGGGGGTTGAGCGCGATCAGTGTGACCCCTCCCTCCCCACAGGCAGAGGAGAGGAGACTGCTGCTGATCTTCAGCAGCAGCGAGCAGTCTCCCTCTGCAGCCCAGCACATAGCAGCATGTGCTGGGCTGCTGACAGGTAAGAGGGAGGGGGTGGAGTCAGACTCAGGCCCCTCCAATAAGCCCGGGCCAGGGTAATTACTACCCATCCCCACTCTCGGCACCCCTGCCTGACCCTTGGGGAGCAGAGAGAGACAGACGGGGTATTCTGTACATTGGGCCTAATTCGGAGATGTACGCTAACTCGATGGTTGGTGCACATCTCCAAATGTTAGAGGACTGCGCATGCGCAGGAAGTGCATTGCACATGTGCAGCCTCCATCTGCGAGCCCGCTTGCCGTGCGTCCGAGCTGCAGCCTGATTGACAGGCTGCTGCGTTTGGGAGGTGGAGCGGGGGCGTTCCTGGAAATTTTGAATGTAATTTAACCACTCAAGGGCTGAATACACCGCCCATATATTTTTTACCTTTACTCTGTGTTTGCTGTCATCTGCCTGTATTGGTGAAATCAAGAATGGCAAAATGGCCACTAACCAGTACCCCATCTTTGTTAAATAATTTACATTTACCTGGTTAATCAAATACATGAAGTAGTAAGAGGTAGGTAGTTATAAGTCCTTGACTTTGGTCAGTGGTGGAACTCCCAGAGACAATGGAGTCATTTGCCACCGGGCACCAGGGGGCACCCGGCTCCATTGTCACCCGGCAGTTCCGTGTCCACCTGTTGCAGTGCTGAGGAGCCGCATGGAGGAGGAGCGCCGCTGCTGATCGGCGCTCCACCTCCATGACCTGCTGATGCCAGAGTGTTCTATGGTCACGGACGTCATGTAACATGTGACCTCCGCGACCTGCCTGAGCACCATACGTGCACGCAGGAGGGGGAGTGTTCTGAGTAAACAGAAATCCCCCCTGCCCGCCGATCAGTAACAAACACGCCGCCGGCGATGTGTTTGTTTTAGCAGCCAATGAGAGTCGGACAGACTCTCAGCTGCTGTATCCACGGAGGGAGGCAGACGGAGCTCACTCATGAGCTCCGCCTTCCGGCTCCCGGATTGAGGATGGGAGAGACATCATGACGTTTCTCTCATAGTGCCGAGCGGGAGGACAGAGGAGCAGACGGTGGTGGGCGCAGGAACGGGGATTCAGGTAAGTAATCTGTGTGTGTCTTGTGTTATATCTGTAAGGGGCACTGCATAGGGGGGATCACTACTGGGGGTACGATATAAAGGGGCACTGTATATGGGGCACTACTGGGGGGCACTGCATAAGGGGCAATACTGGGGGCACTGCACAGGAAGGGCCACTACTGAGGGCACTGTATAAAGGGCACTACTGGGGGCACCACATAGGGGGACCACTACTGGGTGCACTGTATAAGGGGCACTACTGGAGGCAATGCGTAGGGGGACCATTACTGGGGGGCACTACATAGGCAGGCACTGCATAAGGGGTACTACTGAGGGCACTGTATAAGGGGCACTACTGAGACTGTATAAGGGGCGCTGCATAGGGGGACCACTGCTGGGGTCACTACATAGGGGGGCACTGTATATGGGGCACTACTGGGGGCACTGTATGAGGGGCACTACTGGGGGCACTATATAAGTCACTACTGGGGGCACTGTATATGGGGCACTACTGGGAGCACTGTATAAGAGGAACTGCATAGGGGGGCGGTGGCAGCTGGGGCTGGCATAGGTGCTAAGGGGGGTGGTAAATTTTAATTTGGGGGGGCACCAACATTTATCTTGCTTCCGGGCACCTGGGATGAAGTTACGCCACTGACTTTGATAATGGTAATACATTTATGTGAGCAGTGGCTCTGTATGCTGGAGAAATGTGCCATCCACAATGTGCATGCATTATACAAATTACATGGCGTATCGATCACTAGCACCTTTAGGATCTTATGACAAACAGTACATGTGTCAGTCCATCAAAACCAGGTGGCCCTCTACAGCTGCTTTGTGTAGACTGTAACTTACTAACTGTAAAATTGGGTAGTATCTGGATACTAATAGCTTAGCATCCAGTATCCTTGCGCTAAACTTAAAAAGGAGTAGGATATTAAATGGATAGTAAAAAATTCCCCCTTTATGCAGCTAGTTCATCTACCAGTACCATCTGGTCCACAAAAGCACACACTAACAAATTATTGAATTGCGCTTGTAGGGAATGTACATATAATAAAACACTTGTTAGAATATGGTAGCACCTGTCTGAATAATGGACTAAGGACAAGGCTTCTCTTCTAAAAATAATTTCACAGATGGTATTGGTAAATAGCTGTTAATCCTCTGTGTTTGTAACTTCGGAATACGGCCCCAGCAGCTAACGCCATCTAAAGATAGCATTAGCCGCTGTAGTCTAAGGCAGCTTACCGCATATTTAGCCAGCGGAGGGATCTCACTGATCCCTCCGCAGACAATGAGAGCCGCTCATGTACAGTCCGCGGGACTGCACATGCGCGGCAGCCCCGCATGCACTCTGGAGATATCACAGGGATGGGCTCTTTTCGGAGCCCGTCTCCCTGCATGTCCCGGATAATACATCCGGCAGATAGGATCGCATTTAGCAATGCGATCAGGGGCGGTACTGCATGCCCTGATCGCATTGCAAAATGCAATCATTAATAAATGGGCCCCACAGAGGATTAACAGCTATTTACCAATACCATCTGTGGCAACTAAGACTCAATTATCTGCAAAAGGGTAAGGACACTTTAATACGGGCTGTGCAAGCACTTATTGTGTACAAATGATTGGTGGAGAGAGAGACACATATCCACTAAGAACTAAACAATTGACTGAATTTTGGACATTCTCTCATATATTCCAGCGTGAAACATATACACTAAACAAAAATATTTGATCAGCGTAGCAACTGGGCGCTACAGAGCCAATTTGTGTGTATTACATGTTTTTAGTGTTGTGAGTCATGGCAAAGCGTGTATGTATTTTATGTAATAAATTGTGAATAATTTATAATTTATAAATGACATTATTCAGACAGGTGCTACCATATTCTAACAAGTGTTTTATTATATGTACATTCCCTACAAGCGCAGTTCAATAATTTGTTAGTAACTTACTAAATGTGTCTACTTCCTCCATCTATAGTATATGTGAGAGCTTAGCGTTCCCAGCTGCTCCTCTGTTATCTGGGGGAGAGGAACCTTCTCCAGGAATGAACTGGCCAGTTTGCAGATTGACCACTGGGCCCTTTGTATGCATAATGTGCATGTGTGAACCTCGCCAGAATTGCCATTATCCTATTGGCCTTATTCCTATATGTATCTAAATCCCTTCCATATATGATTTACATTGTAATTCCTATCTCACATTTTGAAGGGTGAAGGGGGGAGGACTGGATGAGGGCCATGACTTCCTCTCCAGATGCAGGAGAAGGATATCAGACTTTGGGGCCTATTCATCATAACTAAAGTTTCTCTGGAGGTAATTAGGTTTAGAACTCACATGGTGTTCTACCTAATTACTGGAGGAATTCATCATTAACTATCTATTCTGAAAAGCTGTCATTTTTGCGATGACAGCTTTTCAGGAAATAGATACTTTTCCCTCTCTACACTAACTTATCGCAGCTGGAAACAGTGCTGCGCATGCGCTGTTACATCTGTAAAACTAGCGCATGCGCAGCACTACCTACAGATGTGGTAAGTTTGTGTCCCCCCCCTCCGCTGACCTGCCCCCCATCCCCCCCGCTCACCTCCCCCATGTCCAGCACTTACCTGCCCGCGCAGCAGCCTCCGGCTCCGTCTGCTATGCTGTCATGTGGTCTCACAACAGCACACGGTACTGTTTAGAAAAAAAGAAAGTTTTTTTTTTTCTAAACTTTATTGTGTTCTGCTGGGAGAACACAATGTCAGCATAGCAGACGGAGCCGGAGGACGGACCAGAGCACCGGAGGAAGACGCCGGGGGACCTGCCCACGCTGACACAGGTAAGTGTTACCTACCATTCACCACCTCACAGTGGCGGATAGTAACTCCATCAAATTCCGAAAATACATAATTTTCAGAATTTGATGAATACCATAATTTCCATATCCCCATACTAATGTATGGGGAGTGTGGAAATTAACGCAGGGGGACTTAGCAAGGAGATATCAGTGATATCTCCTGTGTTAAGTCTCTTCATGAATACTAAAATAACGTTATTTAAGGAAAATGTCCTTAAAAACATTATTTTAGTGTTGATGAATAGGCCCCTTGATAAGATGAAGGGTGAGGGTTGGTGAATTAAAATGTTATTGTGTTTTGCTTGGGATTGTACAGTATACTCTACACATTTTAAGTTACTATGCTAAGAGTGACCACTTATTTACTTTTTGCAGATACATTTAAACACAAAGCCTAGCCCTTTAACAGTGCGGCTAACATTTCCCCATTACACTCTTCCCATATACAGATACAAAACATTATTAGGAAGGCCATACATTTACATTGTGCTTGGTAGTTGACATCCTTTTTTCCCCATACACATTAATCACAATAGTGTCCCCCTGTAATACAGTTGCAATATTTAAAACCAAAAAGACAGAAAATAAGTATAACTTGCGCCCCCAGACTGCAGCTTAGTACAACACACTCAGGAGCACCTGTCCAATATAATACAACAATTGAGTGGTCCAAAAGCCCTGTCTATGGCAGAATAATAGGTGTATTCTGTATCCTGAGGCAGTCGTGAAGATGTAGTCTTATAATTCCTCTCTAATAGAAAAAAGGACAAAGAAAAAACAGAATAAAATATCATCAGGAACACATGAAAGGTATTTCCCTTTTTACCTCCGAACTCAGCTAGACTCAGTGAGACGTGTGCACATAAAGGTTTCTTTGACTATAATACAGTGTGGATCACAAACCTTTTTTCCACCTCTTTCCTCAACCGTCTGAGCTAAATGAAACAAATACTGGGTACACACTTGTTGATATACTGTTCATTGATTGACGAATGATATATCACAAGTGCATCAGTGCTGTGTACACCCGATATGTCTGTGATTGACGTAGTTCACAGACATATCAGGTCGGCCCTGCAGCACAGCCAGATCAGTTGGTCGGTCACCCGTTCGCCGATGCACTGATATATTTTTCACTGACTGTAGACTGCCAACACTGACATCACAACTGGGTGGGCAAAGTTAAATGCCCGCACAATTGCGATGTCAGGCCAGACATATTGAGTGGCTGATTGGTAAGTGTGTACAGCTTACCAATCGGCCGCTCTGACGGCGGATCGGTCTACTGACCAATCCGTCATGTAAGTGTGTACCCAGCATTAGTCTGTATCTCACATCTGCTGTACATATATATATATATTTTTTTAATAAAATGTTTTTAATTGACATAAGTTCAAAAGATACGATATTGTAAGATACTTGCTGTAGTATACATTGTTATTACATTAAATGTACTTTGATAAAATAGTAGACTTTGTTTTATTCTCTTGCATCATTACTAAACAACTCCAACTATCTCCTGGAGTAATAATATCTTATAAGACAATTATAGGTAGACGACAACGTAATTATAAACACATAACTACATACCTTTAAAAGAACATGACTGTAACTAATGAAATCAATTATTTAAAATTTTCTCTTTGTATTAGAAGGGTGCTTGTCCTTCTATAACTGTTAAATTGTACCGAGCTGTCCACTGAAAGCTACGTTTCAAAGCCGATTTCAGTTCGGGTGTTAATGTATGTATAAAAGGAAGCCATATTGAGAAAAATTTCTTTGATAACTTTTCTTTGTCTAGAGTAGTGGAAGACCAGTCCATGTTAAATAAGTAAAGTAGAGTTGGCATCATTAGACTAATGGAAGGTGCATTAGGTTCTATCCAGCAGGATAAGATTGTTTTTTTGGCTGTAGCTGCTATTTTAGTCAGTAGAAGTTTTTCCGATTTGTTTAATATGTATACAGGAGAGGATTCATATTTACTCCAAAAGGCCCATTCTGGAGTCATCAAAAAGTCTATGTGTAATGTATTTTTAATATACGAATAGACTTGTTCCCAGAACTGTTTAACATATGGGCATGACCATAGACAATGGTAAATATCAGCATCAGGAGATTTGCATTTAAAGCAGTCAGCGTTTGTGGATTTCCCTGTTAGGTATTGTAATCTAGGCAGAGCTGTAACTAGACTTTTTGGTGCCCTTTGCCAGAAAGAGCATTGGTGCCCCCGTAATTTTTCAAAGGGACATAATGCACCCAAAAAAGGGCCATGGCTTCATGTGGAAGGGCCAGGGAAGAGATAGGAGAGGCCAGGAGATGCTGGGGATGAAATAAGAGGAAGCTACAAGCAAGAATGATAATAAATAGAAATTTGACAGGCCCAAGCAGTGACCTGTGGTGCCCTGTGCGATGGCACCGGCCGCACTACCCTAGCTACGGCCCTGAATCTAGGGGTATAATATGCCCTGTGTAGAATTTTGTAATTCATTTCTGCGTATGAGACAGAAATTAAATCTTTATTTAATCTTTTGGTGGCTTTGGTTAGTAAAGGTAAATCCAAATCAGGGAAGTAATTTTTCCACTTGGCCAATCCACCCTTTATTTTAGATAAATCCATTATGGGTCTAATATATGAATATATATTGGAAGAGGGGAAGGGATCACCCAGCCGAAGTCGTAGCATTTCATCTAGCCTAAATTGCTTGTCTGCCTCTGTAAGTACTCTCATTGTTCTTTGTAAGTAGCTTGATGCTTGTAAGTATGGAAAAATAGGAATGATTAGGTTAGGGAATTGTTGCTGAAGTTGACTGTGTGAGTATGGTTGCTGAGTGTAACTATCTATCATATGGTATAAGTACCTTAAACCATGAAGGGACCAAGCCCTTGTGTAAGGAGATGTCCAACCGCCAGGGAAAAGGGGGTTATCTGACAATGGGAGAAAAAGAGTATGGGACCAGGATAATTTTAATGTTGAACGGGTTTGTCTCCAGGCTGCAGATGTGGTGGATAAAAGTATATTCTCTTTAATGTCTACCGGGATATTAGACGGATGCATATGTAATATAGCTGCCAGGTGTGTACCAGGGCTAAACGCTTGTTCAATACCATAATTGCTAAACTTACTATGGCCACCTATCCAGTCCATGGCAAACCGGTAGTTAGCCGCCAGAGAATAAGTTTTAATACATGGCAAGTTCACCCCACCCAAATCAGTGGTCTGTTGAAGTTTAAAAAGAGAAATTCTAGGTCTCTTTCCTGCCCAAATAAATCTCCGCATCTCTTTATTCAAGAGTCGGAGATCTTTTCTCTTAAATAGTAAGGGTAACATTTGAATTATATACTGTACATATATTTAAATTGTCAGATCATGATATATACCCAATATTAGGTGGCTAAATACCAGGACACTCTTCACCCCCATTTATTTATTGGTTCTAACAATAAACACATCTAAAAGAAAACATTGGATAAGTCACCTCTGTTCTCCATCTACCTCCAGAAAACTTTCTGTTTACATTTGCTGTGCGATAGAGTGTCAGCTATTATTCACTGTTATCAGGCATTAGTGAAAGGTGGGTAACCTAAGACTTGCTTCTGTGTCCTCCAGTTACCGGCACCGGCAGGAAGCATACTGTGCAAATATCACAGGTTCTGACAAGCTGCTGACATTTGCACACATGTATTTATAGATGTAATTTGTAGCTCTAAGGTAATTCCCATTTACACACATTAAGTGAACCTTAATCATGGTTTTTCTTCTTGTACTTTCAGTCAATGACATTGGTGTATATTCTCACTGCAGCAGTTGGAGTAGGCACGTTCCATAAGCCAGTCATCCCACATGTATACATGACTGATTTATTAATCACATTTCTAGTAGGTATGTATGCCGAATGAAAAGAGCAAACTAAAATAATAGCACAAATACCAATTTGTTTATTAATAAAATAATTATTTAATATCATATCACAATATATCATATCAAATTATATTTACATCAAATCTATGTATTATTCACATTTCTGACTCTGTTAGTAGAACTGTGGTACTCCTACTCTGAAAGTACTTCCGTTCATGTAAAACATTATTCTGGTACAATGGAAACAGATGCGCACTTGTGACCAGGACCAGAACAAGGGGTTGATGCTTTGGGTTCAACATGCTTTGGGGAGACAGACTCAGCACTAAACTTATTCACTTGTTTCTGTTTCATAGAATCATTAGGTCTTCACTCTTCCATTTTCCTGTATTAGATCAGTATATGGGGGTCACAGTAGGAGAAATATAAGGTGCACACAGGGCCGTTTCTAGGGGCGGGGAGCTGTACAAGCGCACGAGGTGCGCAACCCATGTGATTGCACGGCTCACAACCCCACACTAGTGTGCTGCAGCCAGTACTACTCTAGACCTGGGGCCAGACAGCACTGGGCTCTTCTTGGAGGCTCAGCAGCACACCCGGCTGTGACCTACGGAGACGCGACATATGTGACCTATGATGTCCGTTGCGCCGCCTCTCTACCTGCCCCCCTCCTGTCCGCATGCTGCAGCTCTGCACTGTGCCTGAGTGTGCTGATTGCTCAGCTCCAGAGGCCAGCCGATGAGGGACAGCTCAGCAGAGCTATCGACAACAGGTAAGTATAGTTTAATTTTTTTCTGTGGAGGAGCAATGTGGTTTTTTCTGTAGGGGAGCAAAGTTATTTCCTCTGCGGGGGAGCAATGTAAGTTCCTCTGTGGGGAGCAATGTGCTTTTTTCTGTGGGGCAGCAATGTTATTTCCTCTGTGTGGGAGCAATGTTATTTCCTCTCTGAGAGAGCAATATGTTTTTTTCTGTGGGGGAGCAATGTTATTTCCTCTGTGGGAGTACAATATGTTTTTCTCGATGGGGTAGCAATGTTATTTCCTCTGTGGGGGAGCAATGTTCTTTTTTTCTGTGGGGGAGCAATGTTATTTCCTCTGTGGAGGAGCAATGTGTTTTTCTCTGTGGGGGGGCAATTTTATTTCCTCTGTGTGTAAGCAATGTGTTTTTCTCAGTGGGGGAGCAATGTTATTTAATCTCTGGGAGGGCAATGTGTTTTTCTCGGTGGGGGGGCAATGTTATATCCTCTGTGTGGGAGCAATGTGTTTTTCTCTGTGGGGGGGCAATCTTATTTCCTCTGTGTGGGAGCAATGTGTTTTTTTCTGTGGGGGAGTAATGTTATTTCATCTCTGGGAGAGCAATGTGTTTTTCTCGGTGGGGGGGGCAATGTTATATCCTCTGTGTGGGAGCAATGTGTTTTTCTCTGTAGGGGAGCAATGTTATTTCCTCTCTGGGGGAGCAATGTGCTTTTTTATGTGGGGGGAGCGATGTTAATTCGTCTCTGGGGGAGCAATGTGCTTTTTTATGTGGGAGAGCAATGTGCCTTGGAACAGGAAACAGGAAAACAGCAGTTTTGCTATCCCTAATCCTATGGTTATATTGACATCATTTATTCATAGGGTAGTATTTTCATTTGAGGCCACACCCCATACTGTGAGACCACTCCCCCTTTCTGGGGGGCACAAACCTACTATTTTATGCTTTTTTGAGGAGGGGGGCACATTTTGACTTTTCGCACTGGGAGCCATATAGTCTAAAAACTACCCTGGGTGCACAGAATGACTAGGCATCACTAATGTGATTATGCCAAGTGTATGTGTGTGTACAGCGTGATACTTTGGGTACTAAAGCATCAGTAACCTGTGGGTGATCAGAAGTGGCCAGTGCTAAGCATACTGTACACATTCTATAAGTTTACAATAACAGGCTTTTATGAACGGAATATAGATGTATCTCACAATTAGACACCACTTATATTCTCCTCATTATGCCTGTGCAAGTTTTAAGAGATAATAGGCAATTTACTATATGACTCCTGGTATGGACCAGCAAGACATAGTGGACAGTGGCAGAACCACATAGGCTTTTCACCTAATGGGTGGGATGCATAACCCATCGCATCACTCCGCTCTTCGCATGCATGCCAGCGTTAGCAACGCCGATATGCTTGACGAACACCGCAAAGGACTGCTCTCTTGGTAAGAGTGACCCTTTGTGATGGAGGGACTTCTGTGTCTATGAGCGCAGAAGCCCCTCTAGCATCCTTCTGTGCATGCGCAGATGGATGCACACGCCGCGGGGGGGGTGCTAAAAGGGATCCGATTGGATCCCTCTCACAGCACTGTCCCTATAGAAGCCCATAGGCTATGGGCTTCTATAGGGTAATGCCATCAGGAAGATGGCGTTACCCACCGTAACCAAGCCCCAGGGTGCATTGCACTCTGGGGCTTGGTGCATATGAGAAATGGGTTCAAATCCACATTTTCAGGGTTTGACTGCATTTTTCCCTTTGATACATCCCGCCCATTATGTGTACTAATGTAATAGACTCTACTCCCAGCACTAGCCCTTCCCCAGCTGACAGCATTGATGCCACATGAGAGTACTTACTGAAATAATATCATTGTAAATTACTGGTAATAAATAAAAATTTTATTATTGGGCCTGATTAAGATCCACACACAAATGCCATCACAGTTCAGATTTTACATGGAACGCAAATGCGAAAATATGCTAACGAGCCACCCGCCGTCCAGAGCTTAGAGTCTCCCACTGAAAACAACTCGCATCCGCCGCTCAAAACCGAAACATTGGACGCAGATCACGTGGCCATCAGCCTTCTGAGTAAGACTACTTCAGAGTAAGACTAAGGGCCTGATTCAGACCCACTCGCGAGCGGCTGTCCGCTCGCAAGTGGGTCGATGTTATGCACTGAGCATGCGCACGACGGAGGGAGCTCCGTCGTGCGCATGCGCCAGACGCGACGAGCGAAGGAAAGTCCTTCGCTCGTTGTGTCCGATCAAAGGGGGCGTGCTGTCAATGTTGATTGACAGCACGCCCCCTTTGGTGGGCGTGCCGGGGGCGTGCCTCCCTGACGGGGGCGTTCCCACGGGAACGCCTCCCGTCAGAAGCCGGAAGTGGGAAGTGGGAGTGATTTTGGCTCTGATAGAGCCAAAATCACTCCGGAGCTTGCGGTTGAAAACCTCAACCGCAGGCTCCGGCTCGCAATTTCGATGGTCGCGATGGTCTCGACCATCGCGGCCATCACAAAGCACGCTCGTATAGCCTGTGGGTGGTGACCCACAGCTATACGAGCGTCCAGGAGGACGCTCCATGAAAATGGAGCCCGGCCCTCATTCAGAGCGTGCGCTCTGCTCAGAGCGTACGGCTCTGAATGAGGGCCTAAGATGCTATAGACACAGCAGGTGCCCAGTCACACAGAGGGCTCACCTACTGCGAGCAAGGATGCAGTAGCTAATTTATGCATGCCGTGAAAACAATGTTTAAATGGTCATATATGCCTGTGTTTTTCTAACAACCCCCATTACCGCCCCCAAACGCTGACTACCCGTCACTCACTTTGCGAGTGATTCCTCATTGTGTGTGTGATCATAAAAACAACTGCTGTGCACGCGCAGTATGGCTTTCATACACACGCAATGTCTAACAATCGCTCAAACTGCATAAATATCAGCATTGCGTGTGGATCTGAATCAGGCCCATTGTCAACAGTGTAACAAAATAGCAAAACAGTCAATTTAATCAGTTTTATGATTTAATGTGTATATTGTTTTCAATTGTCTGCTTAATTTTTGTAGGATGCAGTTCACTAATTACCTTCCCTCAGACGGTGTACAACATTATTGCGTAAGTTGGGATTTTAACAGGTATACTAAAAAAAATCCAATCTTTAAATATCTTAAGTCTTTATTTATGCAATATGTGTTCTCATTTCTACGTACAACTATATTTCTTTTTACAAACAATACCAGAAAAACAGTTAACTGCATGAAAGTTTAATTGATAAGTGCTCATCAAGACTTGCTTGCACCAAGGAAATGCCATGCACAGTATGTCGGACTGGTTGCGGAGACAAGACAGCTGTCAGCTACAATTCATGAAAAATACAGGACAACTCCACCCAACTTGCAGTCTAACCCCCATCTCTTGGCTAGCACAACATCAGTCATATACCAGTAGCCCCCTTGCCCAAATGCACCTTTTAGACTGGGTGGAGTTTTTTTTTTCAAACAGACAGAGGGCCTGATTCAGAGCCGGACGCTCTGGCCAGGGCCCTCCTACATGAAAATGGAGCGGCCTCTTGGACGCTCGCATAGCTGTGGGTGACCACCCACAACTATAGCGAGCGTCCATGATGATGGTCGCGATGGTCAAGACCATCGCGATCATTGGGCTTGCGACGGAGACCCTGCGGTAGGGTCTCGCTGCCGCAAGCCCTGGAGTGATTTTGGCTCTATCAGAGCCAAAATCACTCCCACTGACATCACTACTAATGTCAGTGGGGCCGGCTTCAGACGGTAGGCGTTCCCATGGGAACGCCTCCGTCTGGCAGCCACGCTCCCGGCACGCCCACCAAAGGGGGCGTGCTGTCAATCAACATCGACAGCACGCCCGATTTGGTGTGAGACCCGGAGCAACGGCTACCCCGTCGCTAGCCGGGTCTCGCGCATGCGCACGACGGAGCTCCCTCCGTCGTGCGCATGCGCAGTAGGGCACCATCGACCCGCTTGCAAGCGTCCTGCGCTCGCGAGCGGGTCTGAATCAGGCCCAGATTGTGTCCATTGTCCTTCTCTTCATCCCCAGAACATACGTTTCTCAGAACAAAATTGTAGAAGAAACAATGTACACCAAAAATAGTAACTTATGTCCATTTGGCAACATCAACCTTGTCCTCTTCTTCTACCAACAGAGCATATCGAGAGAAAACCCTACTAAAGAGCTCAGTATATGAAGGACTTTTACCATTATTCTCTCCATCCCTCTTATTTGTTCTGTTGACCGTATGGGTTGTCTATTCTCCATGTAACATCCTGGACAGGCAACCAAGGCTATTCTTATGGATGGTTGGTGTCCTGTTCTCCAATGTGACAGTAAGTATTCATTGGAAAGATTTGTGGTATGTGATTCTAATCATATTCTTTCCAGTTATCCCTCCACCATGGCTACAACACTTCCCCTACCATTTTTAGGAGAGAAAGTGACATTTGGATGCAGCGATGGCAATATGTGCATCCTTTGCCATAGTCATGTCTGTGTTATGCTAATATCGCTACTAAGCCCTCCCTGGTGCACAGCTGTGTGTCCGAATGTGTAAGGACTGAGCACCCCAGTCCTTACCCACAAATTGCTTACGCTTCATTTTCGTTAATCATGTAAAGTAAGCCAATGACATTTAAACATAAATAACACATTTACGGACATGTACCAAGCCTGTCAGATCCTGGCACAGAATGGCTGGATGTCTGCCCATGTAATAGACCACCAGCCACTCAGGAGTGGTATCTCATCAGTCACCAAGGGTTGGGCATTTTCCAGTTGTACGCCTATGGAGAGGCACATATGCGTCTTTGTTGTGGTCTGTACAAGACGCATTTGGGTGAACAGGTTCGTACTGTGCTCACCCTACGCTGCCATGCCCTTTCCCTTCCTCCATGCCTGCTGTCTAAAATATAAGGAGTTGTAACTGCCAAATATGCTACATCTGTATATGGAATGGATGGATGCAAAAGTGCAAATACACATCCAACTCTACATCAGCCCAAGTGTATTTAGGGTTCATTAACCTGAGACGATTTACAACTATATGGCTGAAACAAGATAGGGAACGCCTCCATCACAACATGCCTTGCGATGGTATGTAGCCATTATAATGAAACCATTGAGAACAAAACCGAAAGCGGTGTCCACAACTGCGCAATGAACATCGATGGTTGCTAGCCATTATCTTCCAATGTCTAAAACAAGTCATCAATCATTTCTTTACTTTTGTCATTTCTGGTCCATAATTTGGGGATGAATAATATCTTAAATAAGTGTAATTATATGATTTTTATTTCTTTCCAGTAAGTGTAAGTATACTGCTTGCTGCATAAAAAAGGCAATAAAGGCAGCTTAGCTCAGTTTATCTTGGAAATAATAAAACCAGTGTCTATCTTTGGCAGTGCAGAGTGATTATATGCCAGATGAGTAACACCAGGTCTGAAGTCTTTCACTGGCTCCTGGGGCCACTGGCTGTAGTGGTTGGTTTAGCTGTTTCCAGATACCTGGGGACAGTGGAGGAGATCGTCTTCATGTCTATGACAGCATGTGCTACTGTGGCTCATATACATTATGGAGTTTGTGTGGTAAGTGCTGTTATCATGACATTTGTACCTTCCAAAATGTGATCACAGTTTCACAGACATAGTAACATCTACATTATATCCAATTACATTATTATACTGTTTCACCCTCCCTGCTACAGTACAGGGAATTCAGGGCCTGATTCAGAGATGGACGGAACTGCACAGCAACACACAAGCGGCTGTGCAATTCCGTCCATTTACAATGCAAATGCAGAAGGAGGTGTCACACACCACCTTGCTGCATTTGCGCAATCCCAGCGCTGTGTGCGAGATCGCAGCCTGGGATCACCATCAGACAACATCAAAACAATCGCTAAAGCTTCCCGCAGCCTGGCCGGGTCCCGGCAGCTTGCGATGCCAGGAAGTCTGCAAGCACCCACGCAGATCCTGGCCTCGTCCCTCCTGGAAAATGGGGACGTCACTCCCCCGTTTCCGGGAACTCTGCCAGGGAATGCCCCCGCTCCACCTCCCAAACGCCGCAACCTGTCAATCAGGCTGCGGCTGGGGCACACTGTGGCCCTCATTCAGACCCGGTCGTTAGTAGCAAGCGGTCGCTCTGAATGAGGGCGGCCGCTTGCATCTTGAAGTGCGGCCTCCTGGCCGCTAGCTAAGCTGTGGGTTACCACCCACAGCTTAGCGACCGACCAGGGTGATGGTCGCGATGATCAAGACCATCGAGACCATCGGGGCTTGCGACGAGACCCTAAGGTTGGGTCTCGGCAAGCGCAGGCCCCAGGGAGCTTCCTGCTCTGATCGAGCAGGAAACTCCCCACTGACATCGCTGCTGATGTCAGTGGGTCCGCCCCCAAATGGCAAGCGTTCCATCGGGAACGCCTCTGTTTGGCCGGCCACCCCCCCTGCCCACCTCCCAAACGGGGCGAGCTGTCATTCAACATCGACAGCTCGCCCCCTTTGGTGCGAGACCCGTAGTGACGGAGCGCCCGTCACAAGCCGGGTCTCACGCATGCGCACATCGGAGCCGGCTCTGATGTGCGCATGCCCAGTGGGTCAACATCGACCCGGTTGCGAGCGCTCAGACCCTATGTGCGGGCACGCAGTCGGAGGCCTGCACATGCGCAGTACACCTGCCGTGCATACGCAGTCATCTAAACATTGGAGATGTACACGAACCAACGGGTTTGCGTTCATCTCTGAATCAGGCCCTCAGTCCCTTCACAAAATAGTCAGTCACAAAACATAACTCACCTGCCCCTTGTAGTCATTTTAATTGCATGGAATGTATATTTTACTTTCTAGCAGTGAACGTGATTTCACAGTACATGCCCTACACCTAGATATGCCGCTGCTTCAAGCCATTTAATAGTAAGTGAAAATTAAATTGGTTATCATTGTAGCAGAAGAGGACAATAAATGAAATTGTTCACTGCACTATACACTGTGCCACAGATACTGTGTCACCGGGCATTGCTTCATGAGGGCTTTACACTGGATGAGTATAGGGTGACTAGGAGATGTCTAATGGATAACACAGACACACTCACAGCGCTTTTATAGTGTTATATCAGAAATGAAACCGTATTAAAATCACACTTACTGTAAAGGAAATGTCATTTTAAGGTTGTTCTCTCTCCTTCATACAGTACATTGAAGGCAGAACTCTCACTGTTATTGCATAGGAGCTGGTCCCTAAGCTTCACGAGTATGAGAAGCTTGTACTTTGCATAAGGCCTGCGCCTCTATTACAAGCAATAATGACGTACAGTAGTAGAAAGCTCAGATTTTTTCCCCCTTTTCCATATAGTTTGTTCAAATAATCATCTGTGCGACTTTAGCCGTTGTATTCTTTTCATAAGCAACATGTTCTGTAAGCTGATAGAAGCAATGTCGGAAATGAACGGTGGGAAGGGCGGACTATGAAATCATGAAGTCTCATCATGAAAACATCTTATTTTTGTTAAACACTGCATGTGCGACTTTATTCAATTACTGCGACTTATTAGCAGTTGGTTGTGCGACTTTTTTTTGCAGGAATATAAAATCCCTGTTTGACGCTTCACCTTCAAAAAAAAAAAGTGTGTGTGTGTTAAGTACATACTGAACTCTAATTGTGTGGCTATAGCAACTTACATCCAATGACCACTGAATATAATCCGACACCACAAACACATATGGACTGCTTTAAGCATGACATAATTTTATAGCTTTGGCCAAGTAGTTAAAATAAGTGTGCAATATGCTAGAGATAAATCTTCATCTTTCACGGACATCTCAGCAGAGATATCTGTGAAAGATGATGTTTTGTCTCGTTTTAAGATCCAACTTGGTGGGAAGATCCAAGCCAAAACCGAACCGCTCATCTCTAATATATATGTATGTATGTGTGTGTATGTATAAGATACATGTGTGTGTATACATATATATATATATATCCATATCTGTATGTGTGTATGTACACGTTTGTGTGTATGTGTATGTATAAAATGCATGTGTGTGTGTATGTATATATATATATATATATATATCCATAACTGTGTGTATGTACACGTGTGTGTGTGTGTGTGTATATATATCTCCATATATATATGTGTGTATGTATATATATATATATCTCCATAGCTGTGTGTGTGTATATATATATATATTTATATATGTGTGTGTATATGTAAATTTATATGAGGATGGTTCAATAAGTAAGGTAACAAGACCTCTCATGTGTGTATTGTTCTCTATTTCATTATATTTACCCACCAGACCAGAGCAGGTAGACCACTGCTGCCCCTTACGGCCATTAGACCATACCTTGCAGTCATACTGTCTCAACATCAGTTGTAAGATGTCAGGGCTGGCGGAAACATTGTCAAACATTGAGGTGCGTATTGTGCTCAAATTTCTGTATCTAAAGGGCACATCAGCAGTTGAAATTTATCGACAACTTGTGGAGGTGTACAGTGATAACGTCATGTCACGGAAACGGTTTGGAGCACTGCCTTTGATAACAGCAGGGCAGACATCCAAGATGAGCAGCGATTGAGTTGGCTAAGCACATCCACCACAGATGACAATTTGTGCCGTATTGAAGGTTGATTGAGGAGGACAGACGAATTGGCGTTAGTGATATTGCTGACGAACTGAACATCTCGGTACTGTGCACAGCATTATTCATGAGCAACTGGGGTACAGGAAAAAGTGTGCACGCTGGGTACCATAGCAACTCCCAGAAGTTCACAAAACCAATAGGATCGAGTGTCTCTTGCACACTTGACGCAGTACCATGAGAAGGGAGAGCAGTTACTGCAGCGTATTGTTCAAGGCGATGAAATGTGGGTGCATCATGTGACACCGGAGAACAAGTAAGCATCCATGACATGGAAACACACATCATCCCCACCTTCACAGAGATTCAAAAAAACTCCATCAGCAAAGAAGGTCACGGTGACTGTGTTTTGGGACCACAAGGTCATGATACTTCAGATGCTTGACACTGATTTCTTTATGCCGGGATAGATGCCTTGGGGTACCTTTGGAATAAATGCTCAGACAAGTGTGGCGACTGTGTGGAAATATAATCTGTACCAAAGCAATACTATTTATTATACGCGTTTAATAAATTGACGCAACGAGAGGTCTTGTTACCTTATTTATTGAACCACCCTCGTACAAATAAGGACAATTATATGAGATATATATTTTGTATAGCACATGTGTGTGTGTGTGTATATATATATATATATATATATATATATACATATATATATATTGTGATAGGATCACTGGTAAAGTGGTCTGTGACAGGGACATTTATCCCAGATTCCTGTCTTATGTGTTTTAAATCCCCAGGAGAAAGTCTGCAGTGTAGCAGGCTTGAGTCTCGGCTTTTTGAAAAGCCGGTTTGGGACCTGGGGGTTGTGGGTGAGAGGAGAGGGAGGGCTCCACCCACGGCCGCTCCAGGTTTTGGGCCTTTCAGCCTGGTAACAGGCTTGTTAGGGTTTCCACCTGAGAGTGGCCAATATAAGCCTAGTGTGTTTAGGGCTGAGTGTCTCACCTGGGAGAGCAGACAGGGAGTTTGCTCAGAGACACTTGAAAACCGATTTGTGAGTGTTGTGCTGTGCCTTTGTTGCTGGTGAGGGCATTAGGCCCTGCCAGGTTCTGGTAGTGAGGGAACCACCTGTGAAGTTAGTGCCCCGACAGGGCTAGGATTTATGTTTATGTTTTCTTTATGTTATTTCTGACATTGTACAATAAAGACTGGCACCGACCAGCTTGTACTCGCATCCAGACTGGTGTGCTGCTTACCTGCTGCTGTGGGTGTGTGTAAGAAAGGAGTCCTTCTACCCAGGAGAGGAAACCCCTAATCTGACTGTGTCACAATATATATATATATATATATATATATATATATATATATATATATATACACACACAGCATCTATCTATCAATATATTTATATCTATTTTTTTTAAAGTACTTGCAATACTAACTTTAGTTTTATTTTATTTATTTTAGGGGAAACAACTGAGCAGACATTTCCACATTTATGTTTTCTCCCTAAGGAAGCGGTATGCAGACTGAGTGATATAATAATCTACATGCAGGTTTTACCATTGTACTAGATTGGAAGAACTATAAGCAAGTCAATGTAAATACTGTTTGCTCTGTGTTGTGGAGCCCTGGAGTATGTGCTGCTAACCTTATCATACATCAATTGTTACTATTACATTATACAAAAACCAAGGGACAGCATGCACAGAGAGTCACTGCATTCTGCTATGGTTGATTACCTGGCTGTACTGTAGAGTGTAATACATACACAATGGAATGTAAAACCAGACACCATAGGTCATTTGATTAAAATTTCGTACACTCGGAGCAATCAGACAGATCAGACAATGATAAAGATATTGTTGTCTGATCATCCTGCATGTGCTGGATGTTCGATATCGAACATCAAGCACATGCACCAACCCCCAAATGACTATAATGACCCGCGATCAACAATCGCAGGTCCCTATAGATATCGACCAGGTTGGCCTGCATGCACGGGTGATGGTCGATATTGATATCGACCATCCGTGCCTGCACATCGACCGTCATTTGGGGGTTGGAAGGGCCCAAAAACATGACGATATGAACGATAACGATATGATCGATATCGTTATCGTTCATATCGTCCTGGTTAATCGTACCGTGTGTACGCACCATTAGTTATCCATCTAGTGTTATTTTGTCTTACTTTACTTACCAGACAGCCACTCTGAACACTTTGCACCACATAACAGCCTTAGGATGAAGTTAAATGGGTGACTTTGGTGATAATGATAGAAAAATGTGATGTACTGTACTAAGGGCCTGATTCAGACCCGGTCACCAAGCTGCGGACGCTCGCTATAGGCGATTATCGCAAATATGCGCATGCGTATGCTCCAAAATACGCATGCGCAAACCATTCACTGCGGCCGGGAATCGTGCGCTCGTAGTACACAGACTGGACGCTACTTTGAGTGACAGTTGCGCCGTTTGTGGGTGGTGACAGGGGAAGGTGCTTGTGAACAGGGGAGTGGATGTGCAAACGCAGGCGTATCTGGCCGTCAAAACTGCGTTTTAGGGTTGTGCATACTTAGCAAAGATGCGTCATTATATATGTCATTTGGTTGTTTTTCAGCCTGCAGTGATCGCAGTGCTTGCGGCGGGGTAAGGTCTACCTCAAGCGCTGCGTGCAGCTCAGATGGCTGTTGAGACACTTCCTGGAGATGACGTGTGCTAAGGGAGAGAGGTGGGCGGCTTTATACTGCGGCGTGCGATCGTTCTGCCATCGCTCTCTAGGACAGAGGGCGTCCTTACACCGCACAGTGCGATCACGGCATTTGCATACCTGGCCCCTAGTAGCTGCGAGAGAGCGCAGCTTAGCGTCCGGGTCTGAATCAGGCCATAAGTTTTATGGGGTTGTCTACACGTTTAGCCTCTATACATTTCTTATATATAAAAAAGACCATTAAAAAAATACCCACTAACATCACTGTCGGGTAAACTTCATATATGTTAGAAAATTAGTTACATGGATCCATTGGAGCCAACTTTTTAAAATGTTTGTGGGTGTTCACAATCCATCCACCATATGACTCAAATGGAGGTAGCCAAAAACAAAGCAGACAGCACCTTCTGCTCGTGTGAACATAACTTAAGATTTCCAGTTAAAATGTGAAAGGAAGTTATTATACGCGTGCTCACTTCTGTGTATGGTTTATGTTCTGCCAAAACTAGAATGTAAACTAGATACAGATACAAAATATTGTTATACAAATAAATACAACTGTGTACAAGTTCAAAGCATTTTAATGTATTAAGTTATTAACTGTATAAATAATGTTTGCAGAGTAATAATGCAATATAAAGTGTCCCAATTAAAATAAATTCTTTAATTTTGAGAGATATAAACAAGGACATATTTTGTAGGCTCTCTTAAGGGTATATGTGGGTTTTTAGAAGTGGAGATGTTGCCATATCAACCAATCAGATTCTACTGATTTATCTAGTTCCTTCTAGAAGATAAGAGCTAGAATCTGGTTGCTATGGGCAACATCTAAAAAAAAAAAAACCCTGCACTTTAGTAAATATACCCCTTAGTGCTCGAACATTGGATCATACAAAATACTGCTGACATGAATGTCCGTTGGCGTGTCTGTAAATAATATTTGTATAGTCAGCACATTCTTACATAAAAAATGCGCTAATTTTACACAATACAAAGTGTTCCTGTAGTGCTTTTAGTGTACATTTCAGCTGTATGTGCTTTCTATTAACACAAAAAAAGGAAAACCTGTATCGTAACTGCTGGAATGTATTTTATAGATTTGTGCAAAAGTGTGATTTTATGTTTTTTTATAGTCCTTTTATTATTGATATGTAGAAATTATATTTTACTGATTCATATTAATATTGTCACTTGGTGAAACAATCACTTAAGTGGTCACTACAAACACTTTTATACTGTAACAAACTATATACTTCTTCTGTAGATTATAAGGATATTAAAAGCCAATGGCATGTTACCGCGTCCGAGGAACTCACTCAGTTATCAAATCTCTTGATGTAATTATACAAATGATCTGCAACTTCCAGATTTCTTACATTCCCTAAGTAGAGGCTGTATGAATTCATATGTATGTAGTTTAGGAAAAGAAAACAAAAAATACAATGTTTGGGGTCTCTTGTGACCGGAATGGTGCAGTGCATATAGTACATGTCTAACTAACTTCCTACATGTACTGTAGCACTTTTCTGAACAGATTAACTAGGGGGTTTCCCTGTTTGAAATGCCTCATTCAAAAGATATTGCATAATTGCTATTGAAATGTCATATCAGCAGTGCCGGATTACCAAATAGGCAGAGTAGGCACTGGCCTAAGCGCCCTGTGGCTTTTGGGGGCCCTCCGACAGCTGTTCAAAAAAAATATTGATTTGATCTTGAAAGAAAATTACAATCAAGCTTTCTTAAATTGTTTCCAAAAGATACAAAAAAATTAATCAACTCAAGAAATGAAAACTTTATATTAAAGACTCTATAGTGAAAACACTGTATTAATGTAGTGTACCCATTAACAACTTAAAGTACATAAACCATAGACCTCAGATGCACATTACAGTTTGTCTCTTAAAAACTCATCTTCTGTCAGCTGTCAGTTTGTAAAAAAGTTTTGGTGCAACCTACGTACGGTTATAATTTGCGAGGGAGGCCCCGAGATTTCGACTGCCTACATGGTTTAATCCAGCACTGCATATCAGTGATTGAATCAAATAAATATCAGCAGGGCAAGCCATAGAGCAGTGTTTCTCAAACTCATTTCTCAGGGAGCACTAACAGTGCATGGTATCCATTTTCCTAGTTGGTGCACACAGTGCCAGCGCTTCCACTAGGCAAGCTTAGGCAGCTTCCTAGGGGTGCCGGCCACTAGAGGGAGCTTCTCAGTCCGCCTACGGAGGGTGCAGGAGGTGCAGTTGCTATGGCACCCAGCGATCGCAGCCCCTGCACCCTCCATTTGCCGGGCGCCCGCTGAGATTGTGTTACCAGCGGGCGCCCAGCTCCTCTCTCCCTCCCTCCACCCCTAGCGCCAGTGGCAGCCGGAAGATGGAGCTCACTCCTGAGCTCCGGCTTCCGGGTCCCACAGTGCACTATGGGAGTGACGTCATGACCTCACTCCCATAGTTCCGAGGAGCGGGCGCCTGGGACGGATGGCTGCAGGCTCTGGAGCGGGGTTTAAGGTATTTTTTTTTATTTTATTTTTGTGTGTGTGTGCGTGGGGGGTGGTTGCTTACTACAGGGGCCCTACTATTCGGGGCACTACAGGGGCATCATATGGGGGCTCTATTTGGAGTACTACTACAGGGCCCTTACTACTCGGTGCACTTCAAGGGGCATTACTACTGGGGGCACTGCAGGGAGCATTACTACTGGGGCACTTCAAGGGGCATTGCTACTGGGGTCACTGCAGGGAGCATTACTACTGGGGGTACTACAAGGGCATTACTACTGGGGGGCACTGCAGGGAGCATTACTACTGGGGGCACTGCAGGGTGCATTACTACTGGGGGCATTACAACTGGGGGCACTACAGGGACCCTTACTACTGGGGGCACTGCAGGGGGAATCATCCCTTTAATTCGGATCATGTTAATATTATTATGGCGCTGTGTATGTGTCTGTGAGCTGGGCGGAGGGGTTGGGGAAAACGGGCGGCATGGGAATCTTTGCCTAGGGCGCCCTGAAACCTTGCACCGGCCCTGGGTGCACAGGTGTATTCATTACTGGCTGACACATTTTAAAAGATCCACAGGTGGAGCTAATCATTTCACTTGTGATTCAGGGAGATCTGGAAAACATGCACTGTTAGTGCTTCCTGAGGAATGAGTTTGGGAAACGCTGCCATAAAGGAAAGTAAAACACAATGAGCAGCATACAGATGTGTTCTCATACGGGTTGGGTATAGAATCCTGGGTTTTGGGATGCCGCTGGTCAGAATACCGACAGCGCCACCCCGACAGCCAGAATCCTGACACCCATAGGAAGAGACGGTGAGTACTTTTCTGACCCCTACCCTAACCCACCCTCCTCGGTGCCTAACCCTAACCTCCCCCTCCCCGGCAGAAGAGCCGCGCCGAGCCCGGGTGAAAGGGGGAGTGACAACATTTTTGCAGCGCCGCTGCATGCTGGGGAGGCCAGGGGGCGCTGTGAGCCCCTTCATCCCGGCACATAGCCAGTGAGGGGCACAATCAGTGTGATCACTCCCCCCACAGGAATAGGAGACTGCTGCGGCTGCTGCTTAGCAGTTGTGAGCAGTCTCCCAGTGCAGCCCAGCCCACAGCAGCGTGTGCTGGGCTGCTGTGATGTAAAAGGGAGGGAGGGGGGCGGCCCCTCCAGCTAGCCTGAGTAATTAGTACCCGCTCCCTCCCCCTCTAGGCTCCCCGGGGCCTAAACCTAACCTCCCCCTAGTGCCTAAACCTAACCTCCACCACCCTGCACCCTAATCCTAACACTCAGTCCCCGGTGCCTAACCCTATCCCCGCTACCTAACTCTAACCTCACCCTAACACCAGGGGCGCCGAGAGGGGGGGGGCGGGTACAGTTTACCCGGGCCCAGGCTTCCTGAGGGGCCCGGCGGGGGCCCGGGTCCGACGCCGCCCCCCCCTCCCTTACAGCAGCCCAGCACACAGCGCCTCCTATGCCTGTGCGGGGGAGCGATCACACTGATCGCGCCCCCCCTGACTTTGCGCCGGGCTGAGGGGGCTCAGAGCGCCCCCCTCCCCGGCACGCAGCGCAGCTTCGCGGTGCTGCAAATCTTTTTTATTTATTTATTTTTCACCAAGGGGGCGTGGCCACGCCTCCCAAGATGAGGCCACACCCCCTATTACCGGGGCCCGCCTTGGCTCTTGGCGGCCCTGCCTAACACCCCCGATACTTACCTTCGGGATGCCGGCGTTCAGGATACTGGTGCCGGGATCCCGATGGCCGTCAGGATTTCGGCGCCGGTATTCAGACCATCGGCATGCCAACTACATCCCTTCTTGTACACCCAACGTCCATACACCATACGGCACATTTTGCATCTTATTCACAGATGCAGTAAAACACTGCTCACAGTGTACTAGAGACGCTGGGCTGTGACCGTAGCCGCACAGGAATTAGTTATACACACGTACAAAGTGGCAGATGAAGCACAATGCAACTTGGCCAGAAAATAAGCCGCGGCCGCTGTATCGTGACACTTCGTATACAGATTCAGACTCAGTCGCGTACAGTTGTACAAATGTCGCACATTACATTGCTAGCGTGCACTGATCAATTTGGTTTTATCATGTCCAGTTGGTTTATTTGTGTGAATAAGATGCAAATTTAGTAAAAAGGACCATGCTGAGTCGCCTGGGACCGGGAGCGCTGAGAGGGGCTATTTGCCGCGACTAGAGCCACAATGTATGAGGAGGACACATCTGTATTTACAGTGGAAATAACACTACTTACAAACAAGCAAAGTGTTCTTGCTTATTAATGTGGCTCTGTGACCACATTAAATAGACGTGTCATATTTTCCATTACTTGACAAGTAACAATTGTTCAGTTAATGGAAACTATTCTATAATGAATGGGCATCTGCTCCTAAAGTAATGGACATACTGTACACTGGAGAGAATGTAATAGGCTTCCATTTATATAACCCAGTGTGTGGGACCTTTAGAAATACTGATCAAAACTTTATTTTCCCAGTCATCAGACAAAATATAATATAAGTTAGAGGAGGAGACCAATGTCTCTGTATATTTTGTATCTTCCCCCAGTATAGCTTTACTTTGGATATTCATTGTTTTGATCTATCTTTTAGGGAAATCATCTGACAAAAGATTTCACCATTTAAATGTCTTCCTTGAAGATGCATTGTGACGCCTGAAAATCTAAGGTCTATGAATACCATATGATATAGAAGCCACCAGAGCGGCTGTCATGTGCAGTATAATAAGTACAGTGTATGCTTTTGGTAATCTCTGTCTTCCACAAGTATTAAATTGTATTTAACAGGGGAATTACTTTATGTACATTGCATGCTGAGTGTTTACACAACTTAATACAGCAGGGATGCCAAACTCGGTCCTCGAGAGCTACCAACAGATCACGTTTTCCCGGTCACCCAGCAGGTGCACAGGTGTAGTCATTACTCACTGACACATTTTGAAAGATCCACAGGTCAGGTTTGCCTACCCTCCCGATTTGGTCGGGAGCCTCCCGAATATCGGGTGCCGCTCCCGACCCCCCAAAAAGGCAGGCAAGCCTCCCGGCTGCCGCCTATCCCTCAGACTACTAGTAAAAACATCCACAGCGGGGGGCGCCCAATGACTCGATTCGCGCTGAATCGAGTCATCGTGACTCCGCTCCCTGCTTCACAATGCCTTTTTTCTGCATTGTGAAGAGGTGGCGGGGCTACGATGACGCGATCATGCTTTCACGCCCCTGGCCCCGCCCCACAAAATGCCATCATAGCCCAGCCACGCCCCCCTGCAGAATGCAGGCAGGAAGGAGGGAGCTGAATGTCGGCAAGTATGAGCTAATTATTTCACTTGTGATTCCGTGAGGAGACCTGGAAAACATGAACTGTTGGTAGCTCTCGAGGACCGAGTTTGGCCACTCCTGTAATACAGTCACAAATAAGAAAGTAAGAAACTATGGGGTATATTTACTAAAGCGCAGGTTTTTAGAAGTGGAGATGTTGTCCATAGCAACCAATTAGATTTGGCTATTATCTTCTAGAAGGTGCAAGAAAAATGTTAAGTAGAATCTGGGCAACATCTCAAGTCCCTATGTATTTTTATTTCAAATGTGTATTTTATTGACTCAAAGGCAGTTTTGACAGGACGGGTAAGGTATGCCAGCGGTCAACATCCTGTTGGTAGGTATCCTAACCCTCCCCCCCCCCTAGTGCATAACACTAACCATCCCCTTAGTGCCTAACCTGAGCCCTCCCCTCAACCCTGCTACTTACCTTCGGGATGCTGGTGGTCCGGCTGCTGGCTCCCGTTTTGACAAAAAAAAATCAATACAATGTATTTTATTTTTTATATTTGTTTCTTGTAAGAATAAAATAATTCTTATTGTCTAAATGCATTAACTTATTTCATATCTACTGTATACTTGAACCTATGACAATGGACACCGGTGGTGTATTGGAGCAGAGAGTGGAACAACAGGGGTGGGAAAGCTTAGACAAAGAGCAGGTACATTATAGCCGTTCCATAATGCTGGGATCCAATATTTCCTTAATTAATATACTGTAGATATTAAACTCTACCGGTGGAATATAAGTTCTTTGGATCCAAAAGGTTAATGAAACCACTCAAAACAATTGTTCCAATTAAAAATTATTTATTATGAAAAGGTGCAAGTAAATGATTATAAACAACTGATTATATGAATATAAGGAACACACTGAATATTATGAAATATAACTGAAAACAGAGTATAAATCAACTTAACTAACAATATATGTATGTATATAAATAAGTACAAGGATTTATGAATACAAATAACTCACTAAATTTATATATATTGAAAACATTAGTAAAGTTCAAACAAACACAACCAATGTATTAGTATGAATATGAATGTGAATATACAATATAAACAATGGGCAAACACACTTAGCTGCAGTAAAGCTTCTATGCTCTTCTCTGGATACGGCAAAATACACTCTGGGTGCTGTCCTCTCGATATGAGACCAGAGATTTCAGGCAGGAGACACGCTGTGCACTCATGCTCTCCCCACAGGACACTAACAATGACTCTAGGGACCCCTATTCCTGGCAACAGGCTAGAGATTCAAATGGAAAACACACAGTCTGACTGCGCTTTTCCCACAAGGCCAAGTTGTTACACTTGTAAACCTACAGTAGTTTATACCCTGTGTGGTGGGCATGGCAAGGATAATATTATCTCCCTATGAATAGTCCATATGTTGATACCCTACTTCAATATCAATAGGGGGCAGTATTGCCTAATATATATTGTTAGTGATGGAACTTACCATTGGATTCTAGATTTCTCTATGACCTACAATGCATAACAATGTGTAAAAGGATTATTGTTCGCAGTGCATGAGAATATGTGTGAATAGCAACATTTAGTGCATCTGATGTTACAATTGTATATATCTCTCTACTGCTGCAAACAAAAGGCACACAGTGTTGGATTATATAAATCTATGATGGGAATATGGGCCAAAAGCCACATTCCCTAGCTGGTACAATTAATTTCTATTTATATGCTTCTAAATGCTGACACATACATAGAAAGCAAACACAAATATGACTCCTTGGCAGCCATTTTGTTCACCCATAACACTGGCAAAAAGGATTGCTAATTGCCACAAACTACGCCTCCCCGAAATTATCCAACAGGACCAAGTGAGGTTTTCCTTGGCTGAGAAACCAGGGACAATGCCACAAATGTATGTTTCATTCTCTAGCACCCAGCCAATACCATAATAAACAAATACATGTTAGGCATTTAATAGACTACAATATCGCTTCACGATCAGGGGTGCTAAGCAGGGTGGGGAGGAAGGGAATGGATACTAAACACCCAGGCCCAGGTCAGCTGTGCAGGGGGAAGAATGCTCCCCTCTTTGGCAAGCAATGCTGCTGTCCATCACCCGGGCCTGCCAGGTCTATATGGACCTGTTCTTGACCAAAATGTTATAGCACCTGGTCCATGATCACTCCTGCCTTGCTAAGATTCTATCACCCCATAATAGTCCTTATACAAGAAACAAGATGAACAGCACCTTTCTGTACTGTACCCTTCTTGGTCTCCAATGGAATTAGGCCGGGTTGTCCCCCTCAGGACCGTAACAAGGGTTATGCAAGCGGTGCCATCGTCCAGGGTAGAGGGCCCTAGAGCTGCACCATCGCTGCCCCACAGCACCTGCATTAGGCTTGTAGGGTACCTGGACACAGCTACAGAGCTGAAAGGATGCTCTGGGCATGCAGCCTGTACAGCTTAAGGACACTCTGGGCAGTGCTGTACTTACTGATGTCGGTGGCCCCACTCCTGTTCCGGCACTCCGTCCCCATCTCCTCTGATATTTATACTATGTATTGAAGTATTCTCTAGAGCAATTCGGAAAAACACACATTTTAGCTGAGTAAAGGTAGGGGCTGGGAAACACACAATGTATGCAGATGACCTACTGGCCACAATATTAGGGAGTGACACGGTAGGGTTGTACTGTGTCACTCCCTAATATCTACACAGTTCCAAAAATTTGGGTGGTTTCAAATTTACTACTCTATTACTACTCTAAATCCACAGTATTAAATATCACCACCCCAACTGCAATAATTTATTGTATTTGTATTTGTTTGGAACCTAACCTGCAAATTAAATACCTCTGTGTATTCCAGCCTCGCAGTAATTCAGTTCTGCTTTAATTGAGTTATGAATAAGCTCAAAATAAACTAAAAATGGAATTAAACAAGTGATGGCATGTGACGGTTATAAACACAAGATGAGTATGCCACCAAAGATACCTTACTTGCTTCAAACCCTGGCTATCCATGTTACACCTAGTTTCTCTATAGACTTACATCGGACTGCCAGGAACTTTGCATGGGAAAGGGGAGGCACGATTCGATTCAAACACGATATCTTGCACAGGTGCAAACGGCAAGGGGGCCTTCATCTTACCTAAGGCCCTGATTCAGACCCACTCGCAAGCGGCTGTCCGCTCGCAAGTGGGTCGATGGTCTGCACTGAGCATGCACACGACGGAGGGAGCTCCGTCGTGCGCATGCGCCAGACGCGACGAGCGAAGGAAAGTCCTTCGCTCGTTGTGTCTGATCAAAGGGGGCGTGCTGTCGATGTTGATTGACAGCACGCCCCCTTTGGTGGGCGTGCCGGGGGCGTGCCTCCCTGATGGGGGCGTTCCCAAGGGAACGCCTCCCATCAGAAGCCGGCCCACTGACATCACTAGTGATGTCAGTGGGAGTGATTTTGGCTCTGATAGAGCCAAAATCACTCCGGGCCTTGTGGTTGAAAATCTCAACCGCAGGCTCCGGCTCGCAGTTTCGATGGTCGCGATGGTCAAGACCATCGCGGCCATCAAACTGCACGCTCGTATAGGCTGTGGGTGGTGACCCACAGCTATACGAGCGTCAAGGAGGACGCTCCATTTTTATGGAGGGCGGCCCTCATTCAGAGTGTGCGCTCTGCTCAGAGCGTACGGCTCTGAATGAGGGCCTAAGTTCACTGAGGTCTGACAGAGTAAATTGGTTCCTTAATTTATTGGAAAAACGATGAAGTATATTTAAATTAACGCGTCTTGTCTTACAGAGTATATCAGTTATTGAGAGTTCCAGGCAAGGTTATATTGGCATCCAAGTGCTCTGTGCAAAATGTACCTGAGTTGGACCTGTTAGAGGTGCATTCGGTCAATGGGATCCCTTACTCACAGCATGGTGGGATTGTCCTAAATTTAAGACTTTTTGGATGACTGTGATTAAAATTACCTATGAAATGGTTGGAGAGGAGCCTGGAGGCACCATCTGACCCAAGGTTTTGCCTCACTGGATGCCATATTATGCTATATATTGTGTCTTTTTACCTGTGTGGGTGGTATGGCAGCAGCAGGACCTCCCCTTCTCCTCCTTACTTGTCCCCTTTCCACTTCCTCCCCTTCTGTTTCCCCCCACTTCCGTGTATCCTCCTATAATTGCCTAAATAAGTTTGTTCACATACTTGTTCATAGTGCCTGCTTTTGCAATTATTGTGCTATTTTGTTTGAAAAATTGCTTAAAAAATTGTCTAATCTCTGTATAAACAAGTATATACAAAACTGTATATAGAATACAATACCCCTTTCTCTAGTTATGTTTACATAACCACTTTGTTTTGTGTTTTTGTTTCTTTTGCTTTGTTTGTTACCTCCCAAATACAACTAGTAGTAATAGAAGCAAATGAGAGGGCAATAGATCAACAAGTAGCCTGGTCATTTAAACAACACGGCAGGACTGTCACAGTAGCTTTATCACTGGCCACAAGTGGACTTTAGTTCAGTGACCGGCTGCAAGTTACCTCTGTGTAGATCATCATCATCGTTTATGAGACACCACTATGATGGAGCTCCAGATTGAGTTATAAATCATATAAATACAATCTCACCTAAAACACAAGTACAGATGAGATGGAGAAAAGGAGGTGCAGACATGAGACAAAAGGCAGAGAGGACTCTGCTCCTGAGAACAAGTTAAGGTAAAAAAGCATTGTGCGCAAATTTTAAATATAGAAGTAACTGGAATGGGTTACACAGCAGTTTCTGATCTTTGTGTTTTTCTATCCAGACAAACTCTATGGTAGACTTGCTACACTCCCGGAACAGCCTGGAGGCTCCAGAATCTCACGTGGAGATCCTGGCAGCCTGGAAAGCTATATAAATCTCCCAGAGCTCCCCAGGTCCACCCGGCGATGCCCACTACCTGAGTTAAGTGGGTGGTCCAGGTAGCCGATGACATGATTCACGCTTTACCACGTCATCTTAGCCCTCTCCCCACTTTACAATGTCGGTAATCTCACATCACTTCACACCCCCTGCACCGCCCACCTATGCTGCACCATGACCCCTACTGTGGGGGCAGCCAGAAAGTTGTCAAGTATGCTCTGTGGGGCTGATTTCATTATACATGATGTGTAACAGCTGCATACATCTGAGAGAATTACAGCATAGCAACATCACTCCTTTTTCAGCAAACTCCATTGGGAGTGTGAAGCAAGAAGAGCGATGTTGTGTCTGCAACGTGCCACTGTTACAAGTGTTTCCACAGCACATTACGTGGTTCACTTTCAATTGAATCAGCCCCTATATTAGGAAGTTATAAAGCATCTTATAAATAACTACGGGAAGGTTGCCCAGTCTCACAATGCTACATTTTATTTTGCCGGGAATACAGTATGATGTCATGTAACAGAGACCTAAGGCTAATATAAACCATAAAGCAAATATCTATGTGTATGTGTATATGTGACTGACTTACATCATAAGCAGTCTTTTGAGAGGCCACTCAGCTTTGTTATACAAGTTACTGCTTGTTATAGGACAGACAGTTATCAACTGAGTGTAAGCTGTGTGTATTACTCATACACACGTACATTGTTTATTGCTAGAACTGTTTCTGCTGATATAATATCTCACATCTAAAGTAAGCTTCATATTTACTTAAATGTTATAAAAAAATAAAACCCTAATTCAAGAACCCCTAATGTTGTTTACAAGGAGGCACTGCAGTCTTATATAAAAATATATTGTACAAAAAAATTAATTTTAAATAATTTATTTCGAAAACCTGTGTGAAGTACAGGTAAACTGCTAGTGAATATAAGCTACTAACAAAATAATGTTTTTGCTTGCTGAGTTTAAACTCTTAAATCCCTCCTGCAGTTCAAACAGCAGGCTTAGTTTAGTGCAGAAGGTTTCCAAACGTGGTCTTCAAGGCTCCCAAACAGTTCAGGTTTTAGAGATAGCCATGGTTGAGCACAGGTGACTTAATTAGTACCGCAGTCAATTTGATTTAACCACCTTTGCTCAACCTTGGATATCTCTAAAACCTGAACTGTTGGGGAGCCTTGATTAACGCATTTGGGAACCTCTGGTTTAGTGGGTTAGATGAGTCAGGAATGTGGGTTTAAAAAAGATGTAGAGATGTATGATAATGCATTTTCCACATTTATTTCAAACATATTTCAGTACAGCAATATGCATTGCCAATTCAATATGTACTTGTTATATAGTCTACACTTGGGTTTTGTTTTCTTCATGCAGTTTGGCCGCATGATGTTTAGGGTTTGCAATCTTCCACATCTTGCAAGCATTCTAATAGTAAATCAATTCGTGTTGGTTTGAAAACTGCATTTTAGTAAAACTCCCCTTAGGGTTAATCTTCAGGGTTTACCAGGGACAAGAACAAGATGGTTAATTTACAAGATAAAGACTCCTGTTTTACATTACCTCACTACATAACATAAATGTCTTTCTCATGACGAATGGATTAGACTGGTGGACCCTAGCTGTGTACTTTAAAGCTGGACAGTGGATATGTTGCCCTACCTGCAGTCTCCTTTTAATGCAATATGGTACTTAGGTTTGTAAGTTGTTTGTCTGTTTCATGGCCTCAATACTAAAGGTCCCCAAACATCAGCAATTGATTGCAGCAATCGTGCAATTTGCAAGCGATTGTGTATAAAAATCTTTCCCTTTTTCAATCGATTGCAGATTGCAGAATTGGCACAATCAATTGAAAAAGGAAAAGATTTTTATACACAATCGATTGCAAATTGCACGATTGCTGCAATCAATTGATGATGTATGGGGGACTTAAGTTCTAAATCTCTGCTACCCTTTAGTGGACCCCTGATCCTTGACTAGACTCTATTTGCTGTAGTACCTGTGGCTGACCTGAGGATGTCTAAATGTCTGCTGTGCCTCTACCTATGGAAATTCTCTGAGCTTTCATTACTTTCTCTCATCACTCATCTCTGGTCTGACATATTGTGCTGACCATGGCTCCATTGTTATTGCAATCAGCCTACAACTGTGTTTAGTGAAGTCTCATATTAACTGTAGCACTTCCATGACTTGCAAAAAGCAGAAGGCTTCCAAAGCTTTCCCTTCATGAGTTTCTTTAAACCATCGCCTCAGGTGCCGGTCCTCTCAAAAACTTGCACTGAAAGTAATCATGCAAATGATTCTGCTCCAATTGCTGGGACGTCTCCTGCTGCCTCCACTGCTGTTTCTGCAGGTGATCCTATAGGTGACCAGCAAGTATTGATGTTCTGGTAGACCATCTCAAGATTAAGATAGGATAAGTAGTGGAGTCCCATAATGATTTAATAGTCCTTCTTGAGCAGCTGCAGGCCAAGATCATGGCCTTAAAAGACCAGGTCAGTGACTTGGAAGACAGATTAGGTCATAACAACATTAAAATACAGGGCATTCTGGACTTATGGATTTTGCCACTGATATCTTCCAAAAGCTCCTTCTGACCACCCATACCTTTGACTTTCTAATTGACTGCATACATCGTCTTCACAGGGCTAGGAGTGCCCTGGACAGTACTCCTAGAGATGCTTTCATGCGGATGCATATTTCCACATCAAGGATATCCTTTGGGCTGCTCTAGCCTCTGTGACACTTCAGTGCTGGCCTTGGAAGATCTGCAGGTGTTTGACCAGCATAGCAGCAGAAATATCACCAATCAAAGATTGCTTCAGAAGGTCACAGAAGCTTTGCGGAAGGTGAATGTCTTGTATAGATGGGGCTTTCCGACTAAATTGTGTCATACAGCGGTTCCACAGTTACTAATTCTTCTGATGACGGTGTTATATTGCTCGATTCCTGGAACCTTTCGTGTGTTGGGCCTAGGTTTCAACAGGACTGGACCATGGTGGGATTGCATGAATGACAGCTCTTTTGATTCCTTTCTACTTTCCATATCAGCACCATATATGCTCTGTTAATTGTTTGTGTATTGTACTAACCTTTTTGTTTCAGGTTGTGGAACATCTTGTTTGACCTCCTATCCAAAGAATGGACTGTTCATCAGTTGTCCCTATGTTTAATATGCTACTTGAACACCATTGGGGCTCTGGTAGGACAAGTTCTTGAGGTTTCTTTTTTTTTCCTCTTTCTTTTATAGAGCTTGGCAGTGGCATAAAATAATCCCAGATGTCTGGAGGCAAATTATAATTTGGTGCCCCCCCTTAAAAAAAGCGAAAATAAATATGGTGCATATCTATCTACCTACCAACCTATCTATCCGCACAAAAACACTAATATAGAATATGTGAATTTGTTTCTATTAGACCTATTTACCAAAGTAAATTTGCAGGATATTCCCACAAAACACTCTGTTTTGGGTATATATGGCTATGCTTCAGTCACAGATAAAATAGTGACCTGTATAGTGCAATTAGCATGAGGCTCAGAGTCCTCCTGATGGAGGCGAATGCCACCTGATGTGGGGTGGGGAACCACCCTGATACCCCAGATAGAGGGGAAAACCACCTCATGTGGAGGCTTTGAGGACTGAGTTTAAGACTGCTACTGTGGTGAAACTAAAAAATCACAAAATGCCCAGTCTACTGCCAACTGCTTCACATGTCGGGAAGTTGCTCCACCAAAGATATGCCTCCAGACTCGGTCACTGGTGCCCCAGTTCCCCGCCTCCCATGCCCTCTCACCCGCAGCTCTGTCTGGTGCATCCTTGTTGACATCCAGCTCCTGGAAGATCTGCAGCAGCGCTTATGTTTGGGCCCACCGCACAGGTCCGTGGCTAGAGCTGCCACCAGGGAGGAGTGGGACGGGGAGTTGTGGGAGAGCCAGAGTCACACTGGCATGAGAAACCGCTGAGGAGTAGTGACATCAATGAGCGGGGACAGGCTATATATATATATATATATATATATATAGACGGAAGTGGCATCTGATGATCTGACACGGAGCCCTCCACTAGTATATGGTTATTGAAGCTTCTCAGGTGCCAGGAAAAGGTGCCATGTATTGGGCAGCCGTGACTGTACACTCTGAGTACATATTTGCAGCCCTAAGTGGGATGAATATATTGTGGGCAATGGAGGAGGTGCCCCTTCAGTGCTGGCGGCATGCGCCTCCATTGTCTCCCATAGTTCTGCCCTTGGAGCTTGGTGCTTTCACTGCTACACAATAACATATATTTAAATATTGATATATTGCCATTCTCATGTCTATTTTCTGGTTATATGTCTAAGCTAGCTTATAGTAAATTTTTCTACCGTTTATTATCTTTTATTGGGTGATGACTCTAACCACGCTTGCTAATTAGTGTAGCCTCAGTTGGCGGCCTTCTATAGCTCTTTCTGGAGGCTATTTAGGTTGCATTCTCTTTTGTTATGTGTTTCTTCCTTGGCCCCCCGTCCCATTCTTCTTAATTTTTTTTCTTTTTCAGTACACTATGTGCATGCTCATTTCTACTGTCAATATTGCTGTTGTGCTACATTTTTATCTTGCTTTCTAAAATATGGCTTAGGTATTATGCTGAATGTAAAGGGATTGAATTCCCCGAATAATAGTAGACTTGCTTTACACTATTTTGAAAAATCCAAAGCCCAAAGAGTTGATGTGGAAGAAAACCACCCTACCCCCTTTTCTACTCTCACTGTTACTGTATACTGGCAATGGGCCTTGCAAGAAAGCTGGGTAGTGATTCTTATCTCCCATACATCTACTTTTACACTAGCTAACCATTATGCTGATAACAATGGTCATTACCTTATTTTGATTGGTACTTTGGATGAAGTTGAGGTTACCTTGGTTTCTCGATTTGCCTCCTAAAACGAATCAACTTGCATGTTGTGGGAAGTTTTGTGCACTTCTCCAGAAATGCTGTATGGGGGCGGTAATGTTTTTGTGGCACTTTAATATAGTATTAGACTGTTTTAGACAAATCCTTCTCTACTGTTATATTGCAGTCTGCCTGGCTCATGCTCACCTTTGTGCATCTCGCCATATCCTTGCAGAGTATGACTTATTCAATGTGTGTAGAGCATGGAACCCTATGGTTTGTGACTATACGTTTTACTCTCGTGTCCATAAGTCCTACTCCTGGATTAACCTGGTGGTGATGGGTAAGTGGACTTTGCAGTAAATTTGGACAGTCATTATCCTACCCATGGCCTGATCTGATCACACCCCCCAAATATGTATAGATTGGGCTTAAACGTTTGCCTCCCAGGCTTTGGCAATTAGGTTTATCTTCTTTCTGTTCTTGGATCTAAGCAAGCGCTCTTAAACTCCTTAACTTTGTATTTAGAATCAAATAACCTAATAAACATCTCGATCTTTAATATTTGGTGCTGCTCCCTTAAAGCTGTGTTTGAGAGGGTTGGCCACCCAGTCTGCTGCTCATCTTGATAAAGCGAATATGCAGCTACAATTGGATTTGGAAGCTAAAGTAGCTGACCTGGAAGCCTGTCATAAATGCTCCTCTTCTGACAAGAGTTTCTTTAGAGAATTGGTTGAAGCTAGGATTGTAATGTGTTTGCTTTACTTGAAGTTCAGAAAAATCTGTTTAGGCTGAATCAGAAATTCAATGGGGCATATTCAATTGGGTGCGAGGTTTAGCGAGGTAAAATACCTTGTGCCCAATTTTAGAATACCGCGGGTATGCGCGCTCCCGATACCCACGGTATCCAATTGGTTGTGGGGCTTTCAGAGCTGAAAACCCTGTGCAACGTAGTTTAAAAAAATAAATAAATCTGCACTTACCTGGCCGTGTGTCTCCGCGGCTCCCGATGGCCTCCCCTCTATCTTCTTACTGGAGAGGGGGCTGCTGGGAGTCCCAGGGGCTCCAGGGAGGGGCAAGGGCTGCTGGGAGATGTAGTTCTCCCATCGCCCATTCCGGGGGGATACACATACACTGGGGGTCAAACACACACTCATACACAGTTACAAATGCTCACACCCACTGACATACTCACCCTGCTGTAGAAGTGCCGCCTCCTGACGCTGAATGCAGAAGACAGTGCTGCAGAAGGTAAGTAATTAAGGACTAATTAAGCTAATTGGAAACTTTAACTTGCTTAATTAGTCCTAAGGAGGGGTGCTGCTGGGGACCCAGAGCAAGGTCCACTGATTTTTCCATTAAATTAATGATTTAAAGAAAAATCTCACTTGCTCTGGAGGTGCGTTAAAAAAAACCTCCCTGACCTCAAAATGAAAAAAAAAAAATCTTGCACCTACAGGAAATACCTCGCAGGTACGGGATTTTTGCTAATCTTGCACCCAATTGAATATGTCCCTATGTTTCTAGAAATAGGGCAGGTAGAATGCTGATGTGGATATTGAGGAGGAAGCTGGCCAAGAAGAGAATTCGGGCTGTTTTTAACAAAATTGGGGCCAAGGTATCGGATCCACTAGATATGGCAAATGCTTTTGCTGATTACCATTCTCAGCTGTATAATTTGGCTGGAGACCCGAACACACACCAGCCTACCACTACTGCTATATATAGATTCTTGGATGCGATACACCTTCCATCCATAGACTTGGAGACTAGTCATATTTGCTAATTGTGTATGTTTGGAGGAGGAGTTGGGCTATAAACTTCACAAGAATAAACACACTAGCCCAGGCGCTTAATAGAGTTTCCAAAAATCTTTATAATCTTCAACGACTGGGTAGGTAGTCAGCCTCATTAAGGGGAAAATATATGTAAAAGCAGTTGTGAAAATTAAGAGGCAACAATTATACTCAAGTCAATGAACAAAGTAAGTAATAATCTCAACCATTTATTAACACATTAAAAAAACAGTCACACATGTGACCTAACATAAAATGGAACAATAATGTCTTATTGTGAACATATAAATATTGCAATAAAAACTGCACTACTCCTTTCAGAGCAAGAATATCAATTTTTAAAAAGCTCTTTAAACACCGCTGGATTGTGCATTTATTCACCAATGAAATAAACCCGTGTTGGTATAGGTTAATTAAATACAGTGGCACATAATGAGTGCCTGCAGTCACTGGGATTGTATAACGTGTGGTGTAGAGGCAAGAGTCACCCTAGTACCTATCAGGTACTGCGCTCAACCTGACTAGCGGGGAGCGACTTAAATACGGAGGTGTTTCTATAGGGAATGCTATGTATAGGGGATAATGAGCTCCGTGTTGTCCAAACTGCTCCGGCAGTATTGGTATGGACAGTCCACCAAAGGATTCCCCAAATGGTACCTGGTACTCCTACTCTCCGGAGTTAACGCCGTTTAGGAGTGGAGTGGGTCCTCGTCCTTCCCACTCCCACTAGTCTCAAGGCTAAGCAGGCAGGAGTGTGGCAAACTCCACCTGATGTCTGTGAGCGGCTGCAAACGGAGTTACCACCGGGTGATGAAAGCCAATTTCCAAGGGCAGCAGTAGTGTGACTTGGTCCAAGGAATCTCAGCGGGTGATCAGTGCCTACGCATTTCGATGTCACAAGGGCGTCTTTGTCAAGGCAGATACAATGTGGTCTGTTTGCAATGTTTAAATAGTATCCCTCATTAATCTGATCTAATTCAGCTCTGTTCACTTCAAGCAATTGAAACAGTTGACTTGAGTAATTAGTTAAACTTTAAGAAAAAATAAATAAATAATGATGAGGGACTTCAGCGGAGACAAATTTAAAGTGAAAACACACTGAATCACTAAAATAAAAAATTATATATAAAAAAAAGAGAATAAAAGTAAATAAAAATAAATAATAAAAAAAAACATAATTTCACTATTACAAGTCAGATAAATATATTAGAAATGGATATATATAAGGGATTCTAGTCAGAAAATGTCTTCTATATATAGAAATGTGTATGTGTTCTATAACTTATTCCTATATTGCTTCTTATATATACTCCATCTCTAACCTTAATCTAAAGTAGGAAACATTTATTTAACCATATATTATACATGTGTATTTATATAACTATGTATGAATGACAGCGCATCCATACAAAGTAGCATTGACTCGCACAAATGTAAGCACATCAGGGGAATTAATATATTCCTAAAAAGCCTCAGCTTTTTTTTAAAAAAACAACCATTATATATTTAATGCAAAAAATATATATTAACCTATAGACTTCATACCGTTACATAAATATTAACAATTTTTATAAGATGTTTAAAGATATTTTGGTCCCCATTCTTACTCTGGTGTTTAATGTGGCTTTGGACAAAGGGATTTTGTCCTTGCAAAATGTTGGAAGCGCTGATTGTGGCTCTACCCAAGCCTGGGATCCTCAGTACAGAATTACCACCCGATAGCATTATTGAATACAGATGTCAAGATCTATGCAAAATTAGTTGTAAATAGATTGGACCCATTCATACCATCATTGGTTAAACAGGATCAGGTAAGGTTTGATAGGAGAAGGCAAGCTCCGGCTAACACGTGTGAAGTCTTCAATATTGTTGAAACCTTTGTTGCATCTGGGGATCCGTTGCCGTTATTCAAAGGGGCTACAATTGGAGCTACCAGACTACTGTCCTGCAGCATTTTGGGTTCTGTGATCAATAACTGACATCAATACTGTCTCTTTAGTCTAATGGTAACCCATCTGCTAGAATTTTTGATAATGGCCTTCTTTTCTCAGTTTTCTCTATTTCTAACAGAACTAGTCAGGGGGGGTTCATGCTCTCCTTTAATATTTGCACTAGCATTGAGCCTTTGGCTGAGACGATCAGGATTATTAATTCTATCCAATTATATGGTTCATCCCATAAAATTTGTTTATTTGCAGACCGGACCGGTTCTGGACAAAGTAGAGCCCAGGGCGAAAAGTCCCTTTGGTGCCTCACTTACAAAAAGATCTGTACTGTTTTTTTTGTGTATACTAAATAAAAATGCACCATCGCTAAATCCTCCCTGGACAGGCAGTGTCTTCAGTAGGTTTTCACTATTCATGTAGGAGATCACATGGTCCAGAAGATGCCTGTTTCTGTAGGAATATAACGAATGTCACCATCATACAAAAGAGGGTCAGCCAGACTCATGCCCGTGTCCCCTCCAGCCTTCTTCCCCTTTTGCCACTCCACTTTGCTTTTCTTCAGCCTCCTGTCCCATCCAGCTGTCTTTCCAGCCACATGCTCCATGTCACTCCAGCATCATGTACCGTCCTCTCCTGCCTTCTATATCTCTTCAGCCTCCTCCCCTTTGTGTCACTCAAGCCTTGTGCCTTGAGTGACACAAGGCACAAGGATTTTTAAGGGGGGTTTCTATACATGTGTGTATATATATGTATATATATATATATATACACACACACAAATATACATATACACACACATTATATATATATATATATATATACATACACACGCACAGTATATATATATATATATATATATATGGAAACGGTGACAGATACAGCGACAGGCGTCTCTAATGATGAAAGTGCACAGTGCAATAAATATATAAAATAAAAACAATTATATAAACATATAAATAAACAAATAAAACACACAGAATAATAAAATATTAATTGATCCTTTAAAAGTGTCAAGCTAGTTGGTATAATATAAAGGACAAAAGATGAAACTAATTAATGATAAGCTATATTAAAAATACAGGTCAACAAGTCTCAGCACCATAATAATTGAATAATGTGCAGATAGACAACAGTATATATTGCACAGGCCCAATAACATATGCTAAAAGCAATTAAACAGAGAATTAGGTTCTAAAAGCAGCAGTAGATAATATTGCTTATCTTGGTAACTCAAAGGCAAGAGTGCAGCTTCCCAAGGCGTTTCATCCAATTATTTAAAAAATGAAAAAGGATTCCAGTAATGTCCAGATAATGCTGAAAATATATAAACATAAGCGTTTAGCTTGGCGGTTACTTCCGCCCTATAGAGGTGAATTTCCGCCCTTAGCACCAACATCCGCCCTCTTCCGGATCTGGACAGAGACCCATGGCAATGAGTTCGACATCCGCTTGATGTACACGACTTCCGCCCTCACTGTAGGCTCCACACGGCGTCCATTCTCCTAGTAAGCGTCCGGGAATAGTATCGCGGGTGCACAGTTCACGTCCGATCCACGTGACTTCTGTCCTGGCTAGATCGTCCACCATCTCCGCGAACATCCGCCCATAGATGACGTCAGTGCGTCCCGCCTAGGTCCAGCACTTTCTTCCCTTAACCTGGACCTTTAATAGGCACAGCCATACATCTGCGGAAGCAAAAGACTTAGTAGTTTTTTCGAATTTACAAGCGCCATTTTGGAAAAGGGTAGCTTAGCCCATAATTAAGAGACACACCAATTAAATAGGCATACCATAATAATAACAGTAAACACGGTCTAAAAATGGGACTGACCGTGAAACACAGTCTAAAAACTAGATGTGGCAACACAGTTATGGAATCATAAAATTATGAATTAAAAGTGATATGAATGAATATGACGACATTAACACAATATCTAATTAGATAAAAATAGATAAAAATGAATAACTGAGAATATTAAAAATAAGAATATTAGCAATTTGAATATTATTAAAGAGCAATAGTCTTTCTAGTGAAAATGACGGAGGAGGGGATTGTAGATACAATTCATATTTAACCATGGAACAAGGGTAGAGAGTTAGATCCATACAGAGACCCAGTGGCTGTCTCATGCCCTGTTGTAAATATGTATGGACACTACAACACCTGGTATTCCCAGGAGGTCTCCCATCCCAGTACTGGCCAGGCCCACATATGCTTAGCTTCCAAGATCGGACGAGATTGGGCATATACACACTGGTGTGGTTGTAGGTCCCTTTTAACATATACAACTTCCACCTTGTCTCTTACAAGAATGGAACAATCTCGTAACTCTCATTAAATCCTTGTGGGGCCATGGTATTCAACTCAAAGATCCAGAACATATCTCTTCTTGAAAGTTTGTTCCCTAAATCGCCCCCTCTCTCTCCTCAATTGCTTTAAAAGTAAGGTCCTCCGTATTGGAATCATGGTGAACAGAAAAATGCTTAGACACCGCATGTCCAACCTTGTTCTTAATATTACGGACATGTTCTTGAATTCTCATCTTTAATGGTCTCTTAGTTTTCCCCACATACTTCAAGCCGCACTTGCACTCTAAGAGGTATATGGTGGAGGTGGTATTACAGTTCATGTAATTCCTAATTTTGTATTCCTTTGAACCAAAGTTGTAAAATATTTTTCTTCGTGGGTGAATGAACTTACAAACATTGCAATGTCCACAATTGTAACAACCTAAACATTTTGGGAGGACTTCATTATTTTTATATGTCCCACTCCTAATCATGCTTGGTGCTAAAATGTCTTTCAAGTTCCTGCTTTTCTTGTAAATAATGTCAGGCCTTGAGGGGAGAACCTCTTTTAGAACTGGGTCCATGAGTAAAATATGCCAATGTTTCTGTAAAGAATTCCTTATTTTGTTCTCGTGTCCATTGTAGGTGGTCACGAAAGGCACACAATTTTTCCTTCCCAGATCTTTATTTTTAGATTTTAACAATTCAGCCCTTAGTTTTTTCTGCCGCCTGTGATAATAATTCAATTGGATAACCTTTGTTGATAAATCTCTCAGTATAAATCTTAATTTGTTCTTCACAATCTTGTTCTTTCGTACAGTTCCGCTTAATTCTATGAAACAGAGTAAGGGATGTTAGTTTTCCATCTTTTCAGGTGTCCACTTTTAAAATGTAAATAACTATTAGTATCAACTTCTTTAATATAGTTATTTGTAATGATCTCCCCATTTTCATTTAATAAAACCAAGTCTAAAAATTCCACCAATGAAGTGCTAAAATGGGACGTGAACTTCAGATTAAAATCGTTATTTGCAATGTAAGTTAAAAAATCTTTAAAAAGTTCCTCAGAACCTTCCCAGATAATTAAAATGTCATCAATATATCTTTTGTACAGTACAATATTCTTATGAAATGGGTTATTTTTGTAAATATAATTGTCTTCCCAGCACCCCATAAAAATATTTGCAAAACTGGGGGCAAAAATAGTACCCATGGCCGTGCCACAAATTTGTTGATAAAAGACATCCAAAAATTTAAAATAATTATGAGTGAGAATAAAAAGCATTAGGTCACATAGAAACTCTCGATGGAGGGGACTAATGGATTCGTCCTCTTCTAGGACTGTCCTGCATGCATTAATTCCTTTGTTATGCTCAATGCATGTATACAAAGCCTGTACATCCATCGTGACCCAGGAATACGTTGGTTGCCATTTAATCCCCTTCAAACTTTGTAAGACATTCATAGTATCTTTCAAATATGAGTCCAATAGGATAACATATTTCTGTAAAAATACATCAACGTACTCGGAGAGATGGGAAGTGAGTCTATGCCAGCCACTATAGGGTGCCCAGGAGGTGATGTCATCGATTTATGAATTTTGGGCAGAAAGTAAAATATAGTAGTGGGGTTGGTCTGCATGAGAAACTGAAATTCGCCTTTAGTTATAACTCCATTACGAAGACGGCATAACAAAAGTGACCTCATATTATCCAGATATTCTTCTACAGGGTCTCCCTTCAATGGTCTATATGAGTTTGTGTCACTCAGCAATCTTTCCGCTTCTTTAAGGTATGCTTCCCGGTCCATGATGACCAAACCCCCCTCTTTATCAGCTTGTTTTATAATCACATCTTTATTCTTTTGCAGTTCCTTCAGGGCATGTTTCTCTTTATTCTTTACATTTTGTTTTTGTAATTTTTCCCCTTTCCTTCACATAGGTCCTTCTTAACTTTCTCATAAAAGACTTCTATGTGACTACCTTTAGATTCTAAAGGAGAAAAGGTAGATTTACATTTCAATCCTGATTGTGAAGTTGACTCCATAAAATCCTTAATGGGTGCTGATTCCTTTCTTATAAAGTGTCTTTTAAGTGTCAGGTTTCTCACAAATTTATTTAAGTCTATGTAAAATCAAATTTGTTCATACTGGATGTCGGTGCATAGTTAAGCCCTTTGCTTAGTAGACTAGTCTCAGATTCCGTTAATTGATGTCTTGATAAATTGAAAATGCCTTTTTGTTGGAGATTCATTGAAGATACCTTCTCTTTAGGTTTCTTCCTCCCACCCCGTATTCCTCTTCTTCTCATTGTCTTCATTTGAGGGGCGATGCTATGGTGGCTGTCTCCTTATATCGTTTGGTGTGTCCAGACCTGGGGATAAAAAATGATGAGGATCTGAATCGCCAGTGGATTCCAGCCTCTGTAGGGATGCATATCTATTCCTTGTATATGTTGTCCTGAATCTTGGCGATTGTTCATCCCTATAATGATTAAAACTTCTTTTTTGAGTGGGTTCCAATTAGAATGAATCCTAGATGGAGTGAGATGAACAGTATGTCTGGAATTCTGGAATCTCGACCATTGTTTGATTCTATTGGTTTCATAGTCCTGTTTATCCCTATGGAATTTTTTCTCTTTGCCTTTGATTACCATTTCTTCTGGTCTTTCTAGTTTCTTCATTAACACCACTTCATTCTCCTTAAAGTTGTCTTTCGTTTTGAATTCTTCCATTTGTTGCTCTTTAACCTTAATCTCCTGTTCTAAGTTTTTCTTTAATTATGAGTTGCATAAAGTCCAAGGAACATCTATGTAGGATCTTATCCCATTCCCTAATGAAGTCTGTTTTATCCAGACCAAAAGTGGGATTTTTCTGTATTCTAAGTCCTCTCGGGATCCTATTTACAGAGATGTAATGTTCAAGACCTTTTACATCCCACCAAGCTTTAATTTCCTTGGTCATAAGTTTTTCTATATCCCAAAATAAATTATCAATATTTTCGGTGGGTAACTCTTTATTTAAAGAATAAAGAGAAACATGCCCTGAAGGAACTGCAAAAGAATAAAGATGTGATTATAAAACAAGCTGATAAAGAGGGGGGTTTGGTCATCATGGACCGGGAAGCATACCTTAAAGAAGCGGAAAGATTGCTGAGTGACACAAACTCATATAGACCATTGAAGGGAGACCCTGTAGAAGAATATCTGGATAATATGAGGTCACTTTTGTTATGCCGTCTTCGTAATGGAGTTGTAACTAAAGACGAATTTCAGTTTCTCATGCAGACCACCCCACTACTATATTTTACTTTCTGCCCAAAATTCATAAATCGATGACATCACCTCCTGGGCGCCCTATAGTGGCTGGCATAGACTCACTTACTTCCCATCTCTCCGAGTACGTTGACGTATTTTTACAGAAATATGTTATCCTATTGGACTCATATTTGAAAGATACTACGAATGTCTTACAAAGTTTGAAGGGGATTAAATGGCAACCAACGTATTCCTGGGTCACGATAGATGCACAGGCTTTGTATACATGCATTGAGCATAACAAAGGAATTAATGCATGCAGGACAGTCCTAGAAGAGGACGAATCCATTAGTCCCCTCCATCGAGAGTTTCTATGTGACCTAATGCTTTTTATTCTCACTCATAATTATTTTAAATTTTTGGATGTCTTTTATCAACAAATTTGTGGCACGGCCATGGGTACTATTTTTGCCCCCAGTTTTGGAAATATTTTTATGGGGTGCTGGGAAGACAATTATATTTACAAAAATAACCCATTTCATAAGAATATTGTACTGTACAAAAGATATATTGACGACATTTTAATTATCTGGGAAGGTTCTGAGGAACTTTTTAAAGATTTTTAACTTACATTGCAAATAACGATTTTAATCTGAAGTTCACTTCCCATTTTAGCACTTTATCTGTGGAATTTTTAGACGGTTTTATTAAATGAAAATGGGGAGATTATTACAAATAACTATATTAAAGAAGTTGATACTAATAGTTATTTACATTTTAAAAGTGGACACCTGAAAAGATGGAAAACTAACATCCCTTACTCTCAGTTTCATAGAATTAAGCGGAACTGTACGAAAGAGCAAGATTGTGAAGAAAAAATCAAGATTTATACTGAGAGATTTATCAACAAAGGTTATCCAATTGAATTATTATCACAGGCGGCAGAAAAAACTAAGGATTGAATTGTTAAAATATAAAAATAAAGATCTGGGAAGGAAAAATTGTGTGCCTTTCGTGACCACCTACAATGGACACGAGAACAAAATAAGGAATTCTTTACAGAAACATTGGCATATTTTACTCATGGACCCAGTTCTAAAAGAGGTTCTCCCCTCAAGGCCTGACATTATTTACAAGAAAAGCAGGAACTTGAAAGACATTTTAGCACCAAGCATGATTAGGAGTGGGACATATAAAAATAATGAAGTCCTCCCCAAATATTTAGGTTGTTACAATTGTGGACATTGCAATGTTTGTAAGTTCATTCACCCACGAAGAAAAATATTTTACAACTTTGGTTCAAAGGAATACAAAATTAGGAATTACATGAACTGTAATACCACCTCCACCATATACCTCTTAGAGTGCAAGTGCGGCTTGAAGTATGTGGGGAAAACTAAGAGACCATTAAAGATGAGAATTCAAGAACATGTCCGTAATATTAAGAACAAGGTTGGACATGCGGTGTCTAAGCATTTTTCTGTTCACCATGATTCCAATACGGAGGACCTTACTTTTAAAGCAATTGAGCATGTGAAATTAGGAGAGAGAGGGGGTGATTTAGGGAACAAACTTTCAAGAAGAGAAATGTTCTGGATCTTTGAGTTGAATACTATGGCCCCACAAGGATTTAATGAGAGTTACGAGATTGCTCCATTCTTGTAAGAGACAAGGTGGTAGTTGGGACCTACAACCACACCAGTGTGTATATGCCCAATCTCGTCTGATCTTGGAAGCTAAGCATATGTGGGCCTGGCCAGTACTGGGATGGGAGACCTCCTGGGAATACCAGGTGTTGCAGTGTCCATACATATTTACAACAGGGCATGAGACAGCCACTGGGTCTCTGTATGGATCTAACTCTCTACCCTTGTTCCATGGTTAAATATGAATTGTATCTACAATCCCCTCCTCCATCATTTTCACTAGAAAGACTATTGCTCTTTAATAATATTCAAATTGCTAATATTCTTATTTTTAATATTCTCAGTTATTCATTTTTATCTAATTAGATATCGTGTTAATGTCGTCATTTTTAATTATATTCATATCACTTTTAATTCATAATTTTATGATTCCAAAACTGTGTTTCACGGTCAGTCCCATTTTTAGACCATGTTTACTGTTATTATTATGGTATGCCTATTTAATTGGTGTGTCTCTTAATTATGGGCTAAGCTACCCTTTTCCAAAATGGCGCTTGTAAATTCGAAAAAACTACTAAGTCTTTTGCTTCCGCAGATGTATGGCTGTGCCTATTAAAGATCCTGACCACGTTAAGGGAAGAAAGTGCTGGACCTAGGCGGGATGCACTGACGTAATCTATGGGCGGATGTTCGCGGAGATGGTGGACGATCGAGCCAGGGCGGAAGTCACATGGACCGGACGTGAACTGTGCACCCGCGATACTATTCCCGGACGCTTACTAGGAGAATGGACGCCGCGTGGAGCCTACAGTGAGGGCGGAAGTCGTGTACATCAAGCGGATGTCGAACTCATTGCCATGGGTCTCTGTCCAGATCCGGAAGAGGGCGGATGTTGGTGCTAAGGGCGGAAATTCACTTCTAGAGGGCGGAAGTAACCGCCAAGCTAAACGCTTATTTTTATATATTTTCAGCATTATCTGGACATTACTGGAATCCTTTTTCATTTTTTAAATAATGCATTATCACATAGGAGTGCTTTGGAATTTCCTTTTTGTTTAATCCCATCGTTAGACCGGATATGAGGTCATCAATTGACCCAAGGTGGATTAATCAGTTCTGTTTAAACCTGGTATAAATATGGACTCGTTTGCTAGCTATCATCCCTTGAAAAAGTCCCATTGGATGAAACGCGTTGCGAAGCTGCACTCTTGCCTTTACCAAGATAAGCACTTTTATCTACTGCTGCTTTTAGAACCTAATTCTCTGTTTAATTGCTTTTAGTATATGTTATTGGGCCTGTGCAATATATACTATTGTCTATCTGCACTCTATTCAATTATTATGGTGCTGAGACTTGTTGACCTGTATTTTTAATATAGCTGATCATTAATTAGTTTCATCTTTTGTCCTTTATATTATACCAACTAGCTTGACACTTTTAAAGGATCAATATTTTATTATTCTGTGCGTTTTCTTTGTTTATTCATATTATGTCCTTATGAATTTTGAATAAATAATTTTTATTTTATATATTTATTGCACTGTGCACTTTCATCATTAGAGACGCCTGTCGCTGTATCTTTCACCGTTTCCATATTTCTGTTTGGGATTTATGCCCCAATCCATATCACTGATATCCAGCTGAAACCTTTTGGTAGAGCGTCTTGTTGTATTTTTCACTATAACATTCATAATTGTTTACATTTTATTTATTTATTTGTACACTGTTATTGGCTGGCGCCATAGCCATCACATTGGTTTATATATATATATATATATATATATATATATATATATATATATATAATGTGTGTATATATATATATATATATGTGCACAAACATACATATCACACATAAATTTTACACACACACTTACCTGGCAGCAGCTTAGGGTTGTAGAGATGGGGACAGGACCTGGCACTGTCATTAGGCCCTTCCCCCTAGCGACAAAATGCTGCGATTCGCTGGTCAGACGGGTGGGGCCAAATGAGGTGATTCCAATGGAATTGCATCATATTGGCTCTGCCTCCTCCTGATTAACCCACAAATCGTGGCATGTTGTGAGGGGGCGGGGCTTAATAAGGCACCCGCTCGTCTAGTCTGTCAGGGGGGGTTTCTGGATACTCAGAACCCCCCCCCTGCGTGCGCTACTGCCTCGTGTCACTCCAGCCTCCTGTCTCCTCTAGCCACATATCCCGTATCATTCGGGCCTTATACCCTGTGTCACCTCCAGCCTCCTACCCTCACTCCAGCCTTGTGCATCCTATACCCTCCTACCCCATGCTTTTTTCCAGCCTCCTTCCCAGTGTCACTCCAGTCTCGAGCTCAGACTCAGATCATAGCAGAGGTAGTAAGCAGCTATCACTAAAACAAGAAAACACCAAAGTAACATAGGAAAACAAATATTTCAAGAAGGTGAAAAGGTGGATATAGCAGTTTTTTATTGGATGATATAACCCCTTAGTACATAGTTTCCAAAACTCCATTACAGTCCAAGTTTTAGGGATATCCATGTTTGAGTCCAGATGGTTTAATCAAATTGACTAAGGTACTAATTAAGTCACCTGTGCTTAAGCATGGATATCTGTCAAACCTGGACTGTAATGGTGCAGTTTAGGAACCTTTGCCTTTGTAGATTGGAATCATGTACTGTAATTCACACAGAAGTACATTCAGGACCACACTGTGCACATTCTGATGTTGTTACTGGAACAGATACTTATTATAAAAATGTTGTGTAATGGTTAATAATATATACAGCAGTGGTTCTCAAACTCGGTCCTCAGGTGTACTCATTACTCACTGACACATTTTAATAGATCCACAGGTGGAGATAATTTTTTCACTTGTGATTGTGAGACCTAGACAACATGCACTGTTTGGGGTCCTGAGGACCGAGTTTGAGAACCTGTGATATAGAGTATATATAAACAGAGACAGACAGACACTCACACACACACACCATACTTGCCTGCTTTGGAAACTAGTTTGAGGGAGATTCTAAATGGTATGAGAGTTTGTATGTCATGCTCTGCCTAAAGGGCGTGTCTAGCACAATCTATGGGCTTGTCTATTGCCGCTTAGGGGCCTGTCCAGCAGTGGTAGGTGGAAACTCAGGGGGGGGAGATGTACTAAGAAATGGAGAGTGATAAAGTAGAGAAAGGTAAAGTACAGATGTGTCCACATGCATCTATCCTCCATGCGTTACAAGTCGCACCACAGATAACGCGGGAGCTCCGTTTTTTTCTTTTTCTTCTAATTAACCAATATTTTTTTTGTTTAAATTATTGGTATACATGTTTCATTCTTATATTGGTAATACACTGTAGCCTTCACATATGCGCTTCTTCAGAACCGTTTCCATTCTGCTGTGTTGTATAGTGAACCTTATTGGCAGAGGTTTAGAGGGAGCAGCTATTTTACTGGCGCCCGATTCCTACAACTCTATTCTCTTTTTTCAATTAAAGTACAGATGTGTCCACATACATCTATCCTCCATGCGTTACAAGTCACACCACAGATAACGTGGAAGCTCCATGTGCCTTGGTAGCGCCGAGCATCTTTTATGCAACTTTTTACCTTCAAAGGAGTCTTATTCACACAGTGATGTGAATAGCTAGCACATGCAGCTTCTGCTGATTAAAATGATATACAGCATGCCTATGTTCTGTGTGCACCTGTGGGTGTGTCTGCATATGAAATGCTACGTTACAGTGTCAGCGGCTGTAACACTGTAATGTAGTGTTTCGCATGCAGATACACCCACAGATGTGCAGAGAACATAGGCATGCTACATATCATTTTAATCAGCAGAAGCTGCTTGTGCTAGCTATTCACATCACTGTGTGAATAAGACTCATTTGAAGGTAAAAAGTGTAAAAAAAAAAACGCTCTGTGCTACCGAGTGCAAGGATGCTAGATGTAGGAGGACACATCAGAACCAGCCAATCAGCTCGTGTCACTTTACAGGCTGTTTGAAAAAGGACAGTTAGGAGCTGATTGGTTGGTACTTTAGCTCTGTCCACTTTATCACTCTCTAGGGCTAAAGGCCACCATACATCAGCAATCGATTGTGGCAATTCTGCAATCGATTATTTCACAGATCAATTGGGGCTGTAGATTGCTAGTGTTTGGAGATAATCAGCAGATTTGCACACCGTTACTAGTAAAATGATGGGCCTTTCAAGATTGGTAGATCTGTTTGCTGTAATTGATCTACAAATCACTGAAAAATATCTGTAGTGTATGGGCGCAGATTGGGAAATCCTAAAATCGGGCAACAAATCTTCAAATTGTTCAATTGTGGTTTTCAGATGCCACCTTACACACACACACAGGTCAGTGCCAGACCACACACACAAAGGTCAGTGCAAGCCTACACGCACACACACAGAGGTCAGTGCCAGGCCACACACACAGGTCAGTGCTAGACTACACACACACGTGTCAGTGCCAGCCTGCACACATGGGTTAGTGCCACCCTACACACACACAGGGGTTAGTGCCACCCTACACAGAGATCAGTGCCAGACTACACACACACACACGTCAGTACCACCCTACACACACAGGTCAGTGCCAGACCACACACACAAAGGTCAGTGCAAGCCTACACACACACACTCACAGAGGTCAGTGCCAGGCCACACACACAGGTCAGTGCTAGACTACACACACACGTGTCAGTGCCAGCCTGCACACACATGGGTTAGTGCCACCCTACACAGGTTAGTGCCACTCTACACAGAGATCAGTGCCAGACTACACACACACACATCAGTACCACCCTACGCACACACACACAAGGATCAGTGCCAGCCTAAAGAGCCACTGAGGTAGAACCACAGGCACTCACCTTGGGGACGGGCACTCCTCCTCCTCCAACCTCTCAACCAAGCTCCTGGACCTAGCCACCACCGAACTGTCAATCTCAGCGCCAGACCAGAGCTACTTTCCGTGCTGGGCCAGCTCCCTCATCACATATCCTCCTGGATGTCACTCCCCGTGGCTCCTAAAGTGCAGGGGGAGTGATCCGCCGCTGCTGCCACGGCCGCTGGAGAAAGACACTGTGCAGTATGGTTTCCATGCCTGCACTAGAGGCTGGCCGCTCACAGGTCTGCTGGTTGGCCGACATTGTCCATGGACCCGCAGCTGGCCTATTTTGCGTGCTTGCTCCGTTGCGGTCTGGCTCGCGCATGAAAGGTCCGGATTTCAGGGGGGGCTGGGGGATTGGAAGGGCTTTGCGGGGCTGTGGGAGACTGGTTTGTGGAACAGTAGCCTCCTGCAGGATGCTGGAGTATTGGCAAGTATGACACACAATATAAATAAAAGGTATTAATATCACTTCTGAGCATGAACAAGTTACAAATCTGTAGAAGTTTCTCTCTCTATAAATCGAGAGAGATCCCGACACCTGTCATTTTACCTATGCCGGGAACCCGGCATCACGATCAAAGGTAAGCTAGGCACGGGGGAGGGTTAGGTTAGGGGCTCCCAGGGGGGGACTTGGGGTTAGGCAGCCCCCTGGGTTAGGCACCCCAAGGGGATGTTAGGGTTAGGCACCCCCCGGGAGACTTAGGTTTAGGCAGCAGGGAAGGGGGGGGGTTAGGTTTAGGCACTTGGGGGGGAGGTTAGGCACCCCCCCTAAGGGAAGGTTAGGGGGGGGTTAGGTTAGTTCATACTTCCCTTTAGCGCAGTCGGGATCTTCACCTCTGCCGGCGGTAAATCATACCGATCCCGTGTGGATGTGTGTGGGGCACTCTGCTGTTTGGGTGTAGGCTGAATACCCCTTACTCATGGGTCACCCAGTGCTGTCCAGGGTCATGGCTTGCTGCTTATTCTCCAGGATGACCCATGCAGATTAGGAACAGGGGTGCCAGGTCAGGCTTTATCACTCTGGAAAATGTGCTTTTATTTATTTTCTGGTTTAGATGGCAGAATCCTGTAAACTTGTACATGAGATCTAAAATGCTGACAAAGTTGCATGAGCCCTATGTGTTATAGGGCTCATGCAGAGAACATTACTGTACCACTGACTTATTGTGTTCTACATGGCAGAATTTTTTCTGTGCCAATTACATCCCCCCCTCCTCCTTGCATATGCTTTTTTAATGTGATTTTTTTTTTCTAAATTAAATGTAATCTTTTGTAGAATTATTGTAATTTGCAATTGACCAGCTATTTATTTATTTTTTATTTAGCATACTTGTAGATTTGATGTATTTGATTTTAAATTATTTACAAACAGCTTTACTGTCCAAGTTACAACAATATAAAAACATCTATCTAGAATCCTTCTTTCTTGTGTTTTATAGATCAGATCACCATCAGAACATAATATTGTACATTATCATAACGTTCATAAGTCCTGCACGCCGCATTGCCGGATAGTGTGCCTTGGTAATTTAAAATCTTGTGTAGTGTGCCCTGAGTTGGAAAAGGTTGATAATCACGGGTATAGAGTGCAATATAATTGTACAAGCTCCTACTTTGTACTGTACTGGTATGGCAGGAACAACATTAGGTGACATAAGGCGCTCATGCTGTGTTGGACACACATGTATTGAACAAATAAGAAATAAAACCACTACAAAGCTGCAAATAAAATTGTGTATTTAAGCCCATTGGCTGAGTCAGGGGCATGGCAACATATACCAGTAGCAAATGTGGCAGGTTTACGGCTGGCGTACATCAGATGCACTCACACCAAACCAGGTCACATGTACAAGAAAAAGTTTGTTTTAATAGTACTTTAAATTAGGTTTGATTTTATATATATATATAAAAAAAAATATCCCTCAATAATACAGCAGGTATAATAATCTTACTCATGTATTAATGAAAGCAGCAAAAATATAAAATTTACAAATATGCCCATAAAATTGCACCAAACAGCCAATCAGAAGCAGCTAGCTAGCGCTGATGGCCATTACCATCCGTGTGTATTTGCACCTGCGCCCAGGCACCCAGGAATAATGGCGTACACCCAACTCGGCATGTGTGTCAGTATGTATAAGAGGTGATCAAACAGGCCAATAAACCACTGAGCCAAGGAAACCAAATTCTAATGTTCATTATAACTGGATTGTGTTTTATTATTCATATGCTCTCTTATATGGATACCTCAGGGTCATTTCTCCCTTCTCAGCTCAGTTTTTATAGACAAATTGCATCTTAAAATGAAACTGGTGGCTTAATAACAGACAGACAAGAGTAACAATTTGCCCCCAAGTTGACTAGTTGGTGAAATTGGCATTTTTTTCATTACATATACTTTTTTTTATTAAATATGTAAAAAGATAAAACGCAAGTTATTCACATATTCATAGACAAAAAAAACCTACTCTATCATGCGACAAGTTGTGTGTATGGTAAAATGAGTGCGATACATCTGAATAAGACTCTTTCCATCTACTCAGGACTTCATTACCTGTCTATTTATATTTAACAATACATATGTTTACATTCCTTTCAGTTTACATTTCATATATACCATTTTATGAATTGCTACCCAGTAAAATAAAAACAATAGCAGAAGGAAATACTGAAATAAAGTGTAACAAAACTTAGGTAAAACATATAAATATACAGCAGTACAATCCATAGAAGACTGGTCTTCACTTAATTGTCAGTTCCTAGGACAATTTTCCAAAACACAAATGATTTTTCCATCTTCAGTTGGCAGCTTTGGATTATTGGCATAACTTTCACATTGCGTGCAAATTAAAGCTGCACCTTCCTGCAGTGCTGGCGGCCATTTTGTGTGATGACCCAATTCACTAGGAACAGTGATATCACGGAGACGGAGTCTGCAATTGTTCTCAGTGAATTGAGAACTAGTCATGAGGTTCCATTTTCATGACTAGTGGATCATCTAACAAAATAGCTGCCAGACTGCAGGAGATGGGTGCGCTTTAAGGGTTTATAAACTACACACTGTCCATTACGGGGTAGCCATCAATGCCTTTAATACACCAGTTGAATGTATGACAGATATTAGAGGTAGTATATGCATGGGAAAGAGTATATTATTATGGGTGATGTCATTTGCTAGTCCATTAATACTGCGTTCAGATAACTATAGTGCATTACTATTGCAATGTAAGCATAGTCCAATTTGTGGTATTGCTGTTGATATATTGTATTACTGCATTATACATTGTTTTTAGGTAGGTGGCAATTAAGTGAGAATAGGCATTTCTAGAGGGGTCATTTTGCTGTAACTGCCATAGCTACGGTGTGGGGTTTAGCAGGTGTAGAAGTGAAGGGATTAATCTGCTCAGTCTGATGATGGACTGGGTAAGATTCAGGTAAGTGCTGCAAAGCTGTCACATCACATAGATACTTCATTTGTTCCTGTATCCACAATGAGCACACAGGTTTGTACAAGATGAATGTGCAGCTTAGCCCAATAAAAAGCATTTTGCCTCCTTTAACCGCAATGTGAGTGGCTGCTTAATATTCCAACAATAACAAAACAAACAAATGCAATAAACACTTAGAAAAATATTCATATAATTTGTCCAAATAATAACAAAAAAATAGAAGCTGTCTGTCCTGGGAAGTGTTGTATATTTTAGGGGTGTAAATATATATGCAGTCCTCGAACCCAAGGATTTTCCTTGCACAGGACAGAACCATCCTGATGCTTTGGAAGACCTAGAATACAAAGTTTACTGGATAGAGTCAGTAAGTGTTCTCTTCTGCACTGTCAAGGTATACCGAGACCAGTAAGACATGGCGAGCATTAAATTCTCCAATTGGGTAGCGCGCAGACTTTTGCTATATGCATGTTAGGACAGGTGACTTCATATATTAGAAAACATCCCCCTAAAAGAGGTCAACACTTCTGCCTTCCAGCCAAGTTTTCCACTTAAACTGATACATTACCATGGGACATGTGTACGTTTCCTATTTAACATAGCACTTTTACATTCGTGATACGTGGTAGTGATGTTTCCTATGACATGGATATATAAATATTGTAAGATATTACAATTAGAAGCAAGCAGTTTGGAAAACAAGGAGATAGCTCAATTACAAATAAATAAAAAAATATGGGAAAAGATTTGAAATCAATCTGAAACAGTCAAGTGGTACAAGCTGCTGCCATGTAGCCCAACACCACCTCCGTTTTGCTTGGGCACAGATACAACTTCTGTAAACACTCCTTGGGAAAGTAACTGGTACAGAATGCAGTGGTTTGCTGGCGCTCACTTTAGTACATGACATGGTACGGGTGTGCCGAGAGTGACTGGCCACTCATTGCTCTCCTGAAAGAAAGTTCCACGTGAAATGACAACAGTGAGGAGGGTGGAAGGGGAGGGGGGGGGGGGTCAGTACTCGTCCTGCTGCTCTGGATCCTCCTGAACGTGGTCATGCTCATTGCCATCATGATGGTCTGTGTGGCCCTCCTGGAATGAAATAACACAATGACAGAATTTACTTGTCTAATAACAAACTGAGGAGACAAAGACCGTACTGGACAAACACATATACAGGATTTACATAGAATGATCAATTAATGGTGTTGAGTTAACAGTATTCCAGAACAAGGTGTGTTTGTGCGTTACAGGACATCACATATCTACAACATATTGCATCACTATAACATATGCAGGGACTGACTGGGGCTGTAATTCGGCGCCAGCATCCCTTACAGTGCTTGTGAAAAAGGAGAGTGGCCATTCCTCACGGGGGTGTCTCCCTGCATGCTGGCCTAGCAGAGTGTTGGGAGGCTGAGCTGCGAGGCCAGCCTTTTAGGCACCCAGACCGGCCCATCAGGTCATCGGCCCTGAACATATGTCATTGTATGCAGCACTGTACAAAATAATTTCCCAGTCTTTGGAGAGAGCTCTATATTATATATATATATATATATATATATATATATATATATATATATGTGGAGAAAAGCAGAACATGGAGGTGAATGGTCCTTAAAATATTAGTACATAAACTCCATATTCGATAGTCACTTTAGAAGTTTATAACCTGTAATAGCATGCCATCCCTTTTATCAGTTTAGAACGTTATGGGAGCGGTATGTGCAAAAGAATAGAGTTAGTTTAACACCGAGGACAATGTACATCCACCTTAAATAAAATCCCCCCTACATTCTATTTTTGGACACTGAATACATGAATACAAAGTGACTTCTCAGCCATCACTGCCGTCATCTGACACAGGCATGCAGTAGTCACAAGCGACTTGTCCGTATGCGCCTGGCATTATTTTTCTAAGACATTGGTAGAGAGGGGAGAAAGAAGTTCATGCAAAATAAGGACATTGTGCAAGTTATCTTGTTATTTTCCAGGCTTGTCTTATGCATTGCTATGTTCACAACCATATATAGGGACAAAACGGTGTCACAATATATATGGTACCATAGCAATTATGCTCTGTAAAATGACACTTTTGGCAAAATATTCCTTGTGCATCAAGTGTTACTACAGGAGACTTTAAAAAAAAATTATAATTCAATGTATTTGTACTGTATATGTCACCAATGTAATGTAGCTTTAAGTGAATTTGGAATGAATAGTCATTGTATCTTTCTTTCTATAACGAATGTTAAAGCAGATATGCTATCGCCATCTAGTGAACACAAGAGGTGATGCAGTACCTGGACCAGGTCTTGATATGGCAGAATAAAAAACTGAGTCATAAAAGATTATTTCTAGTACTAGTCTAATTTACATCTACTGTACATTTACACTCCTGCATCAGAAGTATACAATACAAAGGATGTGGTTGGGTTGTGGCTTGCACACTAGTAATTATTATTTTTTAAATAATCTTTTATTCGGTAGATGAAATACAATGTGCATTGGAACTTATGCAGAGGTCCATAATTCTAAATAGATGAACCGGAACATTTGCAAATCACAAAGAAAAAGTGATCATATCTTGTATGAGAAATAGTTACAATAAAATTAGATGAAACAAGTTTATAAAGTAACACTAGAAACAAAGACAAGAAGAAAAAAGTGAAATAATAGAGGGTAAAGAGGTGTGGAGTGGCGATCCCCGTGAATGGCGAGATAAGGAAAAAGGGAGGACGGAGGGGGGATATGACCCAACTGGACTCCTGTGCGGTTATACTGTTACATACATCTGGAGATCTTAGGAATGTGCGTATAATACATCTATCGTATAGAATATTTGTGAACATGTGTCATAGAAATGCTGGAGGCATCTGAAAGTTTGAGGTCCATGGGTCCCACGTTTTAATAAAACTTTTGGTTATGTATTCCATGGAATATTGCACACTGGTAATTACTAAGGTCTCTTATAGTTATGGCTTTTTGCAGAAACGTACTGTAAGCAAGTGGTGGATCAGAGACGCCGCCTATGGACAAATCTTTGTACAGCCAGCAGCTTCATTTGCATATTCTCGCAAACCCGCTGAGTACAGAGTCACAGCCGCAATAGGATTAGTCTGTATTCTGAATCCAAAATGCTTTAAGAATGTAATTTTTTGGGATGTTGTGGGGCAGCTGGAATTGCAATCAGATGGTATATGTAATAACATGGCTATTGCATGCCCCGATAAAAAGATGTAATAGGGAAGTTCTCATTGTCAGCACTTATACAGGAGGCTGCACAAGACAACGGCGACTAACCGGACAGGGCCTCTATGGTAATACTCCTCCTGTATCTAGTCAGATTTGGCATTATAACACTGACACAGTTTCATTGGCATTATCTGACGACTATGGCCATGAGAATGTGGAGCTTATATTTACTTAGCTGGGAGGATTTTGTAGCTGAAGTAATCTCCCCTACAGCAGAAAAGGACTTGTTTCCAGCACTGACATTGTCCCAATAATACAGAGGATCTGGGCATCAGATGGGACTCACATTCCAACCACATTTCACTGGGAACAGACTATTTTTCTTTTTACATCTTAATTGTACTCATTTATCTCATGCTTCATGCCGTTTATCGTGTTGTGGGATTTAAAATAAGTTTTCTCTTGATAACGGTATTTATCTGTTTTCACATCTAATATTTTTGGACTTTGCCTGACTGGAACTTGGAGGATTATATTATTTGGTCTAAGGTTCGATTCCCACCACGGCCCTAACTGTATCGAATTTATATATTCTCCCCGTGCTTATTCACTTCAATGGTTGTCTCACTCACAGTTAAAATCTATGTATCTACCATAGACAGGTTTTCATTGGTTTATTATTACTGCAGACTCTTCTAAAAAAGCCAATATGCCAAAGGATTAGGGGAACACTTCCAACTGGACCAACATATAATTATACAGGTCTGTAGAGAGCCCACTCTGAAATCCAAATAATAAAATGTCACCATTTACTTTTGTTTGTCCCCGGATTTAGTGCACATACATACATAAACTATTTTATATATATATATATATATATATATATATATAGCATACAAAGGGCGGCGGCACTCGTCAGTAATGTAATCAAAGAAACGGGTCTCAGACCATCAATGAAGTTTCAAAACTTCATTGATGGTCTGAGACCCGTTTCTTTGATTACATTACTGACGAGTGCCGCCGCCCTTTGTATGCTGTAATTTACTTTTTGCGGAGGGCACCGATACTTCCTTTACTGTGGAAGAGTGCCAAGCCCTCGCTGTATATATATATACATACATAGTTTGCATGTACAAATGCACCAAATACAGCAGGAGCTAATTACAGGTTTGGAGATGTCATTTGCAAGTTTTAGTCTTTTTTACAGTCTCAAAATGGGTATACACTTTGCTGCAATATTATATTATCATGTTATTCCACACTCATCCAGTGTTAGCTGTAATGTTATTAGCAACAAGATCATTCAGTCTTGATTGTACTATGCTTTTATGTTTTTATTATGTTATCTTCTTTGTCATTTAATCTGTCTAAATATGGTTAATTATTTGTATACATTGCTGTAGACTAGTAACCACAGGATCAGAGGTATTGATAATGTTTGAGCCTTGCTATCCTCCTTTTACATATTTTGATAAATATTCCTCTAAGTGAGCATGTTCCTATTGGTTTGTGTCAACCGACAGGGAACACAGAGGTCCCAGCTATAACATCCTCAGCTGTTTCCACCCCTACCAGCACCTTATCCAAGTAGAGATTCCACTAGGCTGCTCCACTACCAAAGACAAAGCAATGTAGATGGTGTAGGGACATAACGCTGCAGTGTTCTGTATAATAGGAAATGACTGTACGACAGCAATTTATTTTCAGCACCACAGAAACCCACCTGTTCATCTGTAGCATACAAGACGTCCATTAGTCGTTGGACAAGGTCATCACCTTCTTGTCCGTGTTCCTGGCAGAGCAGTTCAATTTCCCTTAGCTTTCCAAAGTAGAAGTCTCTTTCCTTCTCCACTCCTTCAAGGGCAAGTTTTAATGAATGTACCTATCAGTAAACGTACAATGAAAATGGAAACCTTGGTTTTGCTTTGAAGAAAATGCAATGAAAATGTACAAAACAGCAGCCCACCTGCATTGGCAAGATGCTCGCATTGCAGGGACTATAAAATGGAAAGACTGACACAATGGTCTGTACATTACATGTCATCATTAGTTATAAAAGGTATACAGACACTAGGGCAATACAGGTAGTATCAACAGATGTATTTGTTAAAACAATAAAATACATTTCTTTGGTAAAATTGAACAAGGACGATTGAGAGAGCTAAGGGACATGGGGTGAGATGTATCAAGCCTTGGAGAGAGTTAGTGGAGAAGATACCCAATCTATCAACTTTCTGTCATTTATATAGAACAGTCTTTGAAATGACAGATAGAAGCGGAGTGGTTGCTTTGCGCAACTACTCCACTTTATCTCTCTGCATGGCTTGATAGATCTACCCTAGAGTGAGAGACCCAAAGACAGTAAGTGTGAATGAGCTGAGGGGGAGCACCAGCCAGCCGAGGGGGGAGAGTCAACCAGCCGAGGCGGGAGAGTCAACCAGCCGAGGCGGGAGAGTCAACCAGCCCAGGGGGGAGAGTCAACCAGCCCAGGGGGGAGAGTCAACCAGCCCAGGGGGGAGAGTCAACCAGCCCAGGAGGGAGAGTCAACCAGCCCAGGAGGGAGAGTCAACCAGCCCAGAAGGGAGAGTCAGCCAGCCCAGGAGGGAGAGTCAATCGTCTGAGGCGGAGCGTCAATCGTCCGAGGCGGAGCTAATTGGCCGAGGGGGAGCGCCAACTGTCCAAGGGGGAGCGCCAACTGGCCGAGGGGGAGTTGTTGTCAAATAACAATGTAAATCAGTGTATAATATCCCTCACCACTTTCCTGTTGCGCTCACCATGGCGACAGAGTTACCTGCTCATTAAGATGTACAACTTGTGTTTCCAAATCCTTATCACTTTTTACTGAAGAAGTGGGTGCTGCTTTTTTTGCAGATGATGGACGAGATGATGTGGAGCCTGGTTTTGCAATTGGACTTGATTTTGCAGCTCCTGGAAAAAAGAAAATACTTTATTAGAGCATACAGTAAAACTAAAAGCAATAACTATAACTCCATATATGGAAAACAAATAGTATAAAGAAGCCATTTTCCCGGCACATAAAAAACCAGATCTGCCGTTTGCAGCTCCTGTTGCCACACAAGTCCCGCATGTGATACGGTTTGCATATGTATTTCTAGGATTCCTCGTATTACTCGTATTATACCATAAAACAGTCTTTTCTGTGCAGGATCTAATATAAGCCATATCTAATATTATACTACGCAATGAATGATCTTGGGCCCTTTTTCTTTGGTGCCTTTGGTGGAAGGGTTTCCCTGTAGGACCAATCACCATATTCCAAGATCGTGGCCTCCTGGAGAAAACCAAAAGTGGAGTAGAAGCACTTACATTGAAGATTGATTTCTGAAGAGAGTTCCAAGAGATAGAAGTAGGACTCAAAGACCATCTGATAAGCTATATCAAGAATGTTTTTTCTGTGCGTATGTATGTATGTATGTATATATATATATATATATATATATATATATATATATATATGTATGTATATATAATCTCTGACTAATAAGATGTCAGGGTGAACACTGCTCAGACTTGTTACTATAAAGTGTCAGTGCATATTGTAACTGTTCTTAGGTCACTGATGTCTGTGTGTTCCCTTATTTATACTGTGGGAATGAGCATTTCCCATACATTACACTGAGCAGAGTTGCATGATGAGCACATTTTTCTGTCCTTTTCATGTGTTCAGCAGAATTACATATCACTGAGTGCGCAAGGCTGACGTACGGTACTGAGCAGGAGTCCACTTACTGAATGAAATCCTGCAAAACTAATACAAAATGCATATCCATTAAGAGGGGCACACCGTGATCTGAGAACAGAAAAGCTCCCACAAACCTTTTACTTGCTTTTTATAAAAGCCTTGTTGCGTTTAGTGAGGCACGTGGGCGTTTTGCATATATTTAACTTAATTCGCATACTCCCAAGTCTCTGAATCTCTATGTATGGGATAACACTTTCTAAAAACTAACCAGGAAAATGTGAATACGTTCTTATGGCAATTACTATGTTAGGGAAAAAGAGAAATTTATTTGTATCATCTACAATTCTAATAAAAAGCTGTACTATATTGTCTCTATTTTCTTGATATAAACTGGGTCTGTAAGACAGCAGAAATCAGCTAGTATATGAATGATCTATAAAATACAGAGTTGTCTGTTTAATAATTAACCACTTACCTGATGATTTTCTCTTCCCATGAAAACACTCAGAAACTGTTTTTTTTGTTATTTAATAAAGTTTAAAAAGTATTTTGAATAATTTATTTAAACAAATAAATAAATATATCTAGGGGATGGTTTGCACCCCCCCCCCATCCCCTTTGTCCATGGGCCTCTATTATAAAATAACCTCCCACTCCCCACTGGCAATGTACCCCCCAGTGGTCATAAATCCTAACAACTTTACACCCCCCCACTCTCCCCCCTCAGGCCTCATATGGCTTTATTTTACCCCTCTCCCTCCCCCAATGGTACTAGATCCCCCCAGGAGGTAGCCCCCCACCCCTCCCCATATGGAGAATGCAGCAAAGTGTGTGACGGGGGTTCTGATGATCCCCACCGCGATCTGTGATACCCAGCGCATGCGCTCCAGAATGCTGTTCGCTCGGCATTCTGTGGCGAAGTTCCGGCAGTGATATTGGCAGGCAGAAACTGCTGCATCACTGCTGGGGGATCCAGGGAGCATACTTGCCTACTCTCCCGGAACAGTCAGGAGCCTCCTGAAAATCGGGTGGTGGCTCCCGGTTCCCTGGAAGAGTGGGCAAGTCTCCCGGGTCTGCGCCACCCTCATGCGCCCCCCCTGCTGGCGTCTGCCCCCATTGTATAAGTTGCTGGTCCAGGAGAGCCGATGACGCGATTCATGCTGAGTCTCATCATCGTGGCTCCGATGCATTGTGTAGCAGGGGCGGGGCTACAATGATGCGATTGCGCGGCCACGCCCCATCCTAAAAATCACATTATATTGTTAGAATGAGGCGTCTAATGGTTGGGAAGCACAATGTACACAATATGCCTCCAGCTAATTGATTGTGCTGCACGGGAAAAGATATTCCATTAATTAGCCTTTTCCCCACACGGTAAACCAGGGCTAACCCACTGATTCCGCGTAAAGTACGGCAGTGGTGCTTCTCTTGTTATCACCACACTTTTCTGAATATTGCTTCTAGAACCATGTTTTCTGAGCCTTACTGGAAGAGAAGGGAACATTTTATATATTTGCCTAATGGTAATGTAGTGAAGACAGCACCTGATTGGGCCGATGCCACAGCCAGTCAACCAGATTCCGCCTTCACACCACAGTTGCCTTTAACAATTCTTTGAGCTGCTCCATTTGCCATCAATATCCAGGTGTACAGGAGACAATATACAAGTCATTCATATGCATGAACAGACTTTAACGTTCTATAGGGCAATTCAATTAGGTGCGAGGTACCTTACACATGGTCTTCGCAGGTGCAAGCAAACAATGAGTTGAGTTCTATTTCCAGGTTTGACCACAAATCTTCTATTTACATAGGTCATCAGCCCTTTACATGCAGTAAGACGATGTGCGAGGCAACTCGCACCTAATTGAATCATACACCCTAAAAGTGCAGAATTAATAATACAAACACTGCATACCAAGACATATTGTAAAATCATTCTGGAGCAGCCTAAAGGTGCGTACACACTAGGCGATTAGGAAAGCCATCCTAATCGTACAGTCGTTCCTGATCCCCTGTAGTGCCTACACTGAATGATATGTGGTCGAGTTTAGGCACCCTCCATCATTCCTGAACATGGCCAATCTGTCGTTATTGGCAGATTTGCCTGTATGTTCAGGAGATGACAGATGTCGGAAATGCCCAGCGGGAGCGCGCATCGCTGGTCGTTTCCGACATTATAGTGCACGAGTACTGAGCGATTACATGATTACGATATCGTAATCATGCAATCGCTCAGAAATATCGCCAAGTGTGTACGCACCTGTACTCTGCAGCAGGGGCACTGAAGATCACCATTAATGACGCTGTCAAGGTGGCTCTTGGTGCAATACAATGCCCATGATGATAATTTGCCTAGACTTGATTCTACATTTTTTTTTTCATTTTAATGATCATTAGTTCAGGAATTGTATTCCATATACAGAATTACAGGATAAGCAGAGAAATTGTAATATGCTGGTGTTCAATATGAAATATAGCCACTCCCATAGATAAACCTTCCAATACTTGGTACTGTCCCTGGATATCATTGGCTACAGGTTCTCAAACTCTGTTCTCAGGACCGCAAACAGTGCATGTTTTCCAGGTCTCCTCACAGCATCGCAAGTGAATTAATTAGCTCCACCTGTGGATATTTTAAAATGTGTCAGTGAGTAATGACTACACCAGTGCACCTGCTGTGTGATCTGGAAAATGTGGGCTGTGTGGGGCCCTGAGTACAGAGTTTGAGTAGCATTGCTATAGGCAGACTGCAGCTATAATTCTGCACATCCACTAATTAGATAACTAGCTAGTTTGCTGACAGAGTAATAACAGCCACATGCAGCCAAGACCGCCTCATGAACACATTGCTGTTGCCATGCTGTGCTAGGCATTGTGCCTCAGTACATCACATCCCTCTAGTCAGACCAGGATACACAAATTAATACAGAAATAAAAAAAAAGACTGTAAGGGGTGGGGGATTGTGATGTTTTCCATGATTTATTTCACCTGTAGCCGGCAGTGGGCGGGGGCTTCTTCTTGTCTGGTACTGTGTGTGTCAGTCATTTGGACTCAGGGAAATGATGTGAAGTTTCTGTGAGGTCAATGCAAGTCTCATTTTATGTGTGTTTATAGAAATACACAGAAACTCTCGTTACATACACAAAAAATACGTTTTATAGCTGCAATACCATAGACTTTTTCTTGTTTGAAATCAAGTTTTGTACCTTTGAAACATTGAAGCTTTTTCCAGGATGTCCTATCAAGAGGACTGTAATACCCCTTTAAGACTTAAATCCCGGCTTCAACCCAGCTCAGACCCGGGACACAGAGCACGAGTTGAAGCCAGGGTTACCCCTTTCACACATTGATGATGACCTGGGTTATTCCCGTGTTGACCCCCTTCACACCGGACCTGGGTCTTCCAGTGACCCGGGTCTTCCGGCATTCAGTGTGCGCTTGGAATTTATGTAATCTCCAAGTGCTACTATCCCTGTCCAATCTAATTTCCTTTAGGTATGAATCAGGTCTAAGACCGGTTTGCACCTTTCAGACTTGAGTCGAGTCGAAGACCTGGGTCGCAAGTCCCAGGAAAAACCTGGATAGCGACCAGGGTCACTGACCCAGGACTGTCAACCTGGGTTGGACTTTTCACACATACCGCGAACCCGGGTCAATGCATGTTCACATGCAAAAATCTTTTTTTTGGGCTTGTGTGTGAAAGGGGTATAGGTGATTTAGATCTGCTGGCCATGCCTATTACATTAGAGGATGTCTGATAGTGTTAGATGATGCAGACTGGGTGACCAATCTCCTTACATCTGAGAACATCCACCATGAGGGATATGTGCGATCCTTATTACAGATTTCAGATGGTACAGAATACTATTCTCACGAAGGAGCACAGACCCAAACATGCAAGGCTCCGTGCCAAACTTATTTTTCCCTTTCAAGCAGTAGGTGCTTATTTTTAGCAATCCCTTAATCTAGCTGCAATTTCCAGACACGAATATGAGTCACCAGGCTCTCACAGTACCTTGTGAGAGGGAGAACGCACCATCTTCCCAAAATGTCATTTTCCATACAGCACAGAGAGAGAGAATTTCATTTTTATGTTCAAACCCTCTGTGTGACCTTTACTCTGCAGTGTATTCATAGCCTAAAGGACAGACAGGGAATAAATATGTATTTCTCCTATAGGTAGGTCATGTGTGAAAGAGACAAAACATGGAAATTCTGGTTTAACCCCAAATAATCTCACTATCGTATCTTTCAACATATGATGAGCGATGGGTTTGAAACTACTGAAAGTGACACTTGTGTTCCAACTACACACATAGGCACGTGCACGAATGAACATGTAAAGCCCAGACAGCACTACAAGTCGTAATACCTCACCAGGTGTGTGTGTGTGTGTGTGTGTGTGTGTGTATGTATGTGTGTGTGTGTGTGTATATATATACATACACACACACATGTGGTTATGCTGGGATCAGGAGTCAGGAAAGGGAATAAACATACAGATGCCCTTTATTATGGTTACTTCAATCATGCCAAATAGCCCCTTATTGGCGCAAGGTCTAGTGCAACTCGGCCGAGCGTATTTCTCGCTCATTATGTGCATCTTATTTGCATAAATAAAACAGTTGGGAGCGACAAAACTACATTGCTGACTTACACTGATCAATCTGATGTGCAATATTTGTACGTGTGTGCAGCTGAGTTGTAATCTGTGAATAAAGGGCTCTGATGCAATGACTGCGTCTGCAATGTGACTAAGAAGCAAAATGTAAAGCTGGGTGTCTCACGCCCTATAGCATACGGACAACCAACCAGTAAGTGAGGACACATCTGCACTGTATGTGTGTAACAGAGCAAAAGAGAGCTATAGGCCCGTATGTAATAGGCTGTGATTTGCTTGTCACAGCGTGATTTGTGAGATAGCCACTACATTTAAAGCGGTAATTAGTTTCAAATCAAAAATAACCTGACTTGCTTTAAAACGAATTACCGGTTTAAATCTAGTGGCTAGCTCACTGAAATCACAGTGAGACTAGAAAATGGCAACATATTACAGTACATAGAGGCCATATAGTCTATGGCTAATAGTAATGATGATGGATGAATCTTAAGTATAATAACTGACTGCATAGATCTGGAGGCTTTAAAGGAGGACAGTGATCCATGTAATTGATATTAGAATTTGACACACTAATGATATTACTAATTACAGAAATAACATGTTAATTTAGCAAAAAGACAAAATTGCTATGGTAACAGATTCCTGTCAAAATTTTTAATCTCATTAACCCAATTAAAGGAAAACACATGAAATGAAAACACACACACGTGTGTATCTATATATATATATATATATATATATATATACACACACATATACATACATACACACACATGAATCAAAAATTATTCGCACGCTGGCTGTAGAATTTATTTTAATCAACTTTCAGAAAAGACAAATACATTATTTTTCGACATAATATCCCTGCTTTTCAATACACTTTGTCCATCTGTCAACTAGCTTTCGTATTCCCTCATTAAAAAATGTTTTAGGCTGAGCTGCGAGCCAGGAATGCACCGCTGTCTTCACCTCTACATCAGGCATGAATAGGCAGAGCCATGGCTGATTTGCAACATGCAAATCCACTGTCACTCATCTATCCAACAGAATCAGTTCACATGCACGCTCAATGTTCTCATCAGTCATGGACGGGCGTCCGGCTCCTTCTTCATGGCTGACTCTCGTCCGACCTTCTTTGAACTTCTCTATCCATTCATAAACACTTTTTCGCCATACTGCGCAGAAAGTCTTCCATAAATATCGACACCAGGAACACCCTCAGACCACAAAAAAAAATGACCAATGCTCTTCTTTTGTGAAAATCACACGTGGGGCAGCCATTTTTCTTGCACCTCAGCCACAAATGAACTGAGCGTTGATAACACAATGGAGCCAACAGAATTTTTAATATAACTGGAGTGCGGCTAATTTTTGACTCACCTATATATATACTTCCACTTGAAAAAGTCCTTTGGGATGAAACATGCTTGAGTTTGGCTTATGACGGAGACGCTGTGACCTCAACAGTCCAGGAAGTGCTGGTGAATTGGAGAGGACGCCAGGGGTGCCGGCTTATGTGGAATGACCGGAGGCCCTTTTACTTTGTGTGCGGTTTGTGATATTTCCATATGTCACAATTTTATATGTGAGTGGTTCTCAATTATTTTTAGTAAAGAATTGAGTTTGAAAAGTACTTCACCATTGTGCGCCTCCATATATATATATATATATATATATATATATATATATATATATATATATATAATTATATATATCCTGACTCATCAACACCCAGCCCAAACCCCTGGACCTAGAAACATAAAATTCAGGGAGTATATTGATTCCATGACATAGGTACCCACTAGGCAGAGAATTTTAGAAATTCTACTCCTAAGGGGGTAAAAAGTGGTAAACGGTTTCCTGTCGACCAAGGTGATAGGGTGACAAAACAACATGCCACAAGTGCTGTAGGACAGTAAGCTCATTGTCTGGGTGCAGTGGTGGCTTCAGAGGTGGGGCTGCAGCTTAGTCCAATATTCAAGTAGGGGAGCCACACCAACTGCCAGTGTTAGTGTGGTTCCCCTATGTGAATATTGGATGCGCTGCAGCCCCACCTCAGGAGTCGCCACTGCTAAGGAGTTATGGTGCATGTGCACGGTCAGATTTGTCAGATGAACGGTTTTACCAAAGATTTGAACGATTTTTGACTGCATTAAAATGAATGGAATCGTCCAAGTCTGACTGCAAACACATCAGATGTCAGATATCGTTATCTGACCATCGGGAAAGCGCATCGTTCATCGTTCAGGCATGTCAGATATGTCAGATTTTCCTTTAGATATGAACGATTGAACGATTTTTTAAATCGTTATCGTTCAGATCTGAAGAAAAATCTGACCGTGTGTATGCACCATTAACATTTTCACTAGGTTTTTCCATTTGGATACTTCATTTGCTTTGGATTTGGATTTTTCATTTCCTCGAACATGGCAATTGAGCTTTTGAATGTTAAAGGGAAGATGGTACCTCACACCATTGTCCCCATCACAGGGGATGGAGCCTGCCTGTCCTATCTCACGTATGACACTCAGCTAATGGCTAGGCAGGTGTGTGATGTAATTGTGAGGCTCACGGTGGACAACTAAGAGGAGTTCTCCATCATGTCCCGTTACAGCAAGGGGGAATCTACACCAGCTCCGCTGAGTACCTCCTTCACATCTACCAACCAACACCTCTTTGTGTTTTTTTTCTCTTAATGCCAATAAAAATTGTTTGAAAAAGAGAACAAAAAAACTAATTTACTTAATCTTGATACCAGCATATTCTTTTACACCAGAGGCATAAAATAAATTAAACATATAAGTTAAGATGGTATGAAAGAAATTAATATATTTAAGGTCTGCCCAGGAGAAACACTTGCACAGCAGCTAGTGTATGTGTATATTATATATATATATATACAGTCAGGTCCATAAATATTGGGACATTTGCAAGAATTTTCATATTTTGGCCTCTATTCACCACCACAATGGCTTTGAAATGAAACACACAAGATGTGCTTTAACTGCAGACTTTCAGATTTAATTTGAGAGTAATTACATCCAAATCAGGTGAACGGTGTAGGAATTACAACGGCTTCTATATGTGCCTCCCACTTTTTAAGGGGCCAAAAGTAATGGGACAAACTAAACAATCCTAAATCTAACTTTCATTTTTTAATACTTTGTTGCAAATCCTTTGCAGGCAATTACAGCCTGAAGTCTGGAACGCATAGACATCACCAGACGCTGGGTTCCATCCATGGTGATGCTCTGCCAGGCCTCTACTGCAAATGTCTTCAGTTCCTGCTTGTTCTTGGGGCATTTTCCCTTCAGTTTTGTCTTCATCAAGTGAAATGCATGCTCAATCGGATTCAGGTCAGGGGATGGACTTGGCCATTGCATAACATTCCACTTTTTAGCCTTAAAAAACTCTTTGGTTGCTTTTGCAGTATGCTTCGGGTTATTGTCCATCTGCACTGTGAAGCGCCGTCCAATGAGTTCTGAAGCATTTGACTGAAAATGAGCATATAATATTGCCCGAAACACTTCAGAATTCATTCTGCTGCTTTTGTCAGCAGTCACATCATCAATAAATACAAGGGAACCAGTTCCATTGGCAGCCATACATGCCCACGCCATGACACTACCACCACGCTTCACTGATGAGGTAGTATGTTTTGGATCATGAGCAGTTCCTTTCCTTCTCTTCTCTTCCCATCATTCTGGTACAAGTTGATCTTTCTCTCATCTGTCAATAGGATGTTGTTCCAGAACTGTAATGGCTTTTTTAGATGTTGTTTGGCAAACTCTAATCTGGTCTTCCTGTTTTTGTGGCTCACAAATGGTTTGCATCTTGTGGTGAACCCTCTATATTCACTCTTGTGAAGTCTTCTCTTGATTGTTGACTTTGACACATATACACCTACCTCCTGGAGAGTGTTCTTGATTTGGCCAACTGTTGTGAAGGGGTTTTTCTTCACCAGGGAAATAATTATTTTGTCATCCACCACAGTTGTTTTCCGTGGTCTTCCGGGTCTTTTGGTGTTGCTGAGCTCTCCGATGCGTTCTTTCTTTTTAAGAATGTTCCAAACAGTTGATTTGGCCACACCTAATGTTTTTGCTATCTCTCTGATGGGTTTGTTTTGATTTTTCAGCCTAATGATGGCTTGCTTCACTGATAGTGACAGCTCTTTGGATCTCATATTGAGAGTTGACAGCAACTGATTCCAAATGCAAATGTCACACCTAGAATCAACTCCAGACCTTTTATCTGCTTAATTGATAATGAAATAACGAGGGAATAGCCCACACCTGTCCATGAAATAGCTTTTGAGTTGATAGTCCCATTACTTTTGGCCCCTTAAAAAGTGGGAGGCACATATTGAAACTGTTGTAATTCCTACACCGTTCACTCGATTTGGATGTAATTACCCTCAAATTAAATCTGAAAGTCTGCAGTTAAAGCACATCTTGTTTGTTTCATTTCAAAACCATTGTGGTGGTGAATAGAGGCCAAAATCTGAAAATTCGGTCAATGTCCCAATATTTATGGACTTGACTATATATATATATATATATATATATATATATATATATACACACACACACACACACACACACACACACACACACACACACACACACATATATATATCTATCCAATATCCCATGGAAGCTAAAGAACGCTGCACTGACCTGCTGGGTAGGAATCTGGTACCTCCTGCATTAAAATGTGATGTGACTTGAGCCAGTGTTACTTGTCTGTTACCATGGACAATTCTGGCCAGATGCTGCTGGTCATGGTCAAAAGGCACCTGTGGTCGGCCACTGCACTGTGGGTAGTAATGCCCTCCATGTGGTATTCCCGGTAGAAACATGACACAGTAGACTGAGGAATGTTGAATGTCTGCACAACTTTGGAAATGTAATGTCCCATCCATCGGGCACCCACTATCATGCCCCATTCTAACTCCTATAATTCATATCGCCTTACCATGAGCAGCCTAGCCGGTGTTCAAACTGGCTCATGAGATGTGAGGTTACTACTGATGCAGGTCTGGGCATTCCCAAGATGAAAAAAGTACAGTGACGCCCGCCTACCTTTACATACTGCTACCCCAGGCTATTAGCTCATACAAACATATCACATGTAAAGGACTAGGGAGAGGGATGAAGCAGAGTTGAACGTACACCTGTTTGTGAAGCGTATCTTTGTGTGTGTATATATGCACTGCACATACCCCAGAAAATATCAAAATGAGACTCACCCTGTCCTAAGCGCTGGTCGCTATTCAGTCAGGATGTGTTGTTGTAGACACAAGTACCTATGTTGATCAGGTCAGTGAATAATTAATGAGTAAACAGCAGAGTATATTTTAAAGTATTCTAGAGGAGGCCTCTTAAACTGTGCGAGGGAGCAAGTTCCATAGAGTTGGGGATGCAAAGCTAAAATGTGAGGGAATTAAGTGCTTGATTCTGGCTATGTTCCTCAGATGAAAGAATGAGGGGTTGATCGTAGCTGGTTCCTGACTATACGTGTCAAACGGAATCACAGGGTCATATTGACAAATATTTATGTATATTAGTTGTAATTCAGCTACTGCTTAATCTACAGCTACGTAAAGGCATGACAATCAATTTGGTAGGAGCAGTCACTGAGATCAGATGCCATACAGAATAGCTCCAGTCATTCAGGTGTCTGGACAATAGTGTTCATTCTAGCAACCTGCATCAGTCACAATCCGTGCAGTTTCTCTTTCCTGCCTGGGGTGTCGCTCTCTGCTCTGGTGCTTCTAGCACACTCTGGTCTGTATCTCAGCAGTCTGTGGCATTAGTGGAGTGTGCTAGAAGCACCAGAGCAGAGAGCGACACCCTGGGCAGGAAAGAGGAACTGCACCCTGTTGTGACAGGTGCCGGGTGCTAGAATGAACACTATGGCTGAAATATGCAGAATGATCACAGGTCATCAGTAGGATCCCAGATTTGTGGTGATGTCTATTTCTGTTCAGTCTAAACCATCCATGTCAAACTAACGTCCACCCTGGGGCCACATTAGTGAACAAGAAACGTTTAGGGGGCTGGAGTCTCAGACAGGAAGTGTGCTCAGAAGGCGTGGCCAAACCGTAATAGGGTTACAGCCATTTAGTTTGTCAGATTTCAAGTCATTTTCTTATAAATAGCCACGTCTTGCCCACATATGCCAGCCCAGAGCCCCATTTGTGTGTGCCCGCTGTATGGGGACAGAATTAATCAAGCTCCGAAAATACAATATTTTTGGAGCTTGAGTGCGGGAGCATTCCCCATCTTCAGATGGCGACTGCTCCTGCCCAGCACTCACAACCTGCTCCTCTCCTATGGGATGAAATCCGGGGTTGCAAAGAGGGATCCTTTCGGATAACTTCGCCTATGTCCGGCTCCTTCCGCAGGACATCAGGGCTCTTGTGTGCATGTGTGACCTGAAGGTCACACATGTGCACTTGTCTCACTGCTCCGAAAGGAGCAAGGAAATACTGTGGAGAGACATATGATTTTCAGATCAGCTGTCACCGCGCCAGAGTAATGATTAATTGCTCTGGCGCTCGCATAGAGTTAGAATGTTAATTATCAGGGTCTCCGATAATTAACATCATGAATAGACCCCATAGTGAGCAATGTCAGGATAACGGAAGCATATGTCATATGGGCGTGTCACATGCACCTGGCAGAAGCATATATCATTGGCAGAAGTATATATCACATGGAAGTGTCACATGCACCTGGCAGAAGCATATATCATTGGCAGAAGTATATATATCACATGGGAGTGTCACATGCACCTGGCAGAAGCATATATCATTGGCAGAAGTATATATCACATGGGAGTGTCACATGCACCTGGCAGAAACATATATCATTGGCAGAAGTATATATCACATGGGAGTGTCACATGCACCTGGTAGAAGCATACATCATTGGCAGAAGTATATATCATATGGGAGTGTCACATGCACCTGGCAGAAGCATACATCATTGGCAGAAGCATACATCATATGGGTGTGTCACATGCACCTGGCAGAAGCATATATATTTGGCAGAAGCATACATCATATGGGCGTGTCACATGCACCTGGCAGAAGTATACATCATTGGCAGAAGCATATATCATATGGGAGTGTCACATGCACCTGGCAGAAGCATACATCATTGGCAGAAGCATATATCATATGGGCGTGTCACATGCACCTGGCAGAAGCATATATCATATGGGCATGTCACATGCACCTCAAGATGGCCTCTAGCACTTTAAGACTTCCCAGGTCTCAGCTGCCCTGCTGAACAACTGCAATGTCCAAACGCCCTTAGCTGATGCCAGCAGGTATGAAAGTCCCAGTGCAGACTGTAAAAGAGAAAGGGCCACCAACTAAAAATGTAAGTTATTTTATATAAAAAAAAATTAGATACCTACAGTCAGGTGCATAAATATTGGGTCATTGACAGAATTTTCATATTTTGGCCTCTATTCACCACCACAATGGCTTTGAAATTAAACAAACAAGATGTGCTTTAACTGCAGACTTTCAGATTTCATTTGAGGGTAATTACATACAAATCAGCTGAACGGTGTAGGAATTACAATGGTTTCTATATGTGCCTCCCACTTTTTAAGGGGCCAAAAGTAATGGGACTATCAACTCAAAAGCTATTTCATGGACTGGTGTGGGCTATTCCCTCGTTATTTCATTATCAATTAAGCAGGTAAAAGGTCTGGAGTTGATTCTAGGTGTGACATTTGCATTTGGAATCAGTTGCTGTCGACTCTCAATATGAGATCCAAAGAGCTGTCACTATCGGTGAAGCAAGCCATCATAGGCTGAAAAATCAAAACAAAGCCATCAGAGAGATAGCAAAAACATTAGGTGTGGCCAAATCAACTGTTTGGAACATTCCTAAAAAGAAAGAACACACCGGAGAGCACAGCAACACCAAAAGACCCAGAAGACCACGGAAAACAACTGTGGTGGATGACAGAAGAATTATTTCCCTGGTGAAGAAAAATCCCTTCACAACAGTTGGCCAAATCAAGAACACTCTCCAGGAGGTAGGTGTATATGTGTCAAAGTCAACAATCAAGAGAAGACTTCACAAGACTGAATATAGAGGGTTCACCACAAGATGTAAACCATTGGTGAGCCTCAAAAACAGGAAGACCAGATTAGAGTTTGCCAAACAACATCTAAAAAAGCCATTCAAGTTCTGGAACAACATCCTATGGACAGATGAGACAAAGATCAACTTGTACCAGAGTGATGGGAAGAGAAGAGTATGGAGAAGGAAAGGAACTGCTCATGATCCAAAACATACCACCTCATCAGTGAAGCATGGTGGTGGTAGTGTCATGGCGTGGGCATGTATGGCTGCCAATGGAACTGGTTCCCTTGTATTTATTGTTGATGTGACTGCTGACAAAAGCAGCAGAATGAATTCTGAAGTGTTTCGGGCAATATTATATGCTCATATTCAGTCAAATGCTTCAGAACTCATTGGGCGGAGCTTCACAGTGCAGATGGACAATGACCCGAAGCATAGTGCAAAAGCAACCAAAGAGTTTTTTAAGGCTAAAAAGTGGAATGCTATGCAATGGCCAAGTCAATCCCCTGACCTGAATCCGATTGAGCATGCATTTCACTTGATGAAGACAAAACTGAAGGGAAAATGCCCCAAGAACAAGCAGGAACTGAAGACATTTGCAGTACAGGCCTGGCAGAGCATCACCATGGATGAAACCCAGCGTCTGGTGATGTCTATGCGTTCCAGACTTCAGGCTGTAATTGCCTGCAAAGGATTTGCAACAAAGTATTAAAAAGTGAAAGTTAGATTTAGGATTGTTTAGTTTGTCCCATTACTTTTGGCCCCTTAAAAAGTGGGATTTACCCTCAAATTAGATCTGAAAGTCTGCAGTTAAAGCACGTCTTGTTTGTTTCATTTCAAACCCATTGTGGTGGTGGCTAGAGGCCAAAATATGAAAATTCTGTCAATGTCACAATATTTATGCACCTGACTGTATATATGTTTTAGGAGTATATCAACTGCAGCTGCGGAGACTGGACAGATCACCACGAGAGGACAGGAGGACCATTCAGTTTAGTGGAGTGGGGCAGTACGGGGAGGGTTAAAGTGACCCAGATTATTCTGAGTCTATATTATTAGTACAAACAAAATTTGGCCAGCTAAATCTGCATAGATTGAAATAGATTGTATGATCTCAAGGGACAGTGGCGAGGTGTCTCACATGGTTCTCGTCCATGAAGTTAGAACCAGTTTGTGCCTGTCAAACAAACGAAGAGGAGATGAGGGTGGTTCTCAGGGGTTCTTCCCTTTGACAGGAATTCCTATATCATTTATCACATAAAGACTTATATCCATGATACATGCATTTAATTAAGTAGTTACTTCCAAACTGTATTGAAGCAAAGGTTAACATGGCATTGTAATTGTGTGCCTAGAGCAATGTACACTATCCCCTGGGGGGATCATGGGTGGTGTCATGGCATCATCAGAACCAAAAAATGCTGTATTAAATAAATATAGATTCTGAATTAACTGAAAATAAGCTTCTAAATATAAGTCTTCCTGGATCTCCATTTCAGTCACTAAATAATTGATAACTGACCGAAAGTAGATCCACAAGCCAGGTATAATTTACAGTGCATCTACGCACATATTAAAGCATCTTAAATGGAAAACCAAGAACACATCTTTAACACAATCCCATAATTAAACTCTGTTCATCTATGGTCCTAAATAAAATAATAACACACTGTTTACTTATGAACAATGAGCTCAGCTTGGAAATCCAGCTTCACAATAATTTTCAAGGAATCAGTATGATTTAAAGGCAGATAGATGTTGAAGATCCCAACAGGGGCCGGTAAGTAGGCTAACCCTTTCCCTCTCCCCTCCCCCGGTGGTGCCTAACCCTAACCTCCCCCCAGTGGTGCCTAAACCTAATCCCCCCTTCCCGCACCCTAAACCTAACCCTTCCCGGCTGGTGCCTAACCCTAACCCCCCACCCCCTCTCCGCAGCCTAAACGTCCCTGGTCGGTGCCTAACCCTAACCATTCCTCGGCCTAACCTGCACACTGACCTTTCGGATGCCAGCGGTTAGGATGCAGACGTCGGTATCACTAACCTTCAGGATGCCAGCGTCAACGGGCGGTAGAATTCTGCGGTTGTGCCTAACCCAAACCTTCCCCCGGTGGTGCCTAACCATAACCCCCCCCTCTCCTTAGCCTAACCCTCCCCAGTCGGTGCCTAACTCTAACCCATCCACCCACCCAGGTCCCTTAACCTAACCCCCCCCATTCCTGGCCTAAAGGTGCGTACACACTAGACGATAGAGGAACGACTGTACATTTACGACATTGTAATCGTACAATCGTTCATCTTCCTGTGTAGTGGGATAATGTGCCTACACAGAACGATATGTCGTTCAGTGCAGGCACCCTCATTCATGCCCGAACATCTGACATTATTGGCAGGTTGGCCTGCATGTTCAGGCGTTGATTGTTGTCGGAAACGACCAGCAGGAGCGCGCATCGCTGGTCGTTTTCGACATTATACTGCACGATTACTGAACGATTAATGAGCGATTGAACAATTATGATGTCGTAATCATTTAATCTAATCGCCTGGTGTGTATGCACCTTAACCCTAACCTGCATACTTACCTTTGGGATTGCCGGTGGTTGGGATGCCAACGTCGGTATCTTGGTCCCTTCAGGATTACAGCGTCAGCATTATGACGGGCGACAGGATTTGGCTCCAGCTACTACACAGATTTTAAATAAAAATGATGCTTCATCCATGAGTATGGGTCCTGGCTTAAAGAGACGCGACCACACCCAGGCATATCAGCTAATGAGCACCTGGGCATAAACTGACAAAGTTTGACTAGTTTGAAAGTGTGACCACAAAAAAAAAAATATATATATAAATAACAGACTTAATCCACAGTACTCATACCAAGGGCACACCAGATGGTTGTGACCACACCATTTACATAAAACAATCATACAAACTCGGCACTCACCTACATTTCAAACTGTAATTCCTTTAAATACAGATTTTTTATGTAAATGGTGTGGTCACATACCAAGGGTACCCCAGATGGTTGAGTGCCGTGGATTAAGCCTGTTATTTCTATAAATTTTTGTGGTCACCCTGCTTTTCAAATGTAAGACAAGCTGTCAGTTTATTCCCAGGTGCTCATTAACTGATATGCCTGGGTGTGTTTCTGTCTCTTTAAACCAGGACCCATACTCATGGATGAAGCATCATTTGTATTTAAAATCTGTGAACTAGCTAGAGCCAAATGAGGTAGAGCAATGAGGGCACCCCAGATGGTTGAGTGCCGTGGATTAAGCCTATATATATATATATATATATATATATATATATATATATATATAATACATTCACACACAAACATATAGACCCTCCATCCCGCTCCCATAGTTAGAATTTACTATCAACGGCCGGTCTTCCTCTTCTAAAGCTATCCCATCTCCCTCACAGTGGGAGCCATTGGGGCGTGCGTCCAGTCTTCCACTGCGCACGCACTGAGCAGCTGGGAAAGATTCTATAATTATTATATAGACTAGTATAATGGGTTTAGGTTACCTCAGTCTCCGCCCCTGCTCAGCCAGGCACCCTCTCGTTATAACCTAGAGGTGGATTATTCTATTTAATGTGATCTGCAATGTTTTCAGTATGAGAATGCATTAACTGATGTCAGATGGGCACTTTGCATCTGGACAAGTTCCAGTTCACATGACTGCATGCTTTTTATACTGAAAGCAGGATTGCCTCACACACTAAGGTATGTGTAACTGTATATGCTTTCCCACATCTCCAAAGTCCCCACCAATTCTCCCCTACTACAATATACATTCCATATGGTAACATAATGAGCTATCAGCTCACACTAAACAGAGCATTACCAGTAACTCGTTACTATATTTATGGCATTATGTCTGGATATAAACGTTCTGTACTGTCAATTAGCAAGTAGCCTTTCAATCCTGTGCAGGATTTCTGATAATCCAGTGTTACCCTTATGATATGTTCATACTGGTAATAATAATCTATGTGTATTCCTTCTCCTGAACTCCTGGTAAATGATGTTGGGCTCATTAGATGTAACTCTGGCAGTTCATAGTCAGGCAATATCAATCAATGTCTCTACTAACAACGTAGCATAAATATACTGGAGCTTGTTTTCTTCTGCTGATTTTCTATCATTTTTTTAAAACAACTTTAGCAGCAGCTTAAATGGTTTCCACCATCTATGTTTTGACATTTGATAATTGTAATGACAAATAAGTTTTTGATGTTGAAATTACACACATATATATACATTTGCAGGTGTTTAATGTAAATATTCCCATGACCACTGCATTATACAGGCTCTTTTCCTGTGACCACTATACTCTGCAGACACTATTCCTATGACCACTATATTATGTATCCTCTACACCTGTGACCACTGTACTCTGCAGACACTATTCCTGTGTCCATTATATTATGTATCCTCTACACATGTGACCACTGTACTCTGCAGACACTATTCCTGTGTCCACTATATTATGTATCCTCTACACCTGTGACCACTGTACTCTGCAGACACTTTTCCTGTGTCCACTATACTCTGCAGACACTATTCCTATGACCACTATATTATGTATCCTCTACATCTGTGACCACTGTACTCTGCAGACACTATTCCTGTGTCCACTATATTATGTATCCTCTACACCTGTGACCACTATACTCTACAGTCACTATTCCTCTGACCACTATATTATGTATCCTCTACACCTGTGACCACTGTACTCTGCAGACACTATTCATGTGACCACTATATTATGTATCCTCTACACCTGTGACCACTGTACTCTGCAGACACTACTCCTCTGACCATTATATTATGTATCCTCTAGACCTGTGACCACTATATTATGTATCCTCTACACCTGTGACCACTATATTATGTATCCTCTACACCTGCGACCACTATATTATGTATCCTCTACACCTGCCACCACTATAGTCTGCAGACACTATTCCTCTGACCACTATATTATGTATCCTCTAGATCTGTGACCACTGTACTCTGCAGAAACTATTCCTGTGTCCACTATATTATGAATCCTCTACACCTGTGACCACTGTACTCTGCAGACACTATTCCTCTGATCACTATATTATGTATCCTCTACACCTGCCACCACTATAGTCTGCAGACACTATTCCTATGACCACTATATTATGTATCCTCTAGACCTGTGAACACTGTACTCTGCAGACACTATTCCTGTGACCACTATATTATGTATCCTCTACACCAGTGACCACTGTACTCTGCAGACACTATTCATGTGACCACTATATTATGTATCCTCTACACCTGTGACCACTGTACTCTGCAAACTTTCTACCTGCGACCACTATTATCTGCAGACATTATTCCTGTGACCACAATACTCTGCAGACACTATTCCTGGGACCACTGTACTCTACAGACACTATTGTCTATTCCTGTGACCACTATACTCTGCAAACACTATTCCTGGGACCACTACACTCTGCAGTCACTATTCCTGGGATCACTGTACTCTGCAGACACTATTCCTGTTACCACTATACTCTGCAGACATTATTCCTGGGACCACTATACTCTGCAGACACTATTCCTGGGATCACTGTACTCTGCAGACACTATTCCTGTGACCACTATACTCTGCAGACATTATTCCTGTGACCACTATACTCTGCAGACACTATTCCTGGGACCACTATACTCTGCAGACACTATTCCTGTTACCACTATACTCTGCAGACACTATTCCTGTGACTATACTCTGTAGACACTATTCCTGTGACCACTGTACTCTGTAGACACTATTCCTGTTACCACTATACTCTGTAGACACTATTCCTGTGACCACTATACTCTGTAGACACTATTCCTGTGACTAGTATACTCTGTAGACACTATTCCTGTGACCACTGTACTCTGTAGACACTATTCCTGTGACCACTATACTCTGCAGACACTATTCCTGTGACTAGTATACTCTGCAGACATTATTGCAATGAAAACTCAGTTAGGTATAATGGCGCCTACACGCACAGTGATGTGCTCGCGATCCGACATTGTGCACGATTTCCCTTGAACTCTCCTCGGCAGCTCTTCACACGTTTTGGTGTTTGCAGTGTCCAATCTTCAAACGATCTATAGTGCAGCCAGACACTTCTCCAGTGCATTGGGTCAAAGATTGGCAGACCTGCCCTACAGTACGGTAGATCTGACGATGCGATGTACGACCAGCGGGGACGCGCATCGCATCGTGAGTGGGGACTCAATATTTGGGCATATTTTACACGATCTGTCGTTCCGAATTGGCCTGATCGTGTAAAATATCAGTGTGTGTGTAGGCACCTTAAGTCTTTGTATCATAAAATGTGTAATTGTATACTGACACTCCCACTGAAGAAGTTCTGATGTGATACCTATAACACAATATATTCCATTACTAATATGAATTGATTTTTTTTATGATGCTAGATGACATGACATAAAAAGAACTGAAGCAGCAGAATATTAACATTGATTTGTAGTCTTTCCATTATGTGTGGTTTGTATAAAGGTCACATGTAAAGCAGTGCAGAATTATTCATTTCCCCTTATTCATAACAGGAATTACATATCGCATCCACTTTAGTTTGTAGGAGCTATTATGTAACATTTAGAGCCCATTGATTTTGATCAGTAATGCTAGGCATACATTATATAGATATAGGTGGATCAGCCAGATACAGTACAGTACGTCCGCGACCAAACACAAATGATCGGTCTTTCGGACACGCCAAATTGTCCAGCATGTCAATCCAATCCGATCATTTGTGAGCTACAAGTTGGCCCATCGGGCAGTATAAGTGGTCCCTGGCTGATCGCACAACATTTCCCTTGTTCCTTCACAGGGGAGGAACGTGGAAATGCCTCCTCCCCAGGCGGAAGAAGCAGGTATCGTGACCATACACTGGGACATATCTCGCAGCGTATGGCCATAATAGCTGCAGGGTGTCAGGCTGTCCAATAAAATGTCTGTCGGTCTAACAAACATTTTAAGTGACAGTGTATGCCCAGCATTAATCTTGCTGATATTTGGAACGATAACGTTATCATTCACACTATCGGCCAGTGTGTATGCGAAACTGTATGTGCAGCCCAATTTGGGGTTATCGTGAGTGATTCCATGCTTCTGAATGCTTGGCCCTGTTCCCCCTCCCCCGTTGTCAGTCGCTGGTCGGCATCGGCAAGTGTGTATACACTTGCCGATGCCAACACCCCGCCGGGCCCACCGAGTACGATATCGCCGCATACACACATTGTGTAGTGTGTATGTGGCATTACAGTAGGAATATTTTCAATAATGTCTTCTGTTTATTATACAGCATGAAGGAGTTCACTTTAAAAAATATTTCCTTCTAAACAAACTATATTTAAACATTCTATATCTAAACTTTGTAAATTTCTTTACAAAGAATTTTTGGCAGCTGGGCTGTATATGAACCTTACAATATATGAATGTGTTAGTGTTATATACTAAACAAATAAAATTATGGTCACAAACCAGACCTAAAGATTGGTCAGACAGTACAGCCTTATCATGATCCCCATTGGGTACTGGATAACAAACCATCATGAGCTATGTGGGTTAGGTTTTATGTTTAATAAAACAAAAATGGACATGTTATGATGTACTGATATGTCCAAAAAGTCAGAGAAATAAGGAAGAACTCTGATTCCAATTCTTCAGTCTAAAGAGGGGTCATACGAGGTTACTCGGACCCTAAGGAACTGCATGTTACATGTGCAGTGACATGACCATGCACCATGGGGCTGCTGAAACTCAATGCCATGAATTTCTGGGAGGAATGATGCTTACAGCAACACACATTCCTCAGACATTACCGCTCACAGGCAAACCGAACGTACTCAGGACAGGAAAAATCCCTGCTAAAATATGTGTTCTGCAAATAACTCTGTACCACCAAGTGCCCACGTACTGATTGGTAAAACAAAACATAATAAAATATGATTCTGTGTAAAACTCTCTATATGAAAACATTCTAAGACCATCTCTTTTTATCATGACATGAACATTACCTTGTAAAGATAATAGCTGGAGAATTAAAGACGTTAGGCACTTTGATCTGGGCTTTACCTGCTGTGGGAGAGTTGGCATGATGAGACTTTTTTGGCAAGTTGAAAATTTGTTCGCCAGGGTCTGGCGGTGGCAAGGCGTCTTGTCCTTGTCGGGCTTCCATAGGATCATACTCTTTGCCATCATAGTTTGCATCAAAGAATTTCTTGAACCACTGAATAAAATCCAGGTTGTCTTGGAATCGTCCTTTTACCAGTTTTTCCACTGGTATGACCTAGGCAGAAACCCGTAATGAGTTACTAAAATCTAACATCGAAAACATAATCCATATAATGACACATATGTATGAGTTTATATGTGTAATGTGCTTCTGTCATATCAATCTTCATGTCTAAAGTATAATAAATGACATTTAATAACTATTCCTACCTATATACACATTTCATTATGTCAACAGTCATAACAGAATTCATAAATACACATGTCACACATTAAGATATTGAATGGAACACCCCAAGGCTGAGATTTCCATCAGTTGAGGGAGCACATTCCTCTACATCTGAATCACAATTGGTTAAAGCCACATCACAATGTGAATCACAAATGGTTAAAGCCACACAAACAATGGGAAAGGGCAAAAAGCTTTAATGGAAAAGCATAGAAATAAGTTGAGATATTTAACTGGCACATAAGGGACCTGTGTGTGTCAATCTTCTTAAGCATCAGTGTTACATTGTTCTGTGACCCCAATGGGGCCGTTTGAATTCAGTGGGATGTGCCGCTGGACATCATCGGGGCGCAAGGATAAAGCAGCTATGTTGCTGCCAACAAAATGCCATTCTGAAAACTATTTGCCCCACACGTGTCTGTATACCACTATTCTGGTACTCCAAAAGAGAGGTTGGGTATGATATGTTGAGGCTCATCATGTCAACATGGTCATCATGAAGACAGACATGAAATGTCAACATATGGTCTCTGGTTCCCCCGACGACTGCAGCGGCCACCGGAGGTCATGTGACTGACTTCTGGGTCAGACCCAGTGGCGGTATAACCCGGTGCGGGGAGGGACCCTGCACGGGCGGCAGAGCTGCAAGCCGCCAAAAAGGGGGCATGGTCACGTGGGAAGGGTGTGACCACGGGGACCGAACCCCTGTGACTATTACTTGGGGAGGAATGGGGGTGCAGGAGGTCCCTGTGTGGTGCCGGCCAGCTCCCTCAGTGACAGGAGCCGAGTGCTGCACTTACTGCTACAGTGCAGCACCCGGCTCCTGTCAGTGAGGGGGAGTTCGCACCTTGGTGTCACCCCTCGGAGGGTGACACCTGGGAGTGGACCGCACCCCCCTTGTCACGCCACTGGTCAGACCTACGAACATCCGGTGTTCAGGTGAGTATTTCTCCCTAACCTTCATCTTGTGTATATTAGTGTGCGTGTGTATGAGAAACTGGATAAAAATAGTATTTTAGTGTGTGTATGAAAAATTGGATAAAAATAGTATATTAGTGTATGTGTGAGAGAGAAACTGGGTAAAAATAGTATATTAGTGTATGTGTGAGAGAGAAACTGGGTAAAAATAGTATATTAGTGTGTGTGTGTGATACTGGATATAAATAGTATATTAGTGTGTGTGTGTGTGATACTGGATATAAATAGTATATTAGTGTGTGTGTGTGTGATACTGGATATAAATAGTATATTAGTGTGTGTGTGTGATACTGGATATAAATAGTATATTAGTGTGTGTGTGTGATACTGGATATAAATAGTATATTAGTGTGTGTGTGTGATACTGGATATAAATAGTATATTAGTGTGTGTGTGTGTGATACTGGATATAAATAGTATATTAGTGTGTGTGTGTGATACTGGATATAAATAGTATATTAGTGTGTGTGTGAAACTGGATATAAATAGTATATTAGTGTGTGTGTGTGATACTGGATATAAATAGTATATTAGTGTGTGTGTGTGTGATACTGGATATAAATAGTATATTAGTGTGTGTGTGTGTGATACTGGATATAAATAGTATATTAGTGTGTGTGTGTGTGATACTGGATATAAATAGTATATTAGTGTGTGTGTGAAACTGGATAAATATAGCATATGTGTGTGTGTGTGTGTGTGTGTGTGTGAGAGAAACTGGGTAAAAATAGTGTGTGTGTGTGAGAGAGAGAGACTGTGTAAAAAAGTATATATTAGTGTGTGTGTGGGAGAAACTGTGTAAAAATAGTGTGTGAGAGAGAGAGAGACTGTGTAAAAATAGTATATTAGTGTGTGTGTGAGGGAGAAACTGTAAAAATAGCATGTATGTGTGTGTGTGTAACTGGGTAAAAATAGCATGTATGTGTGTGTGTGTTACTGGGTAAAAATAGCATGTATGTGTGTGTGTGTTACTGGGTAAAAATAGCATGTATGTGTGTGTGTGTTACTGGGTAAAAATAGCATGTATGTGTGTGTGTGTTACTGGGTAAAAATAGTATGTGTGTACAAACAAGTTATATTTTGACTTGCGGTTCCAGTTCACCAAACACTTTAAAAACCACAAAGCTAGGAGCACCAATAGTCAAAACACTGCTGCTTATCTTCTGAGAGTTGGATAATCAGAAAGCTGTGTTAACAAGCGATTAGATATTTACAGTTATTAACAGCCAGTATATTTGTGAATTGCTAGTTGAGGAGCACTGAGCCTGTCTAATACATTACGTCACCCAGCACATTCATTTAATGCCATGCATACAGATACGTGGCTTATAAACATGCAGTCCTGAAATAATCCTTATTGATGAGTGCTATTATCTAGCATTGCATGCAAATCCAGCTTCCCTTTAATCATTTAACCACAGCCATCGTTTTAAAATGGAACTGATTCTCCTGTTATGTATTGATTGTATTTTTTAACTAAGACTGTGTGGTCAGAATACATAATATATATACAAGAGTTAGACTTCTATCAAGGTCAGAAAGCTTCAAAGTAGGCCGTCTCGAAAAGATATTGGGATAAGCCATGCACCTCTCTCATAAAAGAATGTGATAGAAGACATCCAAAATTACTCACAACTTTATAAATAATGACTACATTATTACTAAGTATTATTATGCTACACAATTGTAAAATTATTGATACAATTATTCATGTGTATTATTCTACAGTCTGATTTTTACTGACTATTAGAACACATACCAATTTAACTTTTACTGACAGATTATACAATTTGTCATCAGAGCTGCAGACATTGGGGTATATTTACTAAGGTGCCGGGTTTTAGAAGTGGTTTTGTTGCCCATAGCAACCAATCAGATTCTACTTAACATTTATCTAGCACCTTCTAGAAGGTAATAGCTAGAATCTGATTGGTTGCTATGGGCAACAAAACCACTTCTAAAAACCCGCACCTTAGTAAATATACCCCATTGCATCAAATCCTTATTCTGGGATTTAATAATTGGTCTTTGACTCTACGAAAGTAAATAATATAGTGCCAATGGGTTTCTGAGGACAACGTGATGCAACCAGGATGTTAGTGGAATAACATTTCATGTTTAACAATTGAGCTTCAAAAGATAACTGAAAGCCCACTTATTTTTCCAAAGCATTGATTTGTGCAGCTTCTCCCACAGTATGACATAACCGCCTCCATATATTACAGTCGTTTGGTTTCAGTATTTTGTTTGTGGAAGAAAGCAGGATGTATGTTACAAAGGAAACTTGCTTTACCCCTGCTTGGTATTTCTGTTAAAGTGGTTTTAAAAGGGATAGGGCTGACGTTACAGATAATAAGGTTACCAGTGCATCAGGCAGAGGAGAAGAATGTTATAGTGTGTGGCATTGTGGGAGTATGGCATTGTGACATCACAGTGCAGTGTGATGTCATTGTGCATTGTGACATCACAGTGCCCTGTCACAGTCATAGCCTATCACCAACACTGATGAGGATTTAATGCCATTCTTCCCAATTGTTGGCCAATAGACAAGTGGTTGATCATAATTTATGTCTCTCTGGTGGCCAGTGCTTAGTCCAGGGGTGAGGGGGTACCGCAGGGAAAAATACATAATAAATACAGGAAATAATGGTAATCATATCATTCAGTGTTTTAGGCCCCGCATCGCCTAATTGTAGTGCCGATCCTGAGTGTAATCCTATATTTTGGAGATGCTTTTTTTTAAAAGCTATTTTGTGGTAAAAAGAAATATTGTACTACTGTAATAATTTGGCCACTGAATGGTGCTGTTCTATAGTCATCTATGGGTGATACCAATAAATAATTGCCTCACACAGAGAAACGTGCAGAGCAACAAAGTTACCTTGTGCATAGTACCATATGTCTGGATAATTCCAGTACATTTATAGGAAATAAAAGCGGATTTATGATCTTTTTACTGCAGCATTTAATCTGAACATACATAATTTGAGCTAAATCTAGCACAGAGTTAGACAATATATGGGTCTCCATGGCTGTCTGGCGTTTAGTTCCACAGCCATTGCAGAGACTTAGAATAACCTATTTAATGTATGAAGCCTGGTCCTGGGTAGACTCAGCTGCGGTGCGATTTTCCCAGGAGAAGCTGATGTGATACAGATCATGCTCTGGCATTTAGCCCTCTACTATTTTAGTCACTGCCGCATGGTCAGACAGCAATTTCCCCAAAACCTTCAGTAGACAGAAACAGAAAAACAATGAACAGTTCATTTTGGCAATATCCTACCTTATCGACATTCATTCTTTTAAATGAAGCTTGTAGCAGTTTAAAATTGTGAATGTACTCGTGCTCCAGCTTGGCTTGAAATTTGACCTTCTTTAGACTTATGCACGCTGGGAAGAGCATGTCCATAAACTGGCAGTATGCAGCACCTGGGGAGAGAAGCCAGGAGAGTTATACACGGTGTAAGAACAGGCTGGAACAGTAGTGGTGCTGTCATCACAAAGTCATCAAGCGTTTTATCCAACTCTTTATGTAGGAGAGCAGCTAATGTGCTCTAAAAAACAAAGATGGTTTTTGCCAACAGCTCTGAAACCTTTCCCGGGAAGCCATCTATTGCCGGCCTTTGCTGTGAATTGCCTGCGTCTGGCTCATGGGAACATGCAGACCTCGAATATAAGTTATATGAAGTATATTCCCCATATCATTAGAACTGGCAGCCTATAGAAGAAAGCTCTATATGTAGCTACAAAGAACTTTTGAAAGTCGTCATGTGAGCCAAAGCAGGCGTGACCAAGTCCTCACTGATGGTGCCCAGACTTTTGCACATTGCACATGACATTTCTATTGACTTGTTAAACTCTGCAAATAAATAGAAATATGTATAAAATGTGCAGGCGCATTCATACTTAAGTTTGTGCTAAACTCGTATCACTTAATGATCCAGTGTAACAGGAGATATGACCACTCTATTTGCATACAACATACTGTATATGACAAAGCCAGTGTAGCGAAACGCCGCGTCGGTTAGCGGCGCGTGTGACCTGACCTCATGTCTCATTATATTTAGTACTGTTGTGTTGTTTGTGTTTGTCCCAACTCGGAGGAATATCTGATATTGCCAGTGCAAACTCATGTCTGTTATGCAACGATCAGCATAGAACACCTGGTCACATGGTGAAAGCATTACAAATGCATATTTCCCAGATATACTTGCTATAATAAACGCAAATTGCTATAAACGCTATAAAATTTAATATATGATCCTATTACTGGGAAACTTGTACATAAGACACATTCTTGATGTCCTAAAGAACAATAGGGGCTGCTGGGACTGTTAATTTATAGGTACAATTATATTTGCCATAACTATCTGAGCACATTTTGAGAGTTACTCCCTGAGATTGTACCATGATATGCTGTTACAAAAACAGATTTAAATCCGATACATCAGAGAAGGATTTTTTCTAGTGATCACTACTCCAACGTGATCCTTAATCCTCTTGATCAATTAATTTTCTATGAAGATACAAGTATATAATAAATAGACTTTGTGTCTGTTGATTTGTTATTCAGAAATGGCAAACACAAACACACTTTTTGTTGGCTGTAGCTCAAATATCAGTGATATAAACTACATATTTATGTAGTATCCTATATTTCATCTATATCTATATGCTATCACGATAACATAGGGAAAGGTGTATCCCAAATATATTAAAGAATAAATATAGATATCCTACGTATTACCAGCCAAATTATATTATGACATAATGGAGGCAGGTACATGCGCTGCCATTTATTTTTAATCACTTTTTCTGTCTTTATTACACTACTTTATATTTTACCAAATTTTGCTGTTGTCTTTTCTATATAATGGGTATTAATTATCACTTATTAAAAGTTATGTTTTAATCAATAGTGCACCACTCATGACAGTTCATTTTCTTTCTCTTTTTGTGCTTATAAACATACTGTATATAGATACACAGTGGCAAATGCAGGATTTCTAGAGGGGGGTTTCCAAATGCCTGATTTTAGAGTGAGTGTGGCCAGTCCATGAAGAGGACATAATTAGCACTTAACCAGCTTTAGTATGAGTCATACAAAGTATATTGTATGTCATAATTCCAGCATATACAGGACCAGCAATCACAGTATGCCATTAAATGCGGCAGTAGGGCCATCCTGCCTGAGCTGAATGTTTGTATGTTAGATGTGGGCACCATTCCAGAGCATTAGAGTAAGTCCGGGACTCTGTGGGAGCAGCAGAATAACCTAGCACTACCCTGGACATATATGTACATATTGGGCTCTATAGCAGCAAATCCCTAACAGTGCATGTTTTCCAGATCTCCTAGTTGGTGCACAGGTTATTTATTAATAGCTGATACATGTGAAAAGATCCACAGGTGGTACTAATTATTTAATTTGTGATACTGAGAATAACATGCAGCACTTGTAAAATTCTATTATATTACTATTTCTATTGTGGTCATGGTGTGGGCTGGGGAGGGGGGTTTCCAGGCAGACGAACCCCCCCTGCGTTTGCCTATGAAACACATACTATAACGTGAATGAAAGTGTGCAGCTATATTATAGAGGAAGGCAACCTGCGGTACGCCAGTTACAATATGTATTTATTGAATCTGAAGCAAAGCAGAATAAAACATACAAGAAAAAAACATTACCAAGTGATTGAAGATACCACATAAGCAGTTATAGACATGACCCAGAGGCATATATAACAGTATCCATAACATTCAAGTTGGCATATTCACTGCACAAACTGAAGGCAGCTAAAGATAGTTCAAAGGTTAAACCAAGGCATATCAATATGATATACCTACGGGTATATAGTAACCCAACTCTGACTATGGTATAAGAATAAAGTTATACAAAAAGTGTCAAGGTAATATAAAATGGAAGCTGTACAGGGTAGAACCCTCTATCAAAGATGAAAAGAGGTGCCCTCCTACTATAACATTTATAGTTAATATAAATACAGGTTGAGTCTCCCATATCCAAAATGCTTGGGACCAGGGGTATTTTGGATATCGGAATATTCCGTATTTTGGAATATTTGCATACCATAATGAAATATCTTGGGAATGGGACCCAAATCTAAACACAGAATGCATTTATGTATTATATACACCTTATGCACACAGTCTGCAGGTAATTGTATACTATATTTTTTATAATTTTGTGCATCAAAAAAAGTTTGTGTACATACATGAAATTCACCTTATACACACAGCCTAAAGGTAATGTTATATTATATTTGTAATAATTTGTGCTTTAACAAAGTTTGTGTACATTGAACCATCAGAAAGCAAAGGTTTCACTAGCTCATTCATGCTAAAAATATTCCGTATTTTGGAATATTTGGATACGGGAGACTCAACCTGTAGTATATATTTTGTCTAGTTATATTAATTTACTATGTTTTAATAAGGTAATTAAGAGTTTTTTGAACTTGGAGTATTTTTCCCTGGGTATGCCAGTTGTCTCTCTCATACATGGCAGCTCCTGTCCCAATTAAATATCCTAAAAAGAGAATAGGCGGTTTGATCTGAGTAAGTATGGGAACTTTATGAATTAGATTTTCCTTCCCTTCCAGTTGGAAATTCATAAGTGGCTGAGATCCAGAAGGGAGTACAATCCTCAAGTGTGCTACTACCAGAGTCAGGCTCCTTTCATTCATACACAGCATACACTGCCTGAGATGAGATGTGCCATCTGTCCCTTCATTCTGGATCAAACAAACCACCCGCCACACTGTCAGGGACTACAGCCAATAAGTACAATATACTGGCTGAGTGACTACAAGTGGGGGAAGTGAGCAAAACGCATGATCGCTACATTTTGACACTCCAAATATCATAAAAACTTCTTTAGTATGCTCATCCCGTGTCCACATATAAAGGGAGACCAATGCATTTCATGGTAGGCATAGAGTTACAGGCCTCCCACGTTGAGCAGAGTACAATTCTAATATACCCAAGAGGAGAAAGAAGACTCTTTTCTGTGTGTCAATCAGTATTAATAAATGATGGAGATAATAGTATTTAACTGAATTTCTGTTAGTATCACTGCATGGTACTTACTATGTTCCAGATAAACCACTTATTTAAGGATCCACATAAAATAAACCACAACGTATAGTCACAGAATTGCATATGGCTATAAAGGGCTACTTTTTATTTTCTATAAAACACCAGGGAAACCACAATAGTAATACATTGGGTGCTATTTTAAACACACAACGTTAAAGGACACTGGGGCTGATACAGAGATGTACACTATTGGACGATTATCGGTTGACCAAGCATGTGTCACAGTCGCACTGCACATGTGCCAAGGTACCTTTGCGATGCCGCTCTCAGTGAGGATTCATTTGAAAAGTGGTTGACAGTAGGGAGCGTTTGGGGGAGGTAATGGGGATTGGAGGCATTAAATGCAGGTGTGTCCTGGCTGTTTTCCGGGGCGTGTTGTAACCTGCATCTACGATCCAGTACGCAGATAAAGTGGTTCCGGCGGCCATTCTGCGTGACCATAGGGCTACTCACATGGCCGATTATCGAATGTTCTGCGATGGGACAGCTGCTTAGTTGTACGTACGTATTTCTGCACAGCAGCAGATCACAGTTGTCAGTGCATTAGCGTCCACATCTGCATCAGGTCCACAGTACATAATATCTAGTAACATGTAACGAATTGTATCATATATGCAGTGTAGCATACATTTATTGCATATGGTACATCATTTGGGTTCAATCCCAATTGTAAAGCACAAAGGAATATGCTAGCGCTTTATAAGTCATGTCAATAAATAATACAGGTATAGGTGCACACCACATGTCTAACAATATGCTCCAGCAACTGCCATAGGCCAGGGACCCATTACATTTCCTATGTACAAGGCCTGGAAAAGAGAACATATCATCATGCATTACTGCATGCTATCACATCAGGCCTTACCTCATTAGTCCTTGCTCATAGTTATCCTAGTTACTTTATTTCATATGGCAAATATACAGATGTGTCCTCATACATCTAGCCTCAATACGCTACGCTACATGCCTGTTGCATGTGTGAGCCGCCAGGGTCCCGCCCTACTCTGCTAGTGCCGGGTGTATTTTTTGTATCTTTACTTGCTGAAAATGCTCCTAAGTCGCAATGTGATTCGATTAGGACCCACCAGCAGGCTGTGCTGATTAATTTGATATGTGACACCTCTATATCTGTATATACCTATGAACCACAATAGAAGTTGGAATGAAAAAAGCTGCGGCCGCTGGATTGTAGCACTTCGTAAACAGATTCAGAGACCCAATTGCACACAGATATACAGTCAGGTGCATAAATATTGGGACATTGACAGAATTTTCATATTTTGGCCTCTATTCACCACCACAATGGATTTGAAATGAAACAAACAAGATGTGCTTTAACTGCAGACTTTCAGATTTCATTTGAGGGTAATTACATCCAACTCAGGTGAACGGTGTAGGAATTACAACGGTTTCTATATGTGCCTCCCACTTCTTAAGGGGCCAAAAGTAATGGGACTATCAACTCAAAAGCTATTTCATGGACAGGTGTGGGCTATTCCCTCGATATTTCATTAGCAATTATGCAGGTAAAAGGTCTGGAGTTGATTCTAGGTGTGACATTTGCATTTGGAATCAGTTGCTGTAGACTCTCAATATGAGATCCAAAGAGCTGTCACTATCAGTGAAGCAAGCCATCATTAGGCTGAAAAATCAAAACAAACCCATCAGAGAGATAGCAAAAACATTAGGTGTGGCCAAATCAACTGTTTGGAACATTCTTAAAAAGAAAGAACGCATCGGAGAGCTCAGCAACACCAAAAGACCCAGAAGACCACGGAAAACAACTGTGGTGGATGACAGAAGAATTATTTCCCTGGTGAAGAAAAACCCCTTCACAACAGTTGGCCAAATCAAGAACACTCTCCAGGAGGTAGGTGTATATGTGTCAAAGTCAACAATCAAGAGAAGACTTCACAAGAGTGAATATAGAGGGTTCACCACAAGATGTAAACCATTGGTGAGCCTCAAAAACAGGAAGACCAGATTAGAGTTTGCTAAACAACATCTAAAAAAGCCATTACAGTTCTGGAACAACATCCCATGGACAGATGAGACAAAGATCAACTTGTACCAGAGTGATGGGAAGAGAAGAGTATGGAGAAGGAAAGGAACTGCTCATGATCCAAAACATACCACCTCATCAGTGAAGCATGGTGGTGGTAGTGTCATGGCGTGGGCATGTATGGCTGCCAATGTGTGACTGCTGACAAAAGCAGCAGAATTAATTCTGAAGTGTTTTTCGGGCAATATTATATACTCATATTCAGTCAAATGCTTCAGAACTCATTGGACGGCACTTCACAGTGCAGATGGACAATGACCCGAAGCATACTGCAAAAGCAACCAAAGACTTGTTATGAGTGGAATGTTATGCAATGGCCAAGTCAATCCCCTGACCTGAATCTGATTGAGCATGCATTTCACTTGATGAGGACAAAACTGAAGGGAAAATGCCCCAAGAACAAGCAGGAACTGAAGACATTTGCAGTAGAGGCCTGGCAGATCATCACCAGGGATGAAACCCAGCGTCTGGTGATGTCTATGCGTTCCAGACTTCAGGCTGTAATTGCCTGCAAAGGATTTGCAACAAAGTATTAAAAAGTGAAAGTTAGATTTACTATTGTTTAGTTTGTCCCATTACTTTTGGCCCCTTAAAAAGTGGGAGGCACATATAGAAACCGTTGTAATTCCTACACCGTTCACCTGATTTGGATGTAATTAAACTCAAATTAAATCTGAAAGTCTGCAGTTAAGGCACATCTTGTTTGTTTCATTTCAAAGTCATTGTGGTGGTGAATAGAGGCAAAAATATGAAAATTCTGTCAATGTCCCAATATTTATGCACCTGACTGTATGTGTCGCATATCAAATTAATCGGCACACCCTGCTGGTGCATTGTAATCGCACCAGGACGTATTTTCAGCAAAAACTAGCAGAGTCTCGCGGTACCTGGCGCCAAGAGGGGCTTTTTGGCGAAACTGCAGCAACAATGTATTAGGACACATCTATATGTACTGCCTGTTTTTTACCTGTGCTTTGATGTGTATGTGGATTTACATAACAATTATGGTGGCAGATATTACAGGACTATTTGCAACATCCCGTAGTCAGTCAGATCTTCAAATCTAAGAAATATTCACCTCTATTACCGCATTTATATATCTTGTTTCATAAGTCAAAAGTCTCATTTTTATGACTCACCCATATTTTAAGGTCCATCTTGCACCAAGTCCAAACTAGTAAGGACGGCTTCAATAAAGACCCTAAAAAGGAGTTTGCTGATATACTGTAGTATAATACACATGATCAAAAATAGGGACAGATTGGAAGACAAGAGGGACAGCTGCAGCCTATCCGCCAGAGGGTGAGTTGGAAGGTTTGCACCAATAACATTTAACCAGTGTAAATATTCCACATTATGTGCCATAACCGCAATGCTTATTTTAGCTTTAAATCTGAACACAGCTATTTATTGTGCAATATTTATTTTGTCCTTCCATTTGCTTTGGCAATGTTCTGTGCGACTGACTTTTCTAATCATGTGAGAGTGAAAGTAATACAATGGCAGCTGAGAAATTTACAAAACCATCTATCTCAGGACACATAGTACAAGGAGAAAGGAAATAAATAATCACAAATGTTTGTCTGCGTGCCAACTTGCAAAACACAACATTCAGCATCTGGGAGAACATTTACCATGCAACGTACTGATTACAGAATAAACACTGATCGCTGGTGACTGGCTTTGTATATATTTTGAACGCTTAGAATGCAGAATATTTGGGTACGTGTAAGGGACCAGAGTGTCTAAAAGGCAAATTGTAATGGCCAGATGACTGGGTCAGAGCATTTGTGAAACAGCAAGCCTTACGGGGTGCTCAAGGTCAGCTGTGGCGAGTACCTACCAACAGTTGTTCGTGGAGGGAAAAACCATGGACCATTTACAGGATGATAAACCACAAACATTGACAGGGTGTTGAACAGCCTGATGCATACGAACCAAGAGAAGAGCTAGCGGTAAATGTAAGTCTGCGAACTGCAGGCATCCGCGAGTTCCGTCCAAGGCTGCCCGATGTTTTAAAGTAGCAATCATTTAAAAGGCACAATCAACCTGGTTTTGCATTTTAATGACTGCTACTTAAAAACCTAGAGCAGTCTTGCATGGAACTCGCCGATGCCTGCAGTCTGGTGCAGAGAGGAAGGAGCATGCACATACTGAATTTATCCATATATGACATATTGTTTTCTTTACTCTGAACAGATGTTTTCTGGCTGCATATTATTTTAGGCTGGCAGATCTCTGTATTCTAGTATACTCACCATCATGCATACTAAAAAGTCAGGTTTATAATACCCCTTTTACACCAACCGAATAACCCGGGTGTTGCCGGGTCGATCCTCAGTGTGAACAGCTCTCAAAAAAATAACCCAGGACAATTTACCCGGCAATCCTACTGGGATTGAGAGCAGGGTTAAAAACGGGTTGGTCCCGGGTCATGCGGCAGTGTAATTTGACCTGGCTAGCTCAGAAAGATGCTGATTGGAGGTACTGGGGCACTGGCAGATGATGAGAGACAGCACATGCAGCCATCGCTTGCCTGCCTAACCTCCTGCACCACAGCAGCCTGACCAGCAGCCACAAAAGCAGGCAGACACACAGCCTGCCACAGCCAGAGCTGCAGCCTGCACCACAGCCTGACCAGCAGCCATAAACTCAGGCTGATACACAGTCCAGCCTGAGGAAATCAGGAATACACACGTGCTCCATCTGCCATCATTGCTGCAATGCTGTAAGCAGTCCCCACCCCTCTCTTTTGTTGCCTTTTGTGACATCCTCTTTGTCAGCCCTTAAAAAAGTCAATTTTTAATGACATCTATAGGGAAAAGCAAGGATTACCTGGGCTAGGTGTAAACGGTGCAAACCCGGGAATAACCTGGGACGAGTTGCAGTGTAAACAGGGTCTGAAGCAGAGTTCGACCCAGGATTGACCAGTGTTCAAATTCCCGGGTCGGACCCGGGATTTTGGTGTAAAAGGGGTATTATGCCCCTTTCACATCTCCAAAATAACCCGGGTTATTGCCGTGTTGAGACGGCTCAACCCGGGTCGAGGTGCAGTCTAAAAGCACCACTCAGGGAAAAGTGCTGATTGGCTGCTTTTTGTATGCCTTGATGATATCAGCAGCCAGTGAGCTCTCAGATTTTCAGCACCTGCGCAGATATTGTCGACGAATAATATCCCTATCAGCCAAATACTGTGACATCCTCCTCCTCCTACAATAGTTGTACAGTGTAGTACAGAATGTGAGAAGTTGAAATAACTTCTCACTGGCTGAATCTAGCAGGAGTATAGAAGATACTATCATGAAGTCAGGGGTCCAACCTTGTGCTCTGTCAGCCATGATTGCTGCAATGCTGTGAGCTGTCCCCAGCCCTCTCCTTTTGTTCCATTCTGACAGCTCATCTTTCTTAGCATAAAAGTCCATTTAAAATGACATCCATGGGGTTTTGGAAAAGGGCATACCGACGAATAACCCGGGTCCAAAGTGCAGTGAAAATAGACCAACCCGGGATATAACCAGGGTTGAAAGTGCAGTGAAAATAGACCAACCCGGGAGTAACCCAGGTCAAAAAGTGCAGTGTGAAAGGGTTTGACCCGGGTCGAACCCAGGTTCAACATCCCTGGTCGGACCCGGGTTTGAGATGTGAAAGGGGCATTCGTGATTTATTCATAAGAGAAACTGACAGTACTTTCTAGTGAGGGTAAAAATGAAAGGCCTGAATAAACCTCTCCAAAACATAATCTCCAACTACACTTCATACTCTTCCACATATGTACCTACAAAACATTCCCTAATTCCCATACTGATTAATGCGACCACAGCTTTCTTCATTAGACACGGCAGGAAAAGTGCCCGGCTTACTATATACCAAATGGGCTATGTGGCTGGTAATACACAGTATTAAAGGAGCTGCCTATCACAGCAGTGACAAAGAATGTGTCACGGATACTTTCTTTATCACAACACACCTCAACCCTATGCCTATTCCTACACAGGGCTGGTGAAAACATTATGCAGCTTTAGGCAGCTGCCTAGGTCAACGGCCACAAGAGGGCGCCGCTGAGCCCGCTTACCACAAGACAACCTTCATAAACTACATGATGCTGGTGTGGTGGCCGCGGGACTGATCAGCCGCAGCCACCTCTCTAGTTTGTCCACCACAGTCAGCACTGACATATCAGGTGCTCTCACAGTGCAGCAAGCCCTGCTCCCGTGTCCTGTTACCTCCTCCCCTTCCAGGTAAAGAAAAGCCTCCCGTGTCCTGTTACCTCCTCCCCTTCCAGGTAAAGAAAAGCCTCCCGTGTCCTGTTACCTCCTCCCCTTCCAGGTAAAGAAAAGCCTCCCGTGTCCTGTTACCTCCTCCCCTTCCAGGTAAAGAAAAGCCTCCCGTGTCCTGTTACCTCCTCCCCTTCCAGGTAAAGAAAAGCTCTGCCTCCCAGATAAGTCGAGGAGCTGGCCTGTGCTGGTAATTGCGAATGAGAGTGTCTTTTTCGTGGTAGCAACGTTGTATTAAGGGGGGTCACTGGCGGCGACGGCTCAGATTTGGGGTTGCTCTGACACAGAGAGCAGTTCCTAACATGAGCAGGCCATCCCACGCTCCTCCTCCCCATGTAGTTGCAGTGCTACTGCTGGAGATCATCTTCCAGAGGTGAGCAAGCTGAGGTCTACATGTCTACCTGTGTCTGTCTAGTAGAAGTGGAACTACAAGTCCCAGCATACCTTGTCAGCTGAATGTTCTGGAACTTGTAGTGCCACTGTGGCAGTACTTATTATTGGTATATCTTGGGTCAGTAATCACCTCTTATTACTAGCAATACTTCTCAATATCCCAGCTTACTGTATATACAGATGTATCCACATACAGCTATCCTCCAAGTTACACATAACAAGTGAGCGCGTCATTTCGTACAACTTTTTCTCTTAAAATGTGTCTTATTCGCAAAGCGATGTGAATAGGATGCACAAGCAGCTTACGCTGATTAAAATGATATATGCAAATGTGTGTCTGCATGCAAAATGATGCAATACAGCGTCAGTGGCTGTGGCACTGTAACGTAGCATTTCACATGCAGATACAGCCACACACAATATAGGCATGCTGCATATCATTTTAATAAGCATAAGCTGTTTGTGTGTCCTATTTGTCTACTTCCCATTTCTCTTTGTTTTTATTCCCGTAAGAATGTTTTTGTGGGTTTTTTTTTTACTCCGTCCGAGTTTATAATGATGATCTGTATTCAGAAGAACACACAAAAACGTAAACTCTGGGGGAAGAAAACATGTGGTTTATTTATATACCGCTGGGGCTGGTTGAGGATTGGGGTGTGACAAGGGAGGTGGCATGCTGGCCATTTTTTTGTTTAATCATGTATTTTTTATTCCAATTTTTTTTTTAAAAGTTACACCCAGGTAGGGAAAACAGGAATATATACAGATGGCAGATATTTAAAAAACAACAACAAAAAAACAGTATACAGAGACACATATAAAAAGAAAATCAAATAACAATAGAAAAGAGCCGCCAATAAGACACAATATAAGAACATAAAAAAAATTCAATTATCTACAGGATAAATACTTACAAAATTCCCCACAACACTGACAGGTGATTGAGTAAACTAAACAAATATATAAAATAGAAAATAAAACCACCCAAAACAAACCTCCCTATAACCCCCCACCCTGTATAATTTAACCCCAACCTACCTGGAATCCCCCCTTAAATATACTTACTCTAAAATTACCCACCTGCTAACTAAATCTAGATTACCGAAACCTATCCGAACACCCCCCCCACCCCCAAACCAAGGATAATAGCAGCATAAAAGACAAGGGCAACAAAATAAATGACCTTACACTAGGCTAGACCAACCCCCATGCTGCCCATTTTTAATCATATTTATTATTTCACAGCATCATATGTGCAGACCTCAAATAGTCAGCGGAAGCAGACGTAGATTCTGCTAAACATGTTGCTGCATAGCGTTAATATCTTCTTATCACTTCTCTATATTACTTTCATTTTTTTAGATTAATTTTATTTTTTATGTCTATATATACAGTGCATCAGGAAAGTATTCACAGCGCTTCACTTTTTCCACATTTTGTTACAGCCTTAAAATGGAATAAATTCATTTTTGTCCTCTTAATTCTACACACAATACCCCATAATGACAACGTGCAAAAAGGTTTTTTTTTTCAGATTTTTGCAAATTTAATTAAAAAAACAAACGAAAAAAAACAAAGAAATCAATCACATGTACATAAGTATTCACAGCCTTTGCAATGAAGCTCAAAATTGAGCTCAGGTGCATCCTGTTACCACTGATCATCCTTGAGATGTTCCGACAGCTTAATTGGAGTCCACCTGTGATAAATTCAGTTGATTGGACAAGATTTTGAAAGGCATACACCTGTCTATATAAAGTCCCACACTTGACAGTGCATGTCAGAGCACAAACCAAGCATGAAGTCCAAGGAATTGTCTGTAGACCGCCGAGACAGGATTGTCTCGAGGCACAAATCTGGGAAAGGGTACAGAAAACATCTGCTGCTTTGAAGGTCCCAATGAGCACAGTGGACTCCATCATCCGTAAATGGAAGAAGTTCGGAACCACCAGGACTCTTCCTAGAGTCGGCTGGCCGGCCGGCTAAACTGAGCGATCGGGGGAGAAGGACCCTAGTCAGGGAGGTGACCAAGAACCCGATGGTCACTCTGTCAGAGCTACAGCATTCCTCTGTGGAGAGAGGATAACCTTCCAGAAGGACAACCATCTCTGCAGCAATCCACCAATCAGGCCTGTATGGTAGAATGGCCAGACGGAAGCCACTCCTTAGTAAAAAGCACATGGCAGCCCAACTGGAGTTTGCCAAAATGCACCTGAGGGATTCTCAAACCATGAGAAACAAAATTCTCTGGTCTCATGAGACAAAGATTGAACTCAGGCACCGATCATCACCAGGCCAATACCGTCCCTACAGTGAAGCATGGTGGTGGCAGCATCATGCTGTGGGGATGTTTTTCAGCGACAGGAATTGGGAGACTAGTCAGGATAGAGGGAAAGATGAATGCAGCAATGTACAGAGACATCCTGGATGACAACCTGCTCAAGCGCGCTCTTGACCTCAGACTGGGGCAACGGTTCATCTTTCAGCAGGACCCTAAGCACACAGCCAAGATATCAAAGGAGTGGCTTCAGGACAACTCTGTGAATGTCCTTGAGTGGTCCAGACAGAGCCCAGACTTGAATCCGATTGAACATCTCTGGAGAGATCTGAAAATGGCTATGCACCGATGCTTCCCATCCAACTTGATGGAGCGTGAGAGGTGCTGCAAAGAGGAATGGGCGAAACTGCCCAAAGATATGTGTGCCAAGCTTGTGGCATCATATTCAAAAAGACTTGAGGCTGTAATTGCTGCCAAAGGTGCATCAACAAAGTATTGAGCAGAGGCTGTGAATACTTATGTACATGTGATTTCTTAGTTGTTGTTTTTAATTAAACTTGCAAAAAACTCAAAAAAAAACTTTTTACACGTTGTCATTATGGGGTATTGTGTGTAGAATTTTGAGGACAAAAATGAATTTATTCCATTTTGGAATAAGGCTGTAACATAACAAAATGTGGAAACAGTGAAGCACTGTGAATACTTTCCGGATTCATTGTATATGTGTCTGTATTGGTGTATATATAGACAATTTTTACTACTTTTTGTCACTAACCAATGGCAGTGAAGTCTAGGGTATATTAAGACTCTTGATCCACCACCATATTACACCTTGAAAAAGACTAGGACAGTTGAAACGTGTTGGTGAACCGGGGGAGTGAGCAGACCTACCTTGGAACATCTTGTTTGGAGAGACTACAATACCAGTGGATGTGACTGCAGGTGCTATACCCTGGATAATTACTTGTCGTCATATGTGTTTGCTGGTGTACTTATATACACCTCCATATCTGGTATGCTGCTTGTATCCCTGGATTGGTGGATATATTTTTGAATGAATTTAAATAAAAGCTGTACTACACAATATTTGATCTTTCTCACCCTATGTGCATTTGGTCCATAATTATTGGATGCCTTTTGTTGGGAATAAGATAAGATCTACACATCTTTCTTAACACATGAGATTATCAAACAAGATGATGGAGGTGATGTTGATTTAAGAATTTAAGGACAGTAATCTAGAAGGAAGTGCTGGAACTTTGTTTATGCGATTTATACACACACACACTTGTTTTACTGTATATATTATTACAATAAATGCATATTTTTTTATAATCTCTCGGACATGCTGGTGTTTAGTGTTCAATTTGATATTCATCGATCCAAATTTTATTTTCAGATCACTCTAAAAACAGACTGACATTAGGTAAATAAATGAATGTCCAAGGAGCATGTACCTCCATTTGAGGGTGAATACATTATTTATATACATTATCTGTAAAGTATAATATATTGGTTCCAAATTATCGTTATGGAAAAATAAAATTACAGGACTGCAGAGAGAGCAATGGGGGTCATTCAGACCCGTTCGCGAGCGCAGGACGCTCGCAAGCGGGTCGATGTTCCCCCACTGCGCATGCGCACGACGGAGGGAGCTCCGTCGTGCGCATGCGCGAGACCCGGGCTCTCCATCACTCCGGGTCTCGCACCAAAGGGGGCGTGCTGTCGATGTTGATTGACAGCACGCCCCCTTTGGTGGGCGTGCCTGCCAGACGGAGGCGTTCCCATGGGAACGCCTACCGTCTGAAGCCGGCCCCACTGACATCACTAGTGATGTGAGTGTTAGTGATTTTGGCTCTGATAGAGCCAAAATCACTCCAGGGCTTGCGGCAGCGAGACCCTACCGCAGGGTCTCCGTCGCAAGCCAGATGGTCGCGATGGTCAAGACCATCGCGACCATCATCATGGACGCTCGCATATGCTGTGGGTGGTCACCCACAGCTATGCGAGTGGCCAGGAGGCAGCTCCATTTTCATGGAGGAGGGCACTGATTCAGAGCGAGCGCTCTTGTCAGAGCGTTCGGCTCTGAATCAGGCCCAATGTCCCCTGAGAACCACTGTAGGAGAACGGTGTGATTTCTGTCCAATGCTTGTTACCACCAATCAAGGGTAAGTTGATATATTTACATTTACAGGTTATCAGAATATAATTACAGTACACACTATTACAGTTACACCTTCAGATTTGAAGCTTATTTTGTGGAAACTTTTGCCATCAGTTTGCTCACCTATAGACATTTTAATTTCTGACTGACAAGCCTACAAGGTAGACCATAATATCTTGTGTTATTGTAATAGGTACAAAATATCATCAGTACTAATATTCCAACATATTACAAACAGGTACAAAATAAAATCTTGACGATCAGCGCTTTGCCCACTGCGATGCAAGCGTAGATTGCAAACATTGGCCGAGTGCGTGCGAACGCAGGCTTTGCGATTCGTGCGGAATCAGGCCCACTGTACGGGTGATAAGATTACAGATAACGATATACACATGCAAGCTAACTTCCATTATACACTGGCACAAATGGAGGCCCTGCATACAACATTACACTATAGAAGGACATAGATGCTAAAAACATATGATACATAGGGACCAGTCGAAGGGGACGGGATATAAAAATGGCATCACAGACATGGTACAAGAACAGCGGGAGCAGGTTTTTATGAGAAAGTCTGACAGATATACAGATGATGTACAGAATGACAGAATGTTTGGCATTTCATAAATGGGAGAGATCTCAGAGGTGTGAAGAAGACCAGGTTCTGAGCTTCCCCTGTTTATACAGAAGCTTTCCCTACTGCTGAATGCTAAGCACCATAAATCAGTATGAACTTGACATTTTCCTGTATCCAAAAGGTACACCGAAATACTGCACCTCACATCTTTCTGACCTGTACAATTCCTTCTTTCTAGTTTCATTTTAATAAATGGGGAGTATTTTGTAGGTGCATAATAAGCAACATAAAGCCTACAAAATTATTCATGCATGGGAACTTCAAAATACTGTGGATAAAATACTGGCTTTGAGATGAGATGCACCATCCTGATGAAGCAGGCTGCCAGCCCAGGAAACGCATCACAGGGGTGTTTGGTCTCTCTAGTTGCTTATGCTGCAAATTAGATCTATTTGAAACTTAAGATTTAACCTTCACCCCAATAGGAGTGTATCCTTTCCGCCTGTATGACCGTTTTCAAGTTTAATCTACACTATTATGATTTTATTCACTTTTAATAGAAGTGGCATTTTATCTGTATTAGGAACCCATGTTCCAAATGATTAGTAGAGCCTGAAAGAAGGGTTATAAAGGTGAGTGTAATATAGACTTCACCGACTTTCTCAATTGTGTTGTAATAAATACAAATATTTTATTTTTATATGTATTTTTAGAACACTTTCTCACTTTTGAAGGCATTCATCACAGAGATACTAATATAAGGTATATCAACTGGGATCAGGTGAGCAGTACCTAAACAATACACACTAATTATCCATAGAGGACACGGTTTGTCTCTACTCTATATTTCTTATATCATGGATCAGACAACCTGATTGGGAATAACCACTTATTACCACAAGCTATGAAGACCCACAATAGCGGAGTTGAGCTATATAAGTATTCTTCACTTAGTTTCAGACATTACACACCATATTGGCTTTTCTATAGATCTTGCATTGGATGTGTGCACCATTATCAGCATGTCTGAGAGATTATTCCAGTATTGCAAAGTATGCAGACGTACTATAGCTCACATTCTCTGACGTGTACTGTTGTGCCTGTGTGTTTTCTTTATAAAAAGCAACATAAGGCCTAGAAATGATTCTGCTTTCGAACCTCAAGTAGGACGTCTGTAGTGAATGTCAGCAATACATTGGGTGAATTACATACTAGCTGTGAGATATGAGTGCTGCTTTAAGTAACAGTACTTGTTCTGTATAACGGACATGTGGTTTTTACTTCCATACCTCGCATACAGCCAATTTCTGCATGAGTCATTGGCTACCATCCAGGTATTTCTGCACTTGCTACTATTGCACAGGATACAGGTTTACCCAAGATATATCTGCTAGTACATTAGCCATAGCAGTAATGTAAAAAACATGAATTAAAAAAAAATAAAAAATTAATCTTCTTTAAATCCTCTGTATTGTAACCACACCCTGTTTTATCCGCAACAAGACATTTATTGGGTGGTACCTCTTCTGTGCTTGATGGACACCTGCATTGTCTCTAGAACACAAGCACATCACTGCCTGCACTACATGCTACCTTGTGCTGTTTATGGCTGAGGTGGAGGGTTCAGAATGTAATTAGAACGACCACATTCTCATCAGAGGAATGTTTATACACACAGCGGAATAAGCGTCAGGGGCGGGGGGGACCTCTATTAGATACAGCTGCTGAATAGAAGCACTTCTACTTCTGCCTTCAGTGTCAGTTATGAGACTACACTTCACTATTACATCAACATATTATCAAAATCTCACATTCACAGCTGAACTAAAATGAGTGTAACTAATATGTAAGATAACATTATGAGCTCATTTACAGCCAGTCATTATTATGTGCTTTTCAGCCACTGATTAACAGCTGGAAATCACATTGAAAATAGTATGAATGGATTCTTATGGGATTTTTCCTGTCATTGCAGTGAAAATTTTAGCAGCACAACCAGCTTCTCATTCATTAAAGAGTTCTACAAGTATAATAGATTGTATTGGTAAAAAAAACAAAAAACAACAAAAATGGAAAACACATTAAAAAAAAATTATTAAATGGGTCCAAAGGACACATTAGTGTACTAGTGATTTTACCCATTTCCCCTGCACATATGTATTCGAGGGAGCCCTACATATAAAGGACAAATTATTGCCAAGGTTTAGTGATATGTTTGTAAGTCTGCAAAGTGAACACTTTCCAGTGGACTAGTTGTCAGAAATTATATATCTTCTACACTTGTACACACCGGGAAATGGTAACACTAGAGACATGAGACATCATGCCAACATTATACAGATTTCGCGGAGGTGCAAAGTTCTGGCAATATAACGTACGAGGCCCCGTATTGCTTCATCATCCTGCATTTACAGTGCCATAAATAATGAACAACTGCCAGCCTGACACTCCTAATCCCCATCAGGTCCCAATCAAAACACCAGTGTGCGTTCTGCCTGGCATAATGAAAACGCCCACGGCTGATCACCACATGGCTGATGTCCTAAGACAGAGGTTCCCAAGCACAGTCCTCAAGGTACACTAACAGTCCCAGTTTTAAGGATAGCCATACTTGAGCACAGGTGACTTAATTAGTACCTTAGTTATTTTGATTTAACCATCTGCGCTCAAGCATGGATATCACTAAAACCAGGACTGTCAGTGTACCTTGAGAACAGAGGTTGGAAATCACTGCCCTAAGGGGAAGACAGGGGTGCATGAATGCCCCTGCCTCAGAGCAGACCTGTTCCACTCTGATAAACAGTGGTGCTATTCCTGACCCAATAGGTCCATGGGAATCTGGATAACTAATAAGATCAGGACACCCTATTGTCATCCTAATAGTCTCTGGTATAATGAGCAGGAGTCCTAGTGATTCCTGTTCATTATACAAAAGAGTAAAGAAAACAAAAGAAAAACATCAACATACACAAACAAACATTAATAGCAGCATGTATGAGCACGGTTACCCTTTTACTTTGTAATTGACGTCACCTGAAATAATAACACATTTATACCACTTTCAGACAGAAAATGGCAAAAGAAACCGGCTTTTACCCGGCATTTTGCGTGCCAGGTTTTTTGCCATTTTCGGTTTGATACCACTTTCACTTTTTGAAAATCCCGGGTATTTCACTTTTACCTGGTAATTTGCAGAACAACCTGTGTTTTTTCCCTGTGTGAAAGGGTCAACCCGGGACTTAATTCCTGGGTCTACGACCCTGTAAAAAACCAGGGTCGGAGACCCAGAATGACCCTTTCACACAGGGAAAAAATATGATATGGTAAGAACTTAACCTTGTTATCTCTATTTCTACGAAGTTCATAGGGTTCCACAGGATACCTTGGGGTATAGGCGATGGCGGAGACATCGGGCACCACAGAGTTAAAGTTTTCAGCTTCTCAGGATGCACTGGGGTCCCTCTCCTATGCCCCGCCCCTGAGCCAAGGCAAACCAGTTACGTAACAAGTAATAGGCCATAGGAGGAGAAGAGAGAGAAGAAAGATCTGGAACACACAAGAATCACATTCTCACCAGAAGGAGACGGAAAAACCGGTGACCAGAGCAAAGCCCATCTGCAGTACAGGTGCGACAGGGCGGGAGACCTGTGAAACCCTATGAACTTCGTAGAAATAGAGATAACAAGGGTAAGTTCTTACCATATCTCATATTTTCTACTTCAGGGTCCATAGGGAATCCACAGGATACCTTTGGGATGTCCCAAAGCAGTATCCTTTAAGGGTGGGCACGCTCCTGTGCTGAAAGGAGAATCTGCTGCCCGAAGGAAGCATCCTGAGAGGTGAAGGTGTCAAATGCATAATACCTCACAAAAGTATGGACAGAAGACCACGTGGCAGCCTTGCAAAGCTGAACAGCAGAGGCACCACGTCGAGCTGCCCACGAAGGACCCACAGACCTAGTGGAATGAGCCCTAACAGAGGATGGTACAGGAAGGCCTTCGTGATGATAAGCCTCAGAAATTGCCATGCGAATCCATCCTGCCAAAGTTTGCTTAGTGGCAGGCCAACCCTTCTTCCGGAAGCCATAGAGGACAAACAAGGAGTCCGACTTCCTAAAAGAATTGGTACGGTCAACATAAGTCCTTAGAGCCCGTACCACATTCATGGTGGCCTCACCAACCGAGAGGTCTGAAAAATAAAAGGCCGGCACTATGATTTCCTTGTTAATTTGGAAACTAGATACCACCTTCGGGAGCAAACTAGGGCGAGTGCGAAGCACCGCCCTGTCCCTATGAAAAATAAGAAAGGGAGGCCGATATGAGAGAGCCCCCAATTCTGATACCCTTCTGGCCGAAGCAATGGCCAGAAGAAATACAGTCTTAGCTGTAAGCCATTTCAAATCCACAGAGCCCAGTGGTTCAAAAGACGGTCCTTGGAGAACCCTCAGGACCACAGTGAGATCCCAAGGAGCCACTGGAGGAACAAAGGGAGGCTGAATACAAAGTACACCTTGCAGAAAGGTGCGGACACCAGGAAGAGTAGTAATCCTACGCTGAAACCACACTGACAGGGCAGAAACCTGCATCTTCAGAGAAGCAAGGCGAAGACCGTGATCTATGCCTGCTTGCAGAAAAAGCCAACACCCTGGATATCCGGAACACCTGAGGATCATAGCCTCTAGGGCGACACCATAAAAAGAAAGTATGCCATACTCGATGGTAAATTCTTGCAGAGGCAGGCTTCCGAGCTCTAATTATGGTGTTAACTACAGAGCTGGAAAAACCTCTGGACCTTAAGAGGGCTGTCTCAACAGCCACGCCATCAAAGACAGACGACTCAGGTCCAGGTAATGACAAGGACCCTGTGACAAAAGGTCCGGACATAGAGGCTACAGCATTGGAGTGTCTACGGAGAGACTCCGAAGGTCTGAGTACCAGTGACGTCTGGGCCATGCCGGAGCTATCAACAGGAGTATGCCGCCTTCTTGCTTGAATTTTCGAACCACTCGAGGAAGAAGGGAGAACGGAGGGAAGAGGTGCTCAAACTGGAAGGTCCACCGGACCGACAGAGCGTCTACCAGAAGAGATTCCGTGTCTCTTGTTCATGACCCGTACACAGGCAGCTTGTTGTTGTGTCGGGAGGCCATGAGGTCTATCTCTGAAAGGCCCCACTTGTCAACCAGGAGTTGAAACACCTCCTGGTGAAGAGATCATTCTCCCGGATGCATGTCCTGACGGCTGAGAAAGTCTGCTTCCCAGTTGAGGACTCCCAGGGATGAACATCGCCAAGATGGCAGGGAGATTGACCTCCACCCAAGTCAGGATGCGGGACACTCTGTCAGCGCTACACCCGACTTCAAGTTCCTCCTTGGCGGTTTATGTAAGCCACCGTGGTGGAGTTGTCCGATTGTACCTGCACGGGTTTTCCGTGGAGAACATGTTATGCTTGCTGGAGAGCATTGAATACAGCGCGAAGTTCCAAGATGTTTATTGGAAGTGCAGATTCTGCCGGGGTCCACCTGCCCTGGAACAAGTGTGGACAAGTCACTGCTCCCCAGCCTTGGAGACTGGCGTCCGTCATCAGAAGGACCCAGTTTGCCACCCAAAAGGGACATCCCCTGTTTAGTTGAGTCGTCTGCAACCAACATGCCAGAGACAGATGCACCTCGGGGAAAGTACCATGGTATGAGTCTTTATCCGATGGGGCAATCCATTCCATCTGGAGAGGATCAACTGCTGCAAAGGTCTGGAGTGAAACTGGGCATATTGAACCATGTCGAACAGTGACACCATGGAGCCCAGTAACCTCATCGCTGAGTGAATAGACACTCGGTGGCTCTGAAGGCAACTGTGTACCCTTGCCTGTAATGCAGAGATCTTTTCCTCCGTCACAAAGATCCTCTGTTGTTGAGAGTCCAACAGGGCCCCAAGATGGAGCATCCTCTGCGAGGGAACCAGGGTGGATTTCTTCCAGTTTATTAACCAGCCGTGATTCTGCAACACAGAGATGGTCAGCTGCAGATGGAGCTGGAGAACCTCTGGAGACCCTGCCAACAACAGAAGGTCGTCCAGATAAGGCAACAAGCGAACCCCCTGCATCCGCAGGTGGGCTGCCATTACCGCCATGACTTTGGTAAAGACTCGCGGTGCTGTTGCCAGACCGAAGGGCAGTGCCTGGAACTGAAAATGTTGGTCGCGTACTGCAAACCTGAGGAATTGTTGGTGTGTTAAGATAATGGGGACATGCATGTAGGCATCTTGAATGTCCAACGACACCATGAAATCCCCAGGCTCCATCGCCAGAATAATGGAACGCAGGGTCTCCATCCTGAACAGAGGAACCCTCAAGGACTTGTTGAGGGGTTTCTGCACCAGAAAAAGATTGGAGTCGAAACCCATGCCCCTCTGGGAGAATGGAACAGGCACTATAATTTCAGCCTGGAGCATAGAGTGCAACTCTTTCTGTAGTTCCAGGGCTTTGTTCTGATCTGATGGAAGGCCTGTGGTGAAAAACCTGCTGAGGGGCCTGCGCCGGAAGGAGAGGGCATACCCCCGAGAGACCACCTCGTGTACCTAAGTGTCCTTGGTAGTCAGGTACCAGCACTGACCGAACCAAAGCAGACGGCCTCCCACTCTGGGATCTCCCAAAGGGAGGCCCGTCCCGTCAGGCAGAAGGCTTATCGTCCGACTTGGGAGCGGGGCGTCTTGAACTCCAAACCTGTGTCTTTGGCTTGGCAGACTTCTTGGCCCTGGACTGTCTCGGAAAGGATTGCACTTTGGACCTACCCTGGGCCCTACAGGGCCGAAAGGACGAAGTACCAGATCCTGATGGGACTGTAGCCGATGACAGACACGCAGACTTAGCTGCTGCCAGAGTGGCCACAATTTTGTCCAGATCAGGGCCAAACAGGACCTGTCCATTAAAAGGCAAGCATTCCAAATCCCTTTTGGAATCTGCGTCTGTTTTCCAAGAGCGCAACCATAGGGTGCGGCGAGTGGCCACCGCAGCCAAGGAGATTCTGGAAGCGAGCAGACCTATATCCAAGGCTGCCTCATTAATGTACGTGACTGAGTCTCTGAGATTGCCCACTCACTCTGCCTGCTCAGCAGAAGAGTTAGTGTACAGAGATGCCTCCAAGCTATCAGTCCAGTGCTCCATGGCTCTGGCCACCCAGCACACGGCCATAGCCGGTCTGGATGCCCCTCCAGCAAGGGAATAAATGGATTTTAGGCAAATTTCCACCTTGCGATCCTTAGCATCCTTTAAGGAGGACATGGAGGACATGGGCAATGTAGCACTCCTCACTAGGCGTGTGACATGAGAATCCACTTGAGGAGGGGTTTCACACTTAGAAAAGCAATTATTCGCAAAAGAGCATGCAAAGGCCAAGCGTTTTTGAGGCGGGAACCGCTTACCCGGATTTTTACACGCCTCCTCTAAATGATCCACTAACTGACCAGATAGAGGAAATACAGTGGCATCACCTTTAATATCCTTAAAGAAGGCGTATTTGGATTTGGCCACGAGGGGATCATCACCCTCAATAACCAAGGTCACAAGGACTGCACGTATAAGGCCAGGTATATAGACTTTAGACTTAGACTCTGCCTCCTTAGTACGGAGGGGCTCTTGGTCTGAAAAGGCAAAATTCTCACCATCATCAGACGACAAATCCTCCTCCTCATACTGAGCCGTCTGAGACACAAAAGACCGCAATGATGAGTCCCCTTGTAAAACATCCGACAGGCGTTGCACCGTATTGGACAATGAACTCACCCACGCAGGCTCCTGCGAGACCTGGGGAGGCAAAAGCGGGAGACACTGGGGTACAATCAACTACCTGGGAACCCCTGCATGGGTGAGGACACTACAGACTGCTGTGATAACCCCATCTGGGGGAATGCAGGGGGTGTCGCTAGCTGGCCCACAAGAGTTGTAAGTAAGTAACAGAAATCGGGCATGATATAATAGACCACGCCCTACATAAACAATCAGCGTTTCCATCACCCTCCGCTAATGGTACATTACATGTGGTACACTTTAGCTGAAGAGGAAAATCACGATCACTCTCAGACATGATGAGTGTAACGGAGTGTATGAGACTCCCCTCACAGATAAATGCTAGTACAGTGAGGCAATGAACACCCTGCAACACTGCACCGCAAGGGCTTTAGCAGAGGAAGAACAGGGATAGTAAAATGGCTGACAGGCAGAAGTGAAAGTACAGGCAGGCAGCGCTAGCAGTAAGTCACATACAATGCAGAAATAAATCCCTGCACTACCAGCACTATGATCAACTACACAGACACAGAGCCTGGTAGGAAACAGTGCTGCATACTCTGACCTTAAATCGGAGGAGAGATATGCGGGGGGGACCCAGACCGTGATGCCACCTGCAATCAGCGTCCAGCAGTGTTTGCACACTTCTTAAAAATGGCCTCCGCGGAGCAGAGAGGAGACGGGCCTGGGGGAGGAGACCTAACACAGCCAGCCAGACAGCTATGGAAAGGCACTGTGCAGCGGGGGAGGCGCCGGCTGTGAGACAGGAAAGGCGCGCTCCCCTGGCATGCAATTAACCCCTGGGACGCTGGAGCTTAACTGCTCTGCTGCAGCCCGCTGTCTCTGGTGGTCTAGTGGTAGCGCAGGTAAATACCTGGCACCACGCGCAGCCTGTCCCGAGGGAGCCCCCTGCCTGGAGACCTAGGACTGTGTTATCGGCGGGTACCCTCCGCGGGACCCCAATGCTTACCTGCCCCCTTGAATCCGGCCACAGTACAGGTAATCCGGGGTCACTGCTAGCTGTAACCCCAGACACCCACCTGCATCACCGGATCAGTACCGGCATTCTGGTCCGGCGGGGTGGAGGAGCGACAGCATAGACGTCAGGTACTGACTGTCTATGCTGTACAGCTCATCTTGTGCAGCCACAGCTGCTTTGAAGAACTTCAGGGGCCATTACAGCCCCTTTCTGTTAAATGGTGATCTGACTCCGAGCCGGGCACATACGAAACTGGTTTGCCTTGGCTCGGGGGCGGGGTATAGGAGAGGGACCCCAGTGCATCCTGTGAGGCTGAAAACTAACTCTGTGGTGCCCGATGTCTCCGCCATCACCTATACCCCAAGGTATCCTGTGGAACCCTATGGACCCGGGTTGTTCTGCAAATTAACGGGTAAAAGTGAATTACCCAGGATTTTAATTTTCAGTGCAAAAGAGGTATTACTGGTTTACAGTCTCTTATTTATGACGCTTTAAATGAAGAGTTAAACAGCAGTCATGGTTGTAGGCCACTCTCCAATAAAACAGTTTCTCTTCAGGGTAACAGAAGACTAGAAAGAGGACATATGTTGTTAATAGGACAACCCTGTTCTAATTAATGCAATGTTAAATCCGTCTCTCTCTGGGCCTGTGGTATGCATAAAGCTCACATAGGGACCACAAAAATGCAGATCTGCTTAGTTCCTTTATTGTGGAAATGTGCTCACAGTGTATTTGTCTGCCAAGCACATATGAAAGTGCACAGCCCACTTACTTGCCCTTGGAATCCCCACAAATCTAATCTACTGCCAGCTTTGCACATGGCGGAAAAGAAATTACGTATCAAAGTTCATCCTACCACTTTGGTAACGGTTCAGTTTTCTCCTAAAACACAGCTTAATTTACCCTAATTTCTATCTTATGGTGCATACACACGGTCAGATTTTTCCTTCAGATATGAACGATAACTATTTAAAAATCGTTCAGTCGTTCATATCTGAAGGAAAATCTGACATATCTGACATGCCTGAACGATGGACGATGAATGATGCGCGTTCCCGTTTGTCAGATAACGATATCTGACATCTGATGTGTTTGCAGTCAGACTTGGAGGATTCCATTCATTTTAATGCAGTCAAAAATTGTTCAATCGTTCAAAACTTTGGTAAAATCGTTCAAATCGTTCATCTGACAAATCTGACCGTGTGTATGCTCCATTACAGTGGCCCTCACATAAAAAGCCAGGTGTGTAAGATACGACAATGAGGCCGCCTGTATGAAGAATCTTGATATATGCCACTTCTCATTGGTTAGTTTCTTAAGACTTCTATTAATAATTGATAATACCGGAGATTGTACAGTGCTATGTGACTACCATGGCAATCAGTCATATGGCACATAATGTAATCAACAGAGGGGATTTAGACCACCCCTCTCAGCACTATCATCACTGCGATACACTCACCCCTCTGCCTATACATGTGTGCCTGTGTCTCTGTAACAGACTGACTGTATCTACCAGGACCATATGTTTTGTGTCTGCTCTATGCACTACGACATCCTCTCCCTCTACCCCCCCCTCCCCCCTTCTGCCATTACATGACATGTGGCAGCCATGCTTAAGGAGGGTACCTAAGAAAAATGACTATCATATGTATGTTTGCAAGGTACTTAACTTTCTGTTTAAAGAAAAAAACCTTATATGTGTGATTGCTACCTTATTATCATGTGTCACCTTTGTGTCCGAGTGTTATTAGAACGGCTGAAGTGCACTTCCCCATAACAGTGCGGCCCATTAGAAGTTTTTTAAAATTTTATTTAAAAAGTGATTTTGTGGACAGAAAAAGACTGTGTATAGGGGGAAGCTCCCTACGTTAGTCATCATTTCCTACAGCAACTGGACACCTCTTTATCTAATGTACATAAATGCATCCTCACAACACTAACACAAATCTTGTTCTTTGTACAAAAGTACTCCACACTCCCCTGCCCTCCACAGCTCATCCCATCAAGTTTTGCCCCCATGCAGATGATGCCATCATAGGACGGAAATCATGCACCTACAGTACCTGTAAAATGATGTGCTTTGTGCAAAATGATGTCTTAATTGTACTGTGGATTTGCACTTTTTTAAAAATCGGATCTCTTTTATTTAATCCGATCCCAAGTTGTCATATCTAAAACAAATACCCCAATTCCCCTCACCCATTCCTCACAATACAATCAGCATACAATTCAGTACAGGTAAAAATATTGTAATATAAAAGTATCTTATGTATAAAATTAATTGGTCTGTTTGCTTGTCTGCCCAGCTATGCATTCGGACAACCCTGTACTGATTGGGATGAAACCAACGTGTTGGATCCTGGCCAGGTTTTAGGGAGGGGTTAGGGTCCCGCTCGGACCTCCCATTGGTGTACGCTGGGCAGAACTTAAACCCACCGAGCCTGTTCTGGGCCTTCCACTGGATGGATTTAGATGAAAACTTCAGAGGGTGGCAATTGGTCTGGAATGCCTAATGGAGTGGGTGGGGTCCTGGTCAGACCTCACGGCGTAGTGCGCCGGGCAGAACTTTGACCCAAGGAGCTTGTTCTGGGTCTTCCACTGGATGGATTCGGACAATATCACATAATAATCTTGAAACAAATATAATTTAAACCCAGGCAACACCGGGTACTTCAGCTGATAATTTATATTTTATCAATCATACTGCAATCCACCCATAATAACACAGTTAAGACATTCTGTACTTTCACGTCATTAACAATTTACTAGAAGGATAATCATTTTCTTAGTTACAGATTCCCATTAAACCCACCATTAGCTGTTCAGACAATAATAACTGAGTGTCTGACTGCAGCCACTTCCCGCATGGCTTTTTGCCGTCTTAGACTAAATATGTCAAGAAGAGAACTATTAATATTCCCACCTAGATGTGACCCAGTTTCCTCCATGTAACATTATAGTTTCTGACTACAAAAAAACACATTACAATGCTTGTGGCTGGGGTGTCCTCTCATACCTTCTATTTAACTCCACTATTAGGATGGTTTAAAAAATATATATATTTAGAGACATTGCTCTGTTCATAGCTTGTTTCCTTAAAGGACCAGTAAACTGAATACATATGGGTCTATTTACTAAGCCTTGGATGGAGATAAAGTGAACTGAGATAAAGTACCAGCCAATCAGCTCCTAACTGCCATGTCACAGGCTGTGTTTGAAAAATGACAGTTAGGAGCTCTTTGGATGGTACTTTATCTATCCAGGGCTTAGACCCCACAGCTCCTGTTAAAGAAGGCTAATGTCTGCAATGGCGTTACTGACAGGAAGTTTGCTGTGCGTAGGAAGACCTCTCCCTCATGATCACATTCTATAGCTTTCGCACAGATCAGCAATGGAAACATTTACTTATATATTTTTGACCGTTTGTAGTAATGGAAATATAGGAACCCTGAAAAACCCTGTAAGCTACAAAGCGAACACTGGCATTGCTTGATTTTGGGTCAAAGGATCGGGATGACGTATTGTCAAAATCGTCTAATGTATACACACTATGTCAGCCGTTGCACGCTCTCGTTTGGTCGTCAGCTGCATCGTCAGGTCATCCCTACATGCAGCTCAATCTGACGATGCGACTTAGGACACCACGCAGCGGGATACTACAATAGTTGTGTGACTGAGAATTAGTGATCACCAGTGCATGCATCCATTTTTCTTTCTGGCAAGTGTTGCAATCTAGCTACCAAATTTGGAAGCGCCATTCCAACAATCTGGAGTAAACCTAGATAAGGTACAGATACATTTATTTATATTCTTATACTATAGTGGGTTCCTGTTTAAATTATCTGCTGAAAAGACCACACGGCCATACAGCCCAGGGACGACTACACCACTATTTCATTTACTGTTTTTCGTTCTTGTTTATGTAATAAGTGACTCTTTATATAAATAATTGTGTATTTTAATGGTCATTGAAAGACATACCTCCCAACATTGGGGAGTTGTAAACATAATAGAGAAGAGGAGGGAGATTGTGAAATTCGCCTCTTCCCAGCTCGTTTTAGCATGGGAAAAAAAAACACCCCAAGCAAAAGCTACTTGCACCAGAATACAAAATGTCCTCAAAACAGAACTGTCCCACCGTAATTGGGTCTAGAGGGAGGTACAGAGTGTAAAGACTAGAGGGCCTATGTACCAAGCTGTTTTTTTTTTTATAGTTTCTGCATAATATTATGTATTGTAGTTATGTACTAAAGTGCTAATTAGCACTTCAGATTGCAGTGCCCATTATTATCAATAGGGAGTACGATCTGACCCCTATGTACCAAACTCTAAAAAGAGAAGCTTTTCGGAGTTTACACCATCTACATAGGCTTACAGTAGTTTAAACCATCTGGCGGCTCCAGGTGCAAGAGAGATATCTTTCAATCTCTCTCTCGCAGCCCCCGGCTCCAGAAGCTGACACTGTGCCATGCGCAGTGTCAGCTTCCCCCAAAGAAGCCTTTCACATCCGTGAAAGACTTCTACAATTTGCCGGTAATATAACTCACAGACTCTATTCAGCTACAGCCACTGATGCCTGACTGTACATATAAACAAACGGACAAAGGTAGAGGTTGTATTTATAAAAATGCATAAGGTATGTAGGGAAAGAGAAAGTTATTGGCTTCGGGACATTTGTGTTAATGCATAGATGGAGTACTGAAGGACTCTTAATTAAAGTAAATTAGGTCACTGCCTCGTGTATATAAAATTACTGTAGATAACCTTAGAATGTAAGCTCTCATGAGCAGGGACCTCTTCCCTCATGTGCTTCTCTTTACATTTTCTTCTACTCTCTTACTCCCCATTAGAGCACTTAACACGGGACTGCCAACTCCCGGCAGCTTATTGTGAGTGCTTTAATCACTATTTCAGCAATGTATATAAGTTGTGTCCTTGTCCTGCACTGTAATGTACTGTAAGTTACTTGTTTCATGTTCACCTATTAGTTCTATGTACTATGTAAGGCGCTGCGGAACACTTGTGGCGCCATATAAATAAAGGATAATAATAATAATAATAACAACCAAAGACTATGCTCATTAATCACTTTTAGTAGCTAATATAGCATAGTCCTCATTCAATTCTGTAAATACTAGAATTGGTAACACATGCATTTAGCAACCCCTCTATATAGCTGTAAAACATGATAATTGTAATAACTTCAGGTTTAAGACTACTGTTAAGACTACTGTATCTATCTGCACACAAAACATTGATGAATTTATTATCACTAATTGTCAGCTAGGTTTGTTACGAATCTAGCATAGGTAAATTGCTGGTTTTACACAAATAAGAGTATAAGATTCAGCAGTGCTCAGTTCTATACATTGCCAGCTTGGAATGCCTAAGAACGATGCATGTTGGCTTCCTATAAAACTGTATTCTGTGAATGTAAAATCACAGTGCAGGGAAAAGCAATATTGTTACAGAAATAAATATTAATGCCAAAAACCTGACAAAGATACAAAATAAACACGTGATGCTCACAGCACCCATAATAACAATAATATTGTGAATGAAACATTATCTACATGTATAAAATGCACTATATTAATAAAGTACATAGGCAAATTGAATAGTAAATCTTATACCTGAACATAGTTGCTCGACCTTTGAGTAGTTTAAACACAGAATGTCATTGACCCATGCAATGATGTCATGTCTGCTCATAGTCTCCTGGGTTATCGAGGTAGAGTACACGTTGACCGCCATTCCCCAGCTGTAAAGAGAGACATTATGACATTAAGACTGGATTCTTTTGATAGGATTTTTGCATTCAAGTAATTACTATCTTAAAAGATCAAAATAATAACCCGCATTTAGAGCAAATGCACCAAAACATGTATTAGAAAAAAATAGACTACAGTTGTGATTGTACTGCATTGCTTTCAACAGAAATGTACTAGGCAGCAAACAAGTGAGAAGCTGTATGTGTTTATCAATTTCCATATACTAAAATTGCTTTTTGAAATTCCTACCTCTAGGGGGTCAAACCAGTTGTGTGCGGAAATTACAATACCTCCGGTCTCGCACATTTCTATGGGGCTGCGAGCAAGAATGTGAGAGTCTGGGTTAAGATCAGGGCCGCGAGGGGGGCAAATTGCTAAGCTCTTTACTAAAAGTTGGGAACTTTGGCCATCCTTCTATAAGCACTCACTCCTTGTTCATAGAAGTTCCTTTGTCAAGTTTCTATGCTCTAAGGGCGGAATTCAATTGATTACGCGGTCTGGATCTCCCGTCTAAAGTGACAGGAGATCGCGGGCCGCTATTCAATTGCTGCCGTTATTTGCGCTGAACGCGCCCACAGAGGTCAGGTTTAGCCGCGTAAAGCAGCTAAACCCGACCAAAGTGCTTGGCGTGACCGCGAAAAGTGATGTTTGGGCGCCCAAACAGGTCACTTTTCGCACATTTCAGCTCTCATCCTCCTGGGACTGCGAGCTGAAATGTAGCGCTGGCAGCTGATCGCGCCCAACAGGAGCAAGAATTGAATAGCTCCCTCGGGCGCGAAAGGGGCTGGAAACAATTGAATTCCGCCCTAAGTGTCATCACAATGCTCAAAGATCACTTAAATTACAATGTGACTACTTAACCTGTAGCTCAGCCTCCGGCTCAGAAATACTTCTCTGCCGTCCCCTATTCCCCCGATGGTGGCCCTGCCATCTATATTCACTACTTGTTCCAATGAAAAATAAAATGATTAGTTTGTTCCAATATTTTGATTACTAGTGCTTTACTGTGACCTAGTCTGTTGAAGGCCAAGTGACAGAGAGCATCACCAGAAGTCCTGGTGTGAACTTTTTTTGTGCAACCAGGAGAAGCCGTGCCCAGCAAGCCAACACCATAAAAGTAAATAATCTAAATACATTTGGTGTTTCTATCACATGAGATGATCTTTTGTACTTAAGTTATCCATTCAAAAGTATATTAAAGCTTGAGCTATCCTTTAAATTGTTGAATTCAAAGAAATACATTATCAACTTTCAATGCACTCTGGATCCTTTTACCAGACAAACATTTCACACCTGAGTAAATCTATCCTTCCTCATGTTTGCACAGACAAAATACCACTAACTAAACATACCTTCAATGCACTTTGAGTTAAGAGTAAACAACATTTTTCAAACATCATCAGTAATGTGGTTCATAATGTAGGAGGAATCGCTATAAGCGTGATCAGAGCAGTGACATACAGTCCTACAATATACCTTATGGCACACATCCACTAGAAGACCAAAAACGACTGCTCGATTACGACATTGTAATCATGCAGTCGTTTGTCAGTCTGTGCTGTGTGTACACTGAACGATCAGTCATCCCCGAACATGGCCAATCTATTGTTATCGTCAGGTTGTTCAGCATGTTCGGCCGATGATTGATGTTGGAAACGACCAGCAGGAGCGCGCATCGCTGGTCATTTCTGACATTAATGTGCCCGATTCTGAGCGATTGAACAATATCGTTATCGTTCAATCGCTCATAGAAATTGCCTAGTGGATGTGCACCTTTACACTGAAACATTTTATACATACTACATTTGGTTTGTCTAGACCTTCTATCCAAGTTAAACAACGGTACAAAGGGTAATGGTAAAGAAATACCATACTGTTACCCCTCCAAAGTCTGTAATAGTTTGGGCGCTATTGTAGGGAATCCCGATAGTGGCAGCCCGGCAGGGGTGAAATCTCGATCGTCACAAAGGTAAGTATTCACTAACCCTATTCTACCCCCTAACCCTCCCTTAGGAGTGCCTAACCCTAACCTTCCCCCCAAGTGTCTAAACCTAAGCCCCCCTTCCCCGCAGCCTAAACCTAAGTCCCCCGTTTGGGTGCCTAACCCTAACCCCCCCTTCCCCTAGCCTAAACTTAACCTCCCAGGGGGGTGCCTAACTCCAAGTCCCCCCCCGAGCCCCTAACCTAACCCTCCCCGCCCCCGCAGCTGTCCGCGCCCTTCGATCGGTAAGCCGGGTGTCAGGCTCCCGGCGCAGGTCTAATGACAGGCGTCGGGATTTTTACGCTTGTCATTAGTGCTTTGCCAGGATTAGACAGTCGGGATTACGTCCGTCGGCTTGCCGACTGCTTCCCCTATTGTAGTCTATGGCAAAAAAAAAAGAATCTGTATTTGAAGGGCCCTGGGGGTGGGGGTGTCTGCAGGGCAAAGTTATTCCACTATTTGGAAGTAGGGAAGGGGGGGGGGTCTTTAGTATGAAAAGCAACTTAAATTCTACTTTTAAAAAAGTAGAACTGACTGAGGGGAAAATGCTGCAGCTCCCGTAGTAGCAGATAACAACCAGGCTCATGTAAACAAGCAGTTTAATGGCCTAATGCATAATGAATTCCAATAAAAGTGCAGTCCAGATATACAGCAGTGTGTGGCTGATTTTCTAACATTAAACTAATATATTAGAGTTTCATAGGTGGTCTGTGATTATTTATCTGGCATTTTACATTAATGACTTTTTTTTTTTTTTTGGAAAAGCTCTTCAGCTGTACTAACCTGGCCTCATTCTGCAGTATAATTATTTATAGTTCTTTGGCTGCAAAATGCTTTCCTGGTCTGTTCCATTTATAGCAGCATGTAGTTTTCATTTAGTACTATATTTCCTATCCTACAATGCTTTCTTCTGAACAGTTTATACCAATCACATGGAGGCTTATCTGTATTTCAGTGTGTGTAATAAATAACATTTTCAAGATAAACACTAAAAGCCAAATTCACAAAAACATTTATTTCAGAATTTGTTTAAAATTCATGAACATTTTTAAAGCTGTGCTACTACTTGGTAAAATATATTTTTTAAAGGCGCCCATAAGCAGTATCCAACCACTGAAAGTGATCTTTGCAAGATTTGGTCACACAAGAACACATTGCAGTGTTCCCAGCATTTGTATTATTATTATCCTCTATTTATATGGTGCCTCAAAGGTTCTGCAGTGCCTTACACAGTACATAAATGAGCAAACAAGAAAAACAGTTAATAGTAATATAAAACAATGCAGGATAAGGACATGGTTTCTATACATAGCTACATAACACAAGCAGCAGGGCGTCAGCAACCAAGTGTTAGGTGCCCATTGGGGAGTTAGGAGTAAATGATACTATAAATAGGGGCAGGAGAAGCAAGTGAGGGACGAGGGCCCTGCTCACGAGAGCTTACATTCTAAAGGGGAGGGGCAGACAGACAGGGGCGTCACTGATGGGGTAGATAGTGAGGAAGGAGCATGAAGCAGTGGGTTAGGATATGTGCTGCGGAATGTGTGTGCTTACTTTAAGATGACCTTATGTCAAAATTAAGTCCTTCGTTCATCTCTCTATAACAAAAAATAGATTTTGTTTATGTTATTTACATGAGAAATAAAGTAGTTGCACTATTTTTTGTCTGTTACAGGGGTCCGGCGCCTGCGCAGATTCCCGACTATCGGGGAATCTGCAGTCAGCTAGTGCACTGCTGAATAAGGGCCATAGATTAGCATGATAATTATTTCCTACAGGTTATAAGCAATAATTTAGCAATAAATGTCATTATGCCAGTGATACACTTCAGGGGCTGCACTGGCAGAAACCTAACCTTCAATAGGGTCGTATTTTACCCTTAAGGCCCCCATACATCAGCAATCGTGCAATTTGCAATCGATTGTGTATAAAAATCTTTCTCTTTTTCAGTCGATTGTGGCAATTCTGCAATCGATTGAAAAAGGGAAAGATTTTTATACACAATCGATTGCAAACTGCACGATTGCTGCAATCAATCACTGATGTATGGGGCCTTTACTCTCAGCAATACAGTAAGTTACAAAATACATTTAATCAAAGAAAGAGACACCTACTGTTTCTGCACTTACATAGCAGTAAGGCATTTTAGTGCTACTAGCTATAACAAACAGATCTGACAATAAAACAAGTAGTAGCCGGGGATGGCAGGTGAAGGCTTGGACCACCCCAAGTAGCCTGTTAGCCATCACTGCAAAAGATAACAGCGAACATTAGGACTGAGGTTCCCTCTCTGCACCTAAGATGTAAATGGGTCAAGAAGCACTTTATTTTTTTTATACAGTTTAACTAGTAAGCAGTGTAGGTAAAGTAAGGACAAAGCTGCAGAGCACCTGTATGTTACTTATTATTATGTGGTCCTTTTTAAGGGAGTTTGATAGGGTCAGATCACATTTTCTTTTCCTGATCATCTGTAAGTACACAGTTTTGTTATGGGTGGGAATAGAATAGCCTGTACTCAGCTCACTGGAAGTGATCGCAGCACAGATCAGTCAGGAGATGTGTACTAATCTTGTGACCTGCCCACTTATATCATTGTGTGAGGACATCGCTGCATATGAAAAGTGCAGTATCATGTGAGCTTGGAGATGTAAGCAAGTGGGAAGGGTTTGGTAATGGGAGCAGTATGTTTCCCAAACAGCAAATACTGTAGTAGTTAAGAGAGGCTACTGCCAGCCTGATGCGGGAAGACTGATGTATGCAACGTTATATGAAACAAAGATCACACATCCAATTTGTTAAAATCGTTCTCTCATGTTCCTGTCATGCACAAACATGCAACAAAATATAATTAGGTGCACGAAATTGGCGCAACACAACAAAGCTGTAGCTCACTGTAACGCTCATATTGTAGCAAAATAGCCAACAATTTACTTTTCCTCTAAATACATAATATGAATTGACTGCAAGTCAAACTACAAATATAACAACACTGACAGTGCAGATTAGTCCTGAGCACTTTAAGAGTAAATCTTTTCCTAGCTTTGTTGTGGGATGTAGTTATATTACTGACGACCAGAATGCCGGCCATCGGAAGCCCGACCCGGGACTAAAGATAGGCGTCGAAATCCCGACGCCCATCTTTATCCCGACGACGAAATCCCGATAGCTGGCATCCCGAACAAAGGTAAGCAGGGCTTGTTGAGGTCTTAGCCGCGAGGGAAGGGGGGACGGCTGGGGGGGCGGGGGTTAGGTTTAGCAACCCTCAGGGGGAGATTAGGGTTAGGCATCCCCAGGGAGGATTAGGGTTAAGCTACGGGGAGGGAGGGATGTGTTTAGGGTGCAGGAAGGGGTTAGTGTTAGGCACCACCGGGGGTAGGTTAGAGTTAGGCACTGGGGGGGTTAGGATTAGGAACTGGGGGGGGTTAGGGTTATTCAGCCGCCAGTATTTCATACCCAACCCTTTTGTTGCACCCTGCAACAAAACTAGCTCATTTGTCCTCAACAATAGTAAAGGTTTAGAAACCCTGGACAGCGCTCATGGATAATAGTGCATTCCTATTTTAGAACTTGGGGCTGCTCAAACAAGTTTCAAAACTATTTTTCTGCGCCAAAGATTATTCTAACATTTCCCAATAAACAAAAGCAAACGGTCCAGTCCATGGCAGCTCCAAGGGATTTGAAGAATACAAGTTGATTACAGGGGAATATTTAACAGCAGATGTTACCACTATTATAGTCTTGGATCAGTCACATAACCATTCCTATAGTCATATCTTGGCAAATCTTCCAAGTTACATACTTTGCATTTCCAAGAACGGATAGCTGATATTGTAAGAAACACAAAAGAGCTTTAATTTATATTTCTTATGGAATTTAAGCAGAAAGAAATGTTTTTAAAAATGTTACAAATACTTTTATCACAATAGTTGAAAGATAGTTTGGCAAACATGATGCAGCAGAGAACAGAACAGATAGAATATCAGCACAGACTGGAGACAGAAGAAGAGAATGGCATCACATGACTAGAAGAACTGTCCAATTCTATAAAGGCACAACAAATACAGACACGTCTTTACACATCTTTTCTGCTGTCACGCTAAAAAGCTCAGCTCTGCGCGCCAGGTCTCGTAAGACTCTGCTAGCATCGGGCGTCTTTTTTGCCAAAAATGCGTCTAAGTCACTATGCGGTGCAACTAGGATGCATCAGCAGACTGTGCTTATTAATTGGTATGCAACAGGTGTTTATTTGTGTGTGACTTAAGCTGGCTACACGCGGTACGATGTGTAGAAGGTGATGCGACAGCCGATCTGATGGCCGACATATCATGCGGTTCCTACACAGAGAGAGTTACGCTGCTCGACCGCCCAAAATGCCGGCGCCGGCACCCCCCCCCCTTGGATGGAATCATACATCGCTTCTCCGGATCTCTTGTGCAGCATGAAAGATCTGGAGGAGCGATGAACGATCCCATGGGAGCGCGCACTTGCCGATATCATACCTAGCAGCGATATCGTTCCAATACGTCGGGTCGGCCGGTATATCGCTACGTGTGTGGGGCACTTAAGTCTCTAAATCTGTATACTAAGGGCAGCTTATTTCATTCCAAGTTCCACTGCTTCATATACAGACTCACGTGTACACAGATATACAAGTGTCACATATCACATGTATGAGGACAAGTCTGTATAGCTCAGTTTTCTTTCCAACTATTTCTTATGTTGCAGCATACCTGATATGTAATAAATATATTAAAAATAAGAACATTCACTTACCCCTAACCTGGTTGCTGCTCTCTTCTATTGGTATCCCCTCTCGGTCCTTAGACATATCATATATTGGTCACTGCTGCCATTGCTCAGAACTGGATGGCCCCTGCCCTCCCTTCACTTACTAGGGTTGTCTCTAATATTCAATTTCACATTGAGATAGAAACACTAGGGGGTAAATTTACTAAAGTGAGAGTTTTTAGAAGTGAGTTTTAAAAGTGATGTTGACCATAGCAACCAATCAGATTCTACTTAACATGTAACTAGCACCTTCTAGAAGATAATAGCGAAAATCTGATTGGTTGCTATGGGCAACATCACTTTTAAAACTCACTTCTAAAAACTCTCACTTTAATAAATTTACCCCTAGGAATTCCCTATTTCACCTCATCACCTTTGGCTCAGTCTGTGGCACCTATTCATTACTGAGAACGGGGCTTCTCTCCATGTACCACTGCTGATCACACCACCACTCCACTCACCCACAATAAATCCTCCTCTGATTATGTTGTTTTGGTGTCATATGTTTGCTAATTGGGTGTCAATGCCGCCTTTTTTCATTTGTTTAATTTCTTATGTTTTTTAAGTTCATCATTAATGTATCCTATGTTTGCTTACGTGTTAGTCTGTGCCCCTATACCCTTCTAACCCCACATAGTATTCCTTCCCACCCCCTCCTTTCTCTCTTTAACCCATAATGTCTCAAAAACCCTCAATAAAAATCTATTGATGAAAAAAAACAAAAACCTTTTTTTTTGAAGAAAAGAATAAAAACCCCTGTCTGACAGATGACGGTGTCCCGATACGCTCCTTGGGAATTAATGCTGTAAATGGGTAGAGAGTGGGAGAAACGGAGACACTGAGTTAGTGGCAGTGCAGAGGGGGAGATGGAGCACTGGCATTAGGTGTGTCAGCATCGGCCTCTCACTATGTGCTGTGATGTAGATATTACTCCAGGAAGGATAGGTTTCCTCCCACTGTGGATCAGCTGTGGGATGGAGGAGACAGGCTACAGTGTTACATTACAAGCCCCATATTCAATTAGCCGCCAAAAGTTGGAATCCGCGAAAAAGTATCGCCAATTGTGACTTTTCGCAAGGTGGAAACTTATCTCCGTATTCAATTGCAAACACTTTTCGCGTACGCGGAAACGCAATGCAATGTAATAGGCGAAAAAGATTTGCCTATGAATAGGTGTCGAAAAAAGTGCAAAATCGCTATTTTGGGGGGCAAAGGTGGAAAAACCACTCTAGCGTTCCCGCTAGGCTGTTTTAGCGGGGCGCAGCGCCCTGCCCTCCTTCTGGAGGGCAAAAAGCACCCTGCCCTCCAGAAGGAGGGCAAAAAGCACCCTGCCCTCACAGCCTGCGGGTGCCGTATTCACCTGCGGGACGCAGTGTCCCGCGGGTGGGGAAATGTGTGGTGACCGGTCACTGCCGGAGAATAGGTGCCGGGTGCATGCGCCCGGCATCTATTCTCCCTGTCTGCAGCGCTTGGGGGCTGCCCGGCGTGTCCGTAAGTGCCGGGCACGCCCCCAAGTATGACAATAAAGGGGACGCGTCTTATAGACACGCCCCCTTTTTATGGCCAAGTCCCGTTTTCGGGCGCCCTGCCTGCCACCAGAGCTAGAGTGAACACTACTACTCTGCACCCTTGGGACAGCCCCCAAAAGAGAACTGTAAAAAAAAACCTAAAAGAAAGAGGAACACCCCAAAAAATGGCTTTGAAAATGGGGGTGAATAAGTGCAAAGTGGGGGTACAAATTTAAAAATTAGCGATATAGACTTTTGTAGGGTCTGCAAGTATGGGTAAGGTGTTTTTTTGGTTTGCAGGTGCTTGCTGCAAGTGCGGTTTTTAAACTTTACTTTAGAGATTTCAAAATACGCTAGCACCCATTTTCAAGTACCCAAAATTGGACAGGACTACTTATTTTATCCCCCAAATACTGCTTAATGCTATTCTTCACCACTAGTGCAAATTTCGCTAATTAGAAGAAATTTACACACCTTAAGTACCCCCAAAAAGCTTTATTAGGGCTATTCGGGGGCATGTACATTGATCCCCAATGTTAGTGCCTCTATTAGGGGGTGACAGGTTGATTTCTCCAATTCTGACAGTACCTTTCGCCTGGTTTGCATTCGCCGGGTTGCGTTTTTGCTTGTTTTGGAATTGAATATGGCGAATAGCAGGGGCGCACACGATAAGTTTCCGAAGCTAAAATACGCGATGTAGGCGAACAGTCCGGCATGCGAAAAAGTATCGCGGGTGTGAAGCTAATTGAATATGGCCCATAGTGTGCAAAATGTAAACAAATAGATAAGAAAAATAAAACACAATAATAATCTATATAGATAATCTATATGAACAAGGTTAATAAGGTGATAAATGATCTGCATGAACCCACCCAAGGATGTGGTGCAGACGATACAGCACAGACAGATCCCCAGATAAAAGAGAACAGCACTAAGGAAGCTATCCTGCGTGCACTCAGTAAATCAAATACATTTGGCTCTGTACCACTAACTTAGTAAAATGAATATTTGATGCCCAGATACAATAAAGGAAAATAATGTATTTTGGAGTTAATCACTAGCATGCTCAGCAAGTCTTCTCTCTATTTCTCTCGCTTCATTGTGATTAATAAAACAAGCCATTGACTTTAATGTCAGTGAATACTACACATAAATAACACAAGATTCCTCCCAAAGTTCCCAACCAGCTGTGTTTTCTATGTTATTATCAAGAGCAATGCAGAAAATGAAGCAATGCGGAATGACTGAGTGCAGAGACCAGCTTACACCATCAATCAAATTAGTTTGTGTGAGTGCACAGAACTTGCAGCATATTGTACAGATTTACAGCTGACAGTCACACTGCAAGCAATGTAATAAGCCTGTAATTAACACCGTATAGGAAAGAGGAGCTTGGGTCACTAACTGTAAGTTTATAACTCTACACCTTCACTTACAATAGGTTTTGTTCTAAGCCAAGAGTCCTCAAACTTGGCCCTCCAGGTGCTGTGGAACTACACATCCCAGCATGCACTGCCATAGTTTTAACATGCTGTTATATCAAAAAGGTGGCAGTGCATGCTGGGATGTGCAGTTCCACAGCAGCTGGAGGGCCAAGGTTGAAGACCCCTGTTTAAGCTATAAAACTGACATTTCAAGCTTTGCTTTCTATCATCTTAAAGATGTACAGTGGTCAACAACAGTATATGAATATTTCTACTTAGAACATTGTTTACAATAGGGAAGAAATAAACATTTCAGAAATAACCTCAATTAAAATGAAGTACTTTTTTGTAGCGATGCGGTCATAATACAGACAGTTAGGATGCCATTGCCGGAAACCTGACATCTGTCAGAATCCCGAGCCGGCATCCTGATGGTAAGTACTGGGGTTAGGGGAAGGGTTAGGCACTAGGGGGGGGTTTGGGCTAGGCACTAAGGAGGGAGGGTTAGGTTTAGGCACTAGGGGTGGAGGTTTAGGCAGTGGGGAGAGAGGGTTAGGATACTGACTGACAGGTGTCAGCATCCTAACCCTGTCAGGATGCCGGCGTCGGGATTCTGACCGCTGAAATCCCGTACTCAACTACTTTTTTTTTTTAAACAGGGATACTGAATATATTAGTGCGGAATACATCAAAAGAATACAATCAATCACAGTTTACATTTCAAATGTGCTGTTCTAACTAATCAGAAACTCCCAACTAAGCACATCTGACACTAGCACTACATTGTAATGATATTGACGACTATTTTGAGCTGAACAATATGAGATATTTTGTCATGGTTTTAAACAGCACATCGTTTGTTTTATAAGTCACAGTTAACCAAATGAATGCTACTTGCACCTTTTTTAGACTTTAGACCTACATTCTTTAAAGGGTTTGTTTTGACATTTCTCTACATACTACTAGGATATCATTCCATTGCCACCATACAGTATATGTAATAGTGGTACACTCTTTAGAAGGTTTGATACATTTCCCAATATATTTGTATAATAAAATAGTTTGCTGATTAAAATTAAGTGATCACGTTGGAATGTAATGACCGTTGGTATGAACTCTGGGCCTGATTCAGAGCCGCTGCAAAAGCGAAAGCTCGCTCGGAATCAGGGCGGGCGCTTATTTTTTAAGTTGCAGCCTCCTGGCCGCTCACATAGCTTATGCAAGCGGCCAGGTGATGGTCAAGACCATCGCGACCATCGGGCTTGCGACGAGACCCAGTAGACTTCCTGCTCTAATACAGCAGGAAGTCCACCTACTGACATCACGAGTGATGTCAGTAGGGCAGCCCACAAACGGCAGGCGTTCTAGCAGGAATGCCTCCGTTTGCCCAGCCACCCCCCTCCCGCCTACAAAACGGGGCGAGCTGTCGATCAACATCGACAGCCGCCCCGTTTGCTGCGAGCACCGGAGCGAGTGCTTTTTGCACTCGCTCCGGGGCTTGCGTGCGCACTGGCCCACCATTGACCCGCTTGCGAGTGGGTCTGAATCAGGCCTTCTGATCATCAGTGATGTCACTTCCAGGGAGTTCTGGCATAACACACATCTACAGTCTCCAAATACTTGTCATTTCCCATACTTATTCATTGCATACCACCTTATGAAAACACAGACGCTCCTGAACCAACCTATGACACTGCAACATTAGCCGTAACCAAAGATATATAACTGTATATAACAAAGGAAAAAGGCACACATGGATAGACAGGCCACATACAGAAAGAAAATTTACTGTAGAGGAGAAAAGTGAGGATGTCGCAAAAAAGTTCAACAGTAATGATGAAAAGAAACAAAATAACGCCAAGGACAATCTATTTAATTAAATCAAGTGCTAATAAAAACATCATCACATTGGTGCGTACACGTCAGACATAAAGTGCACAGCATGTCTCCTGCCAGGCTTTTTATAACAGAAAAAGATGAGCCCTCCAAGTAGGAGGTACTGAAGTCTAAAAAGACAGAGGAGGCAAGAGAGAGACATAATAGTAGGAGAAAAAGAAAGAGGGGTATAGAAAAAAGGGAGGAGTACAGAAGGAGAAATAGACAGAGGACGGAGGAGAGATGGGGAGGAGAGAGATGGAATAAGACGTGGGTGAGAGGAGAACAAGAAGAGGGTGGAGCACGGAAAAGAGCTAGGAGGACAGAGAGAGAAGAGAGGACAGAGAGGGTGAAAAGAAAAGATCCCAGGAAGCAGCGGGGATAACAGTCTATATAGTAATTGAGAATGGCCTGTCCAAAGACCTACTTGTGCAATAGAAGGGGCTACCCCCCCCTCATCTCACCGTCGCGATAGACACAGGACACTATTGTGGCCGGGGGAGATAAGACAATTCTGCAGCGCCTGCACAGGGTAAGCATTGCAGCAGTCTGGGGTTGGGGGCGAACCCAGTGTACGACAGATCCAAAACTACTAGTAATCTTATAATTTCAAGATTTAAAAAAAAAAAAAAAAATTCTAAAATAATGCAGTTCTATTTAAAATAAATAGGGTTACTTTCCTGCCATATAGAAAAGAACTATTTTTTGAAGAAAAAAAAAAGTATATATAATAGAACATATTATAACTATTGCTATTGTTTTTTCAAATAAAACCTTCTTTATTTTTTGTACCAATATTGGTGCCGTGAAATCTTCTAAGTTCCACTTGTGCACTGGTCCGCCACACTTGCCCAGAGCAGAGAAGAGACAGGCCGAGTGATAGGTCTCTTACTGCATTGCATGGTTTTTGCTGTAGCAACATTGGATCACTCAACTGCACCAGCAGTGGCTCCCAAATTGGTTGCCGCAGGACCCTGGCACCTGCTGGGGTGCCATTGGGTTGGTGGTCCAGAACCAAATGAAGTTATCTATGGTTGATGTCATAGGCAAAGCCAGCGCTGATGGCTGACCATCATAAATGTGGACAAGCATAAGGGCAGCCATGTCCACCGCAACATAAATGAACATAAGGATCACAGATAAACACAATATACTTAATTTAAATATATTTTTCTGAATTTCTCAGTAAGAAAGTTTTGGCCTATGGGTGCTTTGAATCAAGAAAGTTTGGGAACCACTGTACTACAGTGATACAATATTGTTAAATAATGCCTTTTTTTATTGTTGCAATACTAATTAACTTTTGATGAATTATGATAACAGGCCTCCTATCTATCTGCTGGGTTGCAACAAAATACTACTAGACATGCCTCCATGTGAGGGCAAATGTAAAGGCTTCCCGAATGGGACGAAATGGGTGTCCAGGTTTAAAGCCCCTCCTTGCTGATGAAAAAATAAATATGGATATATTTGTTAACACAATACGATAAGCTCTGCAAGCTTTTTGCAGTGACAATGAGCCATATTCAATAAGAGGCAAAGTTTTCGCCTGTCCGACTGTTCGCTTCATTCGCCTGTTTCAGAGGCGAGTTTATTCCGTGCTCGTCCCCGCTTTTCGCCTAATTCAATTGCAAAACAGGCGAACACGGAAATAGGCGAATGCGGAACAGGCAAAAAGTACTGAAAGAATTGGGGAAATCAGTCTGTACCCCAGAAAAAGTTATATTAACCTAGGGAATCAATATAGATGTGTACTAATAGCCCTAATAAGATTATTTTGGGTACTTAAGTTGTGTAAATTGCTTGCTATTAGCGTCTTTGTAAAAGTGGTGAAGAATGGCATAAAGCTGTATTTTTTGGTGAAAATAAGTATTCCTGTTAAATTTGGGGTGCTTGAAAATGGGTGCAAGCATGTTTTTATGTCTCTAAAGTGAACTTTTAAAAAACTTGAAAGTTCTACTGCATGCACCTGCAATCCCAAAAACACATGACCCATACTTGGGGTCCCACAAGAAGTCTATTTCGCTACTTTTATGTTTATTCCCCCACTTTTTAAATTTTCACCCCAAAAATGACATGTCTTTTTTGGGGTGTTCTTAGGTTTTTGTTTCTGTTTTTTTTTTTGCAGATTTGTCCTTTGGGGGGCTGTCCCAAGGGGTCTGAGTTGTTTCCCCACGTTTGCACCCCAAAATAAAGATTTAGCATTTCTTTTCACCAGCTATTAATTGGAGAATCATTTTTGGAGAACTGTTTCCACTTAGGCGAAATTGTCCTGGAATTGAATCTGGCAAAAAAAAATTTTAGGCAAATTTTTCACAAAAAAACAGGCAAATATGGCTTTTCGCCTCTAATTGAATTCCCCTCAATGTCTCCCAGCCTGTATTTAGGAATACATGATTCTATATAATGCACCTTATAGTGATCTCACAGTTAGTAGAAGTGCAGGAAAAACCTTGTGCATGTGAAGTCAGGCTAATATCTGGTGCATCGTACACCAGTTGTATCATGCTAGGTTACAATCTCCTAGTTCAAGGAAAAACTAGAACAGTTCTCTGACTAAAGCTTCTCACATTTACTGCAGAGCGCCACATAAGGGAGTGTCAGAAATTGTTAGAATATGAGTAATTTCTGAGATTCTTTCATCCTGCAGACAACCGCTCATGAAATCTGCTGACCAGTCTTTCCCACTTGCTGAAAGAATTCCTTCCAAAGTATTAATATTTTTAATTAACGATAATTAAAATCTTGAAGATATTTTTTTTGTACATGAATAATTATAAATCAGACTAGTGTATTTATTCTAGAAGTGCTTCGATTTAAAAGGTGATTGACTTTTATTCTCTTTCTGTTTTGTTTGGTCTTTCTGCACAATGGAGAAATAGAGGCAGACTCAGTGATCACTACAGTAGTTTAGATTAAAGTTAGCACAAACCACTGCAGCCAAGGACTTCACATTATAAGCACTGGAAACTGGTTACATATTTTACATGTACAAGAGAGAATCACTTTAATTACTCCATAAAATGTACCTTGAGCCAAACAGCTGGTTTTTTTTTACATAGGGATTAATGTAAAGGAAAGCACACCCAAACAGCTTTCATACCCAATATTATTACAAGTCACCAGTACATTCTTCAATAGGAAGACATGCAAGAGTTTGAGCCATTAAAAACATTGACTTCTCTGAGCAGAGAATTTAGAATGTAAGCTCCACTGGGACAGGGACTATTGGGAATGATTATACATCCTCTGTACAGTGCTGCGTAATGATCGGTGCTATATTAGCGATACTAAATAAATAAATACCTCCTCTCTACTTTCATTTTAATATATAATTTTAGCTATAAAACAAATGTATTATTTACTAGATGATTTCCCCAATGCTGCCTGGGTTTCTTTCTCTCTTTCCTTCTCTCTGTTCAGCTCCCCCTCCCCACCCCAACACGGGCTCTACTTTTTCTCCTCCTCCCGTGCCACTTACTTCATTTCTCTCTTCCCCCTCATCTTTCTCTTATCTCCACTTGATTTTATTATATAGATTTTCCTTAAGGTGCGTACACACGGAGCGATAAAACTGAACGATATGAACGATAACGATATCGTTCATTTTTATGTACTGACCAACCTGTCAACGACCAACGATGCACGTTCCCGCATGGACGATAAAGATATCTTTCGTCGTCCGTACATGTAGGCCAACTTGGATGATATCGTCAACTTTGCCTGTTCAGAGATGTGGCAGGATGACTTCACTGAAAGATACCTTTGAAGTCGTTGGTGGTACAGATCGTACCGTGTGTATGCACCTTTAGTGGTACATTTTTTATTTTCCACTCTTCTATTGTACTTATGAACTTTATGGGATGTCCTAGCCTTTTCGTTCTGTATTTGGCCTGTGCATCCCAAATATCGAAGCAGCATGAACATATTATGTGCATCTTGCCTTTTTGTTTATCTTGACTATACTGTATATTATAACTAAATAGGCAAGCACTTTTTAATAGCTCAATAATCTAAGTAACATAATTACTAGTTTGTATTTGTACTCCTTCCCGTTCTCACTTGATGAATCCCTTGGAGGAGTTCTCCCTTATTAGTTGTAGAATGAGTGATGTGCGTGTACTGGGTAATTCTAGAATGAGTTATGTTCTTGTACTGGGTGAGCTTCTCACAGATCAGGTCTTACAATTACATTGCTTCCAGTGAACAGGAGAACAACATGCAGCGTTTCCCTTCAGGACTCAATTGGGCCATTGTAACCAAACATTCCTAAAGAGCATTTAAAAGTGCCAAGGGAACTGAAGAATTTCACTACAAATGACTATCTCAGAGGCTTGCCATGTCTTCGGGAAACCCCTTCCAAGTCATGAAACATGAGTTTCATCATGCAAGCCTGGTTATGTCAAGGCAAGGAAATGACAGTTCTTGTTTTCTGGCAGAAGTACAGACAGAAGCAGGCCGATTGTATAAATCATTAACCTGTGAATGCTGGATTTCTGGAATTGCACACTGCGGGTGACTACACATTACGGGCATGCAGTTTTTATGTGAATTAGGAAATATCTGAAAATTCAAAATCCAACAAACCCATAACAGAAAACAATAGCCTTTTGTTTAACACAGGGCTCAGATGTACAAAAACAGAGGCTGGCAAGCTTGGGAACAAATAACTTCCAAGTCTACTCTAATGACCAACGGGAAGATGTACTAAGCATTGAAAAGTGATAAAGTGGAGAGTAATAAAGTACCAATCAATCAGATACTGTCACTTTACAGGCTGGGTTTGAAAAATGACAGTTAGGAGCTGATTGGTTGCTACTTTATCACTCTCCACGGCTTAGTACATCTCTCCCGAAAGCTGAAATGAAGCCTTTTAAGAAAAGACAGAGATAGTCTTTATTTCATGACCATGGACATAACTAAAAGCTGGTACACACTAGACAATGTCTAGTATGTACCGACCTCATTAGCGACGGCACCTGGCGGGGTGCCGGTATCGCCAAGTGCGTACACACTTGCCGATGCCGGCAGCGACGGCAGGGGCCATGCTGCGTTTGGCATGCAGGTTCAGTGGGCGATGTCGCTGACACCGGGAGCATGCATTGTCAGTGACATTGAGGCTACACACTAGACGATGTACCTCTGATATCTCGTCTCGTCCGATCTGGCCGGATCGGACGAGAGATCATCTAGTGCAGTGTTTTTCAACCACTGTGCCACGCGTGGCGGTCAGCTCAACGCACTTGTACTGTAGTGTGTTTTATTCTTGAGGTCGCCAATGTAGTGCGTTTTATTTATGTGGAGGCCAATGTAGTGTGTTTTACTTCTGTGGAGGCCAATGTGTGTGTATTTTTTTATGTGGGAGTCAATGTGTATGTTTTTTCAGAGGTCACGCACGCATCGCCGGATGGTGTGCCTTGGCAATTTTAAAGACTTATGTAGTGTGCCTCGAGTTGAAAATCACTGATCTAGTGTGTACTCAGCATAAGACTAAACGGGCCCAGCTCATCTTCACTTTCCCACACAGCACTATTCAATGACAGCAACTTCATCAGTCTATGCACTAGGTTATTCTGCATATAAAAGGTAGCGTGGAATCTTCCTGAACACCGATTTGTTCTGGGAATGCTGTCAGCATTCACACAGTAAAAGAGTGCTTGTGTCAGAAATTTAGCACTAAATGGCTACAGATCACACCCATAACTAACAGTTTGTGTGCTTGGGGCCAGTCCAAAGCAGGTTCTACTACCAAATACTCCAAAATGATGCCTAAGAAATGGTTAGATGGCTGCATACAAATATTATTTATGGATTTGTCCATATTGAGCCTATGATTATGTGAAAGCACAAAAATAAAAAACACAGGGCCTGATTCAGAGCCGCTCGTAAGCCGCCGCTCGTTCGCTCCAAGCGATGTTCGCACAACTGCGTATGCGTATGGGTTGTAATGCGCATGCGCCAACCAGTCATTGCGGTCGGAAATCGAGCGCTCGCAAAATAGCGAGTGTCTGCTAATTTGAGTGACAGGATGAGGCGTTTGTGGGTGGTAACAGGGAAAGGTGCTTGAAAACGGGGAGTGGAGATCCGAATGCAGGCGTGCCAAACGGTCAAAACGGGCGGTTTAAGGGGGTGCATAATTAACAAAGCAGCGTCATCGACCACGTCACTTGGTTGTTTCTTAGCCTGAACTGTTCGCATGATTGCGGTAGGAAAATCCTACCACAAGCACTGCGAGCAGTTCAGACGCCGTTCGATGTACTCGATTAATCTAATAAATAGCGGAGATGACGTAGGATGTGAGCGGCCAGGCGGAGTCTTTACAAAATAGCGAGCGCATGTTTCGTTCGCTCGCTCAGACATAGAGGTGTCAACAGACCGCAAAGCGCGAGTGCTCAATTTAAATAGCCGGACCCTTTTTCTGAACGAGCGAGCGCAAATAGCATCCGGCTCTGAATCAGGCCTACAGTGTTTAGGGGTGATGCCCCTTCTTCATCTGACCCATCCCTCACCCAGATGATCTAATGCTGTTTTTTTCTGAAGAAAGCTGCTGAATACATTTGTTCCTGCAAACCTACATCCGGTCCTTAATTTTCAGGTCTGTCTTTGCTAATCCTGTTCCTGTTCCTTTTTAGGAGACAATATTTAAAGACTGTCCACAACTGATACCACTATATAAACACACAAAACAAAGCTTCTCACTAGAGAGCTACCCACTTATTTAGTAGTCCTGCCTAGTTGGCTATGCTCTGATACGTTACATAGAAGTAAAAAGCCCTTTTTACTGATAACAGTGCTTCTTACTTCTTTGTACTATTCAGGAAAAGGGTTTATGGAGAAATCGAAGATTTCCCCGATTTATGTTAGAATCGCTGCCCCATACAATAGTATGGGGAATCGGGGAGAGCGATTCAGAGAAGAATGGAAACTTCCTGTTTCCGTTTTGCTGAAGCTCACCTCAGAAGTAGGAGTGGAGCAGTGAAGTTCACTGCTCCTGCTCCGTCACTTGTGATGTAGGTGGACGCTGGAGTGCAAAGCACTGCCGCTGCATGCACAGTTTGAAGATGACTTATCGGATAATTCTGTCTTCACACTGTTTGTCAGGATCACGGAGGGGCCGCTTATCGAAGGACATCGCCCAACAGTTAAGTATTACCGAATGGTTACATGACACTACCATGTATTGCAGTAATTTTCAACCGCTGTGCCGCGGGCGGTTGTGAAGTGTGTCGCGGCGGTCAGTGCCGCCAGTCACATTACAGTACTGCGGACCTGGCTTCAGCTGAGCTCCTCTGGGAGGCTCAGGCATGCACGGGCCGTGACCTGCCTAGAGGCAGTGGCATGACATCACCGGTCACGCATGTTGCATTGGCCGCCATCCAGCCCGCTCTGCCGGTCATCCAGACCGCTCCGCCAGCCTTCTCTCTCTACGTTTTGCCCGGCCGCAGACTCGAACGCCGACAGCTCCGCACTGTTTGAGTAACAGGTTTTTGGTGGGGATCAATATGGATGATATTTTTCTGTGGGGACCAGCCAATGATTTTTAGTGGTGGACAATGTGTTTTTTTGTTGTTTCTGTGGGGGGCAGCCATGGTTATTTTTTTTCTGTGGGGAGCAATGCGTTATATATTTGTTCCTGTGGGGGCCTGTGTGTTTTTTTTCCCTGTGGGGGTCAATGTGTGTGTTCTTTTTCCAGTGGGTGACTGATGGTGTGCAATGGCAATTTTAAAATAGTGTTTGGTGTGCCGCGAGTTGAAAAAGGTTAAAAATCACTGATGTATTGCATTGGAATGATGTGTTATATGTATAGTGGCAATTACCGGTAGCATTTAATTTCCTACATGTATATATAAGACAGTAGTTATGAGAATCCTACTCTAAGAGCTTAAAACTAAAGGGGAATGAATGAGGGAGGGTGTATGAAATATGACTGTGCTGTAAATCAGTTTCTATGTGAGAAGTTCTGATAGAGTTCCAAATAGGAGGAGGTTAAAGCAGTCCAATCTGGAGATGACCAATGAATGGATGAGGGTCTTAGTAGCTTCCAGGGTGAGAGAGGGTCTGATCCTAGAAATATTTTAGAGATGGAAACAGCAGGACTACAAAAGGTACTGAATGTGTGTTTGAAGGAGAGGGATGAGTCAATAATAACTCCAAGACAGCGCACTTGGGGGCTGGAGGAGATGGTGATGCTGTCAACACATAATGAATTGTGGGATGAGAGGATATGCAAGAGGGTGAGAAGATGATCAGCTCAGTATTAGACATGTTAAGTTTAATAAAACGCTGGAAATTCCAGGAAGAAAAAGCAGAGAGACAATTGGAGATACAAGTGAGGAGAGAGGGGGAGAGGTCAAAAGGTACAGGTCAGTGTTATCAGCACAGAGATGATATTGGAGGTCAAAAGAGCAGATGAACTCACCTTACATAGGACGTATAGAGGGAGAATAGGAGGGGTCCAACAGAACAGAACCTTGGGAGACTTCTACTGTTAGTGGAAGTGGGGAGGAGTGGAATCATAGGAGGAGACAGAGATGGAATGGTCAGAGAAGTAGGACAGCCAGGAGAGGGTAGTATCACATAGACCAAGGGAGTGAAGGACTTGCAGGAGGAGAGGGTGGTCCACAGGGTCAAAAGCAGCAGAGAGGTTGAGGAGAGTGAGAAGAGAGTAGTGGCCCTTGAAAGTCTGCAATGACCTCCTTGCTGCCAAATCCGTGAGGGCAGTTTCAGTGGAGTGGACGGAAGCCAGACAGAAATGGGTCAAGCAGGGAGTGGGAGGAAAGATAAGGTGGTTGTAGATAATACGCTCAAGAACCACTGGGCTGATTCTATCAATGCTGTATTAGAGTTCACTACCATTGGCGTTCATATGATCTACTCTATTATACAGCTAAGACCAATGACGAATTATAACTATAGCAGAAATACGTATATGCTGGTTTACCCCTCAGCATATGTGGGAAGGAGAGGAGATATACTACATAAGTGCTGGCTGGCTGAGGATACCCTGAAAAGGATAAAGAACTTTTTATGAATGATGAAAGTATCTATGAATACAAAATAACGTACTTATTTCCTAATACAAAAGCGCAGAATTTCTCTTTTTTAATTTAATATGCTAAAGGAGTTTGGAGGCAAAACGAGGAGAGAGATGGGTCGGTAGTTGGAGAGAGTGTTAGAGTCAAGGATGTTTTTTTAAGAATGGGGGAGACAAGGGCATGCTTGAATTCAGAGGAGACCATGCCTGATGTAAGGGAGAGATTGAAGAGGTAGGCAAAATGGAAACAGCAAAAGGAGAGATGTAGTAGAGGCAGCAGGAAAGGATAAAGTCAAGCGGGAGTTGGGGGAGGCAGCACCAGATGAGGGTCATGTCGTCATCTCCAGACACAGGGGGGTAAGAAGTCAGAGTTGGTAAGATGGTTGGGGAGGGGTAGGCTGGGAAAGGAGGGGGCGGTGTGCTGAGGGTCTGGCAGGATGTGATGTCCCACAGTATGGAGTACATTTTTAGATGTGAAGTAGGTGGCCAAAATCAAGGGCAAATGAGTGAGGAGGGGAGGCGAGAAGAGGGAAGGGCAGAGGAGGGATTTGAAAGTGGTGAAGAGACAACGGGGGATTGAGGACTGGGAGGAGATGAGGTTCTTGAAATAGGACTGTTTAGAGAGGGAATTGGCAGCAGTGTAGGTTGAAAACATAAATTTCAAATGGATGTCTTCTACATCAGGGTGTTGCCATGCCTTCTAAGGCTGGGTACACACGTAAAGATTTTCTTTCCAACCATCCAACTAGTTGATTGGTTGAAATGAGAATCTGGTAACGTATGGGAGTAACTGATTATCAGCAATTTTCTACTAAATGCCAGAATACAGATGAAAATGGTCGTCAGACAAGTTTGTTAAAGGTTTGATCTAAACAATTTGTTCAAACAACAGTTTTTGTCCATTTTCCCGCATTTGGGTGCAAATTGCTGATTGTCATTTGCTTTCCTACCTAACCAGATTTTCATTCCAACCAATCAACTAGTTGGATGGTTGGACAGAAAATCTTTACGTGTGTATGCACCTTGTGACACATATGCGTAGTACTGCAGGCATGTCTTGGCCTACATTGGAAAACCTCTCTGGTTGTAATAAGTCGCAGGAAGTAGATGCACATAGGTCTGCAATCACACTTTCTGAGCATGCACAGAATAACTGTATGCAAGCTATGATACACAAATTTGCATAGAACAGATGTGTCCTCATACACCTATCCTTTTTGCACCATATGGCATGACTGAGGCACGGCCATGGGTAGCGATTCCGGGACATTCATAGTTTTTCCTAAATTTAGTGTCTTACCTCACTGTAGCCACATACAAAGTCACTTATATTGCAGCCTAATAGGAACTTACAAGTTCAGTTTTATCCATGTTCAGTTTTAAGGACATTAAAGAAAACAGAGGAAAGGTAGCCAGGACCATGGTCTAGTATATGAGGATCATCAACCCAGACTTTTACAGTGTTCCAAAATAGATATATTAAAAATGTTGTGACTACCTCACAAAAAAGTGTTACCAGCACTGGCAGCTTAGGCTGACACTTACAAAATCAAGGAGACATACAGCGTAGGGTCCACAAGAAAAAGCTGCTACCAGCACTAGGCTATGACAGGCTGGACTGATGACACAGTATCGGGACCCCAGTCATAATGTCAACCTGACTTTACTTGTTCGGCATGGGGCTGAATTGCCTAGAGCAGTGATTTTCAACCTTTTTTAACTCGAGGCACACTACGCAAGATATTGAAATTGCCAAGGCACACCATCTGGCGATGCGGCGTGCATAACCTCTGGAAAACATACATATTGGCTCCCACATAAAAAAACACACACATTGGCCTGCACAGGAATAAAACGCACATACATTGGCCCCAGAGAAATAAAACACACTTACATTGGCCCCAGAGAAATAAACACATATACATTGGCCCCCATAGGAATAAAACACACATACATTGGCCCCCATAGGAATAAAACTCACATACAATGGCCCTCATAGGAGTAAAACACATACATTGGCCCCCACAGGAAAAAAAAATAACATTGGCTGACCCCCACAGAAAAAAAAAAAAAAAAAGATATTGCTGGCTCCCAAAGAAAAAAAAAACCCACATTGCTACACATAAAATATAAATTAAAATTTTTTTACTGCCCCTACCTGTCCCTCGTCAGCAGAGCTGTCAGCAGAGTGCAGCGTGCAGGCTGGCTCGCTGGCTGGTGGCCGAGGGCTGGTTGGGGGTGCTGTTGGGCGTGGGGCTGGCTGCGCTGGTAGCCGAGGGCTGGTTGGGGGTGCTGTTGGGCGTGGGGCTGGCTGCGCTGGTAGCCGAGGGCTTGCTGGCTGGTCAGGCAGGCAGGCGGGCTGACGGTGTTGGTGGATCTGGTGGCCACAGGGCAGGCTGGCTGGTGGCCACAGGGCAGGCTGGCTGGTGAGACAGGCAGGCTGGCTGGTGAGACAGGCAGGCTGGCTGGTGAGACAGGCAGGCTGGCTGGTGAGACAGGCAGGCTGGCTGGTGAGACAGGCAGGCTGGCTGGTGAGACAGGCAGGCTGGCTGGTGAGACAGGCAGGCTGGCTGGTGAGACAGGCAGGCTGGCTGGTGGTCGCGGGGCTTGCTGTGGAGGCAAGCTGGTTGCCTGGGGGTGCTGGTGGCCTTCATGCAGGGCTTCTCTAGGGGCCGCGGAGCAAGCAGGCGGGCGGGCTGACTGACTAGACACGCAACGTGCGTGACCTGTGATGTCACGCCGCCGCGTCTGCATAGGTGATGGCCCGGGCAGGCCTGAGACTCCCAGACCGCAGTACGGCAGATCTGACCGGTGGATCTGACTGCGCGGCACACTAAACAACCGCTCGCGGTACACTAGTGTGCCGCGGCACAGCGGTTGAAAAACGCTGGCCTAGAGGAAACAGTCTCATGATGAAAGCACTGGGGCTCGTCCTATTTTTTTTTACTGGAGAACTACTGGCCCAAACAAGCCATGACATTCCAAAAGTCTTTGTGTATGCTGGCACTTGAACTACAAATGCCAGTATGCCCAATGCGTAATGGCAAGCTGTTGCCTTTCGTTCTAATACAAAGCACCTTTGAATACTAGTATTTTATTTGTTTACCTCATTATAGGTCATACTCCATGCTTTTTGTGGACACCTTCACCATAACACAAATGTCATTTTCTCATTACAAGGTTTCTTTTTATTTTAACACACAACTAGTCAGTGCGATTTAATGTTGGTAATTTTAGATGCACAATAAATGTGGCGGAATTCAATATTTTAATAGTAATACTTCCCTATTTTACCATTTCATTTTATATATGTATTTTATTTTCATATAGCTCTGTAGGTATTTAGGTTTTGTATAACAATGTGTTACGTACTATACTCATTCAATTCCTAAGCAATATAAGATGTATAGCACAGATGTTTATCTACAAGCCAGAACGGACACAATAAGCTATACCGACATTTAACCATTACTACTCAGGCATGTAGAAGATAATAGGCATAGGAACTATAGCCACAATAAGAAGCAAAAACAATTAAAATTTCAGACCAGCTTCCTGTGCTAATGAACGCAGATGTCAGTTATCTGCATGCTGTGCATCCACAATGATTTGTCACTTACATACAGGTCCCCCTAACGACAATGGGAGAGTTCAGATGAAATCATCATAGTCATCCACCAGACATTATAGAATCACTGACAAAAGTATTAAGAGAATGGAGTATTTATAGTCTAAGCCAGGGGTGGCCAACCAGTCAGAGGCAAAGAGCCCAAAAATATCTGTAGGTATGTCAAAGCGCCAAGATCATGCGCGCGCCAAAGGCGTGTGTGCAAAAAAAAGGGGTGTGGTCTTGTGCCAGCCATGCCACGCCCCTGGCATGACGTTTGTAGGAGCTTGTAAAAGCATATGCACACAATCACCTGGAGGTAACTGTTAATAGGAAAGAAAAAGCAAGAGCAATATAAAATACATTGAATATAGCAGATCTACATAAAATACAGGGAAACAAGCCAGATCCACATAAAATACACTGAAAAAGCCACAGCCACAAAAAATACATTGTAAAAAAAGATTCACATAATACAATCCAGCCCACCCATGTGTCACTCCATCCTCCCCATGTGTCACTCCAGTCCCTCCCATGTGTCACTTCAGCAGCAACTCATTTGTCACTCCAGCCCCCCATTTGTCACTCCAGCAGCCCTCATGTGTCACAACAGCAGCCCCCCATTTGTCACAACAGCAGCCCCCCATTTGTCACAACAGCAGCCCTCATGTGTCACTCCAGCAGCCCCCCATTTGTCACTCCAGCAGCCCTCATGTGTCACAACAGCAGCGCCCCATTTGTCACTCCAGCAGCCCTCATGTGTCACAACAGCAGCCCCCCATTTGTCCCTCCAGCAGGCCTCATGTGTCACAACAGCAGCCCCCCATTTGTCACTCCAGCAGCCCCCCCATTTGTCACAACAGCAGCCCTCATGTGTCACAACAGCAGCCCCCCATTTGTCACTCCAGCAGCCCTCATATGTCACAACAGCAGACCCTCGTGTCACAAGTTGATTGACAGCATGCCAGGGCGAATTGCAGAGATCTTGAAAAAGAAGGGTCAACACTGCCAATATTTACTCTCTGCATAAACCTAATGTAATTGTCAATTAGAGCCTTTAACACTTATGAAATGCTTGTAATTTTACTTCAGTATACCATAGTAACATCTGACAAAAAGGTCTAACAACACTGAAGCATCAAACTTTGTGAAAACCCATACTTGTATCATTCTCAAAACTTTTGGCCATGGCTGTATACACTGGCCTTCCCATTAAGACTCAAACTGGTAAACTTGTATCTCCCTTTAGGGTGACCAAACAAAATGTAAAAAACATAACGGTAGTTGCATAACTGAGCCAGCTGTACCTTCTCTCTGTGGTAGCCTATAGATCAGTGTAACTTTCCTGCAGACTTCTGGTCCTTTCAGGAACTACTGTAGATTACGTCTGGTTTTATGTGAACATTCCAAAGATTACATCACATTTATAGTCAGAATAGGGATCCTTGTGATGGAAAATTATATTGGAATGTATGAGACATAACTATTTTTTTTAGTACTGAGGAGTTGTAACGTAAAACATCAATTAATTATTTTTTTTAAATATTATATTATAGTTTATCAATGTTTAGATGTTTCTTACAAATATCTGGACAATTTAATATGCATCTCCGCACTTCTTTACTCTGTGTAAGGATTGTTCCTTCTATAATGGCACTTTTAGAGCCTTACTCTATCATTACCCGGGATGGTGGAGTACTGTCCTGGTGACATTTCCTCACTACCTGCTCTGTTGGCCATACATTTTCTGTAACGTACAGTTACCATAATAACAGTTATACACAGTCATTGGCAGCTAATCACATAGTAAGCGCACACTGTAGGAGAAAAACAGCTTCCCATTCCACAAATACAGGCCGGTGCACCATACATACAACGAGGTGGTAAACAAAGATAGACAATGCTTTTAGTTGTTAAAAAATAATAATAAGCTGGGGGGATGGAAAGGGGAGAAAGCCGCAACCTGTAAGGTGGCCGAGGAATTGAGGAAAGGGGGTAAAGGTAAAGCATAAGAGGAGGAGCAATCTCATCATCTTACTATAGCTATTGACTAAGTATACATGCTCCTCTAAACATGAACCCTACACATACTGGGGCTGATTCAGAGTTGGGAGCACACAGACACAAAAAAAGTAAATTTGCACCCGGACAAGCCATGTTGCAATATAAAAGGTGCAAAGAATTGTTTTTGGGGGGTTTTTTGTGCACGCCCACAAATGCCGGATAGCTTCATTTTTACCCTGCAATTTACATCTGTGCTAGGTCACGCCTTTCTCAAATCTAATTCTCTGAACATTTTAAATCTCCCAGACCTGCAATGCAGCATGGTTTTGCCAAGGTGCACAGTTACTCAATTTTTTATGCTTTGTTCCCAACTCTCAATCAGCCCCACTGTTGGGGCAACACAGCTGGCATAGTGGATAGCATTTTTTCATTACAGCACTGAAGTCATGAGTTCAATTCCCGGTCATGGGTGATCTGTGAAGTTTGTGTGGGTTTCCTTATACACTCCAAAAACATACTAATATGTTAATTGCATACTGACAATAAATAACCTTATTGTATATGTACAGTACCTTGCAAAAGTATTCACACCCTTTGCATTTTTCATGTTTTGTTGCCTCACAACCTTGGAATTAAAATAGATTGTTTGAAGGTGTGCATCATTTCATTCACAGAACATGCCTACAACTGTGAAGTTGTGGTTTTTTTATATTGTGAGTCAAACAACATTTAGGACAACATAACAGAAAACTTCAGCGTGCATAACTATTCACCCCCCTAAAGTCAGTACTTTGTCGAGCCACCTTTTGCGGCTATTACAGCTGCAAGTCACTTTGGATAAGTCTCTATGAGCTTGCCACATCTTAATTGGATTGAGATCTGGGCTTTGACTAGGCCATTCCAACATATTTAAATGTTACCCTTAAACCACTCGAGTGTTGCTTTAGCAGTATGCTTTGGGTCATTGTCCTGCTGGACAATGACCTAAAGCATACTGAACCTCCGTCCCAGTCTCAAATCATAGGCAGACTGAAAGAGGTTTTGCTGAAGAATATCCCTGTATTTAGCACCATCCATCTTTTCCTCGACTCGAATCAGTTTCCCAGTCCCTACTGCTGAAAAACATCCCCACAGCATGATGCTGCCACCACCATGTTTCACTGTGGGGATGGTGTTCTTGGGGTGATGGGATGTGTTGGGTTTGCGCCAGACATCGATTTTTCCTTGGTGGCCGAAAAGTTAACTTTTAGTCTCATATGACCAGAGCTCCTTCCTCCATACATTTGGGGAGTCGCCAACATGCCTTTTGGCAAACTCAAATCGTGTCTTCTTATTTTTATCACAAAGTAATGGCTTTTTTCTGGCCACTCTTCCATAAAGCCCAGCTCTATGGAGTGTACGGCTTATTGTGGTCACATGCACAGACAGATACACCAGTCTCTGCTGTGGAACTCTGCAGCTCCTTCAAGGTTACCTTTGGTCTCTGTGCTGCCTCTCTGATTAATGTCCTCCTTGCCCGGTCTGTGAGTTTTGGTGGGCGTCCCTCTCTTGGCAGGTTTGTTGTGATACCATGTTCATTCCATTTGATGATGATGGATTTGATGGTGCTCCGAGGGATCATCAAAGATTTGGATATTTTTTTATAATTCAACCCAGAATTGTACTTCTTAACAACTTTGTCCCTGACTTGTTTGGGAGCCCCTTGGTCTTCATGGTGTGATGCCTCTTGCTTAGTGGTGTTGCAGCCTTTGGGGCCTTTCAGAAAAGGTGTGTTTATACTGACAGATCATGTGACACTTAAGATTTCACACAGGTGGACTTCATTTAACTAATTATGTGACTTCTGAAGGTAATTGGTTGCACCAGAGCATTTGAGGGGCTTCATAGCAAAGGGGGTGATTACATATGCACATGCCAACTTTCAGAATTTTATTTAGAAAGATTCTTTTTTATATACAGTACCAGTCAAAATGTTGTACACACCTTCTCATTCAATGGTTTTTGTTTATTTAAATTATTTTCAACATAGTAGATTAATACTGAAGACATCAAAACTATGAAAGAACACATGTGGAATTATGTTGTAAACAAAAAAGTGTTAAACAAATCAAAATATGTTTTATATTCTAGATTCCTCAAAGTAGCCCCCTTTTGCTTGGATGACAGCTTTGCACACTCTTGGCATTATCTCAATCAGCTTCATGAGGTAGTCTCCTGGAATGGTTTTGAATTAACAGGTGTGCCTTGTCAAGAGTCAGTCTGTGGAATTACTTTCCTTCTTAATGTGTTTGAGATCATCAGTTGTGTTGTGCAGAGGTAGGGTTAGTACACAGTGGACACCACTATTTGATTACTGTTGTAATCCATATTGTGGCACCAACCACTCAACTCAGTACAGAGAAACGACAGTCCATCATTACTTTAAGACATGAAGGTCAGTTGATACGGAAACTTTCAAGAACTTTGAATGTATCCTCAAGTGCAGTTGCAAAAACCATCAAATGCTATGATGAAACGTGCTTTCCTGAGGACCGCCCCAGGAAAGGAAGACCAAGAGTTACCTCTGCTGCAGAGGATAAGTTAATTAGAGTTACCAGCCTCAGAAACCACTATTTAGCAGCACCTCAGATTAGAGACCACATAAAGTCTTCACAGAGTTCAAGTAGCAGACAAATCTCAACATCAACTGTTCAGAGGAGACTGCGTGAATCAGGCCTTCATGGTCGTATTGCTGCAAAGAAGCCACTACTGAGGATGAACAACAAGAAGAAGAGAATTGTTTGGGCCAAGAAACACAAGGGATGGACATTAGACCAGTGGAAATCTGTACTTAGGTCTGATGAGTCCAAATTTGAGATATTTGGTTCCAACCGCTGTGTCTTTGTGAGACGCAGAGAAGGTGAGTGGATGGTTTCTGCATGTGTGGTTCACACTGTGAAGCTTGGAGGAGGAGGTGTGATGGTGTGGGGGTGCTTTGCTGGTGACATTGTTGGTGATTTATTCAAAATTCAAGGCACACTTAACCAGCATGGCTACCACAGAATTTTGCAGCGCCATGCCATCCCATCTGGTTTGCGCTTACTGGGACCATTATTTGTTTTTTAACAAGACAATGACCCCAAACACACCTCCAGACTATGTAAGGACTACTTGACCAAGAAGGAAAGTGATGGAGTGCTGCGTCAGATGACCTGGCCTCCACAATCACCTGACCTAAACCCAATTGAGCTGGTTTGGGATGAGTTGGACCGCCGAGTGAAGGAAAAGCAGCCAACAAGTGCTCAGCACCTCAGGGAACTTCTTCAAGACTGTTGGAAAACCATTCCAGGAGACTACCTCATGAAGCTAATTTGATAGAATGTCAAGAGTATGAAAAGCTGTAATCAAAGCAAAAGGGGGATACTTTGAGGAATCTAAAATATAAAACATATTTTGATTTAACACTTTTTTTGTTTATAACATAATTCCATGTGTGTTCTTTCATAGTTTTGATGTCTTCAGTATTAATCTACTATGTTGAAAATTATTTAAATAAACAAAAACCATTGAATGAGAAGGTGTGTACAAAGTTTTGACTGGTACTGTATATTTTTCTCATTTCACTTCACCAAATTAGACTATTTTGTGCAGTGTAACAAAAAAAGGTAAACAGCCAAGGGGGGTGAATACTTTTGCAAGGTACTGTATGTGTGTCCATAGGGAATATTAATAGTAAGCTCCATTGGGCAGGGACTGATGTGTATGACTGAAATATTCTCTGTAAATTGCTGCATTATGTGAATGCTATATAGATAATCCTTAATACTGTACCACCAAATAGTATGCACACAATCTCATTATGCTGATATAGTTAAGTCCTCTGTAAAAACTATTAATGAATTTGACCTAACAGAAAAAAGTCCCACTAAGTAGTATAAAGCCTTATCCAACTATCATCAGATGACACTGCAGCCATTCATTATGAGATCAATATAATACACTTTCCGTCACACAATTTAAAATATGGCAAAACCATAAGTAACAAGTAACATAAGCGTTTTATTGAGCAATTTCTTCTGAGTTATCACCAGTATAGAGAGAGACCTGAGAACGTGTTAAGCTGTGGAAGGCATTTAACAGTGGGTCTGGCTGTGCAATGTAACATGATGATCAAGAGAACTGGTCTGTACAATATGTAGCACTAGGACAGCTATCCTAATCTAACTACTAACACAGCTGTAAATTCAGCATTATAATGGCTTTTTGTTACATCACTGTCTTAGTTGTTTTGCCTCACTGTAGGGTCGGATTCAGTATGATTGATCGCCGGCCGCAAGGCAGTTCAAATCCCGACAGCGGCATCCCGGCAGCAGTGAAAATCCTGCTTGTCCCAAGGTAAGTATTTCCTACCCTATTCTACCCCTAACCCTAATCCCCCCACTAAGTGCCTAAAGCTAACTTCCCCTTCCCCGCCGCCTAAACCTGAGTCCCCCGGGGGGATGCCTAACCCTAACCTCCCCCCGGGGGGTCTAACCCTAACCATCCCTTCCCCTAGCCTAACCCTAAACATCCAAGGGGGTGTCTAACCCCAAGTCCCCCCCGGCGACTGTCCACGCCCGGCTTACCTTTGATCGGTAAGCCAGGTGACGGGCTCCCAGCGTAGGTAAAATGACTGGCGTCGGGATTTCGACGCCTGTCATTTAACCCCTTGCCAGGATTAGACAGTCGGGAAGCCGATGGTCGGGATACCGTCCGTCGGCTTCCCGTAGGGTCTATGTACTGAGCCTTGGAGAGAGAGAAAGTAGACAGAGATAAAGTACCAGCCAATCAGCTCATGTTATTAGTACATAGACCCCTATGCATTGTATTTGTATATATATTTGTATCTTGCATATGTACCTCGGAAGCGAAGACTGAACAAACTTGCAGTATGACAGCACCAATCATAGTTTATGTTCATGTACGCCAGTTTATCTGGCAGCATAATCTATACAACATGGTCACCATGGCAAAACTATAGTTCATTTTGCAGGAAGATCCACTAGAACGGTTTGCCCCCTGCCAAGTGGTGCTGCATTTCTGCAGCATTGGGACTGATGTCTTCATATTGTCATTAGTAAAATCTGTACACCACATCAAACTCCTTCTCTTTTATTGCAGCTGCAGTTAATTGTATAATTCACTGGGAATTATTACAATTTCAGGTTTAACCAAGATGGTTTATTGGATTTTGGTTGTTATTTGATAAGTGTAACTGAACTAAACCATTATAAACGGTTGGCAGAATTAATGCTTACCTGTCGCCTACACACAGGAGACATTAGTGAACTGTACCAAAATTCAGTAGCAACGAAGGCAATAACTAAATGTAAAAGGAACAAAATGCAGAGTTAACTACAACTTTAACTAATGGCATCGTAATGCCATGAGGTACAAGCTGCTGGATGCTATGGTAATGTAACTGGTTGCTAGTGAATTGATAGTCTTCGATCACCACAAACATGGCTGCCTCCACTGGTAGCAGGTGATTGGTGAACTTTGGTGGCTTCTCTAAAATTTGGTAAAGAGGACGCTGGTACCTCTCCAAGCCTTCCACAACATTTCATTTTACAGGCCAAACATAATACTAATGGGAAAAGCCAACAGGCAAAGGGCCAATTCATAAACTGGATTTTTCAGCAAATAAAGCTTATAAATATATATTATATAATAGGGAGAGTTTCCTTCTTTAGCATTAGAGAATAAGAACAGTATAACTTTCATGAATTAATTTAGCAGACTTCCCTACTAAGCCAATAACAATGATTATACTTTATAAAAGGTAGAAGGAAGAGAATTCTAATAAGAACATGCTCTTTAAAACAAGAAAAAGAGACATTATTTAACTATTTGCTCGCCAAAATGTATAAATGATTGAAACAAATTTTTTTGAGGGTGGTCTCAAAAAGAAGTCTTTTAGCCTTCTCTCTTCAAGTAGATTACTATATACTTATGACAGTGAGCACATATGCTACAAAATGTGATCTGTTTAGATTTGACAAACACTACCATGTCATCTGTTCCTCAAGTCCACTGCCTGGACGTCATCCTCTATCTCCTTAAATCCACACATTCAGTCGCTCTACCAATTATAATGCTTCTACCTTTGAAACATCTCCAGGATCAGACCCTTTTTTACCTTCAACAAAGACTCTCAACCACTATCTCGTTATCTCTCGTCTCGACTACTCAACCTCCTCATCTCCAGACTTCCATTTGTCCTCAACACTGCAATCCAAGTCATTCTACACTCTTGTCCCTCTGTGTTGGCCTCGCCTCTCAGCCAGTCACTGCACTGGCTCCTTGCCCTATATGGAATCTAGTTCAATTTCCTCACCTTCACTTACAAAGCCCTGAGCCACTCCTCTTTCCCCTACAACCTTATTTCCAACCTCTCGCACCACCACACTCTCTGTTTAGCCAAATACCACCTCCTCTCTTCCTCACTGATTACCTCTTCACACTACCACATCATGACTTGTTCAAGCTGCTCTCTGTCCTGGTACTCACTCCCATGCCCAATCACACTATCCACTAGTCTCCAAGGTTCAAACATATGCTAAAACTCATATTTTCATGAAAGCTTACTGGCCATCCTCATAATTTATACCTTCCCACTGCTCCCCTACAACCACTCAGCGTCACACTCTTTGTGTCTGCCCCCCCTTTTTAGACTGTAAACTCTTTTGAGCAGGACTCTTTCTTCTTATGTTTCCCACCCTTCACTATCCTATTTACCTGCACACACAAGTCAACCATCCACTGTCTGGTCTCTCAGTCTCTGCATTCAGCAATACTTGCAGTGTTGGTCACATCCTTGCCCAGGCTTGAATCATGCTGGTGTAAGCTCCTTGTTCTGCCCCTGTTCCCTCTTTGTGCCTCCCCACAGTACGATGCAAACTGTTTCTATTTGTTCCTTGTGTAACTGCTAATAGGGCAGAACAACAAACAACAAGAGCTATAGAAGGGCAGAATACTACGTTATGGTTTGTCCTTTGTATAACTTGTTTTTTTCTTGCACTCTCATTGTATTTGCTGCTGACTCTTTGTGGAATAAGTGATCGTAAATACACGCATACCGCGTATTTTACCCGAAAATGAGCACCGGGGACTCATTTTTGAGAGTGGGTGGGTCCACGGGGACGCGTTCTGTCATGGCCAATCCCCTGGCTCCTGCAAATGAGTGAGGTCTCCCTGGCCCGGCCAGGGAGGACTATACCTTAGCGCCTGTGTTTGATGCAGAACCCGGTACTACAGGGACAAGTCAGCTGACCCCTGCACCCGGTGGGAGAGCAGGTCCAGCACATGGCAAGAGGACGGCCCCAGCACCCGGTAGGAGCGCAGGCGGGGCACACACCAAGAGGACGGCCCCGGCACCCGGCGGGAGCGCAGGTACGAGACACAGCAAGAGGACATCCCGGCACTCGGCGGGAGGGCAGGTCCCAGCACCCGGCGGGAGAGCAGGCCTGGGCACAAGGTGGGAGGGCAGGTGCCAGCACCCGGCGGGAGAGCATGCCCGGGCACAAGGTGGGAGAACAGGTCCGGGCACACGGCGGGGGAGTGGCACTTTCAAAACAGCAGGCTTCTCATAGCTGGCACTACAGGGACAGACGGCCCCAGCACCCTGAGGATTATTGAAGTAAAGTTAATAAGAGGGTGGGGATTGGTTTGGTGCGGTGGCAGGTGTGGGTGCTGCGGTTAACAGGTGGCTGTATGGTGCTGTGGCTGGTAGGGAGGGGCTGTGGGTAACTTCTCATGGCTGCTGCTAACAGTAAAGAGTGACAGATGAGTGGCTAGAAGGGGTGGTACTGCCATTTGGCAAACAATAGTGGTAGTGAAGGTAGGGGGTGGGATGGGCCAGCTGCTACTACTTAAAGCTGCCCTTCTATCTACCCTCACCCCCTCCTTACCCCTAGCACTGCCTGCCCCTAACCCCCTCCTTGCCCCTCAGTACTGCACCAGCTGCCATCTACCCTAATCTCCTCCCTACCCCCAGTACTGTCTATCCAACCCCCCTCCTTGTCCCCCAGCACTGTACCAGCTGCCATTTACCCTTACACCCTCCTTACCCCCAACACTGCCTGCTCCCAGCCTCCTCCTTACCCTAGCTGCTATCTATCCTTCCTCCCTAATGCCAGCACTGCCTGTCTCTACCCACCTCCTTGCCCCAGTAATGCGCCAGTTAGTATCTTCCCTTACCCCCTCCCTACGCCAGCACTGCCTGCCCTTACTGCCCTCTAACCCCAGCTCTACACCAACTACCCCCTGTCTTTACCGCCAGCTCTACCTGAACTGCTGCTTGCTCTTAACCCCCTCTATTCCAAATGCTACATGCCTCCCAGCATTGTCCCACACGATGCCTGCCCTCAGCCCCCATAATATGTGATGGGACCCAGAAACTGTGGAGTAGGACCCCAATTTTTCAAAGCGAGGGGTCCCCTGGACCCACAATTTTTTTCGCTCACCGCAATCACTGAGTGGCATATAAATGTACCAGTCCCATACTCTGACATAATGTTGTGAGATGTGCTGAATGGGGCTTTTGTAGTATAATTTGCAGCTAAAAGTTCCCAAATATTATATGTCTACTAGTGGGCTGGGACAGAATTTGCATAAATTATTAGATTAGTTAGTGATGTTCTAGATTATCTATTTGGGTGGTATAAAGTATCGACAGGAAACAGGTAGATAATAAATAGGTCAAAAGTGCAAAAGGTCGACCAGTTCAAATGGTCAATATACCAATGGCCAACACTTTTTTTTATTTTATTTTAACCCTAACCCTAGCCCTCCCCCTTGTGCCTATCCCTAACCCTCCCCCTAGTGCCTAACCCTAACCGTCCCCCCCTTACACCAGCCTAACCCTAACCCTCCCCCTAACACCCAACCTTAATTTATTTTATTTTTTTATTAAAAAAAAAAGTATGTATTTACCAAACTATTTGGGTGTCGACCATTGGTGTATCAACCATTTGTATATGTTGACCAATTGCATGTCGACCATTTTGTGTTGACCTATTAATTGTTGATCATTTTACTGTCGACCTTTCATCCGAATACCGCTTCCATGAATGCTGGGAAATGTACCAGTCTTGCTTTAGTACCATATATGAGGAAAGTACACTCTAACCAAAATCGAACAAGGAAAATAAGTTTATTTGAAGATGCAATTTTGTTACAAACAAAAAGATCTTTAAATGTTTTGACTGCATACATGCAGTTTTTACTGCATCCAGTTAACATCAATTTTCTACACTGACCTTGCATAAAGCATGAAAAATAGGTCAAACAGTAATTCAGTATAAAGTATTATTAACATGCATGACCATTAAGTGCACGGTCTGGACATCGATCGGCTTTCCAGGTTGTATTTTATTAGACTTCCTCTGCCAGATGTTTTCTGTCTATTGTTGCGGGTGAATGGAATACTCCAGGTCACTCTTTATTTTGTTAGTGGACAGTGTCAGAACCTTAAATAAATCATACATCATAAAACATACACTCTGATAACATTAACAGTTTTGGGTCAAATGTCACAGCTGTGTAGAAGCTACAGAAATGTGTAAAAACATTACAGACCTGACAGTACCACAAGGGACTTATCAGCACTCTAAATACACCATTCTGATGTAAAGGAGATACATATTATCCATAAAATCTGTTGTAATTCCTTTAGCTAGGTCACGTGGTGGCACCCATCACTCTTACCAGCTTCCTAACGATTCGGCTTGGGCTATAAAAAATCAGAAAACTGGCATTTTACTTGTACGATGGGGGAGGGTTTTGGTGGGGCCCATCTGTTATGTTCCAGAAATGTCTACGGAGAGTCAATTACTAAACAATTTCCATATCCGACACAGGCAATGCCAATAATATAGAGGAATACAGAAGGCTTTGTCATATTATTGTGTGATTCAGCACAGCCCAGTGCTACAAAAAGCAGAAGTGGTTAACAGAATTTGTCAATGTGTAACATGTACAGATGTTTGAATGTATTGTGCTGGAGGATAGGATTTCAGTGTACTTACAAGCAATGCTCAGAATGCTTTATTACAGAAGTACAGAATTTCAGGTATGAAAAAAAAAAATGATACAAAATCGGAAAGCGTGCTTTAGAAACCTGTAAGAGCTACAATAAAGCATTGAGTTACAGCGTAACAGCACATTGGAGACAATATAAATGGCTGGCTACAAATGTAATTTTGTAGCTTAAAATTACACTTCTCCTTTTGTCCAAGTGTTCCCGCAGTCCAGGTTAGTACATTGAGGACACTACAAAAGCACAGGATAAATTGCAGATCTGAGCTGCCCAACTTCCACAGATACTGAGTCTATGTAGACTTTTGAATGACATTTATTAATGGTACTCAGCCTTTAAAGAGATTTAGAACCTCCCCTTCACATAGGAAACCTGTACAGTTACTGGTGCACAATAACCAGCCCCAGGTACTAAACGTGTATTAATCACCTATGAAAAAAAAATACTCTAAATATATCTATTTCTTTAAATATCATCAGGAAATACAGTAGAGAGAAGCTTTGGAAAATAAGTGGTATAATAGGGGCATTGTGCCTATAGAGTGAATTGTAGGATGTTATACAACATAAATTGGTAATCTGGATTTAATGTATCTATGGCAACTGTCACAAATCATGAGACAAGAAATCTGCTACACAAAACATCCAAAGCCCTGCATCACAATAGACTGCTAAATGTCACGTGGAGAAGCAGCACTGGATTCATGTAACAGAAAAATCTTATACATAAGCTTCATTAGTTTGTTTGCTTGTTTGTATGCATTCGGAAACCCCTGCACCTATTGGGATGAAACCAATGCGAGGTGGTCCAGTTGGATCCTGGCCAGGTTTATGGGGGGGTTAGGGTCCCGGTCGGACCTCCCGTTGGTTTACACTGGCCAGAACTTTGACCCGGGGAGCCTGTTCTGAGCCTTTCACTGGATGGATCTGGATGAAAACTTCAAGATTTGCCAATTGGTCAGGGATGCCTAATGGAGTGGTTGGGTCCCGGTCGAGTTTAACCCAGGTAGCTCTTTCTGGGCCTTCAACTGGATGGATTTGGACAACATCACATAATAAAACTTAACTTGGAAGATTTAAACCTGGGCAACGCCGAGCACTTCAGCTAGTACTCAATATTTCAGATGGTCAAAGAAGGAGACTATAGTAGAGACACATACCTTAGACAACTTGCATGCTAAATTTATCATAAAACCTTATGATTTACAAGGCAGTATCTGCAAAAACACAATGAAAAGGGCTGCAGACCATCATTGCAAGGCTGTTCTTTCAACTGATTTTTAGATATTTTATCAATGCCAGGAATCGCCTCTTACATTCTTCTGTCTGAATTTAAATATTAAAGAATAGTCTTTGATAAATATCTTGGCATACCAATATCGTCTGCCTAGTGCAGGTGGTCCAGGACTTCCCTCACATAACCCCTCTGATGGCTGCTTTATATGTTTTTGATTATCTCCATCTCACCAGCTCTTTCATTTTTTTTTTTTTTTTTTTTACTGTATTCCAAAAAATATGACTACTAATTTGCTCTACAACCGTTTAAATAAGGTATTAATTTGAATGCTATTTAACCTAGACCTACACAATTTTCAGACTAATAAAGGGACCAAGCATGCCAGGTCACCTCAGTTTGCCCCCGGCTCCGCACCGCTTCATTCCCCTCCTCTGTCCACCCTACCCTCTCTCTGCTTCTCTGTTCCACCCCAAGCTACATTGTGAACAACCCCACCCCCCACCACAATCCTGCTTACGATGGCTTGACAGGACCTCCTCCAAGGCTTGTGTCTCCCTAGCAGTGCGAGCCATTGGGACACCACGCTCCTGCTGCACATGTATGTTGGTGAGGTGAAAGTATGCTATTGAGGGGAAAGACATCAGAAAAATATTATATAGATACTACAGCTCTTTGCTATTAGCATTATTACTCAAACATACAAATCCAGTTATTACTTTATTCAACTCACATGATCCATTATAAAAGCACTAGCCAATCAATTTAAGGCTTTTGTCTTAAAGCATAATGGCAATCAGACTGATAAAATTTTCAGGCAGTCAATTAAAATTAGTTAGGCGACACATAAAATAAGCATCGTTCCCAACAAACCCAATGGTTTAGCTGACACACAAAATTACTCTCAAAGTTTTAAGTGGCCACCTGAAACTAACAAAGGATCTATAAGGAAATGCACAGTGTAAACTCCCCCCCCCCCCCCCCCCCCCAGATCTGTTCAATTTATTATGTTGACATGATTGTTCAATATATTGTGCTCAAAATTCCACAGCACGTTAAAGTCAAAAGTACAATAGTGTGAAAGGAGCGATTGTAAATACAGAAAGGGCAAAATCAACCAAAAACATAAATAGTCACAAAACAATTCATGTGCATAGTAAAGCATAATATAAGTACAGGAATGCATAAGTGATCATAGTAACTAACAGGATACAATATACAGAATAACAGCATCTGTTCAAGGCAGAAGGCACAACACTGTGCAGCGCAAAACACTTAACAGGGACATACAAGGTTGGTCTTCAGACAAGACACAAGGTAGAGTGGACCCTGCTCTTGAGAACTTACAATCTAGACAGAGGGTAAGTGAGAGACAGTAGGTGCAAATAGGTCAGACGAACATGGGAGGAAAGGGATGGAAGGGAATGGTGAGTGTCTAGGAGGGGGACTGGAAGACAAGCAAGAAGTGGTGGGCTTTGAGGGGTTTGAGATGGGGACATCTGTACAGACAGCATTTTACTACATTTATAAAAACACTGGAAACCATTGGCAATATATGGGGTTCACCAATTGCCGATTATGATAAAAATAATAAAAAAAGTGATCGGAAACGCTAAATCAGATTGTCTAACATGTTGAATTTTAGCGATCAACCGGGGCTATAGATTGGTAGTGTATGGAGAAAGTCAGCCGATTTGCCGACCGTTACTAGTAAAATGATCAGTCTTTCAAGCTAGTCAGATCTTTGATTTCTGAAAATGATTTACAAATCACTGAAAACTATCTGTAATGTATAGGCGCAGATTGGTGGATTGGGAAATCTTTTAATTAAAATTGTAAACTATTAATTTATGGATAGAATAAATTTATTCAAGGAAAATGAATGTCCCAATAAAAATAGAGAACAGGACATTAACAAGACTTAAACACGATAGAGATGGAACTTGTAGTCCAGGGGTTATTCTGATTGAAGATAGTCAGGGTCTAGATAGATACCAGATTGTCGACAAGCAAAAGATCGACAGTGATAAAAAGTCGACTAACAAATGGTCGACAGTGAAAAAGGTTGACAGGGACAAATGTGTCGACCATGATTTTCTTATATTTTTAAGGGTTTGGTGAGGATTAGGCACTTGCCGGAGAGTTAGGGTTAGGCTGCGGAAGGGGACGGATAAGGTTGGGCACATGGGGGAGTGTTAGACTAAGGTTAAGTTTAGGCACTTAGGGGAGGGTTATGTTTAGGATGAAGATTAGGCTTAAATTTAAAAAGAAATATGTTGACCATTTTAGTGTCTACCATACAGTATTTGTCCCTTTTGACCTTTTGTACCTGTCGACCATATGTTTCTACCTTTTGTCCCTGTCGACTGATTGTCTTTCATCTGTTGTCGATCTATTGAGTGTCGATCTAGACTTACCACACCCAGTCCAGGGAAAGCCTACAGTCTGCAATAAAGTCTTTTGAACATTACAATCGGTAATTTATGTTTCTTAGAAAATAATTGTTCTCTTTATGAACTATCTACTAATGCTTGATTACATTGTGTGAAGAATTTTCGCCACCATTTATTAAAAAAGTTAAACAATCTCAAAGGCTGAATCAAATAGAGTATCTGCATTAGATAAAGAGTGCTCCTGGACACATTTATCTAAGAGCACCAACTGAAAGAGGAATGCCATGCCGCCTCTGCAGCAGGTCACTCTATACCTTTCCACATGAGTGATGGCCAGGAACACTATTCAATTATTCATTGGTGTAGAGGAGCGCAGTGAGTTGTTTGCAGCACGGATGTGAAGAAGGGCTGTTTGGCGTGACTGCAGCAATAGTGCATGAGGACACATCTGTAGGAATCTGATTAGTTGCCATGGGCAACACCACCGCTTTTCATTTTTAGAAGCTTTAGTAAATCTACCCCTTTGTCTCCTCCTCAAATCCAAACCAATCCCATCATCGTTCCCCTATACTATCTTATTTCACCACACAATGTACCCAATGTGTGAGCACTATTGTGTCATTTGTTTCAGCTGTCTATTAGCGAGTGGGGGAGCGCGGCTGTCTATTAGCGAGTGGGGGAGCGCGGCTGTCTATTAGCGAGTGGGGGAGCGCGGCTGTCTATTAGCGAGTGGGGGAGCGCGGCTGTCTATTAGCGAGTGGGGGAGCGCGGCTGTCTATTAGCGAGTGGGGGAGCGCGGCTGTATTAGCGAGTGGGGGAGCGCGGCTGTCTATTAGCGAGTGGGGGAGCGCGGCTGTCTATTAGCGAGTGGGGGAGCGCGGCTGTCTATTAGCGAGTGGGGGAGCGCGGCTGTCTATTAGCGAGTGGGGGAGCGCGGCTGTCTATTAGCGAGTGGGGGAACGCGGCTGTCTATTAGCGAGTTGGGGAGCGCGGCTGTCTATTAGCGAGTTGGGGAGCGCGGCTGTCTATTAGCGAGTGGGGGAGCGCGCCTGTCTATTAGCGAGTGGGGGAGCGCGCCTGTCTATTAGCGAGTGGGGGAGCGCGCCTGTCTATTAGCGAGTGGGGGAGCGCGCCTGTCTATTAGCGAGTGGGGGAGCGCGCCTGTCTATTAGCGAGTGGGGGAGCGCGCCTGTCTATTAGCGAGTGGGGGAGCGCGCCTGTCTATTAGCGAGTGGGGGAGCGCGCCTGTCTATTAGCGAGTGGGGGAGCGCGCCTGTCTATTAGCGAGTGGGGGAGCGCGCCTGTCTATTAGCGAGTGGGGGAGCGCGCCTGTCTATTAGCGAGTGGAGGAGCGCGCCTGTCTGTGGAAAAATTGGGCTAATTTGAAAACCTAAAATGGATAAATATATATTTAATCATTCTCATTGCCAGGAATAATAGTAATAAACATTGTGCCCACTTTCTTGTAGTTACACACATCTGGGTATGAATGGTAAGGGGTTGTGGGGACTGGTGGCCTTATTCAAACTCAAACTAAATTGCGATCTCAGCTGCGATTTCGGATGAAAGCAGCTGCGAAAACATGCTAATGTCTACCAAAGCACAGCCAACATAAAGACGCCCACTGCTTTCTCATATCTGTCAAACTTCGCATTCCTGCATATACATCGGTGCCATCGAAACACATCGACCCATCACGCAGCATTTACACCAGGTCTGACCAGCCGCAGAAACTGCAAGTCTCGTAGCACGCAGTGAGTACTCACAGTGGCTAATTTACGTATGCCCATGAAACGGCATTCAAACTGACAGACACGCCTACGTTTCTCCAACTACTCCCCCGTCACCACCCTCAAACGCTCACAGCCTGTCACTAACTCTGCAATGGATTCATATGTGCATCCGTGTTCGCAGTGCACGTACAGTGCAGCTTATATACATGTGCAATGGCTAACTATCGCTTAATCTGCGTATGTAGTTGCATTTGCGAATGCTGCTGATTTAGGCCGTGTGTGTATGAGTTGGCTACGGGGTCAGAAAGTTATGGTGCGTACACACGGTACGGCTTTCCTGAGCGATATAAACGATAACGATATCGTTCTCGTTCATATCATTCATTTTTTTGCAATCAAGAGCCTGACAACGACCATCGATGGCCGTTCCCGCATGCACGATAATGATGTCTATGGTCGACCATACTTGCAGGCCAACTTGGACGATTTTGTAAAGATTTGCCTGTAAAAAGATAGAAATCTATGATAGATATTACTGTGAAGCTATCAGTGTGTACAACCAAAATAGTTTCCCCTGCACTACAGAAAGTTGGAGGGAAATCTATCAGCGATATCTATGGTTGTTCAAGTCGTACCGTGTGTATGCACCATTACACTATGTAGAAACACTAACATTTGCATTGTCAGACAGACAGGCGCTGATTGTCATTGTGACTTGAAAATGTATCCCCAGCCATCATGTAACTACGGCCATTGATAGCACATAGATATGCAAGTGTCACATATCAAATTAATCAGTGCAGTCTCAGTTTGAGACAAATTCAATTAGCCACAAAAAACAATTTACACAGGTAAATGTGACTTTACGCGACTGTTGCAAATTTTTACCTATTCAATAAGCCACACGAGGTAACCTGCATTAATTCTCCATAGGATTTAAAGCAACTTTTTATTCGTGGCCCCTCCGAGAAGGTGAAAAATTGGGGAAAGGCCCTATTCTAAGAAGAAAAGTTGGTACTTGGTTCAGAACCACTGAGATACCTTTCCTAATGATTAATTAGGAAGTTTTTAATTAGCTTAATTTGGCCAAGGGTGAAATTCTGCAAAATGCAGAATAGTGCATTAAAAGATGTAGGAAAGGTATAGGAGGATGCTGTATGAATGGGACAGGTGTTTTTAAGCTTGCAGGTGGTAGTTACAGTTGTATTTGGCATATTGAGGCGAGGACACATCTGTATCTATCATTTCTATACTGCATCCTAGAACATGATAGACATAAGCTGAGTAGTTACTATGAATAACACTACCACTTTTCAATTTTAGAAGCTTTAGTAAATCTACCCGGAAGAATAAAAACGTATTATATAGAAGAAAGGTCGGCTGGCAACGGCAGAAAGCCCATTCTCTATATAGTACATTCAGCAAGTTCTTATTAGGGGTGTGCACCGGCCACTTTTCGTGTTTTGTATCTGGATCTTTCTTCGTGTTTTGGATCTGGATTGGTTTTGACAAAAGCACCCTTCCGTGTTTTGGGTTCTGTGTTTTTTTTTTAATAAAAGCATAAAAACAGCTAAAATCACAGAAGGTGTTGATTTTTCTGCTCCTATGCTATTATTAACCTCAAAAACCTTAATTTCCACTCATTTCCAGTCTATTCTGAACACCTCACAATAGTGTTTTTATGTCCAAAAGGTTGCACCGAGGTAGCTGGATGACTATGCTAAGCGACACGAGTGGGCGGCACAAACACGTGGCCTATCTAGGCGTGACACTGCAGTGGCAGACAGGATGGCAGTTTGAAAAACTAGGCCCCAAACAGTACATAATGCAAAGAAAAAAAAAGAGGTGCAAGATGGAATTGTCCTTGGGCCCTCCCACCCATCCTTATGTTGTATAAACAGGACATGCACACTTTAACAAACCAATCATTTCAGCTCCAGGGTCTGCCACACGACTGTGGCTGAAATTATTGGTTCGTTTGGGTCCCCACAAAACAAGCTGGCAATTAATCTGTCCCTGCACAAACTGGCTCTACGGAGGCAAGAGGTCGTCCTCATCCTCCTTACTCACCGATTCCTCACCCTCAGTGTTGTGTACATCCTCATCCTCACAGAGTATTAATTCGTCCCCGCTGGAATCCACCACCACAGGTCCCTCTGTACGTTCTGGAGGCTGGTCTCCCTGGAAGAGTTGATAATTCATTTTGATGAACATCATCTTCTCCACATTTTGTGGAAGCAACCTCCTATGCCTTTCGCTGACAAGGTTCCCAGCTGCACTAAACACTCTTTCGGAGTACACACTGGAAGGGGGGCAACTCTGGTAAAATAGAGCCAGTTTGTACAGGGGCCTCCAAATTGCCTCTTTTTCCTGCCAGTACAGGTACGGACTGTCTGACATGCCTACTTGGATGCTGTCACCGATGTAATCCTTTAACAGACAGACGCACACTTGTGGCTGCTGCTTTGAGGATGCATGTGCGGCTACAGCCCACACAATTCACAAAGACAGAAAAAAAAAAAAATGTTTATTGTTTGTGGAGCGCACTTCGAGGGTTACACCACCCTTTAACAGACAGACGCACGCGTCTCGCTGCTGCTTTGAGGATGCAGGTGCAGCTACAGCCCACACAATTCACAAAGACAGAAAAAAAAGAAGAATTTTTTATTTTGTTTGGAGTGCACTTTGGGGGTTACAGCACCCTTTAACGGACAAGCCAGCCGGCCCTTTACTTACGACACAGGCGCACACAGGCGCTGAATGGCAAAAGTGGCCAGAAATTTTTCGGGCCACCCAAAGCGTCTCCTGCACGCCCCTGTCGCTTTTCAGAAAATTCTGCACCACCAAGTTTATTGTGTGAGCAAAACATGGGACGTGCTGGAATTTGCCCAGATGTAATGCCCGCACAATATTGGTGGCGTTGTCAGATATCACAAATCCCCAGGAGAGTCTAAGTGGGGTAAGCCACTGGGCGATGATTTCCCTCAGTTTCTCTAAGTAGGTTGTCGGCGGTGTGTCTCTTACTGAAACCGGTGATACACAGCGTAGCCTGCCTTGGAACGAGCTGGCGTTTCTGAGATGCTGCTACTGGTGATGCTACTGTTGTTGCTGCGTAAGGTGATAATTTACCCAGTTGGCTGTCACAGTCATATAGTCCTTAGTCTGCCCTGTTCCACTTGTCCACATGTCCGTGGTTAAGTGGACATTGGGTACAACCGCATTTTTCAGGACACTGAGGACACTTTTTCTGACGTTTCTGTACAGTCTCGGTATCGCCTGCCTAGTGAAGTGGAATCTAGACAGGATTTGGACCCGGGGACACACTACCTCCATCAATTGTCTAAATCTCACTGCACTAATGGCGGATACCGGACGCACGTCTAACACCAACATAGCAGTCAAGGCCTCAGTTATACGTTTTGCTTCAGGATGACTGCTGTCGTACTTCATCCTCCTCGCTAAGGACTGTTGGAGGGTCAATTGTTTAGTAAAAGTAGTGGTGTTCCTACTTCCTCTCTGGGATGATGAACAACTCCCAGCAGCAGCAACAGCACTAGGAGGAAGTGGTTCTTGATCTTTCCCTATTTTATTTTTATCGGAGAAAGTTTGGTCCTCCATTTATGTTATATTGACATATACGTGCGGCTAAGGCGCACACAAACACAGAAAATAATTTTTTATTTTTGTTGGAGACTAGTGCACTTTGTGGGTTACACCACCCTTTAAGAAATGAGCCAGCCGGCCCTTTACTTATGGGACACAGGCACATGCTTGGCGCTGCTCCTTTGTTGATGCACGTGCGGCTACTGCGCACACAATTCACAAACACAAAAATATATATATATTTTTTTTTTTGGAGTGCAATTTGGGGGTTACAGCACCCTTTAATGGACAAGCCAGCCGTCCCTTTACTTATGGGACACAGGCGCACGCTTGGCGCTGCTCCTTTGTTGATGCACGTGCAGCCACAGTGCACACAATTCACAACACAGAAAATATTTTTTTATTTGCTTTGGAGTGCGCTTTGGGAGTTACAGCACCCTTTAACGGTCAAGCCAGCCGGCCCTGAACAACTGACTGCACAACACAGTCCAGCCAGCCCCTATGGACTTTGGAGGAGTGGACACAGCCCCTATGGACAATAGCAGCACAGCACAACACAGCCAGCCCCTATGGACTGGAGGAGTGGACACAGCCCCTATGGACAACAGCAGCACAGCACAACACTACACAGCCCAGCCAGCCCTAACTCCCACCCTCCCTCTTCACTGTCCACAGCCGAGTGAGAAAATGGCGCCGACGCGGGTACCTTATATAGAATCCAAAACCCGTGAGACCCGGAAGGTGGGATGATGACGTTTTGCCTCGATTTCAGATCCGAGTCAGGCGGGAAAAGTCGAGCCTTACTCGGATCGGATTTCAGAAATCCGAACCCGCTCACCCCTAGTTCTTATACTGATATGCATCTATTGTGTTAAACACTAATTAAATCTTGTTCCCAAATATCTGGGAAGAGCAAAAGCGAGGTTTGAGATAAAAAGGTAATCCTCATAGTTTTCAGTTACAACCAGTCCTAGATAATCAGGATACTATGAGAATGTGCCTATAGTGTGTAAAGCTGTGCCCTCACTATGGTATGGGACTGTCTGTGTATAATCATTCCATGTTTTACTAGGATATGCTAACAAAAAAAAAAATATTACACTGTATCTATGGGACAGGAGAGTCAAACAGTTACCATGCAGGCTGGGACTAGGGAGTTGATCATAATAGAAAGTCTCTATACTGCTCGGTTACAGGATATGCAAGTGACACATTTTCTTTTTATGAATGAAATGATCCCAAGCCAGGATCGGGATGGTTGTGTTGGGGTGTTAATTCAATTGAAGAACTCTTTAAGATCTTGATTGCATGATATTGCAAACGTGCAAAAATAGTAAGTATATTTTTTGTGTACAGACGTGGCCATATACATCTATCCTCCGTGCGTTACAAGTCGCGTTACACATAATGCATGAGCGCCGTGCGACTCTGTAGTGCTGAGCGTCTTTTTGTGCGACTTTTTCCATTGAAATGCAGCTTATTTGCAAAGCAATGCAAACAGGACGCACAAGTAGCTTCTGCTGATTAAAATTATATGTGGCATGCCTATATTCTGTGTGCGACTGTGGTTATATCTGCATGTGAAGCAGTGGCGTAAGTAGGGCAGGGAGGGCGGGGTGCATGCCGGCCACGGTACCAGCCGCCCTAGTTAGCCAGTGTAGCGCCGACCGCAATGAGTGCGGTCAGCGCTACACATTTACACAGGACCGGCGCTAGGCACACCTGAGCCCGTTCCCTCCCCCTGAGCGTTTGCCCAATAGCGCCAGGAGGCGGGCTCAGGCTGTGCATAACACACGCATCGCTGCCAGCGCTGGCGGCGATGCGTGTGTTAAACAGCAGCTAATGAGAGTCAGATAGACTCTCATTGACTGCTGCAGCACCCACTGCAAGAGCCGGACTTCTGTCCAGCTCCTGCAGTGGGTACTGGGACAGACGTCATGACATCATCACGTCTCTCCCATTATGCTGAGTGCGCCAGCCCGGGAGGACTGGCGGGCGGCGGCGGGAGCGGTGTCGCGGACCGGAGCAGCAGCGTGGATTCAGGTAAGTATGTTTTTATTTTTATTTTTTTTAAAAACCTGTCAGCACTACTGGGGGCACAACGGGGGAGGGGGGTGGCTACTACTGGGGGGACCTCTACTGGGGGTGGGGGCACAACAGGGGGGGTGGCTACTGGGGGCACTATTATTGGGGGGGGCTATTACTGGGGGCACCATTATTGGGAGGACCTCTACTGGGGGGGGCTATTACAGGGGGCACTTAATCGGGAGGGGGAACCTCAACTAGGGACCACCACTTGGGGGGGGGGGACTACTACTGGGGGCATTATAAAAGAGGCCTACTACTAGGGGCACTGCACTGGGGGAACCACAACTGGGGGCAATAACAGGAAGGACCACTACAGGGACCACTGGATAGGGGGGGGGGTCACTACTGGGGGCACTACATAAGGGGCTTACTGCTAGGGGCACTGCGGGGTCCACTACAGGGGGCACTAGATAGGGGGGGGATCACTACTGGGTGCCTGCATAAGGGGGACCACTACTGGGAAAACTGCATGGGGGGGGGACTACTGCTGCGGGCACTATATAAAGGGCACTGCATAGGGGGGGGGACTACTGACTGGGGGCACTATATAAAGGGCACTGCATAAGAGGATACCGCTACTGGGTGCACTGCATTGTGGGGACCGCTACTGGGGGCACTGCATAAGGGGGAACACTACATAGGGCACTGCATTTGGGGGGACCACTACTGGGGGCACTGAGTAAGGGGAACTAATTGGGGGCTGTATAAGGGGGACCACTACTGGGGATACTGTATAAGGGGCACTACTATGGGTCTGCATAAGAGGGACCACAACTGTATACTGGGGGTACTGTATAAGAGATACTACTGGGGTTAAGGGGCATATGGATAGGAATGTTCAGCGTGAAAATAAAGGGGTGTGTCATGTTGACAAGCCCCATTTGAAAGTGACCACGCCCATTTTTTTTCCCGCACGCGCCTTCGGTGCGCGCACATAATCAGGATGTTGGGTGGGGGGTTCCCTTTTCAAATTTGCCCTGGGCTCCAAATACCCTAGTTACGCCACTGATGTGAAATGCTATGTTACAGTGTCAGCGGCAAGGAGGCTAGATGTATGTAAACATATCTGTATGCAGCAAGTCAGCTCAAAATCAGCATGTCACCATGTGTCCAACAGCTCAAATTATGCATATATGCAATATATAACACACTTCTGTCTTAATGTTTAGCACAGTACTATACACACTGATTAATATGCAGCAAATGCAAAGTAATAGGCTATAATTCAAAGCCGCCCTAGGAGTCATATAAAGCTAGTAAAGATCTCATAGCACAATGTTGATCTTCGTCCACTAAAGCATATAGTAATCTGTGTGTTCACTTTCCCTTTCTGCGACCTCTACACAGCATTGGTGCCATTTTTTTATTAAATTACAGTGATTTGCCAATGACGGAACATCTTTCTGTTGTACATAGGACATCACTGGGAAAGACAATGCATGAATTTAGGGGTTTCTGGGCTTCTTTTTATTTAATCTGAGCAGAGATCCAGATGATTACAATAATATTCCTGCATACTTTTGGCCTGATTGAGCAGCCAATATTTACTTTGCACAGCACGATTTACGTTCTGCTCCCAGAACATCCTTAACGTTAAAGAAATATTGGCCTCTTGAATCAGATGCTCATTTGCTGCCATGTAACAACCTTTTGAGGGCCTCCGATTTTATTTGTGTATCAATTCACATTTAAAAGATTTAGTGGTCAAGGGAACACGGAGATTTTATGTGCAGGAAAGGATTCTTTATGTAAGCAGTCTCTGTCCACTCTTTCCATAATGCTGCAGGGAACAAGCCAGAGAGAATGTGAGCGATAGGGAGAGGAAGAGAGAGCCAGTTTGTGTGTTTTACTAAAATAAAATGGATAGCAGATGTTTACCATTTTACAGGTCACATTTGTGGCTACGTACACTATATACTGAGCGCACACTGCCATTACAAGAATTACATAAACATGTTTAACTCTGTCTATCAAAGCAAATTGTTCAATACAAAACAGACCAATCCCACATATGGCGAGATACAAACTAGCCAATCATAATAGTTAGGTCTCCCTGTCTCTCTGCATTGAAGGATATTTTTCAAAATTTCTTCTGATCTCATTTAATTGAATGCAATAAAATACATTTCAGAAGCATGTGTTTCTTATTCCGTACTTAAAAAGTAAAGATGGAAATTGTTCTCTATTGTTCCAGTAATGGAGCAGATTTCAACAGTGGTAACACCTTTTACAAACCATAGATTCCGGTTTGTGGGCCATATCCTGGCACTGTGAGTGTTGCCAAGAAGTTGTTCTAGTAATTGGGTATTTAAAAAATGTACATGTAACAGGGTCTTGTTGCTGTTAATAAATAGCAGAGTAAATAGAGCTGGATATGGATTATAAAGCTGTGTTTGTAGCCTCTCGAGAAAGGGTCCGTAACCTTGTGCACCACATTATGAGACTGTACTTGTTTGAAGGAGGCACAAATTAACATTCTTAAAATTGGTAACCTTGTAGATTACTATAGGAAATGGGGAAGACCTGCAGTTATACCATATATCCCAATATAGCAAAAGTTCTGTGCACATAAAAGATTTGCTCCAAGGAGCCAGACGAGGAAGTGTGGCCATGTCACGTAGGGCATATGGTCAGGTCATACATGGGGCATGTTATACGCGGAATGGGATTGAAATGCCGGCGGCGGTTGCCCGACAGGATCAAGATCCCGACAGGGGCAGGTAAGTTCCCTAACCTCCCCTGTCCTCCCCCCCCCCCCCCCCAACCATCCCTTAGTGGTGCCTAACCCTAAACTCCCCCCTAGTGCCTAACCCTAACCTACCCACGGGGATGCCTAACCCCCCCTGACCGCTCTCTAAACCTAACCCTCCTGGGATGGGTGCCTAACCCTCCCTCCTAGGGTGTCTAACCCTAATCTCCCACTCCAAACCTAGCCCCGCTAGACTCCCTAATACTAATCCTCCCTCCCAGCGGCTAATGTTAAGGGCGCCCCAAACTTACCTTCGTTCGGGATGGCGTCCTCGGCGTTGGGATTATGATAGGCGTCAGTATTTCGACGCCTATCATAGATCCCTAGCCGGCATTCCGATGTCAGGATTGTGACCGGCGTCACATGACTACATCCCATTATACGCATTAGGTCCTGTCATCGAGAACACTTCTTTTCACTTTCTCCCCTGTAACACAACTGCCCCCTTACTAAACTTTTCCCTCCTCTTAACCGTAGTAACACTCTTTCCACCCAAGCCCACTATCTGCATCATCCACTTACATGTCCTGTGGTGAGGACAAGGTGGGTCAGAGGCAGGATTATGAAGCATAGGCTAACGAGATGAGACTTTTATCATGTATGTCTGGTGAGACCTGCACGACAGTGACAGACTGGCACTGAACCGTAGTGCAGCTGTATCATTTGGAATCAGATTGTCTGACAACACTGTCACAGTCTGCACTCCTGCAACTGCAATAAGACCCAGTCCAAATATTGCTGCTGTAATTGTGTACTGTCATCCTAGGTACCCTTGTGCCTGTCTGGCTTTCCACATCCCCCAATACATTACCATGTGAGCTTCAAGAGGACTGCGGGTTGTGCATTGAAGCTGTGGTCCTACTAAAATATGGAAGAGGGTTTTATCAGAGTAGAAATCTAGCATTATTATCCATGTAGAAATAGAAGTATTAGTAGCAGAGACTCTGCAATATTGCATTGTTATGGATTTTGAATAAATACCTCTCGCTAAAAAAACAAAAACAGTTGCAGTTACACAAATATGTGACAACTATATCCTTTTGTGGAATACTTAGTCACACATGGGTTACTATCCACCAATTCTGTGTTTCTCTGTTCTGTGAGCACCAATAGTGATCTCCTGCCAGTAGAATGCTGGCTGGATCTAAACACGAGCAAGACGCGCATCCGTACAATGACTGCTGCCTACTCTAAGGTCACTTAAGTTACTATGTCCATCATCCAGTAAATATACCACAGGGAATTCAACACAGAACCAAAAATCACAGGAATATAGGAGTAAATAACGGTGAATAAGTCTAAAATGTATGAAACAACAAAACCATAAAGTATAGAGAGGACAGCTGAAATTAAAATGGTAAATATATATAGGTCGATTAGGTTTACCATAGAGATGAGCAGTTCGGATTCTGTGGAATCCGAACCGCTCCGAACACCGGGTATTCGAGTCCACCCAAGCCGTGCCTTGGGTGTTCCCGCCTGACTAGGATCCCACTTCGAGGCCGAACGTCATCGTCCAGACGTTGAATTCTCGAGAGACTTGGATGACATTCGGTCTCTATATAAGGCACCACGTGGCCGGTACTCGACACCATTTGTTAGTCGGAGTCACTCGGCACGCACACTGCGCAGAGCTCTGCTAGGAAGTTGGCTGTGTCCAGACTCTAGACTAGTGGCTACTGGCTGTGCTGTTAAGTGACTGTAGGGGGGGCACACTGCACGCTGATGCTGCGCTACTCTGCTAATTAAAGTGACTCCTTGGGCAGTGCAGTAGCCCTGTGTGTATACAAGCACTGTGACTCCTTGGGCAGTAGCCCTCTGTGTATACAAGCACCGTAACTCCTTGGGCCTTAGTCCTCAGTGTATACAAGCACTGTGACTCCTTGGGCCTTAGTCCTCTGTGTATACAAGCACTGTGACTCCTTGGGCAATAGCCCTCTGTGTATAAAAGCACCGTAACTCCTTGGGCGTTACACACCGTAACTCCTTGGGCAATAGCCCTCAGTGTATACAAGCACTGTGACTCCTTGGGCAGTAAGCCCTCTGTGTATACAAGCACTGTGACTCCTTGTGCAGTAGCCCTCTGTGTATACAAGCACTGTGACTCCTTGGGCAGTAAGCCCTCTGTCTATACAAGCACTGTGACTCCTTGGGCCTTAGCCCTCTGTGTATACAAGCACTGTGACTCCTTGGGCAGTAAGCCCTCTGTGTATACAAGCACTGTGACTCCTTGGGCAGTAGCCCTCTGTGTATACAAGCACCGTGACTCCTTGGGCAGTAGCCCTCTGTGAATAAATTAAAAGCACCGTAACTCCTTGGGCAGTAGCCCTCAGTGTATACAAGCACTGTGACTCCTTGGGCCTTAGCCCTCTGTGTAAACAAGCACCGTGGCTCTTTGGGCCTTAGCCCTCTGTGTATACTAGCACTGTGACTCCTTGGGCAGTAGCCCTCTGTGTATAAAAGCACTGCGACTCCTTGGGCCATAGCCCACTGTGTATACAAGTACTGTGTGTTTCATAAATGTGCTTTAAACTGTGTCTGTGCCTCTGCTCTGTCGCTTAGTAACCAGACAGCTCACTGCAGCCTTTGGCCAATAATGGTGAAAACAATATTGTGAGCTGTGAGGTTGTCTAACTTGACTGTAAATGACTGAAAATTAATGTTATTGAGGTTAATAATAGTCTAGAAGCAAAAAAAAGCCCAAATTATGTGATTTTAGCTTTTTTGGGGCACTTTTTGTAAAAAATCCAAATCCAAAACCAGTCACAGCAGGTTTGGCAAATCCAAATGACGAACCAGAGCAAAATCCAAATCCAGCAAAAATGGTCGGGCGCACATCCCTAGTTTACCATGGATTGTACACAATGTATAGATTCCCACATTAAGATGCAAATGATATAACTGGATATATTATGCTCTACCCACAGTAAATTATAGCAAGGAGAAGGTATTAAAATTAAGACAAATTTCTGTTACAATTCATGGCATTAAACAACTGGAAGGTACTTTAGGTAGACTATTAACTCCTGATTTACAATATCTGTGAGCATCTGAATAAGAACTGATGGGGACTGGTAGCAGACTAATGCCAGCACTTGTGATGGGGAGAGAGTTGGTTGCTGGTTGTAATCTAGGAAGTATGTAAAATAGCCATAACAGTATGTTTATCTATGAATGGCAATTTGTTGGCATGGTCATTAGAGCCTGAAAAAGCCCATGACATGTTTAGCTGTACAAGTCACCCAGTATAGAGTACTAAATTGCAATCACATATAGAAAGCAGCACAGTTCAGACTTAAGCAAACTACAGGTTCCAGCATACAAGGGACAGATTTCATCCACCTGCCAGGACAGCAGCGCTCGCTCAAAAAAAAAATGGGAAACATTCCCATTCTACATTTTTTCAGTCCCAATAGAAAGCACAAGTCCACTGTACGATACAGCTACCTCACGTGACATTAACACAAGACTAATTGTGCAGAATTTACCATATGCGTGAGACACTAAAATTTGGAAACACTACAGTAACAGCGCATTTGTTTCATAGGGAAGGCCAAGTAATGTTTAAAAATACATGTTCACGCTTTAATTTATATCCTCAGAGGCCAACTAAATTTTTGGTGATGACCACCAAGTGCCGGCATTATGAATGTTTCTCCGGCACCTTGCGCCCACCAAAATGAGATGCGCAGGAAAATCTGTGGTGCGTGTTGCTTTACTGTAGTAGAGTCTATGAAAGTACTGTGTGATATTCCTATTGCCTGCACTGCTTCTTGTGCAAGTTCACTATGTACTACGCAGTTTTATTATTTATTACCAGTTATTTATATAGCGCAAACATATTCCGCAGCGCATTACAGAGAATATATGACCATTCACATCAGTGCCTGCCCCAGTAGAGCTTACAATCTATTGGCCTGATTCAGAGCCGCTCGTAAGCGGCCACTCGTTCGCTCCGAGCAATGTTCGCACATCTGCGCATGCGTATGGGTGGTAATGCGCATGCGCCAACCAGTCAGTGTGGTCGGAAAATGTGTGTTCGCAAAATTGCGAGTGCCTGCTAATTTGAGTGACAGGATGAGGCGTTTGTGGGTGATAACAGGGGAAGGTGCTTGAAAACGGGGAGTGGAGATCCGAACGCAGGCGTGCCAAATGGTCAAAACGGGCGTTTTAAGGATGTGCATAATTAACAAAGCAGCGTCATCGACCACGTCACTTGGTTGTTTCTTAGCCTGAACTGTTCGCATGATTGCGGTAGGAAAATCCAACCACAAGCACTGCGAGCAGTTCAGACGCCTTTCGATGTACTCGATTAATCAAATAAATAGCGGAGATGACGTATGATGCGAGCGGCCAGGGGGCGTCTTTACAAAATAGCGAGCGCATGTTTCGTTCGCTCGCTCAGACATAGAGGCGTTAACAGACCGCAAAGACCGAGCGCTCAAATTAAATAGCCGGCCCCTTTTTCTGAACGAGCGAGCGCAAATAGCGTCTGGCTCTGAATCAGGCCCTATGTTTCCTACCACATGCTCACACACACATACGTACTAGGGTTCATTTGTGTTGGGAGCCAATTAACCTACCCGTATATTTAAAAGATCCCCATTACATTTGCAAAAATATGTGTCTGCGCAATTCTATTTCATTATTGGTATGTTGAGATACACACATCTTAAAAAAACATTGCACCTTAAATCTATAGATACGTCCAGAGCAATTCTACATTAATAAGCATCATCAACTTGAAAAGCACCCCAGTCTTGTGTTGATGTAGAATTTGCGTTTGGCATAAAATTGTATTCAAAACATATGCATAACACACTTCCAAGAAGCTGCCTTTACTTGCAATACAGTAATAGGGTGCAAGTGCATTTGCATGCAAACTGTCTTCACCTGCTCCTCCAAGTGCAAAGTTCACAAGTGTCAGATACATTCAGCTCAAATACACAGTGTGACTATGTTACATAAAACGCAAAGTGATGCACTGTAACACACAGGTATACCCCTATATGTGTTCTTTAAATTAGATATATGACCCTTGTTTCATATAGAGGTGCATCGCATAGCACTATTTTCCCACATCAGTAAGGCTGGGTACACACGTAAAGATTTTCTGTCCAACCATCCAACTAGTTGATTGGTTGGAATGAAAATCTGGTAACGTATGGGAGTAAGTGATGATCAGCAATTTGCTCCTAAATTCCAGAAAACAGATGAAAATGGTCGGTCTGACAAGTTTGTTAAATGTTTGATCTAAACAATTTGTTGAAACAACAGTTTTTGACCATTTTTCGGCGTTTGGGAGCAAATTGCTGATTGTCATTTGCTTTCATACGTTACCAGATTATCATTCCAACCAATAAACTAGTTGGATGGTTGGACAGAAACTCTTTAGATGTGTACCCAGCCTAAGAAAGGAGCCTCACATCACTAATCACTTATCAATGTTAAAATTGCTTAGAATAAACATCATTAAACTCTCTTTTCAAAGAGTAAAAACAAAAAAACACCAGTACCATAATGTGCACACGTTTCACATAAACTGCTCTTCTATTACAGACAAAAGGTGACATGTTCGCAGTTGACTAGGGAAGTTTCATTGTTAAAGTGAAACATAAGCCAGACACAGGTCCCCGAGCAATAACAAAAGGCTATTTTCTGCCCATACAACTTATTCACTAGAAGAAACCAAGTGTGCACATTATTATATTTAGGTGCTTGGCAGAAAGAAAAAAAAAAAAGAGAACCGTGAAACATCTGTGCTCACTGCCAAGAACAGGAAAAGCAAATATGCACATAAAACCCTTGGTGTGTCTAGCTCCATTTCACTATAATATTTATATATTGAGCTGTCTAGCCAGCAAGATACATGGCATCCAGGCAGATACCACAGCTGGCAATATGGCCAAAAGATGTACAAATATAGACAGCTTATCCTTCATTGGATTTTACTTTTACAATAAATTTGTACCACGAGTGCAGAGCCCAGAAATGGTAGTTTATGGATACTTGGCATCTATACAGATGCAAATATAGAGTTAGTATGGGCCCTTATGTGTGGTCTATACACACAGTAATACTGCTTTTACATCAAAGACCCAGATCTGCCCCGGGATTTGGAACACGTTCCCAACCCGGGACAGACTCCCTTTTACATCACGGCGCCGACCCAGGCACCGCTCACACCGGAGCCGGGTAAGCACTGACCCGGTTCTCCAGCACAGGTGAGCAGTGCTTCTTCCTCTCACTCCCCTTCCGCGACCCTCTTACCTCATTCCGCAGTGATCCGAAGGAAGGCCGGGCGGGTGGGGTTCACTGCTCCGTTCTGGTCGGCCCGGCAGTGGTCGCTTGGAGATTATGTCATCTCCAAGCTCCACTGAAACCGGCCAATCAAGCAGCATTAGTCACGACCCGGGTCACGCCGTATACACTGGAGGGTGACACGGGAACGACTCGTGCTCAGCCCTGCAAGCTAGCAGGGTTGGAGCCCCGGGTCACTGAACCCGGGCTGATCTATTTACACCAACAAAAATCCCGGGTTGATGCACGTTCACATCAACCTGAGATTTTTAAGTCAGACCCCTTTCACACTGCCATCAAATAACCCAGGTTACTGCACATGAATGCGCTGCAACCCGGGTTACTATGCGGTGTGAAAGGGCCAGGTTGAAATATTCCAGGTCGAGCGACCCGGCATTTCAACCTGGGTAACTTGCAGTGTTGAACACGAGTTCAACCTGGCTCGTGGTGCGGTGTGAACGGGTAACTCGGGTTGAGGCGACCCGGGTCCCGTTCACTACATAGGGAGAGCCGCCGCCCAAGCGCCTCTACAGGTATTCATAATGGAAACTGTGATTAAGCCCAAGCGCCGGGCTCATCACGATTGCCGGGTCGATCCACCAGTCTGAAATGGGTCTGAGGTGGGTCGCACCCGGGATGGACTCGTGCACAAATCCCGAGTGCGACCTGCAATTTGCGATCTGAAAGGGTTGTAAAAGTGGTATAAATAAGCTGGCATTGTGCTATGCCCTCTACACCTCCCACACATGCTTCCCCCTACAGCAGCTCTCGGGAGGCCCAGGTAAGACTTCAGCAAGTATGCCCATGGTAGATATCTCACCAAAGCAGGGGCCACACAAAGGCGTTTCCATCTACAACTCTTACAATGGCCAGACCTAAAATAGTAGGCATAAATCTCATCACAATACCGGTCTAAATCAACACCTTCAGATTTCTACGACACCAGTTCACATTGTTTAAATGAGACTTAAATCACAGTTTCCATTATGAATACCTGTAGAGGTGACATTACATTTCTGGCTGCAGGCCCAGGACTAAAACATTCTTGTATAACCACAGTAAGCATGTCACCCGCTTTTAACAAGTTAATTTCAACATTTCCACTTATGGATCCTTCCCACACACTATTCTCTAAATTTGGGACAATGCTTAGGCATCTGTTCCTGAAATACACAATAAAAATGTGAACCTGGGTCAAAGTTAAATGCCCTCTTCACTGTATTTATTCTAAGTTCTTTATTTGTGTCTGATCGCAGATAGATGAGAAATGTCCTCCTATAGGTGCGTACACACGGTACGATATCTATGAACGATATAGTTCATTTTTATGCAGCGAACGACCAACAATGCGCGTTCCCGTATGGACGATAACGATATCTATGGTCGTCCGTACATGCAGGCCAACTTGGATGATTTCATCAAGATTTGCAGAGATGTGGCAGGATGACTTCACTGAAAGATATCCATCATAGATATCTATCACTGTGTACACCCAATATCGTTTGTCCTGCACTACAGAAAGTTCAAGGGAAGTCGTTCAGCGAAATCGTGTGCTTTGCAGATTGTGCCATGTGTGTGCCGCTTAACAGAAGTGTAATGAATCACTTTTATTCACCTTTTCTCACCATATCTCATGAGTGCTGGTAAATGATTAGAAAGTACTCATAAAGTGTGTTTATTTTAATAAGTACGACATAAAGGGCCTCATTTACAGTTGGTAGCAAATGCTCAAGGGTGCAAATTTGCATCTGAACAAATCAAAATCTTTGCATACAGCAGTGGTTCCCAAACTGAGTGCCATGCACCCTGGGGTATCCCAAGGCACTTGCAGAGCTGCCTCAGGTTGAGAGAAAATGCTATATTTATACTACTAAGTTGCGATGGTATGGAGGGGTTGGATACGCGATCCTGGCACACACAATAACAGCGGTCATAATCCAGACGGTGGAAATCCCGACGCAAGCAGGTAAGTATCCTAACCATATCCCAACTTTCCTGCAGCCTAACCCTAATCCTCCCCGCAGCCTAACCATAACTGCCCCACCCTACCCCTGTAGCCTCTCTCTAAAGCTGGGTACACACTGGAGCGACTGGCAATCAGTCCAATGTTCAAGGAGATTTGCCTTCACCCTGGATATTGCATGATTGCCAGTACACATTAACCGATTGAATGATCGTTCCGACTTCATTAATATGTATGGCCCCACATGCGATATTGTGTAATTGGCCGAGCAGCATGGCCAATCACACAATATCGCATGCGCCTGCGGGAGCGTACAAATTGGGTATACACACTGCACGATATGCCCGATTTGTCATTCCGATTTAGCCAAATCAGGCCAATAACGCTCCAGTGTGTACCCGGCTCAACCCTCCCCTCCCGCAGCCTAACCCCAACTCTCCCACTAGTGCCTGCCCCTAATACCTAATTCTAATACTTAGCGTCGGGATCGCAGCTGGAGATGGGATTCTGACCACTGGGATGCCGACTACATCCCAGTATGGGGCATTGTGTGCGCCAGAATGCCGAGTACATCCCGATATGGAGATAGTCCTCCTTTCTAGATGACCTGGGTTCCCAGGCTGTAGCCCCACATGCTGCTATACAGTACACTACTGCGTGATCTACTGTAGTACCATCATCTCCATAATTAGGGGCAATATATTCTATTTAGCAATGTGCGTATCATGGACAGGGATATGAAAAGGAGCAGTCTCATTTAATATGCACACATTCCTACCAAGTGGTGCTAAGAATAAACTGTCTTGCCCCTAGAGCGTGTCGTTGCTTAGGTTCCATCAAAGCGAATGGTAATTAGATGAAATAAGAGGTCTACACAATTTGGGACGAGGACGTGAAAAATGTAAAATGTTAAAACACTCCAAGTCAAAATGATGTTATATATCTTTATGTGCGATATTTACATTATTTGAATGAGCTAATTACTATGGTAAATCCATAGAATCAGAATGGCAATACACTTTCATCAAAACATAGCCTGCAGCAGAGAAAGAGAAGCAGGCCCCCATCACCATCAGCCAGCTCACCTCTCTGTAATAAACACACCACCAGCAGTCAAATAACATGTAGTAAAACCAGACGGCCGCGAGGGCAGCTTGCCTTCTGAGAACCACTGGCGCAGCTCATGTTTTATGTTAATGGCACTGATAACACATTCACAATTAAATGGTATATGTACTGATTTCCATAGCTATAGAGATATATTTATCCATCTATAGAAAACAATGTACAATAGGATAGATTAAATTAACAGATACTCAATGTCGTAAAAGAACCAGTAAATTGTCAAAATAAAATCTGATGTAATTCAAGACTACCTTCCAAATTATGCAATTTATTTAAAAGTCCATGGGGAAAGAAGGGGTTAAGTAAAACCATGACCCTATGACCTCTACAATCATGACTTCCACCAATGGAAAAGCTGGACCTTTACAAAGCCCTATCAATCTGGCTTTTACCATTGCAGGCTGCAGCTTAGCCCTGTACAGATTCTCATTTTTGTGAGCACCAGAGCAGGCACAGGCACAAGCACAAGCTGTCTCTGTCTCTTGACTATTTCCTTCCGTTTTTCGACAGCTATATCAGGCAAAAAAAAAAAAAAGAAGCAGGAATGGCTTCATGCTGCCAGCAGAGGATCATTACAACTGCTGCTAATTCCCTTTCACTCCATTCCAGAAATTAAATAAAATGTGAACGCCAATAGGTTTAATTAAATCAATGATCCACACCATGGCGGGTCACTTTACTTTCAGTCGTCAGCTATAACAGCAAAAAAAAAGGAGAAAAAAAAAACACAATAATGACAAAATGTTGATTACATTGTAAAGCAGTGGAATATACAGACTTTAAAAATGGCTTCTCTGCAATGTTATATAATAGCCAATGCCCCCTTAATGCTGCCTGTAAAGGTGGTAGTGGTGGATGCTAGCACCTTTCTTGTTACAGTAACCAGGCATCTACTGCTTTTCAATTACATAACCTTCCAGCAACACAAACGCAGTGCCAAATCCAGCACACGCCTGATGAGATTTAAAACCCTGCTTAGCTGGAGAGGACTCCCTCCACATTCCCCAGCATGAGAAGGGTTAAATCTGTTGTTTCTGCAAACACGGGATCACTGACCAGACCCCCCCCCAAAAAAAAAAAAAAAAATGTAAAAGAAATATAAATAAAATAAATAAATGTTACAATTGATAATAAGCCCCAGCTTTGCCCTGAGAACATGCACTATGGTGACCGTTACCTGTAGGAGCGTTCTCCTCGTACTGTGTGCTTCCTAAAAGGGATGATGCTCCCGTTATCATGAATGATGTCGTTGTTGTTTTCTCCATTTGGGGACAGCGTTTGGGTAGGACCCGGCATTGGTGCTGTCCCAGCAATGGGGTGGGAATGATAGAACAGAAAGGATTGCACTGGCCTCCTGTGTGTGTGACCTGCAGCGTGTGTTTGGCTATTAGGGCTGTACGGTGCGGGCAGGCGGCTGCTGCTGCTGTTGCTGGGACCCTGCTGCTGCCACGGATCTCTCTCTCTCTCTTCCTCCTCTCTCGCTCTCCAGCTCTGGCTACAGCTTGACGTCAAAACAGCCTGGAGCAGCATCCCGGTCACATGACTAGGTCCCTCGCCATGGCAACCGGCTAACTCATCAGATCCTTTCACTCCAGTCCACACACTCAGAATGCACACTACTATCCTGTAATAACAAAACACACACACGCACACTACTATCCTGTAATAACAAAACACACACACACAGAATGCACACTACTATCACACACACACACAGAATGCACACTACTATCCTGTAATAACAAAACACTCACACACACTACTATCCTGTAATAACAAAACACACACACAGAATGCACACTACTATCCTGTAATAACAAAACACACACACACTACTAACCTGTAATAACAAAACACACACACAGAATGCACACTACTATACTGTAATAACAAAACACACACACACACACACAACTATCCTGTAATAACAAAACACACACACACAGAATGCACACTACTATACTGTAATAACAAAACAAACACACACAGAATGCACACTACTATCCTGTAATAAAACACACACACACAGAATGCACACTGCTATCCTGTAATAACAAAACACACACACAGAATGCACACTACTATCCTGTAATAACAAAACAAACACACACACTACTATCCTGTAATAACAAAACACACACACACAGAATGCACACTACTATCCTGTAATAAAACACACACACAGAATGCACACTGCTATCCTGTAATAACAAAACACACACACACAGAATGCACACTACTATCCTGTAATAACAAAACACACAGAATGTACACTACTATCCTGTAATAACAAAACACACACACAGAATGCACACTACTATCCTGTAATAAAACACACACACACAGAATGCACACTGCTATCCTGTAATAACAAAACACACACACACAGAATGCACACTACTATCCTGTAATAACAAAACACACACAGAATGTACACTACTATCCTGTAATAACAAAACACACACACAGAATGCACACTACTATCCTGTAATAACAAAACAAACACACACACTACTATCCTGTAATAACAAAACACACACACACACAGAATGCACACTACTATCCTGTAATAACAAAACACACACAACTATCCTGTAATAACAAAACAAACACACACACTACTATCCTGTAATAACAAAACACACACACACAGAATGCACACTACTATCCTGTAATAAAACACACACACAGAATGCACACTGCTATCCTGTAATAACAAAACACACACACACAGAATGCACACTACTATCCTGTAATAACAAAACACACAGAATGTACACTACTATCCTGTAATAACAAAACACACACACAGAATGTACACTACTATCCTGTAATAACAAAACACACACACACAGAATGCACACTACTATCCTGTAATAACAAAACAAACACACACACTACTATCCTGTAATAACAAAACACACACACACACTACTATCCTGTAATAACAAAACACACACACAGAATGCACACTACTATCCTGTAATAACAAAACACACACACACTACTAACCTGTAATAACAAAACACACACACAGAATGCACACTACTATACTGTAATAACAAAACACACACACACACACACAACTATCCTGTAATAACAAAACACACACACACAGAATGCACACTACTATACTGTAATAACAAAACAAACACACACAGAATGCACACTACTATCCTGTAATAAAACACACACACACAGAATGCACACTGCTATCCTGTAATAACAAAACACACACACAGAATGCACACTACTATCCTGTAATAACAAAACAAACACACACACTACTATCCTGTAATAACAAAACACACACACACAGAATGCACACTACTATCCTGTAATAAAACACACACACAGAATGCACACTGCTATCCTGTAATAACAAAACACACACACACAGAATGCACACTACTATCCTGTAATAACAAAACACACAGAATGTACACTACTATCCTGTAATAACAAAACACACACACAGAATGCACACTACTATCCTGTAATAAAACACACACACACAGAATGCACACTGCTATCCTGTAATAACAAAACACACACAGAATGTACACTACTATCCTGTAATAACAAAACACACACACAGAATGCACACTACTATCCTGTAATAACAAAACAAACACACACACTACTATCCTGTAATAACAAAACACACACACACACAGAATGCACACTACTATCCTGTAATAACAAAACACACACAACTATCCTGTAATAACAAAACAAACACACACACTACTATCCTGTAATAACAAAACACACACACACAGAATGCACACTACTATCCTGTAATAAAACACACACACAGAATGCACACTGCTATCCTGTAATAACAAAACACACACACACAGAATGCACACTACTATCCTGTAATAACAAAACACACAGAATGTACACTACTATCCTGTAATAACAAAACACACACACAGAATGTACACTACTATCCTGTAATAACAAAACACACACACACAGAATGCACACTACTATCCTGTAATAACAAAACAAACACACACACTACTATCCTGTAATAACAAAACACACACACACAGAATGCACACTACTATCCTGTAATAACAAAACACACACACACTACTATCCTGTAATAACAAAATACACACACACAGAATGCACACTACTATACTGTAATAACAAAACACACACAACTATCCTGTAATAACAAAACACACACACACAGAATGCACACTACTATCCTGTAATAAAACACACACACAGAATGCACACTGCTATCCTGTAATAACAAAACACACACACACAGAATACACACTACTATCCTGTAATAACAAAACACACAGAATGTACACTACTATCCTATAATAACAAAACACACACACACAGAATGCACACTGCTATCCTGTAATAACAAAACACACACACACAGAATGCACACTACTATCCTGTAATAACAAAACACACACAGAATGTACACTACTATCCTGTAATAACAAAACACACACACACAGAATGCACACAACTATCCTGTGATAACAAAACACACTCACAGAATGCACACTACTATCCTGTGATAACAAAACACACACACAATGCACACTACTATCCTGTAATAACAAAACACACACACACAGAATGCACACTACTATCCTGTAATAACAAAACACACACACACAATGCACACTACTATCCTGTAATAACAAAACGCACACACTCAGAATGCACACTACTATCCTGTAATAACAAAACACACACACAGAATGCACACTACTATCCTGTAATAACAAAACACGCACACACACACAGAATGCACACTACTATCCTGTAATAACAAAACACTCACACACTACTATCCTGTAATAACAAAACACACACACAGAATGCACACTACTATACTGTAATAACAAAACACACACACACAACTATAATGTAATAACAAAACACACACACACAGAATGCACACTACTATCCTGTAATAAAACACACACACAGAATGCACACTGCTATCCTGTAATAACAAAACACACACACACACATACAGAATGCACACTACTATCCTGTGATAACAAAACACACACACAGAATGCACACTACTATCCTGTGATAACAAAACACACACAGAATGTACACTACTATCCTGTAATAACAAAACACACACACACACAGAATGCACACTGCTATCCTGTAATAACAAAACACACACACACAGAATGCACACTACTATCCTGTAATAACAAAACACACACAGAATGCACACTACTATCCTGTAATAACAAAACACACACAGAATGTACACTACTATCCTGTAATAACAAAACACACACACACAGAATGCACACTACTATCCTGTAATAACAAAACACACACAGAATGTACACTACTATCCTGTAATAACAAAACACACACACACAGAATGCACACTACTATCCTGTAATAACAAAACACACACAGAATGTACACTACTATCCTGTAATAACAAAACACACACACACAGAATGCACACTACTATCCTGTAATAACAAAACACACAGAATGCACACTACTATCCTGTAATAACAAAACACACACACAGAATGCACACTACTATACTGTAATAACAAAACACACACACACAACTATAATGTAATAACAAAACACACACACACAGAATGCACACTACTATCCTGTAATAAAACACACTCACAGAATACACACTACTTTCCTGTAATAACAATACACACACACAGAATGTACACTACTATCCTGTAATAACAATACACACACAGAATGCACACTACTATCCTGTAATAACAATACACTCACACAGAATGCACACTACTATCCTGTAATAACAATACTCACACACACACTACTATCCTGCAATAACAATACACTCACACAAACACAGAATACACACTACTTTCCTGTAATAACAATACACACAGACACACAGAATGCACACTACTATCCTGTAATAACAAAACACACACATAATACACACTACTATCCTGTAATAACAATACACACTACTATCTTGTAATAACAATACACACACAGAATGTACACTACTATCCTGTAATAACAATACACTCACACAGAGAATACACATGACTATCCTGTAATAACAATACACACTACTATCCTGTAATAACAATACACACACAGAATGCACACTACTATCCTGTAATAACAATACACACACAGAATGCACACTACTATCCTGTAATAACAAAACACACACATAATATACACTATTGTTATTACAGGATAGTAGTGTGCATTCTGTATATGTGTGTATTGTTATTACAGGATAGTACACACACACAATGCACACTATTATCCTGTAATAACAATACACTCACACAATACTATCCTGTAATAACAAAACACACACAGAATGCACACTATCCTGTAACAACAAAACAGACACAGAACACACATTACTATCCTGTAACAACAACACAAGCACATACACAGAATGTACACTATAAGCAGTCTTATCATGCAATAGTAACAAAGCACATGCTAACTCCACACACACAATGCACACTGGCAGTGTTAAATTCTGTAGTAACACCACACAGAATGTACACAGTGTTATCATGTAATAACAACAAAACACATACATACACGCAATGCACACTGGCAGTGTTGTCATGTAATAATGTAACAACACAAGCACACTCACTACACACACACTGTGCAAAGGGAAAGCCTAGATCTGGCATGCAAAGCACCAACTCTCTGATTACCCCCTCCTCTTCTCCCATCCAACTCTTCCTCCTCCCTTTCTCTATTGCACCACTGACACAAGACAGCTCAGCCTACAGAGCAGCTTTTCCTTTAGCCATTTCCTTTCAGCTCTTTGATATGCAGCTGTGCACACAAAGATCTATTCACTGCAAGACACTTCCCAGGCACTATGCAGTTAGCAGGCCTAGGGCTGGTCTACATGCAGGAGAAAACCAGTTTCTAGCAGCATCATGCACTAAGATGCATCCTCTCCCCCATTCCTCTGACCAGCATCCACTGCACATTGCACATCCACACAGCACCACACTGCAATCTCCATTAGCCCAATGTACTGCACACAGAGTACACTTAAATCATTGAGACAAGTTGGAAAAAAATAACCACATCCGCCTTTGAGAGGCAGGTGGTCTCTATTACAGTCACACCATATGAACATTTTCAATGTCTAATGATGGAGAAAAATATACTGTAAATACACTACAGCAATTAGGAATAGTGTTATCACTAAAGGTTAATTGTGTGAGCACAGTAAAAATAGATAAAATCAATTAATTAGGTTAACATTTAATTAGAATTAATTGTGTTGTTTGACAAAGAATTCTATAAATATGTATAAACAGGGAGAGAAAAAATGAAAAGTGCAAGTATGACATTTCCTCTAATAGGACTAATTACAACATCATCTCTCCTACTGCCATTCTTGTGGTACTACGGTTTTGAGTAAAGATGGCATATGCCGTGTAAAGACATTTTGGGGCTGATGCCTACATAAATTTGCATTGGGCATGCTCAGAAAAGGAGTGCTCACAAGTACGGGCAGTGCGGAGTCGTATACATTATAATCGCAGCTGCACTGAAGAGGCGGAATGGGACGGGGCGTTCTTTACGTAATGTAAAGCTCAGTGTAGGCTAAGTGAACTTGTGTGCAAGCAGAAACACGTCACTTTGGAGTCATATGTTTTGCACCTAGTACAAGGTATACAATAAATAAGGTAAGCGCACAAACAAGGCGTACACGCAAATGCGGTGACAGCTCGTGAGACGTACAACTCTGCTTAAAAGCAGCGTGTAATGATAGAATGCTGTAAGCAATGTATACCCGATTTACTTCCAGCTCTGCATCAGGTCCTGTGGGTCTACTGTAGGCATAAAGGCCCTACTAAAAATACTTTTTCAAAAGTGGCCTTTACGTACTTAAGTGAGTAGCTGCACAGTATTTTGGGTATTCAGTGGCCGATTCAGACCCCTTCGCTAAGCTAAGGACGCACGTTACGGGCGATTATCACACGTTTGCGCATGCGTCAAAGTATGCATGCGCGAACCAGTCACTGCGTCCGGAAATCGTGTGCTCATAGTACACAGGCTGGACACTACTTTGAGTGACAGCGTCGTTTGTGGGTGGTAACGGGAAGGTGCTTGTGAATGGGGGAGTGGTGCTGCGAACGCAGGCGTGTCTGGCCGTCAAAACGGAGTTTTATGGGTGTGCATAATTAGCATGGAGGAGTCATTGTACACGTCACTTGGTTGTATTTCAGCCTACAGTGATCGCGGCGGGTAAGGTCTACCTCAAGCGATGTGTGCAGCTTCGATGGTTCCAATTGTTTATAACTTCCTGGAGATGACGTGTGTTAAGAGAGAAAAGTGGGCGTCTTTATACCGGCGTGCGTTCGCTCTGCCGTCGCTCTCTAAGACATAGAGGGCGTCCTTACATCAGACACTGCGATCGCGGAATTTGCATACCCAGCCCCTTTTAGCTGCGAGAGAGCGCAGCTTAGCGTCCTGGTCTGAATGAGCTCCAGAGTTTCTTAAGGTAAAATAATGATATTTCCGTTCCCTTCTCTTACTTTGCCTCACATCACAGTTCCATGGCCTGTGTAAAGAGGCTTGTTGCACCTTTTTCCCCCCCATTTAAACATGTGACGATCTGGAGTTAATCACCGACCACATTGATAAGGTCACCGTTGCCCTCTGCAACCACAGTAGGACCACGGTGAAATTTGCGTCCAACGTCTTTAACTCACTTCTGAAGGGTGAGTGTACATCCAATTCTTATGAGAAATAAGATATATACGTTTTTACACTATATTATTGTTTCTTTCACATATCTTTGAGAATAATATCGGAAAGTTTTGATCTTTGTTTTCAGGTACCTTACTAGCCAATATGACTAATGCTTTTAAGTGTAGACACCATGAGGAAGACCTCCGATATAGTCACTCCTCAACTTTGCTCATCAAAACGTCAGACCTTGCTAAGACCAGAGGTTCCCAAACACGGTCTCAAGGCACCCCAACAGTTCAAGTTTTAAGCTGGGTACACAATAGACGATATGTCGTTCGATCCCGTGGACGATTGCAACAATTCCTTAGATGACTTGTTAATGAAGGAAAACTCCTCCTATAAAGCCATCTAGATCCATTATTATTTCTTTCATATTCCTATACAGTACAACACACAGAAATCTGGATTGACACAATGGACAGACTAAGGGCCTGATTTAGAGCTGGACACTCTGACAGAGCGCTCGCTCTGAATCAGGGCTGTCCCTCTGTTTTTTTAGAGCGGCCTCCTGGCCGCTCGCATAGCTGTGGGTGCCCACCCACAGCTATAGCGAGCGGCCAGGAAGATGGTCGCGATGGTCAAGACCATCGCTACCATCGGGCTTGCGATGAGACCCTTGTGGTAGGGTCTCGTTGCAGCAAGCCCTAGAGTGCTTTCGGCTCTACCAGAGCCGAAAGCACTCCCACAGACATCACTTGTGATGTCTGTGGGGCCGGACCCAGACTGTAGGCATTCCCATGGGAAGGCCTCCGTCTGGCCAGCCACGCCCCCGGCCCGCGCACCAAAGGGGGCGTGCTATCACTCAACATCGACAGCACTCCCCCTTTGGTACGAGACCCGGAGCGACGGCTTGCCCGTCGCTGTCTGGGTCTCGCGCATGCGCACGACGGAGCCGGCTCCGTCATGCGCATGCGCAATGGGCCAACATCGACCCGCTTCCGAGCGGGTCTGAATCAGGCCCTAATTCCCATCTCTAACTACAGACAAATTGTTAAACTAATCCCTGCAACATCCTATGTAGAGCTATTCTTAAACATATTCCATAGCCCTAGATGCGGTTCTCAAAGGGCTGACTTACTGCACAGTCTATGTTATGTCAATCGACATTTAGGTCATTGCCTACCATTACCTGCTGAATGGCCAGTTTTTGGCATCTTACCAGACGGCACTAGAGTAGCACTAAGGTTATGGAAATTATTGACAGCCATATCAGCTATAGCTAAAAAGTGTATTTTCCAAGTGTGGATACAACAGTCTCCCCCTAATTTTTTCCTCTTTTAGGAAAACTTTTTCATGTATTTAGAATTAAATTAATGGAGGCCTAATTACAAATGGAGAGGTTTCCTGAAAGATTTTTTTAAATCATGGGAGAGTTATCAAGATACCCTCTCCCATTCATTTAAGGAGCAGATTTGGAAGTGTTTTAGGAATACACTATGGTATGAGATATGTGTATATTCTCAAGAGCTCCCAATTTCTTTCACTAATGACCAGATCATGGCTGATCTATGCGTTGGCGAACTTTTCCTTTTCGCTCTTATGTTTTTCCCTACACATAGATGAATGGAGAGAAGGTGACATGGATCCGGGTTTACACCATATTAGTTTTATTTCTGTATTCAACACCATTTGGGGACATATTGTTTATTCAATTTTGCTACATATTGGATACTGGTTCCTGAAGTGTGTACCATTGTTCTTACACTGTTTCTTTCTTGTGTATTTATTATTGTCATGCTTCAATAAAGATTAAAAAAAAAGTAAAAAAAAAAAAAAGATTTCCAGTGTGGCATGTCTTACAATTTCCACAATCAGCCCACTAGAGAGTGAGAGGCTGACATGACCAATATGATTTTAAGTCTGGCCAGAGAGATCATACTCAATGGAGAAAAAATTAATAGTCCAGCTTGGGGCACACAGAGATGAAACAATTGCCTTAAGGTGCGTACACACACATATCGGATGATATATTGTTCCGATCCTCGTTTGAACGATAGATCGGCCACATCGCTCAGTGATTCAGACCCGCCCGCGAGCGCTGAGCGCTCGCAAGCGGGTCGATGTTGCCCAAGTGCGCATGCGCGAGACCCGAATAACGATGGCCAAGCCGTCGTTATGGGTCTCGCACCAAAGGGGGCGTGCTGTCGATGGTGATTGACATCCTTCGTGCGCATGCGCGAGACCCGAATAACGATGGCCAAGCCGTCGTTATGGGTCTCGCACCAAAGGGGGCGTGCTGTCGATGGTGATTGACAGCACGCCCCCTTTGGTGTGTACAGACCACCCGATATATCGTGCCGTTGCATCTGCTGTCGCTGGGTACACACATAGTCTAGTTCCCAAACTGTGCGACGCGGCACCTCAGAGCCGTGGCCAGAGGGAAGCTGCTGTCATCTCAGCAGGCCTGGCCAAAATGTCGATCATGATTTACCAGTAGCTCGTGGAGCTCCCGCCGGTAGATCGCGATCCACTTTCCTACAGAAACTGGATCGCTGGCCTCTGAAGCTATCAGAGGCCAAGGAAGCCTCTGGTCGTTTTACCGTTCCCAGTGATGCAGTGCGTGGGGGCGCGGGTGACATCATAACGTCAGCCGTGCACCCATGGCCCAGCGCAATGCATAACTGGGAACTTGTGAGAATCCTGCGCGCCTGCTGGATCCAGTCAGCGCAGCGGCAGCGACAGCAGGAGGAGCGGTCCCCAGCATGAACTTCAGTCAGGTAAGTTCTGCACAGGGCTGTGGGGGCACTAAGAGGCACTACTACAAGGGGTACTGCATAATGGGCACAACTACAGGGGGCATTGCATAATTGGCAGCACTACAGGGGGGCACTACATAAAGGGCAGTACTACAGGGGACTTTACATAAGGAACACTACTATAGGAGGCATTGTATAAGGGGCACTACTACTGGGGACATTGCATAAGGGGCACTACTACTGGGGGCATTGAATAAGGGACACTACTATAGTGGGCATTGCAGAATGGGCAGTACTACAGGGGGCACAACATAAAGGGCAGTACTACAGGTAATTTGGCTTAGGGGTGCCTTGAAAAAAATGAAGGAAACCCTAAGGGTGCCTTGAACTGATAAAGTTTGGGAACCACTGGTTTAGTGTGTACCCAGCATTAGGCCTCAATGTGATAAAGGTCAATTTGCATATCAATTAGTGAAGATTGCTTCCCTATATATTGCACATGATGCATGTTCTGTGAGATTTAAAAGTTGATAACATTTTCCATAAAACATGTAAAGCGGTAATATGGCAGTACCCGACCAGTACCTTTATGTACCATGAATTGTCAAATTAAAATTATAACAATACATTCACCTTCTTGCGGGGGAAAATATGCTTTGTAAATGCCATAGCCACAGCCACCTCTTCCATGGGTCTTTAAGACCTTTATGACAGAGTGTTCTTTGTGCATCATCAGAACATTTGTAACATTTCTAAAACTGGGTACACACTTAGTGATGTCGTGCATGGCGAGTCCCGGCATCGGCAAGTGCATACACACTTGCCAATGCCAGCAGCAACAGAGCAACAGCGGGGGCCATGCTGCATCGGGCAGCATGGCCCCCGCTGATGATATTGCCAGTCATACCTGTATGAAGGTCCGACCGGCGATGTTGCTGACGATGGGTGGAAGCGAGCATAGTCAGCGACATAGCGGGTACACACTGGCTGATGTGGACGATATGTCGCCCAATCCGCCGGATCAGATGACACATCGTCCACTGTGTTCCCGGCTTAAAACTAACATTTGAAGTGGTTAACCACCTAAAAGAATTTTAAAAAATATATGTCAATGTGCTGGTAGTGGGCATTAAATATTAAAACGCTAGTACTCAGACGCAAGGGCGTAGCTGCAGTAAGTGCAACCGCCCGGCCCTCCCCCGCACCCAGTTACGGCTTTTCCTATTCTTACCGGAGTGCTGCTGTAACGTGCCTGGTCAGTTCCGTATCTCCCTACTGGGAGGAGACGTCGTGGCTGTGTGTGGTTACGAGTTTACCTACTCCCCCATGTCTCCTGCAAGGAGGATAACTACCTGACTGATTTTTTTGTTAGTGAATCATAGTCTTCTTATATACCACGTTATTACATACACAATTAGGAATAGGAAGACCATATAATTTTTGTTTTAAATATATATTTTTTTATTTATACTTCCTATATGCTAATTACCATTCATTTAAATCTTGTATGTCAACTAAGCTGGGATATATGCAAATTTTTCCAGTTTACCCATTATGATTCTAAATAATCTGCCATTTTAGTTGACAAATTCAAAGAAAGAGCAAAAAGTACATTCCTATGGGGCACACTAAATTCAAAAGTTTAAAGAGGTATTTACCAAGTATTATACTATTTATAGCTGGACTCACACAATGCACACAAAAAAAAAACACATGAACCATAATTGGTTGTGTATAATGGGATGAAATCTGCTATCAATTAATTGATGTCTGTTATCCCATATACAAATTTAATAAACAAACACTAGACTTGTTGAGAAAAGGCGAAAATATGTGATGTACATGAAAGGTATGAAAAAAAGACAACATATAGAGACAATATAAATAATGCCAAATCTCCTGAGTAATTGTGCATTAATTAAATTACATCACATTTCTTAATTGGTTGTGTTAGGTAGGTTGGCATGAGGATCAGGTCCTGAGATATAGATATATATATATATATATATATATACACACACACACACACACACACACACACACACACACACACACACACACATATATATGCTGTGGGACAGGGCTGAAACTAGGGTTTTTGTCACCCAGGTCAAGCCCATAATTTGGCGCCCCCCCCCCCCAGAAAAAATACAACAGAGGACGAAAAGGGTGTGTGGTTTTGTGACGCAGTAATGCCCCTTACAACACATTATGCCACAGTAATGCCTACATATAATGTAATGTTACAGTAATGTTAATGCCTACATATAATGTAATGTACAGTAATGTTAAACATATATAGAAATACATGCAGATATCAACAATGTAAATCATGAGGAAATGTAAAGAGACACAGTAATGCCCCTTACAACACATTATGCCACAGTAATGCCCCATATACATTATGCCACAGTAAGGCCCCTTACACATTATGCCACAGTAAGGCCTCTTTTACATTAAGCCACAGTAAGGCCCCATCTCCCTTCTCTTACCTGCCAGGGCCATGCGGTAGGTGAGCTCGGGGTGGCTGCCACATGCTGGGGAACGGTCAGTACTGCCGTCATTGTAATGTGGCGCCACTCGCGAACCAATTGGAGCTCATGGACCGGCAGCCTCTGCTGATTGGCTTGCGACTGGCACCACATTAGACCGACGTCGTCTCTGTGCCTCTCAAGGTTGGAATGCGGCTCCAAACCCACAAGAGCAGCAACCTAGCCTACCGGCAGCCTCTCCCCGGCACCCCCTCAAGTCCGGCACCCGGGTCACGTGCCCCCTTAGCCCCCCTAGTTGTGGCCTTGTGTGGGAAGTTTGATCACAAGTTAAACATATATAGAAATACATGCAAATGTCAACAATGTAAATCATGAGGAAATGTAAAGAGTCATCAATATTCATCAGCTGATTGTAAGAAAACCTCACAGTAGACTACTAGTCAGAGCCGTCACCTAAAAAAAAAGGGCATGCTTTAACACAAGGTATATATTGCAATAAACGGCACAGTGATAGATGCAGCATAAATCAGGCATATGTAAGCTGAAGTTCCTCATTTACAGGGGAGCAAAAATTACCTCTTTAAACTTTTGAAATTTTGCTCTTTTTCTTTGAATCAATGTTTTACTTCTGGGAGCACCTTTCTGCTAATATCCAAACCTAATAGCATCTGGAATGGAGATTCATACTGTATATAATATCGGTGATCTAGTGCTGCGCCCATTTTTCCTTTTAGTTGACATACAAGGTTTAAATGAATGGCAATTAGCATATAGTAAATATTATAAACAAAAAAAATAATAAATCTAAAAATATATATATATATATATATATATATATACATACATATATATATATATATATATATATATATATATATATACACACACACACACACACATACATACATACACATACACACATACATAACAGCGGCACTCACGGGTCTTGCACTGAAGAATGAGACAACAGCTTAGTTGTCAACGTTTCAGTCACCCAAGACTTTTATCAAGAACCGGTGTAGGTTCTTGAACAAACAACTAAGCTGTTGTCTCATTCTTTAGTGCAAGACCCGTGAGTGCCGCTGTTATGTACTTTGTTGATTAGGTATTCCTATACCTCTGAGGGCACCAGGGCAAGTTATTATCTTAATTAAAAAAATTATATATAAAAAATGGGAACTCTTGTACACACCTGCTGGTTTGAGAAATATTACAATTTAATTTTTCATTTATTTAATTTGTTTTTATGAATAGGCACCTAATAGTAAGATCATAACAGTATGCTATTATTTATAAGAATGTATTTTAAATGTTCCATTGAAGTGTTTGAGTTGTGAGCATTTATCCTGCAAAACAGCACCAGTATGGCATGTAGACAGTTAACTTGATTAAGATTGAAAGATAACCAATCCGTGCCTACTAGGAGGGATATAACAAGGTACCAATGAGTACACAAGCATCCTCTGATGAAACCGCAGTGTCATAGGGCAGAGAAATGCGTCGGATGACCTTTGGAACGCAGGTGGAAACGCAAGCCGGAAGCAACACAACTCGAGGTAACCAGCGTACCCTAGCTCTACACAGCATCGTGAGCGGCAAGGAGTGCCGTGGATCAGCAGTAGAGGTCCCTCTGCCTGAAGACCTAAGCATCCCTGGATCGCTTGGTGCACACAGTGGATACGTTATTTATTACTGCACAGAAATTGCTCAGTTTGCCCAGCCTGGAGTTCCGAATATCCTCCCCATTTTTGGGGTAGAGGTCAGGACCATCTAACAAAAGTCTTATTGGACTCTTAAAGGAAGTGGCTGGGTGGTAATGTACTATACATTTGAACCTACTACTAATCCCTCCATCTACATCTGGGGTGTCCAACCTTTCACCTTCCCTGGGCCACATTAGAAGATGAAAACTTGGTTTGGGCCGCACATAAAATAAAATAACAGTAACGTAGTAGTCCCCCCCCTTGTAGTGCCCCCAGTAGTAGTAGCCCCCCCCCTTGTAGTGCCTCCATAGTAATCCACCCCCCTGGTAGTGCCCCCAGTAGTAATCCCCCCCTGGTAGTGCCACCATAAAAATCCCCCCCTTGGTAGTGCCCCCATAGTAATCCCCCCCTGGTAGTGCCCCCATAGTAATCCCCCCCCCTTGGTAGTGCCCCCATAGTAATCCCCCCCCCTTGGTAGTGTATATATATATATTATACACATATATATTATATACATATATATATATATATATATATATATATATACACACACACACACACACACATATATATATATATATATATTTATATATATATATAAAAACTAAGATATAGTCTCCCTAATGGTAATGATATAAAGTGCCCATAATCCAATTCTACCCTCAATGTTAATTGGTATTATGGCTACACTTTTGGATGTTCTTCCTCCCATCATTAGTGAGCAGAGATGGAGCTGGCTGTCCATATGACAGCAGATATGCTACCCTGCAGCAGCACACCCCACTCTGAATAGTGGTATGGCTTTGGGGGCCTGTGAACATTTTTTGCTATGCAATAGGTCTTGCTATGCTCATATGCCCACATTTCTCAGCCCCAACGGAATCCTGTGATAATCCAACACAATTTACTGCTGGTTAAACTATAATTTAGTGTACTGGCTTGGATTGCATTACAATGCACATTCAGGAAGGTGGGAAGGTGTGTGTCAGCAGCAAATTAATTATATTATTTCACAATATATTTCACGTGCGCCTTTTTTACATTTCAAGTCCCAGCATTTGTTTCCTCATCTCTCATCTACATGTAATATGCGCAGTTATGCCACCAATTATTAATGAGCAGATTCTAATTGAGGGGGGGGGGATTCACAGGAACAGCAGAATTAATCTATTTATAGTATGTATTACCAGATTAAGCATTTACAACAAAGATTATTAATTATTAAATATTTGACACAAAACATTGTAACAATGGCCTATGAGCTACCATAGATCACAACTGGTTTTACCACAATGACATTCTATTGACCATATATGAGAGGATCTTAAATTCTCAGCAGCTAACAGACATGGACACAAAAATCATTAGCAGTTGTGGCCATTCTGTGCTTAGCAGATACTAAAAAACAAAACCAGCCAACATGTTCACAGTTCTTTCCACGCTGGATCAGGCTAAGTGCCAGGCACATAACAGCTTCCAGCGAATCTTCCCATTTATCAGGTCTATAGCTGGCTATGGTGTGCGGTCTAGATTTATATGCTCGCCATAAAATAAAGCTATCAGAGATAGGGAATGGTTTATGGCAAATCTGGAAAATGTGCAAATGTTTATTCCTCCCCCCAATGCATCCCCCTACAGACCCATTCTGTATGGTTTCATATATACTAATGAATTATATAACGTAGGACTGGGAATGTGTGACTAAAACAATACTAATGTTTCAGTACTCCAACACATCCCAAAAACTGGTAATGCTTATGGGGCTAAAATATACCCTATACATTATACAGATCCACATGTTAGCACAGTTTACCAGATTGCAGTTATGTACTGTATGTAATTATAGTAATTAACAGCTTCTACATAAAGACAACAACAACAACAAATAAAACATATAATCTTAATTATATAAATATAATGAACTTCAATCTGGGCTATCCTTTATGTCAGACGGGACACCAGGAAAAATAAGAATCACTCATTAAATATGCGAATAATGGTCGCACATGTAACAAGAGGGCGTGGCCTACTGTTTAATAATTTTTTTGCAATTTAATACAGTACATGGAAAGGAAATTAGTGAAGCAGGAACCATATTACTAGGTATATCCAATTTAATGAAAGATGCAGTGGTTAACATTGCTGCTTTCCAGTCCTGGATTTGAGAGTTTCTATGGAACCCAGTGGCCTAACTAAGGGGGGGTCGAGAGGGGTGTGTGCCATGGGTGCCGTCGGACCGGCAGCATGGGGTGGTCGCCGCCGGCCAGCCTCCTGGTCGGTGTGCAGTGCGGACCTCAGTCAGTGCGGTCCACACTATACAGTAACAAACACACCGGCTGTGTGTTTGTTTTAGCAGCCAATGAGATTCAGACAGAGGGCAGAATTTACAATGCAGCGGCTCCTGGAAAACGGCACCCGGAGCCCGGCGGGCTTTACACTGACTCAGAGTGCCGTTTAAAATATTCACCTGCAACCCGCCGGGAAGCAATTCTGCCCAAACTCTCATTGGTTGCTGCACCCGGGGCCGGAGCTCGCTCATGAGCTCCACCTTTCCGGCTCCCGCAGTGGGTGAAGGGAGAGACATCATGACGTCTCTCCCATAGTGCCGAGCGGGAGGACGGAGAAGCGGACAGCGGCAGGTGCAGGGATTCAGGTAAGTGTAATTTTGTCTGTCTGAGTGTCTCTGTGTGTTTTAGGTGTAAACGGCACTACTACTGGGGGCACTGCATATGGGGCACTATATATTGGGTACTACTATTGGCACTGTATACTGGGGACTGCATAATGGGCACTACTAGGGGCATTGTATAAGGGGCACTGTGTATTGGGCACTGCATACGGCACACTACTGGGGGCACTATATATGGGGCATTGCATAAAGTGCACTATTGGGGGCACTACTGGAGGCACTATATATTGAGCACTGCATAACAGGCACTGTATAAGGAGCACTACTGGGGTACTATATAGGGGGCACTATATATTGTGCCTATATATATATATATATATATATATATGATCTGAGTGACGGGGGAGTGCTGTGTGTGTGAGGAGAGGCTGAGTGAGGGGGGAGAGTTGTGTAAGGGGGAGAGCTGTGGCAGAGTCTGTATGAGGGGGGATCGTTGTGTGTGTGTCTGACGGGAGGAGATATGTGTGAGAAATGTATACACTGTATGTATTTATACTGTGTATACATTAATATGTAGCTCTGAGGTGGTTCTTTGCATAGGACCCTGTGGGATCTTAGACCCTGATTCAGAGCCGGACGCTCTGACAGAGTGCTCGCTCTGAATCAGGGTGTCTTTTTTTTTTTTTAATGGAGTGGCCTCATGGCCGCTCGCATTGCTGTGGGTTGCCACCCACAGCTAATGCGAGCGGCCAGGATGATGTCAAGACCATTGCGACCATCGGGCTTGCGACGAGACCCTTGTGGTAGGGTCTCGTGGCCGCAAGCCCCAGAGAGCTTTCGGCTCAAACAGAGCCGAAAGCTCTCCCACTGACATCACTTCTCATGGGAACGCCTCCGTCTGGACAGCCACCCCCCCCCCGGCCCGCCCACCAAAGGGGGTGTGCTGTCACTCAACATCGACAGCACGCCCCCTTTGGTGCGAGACCCAGAGCGACGGATTGCTCGTCGCTATCCGGGTCTCGCGCATGCGCATGACGGAGCCGGCTCCGTTGTGTGCATGCACTTTGGGCCACCCTCGACCCAGTTGCGAGCGCTCAGCGCTTGCGACCGGGTCTGAATCAGGCCCTCAATCCAGCTCTAGGACTGAGTGGAAGGGAGGAAGGGTGGATCCACAAGTAATAACAAAGAGGGAGGAGGAGGCGGTCCCCTCCCATCATCACCCCCAGCTTCTCCTCTTTTCCACCTCTGTAGTGGGTCCCATCTACAACCCTGGCCCAGACGTCACCTGGGACATCAGAACAGGTCATGTTGATTACCTGCTACAATTAATTGATACTAATCGATGTTTGAATACCAAATGTCAACCTTAAAACATCATATAAATACGCCTTGAGGTGTGTGTTCACAAGCCGCAGTACCATCAGTGATTTAATTCCATTATTTACCCGGATGACAGAGACTATATTGTGAAACCCAATAATTGATGGCATATATCATGCCAGCGGCATATCTATAATGGGTGCAGTGTGTGCGGGGCACACGGGCCCCCGGGTCCAGGGGGACCCCGCACCGCACACACTGCACCCATATTTTTTTTTAAACGTACCTGTCCAAGGTCCCGTGTCACTGCTGCTCAGGACTCTAGTGCCCAGAGTCTACTAATGCTCCAGTGGCTGGCCAGCCGCGTCAGTCATCTGCCAGCCACCAGGGAGAGAGGAGGGGGCCCCGCACGAGGAGTGCACACGGGTCCCCTCCTCTCTTAAAACGCCCCTGTATCATGCATTGAAATAGACACCTTCTGCAGAGGTGTATCTCCTATGGTCATATAAGCGATATCTATACTATTTAGAACCAGCCTGTATGGTATTATACATGTGTGTCATTTTTTTCTATATTTTTTTATATTGATATTAACCTTTTAGTATTTTTTATTTTATACATTATTGTGTAATAAATTGTTATTTTTAATGCTAAGCGCTCCTTGTCTGTTTAAGTCAGTGTTACAAATAACATGTCGGTCAATTGGGACATATTTATTAAATATATTGACTACAGATCCAGGCTTTTTTTTCATTTAGAGAGATCAAGGTGTATATTACAGATTTATTACGTTTAGGAGCAGCTCTTTTTTAAGACATCGTTGCATTTTAATTATTATTAACATTTGTTGTGCGCCTGAATTTTATATGTGAACATATATTTCTGTGTATTGGTTAGTAATATACTTACCTGCAGTCGTCAGGATAATGACTGTCGGGATGCCACGGTCAGTATTCTGTCCGCCAGCATCCCTACCGCCGGGATCCCAAACCCCATTATTGTATAGGTCTGGTGCTATAGATTCCAAGGTTTAAACAAATCTAATAGTTTTATACATATTTTCACCAACGTGAATTCATAGACATAAGGCATGACTTTTTCTTCACCCAGCTTGATGGTACACTCCCTTCACTACCACACACACACACGGGTAAGTGTAAAGCTAACTACTTCACCATTATTACTACGGCAGCTGTTATAGTCAACCACTGCTGGACCCAGAACTGCCAACAGGTAAGCAGGGCCTGTAACAACGTTTATGGTCCTGGTCTTGTAATCTGAAACTATAGTACAAGATTATGGAGATACAGTCAGGTGCATAAATATTGGGACATTGACAGAATTTTCATATTTTGGCCTCTATTCACCACCACAATGGCTTTGAAATGAAACAAACAAGATGTGCTTTAACTGCAGACTTTCAGATTAAATTTGAGGGTAATTACATCCAAATCAGGTGAACGGTGTAGGAATTACAACGGTTTCTATATGTGCCTCCCACTTTTTTAAGGGGCCAAAAGTAATGGGACTATCAACTCAAAAGCTATTTCATGGACAGGTGTGGGCTATTCCCTCGTTATTTCATTATCAATTAAGCAGGTAAAAGGTCTGGAGTTGATTCTAGGTGTGACATTTGCATTTGGAATCAGTTGCTGTCGACTCTCAATATGAGATCCAAAGAGCTGTCACTATCAGTGAAGCAAGCCATCATTAGGCTGAAAAATCAAAACAAACCCATCAGAGAGATAGCAAAAACATTAGGTGTGGCCAAATCAACTGTTTGGAACATTCTTAAAAAGAAAGAACGCACCGGAGAGCTCAGCAACACCAAAAGACCCGGAAGCCCACGGAAAACAACTGTGGTGGATGACAGAAGAATTATTTCACTGGTGAAGAAAAACCCCTTCACAACAGTTGGCCAAATCAAGAACACTCTCCAGGAGGTAGGTAGGTGTATATGTGTCAAAGTTAACAATCAAGAGAAGACTTCACAAGAGTGAATATAGAGGGATCACCACAAGATGTAAACCATTGGTGAGCCACAAAAACAGGAAGACCAGATTAGAGTGTGCCAAACAACATCTAAAAAATCCATTACAGTTCTGGAACAACATCCTACTATGGACAGATGAGACAAAGATCAACTTGTACCAGAGTGATGGGAAGAGAAGAGTATGGAGAAGTAAAGGAACTGCTCATGATCCAAAACATACCACCTCATCAGTGAAGCATGGTGGTAGTAGTGTCATGGCGTTGGCATGTATGGCTGCCAATGGAACTGGTTCCCTTGTATTTATTGATGATGTGACTGCTGACAAAAGCAGAATGAATTCTGAAGTGTTTCGGGCAATATTATATGCTCATATTCAGTCAAATGCTTCACAACTCATTGGACGGCGCTTCACAGTGCAGATGGACAATGACCTGAAGCATACTGCAAAAGCAACCAAAGAGTTTAAGGTTAAAAAGTGGAATGTTATGCAATGGCCAAGTCAATCCCCTGACCTGAATCTGATTGAGCATGCATTTCACTTGATGAAGACAAAACTGAAGGGAAAATGCCCCAAGAACAAGCAGGAACTGAAGACATTTGCAATAGAGGCCTGGCAGAGCATCACCAGGGATGAAACCCAGCGTCTGGTGATGTCTATGCATTCCAGACTTCAGGCTGTAATTGCCTGCAAAGGATTTGCAACAAAGTATTAAAAAGTGAAAGTTAGATTTAGGATTGTTTAGTTTGTCCCATTACTTTTGGCCCCTTAAAAAGTGGGAGGCACATATAGAAACCGTTGTAATTCCTACACCGTTCACCTGATTTGGATTTAATTACCCTCAAATTAAATCTGAAAGTCTGCAGTTAAAGCACATATTGTTTGTTTCATTTCAAAGCCATTGTGGTGGTGACTAGAGGCCAAAATATGAAAATTCTGTCAATGTCCCAATATTTATGCACCTGACTGTATATATATATATAGGGCTGCTAGCTGCTATTAGATTGTATTGGATCTAATAGTAGGATAAAATCATCAGAGAAATTTTTAATTCGGACCCTCTCATGGCAACCCCCTCTCCCCCAAACACTAAAGCAGTGGTAGGCAACCTGTGGCACTCAAGCAGTGATGCAACTACAAATTCCAGCATATCCATGGTTGAGCACAAGTGACGTAATCAGTACCTCAGTCAAATTTGATTTAACCACCTGTGTTCAACCATGGATATCTCTAAAACCTGAACTGATGGGGATCCTTGAGGACCGCGTTTGGGAACCTCTGCCCTAACAGCAAAATTGTGGCAGGGCTTGCTGGGATGTGTTGTTCCACAGCAGCTGGAATGACACAGGTTGTCTACCCCTGCACTAAAGTATTACAAATGAAAACACTTAAAAATGTCACTTCTTTATAGTTGATACCACAAGTAATAAGGGGAACAATCAGGAGCTAATTTGAATACAAAAATCACTTCAAAAATAAAGAAATAATAGCAATTAATTCACAGCTGCAGTAGCCACCAAGTCTGTGTAAACCAATATATAATCAACAGCTTAAAAAACAACAATAAAGGCACTGCTCTAGTAATCTGTAGTTAATGCATGGTATAGCAGGAATAAGAACACCCAAGACCCAACAAAAATACATACAGTGAATTTATTTCATCTTAAAAAAAAAAACAACCCGATATATTAATGTATACGGTCCAAAACTTAGATGTTTAATACTTAGTCTATATACACGATTATTGTATTTCATGCCATAAAAGCATCTGTTTTAAAAAGAATTGTATCCTAATAAAAAAATATATATATTAGACATAAATAAAGTGCAGGTAATGTAAGTCCAGAGTTAAGCACAACAAGCCTTTATATTTCAAAAGAACAGCTGTGTCCTCATACATCTAGCCTCCTTGCGCGTTTAACAGCCCTTCTAATCACGCCATGTCGTGGAGTGACTCTGTAGCGCCGAGCGTCTTTTTGTGCAACTTTTTACCTTCAAATGCATCTTATTCATACAGTGATGTGAATAGCTAGCACACGCAGCTTCTGCTGATTAAAATGATTTGCAGCATGCCTATGTTCTCTTTGCGTCTGCAGGTGTATCTGCATACATCGCGGCGATCCGTCGCTGATGTATGGAGGCCTTTACGCAGAATTCAAAACTGTGACTAAGGGGCCTATGTATCAAAGTTTTATGGGAGATAAAATTGTGAGATATATATCACCAAGCATTCAGCTTCTAACTTACATTTTGCAGGGTGTGTTTAAGAAATGATAGTTTGGAGCTGATTGGTTGGTAATATATATTTCACAATTTGATCTCACATCAAGCTTTGATACATATGCAGCTAAGAACACTGATGGCCACTATTGCACTTTAATGACCTTTTATAGAACGGCTAATTATTTAGCCTGAAGAAAGTATGTTTTCCTGAACAATGCCATAGCAGAACTATAATCCATCCTGTGCCGACCTCACCCCCCCCCCCCCCCCCCCCCCCACATGCTCCTGGCAGCTCTGCTGCAGCTGTACAGGCTGCTGTCCAAGGTCCCTACAAGCAGATGCAGGTGCCCCCTAGGCCCTGGTTGACAGAAGCACACGCACACCCCTAGTTGCGGCCCTTTTTCTGTAAGTCTGTTTAGCACTGCAACCATAATAATTGTATGGAGTGCCTACACTGTTCTGCCAGAAGGAGAGCCTCTGGAGACTATTTATGCACTACTTTGTACAAAATACAGGTCAAAACTGATAGAGCGTAATAGATCTACAGAACTCCAAATTATTCCAGAGCCAGAAAGGGGGAGAGATTAGCAATTTGGGGGGTGACTTCTGCAAATCTGGACATGGCTTTGGCCCTGGACCGTTGGGAGAGTGAGATATGTCACCTCTAGAGAAATCACAACATTCGATAGTCAGCAACATCAGTTGCATAGCATCACTTAAGCTAGGTACAGACTGGAGCGACTGGCAATCGGTCTGTTGTTCAGGGTGATTTGCCTTTAACCTGGACATCACATGATTGCTGGTACACATTATCCGATTTAATGAATGACAGAACGATCACTCGTTTCATCCTTCATTAATATGTAAGGTGTGGCATGTGATATCGTGTGATTGGCCGTGCTGCATGGTCAATCACACAATATCGCATGCGACTGTGCAAATTGGACATACACACTGCACGATATCCCGATCTGTCGTTCCGATTTGGCCAAATTGGGTTGATATCGCTCCAGTGTGTACCTAGCTTTAGTCCACTTAAACTTACACGATGCAATCATGTTATGTAAGACATTGAGTCTCATTCAGACCCGGTCGCAAAAGCTGAGCACTCGCAACCGCGTCGATGGTTAGGCCCTGCGCACGCTCAGCGGCCGCACTGCGTGTGCACAAGCCCCGGAATGAGAGAGAAACTCTCTCGCTCAGGAGCTCACTACAAAAGGGTCAGCTGTCGATGTTGATCGACAGCTCGGCTCGTTTTGTAGGCGGGGTGGGGGGTGGTTTCACAAACGGAGGCATTCCTTAAGGAACGCCTACTGTTTTGTGGGCGGCCGCACTGACATCAGCAGTGATGTCAGTGGGGAGCTTCCTGCTCGATTAGAGCAGGAAGCTCCCTGGGGCTTGCGGCTGCCGAGACCCAACCTTAGGGTCTCGTCGAAAGCCCCGATGGTCGGTCGCTAAGCTGTGGGTGGTAACCCACAGCTTAGCTAGTGACTAGGAGGCGCACTTAAAAATAGAAGCTGCCGCCCTCATTCAGAACGAGCGCTCGCTTCTTGCGAGCACCTCTGAATGAGGACCATTGTTTCTTCTCTCGCCCCTGTTACACAATTGTTTCAGGGCAACTTTGCTTAAGTTGGATAGCCGCGATCGGCGAAAAATGGGGATTAATATTGTGCGAGTTAAAAACTTGCACTCTGCAACATTGGCCTGAGTTGTATCTTCACAATGGCAAAACATCTGGATGAGAGTTTTGCCATTGCGAGTTGTGGGGGTGTAAGAAACATACGTATTTGCATAGTCTGGCACCCTATTACATAGGGTGAGTTCTAAAAATGTGAGAGTATAGCTCTATAATCGCACATTTTCAAAACTTGGCCCCTATTACATTTTAGCCAAGGTCTCAAGACCTTCCTGAAGGCAAGGCTTTAACCCAGTGGGCCAGATTAATAATGGGGTGGATGGAGTGAAGACTCAAGGTCTCCACATAAAAATAGGTCCATCATCAGAATGATGATGAATAGCTGTCTAGCTGGTCACACAGTCAGTCATAAATTAGAAGTATTGAAATAGTTTTTCTAGTTTTTCTCACATAATTATGCATGTTCTTCTATTTTTTTATGGAGACAGTGGGGCTGAATGTATCGGGCATGCATACATGAGCACTTGGCTCTGATCACACCTACACAGAACTGGCTACAGCTCTTCCCCTTCTCAGTATAGGCCCTTGAACATTTTCATCTTCAGGCCAATGTGGCCCTTAATCCGGCCCTGAAAATGGTGACCTTTCTACCAAAGCTGAGTGACATCACAAAGGCTAGTATACGGAGGTGAAAAATAACCTCATGTATGCATTTTGCTATTCCTATATTTATAATCGATAATTTAGGTTAAACTAAGCTTACATTAAAAGGTCAGTAGACATATTAACAGATACAGTTGATAATTGACAGTCTAAGGCAATTCACATAATAAGCCTATTAAGGTTATAATTCACATCTAACCGGCTCATCACCATTGCTATTTATCTTTCTATCTTTTCAACTAGAACATTTAAGGTGCCCATCCACCAGACGATTAAATTGAGTGATTGAACGATAACGATATCGTTCGTTAATCATTTGCAAATCATTTAGAAAAATGTCTAAAACGACCAGCGATGCGCGCTCCCGCTGGTAGTTTTAGGCATCTATCATCGTGCAAACATGCTGGACAACCTGATGATAACGTCAGGTTCAGCATGTTTGCAGATGATTGAAGTGCCTACACTGAACAACTGCTTGTTCATTGTAGGCACATTACAGATTTTGAAACGACTGCACGATTACAATGTCGTAATCGTGCAGTCGTTTTGAGGTCTGCTAGTGGATGGGCAGCTTTATACTAAAATAAGCATACCTTAGATCTATATCAGTAGATACAGTTGATAACTGACAGTTCTCTACAATATGGTAACCTTTCTACCAAAGCTGAGTGACATCACAATGGATGTTTATGATGTAACAAGTCACATAGTCAATATATTGTTGATAACTGACAGTTCTTAACAAAACAGTGATCTTTCTAACAAAGCTAAGTGACATCGCAAAGGCGGATTATGATGGAACAAGGCACATGGCCAGCATACTGAGGTGAAAAATCACCTCCTGCATCTATCTATTATTATTATATGATTAAAATAAGTATGTATATTAACAAACAGGCTGAAGTTAGTGTCAGAGCTGAAGATATTAGTGGTTAAACACCCTCTTACCCAAACCAGAAATATAATAAATCAAATTACTTATTAATTAGATTAATGGCATCATAACATACAACTTACTATTGTCATGGATAAACGATATTTAACACTAACAAATTGTTTTCACTATTGTAGACAACAATGGTTAGAGCAGTTTTTCCCAACCTCGGACCCCAAGTCACACAAACAGTCCATGTTTTAAGGATAGCCATACTTGAGCACAGGTGACTTAATTAGTACCTCAGTTATTTTAATTGAACAATTTGTTTTCAAGCATGTATATCCTTAAAACCTGGACTGTTTGTGTACCTTGAGGACCGAGATGGGTTAAAGGAACAATGTGTGTACCCAGTGATGTGACGGCCGTCCGCAGAATATATCGGGTGGTTGGTACACACTGCATGATGTGGTACGATATATGTCGGGCACTGGCACTTTCCACTTTACCGGCGTTCGCATCTGGGTAGTTCCATCGGCCCTACATGCAGGCCAATGGAATGACCCCGATGGCGCATGTCACACCTAGTGGGTACACACTGGGCGATATGTTGGGTCAATCCACGGGATCGGGCAACATATCTTCTAGTGTGTACCCTACTTAGCTGCTTCCTCAGGCAGTGTTGAATGAATTCATTCAACACTACCTGGAGGCACTGTGCGTGCCAGGACTCAAATAAATGTAGCACTAGCAGGAGCTGGCAAAGGAAGCAGATGGGTAACTTTCTTATCACTTTGGAATTGGATAGGGTGTATTCTAATTTACTGTTATGCCAGCAATGAGGGGATAGGCAACTTCTGTGCAATATACAGTATAGCAATTGGCAGGGATCTATGAATCTCCATGCAATATGTGGTTAAGTTATATAGCTGGTAATGGGGTTTTATCTCTGTGTAATATGAAAATGGCAATGAGGTTTGACTCTGGACACTATTATTGGCACTCTGGGTACCACAATGTAATGCCCGGCCAGCATATGACTGGGCAATGCACATCTGGCACTATTTCTGTGCAATGCACGTCTCAGACTATTTGTGATGGAGCACAAGTAACCCCCCACCCCAAATCATTAAAACGTTCTCTCTTATGGTACAGTACAGTATGAAGCTTTATTACACAATAAAAACACGCTAATGATTTTTTATTATGGAGGCAACTTCAATGGCAAATAAAAACACACACACAGAAGTAGTTACATTAGGTGGCTAGAGGAAATAAATGGGTAGTGTTCTAAATGTTTTGAAAAATTAAAAGGTGTAACAAATGTGTGTCTAAAAATTGTATTTAACCTAGTTCCACACCCAATCGTAAAAAAATAAAATAAAATGGTACAGACAATGCACCACCCAGTGACCTCATCAATGGTGCATTTCAAAGGGATGTATTTTATGAGCCACTAATTGTGCTGAATTGCCCAACAATTATGTTATGTTTGGATGGTGTTGCCAATTTACACAGAATTAAAAAAAAAAAAAAAAGGATGCAGTGCTTTTCTCAATCAGAGCACAACAAGGTGCATGCAAGGAAGTGAGACGTTGGAAATGAGAACCAATTTACACGCTACTATAATAAATGATAAAACATTATGGGCCAAAATGTAATAGGGTGTCAGTTTTAGTAACAGTACAAACTCGCACTTTCTCGCACTTTTAAAAAGTGCGAGTTTGTACTGAAACTTGCAAATTCAATAGCTTGCGAACTTTTCAGCTCGAGGCTACTGCATTTACGAGTTTAGGACTATGTAAACTGACACCTTTTAATGCGAGTAGCATTAAAAGGTGCGAGTTTTAGAGAAGCCATCACAGATCAGTGAGATCCGTGATGACTTCTGTGTGTGTGTGTGTGTGTGCAAAAAAAAAAAACGTGCACCCCCTCCCCAAAAGCATAACCAGCCCCGGGCTTTATAAAGCCTGTTCTGGTTCTAAAAATACAGGGGCCAAAATGCGTAGGGGGCCCCTGTATATTAAGAACCAACACAGGACTTTGTTGAGCTGGTCCTGGTTCTGGAAAATCAGGGGACAAAACGAGTAGGGGTCCCCTGAATATTCAGAACCAGCACCGAACTCTTTCTAGCGGGGGAATAATGCCACAGCCAGAGAAAACCTTTCACCGGTTTCCCCGGCCAAAGCATTATCCCTGACCGCTAGTCAGTCCAGGCCGGGGATCCCTGGGGAGTTGGGTACCCCCCCCAATAAAGGGGTACCCCTCTCCAGGGCACCCCAGGCCTAGACTGATAGCCCGGGGCTATCCCCGGCACCCTAGGGTGGTGGGTGCCGGGTTAATAGTGTAAAGTGTAAAAATAAAGTTTCAATATTGTCTTTAGTTGTAGAACCACAAGTACCAGCAAGCTTTCCCTGCATGCTGGTATTTGGAGAACCACAAATACCAGCATGCGGGGCATTATGGGCCCGCTGGCACTTGTAGTTCCACAACTAAAGAAATACGTAAATAAACAAACATACACCGTGAATGTAAAATTTTATTAAAACATACATGCACACTCACACATACTCACCTAGTATCCTGAAAAAAAAAATCCATACTCACCTCTCCTATGCGTCGATCGCGCGTTCACTTGTCCAAGTAGGCAATCCAGGGGTTAAAATAAAAAAACGCAAAAAAACGATCCATGCGGACTGAGCAAAGGTATGTGTGTACACATACTTTTGCTCCGCGTAAATGACCGGGGCACACGTGTGCCCCGTCAGTGAAGGGGCCGCCAGCCAATCAGGTTAATCTTGTGGTTACATCAATGATACAATGTCGCGATATTGTATCATTGATGTAACCACAAGATTAACCTCAATTAATCTTGCGGCTACGATGTAGCGGTTCCCACCATAGACTTCTATGGGGATTTCTCACCATAGAAGTCTATGGGAGTCACAGGCTGGCCGCATTCAGCTAATCAGGGAGCTGCTCCGACGGAGATGCTCCCTGATTGGCTGGCGGCCCTTTCACTGACGGGGCACACGTGTGCCCCGGTCATTTACGCGGAGCAAAGGTATGTGTACACACATACCTTTGCTCAGTCCGGCATGGATCGTTTTTTTGCTTTTTTATTTTAACCCCTGGATTGCCAGTGGACGTGATCAACGCATAGGAGAGGTGAGTATGGATTTTTTTTCAGGTACACCCCTATGGATTACTTAATATACTAGGTGAGTATGTGTGAGTGTGCATGTACAGTATGTTTTAATAAAATGTTACATTCACAGTGTATGTTTGTTTATTTACGTATTTCTTTAGTTGTGCAACTACCAGTGCCAGCGGGCCCGTAATGCCCCGCATGCTGGTATATGTGGTTCTCCAAATACCAGCATGCAGGGAAGGCTTGCTGGTACTTGTGGTTCTACAGCTAAAGACAATATGCAAACTTTATTTTTACACTATCAACCCGGCACCCACCACCCTAGGGTGCCGGGGATAGCCCCGGGCTATCAGTCTAGGCCTGGGGTGCCCTGGAGTGGGGGGACCCTTTATTGGGGGGGTCCTCAACTCCCCAGGGATCCCCGGCCTGGACTGACTAGCGGTCAGGGATAATGCTTTGGCCGGGGAAACCGGTGAAAGGTATCCCTGGCTGTGGCATTATCCCCCCGCTAGAAAGAGTTTTGGTGCTGGTTCTGGAATTTTCAGGGGACCCCTACTCATTTTGTCCCCTAATTTTCCAGAACCAGGACCAGCTCAACAAAGCCCTGTTCTGGTTCTTAATATACAGGGGCACCTACGCATTTTGGCCCCTGTATTTTTAGAACCAGATCAGGCTTTATAAAGCCCGGGGCTGGTTATGCTTTTGGGGAGGGGGTGCACGTCATTTTATTTTTATTTAAAAACATTTTACAGAAGTACACACAGAAACATGTACATATCTCATGGATATGTGCATGTTTCTGTGTTAATCTGACCTGCTCAGGATGTACTCGCTAGCCTGAAGCAGGTCTATTATTTGGGGACTTTTGGTAATCTTTTTTTTGCGAGTCTGAAACAGACACTCTATTACATTGGGCGAGTTGATTGTTTTCAATGTGAAAACATCTGGATGCAAGTTTGAGAATGGAGAGTTTTAGAAACTCTGAAAAATGCGAGTTTTAGTGAACAGACACCCTATTACATTGGAGAGTTGTGAAAAATTGCGAGTTTAGCACCAAACTCGCAATTTACTAAAACAGACTACCTATTACATTTGTCCCCATGACTTATGATCCACTTATGGTGGCTGTATTGGTCTGTAGAAAATTTTAGGGGGAATCTGTATGATTTACCGCCGAACCCATGCCCGGTGGTTGGAATCCCGACAGCGGCATCCCGGCAGAGGAGGAAATCCCGATCGTCCAAGTTAAGTATTCTCTAACCTAATTCTACCCCCTAACCCTAACCCTCCCTTAGGGGTGCCTAACCCTAACCTTTCCCCCCAGTGCGTAACCCTAATCCCCCCTCTAAGTGCCTATACCTAAACCCCCCTTCCCCGCCGCCTAAACCTAAGTCCCCCCGGGGGTGCCTAACGCTAACCCCCCCCCTTCCCCTAGCCTAACCTTAACCTCCCGGAGGGGTGCCTAAACCTAAGTCCCCCCCGGGAACCCTAAACCTAATTCTCCCTCCCGTGGCTATCTGCGCTCGGCGTCCCTTCGAACAGGATGCCGGGCGCCGGTCTCGGTAAAATGACAGGCGTCTAGATTTAGATGCCTGTCATTTAACCTTCGCCGGGATTAAGCAGTAGGGAAGCCAGCTGTCGACTTCCCGACTGCGTACCATCTCAAAAACATGAATATTTTACTTTAATTATGCAGCAGGCAATGTCAGGGATTATTCACATATAGAAAGAAAGGTGGAGTTTGTAGGTTTTTCCTGTGTTCTTTTGAATTTCACACACAGGGCCTGATTCAGCAAGGAACACAAAGGAGAGAACGGACTACTTGGCCGATGTTTTTGCACTGCGCATGCATCGCACTGTGTGTGCGCGAACATGGTACGCAGACTACACACAGTGTGTACACAGACATTTCCGAAATTGATTGACAAGAAGTGCCGTTTGTGGGTGGTGACGGGGGGTGGTCAGGTGAACGCAGGAGTTATAACGCCGTTATAGGGGCGTGCATAATTAAGGCAGCGTGGCGGCATGCGCTGTACAGAGGAAGCAGGCAAAATCCTGCGCGAGGTCAGGTCAACCACTATTATGCTAATGGGAATGATGGTTCTCCATGTTACCGATGTTTATGCTATCTTGTGCGCTGATCAGGCTGTGAGTAAAGAGAGGTGGGTGGCTTAGTATGGGGCTGGGCATCTGCAACTTGTGCTGCAATCTCCATGCATATGCATTGCTTAGCATATTCTCGCAGCGGATGGGTGCGTGTGTCTGCATCCGAGCGTCCTTGCTGAATCAGGCCCACAGTCCACTATAGATTTAGTCAGGGGCGTCTAAAGAGAAGAGGGCCCGTGTGCTTCCCCAACCGGAGCACCCTCCTCTCTCCTAGGCGGCCGTCAGCCGACTGACTTGGCTGGCCTGCCACCACAACATCAGTAGATCCTACTGCGCAGATTGCTTCACTACACATGCGCAAAATGCCGGAAATATGGCCATGGCGGGCATTTTCTGCCGTTTTGAGCAGCGGTGAGACACCAGACGTGGTACCTCGTAGAGGTAAGTTTTAGATAATATGGGTGCAGGGTGTGCGGTGCAGACGCAGGGGCCCTTGTACACAGCACACCCTGCACCCATTATAGATATGCCCGTGGTTTTAGTTTACAAGACCAAGACCATACACATTGTTACAGGCCCTACTTGCTTTAGAATAAAATTATCCTAATGTATGTGTGCCTGTGAAGTAGAAAATGTAGATTGTAAGCTCCCCTGGTGCAGGGATCAAGAACGTCAACATTCTCTGTACAGTGCAGCAGAATAGTTGGCAACATTATATAATGGATAATAGATCACATGTTTATAATTTTAGGAGCTCAGGGGGAGGGGGGGATGATGGCACAAATCTTCCCCTCCTCCTGCAGCAAAATGGCACAAATGGTTAACAAAGTAGCCGGGAAGCGTGTCAACACGCCTCCTCTCAATTCATGGAAGTGGGCGGAATTATATGCGGTTATCTACTCTCCAGAGAAAACCTTCCTTAAATTCTGGGGTCCCTCATACATCCTGGAAGAGTGAACAAGTATGATAATATGACACTTATCTTCAGGATCCCAGTTCCTGTGGTCACTGCAATATTCTGCTCACTTAACACTAAGTTGCAGTCTGAAATTGCATGCAGAGCTATTCTCGCAGAGAAAATAATTTACTTCTATAAATCAGTGACGTGTGGTGAGGTGAATGGCTGGGGAGGCACACATGGAGATGGGTCTGAGTGCTGGGAGCCTGTCTCACCCCCTACTCACTGTAACATTCCCCTCACTACACTAAGCTTCAGCGTCCATGGATTTGCCTACCTGCATCTCTGTGTCTTCTCTTACTGCTGCTGACTGAGCTCCGATCTCTAAACAATACAGTGCAACTCCTTGTCGCATGACACATCCAAGGTGTCCATCAGTGCTCAAGGCACGCCCCCATACTCAGAGGCATGCCTCTATTAGATCTCTTTCTGTGCAGCTTATTTCCCGCGGTGTGGCCCCGCCCCCTGCTCTGCAAGCAGTGTCTGACTATACAGAAGTGAGGCTAAACTGTTGCTGCCTCATCTCTCGTCTCCCTGCAGTCCCAGGGAGCTCCACAAAGCTGGTGAGTGTTAACTATAAAAATGGCTATAATAAACAAAGAAGATGTTTAGAAGTTATAAATATCTTCTTTGTATTATTCTAATAATTTTTATATCAAATCTCAGAAGTATGACACTGACTGCACGTCCCTGCTATAAATGTAATAAACCAATTAGCCAGACATGTGGACAGATTTTTAAAGTTTGATTGCTAGTAAAATCCCCAATGATGCTATTGTATTAAAACTCAAAAACATGCAAGAATAAAACAAAAAGTAGGGAAAAAATATTTCTTGTTATGTGATACTTTAAATGAAAAGCAAAATGCTCATCAGCTCTAAATAGGTTATGGCGACAGAACTAGAACATGCATTTATAAAACATGCATAAGCTTCAGCACTCAAAATAGCCAAAATAAAAGTAGCATTTCACAATAAAATACAAGCTAAAGTGTACCAAAAAGAAAAGAACTGGAAGTATTTTAATGGTAACAGTGTGATTAATTCCATACTATATACACATACTTATGTTATATAATGCGCTAAATGTCTTTGCTTGAAATCCGCAGTGAGAACCAGATGGAGGTGTCTGTACCCCTAGAGCACAGCTTCCACTGCCACAAATTAGGGACATTATGCTGGCACCATTAATGAATCTAGCACACGCCCCCTATCACTAACTTCCAGGTTGCTCCCATCTGACAGCACACAGCATAATTGATTTAGACATGTGAATAGAGTAAAGGTCCCCATACAACAGCAATCGATTGTGGCAATCCTGCGCTTTGCAGATGATTGTGTAAAAAAAATCTGCAATGAATGGGGCTTACAGATTGCAGATCTCAACCAATAAGTGATTGGAATTGATAAATCAGGTTGTCAATGTATCTCCTGCAGTCCCTTCCTCTCCTGCTATTTTTAGAGGATAACAAGAAGATAAATACAGAGTTTGTACATTTTATTTGGAATAATGGGCGTCACAGAATAGGCCTTGTTCGTTTACAACAATTAAAATCGAATGGAGGAAATTCCCTAATGTTACTCAATATAACCACGCAGCTATTTTACGTCATCTTCGAGACTGGCTACATGGCACAGACACATATACTAACTCTGCCTTAGAGGGTGGCTTTCTCCCTGACTCTAATTTGGTATCTTTTTTGCATATGTCAGACCACGATATTCTCCTCAATTTGAAAGAAAACCCACTCCTATGGAGTACATGCAAACTGTGGTGTATATTGAGACACAAATCAAATTTAAATGCTAATAGATCAACTTTTAATTCTCTTGTGCTTAATCCTGAGTTTCAATGGGGTCAGGCTAAATCACCCATTTACCTCATGGGCGTCAAACGGAATTAGATCAGCTGGATGTCTATTGGACTATAATCTGAAGAGGCCTCTCACATTCCAACAGGCGGTGGAGAATATGATTTTCTCTCATCTTCCCCATTTGCATACTATCAGGCCCAACAATACGTTAGTGAAACGATTACATTTTTTTCTGCACAAGATTGGTCCAACTCTTTAGACCCCTTATTGGCCAATCCTCCACCCATAACTAAGACCATCTCTTTTCACTACAATTTTCTACGAGTAAAGCTTGATTATGAGAGTATTCAAACTAGGGGTGAGCGGGTTCGGTTTTACTCAGATTTACGCGGATCTTTAAACGGCATTTTATTGGCTATCGCTTATCATGTGTTTTGGGTAGCCAATATAATAAATCCGAATTTGCGGTAAAGTGGCGATAAGAACCGAGTAAATCCGAGTAAAACCGAGCCTGCACATCCCTAATTCAAACGGGGCTGTCCCGTTGGTTGTACCATTTTCCGGAATTGTCAATATATTTACTTACTGCATTAGAAAAATCCTGTTATCTCATGCCAGCTAGCTCCTACAAAGAGCTGTTTTTGAATATATATAAGCCCTCACAAAAGTTATTTAATGGGGTCTTCCTCTTCGCACAGATGTTATAGATGCCAGGAAGAAAATGCAGATATATTTCACTGTCTCTGGGCCTGCCCCTAGTGAGAATTTTCTGGTTGGGCGTTAGGAAATTTGCAACTGACCACTTAGTGAATTTTTTACCCTTTACTGCGGAGTGGGCCATTTTGGGCATTTTGTCAACAGATCAAAGGGTATCTAGGGGAGGGCAGAAACTTCTTTTGGCTATAAGTGCAGCAGCAAGGAAAACTATCCTTCAGATGTGGATTCAGCCGGAAATCCCTCCTTTTTCTCTGTTTCGAGAGAAGTTGTTCTATCTTTTCAGGATGGACTGGATAGAGGCATCTTTGGAGAGGGAGATCAGGGTTGGTAGGTTTTTTTGAGATGTGGGAGAGCTATGTGACCACTCTGCCACTAAGTACAAGGCAGTTGCTCCACAAGTGTTTTTCTCCTACATCATGGTTCGAACTAAAAATGGTGGATAATGACCCGCCGATATTGATGTAGAGGGGAGGGGCCTTTATCCGCATGGTGGCAAGGTACAATTATTGAAATCTGATAGGTAATTTTTCAGTTTCTATATTATCAGAGATGTGTTATATTTTATATATTGTTGGAATTTTATATGGCATCAAAATTAAGCTGATGTTATATGTTATGTATAATTGTGCTAAACTGTATATTACTCTAATTTATGTGCTAAAGAATCATAATAAAAAAATATTTTGGAAAGAAAAAAAAAATCAGGTTGTCAAACATGTTGTATTTCACAGATCGATTGGGGCTGTAGATTGCTAGGGGTAAATTTACTAGGAATCGTGTTTGGGTGAGATTGCAATCTTGGGTGAGTTTAGGCCTGGTTTTTAACTCGCAAATTTACTGAAGACAAACTTGGGTGAGTTTGGGAGAGATTTCTCTATTTCCACTAAAAAACTCAGGTGAGATTGCAAACCCCATTAAACTCACCATCGGCCAAACTCGAAAGTACTTTCACTGAAAATTATACAACTCAGGAATTTACCAAGAATCGTGACTACAATGACGGGTGTAATTGTAGCAAACTCGGACCTAAATAGAAGTTTAAAATAGACCACCTCCTGAGCTGCGAGTTTGGATGAAAAATATACAGATCAGTGTGATCTGTGTATTTTTCTGCATCTACAGATAGTTTGAAGTGTTAATGTTAACCCTTTTTTTTACAGGTATAACACAAGCAGCATTCACATATCTCACTGATATATGCAGACTGTTTGTTCGGGAGAGTTTGGCAGAGAGAAGACACTGCAAACTCGGGTGAGAAATCTCTATCTAAACTTGCAACTCGGGTGAGAAATCTTGATCAGATACACTATCGGAAACCACTCTCAGCAAAACACGATGCTTGGTAAATTTGAGTGTTCCAGAAGCCTAAAATCACTCAAGTTTCAGCAAGTCAAATAGAGTTTAAAAACTGCAAAACTAGACCAAACTCGAATCTTAGTAAATTTACCCCCTAGTGTATGGTAATAAATCAGCAGACCTAGTCAAAAAAATGGGCCTTTCAAGATTGGCAGGTCTATATTTGCTGAAAGCGATCTGCAAATCGCTGAAACATATCTGCAATGTATGCAGTGCAGGCGCTACCACTTAGGCAGCTACCTAAGAGCGCCGGCCCCTGCAGGGCGCCGCTGGATTGCTGTGTAGTGTGGACCGCAAATAAGTGCAGTCCGCACTACACTACTAGTATAACAAACACACAGGTGCCGGCAGCTGTGTGTTTCTTTTAACAGCCGATGAGTGTCAGTCAGACTCTCATCGGCTGCTGCGCCCACTGCCGGAGCCGGGCTGGAGCTCACTCATGAATGGGTGATGGGAGAGACATCATGACGTCTCTCCCATCATGAGGAGTGAGCCATCCCGGGAGGACGCCAGACGGAGGAGCAGATGCCGGAGCGGGGATTAAGTTAAATGGAGGGGTTTTTTTTCGTGTGTGTGTCTGTGGCTGGGGGGGGGGGGATTTACTACTAGGGGCACTGCTGGGGGTACTACTAGGGGAACTGCACACTGGTGGGACCACTACTGGGGACACTGCATAGAGGGGGATACTGCTGGGGGGGGGGACTGTTACTGGGGGCACTGCTCGGGGGACTACTACTGGGGGCACTAAATGGGGGGGATTACTGCTGGGGGCACTGCTGGGGGGACTACTACATAGGGGGACCACTACTGGTGGCACTGTATAAGGGCTTGTGCAGCTATCAAGTGGGGGGGGGGGGAACGTAAGGCTGAAGAAATGCCTAAATTGCATTTATATATTATTAATAATTTGGAGTTGTGCACCTGAGATTTGTCTGTTTTTGTGCCTGCAATTAGTCTCATCAGGTAGCACCTCCCATTATTTATATATATTCAGGGTGTGCAGTCCAGAAATCTTTCCTATATACTCCATTTAATGTGCTTTATTGCACACCTGAGGGAAAGGAGACGCCCTCAGTCTGGATTAGCACCCCTACCTTATTGGTTTAAAAGCATGGAGTATTGTAATGAATATGCACACTGGTATTAGGCACAATTCTAGGTAAGTCCTACAAGTTTTATATACTGTAGTGCAACTTTGGTTCATTTTTGGGGTGTGGGTCCCCCTGGATTGCCTTTGTTGATCTGTTTCAGGGCACCGCAATACAACACATTTTTCTTTTATAACACATTTTAACCCTTCACTGTTTGTTTATTATATATGTACCTTACTTTTTATTTTCATTCTTTATATGCAGCAGTAGCTGCTCCTAATTATCTCTTTCACACTGCACTTTTCTTACTATGGCGGTGCACTGGGGTGGCTTAGCTGGGCTAGTTTGGGGGTGTCCTGTGCTCTGGATTTGAATCGTAGTATGTTAGGGACCTACCCTACAGAGGTTACCTGGATATGGTGGGTAGGCCCATAACCTTGGCCAAGATTATGCTAAAAACCTCTATTGATTGCAAAATGTTATTGCATTTATATATTATTAATAATTTGGACCTTAAGAAAGTGCAAGTAACTGTGCATCTTGGTAAAATCATGTTATATTGCAGTGTAAAAATAAAGCTGTCCAGCATTTGTGGCCTACAATCAAAAGCAGCCAGTATTTACCCCACATGCAAAAAAAAATGTATGCATGTATTTGCACCCCCTGCCCCACCATTAAAGATGTGTCCTTATACATCTAGCCTCAATACACCATGCAGTGCGACTTGTCTGAGTGAGCCGCCAGGCCCCCTGCAACTCTGCTTGCGTTGAGCGGCTTTTTCTTGCAGAAAATGTGTCCAAGTCGCAATGTGATGCGACTAGGAAGCACCAGCAGACTGTGCTGATTAAGTTGATATGTGACACTTGTATATCTGTGTGCATCTGAGTCTGAATATGAAGCACAACGGAACTTGGAATGAAAAAAGCTGCGGCCGCTACATTGTTGCACTTCACATACAGATTCAGAGGCTCAAGGCCCCCATACATGGTGCGATGGCACCGTGCAATATCGGTCGGTCCGCACAGACGGTGCGATCGGGTGGCCAACCGCCCGATATGCCGGCTCCCCCCTCTCACCCGCATAACAAGCCATGGGATTGCACATCGCATCCCCTGATCTTATGGTTCAGCAGAAAGATCAGGGGGGTGCAATGTACGACCCCACAGGAGCGAGCTCGGTCCGACATCAGGGCCATACACAGTGCGATATAGCAGGCAAATCGCACCAAGTCGGATCGCCTGCTTTATTGCCCAGTGTACACAGATACAGTGCATCCGGAAAGTATTCACAGCGCTTCACTTTTTCCACGTTTTGTTATGTTACAGCAGCGTTTTTCAACCACTGTGCCGTCGCACACTAGTGTGCCTCAAGCTGTTGTCAAGTGTGCCGCGGCGGTCAGCTCAGTACACTTGTACTGTAGTGTGTTTTATTCCTGTAGAGGCCAATGTAGTATGTTTTATTCCCGTGGAGGCCAATGTAGTGTGTTTTATTCCTGTGGAGACCAATATGTGTGTATATTTTTTATGTGGGAGCCAATGTTTATGATTTTTCATCGGTCGCACACACCGCATAGGCGGATGGTGTGCCTTAGCAAATTTAAAATCTTGTGTAGTGTGCCTCGAGTTGAAAAGGTTGAAAATCACTGTGTTACAGCATTATTCCAAAATGGAATAAATTCATTTTTGTCCTCAAAATTCTACACACAATACCCCATAATGACAACGTGAAAAAAGTTTTTTTGAGATGTTTACAAATTTTATAAAAAAGAACCTAAGAAATCACATGTACATAAGTATTCACAGCCTTTGCAATGAAACTCAAAATTGAGCTCAAGTGCATCCTGTTTCCACCGATCATCCTTGAGATGTTCCTACAGCTTAATTGGAGGCTACCTGTGGTAAATTCAGTTGTTTGGACGTGATTTTGAAAAGCATACACCAGTCTATATAAGATCTCACACTTGACAGTGCATGTCAGAGCACAAACCAAGCATAAAGTCCAAGGAATTGTCTGTAGACCTCCGAGGCACAAATCGAGACCTGTCTCGAGGCACAAATCTGGGGAAGGGTATAGAAAAATATCTGCTGCTTTGAAGGTCCCAATGAGCTCAGTGGCCTCCATCATCCGTAAATGGAAGAAGTTCAGAACCACCAGGACTCTTCCTAGAGTTGGCCGGCTGTCTAAACTAAGCGATCGTGGGATAAGGGCCCGAGTCAGGAAGGTGACCAATTACCCAAAGGTCACTCTGTCAGAGCTACAGCATTCTGCTGTGGAGAGAGGAGAACCTTCCAGAAGGACAACCATCTCTGCAGCAATCCACCAATCAGGCCTGTATGGTAGAGTGGCCAGACGGAAGCCACTCCTTAGTAAAAAGCACATGGCAGCCAGCCTGGAGTTTGCCAAAATGTACCTGAAGGACTCTTAGACCATGAGAAACAAAATTCTCTGGTCTGATGAGACAAAGATTGAACTCTTTGGCATCAATGCCAGGCATTCTGTTTGGAGGAAACCAGGCACCGCTCATCACCATGCCAATACCATCCCTACAGTGAAGCATGGTGGTGGCAGCATCATGCTGTGGGGATGTTTTCAAAGGCAGGAACTGGGAGACTAGTCAGGATAGAGGAAAAGATAAATGCAGCAATGTACAGAGACATCCTGGATGAAAACCTGCTCCAGAGCGCTCTTGACCTCAGACTGGGGCGACGGTTCATCTTTCAGCAGGACAACGACATTAAGCACACAGCCAAGATATCAAAGGAGTGGCTTCAGGACAACTCTGTGAATGTCCTTGAGTGGCCCAGCCAGAGCCCAGACTTGAATCCGATTGAACATCTCTGGAGAGATCTGAAAATGGCTGTGCACCGATGCTTCCCTTCCAACCTGATGGAGCTTGAGAGGTGCTGCAAAGAAGAATGGGCAAAACTGCCCAAAGATAGGTTGCCATATAGTGTCACCATCCTTGACTGGTATAGCTTAGAGCTGGTTAGTGAAAAACTTGGGAGACCCCATGCTATTTGTTACCCCAATTTTTTACTAGTCTTGAAGCCCAAGGGTTGGTTATTAATTGGAAGATGGAAAGGAGGCAGGACATAAACAACATTTATAAAAAAAAAAAAAAATTGTATTTCATTTTCAATATTTTTACTATCACACACACACACACACACACACACACACACACACACACACACACACACACACACACACACACACACGTGAAAGGGGTTGCCTCTCACCTGAATTGCCCACATTCCGGTGAGATCATCTCCCTCCAAGTGAGGCTAAGGTGACGCCTGTGCAGTTTGCAGCAGCAAGGGAGATTTGGAAATCCGGTTTTTCACAGTTGCAAAGGCCCAGCTGCAGCTCATCACTGAGAGGCAGAAAGGGTTTAAAACTCTCATACACCCAGTGCTCTGGGCACTGATGCCGGCTAGAGGCCAAAAGTTTCCTTAGTGCCAGGAACTGTTGAGATTGGCTGTGCTAGAAGAGCATGGCAGATTGTGGCCGCAGGCCATTGCAGCAAAAAGACCATTAAGCAACGGGACTACTAGGAAATGTTACTTTCATCTGTTTATTTGTGTTATGTGCCTGTGTGTCCAGGCCTAAGCCTATGTATGCTAAAGTGCAGTGCCTGTTGCCATTAAAGATACTTCATGACCGAGTACCTGTCTGACGTGAGTCTTTTTTACTACACCCTGTGTTACATTATTTAATATAAAAAAATATATATATATATATATATTTTCACACACACATTGTGTATGTACATATACTATGGATTAATATATTTTTGTGATTGTTGAATCTCTACAAGTCTCCGAGTCCCGCTGCTTGTTTGTGTCATCTACCTGTGGGATCATTTCTAGAGTGCACCGGAGCTAGCTAGCTAGATAGATAGAATAGCCTGCATAGGGTTATATGCAATCCTTGCAAACAGATTTGTGGCAGTAACCGATGGGCATCAATGGCAGTTCATGGTCAAAACCCCTGCATAGCAAATACTGTATTTTTGGCACCAAAACCACCGGCTATGCCTATCGGTTTTAAAAGAACAGCAAACCCGCTGCTTAGTAAATTTCCCGCCAGGGTTTAATAAAACAGTGTTGACACATTAACTGACAATAGCCAGACACCCTACTGGTGCTTATGTACTGTATCTTAGCCAGGGGGCTATAGATAATGGACTATGGGCCTGATTCAGCATGGATCACAACTTCTAAAGCATACACATGCGGCCAATTGTTGCGTACTGCACATGTGAAGGTATCATTGCGATCGCACTGCGATCACGGAAAGCCATCTCCCGTTCAATAGGCGTGCATAAATTAGCCACTGCGACGGCATATGCAGCTTGAGTGCTCACTGCGTGCAGAAAGGTTAGTAATTTCTGAGTAAGGTCTGACCTGCTGTAATTGTGAGCGAGGCTCCGATGTTACTTGATGGTACCGATGTTTTCGCTGGATTGCAAGGTATTATGAATATGCGATAGGGGAAGTGGGCGTCTATGTTGGTCTGCGACGGCTTTGTGATTGCATTCATTAGCATATTTTCGCAGCAGACCTGCGTGCGATTATGGAGCTGCGATCACAATAGCGATCCGTAATGAATCAGGCCCTCTGAGCACAGTCCATACTGATTTCAGTGCAGAAGATCAGATAGATTTTGAAATAAACGTTCACATCAAAAGGAATTTTTTTTTTTTTAATCTATCATTTCTACTAAACCAAATATGTCAAAGAACGGTCTACCTTATCAGGGAAAGAAAGTATTGTCCCGAATAATCAATATTTTATAGTAATGGTTTATGTTAAAGTGATGTCCGAAAGGAAATTGATGGCCTGCATAAAAATTTGTGTCCATACCTGAATATACTCCGTTTTGTGTGTGAACTATCGAGATTAGCACATATAGACATCAGTGGGAGGGGACTGTGGGCTGAAGAATGTGTTTAAAATTTTTAGACACTTATGTTCCTGGGGGTGGAGGCCAGTCTTTTAGGGAAATGGTCCATGTTTCTAATTTCTCTTTGCAACATACAGGAAACTGCTCAGTTTATTTTTGTTTCTTTATTTTTTTTTTTATGAAACCTGTTTGCATTATACGAAGGTGTATCATTATTTATATTATTTGTATATCTTAAGACTTGTGAGTATTTTGTGAATTTAATAACATTCTGTCTATGTGATCTTAAGGAATTCACATACTAGATAAGATGGGATAGATTATAAATGCCACAATAACTGAAATACAGTATAATGTTTAGCGAATGACGCTGAATTTAAGTAGAATTGTAGTAGGAAATCTGTCAGGGAGTAAGCCAAGTCTTCCTGCAAGAGTCAGCTCTCTAAAACCAATCTTGGTGCGTTATTTCGGACAAGGAGGGGGCGATTAAATTGATTTTTTTTAGGCGTGGTAAATAATGGGCGCCCAAATTAGCAAATCAATTGATTTGGGCGCCCATTAATTATTGCGCTTGTCACGCCTAATTAGACTGGGTTTAGCCATGTAAAACGGCTAAACTCATCTAGAGTCTTAGTTAGAGAACCCAAACAGCAAGAGCCTGTGAGCAGAAATGCCAGTGTCAGCGGCTATCGTGCAATTGAATTGCTCCATCGGCGTCCATTAGGCAGAGCCGCCAGCGAAAACAATTAAATTGCCCCCAGACAGTGCATGTTAGATGGCATTTTGGGGCTATTAATCATTTTCAGACAAGCCAGGTGGTTTTAGGCTTAGGCGAGTTCTACATGTGAAACTTCTGTATGAGTATGCACCGTTTAAACCTCACTCACAGCGGTATCCAATTAGCCCCGAACATTGATCGGGCACTAATTGATCTCCCGGGGCTATCCAATTAGCCACGAAGTGCCCTCCGACACTGGCACTTACTTTGGTTTTTTTGGGGACCTGATATTTCCAGAGAAAAAAATCCATGAAAAGTGTCATATTTTAGCCGCCACAAAGGCAAAAACACATAGGGGTCAATCCTATTAGCCGTGATGATAGGGCTGCAAGCAAAATTCGGGCTCAGAGCGGGCTGGGAAGGGTGCGAGTTGCCGGTCCATTGTCGGTATTTTAACACTGTTGCAACTGCAACTTGCACCCTTCGTACATAATAGGGTTGAACCCTTAGGATCCATGATAAGTGCATGGACCTATGTATTTTCGGCCGAAATATCCTATTTAGGGCCATTATCAATCAGAGGCGAAAAATCAGTAGTCGGACTTTTCGCCATTATTGCCGTTTTTCCTGGGGATCGGGCACGTGCCTGTGTATCCCTGTATTCAATTAGTATTCCCGCGAAAATGGGACCCGGCGGAAAGGTAAGTATCGAAAAGTCCTATCACTTTTGGGGAAATCAGCCTGTCACCCCTCAAAAGATGGTCTGACATGGGGGATTACTACGGGTACCCCCGAACTGGCCTGCAAAAGTATTTGGGGTTTTTAAACGGCTGCGGCAGGTGCTTTTATGCGTATTTAAAGAAGTGGTGAAGAATAGCATTTAGCTTAATTTTTTTAAAAACTAGTCCCATCAAATTTGGGGTACATGAAAATGGGTGCATGAATATTTTGAAGGCCCTAAAGTGAACTTTAAAAATTCAGCAAAAATCCACCTGCCGCAACCACCCGCATTCTAGAAAACATCTGCCACATACTTGGGAACCCCCCCGGAGTCGATTTAGCTAGTTTAGAAGTTTGTCCCCCAATATATTTTTTTTCTCCCCCAAAATGAAAGTACCTTTTTTCTGGGGTGTCCTGAGGAACTTTTTTTTCTTTTTACACAGAATACCTTTGAGGGACATTCCAAGGGGTGCAGGGTCCTTTTTTTTTTTTTTTTTTTTTTTTTTTTTAAGTCTGCACCACAAAACCCCAATTCTGCACTTTTTTTCGCCACTTATTCAGTGGTGAAAACTTAACCCCGTTTTTTGACAAAGACTTTTCGCACCTGCGAAAAGTCTTTGAAACTTGAATATGGGTATAAGTGAAAATGACGTAATCGCCGATAACCCTTTTTCGCAGCCTAATTGAATATGGCCCTTAGTCTGAAATAATAGGATAGGGAGAAAAGTAAACATTGTCGAAAAACGGGGATAATTAGCAAAAAATCCCTGTTTTTTTTTCGCCAGACGCAGCTAATTGGATACCCTCCTTAGAATGATAATGATAAAGGCTCAACCTAAAAGCTTCCTTTATTCCACAGAATACATTTTTTATATTTGAAAATATTATTGACATTTAGGTCTTTGATCGAGTTCTCTAGTATAGACCAAAAAGTGATAAGGACATTACACTGTGCCTGTCACCTGTATACAATGGACTCGGCTATTTTGTCGGTTAACTCACAAGCCACATTTTGTACAATAAGTGACATCCCTGAGAATGAGACACTGTTATAAATGCTTCGGTGACACCACTGGTACTCAGTGAATTGATAGGTTGTTCTATTATCATGTAGTAATGCGGCTGTATCAACAATCAAGACAGCATTTCCCATTTTATGTCCTGTAAGTGCTGTCTCTCACTAAATGTACATTATACATATATACAGGAGCTGATACCTATAACAGCTGTCTTTCCACCATATGACAGAAAAAAATAACTGATTTTTCAAAACAGCATTAATGTTTCTTCTGTGGAAAAATTTACTTTTGTCAACTTTTCCACAGCACTCAGAGTGAGCAGCTTTAGCGATTTCTAAATGCTGGGCTGCCTGCCAATCTGTAGTAGTATTTGGTTCGGAGGTGCTGATGGAAGAAAGACTCAACGTAATACAGATCAGCTGGAGCATCTTGAACACAAGTAGTTGTGTTAAGCAAACTCTATAAATTCTTTATGTACTGCCCCCCTGAGCTGAGATGTCCCAGTACTGTGTGAGTGTGACACCCAGGAGCGTGTATGGCGATTATTACAGTTTAAAACGAATGACCCAGTAGTCCTAGGAGAGTTTCGTTTTAAGCAGCTTATCTTTTGAGAGACATAATTCTCTATCAAGAGTAGTGCCTGGGTGAGTGAGTTATTACACCTTTGACTCTGACTGTCATTGAATAACTGGCAGCTGTGTGACGGAGCGTGTCCGAGTACTGAGAGCGGTGTTAGAGCCAAGAGTATCTGCAGAGAGCTAGGAGTTACTGTGAGCATAAGTAGCAAGGCTGCACTTATTTGTTTACCTGTGTGGCCAGAGGCAGGGTGGTGCAAATCAGTGCCTAAGGAGAGGGAGAGAGACTGTATGACTGCAACCATGCTAGAGGTTGAGGCGACAGACTGGATGGCAGATACATCATGTATGACTGCCCGCTTCTGTGCAGAGGTGCAATGTGTTCTACCATGCTAAGTGACTCAGGATTATGCTGCAGTGAATTGCTGAGTAGCAAAAAAAAAAAAAAAAAAAGCTACATTGAATATTTCCATGCAAGAGACTGGTGATCTGGCGCTCATTGTTGCATCAACTGGTACCTGTAACACTACTGCTCTTGCTGTAGCAGACTATATCAAATTTACTGGCATTAGACCTACATGTATAGGGACTTTCCTTGCCAATATGGTTGTGTATAGATCCCCTTCAGTAGATGTGCCGGACATGACATGGAGTGAGGGCAGAAGTGCGGTCCCATGCCCTGACAGCGCCGTTATTTTGTCTCCACTGTAGTATCTGTCCCCCAATAGTAGAAATGTGTACGCTCGCCACAGGTTACTGTTCCCACTCTATGTCCATGTGATTAGTAACTGGTGACGTCAGGGCACATCTACTAAAGGGGATCTATCTGCAACCTTGTAAATATACCCATGTGGTCTTTATTGGAGTGATAGTGATCTAGAACGTTGCTATAGCAGGTGTGCTGGTATGCAGTAACCATTTTACACAGTTAAAAGGTCAACATTGAGAATGCGGACACCGTTGGCTGGAACCAGACATGCCGATCAGGAAATTCACAGCATTTTAACAGTGTCGGCTTTACAATATCAAACAGTATGGTAACGTCATGTTTAAAGATCTAAGTCCGACAATGTTAAAATGCTGTAAAATGCATTATTAATATGTCGGCATGTCGTGTTTGACCTAATAGTGTCTGCATTCTCAATGGCAACCTTTTAACTATAAACATCACATTCCAAACTGGTCAGTAGGGTTATCTGCACCACAGGGTGGGCGGGTAGCCACCGCAGCATAATTAGCTAGTAATCCAGGTGTGTGAATACGATGAATTCTCAATAACAAAGTATATATACATTTTACTTTGCAACTATAGAATTCTATAATGTGGCACAGGAGATATCAGTACACCGGGTTTGGCAGATAAGCCACTGGCAAATGTCCCCCTGGGGGAGAGTGACTGCACGTGTTCGGTGACCTTTGCCAGGCTAATGCTTGATGTCGCACCTACCTGGGGATAACGAGACTAAACTTATCAGATCAGAGACTTGCATTGCTAATTTCCAGTTAGCTACAATGCTGATACAATCCAAGTGAAATTCATTTCACCGCTAAGATCCTAGAATGGTGGATATCTTACTATAATTAGCTTTATCTGTTCATCTTAGTTGGACAAGAACATTAAAAATATCACAACTTTCTGAAAGAACAATATGTTCTTTCAGCTGAAATATGCACACAAGTCAGAAGTAAATATATAAAATGGGAGCATCTCCCAAACTCGATCTCTGGTGGACATGGATGAATTTTTTTCCACAGAAACATGATTTATCTTTCTGTACAGTGCATGGGGTCTGGCTAAGCTTTTAATGCTGCGCTCTTTCTATTTTGCAGAGACATTCCAGATGTTTCATGTTCATGAGATTTTTCGGTTTCCTCTGAGGCTGAAGTAAACCACACACTAAATAACATGGGGGAAAGTGGCTGGAAGGTGAGTGAGAAATTTGGAGGAACAAGGCCTGATTCAGAGTTAGGAGCAAATCGAATAGGAGACATTTGCACCTTGGCAAAAACCATCCTGCACTTCAGGTGATGCAAATATAAACCGGGAAGGGGTGTCAGGGTAAAAAATAAAGCTCCCCAGTATTTGTTCGCTACATGCAGAAGTAGTCAGTATGTTCCCAGCATTCAAACACAATAAATGCACCTGCCCCCCTTGTACTGTCTAATTTATTTAATCTTCTCCTAACTTTGAAATAGGGACAACAGTGAGAGCAAAAATTTCCTAAATCTCCTTTGCACATTGCTATCTTTCATAGTAGAGGACACTTTAGCTGAAACGATCTGTAAAAGGTAATTTATATGTAATATATAAATGATGTGTGTATTTCTTTTTTTTATTTAACATAAAATATGTACTATAAAAGCCAGTAAAAGATACCCCCGGCATATATATCACAGGCAAAGATGATGTCATGAATTGGGTGGTAACAGTTGTTATACAGGCCGATAACAAGCACCGTCGCTAGGCAATAATACTCATTTTGTTGCTAGTAATATGGCTTTTATAACTAGACCCTTAAATGTTTATTTGCAAACTGTTATTTATTTTTAGAATGTGTTTGTAAATAGTTTTCTGCATCCCTTGGTGTACAAATGACTAGTAGGATTAAACCATGCATGCATGCATATGTAATTATCATGTCCTAGATTCTGCACTAGCAGCTGCCTAGAAATGCAAGTGCCAGCATTGCAACAGTAATATGGAAGAGAGAACTATAGAAACACATACTCAATGTGCTCAGCTACTAGGAAAGTGCTCCCTAAACTGCAAACTAATGGAGGTTATGGATTGATGATAATTATAATTCTTCTATGCTTTCTGCTAGAGTCCTCTTGGGATTCAAACACAGCTCTTACATTAACTGGACAGACACTATCTGCTGAACCACAGGCAGGTTGAATAGTTTGCAGAAGCTCCTTTTCATCATTACATATGCTCAAAGCTGTTGCAGGTTCCTTCTTATCTTCCAGCCTTTAACAAGCAGCCAACACTTCCTAAGAACACTTCCTTGCCTATAAACAGGCTTTCCCATTCACTGACAGTTGTTTCATGTTACCTGGCCCCTTGACGCAGGGATCCTACATTATGATTGCTGCTTTATTTCTATTGGGTTAAGACTCGGCTAGCTTTTATTCCTGTTCTGCTGACAATGGGCCTGATTCAGACCCACTCGCGAGCGGCTGTCCACTCGCAAGTGGGTCGATGTTATGGACTGAGCATGCGCACGTCGGAGGGAGCTCCGTCGTGCGCATGCGCCAGACGCGACGAGCGAAGGAAAGTCCTTCGCTCGTTGTGTCCGATCAAAGGGGGCGTGCTGTCAATGTTGATTGACAGCACGCCCCCTTTGGTGGGCGTGCCTCCCTGACGGGGGCGTTCCCACGGGAACGCCTCCCGTCAGAAGCCGGCCCACTGACATCACTAGTGATGTCAGTGGGAGTGATTTTGGCTCTGATAGAGCCAAAATCACTCCGGAGCTTGCGGTTGAAAACCTCAACCGCAGGCTCCGGCTCGCAAATTCGATGGTCGCGATGGTCTCGACCATCGCGACCATCACAATGCACGCTCGTATAGCCTGTGGGTGGTGACCCACAGCTATACGAGCGTCCAGGAGGACGCTCCATGAAAATGGAGCCCGGCCCTCATTCAGAGCGTGCGCTCTGCTCAGAGCGTACGGCTCTGAATGAGGGCCAATATTCCTTATTATGGCCTCAATGATCTTTTGCTGCTGATCCAGATTGCTTGACTCTTCCTAGTTAGCCACCTACCCTGATCCTGGCCTATGATGTTGTATCTGTTATACGTCTTTTTTCTGCCTGTTATGACTAAATTAAGCAGTTACCTTTACACCACCATGGATGTACCTCATTTTTCAAAAACTGTAGACTGTGATACTTGTACCTTTTAGCCCTATTGTAACCCCAAATTCCCAGGTGGTGAGTACCGGTGTGTACAAATAAAACATAAGTCCAGCAGATCCCCTCTCCTTCAGATATCTCCCATTATGTTATAAATCCATGCATTTATTTAACCAAGATTTATATCATGGACGTATACTGTAATTAACTGTAGTTCATGAAAGAGCTAGTACCAGGTCTGCAAAAGAGTGGTAGTCTGCTGACCAGCGAGACAAGGTTTAAAAAGCTAAAACAATGACTATGCTTACTACATAATCAGCAAAATGGCTTCCAGGGGACTGATTGGAGTGCTACTAAATGAAAGTCTTCTAGCTTCATCTACAAACTCTTCAGATCAGTGGGCCTACCGAACGCAGGATGGCAGATAAGTTGCCTAGCAAGCAATGTCAGTGTTGGGTACTAAAAGACTGGTATAGTGATGTACAGTACTTGCACTTACAGTACCAGTCAAAAGTTTGAATACACCTTCTCATTTAAATGTTTTTTGTTTATTTAAAATGTTTTCAACCTAGTAGATTAGAAGACATCAAAACTATGAAAGAACACATATGGAATTCTGTTGTGAACAAAAAAGTGTTAAACAAATCAAAATATGTTTTGTATTTTAGATTCCTCAAAGTAGCCCCCTTTTGCTTTGATGACAGCTTTGCACACTCTTGGCATTTTCTCAATCAGCTTCATGAGGTAGTCTCCTGGAATGGTTTTCCAACAGTCTTGAATGAGTTCCCAGAGATGCTGAGCACTTGTTGGCTGCTTTTCCTTCACTCTGCGGTCCAACTCATCCCAAACCAGCTCAATTGGGTTTAGGTCAGGTGATTGTGGAGGCCAGGTCATCTGACGCAGCACACCATCACTTTCCTTCTTGGTCAAGTAGCCCTTACATAGCCTGGAGGTGTGTTTGGGGTCACTGTCTTGTTGAAAAACAAATGATGGTTCCAGTAAGCGCAAGCCAGATGGGATGGCATGGCGCTGCAGAATGCTATGATATCCATGCTGGTTAAGTGTGCCTTGAATTTTGAATAAATCACCAACAGTGTCACCAGCAAAGCACCCCCACACCATCATACCTCCTCCTCCAAGCTTCACAGTGGGAACCACACATGCAGAAACCATCTGTTCACCTTCTCTGCGTCTCACAAAGACACGGCGGTTGGAACCAAATATCTCAAATTTGGACTCATCAGACCTAAGTACAGATTTCCACTGGTCTAATGTCCATTCCTTGTGTTTCTTGGCCCAAACAATTCTCTTCTTCTTGTTGTTCATCCTCAGTAGTGTCTTCTTCGCAGCAATACGACCACGAAGGCCTGATTCACGCAGTCTCCTCTGAACAGTTGATGTTGAGATTTGTCTGCTAGTTGAACTCTGTGAAGACTTTATGTAGTCTCTAATCTGAGGTGCTGTTAAGTAGCGGTTTCTAAGGCTGGTAATTCTAATGAACTTATCCTCTACAGCAGAGGTAACTCTTGGTCTTCCTTTCCTGGGGCAGTCCTCATGAGAGCCAGTTTCATTATAGCGTTCAATGGTTTTTGCAACTGCACTTGAGGATACATTCAAAGTTCTTGAAATTTTCAGTTTCGACTGACCTTCATGTCTTAAAGTAATGATGGACTGTCGTTTCTCTTTAATGAGTTGAGTGGTTGGTGCCATAATATGGATTACAACAGTAGTCAAATAGTGGTGTACACTGTGTACTAACCATACCTCTGCACAACACAACTGATGGTCTCGAACACAATAAGAAGGCAAGTAATTCCACAGATTGACTCTTGACAAGGCTCACCTGTTAATTCAAAACCATTCCAGGAGACTACCTCATGAAGCTGATTGAGAGAATGCCAAGAGTGTGCAAAGCTGTCATTCCACCAACTCTTAACTTCGAAACTCTCCACTTCATTATTTGCATTCCATGCTCATATCAGTTGCCTTTTCGAACTTCCTCGAGTGGCTGCCTTTCTTCGTCCCCCTGGCCTTAACTCAAAATTCCATGTTAGCTTTGCTTCTTGGCTTCTAACCTTGAAATGGGCTTTCAAGACCCATTTCTTCCTCAAAGCTTTCCAGCTCTCATCCTAACCCACTACTGTATCACCCCTGTTTGTCTCCCCCTCCCCTTTAGAATGTAAGCTCTCACGAGCAGGGCCCTCTTCCCTCATGTGCTTCTCCCTCACTTACTCCTACTTTAATTTACAACAGCACTTAACCCTTGGTTGCTGACACCATGCTGCTTATTTAAGTGTTATGCAGCAAGGTATAAATCATGTATTTGTCCTCTGTTGGTTGTACTGTCAAGAACTGTTTTTCCTGTGTGCTCATTTGTCTATGTACTTGTCTTTTGTGTGCGCATTTGTTTATGTACTTTGTAAGGTGCTGCGGAACCCTTGTGGCTCCATGTAAATAAAGGATAATAATAATAATCAAAGCAAAAGAGGGCTACTTTGAGGAATATAAAATATAAAACATATTTTGATTTGTTTAACACAGTTTTGTTTACAACATAATTCCATGTGTGTTCTTTCATAGTTTTGATGTCTTCAGTATTAATCTACTATGTTGAAAATTATTTCAATAAACAAAAACCATTGAATGAGAAGGTGTGTCCAAACTTTTGACTGGTACTGTATATCCTGGTGAATTACAATAGTATAACCATGTTAACAATTGCTCAATTACTATATTGCTGTTGGTGCTTTAGAGTTATTAAATTTAAGTGTGTCTTTATCTAGATATCTGACTGGGTACGCACTCCTATCACGTTACCTTACCTTCCCTCCACCTCCAGGCTAAATAGTGTGTGTATTATTCAAGGAGAGCCTCTGGTCAGAGCCGTAGCTAGACTTTTTGGTGTCCTGTGCCAGAAAGAGCGTTGGCGCCCCCCTCCTTTTTTAAAGGGGCATGATGCACCCAAAAAAGGGGAATAGCCTCATGTGGAAGGGCCAGGGAAGAGATAGGGGAGGCCAGGAGATGCTGGGGATGAAATAAGAGGAATTTATAAGTGAGAATGATAATAAACAGAAATTTGGCAGGCCCAAACAGCGCCCCCTGACCTGTGGTGCCCTGTGCGATGGCACCGGTCGCACTACCCTATCTACGGCCCTGCCTCTGGTCTTTTTTCTAGGCTCTCCAGGTCACCTCATTGAGCTTGTGGTGTGCAGTCTTCCTACTGCGTGCCAGAGCTTCCACAATGGTGCTCTTCATCTGCAACCTCAACTACTTTCTTTCTTTTGTAGAAAGTTGTGACAAAATGTTATCAATGAATAATATTTTCTACAGGCTTAACACAAAACAAAGAACTGCTTATACTTGTTTTCACGCTTTGCTTCAAGCAGCAAAATGGATAATTCCAGCCTGTGGTTGTTCTAATAAATGTGTGGCTAATGCACACCCGAGGACTGTGGGATTAACCATGATAATACATAAAGGGGAATTGGCTTTACCAAGTGTTCAGTAAATCAGAAACGGATATCTCAATGAATACACAATGCATATAGCAATCAAGAAGGTCACCTGTGATTTTGCGGCCAGTGTGACATCATCCTACACTCACACAGCCTATACTTCCAAATAGTATGACCATTACCGTCAGCCAGACAATCAAAGACTGAGCGGTGGCACCAGAAATGCGTATACATTGTGCTGGTGCTATGATAATGGGGCAACAACAGTATAGGATCATGTATTTTAAAGTATAGGGCCTCTTTAATCACAGAATATTTGACATGTAATGAGCTGCATTCTTGAGAACAAGGGCCAGATGTACTTTATCATCTGTGTTCAGGAGAGTATTGCTGCACAATACATTTTGTTTCCATGAGCAATTGATACCACCCATGTGTAACTACACTGGTGTTCTGAACTAGGAAATAAAACTATTCTCCTCTTCTGGCCTCTAACCAAACAGCATGGAGTCGAAATCATGCAAAATTCCTCATTTTCTGATTCTGTACAGTGTCACATTTTACAAAGGACAATAACATAGATGTGAGAAGGTTTACAGTCTCTCATAGCAGATCTGCCAACTGTGAATGATGTTACCACAGTAGTAAGAAATTAAACACTTAAAATCTTCAGAAAACGGGTTACCAACTACTGCACTTTTTATGTGTGTGTATATAACTACTGTACATACTAGTACATGATAGCAGTGGTGAAAGCCATCAAGGCACTGTGCTGAGAATCCTACTACATGTGGGTTTGTTAAAGTGTTTCTACTATCCACAATTAATATGTAATCAAACATGAAACCTCTGAACATATACAGTATTACTGCATTCTCTAAGTGTCACTTTCCATTACGTGTGATAGAAAAGTCTAATCCACTAACTATGTTCCAGATATGGCATTATGGGGGTACAGCGCTCACAAAGACTGATTTCCCAATAGTCTGAAAGTTCTTAACCTCTAAACAATTTATATCCCAGTCTAGTTGAATAGGCTCTACTTTATCTATATAGTGGGAACATAGAACTCAGTTCTATACACTGGTGCCAAAATCCTTGAGATGTCTAGTATCATGTACGACCTCCTCTAGCTCATCGAAGTGCAGCAACTCACGGTGGCATCGATTCCACAAGTGGACGGAAAACCTCTGGAGTGATGTTGACCCATGCAGTCTGGATAGCTTCCCACAGCTCTCTGATATTTGTAGGTATTTGATATTTGCAAATGGACCATGGGCTCGATTCAGAACCGCTCGCTAGATGCGTTCGCACGCAGCCATTGTATGCAAATCCCGCGATCGCACGGCAAGGCATAAGTACACCCACTATGTCTTAGCGTACGATCGTGGTGTGTATTTAGACGCCCACTAGCCTGTCTTAAAACGCCCACTCTAATACACGTCATCTCCAGGAAGTGTATGCAACCATCGGTAACAGAGTACCATTGGATGCATACGCAGCACTTGTGGTTGACCGTACTCTACTGCAAGCATTGCGAGCGCTTCAGTGTAAAATTCAGCCAAGTGACGTGTACTATGACGCTGCGTCTTAATTATGCACGGCTCTGAAACAGCGTTGACGTTCAGACATGCCTGCGTTCGCACCACCACTACCCTGTTTCCTTCATCCAATCCCTATAACCACCCACAAACACCTCGTCCTGTCACTCAAGCTGGCAAGGCGTCGATGCACAAGGGGTGATCGCCTGGCGATTGCACAGACTAGTTCATGCACGCGCATTACGATGCATACGCGTGCGCACATTGCAGACATCGGCAGGCTGCATGTAAATGCATCCTAGCGAGTGGGTCTGAATCGGGCCCCATGTCCCATAAATGTTCGATTTGGTTCATGTCGTGCGAACTTGGTGGCCACACCATTCGTCGGAACTCTCCAGAATGTTCCTCAAACCAATTCTGGACAACTTGGGACCAATGACATAGTGCATTAACCTGCTGGAATATTCATTCATTGTGTGGGTACATGAAGTAGTGGTTACTGGTCAATGGCGTTTTCAGGCGGACCAGCAGACCCAACCCATGCCATGTGAACACACTCCGCACCATTATGGTACAACTACCACCCTGCATGGTGCCAGGTTGACAACTGTGGTCTATGGCTTCATGGGGTCTGACCACACCCAAACCCTATCCTCATCCCAAAACAACTGGAACCATGACTCATTGGACCACGTCACATGTTGCCAGTCCTCCAGCTCCAGCTGAGGCGCTGTGCCTGGTCCCATAGTGTTAACAGGGGATCTCTGGTGGATCTTCTGCTCCCATATCCTATGGAAGCTAAAGAATGCTGCACTGACCTACTGGTTATGCATCTGGTGCCTCCTGCATTGAATGAGGATGTGATTTGAGCCAGTGTCATTGTCTGTTACAATGCACAATTCTGGCCTGTCTACGCTGGTCACGATCATTAAGCACCCATGATCGGCTACTGCGCTGTCCACGGTGGGTGGTAATACCTGCTATGAGGTATTCTCCGTACATACACGACATTGTAGACCGATGAATATGGAATGTCCGCACAACTTCGCAAATGGAATGTCCCATCCGTTGGACAGCCACTATCATGTCCCATTTGAACTCTGATAATTCACATCGCCATGTCATGAGCAGCCTATCTGCTGCTCAATCACAAAATGGCAGATTACAGCTGAAGCAGGTCTGGGCATCTCCAAGATGTCACAGTACTCACAACTACCATTACATACTGCTATATCATGACTTTTGACACTTTAGTGTATAATCAGATATTTTAAAAAAGGTACATCAGTCCCTGTCTCATCTCAGTCTAAGTTCTAAAATCACTATCACAGACACACAAATACTTACATGGGCCAATTAACCTACAATGATGTATTTTGGCCTTGAGAAGAAAGCGGGGCCCCAGGAGGAACCACACACATATGGCGAAATTCAATTCAAATCGATGGGTGTGTTATGTTGTTCCTGAAAGGCACATTGTACCCGGCAGGATCCTACGTTTTCCCTCATAGAGGTGTGAGGCAAAAACATCAGAAGTTGACACATCGCAGCGATACCCAGGGCTCACAGCTTTGACTTCCCTCATACACAGGAAGAACTCTAGGAGTTAATAAGTAACTATGCTAAGCACTATGCCACCCAACAACACTTTGTAATCCAACCCAAACTTTATTCAGTATCAGCAATATACAAGTTATCTACCAGACAATTTACAAGGAAATACTATTTATATGCACCTAGTGTATGTATGTATGTATGTATATATATGTATACACTAAAAACATCTCAGTGAGATAAATATAAAAAAAAGCAGTTTTAAGATCCAACTGTTTTGTGCTCAGATTTTGTAATGAGCGAGAGGTAAATTGGGTTTACTGTGTTAGTCTCGGTGGTGACACCCAATGCGACACATACCGACCTCTCGTGTACGCACAGCAAAGGCACGCTTGTGTGCGAAAGGGGGTGTGACTTCATGCCCTCAAGGCTACGCCCCATTTTTTGTCATTTTTCACCATGAAGGCTTGCCCCGGGAGCTGCTGGGAAACCCCCAGCCTCTCCCAGCACAGTGTGGGTGATGGAAAGCCATGCGCACTTTATCCATCACCACCACAGCGCTGTTCAGTGACATAATCTGCTATTTTGGTATCAACCTCTTGGATGGTGTCACCGTGTAAGGCCCGCACCCAGGTAGTGACATCACTACTTTTACTAAGTGTTTTCATGATTCAAAATACAACAGATGTCACAGCCACCTGGATTTGTACGGAGATGCCCACCGGCGGCTTCGCAAATCCAAGCAACTGCATACAAAGGCGCAGCATTGGTCGCATATCAATTGATAATCGACCTTCTGAGTAACCCTATGGTCACGCCGAATGACCACAGGAACTGAAATTCCGGAGCCATTTTTACTGCGTATGAGATCACAGTCGTAGGCTAAGACACGCCCCAAAAACGATTGTGACAGGTCAGAAACGGTCCCTGTCTGTCACTCACTTTGCAAATAAATCTTCACCATGAGCTACAAAGAAAATGAAACTTGACGCATGAGCAGATAACAGTCAGTCGCTCAACTGCGTAAACATCGGCAATGCGTCCATCTCTGAATCAGGCCCAGAGCCATTTTTATACAAAAACGGACATAATTAAATACAAATGTATAAATATACAATTACACTGAGATAAATGACTGTATATGGGTGTTAATCAAGTAGAATCTATACTTATAATAAGTGGTAATGGTTGTATCTGTACATAGAAATGTTTTTGGAGAAACCTACTCCTTGGGACTGTGTATGAACTATGGAGACAAAAAAAAAATATTTGTTTCGGGGTCTTTGACTGTTCGTTCCGGCAACACGCAAAATCTTCGGGATGAATATGGATTGTGTTTTCAATATTGTATAGCTTAGACACCTAGAAATAAACTGAGATATGTATTATCTCATTGTGACATCAGGGAGAGGAGCAATAAAAGGAAAAACCAGACGCTTGACAATTTATTTTTTTTATCGGAATTTGCACTGGCTCCTCAAGTCCAAAATGCCTGTATGTATGTATGTATGTATGTATGTATGTATGTATACATATATTGCACACCTCAAACGTAAAGTTGTATATGTATGCATATATAAATACATAGGTATATATATATATATATATATACACATATATCTCAAGATCTATTTAGCAGGAAAATCCAACTATATATTTAACACTAATCAGACAGCTTATCTTAACTCATGAAGAATACATGTCAATCCAGTAGATGGCACACCAAGACAAATACTACATATCATAGAGTTGCTGATCATATTACTTGCAACCTCTCAGTGTTACTGTAGGTTAAGTAGCAATGGATTTGAGATCTACAAGATACTGCAGTTGGACTTCCAGAGCACAGCATTGCACTGAAAGCTGGTGTTCCGCTCATGCTTCTGCCGAATTTGACTCCACCCACGTTATGCAATGGAACCAGATTTAAAGTCACTGCTCTATAGAGGAACCTAATTTAGGCACAAGCTCTAATGAGATCTGGAGCAGGTAAGACTGTGTTTATACCACGTATACACCTTATCTTCAACAATTTTCCTTTTCAATTCAAGCACCTGCAGTTTCCTGTAAGCGCCTGCTTCGCTAGGACGATTAAAAAGTTGCAGGGACAAACGCTCAGGGTTGCAGGCGTAAATCTCAGGACCAGCTGCTTCTCCCATGGGCAGCTTTACATGGCTTGCTCATGAGTTAGTAGCCCCAATCATCTTTTTGTATTAATCCCTGAAGGAAAAACTGCAAATAATTGTTTACAAAGACATTTTGTGATCAATGTCTACAATATAAAATATGCATCACAATATTAGATGGCACTATTGTCTTTGTAAAATTACTTCTGCTGAGCAATAACAGACATCCACGCGAGTGACGCTGCAGGTAAACGCTAGTATTAGAATATAAATGTATGTAACAGGATTTAAATACAGATTGAATGTGGGCAGCAAGTGACAGTCCTGAGTCAAAGAGAACACCTGGAGCGTGAGGGGTAGGGTTTGTTGTCATAAGAAGCCTGGTATTAACATGCTGTAGGTGGGATCCCCACTGTCCAGCAAACTGCACCATCAAGGTTTATTTTCATATACTTCTGCACTGTTGCTATCTGATTTTGAGTCAAAGAAAGGACTTCCATTATTTACATCACTAAGGGTGCCCACACACATAGAGATTTTTTTCCCGATCTGGATGATTCTGACACATTGGAACGACAGATCGGGTAAAAAAAATGCCCAAATTGTGAGTCCCCACTCACGATCACGATGCGCGTCCCCGCAGGTCGCACGTCACATCTTCAGATCTGCCGTGCAATATGGCAGATCTGACAATCTAGGACAGAATGCACTATGAAAAAGTCTGGCTGCAGGAGATCGGATGAAGATTGGACAGCATATCGTGTGCTGATAGCGTGCTGAGCTGCCGGGGAGAATTTCAAGGGAAATCGGAAACATCGTCGGATCGTAAGTATATCAGTATGTGTGTGGGCACCTTAAGCTTTCTGCTACAAAATTGTGAAATGGAATAAAATATATGTATACATTACATACCTGTATCTGTATATAAGAAAATGACGAAACGTTGGGTGCTAATCAATCACAAATCCCTTCATGGATCAGTAATACAATACAATTGGCGATTACTTCCCTTAAATGCTGTTTCCTAATAGTCAATTGTATTATACTACCGATCCATGAAGGGATTTGTGATCGATAAGGTATAGCGCCAAACGTCTGGTCATTTCCTTATATACAGTGCATTTTGGTTACACGGTGTTGACCAGATTAAGGCATCTTTTTTTTATCCAATGTGCCCAGGTTGGTTGTGCCATCGTAATTACATGTATACATATCTGCAAAAAAAATTATTAGACTCACAAAAATAGTTTCCGCACAGACCTCTATGAACCCTGATTATATCTTGAATGCATATAAATTTGATAGATTAATTAAAGAGTCCTATAATCCCAAATTCACATTTGCATCATATATAGAATTCAATAATGAGGGATGTGCCACCACCAGACTTATATATAGATTGATACAAAAACAGAAAAAAGAAGTCTATCAGGCAGTGCACTACCTGATAGACTTCTTTTTTCTGTTTTTGTATAAAAAAAAATTATTAACCTTGGCGCTAATAAACCACACTATACAGGTAATCCAACACTCAAGTGTAATTAACTTAATTGTTAACCAGCTGCAGATCCTATTGCTGGGGCCTGTGAACACCCATAAAAATCCAAAAAATACTAAAAAGGGAGGGAACTGCGCTAATAATAATCTGATTGTAAATTGTGAGGTAGCAGAAACTGAAAGAGTCAGGGCTCCGTACATTAAAAAATATATTTGTATTTAATCGCATAAAAACCATCAATGTAAATATAAGCAATAACATCCAATAACATATAATTTGTTGAATATCTGTAATTAGTTATTTATAAAACAGTATAATGCATATTCCTCTGAAAAATCCCTTAAAAGGATTTCAATGTTGTGATGTTGGGTCCAATTTAGTGAAATACTGCAACACTGTCCGTATGTATCATATGAATAGAACAGGCTATTAAATCACAAAGAATGGTGACGCATAGTACCTATGGACAACTGTAGTCAGCGTATCCTGGACAAATGACGCCAGAAGATGGATTTAGTCTCCCATATGTCTTTCAGCGGCCGTCGGAGCCGGGCCACGCTGCACCAGCATTCTGTGTCCCGTGCTTGTCAGCTGTAGAGGCCGTAATTCAAATGACTGAGCAGTTTGCAAAGTCCACCTTGTTGTAATTTGCCTGCAATATATCCAGTCCACTTGGTACTAGTGAGAATCTCCACGGTCACTTGTCGCACAATAGGGGTGCCGTCATTCAGGGGTCCCCTGACCAGTGGCGGGCTGGGCCGGGGGGCAGGGTGCCATGTGCCCCCCGGGCCGCAGCGTCATGCGGGCCGCGGGCAGTCTGTGTCACTGTGACACAGACTGCACCGCGTGTGTAGCGCTGACCGGACGGAGTTCGGTCAGTGCTATACAGCACAAACACACAGCCGCCGGAGCCGGCAGCTGTGTGTTTGCTGTAATCAGCAGCCGCTGAGAGTCTGTCAGACGCTCATCGGCTGCTGCTGCTCCCACTGCGGGAGCCATCTTCCGGCTCCCGCAGTGGGTAATGGGAGAGATGTCGTCATGACGACGTCTCTCCCATAATGCAAAGCGGCCGGAGGAGCCGGTGGAAGTGTCGGGACCAGGAGCGGGAGTTTCAGGTGGTTTTTTTTTTTATTAAGTCTCTCTCTACTGGGGGGGGGGGGGGGACTACTGGGGGAACTGCCAGGGGGGGGATTACTATTGGGGGCACTACAAGGGGGGGACTACTACTACTGGGGGCACTACAAGGGGGGGCTACTACTACTGGGGGCACTAAAAGGGGGGGCTACTACTGGGGGCACTACTACTAGGGGCACTGCATAGGGGGGTGGGGACTACTACTAGGGGCACTACATAGGGGGAGGGGACTACCACTGGAGGCACTACATAGGGGGAGGCGACTACCACTGGGGGCACTACATAGGGGGACCACTGCTGGGGGCTCTATATAAAGGGCAATACAGGGGGTACTGCATAGGGGGGAGACTACAACTGGGGCCACTATTTAAGGGGCATTGCATAAGGGTTACCACTATTGGGGGGTGGTCAGCTACTGGGGGCTCTGCATAGGGGGTACCACTATTGGGGGCACCATATAAGGGGCTTACTACTGGGGGCACAAGGGGCACTGCATAGGGGGGGGATCACTACTGGGGGCACTACTGGAGGCCTGAATAAGGGTGTTCTCCTGTGGCACACGGGGGCACTGCATATGGGCACTACGACAGGGGGCTGCCCCAAATCTTTATTTTTACCTTACATTAATCCAATATGGACCCGCCTCCTCCCTGAAACACTTGAGGGGGGGCGGCGCTGTAGCACGCACGTTCTTCGGGCACCCTGGCTACACGCTACTCCTCTGCCAGGGCCGCCTGCATGCATTTGCCCCCCAGGCTAAAAGTTGCCAGCCAGCCCCTGCCTCTGACTAGTTTCGCCTCTTTAGCTGAGGCTTTTTCAAAGATATATTTTTTAATGTAAACATATCTACCCACATTACTACCTAGACATCTACTTTCTTACATGCACGAACAAAAGATACACTGTAGATGTAATATACCTGCAAACATAAATATGTTTTCCCTAATTTTTTAAGTTTTCCCTTTCATTCAAGCAAAGTTGGTGGAAACATAATCCAGCAGACTGTGCTTGGCAGACGTGTTACTATGGGAAACCTCTAACATGCAGCTGTCTTTACTAGAGTGCCCCTTTCTTCATTTCTATAGCATCCAGGAGAGACAATTAGCGCTTTCAGGAGCAAACGCATAGACAGCTCCCACCAATGCAGTCTTTCTGTCATGTAAGACCAGCACTATCACACATTTGCAGATATATTAATTTGCAGTGTTATATTTATACATCATATGTTTTGCTGGAAGCTGCAATATTATTTATTTATTAGCAGTTATTTATGTAACATAAATATAATACAAAGCACGTTACAGAAAATATTCAAACATTCACATCAGTCCCTGCCCCAGCAGAGCTTGCAATCTTTATTCCCTATCACATGGACACACAGACACTGGTTTTGTCAGCCAATTAAGTGTAACCCTGTGTGTTTGGAGTGTGGGAGGAAACTGGGCAGCCATACAACCTCGGGGATACATACAAACTCCACATCGACTCAAGGAAAGCATACAAACGCCACACATACAGATCATTGACAGGATTGAGCTCATACCCTCAGTGCTGTGAGACAGCAATAGTAACTACTGTACCACCATGCTGATCCCCTGAGAAAAAAAACAATGTCTCCAATATTTATAAACAAAATTATGATAGCATCAATATCATAAAAATACAGAGAAATCAAAATGGGAAAACTTCATAATATCATTAACAAAAAATGAATGCTGCCCCTCCCACCCAAACAATCTTATTAATATTTTTTAAATATTTGCTTCAAATATTATCCAAACAGTCATGGGTTTTATTAACTGAAGTGATCACAAAAAGTTAATTATTCACATAACTCCTTGTCATTTCCACATTTTAGGGCAATATTCAATATGGGGCGAAAAGTCCATTATCGGCGATAATTTATTGCTGATGACGTAATTTTCGCATATTTCCAATATCCCCGTATTCAATTTCATTGACTTTTCGCCGGTGCGAAAAGTCAATGTAAAAAAACAGGGAGAATTTTTCGCTTGCCTTTAGTAGATGAAAAAAAGTGCAGAATTTGGGTTTAGGGGTGCAGGCTTAAAAAAAAATAGCCTGCACCCCTGGGAATGGTCCCTAAAAATGATCTGTGTTAAAAAAAAGTTTTACAAAAAAATAGGGACACACCAAAAAATTTATTAAAATTTTGGGGTTTAAAAAAAAAATAAAAAAATAAAATAGGGAACACACTTCTAAATTAGCGGAATGGAGTCCAGGGAGGTGCCCTTATATGCAGCAGGTGTTTTCTTCATTGCGGGAGTAGTGGCAGCTGCATTTTTGCAGAATTTTTAAAAATCATTTAAGGGACTTAAAAATATGCCTGCTACCATTTTCATGTACCCCAAATTTGATGGCCATAGTTATTTTACCCAAAAAAACCTTCTAAATGCTCTTCTGCATCACCTTCTTCCAAACCGCATTTATGCACCTGCCATGGCTATTTAAAAATGGGGGTACCCATAGTGATCCTCCATGTCTGGACATCTTTAGGGGGATCCTAGGATTAATTCCCGAATATTCCCATTTTTTTTCGCGGAACCAAGTTTCGCCGGTTCCCGATTTCGCCTACTTTGACATTGAATAAGGGGAATAGCGGGCACGCGCGCGATACTTTTCCGCCTGGAAAACAGGCGAAGGAGGCGAAAAGTCCAGCAGGCTAAAAGTCTTAATTTTTGGTCTCAAATTGAATACGGCCCTAAGTCAGGGACAATAACTATAAATGAGTACATGAGTTTCCATACTTATGACTTGTATCTAGCTATTGTTCAGTATTATAAAGATCTTTGCTACAATGTTTCTCAATACATTATTTTTTGTAATATCCGTGTATTTACAATAACATCTACATCAAGGCCGCAAACCTAAACAAGTGCCTTAAGTGAGCCCAGAATAACTAGGTGCCTGCAGAAGTCTGTAGATTAAAGGAAGTAAACAAAAATCTGGAAAAAGAACATATTTTATTTATCGAACAAATAAACTAAATTATTTTAAATCTTCAAATAAAGCCACTGCTGTAAACCAAGCAGAAACAAAAATAGATGAAACTCACTTAAAATCCTTTAGTAAACCAGAACAGTCTGAAGCTTTGATTTACTATACCCTGGGATAATACCAGTGTTACAGACTTTGATTTGATTGGGATCAAGCTTAATTCAAGATCCATACCCAAGACAAATAGAACAGACTATGGTAATTTCAGGTCATTAAAGCCTTGGTGGTCCAATTTTCCCTTTTAAACATTTCCCAGTAACATCTAAAGAGTGTATGTGAAGAACCATAAAGATTACATTAATTCAGAAGTATATAACATCCAGCTTTTATTCTGGCTTCAGATGAAAAATATAAAGCCAATATATAATTTTAGAGCAAATTTGCTATTTTGGATATTTTCCCTGCCTGAAAATCTTTAGGTTGGAAGCCAGTTTGTAAGCTGAAAACATTTGAATTGGCCCAAACATGTGTTTTGTGGTACAGAGTGGATTGTTTTCATGGTTTACTCAAGACTGATTGTTAACCCAGAGATTTAGGGCCTGATGCAAAATGAGTATATTCGCCCATATTCAGAGCTGCACGCAGACCGCCACTATCAGTTTTTTTCAATTACTTGAAAACTGTTTGGAATGCAAAGAAATTAGCAAAATACGGGAGAGTGCGAGAGATTGTGCGCACAAGAGAGAGTGGGAGAAGCTAGGGGATACACATTAATCCTAGAAATGTAACAACTTATCACTTATGCTTTTCCAAAGTTTGCTTACAAGTGCCCTAAAATTGTGTTCACAAATTATAATTCCTGGAATATCCTACATGTTTTGATACAAAGGGCAGGATTCAATTAGCCACATAAAGTGAACGGATGCTAATTGATCGCCGGTCCATATTCAATTAGCCCCGTTTCCCGGGGATTTCTTTTCGGGTCTCCTGAGATCCGCAAAGAAATCCCCATTCACTGTGCAGTTGTTGGGTGATAACTGGCAGTTAACGCACAGGTCAGTGAACATATCATGGATTCTGTGTGCTAATGCCGATAACCCGTGTTAACGCACGTGTTTACCGTTCCTTAACAAGGTTATCGGCGAATACGGGAGGCTAATTGATTAGCCCCGGGCATTAAAGCCCGAGGCTACATCTCGTTAATACCTTAGGGAATTCCCCCCTATATATATTAATAGGCATATCTTGAAAACCAGTCTGTAGAACATCCCTTTGGGGTCCTTTTAATACAATATTCCACACCACAGGTCTCATACAGTCATGTATAAACGAATAGAGAACCGACACTCAATGGAGATTTCGTGCAGGTTCAACTGGGCTAATTCTATCCCCTCCCCCTTCCTTTTGCCTTATTATTTGCCCCTCTGTGGGTGCCCTCCCCAATGCGCTCACTTATTTACTCTATTCTAGTCTATCTTTAAACTCTACAACTATTTTGTATGTCATAAAATATAAAAAAAATAGACTTTAAAGTGTTTTAATCAACAGATTAAGTGATACATGTTATTTGCAGACTGATCAGTTTTATCCTAGTGTTTTGTGTTATCACCACTCAATGGGGGCAATTCAATTGTTTTCATCAGTGGCTGGCAGTGCCAGATGCCCAATGGAGGAAGTCAATTGTTGCTCCATTAGGGTGCGAACAACCGCCTGCATTTTTCCTCACCCCCTCTTTAGGAGACGAGTAGAAAGGTGTGAAAGTCCATGGACTTTAGACAGCTTTCGCAATTTTACACAGCTAAACCCAATCAAATTAGCTGTGTAGAGCACGATAATTAATGGGCACCCAAAACAATTGAATTCCCACTACAGTTCTGTGTGGAGTTTGTATATTCTCCCTGTGCTTGCGTGGGTTTCCTCCCACACTCTAAAAATCTAGTGGTAGGTTAATTGGCTCCCAAAAAAAAAAAATTAACCCTCGTGTATGTGTGTGCGCATGGAATAGGGAATATAGATTGTAAGCTTCACTGGGGCAGGGACTGATGTGAATGGACAAAATATTCTCTGTAAAGAGCTGTGGAATATGTGTGCGCTATATAAATAACCGGTAATAATAATAATTATTGCAACATTGAGCACCCATTAATTACCGTGACATAAAAAACAATTGAATAGCCCCCAATGTATCTCAATATTTGTGATTTATACCTGTTAGTTCTATATAGGTATGTTGAAGTTATGATGGACCTCTGTGTAGGTATCTTGTATAAATGTCTCTTATCTTATGAATAAAATTTTCGTTACAAAACCCCCCAAAAAACAATTAAAAAAACACCAGACTGTAGAAGCACTTCTTACAAACGTGTGTAGTAAATCGCATGTTAAGACTTTCCATGTCACATCTGTGTAAAATACAACCTGACTTGTTCCAGGAATCCCTTTTAATCCAGTTAGCGCAAGCATTTAAATCAGTTACATTGTGTGAAAAGATCAATAGACATGTAAAACCCTGTTGCCATAACAGTATTTCATTGCCTGTATGTGTGTTCAGTGTCTTCCCTGATGCCCAGCTCCTGCCACGTATAAACAAGGGACAGAAAAACAGCCTCATGAAAAAGTGCAGACACGAGATGTGCAGAGGGAGATGTATTGTGGCACTGCAGCCAGATGTAACGACTGAGCTCCCAATCACCAAGCTTTTAATTATAGTTCATATGTTGCCACCTGCTGGACCAACTGGTATCATCTTATGGACAGTCACATAAACTTTATTCTAGCAAGAAATGAGCATAAACTATTATTATTATCATCCTTTATTCCTGTGGCGCCACAAGGGTTCCACAGCACCTCGCAAAGTACATAAACAAATGAGCGAACAAGACGACAGCGACTTACAGTATAAAACAATGCAGGACAAGGACCTAGTTTATAAACATTGCTGCAATAGCGATCATACCATTCAAAAGCAGCAGGGCGTCAGCAACCAAGTGTTAGGTGCCCTTGTGGGAAGTTTGGAGTAGATGATCGAATGAGTAAGGCAAGGTGAAGAACATTATACTGCAATTGTAGAACTGTAGTCATACACTGAACTGTCAGTTAAAAAATAGTCCACATACACTTTCCCAACATCATCAATAATTGTTATTCCACTACTATAAGTGTTCCCCACACCTCCTAGATTGTAAGCTCATTGGGCAGTGTCACTTGTAGACTGAATCAGGAGTCCCTCAATGCAAAATATGTCAGTGCTTGGTAATATAGGAAACCATTCATATTAATTTTAAAAGATACACATGGAAGAGAGATCCTCACCTTTGGCTAGCTGCTGTCTCTTATGTAGGGTCTACCTCCAGATACCTGTGAAGTGGCTTCACCGAGAACCCATATTTTTATTTCTCCTCCAAATACCCGCAATGTTCAGTCATCCTGTCTGGAAGACCAGAGACTGATAGATTGTGCTGGGTAGGAGCGAACCAAGAGAACAATACATTCACTTTCAATTCCCTAACATACTAGGCTGCTCTAAAATAAAGCAAAAGCTACCAACAAAAACAACTGTGCACTGCAATGCCAACCAGTCCTATTGCTCCACTGGTTTATCAGCTCATCGGAGATTAAAGCTGGCCACACACATAGCAATATTTTACCCAATCTGGCCGATTCCGACACATTGGAACGACAGATCGTGTAAAATATGGCCAAATCCTGAGTAAATCGTGAGTCCTCACTCACGATCACGATGCAATGCGCGTCCCCGCTGGTCACACAAATCGCATCGTCAGATCTGCCATGCAGTAGGGCAGATCTGACAATCTAGGAGGCGATGCACTGTGAAAGTCTGGATGCAGGAGAGATCGTTTGAAGATTGGACACCAAATTGTGTGGAGATCGTGTGGGGATCGTGTACAGAGCTGCCGGGGAGGGTTTCAAGGGAAATCGTACACAAAACGTACACATCGGCTGATCGTGTGCAGATCGCCATGTGTGTGGCCAGCTTAACTCAAAGTGTTTTTTTTCCCCACTGTCCATATAATCTTATAATAAATAATAATTGTATTCATTTATTTAATATGGCAGTATTTATTATTTATGTCACTGAAAGGAGAAATAATATTTTTTTTCTAAATGTAATCATAATTATTTATATGGAGAGAACATAGCAAATATTTTAATCTATATATTGGGTACTACAATAAATTAGTGGTTTATAGGGGGCACACATTATTATTTCATACCCTGATCTCTCCCCCTCTCTTCTGACTCGTATCTCCAACTGTCTCTCTGCTATCTCTTCCTGGATGTCCCAGCGATTTCTTAAACTTAATATATCTAAGACAGAGCTGATCGTCTTCCCACCCTCCCACATAACCTCACCTCCCACTATTTCTTTATCAATTGATGGCATAACTACCTCATCTAGTCCCAAGGTGCGCTGTCTTGGAGTTATATCCTAGACTCATCCCTCTCCTTCAAACCACATATACAGAACCTTTCGCAGTCCTGTCGTTGCCATCTCAAAAATATTTCTAAGATCAGACCCTATCTCACCCAGGATGCTACCAAAACCCTCATACACTCACTGGTCATCTCCAGATTGGACTATTGTAACCTCCTCCAACCTGGCCTCCCCAAATCCCATCTCTCTCCTCTCCAGTCTATCCTTAATGCTGCTGCATGGCTTATCTTCCTCTCCAAATGCTCTACATCTGCCTCCCCTCTCTTACAAGCCCTCCACTGGCTCCCCTTCCCTTTTAGAACCCAATTTAAGGTTCTCACGCTTGCTTACAAAGCCCTCACCCAATCTTCTCCCATGTACATCTCTGATCTCATCTCCCTTCACTCTCCTCTCCGCTCTCTTCGTTCAACTAATGCACGCGGCCTTTCATGCCAACTGATTACTTCCTCCCACTCCCGCCTCCAAGATTTTTCTCACACTGCTCCCCACCTCTGGAACTCTCTCCCACTCCCCATCAGACTCTCCACCTCTTTGCAATCCTTCAAACGGGCTCTCAAAACCCACTACTTCATCAAAGCCCTCCAGCTATCATTCTAACTCCCTGCTACATGTTCCTTCCTCCCCATCTACCCCATCTGTGTCACCCCTGTTTGTCTTCCCCTCCCTTTTATAATGGAAGTTCTTACGAGCAGGGCCCTCTACCCTCTTGTGCTTCTCCCTACTTTAGTTTCATCTACTTCTTACTCACCACTAGGGCACCTAACACTTGGTTGTTTATGCTCTGTTGCTTATCTGGGTGTTATGGTCACTAATGTAGCAATATATATTATCCATGTCCTGGTCCTGTATTGTATTGCTCTGTAAGTCGCTTGTCAACAATTTGTTTATGTACTTTGAAAGGTGCTGCGGAACACTTGTGGCGCCATATAAATAAATGATAATTATTATTATTAAGCTATAGTATTATTTATAGTGCTACAAATGCCATGCAATATATTTAATATATGGACCCTAATAGCCATCGAATCAGAAGGAGACCAGATCTATAGAACACTGGGTTGGTCTGCTGCAGGATCGGGAAGACAATAATTCTGTTACCATGCATTATTTACTTTTAGTGTACCAATATACTGCAAATAGATACCAGCAACATCAGGAACAGGTGGAGACCCTCTGGGCCCTCTATACTTCTGGGCCTTGGGCTACTGCAATAACCTGACACACTCATTATACACCTGCTACTAGGAGGATAAACACTTTATATTCTGCATACACCCCCACACTAGGTACATAGTAAATATAAACAATGCATTGAAGTTTCAACAATAAGAATATAACATTTTTCACTGCATTCGTGTCACAATAAAATGACTTTTGTACACATTTCATATGCGGCACACAAATAAAATGTGACATACCACATGCAGAATAACATTGTCATACCTTGTTCATTCAGATTATTCCCGATTTGGCAAAATGAATGTCACCAGCAATGTATGCTTCCTGCAAAAAACAAAAGCTAAAGTTTAGCTTGTATGCAGGGCAAAGCCGCAGGACACACGGAACCCCAACACAATTGCATTACTGTTTCTCTGACAGTGTCAATACTTGTAGCCTCACCACCAATCATTGTGGCATTAGACCCTTGGAAGCCACTATGTAGCAAATCTTTGGTGCAAAACACTGAAATAACCTTCACAATGTTACCTCGCCAACAATTTTTTATTTCTGATTCAATGGCAGGTAAACAAACAAAACTACCTGAATATCATACTTGCTGATTGAGAGGCTACTTTTGCAGTGGTGCAGAAGTGACGGACACATGACCGCCTGGATCCGGAAGCCACACTGGAGCCAATGCAGCAGTTGGGACCACGTAAGTGACTGCTGGGCCACCAGAGATGTTAGGTCGACATTCCATCATGCCGTCATGTCACCCCTTACACTAGCTCACTCCTTATGTCATCCCGTTTGTCTCCCCTTTCCCTTTAGACTGTAATCTCTATGAGCAGGGCCTTCCTCCCTCCTGTGCTCATCACCAACCTCTCTTACACACCTGCTACACATCCTCCTTGGCCTCTCTGCCCCTGGACCCCAATCATCTGTTTTTGTTTCTTCAGACGAACTAAACCTGTCATTTGCACCCACGCTGACAGCTACGGGTTTTAGCTGTACTTTTCAGTTACACACATTGCATCGGTGGCTGTGTTGAAAGTTGTAGTGCTATTTGTACTGTACCGTTTTACCCTGTATTGTCTTATTGTTTTGCTCTTTGTACGATGCTGCGGAACACTTGTGGCGTCCTATAAATAAAATGTAATAATAATGATGCTAAGCATGTTGACATTGTGGTCATGTGGACATTCTCATGCCGACCTAATGCATGTTGACCTAACATACCACACCCACATGTACAACTAAAGGAGACATTTTTCCCCAATAAGGCAGCTGTACATACGCTGATAATGACAAACTACTGCATTGCATATGCTGTCAGATGTGTAAGGAACTGCACATGTACAGGAATTTTTTACTTTTGTAATTTACGCCCATTTTGTTGACAACTCTGCACCAGCCCCTACATTTTCCATGTTTTCAACACGTGTGTGTAGTTGTATGTATTGATGACAGATCTGTATAATTTATTACCATGTGTGAACAGGACCGCAGTAGGTAAAAGTGGCTGTTACACCAAGGATAAAGCAGAAAGAACAATGTATATTGTATATGTGTCTTCATTCTAGCATCCTGTACCTGTCACAACCAGTGCAGTTTCTCTGTCCTGCCTGGGGTGTCGCTATCTGCTCTGGTGCTTCTAGCACACTCAGCTGATGCAACAATGCTGAGATCCAGCATTTTGTGTGCTAGAAGCACCAGAGCAGAGAGTGACACCCCAGGGAGGACAGAGGAACTGCACGGGTTATAACAGGTGCAGGGTGCTAGAATGTACACTAATAGTACTGTATATTGACTTGGCCCCCAAAGAAAACTCTACTGTGCACAGGTGACTGATACATGTTAAGGTTTCTATAGAAGTTAAGGGCCTCATACATATATGTGACTGATTGCTGCAATTCCCCGATCCCCCGACGCCTGTGTCTGAGCATGTGAAGGTATTCCCTGATTTGCCAATCTGGTGACTAGTAGTGCACACAAGAATGCCATAGGTGTAATATTCTATAGTGCATCCGATGGTGGTGTATAAGGACACAGGAATTACAGCGCTCAACGTGGGTGTCTCAGTCCTTGCACATTTCACAGGATGGATATACACAAGGAATCTGTATTCAATTTGCATAAACTCGCAGATGGGCGACCGCCAATACCCTGCTGCGTTTGCCTTTGTGCACGACTTAGAATCAACACAATAGTGAATATATATTATATATTCATATGTAGATGTAAGTAGTAATAATAGTGTTACTTATGTCTTGCACATACATTGCAATACTAAATAAAAAGCATTGCACAAAGCACTTAAAGCTTGTAATTACTACATGTCTAAAATGATTTACTGTTTATTAAATGTCAGAAAGTCAGCATTTATAGAAGAGTAATTTTTACTTGTAATAATATAGTCCTCCCAGTACTAAGAGCAGGAGCATACAGTACTACTTCCTATATTCATTTCATCCATTACAGCAATCAGACACTCTACTACGTAACTTCCAGTAACTGATAGGAAAATGTCTCCGACAGGAGATAAAAGCCTCATGAATACCATTGACAGAGATCAGTAAAGGCATGTAGAAATACAATAGGATACAGAACATACACAAACCTCAACAGATCCTTGCAGCGACTGTTACTTTAAATGAGCTGCTTCTGCCAATCCCCACACCCACCTCCTGTGTATGACAGTCCCTCAGTGCCAAGCTGAGACAGCCCTGCTCTACACAAACACCAGACAGGGGGGGAGTGCACAGTGACAAGCAAGGGACATAATGATGAGGGAACCCAGTCATCTCCCCCAACACCTACACCGATCTGTCTGACAGGGACACTATGGACAAACTCTGTACCCTCCTCATTACCCTACAAAGTGCAGCACTAATTGGCCACAGTCATGGATAATTTACCCTCTAATGACAAACCTATAGCCTACAGCACTCTGACACTCACTGTCCTATTTTCATGTGTCAGCTCATATTGTAGACCAACCGTAGTGATCTGCATTATTAGAATTATCAAATTTAAATTGAATAACAATAATAATAATAATGTCATTAATAACACATTACTACAATTTTGTGTTTCTAATTATCTGTAATTAAAGATATTACTGGTTTTCCTAGGTCAGACAACTGAGCACCTTTACATACTTTATATTTATTAAGGCAGCTTTATTAGCAGCATATAAATAGCTAACATACACTACGGCCTAATTTGGAGATTAAAGTAAAATTATTTACACAAATCTCAGTTGGTTGCAGATCTGCACATGAGCCGCACTACAAACATGCCGATCTGTTTCTGTGACGTCGGTCGCAGTGCCCAAAAGCCGCACCACAATTACTCAACTTTGTGCTTCATGGAACGCAGTTAAGGGTTGGGTACGGGATGCTGGTGCTTAGGATCCCGGCTGTCAAAATCTTGGCGGTGGCATCCGACAGGGTCTCCGGTGCCTAAACCTAACCTCCCCGCACCCTAACCCTATCCCTCCCCCTTTAGTGCCTAACCCTATCCCTCCCCCTTTAGTGCCTAACCCTCCCTCCAACCCCTCTACTTACCTTCGGGATACCGGCGTTCTGACAAGTGTACTGAACGTATCCCGCATTTAGCCATCTTCTTAGCAGTATTAATATTTAGGTGTATTAAGGAAAGAGTGAAGAGAGTTCAGCCGGGAGCTCCTGAGAAAGGTCCGGTGTCATCATCATGCTATGACATAGGCACCGTGTCATAATAACTTCTGCACACAGCAACAGCTATTTCTAATAACATAATAGAATAATGCTTAAGGCATTTATGATGTAGAGAGGGGCACAGTTTTAGAACATGAGAGTGGTATAGGTATTAGGGTTCCATATCAATTAAGCTTTTGATCATACTACATGACAGGTACAATTTAAGTGCAGCTATAGAAAATATGGTCAGTTTCCTGAATGCAAAATTTCGTATCTCCTCGGCCATACCAGTCTCCGTAGGAATACTGCTGCCATCATTGGACTTCTACCGGGATTTTGCTCCCCCCACTACTTGCCAAAGAGATCTTCATAATAGAACACAAATATACTAAAATGTGCAAAAATAGCACGCCTAGAGTAGCATGTGAGACATGTACACAACCATCCACAGTGCACAGTTCCTGAAAAAAAGTCTATAGCCTCTATTGTGGGTCAGAGCAGATTAGCAAAATGTAATACTGTACATTCACAAATGCAGCCTCATTAAAAAATAAATAAAGCAGAGTTGTAGAAACTTATGAGAAGACATCCTACACTATATGTTGGATCGTTTGCAGTAAAGATAGTAATTTTTGTAATATACAAATTACACCATTTAGTCCATATAAATAAAGGATGATGATGATGATGATAATAATAATAATAATAATAATAATAATAATAAACCATGCTTAGATCATAGCTTGTCCATAACCTACTAAACATAATGCACACACATTGCAATGGTACATAAGCTATATAACCAGTCCAGATTCCCCTCCCAACCACACCCTGAAATTTGTCTCTAAGTACTAAAATGTTTACTGTATGACCAAACCTGCCTGTGTCAGGAGATGATGGATGAGGATAGCACTAGAGTACTGTGGAAACAATAAGCAGGAGAATTCTAGATTGTTAGCTCTGTTGAGGAAAATTTCCTAAATAGAGCTTTCCCTAGTGCATAGGTTCTCAAACTCAGTCCTCAGGACCCCAAACAGTGCATGTTTTCCAGGTCTCCTCACAGAATCACAAGTGATATAATTAGCTCCTCCTGTGGATCTTTTAAAATGTGTCAGTGAGTAACGACTACACCTGTGCACCTGCTACGTGACCTGGAAAACGTACACTGTGTGGGGTCCTGAGGACAGAGTTTGAGAACCACTGCCCTAGGGCATTAGGTTTTATTTAACACAGTTGGGCTGATTCTGAGTTGGGAGCAAAGCAAAGAAAAAAGGTACAAACCATGTTGCACTGCAAGAGGTGCAACTACATTTAGTAGTATGCATGCAGGGTAAATACTAGCAGCTTTTGCATGTAGCCCTCAAAAGCTGGAATTTGTGGTCCATATAAAGGGCAGAGTTTTGACCAAAAGTGGGTGTTTCTGGGCCGTTCGGTGTGGGTATTATTTTGTGCCGAATTGGTAAGCGTAATGGTACGTACACACGGTCAGATATAACAGGACGATAAGAATGATAATAATATCGATATATCGTTATCAATCATATCATCCTGTTTTTGGGCCCTTCCAACCCTCAACTGATGGTCGATGCACAGGCACGGATTCTCGATATCGACCAGGTTAGCCTGGTTACTATAGGGACCTGTGATCATTACAGTAGTTTGGGGGTTGGTGCATGTGCTGGATGTTTGACATCGAACATCCAGCAGATACCGATCAGACAACGATATCTGATCGTTGTCTGATTGCTCATTGTGTTTGGAGGTTAAAGGTGCGGACACACCTAACGATTTTTTTAACGATTTAACTATAACGACGTCGTTATCGTTCAAAAAATCGTTCAGTTTCTGAGTTATAACAATGAACAAAATCGTTCAAGCGCGCTCCCATTTGTAGTCTGTAGTTCATTTCAGACTGACCAACATAACGATTTTCATTAAGGGAAGGAACATTGGGCCTGATTCAGAGCCACTCGTAAGCGGCAGCTCGTTCGCTCCGAGCGATGTTTGCCCAACTGCGCATGCGTACGGATCGTTATACGCATGCGCGAACCAGTCAGTGCGGCCGAAATTCATGTGCTCGCAAAATAGCGAATGCCTGCTAATTTGAGTGACAGAATGAGGCGTATGTGGGTGGTAACAGGGGAAGGTGCTTGAAAACGGGGAGTGGAGATCCGATCGCAGGCGTGCTTAAAGGTCAAAACGGGCGTTTTATGGGTGTGCATATTTAAAACAGCAGCGTTATTGACCACGTCACTGGGTTTTTTTTAAGCCAGAACTGCTCGCAAAATTGTGGTAGCAAAAACCAACCACAAGAATAGCGAGCAGTTCATACCCTGTTCGATGTACTCGATTAATCTAATAAATAGCGGACATGACGTAGGATGCGAGCGGCCAGGGGGCGTTTTTATCAAATAGACGAGCGTATGTTTTGCGCGCTCGTTCAGACTTAGAGGTGGGAACAGACTGCAATTTGCGAAGGGATCATTTGAATAGCCACCCCTTGTTTTTGAACGAACGACCGCAAATAGCGAACGGCTCTGAATCAGGCCCATTATTCGTTCATCGTTGTAAAAATCGTTTATTACACTTCAAAAAATCGTTCACTTTTCAAGGGAAAATCTGACAGAAAATCTGACAGATAATCGTTGGTTACAAAATCGTTACGTGTGTATGCAACTTAAGTGTTAGGAGATATTCGAAAAGCTTGCCCACTGTGGTGTTACATTGGAGACAAATTTGTTTGTGACAATTATCAAGCAGAAGTTAGAAGTGGGGAGAAGTGCTGGTATGGCGTACTGTCCTGTAACGCACCACTTCCAGCAAATTAATGGGAAGACAGAAGTTTGGGGCAAAACAGTGTTTGTAACAATACTTGATTAAACTGTTTATATTACAATGATCACAAAAGCATACAAACTGTAAGGCATCATTTCCTAATTGCTGAACCCCTTAACATAAAAGGACCACTAACCCTAAGTTACTTCATTTAATAATTTACATAAAATATTCACATGATTAAATCAGCTGCATACAAATTTCCACTAAGTTATTTGCAATGTTCCTGGAGTTTCAGAAGGCTGGATGGCGGACCAGTGGTTCCAGTGGTGAACAGCTATTTCATTTACACATATCTCAATGGGACTATGGTCTGGGAAAAAGTCAGGATAGATTATCTTTATTTTATTTTTTAATCTAGTATGGTGTTTGCTGTATTCCTTGTGACATCGCCCAGCTGGAATATAAATCTCTCCCCCCTACGTCACACAAACTGCAGCAGGTTTTACTTGAAGGGGTATACTTACTAAAGTGCAGGATTTTAGAAGTGGAGTTGTTGCCCATAGCAACCAAACAGATTTTAGCTATTATCTTGTAGAAGGTGCTATATAAATAAGTAGAATCTGATCAGTTGCTATGGGCAACAAGTCCACTTCTAAAAACCCGCATTTAGTGAATATTTGTGTTTACCTTGCAACTTCTACTTTGCATTCTTCGGCGGCCATTTTCCCTGTGTTTTCTATACTGCGCATGCGCAAAACGCCGGGAGAATGGCCGTGACAGCCATTTTCCAGGCATTGTTTACAGTGCCGACACCGGCGCCGACGTGGGACTCCGGAGTGGTAAGTTTAATATGGGTGCAGGGTGTGCAGTGTGGGCCCCACTGGACCCAGGGGCCCGTGTGCACCGCACACCCCGCACACATTATGAATACGCCCCTGACTAGCATGCTCCTGAATCTGCAAGGCCTGAGGCATCCACTTGCAGTGCACGTGAACGCTACAACATCGGTGATGGTTCTTAACACACCACCATCACTTGCACCTGCACCAAAGGCAGTTACTTCTCTGTCTACCCCATCTGTGTCATGCCTCTTTGATTGCCCCTCCCCTTTAGAATGTAAGCTCTCACGAGCAGGGCCCTCTTCCCTCATGTGCTTCTCCTTACTTATACTTTCATCTACTCCTTACTCCTCACAAGGGCACCTAACACTTGGTTGCTGACTCTGCTGCTTAAATTGAGTGTTAGAATCTCTAAAGCAGCAATGTGTATAAAGCATGTCCTTGTCCTGCATTGTATAGTACTGGAAGCAGGGCCGGACAGGCCATTGGGCACTTCTGGCAAATGCCAGAAAGGCCGATGGCCTCAGGGCGGGCTCGAGGAGGCGGAAGTGCCCCCGCCCTCCACCCCACGCTGCCGGATACGCGACATGCGCTCAAGGGGAGGGGAGGGAAGGGGTGGCGGCAGAGATGGGCCGGGAAGAGATGGGGGCGTGCCACGAGGCCAGGCCCCCATGACTCGTGGCACGCCCCCTTGAAACTCAACCACACCCCCTTCGCAAGCACCTTAAGGTGCGCGCACAGGACAGACTGCCAGAGCTGATCTACAGCCCCAGTCCGTCCCTGACTGGAAGTCACTGGTTTCTTGTTCAATTATTTGTCTATGTACTCTGTAAGGCACTGCAGAACACTTGTGGCATCATATAAAGGATAATAATAATAATAATAATAATAATAATAATACATTTCTCCATCAGAACATGGCTTCTGTGGAAGTGGCTATGCGTCTGAGAACGCAGCTGCTTTCAATGACAAACCCTCAACACTCATCACACGCCCATGAGATGTACTTTTTTGCGGTCACTTCAAGTCACCTCCCAGTCATCGCCCATCATTTTGCCTCTCGAAGGTGGCAGTGCATGCTTGGATGTGTAGTTCCACAGCAGCTGGAGGGCCAAGTTTGAAGACCCCTGCTCTAGGCACTATATTAACCTAGGTGAAAATTCCAGTGCTAAACAAATACTGTAATAATCTAACCTGACTGGGGACTTGAAAACATAGATATTGTACTGCTATGCAAATATATATCTAAAGCAATTGCTTCCTTTTTGGAATTTCTACATCACAAACATCATTAAGAAATGGAAGTTATGGGAAGGTGTTGAAGTCAATACAAGCACTGCAAGACATTTCTAATAGATCTGCTAATCAAGCAGAATCCACATATCACTGTAAAATATGTAATCTGTATTAGAGGAGTTGTCAGATGGAAGGCTTTCCGACAACCTCATCACAAAATCACTAATCCCAAAACAATACTTAGCAAATCCAAAAGATTTTTGGACAAAGTACCATGGATTGAATAAACAAATCTGTAAGGCCGGGTACACACTAGAACGAGATCTGTACGATTTGTGAAATTGGAACGAAAAACCATGTATATCATGTAGTGTGTATGCACAATTGCGCGCTCCCACGCGTCGTATACGACATCCTCTGGTTACCTGTGCTGCACGGCGAAACAGAAGATATAGTGTACGAGGTGGTGCCGTTTAATGAAGGACGGAACACATGTTCCTGGACTAAGGGAATTCGCCACGAGTCCCGACCATCATCCTGATTGTTCTGATGTGCACCCAGTCTAACTTTCTGGCCTGTTACTACTGACCAATTTCTTAAATGTAGACATCCCGTTCAACAGAAAACGTGGCGCAGCTTTGTCTAGCCTTTTAAAGGCTTGCACCATCCATGAGCCAATCTGATTGGTTGCACTACAGAAAAGCAGATGGTAATTGGATGTGGGAGGTGCGACAGTGCACAAAGTAGCAGTGTGTATCTGTAATCACTCATGTACAGGTGTACGGCTGTATTGGCTCCACACTGTGTAAGGTAGCACAATAACTGGAAGAGATACAATATTGTCACTAGTACAATATATAGCATTTACATGCAGATTTTATTTAAGATTATAAAAAAAGTTACAAAGGCTCATATTACACATAAGATATTAAATAAATAAGTGTGTTTATTATTGTCTCTACAGTCTGAGGACTGGACTGCACTGACTCCATGCAAATGAAACTGATGTTTGTCCATCTGTTCCCATTATTTATTAATGAGATTTTAATAACCCGGGTGTACTAGAAACACACTGCTACAAATAGGGAATATTATAGACAAGCCTGGGCTCTTACTCATGGTTTTGTTAACATGGTTAAGTACAACATTCACAACAACAGGGTTAAATGAGCTTGGAACTTCCCCGATCTCTGACACCTTACTGCTAGATGACCAATCTAGCCCAATAAGAGAACCATGGGGACCTTCTGCCACTAGAGGGACCTGGTTTTCCTCAATATTGGGGAAATGTACTAAGCCTTGGACACTGATAAAGTACTAACCAATCAGCTCCTAGCTGTCATCTTACAGGCTGTGTTTGAAAAATGACAGGAGCCGATTGGTTAGTAGTGTACCTATCACTCTCACTTTCTCACTGTCTAAGGCTTAGTACATCTCCCCCTATAGGAGGAAAGCAAAAAAAAAGGAGCAAATATACACCCTGGCAAAAAAATGTTATACTACATGTGGGTAAATTAAAAAAGAGCAGACAGATTTGGAGAGGGGTATGCCCTAGCAAAAAGCAAATCTGCACAGTAATTGTGTGCTGCATGCAAAAACAATATTAATAAATAAATGCATTTGCATTTAATTATTAATATTTGCTCCTGGAAACATTGGTTTTCCAGGAGCAAATTTGATCCTCATTGCTACTAACTCTGCATAAGTCACAATATGCTATCTTGTCCTCTTTTGTCCCAGGATATTATATAACTACTCATGAGTTACACACACAGAAAATTAATGGCTTAGGCCCCGATTCAGAGCCGCTCGTAAGCGGCCGCTCGTTCGTTCTGACCGATGTTCGCACATCTGCGCATGCGTACGGATTTTAATACGCATGCGTGAACCAGTCAGTGCGGCCGAAAATCGTTGGTTCGCTATATAGCGAATGCCTGCTATTTTGAGTGACAGAATGAGGCGTATGTGGGTGGTAACAGGAGAAGGTGCTTGAAAACGGGGGTGTGGAATTCGAACGCAGGCGTGCTTAAAGGTCAAAACGGGCGTTTTAAGGGAGTGCATAATTAATACAGCAGCGACATTGACCACGTCACTTGGTTTTATTTTACTCAGAACTGCTCGCAAAATAGCGGTTGAAAAAACCAGCCACAAGAATAGCGAGCAGTTCATACGCTGTTCGATGTACTCGATTAATCTAATAAATAGCGGACATGACGTATGGTGCGAGCGGCAAGGGGGCGTATTTTTCAAAATTACAACCGCAAGTTTTGCTCGCTCGTTCAGACTTAGAGGCATGAACACACCGCAATTAGCGAACGGTTCATTTGAATAGCCACACCTTATTTTTGAACGAACGACCGCAAATAGCGAGCGGCTCTGAATGAGGGCCTTAATTTGTTGGGGAGGCCGAACTGTGGTTCCTTTGGGTTGAATATAGAATTCACACATAAAGCCCCTTCATAATGATCACAATAATGAGGTTTGCTGGTTTTCTTCCCTTCAGCAGGCTCTGAAAGAGAAGGCAAGAATTACTAATACCCCTTTTACACCAAGCTAAAAATATCGGGTTGATGCACCTCAACCCGGAATATTCAATCGGTGTAAATGGATCATCCTGGGTCAAGGGATCCGGGGATCCAACTCGGGTATTTTGCAGGGTTGGCCACAGGTCGTTCCCGTGCTACCCTACAGTGTAAACGTCGCGATCTGGGTCACGATGACCCGGATCGCACCGCATGCTGGCCGATTGGCCGGCTTCAATGGCGCTTTGAGATGACATCATCTTCAAGTGTCCACTTCAACGCCGGAAGAGCCTGGTCACTACAGACCCGGATCCAGTGTGAACGGTGCCAACATGGGAATATCCTGGGTCGGCGCCAGGGAAGTTTTGGATATGATCCGGATTGGAACCCTGTTCCAACCTCCGTGTCAGACCCAGATATTTGGTACAAAAGCAGTATTACTAACTAAACTAAAAACAGAACTAAGAAGGGGCTTAGCCAGCAGAGGTGCTGTTCAGCCTTTTTGGGGGGTGCTTAGGCACCATGTTGTAGAAATCTTCCTTGAACCTGCAATTTCCAGCATTGTGTAAATCTTGCCCACTACTTGGCACAGAGCATGACCAGTGAGGTCATTTAACCCAACATTTACTACTATTAAGTAACAGTTGGTGTTCCCAGTGATCTACCCTGCATTGGTGCAAGGCAAAATCAGATAAAACTGCTGCCTATGTCCACTACTGGTAAGCCGATGACGGGTCTAAACTGAATAGCACTTTACCTGGCAGAACAGACACAACCTGCAGCTAATTGAATCTGTCCCTAAGGGCTAAGCAGTGTGCACAACGACGGTGCGACCAGCAATGCAACAAGCAATGTTAACAAAATATTGCACACGCCATGCACGATCCGGTGTTTGACGGCACAATGTATCGGTACATGTTACATGTAACAGCACCGCGCCGTCCCTTGCATCATCCCACCTGCCATGCAGCACAGCACATGGGACGATGCGATGAACGATGGCCGGCCAAGACATATTGAGCGAACACACTATACAATGTGTACGAGAGATAATTCCAATCTGCGTTAAAACTATATTGTACGATACATCGTATAGTGTGTACCCAGCTTTAGATGTGAAGCAACATCCTCACATCAGACAGTCTTTGTTATGGCTGCCTAACAAACTCTTCTGTAGAGAATAAGGAAGAAGATAAGAGGTTAAAATGACGTTACTATTTTTTCAAACTGAGCTGAAATCTCGTCTCAGTAGTAGATATCTTAGAAATAATGAATGAGGGTATGTAGGACCTAGGCACTGAGCAATAAGTTAAAACAAAAATTACATGCAATACCTACTCCAATAGGAATACTCACCTTTATTTCTCTTTGAACATACTATTTTATTAATACATTTTTAATTTACATCACAAATGGATATACACCCTCTTTCCCACACCATACGGTCTTTACAAATAAGGGTCAACAACTTGCCAATGTTTGCAGGCCTATAAACTTTCATTTATCATTTCATGAGCTCTTTCTTGTGGATTATTTAATGCATATGCTTTTTATTATTGTATTGCTTTATATTGTCTGCGTTTATGAATAAATTATTATATTTCATTTGTAACAAGAGGATATTGGAACACCAGTTAAAACAGGTTTTAACTAGTCCTGATTCTCACAAGTTTATCTTTAAAATAAAATTGGCACATAACAGTAAATAAGATCATTTGCAAGTTATTGTATTATGGATTGAAGGATATGAATAGAAAATAAAAATACAATCACAGATGAGTCCTCATACATCTAGCATCAATACGCCATGTGGTGCGACTTGCCTGGCATAAGTGAGCCACTCTCATTCACCTGGTACATCCTAGTCGCAATCACATTGCAAAATAGATGCATTTTCAGCAAAATGACGCTCGGCACTAGCAGACTCTCCCGGGACCTGGCATGCCGAAAGGGGCTTTTTAGCGCGACTGAAACAATGATGTGTAAGGACTGTATCTATTAAACCTCCTGCAGTCTCATACAGCATAGACAAATGCCCCTCCCCAGCCCACACCATGATGACCATAATAAAAAAATAGCATAGAGTACCAAAGTTGCATGTTTTTAAGATCCCCTCAGTGTCACAAATTAAATTATTAGCACCAGTAATGAATGCACATGTGCACCAACTAGGAGATATGGAAAACATGCACTGTTAGGGGTATACTGATCTAGACTATCTATATGGTCAATTATTAATACTGTATAATAATACACTATTCAGTGCATTAAGGAGACCAATATGTATATACATGTCCAGGGCAGTGTAAGGTTCTTCTGCTGCTCCCCCAGGCTCCCGAACTTGCTCAAATGATCTGGAATGGAGCCCATATCCAAAATAAAAACATTCAGCTCAGACAGGTTGGTCCTAGTGCCGCATATAACGGCAAACTGTGAACTCTGGACCTGTGTAGGTCTGAATTATTACATACACTATACTTCGTATGATGTATATGATAGCTGATTAAGTGCTGACTATGCACTCTTCATGGACTGGCCACACTTGCTTTAAAATCAAGCATTTGGAAATCCCCCTCTAGGAACCCTGTACGTGTGCTTAAGAGAGTGTACATGGCAATTGGTTGATGCAGACATGGATGACAGTTCACTATTGACTTCCGCTCACCAATGGCAATGAAGTAGGCAGAATCAAATCAGTTTAATGTGGACAACAAATTAAGTAGATATAAAGCAGTAACTGTCTTGTTATTCTGAAGGGAGTTTTGATCTGTGACATTCCAAGGTTTCTGTCTTTCAGTTTTTTCCTTTTTAATTATTTACTGTAAAATTTAAAAGGCTATTAATAATTCAAGAATCTTGTAGGCAGGCTTTGGTCCTAGTATTAGAATAGTTTAACAAACAATTTAAGACTAGGATTTTTATTTACTGTACAATACAGTAATCCACATACATTAGTTTTACAACAGAGTCCCAAGGAATCCCTAATCTAGGGCTCCAGATACTGAACTGTAGTCACACTTCACTACTCTATTGAGCACACTGCAAATATCTCAATAGAATCCTCGTAACCACCAAACTGAATTTCCATAAATTCAGCAAAAGTAACCAAAATGTATGTCGTAAAGAATATGAAAAGTATCATATTTTATGATTTCTTATGGCAGATAACATGGAAAGAAAATTGACAAGCTTTTTTGTAATGGCATTTTAATAAAAGCTCTGATTATTATTGTTTTCATTTTTAATTGGTTGATTTAATAAATATTGGACACATTTTTCACTATAAATGCAGATGCAAAATACACCCTAAAAGAAACTACAATGGTACCATATGCACCAGCTTCATACCAGGAGAAAACAATAGAATACGTACCAGATTGATGCTAGAATAAAACAATAGTATATGCGCCAGGAGATGTGGCTCCACAGTGTTAGTAATAAATGCTAAATTTACAGTACCAAAGTCGTACGCATTATTACTTTAATTAAGAATTTAATTAAGTATAATTTACATAGAACACTGTCTGCGACTGGGCAGTTTTATTAATATGCTGAAGTCATATTTACCAGGTACAATGCAATTAAATCCAAAGGGGAGGTAGTTGGCATCCCAGCGCACATAATGCCAATGCTCAGAATCCCGGTGGTCACGATCCTGATGATAAGTATTAGGGTTACGGTTGAGTTTAGTGTTAAGGGTTAGGGTATTGCTTCCCATCCACTACTAGATGCGGGGACGACGGCACGATTATGACATAGTAATCGCACCGTGGTCCCCCTAGGGGTGAAGTGCAGGAATCGGTATGATATCCCGGCTGCCACATGGCCGGGAGTACGAATCCCGGCAGCGGCAGCCCGACAAAACAGCAGAGCCCGGCAGCGGAAGCCCGATAGCACTGGAAATCCCAATCGTGGTAAGGTAAATATGAACTAATCTAACCTAACCCTCCTTAGGGGTGCCTAACCCTAATCCCCCCTCTAAGTGCCTAACCCTAACCCCCCATTCCCCGCTGCCTAAACCCAAGTCCCCCGGGGGGGGTGCCTAACCCTAAGTCCCCCCCGGGAGTGCCTAACCCTAGCCCTCCCTCCCCCTATCCTAACCCTCTCGGGGGGGTGCCTAACCCTAAGTCCCCCCCGGGTGCCCTAAACCTAACCCTCTCCCCCCGCGGCTGTCCGCTCGCGGCGTCGGGGAAATGAGCGGCGTCTAGATATAGATGCCGGTCATTTATCCCACGGCGGGATAAAGTAGTCGGGAAGCCTGCTGCCGGGATTCCAGCAGCCGGCTTCCCGATTGTATACCGAAGTGCATACACTGAACGTTCAGACGATTAGTGTATGCAGACAGGGGCGCCGAGAGGGAGGGGGGCGGGTACAGATTACACAGGCCTGGGCTTCCTGAGGGGCCCGAGTCCAGCACAGTCGCCCCCCCTCCCTCACAGCAGCCCAGCACACAGCGTGTGCTGAGCTGCAGTGGGAGACTGCTCGTGGCGCTGCAAAGTTTTTATTTGTTTTTTTCTGGGAAGGGGGCGTGGCCACGCCCCGTTACCCGGGCCCGCTGCGGGTCTTGGCAGGCCTGTGTGCAGATCAATCATCCCCGAACATGGCAACCTGACGGCGGTCATCAAGTTGACCGTCATGTTCAGGCGATGATAGATGTTAAAAACGTTTTTAACATTTTACTGCCCGATTTGTGGCCGATTACCAAGCGATTGAGCGATAATGACAGTCGTTATCGCTCAATCACTAGGTTTATTCGCCTAGTGGATGGGCACCTTTAGGCTGCGGGAAAGGTGGGTTAGGGGTAGGGGGAAGAGTTAGGATACTTACCTGCATGCATTGGGATTTACCTGCCACACTAATAGTAAGCCTAATAGTATCAGTGGAAGGGATCAAGATCCACTCAGCAAATCATAAGAGCCTGTCGATCATCAACATTGTATATTTTGCAATAGCACCCACATGTTAGACACTTCCTATTTTGTGATCTCCATGAACAGGGCCTAACTGTACTTGCTCTATGCTTGAACACAGAGGGAGCCCTAGGTTTTGTGGTGCCCTAGGTGAAAAATTAAAAGGGGCTCCATAAAACCGTCACATTAAAAAAATAATGTTGAGGCCCCTTATATGATGTCACAACTCAGCAGTGTTCTCCCCAGGCTGTTTCTGCGGGCGCATAGCCCGGCAGAAACAGCCTGCCGCCCGGCACTTTTCCCTGCCGACCCCCGCTGTGGAATGCTGGCCTCTGAAGTGACCGGAGGCTAAAGAATCCTCCAATCACTTCGGAGGCCAGCCTTCCCAGTGATGCACTGCACGGGTGACATCATGACCTCACCCGCGACGTGAGGAGCCTGCCCCGCGCGCCTGCTGGATCTAGTTAGATCCAGTCAGCACGCGGCAGCAGCGGCGAGCGGGAGAGAGGGCAGCAAGTAAAGGTAAGTGCTGGGGCCGGGGCCAGGATCAGGACCAGTCTGAGGGCACTATTTAAGTCTGGGGGCACTGCATAAAGGGGCCAGCCTGGGGGCACTGCATAAAGGGGCCAGCCTGGGGGCACTATTTAAGCCTGGGGGCACTGCATAAAGGGGCCAGCCTGGGGGCACTGCATAAGGGGCCAGCCTGGGGGAACTATTTAAGCCTGGGGGCACTACATAAGGGACCAGCCTGGGGGCACTATTTAAGCCTGGGGGCACTACATAAGGGACCAGTCTGCGGGCACTACTTCAGCCAGGGGGCACTGCATAAGTGCAAAGCTAAACTACAGGGGGCAATGCATAAAGGGGAAAACTACAGGGGGCACTGTATAAAGGGCACAAATATAGGGCACTTTTGACTGAGAGCCAGTGGGGGAGCAGCCTGTGACATGTCGGGCTGGATTGGTCTGGGAGATACCCCTTTTCCCGGCGCACGCATAATTGCGAAGGCCCCCACCCGGATACTTTTGGATGCCACCCGGCTGGACAAAATTTCTGGGGATAACACTACCCGGACTATTCTCCTTTAGCATTAAAACAAATTGACGCCTCAAATCTAGCAGCTACATTGCAGAAATACTGCATGACAGTACACTACCGGTCTAATGTTTTAGTACACTCCCATTTTTCCAGTTTTTATTGAAATTTACACAGCTTAACATGTCAATGTACTCTGAAGTTAAATATATAAAACAAAAACAAATGGAGATTTAAAAAAAGGCACCCATACATTGTGCGATTGCACCGTGTGAGGCGATAGGGGATCAGTCGTCCGACATATCGGGCGGTCTGCACACATGGTGCGATCGGGTGGCCGACCGCCTGATTTGCCGGCTCCTTCCTGTCCCACCCGCATAGCAATCCATGGGATCGCACATCACACCTCCTGATCTCATGGTCCTGCAGACAGACAAGAGGGTGCGATGTACGACCTCGCGGGAGAGCGCTCGGCCAGATATCAGGGCCATACACGGTGCGATATAGCAGGCAAATCACACCAATCAGTAGGAACACCTGCTTTATCGCCACGTGTATGGGGGCCTTTAGAGTAGCAACCTTTACTGATATAACTGCCTAACACCCTCGTGGGATTCTCTCTTTTCACACTTAAACTAAATATTGTTCAGGAAGTTCTTCCCAATATTGCTGCAGAAGTTCCCACAAACGTGTTCCACTTGGAAGTTGCTTTGTTTTCACCCTTTTGTCCAGTTCATACCAAACCAGCTCAATGAGGTTTACGTCCTGAGACTGTGCTAGCCAATCCATGATTCGAATACTATCGTCTTGTGCTGTTCCTTAAAGGTAGTTGTGACATTGCCTTGAGGTACGCTTGGAGTCATTATCTTGCTGTAGGGTGAGCCCTTGAACAACTAAGTGGAGACCAAAGGGTATTGCATGGCACTGCAAAATTATGTGCTAGCCCTTATGGTTCAGGGTGCCAGTCACTCTGGGCAGGTCGCCAAATCCAGCAAAAGCCCCAGCTCATTACGCTTCCTCCTCCATGTTTGACAGATGGTGTCACAGGGATTTATTTAGCAGGGGTGTCACATGGGGGGTTTGCTATTAAAGGCATTGCCCATTAAAAAGTTGGGGCTCAAACATGCTGGGAAACAGCAGCTTGTAAAACCACACAGAGGATTTAGTTTCATTGGTCCACAAGACCTTCTTCCGGTCTTGAGTAGTCCACTGCCAGTGATTCATGGACCAGGCAAACCTCTGTCATTGCTGCTGAACAGCTGTTAAGTTCTTAACTCATTACTAGTTCACTGAAAAAGGCCTTTTTTATACAACTCTGAAATGTAATTTTTTCAGTTTTTGCTAACCTAAACTTTTTTGTTTAATCTCTACCAGTTTACTGCTTACCTTTGTACCATTTAAGGTTATTCACTGGTCCCGATTTGCTTAAATTTAAAAAAAACCTGGAAAAAATGAGGTTATTCTAAATCTAAACCAATTGACAGTAGTTTAGACCACTGTCCATGGTACTAACAAGAGAAATAGAACCCAACAATCTATAATTATCAAACAATAACTTTCTGAATTTGCATAGGAAGGATCTTTCAATCTCTATTATTAAGTAGGGTGATCATACAGTATGATCAACTGCAATCAAGTCTGCAGACTAGGAAACAGTTACAGTATCTGATAAAATGGGGAATGCACCACTGTCAGTGACAAATGCAGGATTTCTAGAGGGGGGTTTCCAAATGCTTGATCTTAGAGCGAATGTGGCCAGTCCATAAAGAGGGTATAATTAGCACTTATCCAGCTTTAACATCAGTCACAGAAAGTGTATTGTGTGTCATAATTCCAGCATATACAGGACCAGCGATCACAGTAAGCCATTAGCAATAGCCTGCCTGAGCTGAATGTCACCATTCCAGATGTGGGCACCATTCCAGAGCATGGGAGCAAACCAGGAGCCTGGGGGAGCAGCAGAAGAACCTAGCACTGCCCTGGACATATATGTCCATATTGGTCTTGTCATGCACTGGATAATGTATTATTATATGGTATTAATAATTAACCCTATTGATGGTCAATTGCAGTGCACCCCTAACAGTGCATGTTTTCCAGATCACCTAGTTGGTGCACATGTGTATTTATTACTGGCCAATACATGTTAAAAGATCCAGAGGTGGTGCTAATTATTTCATTTGAGATACTGAGAAGAACAAGCAGTACTAGTAAAATTCTATATTACTATTTCTATTGTGGTCATGGTGTGGGCTGGGGAGGGGCGTTTCCAGGAAACTCCCCCCCCCTCCCTGCATTTGCCAATGACTGCTACTCTCTATTTTTACCTGCAACAAATGTGGCGATAAATTAAGATAGGAATATAGAAAAAAAGCAATATGGGCTGGTCTCATCCAGCCAGAAGACAAAATTAAAGGCTTAATAATTTTTAACACATATTTTCCACTGAAAGCAATAAGTACTTTAAATAAATATAGAGAGATAAACATAATTAGAGATATTACCTGTGACTTAATAACAGGACTTTTTGGCACATCCTGTCACTAAATTGGTCATAAGTCATCCACCGGTCCTAAGACTAAAGGTGCCCATCCACTAGATGATTAATTTGAGTGATTGAATGATAATGATATTGTTAGATAATCATTCGAAAATAGTTTGCAGATTGTTTAAAAATATCTAAAACGACCAGCGATGCGCACTCATCTATCATCGTACAAATATGTTGTGCAACCTGACGATATCGTCAGCTTCAACATGTTTGCAGATGATTGATGTGCCTACGACTGCACACATTTTGTAAGCGGAATAGCAAATGTGTATTTCGCAAGGAAAACAAATGGTTAAAAACATGGGTGTAAGTCTACGTGACGCAATGCCAGGTGTAAATCAGACACACAGGCTACAGGAGCCAACCTGCACACATCTTGTGATAGTTGCAGCTTTCCAAATTCCCACAATAGCGTCTTTTTTAGTGACCCCATCTTGCACCCACGGTTTGGGGTGCAATTACATCCAGCTCTGCACCAGCCCATTATGCTTAAAATGGAATTACTAATCTTCTGCTATCCTCCCACTTAACTCCAAAACGTAAACAATTATTTCATTAATAGGCAAGGATGATTGTAAATGTAGTTTGTGAGCTTTACCAACACTTTTTGGTCACTCTATTAATTACTCACTTTTCAGTGTCTCAGGGGTAAATTTATTAAAGTGAGAGTTTTTAGAAGTGAGTTTTAGAAGAGATGTTGCCTGTAGCAACCACTCAGATTCTACTTAACATTTAACTTCTAGAAGATAATAGCTATGATCTGATTGGTTGCTATGGGCAACCTCTCTTCTAAAACGCACTTCTAAAAACTCTCACTTTAGTAAATTTACCCCTCGGTGTCTGAGGCACTACAGTTGTGACATGTGCTTCTCACTCAGTACATTCACCGCCCCATCTTCTTCCATGCACATTGAGCCTGCATTGGCTTTCATTGAGCACTGGCAGCGAGCCTCTATGGGTGTTGCAGTGGATCACTCTGGTGATTCAATCAGCAGCAGCAGAACTCAGAGAGGGGGACCTGGGACACCTGTCTCTTAAACCCCAGGTCCATCACAACTCCTCCACTTCCTCACCCCCAGCCCTTGTCTACTTAGCTCTGCTCTTTAACCTGTTCCTCTCCAATGAAATTTTTTCTCTTTCATCTTCAAATATATACTCATCTCGCCTATACTCAAGAAACCATTCCTTCACACTAACTCTCTCCAGCTAGGACCCCATATGGCTACAACCTCTACTTGAGTGACTTATGTACAATCACCTGAATAACTCTTCTCTACCTTCTGAAATCAGGCTTCCACTCTATATACTCCACAAAGTCTGCTCTGAGCCTTTCCCACCCGCGGGCCGCAGTGTCCCGCGGGTGGCAAAAGTAGCAGTGACCGATTACCGCCAGGTAAATAGATGCTGTGCGAATGCGCACGGCATCTATTCACGGTGAGTGGAGAGCTTGGAGGAAGCCCAGAACCTTCATAAGTGCTGGACACCCCCCCCCCCCCCAAGTGAGACAAATTGGAGGCATGTCGCAAGGACATGCCCCCTCCTCAGGCAGCCAAGCCCCCTTTTCGGATGGAGCAGAGAATCTCTGCCGGCACACCCAGCGCCCTGCAGGTCGGGCATATGCACAGATTCACGATAATCGGGTATCTGCGTGATCCCTGTAACTTTATCCACAGCTGAATCACCTCCAGAAATCACTCTGCAGACAAACATGTCTAGCAGGGCTGCCATCAGTGGGGGAACGCCGGGACTGGAGTCCCATTCCCGGACAGAAGGGGGTCTGCTCGCAGTGGCGCTGTGATCAATCTCTTCTGCTGTTTGTAATCTCTGTATGCCCAGTTTTGCCAGGATCAAAGATTGTGGATTGATTATGCTGTCTGCTGCCCCTGGGACTGCCAGTCCGGGCTGCTATTAGCAGAAAGCGGCTCCCAGGAGGAAGCCACTACTCTGCCTTTCTGCCAGCCCTAACCGGCTCCTTGGGGCTGTAGACAATGCAGGCCTTTGGGAGCCGGTGACATGCGCATGCGTGGCTCCCCGCCGCCAGTGTGCATGTGCAGGTCCCGGCCCCTGACAGATTGATTGCGCAGGCGTCGAGACCCGGCCAGGAGAAGGCAAGAGCCAGTGAGTGACCCTCTTGTTTTCAGCGGTGGCAGCTCCCTCATCTAAGAGGGTAGGAGCCGCCACTGGTGATCAGTGTATCAGGTGTATGATATCGGTGTGACTGTGCATAGTGATCAGTGTGAAACAGTTGTGTGATGTCGGTATGACCTGTGTATAATGATCAGTGTGCATCAGTTGTATATCAGTGTGACCTGATCATAGTGATCTCTGTGTATCTGGTGTGTGATTTCAGTGTGTGGGTAAGGGTATGTAGTTAGCAGATCGGCGTATGGCATACCACCGGGCTGAATCCCGATGCTGGAAGTCCGACACAAGACTTGATAGGCCTCGAAATACTGACGCCTATTTTAATACCGACGCTGGAACACAGACAGACGCCAGCCCGAAGCAGGTGAGCCCGGGATTCTTAGCAGTTAGCCGCAGGGGGAGGGGGGGGTTAGGTACCATAGCGGGGTTAGTGTTAGGTTTTGGCAGGGAGGTTAGGGTTAGGCACCTCTAGGGGGAAGGGGGGGAGAGTTAGGGTTAGGCACCACTGGGGAGGGGGTTTAGGGTTTGGCACTAAGGGGCAGGGTAAGGTTTAGGTACAAAGAGGGGAGACTTAGGTTTAGGCACTAATGGAGAGGGTTAGGGTTATGCTACAAGAAGGGAGGGTAGGTATACTTACCCGACCCCTGTCGGGATACCAACCATCTGGATGCCGCTGTCAGTATTTTGACAGGAGGCATCACGACAGCCGGCATTACATACCGATTCCGTGAGTTAGTACTGTGGTGTGGAGCGATTAGAGGTGGAAGCCCCAAAACAGAATCTTGGTTAGGGCCCCATAGGGTCTTTAACCAGCTCTGACTGAGGACTATGTACTAAAGTTTTATCCTAGTTTGGTTAATACTAACTTCCACTGTCCAATCATGCTTAGCAGAAAATTTTAAAAATAGGCCATTTCCTAAATTTTCTCCTAACCTGATAGTTGCCAGCTAAAACTAATCCACCAAGGTAAAATTAGTACTTATTACACATTTAAATATCAGTTGAGAGCAGGAGACTCTAGAGTAGTGGTCAGGGAACAGGGGTAAATTACCCCACATGTGGTAAAAATGAAATTCCTGGGGGTAATGGACGGACAGCCGGGCATACATATGAATCATTCTATAATATGGAATGATTCATATGCATGCCTGGTTGTGCCGCAGGGAGGCACTAAGCCGGACGCCCGCTGAGATGTTATTACCAGTGGGCGCCCGGCTCCTTCCCTGCAGCGCCACATTAGCCGGAGGCTGGAGTTCTCTTCTGAACTCCAGCTTCCACCTCTCTCCATGCGCACTATGGGAGAGACGTCATGACGTCTCTCCCATAGTTACGAGGAGCAGCCGGGCGGACAGGACGGAGGCGGATGCAGGAGCGGGGATTAAGCCAAGTGGTTTTTTTTTTTTGTACAAGCGGCACTACAGTGGCAATATATGGGGGCACTACTACAGGGGCATAACTAAAAGGGCATTATATGGGGGCACTACTACAGGGGCATTATATGGGGGCACTACTATATGATTTCCTTCCTTTCAAATAAAGGGGGTAACGTCGGCGTATCTAAATATATTTTGGGGTAAAAGGTAAAAAAGTTTCCTGAGCCCTGCTCTAGAGGATACAATGTAAGCCAATATGCATAAACCGTGAATTGGTCAGTTTGCATACGAAATATCTGTAGTAAAATATTGCTATAATGGAGGTTATTACATCCGGCACGATATGCCACTGGCATTGCGCATGTCGGTCAATTACAGTAGTGCTGACATTGCATGTTTTCCTTAGCTCCTCTATCAGACGTGGGGGCAAACTTGCAGTGATGGCAGAAGGTGATGTGCCATTTGTCAACGTCGTGTATTAAATCCCTCCCATTGAGGTTCACAGTAAAACTTAGGGCCCCATTTAAGCACTTGCTAAAGGAGTTATATCCTTCTTTCCATTGATAGGGACTCAGCAACAGCCTCTCCGGCTTCAGTAAAGCCTTCCAGGCATTGCAGTGTTCCAGCCGGGTGACAGTGTTATGCACAGACTGGCCATTGCGCATGCATGTGACACAGCAGTCCGTCACTGGCAGCAATAGGCTTCCAGCAACAGAGCGAAGAATGGCACCGAGGAGGTGGATGCCACTGGACCTGCCGGAGAGGTAAGTAATGTTAAATACCAACGGCATATTCGTTAGTATCACTGCGATACTAAACAAAATACGCCGGTGGTAATAAGTATCAGTATTAAATGGGGCCCTCAGTTGAATAATATTTGTTCTATTTGCTCACTGACCCTACATGACAGGATACAAAGAATATTTTGTAATTTTGCAGAGAAAACAGTGTGCTACCCAGTTTAAGCACTAATAGCATAAAGTGCAGATAAGCAGAAAAATAAATCAAATAAACCAGATGAGCTGTAGAATAATGACATAACTACAAGACCATTTAAACTGTATTTTTAGAATATCTGAGTATTATGCAATAACAAACTTCTTCCTTGTCCTGTATTTAACTAAGAAACATAAGCTCTCTCTGTTGTACATATGGCTTCTCACTTTCTCCTAATATAGCTGCTTTGGCTATAGACATTATTTCTTGCATTACGACAATGCATTGATTTACAGAAGGCATTCAAATAATCACTCATGTAAAGAACTACAGACGTCCTGTGCTTGCCATTCTTTGTATGCATTGTCACAGGACCATGAGATTCTCTTCTAGCCTAGGCCTTCCCCCACAATCAAAATCAATCCCTAAAATGTGCCTAATCATTGATTCAGTGCATACATTAGTGGTTCAGAAGAGCAGACAGCTGGGGGATGGAGATTAGTCTCTGGGGGCAAAAGGGAGAGGGGTTTTGAAAGCACTTCAATAACTCTAATTATTAATCCACAAAAGAGGAGCTGTGCTTAAGGGGAGAACAGGGCTAACCAGTGAAAGCAAGGAGGTGGTTAACCAGCTGTCATCCTCTTTTGGGTTTTATTATGAGAATATCGGTGGACACCATTAAAATGTATTTTCATTGTCATATTGCACTGAAGGGAGCTGTAAAATTTGAAACTATTTGCAGTAAAATAGGGAATACCATCACTCCTATAACTGGTTATTAGAAAGGTACTTATTTAACCTTAATAGGTCAGTTGCAGATGACAGCAGCGTGGATACAGCATGGAAATATCCTATTATACAGCAGATGAGGGACTATTACAATGACATCTATGGTAGTAATTGTTCTAGTTCATAGACAGAATGGATGTCAATGATTAGTACTAGCCTCCTGTTACACTCAGTGCCAGGCACAGCAGCACCCACAGCTTGTGACAGGGCACTGCACAGCATGGCATAGCGTGTCTGGAGTCATTCAACAGAGTTGGTGACACTTCCTGCTCATGGTTCACGAAAGGAACACTGGCTATTTGTGTTTGTTTCAATATGCTACATTGAGTACATAGACTTTATGTTACTTCATCACTGAGAGCACAGGACATGACCGCCCAGTTCCTGGAAATAGTGTGCACAAGGCACAAACTAATCTCCTTTCTCTTCAGGATTACAGATGTGATCTCCAATGTGAGATAACAACACAGCATGAGCCAGTCCCATATACCAGTGTACAGTACACCATTAATCATATCCTTATTGGGATGAGAAGATCAGGTGCACAGCAAGTATTAACAGTGGGTGTGGTAGAAAAAGAAAAAAAAAAGGGTAAGGGTGTGTGTGTGTGACTATATATATATATATATACACACATACACACACACATATGTACAGTATACAACTGTGTATGATGTAGCTCATCTGCTCTCCATAAATACTAATGGGCAACACTGACTAAACTTAGACGAGCTGGCTATGCACAGTGCACCCACCATACAGTTGTGCTGTAACACAATGCTGACACATGAGAAGTCGCAGTGAGTGCACAGAGGCGTGCAGGAGTTGCGATCAGCGTTGAGTGTAACAGGTGCTGGTGTTGGGATAGTGTGCTACTGTGCAGCTGTACATGCACCTGACTCACCTGCTGCTGCTGTTGCCGTGGACCGGACTCCTCACTGACAGCTGCTGCTACCGGCTCCTCCGCTTTGTTGTTCCTCCTCCCTCGCTGTCAGACTCTCGGGACACGCCCATCCCACCCTTCCCTACAGCTACATCACATGACCCGCAGGACCACGCCCACCCGCCTTACACGCAGAACGTCTGGGGAAGCCGCCTTCAGATGCATATTATGACGTCAGGTGTGTTTCCCGGCTGACAGTGACAGGGAACGATGCGGTCGGGCAGCTCCATCCAGTCTTGTGTGCGCCTTTATCCCCCTATACATATAACTCAACTCAATATAACTCAACCCGCCTACTCTTATAGAGACATTTATAGCTGTGCATGGGATGGCGGGAATGGTGGTGCGTGTGTGACTCGTCTCTACTCACCTATTAGCAAATATATTACTGCTGCTAGGTTGCAAGATGTAACTGAATGACCCTGAGCTAATAGTCTGTCCTGCTCGCCAAGCACTTTATCGTCAGCTCTTTAGATTCTGCAGACTGCACTGCAGAGCTGTAGCCGGCGACCCTGAGGTGGATCAGGGCCAGCTCTAGGGGTGTTCGACCAGTGCGGTCGCACAAGGGCGCCACCCTAGTGGGCGGCATCCTTCCCCAGCATCCCGATTTCAGTGCGACAGTACTGTCCCGCTGCTCCATCCGCGGGCCGAAGTGGCCCGCGGGTGGTCTAATTGGGAGGTTGGGTACCACCACCGCCGCAGCTGTGCGGCGGTGCTGGACCCACGGAGTGTGAATGGATGCCGCGCGCATGTGCGCGGCATCCATTCACTGATGGAAGAGGGCTGGGGGAGGCCCAGCCAGTGACGGATTGCTGGTCTTTACCCCCAGCCTGACGTTATTTGGAGGCGTGCCATGCGGGCACGCAGGGCCGGTTCTATGATTACGCATGGTACACGGCCGCGTACGGCGCCACACACTGAAGGGCGCCGCGGCCGCGACCATGCTGATTTAGTAATTTAGCCAGCAGCAGAGAGGGCTGACCGTGGGCAGACTGTGTCACTGTGACACAGCTGCACCACGGTTCTAATGGGCAGCCATCTGATGGAGAGTATGCGGCAACGTGACGTCATGACGTCACGCTGCAAGGTCGCAGGTCGCGCACTAGGGCGGGAGCGCGGTGTTCACTGAGTGCCGAAGGTAGTGTCAAATTTCCCTTCACAGGAGCGCGGTGGTGAACAAGGCTGGGACCGGAGCGCGGTGGGTGGTGAATTCTAGGGCAGGACTCGGGAGCGCGGTGCTGAAGTCTGGGACGGGAGCCGCTGCCCACGCTGGGATAGATGTCAGGACTCGGACTGGGGAGTAGTTACACTGGCGTCACAGCGCCAGCGCCCATCTTACTTTAATCATTGTTCTGTGGGCTGGAGCGGCAGAACCGCCCGCCTGGGCCTCCAGACGCCGTCAACGGGATTCGAGGAGAGTATCCAACCACATCCCTCCTGGCCCAGGGCTGCCATGGTGGGTAAGCTGATATAAAACTGTCAGTGACTTTGCATAAAGGGCACTACTAGGTGCATTACTGGGGGCACTGTAAGAGGCACTACTGGGGACATTACTGGGGGCACTGTAAGAGGCACTACTGGGGGCACTGTAAGAGGCACTACTGGGGGCTTTGCATAAGGGGTGTTACTGGGGACACTGTAAGAGGCACTACTGGGGACATTACTGGGGGCACTGTAAGAGGCACTACTGTGGACATTACTGGGGGCACTGTAAGAGGCACTACTGTGGACATTACTGGGGGCACTGTAAGAGGCACTACTGGGGACATTCCTGGGGGCACTGTAAGAGGCACTACTGGGGACATTCCTGGGGGCTTTGCAAAAGGGGTGTTACTGGGGACACTGTAAGAGGCACTACTGGGGACATTACTGGGGGCACTGTAAGAGGCACTACTGGGGACATTACTGGGGGCACTGTAAGAGGCACTACTGGGGACATTACTGGGGGCACTGTAAGAGGCACTACTGGGGACATTCCTGGGGGCACTGTAAGAGGCACTACTGTGGACATTACTGGGGGCACTGTAAGAGGCACTACTGGGGACATTCCTGGGGGCTTTGCAAAAGGGGTGTTACTGGGGACACTGTAAGAGGCACTACTGGGGACATTACTGGGGGCTTTGCCTAAGGGGCATTACTGGGGGCAATACTAGGGACATTTCTGGGGGCTCTGCATAAGGGGCACTGCTAGGGACATTACTGGGGGCACTGCATAAGGGGCATTACAGGGGGCTCTACATATAGGGCACTAATAGTGACATTTCTGGGGACATTGCATAAGGGGCATTACTGGGGGCTCTCCATAAGGGGCATTACTGGGGCACTGCATAAAGAATACTACTAGGTGCATTACTGGGGACTCTGCATCTGCATATGGGGCATTGCTAGAGAAATTACTGGGGACATTGCATAAGGGGCACTGCGTAAGGTGCACTTCTAAGGGCATTACTGGAGGCACTACTAGGGGCATTACTGGAGGCACTGCATAAGATGCACTACTAGGGACATTACTGGAGGCACTGCATAAGGGGTATTACTGGGGGCTCTGCATAAAGGGCACTAATAGGGACATTTCTGGGCCATCTGCATAAGGGGCACTACTAGGTGCATGCTGGGGGCTCTGCATAAGAGGCACTACTAAGGACATTACTGGGGGCTCTGCATAAGGGGCACTGCTGGGGACATTACTGGGGGCACTGCATAAGGGGCATTGCATAATGGGCACAAATTCAGGGGGCATTGCATAAGGGGCTCTAATACCGGGGGGAATTGCATAAGGGTCTTTAATACAGGGGAGAATTGCACAAGGGGCACTACTACAGGGGGCACTACATTGGTTTTTATTAATAACCAGCCTTTCAAAATTGCATATAAGACTTTTTATTTATTGGCCCAGACACTCTTAGACCTTGAATATTCGGCCTGGTTGGTATTTTGAGTTTGACATGTCTGGTGTAGGGAGGGTAGGCTGTCACTCATTGGGCGGAATTCAATTGTTTTCGCGGCCCGCATCTACCGTCTAAAGTGACAGGAGATCGCGGGCCGCTATGCAATTGTTCAAGATTTTCGTGCTGATCGCGCCCATAGAGGTCAGGTTTAGCCACGTAAAGCAGCTAAACCGACCAAAGTGATGGGCGCGATCGCGAAAAGTGATGTTTGGGCGTCCAAACATGTAACTTTTCGCACATTTCAGCTCTCATCCCCCAGGGGCTGCGAGCTGAAATGTAGCGCTGGCAGCTGATCCTCCCCGACAGGAGCAAGAATAGAATAGCTCCGTCGGGCGCGATAGGGGCTGAAAAGAATTGAATTCCGCCCACTGTGTGTGTGTGTGGTGTATAGGGGAGGGGTGCTGTCACAATTTGTGACTGTAAAGGGGCGATGCTGACACATTTTGTATAATGGGGTGGGCATGCTGTCACAGTACACATTTGGCCTCATTCAGAGGCAGTCGTAGGACGCAAGCGGTCGTTCTGAAACAGGGCGGCCGCTTGCATCCTAAACGGCCGCCTCCATGACGGTCGTTAACACCCACAGCTCTAACGACCGACAAGGGTGATGGTCAAGACCATCTCGACCATCGGGGCTTACGACGAGACCCTAAGGTAGGGTCTCGTCAACCTTAAGCCCCAGGGAGCTTTCTGCTCTGATCGAGCAGGAAGCTCCCCACTGACATCACTAATGATGTCAGTGGGGCTGCCCCCAAACGGCAAGCATTCCTACTGGAACGCCTCCGTTTGACCAGGCACGCCCCCGGCCCGCCCAGCAAACGGGGCGAGCTTTCACTCAACATCGACAGCTCGCCCCGTCTGCTACGAGACCCCTAACGACGGAGCGCCCGTCGTTAGCCAGGTCTCGCGCATGCGCACGACGGAGCCGGCTCCGTCGTGCGCATGCGCTGTGGGGCAACATCAAGTCGGTCGTGAGCGCTCACGACCGACTATGAATGAGCTCCATTGTGTGCACACAGCTATCTACACTTGCCCCCTAACTACCCCCAGTGCTGGCCAGCTGCTATCCTGCCCCCTCTCCCTACCCCCAGCACTGCCCCTAACAACCTCCTTGCCCCCACCTGTCCATTCAATTATTACGTTTGGTCCTTTTGAAAAGAGGGGCTACATATTAAACAGCTGTAATTCCTTAACCCTTCCAACATTTTGGATTTGAATACCCTCAATTTAAAACAGATAGTATGCACTGTAGAACCATATTCATTATATAATTGTCACTTGAATTTTTTTTAGAAAACAGCTAAAATAACAATCAGTCAATGTCCAAATATATATGGACCTAACTGTATTTAAGCATTTAGAGCCATCTGCCTGCTCACAGAGTTTAAAGTCATTCAATATTTTTATTTGAAGTATTGCATTTTTGGTTGAGTACTTTATAAGTGCCAGAGTGTTTACTCTATATCTTTCACTGAAAAATGTTATCATAATAAAGTTGGAAAGTTTGTGATACCTCTGGTGCCTGGCTAGGAATACAACAGTTCTTCAGAATTGCTAGGATTGTTTTGTTTTGTGTTCTAATGCTGGTTGATATCCACTACAGTAGTTATAAGAATAACTTCTGTTTTTAGATGTCTTTTAATGGATTTATTGTATATGACGGGCTATTTCGATCTTAATTTATGTAACTTTAAACAAAATTTGGACATTTCCATATTGTTATTATGAGTATTCATGACTTGTTTTATATATATATATATATATATATATATATATATATATATATAAATCATATAAAACTGGTCTTTTCATCTAATTTAATTTCATCTAATTTCACCTTTGTGTATTGTCACATTATTATCCTGAACCTGGGGCATAACTGGGCACCTTTATCCACGTCTCACATATTTTGTAGCTATGTGTTAGAGCTGAATGTAGTGCCAGACCCTACATCATTTATCCTCATCTCTTGGCTCATTTACATGAAGTTACATTTTCTCAGCTTTACCTGTTTGCCACCCATAATGCCATAAGGCTACACCCGGCCTTATTAGAAATCTTCTGAAAACGAAAACAATACATCTGTTTCTATTCCATATAGAACTAGATTATTACAAACTATACAATTATTAATATCAGGTGTGCCTGGAGTACCAGACCAATATTTAAGCTAAATTTAAATCGCACAATCATCATACATGTAAGGGGCGCCAAAATCTATATTCGCTTACCAAAAAATTTAGGCTTGGGCCGGCCCTGCGGGCACGCCTCCAAATAATGTCACATAGGGGGTGGGGCCTATGGTAATTAGGCCACGCCCCCAAATTTGAGAGGGCGCCATATCATGGGCCGGCACAGGGTGCTCTGACCCCTGGAGCCGGCCCTGGGTGGATGTAGTCGAAAAGCCGACTGCCGGCTTCCCGACTGTTTAATCCCGGCAGGGGCCTAATGACAGGCGTCGAAATCCCGACGCCTGTCATTTTACCCACGCCGGGAGCCCGACGCCCGGCATACCAAACAAAGGAAATCTGGGTGGTCGGCGCGGACAGCCGCAGGGGGGTAGGGGGAAGGAGGGTTAGGTTAGGGGCTCCCGGGGGGGAGGTTAGGGTTAGGCACCTCCCCGGGAGACTTAGGTTTAGGCTGCAGGAATGGGGGTGTTAGGTTTAGGCACTTGGAGGGGGGGTTAAGCCCTGGGGGGAGGTTAGGGTTAGGCACCTCTAAGGGAGGGATATGGTGGGGAGAAGATTAGGGATATATAGTCTACTTACCGATCGGGATTTGGATGCCTGCCGGTCTTCTGCTATTGGGATTTGAACCGCTGGGCATACATCCGGTGGTCATTCATACCGATCCCCTCTGAGGGGCCCATTTATCAATGATCGCTTTTGCAATGCAATCAGGGCATGCCAGTAACACCCATGATCGCATTGCAAAAAGCGATCCCATCAGTCGGATGTACAACGTCATCCGGGACATGCAGGGACACAGGCTCCAAAAGGTGCCTAATCCTAACGCCCCCCCCCACAGACTAACCCTCCCCTAACCCTAATACTTACCTCTGCAATTTGTCAGGATTCTGACTGTCGGGATGCCGATGTCTGTATTGTGACCTTCAGCATCCTAACTGTCAGAATGCAGACTACATCCCATTTGAAATTGTCATTGTTTGTAGATGACATGCTTCTATGTACTTATTTCCTGCACAACTATGTTGATACCAGCTACAGTGTATTGGGAGTTAATGCTTGTTTTAGTTCCTTTGCTGGATACAAGATGAATTTACAATGATTGGAGGTTCTTTCTCTCCTCACATCCCCATTCTTTATTCACACTTTCTCATAGCTACATCTCAATGAAAATATCTTGGTATTTGTATTATACCCTCTATAACCGGTATTTACGCTGTTAATTTTCCCTAGATTATTAATAAGATCCTGCATACCATACAGCCTCAGTGGCAAACCCAGGATTTCTAGAGGGGGGTTTCCAAATGCTTGATTTTAGAGTGTGTGGCCAGTCCATGAAGAGGGCATAATTAGCACTTCATATGTGTCATAGAAAGTGTATTGTGTGTCATAATTCCAGCATATACAGGTCCAGCAACCACAGTAAGCCACTAGATGTGGCAGTAGTGCCATCCTGCCTGAGCTGAATGTTTTTATTTCAGATGTGGGCACTATTCCAGAAGGGGAGCAGCAGAAGAACCTAGCACTGCCCTGGACATATATGTACATACTGGTCTCCTTAGGCACTGGATAGTGTATTACACAGTATTAAAAATTAACCTATTGATGGTCTATAGCAGTGCACCCCTAACAGTGCAGGTTTTCCTGATCTCCTAGTTGGTGCACAGGTGTATTTATACTGGCTGACACATGTTAAAACAGCCATTGGGCTGGGGAGGGGGGTTTCCAGGCAACCAGAACCCCCCCCCCTGCGTTTGCCTATGAGCCTGGATGTCTCTGCCTTTATCTGTAATGGGTACCATATCTGTCATTAGAAGTGTATTGTACCATACATTGTGCATTGTAATTTGGCTGATACATTTTGTAATGTGGAAGTGATAAAAAAAAACTTAAAAAATGAGTCTATACTCTCCAAATGCTTCCTCTCTTTTTCTATGTTGGATACTGCAAACTGTACAAAGGCAGTGATCTATATGGAATCGCAAGAAGCCAAGGATAGCTAGGAAGAGATTCATTCAACCCAAAGTTAAGGATGGCCTTGGTCTATCTGACATAGCAACATTCCCTCAAGCAGAAGCTTTCTGGTATATTTCGTATTGGAGTTTGGGTCAGGCTCACTTTTCTAATCCACTTTTGGAAGAAGCCTTATACTCTCCATACTCCCCTGTGGCCCTTTTACATTTACCTTGCTCAAAACTTCCTTTAGGAATTAAAAATAATCTACTTAAAGACACATATACAGCCTGGTTTATAATACATAAGCTTTTGGGTTCTGATCCTTACTTTACCAAATATTTACCGTTATGGTGCAACCCAGACTTTCTGCCATCTCTCAGCATTTCTCACTAGACTACATGGAAAAAGGGTATTGCAGCAATCCGTGATATTTTTGATCCTGGAGGGCAGCTATATTCTTTTCAAAAACTCAATGATATACAGGCTGTACCCAACTTCCAATTTCTTTTTTAATATCTGCACTCAAAATATTACGCGTTCAGGGCCTGATTCAGCATGGAGGGTAAGTGCGATTGCAGCTGCGTAATCGCACTCAATGTAGCTGCGAAAATATGCTAATGCTTGCCACAGCTCAGCCAGCATAGAGACGCACACTACTGCTTTCTTACATCCGTAATGCCTCGCAGTTCTGCGTATACATCAGTAATATCAAAGCATATCGGCCCGTCACGCACAATTACAGCAGGTCTGACCCATCGCAGAATTTGCAAGTCTCGTCGCACACAGTGAGTACTCAAGCTGCGCATGCAATCGCAGTGGCTGATTTATGCACACCCATGAAACGGCGTTCGACGCGCCTGCGTTTCTTCAACCACTCCCCCGTCACTACCCCCAAACACTTACAGCCTGTCACTCACTCTGCGATGGATTCCTCTGTGCGTCTGTAATTGCAGTGCGATCACTGGACACACACAGTGTGGCCTATACGCATGCGCAATGGCTAACAATCGCTCGATCTGCATACACAGTTGCAATTGCGATCCGTGCTAAATCAGGCCCTCCGTAAGTTACCCCCTAACACCTCCCATCTCCCTATGAGTGTCCTATTCATGTTCTTTTTACACTTTGGGCTTCACATAAGTTTAAACTTTTGTACTATAACATGTTACCAGCTAATATTGACAAATTATGGTCTTGCGTGTGGGCAATCTGGTCAAAGGACTTTCCAGAATTCAACTCCCCAGAACGCATTTTATCATCTATCTAGACCAGTGGTTCTCAAACTAGGTCCTCATTACCCCACACATGTCACGTTTTCCAGGTCACCCAGCAGGTGCATTGGTGTAATCATTACTTACTGACACATTTTAAAAGATTCATAGGTGGTTATAATTATTTCACTTTTGATTCTGTGAAGAGACCTGTAAGCTTCAACACTTTATTACACAATTAATGGGTGTTTTGGTTCCTATCTCATGGGATACTTTTTTATTAGTTAATGTTGATTCATGGGTGCCCACGCTTAGGTCGGGTGCCGATGTCATTCTGGTGTGTTCCCAGTCTTATTCCTAATATTTAGGTTCCCTTTCTCTCAGTATTGATCACTTTGGCCAAAAAAGATATAGGGGGAGATGTATCAAAGCTTGATGTGAGATAAAGTGGAGAGAGATAAAGTACCAACCAATCAGCTCCTGTCATTTTTCAAATGCAGCCCGTAAGTGACAGAAGCTGATTGGTTGGTACTTTATCTCTCTCCAAGGCTTAGTACATCTACCCCATATTAAGAAAATGGCTCTCTCCGAGTTCTCCATCAAATGGTTGAAGCCAATGTACTCTCCAAATTGTATTTTGGTAGACATACAACAGTGCTTAATGTTGAAAAGGGCGTTGCTGGATATCATAAAAAATGGCACAAATATCTACCCACAAACACATCTGAACATCATGAAGGTTTTTGAAAACACCACATGGTCCTTATTGCTTACCCTTACTTGAGGTTTAAGATGTTTCTCTACCTTCTACTTTCTGTAGTATTAAATACTTGTTTTCTTAGTAACTGTAATTCAGCCAGAGCCGCATTAAAGGGAGGCAAGTTTCCCCGGGCTCCCGTCTCTCAGGGGTCCCCTCAGCATTTATTAGAACTGCAGTGCAAACTGTAGAAATTGAGGTGGGTGGAGCCAGAGCAGGGGGTTATGCTACATAGCACTATGCAGTCAGTGCCAGTAGCAGAAAGGGAGAGAGGACTAGGGATGGCCATTGGTGGAAGTTCCATTGGCGACTAACAAAATTATCTACTGTATGATGAACCAACAATAGTATGCACTCCTCGATGGCCACTGCTGTTGGAAGGGCATGGCGGGCCACGGGCCATTCACTATAGGGGGTGGGGCTTAGCATGCCACTAGGGGCAGTCAGGAAAAAGTTTTAAAAAATCGTAATGGCAAAACCATCGGCCATAGTTAATCAACTATCAATAGTTATTAACTATCGATGGACGATGGCAATCCCTAGAGAAGGCTGAAAGAGAGGAGGCAGAAGCAGCTGCAGATAGTGTGCCAAGTGGTGATGTAAGGTAAGAGGGAGGAGGGGGACACTACCTATATGTTTATGTGTGTATAAGTATGTGACTATAGGTATGTGTATGACTATGTATGTATATATGTATATACTGTGTGACAGTAAGATTATGTGTGTATACGTGTGTGACTGTACGTGTGTGACTGAATGGGGCATATTCAATTGGGCGCAAGGTTTAGCGGGGTAAATACCTCGCACCTCTCGCATCCCAATTTTGGATTACCGCGGGTATGCGCGCTCCCGATACCCCCGGTATCCAATTTAAAAAAAGTGGTTGTGGGGTTTTCAGAGCTGAAACCCCACGTTGCGTGAAAACAAAAGAAATAAATTCTACACTTACCTGTCTGGGGGTCTCCGGTGGCCTCCCCTCCATCGTCTCACTGGAGAGGGGGCTGCTGGGAGTCTCGGGAGCTGCTGGGAGGCTCCAGGGGCTGGTGGGAGGAGCAAGGGCTGCTGGGAGATGTAGTTCTCCGAGCGTCCATTACGGGGAGGGCACACAGATACTGGGGGGGTCCCACAAACTGGGGGTCACACACACAACACTCATACACACTTACAAACACACACACTGACATACCCTGCAGCAGAAGACCCGGCTTCCGACCCTGGATGCAGAAAATAGCCATGCAGAAGGTAAGTAATTGTGGACTAATTAAGCTAATGGAAACTTCCAATTGCTTAATTAGTCCTCAGGGAGTGCCTCCAAGGTCCCAGAGCAAGTCCTGCTGATTTTTCCTAAAAAATATGAGATATGGTAAGAACTTACCCTTGTTATCTCTATTTCTACGAAGTCCATAGGGTTCCACAGGATACCTTGGGGTATAGGTGTGACGTCAGTCGCAGGGCACCAAAGAGTTAAGCTTTCAGCCTCCCAGGATGCACTAGGTCCCCCTCCTATACCCCGCCCCCAGGCCAAGGCACCTCAGTTAGTTACCAAGCCATAGGCCGGAGGAGGAGAAGGAAGAGAGAGAACAAAGATCTGGACACATACAAGAATCACATTCTCACCAGAGGGAGACGGAAAACCGGTGACCAGAGCAAAGCCCATCTGCAGCACAGGTGCGACAGGGCGGGAGTCCTGTGGAACCCTATGGACTTCGTAGAAATAGAGATAACAAGGGTAAGTTCTTACCATATCTCATATTTTCTACTTCAGGGTCCATAGGGTATCCACAGGATACCTTGGGGATGTCCCAAAGCAGTATCCTTTAAGGGTGGGGACGCTCCTGTGCAGAAAGGAGAATCCGCCGCCCGAAGGAAGCATCCTGAGAGGCGAAGGTGTCAAACCTGTAATACCTCACGAAGGTATGGACAGAAGACCACGTAGCAGCCTTGCAGATCTGAACTGCCGAGGCACCACGTCAAGCTGCCCACGAAGGACCCACAGACCTAGTGGAATGAGCCTTCAGAGAAGGAGGGACCGGTAGGCCTTCATGAAGATAAGCTTCAGAAATAGCCATACGGATCCAGGCTGCCAAAGTTTGCTTTGAAGCAGGCCAACCCTTTTTACAGAAGCCATAGAGGACAACAAAGCGTCCGACTTCCTAAACAAAGAAGTGCGGTCCACATAAGTCCTTAAGGCCCGCACAACATCCAAAGAGGCCTCACCCACGGAAAGACCCGGTGAGTTAAAGGCCGGAACAACTATTTCCTCGTTAACCTGAAACTGGGAAACAACTTTGGGGAGAAACTCGGGCCGAGTGCGGAGCACTGCCCTGTTCCCATGAAAAAAACCAAGAAAGGGGGTCTACAAGAAAGAGCCCCTAACTCAGAAACACGTCTGGCTGAAGCAACGGCCAGAAGGAAAACAGTCTTAGCTGTTAGCCATTTAATATCCACTGAGCCCAGTGGTTCAAACGGCGGTCCTTGGAGAGTCCTCAGGACCACAGCCAAATCCCAAGGCGCCACAGGTGGAACAAAGGGCGGCTGAATACGGAGAACACCTTGCATAAAGGTGCGCACATCCGGGATTGTAGCAATCCTACGGTGAAACCAGACAGATAGGGCCGAAACCTGTACCTTCAAAGAAGCAAGGCGAAGCCCATGATCTAGTCCCGCTTGCAGGAAGGCGAGAATCCGAGACAGACGAAACTCCCGCGGTGCATAACCTCTCGGTCGACACCACTGGAAGAACGTATGCCACACGCGATGGTATATCCTCGCGGAAGACGGTTTCCGAGCTCGTAACATGGTACACAGCATAGAGCTGGCAAACCCCCAGGACCTCAGCATGGCCGTCTCAACAGCCACGCCGCCAAAGACAGCCGAGTCAGGTCCGGGTGAAGACAAGGACCCTGAGACAGAAGGTCCGGTCGTAGCGGCAACCGCAGAGGACTGTCCACGGACAGACCCTGAAGGTCTGAGAACCAGTGTCGTCTGGGCCACGCGGGAGCTATCAACAGGAGCGTCCCTCCTTCCTGTTTGAATTTCCGGATTACCCGTGGAAGAAGGGAGACCGGAGGGAACAGGTATGCGAACCTGAACGTCCACCGGACGGACAGAGCATCCACCAGAGACGCCCCTTCGTCTCTTGTGCGAGACCCGTACACCGGCAACTTGTTGTTGTGCCGGGACGCCATGAGGTCGATTTCTGGAAGACCCCACCTGTCCACCAGTAGTTGAAAAACGTCCGGGTGCAGGGACCATTCCCCTGGATGAACGTCCTGGCGACTTAGAAAGTCCGCCTCCCAATTTAGCACTCCCGGGATGAAGACCGCTGATATGGCCGGAAGATTGCGCTCCGCCCAAACCAGGATCCGAGAGACCTCTACGAGAGCCGCCCGACTGCGAGTTCCTCCTTGCCTGTTTATTTAGGCCACGGTGGTAGCATTGTCCGACTGGACCTGCACCGGGTGACCCTGGAGAAACCGCTGTGCCTGCAGGAGAGCATTGAAGACCGCACGGAGTTCCAAGATATTTATTGGAAGCTCCGCTTCTGTCGGTGTCCACCTGCCCTGGAACAAGTGTGGACCCGAAACTGCTCCCCAGCCTCGAAGACTGGCGTCCGTTGTCAACAGGACCCAATTTGGAACCCAGAACGGACGTCCCTTGTTGAGGTGGGTCATCTTTAACCACCACGCAAGGGACAGGCGAACCTCCGGGGTGAGCACAATCGTCTGGAACTTCAGAGACTGAGGCAGCCCGTTCCACTTGGACAGGATCAGGTGCTGCAGAGGTCTAGAGTGAAACTGGGCGTATTCCACCATGTCGAACACCGACACCATGGAGCCCAGTAACCTCATCGCCGAGTGTAAGGACACCCGGCGGCTGTGCAGACAACTGCGCACCCTTGACTGTAAAGCAGAGATCTTGTCCTCCGTCACGAAGATCCTTTGCTGTCCCGAGTCCAATAAGGCTCCAAGATGCAGAATCCTCCGAGACGGGATTAGAGTGGACTTCTGCCAGTTAATTAGCCAGCCGTGCCGTTGCAGCAGTGCAATGGTCAGGTCCAAGTGGTGTAACAGGAGCTCTGGAGATCCTGCCACCAATAACAGGTCGTCCAAGTACGGCAACATGCGGACTCCTTGCAGCCGCAGAGAAGCCGCCATGACCGCCATAGCGTCCTGTATGTCCAATGAGACCATGTAGTCCCCAGGTTCCAGCGCCAGAATGATGGACCGTAGGGTCTCCATCCGAAACTTCGGGACCCGCAAAGACTTGTTGAGTGCTTTGAGGTTGAGAATCGGACGATATGACCCATTGGGTTTCTGTACCAAAAATAGATTTGAATAGAAACCCTGGCCCCTCTGGGAGAATGGAACAGGCACTATAACTCCAGCCTGGAGCATAGTGTGCAATACCTTCCGCAGCTCCGTAGCCTTGTTCCGGTCTGATGGTAGACCCGTGGTGAAGAATCGAGCCGGGGGTCTGTGCCGGAAGGAGAGGGCGTACCCGTGAGAGACCACCTCCAGAACCCAAGTGTCTGTCGTAGTGAACGACCAACACCGGGAGAACTGCAGCAGGCGGCCTCCCACCCTGGGATCCCCCAAGGGGAGACCCGGACCGTCAGGCCGCAGGCTTGTCATCTGGCTTGGGGGCCGGACGTCTGGTACTCCATGCCTGTTTCCGGGGCTTGCCCGATTTCTTAGGGCCAGCCTGTCGAGGAAACGACTGTGGTTTGGGCCTGCCCTGGGCCCTAGATGACCGAAAGGACGATGGTCCAGAACCAGAAGGAGCAGCGGCCGACGGGAGACAAGCAGATTTGGCTGCCGCCAGCGTGGCCACAATCTTATCCAGATCCGGACCGAAGAGAACTTCTCCGGTAAACGGCAACGCTTCCAGACCTTTCTTGGATCTGCGTCCGCCTTCCAGGATCGCAGCCACAAGGTGCGACGAGCAGCTACCGCTGCTGAAGAAATTCTAGACACCAGAGTACTAATGTCTAGAGCCGCCTCGTTGATGTAGGTGGCCGAATCACGGAGATTGCCAATCAACTCCGCTTGTTCGGCCGGACAGTCGGATTCAAAAGAAGCCTCTAATGAATCCGCCCAGCGCTCCATCGCTCTGGCAACCCAGCAAATGGCCATAGCCGGCCGTGCTGCCCCCCCTGCAAGGGAATAAGCGGACTTCAGGCAGATTTCTACCTTGCGGTCCGTAGCATCCTTAAGGGAGGACATGGATGGCATCGGCAATGTGGCACTACGGACAAGACGGGTCACGTGAGAATCCACCTGTGGAGGGGATTCACACTTAGCAAAATAATTATCCGCGAACGGATAAGCCACCGCCAGGCGTCTCTGCGGCTGGTATCTTTTGCCAGGTTGTTTCCACGCCTCCTCTAAATGGTCCACCAACTGACCCGAAAGAGGAAAGACTGTGGCATCGCCCTTCACATCTTTGAAAAAGGCATACTTAGATTTAGCCGCTGGGGGAACTTCGTCCTCAATCACCAAGGCTGTGCGGACCGCCCGAATAAGTCCAGGAATATATACTTTGGACTTAGCATCAGCGTCCTTAGTATGGAAAGGTTCCTGATCGTAAGGATCCAGAATCTCCCCATCATCAGACGTCCCTTCGTCATCCTCATAAGGAGCGGACAGAGACGCCACCGGCCTTTTATGAGGCCGCATCACAGACTCCCCTTGCAACACATCCGACAAGTGCTGTACAGAACTCGTCAGGGAGTTAACCCACACTGGCTCCTGAGAACCCGGGAGCGGGGAAATAGGGAGACTGTGGGGTACCACCAATTGTCGTGGGAACCCCTGCCTGGGTGACGACACCACAGACTGCTGGGACAAACCCATCGGAGTAAACGCGGGCTGCGGAGCTAACTGGCCCACTAAAGCTGTTAACGCCTGAGCGAAACAAGCCCAGGGCGGCTCCTGTACCGGTGCTGTAACCGTAATAGGCCGCGCCATGGACAACACTGCCGGCAAAGGCCCTCCGCGCTACCCTCCCCCTCCGCTAACGGTACTTTGCACGTGGTACACTGTAGCCGGAGGGGAAAATCACTTTCAGACATGATGGCACCACGTATGTGACCTCTCTCACCAATTAAGTATTAAATAGGCGAGAGACCACCCTGCAGCACCGCACCGCAAGGGCTTTAGCAGAAAGAACAGGGACAGTAATAAAGCTGACAGTTTAGTGAAGAATAGTTACAGGCAGCGCTAGCACAGTCACATACAATGCAGAGAAATAACAATTCCTGCACTAACAGCGCTGATCACTCAACTACACAGACACAGGGCCTGGTAGGACACAGCGCTGCATACACAGACCTGAGCCACAGCGGAGGAGAGGTATGCGGGGGGACCCAGACCACGATGCTTCCTTCCAGACTTCCAGCAGCGTTCACCATGCGTTGCAGAGAAGATGGCCGCCGAGGAGCAGAGAGAAGCTGGCCTGGGGGAGGAGCGCTGACACAGGACCAGTCAGCACAGTGCAGAGAGGGCTGTGTGCAGCGGGGGAGGCGCCGGCTGTGAGACAGGGAAGGCGCGCTCCCCTGGCATGCATTTAACCCCTGGGACGCCGCAGCGCTACCGCTCTGCTGCGGTCCGCTGTCCCAGGGGGTAGTGGAAGCGCAGGTTGGTCGCCTGGCTCCACGCTGCAGCCAGTCCCCAGGGAGCCCCCTGCCTGGGGACTTAGGACCATGTGATCAGCGGGGACCCACCGCGGGACCCCGCTGCTTACCTCTGTCCCCCTTGAATCCGGCCATGGTCCGGAGCATCTGGGGTCACCGCTAGCTGTGACCCCAGACGCCCACCAGCATCCCCGGATCAGTACCGGCGTTCTGGTACCGGCGGGGTGTAGGGAAGACAGCATGGACGTCAGGACTGACTGTCCATGCTGTTCATCCAGTTGTGCAGCCACAGCTGCATGAAGAATAAGCTTCAGGGGCTCTTCTAGCCCCCACTCCAACAGGTGCACCCGACTCCGGCCGGGCACCAAACTAAACTGAGGTGCCTTGGCCTGGGGGCGGGGTATAGGAGGGGGACCTAGTGCATCCTGGGAGGCTGAAAGCTTAACTCTTTGGTGCCCTGCGACTGACGTCACACCTATACCCCAAGGTATCCTGTGGATACCCTATGGACCCTGAAGTAGAAATAACGATTTTAGGAAAAAAATCACACTTGCTTTGGAGGTGCGAGAATAAAAAGCTCCCAGCGCTTAAAAAAGGAAAAAATACGCACCTAATTCAATAGCAATAATCTTGCACCTGCAGGAAAACCTCGCGGGTGCAGGATTTTTGCTTTTCTCGCCTCCAATTGAATATGCCCCTATGTGGGTGAATTTACATATGTATGCGTATATGTGTGTGACAGTATGCATGTATGTGTATTAGTTTGCGACTGTATGTATGTGTGTGACTATGGGGGGTATTCAATTAGGCTGCAAAAAGTTAGAATCGTTGATAATTTATCGCCGATGACGTCATTTTCGCCTATTTCAATTATCCCCGTATTCAATTTCAAAGACTTTTCTCAGGTTCGAAGAATCTTTGAAAAAAAATGGGGATAACTTTTCACCATGTTTTACATGCCGAAAAAAAGTGCATAATTGGGGTTTAGGGGTGCAGGCTTTAAAAAAATAGCCTGTACCCCTAGGAATGTCATTTAAAAATAAACTATCAAAAAAAGTAAAAAAAAAAAAAACAATAAAAGGGACAGCCCAAAATACTTAATAAAAAATTTGGGGTGAAAAAACAAAGAGGAAACAGTGTTTAAAAATAGGGAAATAGGTTCAGGGGTGTTCTGTAAGTATGCAGCAGGTGTTTTCTAGAATAAATTATTAGCGGCAGGTGCATTATTGCAGAATTTTAAAAAAAAAGGACTTTAGGGACTTAAAAATATGCTAGTACCCATTTTAATGTACCCGAAATTTGATGGGACCACTTAAAAAAATGAAAAAAAAAAACCTAAGTGCTCTTCTGCATCACTTCTTCAGTGTCGGGAAAAAAACACCTGCTGCGGCTATTTAAAAACCAGACTTTCTTCTGCAGGCAAAAACGGGGGTACCCATAGTGATCCCCCATGTCTGGACATCTTTAGGGGGGTCCTACAATTATTTCACGAAGATTCCCGTTTTTTCTCGTAGATCCCAATTCAACGGGTCCTGTTTTTGCTCATTTTAAATTGAATACGGGGATAAAGCGGGCATGCGCCCGATACTTTATCCCCAGAAAAAGTCCAGCATGGACTTTTCGCTCCCTTACTGAATATGGGCCTTCATGTGTATGTCCATATGTATGTGTCACTGTATATATGTACTTGCATACAATAAATATATATATTTACACGGGGCCAGGTTAAAGGTAAGGTTTGTGAGGAAACCCCTGTCTGTTACATTTGTACATGGCCCCACAATTTCTGATGGCAGCTCTGATAGATACTGTATGGACACTTGACAAGTATCATTTCAGGCTTACACATGGATCCAGTGAAGTTTAAACTGTTTCAGACTAGGCTGTACCCAGCAACCTAAAATATATCTAGATGTTTTGGGGTTTTGTTGATGACTATATATAACGTATTAAGAATTTAATTTCATTGATTGAATCTATTACTGCTTTGACTTAAAATGGTGCCAATACTATATTCAAAGCATTTTTACTGAAAATATTTTATTTTGTTACCAAATGTAAATTTGAAAAACTAATATCCTTTTTCTACAGTGTATCAATAAAAACTAAAATCTAAAAAGAAAAAGTGCCAATACTAAGATTTGTCCTTCAAAAGCAGATATGAACTTAGTAATAAACCTAAACAAGCGTTTATCTGAGCCCCAGGGTGAGAGTTTAGAAAATGTGAGAGATTAGCAGTAAATTCTCACACTATTTCATTGGTCGAGTTGGATCTTCAAGTCTGGTTGAGACTTTCAATCGAAAGTTTTTTGAGTCTTAAAATCATGCGAGTTTACATGTTCTCGGACTGTACATTGGCCTAATTAAAAAGTGTACTGCTAAACTCTCACATGTTCTAAACTCTTATCCTATTACATTTGCCCCCCCAGTGTTGTCACCCTAATGCTTTGTGGAGGTTGGTTTCTGGTGCTGTTCTCCCTCAGTACTCTAGATTTTCCCAAAAACTTCTTCCCTGTGTTCATTTGACCTGGCATTGTTAATCTACCTAAAAGCGTTACGATAGGTATGACATGCATTTTAAGAATGATGATTTTGGTTAGAAGGTTCAATTGAAAAATATATCTTTAGTAGCTGCTGTGACTTTAAATATTGTGAATACTCACGTTTGAACTCTAGAAACCAGTGGCGTAACTAGGGGGGGTCGGGCAGGGTGCGTGCCCTGGGCACCGTGGGACCGGCAGCGCGGGGGGAGCGCCACCGGCCATGGTCCGGCCCACCCTAGTTAGCCAAAAGTGTAACGCCGACCGCAGTGAGTGCGGTCAGCGCTACACATTTACACAGGACCGGCACTAGGCTTCCAGCGCCGGTCCTGTGCTGCACACCTGAGCCCGTTCCCTCCCCCTGAGCGCTTGCCCAATAGCGCCAGGAGGTGGGCTCAGGCTGTGCATAACACATGCATCGCTGGCAGCGATGTATGTTTTAAACAGCAGCCAATGAGAGTCAGCTAGACTCTCATTGACTGCTGCAGCACCCAATGCAAGAGCCGGGCTTCCGTCCGGCTCCTGCAGTGGGTAATGGGACAGACGTCATGACATCATGACGTCTGTCCCATAATGCTGAGCGCGCCAGCCCGGGAGGACTGGTGGGCGGCGGCGGGAGCGGTGTCGCGGACCGGAGCAGCAGCAGCGTGGATTCAGGTAAGTATATTTTTATATATTATTTTTTAGAAACCTGCCTGCACTACTGGGGGCACAACCGGGGAGGGGGGTGGCTACTACTGGGGGGAACTCTACTGGGGGTGGGGGCACAACGGGGGGGGTGGCTACTACTGGGGGCACCATTATTGGGAGGACCTCTACGGGGGGGCTATTACTGGGGGCACCATTATTGGGAGGACCTCTACTGGGGGGGATATTACTGGGGGCACCATTATTGGGAGGACCTCTACTGGGGGGGGCTATTACTGGGGGCACTTAATCGGGAGGGGAACCTCAACTGGGGACCACTACTTGGGGGGGGGGGGGGGAGGACTACTACTAGGGGCACTGCACTGGGGGGACCACAACTGGGGGCAATAATAGGAAGGACCACCACAGGGGGCACTGGATAGGGGGGATCACTACTGGGGGCCTGCATCAGGGGAACCACTTCTGGCACTGCATGGGAGGGGGGGGGACTACTACTGGGGGCATTATAAAAGGGGCCTACTACTAGGGGCACTGCACTGGGGGGACCACTACTGGGGGCAATAACAGGAAGGATCACTACAGGGACCACTGGATAGGGGGGTCACTACTGGGGGCCTGCATCAGGGGGACCACTACTGGAGGCACTGCATGGGAGGGGGGGTACTACTGCTGGGGGCACTATATAAGGGGCTTACTGCTAGGGGCACTGCACTGGGGGGACCACTACAGGGGGCACTAGATAGGGGGGATCACTAGTGGGTGCCTGCATAAGAGGGACCACTACTGGGAAAACTGCATTGACTACTGCTGGGAGCACTATATAAAGGGCACTGAATAGGGGGGGGGACTACTACTGGTGGCACTATATAAAGGGCACTGCATAAGGGGATACCACTACTGGGCGCACTGCATTGTGGGGACTGCTACTGGGGGCATTGCATAAGGGGGAACACTATATAGGGCACTGCATTTGGGGGGACCACTACTGGGGGCACTGAGTAAGGGGAACTAATTGGGGGCTGTATAAGGGGGACCACTACTGGGGATACTGTATAAGGGGCACTACTATGGGCCTGCATAAGAGGGACCACAACTGCATACTGGGGGTACTGTATAAGGGGTACTACTGGGGTTAAGGTGCATATGGATAGGAATGTTCAGCGTGAAAATAAAGGGGTGTGTCATGTTGACACGCCCCATTTGTAAGTGACCACGCCCATTTTTTTTCCCACTCGCGCCTTTGGCGTGCGCACATATCGAGGTGATGAGGGGGGTGGGCTCCCTTTTCAAATTTGCCCTGGGCTCCAAATACCCTAGTTACGCCACAGGTCTTTATTCGAGCCCCAGTGCACATAATTATTCTGGAATAATTCATTGTGGAGGTTGGTGCTGGCTCTGTTCACTCTCAGTCTGAACTCCAAAAAAACTTCACTCCTGTCCTTATTTAACCATGAAATGTTCCTCTGCCGAAAATAATAATGACCAAGAATTGCAAGCTGTCCATTAAGAATTTTAAGAAAGAGGTCATTGGTTTAAGGTTGATAAAATTGACTCCGGTGACTCCGGCACCTGTACCCCCACTGAAAGTAAATAGTTAAACAAAGACAGGACACACACCGTATACAGTAAAAGTTTATTACATGCACCTATCCCATTCACACATAAATGCCTTTGGAGTACCTGCAAAAAAGATCCTATAATCACCTCCATCCTGGCGCTGGTCTCCACAGCATCCAGGGGGGTCTTTGCAAAAAAAAAAAACAACTAAGCACGCAATCCGTATTTTACGTTAGCGGTGTATGTGTGACCACATACGCCGCTAACCGGCTCCCGACTGATCAGTGAGAACTGTCAGGAGTCGCCAGCCAATCAGCAGCCGCTGTACAGTTAGCAGCTGCTGATTGGCTCCGGTTCCTGACAGTTCCCACGTGGGCTGGTTAGTGTGTCGGGAGCCGGTTAGCAGTGTATGTGGTCACACACATACACTGCTAACGTAAGTATATGGATCGCGTACTGGGTTTGTTTTTTTGCAAAGACCCCCCTGGATGTTGCGGAGACCAGCGCCAGGATTTTTTGCAGGTACTCCAAAGGGATTTCTACATGGGATAAGGGGACAGAAACATCTGGCAGCAGGTAAGTATGTGTGAATGGGATAGGTGTATGTAATAAACTTTTACTGTATACAGTGTGTGTCCTGTCTTTATTTAACTATTTATTTTACAGTGGGGGTACGGGTGCCGGCCGCCTGCTGGCACTTGTAGTTCCACAAGTGCCAAAGGGCAGGCATGCTGGCACCTGTAGTTCCACTGTAAAATACAATAGTTTTCTACTATTCACCAAATTACTACCTCCCGTACCCACAGCCCAGGGGTGTGGTGAAGAGCCCCGAGCTTCAGCATAAGCCTGGGGTTTTGGGAGAGGGGGGGATCCCTTTCGCGGTGGGTCCCCACCTCCCCTGAGATCCCTGGCTTGGGTTGACTGGCTTGGGTGTTAATGCTTTGTCCATGGAGCCCCAGTGATAGGGTCTCCAGGCTGAGGCATTACACCCCGGTTGGTTTGGGTCCAGTGCTGGTTTTAAATATAGGGGGGAACCCTACGCAATTTTTTTCCCACTATATTTAAAACCTGGATTGGGTCTGCAGCCAGGTGCTTGTTCCTAAATTACGGTGGAACCCTACTCGTTTTGTTTCCCATCATTTTTGGAACCAGGACTGGCTGACCAGTCCGGGGCTGGTTATGGCTTTTGGGGGGGGACCCTACAACATTTTTTCTTTAATAGAAACACTTTACATTATGTATATATGCAGAAACATACACAAATCACACTGATCTGTGTAGGTTTCTGTCAAACTCGCAGCTCAGGAGGTGGTCTATTTGAAACTTCAATTTATCAGTGAGTTTGCTACAATCTCACCCGAGATAAATTCCCAAATTGTTTCTTTTTCATTAAAAGTACTTCCTAGTTTGGTCGATGACGAGTATATTCGAGTTTGCTATCTCACATGAGTTTTAACAGTGAAAAGAGAGAACTCTCTTCCAAACTCACTCGAGTTTGTCTTTAGTAAATTTGTGAGATGAAAAACATGCCTAAACTCACCCGAGATTGCAATCACGAATCTTAGTAAATTTACCCCTAAGGCTGGGTACACACATAAAGATTTTCTGTCCAACCATCCAACTAGTTGAAATGAAAATCTGGTAACGTATGGGAGTAAATGATGATTAGCAATTTGCTCCTAAATGGCAGAAAACAGATTACAATGGTTGTTCAGACAAGTTTGTTAAATGTTTGATCTAAACAATTTGTTCAAACAACAGTTTTTGTCCATTTTCTGGCATTTGGGAGCAAATTGATGATTGTCATTTGCTTTCATACCTTACCAGATTTTCATTCCAAGCAATCAACTAGATGGGTGGTTGGACAGAAAATCTTTATGTGTGTACCCAGCCTAAGACTCCGGTCTTTAGGCATCAGAAGGTGGCAAAAGATTATTTCCCTTAGTCTGAACAACTGAAGATCTCATGACTGAAGCTTGGAATACTCCAGATAGGCGTTTCCATGCTACTAAGAATTTAACTTCTCGGTACCCATTTTCACCTGGTAAATGCAACCAATGGGAAGTTTCTCGTTTTTTAATTATCTGGAGCCATTACCAGACCGGCTATGGCCATAGCCTGGGTGGCCAAGGCTATGGAAGAATGGACGACATCTCTGGAAGATAGTATGCTAGATGCTACCAGAGAACAGCTGTCTTATCTCTGCCAAATGCGAGAAGCAGTTGCGTATGTTGGAGAAGCGGTTATTGATGCAAGTATTTGGCTTCTAGAGTGTCGGCAGCTTCAGTTGCTGCTCTGAGAACCCTTTGGCTGAGAACCTTGGAAGACGGATACAGGGTCCAAGAAAGCTCCTGAATCCTTGCCTTTTGCTGGGAAGGTACTGTTTGGACCGGAATTGGATAACATAGTAACTACTCTGGCAGCATCTGAATCTGCTGGGTTGCCATCTACGATTACCCCCAAGTGTAGGCAGTCATCATGGGACTGTCTTTCTCCAGACAGGATAATTCCTGAAAGAAACCGCAGACCAAGAAATCTTGGTCAGTCAGACATCCAGCCTCCAAGCCAGACGATAAGCCTGCCTGTTGGGGCGGGCCTCCCCTTGGGGAATCTCGGGGTAGGAGGCCGACTTCTCCAGTTTTCTTACGCCTGGCATCAGACAACTACAGATGCTTGAGTTCAAGAAGTGGTCTCATGGATACGCCCCCACGTTCCTGAGGCATCCACCTCAGAAGTTTTTTTTGTACAACTCTTCCTTCAGACCCAGTCGAGGCCTTGGCTGTCCAAGGGGCTATTTGTGCCTTCCTGAGGTCAGGGGTTATAATCCCCGTTCCTGTGATGCAACAAGGAAGGGGTTATTATTCAAATTTGTTTTTGATTCTGAAACCAAATGGGTCTCATCGCTCTATTCTGAATCTGAAGTTTCTCAACAAATTCATCCATGTGCCCAAAATCCATATGGAAACCCTATGGTCAATTATGCTGGCAATGGAGCCTGGAGATTTCATGGTTTCCCTGGACATACAGGATGCATATCTGCATGTACCTATTGCACGATCCTACCAAAGGTTTCTGAGGTTTGCTGTGGGTCAGCAACATTACCAATTTCAGGCTCTGCCCTTCCGTCTGTCCACAGCCCCTCAGGTATTCACCAAGATAATGGCAGTCATGGCAGCTCATCTCAGACAAGGAGTCAGGATATTACCATACTTGGATGATCTCCTGATATTGGCACAATCTCCGGAGGTTTTACAACACCATCTCCAAATGACCATTGCCTGTCTATAAGAGCACGGCTGGATAATCAATTGGAAAAAGTCTTCTCTTTCTCCAACTCAGCAGATGGTACATTTGGGGGCATTGCTGGATTCCTTGGAACAATTCTTCTACCAATGGACAAGATTGCTGCCCTACAATTACGGGTACGCAAACTGCTTTGCAATCAGAGAGTGTCAGTTCACTTAGCAATGCAGGTACTGGAGTCCATGGTATCCACCTTCGACATTGTGGCTTATGCCCAGTTCCATTCCAGGTCCCTGCAACAATGGATTCTGTCTCATTGGGATGGTCAGTATCATCTGATAAGGGGGTTCATTCAGACCCACTCGCAAGCGGCAGTACGCTCGCAAGTGGGTCGATGTTCCCCACTGCGCATGCACACGACGGAGGGAGCTCCGTCATGCGCATTCGTGAGATCCGGACTGCGACAGCCAAGCTGTCGCTCCGGGTCTCGCACCAAAGGGGGCGTGCTGTCGATGGTGACTGACAGCACGCCCCCTTTGGTGGGCGTGCCGGGGGCGTGCCTGCCAGACGGAGGCGTTCCCATGGGAACGCCTACCGTCTGAAGCCGGCCCCACTGACATCACTAGTGATGTCAGTGGGAGTGATTTTGGCTCTGATAAAGCCAAAATCACTCCACGGCTTGTGGCAGGGAGACCCTACCGCAGAGTCTCCGTCGCAAGTCCGATGGTCGCGATGGTCAAGACCATCGCGACCATCTTTTTGGACGCTCGTATATGCTGTGGGTGGTCACCCACAGCTATACGAGCGTCCAGGAGGACGCTCCATTTTAATGGAGGAGGGTCCTGATTCAGAGCGAGCGCTCTGGTCAGAGCGTCCGGCTCTGAATCAGGCCCAAAGTCTCAAATGATCCGCATCTCGTCAGAGGTTCGGCTCTCCCTCGCATGGTGGCTGCAGACGACTAATTTAAACAAGAATCGCCCTTTATGGCTCCCAGATTGGGTACTCCTCACCACGAATGCAAGTCTGCGAGGATGGGGTGAGGTGACAAGTCTTCACACCTTTCAGGGAAGATGGACAGCTCAGGAAAGTCACCTACCCATAAATATTTTGGAGCTTCATGAAGTGCACAGGGTGCTCATTCTGGCGCAGGACCTCCTTCATGGCAGGCCTGTCCAGATTCAGTCCAACAACGCAACCACAGTGGCCTACATCAACAGATCAGGGAGGCACATGAAGTCAGGCAGCCATGAGGGAAGTGGCGAACATGCTGGTTTGGGCAGAACACCATCTCCAGCAATCTCAGCAATATTCATCCCAGGAATCCTCAACTGGGAAGCCGACTTTCTAAGTCGTCAGGATATACACGCCAGAGAATGGGCTGTTCATCCAGACATCTTTCAGCACCTGGTGGACAAGTGGGGACTACCGGATGTAGACCTCATGGCATCACATCACAACCACAAGGTCCCCAGGTATGGGTCTAGAACAAAGGACCCCTCAGCCACCTTAATGGACGCTCTGGCAGTGAGGTGGAACTTCAGGTCGGCATCCCTGTTTCCTCCAATCTCCCTCCTCCCAAGGGTCATCAAAAAATTCAAGCAAGTAGGTGACAGGATGATACTAATAGCTCCGGCCTGCCCCAGGAGACATTGGTTCACCGATCTGACATGTCTATCCATAGACAGTCCACTTCCTCTACGGCTGGATTTGCTAGTGCAGGGTCCCTTCCAATATATGGATCTACCTCTGCTGGCTTTGATGGCATGGCTCTTGAGTTTTCCGTCTTAAAAGCCAAAGGTTTTTCTACTTCTGTGATCCACACGATGCTTAGGTCAAAGAAGCCTGCTTCGGCCTGCATCTATTACAGGATTTGGCATAAATTTTTTCGTTGGTGTGCCCACAGAAAATATGACCCTAACATTTTCAGGGTCTCCCGAGTTCTTGCTTTTCTGCAGGCTGGACTAGACCTCGATCCTTGCCTGGCTACTTTGAGAGTTCAGGTTTCTGCATTGTCAGTTTGGTTCCAGCTCAGAATCGCTCTCCTGCGGATGATAGAGCCAAAATCACTCCGGGCCTTGCGATTGAAAACCTCAACCGCAGGCTCCGGCTCGCAGTTTTGATGGTCGCGATGGTCACGACCATCGCGGCCATCAAACTGCACGCTCGTATAGGCTGTGGGTGGTGATCCACAGCTATACGAGCGTCCAGGAGGACGCTCCATTTTTATGGAGGGCGGCCCTCATTCAGAGCGTGCGCTCTGCTCAGAACGTACGGCTCTGAATGAGGGCCATAGTGCGATTTTAGTATAGTTCTCTGTCACAGAATAACCTGTTCTCATTATAGGTTACAATAATTCCAAATGTGGTTTTGGGAAATCCATGCATATATACTACTGCAGAGCAGTACAACAATAAAACTTACAGTATAATAACCACCCACAGTGGTATAGAATGTAAGGTGTGATTGTATAAGAGTACCCTACTTTATCATAGTTTTGGGCCCAGGGCCGGACTGGGACTAAAAATAGGCCCTGGCATTTAAAGAACACACAGGCCCACCTTGTCGTCAGCATCTGGCCCCAGGCGTAGACTCCTCCCCTTACTATTTCTGACTCCTCCTACTTCTTAGTCTATACTTTTATAAATAAATATAATTAATAACATCATTAATAATTAACAACATACAAGTATATATACATACAACAGAGCTCATCCTGCAGGGGATTCATACATGTGCCATAGTCAGACATTTGGTATTTGTTTGGTTGTTAGGTAAAGCTGGCACTACATTGGTATAGGTCACACACAAGGATAAGGAAAGGCATTTTCCCAATTGACCAAGCCCTAGTTTAGCAGTTGTAGAGGATTAGATAGTGATCATTGTAGTATTTTATTAGGGCAGGGGAGCTGAGCACGGAGGAGGACACATCTGTGCCACCAAAGCAGAGCAGAAAGTACATATTTTGCTGCTCTGTGTACATAAAGAGCATTGATGCCCACCTCAAAGTCCACACCTCAAGGAGAAAAAGAGCACGCCGTAGGTGCTTTGAAGAAAAAAAAAAAAAAAAAGGGGTGTAGTCTCCCTGGGAAAGGGCGTGACCACACGATAGTATCCCCAATTCAAATTATGTCACACAGTAATTCCCCTTAAGGCACACATCCACTAGACGATTAAATTGAGCGATTGAATGATAACGATATAATTATCGTTCAATAATCGTTTGAAAATCGTTTGCACATTGTCTAAAAAATGCCTAAAATGACCAGCGATGCGCGCTCTCGCTGGTCGTTTAGACATCTATCATCATTGGCATATATGTTGTACAACCTGATGATAACGTCAGGTTCAGCATGTTTGCAGATGATTGATTGTGCCTACACTGAATGACTGCTCGTTCAGTGTAGGCACATCACAGACTGACAAACGACTGCACGATTACAATGTCGTAATTGTGCAGTCATTTTCATGTCTTTAGGTGGATGTGTGCTTTTAGTCTCATTACACCGCACAGTAGTGTCCCTTACACATTATTATGCCACACACCATAATGGCCCTTACACATTATGCCATACACCATAATGGCCATTCACAGAGGATGGTCCCAGCAGGGCTGCCAAGATACTCAGCAGGCCCAGGTATGGTGGGAGTGTATGATTACATGGGAGGGCATGGCAACTCCCTCTCATTTACAGAATGATTATAGTGTGAGCTGCTGTGAGGCAGAGGTGTGAGTTGTGTGTGGTTGCTGCATATTGGAGACATTGGTTACACCACTCCTGTACTCCCATGCCCCTATAGAGACTTGGGTACTTTTACCCATCCTCCTGGGTCCCAGTTCCAACCCATTGCCAGAACTTTTGTTATATTGACAGTTTGCCACCTTGTCTCATGACCATTACGTAGGTAGGGCGACAAGGGTAAAATATCGACTGGTCGGGCATGCCGGATCGTCCAGCCTGCCCGTCCGATGATATATTCTGTCATTTATTTATTGTATTATATCACATAGAGATAATCAGTGACTTCACATCAACATTTCAGTCCGGTACATGGACCTTTGTCAAGATAACGACATAAGTGGACCAAACACACTATACCCCCATATAGTGTGTTTGGTCCACTTATGTGGTTCAAACACACTATATGGGGATTAAGGGCCTGATTCAGAGCCGCTCGTAAGCGGCCGCTCGTAAGCGGCCGCTCGTGCGCTCCGAGCCATGTTCGCACAACTGCGCATGCGTATGGGTTGTAATACGCATGCACGAACCAGTCATTGTGGTCGGAAATTGTGTGCTCGCAAAATAGCGAATGCCTGCTAATTTGAGTGACAGAATGAGGCGTTTGTGGGTGGTAACAGGGGAAGGTGCTTGAAAACGGGGAGTGGAGATCTGAACGCAGGTGTGCCAAAAGGTCAAAACGGGCATTTTAAGGGTGTGCAGAATTAACAAAGCAGCGTCATCGACCACGTCACTTGGTTGTTTCTTAGCCTGAACTGGTCGCATGATTGCGGTAGGAAAATCCAACCACAAGCACTGTGAGCAGTTCAGATGCCTTTCGATGTACTCGATTAATCAAATAAATAGCAAAGATGACGTAGGATGCGAGCGGCCAGGGGGCGTCTTTACAAAATAGCGAGCGCATATTTTGTTCGCTCGCTCAGACATAGAGGCGTCAACAGACCGCAAAGAGCGAGCGCTCAATTTAAATAGCCAGCCCCTTTTTCTAAACGAGCGAGCGCAAATAGCGTCCGGCTCTGAATCAGGCCCTAAGTGTGTTTGGTCCACTTATGTCGTTATCTTGACAAAGGTCCATGTACCGGATTGAAATGTTGATGTGAGGTCTCTGATTATCTCTAAGTGATATACTGTAATAATACAATTAATTAATACTGCATAAAGGCCCTCATTCAGAGCCGTACGCTCTGAGCAGAGCGCACGCTCTGAATGAGGGCCGGGCTCCATTTTCATGGAGCGTCCTCCTGGACGCTCGTATAGCTGTGGGTCACCACCCACAGGCTATACGAGCGTGCTTTGTGATGGCCGCGATGATCGAGACCATCGCGACCATCGAAATTGCGAGCCGGAGCCTGCGGTTGAGGTTTTCAACCGCAAGCTCCGCAGTGATTTTGGCTCTATCAGAGCCAAAATCACTCCCACTGACATCACTAGTGATGTCAGTGGGCCGGCTTCTGACGGGAGGCGTTCCCGTGGGAACGCCCCCGTCAGGGAGGCACGCCCCCGGCACGCCCACCAAAGGGGGCGTGCTGTCAATCAACATTGACAGCACGCCCCCTTTGATCGGACACAACGAGCGAAGGACTTTCCTTCGCTCGTCGCGTCTGGCGCATGCGCACGACGGAGCTCCCTCCGTCGTGCGCATGCTCAGTGCATAACATCGACCCACTTGCGAGCGGACAGCCGCTCGCGAGTGGGTCTGAATCAGGCCCAAAGACTGGTGAGTGCACCCCTGGTTATTACCTTTTTATATAGAGATGCGGGTTCAAATCCCGACTCCGGAAGCCTGACTATTGAAAATCCTGACGCCGGCTGGTAAGTACCCTATACCTCCCCTCTCCCCCCTAACCCTCCCTTGGTGGTACCTAACCCTAACCTCCCCGGAGGGGTGTCTAACCCTAATCTTCCCCCAGTGGTGCCTAACCCTAACCCCTCCTCCCTGCAGCCTAACCCTAACCTTCCCGTAGGTGCCTAACCCTAAAGCTAAACCCCCATCCCTGAGCAGCCATGGATACTTACCCAGATTCTTCGTTCAGGATTCTGGCAGCCAGACAGCGGACTCAGGTATCCTGGTCCCATTCGAGATATTGTCGTCAGCATTTTGCCGGGCGTCGGGATTCCGGCATTGGCATTTCGACGCCCAGCATACCGTCCGCCGGCATATGCACTACATCATATATTCATATATATATATAAAATAACTTCAAGGAAAAAAAAATCTCCAGGACACTATGTTATCCTGAGGAAGGGGGTAGAAGACCCCGAAATGTTGACCTATTAAAAGCCTTCTGGTGAGGGTATTGTTTCCACCCATCTCCGAGTGCCGCCTCGATACTGTTCAAATATTCATTTGGGGGTGCTGTCCCCCGTGGAGGGCACCGGAGCAAGTTAGGGCTATATGCCCATCTACACAGAGTGGAGGAGTGCCGGAGCACTGGAATCAATCTATCTATACTGTGACACAGTTAGGTTAGGGGGTCCCTCTCCTGGGTAGAGGACTCCTTCCTTACACACACCCACAGCAGCAGGGAAGCAGCACACCAGTCTGGATGCAAGTACAAGCTGGTCGGCGCCAGTCTTTATTGTACAATGTCAGAAATAACACAAAGAAAACATAAACGTAAATCCTAGCCCTGTCGGGGCACTAACTTCACAGGTAGTTCCCTCACTACCAGAACCTGGCAGGGCCTAATGCCCTCGCCAGCAACAAAGCACAGCACAGTACAGTACTCACAGATAGGTTTTCCAAGTGTCTCTGAGCAAACTCCCTGTCTGCTCTCCCAGGTGAGACAATCAGCCCTCAACACACTAGGCTTATATTGGCCACTCTCAGGTGGGAACCCAATCAAGCCTGTTACCAGGCTAAGAGAACCAAAACCTGGAGTGGCCGTGAGTGGAGCCCTCCCTCTCCTCTCACCCACAACCCCAGGTCCCAAACCGGCTTTTCAAAAAGCCGAAACTCAAGCCTGCTACACTGCAGACTTTCTCCTGGGGGTTTAAAATACATAAGACAGGAATCTGGGACAAATGTACCTGCCACAGACCACTTTACCAGTGATCCTATCACAATACATACATACACATATATATATCTCTATCTATCTCTATATAACTACAAATCGACCGTCACTCTCCACATAGAGATATCTCCTGCTCCGGTGCCCTCTGGAAACAGACTTGTATATGGGCAATACGAACAAGTATCGGCACTCAGAGACTTCAAGATTTCAAAAACGTGTGTTTAATGGTGCACATGCCGTAGTCGCGTGCACAAAAAAATGGGTGTGGCCATGCGTCATAAGGGCGTTACCACTCAAAATGGGGTCTTGTTAGCATTCATTTAAGGTAGTGGATAGATCCCCTTCCATTTCTGTACCATGACGTCATTAGTTACTGTCCAACGTCATTCTCTACCATCCACGTGGGCATAGAGGGGGAATACAATCTTGTGGCGAGCGAAGTGTGTCACCGAAGCGTGGCGAGCGGACAACTGTGTTCTTTTGGTGGATTGTATGGGCAGGAAACCACACTTCCGCCCTCACTGCACGTCACTTCCACGTACAGAAACAGAAGGGGATTTATACACAACCATTCCCTTAATGTGTCATGTTTTCCCTGCTTCTCTTCCTCCTTCCCTTACTTACCCCCTGCACCACTCAAACTTTGGGCCTGATTCAGACCCGGGCGCAAGCGCTGTGCAACCGGGTCGATGGTGGGCCAGTGCGCACGCGCGGTGTGTGCTCGCTTGCTCCGGGACTCACTACAAAAGGGGCGGCTGTAGATGTTGATCGACAGCTCGATCCCTTTTGTAGGTGTGGCCAGGGGGTGGCTTCACAAATGGAGGCGTTTCCAAGCGAACGCCAGCCGTTTGTGGGCGGCCTCACTGACATCACCAGTGATGTCAGTGAGAGAGCTTCCGGCTCTGTTAGAGCCGAAAGCTCTCTGGGGCTTGTGGCCACGACACCCTACCACAAGGGTCTCGTCGCAAGCCCGATGGTCTTGACCATCATCATGGCCGCTCGCATAAGCTGTGGGTGGTAACTTAAAAACCAAGCGCCCGCCCTGATTCAGAGCGAGCGCTCGCTTTTTGCGAGCGCCTCTGAATAAGGCCCTTTATCCCTCTTTAACCATGCACTTTTTTTGTGAGACACACAGGGGTGAACAGGTACACAGAGGTGGTGAGGCACAAAGAGGTAGAGTAGTTCAGAGGGGGAGACAGGTACACCGAGGTAGTGTAGTACACAGAGGAGGTGAAGGACATAGGGGTGATGGTGTACACACAGGGGGACAGCGAAGGAGGACAGTGCACACAATGGGTCAGTGAGGGAGTACAGCACACACGGGGACAGGGAGGGAAGTCAGCACACACAAGAGTACAGGGAGGGAGGTCAGCGAACACAGGTGGACAGTGAGGGAGGACAGCGCACACGGGACAGAGAGAGAGGACAACACACACGGGGCAGAGAGGGAGACAGCACACAGATGGGGACAGGGAAGGAGGTCAGTGCACATACTGTAGGGGGGCATACTGAGGGAGGACAGCGCACACAGGGGGATAGGGAAGGAGGACAGGGCACACGGGGATAGTGAGAGGACAGCACACACATGGGGGACAGGAAGGGAGGACAGTGCACACGGGGGCAGGGAGGGAGGTCAGCGCACACAAGGGGGCAGGGAGGGAGGTGAACGCACACAAGGCGGGCAGGGAGGGAGGTCAACGCACAGATGGGGACAGGGAGGGAGGTCAGCGAACATGGGGATAGGGAGGGAGGTCAGTGCACACAAGAGAACAGGGAGGGAGGTTAATGCATAGTGTGAGGCAGTGAGGGAGGTCAGCGCACACAGGGGGATAGAGGGGGGAGGTCAGCGGGTACAGTGAGAGGACAGCACACACATGGGGGACAGGGAGGGAGGACAGCGCACACATGGGGAAATGGAGGGAGGACAGCACACACGGGGACAGGGAGGGAGGACAGCACACACACGGGGATAGGGACGGAGGTCAGTGCACACTGGGATAGGGAGGTCAATGCACACAGGGGGACAGGGAGGGAGGTCAGTGCACACAGGGGGACAGGGAGGGAGGTCAGCGCACACGGGGATAGGGAGGAAGGTCAGCGCACACGGGGATAGGGAGGGAGGTCAGTGCACATGGGGATAGGGAGGTCAGAGCACACAGCGGGACAGGGAGGGAGGACAGTGCACACAGGGGCAGGGGGGGGGGGGAGGTCAGCGCACACAGGGGGGCAGGGAGGGAGGTCAGTGCACACAAGAGAACCAGGAGGGAGGTTAGTGCACAGTGTGGGGCAGTGAGGGAGGTCAGCGCACAAAGAGGGATAGGGAGGGAGGTCAGCGCACCCTGGCATAGAGGGGGAGGTCAGCGGGTACAGTGAGAGGACAGCACACACATGGGGACAGGGAGGGAGGACAGCGCACACATAGGGAAATGGAGGGAGGACAGCATACACATGGGGATAGGGAGGAAGGTCAGTGCACACGGGGATAGGGAGGGAGGTCAGCGCACACAGGGGATAGGAAGGGAGGACAGCGCACACAGGGGGACAGGGAGGGAGGACAGCACACACAGGGGATAGGAAGGGAGGACAGCGCACACAGGGAGACAGGGAGGGAGGACAGCACACACAGGGGATAGGAAGGGAGGACAGCGCACACAGGGAGACAGGGAGGGAGGACAGCGCACACAGGGGGACAGGGAAGGAGGACAGCACACATATGGGAACAGGGAGGGAGGACTGTATATACACAGAAACAAAGGGAGGGAGAACAGTATGTGACGTGTACAGTAAGCAATAGTTTATATATATATAACTCACATTTTTCCTCCTTCTGCTGTGGCTGCTTCCAGTCACTCTCCCGCAGCCCCGCTCCATCGTCCAGCTTCTCCTCGGAGTCCTGGCTGAAATCTATACGCTGCCCCAGGCAGGACCCACCTCCTGTTTCTCCGCACATTATTAGTTCCTGTTCTCACCAGTTACACTTCCTTATTTTGAGTGGCTGAGCTCCTGACGCTGTGGCCTCCCCACCTCTATGGTTCCGCTGCCCGGAAGTCCCCTTCCCCGCCCGGCCGGCAAGCAGTGCAACCCACCATGCGGTGGCAGCAGCATGTAACGTCATACTTCGCATGAGGGGAAGAGCTGTAAGAGGCAGAGCTAAAGGCACCCGAATAGATCCTAGGTCTGTGCCAGGTGGCATTGATCATGGCCCCGAAAGGCCACCTCATTCGTTAAGGCCGGCTGTGACTGACCAGCCAGCATACTACAATGAGTCCAACAGGCTAATTGTTAGTACTGTTACTGCCAATACCACGGGCTCCGGTGCAGCGGCTGCCTGTACTTTCATAACAGCACACTGCAGTGCTGAAAACTTGTAAAGAAAAATATACAATTTTAGTGCCTGAAGTGCCGATATGTAATACCGCTACATACCGACATACCTCGAGCACTGGTCTTATCCTAAAAAAAAATGTATATACACACATTTATATATAACTACAAACAAATATATATCACACATACATACATATTTATTCATACATATACAGTATATATATACATATATACACACACACACTATATGTATATATATAAAGATATATATATTTAAAGTCCAAGTCAAGGCGGCACTCACAGGTAACAACAAATCCTTTTCAACGTAACATAAGCAGAAGTACCTTATATACCACAGTTCACCTCGTGCATCCCCGCGTCCATCCCGGCGCCGGATGATGATATCACCCACGTGCGACGCGGGCTAGAGCCGCGACAATGGCAACCAATACACAGTCACTCCCTCCGGGCCCAGCGTCTAGCATGGCTCCACCCATCCCCGTCTGGAGGGACAGCCCTCGATGCCATGGAAACTAACATCAATATCACTTACACCATAATAGTAAGCTAAAAACAATCAAACTGACATAACCCCCGGGAACCCTCTAGCATAGAAAAACAATAATTGCACATAATGGTGCGTACACAAAGTCAGATATATCGTTTATCATTCGATCGTTTGTATCGACCGGAATATAGCCCCTTTCAATGACCAAACGATTTGTCGATGCGCGGGCATGGATGGTCGATATCGCTATCGACCATCGCCTGTGCATGCAGGCCAACCTGATCGATATCGTTAAGTCGTTTGGGGGCATATTCGATAACAATCATCCAGCACATGCTGGTCGATCAGACAACGATATCTGATAGTTTGATCGACCCGTGTGTACGGGCCATAAGACATGAATAATCGAACAACCGATGGCTCCAGACAATATAAGAATCCACCTAAACGGCCAACGTCTAATCCGGAGCATAGGGCCTGATTCAGAGCCGCTCGTAAGCGGCCGCTCGTTCGTTCCTACCGATGTTTGCACAACTGCGCATGCGTACGGATTTTAATACTCATTCGCGAACCAGTCAGTGTGGCCGAAAATCGTGTGCTCGCTAAATAGCGAATGCCTGCTATTTTGAGTGACAGAATGAGGCATTTGTGGGTGGTAACAGGGGAAGGTGCTTGAAAACGGGGAGTGGAGATCCGAACGCAGGCGTGCTTAAAGGTCAAAACGGGCGTTTTAAGGGTGTGCATAATTAACAAAGCAGCGTCATTGACCACGTCACTTGGTTGTTTTATAGTCAGAACTGCTCGCATGATTGTGGTAGGAAAAACCAACCACAAGAATAGCGAGCAGTTCAGACGCCTTTCGATGTACTCAATTAATCTAATAAATAGCGGACATGACATATGATGCGAGCGGCCAGGGGGCGTTTTTTTAAAAATTACGATCGCATGTTTTGTTCGCTCGTTCAGACATAGAGGCGTGAACAGACCGCAAAGAGCGAACGGTTCATTTAAATAGCAAGCCCCTTTTTCTGAACGAGCGAGCGCAAATAGCGTCCGACTCTGAATCAGGCCCATAGTGCACAATATAGCAATAAGCACACATACCTCTATACATACCATATATGTATGGGGGGGTGGAGACCCGCTAGGGGGGCTGTTGTAATCGCTGGTAAGGGGGGGATCTTGGTTGTGATCGCGGGGGTGGTTGTCATGATTGCAGAGGGGGTGTTGGCACTCTTGTGATCGCGGGCGGTGCACTGTGATGTGCAGCACCCAGGGAAGCAATAGCTCCGCCTCCAGCCGAGCATGTGCTGCCCTAACAGACACTAGAGCCCACCTCTCCCTCTGGCAATTACATTGCGGCCATTTTGGGAGGGATTTTCGGCCGGGCATCTCAGTAGCCAGATAAGCCCATCTTGGCATCGGCCCTTCTGTTTGGGCCTCATTCAGAGATGTACACAAACCCGATGGGGTACGTACTCTGCAGTTGGGAGGACTGCGCATGCACAGGATGTGTACTGTGCATGTGCAGGCCTCCATCTGCGAGTCCGCTCGCAGTGTGTCACAATCCTGGCTAGTTTTTACCTTTTGTGACTTACCTCTGCCAGCTGCTCCATGGATCTGTGTTTGTAATTCTCCTAGGACATCTGCTCTGGCTGAATCATGCTGGCTGTTACATCTCTGTGTGTGCAGAGCTCTCACCTCCCCACACTGATTAAACACCTGGACCCTGCTCTGTCTGTGAGCATTGCTAGTCTTAATTGGAATCACAGGTGTGGTCCTGATTCTCAAGGGCTGCAGAGATGAATACTCCCTCTGCATGCTGTGCCTTGCTCCACTCTGAATGCCACTGCCAGACCACCTGTCTGTATCCACCAATCGCTGCCAGACTCTAGGTATATAGATCCTCCTCTAATAGCACTCAGTGCTTGAACATCTTGTTACGTTCCGTGGTGTACTGCTTGTGCTATAGCTGTACCTCTGTGTGCCAGTATGTCCCAGGCTCCTGCTGGTTCCTAGACCAGTGCTATCCGTAAGCCTGCTGCGTTCAGCTATCCACGCTACCAGACTCTCACCTACGGCTCCCAGGCCGCTCCTAGTAGCTTTCACACTACCATCTCTCACCCACGGCTCCCAGGCCGCACCAAGTAGCTTCCACGCTACCAGCGTCTACCCACGGCTATCCAGCCGCTCCACGTAGCCACCCAGCTACCAGCGTCTACGTACGGCTATCCAGCCGCTCCCCGAAGCCATCCAGCTACCAGCATCTACCCACGGCTATCCAGCCGCTCCACGTAGCCACTCAGCTACCAGCGTCTACCCACGGCTATCCAGCCGCTCCCTGAAGCCATCCAGCTACCAACGTCTACCCACGGCTATCCAGCCGCTCCACGTAGCCACTCAGCTACCAGCGTCTACCCACAGCTATCCAGCCGCTCCACGTAGCCACTCAGCTACCAGCGTCTACCCATGGCTATCCAGCCGCTCCACGTAGCCACCCAGCTGCCAGCGTCTACCCACGGCTATCCAGCCGCTCCACGTAGCCACCCAGCTACCAGCGTCTACCCACGGCTATCCAGCCGCTCCACGTAGCCACCCAGCTACCAGCGTCTACCCACGGCTATCCAGCCGCTCCACGTAGCCACCCAGCTACCAGCGTCTACCCACGGCTATCCAGCCGCTCCACGTAGCCACCCAGCTACCAGCGTCTACCCACGGCTATCCAGCCGCTCCACGTAGCCACCCAGCTACCAACGTCTACCCACGGCTATCCAGCCGCTCCATGTAGCTACCCAGCTACCAGCGTCTACCCACGGCTATCCAGCCGCTTCACGTAGCCACCCAGCTACCAGCGTCTACCCACGGCTAACCAGCCACTCCACGAAGCCACCCGGCTACCAGCGTCTACCCACGGCTACCCAGCCGCTCCAAGTAGCTACCCAGCTACCAGCGTCTACCCACGGCTATCCAGCCGCTCCACGTAGCCACCCAGCTACCAGCGTCTACCCACGGCTAACCGTCCGCTTCACGTAGCCATCCAGATACTAGCTTTCCTGCCGGTCCCAGTCCGGTTCCTCCAAGTCCACTCACCTCACGGCTCATTAGCTGCACCAAGTAGCTTCCGTGCTACCATCCATCTGCAGGCTCATCTACTGGTACCCCGACCAGCTCAGTCAGCCTACCTGCCAGTCCCAGTCCGGTCCCTCCAAGTTCCTTCTGGTCTCATTCCAACGTCTCCAGTTTCCAGTTCCAGTCACTCATCACCAAAGGCAGTTCTCACTGCTACCCACTTCTTATAATAAAGAGCTATTCATGTTAACCATGGTTCCAGTCCCGCTGGCCTCCAGTGATTCCAGCTCATCACCTGATACAGGTAACTCGCTAGCACCAACTGTGACACAGTGTCTCTAAGCTGTAGCCTGATTGACAGGCTGCAGCCTTTTGGGGGCGGGGAGACGGTGGCACCGGCCTGTGTTCCTTTTTCTGGTAGTGCAGAGGCCAGGTTCTGCGTCTGAAGATGTCAAATTCCTGGCCTCGGCTACGCAGGTAAGACGCTTATTCTGAGTAGTCTTTGGCTTTCTCAGATGGCCGATGCTGCAACCATGTGATGCTGCATCTTCGGACACAGCACTCGGATCTGCAATGCTGTCTCCGCAGATGCCTCATGCTGCATTAGCATATTTTCACATCACTGCTGTGTCCAAAGGCTCACTAGCGATGAGACCTGTGTCACTCTTTGAATCAGGCCCTTTATTTGAACTTTATATTCAAGGTTATCATACAACCTCCCGTAATTAGGGAAAACCCCAAAAATAATAAGATGACTGTGAAGTATCAAGGCATGAACTATAAATTAACCACTCACAGTAATTTGTACAGTTTCTGTGAGTGGTTAATATATAGTTTATGCCATAACACTATATAGTAGTAGTAAAGAGCACCTAAAATTAAGTTTACACTATCAAAATGTACAGGTTTGGAACGGAGAGGAGGGGGCCCCAAACCAAATTATTGTATAGGGTCCCATTAGGTCTTAATCCAGTTCTGGGTGGAGGGACAGGGGAGAGATGATGGCACCTTGTCTTGTGTATTTTACTACATAGTGTTCAGAAAAATCCTATTATGACATTTTGTAAAGCTCCTGGAACCCTGGCTCCTGGGCATCCTGTTGCTATTAGCAACCATTACTTTTACATTTCCACTTGGATCACTGTACTGTATTTACATTTATATATGGGAGATGGAACACATATGTTAAAGAATAAACAGTGCGAGGAGGCGTCGCTCACCAATATCGTAACCCGTAATGTTACTAAGTAGTGTGCAGGCTTATCAGGTCATGGGTGAGCACATCCTCCTTTTTTACAGCTTATTTGCTGAATTGCAGATTTTTAATGTCCTCCTTTATTGAGAGAGCCATTAGTCTAGCAGTATGCAATGAACACAGTGCAGTATGAGAGGTTTTAAATATCTGACACTAAATTAGCTCTAAAGATGAGTCAGCCTGTATGCCCCATGCCATTTAAAGTAGGTCATGTTAACATCCAGCAATAGGTGACTTCCAACAGTACATACATATGCCAACAGCCTAAGATGACCCTCAGAATTAAAGACTACACCCTCCTATACTCAGTGCTAATTTGTAGCATTGCAGTCTCACAGAGAAAGCTATTTATAGTCTGCTCTGATTTAACACATTGTCACACTTACAGAGGGCGGCGGGACAAGATATGTATTGCTCTGCATTTAAGAAAATGTACCACTCTGCTGGATAAATGCCACTGCAGTAACTTCAATTATTTTATTGTAAGTTTAGTGAAACAATTGTTTTATGCCTCAATCAATAATTCCATGGGAATGGTGTAGTTCCAGCTAAATTATCCATGCGTAGATCTCTTTGAATGTGCTCTCAATGTGACCAACAGCCTCTAGATATAGGTCAATTGTTCAGCTAGTTCTCTATTTGAATTGTAATAAATCAATGGATTATTTAACCCATTTGGTGCTCCCTGCAGTATTTTAAATAAAAAAGGCAAAAAAAATGATCAATTATTATCTTTCAAGTCTATTGTAACATTAAGTAGCTATCATTAATTGTAACAGAAACATTTATTTATAGCACCAGCATACATCTTATCACCTTACAATGTGGGACAAACACAGTAAGTAAACAAAATTGAGTTGTTTTACAAGTATGTGTTGTTGGATGGTTGTGTGTCCATCCTCCGTACCTAATCTAAATTCTTTCTTCTATTTTGGATAACCATGAATCACCAGGAGCGTTGAGAGAGGAGTGGGGTGGGTAGTATTTACCCGGGTTTATCTTTGGGGGCATGGTAGTGACCCGACCTTGGGAGGGAGGAATGCCATGGACAGTGAGGAATACCCCCCTCCTTAGCGTGCCACCATTTTGCCTAGTATATTAATGTGCGGTGTTCCCATCCCTTTCCGTTTGGCCACTTCCCCTCTAGCACCTGATAAACAACTCAATAAACAGATTGAAATTAAAAATAAGAAAATGGGTATTAACGTAGACAAAACATTAACAGGGTCCTGTCTGCATTTTATATATTTTTTTATTTTAAAATACAGACAACCAATGTAAGCACTGACAGAGGGGAGTAGCAGAAAATGAATGATTTGCCGCAAAAATTAATCTAGTCGCGGCATTCAGCATTGATTGTTTGTAGGGGTGAAAACCCGGTTAGGTAAAGACCAGCAAATTGCAGTAATCAATATGCAAGATTATCAGTATTAAAGTTTTTGCAGTATCTTGTGTGTAATGTGTGCGTATTGCAGAAAAATGTATTTAGATGTATGGAACAGGATTTGGATACAGACTGGACGTGTGCACGCCAGGACAGTTCTGAGTCATCCAGCAAACATGAGGGGTAGAGTTTATTTTCATGTTGCCACATATTTAGAGATATCAGGTATTGTCATTGTTGTAGATATAGTTAGGGTTTTGATCAGGGCTTGTATTAGTAAAGGGGCAAAGGTTGCAAATGATCAGACAAGCTACAGTATACGCAGTTTAGACTTACTAGCAAGGAAGCCAATCCTCATTTTTTCAATTCAATGTCCATCCCTAGGCTAAAGGCGGAGGACAATACAGGTGAAGTTAAGAGCCCTCTTGCCCTCCCCATGTCCCTGACTCTCTCTGTCCCACTCTTCTCCCCCTAACTCTCTCCTTTTGCTACCTCACCTGCCCCCCACTCATGCTTACCAACTCAGGACTCCCAGTAACAGATGCTTAATGCCTCAGTGCCACTACTCTGCTGCTGTACCACCAGGAAACCTGACTGTCTGCAAGGTAAGTAGGGGAAGTTTTCTTTGGTTAAAAAAGTATGTGTGTGTGAGTAATGTACATCACTGGTGGACTTTTATAAACTTATTTTTAATTATTATTATTATTGGAAGTTTGGTCACTAAACGCGACAGATGCACAGTGTTTGAGGGTTTTGTGATCTTCATTGTGCTTTGAACAACTTTCATAAGAGCATCTGCTATGAGGATAGCTCCTCAATTGAGAGCGTGCAGGGTATTGGTCGAGAGGAGGCATTGGCTGGTAGTAGTCAATTCCTATACATGGCAGAGCTCTCATTGTGTATGTTATATACATACAGTTTCAGTCCATTATATAGTAGTACAAATTTGTGTATTTTACGCTAAGCAAACAAGCATACACCCAACTCAGTATGAGCCCCATTGTGTCTGAAATGACAGGTTAGCTTGACACTTGGCCTGGTCTACTGGCATTCCCTGAGTTCCGCATCCTCCCTTCCTAAACAGTCTAATTTGGGACTTTTTGAAGAAAAGGGCCTGATTCAGAGATGTACAGTAACCGGGACGTGTTCTGTGCAGAATGGGTACTGAGATCTCGCACACAGTTCCCCCATGTCTTTGCCTGATTGACAGGCAGAAGCGTTTTTGGAGTGGTGCAAGGGGCCTGCATTCACGGAAACGGGTGTGATGCCCCCATTTTCTGGGAGTGCTAAGCTAGGGTCTGCATCCATGGACGCAGACTTCCTGGCCTCACAAGCAGCCAGGAGCTGGCCAACCTGTGTAAGCTGAGGCTTAACTTAGGTACACACTGTCTGATTTTTTTTTTCTTTTTTTTTTTTTTTTAATTCAATAGTTTTTATTTGTTTTCAAGAAAAAACATTAACATAAACATTAATAAAAATAAAAATTGTTTTACATCACAATAAACAGTCTATGTGTGGTCATTTACATAGATTATATCCAATAGTATAAATCAAACAGGACATACTACAACTAAATACGAGGAATCTCAGTATTACACACAGCTCTGTCCCCAGTGGTTATCTGTGTCACATCAAGTCTAGTCTCTCCCAGTCTCCGCACATATGATGATTCCAGCTATCTACCCCAAATAAGATGAAATTTCTTTTCAGCCTTCCTAGCTAAGTACACAAATTTCTCATGCGCCAAGGTCTCATGTATCAGTGCTATCCATTGTCTTATCGTTGGACCTTCAGGGGCCATCCATGTTCTAGCTATGCAAACCTTAGCAAGCATACATAAATTAACAACATATTGTGCAAAGTATTTATCTAATGTATCTTCTCCAATAACAGCTACAGTGCACACCATTGGAGTTAGCACATCCCGGGGAACACCAGTGGACACCAATATACAATTAACCTCTTCCCAAAAGGAACTGATAGTAGAACATTTCCATAATAAGTGCCAAAAACTACCATTAGGGGAATTACATTTTGGACATTTTGAATCAGATCTACCACCGAATGTAAACAAACGATCTGGTGTTAAATATGTTCTATGTAACAGGAACAACTGAATTTGTTGAATGATTTTTTTTTCTTAATCGGGGTGACAAACGGGGTAATTTTTCAGCAAATAGAAAGCTCCAAAATCTGTGCTACACATTATGCAATTTTTTTATTAGACGCTACCGATTTTCCACCACACCACACTCATTTTGCATATGTCTGTCCACAAGAAGGATGACATAGTGACAGACAGGAAAACAGGAAATATGGGCAGATTATTGAGAATACACAAACACTGCTCCATATCAGGAAATTGAGGCTAAGGGGGTGCTGGCTTGGGAGTCAGAAAGGGGGTGCTGCCTGGGGAGACAGAAAGGAGTGCTGGCTGGGGAGGCAGAAAGAGGGTGCTGGCTGGGGAGGCAGGAAAGGGGTGCTGGCTGGGGAGGCAGAAAGGGGGTGCTGGCTGGGGAGACAGAAAGGAGTGCTGGCTGGGGAGGCAGAAAGAGGGTGGTGGCTGGGGAGGCAGAAAGAGGGTGCTGGCTGGGGAGGCAGAAAGGGGGTGCTGGCTGGGGAGGCAGAAAGGGGGTGCTGGCTGGGGAGGCAGGAAAGGGGTGCTGGCTGGGGAGGCAGAAAGGGGGTGCTGGCTGGGGAGGCAGAAAGGGGTGCTGGCTGGGGAGGCAGAAAGGGGGTGCTGGCTGGGGAGTCAGAAAGGGGGTGCTGGCTGGGGAGGCAGAAAGGGGGTGCTGCCTGGGGAGGCAGAAAGAGGGTGCTGCCTGGGGAGGCAGAAAGGAGTGCTGCCTGGGGAGGCAGAAAGAGGGTACGGGCTGGAGAGGCAGAAAGGGGTATGGGCTGGGGAGGCAGAAAGGGGGTGCTGCCTGGGGAGGCAGAAAGGGGGTGCTGCCTGGGGAGGCAGAAAGGGGGTGCTGCCTGGGGAGGCAGAAAGGGGGTGCTGGCTGGGGAGGCAGAAAGGGGGTGCTGGCTGGGGAGGCAGAAAGGGAGTGCTGGCTGGGGAGGCAGAAAGAGGGTGCTGGCTGGGGAGGCAGAAAGGGGGTGCTGCCTGGGGAGGCAGAAAGGGGGTGCTGGCTGGGGAGGCAGAAAGGGGGTGCTGCCTGGGGAGGCAGAAAGGAGTGCTGCCTGGGGAGGCAGAAAGAGGGTACGGGCTGGAGAGGCAGAAAGGGGTATGGGCTGGGGAGGCAGAAAGGGAGTGCTGGCTGGGGAGGCAGAAAGGGGGTTCTGGCTGGGAAGGCAGATAGGGGGTGCTGGCTGGGAAGGCAGATAGGGAGTGCTAGCTGGGAAGGCAGATAGGGAGTGCTGGCTGGGGAGGCAGAAAGGGAGTGCTGGCTGGGGAGGCAGAAAGGGGGTGCTGGCTGGGGAGGCAGAAAGGGGTGCTGGCTGGGGAGGCAGAAAGGGGGTGCTGGCTGGGGAGGCAGAAAGGGGGTGCTGCCTGGGAATGCAGAATGGGTATGGCTGGAGAAACTGTAGGGCTGGAGTTGCCGAAACACGGGGGGTTTGGGGCCCTGCCTATTTTGTCAGTCCCGGGCCCCACAATTTCTGATGGCAGCCCTGCCCCAACCCTTTTATATGGTATCAGAAATGTATAGCAATGTCACAGAAAGATGTAGCTTGTATTCTAATTTATTTAACCATTTGCAAAGTTCAATTTCATTTAAGTGAACATGAAAACGTCACCTCATTTTTTGGACATTTCCCTTAAGGCCTTATTCACATGGTAATGCAGCAAGTCGTTATTTACTCCATACAAATATATCTTTTATATGCATTTTGACATATTCCACTTTGTTATTATAATGTGTAAATATGTACTTTAGACATGCACTTCTCAACACTAATCACACAAACTATTTACATTTGTATAAATGGCAACAGTAGAATGTGTACTATTGTAGTGTCTATGTAAATAACCACATAGCACTTGTAATTTGTATATTTTATTAATATTCTAAGAAGTGGTCACATGACAGATTAAGCAAAGTAAATAGTATCAGTCACATTCTGTTTACAACAGGAACATGTGAATGTGGAGGAAGACTCCTGTTCTTAGTCAGGGTTAGTTGCTAGGCAACACCTTGAACAGCACAGTGCAGGAACAATCAAGCCTATTGTAGGCGCTGACCTGATCCCTCATGTGCAGGAGAATTCAAGTTAATATCATATTTAAGTCACTTATGCAAAGGAAGCTATTATCCGTTATGCATCTATGGAAACAAATATATATATATATATATATATATATATATGCACACAATATATACGTAACAAGAACAGAGGGCACTCACCAAATAAGTGACCAGTGACTTACAGTACAATACAATGCAGGACAAGGACATTGATAAAATACATTGCTACATTGGCGACCGTAGCACCCAAATAAGCAACCAAGTGTTAGGTGCCCTAGTGGAGAGTAAGAAGTACAGTAGATGAAAGTAAAGTTAGGAGAAGCACAAGAGTGTAGAGGGCCCTGTTCGTAAGAGCTTACATTCTAAAGGGGAGGGGCAGACAAACAGGCATGACACAGGTAGGGTAACTTTAGGCCAACATTCCTGTGTGACTGTATCATACAGCCCACCAAGATCAATACCTATTTGCCTACAGATTGTAGCTTGCGAGCAGGTCCTTCCTTCTGCTATGTCTGTATGTTATTACACAGTTTTGTTCTATTGATGTTGTTTCCCACTGTAAAACGCAATGGAATATAAAATAAAAAACTGTTAATAAATAAATAATAATAAAGCAATCTAGATTGGATGTGTAAAGGGCACCCCAGATGGTTGAGTGCCGTGGATTGAGCCTGTCGTTTATTTAAATTTTGTGGTCACACTTGCTAGGGCACCCTGTTTTTCAAATGTAAGACAAACTTTTTTCTTTTTCCAGGTGCTTATTAACTGATAGCCCTGGGTGTGGTCCTGTCTCTTTAAGGCAGGACCCAGTTTCATGTTTAGAATGTATGCAAGCTTGAGCCCAAGATGGCAGATCAAGTTCATTTATCTGAGAATCAGTGTAGGGACTGGCTAGATGGGAATGACCGTGAAGAGGTGGCCAGCTTAACAAATTATAGCAATATTTTGGAACCAACATTCCCTATGTTCAAAGGAGTTGCAGTTTGAAAAGCATGTGAGTGCCGAGTTTGTATGATATTTTTTATGTAGATGGTGTGGTCACATACTAAGGGCACCCCAGATGGTTGAGTGCCGTGGATTGAGCCTGTCGTTTATTTAAATTTTGTGGTCACACTTACTAGGGCACCCTGTTTTTCAAATGTAAGACAAACTTTTTTCTTTTTCCAGGTGCTTATTAACTGATAGCCCTGGGTGTGGTCCTGTCTCTTTAAGGCAGGACCCAGTTTCATGTTTAGAATGTATGCAAGCTTGAGCCCAAGATGGCAGATCAAGTTCATTTATCTGAGAATCAGTGTAGGGACTGGCTAGATGGGAATGACCGTGAAGCGGTGGCCAGCTTAACAAATTATTACAATATTTTGGAATCAACATTCCCTATGTTCAAAGCAGTTGCAGTTTGAAAAGCAAGTGAGTGCCGAGTTTGTATGATATTTATATATATATATATATATATATATATATATACGTAACAAGAACAGAGGGCACTCACCAAATAAGTGACCAGTGACTTACAGTACAATACAATGCAGGACAAGGACATGGATAAAATACATTGCTACATTGGCGACCATAGCACCCAAATAAGCAACCAAGTGTTAGGTGCCCTAGTGGAGAGTAAGAAGTACAGTAGATGAAAGTAAAGTTAGGAGAAGCACAAGAGTGTAGAGGGCCATGTTCGTAAGAGCTTACATTCTAAAGGGGAGGGGCAGACAAACAGGCATGACACAGGTAGGGTGACTTTAGGCCAACATTCCTGTGTGACTGTATCAAACAGCCCACCAAGATCAATACCTATTTGCCTACAGATTGTAGCTTGCGAGCAGGGCCTTCCTACTGCTACTGTATGTCTGTATGTTATTACACAGTTTTGTTCTATTGATGTTGTTTCCCACTGTAAAACGCAATGGAATATAAAATAAAAAACTGTTAATAAATAAATAATAATAAAGCAATCTAGATTGGATGTGTAAATTCTTTTTTTTTTTTACATATAATTTATTTTTTATTAAATATATATATATTTTTTATATATATATATATATATATATATATATATATATATTTATATATATATATATATATATAAAGATCCAGTGGTCCTGCACTCACGTCCAATAAATCCAACTGCGGGGTGCAGCCTCCCAAGACTTAGCAACAAGTCCCAATATATCCAAAGACAGTCCTGTACGTAACAAGAACAGAGGGCACTCACCAAAAGCCAGTAATTTCTTTTCTTTATTCATTATCTCACATGGGTGAATAGCTTTAATCGACATTTCGATCCCGGAGGACCTTTGTCAAGATAATCATCACCTGTATTTAGTAGCGGTAGTATCACCAACACACGTGTATCACCCGTGACATCATAACATGTATAAACACACAGGCCCCAATTTATACCATACCTATTACCAGAGCGCGCCTAATCGCCACGTGCAGCACATCAAGGAAGTGACAAACACTTCCTATCACATGGCACCGACATCATGCTAAGTCACAATCCGTTGCTATGCAACCAAAGAATGCTAATCTCAGACGCACTATGAACACGTGACAATAATACGCCGAGTCCCGGCGCGTTGCTAAGCACCAGGGAAGCCACCGTTCTAACTCATAAGGCAACGACTAAATAAACAAACATCAAATATTGAACATAGCGCCACTGATCTGTATATTGTGGTAGTTTGCACAGTATTATACCTTATGTCTTCTGAACTCCAACTATATTGATCACAAACACTGGCACACATAATCCCAATCATAGCTGGTATATAGAGGCATGATATAAGTAAGGGCCCATGATTCATAATCAAACACCAATACAAATATAAAAATACATGTTAAAACAAGACGCATATGATGACCCAGTCAGTATAGAGAACATGATAAACTATCTCAAAAACATAGTCACTGGGTTGGACTCATTTAATCCACGTGGGGTTAGAGTCCGAAGACGAAAAATCCACCGACTTTCTAATTTACGCAATCTGAGTACCCGATCTCCTCCCCTCGTAAGCGGTGGTACCCAGTCAATTAGTCTACACCTCAGGGTGGCAACCTGATGGTTCAGTTTCCAAAAATGTACGGCAACTGGTTTGTCTGATACTCCTGAGGATAGGGCTTGGCGAATGGATAGTCTGTGATTAGCCATCCTCTCTCTGCAGCAACGTGTGGTCATGCCCACGTATCCCAACCCACACGGGCATGTGAGTAGATATAGGACATGATCCATAGTACACGTTAATTTATACCTAATCTTTATCTGACGCCCAGTCAGAGGATGTGGGTAAGAGGGACCACTCTGCATAGCATTGCAAGTGACACAACCAGTACACCTATAGCATCCAGGTTTCTGGCTATATAGCCAGGTAGGTGTATGTTCTGGTATAGGTCTCAATGTAGTCCTCAATAACAGGTCTGATGACGATGCTGAGAAATGTTTATTTGATCAGTTTGAATTTCAAGGATTACCAGCTGAAACGACGATAGATCTCTATTATAGATTTCTGAAATTGAAGCGCAGGGAGATAGACTTAGAATTACATGGCCAATTTTTGTCTGAATATTTTAGGACGAAACAGATACCCCGAGGCTTTAGGGTTGGTAACGTGCCCACCATCGGCCGCAATAATCTGGTCTTTTGCAGCCTTTGGTGCGCTGTTCTTAATAAATGCTCCCTAGATTTAATCCTTTTAGTGGTTGAAGAGGTGGGTTCTGAATTAAGAAAAACTAAGGAGGAAATTGTTTCCTTTGATCGTCTACACAGTGCGACATTAGTTAATGAAAAAACTGAGAAGTGGTTGGATAAATTATCTGCACAAGTTGAGACTTATAAGAAAGATTTGGTGGCATTTAAAAGAAAAAACTTACAACTGTTAATACTGATTATAAAAATCATACTGTATACCAGTGGCTCACTGGTGATTCTGGTACTAGAAAAACATCCAGGGTTTTCCGATCTAATAGACAAGCGGCCTTATCGGCTGTTGATTCTATTTCCCCTGCGTCCACGTCTGATACTGATAATACAGAGAATAATACTACTGGTCGTTTTTTTAGGGGTACCAGGTCTGGTCACTCGGCAAAGAGGCACAGGCTACACCAGAGGAGAGGTGGTTACAAAAAGAAGGGCGAGACGCAGAAGGACTTAGATCTTGTCTTTAACCTGTCGTCCACCCCTTTATCTGGACCAGAAATCAGTGTCCTGTCCCGTGGTTTATCCTTTGTACCAACATTTAAGCATAATGCATTTGAATGGGGGGTTCAACACTACAAGTTTGGACGTAAGATCAGATTGAAGGAATTGTTTCCTGGTGTTGAAGGTGAACAACAGGTTAATAATAGATTAAAAAAGCTGTCGTCTTTTGATCCCCAATCTACGAATCCTAGTCTCCGTACATTTATGTGACTGACTGAACAAGATGTTACTAATAATCGGGACCCTCGTATATTTGATAATTTGACTAAAGATGAAAGGTTGGCCCTACGCTCCCTACGTAATAATGCTGATCTTGTATATAGACCTGCTGATAAGGGTGGAGCTGTGGTGGTCCAAAACTGGTCAGATTACAATGCCGAGACCCTACGACAGTTGGCTGATGAGAACATTTATGTTAAATTGCACTAAAACCCTATGCAGGAGATAAAGAATAAAGCAGATATGTTGATAGATTTGGGATTTTCCAATGGTTGGTTGGGGAAGAAGTTGGCTGACTATTTAAGGGTTGATCACCCTGTGAGTCCAATCATTTACACATTGCCTAAGGTGCACAAAGATCCGGTGCACCCACCAGGTAGGCCAATAATCACTGCTAGGGACTCCACATTACAACCATTGGCGGTCTATGTAGACTCATTGTTACAACCCATTGTGGTTAACAATATGAGCTACATTAGAGATACAGGTGATTTTTTGGTGAAATTGAAAGCAATTGGTGAGATTCCATCGCATGTGTATTTGGTGACAATGGACGTATGTGCACTGTATACTAAAATTCCCCACAAAGGAGGTCTTGATGCCCTTCGCACCTCACTAACCAGGAGTTGGAGGGGTGATGATTGAATTTGTATTGGAATTGGTGCAATTGATTTTGAGTAATAATCCCTCCATGTATGGGAGGGATTATTACTTGCAACGTTCTGGAACAGCGATGGGTTCTAATCTCGCTCTGGCCTATGCAAACATCTACATGGCGGAGTATGAGTCTACTGAGATATTCCCACGGTTCCAGGACAGGATACTCTTCTTCAGGAGATTCATAGACGATATATTTTTAATTTGGAGTGACACTCAAGAGAGCTTTATCCGTATGATGACCCACTTGAACAGTTTGGATAACCCAGTGAGATTTACCTATCAAATTGATGGTGTGAAGGTCAATTTTTTAGATCTTTCAATTTACAAAGACGGAAATCGGCTGGGAACTACCTTGTAAAGAAAGCTACTGATAGGAACACTATCTTACACGCTACGAGCTTTCATCCGACTAATTTATTGGAAAGTCTACCAATTTCACAATATCTTCGGGTCCTACGTAATAACACACATAATGTGAAAATGGAAGTACAACTGACCGAGATGACGATGAAATTTAAAGAACTTGGCTATAAAAATGATGTGATACAGAGGTGCCTCACCAAAGCCAAAGCCCGTCATGCCTTAACAGGATTACGAGGAAATGCTGTGGATAAATCTGATCAGATGGTATATGTCAGTACGTATGACACCTTTGGTCAAGAAAACATTGAGAAAATATTGGCCTATTGTTTCGTCAGATAAAAAGTTGGAAGCTGTTGGTGTGCGAGCACCCATGATGTCTTATAAAAGAGGACCCAACCTTAAAGACCTGTTATTGAGGACTACATTGAGACCTATACCAGAACATACACCTACCTGGCTATATAGCCAGAAACCTGGATGCTATAGGTGTACTGGTTGTGTCACTTGCAATGCTATGCAGAGTGGTCCCTCTTTCCCACATCCTCTGACTGGGCGTCAGATAAAGATTAGGTATAAATTAACGTGTACTATGGATCATGTCATATATCTACTCACATGCCCGTGTGGGTTGGGATACGTGGGCATGACCACACGTTGCTTCAGAGAGAGGATGGCTAATCACAGACTATCCATTCGCCAAGCCCAATCCTCTGGAGTATCAGACAAACCGGTTGCCGTACATTTTTGGAAACTGAACCATCAGGTTGCCACCCTGAGGTGTAGACTAATTGACTGGGTACCACCCCTTATGAGGGGAGGTGATCGGGTACTCAGATTGCGTAAATTAGAAAGTCGGTGGATTTTTCGTTCTTGGGACTCTAACCCCGTGTGGATAAAATGAGTCCAACCCAATGACTATGTTTTTGAGATAGTTTATCATGTTCTCTATACTGACAGTGGGTTATCATATGCGTCTTGTTTTAATATGTATTTTTGTATTTTTAGATTTGTATTGGTGTTTGATTATGAATCATGGGCCCTTACTTATATCATGCCTCTATATACCAGCTATGATTGGGATTATGTGTGCCAGTATTTGTGATCAATATAGTTGGAGTTCAGAAGACATAAGGTATAATACTGTGCAAACTACCACAATATACAGATCAGTGGCGCTATGTTCAATATTTGATGTTTATTTAGTCATTGCCATGTCAATTGGCGGCGTCAGTTTTTTATATCTAAACTTTATGTGTTAGATGTGTTGTTCCTCTGGTGCTTAGCAACGCACCTATACATAGCGCACTGGACGTGCAGATCGATTAGATAGGTGTTCGATGCACGCCTGTCATTGGTATCCGTGGGTTGCATAGCAACGCGCCGTAATACTGGGTATATAACATAGTGTACATTATATTGGTATGTTTATTAGTGGTGCTATATTTAATGATCACTTATTTTGGCAGCTACCTTAATAGACAAGTCACGCTGACTTTACATTAGCCTTATGAGTTAGATCGGTGGCTTCCCTGGTGCTTAGCAACGCGCCAGGACTCGGCGTATTATTGTCACGTGTTCATAGTGCGTCTGAGATTAGCATTCTTTGGTTGCATAGCAACGGATTGTGACGTAGCATGATGTCGGTGCCATGTGATAGGAAGTGTTTGTCACTTACTTGATGTGCTGCACGTGGCGATTAGGCGCGCTCTGGTAATAGGTATGGTATAAATTGGGGCCTGTGTGTTTATACATGTTATGATGTCACGGGTGATACACGTTTGTTGGTGGTAGTACCGCTACTAAATACAGGTGATGATTATCTTGACAAAGGTCCTCCGGGATCGAAACGTCAATTAAAGCTATTCACCCATGTGAGATAATGAATAAAAGAAAATAAATTACTGGCTTTTGGTGAGTGCCCTCTGTTCTTGTTACGTACAGGACTGTCTTTGGATATATTGGGACTTGTTGCTAAGTCTTGGGAGGCTGCACCCCGCAGTTGGATTTATTGGACGTGAGTGCAGGACCACTGGATCTTTATATATATATATATATATATATATATATAAAAATTATATTTAATAAAAAATAAATTATATGTAAAAAAAAAAGAATTTACACATCCAATCTAGATTGCTTTATTATTATTTATTTATTTATTAACAGTTTTTTATTTTATATTCCATTGCGTTTTACAGTGGGAAACAACATCAATAGAACAAAACTGTGTAATAACATACAGACATAGCAGTAGCAAGGCCCTGCTCGCAAGCTACAATCTGTAGGCAAATAGGTATTGATCTTGGTGGGCTGTATGATACAGTCACACAGGAATGTTTACCTAAAGTTACCCTACCTGTGTCATGCCTGTTTGTCTGCCCCTCCCCTTTAGAATGTAAGCTCTTACTAACAGGGCCCTCTATACTCTTGTGCTTCTCCTAACTTTACTTTCATCTACTGTACTTCTTACTCTCCACTAGGGCACCTAACACTTGGTTGCTTATTTGGGTGTTATGGTCGCCAATGTAGCAATGTATTTTATCCATGTCCTTGTCCTGCATTGTATTGTACTGTAAGTCACTGGTCACTTATTTGTTTATGTAATTTGTAAGGCGCTGCGGAACACTTGTGGCGCCATATAAACGATAATAATAATAATACTGTGAAGAATATGTGAGGTTGTGTGTGGACTGTAAGAAGGGATGTAATTTGATAGGAAAGATACAGATGGGCCCAGCTAGTTTGTTGCTCATAGCGCGCCATTCAGGCCTCCTGTGTCGCGTCATGGAACATTACGTGATGGCTGTACTGTGGCGTACCGTGGTATTCTACAACGAAAGATAAATCATGGCATGTAATACACTGCTTAACCTCTGGGTGGCGAGTGCTCCACTGATAAAATTTGTAATGCGGTGGGATGATGAAAGAAATGCTTTGAGTTCAGTAGAGATCTTAAAAGTTTTAAAAGTACTTGCCCCCTGTTATGTGTACAATACAATGTCTACTGTATAGCAGAAATGCCAAGTGGTGGGATGTAGAGAGAAATGTTTTGAGCCTAAGGTCACAGGAGTGCTGGGCGATTCGGTAGCGCAGAGCATTTATTATACCCTAAAATGTGTCTTATTAGCACAAACAGCTTCTGCTGATTAAAACTATATGCAGCATGCCTATGTTCTGTGAGCGAGTGCGGGTGTATCTGCAAGCAAATCACTATGTTACAGTGTTACAGTGGCTGTTAGTGTAACGTAGCATTTCGCGTGCAGATACACCCACACTGGCTCACAGAACATAGGCATGCTGCATATCATTTTAATCAGCAGAAGCTGCTTGTGCTATCACTTCGATTTGCTGTATGATTCAGATGCATTTGGAGGTAAAAAGTCACATAAAAGACAATTGCGCTGCCGAGTCACGCTATGGCATGGCGCGACTAGAATTCCTGACAAGAAAAAAGCAGTCGGCGCTAATAGGGAGGGTGTTTAACCACTAGCTGCTCTCTCAGGAATTATCCACAATTCCTTAAACTGCTATAACAAAAAAATGGATAGAGCGCTCCGTGGTAATATGTTCTAATATGATATGATGGTTATTTCTAGATAGATCTAACTAACAGTCTAAATGATGTACTGGTGGGCAAAAACTTTGGGCTGGATGTTCAGGACAAGAGTCCTATTATTATGGAAATAGTCCGGTTTCCAAATGCAAAGTCCCAAATAGTGAGATAATGTATGTTTCTCCCAATTGTGGATATTACAGTCTAATCGTAACGCCTCTCTGGTGTGCAATAACTTGAGGCTGGTTGTTGCCGGCAGATGATGTATATAAATAAATCAGGTGGGCAACATCTGTCGGCAGAGTGTTCGCACGTTTGAATTTTTTACATTTGGTCAGCAAAAACTGTAGGCAGATTGTTGCTATAAACGAACCACAGTCTGGATAATTGTGAAATGCAGTCTCCTTCACCTCCACTTGCCTCACCACCATCAGCTGCTTCCGGGTCACCGGCCAATGCAAATGGCTGCTCTAGAATTCCTGTTTAACGTGCAAGGGAGCTGGATGTATGAGGACCCATCTGTATATGTATTTGTATAAATAACAGAATTTACACACTGCCAAGTGATTTATTTTTAATCCAGTAGTGAAGATTTAAAAACGAAAGAAAAAAAATAAATCCTCCCCTTCCATAATTCGAACCCCGGACCCCAAAGTGCAAGGTGCAGGCCTTAACAACTAGCACACGCACACACACTAGCCATGTGGAGAGCTGCACCTGTCGTGTATGTGATGTGAAGTGTACGAATTAAACCAGGCAATGTGTATAATGTCAATAGCGGGCAGTGTTATAGTCGCTGATGCTGTGTCGTAGCGTTTCACATGTAGATATACACCTGCACTGGCTCACAGAACATAGGCATGCTGCATATCATTTTAATCAGCATAAGCTGATTGTGCTATTAATGTGAATCACTGTTTGATTCAGATGCAACTGAAGGTAAAAAGTCACATAAAATACGCTCACGCTACCGAGTCATGCCTTATTAGTACAGTACATATAAACACATTTATCATGTCTTAGTGAAAGCTGTGCATGCCGGTGACCCCTGTCTGAGCCCATGAGACAAAAAAAAAAAAAAAATATATATATATATATATATATTTTTTAACAGTACAGGACTCACACACATACTGTACTGTTATTATGTAATACTTTATTACACATACTTCCACAGCACTGATTCCATGACCAAAATGCTGTACTATAGTGTACCAAATCACAGCTCATCTCAGTAAATCATCGGGCGGTAATACAGAAAATGCATTGGAAATCTGACGCATGCGCTGTGTAGTTTAGGAAAAGTGACACCTGGTGGACAAAAAGTTGTATTACATGATATCACTTTTTTCCAGTGCTACACTATGTTCCATTTTGAAAAATTCTGTGTGGCGCGACTCAAGGCTACTGTGTGGCGCTAGATGCATGGTGCGCTACATGGCTGTATGGAGCAACAAACTAGCTGGGCACATCTGTATAGAGGTTACCTGGGCAGTTCTGGAATCTGATAAGCTTGTCTGAAGAGGTGAACGCTTGAAGGTTTGGAGACTAGTGAAAAGTCTTATGCTGGGTACACACGGGACGATTTGTTAAGCGAACTATATCGCTGAACGATCTTCCTTGAAATTCCTGGTGTGCTGGATGAACGATATTGTTCATCCACACCCCAACGATTTCACCAACGAAGAACGACCAACGATCATTCTCCCATACAGAAAATGAATGATACTGTCCAGATTGGCCTGCATGCATGTCCGATGGACGATATCGTTATTGTCCAGTGGGAGCACGCATCGTTGGTCGTTCATTGCATACAAACGGAATGATATGAACAATATATCTTTGAACGATATCGTTATTGTTCATATCGTAAAGATATATCGTTCCGTGTGTATGCACCTTTATTGTGTGTGGGAGGGCATTCCACAGATTGGATGCAGCCCCCCCCCCCCAAAAAAAAGGCCTGTAACCGTGAATGGGAGCAAGTAATGCTTGTGGATGAGAGACGCAGATCTTGTGCAGAGAGGTTGGGTTGGGTTTGAGATAAGTAAAAAGATGTATATTGGTGTGGTTTGGTTAATAGCCTTATGTGTAAGTAATAGTATTTTATATTGAAAAGAGTAGAAAACCGGTAACCAATGGAGGGACTGACAGAGCAGATGAGCAGACGATGAACGTTTAGCGAGGAAGATCAGCCTCACAGCTGCTTTCAAAATGGATTGTAATGGCAAGAGTCTGTTTTTTGGAAGACCAAATAGTCAATGCAGGAAATAATGAATGCATGGATTAGTGTAAGATATGGTCGTATTTTGGATATGTTTTTTTTTTAGATGTATGTAACATGATTTTGAGACAGATTGAATGTGGGGAACAAAGGACAGTTCAGAGTCAAGGATGACACCAGTTATCAACATTGATAGAGATATCAGGTTGGTAAATACACTACAGTATGTAGACTAAAGTAATTGAACACTGACAACAAATAGATCAGCAAGATTTTATTGACGTCAGTACTTTGTTGGTACACCACATGCAGCGATTACTGCAGACACCCTTCTTGGCAAACTGTCCACAAGTTCCTGGACAACAGCAGGCGGTATGTTTTGCCATTCCTTCTTAAGTACAGTGACCAACTGTGACACTGAAGAAGGTTCAGTTGGCCTAGAATGCAACCATCACTCCAATTCGTCCCAGAGGTTATCATTGGGGTTAAGATCTGGACTCTGAGCTGGCCAGTCCATCCGGGTTACCGAATTTTCTGTACACCAGTCCAGCATCGCCCTGGAAACATGACAGGTGACAAAAAGAAAAAACAAATTACTGCACCAGTCACCTCACTTCCATATGTATGAATGAAACCCCAAAGATCACTGTCATACTAGATTAATATAATATTGTATAGGGGGTGCTGCCTAATGACAACCAAACAAATTATTTGTCACAACAAAGGCGGCTAGGGGTTGTCTCGGGTGGCGCACATCTTAAATAAAAATTAACTTCTATTAATATATTAAAATGTATAGTATTGAAGCGAAATATAAAAACTTATCACAAACACACATACATATAGTAGTGACAACATGAAGAAATGAAAAGAGAAGTGTGAAATAAAATGAAATCCCACTGTATATCTTGTTATAATAATAAAATATTATGATCCCATGTAGAAATATAGATGGCAATGTGCTATAATGAAAATTGAATACACAATACTACAAAAAAGACAATGGTATTCTCAGTATCTATTTATGGCACCCTTACAGATAGGCTCCCCATCCAACAATATGGGAACATATGTCATTGTTAGTAAAACCTATCAAGGGTGCAAAATCGTTGTCTTAGTTGAGTGATTGGTCACAACCCTACAGTATATTAAAGTCAGAATGTTGCGCACTACCTGCGTATCAGTGATATATAAATCAGGGGTGCGGGTTCACTGTCATAATTAAATGATGAACACTGATCTTACAGTGTATTGGAGTCAGTGTATTAATAATACAATCCTACCGCCTGTATATCAGGCATAAGTAATATCACAATCTACTGAATGTGAGGGACATCATTACACGTTATTGTCTGACTTTATTTTACTGCCTATGGATTCAATGGATTACAACCTTACAGTATCTCAGTAATCGAGAGAATGATATCTCTTGTCAGGTAAGTTAAATAATCGATTATCTGTATACTAGATCATCACTACCTGTGTATTCCATTTAATTCCACATCGATATAAACATTGATGGTTATAATAGGAAGATATTTATTGCTTCTCAACAATATGGAAGCATACATATATGTAATAGAAATTAGCACATTGCCAAGGCTTTAGAATGTAACATATCAATCAGCCATATATTGCTGTCATTACCACCTATAATATTTCTGATGTGCTGGGTAAATTCAATTCATAATTCCTTCATAGTGGGTTATCAAATTATGTATTACCCACTACTTATAATAGGTAGTTATTAGATCCTAACCACCACACCTAAATAAAACACCAACTATCGCTGACATCAACACCCTTGTGTAAGGCAGCTAGATCAATTACTATCCCACTACATTGAGCAGAAGCTGCCCACATACTCCGGCTCGAATAAATAAAATCACATTGTAATAAGTCAGTTTTGCCTGTGCATTTGGGCCGGAGTGGTTAGTATCACAATTGAATAAGTGAACGCTACCAATCCAATAGGGCTAGTGTAATGAATGATTATTGCCTATACATTTGGGCAAAGTAACTTAATTCAATTCACGTTCTTAATACAGGATAGTGTCAGTTTGCAGACTGCTAGTAAAAGGTGACACTGTTGCAGGTTATAGAATGATTGAAATTCTTAGCCGCTGAACTATAACAGTTTGCAGCTTTACATTGTATCCCTCTCTGCTCTTACACACAGCCTAGCCAGACAACTAAAATAATAAGTATGCCGCTACTATGAGCTACAGTTGTCTGCACTGTCAGGTAGGACAATCCACATTGAAACATAGGAACTCATCATACATTTGGTGTAATCATTATGATATTAACAGTGGGACATTAGCCAACGAGCGTTACGCTACAAACTTGCTTTTTCAAAGCTATCCAGAATGCCTCATTCTCCAGCCTTTTATTCTACAAGAGGACCTATCATTATCCATTCCCCGGTCACATGTTAAGCCCAACCAATGATATCGTCGATCCCTGAAAATTTTTTAATGTATTAAATATTGATTAAGTAGAATTATATATTGTATTATATTTTTTGCTTTTATTTTATTATATATAATAATTAATGATTAAATGTAATTTATAGGAAAATATGTCAATATTGTCAAACTAAATACATGGGATATACTGAGATATCAAAAATATAATTCCAACATACAGCGTAGTTAGAGAATCCTGATTGGTGGATTGGAAAGGATCATTTATGTTTGAATATTACCGGGAATAGCTTTAACAGTCAATATCAGGGATCGACGATATCATTGGTTGGGCTTAACATGTGACCGGGGAACGGATAATGATAGGTCCTCTTGTAGAATAAAAGGCTGGAGAATGAGGCATTCTGGATAGCTTTGAAAAAGCAAGTTTGTAGCGTAACGCTCGTTGGCTAATGTCCCACTGTTAATATCATAATGATTACACCAAATGTATGATGAGTTCCTATGTTTCAATGTGGATTGTCCTACCTGACAGTGCAGACAACTGTAGCTCATAGTAGCGGCATACTGATTATTTTAGTTGTCTGGCTAGGCTGTGTGTAAGAGCAGAGAGGGATACAATGTAAAGCTGCAAACTGTTATAGTTCAGCGGCTAAGAATTTCAATCATTCTATAACCTGCAACAGTGTCACCTTTTACTAGCAGTCTGCAAACTGACACTATCCTGTATTAAGAACGTGAATTGAATTAAGTTACTTTGCCCAAATGTATAGGCAATAATCATTCATTACACTAGCCCTATTGGATTGGTAGCGTTCACTTATTCAATTGTGATACTAACCACTCCGGCCCAAATGCACAGGCAAAACTGACTTATTACAATGTGATTTTATTTATTCGAGCCGGAGTATGTGGGCAGCTTCTGCTCAATGTAGTGGGATAGTAGTTGATCTAGTTGCCTTACACAAGGGTGTTGATGTCAGCGATAGTTGGTGTTTTATTTAGGTGTGGTGGTTAGGATCTAATAACTACCTATTATAAGTAGTGGGTAATACATAATTTGATAACCCACTATGAAGGAATTATGAATTGAATTTACCCAGCACATCAGAAATATTATAGGTGGTAATGACAGCAATATATGGCTGATTGATATGTTACATTCTAAAGCCTTGGCAATGTGCTAATTTCTATTACATATATGTATGCTTCCATATTGTTGAGAAGCAATAAATATCTTCCTATTATAACCATCGATGTTTATATCGATGTGGAATTAAATGGAATACACAGGTAGTGATGATCTAGTATACAGATAATCGATTATTTAACTTACCTGACAAGAGATATCATTCTCTCGATTACTGAGATACTGTAAGGTTGTAATCCATTGAATCCATAGGCAGTAAAATAAAGTCAGACAATAACGTGTAATGATGTCCCTCACATTCAGTAGATTGTGATATTACTTATGCCTGATATACAGGCGGTAGGATTGTATTATTAATACACTGACTCCAATACACTGTAAGATCAGTGTTCATCATTTAATTATGACAGTGAACCCGCACCCCTGATTTATATATCACTGATACGCAGGTAGTGCGCAACATTCTGACTTTAATATACTGTAGGGTTGTGACCAATCACTCAACTAAGACAACGATTTTGCACCCTTGATAGGTTTTACTAACAATGACATATGTTCCCATATTGTTGGATGGGGAGCCTATCTGTAAGGGTGCCATAAATAGATACTGAGAATACCATTGTCTTTTTTGTAGTATTGTGTATTCAATTTTCATTATAGCACATTGCCATCTATATTTCTACATGGGATCATAATATTTTATTATTATAACAAGATATACAGTGGGATTTCATTTTATTTCACACTTCTCTTTTCATTTCTTCATGTTGTCACTACTATATGTATGTGTGTTTGTGATAAGTTTTTATATTTCGCTTCAATACTATACATTTTAATATATTAATAAAAGTTAATTTTTATTTAAGATGTGCGCCACCCGAGACAACCCCTAGCCTTCTTTGTTGTGACAAATAATTTGTTTGGTTGTCATTAGGCAGCACCCCCTATACAATATTATATTAATCTAGTATGACAGTGATCTTTGGGGTTTCATTCATACATATGGAAGTGAGGTGACTGGTGCAGTAATTTGTTTTTTCTTTTTGTCACCTGTCATGTTTCCAGGGCGATGCTGGACTGGTGTACAGAAAATTCGGTAACCCGGATGGACTGGCCAGCTCAGAGTCCAGATCTTAACCCCAATGATAACCTCTGGGACGAATTGGAGTGATGGGTGCATTCTAGGCCAACTGAACCTTCTTCAGTGTCACAGTTGGTCACTGTACTTAAGAAGGAATGGCAAAACATACCGCCTGCTGTTGTCCAGGAACTTGTGGACAGTTTGCCAAGAAGGGTGTCTGCAGTAATCGCTGCATGTGGTGTACCAACAAAGTACTGACGTCAATAAAATCTTGCTGATCTATTTGTTGTCAGTGTTCAATTACTTTAGTCTACATACTGTAGTGTATTTACCAACCTGATATCTCTATCAATGTTGATAACTGGTGTCATCCTTGACTCTGAATGTGGGGAACAAAGGACAGTTCAATCTGTCTCAAAATCATGTTACATGCATCTAAAAAAAAAACATATCCAAAATACGATCATATCTTACACTAATCCATGCATTCATTATTTCCTGCATTGACTATTTGGTCTTCCAAAAAACAGACTCTTGCCATTACAATCCATTTTGAAAGCAGCTGTGAGGCTGATCTTCCTCGCTAAACGTTCATCGTCTGCTCATCTGCTCTGTCAGTCCCTCCATTGGTTACCGGTTTTCTACTCTTTTCAATATAAAATACTTTTACTTACACATAAGGCTATTAACCAAACCACACCAATATACATCTTTTTACTTATCTCAAACCCAACCCAACCTCTCTGCACAAGATCTGCGTCTCTCATCCACAAGCATTACTTGCTCCCATTCACGGTTACAGGCCTTTTTTTGGGGGGGGGGGGGGGGGCGGCGGCATCCAATCTGTGGAATGCCCTCCCACGCACAATAGAGGTGCATACACATGGAACAATATATCTTTACGATATGAACAATAACGATATCGTTCAAAGATATATTGTTCATATCATTCCGTTTGTATGCAATGAACGACCAACGATGCGTGCTCCCACTGGACAATAACGATATCGTCCATCGGACATGCGTGCAGGCCAATCTGGACAGTATCATTCATTTTCTATATGGGAGAACGATCGTTGGTCGTTCTTCGTTGGTGAAATCGTTGGGGTGTGGATGAACAATATCGTTCATCCAGCACACCAGGAATTTCAAGGAAGATCGTTCAGCGATATCGTTCGCTTAACAAATCGTCCCGTGTGTACCCAGCATAAGACTTTCCACTAGTCTCCAAACCTTCAAGCGTTCACCTCTTCAGACAAGCTTATCAGATTCCAGAACTGCCCAGATAACCTCTATACAGATGTGCCCAGCTAGTTTGTTGCTCCATGGGATCATAATATTTTATTATTATAACAAGATATACAGTGGGATTTCATTTTATTTCACACTTCTCTTTTCATTTCTTCATGTTGTCACTACTATATGTATGTGTGTTTGTGATAAGTTTTTATATTTCGCTTCAATACTATACATTTTAATATATTAATAAAAGTTAATTTTTATTTAAGATGTGCGCCACCCGAGACAACCCCTAGCCTTCTTTGTTGTGACAAACATGACAGGTGGCCTTGTCGTCCTGATAAAAACATTACTTGTTTCAGTAGAACTGCAAGTGTATGGGGCTCCCTACAAAGTCTTCTTGTCGATTACGCCACATTAGTGGCCATTTTGAACTCAGGTGCAATGGTATGCATGTATTTCGCTTGTGCAGGGGTGTCCAATCACTTTTGTCTACATAGTGTACTATTGGCCGGTGGAAGTAGAATAAATTCTGTTTTGGAAATATTAAGTTTGAGGTGGCGAGATTATATCCAAGATAAAATGGCAGAAACACATTCAGTATCACGAACCAATACAGATGGTGACAAATCTGGGGAGAATAGGTAGATTTGAGTATCATCTGCGTACAGTTGATACTGAAATCCGAAAGAGCTGATTAGTTTGCCTGATTCAGAAATGTATACTAACCCAATGGTTAGCGTACATCTCTGATGTTTGGGGTCTGCGCATGTGCAGAGTGGGTCTTGCAATATCGCTAGTGGACCCCCCCAAGCTGCAGCATGATTGACATATTGCGGCGTTTGGGGGGCGGGGCGGAGATGTGGCTAGCCACCATTCTCAGAAACCGGGGGCGTGTTGCCCCTGTTTTCCATGAAGCACAAGGCCAGGGTCTGCGTTGGTGGACCAGGACCCAGGCTGTGGTAAGCTACAGCTTCTGCAGCCTGGCCAAAGGAGCAACCATCTCAACCAGACACTGACCACACACTGGCCAATAGAGGTCATCTTCTGATTCCATTTACTAATATGCTGGATAATGCAGTAGAATACGACTCTTATGTCTGGTTTCAAATGCCCTAGGATGTCATCATATTTATATTTAACAATGATCTAATATTGCATCATATGTTTATGACTTTCTGCATGTTATTTTGGAGACAGTCACTGTAGTTTATACGTGACAAAATGTCAGGTAAAATAAATTTAAATATCATTGTGGACTGCTGCAGTTTGTACAGAGTGATAGATGACTGTCCTGAATAAGTACAAAATTAATATAGATCCACCGTTAATAGGAACATTAGAGTCAATTAGTTGCAAGTTTCTGGTGGAACCTAGCATCCTGTGTATATATAGCTGGTAATCATGGGAGACAAACAACATCTCCAAAGGCAGATTCAATTAGGGATGAGTCAGAGCTCCCCAGAAGTAAGTTGCGCATATGTGCGTCACTTAGGGTAGCCCTGGACTCGCTGATTTTTGTTCTCGCCCACATAGAGCTGGGTTAAAAAAATCTGTGAGTCTGCGATGAGATGCGGGTGGAGTTCATAACGCTGCACGTCCATAACGGAATCGACCTCTGTGAGGTATATTTACTAAAGTGCGGGTTTTTAGAAGTAGAGATGTTGCCCACAGCAACCAACCAGATTCTACTTACATTTATCTAACATTTTCTAGAAGATAATAGCTGGTTAATGCAGGGTGGAATTATGAGTGCCCAGAAGCAAACCCCCACACCAATGCATTTTTTTGTCCCATCCCCTCCTCATAGACCCGCAAATTGCTACATTACCCCGTGGTGGATCGTAAAGCAGCAAAGTGCCCAACGCTGCCCCCTTCATTGACCGGCTGTTTCATCTCTCAAAGAATACACTGACTATCCGGCGCTGATACCTGTAAATGTGAAATATACTAATATTCCAAAAAAAGCCTCAACACTGTTCAGCTGCAAATCCTATACAACTTTTGTAGTTCTATACTATATATATATAGAGCAAAAACAAATATGGAATTGTGCTCCACTCATGTGAGACTATTGAGGAGGATAGCATAGATGAAATACCGGAGCAAGTAATAAAAACAATTATTAATTGTAAATACATGTAATCATACAATGAGAAAACTCTCAATAAAAATCACTGGGTCCCAGTATTTAAAACATAATACAATACAGTCTACTACAAAAAGACTGAGAACATATCAAGGTGGTATACGACACAATCACTTGGTAGAAATGATTTCATCAGTGTCGTAACTCAGTAAATGAGGTTTCCCTCTCTTGTCCAATCCTCCCATCCACATTTAAAGGAATTATAATTGTAAGTGACATTCAGGTTAAGTTTGTGTGAACATAGATTGTTCCTCCAATTAAATGATACAATGTCTCATATTGTTACAAGTAGCCAGAGTGTTAATTTAAACCCAGTAAGTGGTAACTTTGAATCCTCGGTATTGTATGGATTCTCCGGGGGCTATTCATCCACACTAAGAGCTTAGCTGGCGGTTCTCCGCCGTTCCTTGTCTTCAACAGACTCTTGGAACCCAGACCGCTATAGTCCTCACATACCAAAGGGATTTTAAAAGTGACCTGGTTAACAGCAGCACTGGATGATACAGCACACGCACAAGTGATTAACAACCGGAGCTAATAGATGCTCCGTCGCGAGGGAGATCGGGATGCTGCATGTATCTCGGAGAGATGACCACACATCCCGACATCTAGGGATATGGACTGCCAAACCATACCCCAGGTAACATCTATGGAGCTTACCGGTTAAGGCTAACCCAGAGAACCACCAGCTAAGCTCTTAGAGGCCCATTTATCAATGATCACTTTTGCAATGCGATCAGGGCATACCAGTAACGCCCATGATCGCATTGCAAAAAGCGATCCTATCGGCCGGATGTATCATCCCGGACATGCAGGGACATGGGCTCCAAAGGAGCCCGTTCCTGCGATGTCTCCGAAGACCTGCTGGCCAGTGCAGGGATGACTGCGCATGCACATCCACCTTAGCCGTGTAGGGTTCCAGCGGATCCCTCAGCCGGCTAATAGTGCGGGGTGTAGCCCATAGGCTACAGCGGCTAACTCCATCTTCAGGTGGCGTTAACTGCGGGGGCCAATATCTGGAATGCATCGCATTCCAGATATTGGTAAATTTGGCAGCATCACATCACCCATAGAAACCTATGGGGGATGCGGCTGCCAGCGGTAATGGAGAGATCACAGCATGTAATCGGAGATACCTGCTGCGGTCCCTCCTTAATACATACGGGGGATACTTAGTATTTGAGGTAAACCCCCGAAAACAGGCGTTTTCGGAAATTATACCTCAAATACACTTTGATAAATGGGCCCTATAGTGTGTTGGGTGAATAGTCCCCGGAGAATCCATATAATACCGAGGATTCAAAGTTACCAGCTACCGGGTTTAAATTAACACTCTGGCTACTTGTAACAATATGAGACATTGTATCATTTAATTGGAGGAACAATCTATGGTCACACAAACCGAACCTGAATGTCACTTACAATTATAATTCTTTAAATTTGGATGTGAGGATTGGACAAGTGAGGGAAATTGCATTTGCTGAGTTACAACACTGATGAAATAATTTCTACCAATTGATTGTGTCGTATACCACCTTGATATTTTAGAGGTCTTTTTGTAGTAGACTGTATGAATTAGGTTTTAAATACTTGTACCCAGTGATTTTTATTGAGAGTTTCTTCTTCAGGGTCCATAGGGACCAACAGGGGTAATGGGGGTAATGTGGTTGGAGAGATCCAGGCACCAAACAGTTAAAGCTGTCAGTTCCCAGGATGCCTTGGGTCCTCCTCCATATATACCTCGCCCCCAGCCACAGGCCTTCAGTTTTGTAAACCAGCCTCAAGGCAGGAGAAGGAAGAACAGTCGTTCACCAGAATCACGCAAGATGAGGACCCTATGGACTTCAGAGAAAAAGTTATCAATGGTAAGTCTACCATAACTCTTAATTTCTTCTTTAGGGTCCATAGGGATTCACAGGGATGTCCTAAAGCAGTTCCCCTAAGGGTGGGGATGCTCCTTAGCAGAAAGGAGAACTCGTCGTTCGTTTTTGTGCGGCAGGATTCAGACCTTTGTAACAGGGGACTGCTCAGACAGTCTTAAGCTTTTTATTTTATGTTTTATTTTCTATGTTTTTAGGTTGGCAGTACTAAGCGTCTGAATTAAGAAGCATGTACTGCGACTCCATCTACCTCCACCGGGCTGCAACATCATTAACTGGGCTGGTGATTTCGGCTGAACTTGCTAGCAGCGATGCTGGGACCCGGACTGCAAATGGATGCACGGAGATGTCAGGTAAGGCGACTCCTTGCTTACAAAGAATCGCATGTGTAAGTCCTTGCTTCTGGCGTAGGAGACGCACCGGAAGCCGCTGCAGTCAGGGCCCGGAGTGTCGGCATCCTCACTAGACCACCGGGGCCTTATCGTTTGATGCCGAGGATCGACGGTTCTGCTGTTGCAAGGCCAGCATACCTGGCCGGTTGATGCAGCTTAAGGGAGGTAAGCGCTCCCATGGCAGCTCCTCCCCCGACCCAGACACAGTCCCTTCAATGGTTGACACGCGTCTGGGTCGCTCCTCCTACCCACCTCGTGTATATGAGATGCTCACAGTCCACTATCGGTGCGCTGCTGTAGCTGTTGATCTCAGGAAGTTTTTGGTCAGTCTCCCTGTATACTTCTCCCATGACCCGGGTATATAGTGCTCTATATCCTACCAAACATTGTGTTTTTGAGTAGTTGATTCAGAGCTCAGTGCAACTAAATTTGCATATGCATTGTATGTAACTTGTGATAGCTGCTGTGTTAATACTGCCTTTTACTTCTGGCTGTCAGTTATAACTATCACTGTTTTTCTACTCATCCCTCTGTTGCAGGTGTGTGGGGGTTTTCTTTATATTTCACATTTATTTGTTATTTGTGAAGGTTGTCACATTACATTGCATTGTTACCTTTATAATTGATATGTCAGAAGTAAAGGGAATCAGGAGGGGGAGGCCCCTGTAACTGTTTCATGTAAAGCCTATTTGGGGGGCTTGTTCTCTCAGGACTTTATAAAGGATGGTTTGTGTACTGTCTGTTATAAAGAACCACCACACCAGTCCCTGTACAATAGCCATCTTGGGTGTCCTCCTTGTCTCAGGTTATGAAGCAGTTTGTGGATCGTATGGCTACTCCCATACTGCCTCCTTGTATGGGGTACCCACAGCATGCTATGTTTCATACATCCTCCCTGGATAGATGCTTATACCCACTCAAGTCAGAGTATGGATTAGTCAGCTGCTGCAAGCAGAACGCTAGTTACTAAGGCGCCAGTGGCGGGCTGGGCCGGGGGGCAGGGTGCCATCTGCCCGCCAGGCCGCTACTATGTCAGTCCTTGGGGGCCGCAATCTGCCTGCAGCCGAACGCTGATAGAATGGCTGGAGACAGGCAGAGGATGGTAGCCGATTTGGCCAGGAGCCTCCCGAAAATCTGGCAGCTGCTCCCAGCCACCTGGGAAGGCGGACAAGCCTCCTAGCCCCCGGTGACGTGTCCGCACCCCCCCTCCGCAGCTGAAAGTATAAACCACAGCAGCAGGGAGGCAGTGAATCGCGTTATCGTGGCTCCATCCCCTGCTGCACAATGCCATTAATTTCTGCATTGTGAAGAGGGGGCGGAACCGTGATGACACGATCACGCTGTCACACCCCCATGCTCTGTCCCAATGATGCGTCAGTTGTGGGCCCCGTCCCCTTTGACAGCATCATGCCTTCCGCTGTGTAAGCCTGAAAGCACCCTCCCTGAAGGAGGGAGCTAAATGTCAGCAAGCCTGATGTATGTGTGGCTATGTGTACAAAAGTACGTATGTAAATGTATGTGACTATATGTGTGGCTATATGTACTACAGTACGTATGTAAATGTATGTGACTATATTTGTGTGTGTATATGTGTACTGCAGTACATATGTAAATGTATGTGACTATATATATGTGTGTGTATATATGTGTACTACAGTACGTATGTAAATGTATATGTGCGTGCCTGCGTATGTGTGCATACCCCCAACCATCGTGACTGAGGTGCGACAGTCCTGTTTTTTGGGTGCTGTCACACCTGTAGGCTGGAGGAAAGGTAGAGAGTGCAGCCTAGCCTACAGGGAAGTGATGTGCATGCCCCAAGCATGAAATTAAATTGGGACGTGCTTTTTAATTAATGTGCCCAAAGCTGGCACACAAGGACTTGATCCCCGTGTCCCATATGTTGCCATCTAGGGCCCCCCCAGCTTAAGTGCCCTGGACCCCCCAAAACAGCTCTAATTTTAGCAACTGATCACCATCTTCTGGCTGTCTCTTCTGGCCGCAGCATGTACATGATGATTCCGTCTGGCCGTGCTGATAGGCTGCTGATTGGTGGAAGGCTCTTTCATCCACCAGTCACAGTGGTGGGGATTTCCACCAATTAGAATGCATGAGGCTGCAGAGACAAACTAGGGATGGAGAAGGCTGCTGGTAGAGTGAGTACCTCGTGTGGGTCACCTTGCAGGTTAGAAATCAGCAATGTAAGTTCTATTGTACTGTATATATATATATTTATACATACATATACACAGTCAGGTGCATAAATATTGTAATAGAAACCGTTGCAATTCCTACACCGTTCACCTGATTTGGATGTAATTACCCTCAAATTAAATCTGAAAGTCTGCAGTTAAATCACATCTTGCGTGTTTCATTTCAAAGCCATTGTGGTGGTGAATAGAGGCCAAAATATGAAAATTCTGTCAATGTCCATATATATATATATATATATATATATATATATATATATATATATATATATATATATATAATAGCCCTTGCCAGGTGTTGTTTGTAAATAAGGTATTGCTGCTCCACTATAATTTTCTGTCACATTTTCTTTTTGAGAGAAAACCTGGGGCCACTCACTTGGGTTTGCCCCCCAGCCTGAAAGTTGCCAGCCAGCCCCTGTAAGGCACCTAAGCGTAAGTCATCTTTTTATCGGTCTGTTCAGCATATGGATTCAGACGCATCATCAGAGGAATCAGATGATGCGCAGGGTTCTTCTCCAGTGTCTAGCACGAGAGAGGAGGACCATCCATCCACAGTGGATGTTCCTTCTTTGGTGAGGCGGTTAAAACAATCCTAGATATTCAGGATGCTGAACCAGCCCCTAGTATGAAGGCTTCAGTTTAAACACTGGAAGGTGGCCAAAACATAGTTTCCTAAATCTGAGCAACTCACTGATCTTATGGAAGATGCATGGGGGAACCCGGATAAACGGTTTTATGTGAAAAAAAAATTAACATCGTTGTATCCTTTCCCTGCTCCTGAATTTACTAAGTGGGTGGTACTTCCTACTGTGGATGCTTATGTGACGCACTTAGTCAGAAATGCTACTTTGACTATTCCGTCACCATCTTCTCTTAAGGATTCGACAGATAGGAAGATTGAAACATGTCTCAAGGCAATATTTTCATCATCTGGAGCTGTTCCCCGTCCAGCTTTGGCTGGAGTCTGGGTAGCCAAATCTGTTGAAGAATGGATGGGGCATTGGAAGACTCTCTGCCAGATGCTACCAGAGAACAGATGATGTATATCTCCCACATATGGGAAGCAGACTCTTATTTAGGAGGAGCTTCAGTAGATGCTGGAATAAAGCATCAGCAGCTTCAGTAGTGGACCGCAGGTTCCTTTGGTTAAGATCCTAGAAAAAAGATACTGGATCAAAGAGGGCTCTGGAAACCTTACCTTTCTATGGAAATATGCTCTTTGGAGCAGAGTTAGATAAGATAATAGATACTCTGGTGGCTTCTAAGTCTGCAGGTCTGCATCTCCGGGTACAATAAAATCTAGGCAGTTTTCTTTTCGGGCCTTTCGTCCTCAGGGACAAGCAAAGGAACAGTCTTTCTCCAAACTGTCTAGTTTTTGCAGGACATCCAGGTCAACAAACTAGGCTTGGGACGGCCAGCCATCCAGCTTCTAAGCCGGATGATAAACCCTCGGCCTGATGGGGGGGATGTCCTCCTGGGGGATCCCATGGTGGTATGCCGACTTCTTCAGTTTGTGGATTACTGGCATCAAACAACAACAGATGTCTGGGTCCGAGAAGTGGTTTCTCAAGGGTATGCCCTCACTTTCCGGAGGCATCCTCCCCAGAAGTTTTTTTGCACAGATCCTCCATCAGGTGCGGTCAAGGCCTTGGCCCTTCAGGAGGCCATTCACTCCCTGCTGCAGGCAGAGGTAATAATCCCAGTTCCTGTGTGATAACAAGGAAGGGGTTATTATTCCAATCTGTTTTTGGTTCAGAAACTGAATGGGCCTCATCGCCCTATTCTAAATCTAAAAACTCTCAACAGGTTTAACCATATGGAAACTCTCCGGTCAATTATTTTGGCAATGGAGCCTGGGGATTTTATGGTTTTCCTGGACATTCAGGATGCGTATCTGTATGTTCCTATTACGCCATCCCACCAACAATTTCTACGGTTTGCTGTCCTATAACAACATTACTAATTTCAGGCACTGCCCTTTGGCCTATCAACGGCCCCCCGGGTATTTACATAGATAATGGCAGTCATGACGGCCTATCTCAGGCGTCCGGGAATCAGAATACTGCCATATCTGGATGACCTTCTGATATTGGCACAAACTCCAGTTGTTTTACAACACCATTTTCAACTAACCATAGCCTGCCTACAAAAGTACGGCTGGATCATCAACTGGAAGAAATGCTCTCTTTCTCCAACACAGCAGATGGTACATCTGGGAGCACTTCTGGATTCTCAGGCACAAAAGGTGTTTCTACCAGAGGACAAGATTGCAAACTGGGTGCTTCTCACCACGGACGCCAGTCTTTTTGTGGATGGGGAGCAGTGACAGGTCATTACACCTTTCCAGGGAAAATGCACAAATTAGGAAAGTCATCTGCCAATAAACATTCTGGAGCTGCGAGCAGTATACAAAGCACTTGGCAAAGGACCTGCTCCAAGTCAAGCTGGTCCAGATTCAGTCTGACAACGCGACTACATTGGCCTATCTTAATCATCAGGGAGGCACCTAAAGTCATGCAGCCATGAGGGAAGTGACAAAGGTTCTGATTTGGGCAGAACGTCATCTTGCAGCTGTCTCGGCAATATTCATACCGGGAGTCCTCAGTTGGGAAGCAGACTTCCTAAGTCATCAGGACATACACGCCAGAAAGTGTTCTCTCCACCAGAAAGTGCTTCAGCTCTTGGTGAACAGATGGGGTCTACCAGACATATACCTCATGGCATCACGTCACAACCAAAAGTTCCCCAGGTATGGGTCCAGGTCCAGAGACCCATCAGCAGCATTCGTGGATGCACTGGCAGTAAGATGGGACTTGAAGGTGGTGTATCTCTTTCCTCCAATTTCCCTCCTCCCAATTCTAGTGGCTCCGGCTTGGCCCAGACGTCATTAGTTCACCAACATACAGAATCTATCCATAGGCAGTTTGTATCCTCTTCCTCTATTGCAGGATCTGTTAATGCAATCTGGATTTACCTCATCTGGCTTTGACGGCGTGGCTCTTGAATCTTCCATCGTAAGAGTCAAAGGTTTCTCCATCTCTGTGATTCCAATGATGCTTAGAGCACGAAAGCCTGCCTCTGCCCACATCTATTACAGGGTTTGGTATTCTTTTGGTTAGTGGTGTTCCCACAGGAAGTATAACCCTAAGGTGTTTATTGTTTCCCGGGTACTGGGTTTTCTCCAGACTGGGTTAGACCTTGGTCTCCGCCTGGGCACTTTGAGAGTGCAGGTTTCTGCATTGTCAGTCTGGTTCCAGAGAAAGATTGCTTACTTACCAGATGTTAGAATTTTTTTTCAGGGAGTTCTGCGAGTTCAGCCTCATGTTGTCCCACCGCTAGCACCGTGGGATCTGTCTTTGGTTCTTAAGGGGCTACAAGCTCCCCCATTTGAACCTCTGTACTATGTAGAATTGAAATGGTTGACAGCAAAGACACTTTTTCCTCTCACTATCTCTTCTGCATTCAGAGTCTCTGATTTTGCAGAGCTCTTTTGTCGCTCCCCATTTTTGATTTTTTCACCAGGATAGAGCTGTTCTTTGTACATGGAAGGGTTACCTTCCTAAGGTAGTGTCCCACTTTCATATAAATTAAGAAATTGTAGTTCCAGCTTTTCAGGCTCCAGACCTCTCAGTAGGTGAAGCCTCCCTGGATGTAGTTCATGCTCTCCTTATCTATGTGGAACGTACAAACTGTTAGAAAATCAGATGCTCTTTTTGTATTGTATGGTTTTCATAAACGAGGATGGCCAGCTAACAAGCAGACCTTGGCTCGATGGTTACGTATGACTATCTCTCAGGTGTTTAGGACAGGCTGATCTTCCTGTCCTAAACACGGTGACAGCACATTCTACTAGGTCTGTAGGGCCATCTTGGGCGGTTAGTTATGGTGCCTCCGCTGAGCAACTGTGCAAGGCAGTCGCGTGGTCTTATGTTCTCACTTTTCTCAGGTTCTACGCCTTTGATACTTTTGCCTCTCAGGATTCTTCCTTTGGGCGACGAGTTCTCCTTTCTGCTCAGGAGCATCCCCACCCTTAGGGGAACTGCTTTAGGACATCCCTGTGAATCCCTATGGACCCTAAAGAAGAAATTAAGAGTTATGGTAGACTTACCATTGATAACTTTTTCTCTGAAGTCCATAGGGTCCACGGGGCACCCACCCTATGCACCTGGCTGCATTGGGTATTTTTCCTTTAGGTCACAGATTCCCTCATCTTGCGTGATTCTGGTGAACGACTGTTCTTCCTTCTCCTGCCTTGAGGCTGGTTTACAAAACTGAAGGCCTGTGGCTGGGAGCATGGTATATATGGAGGAGGACCTAAGGCATCCTGGGAGCTGACAGCTTTAACTGTTTGGTGCTTGGATCTCTCCAACCACATTACCCTCATGGTATCCTTGTGGACCCTTTGGACCTCGAAGAAAAAGAGTTATCAATGGTAAGTCTACCATAACTCTTATTTTTCTCGTTGCATGATTACATGTATTTACAATAAATATTTTTTATTACTTGCTCTGGTATTTCATCCATGCTATCCTCCTCAATAGTCTCACATGAGTGGAGCGCAATGCCATATTATTTGTTCTCGTTTCATCTCTCCTCTGGGCAAACGTGTGTGTGTGTGTGTTATATACATGCATATCCCTAAGAAGTTCAAAGTTAATATAGATCCAATATTAGTAATAACAAGGTTACTGCTAGAAATACACATATGTAGATTCAATTAGCTGTAAAGTTATGTTGGAGCCGTTCTTGCTGTGGGCAGCACTGATAATTATGGGAGGAAACCACTTAGTCTGCGAGCACAAACAAACGAGGTTATCGCGCCCGGATGCAAAGCATAATATTAGCAGTGCTATTATGCTATATACACAACACTACATTTACCAAGCATGACATGACCGCCGGACAGAAAGATAATTAAAAATGGCATCATTGTCTGTAAACCATACTTGTTGACTTTTTCAATTTCCTCTCTGGGAGAACCCAGGAGAGGAGATGCCGGTGGATGGTGATGGATGCAGTGCTGAACTATCCGTGCCAATAGCCCCACACCTTATGGGGAAGTGCAGTAAACCACCTATATTTAAACACGGGGTAGGGCCAAATTACTTAATTATCATAGAATTGTGTCATTAGTCCCCGCCCCCTCTTCACGGATCCGTCGATTCCCGGTAAGATTCTTCATATTTTACCAACTTCACTAGGAAGTGGGCGGGATGCAGGAGAAGTGCCTACTGTTTCGGGGGTGCAGGGTGCTATCCGAAAAATCTGAAGCCTCCCGCAGGTTACAGGAGAGTAGGTAAGGATGCTGTAAACAGAATATTACATCTACCCAAGATAATACGTATACCAATGCACATGATAGATTTCCTAATAATGGAGACATCTTTAACCCCAGAACTAACAATAGGGCAAATCCTAACTGAAGATCAAAATACTGTATGGGAACACACCTATACAATCACCTTTCTTTCTATTGTGACCCGTTTATGTGATATTACAAGTGTGTGCACGCACCTACGATCATGTTTTGTCAGAAAAAAATGGTTGAATCGAAGGATCGCATCTTATGTGCAGCTTAAATCCATCCAAATGGACCTGTCGAGATTGGATAAAAAGTGAATTGTGTACACACCTTCCACCATTCCTGCAATTCTACACCAGCAGCAGCACCTCTCTCTGGGTGGTACAATTATTTTCTTTCGATATTTTGGCAGTCGCGGATCAAAGGTCAGCAATATGATTCTATCGGTGTGTACTGTACGTGCATATCAGCACTGTGGATGGGACTACAGATTGGAGTGAACCATCACATCGAAAGAGCGATCACAAAGGTCTATCACCTTAAGTCTATCTAGAGCTCTGATTTTACATTCCATTGGTCTATATCACACTAACAAACATCTAAATAGGATCTGGGAGGACTGTCACCGTAGACAGATCCCAAAACTCATCCTAGTCTTCCAAAACTGAGTACTTGCGACCAGGGCCACCATCTGGGGGAGACTGCTCTCTCCGGGCCTCGAGTCCCGGGCCCGGAGAGCAGAGACAGAGGGGGGCCCAGCTGGCTGCAGTGCTGCACCAGCAGCCATAGAGTACTGATAGTGCCTGCTGCATTAATTTAGAATTACAAATACGGTGCCCACCCATATTTGGCACCTTATCTCCGTTCACTTTATCTCCTAACAAACCTTAGTAAATAGACCCCCCATGTGAGGTAATGTGAGAGTCATGTGACATGATTAGAAATTAGCTGGTCTCCTCTGGCAGCTACACATTTATAAACCCACTATAGGGTCACTCACACTTCTTAAAGGACACAAAAATATAGCTTACTGTTAAGAACTTTTAAAAGGGGTGAATAACAATAAGAAATATAAGTGCACACCATAAGCAAATGCAGAGGGGCGAAGCCAGAACAGGGCTCACAGCCGCCTTGTGCTGGCATAGCTCCTGAACGAATGATGTCACGTGAAGTGGCAGGGACGCCGGCAGGAGAAAGTGTACAGCTACCCAGGCGCTCCCTGTGGCTCTGCAGCAGCACTACTGCCTGCAGGGTGCAGTTACAGGCAATTTGCTAGTCAGATGAAGGCGCCATGGGTCAGCGACAGTGCCGCTCCCAGGGCCCTGTGCCCTGGGTAATGGCATCACTTGCACACGTCCAGGGGTTAAAGTGGGCAGGAACGGGGTGGAACTGAGTTCCGTCACCTCTAATGATAGTTGGAACTAGTTCCACCTCCACCAAGTCCCTGCAGACAGAGAGCCACTCCCTGTCTGCCTAGGGAGGCTCAATTTCTTCAGATGTTCCTCATTTCAGAGAAACCAGCATATAGATAAGGAAAGAATGAAATGAAGGCAATACATAGGGGTTGCAAAAAAACATTGGGCATCCAAGTGACAGAGTAGTTTGTGGAGACCCCATAAAAAAAACTCAGAGGCACGACACAAAAATAGTACTGATGATCTAGAACTTTTTTTTTTTCTTCTTAAGTGATTTAACATTGTAGTCTCAGCTAATTGCAGGAGTGCTAAAAAAAAAAAAAAAAAAAAAGCATCTAAAATGTATTTCACACTGTCATAGCCCCAAAAGTTTCTGGGGCCTGGGTGGCCCCAGGACCCCCTGCCATTGCCTTTACCGTTTCCTATACACCATAGTGTGTGTATAAAGAACAGTTTTCACACTTGTTTGGCCTGTCGGACTAGCGTGGTTGAGGGAGGTGGGTGGGAAGTAGAGGGTGGGGGAGATGAGTTTCACCACCTCTCCAGGACCACTTTAAGCCCTGCACACATCTCCCTATGACCATGCAGTGGGGGGGCTTACAGTTTACTGGCCAGTGGCTCCAATTATGACCACATTAATTATGACCAAAGTAGCAGTAGTACATAATACAATTGTACTACAGCTGAAGCCACAACATGCAGTATAAGGGATGGAGCTGAGCTGCTGCACATGTCCAGTGGCAGCAGCTTCTCCTACCATGTCTGAGGTGTGTAAGGAGTGCTCAGTTACCACTGTTCCGGAGTAGCTGCCAGTGAGAAATAACAGGCATCTTAACATGAGCTTGGAGAATTTGTGGTTAGAAAGCGCAGTTCTGTCTCCTACTGGTTATACTATGTATTTATACTTTATAGTATGGGAATTTGTACTTTTTCCTGACCACGTTATTTACACAACCCCCCAACTAACCTGATTTTTGCAGGACAGTACTGTAACTCTTTTCGGGCACTATTCCGCTATCCCACCTAATGGTTGGGGAGAAGAGGTTGCTCTGTTATTTCTGCCTACTTTGCTGGATATAATCTGCAGCTGTAATGGGGCAGCAGTGGTTTCTTACAGTGCTATAGTAGTCTGAGCAGTGAGTGTAGTTCTAGTTACTCCTACCAGGGCTCTGTGAGGTAGTCAAGGCGTTTGTGACATCATGGGGGAGATGTATCAAGCCTTGGAGAGAAATACAAGAGACGTTGGCCAAAGCACCCTATCAGTTTCTGTCACTGATCTAGCACCTTCTATGAAATGACAGAAGCTGATTAGTTGCTTTTTGTTTTATTGCTCTCCAAGGCTTGATACATCTCCCCTCATATGAGGTAATGTGTGAGTCATGTGACATGCTTAGTTATTAGTTGGTCACCACTGACAGCCACACATATAAACCTAACATGTAAGAAGTGCACTAGCTGCTAAAAAACCCCCCACAGAAGATGTGTATTGAGAGAGAGTATGGAAACAGACAGCACCAGTGTTAAGAGTCAGTGACTGTACACAATGGCTGGTAGCGAATGGGTAAGGGGCTCCTCCAGGCACCCTAAAGGTCCAGTTTTTAGGGATATCCTTGGTTGAGCATGTTAGAGAGCAATGCACTCTGGCATTGTCTCCGCAACTATACATACTGGGTAATAGGACCCAGTCAGCGGGAGATGCAACCTCCTACCTGATGATGTCGCCACTGAGCTACTGCTCATGTGCAGCAGGCACCATGTTTACTGTGTAGAGCAGAGGTTCCCAAACTTGGTCCTCAAGGCACATTAGCGGTCCAGGTTTTAAGTATAACCATGTTTGGGCACAGCTGACTTAATTAGTACCTCAGTCTTTTGATTTAACTATCTGTGCTCAACCATGGATATCCTTAAAACCTGGATAGTTAGGGTGCCTTGAGGACCGAGTTTGGGAACCTCTGGTGTAGAGTGTCACAGTACTGTGCACAGTATTTAGCTCATGGTGAGACACCTAAATGCAGCTGTTAAACACTTGCGATATCACTATTCTGCTTGCCGCTGATACTGCTAAATTACCGTGGTATGCACTTGGCTAGTTGCAACCTTAATAGCTGGTATGCACTTGGCTAGTTGCAGCCTTAATAGCTGGTATGCACTTGGCTAGTTGCAGTCTTGAGGACCGGTATGCACTTGGCTAGTTGCAGTGTTGAGGACTGGTATGTACTTGGCTAATTGCAGCCCGAATAACTGGTGTGCACTGTGTGCAGGAGCTTAGGGAGGGTGGTTCCAGTGGAGCACATGATCCAGGTGCCGAAAATGTAAGAGGGCGCCGCCCGCTGGCTGAACTCTGACTCCAGCAGCTGAGCTGTCTAATACAGTGCTTTTCAACCACTGTGTTACGCAGTTATGTTGGAGCCAATATATGTATTTTCATAGGTCACGCAGCCGCATCGCCGGATAGTGTGCCTTGGCAACTTTAATATGTTGTGTAGTGTGCCGCAAGTTAAAAAAAGGTTAAAAATCACTGGTCTAATAGCTAGCAGCCTACCTGGTGCGAGCTCCGGAGGCGCACACACTTCCGTTTTCTGCCGCGCTGTGCGTGTGACATCATGACATCACACACACTAGCGTATAATGTCACACGCACGGACAGAGGAGCAGGACGTGCCCAGAAAGAAAACAGGTGCATCGCGCTGGCTGCGCCTGTGTGCTATTTAGACGGATTGACACGAAGGGGTAAATTTACTAAAGTGAGAGTTTTTAGAAGTGGAGATGTTGCCCATAGCAACCAATCAGATTCTAGCTATTATCTTCTAGAAGGTGCTAGTTAAATGTTAAGGAGAATCTGATTGGTTGCTATGGGTAACATCTCCATTTCTAAAAACTCTCACTTTAGTAATATATCAGTATAATTGTTGTGCACAGGACACTTTATCAGGGGCATCGGAAATGATTTATGTTGGGGGTGCCTACTACAAAAAGTGAGGGCAAGGGGACACATATAATAAGTCAGTGGCTGAGAAGTATTATAGGGGACGAAGCCTGCTCCAATCAGTTAGGGGGGGTGAGTACGGGGCACAGATATATATTGTAGTCAGTGAGTGAGGGGTGTAATGAGTATTATAGTGAATGGGGCCTGCTACAATCAGTTAGGGGGGGGAAGACCGATTAGAGATTACCCATTGCAGAGAAACCACCATATACACAGGAAACTGTGGAGGTTAATAATGGAATTACTTTATAATATATAATTTCAATACCTCTCTTAGGCCAGTGTTCAATTGTCGGTGAAAAGTCCCGGGCTTTTCGCCTGCTGGACTTTCCGTCATCGCTGGATTTGCCTCCAGAAAAGTGTCGTGCTCGTCCCCGCTTTTCGCCCTATTCAATTGCAAAGGACGCGAAAACGCGTCCCGGCGAAACTCAAAGGCGAAAAGTACTGTCAGATTTGGGGAAATCAGACTGACACCCCCCAAAAGATGCACTGACATGGGGGCTCACTATGGATACCCCCAAAAAGCCCTGCTGAAGGTATTTGGGGTGGTGAATTGCTCTCAATTGCTGCTAATTAGCGTCTTTCCACAAGTGGTGAAGAATAGCATTTAGCAGGTTTTTTTGGCTAAAATAAGTAGTCCCAGCAAATCTGGGGTACATGAAAATGGGTGCAAGCATCGTTAAAAATTGATAAACTGATGTTTTAAAAAACGCACCTTATGCAAGCACTTGCAAACAAAAAGACACCTGGGGGATACTTGGGGGACCCCCTGGAGTCTATTTTGCTAGTTTTTAAGTTTGTCCCCCAACTTTGTTTTTTTCGCCCCCAAAACAAAAGTACTTATTTGAGGTGATCTAAAGTATTTTTTTAATGCAGTTTACCTTTGGGGACTATCCCATGACTGCTGGTGTGTTCCCGCAACTTTGCACCTCAAACCCCCAATTCTGCACTTTTTTAACCTCCATTCAGAGGCGAATCTATTCCACTGGTTACAAGGCGAAGTTCTCGCCTAGCAAAATGAGGTAATCTGTGGAAACTTTTCACCGAAAACGGCTTATCGCGGCTAATTGAATAGGGCCCTTAATGTTTATTTTGACATCCCTCTAATTTAACCCCATATGCTGGACACACCTCCTCCGTGGAACACTTGGGGGGGAGGGTGCCATAGGATGCACGTGCTCCGGGCACCCTGGCAACACGCTACGCCTCTGATTGAGTGATATCAGGAATTGCTGTAAAAGTTATTGCTTGCTTGAATATACAGACAACTGAAATTGAGGAGTTGTAAATTGGAGATAGTGCACATAGCACTGAATAGTAGTGCAGACAGCTGGGTGTTATTAGCTTATTGGCCGCACAGATACAGAGAGGCTGCTGAGAGTGCTGGAATGAATAAACGAAAGTTCACAATACTGAAATGCAGCTGACACTGCTTTAATGTACTTGCTGGGAATCCACACAGACACTGAGGTGTCCAGGTACTGCTCTGTTGTCACTTGCAGGTAAATCACACATGCTGGGAAGCGGAAGCCACTGCTTAGATGTAACTTGCAGGGAGATCACAGACACTGAACACGAGGAGCTGGAACACACAGAAGGATAACCTCTGACTGGAACCAGAAGCCACAACAAACGCTATAGCCGGCATGGAGTGAAGGGCTGCCTGTAACTTATGCGATGCAGGATCCAATTACAGGCATTTCCTGCAGAGAGCCCTTCCTAATGACTGCTAGTGTGCACCTGAACTGTGCACACATACAAGACATGTTTAATTAGTGTGCAGCTGAATCCAGCACACAGACAGCCAGCTAGACCTGTATACAGACAAGACAGGAATTCAGCTGCCTGCAACAGCCGGAACATGGATCAGGACAAGATGCAGTATCCTAGTGACAACTATCTGCAGTATCCTAGTGACAACTATCGCAGATCCTAACAGCTGGCCGGCTTGCTAGCCCAGTACACTGCATCAGTCAATGCAGTCCCTGGGCTTGCCACTCTGGAAACTGGTCAGACGCGCACCATTTCCTGGAATGGCAACCGCCCTCACACCCGCACTGCCCCTTAAATGCCTCTGCTTGTCAATCAGGCAGAGGCATAGAAGGGTCTGCATGCGACTACGCAGGACCCATTCTGCACTCTCGCAGAATGGGTCCTGCGCACGCGCAGATTCCTGGTAATCGGAATCTGCAATCAGCAGTGCACTTGTGTACTAATCGGGAATCTGCGATCAGCAGTGCACTTGTGTACTAATCGGGAGTCTGCGATCAGCAGTGCACTTGTGTACTAATCGGGAGTCTGCGATCAGCAGTGCACTTGTGTACTAATCGGGAGTCTGCGATCAGCAGTGCACTTGTGTACTAATCGGGAGTCTGCGATCAGCAGCGCACTTGTGTACTAATCGGGAATCTGCGATCAGCAGTGCACTTGTGTACTAATCGGGAATCTGCGATCAGCAGTGCACTTGTGTACTAATCGGGAATCTGCGATCAGCAGTGCACTTGTGTACTAATCGGGAATCTGCGATCAGCAGTGCACTTGTGTACACTGCTGAATCAGGCCAATAGACTGGCCTTACCACAGCCATACAGTGATGCTGGGTAGCTAATTTGCTGTGTTAAGAGGTGAGAGGAAAACCTCTAAGCCTGCGAGCATAAACGATTAAGGTTATCGCGTCCAGATAAAAAACGCGTACTATTAGCACGGTGTTATATACAGTATTCTAATCTATACACATAACGCTACATTTACCAAACATGGCATGACCATCGGACAGGAAAAAAAAATATCATCATTGTCGGTAAACAAAATACTACATCTACCAAAGATGATACCAATACACATGATAGATTTCCAATGGCGGCATCTTTAACTCAACAATTAACAAAAGAGCAAAACACAAGATCTAAAACTATCTGGAGCTTTAAGTTTACATTTCACAGATCTATATCACTCTCAGAACATCTAAATAAGATTTGGGAGAACTTTCATTGCGGACAGACCCCTTAATCTTATTCTATTCTGGCAAAACTCAAAGCAATTGTGACTCCTATATACTGTTACGTACTGAAGAGGGTAGTCCCCCACATGCACTATTATCAGCACATACACAATGTGGCTACTGAGGTTTCAGGTACATGTCTTATTGCCTAACAAACAGTATAGACTACATACCTTTATAAAGGATTCCTATATGGCCAGAAGCAGATCAGATAGATCTTGTCGGGTGCTTCAGATCCAGGATAATCTGGGTTTCGTATCACTTATCAACACTATGCAGTTACTTCCACAGGACTCACTGTTGGTTGTATTGTGAAATGCTCTGCACATTCTGCTTACTTTGGAGATAATCTGCAGCTGTAATGGTGCAACAGTGTTTTCTTTTAGTGGCTATAGTAGTCTGAGCAGTGAGTACTGGAGCAGTTACACTTACACTTACCAGGGCTCTGTGAGGTAGTCAGGGCCTCTGTGACATCATGCGAGGTTGTGTGTGAGTCATGTGACATGCCAAGTAATTAGCTGGTCACATCTGGCACCTACACATATAAACCCACTGCTACAGGGTCACTCAACTTCTCTACAGGGAGAAATATATTTTAATGTTATACTCTTTTTAAATGGGTGGATACAGTGTCGGACTGGGGCATGAAAGGCCCCCCCCGGGGAAATGCACTTGTAGGGGCCCATGATTAAGGGGTATGGCTAGCCACTAAAGGGGTGTGGCCAGCCACCACAGAGGTGTGGCTAGCCATTAGAGAGGACATAGTCAGCCTGCAAAGTAATGTAACATATGTACAGTATAATAATAAACAGAGAAACAAAAAAGATGTTTATTGCCAATTAATGAATAGAATATATTAAATAATAGCAGCAAATTCACCCAATGGGCTTGTGTCTGCCCACTACTAATATATATATATATACAACAACAAGACAATGGTGATGCCCTAATAAACAAATAAATAATATACTATATAAGTCCTGAAATGACAGAAAAAAAATCTCAACACCACCTATATAATATTAATAATCTTTATAAAAATGGAATGTCATTACATATAATAACATTTACATTTATAGATAATCACATTTATTCAATATAGAAAGATTCAAATGCACTTCTTCAGCTGCATACACACACAACGATTTTATTACCAACGATTTTCTGTCAATTTTTTAAAGTGTAATGAACGATTTTTTGAACTACTGTACAAACGATATTTGTAACTTCCCTTAATGAAAATCGTTCAGTTGGTCAGTCAGAATGAACTACAAACGGGAACAATCGTTCATCGTTATAACTCAGAAACTGAATGATCTTTTTCAACGATTGAACGATAACGTCATTATAGTTAAATCGTTCAAAATATCGTTACGTGTGTATGCACCTTAAGGATTGAAATAAAATATACTGCCTCTAATAAAAATGAATCACTGGATATCAGAACAGCTCACTTTTCTTTGGGATTGTGCATTGGAAACTCACTTGGTTATCAGCTGCACACGTGAAACACAGACCGGGCCCCACTACTTACCAGGAGTGCCCACCTCGAGCGTGCTTCATAGGAGGTGTCATCCCAAACTCAGCGGATTATTCATGGGACTCTGCAACTAGGTATCAATGTGGTGAGAGACTGGTATAACAGTGTGCGCACTTATATCATACTGAAAGATCTATATACATTATTGGATTTTCCACAAGTCATTAATTTGAGATTAGACTGCTCCAGGCATCAAAGATCCAGTGATTCATTTCTATTAGAGGCAGTATATTTTATTTCAATTCTTAGAAGTGCATTTGAGTCTTTCTATATTGAATAAATGTGATCATCTATAAATGTAAATGTGATTATATGTACTGACATATTCCATTTTTATAAAGATTATTAATATTATATAGGTGGTGTCTTCAGAATTTTTTTCTGCCATTTCAGGACTTATATAGTATAGTATAATAATAAAGCACATGATGCTGATTCTGTCTATATATACCACATTAATGCACTGCAAATCAGATGGGGGACCCCATACTCACCAGCCATTGTCGAAACCTCAATTAGAACTGCATTAAGGTCTAGTAAAATCCAAATACATGCCACTGTAAAAGAGTTTCTATTTAAATTAGAGATGTGAGGTTCGGTTACCGTGGAAACCGAACACACCTGAACTTAGGGGTTACAAGTCGAACCGAGCCGGGGCTCAAATCTTCTCGCCATGTTCTGATCTCAAAACGAGGCAAGACGTCATCTTCCTGATGTCAGATCTCGGGTGTTTTGGATTGCTTTTTAAAGTCCCTCCCTTGTGATCGGGCTCCATTTCACACTGCAGACTGGAGGGAGAGGGTGTGGGTTGTATAGGGACACTTTGTTTACTAAGTAAAGAACAGCGTAGGAGCACTGAAGGCAGGGGCACTGTGTACTGTGGGCTGGCTGCAGCACTGTGAGGCACAAAAGCACCATAGGAGTGGACTGCAGCACTGTGTTATTTAAAAAGCCTATTGGGGCACTTTTTTAGTAAACAAAAAAAAACTATTATAACGTCATTATGACTATTAGCGTTGTGAAACAGTTTGTTGTGTGTTTAGGCACTATTAAAAAATGTTAATGTAAAACTTGTGTGTCAAAAAATAGAACATCATTATTAGGGTGCCAACTGGCTTATAGTAGGGGCGCTGTGAGGCAGTTTGTTGTGTATTCAGGGCCTTAAGGCACTGTTAAAAAAATTTTAATAGAAAACTTGTATTAAAAAATATAACGTTATTAGGATGCCACCCTTCTACTAGGAGCGTTGTGAGTCGATATGGATCAGTCGGTAAATGAACTGGAGCAACAACCCAGTACTAGTGCTGTGGCTGCTGCCAGTAGTCGTGGTAGTACTTCAACATCTACTAAAGGTGGTCCAGGGAATATAAAATTTAAGAAAGGATACCTGAAATCTAAACAATATTTCACAATGTCAAAGAAAACGTTACCTCTAATAAGAAAGGGAAAAATTACTGCCAAAAAATTGCCAACATTCCATACACAACATTAGTGACAAGGAAAGGCATAGGCCAAGTCCTTCCTTTGCGAGTGGTTGTCCTGCTACTGATTTTCATGCACTAGAATGCCTATTGCGGAAGCCAGGGCCAAACATAGTTAGGCATCTTTTGAAATCTCACATGCAACACCTTCTCACTCTAAGTATACACGTGTCACCTTAACAAAGGCAAATCAGTTCACCAAATCAAAACTAAGGCTGAATAACAAACTGTGGGCCTGATTCAGCAAGGATCCCTAATGTGATCGCGGCAGCAAGCACGTTCGCAGTTCTGAAAATTTATGCAAATGACTACAATCGAAATGCCGCCGCCGCAGCACAACATAAAGACGCCCACTTGCCTTTACTCACATTGGTAATACTTTGCAAGTCTGCAAAAAAAATCAGTACCATTGAGTACCATCAGAGCCTTGCGCACAATTAAGGCAGACCCCTGTAATAGCATTGAAATGCACTGGCACGACTGGGTTTCTCCGACCACCCTCAAACGGTACTTCCTGTCAATCACTCTGTGATGGGTCTGCATAGTCACTGTGATCGCAGTTCCGATCGCAGTGGCTAATTCACACGGCGGTGCATGCGTAGAAGGCAACAATCAACCGGGTGCATGCATTTTTGCACTTGTGATCCTTGCTAAATCAGGCCTTGTGTGTACACAAATTCCTGAGGAGAGTCTACCCTTAGGGGTATATTTACTAATGTGCGTGTTTTTAGAAGTGGATATGTTGCCCATAACAACCAATTAGATGCTAGCTATTATCTTACATAAGGTGCTAAATAAATGTTAACTAGAATCTGATTGGTTGCTATAGGCAACATCTCCACATGTAAAAACCTGCACTTTAGTAAATATACCCCTAAGTGTGTCCACGAGTGCTTGTGTGAGTCTGACATTTCTAACACTGTATTCTTAGAGAAGCCTCTTTCCACCATTTATGTACCCTCTGCAAATTTTGGTATGACCAACACAAGTAAAGATGATGACATAGAAACTTAGGATGCTACGGTGGAAGTGCAACTGGGTGAGGGGGATATTTGTGTATCTGATGCTGATGAGGATGTTTATGATGAGGATGTTGTTTGTGTCAAAGTCAGCCACCAGTGGCAGCAGTTCTTGTCATGCCATGCAGAAGACTAAAAAAGCCACCTCTTGTGTGGAATAATTTTTACCCAAATTCTGACATTTGTCAAGCCATCCATACCATTTGTGAAGCCAAAGTAAGTAGAGGTCAGGATGTTAACCATCTAGGAACCTCTGCCCTGTTATGTCATTTGCAGTGAGTTCATACAAAGTTTTTGGAAAAATGTTAAAAGTCTGGTAAAATAATAAACAATCCAGCATCAGATAACTCTCAGCTCTCGCCTCTCGCCTGTACCGAGATGTTAAAAAAACCAACAACTAGTTCTTGTCCTAGAAACGCCATTGTACCCACTATCCATTTAACCACAGTTATGTGGACAAGTGGTACTGGTAAAATGAAAGATTACATAACTATGACAGCCCACTGGGTGGGTGTATCGCCTTCAGCAGTAGCAGCAGCAGCATCTAACACACAATGCCAGCTCATTCAGAGGCAGGCTACTCTCTACTTCACTAGGAGGCATACCGATGTCAACCAGTTAGGAAAACTCATTAGTCATAGCAAATGGCTTACCCCGCTATTCAGCAACTGCATGTAGAAGATTTCAGCGGCTGTAAGAACAGTTCTATTTACCATGCCACCAACTGAAGCAAGAGGTAGTGACCAGGAGTAATTCCACCTTTTATATTCTTCAGCGAATGGAGGAACAGAAACAAGCCATGACATAGGGAGAGGAGAGGCAATGTGTCTTAGTCCAGCACATTGGGAAATACTTTCTGTTTTATACAAGCTACTGAAACCATTTGAAGTAGTAACTAATGAAATGAGTTCAGTCACTGCCAGCTTGAGTCAGGTGATTCCCTTAATAAAACTACTGGAAAGACAGCTACTGAAGGAGGAGATGAAACAAAGTGATTTTGCTAAGTATGTAGGTCAACTATAAACAATCTTGTCGTTCTTTCCTTAGAAAGACAGATGATTTTCTCCAACAGATCCTTCAACCTATCTAGCTGCTGTACACTGTCTGGTGGGTCCCTGCTGTGCAGGATGTGTCCAGCAAGTTGTCCCCTTAGTTTTTATTCACAAGTCAGCAGCTACTGCATAGCAAATGTCAGGTCTTCCACAACAGCAGCTTACCAGCTGTCTCCTGATGCTGAACAAGTCGGCCAGGTGATAGGCTGGGTGGGAGTGTGGTTAGTGACAATGTATCGGAACCAGGAGGGTCCTCTGATCTTGTGTACATTAGCTGTAACCGAAAGTGTAAGCCCACTGCTGTGAATGCTTTATTATAAAAATATTGGTAAGCCGTTGTTGTGGAAGACCTGACATTTGCTGTGCAGTAGCCGCTGAGTTGTGAATAAAAACTACGGTGACAACTTGCTGGACACATCCTGCATGGCATGGACCTGCCACAGAGTGTACAGTAGCTGGATAGGTGGTGTGATAGAACATGGAAGGATCTGTTGGAGAAATAATCTGTCTTTCTAAGAAAAACAATCAGGAAAGAACAAGATTGTTTATGTATAACTTGACCCCACAACAGTAAGAAAAACTGGTTTATGGTGAAAGTGGAACTATCTTGGTATTTATCCCGACAGCGCCGCAAGTGTTTAGTAACTTATACTTTCTATTTTAACATCGGTCAGGCTTAAAAGAATTGCACACAATTATTGACACCTCGTATCATGATTCAATCTGATACACTAAGCATCAATAGGATGGTGGATAATAATTTTAATGACAATGTACAAATTAGAATGTTACACAGTCCATTTGTTTACTGGGAGAAAAAAAGGCAATTTGGAGCCCCTTGTACAAACTAGCTTTGGTGTACTTAAGCTGCCCACCCTTCAGTGTGTACTCGGAAAGAGTATTTAGCACAGCGGGGAACTTTGTGAGTGATCGGTGTAGGAGGCTACTTTCACAAAATGTGGAAAAACTCATGTTCATAAAAGTGAACTATAAATGCTATGAGAAATACCTTGAATGACGTTGTTTGCAGACATAGGGGTATATTTACTAAAGTAAGAATTATTAGAAGTGGAGATGTTTCCCATAGCAACCAATCAGATTCTACTTAACATTTAACTAGCATATTCTAGAAGATAATAGCTAGATTCTTATTTTTTGCTGTGGGCAACATCTCCATTTCCAAATACTCTCACTTTAGTAAATTTAAAGCATATAGTCTGTACACACCGCTGATCTGCTAATGATATCTCGTCCGTTCGATAGAATGGACGATATATCACCCAGTGTGTACACAGCTTTAGTTTGCAATATGCTGTATTTTAAAAAAACAATACAGCCAATAAAGGTCTGTTAACCTAACCGCTAAACCAAACGGCTAATTTTGATTGGCAGGATTGTAAATCTTGGAGTAATTTGCATGGAAACATACCAGGCACCCTTGTTCATCCTTAGTCCTACTACACAAGATAACCTTGAAGAGGCAGTGGGGCCCTCCTGGGATTTCCTCTATACCCATGAGGGCCAGTCCGACAGTGAGTAGATAACAAATATGAGAACACACTAATTTCACAATGAATGCAATGCTGATAATATACTCTATAATATACACAGTTCTTGGTTTATGTTTATATTAGTTAATGAAAGGTGGCAGAGCTAGACTCCTGCAACATGTAGCAAAATCCAGAATAATCTGGGTCTCATATCTAGCAGTCTGACATACAGTATGTAGCAAGTCATTTACACTATAAATAGAAGGCCATGGGCTTTATGTTCATGACAATCTTTCCGTGTTTTCCCAAGACAGTGCCTTTGTTTTCCAGACACAAATGTTTAACTTCGGGTATTTCTTCTCCCATTTTTTTCCATCAAATATTCTTTATTTAACTTACATAGAAGTGAAAACACACGAAACAGACATTTAGACAGACACATCAAACACCCAAGTTGGCTAGTGAGCCAAATAAAACAAAGTACATTTTGTCACAGTGAAAATAAACAACATTTACAACACTGTATTCCAAAAAAACAACAATATTGAAGACGAGCAATCTAAGGGATGGAGTAGGCACAGGGTAGGCTCCCAGGGAAAGGCGAGGGGCGATGCTAGAGCGGAGGGGACCTGTGTGCAGTCTCCGACACGTGCCCCCTCCTCTCCGCCCGGCAGTGCACTGAGCTGTGCGCGGCCAGCGCTGAAGTTATAGACTCTGGGCACTAGAGTGTGCCCAGCGTCTATAGTGTATGCACAGATAACCGGGAAAATGGCCTGTACTGCGCATGCGCAAATGACGGGAAAATGCCCACCGCAGCCGCTTTCCAGTCGTTTTACAGCGCCGGACGCCCACGCCGATGTGGGACTCCGGAGAGGTAAGTATTATTACGGGTGTAGGGTGTGCGGTGCGGGGCCCCCTGGACCCAGGGGCCCGTGTTCCCCGCACACCATGCACCCATTATAGATACGTCCCTGGGCCCGGCAGAGATGACTGGGCAAACACCTCATGGATCTAGAACTGTACCAGAAAGACCAAATATTGTGATACTTAGAAGATTTCCTACTAGCATACAGTACACATACCTTTCATGGTTAATGGTATAATTTGGCAGAAACCAGAATTTTCCATTGTAAACGATCTGTAGGGTCACCCACCGTCCATGACCTGGCAATAATAAGCTTCACCGGTGTTATCAAATTGAAAATATAGTAGTAAATTCAGTTATTAAAGGATTCCTTTAGGGAAATCACAACCAAGCATATCTTGGATTCCAGTTGGAGAAGCACATACAAAGTGATTCCCACACCTGCTCCCAAAATTGATACATATCAGCACAATCCCACAATAGATGCCAAAATTAACAAAGCAGGGCTTTACATATAGGACAATTGAGTCTAGTTTGACTTCCATGTTCAACATAACATCATGGGAGTATTACACCCTAAGCCAGAGGTTCTCAAACTCGGTCCTTAAGGAACCCTAAAAGTCCAGGTTTTAAGAATGACCATGCTTGGGCACATTGGACTTAATTAGTACCTCAGTCAATTTGATTTAACAATGTGTTTAATCATGGATAGCTTTGAAACCTGGACTGTTAGGATGCCTTGAAAAGAGAGTTTGGGTACCTCTACCCTATGCAAAATATACAAATATATTAATTGAAAGCAGGCATATAAAGTAACAGAACGGATACTTGCCAATATTTGTCAGAAAGGGTATAGCTAAAGAAAAAAAAATGAATGTATGCTATTTATCAATTGTGCGTGTTGCTACTGTTTTTGTTTTTTACATCTGATTTCTACTCATGTGGACTCAGATAGCACTGAATGAGCAGAAAACTTCTAGAATACCAGCCAGGGACATGTTTACTATTTTTCCCAGGAAAGACCCTCTTTTTCCAGCCAAAATGTTTAACTCTGGGTGTATTTACAATGGGTGCAGGGTGTGTGGTGCAAAAGGGGCCCTTGGGTCCGGGGGTGCCCCACACCCTGCATCCAGTGCATACCTATCTGGTGCCAGCAAGCAGGTCTTCCCTCCTATGTGGCACCATCTTCCCAGTGACATCTTCATGACATGCAGTGACATAAAGACTCTGGTACTGAGTATCACTAAGAAAATGGCACAGTGGTAGAGGGGAGACCCACTTGTCGGCACCAGGTAAGATGTGGAAGGGTCTGTTCAGATGAGGGGTTCCATTACACATGGGCTTTCTTGGGCATTAATATGCCCCTGACACTTGAAACTTCTTTTCCCAGAATTTAAACATCTGATGAACCCAAATCAATAGGTTATGTGGGGGTTGGTTCCTGTAACTCTTTTACATTATTTGGAACCTTAAAGAAGCACTTCAGTGGATTTTTATGGTCTGAGCAACCTTTAGGTCACACGTCCTCTTATTTCACGATGTTGAGATCTCTATTTATGTTACAGTTCCTACAGACTTTGTTGGTCATAATCTGCAACAAGAACAAGGTAAAGACGTGTGTTATAGATGGGGATTACAAGGCAGAGCTACTGACAGATTCTTAAGACACTGTAGCTCTAACACTCAGGTTACAGTGTACTTGGACACTCTGATGCATTTGGTTGATATGTATGGGATGACCTCCAATGCTTGGATTGGTCCTGAATATATATCTTTTTGGGTGACTATGGTAACTCAGATATGTACTAATGCCTGTAATAGAATTTACTACTAATATCTCTGAGCCATGTTTATTGAGATAAGGCACTCAACAATGACAGCCACTGTCCTCACTCCTTTCTGCTTTGAGCATTCAGATTAGGCAAAGCACTTATCTGTGTGCAGTTATAGGGTAAAGCATCTCCCTTAGGGAGCTTCTCAGGCTTTAAGGTTAATTGGAGCAAATCACTTCTGTTTCCCATGGAGATCAATGCATTAGTGTATATGCTTTCCTCTATAGGCCTTGAACTGGTCAATTCCCATTCCTATATGCCAGAAAGTGTAATAAGTTATGTTAATATAATAAATATTACATTTCCAGGAAAAGGATGAAAACATTGATGTATTAACAGTCTTTTTTGTTAAAGATCCTTTCCATAAGGTATGATATGGTATTACAGGCTCCTAGAGAAATTACATTTTTATATGTACTATTTAGCTTCACAACATGTATTCCTGAAAATATACAGTAGCTGCAGATGTGTCCTCCAGCAAAGCACTGTGGGATTATATTTATAGGTCAGAGGTTCCTACAGAAGTTGAAGTTTGGTTTGAATAAAACATCACTTCCAGTTCCCAATGGTGCGTCATCTACAAATAATTAATAAAGTAATCCATGGAAAATCTATAAATTAATCCTGTACATCTAGATTAATAAACTTTTATGTAACTTTAAGAGATGGCGTGTGAGCAGGAGGACCAATTAGAAATGCCTGTGGTTGCGGTTCTCCCACTCACAAACACACTGTCACACACTCCTGGTTACCAGCTGGAGCGGATCCCGAGGAAAACACCTGCAGAGATCTAGCTATATATAGCTCAAGATGGCAGCACAACGTTATGTTTCCTCCCCACTTAAGGCCAAAATGTGTGAATATGGTGCTAAATGTTATCATTATATAATATTAGATTATTTTACTTTAAATATTGCTCCAGATTCACTAAATGAGTCTGCATAGTTTTACCTATAAATCCACACAAGAGTTGGCCCATAGGTAAAGCTCACACTCCAGCCTTTCCCTTCTTTCATAAGCCCGAGTTTGAATTGCACCATAAGTGTACAGTATCCAGGTATTTTTCCTTTCCCCATCTCATCATCTTCCATGCTACTAACCAGATCCACCACAATTTTTTTGGTATGCCTAATCAAAATATATCTAAATACACAAAGGGAAAGATAGATATTCATGGTGGGGGACTTGAATATTTTACTCAATAATAATTTAGACCAATCTAACCCCCTGCCCTTTTCTTCTAGCTCTTTGAGTGAACACAGTTCAAAGACAATCTCTTGCCCTCCTTAGAAAACATTTATTACTTGATTCCTGGAGAATACTGGACCCTTTAGCCAGGGATTACACTTGTATAGTAATGTATGATACTCACATGAGAACTGACATGATCGTTTCAGGGCAATTTGTTGTACTCCATTGACCACCTAGGCCTCTACATCTACTCTCTGCCTTAGCCAGACCTATTCTCACTCGGGGACTAGGAAAGCAGCAGAGTCCCTGGCCCATTCAGGCCCCCAACACCTCCTGGTCCTTATACCATCTAAGCTATAACTAGCACAAGACCTTGGCTGATATCCAGCAAGGACCGGACATCACCTGGCCATTACTCCTAGGCCCCTGCTCCATCTAGGCCTCTACAGGAACCAGGCCTCCACTGACAGTCCACAGCCTTCTCATTTCCCATCATGGACTGCTAAATCCACTACGGCACCTCCTTTAATGTGTCTTAAGGTGCATACACAGGGGACGAAGTGCTGTACGTCGATATTGGAGAAAGATTTCCCTTGAACTTTCTGTAGTGCAGGACAAACGATATTGGGTGTACACACTGAAAGATATCTTTCAGTGAAGTCATCCTGCCACATCCTGAACAGGCAATTCTTGATGATATAGTCCAAATTGGCCTGCATGTACGGACGACCAAAGATATCGTTATCGTCCAGTGGGAGCGTGCATCGTTGGTCGTTCACTGCATACACACTGAACGATATATCGTTGAATGATATCGTTCAAAGATATCGTCTCGTGTGTACAGTATGTCCCTTTACCCTTTCTTCTGGATTGTAAACTCTCACAGGCAGAGTCATCTATATCCATTGTCTCATGTCTGTCCCCTTATACTTTCTGCTACATCTTATATGGACTTCTGTTTTTCATGCATTTTGGTCAAAATTGCATCCACTTGTTTTATTCTGTAATGTTCATATCGGCTATGCCTGTTTTATTGGTCTTATGGTAATTTCTCCTGTCTGCCATATGATTTAGTAGAAAATTCACCCTTTAATATTTATTCTGCTTAACTATAATCTTCATGTGTGTTACTATGTGGACCGTTTTATAATGCACTTTGGTCATGAATTGCATCCATGCACTCTTTATTCCGCTGAAATGGTTTTCATGTATGTCAGTACAGCGCTGCAAAATCTGTGGCGCCTTATATATAAGCTTTGATGATATTTCTATCTTCATCTTTGCAACCTTGTAAATTACATTCTTTAATGCAGGGCATTGGAGGTCAATCACTTTGATACAAAAACTGAGTAAAGACAAAAATAATGTACCAGTTACAGTCCAATTTTGTATTAAATAATGATATTATGCTATTTTCCAATAATAATGATAACAAAATTAGACTATAGGTTAATTCAGATCTTACATGAATTGATACATAATGGATCAAATGGACTTTGTCCCTCCCCAGGTCATCAAGCTAGAGAGATCTACAAATTCATATGATCATATTCTATAGTGCTTTTTGTTTGCAACTTCTAGATGTGGATTAGAAGGCAGCGTCCTTACTGGGATTAACTTCCTATAATGCAATCTTCTCTGCCAAGGCAATTGTTAATGCTACATTCTTAAGTACTACCCATATCAATAATGGCGCTATAAGAATTATATTGCCTTAATATTAGAAACTCTAGTAGAATGATCAAATACAGATATAATTTGCTGACTCTCTCTTAATCATATATTTCTATGAAAATTATATAAACTAACCATTCTAGAAGAAATAAATTAATCAAAGTGCATTTTATCCAATCTGCAGTTTAAAATGCTCATTGTTTGATAACTGTAATTACTCAAGGTAAAAAGGTCAGCGTTGAGATCAGAGATCCAAATAAATGGTGCAAATTAAGCCATTTCTTTGTGCATTCCAGGTAATAATTCAGTATTCAGCGCTGGGTTTATATGAGAAAAATATGTAAGCAGCTCAGTAAAACATTAAGATTAGATAAATAAATAAAATACAAGTGCTTAAAATAAGGTAAGAGAAAGTATGCACACATAAAATAAATTCATTAAGGTTTATAGCCCTTTTAGGGAATTGTGGTAGGAGCAGGTTGAAGGAGGTGGGGGCGGTATTTTCCATTTGCATGTATTCACACTAAAGTCCTGAAAATATGTGCTGGTGTTCTCAATAATCCTAGCCCTAACTTCCCCTGCCTCTGAGTCTGCCGTCCTTTGCAGACTGGAGATCGCTGTCAGCGTCTTGTTGAAGAAGATATTTTAAAACATCTGGTCTAATAAGTTCTGGTCCAGAGTGGCTGATGGAGGACACTGGGAAATTGGCATCAGCAAGAACTGAAGCTAAGAGTCACAGAAAGTGACATGCCATCCGTCACTCTACATCAGAGCTCCATGGTATGCTTCCATATGAATTGTATGTTACTTACTCCAGTGTTATATTGTAAGTCAGCTAACGTGATTTACAAATCATTTCAGAAATTAATAAAATAAGCATCTGGACAGTATGGAGCTTGCTATAAAGCGTGTATCACCTTATAACTTTACGTGAGTACCTAAAGTCACGTTAGCCGACTTACAATATAACACTGGATCAGGTGAAATCCATTGTGATAAAATAACCTTTTTGGCACCTGCTGCCAATTTAATAAGTAAAATGCGGTTGCCCTAGTCAGACCATCACCACTGCCATCAGGGCAAATACCCCAAAAGACCCATTCTTTAGTTATTTTGAATCTTATCTTCAAAACGTTAACAATATAGTCCTGAAGGGACTTCCAGAACACCCGAACCCGAGAACAATACCAAAAGCAGTGCATAATATCTGCATCAGGAGTACCGCACTTGTAGCAGTTAGAGTTTACCGCGTCTCATATAATATATTTTAATTTTGGGGTGAAAGATTTTCTGGTGCATTTCGGCGTAGGAGGATGAAGACAAAAATGTATTGAGTTTCGTATAGGCCTCTAGAATACTTTTCATGGAAAGGTCAGGGAAGTCTATCGTCCATTTTAGTAATCCCGTCAAGCCAGTTTCTATATTAATAATAGGACGTGAGTGTGCATAAATGGATGAGGTGGAGAGGGTGACTTTAGGTTTAAAATGGAATATTCTGTCCAGGGAGCAAAGTTGATCTAACCTTAAACCCGGTGATATTGTATGAGCATAACTCACCGCTTGTAAAAAGGGAAACAGTGGTATTGGAAGAAGAGGAAATTTATCTTGTAGCTGTGAGTGAGAGATAGGTGATTAATTATCAATGTTTAGAAACTGATACATAGTATAATCCTGCAGCATGCCACACCTTAAAAATTGATGAAGTTGCATTTGGTATAAAATTTGGGTTGCCACACAATGGTAAGAATAAGGAGTTGGTTTTTGATACCTTCAGACTAGATCTAATTAATCTCCACGCCATACACGTGGACTGTATTAGGATATTTTCCTTTATCGAGGCTGGGATAGATAATGAGGGGGTGTGCAACAAGGAGGTCAAGTTACAATCAGGCATAAAGGCCTGTTCTATATGCCGCTTCATATAAACATCAGAGCCTCCTATCCAATCAAGTGCTACTCTATAGTTTGCAGCCAAAGCATAGGTGCGGAGACATGGCCGATTAATACCTCCCAGGTCCCGTCTTTGCTGTAGTTTGAACAACGATACCCTTGGGCAGATACCTGCCCATATAAATTTTGTCAGAGCTCTATTTAGTATTGCTAGATCTGTTTTGGATGGTATTGTTTTTTTTTTTCCAAAACAATTTTTTATTTTATATACTCGCAAATGCATACACATAGATACATATACTCACATACTTTATAAATACACATATATACAGAGCTGAAAACTGTACATATACAGTTCAAAACAATATCAGACAAAAAACATAATTTTAAAGCATAGCTAGTCAGTAATAATAACCAGCTATTAAGCATATACACATAAATAGAATATATAACTCAATTACAACTATAGCAACAGATAACAAATAAACAAAATAAAACCAACAAAACAAAACAAAAATAATAAAAAACACTCCGAACCCTGGTGCAGTTTGACCCTTCCATTAATCGAATACTCCTACAGTGGAGGCAATGTCATTATGCCTCTCAAGAGAAAAGGAAGCATATCCCCTATTCTGTAAATATAGAACCTAAGGACATAAATATATAACATCACTCCAGATTACGAAGTAGAGACCAACTCGTAGTCTCAAATAACTGCATTATATGCGTTCTAGTGTCAAGATTCAGGGAGTCAACATATATACCCCATTTAGCATAAATGCGAACCACCCCCTTCTCAACATCAGGTATAGTTGCCAGTCTGTCAAAATAAAGTATTTGTAGTAGTATGTTCTTAACTGCTTGGAGTGATGGTGCTGTGGAAACCGTCCAATTACGGAGGATAGCTTTCTTCGCCACAGTTACCACCACCGTAAGAAAGGGCAGCAATTCCATTTTACGACCCTGCAGGTCCCAATTCGGAAAGGATCCTTCATAAGGCGTAAGGCGCATATCTTATTTAGAAATACCATAATCTTATCACAAAATTTTCTAATTTTCCTACAGTCCCACATATTATGGAAACAAGTGGCTTGTGAGAACTTACACTACGGGCAACATCCCGACTCCCCCTCAACAATATGTTGCCTCTGAATCTGAGACATATGCACCCTATGAATGGTCCTGATATGTACTTCTTGCCAAATAGCTGAATGGAGAATTCTCAGATTCTTCTCCGTATGCTTTAACAAAATAGCAGGGGAATCTATCTGTGGTATCTCTAAAGACCAATGTTGGGTGCAGCTCTCCCATAAGACCTCTGCTGTCGTAGGAAGTAAGTAGGGATACAAAAACCGTGTCTTGTAATACCCAGTATTGGTTACAATAAATATGGGCCGTAAAACATCATTATTTTCCTCCAGGAGCATAGGAGGAGGTAAGGATTGTATAAAGTGACGAAGTTGTAAAAACTTTAAAAAAAACTTTATTACTAAGAAGAAATTTAGAATTCAAATGTTGAAAAGAATACAATTGGCCCCCTGGGTCAAACACATCTCGAATGGCAGAGATACCCCTCACTCTCCAGACCAGGTATCCAGCGTATTCCAGACCAGGAACAAACAGGATTACCCCAAAACGTATTGTACTGAGACACAGTGTGGTGCCTGTGAAGCTTTCGGTTTATTTGTAGCCAAACTAAATGTGAGTATTGAAAAATAGTATATTATTTTGCACAAAGGCCGGGAAATGTGCTGTGGGAGTATGTAGGAGAGCAGGTTAAGAATATGCCTCACAACCCGTCAACCAGTCAAGTATATATCGAAAAAATACTATATTGGTGAATGCAGAGACATGCGGAACAGCCAGTCCACCATCAGATTTCCCCAAATACATCTTAGCTCTAGATATGCGTGGTTTCCCACCCCTCCATAAAAATTTTAAAAACAGGCGAGTAATTTGAGTAATATCAAAACGTGATAATCGTATTGGTAACACTTGTATAGGATAGGCCAGTTTAGGAAATATAACCGATTTCAGCAATGCAGCTCTACCCAGGAGAGATAACGGAAGGCGTTGCCAAATTCCCAATAGCCTAGTTATGTCAGCTATCACAGGAGTGACATTAACAGTGTATAACTTAGAGATATCAGTCGGAATATGAATTCCAAGGTATTTAATAGCCTGCTTAGCCAATCGAAAATGATCCAAGCATATAACAGAAAGAGGGGAAGACGAGGACCCTGAGTTATGCACATAAAGGACTTCTGACTTGTGAAGGTTGATATTATACCCAGCAAAGGAGCCGAATTGCGACAGCAATGCCAAAATAACAGGAGTAGAGTTTGGGAGATCTGACACAAACAAGAGCATATCATCCGCAAAGACACATAACTTCAACATTACTTTCCCAATAGAAATCCCTCTAAATCCCCCATGTTGGCGGAGAGCTATTGCAAGAGGCTCCAGGGCCAATGTAAACAACAGGGGTGAGAGGACATCCCTGTCTCGTGCCTTTCTGAACCTCAAAAGTAGTAGACAAGTAACCATTCGTGGAAACTGTGTAAGTGGATCACAATATAAAGCTTGTAGTATCAACACAAACTCATCAGGGAATCCAAACCTCTTCAACGTTTCGAACAGATGGTCCAAAGTGACCAAGTCAAAAGCCTTTTCGGCATCCATAGAAATTATGGCATGGGACTGAAGACCATCTGAGAAACTAAGAGCTTGTATGGCTGTCAGCACCTTACCGAATATTAACTACTGAGTGCCGACCCATGATAAATCCGGTCTGGTCACTGGAAACAATAGAGGGCAAAATAAGTTTCAGACAATCTGACAAGACCTTAGTTAACATTTTGTAGTAGACATCCAGCAGTGATATTGGGCGGTATGACCCTGGGTCCTCCGGGTTGCTATTAGACTTGGGCAGAACTCTAATAACTGCAGAATTTAAATATAAGGGTAATGTGTGTTCTTTCAAAATTAAATTAAAGACGGCACACAGTGTGTCGCTTACTCTATTAGCTAATATTTTGTAGAATTCCCCTGAAAGACCATCCGGCCCCGGTGCCTTAAGAGGCTTCAATCCCATAATAGTTTTTTTTTTTTTAAACAATTTTTATTGAATTTTCAATTTTGTTTTTGTAAGGACATAGAAAATAAAAAGGGAGGGTACAGAAAAAAGAGAAAGGGGAATAATATAACAAGGGGGGAAAAACAGGCAATTGTCAATCAAAATATCACATATAACTAAAAATCAAAACAAAGTCAGTAGATGACCTACACAGACAGTAAAAAACACTCCAGGACTCCCATTATACAAACCAAAATATAGAACACATCCAAACTTTGACATATCAATGTGTGGTTATTGAAAGACATGAGTTCGTCATTATAAATTCCCGCCAGCTGAACCACTTAGTCATTGGTGAGTTAGCAGAAGAAGAGTAAGAGCAATGTAAAGTTTCCATCCGGAAACTATAATTTATTTTGGACTTTATCAAGGATAGGGGGGGGCTTATCCTGCTTCCAAAACTGGGCAATAGCTGCCTTGGTAGCAATAAATACGTGGCTAATAAAATATCTATGGTGGGTAGGAACATCATCCTGAAATAAATGTAAAAGAGCAGTAGAGGGGGTCAGAGATAGCCGCATACCCGTGACCTTCAGGATCAAATCTTCCACCTCCAACCAAAGGAGGCGTATAGCAGGGCAACTCCAGAAAATGTGGAATATCTCACCTACTTGGCCACATGCATGCCAACACAAATTAGATTGAGCAGGCCAAATTTTGTGTAATCTATCGGGGGTCAATTAAATGCGGTAGAGCAATTTCACATACATTTCAAGATACGAAATACATCTAGACATTTTAAATACAGAAAAGAAAAGGGTAGCCCATTCATGTGAGTCCAGACATATATTTAGGTGATATTCCCATTTAATAATGGCCGGTATCTTGTCTGGCTCTTCCGCTTTAAGTAGAAGAGAGTACCAAAAAGATATACCTCCTTTGCGTGAAATTGAAAATATGCGTGAAAATACATGGGGAGGAATCATTTTCGACGAGCCTGCTAAACGCGGAAAGGACTGTATCCAATGTCTGACTTGAAGAAACTTGTAGAAATCTTTAGTGGGAATGGATAAGCTAACTTGTAATTGAGCGAAGGAAAGAAGGTTATTATTCAAAAAGAAGTCTCGGAGAGTACGGATACCCCTGAGGTACCAGGAAGACAGGTTTAAATTTGGGATTAAAAAAGATAAACCATGAATAGAGAGGTGGAGAGAAGGCAGGTTAAATTGTAGAAGGAAAGACAGGCTATCCCACGCTTTGAGAGAAGCTATTGTTACCCTGGACATAGATTTGAAAGAAACTCTAAAATTGGTTGGAATCCAGAGTAAATCACAAAGGGGGAATTTGCCTAACATATAACTCTCTAGCCTGACCCAGGGTTTTATAGTTAAGAACATTCGACCAGTCACTAAGCTGATCAACCAAGCATGCCATTTGATAGAGTGCTAGATTGGGATACGCCAAGCCCCCAGAAGATCTAGACATCATTAAGTATTTCTTAGCGAGTCTGGCTCTCTTATTATTGCAGATATATTTGTTCAGCACCACATAAAATCTATTTAACCATGAAGAAGGGAGGGTCCTAGGTATTGACCTAAATAAGTACATGAGTTTAGGGAGAAGGGTCATCATTCTGCCCATCCAGGAGACCTCATGGTTCATCCAATCTTTTGTGAAGGCAATAAATTGGTTTAAGAGGGGGCCATAATTATATTCAAGAAGCTTGACTTCATTAGCTGACAAAGAAATACCCAAATAACGGAGAGACAGTGGTTGACAATTATAATTATATTGGGATTTAAGGGAATACAGGAGCTGGGGTGGGACATTTAGTGTTAATACTTCAGTTTTGGATGTGTTTAATTTATAATATGAAGCCGCAGAATAATCATAAAGTAATTGTTGTAAAATTGGTAGAGAAGTTTCTGGTCACGTAACAAACAAAAGGACGTCATCCGCAAACAGGCAAATTTTATGTTGAGATCTATTTATAGAGGGACCATGAAGAAGAGGGTTGGTACGGATGTGTTCTGCTAAAGGTTCTATTGCTAAAATGAAAATTAAAGGGGATAGGGGGCAACCCTGTCTGGTGCCATTACTTATAGAGAACAAAGATGACAGGAAGCCGTTACAGTATACTCGTGCCCCAGGTGAACTATACAGTGCCTCTAAAAACCGACCTGAAAAACCAAATTTGGATAATACAGCCTTCATATAGCCCCAATGTTGCCTATCAAAGGCCTTTTCGGCATCTAATGACAGCGCCAGGAGTGGGTTCGCTACTCGTGTAAAATGTTCTATAATATTCAAAGCTCTTCGTGTATTGTCTGGAGCTTGACGACCCAAAACAAAGCCCACCTGATCCGGGTTGATTAAGTCTGGGAGCAGCAGATTTAATCTATTGGTGACTAATTTTGCATATAATTTAATGTCGGAATTTAGTAGGGCTATGGGCCTATAATTTTGCGGATAAGTGGGGTCCTTGCCTGATTTGAGAATGGTAATGATACGGGCCTCAAGCATTTCAGGAGGGAATGAGCCGGAGTTGGTCCCCTCTTCGAAGACCTGCATCAGTGCTGGGATAAGAACTCCTTATAAAAATTGTTAGAGAAGCCATCAGGCCCAGGAGCTTTATCACGTTTCAAGGACTTGACGGCATCTCTCACCTCCCCCTCCGTCCAGGGAGTATTTAGAAAGTCTAAAGAGTGATCAGCAAGGGAGGGTAGTGAAAGGTTCGAGAGGAAAGCTGAAATAGTCTCTGATGTAGGTTGAACTGTATTTACCTCGTCTTTCAGATTATAGAGACAAGAATAATATTCAGCAAAAATATTAGACATATCTAATGGATTGGTCAGTTTGGCTCCTGAGCAATTATACAAGGCCTGGATTGAGGCGCGAGCCACTTTCCTCTCAGTTTCCGGGCTAGGAGGCGAGATGCCCTTTTACCATCAATGTAAAATTTTTGGTTCATCCTATCAATAGTAGATTTAATCTTTTTCAAAGTATAGACTTCTAGTTCATCTCTAACTTTTAAAATGTCTTGTAAAAGAGTGGAATTGGAGGGGTCAGATTTATGTTGAACTTCTAGGGTTCTAAATCTATCCTCCAATTCCTTTTGTTTTTGAGCTTCTTGACGCTTGAGTCTAGATGCTACCTGTACCCATAATAGTTTTAAGTATATCTTCCTTAGTAATAGGGGCGAGCAAGGACTCAGCTTGTTCTGCAGAAATACGAGGAGTGGAAACATCTGCCCAAAAAGCAGCTTTTTGGAGTTTGTCTATAGGGCCTTGTGAGTAAAGAGAAGCGTAGAAATCTCTAAAGTTTTCAATTATATCTTTCTCCTTATAGATTTTGGTACAATCTGGCTTTTTCAAAGCAGTGACACAACAGTGGAAGAATGTGAGTTCCTCACTAAATTAGATAAAAGTCGACCTGATTTGTTCCCATGTTTATAAAATTGAAAATGAACAGAGGAGGTATGACGAGTAGACTGTTGTGCCAATACCTCTTCAAACTGAGTCTTTGCCTGCACATAGGCAGCCCTATTACCAGGTGACGGGGAGGATTTAAATTTTACATAGGCTGTAATTAATCTCTCCTGGGATTGTAGATATAAAGCTGAAATATCTGTCCTAAACTTGGAAACATAAGAAATAATTTCTCCCCGCAAAACAGATTTTGCTGTCTGCCAAAACAATAAAGGGTCAGAAACATGGTCCTGATTGTCATGAACATACTCCTGCCATTTTACCTCCATCATATTCCGAAATTTAATGGGGGAAAGGTAAGATGGGAAGCGCCACTGGTGGCAAGACCCCACATCTATTGCTGTTGCTATAGTGCACCATACAAGTGAATGGTCAGATAAACATATAGGAGCAATCCCTGTATCTAATACTTTAGAAAATAAAAACTTGGTCGGCAAGATATAATCGATACAGGACAAGGTACCATGAGCTGCTGACAGGCATGTGAAGTCCCTATCAGCAGCTCATGGTACCATGTCCTGTATCGTGAAGTCCCTATCAGTAGGATGATGCATTCTCCAACTATCCACTAAAACTAATTGAGAAATAAAAAATTGTAAACCCAATTTCGGTGGAGTGGGGATCCTTTTAGGATTGAGATTTGTCCAAGGCGGGTAGTGCCGTTAAATTAAAATCCCCACCCACCAATAACTGAGAATCAATGAATGGGTACAGCTTTGCCATCAATCCCTGGAATAAACCGTGGAAGCATAGATATTACAAAGCACCAGTGTCTCAGACAAAATAGATACAGTACTAATGACATATCGACCTTCAGGGTCAACTATATTAGATTGAACCTGGGGGGATAAATCCTCCCTGATCAGTATAGCCACCCCCCTAACCTTGGAGTTGTAAGAGACATGCGCCACCAATGAAAAACCAAGTGAAGACAGTTTAACAACTTCGCTATCTGTCAAATGAGTCTCTTGCAGTAATGCTATATCTATTTGCATCTTTTTAAGATACAATAGTATTTTTTCCTTTTCATAGGAGAATTAATCCCCCCCCCCACGTTCCAGGAAAACAACTTAAGTTTCGACGTAAATCAAATTAACCATAATAGAAATCTGAACTATACAAATTACATATCTAATAATGAGCATAAGTAGAAAATACACTGCACCAGGGCCCTCAACAGAAACCAAAACAAAATAGTATGTAAAATGCAAAAAGAATGCAAAACAATAAAAGAACAGAAAAAATGAAAAACAAAAAATAAAAAAAGGACATCGTAAGAAAAAAATTAAGAGAAACAAAAACAGATGCAGGTTGAGTCTCCCATATCCGAATATTCCGAAATACGGAATTTTTTTTTCTTGACTAAAAAAATTATACCTTTGATTTTTGATGGTTCAATGTACAAAAACTTTGTCTAAGGCACAAATTATTACAAATATAGTATAAAATTACCTTCAGGCTGCGTGTATATGATACATAACTGAATTTTATGTTTGTACACAAACTTTGTTTGAGCCACAAAATTATTGAAAATATTGTATAAAATTACCTGCAGGCTGTGTGTATAAGGTGTATATAACACATAAATGCATTCTGTGTGTATATTTGGGTACCATTCCCAAGATATTTCATTATAATGTGCAAATATTCCAAAATACGGAATATTCCCTTATCCATAATACCCCTGGTCCCAAGCATTTTGGATATCGGAGACTCAACCTGTAACATGGAGTTGAAAAAGAAAAGCGATATCAACATCCAGTGGACATAGTTATAGAAAATAACATATATATGTAGGACCAATAATGAATCGGAATAGCAAAATCAGAGTGAGGAGAGTACATTTCTTGGATGGTATTCTTATATGTTTTCTATGTATGATTATTTTCAGAATTATATTTTTTGTGAAAACTCAATAAAATGTGTTTTAAAAAAAAAATGTTTTCTTAACATCTCATTATTATTATTATTATCAAATACCATGTGTTTTGAGTATGTTGCATATAATGAAGGTATCTCATTTACAATTAAGTACCACAAAATACATTTAGGGTATTTGTATATTTGTGTAGGTGAGGAATGCTGTTCGCCGCAGAAAGGACATTTTATTTATGAAAATATTAACATCTGGGAATTAGAAAGGTCTCTATTGCTAACCTATTTAGTGTCACTTACTTGCGTATCCATAGGGGTCTCACCCTATGTAAGAAGTGACGGGGAGCTTTGCTTTTTGCAGCTGGCTGATCCCATCTGGACTACTAATGTATACTTATTTTTGCCAACATAATCTCTTACAATTAAGCCTACAGGCTTTATAAATGGTGCATGGGGGGAAAAAAAAACTGCCAACCAACTAAGAAAAAAAGTAAAGTTTTTCTAAAAATAAAGACTTGGTTTGTTGTTAGAAGTCACAGAAAACTGAATACCTAGATAAAAACAGACCAGGGATTATTTTATATCAGTGGTCTATGGGCAAAATAATAAATGGAGCTCAGCCCCCTATGTTCATGCACCAAAAAATGGGAGTGGGCACATGTTACAAGGTGTGTGGCCACTGAAAAATGGGGCGTGTCAACATGACACACCCCTTTCTCATCACTCTAGGAACATTCCTTTCCATTACATATGCACCTTAATGCACTGAGTATAGTGCCCCTCTTGCAATGCAAACTGTAGCAGTGCCCTTTATACAGTCCCCCCTATGCAGTGCCCCTTATACAGTACCCCCAGTAGTGGTTCCTCTTATGCAGGCCCCCAGTAGTGCCTCTTATACAGCGCTCCCAGTAGAGGTCCCCCTTATGAAGGCCCCCTATGCTGTGGCCCCAGTAGTGATCCCCCCCCTATGCTGTGCCCCTTATACAGTGCCTTCCATAATGCCCCCGGCCAGTAGTACATAACAGACAGACACAAAACACTCACTAACTTACCTGAATCCCTGCTCCTGCCACGCTTGCCGCTGTCTGCTCCTCCGTCCTCCCGCTTGGTACTATGGGAGAGATGTCATGTCTCCCATCACCCACTGCAGGAGCCGGAAGGCGGAGCTCAAGAGTGAGCTCCAGCCCGGCTCTGGCAGTGGGTGCAACAGCCAATGAGTCTGTCTGACTCTCATTGGCTGCTGAAACACACACATCGCCGCCGGGTAGTACGAGTGTACTATCCAGCGCCGATGGCGATGCGTGTGTAACTGTGTAGTGCGGAGCACACTCACTGCGGTCTGCACTACACTGAGTGACTAGGTCGGACCTGTACCGTGGCGCCGCCGGTCCCAGGGCGCCGAGGACATGAGCCCTGCCCTAGTTACACCACTGATATATATATATATATATATATATACACATACCATCTCAAATTAATTTACAAATATGGGGTTTCTTTCGTTTTAAACAAATTCAAGAAAATACTTTATATAGTTACAGCAAGAGTAAAACCCTATTAAATGCTTTGTTAGGAAGTATTTAGCATCTGCTTCTTTAAATGTTTGCTATAATCTAGTGTGGGTTACATCCATCATAAAATACATTTAATGTATTTGGGGTCCCAGAGCTCACAATTTTTATATACTTTTTTTTTGCTGCAATGATCCCTAAAATCGATCTGTATTTGTGCCTGTGAAGTCCCATCAGGGATTAATATCAGTGTCCTCTGGCAATGGCCCAGAAAAAAATGAGAAGGTCTTAGAATCTTTATGCTGACAGTGATAATGAAGATAACAAATACTATTCCCCAGACCAACATGTTTTCCTAACCTTACTCCAAGCTCCTGAACTCCCAAGGTGTCTGCTGTACCAGGTGGCAGATTTGTTGTTGCATAGTATGGAGTCTCTTGAGAATGTAGATTCTTATTAAGTTACAACAGTAATTACCTTGAGTCGAGTCTTTTGTCATAAATGATATTGCAGGCTGTGAAGTGTTTTTAAAAGTAAGCATTAAGGAGAATGTGTCTTAATACAATTTCTCCAGTAGTTTGGTGATTGAAGTTGAGGTTTCTAATGACTCATTGGGTGCATCTTCTTGATCTGGTGCAATATGCCCATCTGAAGACTTTATGAACTGGTGCAATATTCCATGGTAACTTTTTGTAGGATATTGCATTGTAGCTTTACCAGTATGGAGTACTTCCACTCATTTCTTGCCCGACTAGTAGAGGAGCCGATCAAGGGGGCATGATCAGGTACAATGTAGCCAAGCTCACGGCCACCCTTAAGGGTCTGCCAGTGGTGATTATGGCACCATTTCCCCGAGAGGCCCTGAATCTGATTGCAGTCAAAACATACACAAAAAGAAAAAGACAAAACAATAATCCAATGAAAACATACTATTTCAGTTTTCAAAATTGCATCGTATTGGCAACCAAAGCAGGAGTCAGGGAATCAACTAATAGATATAGCTGGAATACATAATTTATAAAAAGGATCAGGTAGCAGAAGACCTAAAAAAGTGAAGCCAAATAAATATAGCACTAAAAGTAAACTGACACAAGAGGCGGCACTCGGAGTCCTTTGATGAAGAAAAAAGTGCTGAAGTTTATTCAATCATTGGCTCATCGACGTTTCAGGGCCACATGCACTAAAAGAGTATAAATATGTTCCAGGACAGGCTTTGTACTTTTACATATGTTCCACCGAGCCAGGACTCCTCTTCTAATATAAAATTGGTCAACTGATATGCACAGTACAGCTTATATTGTTTGAAATGCAATTCTCACCATTTATTCATATACAAGATACATTTAAAATAAAGTTGCTTGAGAATTAAGCCAAAAGGAGCAGAGTTGCAGGTCCTGATCACATTCACCATCTGGCCCGCTAGATACCAACAGCCTTCTCTAGAGTAAGCAGCCACTGATTGGCTGTGACCCATGTGGCTATTGATTGACAGCTAGGCGGCTTACAGCCAATCAGCGACCGCTTACTCTAGAGTGGCCTCTGATTGGCTGGTGGACCGGCAAATGACGGAAACCACCCAGTCTCCGTTATTTACTGGTGAAGAGATGTATGTGGAAACACATACATAATTTCAGTGTCCGAGCTATTCGGTTTATTTTGCCAAGGCCGGGACTCTACTGGAGAGGAGGACCGGCCTGCCCCAGGAGGTAGGTGAGTATTTAATAGTTTTTTATAGGGAAACCCTGGAATTTCTACTGGACAAATTGACTGATCACAGGGGAGAAGGTAAGTATGTGTGAGTGTGTTTAGCAGGTAATACAATTTTATTATCTATGGTGTGTGTACTGTCGTTATTTTACTATTTTTGACATGCAATTTTTCTCCCATATTTTTAAAACCAGGACTGGCTCATAGAGCCCAGTGTTAGTTCATAAAATATGGGGGTCTCCTACACGTTTTGTCCCCTGTATTTTTAGAACCAGGACTTGCTTAGGAGCCCGGGGCTGGTTGGGGGAGAATCCCACATCAATTTTTTTTTTTTTAATTAACCCTTTATTTTATTACATTTTACACACAAACAACCTGCACATAATCCACTGATATGTGCAGGCTGCTTGTTCTGGAGTATTTGGCTGTGGTCACACACAGGAAACTCGGGGAGAAACACGGTTGCATACACCATCGAAAAACAGGATTCAGCAAAACACGGTTCTTGGTAAATTTGAGTGTTTCAGCTGCCAATAGTCTCCCGTGTTTCAGTGATGCTGATCCTGTTTCAATTCGTGCAATCTCGGACCAAGCACGATTCTTCGTAAATTTACCCCTTGGAGTCTGACACTACATGTAGGTGGAAGATAACAGTGTTGGATGTTGAGAAAAGTCTAATAAATATTTATTTCAAAAGGTGAAAACCATTTTACATAATAAACTATAATTGTCATGTTTCTCACACAAACTCAGCTAATATTGAGAATTTGCTGGCAAACCCAATCAATCAGCTACACAATGTTTTTAAAAATCCTTTTTTAATGAGGAAATAATTCCATTCCAAAATATAGACACACAGTTATTATAACCACTTCAAAATAGGACATGTCCCATGTAGGTTCCAACACACACACAAAACAATACTTAACAATACAAAAATTTCCATACAGTAATAGTTTTGTTACAATACCAATGAACATAGTCAAATTCTTTAATGTGTCTGTTCTTGCGGTCTTCAAGTGGTCAAGTACATCGGTTATAGAATTAAAAACATCAGTTAGTAACCTTGAGATTTTCAGATGATTTTGTTTTTGGTTCAAAAGTCAAAAGGCCTGGTCAGACACAGAGCTCATCGGCATCTGGTCTGTTTGTTACATTGAACCCACTTGATTGACGCAACCTGAGGCTGCCCATATTTACAAGGTCTATCTACAGTAAATGATAGTTAAAGTTCATCTGTTGCACACAGTGGAGCACTGAACAAACATCCATTTAAGTGCACCTATTCAATCATCTCAGGAAACCAGTGGGCTCAGTGAGGCAGTTTGCCAACAATGGTGCCACTGACTACCAGTAAAAGTTTGGTGCAGGCTCCTGAATAGTAATCCATACCACAAAATGGCTGCTTGCACTGTGTGGTAGCAACAGGTGCAATTTAAGATGGCAAATAAAACAGAAGGTTATAAGGAGACACCTTGCTAAATAAGTATTTGACCCATGCAAAAAAACAGAAGAAAAAAAACAAACAAACTACAAATGTACCCTATTAATGTATTGCAATGAAGGCCACACAAATCATTTGCAAACCTGTAAATATTCTACATTCTAATTATCTTTCATTATACATTCTGTGAACATTCAAAGCAATGTATGATAACCAGCTTATTCTGTCAAAGTCTATTCATATTTTTAACACTGCAAGATATAGGTTTAAGTGAATAAATTAAATTAGTAGTTTCAATGATACAGTGTATAAATGGCTGATGTTCTTCTGCCAGACTTTCTACGGGCACTAGCTAAGCATATTTTGGACACTACTTCTTTCTGTATAAAACACTCATATATTTTTAGCAAACGCTGCCTTTCCAATCGCTAATTTACATCTACTCATTTTTCTTCAACTTTGGTTCATGAACCCCCAATTTAAAATAAAAATTACAATCATTACAGTTGATTTAGAGTGACTTCATGGTATTTTATATTATTTTTTCTCTCTAAATCTTTCCAGTATATGTGGAAAAACACATGACTTCCTCAAATCTTCACATGAAACGCAGCATAAAAAAGTGTCTTTCAACTGAATGTATCAATGTTGAAGTGGATTCAAATGCCCCCAAAAAATAAAAGTCTACCCTTACCAAATGAACAGAAATGTAACTGCAAATATCAATATATTAATATTCCAACACTTACATGATCAATCGTTGGTTTTCTGCTGAAAGAGGAAATCTCACAGAACTTGTAGCTCCAGTTACCCCTATTGCCCGAGTCTTTTCAGTTTATTATTGACCCCCACGCCCTTACCTATCCACACTATGCTGTCAGGTTGTGAGAGAAGCAAAATCTCAGTCTCTAATCGGTCTATGATATCTAGGCCTGGTATATCTCCTGGAGAAAATCCATCTAAAATAGGAGTTACCCTTTAACTAGCTCATATAGCTCAACATGCCAGGACCTCCATGTCTGGCTGTGGTAGTAAACATGCTAACACGCGTTCCAGAACTCCTGCTACATATGTTGCAGAATGGAAAACCTGCCACCTTACGTGTCAATTTTTTCCATTACATGCATAACTATGATCTCTAGAAGCTGAATTACATTTTAAAGTGACGTTTAAGTCCAGTAGTCTTAAAGTGACATTTAAGTCAAAATGATTTGTTTAAACATGAACTAAACAATAAAAGAAAACCCTGGCGTGATAAGGGTGTTCCACTGTATAAATAATCTTATGTGCCTTTCATAGCCTTAATCCAGTGATTCCCACAAGCAGTTTGGGAGCTTCCTGCTATCTTTTCCCAAACATGCCAGCTCTTGTGCTTGTTACTGCTACCATTTTGTGGTTCTACTACACTTGCAAAATGTCTGCTAACCATAAGGCATTCACAAAACACAACATAAAATGGACCAGTTGCTAACACTCACTGTAAGCAGCCACTTTGTGGGCTATACTACGAGAATGCAGATTAATGCGCTGGCAATTTATGACACCAATAAGCATGAGACACGTGCCTCACCTCATGCCTCTAAAAATGTCATACTCCCTAGTAATTTGATAGGCTGAGAATTGGTTAAGCCCACAAAATGGCGTGTAGGTGAGAGGTCCACTTTCATTTGTTGCTAGCACACAGCAATAGTGAACTAAAAGGCCTCAAAAACAAAATAAAACTATACAAATCATATTTTATATATGCAACAAACAGCAAAATAACAATAGCAAAAGATTGAGAGGCAACAGCGTTATAGATGATAATGAGTTTCGGTTAGTTCTGAAATTTATGGCACCTGTGGTTTATAAACAGCTCAATCTTTTCAGCTGCCGAGGACTAAAGCACACTGCAGAACCCTGTGGCAGCAAGCATGTTATTAATGAGTAGCTCAAAACAAAGTTCACAGTTTTAATAGCATCTGTGTGGATTGCAAAAACTAGATTCTAAATAGTATGAACATTGTATAAGTTGTATATTTTTCATATATGAGCATCTTTATTGAAAATGAAAAATATATATATTTATGTATATAGCTATTTACACTAAAAACTTGTATGGCTGATTTGTGAGATCTTAAAAGAAATACAAAAGTATACAATTAGCCCTAAACTAAACCTTCATTTAATGGGCTTTGTAATTATCTATAAGTTTTAAATCAATGCATCTAATTATATCCAGTGACTGAAATAGCCATAAAGCACTTTTTGGAACGACTTCCTGTGTACTTGTAGTACCTTATTGCCATTACAGGATACAGCAAGATTATATCCAGGGCTGCAGTCCCAATTTAAGTGCAATTCTGGCCAAAATAATATATAAATAAAAAGTGCTGCACTTGACAGGGATGAGCTGAAGATTAATGGCTATCCGTGTGAATTGCAAATGGCAGAATTCAGTATTCTACTTGCATTTGTTTCTGTCCTATCCGGGTCTCCTTAATGCAATGCAGGTTACTTTAGCAAGCTCCCAATTGTATATTAAGGGCTACTAGCTAAACACAGTGCCATTTTGCAGCAAGAAAATGCTTTACACATTGGGTTCCAGTGCTGCTTGCCTAGATACTGCTACTAAATAAGTGGCTGAGTAGGTTCAAGTGGAACTAAGGCACTCAGACATCTATTAGTAACATATGTCCGAGAACAGTTATTCTACAAATCATTGGCTTCTTATGGTTCACCACTATGTGGCGGTAGAGAGGCTCTCCTCTGATATTTTGGCCAGTGACAGAGAAGATAATTGCATACATCTGGCAGGTAAATGTAGGTGTGTGTACAGTCCCATACCAAGCTGTTCTGCACCTACTTGCCTGAATACTTACTTGCCCCTTCCCCTGGGCGCTGAGGGATATACCATTTTCCCTTCTACCGGATTGCATAGCAATCCTCCCTGGCAGCTCGGATTATAAACATATGTATAACAATGAGTGCTGTAAACTTATGTTAAACAGTATGTGCAAGTGTCTATGTCTTTTTTATTTACCAGTGATACTAATTATGCTTTAGGTTCAAATAAAAGCTTTAATTTCTAAGTATTAAACACAAACTACAAACTACATGTTTTAGAACAAATGTCCTGTGCTACATTCTGTGGGACTCTGATGTGGTTCTTTGTACCAGAAGATGCATTATTCACAACACAGCGATGGCCTCTGACCATTGCTGCTTCTCATGCTACGTACATCTTCTCCGTACTGCTGCTTGCCTGTAAGAAACACAACAGCAGTGTCAGCGTACTGGCTACTAACGTATCACATACCATGTACAATGAGATGGAATTTCTGTGCTCTAATAAGCACATTGGGATTTAGTTACTAAGTCCCGACACCTCTGTCCGTGTTTATGCCAGATATATAGGGCAACGCTTTTACTGCCCGTGTCTTGCTAGTAAAAGCATTGCTCTTTTAAATCTCAGGCATAAACACGGACAGAAGTGTCAGGTTTTACAACCCAACAGTTGGTAAATAAAGATCTTGGTGTGGAGGATGTGATGCCTTTTGCACACTGGAGGAAGATAAAATATATAATAAAAAGTTGGTTTCTCAGTTTAATGGATGATAAATATCAGGATACAGACCACCTCATGGAAGAGCTATCACTATAAATACACCCCCAGCTGAGATCAACTATGACACTGGCCATTTACTATACTGCAGCAGCCAAATTTCTGATTGATGCCCATTACATCTTAATATTAAACATTATGGATCTGATGCCGAGTTGAACGCAAATCGGTAGTATGTGCTCCTGCATTGCGTGCATGTAAATAAATGCATAACTTCACCCATAGCAGTCTTGTATGTATATTTGCAGTCCACCTGCCCTAATACGTATGTTTGATTTGATCCTAGTTATCATCAGGACACACCTGCACGGCCTATACTTGGTGCAGAGGATACACCCATGCTTTTGTCCAATGCTGCATAGGTCGCAGTTGCATTGACACGTCCTTGCAAAACTTTGCCTACGGAGAACACCCCATTGCAGCTCAGTCCCGCCCCTTCAGCCATAAGTGTAGATGCGAGTGAAATGCGTTAGACTTCCATCACCCATACACTTGTCTCTGAAGCATGCGCAGTGTGAAAACATGCAAGATACGCTCCACAAACAGGTATGCATTGACCTCTGCACCACCCCTGCCAGGGCTGGTTTAACAGCATTGCAGGTCCTGAGCAAAGTAAATGCACTGGGGCCCCTTGCCATCCATTCACGTTATTACAAATGTAATTGGTCAATAAAATTAAACCTTTAGATTTATTGGTACTCTCAATATAAAAAAAGGTTAAACATAAAAGAAACATGATGTAAAGTGAGGATTACTGATTTCATATCCCTCTTCTCTTCTCCAGCTCACAGTGCAGTTCCTGCAAGCAGCCTGCCCCTGTTTGAAGGCCCCTTGAATTGTGGTGCCCTGGCCAGCGGCCCAGTGTACCTATAAGTTAAGATGGCCCTGCCCTTAGTTTTATATTTTTTGTTCCACACTTGAAAAAACCCAGTAAAGGTCACCATGTCCCCAGCGCTGAAAAAGGTTACAAAATAAAGAGTTAATACTGGACCAGTTATTAGCACAATGAAATCATTACAGACTTCTCCTGGCTAGTGGTAAGATCAGCATAGGGCTCTGGTAATGAGGCTCAGAAGAGACAAGGCTACACCACAGGCCGGCTATGATCTTTGTCATTACAGTTCACTGCACGCATTGCAAAGCATTGGTTATGGTAACACATCACATTACCTCCACACAAAGAGCGCCTGGATTATTTTATATAATGAATGAATGAATGGGTAAAGAAATATTATAATATTCCAAACTGAACACCTGGCTCTTTTAATGAACCTTAAAAATATCACAATGTTTTAAAACAAATTTAGACAATACAAAACAATACTATTTTTATTGGTTTTATAATCTTTGTAGATGCAAACTGAAGCGTGAGTGCCCTCTGCTGTTCAAAAGAACATAATAGACTACACGTTTTTTGTCATGTTATGCTGCAGGGACAGTCAGCGATACCAGGCTCATTGCGGCAAAGATCCTGCAGGAGTGGGGGCGCTCGTTAAACTTCCACACACTGAAGAAAGTTTCAAATGATGAAAATAATTATATATAAGTCTATGGTTGAGAGGGGAAATCAATTAAATAAAATTCCTCAAGCCAAGCATTTGTTTATATAGGTTCATTTCAAATGACAGTAACTATGACAGTGTAAGGCTTAGGCCAGTGTTTCCGAAACCCAGCCCTCTAGTCAGCCTTACAGTCCAAAGGCCTGATTCAGCAGTGCATGCAAATGCACTGCTGATCACAGACACCCGATTATCGGTAACCTGTGCATGCGCAAGACCCGTTCTTGCCCCCGAATGCCTCTGCCTGACTGACCGAGGAGTTTACGGGGTTGTGCGAAGATGGCCTGCGTTCCCCTTATGCATTGTCCCCAGTAGCAGTACACCTTATGCAGTGCTCCATGTAGTAGTGCACCCCTTATATAGTGCCCCTTATACAGTGCCCCCAGTAGTGGTCCCCCTTATACAGTGCCCCCAGTGGTGGTCCCCTTTATGCAGTGCCCCCAGTAGTGGCCCCTCCTATACTGTGCCCCCAGCAGTGACCCTTATACAGTAGCGCCAGTTGTGGCCCCTCCTATGCTGTGCCCCCAGTAGTGACCCTTATACAGTACCCCCAGTAGTGCTCCCCTCTATTCAGTGTCCCCAGTAGTGGTCCCCCTTATGCAGTGTCCCCAGTAATGCCCCTTATACAGTGCCCCAGTAGTGGTTCCCATATGCAGTGCCCCTTATACCATGCCCATAGTAGTGCCCCCTATGCAGTGCCCCCAGTAGTACCCCTTATACCATGCACATAGTAGTGCCCCCTATGCAGTGCCCCCTGTAGTGGTCCCTTCTATGCAGTGCCCCCCAGTAGTGGTTACCCTATGCACTGCCCCCAGTAGTGGTCCCCTCTATGCAGTGCCCCCAGTAGTGGTCCCCCTATGCAGTGCCCCCAGTAATTCCCCTTATAGAGTGCAACCAGAAGTGCCCCTTATATAGTGCCCCTAGTAGTGGTCACCCTATGCAGTGCCCCTTATACAGTGCCCTCAGTAATGGTTCCCATTATGTAGTGCACCTTACATATACACAGACAACAACAAAAAACAATACTTACCTGAATCCCTGCTCCTGCCGCCGTCCGTTCCTCCGTCCTCCCGGTACTATGGGAGAGATGTCATTACATCTCTACCTTCACCCACTGCAGGAGCAGGAAGGTGGAGTTCATCAGTGAGCTCCAGCTCGGCTCCCGACGTGGGAGCAGCAGCCAATGAGAGTCTGTCTGAGTCTCATTGGCTGCTAAAACAAACACACCGCAACCGGGTAGTAGGAGTGTACTACTCGGCGCTGGCGGCTGTGTGTTTGTATTACTGTGTAGTGCGCTCACTGCATTCCACACTACACTCACTGAAACAGACCTGAACTGCGGCTGTCGCCGAGGGCAAGAGCCCCGGCTAACTCCTCTAGTTACGCCACAGCCGTCCAGCTTGCGAAAGCTGAGGCTTACTCAGCTTGCAGGCCGGTCGCAGCACTGGGATCACAGATGCAGCAGGATGTGTCAGACACCTCCTGCTGCATTTGCATTTTAGCAAGGATGGAATTGCAAAGCTTTTTGTGTCCGGCTTTGCAATTCCGTCCTCTGCTAAATCAGGCCCCAAGTGCTCAAGTATGAACAGCATTAAAACCTGGACTGTTAGGGTGCCTTGAAGATCAAGTTTGGGAAACACTGGCTTAAGCGGCATATTTAATAAAATGCAATTTTACAACATTTTTTTAAAAGCAAAACCGCCATTTTTGTGTTTGAAAATGTAGATTTCCAACCCAAAGTTCAGGTTATGCATTTAAAAACAATTGCTGGACAAGGCAGAGATGGCAAAGTTGCATTAGAATAAATAAAACACACTAAGGGGTAAATTTACTAAGATGGGAGTTCTATTAAGAAGTGATGTTGCCCATAGCAAACAATCAGATTCTACTGTACTTCTCATTTATCTAACACCTTCTAGAAGGTAATACCTGGAATCTGATTGGTTGCTATGGGTAACATCACTTGTTAATAGAAGTCCCATCTTAGTAAATTTACCCCTAACACTCGGTGCTCTGTTTGGAAACACTTACTTGAGAGGGGAAGGGAGGAGCACATTCAGCCCTGCAAACTGACCTATAGGAAGGACAATGCACAGGGTTAAGTACAATTAACAGCAGTTTATACTTTGTAGCATACTATTAATCTAATGGCAAAAAGCAAACAAAAAACAATGAAAAATAAAACACCTAAGATAGTCTGCAAAAGCATTTACAAATATCTGCATGCAAATTACTTTATAACATAACTTTACATAATAAACCAGTGCTGCTAGGGGAGGGTGATAGGTGTCCCCGTCCAGGGAGCAGGGCCTAGGGGACAGCATCGTTGCTACCTGTGGCAAAGTATTTGCCATACAGTCTGTTTGAAACGGTAGCCTATAAAGCCGCTCTGTACTTTTCCCAGGCACAGGGCGCATTACATACCTGGTATGGCCCTGGAAAAACATGGAGTTTATTTTTGTGTTCAGTAAAACACAAGCATAGTTTACTCTAAAGCAGGCCTGGCCAACCTGTGGCTCTCCAGCTGTTGTGAAACTACAAGTCCCAGCCTGCTTTATCAGCTGATCGGTGGGAGGGTATGCTGGGACTTTTACCACAGCTGGAGAGCCACAGGTTGGCCAGGCCTGCTCTAGAGAATCTGGTTTATTTGCATACAGTAAGTTCATTCAATTATTGACTAAAGAATGCCTGTCACATACACACAATGTAGGCAGCCAGATATGGGATAAACCACTATTTATGTGAATGAAGACTATAAATTTACTAGGAATCAGTCACCGCATGACTGGCATTCATAGTATATGAATAGGCTGTCAATGGAAATTCTACATGTAGTTTGTGTTTAGTTAATAGATATTCATTTTTATTTAAACCTATATAGTTTTATTTAAACTTATATATTGGTCATGCCTTAAAAATGTTTGCCTCACATTCTCAATGGAAAAAAATAAACTTGTTTTGCAAGACAAGGAACATACATTTACACAGTTCTGACCACCCCTGGCTACATCACCAAACCCAAACTAATTCTCTCAGAGTAACTTAGGGAGAGATGTATGAAGGGGTGGTAGGTGTAATTCGGGAACTGCGCACGTTATCTTACCACTTCCCTGTATGTAATAATTCAGGAAAGTGATCTGAATGACAGAGGCGCTATGCCTAGATAGGGCGCTGATCTGGTGTGGCAAAGTATGAATGAACAGTGGCACTGACCGTCAGACAGCTGAAGCTGTCACTGTCACACCACAGCAGTGTCTCTGGGGATGGTGCTTAAAAATCTATTATTTTTTTTTCAATTAGCCACAGGTTCTGTTGGAGAGTTTTGACCGATGCATGTGCGGAATTCCCTGGTAGTGAAGGTCAAAGCGGCTGCAAGAGGGAGAGTGAACTTCGTCAGACAGGTCTGTTAACACTCTCCCTCTTCGGCAAAACAACTTATAATATACCTGGGCAACGTCTGGACCTGCATTGCGGCACGTCTGGACCTGCTTCATCACGATAATGGGCGAAGCAGGTCCAGACATTTAATGTTTTATGCATAATGTTAATACATCTCCCCCTTCATATGATCAGACCCCAGTGGCCTCCCAACCTCAGGGGTCTAACATCCACCCCACCCTAAGGAATAAACCTCACCACCCCCTGCCCCCTATCCATAGGTGTTCTCCCACCCAGAGCTTTTTTACTTTTACTCTAATTGTACTTTGAAAAAGAGAAAGAAGAAATCCCTTTTTACTCTCCCCTAGTTGGCGACCTATACTCGCTCCCAAACCAATCTCGCTAATCCCCCATATTACTTTCAATGTTTACTTCATCTTTCCATGTTACCATGACTGTTAAACTTCGGATCCTGCAGTTTGACTCATCTGTATGTATTTTCTCATTGTATCTGGCTATATTTGCAGACTAAATAAATGTAAAAGAATGTCTCCCTCCTCACAGGTGATAGATGCACTCTAAGGAGTAGGTGCTGCTTATTGTTTCACTGACAGGGAGCTATGTACAATTCCTGAGTGGTGCACTGGAAATAGGGGCTGTGACTGTAATAGGTTTTATGTTACATAATGGAAGCCCTTGGATACAGTGACATATATAGCCAGGAGATGGAAACTTCCATCCATTCCAGTTCTGGGACATGTAAATGAAATAATATCTGTCAGAGTGATTCAATGTAAATAGCCTAAATGGGGATTTATAGACCAGTATCACTCAATGTATCCTCTTATCACTGAACAGAGACTGAATGAATATTATTATAGTATAAGTTCAGTGCTACCATATTACACAGAGTTTTACAGTGAACACATTATATCATTCAGATCAACCGCTGCCCATTGGAGCTTACAATCTACAGATGTGTCCACATACATCTATCCTCCCTGCGCTACAAGTCATTTAACACATAACGCGTGAGTGCTGTGCCACTCTGTAGCGATGAGCGTCTATTCGTGCTACTTTTTCCCTTACAATCTTATGAATCCTAATCACAAAGCGATGTGACGCACAAGCGGTTTCTGCTGATTAAAATTATATCCGGCATTCCTATATTCTGTGTTCTACTGCGGATATATATGCGAAATGCTACGTTACAGTGTCAGCGGCTGTGAAACTGTAACCTAGCATTTCACATGCAGATACAGCTGCAGTTACAGACAGAATATAGGCATGCCGCATATCATTTTACTCAGCATACACAGCTTGTGAGCCCTTTTTGCATTGCTTTGTGAATAAGACGCATTTTAAAGGAAAAGGACACACACAAAAAATGATCGGTGCTACAGAGTCGAGCCACGGCATGGCACGACTAGAAGAGCTGTTTTACGTCCAAGGAGACTAGAAGTATGTGGACACATCTAAATATTCCCTACAACATGAACACGCGCACAAACAGTTCATTTTGTTTGGGGCATATTAACATACTAGTACATCATTTGGTTGATGAGTAAAACCAGAGCACATCAACAAAACCCAAGTAAGCATGGGCACAGTGCCCTGGTTACAATCAAACTCGTACCAAGTGCATATATCATGTAAACCTGATTTAGAACATTTACCTGGTAAGCTTCATCCTGTAACTTTTGTTTCAAATACTCTTCCATCTTGAGCTCATTTTCTAGTTGGCGTACAGAGTCATTCTCATAGGCTTCCTCCTCGCGTCTGCTATAAGGATCTTCTGGGCCCCTATAATGTGCAGTAAAATACAGTTTGAAAGTGAGATTATGTCCCAGTTTTTTTCAGTACGCTCTGGACAATGCCACTTTTGATATAAGTTTTTATAAAGTGTACTTACTCACATCCAGTATCTGTTTGTGAGGATCCCCTCTCCTAGAAGCCACTACTCCGAGAGAAGGGGCCACCTCTAACATGTACTGGAGGTGAAAAAGTTCAATTTACAGTTCAATTTAGTATTTACTAAGCAGTGTTAGGAGACAGAGTGAAAAGTGATAAGGTGCCAGCCAATCAGCTCCCAACTGTCATCTCACAGGCTGTGTTTGAAAAATGACAGTTGGGAGCTGATTGGCTGGTATCTTATCACTTTCTTATCACTTTTCACTCTGTCTCCTAACACTGCTTAGTAAATAGATCCCAAAGTCTTTTATATACTTCAGCTACATAAGACTGGGGGTTTAGTATAAAACAGTGTTGGCTAACCTTGACACTCCAGCTGTTGTGGAACTATATGTCCCAGCATGCCCTGCCACATTTTTAGCATGCCCTAATAGCAAAACTGTAGCAGTGCATGCTGGGTTATGTAGTTCCATAACAGCTGGAGTGTCAAGGTTAGCCAACACTGGTGTAAAAGATCTATAAGAAAAAGATAGGCAACAACAGATTTTAGACAGACAATAGGTCGACAGAGACAAAAGGACAACAGGAGCAAAAGGTTGACACAAAATGTCGACATGATTGAAGGTCAACAGGTACAAAGGTCGACAGGATCAAAAGGTCGACATTAAAATGGTTGATACATATTCTTTTTTGTGTTTTCTAACCCTTATCTTCACCCTAACCCATCCCTTGGTGCATAACCCTCCCTCCTGATGCCTAACTGTCGGGGCAAGTGCCGAACCTTAACCATCCCTCCTAGTGCCTAACCCTCCGGTAAGTGCCTAACCCTAATTGTCTCCCCTAGTGCCTAACCCTATTCGTTTCCCCTTGTGTCTAATCCTAACTGTCCCTCCTGGAGCCTAACCTTAATCCTCCAGCAAGTGCCAAACCCTATTCCCCCCAAAAAAAACAAACAATGTGTCGACCATTTCATTGTTGACCTTCTATAGCTGTTGATCTTCATCCACGTGGACCTATTTGTATGTCAACCTTTTGTCCCTGTTGACCTATTGCATGTCTAAGATCTGGGGGCCCATTTATTAATGATTGCATTTTGCAATGTGATCAGGGCATCCAGTACCGGCCATGATCGCATTGCCAAATGCGATCATAGCGTCCGGATGTATGATCCGGCACATGCAGGGAAACGGGCTCCGAAATGCGGTAAGTTCCCATAGGCTACAGCGGCTAACGCTATCTTCAGATACATTTGGCAGCATCGCTGCGGTCCCTCCTTCATACATCTGAGGGATACTTAATATTTGAGGTAAACCATATCACGATCTGTCTTTCACTCCAGTATTCTTCCAGATATGCCAGTCTTAGGGTTCAAACCAATAGATCTACAAGGAAAAGGTCAACAGTGTCTAGATAGACACCAGGGGGCCCATTTACCAAAGTTAATTTGAGGTAAATTCCCCGAAAACACCTGTTTAATGTAGTTTAATTTATAGACTTTTTCCTTGATGCGGACACGAATGGAGCTGGAGGCAGCATGAGCCCTAATCTCCCCTGTTCCTATGCATCTATATACTCCCACAGGTCTGCCTCTCATGCAGATTCATGGAGGTCCCTGCAAACTGGGAGTGAAGAATAAAATGAGTATAGTATTAACACTAGATCCTTAGTAGAGGCTTGTTGTAGGATTAGGGATTCACAAGTGGTAAGATGTCTGTGTTAAACGGTGTCTAAAGACACTATGAAAATGTCAGTTGGGGAAATTAAAAAATATTTATGGGGGATATGAAGTTACTCATTAGGAAGGTTTGTCCACTAGTGACATCATTTAGAAATCTTCGCCTCTCAACCAGGCTCACATGACAGGAGGGAGCGTTCCAGAGGGGGATCCAGGTAATTAGATATTGTTTTGGGAGGACTTGGAAAGAGGGCTATGGTGTAATATTGATTGACAAAGTCCCATATTGCTAAAGAGTAAACGGCTGCTTGAGGACACACCTTGGACAGCAACTGTTATTTTACATCTAGTGGTCCTCTAATACACTGACACATACAAACTAGTTACTGTACTATATGATTCACACACTTTAGTGATGTCATCTTCCAGCTATTTAAACTGGATCAAATGACAAATATAAATAGTTTAGCAGACTTTTTTCTTTTAAATGCAAGTTGATTTCATAAAGATTGCTATAAAACTCGTAAAAGATACGTACATATCTGTACGAATGTTGCCGGGAGCTGAAGAATTATGATTGTACGTTGGTTTTCGGGCATGGATCTGGGCAAGGAATGCTTTCTCTGAGGTTGGAGATGGAACCAAATCATCAAAGTGAACCCTTCCATACTCTGTGTCCACGCTGCTTTCTGCTTCATTTCCCACATCTAGAAAAGCAAAGACAAAGCGGATGTGAGACATGTAGAAATGTCAAGGTGCATAGCGGACTCTTCCACATAAACTTGTGATCACTCTAGGTACAGGGTGCTGATCAGTGAGGAGGTTATACCAGTTCCTGTAGCGATACATCATGTCTAAAATTTGGTCCTTCAAAATTAAAATATGCCCTCCTCACTGATCAGCACTCAGCACTTAGAGAGAACACAAATAAATTATTTTTAAATTGGCTTTATTTTTATTTTAGAATACAAACCAAACCAAACCAAATAGAATGAGCATGGAATTATAATATGGGGTCATTATAATATAATATAGCCACGATGATCTCGGAAACAGCTGCACCTTATGGCAGCCCGAACTCGCCAAAAGTGCTCGCAGCCCCATAGGACTCAGAGAAAAATTGTGTGACTTCGGAGCAGACCACAAGGGGTACGAGATGCAGTGTCCTTGCCGGCATTTTAATGCCGTGGCAACGGCAACACACACCCTTCGTGGCTAATTGGATTGAAGCCTATCTCCCCAATATGGGTTGGGTACGGGATGCCGGCACTTGGGATCCCAGCTGTCAAAAGCCCGACGCTGGCATCCTGACACCTATCGGTATCATAATCAGCCCAACTTTGCCAGGTAGCAGTAAGCTCCCCCATGCTTCCCTTACAGAGTCCAAAATATCTAAATATGCTGCAGTAATATAGGGGGAGAGTGTTAAATACGTATTGCCTAGTAGATCTTTATGAAGGATACTCAGGAGACACACTCTGGGGGCCAGAAGAGGGAGAGGCAGACCTGTATAGGACACTGAACATGCAACTCTACCCCACAAGTCATGGTTCCTATGATAACCACATGAAGTGCCAGAATAAGTACTCTGAAGCCTGACATTTAGGGCATGTAGAAGAAAGTTTCCCCCCAAACTTGCATATCAGACAAGTGTTACATAAGTCTATGGAGTATGAACAGCTGACTGAATCTGTGGAAAGTAAAACAGACATGGTAGCTTCATTAGAACCACCTAAAACCTTCATCTCCTAATAAACCCATGTCACTATCCCGGCCACTTTTGAGATGGGACAAGGTATATGAGTGTTGAGCACTGAAAAGATTTGTGAAAATGAAGGTAACTCTTTTCCTAAAACCTAGGGGTGCATAGGAATTTTCATAGGAGAGTCTTGGAGGACAGGGCAGCAGTCCGGGAACTGTGCATGTGGGGCTTGCCTTAGCTGTAGATATCGGTACAAATGTTCCCCTTGGGACATTTAATTCAGAGCATAACTGTGTAAAGGATTTAAGAACACCCACATCAAAATATAGAGCAATTTTGGTTGTATAGCCAAGCCTGCTTTCTGGATGTAACGGTGTCTCTTTGTGGGGAAACATTCAGACTAACATAACTGGACATATCATTAGTAATCCAAATGTCCAAATATTTAAAAGCGTAGAAGAATATCTGGATGGTACATTGCATGGCACCAACCATTTGACTTATCCCATTTAATTCGAAGGCCGGAAAAGGTTAAAAGCTGGTCTATTACAATAAGCCAACAATTTAAATGACCACAAGCGGAGCAAGTACATCATAATCACTTACACTGAGTACACAATGCAACTTTTATTTGCACCACCCCCAACGACTAAAGGATAGAAGCAGTAACCATGACAGACAGAAACGCTGCTAATATAGAACAAAAATCTGTAAAGGCAGTGGTGTGACTGTCTGAAGCATCCTAAGGACACTCCAGGCGGCACTGCTGCATACATTCTGGCTGGTAGATGAGGCTAGCAGAAAAAAAAAAAGCTCTGAGGGCCATACCAAATGATTCCGCAGGTCTTATACGACCCCCGGGCCTGAGGTTCCCCATCCCTGGAGTAATGCATAGCAGTGTAGAAATTTCCTTACATGCTGAATACCATTCTGAAATGTGTTATGATAGCTTATTGGAAAAGTCTAATTTCCCAAGAACTAATATATGGTGTATTTTTTATGAACAATCCAATAACAGGATTCCAGAAGAGAACAGGAGGAGAATACAGAGCTACCGAAGTCTTAGAAATATGGGCTCAGCTTGATCAGACAATAGAATCTTTGTGCCGATTGTTATCATTTAATTAAAATGGAGTATGAGATACAGCCCATACACTAACATCTTCTCCTAAAGCTCCAGACATCTAGGTACACAGATACCTCTCAAGTGTACAAGGCACTTTGTTGTGAAATGAAAAAGAATGTGAGAAGACCTAGTGACCGGTCATCTTAAAGTATACTTTTAAAAATAGATGGGTTCAACTGAATAATACTGTACGCAGGCCAACAAATGCCCACATTTTGTTCAGTTTATGAACAAACTACTGCATTTCTGTACATAGCATCAATACACAGGTGCATACATTACATTTTGATAATTTTAAAGGCAATGAGATAAAAGTATTATTCCAAACAAATGACAGAGCAGAAAGATATTTTGAGTACACACACAATGAAGGACAATTCAATGAACATCAGAATTGAACTACAATTACAGTAAACACACAGACAAAAGAAAAAAGTTAAACAAAAATGCATCAAACTAATAAGTGCTTTAGCCTTGTTTTTTACATAATTTTTTTACCAGATTATCTATTATGAATGTGCTTTAGAAATTGGGCACTCTACAGACATCGTGAGAGCACCGATGTCCTGCTGTCTATGTTGCTTCTGTTTGCATTCTGCATTTGCGTATTGCTGCTTGGTGCCTATTGCCAGCAGTGGCCCTGGGGACGGGTGCCCTCCGTACAGCTGGTTAATCATCCGTATAGCTGCGTCTCCCTCGGGGAAGACCCATAGCTCATTATTCCCTGGCAGTTGCTTCCTCTATAGCCCTGGTTGTGCTCTTCTGCCCATTACATATAGCCGGCTATGTATCAACTATAGGGACACTGATGCAGTCTCCCATGTTATATGAAGTAATGTAATGTTTAGTACTGGTAAGTCCACTTCAAATTGAATGGCTGTTAATGGTACGTAGGAGCGCACTAATGATTATAAGAGGCATTCCATACACGCGCCGAATTTGTGAGCGTGCATTGTTGATGTCTGTAAGACCGCCCAGTGGACGAGTTGATTGGCTGCACACCTGGTTAAGTTTGATGTCCAGCGTCACTGGGGCCAGCCCTCTGACGAAACGCATTAGGGCCTGGCCTTAGTGACGCTACTACACTGCCCGGCTACCCCTCCAGCCACCTCGGTCCCCGTGGCATCGACACGTTCCTGCTTCCTTCGGCGGCTTAGCGCGTGGGGTGTTTGTCCCGGACGGTCTCTTGGATGACGGTTGGTGTATGCCTGGGTTTCATTTCATGCCATGTGGTAATCAGCCCACAGAGTTTTGCTCTTTGGTACAAGTACATCTGCTACTGTGACTTACCATTTCTGATAGAATCATTGTCTAATAAACTTTCATGCACTATGGAGCGCCCCTCCTTGTTCTTTGTTTACCTCCATTAGAATTCATCCCATGGGATGCAGGATTTCATACAAGAGGGAGCTGCAGTCCTAACTGTGAACATTGGTGCTTCTACATGCTGCAATTCGTTGAGCTGGACTGTGTGGTTTTCAACCTCACTGTACGACATAGTGTGAGCGCCTGCCAAACTACCGGTGTGTGTATATATATATATATATATATATATATAAATTTTTTGGGGGGAGCGCCTAAACTAGATTATACAACTCTACATGGGATCCAATTCCCCCTTTATATAGTATATTACATAGAGTGTTGTGAGGTGATAATGGTGAATTTTATATTGACAGTCACTAGCGCAATATTGGTATTTATATTCCTGTGACTTATACATACACACTCTTTGTTGCTGATGTGTCTTTCACTTCTAGTTGTTATTGAATTTTATTTTGCACATAGTTCATTCTCTTGTAACGTTTGTCTTTTTTGGTCTGGCAGGATCATTGACCCCAGTATACCCCCCCACCTCTCATTTTTACCAAAGTTATGATCCCCTTAGGGGTTATATTAACCTAGTGATTGCATACCCTTCCCCTTGGGATTCTTGTCCTTTCTTACCCCACTCCCCCTTTCCGGTCCACCTCTGCTTTATCTCTGACTTTGGCACCTCTCGGTTTTAGAGCCACTCGTGCTGTTATTATTGCCTAAGTAGGTTTTTTTTTTTTTTTTCAGAAGAGGTCTCTCTTTATTCTCTTCTCTAGCATATGAGTCTCTTTGTGGCAACATGTATCTGATTTTCAAGCATTTAATATGACACTGTGTGCTCATCTGTATTTCAGCGTACTGGCCAGGTTTATGTCTCCCTTCCTCACCTTTATCTCCATTCCCATAATTTATGCAAATGTAATATTATATATATAATAAGAATAAGCCGAGTTTTTCAGCACATTTTTTGTGCTGAAAAAGCACCCCCTCGGCTTATACTCGAGTCATGCCCGCATGGTACGCAGCTGAGTAGCATACCATGCTGGCCGCGGTGCAGACAGCGTCTCTGTGACTGCACCGCATGTGTAGCGCTACACAGCACAAACACACAGCCGCCGGAGCCGGCAGCTGTGTGTTTGTTGTAATCAGCAGCCGATGAGAGTCTGTCAGACTCTTATCGGCTGCTGTTGCTCCCACTGCGGGAGCCATCTTCCGGCTCCCGCAGTGGGTAATGGGAGAGATGTCGTCATGACGACGTCTCTCCAATAATGCAAAGCGGCCGGAGGAGCCAGTAGCAGCGTCGGGACCAGGAGCGGGGTTTCAGGTAAGAGTTTTTTTTTTTTTTTAATTACATCTCTCTCTACTGGGGGGGCTACTACTGGGGGCAGTATCAGGGGGGGGGGATTACTACTGGGGGCACTACCAGGGGGGGTATTACTACTGGGGGCAGTACCAGGGGGTGGATTACTACTGGGGGCACTACCAGGGGGGGGATTACTACTGGGGGCACTACCAGGGGGGGGATTACTACTGGGGGCACTACCAGGGGGGGGATTACTACTGGGGGCACTACCAGGGGGGGATATTACTACTGGGGGCACTACCAGGGGGGGATATTACTACTGGGGGCACTACCAGGGGGGGATATTACTACTGGGGGCACTACCAGGGGGGGTATTACTACTGGGGGCACTACCAGGGGGGGTATTACTACTGGGGGCACTACCAGGGGGGGTATTACTACTGGGGGCACTACCAGGGGGGGTATTACTACTGGGGGCACTACCAGGGGGGGTATTACTACTGGGGGCACTACCAGGGGGGGATTAATACTGGGGGCACTACCAGGGGGGGATTAATACTGGGGGCACTACCAGGGGGGGATACTGCTACTGGGGGCACTACCAGGGGGGGTATTACTACTGGGGGCACTACCAGGGGGGGTATTACTACTGGGGGCACTATAAGAGGGGGATTATTAATACTGGGGGCAGTACCAGGGGGGGGGGATTACTACTGTGGCAGTACCAGGGGGATTAATACTGGGGGCACTACCAGGGGGGGATACTGCTACTGGGGGCACTACCAGGGGGGGTATTACTACTGGGGGCACTACCAGGGGGGGTATTACTACTGGGGGCACTACCAGGGGGGGTATTACTACTGGGGGCACTACCAGGGGGGGTATTACTACTGGGGGCACTACCAGGGGGGGTATTACTACTGGGGGCACTACCAGGGGGGGATTAATACTGGGGGCACTACCAGGGGGGGATTAATACTGGGGGCACTACCAGGGGGGGATACTGCTACTGGGGGCACTACCAGGGGGGGTATTACTACTGGGGGCACTACCAGGGGGGGTATTACTACTGGGGGCACTATAAGAGGGGGATTATTAATACTGGGGGCAGTACCAGGGGGGGGGGATTACTACTGTGGCAGTACCAGGGGGATTAATACTGGGGGCACTACCAGGGGGGGATACTGCTACTGGGGGCACTACCAGGGGGGTATTACTACTGGGGGCACTACCAGGGGGGTTATTACTACTGGGGGCACTACCAGAGGGGGAATATTACTGCTGGGGGCAGTACCAGGGGAGAGATTACTACCGGTAGCTGCTGCATTTCCCACCCTAGGCTTATACTCGAGTCAATAAGTTTTCACAGTTTTTTGTGATAAAAATAGGTACCTCGGCTTATATTCGGGTGGACTTATACTCGAGTATATACGGTATATATATATCCTACTTCCTGTTTATTTTAGTTGCTGATGAGTTGACCCTACACTTTTACATTTCTGTTTTTGAGGCTTATCTCCTGTAATAGGCAGCCTAACATCGTATACATTACAGATATGTTCATGTGCTGGTTGCTATCAAAGTTCATATGTATATTGCTGTTTTACAGTATAAGGGCCTGTGTTATTTTTTGTTGCCTACATTTTGTGAGTGTTTGCTCATGTTCTGCTACTTGATTGTATTTTCCTTTGAAAATCAATAACAGTTATTTGCATATTTTTTTTTTTTTTTTAGGTACGGCGTGAAGATTTTAAAAAGTAATGGTGTGAGAAGCATCAATGGCTCTTTGTAGTCCTATTCTGGGTGTTCTTTTCATATATCTATTAATGCAGGAAAAGTACATTAAAAATGGATAAGTATGTGGGAGCCCTAAGGCTCAGTCTCTTTATAATGATGAAAGCCAGATTTACAAGCAAAGGCGCACCTGTGTTATGACTCAATAGCAGCTACATAATCTAATGTCAAAGTGTAGCTGTTCCCTTGTCAAGTCGTTATATAGCTGGCTTGGCCGTACGCATTATTTGTGGTCACAGACAACAAAAGCCTCACATTCACAGCAAGTATTTTGGCATTCAAAGACAATTATGTATTTACTGTTAAAGTAAAGAACACAGTATTTAATTGGTGAAATATTGGAACCTACATATTAGTGCAAACACACAGAATACTTTGTAATGAGGTTTGTAATTTATAGAGAATTTTTTAAGCAAGAAACATACTAATTTGTTTATACAGGTTGAGTCTCCCATATCCAAAATACTTGGGACCAAGGGTATTTTGGATATCGGAATATTCCGTATTTTGGAATATTTGCCCAAATCTAAACACAGATTTGGAATAGGGCCCAAATCTAAACACAGAATGCATTTATGATTCATATACACCTTGTACACACAGCCTGAAGGTAATTTTATACAATATTTTCAATAATTTTGTGGCTCAAACAAAGTTTGTGTACATACATGAAATTAATTTATGTGTCATATACACCTTATACACACAGCCTATAGGTCATTGTATACTTTATTTTTAATAATGTTGTGCCTTAAACAAAGTTTGTGTATATTAAGCCATCAAAAATCAAAGTTTTCACTATCTCAGTCATGCTAAAAATATTCCGTATTTCAGAATATTTGGATATGGGAGACTCAACCTGTACTGATTACACAGTTGATGCTTGAAGAGACCTTGTGCACCCGCCACCTTATGTACAATAAGTGTATGTTAGCCCTTTCTGCTTGAATCATCAAGTAGTTATAAACATAGTAATTTGCAAAGCAACAACTTTATAAAGTCAGAGCACCTTCTCAACTGGAAATAACCATCCACACACTGTGTCTGTCTGACTCAGAAAATGATGTACTAACGCAAAAGGTGGTATTTGAAGGATGACATGGAAAAATTACATGTGCCTTAGAAATCAGAAAAATACTTGAAAAACTAGCTATTTTTCACTTGAATTTATTCAGAATATTTGAGGCATGTGAACTGTTCATAGATTAAAATGAATTAAAGGGATAGCACATTTAAAATTAAAGAGCTAGTCACAGATGTATTCAGCATAAACAAAAGTTACTGGAACTTGTTATAATCTATTGCATAGGTTCTCAAACTCGCTCCTCAGGACTCAAAACAGTGCATTTTTTCCAGGTCTCCTCACAGAATCGCAAGTGAAATAATTAACTCCACCTGTGGATCTTTTAAAATGTGTCAGTAATGAATACACCTGTGCACCTGCTGGGTGACCTGGAAAATGCAAACTGTGTGGGGTTCCGAGTCCGAGAACCACAGAGCTTTTATATAACAGCCTTAAGTGTATATCTAGCACAAGCACAGTGCGAGCTGGAGGGTGGCCCCGATACCTCTAGCTCTCACTGGCTGCCTTAAGCCTGGACACAACCCTGCCCACTTCTGGAGAAGATCCCTCATTGTCCAGCGTCCTCCCCGGTTGTGACAGTGGCCTTTCTACGACATGTCCCCTCACTTTCCTATCAGCTGCTGGAGACGATCCTGCTGTCTGTGACGGCTGTCTTTCTCTGCATCATAGCATCTCCCACGTCTGTTTCCGCACTGGCCAACACTCCCACCGCATCTGCGCAGTTACCGGCCAAGCTGAATGTCATTGCCATGGTAACCACATTCTATTGTGGCAGGGGTAGAGGGGTTGATACCTGTCGGTCGATAATTATCCTAACCCTCCCCATCTCCGTACTATAACCCTAACTCTCCCTCCCCTTTGCCTAAATCTAACCCCTCCTTATGTGCCTAAAACCAAACTCCCCCTTCCAGAAACCTAAACCTACCCTTTTAGTGCCCAACCTAAACCCTCCCCCTAATGCCTAACCCTAACCCTGCTACTTACCTTCAGGATTCCGGTGGTCTGGATGCTGGCGCTGGGTTTCTGACAGGTGTTGGGATTCCGGCGCTGGCATTCTTAGTACCGGAATTCCTGCGGCCGGGATTATGACCGCATCCCGGGTAGAAAGCAGCTGGGGTTTATTATCCAGTAACTGCCAAACTGAGTTTGCCAGAATCCAATAAAATTTGCATAGGGCAGATTTTAAGATAGTACAACACCCTTTTAGTAAGCAGCCAATTGTTTGCTGCAGCAATCTAACCACTTGCTACACTCTCATGCTTGGAAAGCGCTATCATCATACAGTAAGTCAGTCAGTCAGTGTGCTTTTAGCTAGGAAAGAAGCATAATGGTGTACATACTTACATGTAAGAGGTGACTGCACTGTTGTTATAGGACTACAAGATACAGCATACTTAGATGTATATGTGCAAAACAACTGGTTAGAGTAGATGAAGAGGAGATGAGAGATTGGTGGAAGACGGGGAGAGAGAGAGAGAGAGAGATAAGAGGCAGAGGGGGAGAAAGACAAAACGCTAGATAGACGGAATATGGGAAAAAGATGGGAAGTTGAGGGTATAGAGAAAAAAGTGTTGCAACGGTGGAAACAATGGCTAGGGACTTGGTGAATGACAGGTCCAAAAGTGGTTTATTAAAATGATGATACAACGATATCGATTGAATTTACCAGCATTAATGGTAATGATCCTGTGTGGGGATGGCAGTTCTTGGCCTATTTGAGCAATTATCTCCACTATAATAAGGAGCTCCAGTGATGTCAGCACTGAGCTGCTAATGGCTGGTGTCAAATGCTAGTGTCAAATTAGGCACCAGCGCACATGTGAAACTGGCTAAACAGCAGTATTGAGGGGGCTACTTCTATAGTACAAAGTGATGGCGCTCATTAAAAATGTGCTTTTGTATCAAACACAACCTTATTTCAATATATTTGAACTACAATTTCCTGACCATGTCTGTTTGTCTGTGGGCCTCCATGCTGAGCTGAGGAATATCCCTTAAAAGTTGTGTCCCTTTAATTTTTCTAAAAAAAAACAAAAAAGGAACAAAAAAAGAGTATGCACCGTGCTAAGGCCAAAATCCGGACCCAAATATTTGGATGCCTCTCAACGGTGGTCCACCAAGGTTATCAAATCAGACTCTGTGGCCGATTCAGTATGAATCGCAAATGCGTTCGCAGCTGTGTAATCGCATGCAATGATGCTGCGAAATTATGCTAATGTCTGCCACAGCTCAGCCAGCATAGAGACGCCTATTGCTGCTTTCTCACATTCGGAATACCTCGCAGTTCTGCGTATACATCAGTATCATCGAAGCACATCGACCCGTCACGCACAATTACAGCAGGTCTGACCAGTCGCAGAAACGACAAGTCTCGTCGCTGTGCTTCTGAGAGGCAGCATTTGTAAGAGGCAGGGTGGAACACTTTGAAAGATGAGCAATAGGTGCATCAGGGGCATATCGACCAGATGACTGGCCCCCTCACTTCCACCAGGGACAAGCAGCTACCAGCTGTCTCTTTCTCTCACTGTACGGCGGTGTGCAGCTTCTCCATTGCTTATCACAAATTAAAAAGGCAGGGAAACAAACTAGCTCCTCCCATTCAGAGGCGGGCAATGAAATCAGTTCCTGACCGGGCGGCTTTGGATATAAATTACATTTAAGTTCAGGTGGATCAGCAATCTGGCTAATAGGTGGTTCGGAGCCCGGCCCACCCATTAGCCAGACCGCCGATCTGCCTAAATTTAAATGTAATTTATGCCCATCCTTGGGCGACCCCCTAGTTTCACCCTGTTAGGCCTGCCCATGACACTGGCTGCCTTAGCCTGCCTGTCACAGGCACAGCAAGTGTAGCTGTAAAGGCACTCAGAAAGCAAGCAGCAGCGAGGGCGCCTCTCCAGCCTGGTGCCCCCCTGCAATGTTTACCCTCGGACTGCATTGCACCGGTCCTGCCTGTGAGGGAATACAGAAGAGCAGGCCATGCCACCGCAAGCTGTCTGGCAGTCATAATATATTCTACTCTGTGAGGTAAAGAAAATAAAAGCCCACAGAAATTGCTGATGATATGCATCTACCCTTGGTGCAGTCCAGACATGGCCGCTGTCTTCCCCTAGTGCGTGCGGCAGGTCCTGCATTTCTCTCTATGAAGGATTAGACTGCTGGGGTTAGTTGCATACAGCCCCCATTCACCATGCAATGAGAGGGTATACAGGAGGCATCCTACCCACCCGCCCCTCCCAGGAAGCCTTCTGGCATTGCATTCACCCAATGATGCCTGGAATACTGGCTTCCCCTTCAGGAGCCATTCTGAAATGTGAGTGGTAGGAAGGCAACTGAAAAGCCTGAACTAGTACTTTTTAACCCTCTCTGAGTCCCATATACAGATGTGACCTCATACATGTAGCCTCAATACACCACGCAGTGCGACTTGCCTGGCTTGAGTGAGCCACCAGGTCCTGTGCCACTAAGTCAGTTTGATTTATCCATCTGTGCTCAAGCATGAGTAGCCTTAAAACCTGAACTGTTAGGGTGACTTGAGGATCCCTGCAGTAGACTTTGGTTACACGCAGTACCACAGTGAAGCACTACATTACTACACTACTCAGAAGACCTTGGATTACACACAGTACCACAGGAAAGTACTACACTAGACTGCAGCTGTAGAACACAAGCCACCTCTGACCTTACATTCACAGCAAAAACATCAGTAATCACAGAGAGGGTGAATATCTAATGCCGGTCATACATGGTGCGATTTTTTATACGATGTGCACGATTTCGATCAATCGTAACGATCAATCATGCACATCGTGTGTTGTTTTAGTGTGCATACGATGCCGATGCGCATCCCGAACTCGTCTAGTTGGATCGTAGATCTTACTCCAAAACAGTAAGATCTCCGATCTGGAGTACAATTTTAATACACTTTTATGCATTGTATTGGAAGATCGTAACGATCAATCGTACAGTATTTGACCACATCGTATGAAGAATTTCAAGGGAAATCGTGCTACACATCTTACCAACTTATCATCGCACCGTGTATGGGGCCCTTTAGACAACATAGTGGTATTATATGACATTGTATATTTGAAAGTGTTCACTCTACCTAAAGCTGTAAGACCTCGGCAAATCATCTTACCAGACTTCAGCTCCTTCACTAGAGAAGACATGGTGTTAGTGATAGAATCAGCTGCTACCAGTAAATCATTCCGCAGATTTCTTCTTGCACCTGACAGAATAAAACCAGATTATAAAATGATCAGGGACCACAGAGAACCTTGTACAACACACTAGTTCCAAGTTCTGCATAACTTCTGCCAACCTAGTGGTGTCAGTGTTTTTTTGTGGTCTTATTTTAGTTTAATATTTTTGGCAGTTTGTTCTTTTTTTCCCAAACGGTATTTATACTAGTGCATACAGATATAAATACATAAAAGTTATAAATATACAAAAATAATGTTAAATAAGACTATCATTGGAAATCATACTAAAACTGCGCAGGTATTGTCAGGATCAGCTTTTTAAAATGCTGTCATTATGGACATATGGATGCAGTTTACCACAAGTTGGATTTTATTTTTGATTTAAGTATTCTATCACAAGTATACAGTGTATCCGGAAAGTATTCACAGCGCTTCACTTTTTCCACATTTTGTTATGTTACAGCCTATTCCAAAATGGAATAGATTCATTTTTGGCCTCAAAATTCTATACACAATACCCCATAATGACAACGTGTAAAAAGTTTTTTTGAGATTTTTGCAAATTTAATTAAAAAAACAAAAATAAGAAATCACATGTACATAAGTATTCACAGCCTTTGCCATGAAGCTCAAAATTGAGCTCAGGTGCATCCTGTTTCCACTGATCATCCTTGAGATGTTCCTGCAGCTTAATTTTAGTCCACGTATGGTAAATTCAGTTGATTAGACATGATTTTGAAAGGCATACACCTGTCTATATAAGGTCCCACACTTGACAGTGCATGTCAGAGCACAAGCCAAGCCTGAAGTCCAAGGAATTGTCTGTAGACCTCAGAGACAGGATTGTCTCGAGGCACAAATCTGGGGAAGGGTACAGAAATATATGTGCTGCTTTGAAGGACCCAATGAGCACAGTGGCCTCCATCATCCGTAAAATGGAAGAAGTTCGGAACCACCAGGACTCTTCCTAGAGTTGGCCGGCCGTGTAAACTGAGCGATCAGGGGAGAAGGGCCCTAGTTAAGGAGGTGGCCAAGAACCCGATTGTCACTCTGTCAGAGCTACAGCATTCCTCTGTAGAGAGAGGAGAACCTTTCAGAAGGACAACCATCTCTGCAGCAATCCACCAATCAGGCCTGTATGGTAGTGGCCAGACAGAAGCCACTCCTTAGTAAAAAACACATGGCAGCCCGCCTGGAGTTTGCCAAAATGCACCTGAAGGACTCTCAGACCATGAGAAACAAAATTCTCTGGTCTGATGAAACAAAGATTGAACTCTCTGGCGTGAATGCCAGGCGTTATATTTGGAGGAAACCAGGCACCGCTCATCCCCAGGCCAATACCATCCCTACAGTAAAGCATGGTGGTGGCAGCATCATGCTGTGGGGATGTTTTTCAGCGGCAGGAACTGGGAGACTAGTCAGGGTAGAGGGAAAGATGAATGCAGCAATGTACAGAGACATCCTGGATGAAAACCTGCTCCAGAGCGCTCTCGACCTCAGACTGGGGCAACGGTTTATCTTTCAGCAGGACAACGACCCTAAGCACACAGCCAAGAAATCAAAGGAGTGGCTTCAGGACAACTCTGTGACCGTCCTTGAGTGGCCCAGCTAGAGCCCAGACTTGAATCCGATTGAACATCTCTGGAGAGATCTGAAAATGGCTGTGCACCGATGCTTCCCATCCAACCTGATGGAGCTTGAGAGGTGCTGCAGAGAGGAATGGGCGAAACTGCCCAAAGATAGTTGTGCCAAGCTTGTGGCATCATATTCAAAAAGACTTTATGCTGTAATTGCTGCCAAAGGTGCATCAACAAAGTATTGAGCAAAGGCTGTGAATTCTTATGTACATGTGATTTCTTTTTTTTTTTATATTATTAAATTTGAAAAAATCTCAAAAAAACTTTTTACATGTTGTCATTATGGGGTATTGTGTGTAGAATTTTGAGGACAAAAATGAATTTATTCCATTTTGGAATAAGGCTGTAACATAACAAAAGGTGGAAAGAGTGAAGCGCTGTGAATACTTTCCGGATGCACTGTAAATAGGGGTATCTTACAATTAGTATTAAATTATATTTTTAAATGTGCTTGCCTTATTTCTACAGTGATGTATTACAAAACTTTTTTAGAATTTTCCAGCATGCCCAGAGAATTTCTGCCACTGTACAAATCATACGGATCTCATCAGTTACTACTACATAAAAAACAGTTTGATTTCCAGACACTGTTCTTTATTTAGACATACTCTGTGCAAATGCTTCCTGCACGTCTCCGCCAACCCCAGTCAGAGAGTCCTGAGGAGTGTGCGTTGGGGTGGAGCAAGCGGATGCAGACCTTATAGGCATTGGGATAGGGCGGCTGATGGTGTGACTGGGAGAAGAGCGAGGGGAGCCCGCTCCCTGAGTCTGTAATGCAAACAAGAGCGTTAATCAGCAGGGGAATTTGGCTTTACCTAATCAGTTTTATTTCTAGGCTGCCAACTAGCAGGCACAGTAACCCTTTTTTACATTTTTATTTGTATGGAGAACTTTAAATTATTTAGTGTAAGTATCAAAGTTAAATTACCAGTATATGGCTATAAACAGTTCTAAACAGAGCATCCATCAAACTTGTAATAGAAATAAGAACTCCATTCTTTATTTACAGAGCTCATAGTAGGTTGGTCAGCAACCAGCCCATCTTCAATAGCATAAGCCAGTGGTTCCCAAACTGTGCGCCGTGGCATCCTGGGTGCCTCAGGTTGGTGATCCAGCACCAAATCAAATTATGTAATGTAATATGTGAACAAACAGAAGCGCAAACCTGTCCCCCACCACATAACTGACCCTAAGGATGACAGGGTTTTTCTGAATTTCTCAACAACAAACCTAAACTTAGGGGTGCCGTGAAAACAATGCTGATACTCTGGGGCACCATGATTCAAAAACGTTTGAGAACCACTGGCATAAGCATTAGTGGCTGAAGATAGGGAGGGGAGCTGCCGCAATCTTCAGATGTTACTGAAAATCAAACATTGAAGCCATCTATTAGTGTCCTTTAATTACTTGTTATAGTATATCCCTAATGCAAACTTTCAGTTTCAGTGTGTGAATTTTGCGGTACACTAGGAAAAAATGCAATACATAGTTCATCCCACCCTGAAAGAGAAATTACTGGTGGATTATGAAGTAGAAACACCATAGCCCTGAGAAGCCACAGGAAACATGTGCTAGGTTCATGCAGAAAACATATAACTTTATATAAGCTGTGTCCAACAAAAGGTACAGATATTAATGTGAGCTGTCAACACCATTAATAGGGTAAAGTGATATAATGATTACCAGTAAGTGGATTCTTTGCACACATAAATAAACATGTTTCCAGCATTAAGGAAGATGCCCTATGACTGGTTCTCAGTTGTGCAGTAAAAATATCTTGGATTCAAAATTATATTTATAATTTCTATATCCGTGCGTCAAACGAAGCGTTTAACACTGGTCATTTGCCAACAGTACCAATGCATACTTAACAGGTGTTAAAAAAAGACAATATCTTATACAAGTTAATATTCCTACACTTTTAGTTATGCATTTCTATAACCTGACAACAGGGCTGGCAACAAAAATTATGGGCCCGGCACATTCATGTCTTTGGGACCCCCTATCCCCTCCCAGTAGGTACATTCAGGTTGGCCATTGGCTCATCCCCAACGGTCTCTTAAGCTTCATCCTAGCCTGTGTTGCACGAGCCTCAACCCTCGTCTCTCCAGCACCAACCATGTGTCTCCAGCCACTTCCCCTATGTCCCTCCATCTCCAGCCATCCACTCATCTCCTCTGTGTCTCTCAGCATCATTATCTCCCCACCTGCATCTCTCAGCATCATTTCCCACCCCTCTCAGCCTCATTCACTCCACTGTCTCTCAGCTTCATTCCCCAGCCCGTGCGTATCTCAGCTTCATTCCCCAGCCCGTGTCTCTCCGCTTCATTCCCCAGCCCGTGTCTCTCCGCTTCATTCCCCAGCCCCCGTGTCTTTCAGCTTCATTCCACATTTCCTGTGTCACTCAGCTTCATTCCCCATTTCCTGTGTCACTCAGCTTCATTCCCCAGCCCATGTTTCGCTCAGCTTTAAACCCAGTCCGTGTCTCTCAGCCACAAACCCAGTAGATGTCTCTCAGCCACAAAGCCAGCCCATCTCATAACCCCAGCCCATGTCTCACAGCCCCAGTACCTCCCCAGCCCTGTGTCTTCATCTCCATCCCTCCCCCACCACTTCATCTCAAACCCCCCAACTACCACCCAAACTGTGCCTCCCCAGCCTCCTGAACTACCACCCGAACCGTGTCTATCCACCCCAGCCAACACTTATCTGCTGCCTGCTGTTCCTCTTCTCTGGTTGCTCAGGCACGGCTCCTCTCTAGCCCAGCATCAAGACGTCATGTGCGCTGCGCCACCTGGAAAAGACGTTATTGTTCCAGGCTGCGTCCTCCCTCTAACTGACTCTGTGCTCTGCTGAATACAGCAGAAACAATGGGGACACATGAACTGGGCTCTCGAGGGGATGGGGCCCCACGGAATCTTGCAGCCCGGTACAAGTGTACGCTTTGTATCCTCTTGGTGTGGGGCCTGCCTGACAGTATTTAAATTTCCCTGAGATCCAATTGTATACTGTCCCAGGTTTGCAATCTATCGCACTTTGTGTTAGTGGGTGGAGCTAACAAATCAACACACATAACATTCCCGCAAATGCTTCAGAACTCATTGGATGGCGCTTCACAGTGCAGATTGACAATGACCCGAAGAATACTGTAAAAGCAACCAAAGAGTTTTTTAAGGCTAAAAAGTGGAATGTTATGCAATGGCCAAGTCAGTCCCCTGACCTGAATCCGATAGAGCATGCATTTCACTTGATGAAGACAAAACTGAAAGGAAAATGCCCCAAGAACAAGCAGGAACTGAAGACATTTGCAGTAGAGGCCTGGCAGAGCATCACCAGGGATGAAACCCAGCGTCTGGTGATGTCTATGCGTTCCAGACTTCAGGCTGTAATTGCCTGCAAAGGATTTGCAACAAAGTATTAAAAAGTGAAAGTTAGATTTAGGATTGTTTAGTTTGTCCCATTACTTTTGGCCCCTTAAAAAGTGGGAGGCACATATAGAAACCGTTGTAATTCCTACACCGGTCACCTGATTTGGATGTAATTACCCTCAAATGAAATCTGAAAGTCTGCAGTTAAATCACATCTTGTTTGTTTCATTTCAAAGCCATTGTGGTGGTGAATAGAAGCCAAAATATGAAAATTCTGTCAATGTCCCAATATTTATGCACCTGACTGTATACAAATTATTTAATAAATATTTCAACATTTGAGATCCTATGGTTGTAGACGACTGTGTCAGATCATCTCCAAAATGGCAGGGCTTGTGGAGTGTTACCGGTATGCACTGGTTAGTACCTACCAATAGTGGTCCAAGGAAGGACAACCGGTGAACCGGAGACAGGGTCATGGGCGCCCAAGACTAATTGATGCGCATGAGGAGTAAAGGCTAGTCCGTCTGGTCTGATCCCACATAAAAAAACCACAACAGCATTAATTGCTGAATACCTTAATGCTGGCTATGATAGCAAGGTGTCAGAACACACAATGCATCACAACTTTGCAGCGTATGGGGCTGCATATTTGCCGACAGGTCAGAGTGCCATGCTGACCCCTGTCCACTGGTAAAAGAGCATACTATCGGCACGCAAGAATCAGAACTGGACCATGGAGCAATGGAAGAAGGTGGCCTGGTCTGATGGATCACATTTTGTACTACACCATATGGACGGCCGGGTGCAAGTGTGTCATTTACCTGGGGAATAGATTGTACCAGGATGCACTATGGTAAGAAGGCAAGATGGCAGAAGCTGTGTTGACGCTCTGGGCAATGTTCTGCTGGGAAGCCTTGGGTCCTGGCATTCATGTGGATGTTACTACATGTACCACTGACCTAAACATTGTTGTAGACCAAGCACAGCCCTTCATGGCAGCAGCATTCCCTAATGGCAGTGGTCTCTTTCAGCAGGATAAGACGCTGTGCCACACTGCAAAAATAGTTTGGGAATGGTTTGAGGAACATGTCAAAGAGTTCAATGTGTTAACTTGGCCTCCAAATTCCCCAGATCTTATCTGATCGAGCATATGTGGGATGTGCTAGAAACACAAGTCTGAGCCACCAAGCAACTTACAGGACTTATAAAGATCTGCTGCTAACGTCTTGGTGCCAGATAGATGGTGCCTCAACAAGACAGAGCTGTTTTTGGCAGCACGAGGGGGACCTACACAATATTGGCAGGTGGTTTTAATGTTATGGCTGATGGGTATCTGCAATACATAGATCAAAAGAAAATCACAGGTGGCATGGTGGCAAAGTGGATAACATTAATGCTCACAGCACTGGGGTCAAGACTTTGATTTCTGGATGGTGCTATATGTGGAGTTTTCTCCTTGTATTTGAATTAATTTTCTCACACACTCCAAAAACACTTTTAGGTAAAGTGTCAGTTGACTAAATAAAACAAACAAAAAAAGCTTGTGTGTTATGGAATTTAGACTGCAGGCTTCAATGGGACAGGGACTGATGTGAATGAAAAATATTCTCTGCATAGTGCTGCATAATTAGTACAGATGAGGCTCATGCATTAATCGTCTGGCAGCAGAGGGCTCGCAGTGCCTGAGGCACTCTAACCCCAGTCTCCTCCTCCTCTCCCCGGCGGTGGCTGCAGGAAGATGATCTTTCTATAGCCCTAAACTCTGATGGCTCACTGCAGCCACGGCTCCCCACGGGCACAGTGATCGGCGTTCCTGACAGGATCACCCACCCCAGGCTTTAGGAAGATAATCTATCACTTAGCAAAACAGAAAACACATCTTACTTATTACATGCAGAGCGCCATGGTTAGAATAAAATTTTTTATGTGCATCTGGTCATTTTGTTAAATAAATAAGTTTATATGTATTTTCTTTTCCATGTTATGCACAAAATACAGATGTGTCCACATACATCTATCCTCCATGCGCTACAAGTCACGTTACACATAACGCAGCAGCTCCATGTGACTCGGTAGTGCTGAGCGTCTTTTCGTGTAACTTTGTACCTCTTCTTCACACAGCGATGCGAATAGAACGCACAAGCAGCTTACATCTTAAAGTTATGCCAGACAAAAAAACCCTTAAGCTTGTTTTGAGCATCTGGACAGTTGTGGAAGGCACATGGCAAAACACAGTATTTTAATGCAAACAGAATACTTCTAAACCACAGAATAATTATTGTCCGCCCTCGATGATCAGCATTTTATAGATGTGAGTATGGTGTTTTGTTATTCTTATAACAAAGTATTCACATCATGCCAACACACTCAAACGCGTGCATCCGATGGTAGCAACAAATAAAAGGACTTACTGCCTGTCTCATCTCTTGTTCCTGTAAATTGTTCATACACAGCAGAAAATAGGTTAAGTGCACATGATTCAGATATAGGAAAAATAACTTTAAAACGGTTACTTATTATTATTATTTATTACCAGTTATTTATATACACTTCTAACTGTGTTTTGAGAGGATATTGTTTCTGTTTTAGCAAATAAATAATATGCAGTTTTATTAAAGGGGCTTTTTTCACCAGGTGTAACGGTGTTGGCATCTCCCCTGGATCTCCCGTGGTTACACCAGTGCTGTTACCAGTGTCAGATGTATAATATTAGAAGACTCAACTGGCTGTATGGGAAATACACACTTGCATCACCTCCCCTTACAGAGTGTTTGGTTAGTACAGAGTGCTCCAACAGTTGGCATGTAGTGGGCACCAGCACTTGTTACAGAACAATGAAGAATATGTCCAGCACATGTCCAGTCAGCTTACTACCAGGAAACATTTCCTCATTGGAAATAAGAGCCAAATGTAGTACAGTCTATTGCAGAAAGCCATTAGACTACACAGAGTTTCCCTATAATAAGGGTAATAATATAGTAGTTATCATCCTGATGCTCCTGTGGTAGAGTAAAACACTGTAAGGATCGGTATAAAGCCCCCTCGTCGGAGTTTTATTCTGCTACCACTAACTGTGAAAATATGTTATATGTCTCACCTTCAAAAGTTTCATAAGCCCTTCGAGCTGTACCATCAACTCTCTCCTGCTCTCCTGCAACGCGGACATCCGCTGCTCCAGCTCATCTTTGCGCTGTCTGAGGGATGACAAGGAACAGATCAGAATGTTGCTCATGCATCAGCTTTCCCATATTATAATCAACTACTATAGTTTCAAAACACTTTTGCTCCATTGAAGAACAAAAACGGCATGCTTAATATAAAGACTGAAGGCTACAGTGACTTGCACATCTAAATTAACTGACAATATATATGTGAATTATGTGACAACAATGGCAGCAACAATTATTTCTAGTAAGGTCGTAGCACTCCAATATTTTCATTTATTTTACTTAATTTGGTGTGCAGTGTGTATGCGAGTATGGGCAGCAGTGCTAGTGGAACTGCCCAAACCTCTGCAAGCCCATTACGCTGCTAGTTTGAGTATGTATCAGCCATTATGGGCCTCTACAGTACATATGAATAGACCGACATTACTGAGCTGTACAGCAGCTGCTCCCGCGGCAGTCCCATTACTGATCACAGGCTTCAGTAATCAATATCTGCTGCTGACTCTACAGCAATGATGGATCTTCATTCCAGCTTGTCCTGAGCTCCACTACATCTACACAGGGAAAGTATGATAACCTCTGATATAACAGATAGAAGCACAGTTGTGTTACAATTGCCTGAAATATATTTTACAATGTGTTACAGCCAATACAAAATACAGATAAGTAAATAATTTCTAGGGGAATTAATGACGTTATAATAGAACGTTCAAGTTACACCCTAAACATGACCTTATATAATGTGTAATTTAGAATATTTTTGTAAAATTGCACAAAACACCAACAGAATGTTTTCAAATGCTTACTACGGCCTATGGTAATAACTGCCTGTCTCGTGCGTGTTTGTTTGAGTGGAACAAAAGATTCAGCGACAAAAGACAGTCAGTGCACTGGAAAACACCTTCATCGCCAAGAATGAAATAAGCTTGTCAGAGCAAGTCAAAATTCAAAGCAATGCTCATTGCTTTTTTCGATATCAAGGGTGTAATTTGGCAAGAATGGGTTCCAGAAGGCACAACAGTAACCAGCATTATTATAAGGAAGTTTTGAAAAAGCTGAGAGGAAGAGTCAGAAAGAAACGGCCGCATCTGTGGAAAAATGGTTTCATTCTTCACCAGGACAATGCGCCTGCAGACAAAGCACTTTCTGTGAAGCAGTTTTTGACCGACAATCACATTACTACACTTGGACATCCTCCATATTCGCCCGATTTAGCACCCTGCGACTTTTATCTTTTCCCAATAGTTAAATCAGTGCTTAAAGGGACACATTATGAATCAGTTGAGGCTGTAAAGAAGAAAACGGCAGATATGTTGAAACAACTAACAGAAATTGATTTGCTCCATGCCTTCCACCAGTGGAAAACAAGACTACAGCGATGTATTAGTGCAAATGGGGAGTATATTGAAGGGGACAAACATTAAATTTGTAATACCAATAAATAAAGATGAGTTATTTAATCAGTCTGGTTATTTAATAGACATACCTCGTATGAATGCTAGAATGACTATAGCTAATAGTGCACAGACACAACTAACAATAGTACAAAGAGATTCTATAGAAAGTTATTATAATCTACAATAATAAATATAATTCCTCTCTTGCAAGGGCAGTATGTAGGAATGTACTGTATAGGAAGGCTGAGCTGTGATAGTACCACACTGCAACCTATCCTGCTGCCCATGCAGCACTACTCTAATTCATAGGTTGCCTTGGTAACCTGATCCTACAATGCTCGTCTTTCAGAGAGAATTACCTCTTCTTAGCAAATTACGTACTCTGCCATAGCAACCAACGTTATGATACCTCTCTTATTGTAGCTCAGTGAGGTTCTAAAGATGCCTTGCATTAATATTATATGATTTATCTTCATTGTCTGACCATATGAATATTAATCTTCCTGGTCGGAGTCTAGCTCAACAGCTATATATCAACATTTATCGCCATTGGTTATATAGATGTAATTAAAAGCATACAAGCAAAGAGAACCATTTATAGGATATTGGGGCAGATGTACCAAACCATGGAGAGAGATAAAGTACCAACAAATCAGCTTCTAACTGTCATTTTTCAAACACAGGGGTAGATGTACTAAGCTCTGGAAAGTGAAGAATTGGAGAGTGATAAAATACCAGCCAATCAGCTCCTAACTGTCACTAAAATGGCAGTTAGAAGCTGACTGGTTGGTACTTCATATCTCCCCACTTTCTCTCTCTCTCCAAGGTTTGATACATCTACTCCATTGAATAAAAAATTCCCATTTAATAAAAAATACTGCATTTTACAGAGATGTGAAAGGCACACACTAAAATTATAGTACAAACAGTACGTGAAATATATTGGATCCAGATATATCTTTACTTCGTGAAACTAATTTGATGCCTAGTTACACACGTAGTGCTAACATCAGGGACATTGTCGTTAAATCAGACATCTCAACATTTAAGACATCTGTTTCAAATTTTCTTAGTAAAAAAAAGGGTTGTTACAAATGTTTGGGTTGCACCACCTGCAGTTATATGCAGGTGGGCCCTCACATATTATACCCTTATTCAGGCAAAAATTTTTACATTAATTGGTCGTTATCTTGCAATTCCCGTTTTGTGGTGTACATTCTGTCTTGCCCATGTGGGTTACACTACGTGGGCAAGACGGAGCGCCAATTTAAAGAACGGATGGCACAACACCGTGCAGCCATCAGGGCAGCTCTAACATCTGGCCACAGCGACCAACCGGTGGCGAGGCATTTTGCCTTAATGAAACACAGTATTGCCACTGTTCGCTATAAGGCCATTGATCATGTGCCAGCCTCATTGAGGGGTAGCAACCGATCCAAAAAACTCCGGCAGCTTGAGTCGGCATGGATATATAGGCTGGATACCTTATCACCACGAGGGCTTAACGAATCCCTGGGGCTCAATTGTTTTTTTATAGATTTGGACATTTTCTATTAATTTACATTTGTATTGATATTTGCATTTATTGCGTATGATTTGGCTCATCAGTGGTATGCAGCTAGGATTTTGCATACATTTAAATAATGGTGCTATATTTAAATAATGGTGCTATATGTATAGAACATTGTAAGGCGTGTCAGAACAATACGGTTTTAACATTGATTTCAATATACGTAATTATAGGTTTTCACATTGATCTTATTTATTATATATATTATGTTTCTAATGTTATACAGGCACGAGTGCTATTTACACTGTTATTTATATCGCTTATTTGCGGTAGCTAATTATCTTTCACTGATTGATTTAGTTTTTCATTAAAGTTTTTTTCTCTTTTCACTGGTGTTATATACACCAGGTCATGTTTATACTGACATAAGTAATATCACAGCTATGCACATCTGTTTATTCACGTTAATTGATAATTTTTGTATTGTTTTGGCATCATTCATTCCTTCACACCCACATTTTTCATATATTTCTTTCACGTTTTTTCACATTGTTTTTTCACCCAGTAAGTTGATGTATAATTTTTTTCATTTCGCACTCATGCCTTCAAATATGATAGCTTTTTATATTTTAGCTCAGTGTCATGTCAAAAAATTGTTTTGTTTATTTTTATTTTCATCAGTATTATCATTTTTTCTTATATCATGTTTTGTAAGCTCACTCACACTTACCATTAGCAGACCTTTCTGGCCTGTTATTTTTTGGTCCTTGCGATCATTGTGATTTATTTTTTGTTGCATGTTCATGTTTTTTTGTTTATGATTGCCATGGTAACTAGTGTGCTGTGGGTTGCCTCTAACAGCCGCCGTGACAGGGGTGACCACAAGGGCACATGACATGCGGAGAACTTCCGGTGCGTGACACGCACAGAATTTCCGGCTGACATTGTTGCCCATGTTCCGGTCTGGTCCCCGGCGTGCAGAGTGGGAGGAACACCACGCATCTAGATTGGTAAGATATTTAATGTCACTGTTTGTGTGTATGTTTGTTATTCTGTACTGTACATCCTGAGGAAGGGACGGCAGGTCCCGAAACGTTGATGATGGATTCAACTTTTCGCTTCTGCATATTTCCTTTGTAAGTCTCTGAGTGCCGCCTCTATGTGACATATATATATATATATAGTTACAATGTAAAAGCTGCACTGCACTTAATATAGCCAATATAATTGGTGCAAGGTCCTCCTATTAGATACAAAAAACATCCATCCAGGATATCCATTCAGGGGCTCATGTATAGATTTGACCAGCACTCCATTAATTATACATATTTAATGTCCATAGTGAAAAACGTCCTTAAGGCAACACGTACTGGTTTCCCCTGAAGACGGTTGATATCGAAACGGCCGTTGGGAGTAAGATGCTGGGTAGGAACGCTGTGCCCCAGAATTTACACTTGGATAAGTGATTCATTATTTATAACATGTTACTGGTACATGGGTCTCCATGTTTTTTGTTTTATATATATATATATATATATATATATATATTATATATATATACATTATATATATCCCCATTGTAGAACCCTGGGTGCCAGCACCATGCAGCTGAGCTCCCCAAAGCTTTTAAGCTTGTTGCTTTGAAATGGCGGCATAGGGGATGGGATGTGTAAGAAAGGACATAGCTATCTCCTACAATAAATAAACGCTGCACGGAGCAGACCTTGTAGCAGGTGAGGAGTTAACAATTACTGTATGTAGAAATGCAACTTTAAATGCTCTTTGTGATATTATCATGTGGACGTGTGTTTGTATCTCAATTGAGTTTTTACCTGAGCAATCGGAGCTCTGCCAGAAGAGTTGGATTCTGCTGAGTTTTTTCTGGTGTGGGCTGAGAGGCCTGTTCATGCTCAATTCGCAACCTCTGTATTTCCTGCAATATTTCTCTTAAAATAGATTTGATAACAAAAAGTAAAATATAATTTTAGCTTCTGTGTCCATCAATATATTTATTTTTAATCAGGTTTCAAATCAAGCCTTTGACATCCACATTTTGACTATTTACCTCCCCATGTCAGAGGTTATATATATCATGCATAAAGTGCAAACACATTAACTGGATAACATCTGTAAATAACAGTTCCCCCAGTTTATATACTCTACACCAGGCCTGGCCAAACTGTGGCACTCCAGCTGTTGTGAAACTACAAGTCCCAGCATACCTCCCACCGATCAGATGGTAAAGCATGCAGGGACTTGTAGTTTAACAACAGCTGGAGAGCCGAGGTTGGCCAGGCCTGCTCTACATACTGCATGGCCACAAGAGAAGCAAACAAAATGGCGTGTACCTGTTTTTATTTTCTAGCTCTGCAATAAGCTGTCTCTGCTGCTTATTTGCATCGATAGTAAATGAGATGTCTGGGCCTCTGTGCTGCAAAACAAAACATTGTCATTAAAAATCTGTACAACACTCCTCCTCGCACAACACACAATCACAACCAACAAGTGATATTATATTGCAAATTGTGGTCACATTTTTAGAAAACAGATGCTGCCCTTATATACTGCATGAATCTCCCACACGCATATAGCAACCCCTACTTTGTAGTGTGCGCCAAAAATTTGTACATGTTATAGGTCCGTAACCAATCAATATATCTAAAAAGACTGCTAAGATAAACTAATGATATGCCAATGACATACTTTATTATTTAATTTACTCATAAGAAAAAAAAAAAAACAATCTGAGCTCATGGACATGTTATCTTAAAAATAGTCTAATTAATGTACAATATCACACCAATTGTTACTGGCAATAACCCATGCAAAAGATAACTTGTATTTATATACTGGTTAGTAACACAGTGATGGTACTTAACATTTTTACACTGATTAAAGCACACCTCTGGCTCATGTTCTTAATAACTGTACCCCAGGTAGGTAGGAATATATGAGGGCTGATTCATAATGAGACTGATTTTTTTATTCCGAATCCGATGACTCCACAGAATCTGAACATTTTTCTTTTTCAAAGTAGCGTCCTTCACATTCAATAGATTTTTTGCAGCATTTCAAAAACGATTCAAAGACGTGCAGGAGACTGTTTTGTGACATCACTTTTAGTGTTACAGCTGCGGAATTTTTCACTTCATCACCTGTTGAGATCTTCTTTCCGCGCAGTCGTTTTTCAGGGTTGGGAATGACCAGAAATGACAGGACGCTAAGTCCGGGCTATATGGAGAGTATTCCAGTGCTGTCCCATTAATTTCAGTCAGTGTAGCCAATGCGACAGCAGCAACATGTGGTTGGGCATTGTCTTGTAGCAAAAACCCCTGTTTCTTCAGCAAATGTGGTCTTTTCTTCCTCATGGCTCTACACAAATGGGTTTTCAGGACGTTTGCATAGTAGTCACCATTAATGGTCTGTCCACGGGGAACCCAGTATAGGATTATACCGTGCGCATCAAAGAACAGCAGAAGCATGACTTTGCACACCTAAGGAGCCGCACGGAATTTTTTAGGCAGAGACAAATTTGCGTGTTTCCATACTGGAAATGGACTGTTGTTTGGATTCTGGATCATAATGACGAATCCACGATTCCTCACACTCGATGTCAGGAAATCTGTGGTGACCGTCCCTCCACCCTTATTTTCCTGACCCTCCCCACCCAATGTTATTTTCTAGTTACAGCATGTTATGTTCTACCTCGCATATTTGAAATTTTAAGCTTCGGATTCTGATATTTTATATCTGTTACTGACTGTACTCAATTCTATTCATTAAAAAAATTATTAAAATAATGATAATAAAAATATAAAAAGCAAAATGTTCTTTCAGAAATCTTTCATCGACGGCATTGAACAAAAGGCCCCTGCCAGACCTACTTCTGCTGTGCTCTTACATCAGGCGCACACTGCCTACTAGTTGTACAGCTGGTTTGAAGACGACTTGCGCTTTGTACTGTAGATACAGAAGACTGTTGTCCATGATGTTACGTTTGAAGTTATCAACAAAACCTTGCTATTTATCACATAGAGAAAGGGTCAGGCGGTAAGCAATAAGATGACTGCCTAGTCTTGAAATTATAATTGCTTGGGAAAAAAAATCCATGTGTATTGTATTATGTCAAGATAAAAGTACAAGAGATTCTTCTAACCTGAACTACTTCTAGCCCATAGGGGTTCTGTTACTTCCTAACCAGGTTGATTTGTCTGCTTTCATTTTGTATTGTCAATTTCACCACCAGTAACTTCTTCTTTAGTCCTTTGTCTGCCCACACACAGTAGATACCTTCTTTTTAAAAACAGTTCCTGCTTTCCTTTGGCAGCACATTAGAATAAATATAGTTATGCTATAAGGATGGGAGACAAAAACAAACAAACCAACAACAAAAAACTTAATGATCTTCCATTAGTTCTAGAATAATAAGTCCACAATTAATCTGTAAAGTCTGCAGAATATACTGCCAAAAAACATGTATACAAAAGAGATGCAATTCATGTTGAACTGCCACGATGACCAAAGTAGAGCAAACTAATCTGCACACTAGGAGAGATTACTCTTTTATTTTTCTATTTGTCACCATTTCTAGATTATGGAGCCATAATAATAGGTTTCTCCTGCAAATTGGGGCAAGCTTTTTCTTTTTTTACGTGGCATAATAATTGCAAAAATATCAGTGTATAAACATGCCATCATACATTGTTTATACTTTTACTCTAAAATTATATGCTTATTATGGAATGGTATAGAATATATATTGTTACAAATTTTATATTTTAGTATGTGGTGGATATACAGGTGCATCCAATTGTTTTTCCTTTTTGGAAGTAAATAATAAATATGTAGAACAAATGTAATTGTAGAATTGAACAGCTAATATTGCATAATAATTCCCTGTATTGGTGAGTGTTTTGTTATGAATCTCTCTGTATGTATCAAGTTTTTGATTTTGTGCGCAGTGCCATCGGATAGTGCATAAGAATATTGCAAGCTTTTCTAACTATTTGGGCCAATTTGTAGGCAAATGAACAGTAGGGAATAGAAAATCTATCTACGTTTTACATATGTGGTTTTATAGAAGCGATATAATGCCTAGTGTTTTACATGGCAAATTATTTTCTGCTAAGGAAGGAAGCACAGAATAAAAGGTTTCATAGGATATACGTACTGATGAAGTGGTTTCGGCTGCCAGCCTTGCAGCATATCTGGCAATCAATCTATGTTCTTCATCTAGGCGGCTAGGGCTGTCAAGCATTCTGTATACAAGATTTTTTTTTTGTAAAAAAAAAAAAGAAGAACAATGAAAACATGTTGTTTGTGGTCAAATAAAAGACATAAAATAAATAGTCTAAAGGCAAAAACAAGTGTCCACAAGCTGAAAACACTAAGAAAAAATCTTGTTAATTAGTGTCAATCGCATATTTTGTATTTTTCTTATTTGTCCTTATGGAGTTGTATTCAAGAAACAATATACACCAGTTTCTGGAAGACTGAAAACATACAGTAAACAAAAATACAGTTAATAATAATATAACTAAATTAGTGTTGGGCATAAACGGGGTCACATGTGGCTCTAGCAAGCACAGTCATTCCCCCCTCTTTGGTTATAAGTAATTCTGATAACACGCAGTCTATCCAGCAAGTTAGTTAGTCCATGATTGGTTAGTGATGTCTGATCTCCGGGCTTGCTATTCTGCCGTAGGTTCACTTAATGTTATGGTTGTATGAACAATTCATGATGATGCTCCAATCTCAATGTTATCTAAAAGCTTCTGCAGAAAGGTCTCTGTAATACATCATGCTGCTTTCCACTTAGCTAAAGTATAAAAATGTATACACAGTACGTGTACTCCCACTATGTGATTATTGGTGACTGTAGGAACGATACTTGATGGCATAAACATTCGAAAGTATCTAGAATTATACAGTTAGACAGCGATTGTTCTGTAATTCAGAAAACGTCCCTATATTATTTATAGGAGATTAAAAGAATGCAGGAGAGGAGAGTGGGAATGCTGATTACTACAGACATAGGAAGTACAGAGCTGCTGGTTGTCTTCCTTGTAATGCAAAAATAAAGTTCTAGTGTACATACTGCTCTGATATACGACTAAATACTATTGCACTATATTTGTCAAGGGATGCAGTTTATTTCCCGGCGGTTCAGGATTCGGATGCCAGAGCTTAGAGCGCCGGCGCCAGAATCCTGACACCAGTTAGAATCCCAGCACCAGCATCCCAATGGTAAGTATTGGTATTAGTTGGAGGGTTAGGCACCAGGGGGAGGGTTGGGAGGGTTAGGTTCAGGCTGCGGGGAGGGAGGGTTTAGGCTGTGGGGAGGGAGAGTTAGGTTTAGGGGTAGGGTTAGGATACTTACCTTTAGGTGTCGGGATACTAACCCTGTCGGGATGCCGGCACTGGGATTCTGACCGCCGGGATCCTGAGCGCCAGCACCCTGTACCCATCCCATTTGTCAACATCACCATACAAATAGCTCAGTTTTATGAGTATTTCATGAACATCAACAGCAACATTAATCTCTACATCCCAATTTTACCTCCTAAATACAGCTACATATTTTCAATATTTCTACATGCTCTGCAGCAATTTTACCGAACACTGTGCTTTATTTTTCTGGCATTCATGTACTTATAGATCCATATCAAGCTATTATTAGTGTCACTGGTTATGATGCTACTCCACTGTGCACTCAGCATTAGACAACATTAAACAGCTTTGTGCCTCATCCATGTGTAATGTATATTACACATAATGATGGAAACCACAGAGCAAAGACAGAAAGACAAAGAAACGGATTTAGTAAAAGTTGCAGGAGGGTCATTCAGAAATGGGCCTCATTTGTCACCACGTTGCTGGAGCAGTCATCATTATAACATTGCAACAAGTATTTTAGGGGTAGAATCACTAAAGCTTCTACAAATTAAAAGTGGTGGTGTTGCCTATATCAACCAATCAGATTGTAGCTATAATTTTTTTATTGCATTCTAGAAAACGATAGGCAGAATCTGATTGGTTGCTGTGATATCTCCTGCATTACCTTCTTGATGAATGGCCCAGACACTTAATTTCAACAATTGCAGGTGAAAATTTTAATTTTCACCTGCTTTTGTAGAAATTAAGTGATGATGAATAGGCCCCTCAGTCCTGAAACCTGAACAAGATGGGAATAAACAGAAAGTTATGTGATTACATTAAATCACAGTTTTCAGCTTTAAAGGTGCCATAGCCGATGTCTAGCTAGTGTGCGAAACATAATGCAGGCAGCAGATAGATTATAGAATACATGTTAGGCAATAACATACTTATAGATTTCTGTGCAAAATGCTTCATTGCTCAGCTGCCAATATCCTCCTCATAAGCTAAGCTTTGCCAATAATTACAATGTTGCATTCTACAGTGTTTTGTTATTGCAAAGCATTGTATCCATAGAAAATAACATGTCATTTAAAAGGAAACAATTCATTAATAGTCTACCTATTCCTTCCAAAATCATTTTACCCACAACGCACTTTGTTCTAAAGTAACAAGCTCTATTACTACATAATATTGCAAATAGCATCACCATCTTACATCCACAACCAGCTATATAACACGAATAGCCAGGTTTTCCCGTAACTACAAATGAATAGAATTAAGTATTAAAACACACCTAAAATGATAATCACATGGCAGTGCAGAGGACCAGAGAAAGGCCATGCAGTAAGTGTAATATTATTGTCATAACCACACAGATTCCGCTAGCAATAAGCTGAAGGTGGCTGAACCTGCACTTTAATGTGTATAGTAATTCCTATGTAAAACTTAAAGACCACATGTCAGGGGCGTATCTATAATTGTCACATGACTATACAATAACTATATGTAAACATTCATCATATCTTGAACAACCTGGATGAAATAAAATAATTAACCCCTTAAAATGTACAAATATGACGTGGCCAAGCTTAGGATATAGAATTATGGTAACATTTTCCACATGGGTGAATATATATTTGAATAATATGAGGCATTATGAACTAAAGACTAAATAGCGCTGGAACGAAGTGATTGTCACATTCAGTTTGAGTAACTGCGTCACTGTAAAAATACAAATGGTTCCCTGTAAATTAAAGAAACAAGAAAATAGATATATAACTTAAACTGTAAGGTGTAACCCCAAGCTCCTTATCACAAGAGTCTATCTTTTCCAGCTCCTTGGACCTCTAAGCACATGCTGTAGTCATATGACTTGGCCGGCTAGGTTTGCTCAACCAGTTGGCTTCATATGTTGCAGCTTCCATTTAGTAAAACCAATAGATTTGCCAGGCCTCAACTAACCGTGAAAGGTTGTTCTGCAACATGCTGGCATATACCCCGATGAGAACATGTTCATCAGCCAGCCTGTCTGCCACATCCAGGCTGTAATGTAACCTAGAAGGAGGTTTGGAAATAGGAAATTCTTAACTGCAAAAAGAAAAAGTAAGGAAAAATAAAAAGTGTACACACGGCAAACCAGGAGAAAACAAGCACAATGGAGTGAAGAGAACACATGCAGAATTGTAGTCATCCCTGCTGTCAGGCAGACATGAAATGCATGCACTAGTTAGAGGAGTAAGGTTATATCTATGCCATTGGCTTGTAGGCCCACTACTACGATGATCACAGCTCGATCTGTCAGTGAGCACACTGCAGAGAAGGTGGCTTGCAGGACCCATAGAAGAAAGTAGCAATGGTAGTTTTCAATGAATTTGGAAATCTTTGACAACACTAATTTTTTTTATTCCTTTTGGTATGCATTTAGAATTTATACTCCTGCTTGCAAGATTCTAATAATATACTACACTACATATGTTTTCCTGTTTTTAAAGGGTCCTATTTATGGGTTTGAGGTCCGTATGAATGTTTAACCCTGGAATACTATAGCGGGTTACTGCATTCCCCACTCATTTTGTCTCAGCTATTTCTAGGAGATGGCAGCACTTTGTTATTTATGCTTTCTGGTCATCTTCTGGCGGGGAAAGTCCTATCTAGCAGCAGGTCTGCAGAAGTGGTTGTGTTATTCATTAGCAGCAGTGTTGGAGAAGCACATACCCCGTTATAGTGTTAATGTAAGTGTTTCTATACAGTTTCTTTCCGTTTTTGGTTATAATAAATCTCCTTATGGGGATATAACACTGTGTTTAGATTATTATTAATATTATTATTGGCCCCTGTGTGTTTTATTATGAGCTAGTGAACATAGCTGGCGTCAGTGCTACCCTGATATACTGTACAATAACATGCTAGCAGACAATGGAGAGAAGGCAATTCCAAGAAGGAAATTTCTTCTCAATCTTGGTCACCAATTAGTAATTCCCTGGATTGAAACAAGAGCAGTGAAGCCATCACTGCAGTCAGCTACTAATCAGTGACACTCTGGATAAAGGTACACAAGGTAACCCACCGCATACAGGGCCTGATTCAGTCCCGGGCGGTATCTGCAGTCCGTTCGCAATTGCCGATGGTTGCTAATCTGTGTATGCATCGCAGTGCGCATGTGCGAACTACACTGTGCGATCACAGGGGGTCATTCAGACCCGCTCGTGAGCGGCAGTACGCTCGCAAGCGGGTCGATGTTCCCCCACTGCGCATGCGCACGACGGAGGGAGCTCCGTCGTGCGCATGCGCGAGACCCGGCGAGCGACGGGCTCTCCATCGCTCCAGGCCTCGCACCAAAGGCGGCGTGCCTGCCAGACGGAGGCGTTCCCATGGGAATGCCTACCGTCTCAAGCCGGCCCCACTGACATCACTAGTGATGTCAGTGGGAGTGATTTTGGCTCTGATAGAGCCAAAATCACTCCAGGGCTTGCGGCAGCGAGACCCTACCACAAGGTCTCCGTCGCAAGCACGATGGTCGCGATGGTCAAGACCATCGCGACCATCATCATGGACACTCGCTCTAGCTGTTGGTGGTAACCCACAGCTATGCGAGCGTCCATGAGGACGCTCCAAAAAAAGGTAGGAGGGCCCTGATTGAGAGCGAGCGCTCTGGTCAGAGCGTTCAGCTCTGAATCAGGCCCACAGATCCCTCGCTCGCCCAGCAAAACCAGACCAGCAGAGTGAGTGACAGGAGAGGCCGTTTGTGGGTGGTGACAGGGGCAGTCCAGTAAAAACGGGGGGTTGGAGATGCAAACGCAGGCGTGTCCGAATGTTTCAATGCCGTTTTAGAGGCGTGCATAATTAACAGGCAGCGTCATAGTAAACGTCACCAGCCATTTTTTTCCTCTGTTTTCTTCGCAAAGCTTGTGGTAAAAAAAAAGCCACCACAGGCACTGCGTTCACATCCGATAGTGGTCGATCTACCAATGTTTTCATAAACTTCCAGGAGATGACGTGGGGCAGTGGGTGTCTCTGCATACGCTAAGGGGAGTCTGCATACAGGTACGATGGGCGTGCTTATTCCTTGGTGAGCGATCGCTCCCCATAGTGTCACTTTCAAATATTTGCATATGCATCATGCGAGCATATGCTCATAGCGACCAGGTCTGAATCAGGCCCACTGTCTCCAATGAAATCACTGCTAGAGAACGACATGACATTGTGTATTCCCAAGAAAATGTGACAGAACAACAATAGTGACGTGCGAAAAATGTCAGCAATTTATTTGCAATTCTCATAAAGGGCTCTATTTATTATGTTAACATACTAACGCGACACGAGCGCTGGAGCAATTCAGCATTGCTCCAGCATGGAGACAGCTGATCCGAAAATAATCTGTCTTCACAAAGCGCAAGTGAATCTTTTCACTGCTCCGAACTAGTGACACCAGTGCATGCGCACAAAAGCCCGGCGTAAGAAGCCAGACATGGGCGGAGGGATCTGAAAGGATCCCTTTTCGCTACTCTGGGCTCCTTCCCATAGGGTAGGAGCAGGGATAGCAGCGAGTGCGGGAGCAAATTCCATCTGAAGATGGTGAATGCTCCCGCAGTCAAACACAATATATTCGGAGCTTGATGAATTCGGCAGATGAATAATATAGATCTCTTATCGAAATTAACTGACCAGTTGTACATAGTTCTTTATGCAGTCTCATCGATTAAAGTGTCCTTTTTGCCTCATACAAATAAGAAAAATTGCTATTTTGTAAGTCAGCTGTTGTGTACAGAGCATTACAGAATGGAAGCCTAGAACCACACACCAGTATAGTTATGTCTTATTAGTAGTAGGTGCTGCCAATACTCTATTCCAGCTGTTGTGTACAGAGCATTACAGAATGGAAGCCTAGAACCACACACCAGTATAGTTATGTCTTATCAGTAGTAGGTGCTGCAGTTACCCTATTCCAGCTGTTGTGTAAAGAGCATTACAGAATGGAAGCCTAGAACCACACACCAGTATAGTTATGTCTTATCAGTAGTAGGTGCTGCAGCTACCCTATTCCAGCTGTTGTGTACAGAGCATTACAGAATGGAAGCCTAGAACCACACACTAGTATAGTTATGTCTTAGTAGTAGGTGCTGCAGTTACCCTATTCCAGCTGTTGTGTACAGAGCATTACAGAATGGAAGCCTAGAACCACACACCAGTATAGTTATGTCTTAGTAGTAGGTGCTGCAGTTACCCTATTCAAGTTGTTGTGTACAGAGCATTACAGAATGGAAGCCTAGAACCACACACCAGTATAGTTATGTCTTAGTAGTAGGTGCTGCAGTTACCCTATTCCAGCTGTTGTGTACAGAGCATTACAGAATGGAAGCCTAGAACCACACAACAGTATAGTTATGTCTTATCAGTAGTAGGTGCTGCAGCTACCCTATTCTGGCAAAAAATAGATACATTTTCATTATTAAAAGCATGACGCAGATGTGAAGTAGTTGCACATAAATAGGACATGTAAAAATTGTCAAAATATGGCATCTCTTGTCTCAAACCTTCCTGTGCACAGAGGACAAGAGGGCAATAGGCTGCTAACTCTCAACACCGCACAGAGCTATGTATAATGCTATCACAAAGCAAAGCTATTATAATGCAGTTCCATTTGATCAGGGGTAATTGATCCCACCCGTATTTGTTATGTTGTACCTGCTGTACATTACAAAGGTATTACAAGTCATCAGTAAACTTTGTGCTTATACAAGTTATGTTTTATGCAATATTACTCCAGTGCTGTCCAAGTCTGCTTATACTGTACTAGGCATTTAGGATTAATGTTTTAGCACAGCTGAGTAGTAAAGTCGATAGGGCGATAAAGGGGACTATTTGGTGTGATTTTAGGACAGCTGTATGTAGAAACATCTGAAGTTCATGAATATGAGTGGTGAAAATAGGAGAATAATGACAAATCAAAAGATATGACCTAATTCTTGTCATTGATGTATTCTTTCTCATTGAAAGCACCAGCTTATAAACAGTCCAGACTGAATATCCAATATGCTTCTCTGCGTGGGTCCATGTGTGGATTTTTTTTTATATATAACTATTACAATGTATAAATCAGAAGCCAGTAACACAATTGCCAAGATCTTTCTAAAAACATTATTAAGGCATTGCAGGTGGAGTAGGCACTTGTGTGCAGGAAATTGCCATCTTTAGTCTGTGATCCCACTACGTGAATTACGTGACCTTGAATGAGCTGGGCTCCTGCTGGATGAAGGAGGATCATTACGAATCCTTTTTAGCCTCGTGGGAAACCCAATTTTGGTCAGGTATGCATGGGTTTGGTAAGTTTGAGAAGTCCCAGTAAATGTTACTACAATGGGGCATATTCAATTAGCGGCGAAAAGACCTGTACTTTTCACATGCTGGACTTTTCGCCGACATCGCTGGTTTTCAATGCGAAAAAGTATCGCACTCGTCCCCGGCAAATTCGGATCTGGCGAAAAGTACTGTCAGATTTGGGGTAATCAACCTGACACCCCCCAAAAGATACACTGACATTGGGGATCACTATAGATACCCCAGAATAGGCCTGCTGAAGATATTTGGGGTGCTTAAATGCTCTCATAGCTGCTAATTAGCGTCTTTGCACAAGTGGTGAAGAATAGCATTTAGCAGGTTTTTTTTTGCAGAAAATAAGTAGTCCCAGCAAATTTGGGGTACACGGCAATGGGTGCTAGCATATTTTAAAGTTGCTAAAGTGAAGTTTTAAAAAAACTTAAAAAATCCACCTGCAAACTTAAAAACATCTGGGGCATACTTGGGGACCCCCCTGGAGTCTATTTCGCTAGTTTTTAAATTTGTTCCCCAAAACTTTTTCTCAGATTCCATTGCATTGAGTTTCAGTACCGGCGAAAAGTCTCCGGAATTGAATACGGCGGAAATTTTTTGCATGACGAAATTACGTCACTCGCGATACTTTATCACTGCATTATTTTATGTATTAGTTAACATCTGTTTATAATTGTATTATTAATATTTTATATAATTCACAGTTCGAGTGCTAAAACTCATTGCGTATGATAAATGGTGCTCCAGCCAATCAGCTCCCAACTGTCATTTTTCAAGCAGATGACAGTTGGGAGCTGATTGGCTGGAGCACCATTTATTTATTATACGCAGTAAGTTTTATCACTCGTTGTGAATGATAAAACTCATTGATAAATGAGGCCCTAGCTGTGATTAATAAACTTAATGAACTGACTATGGTACCACTTTTTTTTTTAGACAACTCCAGTGATTTTATAAACCTATAAGGGATGCATACAAAATTTAAAAGACACATAAAAGACCTCTAGTCTTATTGATGGTCAGTCTTGATTAGTGGGATTAAAGCACAAGCACACTCCCCAATGTCCTGGAAGACTGTTAGTTAACTAGCTACAGCTTCTAGCACTACAAGCCTGAAACTTACCCTTTGCCTTTCAGTAGGGTTGGAGCAGCTCTAGCCAGCTGTCTGCTCTGTTCTACCTCTGAGGTCTTTTGGGAGGAACTGGTTAACAAGACATAACAATGCCGTGAAAGTGTATGACACACATGTGGCAAAAGGTAAGGGTTACATACAAATGAAATGAAGAGAGAGACAATGTCATTTATGAAAACAAACCATCTCTGCCTTCCATCAAAGCAAAATCCCAGCAGACACTGTACCTATATATTGTTAAAAATTTCCAAAGAAATCAAATCAATTTTCCTGGGCTTTAGTCCGCTTGGACTTTCTCCAGGTTTCAATAAATAAAAGGGAAAACAGAAACACCTCATATTTATACAGCATCCACTCCAAAGCTTCATACCCCCAGACAGAGTGCACAAAGTGTTAATGTACAGGCTCTCGGCTTAAAGTCATCACCATTGTTTCTATTTAAACAGCAACTAAATATTGCAGTACAATCAGAACTGTATTCATGCACATCAGTAACATTTATAGAGGATGATTACAGTGTGATTTCCCTACCATAAGCACACACACTATCAGTGGCAGTTTAGCCAGGAGATAATTAACCTCCACCTATGTCCTTGGACTGTGGGAAGAGAGGACTAGGAAAGCAATGCCACACAAATACATGTAGATGGCGACCCTGGTTGGAATAGAAGCCAGGCAATGATAACCACGGTCTCACCGTCCAATGAGGGAACACATCTAGTGAAAGGACAGCCCCACAGAGGAGTGTTCTGTACGTCACTCTGTAATTATGCTGAATAAATGAGTACACTACTGTTCATGTTGAGCACCTTTGAGTTTTGTATTAGCAGCTTTTGTCCAGGTTCTCTTGTTTCACCTTTGTAATATTACACTACGTGGGATTCACAAAGATTTAAAAAGCAAAAGGTGGATGTCTTTGAATGGCGCAAACTGATATTGTAAATAATTGTAAAATTTTATTTATAAGGCGCCACAAGTGGTCCTCAGCGCCGTACATATGGCAAGAGTAGGACAGCACATGGTACATAGAACATTACATTACAATTCAGTAACAGAAACAGAGCACAAATAACAGTTAGCACCACAATGCTCAGGGAATATGTTCAGTATCTCGGCACAGGGGATGCGACGGCTGTCAGAATCCCAGCGCCGGCATCCCGAAGGTAAGTAGTGGGGTTAGGGGGAGGGATATTTTTAGGGTGCAGGGAGGGGGAGGTTAGATTTAGGCACAATTGGGGGAGGTTAGATGCAGGCACAGAGGAGGGAGGGTTAGGGTAGGTAAGAGGGGGAGGGTTAGGGTAGGTAAGAGGGGGAGGGTTAGGATACCGACCGACAGATGTTGGCATCAAGATTTTGACCGCTGAGATGCCAAGTGCCGGCATCCCGTACCCATCCCATTCTCAGGACACAATACAGCTGGGAAGCAGGGGAGTAACCAGGGAAGGGTGGAACCTGTCTCCAATAGTGATGGCATGACTAGCAGGAGCAGAGCCGCTGAATGAGAGGAAGTCTGGGGTAAATGGCCAATGAGTAGGTGAAGGCTGTCGTTGACGTGCTAGAGAAGAGGGCTGTGAGAACAGGAAGGGCGAAGACAAATAATAAAACCTAATAACAATATTACTTTTCATTAAAATACACATTCAGCTAGCAGCAAAGCATAAACACCACAAACAGATATCTGTGCCAAAAATAAGAAAATTGTGGTTTAAAATATAGTATCAATGAAGAGACCCTTTATGTCCAACTATTAATTTAAAGCAAGATATTGCCTTGTACTGTAAGTGAGAGGGTTGAGGCAAAGCAAATAGATATTGGATTGTATATAAGTCAGCAGAATATACTCCTGTTAGTGATAATATTTCTCTATAATGGCACCTTTTATATAATACATGGAGTTCAGAACGTCCCTCCACAGTGACTGTGTGCTAAGTGTGTGACCGTCCAACATTCAAATAGGGGAGCCACACCAACTGCCAGCGAGTCCCGTCCAGCGATGTTTGGCAGAGTTTGGGGTGGCAGTACCACCACTGTCTGTCACACACTTAGCACAATGTCACTGCAGAGGGATTTTCCTTGTATAGATTGTTGTTCTATCCTAGTTTTTATACTGTATTTAAATAATATTACTTGTACATAAAAAATATTACTAGAGCGTAACAATAGATAAATAATATCCCATCAGGGAAGTGGGGTTAAATCCAGTTATTAATAATAAAGTAAGTAGTAGTAGTTAGGGATTTGCTGCATTGCAGTCACTACACTGTCAGTGTGAGGTAATCTGATCCAGTAGAGGTGTGCTGTGTAGCAGTGACTTCAGTCATAGGAATGGACTAAACTCGTTACAGTAGTGTATAATACGGACATTTATTAGCTGCAGCAACACAGTAACAATTGTGAGAATGCCCTAGTTAGAGATCTGCTGCTTCATGTGCATCAGTGAACTGCAGTGTTTCTACAGGAACAGACCCCTTGTCTCGGTGTATGTAATACTATACTAAGTTGGATCTGATATTTAAGTGGATTCATTCAATTGTTGGTCTCCAATTACAGTAGACTAAAATAATGAAGTCTGACCCATTGAAGGGACAGACTCTGCACTAGTTTTGGAGCCCTGTTTATGTAATTAAGTAGGTAAAATATATACTTATTGATACAATAAAACATACCGTAGTACCCTTATAATCTATCACTGAATAATATAGAATACTGAGGATAGGACATCTCAGTTTATCACACTGCGGACCCTAGAGGCTTCCAAAGAGCATATTATTAATAATATCTTCAACTTATTAATAGTTTCTCAATTCTTAAATAAACATTATAAAGTATTAAGACACTGTTACACTCTAGTAATAAGAACACTAACCTCAAGAGATCTTTATTTATGAAAATATTATTTTGACATGTCATCACTAATAGGATAGATAAACAATATATAGTATTTAAAAGGCATTATCATAGAGCAAACTATTCACTAGCAGACAACATAGTCTGTACTTAATGTTGAAACCTTTATTTAGATAATATGTTTCAACCCTCCCCTGCTTATCAGGCATTATAATTTATGCCGGTGAAATTAATAGTTGGGCATAGTTCGCCTCTACAATGAGAATACATTTTAATTCAAAATATTCTTATCTTTGGTGCAAGTGTGTATATAATATATAATATTGTGTATTGTGTAGCCTTACTGCTAGCTGCAAGGGCGCCGAGAGTGTGGGGGGGAGCAGGTACAAATTACCCAGGCTCGGGCTTGCTGGAGAGGCCCGGCGGGGGCCCGGGTCCAGCACAGCACCCCCTCTCTTCTACATCACAGCAGTCCAGCACACGTTGCTGTGTGCTGGGCTGCAGTGGGAGACTGCTCGGAGCTGCTAAGCAGCTGGAGCAGTCTCCTATGCCTACGGAGGGAGCGATCACGCTGATCGCACCCCCCATTGGCTGTGCGCCGGGCTGAGGGGCTCACAGCGCCCCCCTCCCAGCTAAAAAAATTTTTTTCTGTGTTTTTTTTCCTAAGGGGCCGTGGCCACGCCTCCCGCAGTTAGGCCACGCCCCCTGTCACCTGGGCCCGGCACGGCTCTTGGCGGCCCTGGCTAGCTGCATGGGTAATCTAATGAAAAACAATAAAAGGTATTACATTTTATTATTTATGATACCAGTTGGTACACTATACCAACCACCTTTTACTTAATCCCCTTGTTCTTAGTGATAATCTGGGAAATTAGCTATTTAGGTGGCAGCTCCCCATAAAAGGGTGGGTGAGTCGGTGCAGTTAGACCCCCCCTTTCTGTTACTTAGAATAATTTGGAAGTATCAGATTGCTTCTTGCATTAGTAAGGCCAGTGACCTGACAAGGGTTCTTTCATAATAAGCATGCCATGGAAAGACAGATCACACTTTCAGTCATGCTGTGCTGGCATAAAATTGTATTTGGCAGATGTCTAACGGAAAGTTTATTATTTTAAGCCATAAATATGCAAATTTCCGCACAAACAAACAATACAGACAATCTGTGCTTTCCCCGTCACACCTACACATTTGTGAAATGCGCACAGAGTACAGATACAGACTGTGGAACCTAACAAACACCTACCTGGCTAGATATACACAGGGCACAGGAAAGCTTTTGGCACAGGGTACTTAAAATACCAGTCACATTTTAAATATGCTGTGGAAGCAACTGGGTCATATGCCCGTTCCCCCAGAGTTCTTGTGGTTTCTTTTTTGAGACCATTGCAAACAAAGACACTACAAGAGCCATTAGATACACTGTATTTGAGAGTAGCAATTAATGTTAGGTCATTTAGATTTTTACACATAAAGGTTGGGCCGGTTCTATGCATACGCAGCTGAGTAGGCCGCCACATAGTTGAGGGCACCTTGGCTGCGACCATGCTAATTTATTATTGTGTAAAAACACAAGGCAGCGGGCCGACAGTGTCTCTGTGACACAGCTGCACCGCGCGTGTAGTGCTGACTGGACAGAGTTCGGTCAGCACTACACAGTGACAAACACACAGCAGGCGGCGGTGTGTTTGTTTTAATTAGCAGCCAATGAGTGTCAGACAGACTCTCATGGACTGCTGCGCCCACTGCCGAAGCCGGGCTGGAGGTTACTCATGAGCTCCATCTTCCGGTTCCCACAGTGAGTAATGGTAGAGACATCAGGACGTCTCTCCCATAATGCAGAGCGGTCCGGCCCGGGAGGACGGACGGAGGAGCGGATGGCGGAGGCGGGAGCAGGGATCCAAGTAAGTGGGTTTTCTTTACATGTGTCTCTGGGGTGGGACTACTGTTGGGGGCACTGCATTGGGGGGGGATCACTACTGTGGGGGAGACTAGTACTGGGGAACTACTGGGGGGGGGACCACTACTGGGTGCACTGCATGGGGGGGACGACTACCACTGGGGGCACTGCATTGGGGGACCACTACTGGCACACTATATATAAGAGCACTCCATAGGAGGGGGGGACTACTACTGGGGATACTATATAAGAGGCACAGCATAGGGGGGGCCACTACTGGAGGCACTATATAAGGGGCTTACTACTGGGGGCACAAGGGGCACTGCACAGGGGGGGCACAAGGGGCACTACTGGGGGCACTGCATAGGGGGGGATCACTACTGGGGGCCTGCATAAGGACGACCACTACTGGGGGCTTGCATAAGGGGGACCACTCCTGGGGCACAAGGGGCACTGCAAGGGGGACCACTACTTGGGGCAGTGAATAGGGAGGACCACTACAAGGGGCACTGTATAAGGGGCACTGCATAGGGGGGACCACTACTGGGGGCACTGCATAGGGGGGACCACTACTGGGGCACAAGGGGGACTGCACAGGCTGGACCACTACTGGGGGCACTGCATAAGGGCGACCACTACTGGGGCAATGTATAAGGGGTATTACTGGGGGCCAGCATAAGAGGGACCACTACTGGGGGCATTGCATACTGGGGGTACTGTATAAGGGGCATTACTGAGGGGACTGCATTAAGGTGCATATGGAATGGAAAGGACTGTTCCCAGAGTGATGAAAAAAGGGTGTGTCTCATGTTGACTTGCCCCATTTTTCAGCGACCACGGCCATTTTTCGACATATAGGCGGGGGAGGCTCCATTTTTTAATTTGCACTGGGCTCCAAATATTATGCCACAAATGGAATGTTGCTCATGGTTATGGCTTTTTCCATGAGACCACGGGCCTTAATTTTTTTGGGCACGCGCAACAAATGTGAAATAAAAATGACGTAGGGTCCCCCCCAAAAAAGCATAACCTGATCCGGGCGCCTCAGCCAGTCCTGGTTCCAAAAATACAGGGAAAAAATACGTGTAGGGTTCCCCCATATTTTAGGAACCAGCACTGTGCTGCTGAGCCAGTTCTGGTCTCAAAAATAGGGGGGACAAAATTGCGTAGGGACTGAGAAGCTGGCAGCAGTGTGTGTATATGTGTGAGTCTGGTAGGTATGTAATAAAATTTTATTTACTACAGTGTGTGTGTCTTGTAGGGTTTTTTTTACAGCGGAGGTATGGGTGCCGGCCGCCTCACTTGTAGTTTCACAAGTGCCAAAGAGCAGGCACGCTGGCACCTGTAGTTCCACTGTAAAAGAAACCAATAGTTTAATTCTATTTTCCACACTATTATCCCTGCACCCAATGGCCAGGGGTGCGGGGAAGAGCCCCAGGCTTCAGCTTAAGCCTGGGGTGCTCAAGAGAGGGAAGAGCCCTTTATTGGGGCATCCCCACCGCCCCCAAGTGCCCTGGTTTGGGCTGACCGGCTTGGGGTGATAATGCTTTGGCCGGGGAGACCTGGTGAAAGGGTTCCCTGGCTGTGGCATTACACCCCGGCCGGATTTGAGCCCAGTGCTAGTTTTAAAAATAGGGGGAACCCTATTTTTAAAACCAGGACTGGCTCAGCAGTCTAGTCTAGTGCTGGTTCCTAAAATACAGGGGAACCCTACACGTTTTTCCCCCCATATATTTAGGAACCAGGACTGGCTGAGGCGCCCAGGGCTGGTTATGTTTTTTTTGGGGGGGACCCTACGTTATTTCTTTTTTTTAGTTAACACTTTAGGAAGTTTACATGCAGAAACATACACAAATCAAACTGATCTGTGTATGTTTCTGCCAAACTCGCAGCTCAGGAGGTGGTCTATTTGAAATTTCTATTTAGGTCCGAGTTTGACAAAATGACACCTGTGATTCTTGGTAAATTCCTGAGTTGTATCTTTTTCACTGAAAGTACTATCGAGTTTGGTCGATGGTGTATTCAATCGAGTTTGCATTCTCACCAGAGTTTTCCAGTGTAAATAGAGAAATCTCTCCCGAGTTTGTGTTTAGCAAATTTGCGAGTTGAAAAAAATGCCTAAACACACCAGACATTGCAATCTCGACCAAACATGAATCTTAGTAAATTTACCCCTCTGACTTCAGTCATACCTTCCAGTAATGTGGCCATTTTATTTTATACATCAATCATAGAAACTATATTTTATACATGTTCATAAACTGTTGAAACTATACTGCTCCTATGTTGTGAGGAATAATGCACCACATCTGTGAAATATAAGGATAACAGACATTACCTTAGACTACCATTACCAGCATAAAAGTACTGGGCCAGCAGCTTTCGGCTATGTAGATTATATATGCTCACGGAAATGTTGGTGCTTATTAAAGTACCAAAGCTGTAAAATGGCAAGAACACCAACTACACCTAATCTCTACATACCGACACCAAAATACATCTTGTATTGAAGCCTTACACCATCTATACTGAATCTATACACCATCTTGTCTCCACCACAGTACTCTAAGTACCTTCCCTGCTTCTATATAAAGATAATATTGGACAGATGGTATTGAACTTATTCCTGCTCACTGAGCATTCCATTGCTTTAAGCCACCTATAAATATTTCAAGAGGGACAAGACCCAGTGGTTCCCAACAGGTCATGTGTTGAAGATTTTTGTCTGTAGAGCATAATTGGGGATAACTATTGACCCAGCAAAATAGATTAACTCACCTGTGCAGGACTAAAGAAATCCACAAAGCATGACCGGTTGGTGGTATTTGAGGACTGGAGTTGAGAATCACTGGTATAAAGAATAGCACATGCTAGTGAAGCCCAAGAGAGGGGCCTCAAAAGGCTGAACAGCATCACTGGGCTTGTCCTCAAAGTTAGCTATAGACAACAGCACAGTTACAGCTAGCCTATCTTGAAATTATACTCCACCCACACAACACATGTAAAACAAGCTCCATTATCCACATCACAAGCCTGATGGAGCTACACTAGCATAGATGGATAATGGCAGCCTCCACACCAGATGCATCTACTCATGGGCGTAACTACCATAGGTGCAAGGCGTGCAGCTATGGGCCCAGAGCTGAGGGGGCCCATCTTCCTTGTCAAAGTTACATGTGTTCTATAAATTTTTCACCATTGGGTGGTACAAAAAGTCCTTTACAAACGTTTGCTATGGGGCCTTCAAATACCTAGTCACGCCCCTGCATCTACTGTTCATCCTGTTAAACCTCTCACTGGAATTGGCGGTATCCAATTAGCCCCGAACATTCTTCGGGCACTAATGGATCCCCCGGGGCTATCCAATTAGCCCCAAAGTGCCAGCCGACGCAGGCACTCATCGTGGTTTTTTTTCGGGACCTGATGTGTCCCGAGAAAAAAAAACACGAAAAGTGTTTTTTTGTTTGCCGCCGCACAGGCGGAAACGCATATGTCCGTAAACTTATCACAGATCCTATGTGTTTTTGACCGAAATATCCTATTATTTTGTCCGAAATAATAGGATACAGTGAAAAAAATGGGGACAATCGGCGAAAAATCCCCGTTTTTCACAGTTCACGGCTAATTGTGTGTGTCACTGGCCGGCAGCATACTGGCGAATATCTGACTTTACCCCTCATTACTTATTCGAACCTGTGTCTTAATGAATACAATCTCCATACACTTTCTGTATTTTAAAGACTTTTTAAAAAATATTTATATTATTACACAATACAATAACACGTTTCAAAAACTTACACACTTACATGCTTATAAAAACTGTATACAAATTGTATATATGCAGGTAACGTCGTGTTCCCAAGTACAGTAGGTGGTGCATTGTCCAATATCATAGCATGAAATAAACACACTCTCACATACAGTCATAAAGACCTACATTTCTTAAATAACTAATATACATAATACCTATAATGTAGTTCCTACATTGCTGTCTACATATTAGAATGGGCACTATTACAGGTAAGTCCTGTATATATTGACATAATGTATTAGGGATGTTAGGTCTCATCTGATGGGGTCACCTTGACGTGGTGAATGGACAAAAATTTTGGTCAAACATGTACTAAGAACCTCACTTAAACTCTACAATTAACATGGAGTATATCAGATTTATTTTGACTATTATTGTTCTTAGTAGCGAGTGAGCACATGAATTTTCTTATTCCTGCATTACACAAATTGTATGGATTAAACAAAATATATATACATTTTTGCACTGTTGAATGTAGCATATAGTCCCAACAACGCTTGATTAATATATAACATACACTCAATAATACCCCATAGTCTATATTTCATTCTAGATTCTATTTGCAGACATCAGAAGAAAACTATTAAATATAATGTATATACATAATACATATAACATTTATTTTTTAAACAATGTCATTGCCAATATTTTTATGACAGAGCCCCAAAAAATACAAGATAATTTTTTCTATTACAAAAGAAAGAAGTTCTAGAAGGATGAACAACAACTAGACTATTGGTGCATACACACGGTCAGATTTGTCAGATCATCGATTTCGTTGAACGATAACGATGAACGATTTCAACAATGATTTGAATGATTTTATCAACTATGAACGATTGCTGACATTAATTAAAATGAATTAAATCGTCCAAATCTTACTGCAAACACAGTCAATGTCAGATATCGTTATCTGACATGCGGAAACACGCATCGTTGTTCAATGCATGCCCAACATATCAAAGATTTGAACGGCTTTTACAATCTATATCGTTCAGATCTTTAAGAAAATCTGACCGTGTGTATGCAGCATATGAAAGGCAGAGCATGCCATCTAAAATACTGTATGGTAACTACACAGGAGCTTGCTGCTGTCCCAGCCTGGTCTAGAATCGTCTAAGGGCGTACAGAAAGTAATGGTTTAGTGGACATCCTACACAACTAGCCAAGTTAGTGGTTTAGTTGTCTCATACTGACCGTGGCATGTCCTGCAGCTGACTTACAAACAGCTGTATCAGAGAATGTTCATCAGTCACAGGGCTAGTTACACTTACGCTGTCAGATAACCTGAATGAGCATAACAATGGAGTCTGCAGTTAAGTCACAAGTCGGTTGTCATTTGACTTTTGTAGGATGGATTCTTGAACTGTTCAGATATGCATGATTCATACGCTACCATATTTAACAATGAAAAGTCAGCTGTGATAGAAGCAAGCTGTTAAATTTAAGTGCAACATGTCTTAAGGCTGCCAGAAACCATGCAATGTGCACTTCAATGTTATGTTCTGGTTAAGGAACTATATACTACAGTCACCTTTAATGTATTATGCAGAACCAGTGTCTGACTGTTGAGTGACAAGCACATCAATAGGGGCTCACCGATAAACCGAAATTAAAGAATTGTATTATGCTCATGAATTCAATATATTTTATGACCATTAAGTTAAAGAGTTTGGTAATCAGAGACCTAGGCATTATTCCCTGTTTCCAATATTAAGCCAGTCCAGCTTTATCAAGCTGTACAGATGTGTCCTCATACACCTAGCCTCAACATGCAATTAAGTGCGAGACGCCAAGCGCACGCCGCCAGGTCACATGCGAATAAGCATGCGCCAAGCATCTTTCGCCCAAAAATGTGTCTTCTAAAATCCGATACAACAATCAGTGTCATGAGACTGCACCGACCTAGTTGATACTGTGACACTTGTATATCTGTTTGCGTCTGAGTCTGCATACAAAGCACAACAGAACGTGGAGTGAAAAAAAGCTGCAGCCGCTACATTGCAGCACTTTGTATACAGATTCAGACTCAGGCCCGTATTCAATTTGAGGCTGGACTTTTGGCCTCTTTCGCCTGTTTTCCAGGCGGAAAAGTATCACACATGTGACCGGCAAAACTGGAAGCGCCGAAAAAATTTGGCAATTTTCGGGAAGTCATCCTTGAAACCCCCTAAAGATGTCCAGACATGGGGGATCACTATGGGTACCCCCGTTTTTGCATGCTGAAGGGAAGTCAGGTTTTTAAATACCCGCGGCAGGTGCATAAATGCGGCTTTGAAGAAGGTGATGCAGAAGAGCATTTAGAATTTTTTTTTGGGAAAAATATCTATGCCCATCAAATTTGGGGTACTTGAAAATGGGTGCAAGCATATTTTTAAGTCCCTAAAATATTTTTTTTTAAATTCTGCAAAAATGCACCTGTTGCTATCACCTGCATTGAAGAAAACACCTGCTGCATACTTTGGAACCCCTCTGGATTAAATTTAGCTATTTTAGTGTGTTCCCGATTTTTTTTTTTTTTTTTTACCTTTTTTTCAACACACATTAATTTTAGGGGACATTTCCAGGGGTGCAGGCTATTTTTTTTAAGCCTGTACCCTTAAACCCCAATTCTGCACTTTTTTTCGCCACCTATTCTGTGGTGAAAAGTTATCCCCGTTTTTTTACAAAGATTTTTCGCACCGGTCAAAAGTCAATGTAATTGAATACGGGGATAATTAAAATAGGAAAAAATGACATCATCGGCAATATATTATTGCCGATAACAGGTTTTCGCCTGTAACTGAATACAGCCCTCAGTCGCACACAGATATACAAGTGTCACATATCAAGTTAATCAATGCAGTCTTGTGAAGTGGTGTGTCGCATCTGATTATGACTGAGATGCATTTTCAGGCGCAAAATACACTGTGCGGACACTGGCACGCCGAGAAGGGCTTTTTGGCGCAACTGCAGCGCAATAGTGTATGAAGACACATCTATACTTCTATTATAATTAAATTAACAGGTGTATTAGGGAACCCTGTATAACTTGTGCAGGTCATATTTCAGCTTTTAAGTTAGTTATTAAACCAATAACACTAAGGCCCTCATTCAGACACACACGCAAGAGCTATGCGCTAGCAAGCGGGTCGATGGTGGGGCACTGCGCACGTGCCGCGTGCGCAAGTCCCGGAGCAAGAGAGAAATTCTCTTGCTCCGGGACTCGCTACAAACGGGGCGGCTGTCGATGTTGATCGACAGCCCGCCCCGTTTTGTAGGCGGGGAGGGGGGGGGGGGTGACTGGCCAAACGGAGGCATTCCCGAATGCCTGCCATTTGGAGGCGGCCCTACTGACATCACGAGTGATGTCAGTAGTGAGCTTCCAACTCTATTAGAGCCAAAAGCTCACTGGGGCTTGCGGCAGACGAGACCCTACCACAAGGGTCTCGTCGCAAGCCCTGATGGTCACGATGGTCAAGACCAGTGCGACCATCATCTGGCCGCTCGCTAAAGCTGTGGGTGGTCACCCACAGCTTAGCGAGCAGCCAGGAGGCCGGCTTTAAAAAAAACAAAAACAGCCGCCCTCATTCAGAGCGAGCGGCTCTGAATGAGGGCCTAAATGTGGGATTTCTGAGTAACAAATGATTTAGCAATTAGCTTAAACACAGTATTATTAGATAACTCATTTGTGGTTATATAACAAACATTTTGTAACTGCAAAATACTCGAGCATACAGGAAACCATAGAGTATGCAATAGTCTAAATAATTTAAGAATGGACAAACTATACCTGAAACAATAGTTATTAAATGGAAAGCTAACAATGATTTTATCCAACTCATGAAAATAAAATGATACAGCAAACTTTTAAGAAGTGAGGTTGAAAACACGCGTATAAGTGTTAATCCTAGTATTTACATTCCATAAACTGGGAGAACAGTAGTTTATTTAAACAAACTTACGTCTGATTTCCTTTTTCATTACTGATCTCTATGTTGCCATAGGCAATAATGCTAACTGCTCACATCGGGAATGTACCTTAGCACTTTAGTCAGGTTATAAAAGCAGAAAATACGGTTATCATTTATTTTGAAACAATTGATGCTACTCCTGAGAATAAAAGTATTATTTCAAATGTTACAGAACTTTATACAGAATACCAATCCTGCAGATTGCATATATATTTTTTCCAATGTCTAGGTTTAAAATTCACAGCTAGATGTTTGACACAAATCAGCACACTACAGTGTATTAAGCAGGGAACATATATGTATAAACAGACATTAGAACACAATATTTGATACGTACATTTTGTTTGTGAAAGGACTTCCTGAGGGAACAGAGTGAGAAAATACTGTGTCATTCATGCTGGTTACTGGTCTGGGAGGCCTGAGAGAAAAAGGGAAACCTTTAGATCTGCCTCACCTTATACAGCAGGTAACAAAAATCCAACATAATGATGTCATTTATTCCCAGGCAGAACCGTTCTGAGACAGGATATCATCAATGCTTTAAGAAGAATTGTAACCAGAAAATAAAGTGCACTGTACCAGCCATTCCACATCTATTGTAGGCCTTATCATTTGAGATTTATGAGCAAACCTTTGTCCTATTGTGTTAAGAGCACAGAGTGGATAACTAAGGGCCTGATTCAGCGATGGGCGATAATGTGATCGCAGCTGCAATTTTGCATGGAACGCAGCTGCGAAAATACGCTAATAGTTCCAGAGCTTACCCATGCTAATAGGCTTACCCATGCTAATAGTTCCAGAGCTTAGCCATGCTAATAGGCTTATCCATGCTAATAGTTCCAGAGCTTACCCATGCTAACAGTTCCAGATCTTACCCATGATAATAGTTCCAGATCTTATCCCACGCTAATAGTTCCAGAGCTTACCCCAGGCTAATAGTTCCAGAGCTTACCCAGGCTAATAGTTCCAGAGCTTACCCAGGCTAATAGTTCCAGAGCTTACCCCAGGCTAATAGTTCCAGAGCTTACCCCAGGCTAATAGTTCCAGAGCTTACCCCAGGCTAATAGTTCTAGCGCTTACCCAGGCTAATAGTTCCAGAGCTTACCCAGGCTAATAGTTCCAGAGCTTACCCAGGCTAATCGTTCCAGAGCTTACCCAGGCTAATAGTTCCAGAGCTTGTGGATGCCCACTGCTGCCTTCTCATATGCAAACGATGTCGCTTACCTGGGAGATAGGATTTGCTGGATTGTGACAATTTAAATATATCATTAAAATTTTAAAAACCAATAGTGGGCACTTATTTGTCCTGTGCTCTTTATGCAGTTATTAACAAGTGTAAACCCCCCCATGCTGATAACCTATGGATTCCTATGTACGTCCGTAATCGCAATGCGATCGCTGCGCACGTGCAGTGTGGCTTATATGCATGCGCGAAGGCAAACAACCACTCGATTTGTGCTCGTAATCGCCACTGCATTAATCTCTGAATCAGACCGTAAGTCCAGACCGCTCAACACATGAGGTGTCAAAACTATTAAAACTCTAAACTGTTCTGCAGAACAATCTCCTGTTGATTATGGACAGAGCGAGTGACTAGGGGATGTAGTCAGGATCCCGACCACGAGAATGCAGAGAGACATCGACAACCCGACAGTCACAAACCCCACAGTAAAGTGCCCCATACATGGTGCAATATGCACCTTGTGATGCGACGGCCGATCCGATGGCTAACATATCGGGCAGTCCCCATACACGGAGCGATCGAGTGGCCGATCGCCCAATATGCTGGCATCCCCCTCCCCCACCCGCATAGCGCTGCATGAGATCGTACTTCGCTCTCCCAGATCAACTGAACATGCAGAAAGAAATAAAGGAGCTATGTACGATCCCACGGGAGTGCACACTGGCCGATATCATACCCACACATGGAACGATATAGCAGTGGATATGACTCCAATCCGTCAGATCGGCTGCTATATCGCAACGTGTTTGGGGGTCTTTAGTGTTAGGGTTGGGCACTAGGGGGAGGGTTAGGCTGCAGGAGGGGACAGTTAGGGTTAGGATATGAGAGGGGTGGGTTGGGGTAAGGGTTACAATACCTACTCAGGATTTTAACCGTTGGGATGCCGCTGTCTGGACTCTGACCGTCGGCACTGAATAAAATAATATGTATGTGGCAATGGATGCTAAGCACAATGCATGATCTACATCAAAGTGATCCTTGATAATAATCTACATGTAAAGTTATTCAGTGCATAGAAGTGAACTATAGTAAGGCAGCGGGAGACAGGGCATAGTACTCACCAAGTGTCCCTTTTGTGGCAACAGGAAAATAGAAAGAATAGATATTATTAGGCAATACTATTTGTACTGGGGGGAGTATTGTTATCTTTATATTGAATACTCAGCACAATATATATTCTATAACAACTGTCCTTATGAACATGTATTCTTTCTGTAGGGTATATGTATGTATTCATTGGATTACAGTTTAATAATAGTATAGTAAATATTAGTAACATATATTACTATTGGTTTACTATACATATGTAATAGTTATTATATTATAATGAAAGTAACACCTTAAACCCACACACTTTTTGCTTAATATCGCTTACTCGGATACACCACGATGTCATTCCTAGAAGAAGTCTACAAATCTGATCCATTTCATGGATGTTTCCATTCAGTAGGTGCTTAGTCACACTGGTGCATTCGGTCTGAGGCCTCTCTGCACTCCAATATAGACCTCATTACAGCCAGAAGGGGCAGTTTAATTCAGCGCCACGCTGGGTTGCAATGTGTGGATGTGCACATTACTATATACTACAGTAGCTCAACAGCGCTGATTTTCCTGCACACCTACACCTCTAAAGGTGCATACACACTAGACGATATGCTCCCTGAGCGATATCGTCTAGTGTGTCCCCGGCAGGCTGTGCTCAATGTAGTTTATGACATTGAGCACAGCCGCTGAACGATATCATTAACGATATCGTTCAGCGCCGGGCTCTCTCCCCCAATCCCTGACATGCAGCAACCTGACGAGATCGTCAGGTTGGCCTGCATGTCAGCCCGATGAACGATGATGACGAACGACCCGCAGGAACGCGCGTCGTCGTCATCGTTCATCTTTTTGGGCTTAAAAATGGACAATAAAGTGGACGACTGAACAATAACGATATCGTTATCGTTCAGTCGGCCACTTTATCGCCCAGTGTGTACGCACCTTAAGGGGTGCGGGGAAAATCAGGGATGTTGGGCCTTTCCAGAACACACATCATGACCATTGTGCAGAATGAAACTACCCCAAAGAGAGGCCAAATGGTGAATACTGCTGCATGATACCGGACAGATTTGGGCAAATTGGAACGACAAATTGGGCATATCATGCAGTGTATATGCCCAATTGCGCACTCCCGCGTGTCGCATGCAATATCGTGTGATTGGCCGTGCTGCACGGGCATCACACAATAACGAATGCTGGGCTGAGTAGCTTAATGAAGGACTGGGCGAGTGATCGTTCTGTCAATCATTACATTTTCCTAGTGTGTACTAGCAATCTTGCATGGTCCGGGGCGAAGGGTAATCACCCCGCCCATCGGTAAGATTGCCGGCCATTCTAGTGTGTTACCACCCTATTAGGGGTATTCAATATGGGAGCGAAGACATCATTTTTGCTTTAATATCGGAGGTATGACGTCATTATCGCAGGTTTTACTTTTACACCATATTCAATTTCAAAGACTTATCGCAGTTTTGAAAAGTCTTTGATAAAAAACGGGGATAACTTTTCACCATTGAATAGGTGTCGAAAAAAAAGTGCAGAATTGGGGTTTAGGGGTGCAGGCTTAAAAAATAGCCTGCACCCCTGGGAATGACATTTAAAAAAGAACTGTGTCAAAAAAAGTTTTTAAAAAAAAATAGGGACACCCCAAAAAATTAATTTAAAAATTGGGGTGAAAAAAAAAAATTGGGAAAAAATTGTATAACAATAGGGAAATAGGTTCAGGGCTATTCTGCAAGTATGCGGCAGGTGTTTTCTAGAACAGATTTATAGCGGCAGGTGCACAAATGCAAAATTTTAAAAAATTTACTTTAGGGACTTAAAAATATGCTAGTACCCATTTTCATGTACCCCAAATTTGATGGGACCACTTAAAAAAACGAAAAAAATAACCTAAGTGCTCTTCTGCAACACTTCTTCAATGTCGGGAAAAAAACACCTGCTGCGGCTATTTAAATCCCCGACTTTCATTTAAAGGCTAAAACGGGGGTACCCATAGTGTTCCCCCATGTTTTTACAACTTTAGGGGGGTCTTACAATTTTTTAAAGGAAAAATTCGTAACTTTACGCAAATCCAACTTCGGAGTTTCCAGTTTTCATTAATTTTATATTGAATACGGGGATAAGCGGGAGCGCGCCCGATACTTTAACGCAGGTAAAAACTCCGATATGAAACGTTAACTTCGACAGTGAAGTTAACGTTTCATATTGAATACCCCTCTAAATGATCTTTCACCTTTACCATTTATGCTACATATTACTATCCTTTAAATACTTTCTCCTCCCCTCTCACCTACTTCTAAGTTACATATAGTTAAAACATACATTTTTAAGAACCATCAAAAATGGGCTCATACACACGTATGCATTTGGGAAAAGGGGAAAATATATGGTCATTTGCTTTAGCCATGCATTTTTAATACATTATTTATGGTTTTTTTTCATGTCTTGTGCTTTCACTCGTACAATCTATTCTACTGTAGCCCGCATTAAGGCCTGGGAGATAGGATGTGCTGGATTGTGACAATTTAAATGTAGCAATCAAATGTTAAAAAGCAATGGTGGGCACTTATTTGTCCTGTGCTCTTTGTACATTTATTAACATGTGTAAAGAAAAATAATACATGAAATAATGAACGTCCTAAATGAATGGACAGCTTTCAGGGGGCAGACAGTAGCTGTAATCACGTAATGGTTGGGAATTATGTGTGAATTACTGCTGATAAAAGGTTTCCTGACTCAGGCCTGGTGCCAGCACTCACTTCTGCAGGGAGATGGGCTGAGGATCACTTGCAGCAATTAAAGGATACTGGTTAGATATTGACTATGAGATCACTACTGTGTCCTCTTGTTGCAAAAATGTGTTGTTTTTTTTTGTTTGATTGTCTTTTTTTATTCTCCAGTGAGAATGAAAACAATGCTTACAATTGAGAAAATGGACAATGCACAGAATACAATTACAAAAATGAATGCTGCTTATGAATTCCTTTTACACTGCTTATGAATTCCTTTTACATTGTGCAAAAGCTTAATGCTAACACGAGGAGTAATGCCTACACTACCATTCAAAAGTTTGGGGTCACTTAGAAATTTCCTTATTTTTGAAAAAAAAAGCACTATATTTTCTATGAAGATAGCATTAAATTAATCAGAAATACACTCTATACATTGTTAATGTGGTAAATGACTATACTAGCTGCAAACGTCTGTTTTTTAAAGGAATATCTACATAGGTGTATAGAGGCCCATTTCCAGCAACCATCACTCCAGTGTTCTAATGGTATATTGTATTTGCTAAGCGCGTTAGAAGACTAATGGATTATTAGAAAACCCTTGTGCAATTATGTTACCACAGCTGAAAACAGGTTTGCTCGTTAGAGAAGCTATAAAACTGGCCTTCCTTTGAGCTAGTTGAGTATCTGGAGCATCGCATTTGTGGGTTCGATTATACTCTCCAAATGGCCAGAAAAAGAGAATTTTCATGTGAAACTCGACAGTCTATTTCCTACAACGGTGGGTACTACTCCCTTCAGAGAACAGCACAAACAGGCTCTAACCAAAGTAGAAAGAGAAGTGGGAGGCCCCGATGCACAACTGTGCAAGAAGACAAGTACATTAGAGTCTCTAGTTTGAGAAATAGACCCCTCACAAGTCCTCAACTGGCAGCTTCATTAAATGGTACCCACAAAACGCCAGTGTCAACGTCTACAGTGAAGAGGCGACTCCGGGATGCTGGCCTTCTAGGCAGATTGGCAAAGAAGAAGCCATATCTGGGACTGTGTTCTTTTGCCCATATTAATCTTTTCCTTTATTGGCCAGACATTGGACAGAGGAAGATTGGAAAAAGTGCTATCGACAGACTAATCGCAGTTTGAGGTGTTTGGATCACACAGAAGAATATTTGTGAGACGCAGAACAAGTGAAAAGATGCTGGAAGAGTGCCTGACGCCATCTGTCAAGCATGGTGGAGGTAATGTGATGGTCTGGGGTTGCTTTGGTGCTGGTAAAGTGGGAGATTTGTACAAGGTAAAAGGGATTTTGAATAAGGAAGGCTATCACTTCATTTTGCAATGCCATGCCATACCCTGTGGACAGCGCTTGATTGAAGCCAATTTCCACCTCCAACAGGACAATGACCCAAAGCACATCTCCAAATTATGCAAGAACTATTTAGGGAAGAAGCAGGCAGCTGCTATTCTGTCTGTAATGGAGTGGCCAGCGCAGTCACCAGATCCCATTGAGCTGTTGTGGGAGCAGCTTGAAAGTATGGTACGCAAGAAGTACCCATCAAGCCAATCCAACTTGTGGAAGGTGCTGCAGGAAGCGTGGGTGAAATTTCTTCAGATTACCTCAACAAATTAACAGCTAGAATGCCAAAGATCTGCAATGCTGTAATTGCTGCAAAAGGAGCATTCTTTGACAAAAGCAAAGTTTGAAGGACAAAATTATTATTTCAAATAAAAATCATTATTTCTAACCTTGCCAATGTCTTGACTATATGTTCTATTCATTTTGCAACTCATTTGATACATAAAACTTAGTTTTCATGTAAAACACAAAATTGTCTCGGTGACCCCAAACTTTTGAACGGTAGTGTATATATACTGTATATATAATATATAAATTAATGTATATATAAACTTTAACACCACAAGCATTTAGAAGATAACACACCAGACACAGTAAAGACTGCTTTATAGGGTTGTGATACTTATGATCTAGATTTTACAGGTTAAGGAAGGAGGATTAGTAAATGTGCTAAGTTGCATAAAATCACAATGAACTTCACACAATCAGAAGATGTATTAAAACCACACATTCCAAATTAAAGCACCCCAATATATCTCTTCTGGAGATCCGTATTTTGCAGGAATAACCATTAGTAAATAGAATTGGTATGATGGAAAGATTAGTGAAAGGGTCTCTGACTACCTTGGAAAAATACAACTAATTTATACTAAAAGAAACCTGGATAAACACAAATGCAGTATGTGATTTATGTTCGATAAAAGCAATGAACCACGCAGAATAAAATAAAAGCATATTAAGTTATTAAGTTTAGACAACTTCCCTCTAGCGAGTGTATCTGTGGAGCTCCCTTGCCAGTGACCCTTTCAGCAGGAATTACACACCACACTGCATCAAACATGCAGAAGATATGAAGTGCAAAAAGAGATGTGTTACTCCCTGACACAAGCACCGACTGCACCTCCTCTTCCCAGGGGGTCAATGTAGGAAGATGATGTAGTGCAGCACTGCTGTGGGGGAGTGCTCCAGAGTTGCGGGAGAGAGTATCACAGTAAGGGGAAGGTAGACCAGTGGCTAAAAAATGAACCTGTCAGTATACATAGCTTTTAAATAAAATAAATCATAATCTATTCATATAGCTTCATGTATGGTTGATAAAACAGATTGTATTCAGGTATAACCTTGCTATATACATTCTGATTGTATATTGTTCGATACAAAAGACTTGCAGTTTGTTTCCAGGCAAATACCCAAGGCCAAGCGCACGATTTGCAGCAACCTAAAATTAGCAACGTAAAGCTCTCATGTCCCTGAAAAGATCTCAAGAGCATGACACTATAAGCATGTACAATACACGGAAGGTTATCTGTTCATGGAAGCACTAATAACTAAAACAAAATATCTGCAGCAGTGACAACTATTATTACCAGTTACTTATATAGCGCACACATATTCCGCAGCGCTTTACAGAGAGAATATCTGGCCATTCATATCAGTCCCTGACACACACACTAATTTTTTTTCGTTGAGAGCCAATTAAACTACCAGTATATTTTTGGAGTGTGGGAGGAAACCGGAGTACTCAGAGGAAATCCACGCAAGTACAGGGAGAATATACAAACTCCACACAGTTAGGGCCATGGTGACAACTATGATACTCACACAATGTGAGCCAGGTTCAAAGGTTTTTCTGGTTGATCAGGAAACATCGGGTGCAGAGGCTCACGGCTGGAAGCACAGCTCAAAGACTTGCTTAGTGCATTAGTAAGCTTCTTTGCAGGGGATTTCTGTAAGGGACAAAAAAACAAAACAAAGTGAATATAGGAGCCATGCAGCAGAGCGGCGCTTGACATCACATTACAGTGTAATAAACCTCCTTTGGCTGGTAATATTTAGATACTCTGGATAGACTACATTGTCACCTAACACGCCTAACTTCACACTAATCTGAAAGCCAGTGCTGCAGTTAGTTTTGCACTACCCTGATCAGCTATATTCTTCTAGCTCCACCCATTCCACAAACATAGGTGCACGCAGACATGCAAGAAATTAAAAAGGAGCACAACCGATGCTTTGCTGTAATCAAATGCAGCTGACTGACTGTTACACTGTAACGCTCAGTGTGCTCAGCAGTCAGATTAAGAAGCAGCTGACTAATTAATATCTCTCCATACAGTAAAATGCAGAGGGGACAAGGAAATTGTGTACTCTAGTACAGTGGTTCCAAAACTTCTTTGAATCACGTCGTCGCCCTAGAGTAGAGTATCGGCAGTTTTTCACGGACCCCTAGGCCGATAGTTTCTGATTGAGAAATTCTGCAAAAATTATTAAATGAAGTAAACTGAACCTAAGTATGACATACAGTATAAGTACAGTTATGTGGTGGTGGACAGGGTTGCGATTCTGTTTGTCACATATTTTATGATTGGCAGACACCTGCTTCGGTTTTGCCTATAACATGGACCATAGATAATTTGATGTGGTCCACCTGTGGCACCACTGCAATTGCCCGTGACACCCAGTTTGGGAAGCCCTGCTCCTGTGAGTAAATTGAATTTGTTGCTGACGCTCACCCAGTCGGGACAGTGCTGGGGTTCAGGGTTTCGTTCTTCAAGCTAAGTGGATGCATGCCGTCTTCGCTTTGATTGGCGATAGGCAACGCATACACTTTGCTTCTGCCGGCATTAGGAGGTAATAAGCCCTAGGGGATTTCTGGGCACCTGAAATATCTGTTAAGTGCACCACTGAGTAAGATGTATTGCATACATCATTTGACATGAAATTCTTAGTCACTGCTCAGATGTACCACTTCATATTTCTTCTAACTGCATGAGGTTTGTATCATATGAAGACAATTATATTGTACAGTACCAGCCAAAAGTTTGGACATACCTTCTCATTCAATGGTTTTTGTTTATTTCAATTATTTTCAACATAGTAGATTAATAATGAAGACATCAAAACTATGAAAGAACACATATGGAATTATGTTGTAAACAAAAAAAAGTGTTAAACAAATCAAAATAGCTGGAGCGATTCAGTCCCCTCCTAAAGGCTGAATATACCATCTCCTTCTGAGACGATATGTTATATACTTCTACAATGCATTGAGTCTAAGACCTCTGTTGTGATACGTCTGACGTACTAATAAAGTAAAAAAAATAAAAAAAATCAGCTTTTGATCTTAGTTTACCTTAGGTAAAAAATGTATGCTATGTCATTGTCTTCCTCTTTTTTATTCTACACTTTCCCTTTCTTTCTCCTTTTCCCTTTCCTCCTCCCATGCGGCGGATTTGGGACACCAGGGTTCCTGACTATACTTATATCAACACATGCTTTTATTTGACGTATATATCTCCAAGAGCTTAATCGTCCAGCTAACTGGGACAGGACGATAGCTCCAATATCAAGTTCAACTTTTCTTAAAACTCTCATTAAATGTGGAATTGGCTGATAGCCATTTCTCACCATTACTACTTTACTCACAATGAGTTCTAAGACACATATGCGCTTCCTTTCCTGGAATGTAGCTGGAAAAAGAAAAAAAATAATTACACACATCAAATCATGCCACCTGGATATAGTGTTGTTGCAGGAGACTCACTGGGTTGAGGGACCTTATGCCAAATTATCAGCTCCCTGGATTGGTGAATGTATCGCAGCCCCCTACACTCGTAAACAAAGAGGAGTTGCCATACTTCTTCATAAACAACTTCAATATAACATCTTAAACTCAACTATTGACCCAAAAGGCCGTTTTATCATATTAAAAAATCTAAATTTCTGGAGAACTATTTACCATACTAAACATCTACGCTCCCAATGTCCCTAACTTTAACTTTTATACTAAAATCTCAAATTTATTAATGAAAATGGATACTCCAAACCTCATTGTTGGTGGAGATTTTAACTTGACCATTCATGTATCTCTCACGCCTCGCACATCAAGCCAACGTGACGGAATACGTTTATTGCTCTCACACCACAATCTAATAGACCCCTGGAGATTATTAAACCACAATAGCAGAGAGTTCACCTTTTTCTCTCACCTACATAACACCTTTACTAGGATTGACCACATACTTACTGCAGATTCACTAATCCCTAGGCTACAAAAAGCATATATTAGCAATATTCTCATTTCTGATCATGCGCCCATATACCTAGACAGAGAACTTCACACTCCTCATAATAAGAATGTAACTTGGCGTTTTCCGTCATACTTATATTCCAAAGACGAATTCAAAAACTACCTAAAATGTAAATGGGAAGACTACGCAGTCACTAACCAAACACATCAAAATAATCCGGCCCTGCTGTGGGCCGCTTCAAAAGCTGTCATGCGTGGCCACATCATCGCATACATATCTCGGAAAAATAAGGATCGGAGAGAAAAAATTACTTAACCTATTACTTAACCAAAATCTAAGTAAGGCCTACCACACATACCACCCTATCACACTCTTAAATCAAGACTTTAAACTTCTAGCAAAAATCACTGCCTCCCGCTTACAAACAAATTAATGCCTACTCTCCTGACACACCACCAACTAGGTTTTACCAGCACACGTCACTCAGTGTCAGGCATTAGGTCAGCTATCTCCGCTATCATTGCCTCTAAAAACTCTAAATCTACACAAAACTAATTACTGAGCCTTGACGTGGAGAAGGCATTCGACAAAATAGCCTGGTCACATCTTTACTGTGTACTAGAAGAAAGAGAATTCGGACCATACTTTATTAACCTCATCCGATTTTTTTACACCAACCCCAAAACTAAACTAATTATTAATGACTCGATGAGTACTCCAGTTGAGTTGGCTAGGGGTACACAGCAGGGATGTCCACTGTTCAACTTGGCACTGGATCCTTTAATACGCATACTACAATCTTTAAATAGCTTTAGGGGTATTTCTATAAGCTCCAATTCTCTTAAGATCTTGGCATTCGCAGATGATCTACTGCTTTTCTTTTCCAATCCCCAAGAAAGCATACAAGTAGTACTTTCTAAGATTTCTCAATTAGGGTTAATTTCAGGTTTCACAATCAACTTTCAAAAATCGTTAGCTATGACACTCTCTCAAGAATTATGCCCCCGTTGGGCTAATAATCTCAACCTTACATGTACCCCTTCTTGTATCCCCTATCTAGGGATTAATTTACCAAAAAACATATCTCTTCTATATTCTCTTAATATAACTAAGATAATATCTAAAATCACCCTAGAATTAAAAAACTGGCAAAACCTACAACTCTCCTTTCTGGGGCAAGCCCAGCTCAAAAATGATAACTTTTCCAAAACTTCTCTATCCCCTACAAGTCCTACCCTTAGTAATATCCAACAAAGAAGAACAAATATTAAATGCAGCTTTCCGCAGATTCATATGGAATGGTAATAAACCAAGAATTAGTCTTAAAATTCTCCAAAAAAGTAAAAAAGAAGGAGGTATAAATTTTCCCCACATTGCCTTCTATAACCAGGCAGCCATATGCTGTTACATTAAGGATTGGATCAACTCTACCAATCATTATGCTAACTCAGAGCTAGAACAACAGCTCATACCCAATACACATCTAGTGACATTTCTACATTTGGCAAAAAAAGACATTTCTCCGAAAGTTTTGGATAACCCAATACTAACCTCCACAAGATCAATATGGTTTAAAATAAGAAAATTCTGGAATCTAAATCCGTATCTGTCACTCTTTCTCCCACTATGGGGTAACCCAGCTTTTCAAGATGGTCAGGCCAATTACCCCTTCTGCTCTTAGTCAAAAGCAGGACTATCCTCAATTAGATGCATAGTAGATACTTCTCGGCACACATCATTACATTTTTCACAATCAGTAGAAAAATATGACTTCTTAAAACTCCAAACCTTCGCCTTTTTCCAATCCAAACATTATGTTGACAAATTTCTCCATAATCTCTCATTAAATGACTGGAATAACTTAATAGATTTGGCCTTTACTCAACCTAACCATGTCCCCAGATCGATTTCTTCTATTTATTCTCTTATACGTGCACCCTCTTTCTCTCGTGAGCATCGCACAGGTATAACGGTATGGTTGGAACAGTTTCCACATCTCCAATTATCTGACATATTAAACACTCTTTCATACTCATTAAAGACCTTATCAGCAACCACATACAGAGAAATGGTAAATAAATTATTCTATAGAGGCTACTTATCTCCATCCTGCGCGCATACAATAGGTTTGTCTAACTCTTCTTCCTGTCCCAAATGCAACACCTCTCCTGCCACCTTGTTTCATTGTGTCTAGGGTTGCGATCAGATTAAACAATTCTGGGTGCAAATCCAACAATTTATAAATTCAAATATCTTTCAAACATTTACATTGACCCCAGAATGGGCAGTACTGGGATTTCTTGACCCTTGTGCTCGCCTGACATTGGGTAAACGAAAAATCATCACTATAATATCCAACGAAGCCCGAAAGAGTATCTTGCAGCAATGGCTCTCCCCTCATACTCCTTCTCTTAGTATGTTCAAAGACAAACTCTTTTTTTATATTTAAAATGGATTGGGTAGAAGCCTCTCTCCAAAAAGAGCTCAGAGTACAAAGTTATTTGAAACATGGGAACAATTTATCCACTTAGAACCTAATGACATCAAAAACCTCATACTCACATGCTTCCAACCCACAAAATGGTTACAATCTCAATTAGCTAATAATAACCATAGATCTCAATCATGAGGTATTGCATGTGCTTCTTACCTTCTTATTATCATACATCATGGTTGGTCCTGTGTCGTGGGTCCGCCACATCAACTTGACCTATTCTTCGCTCTTCCCATCACCCCCCCCTAACTATTTCTTTATTTCCTTACCCTATCCTAATCTCTCCCTTCTTTCTATCTTCCCTTCTTCTTCTTTTCCTTTTCTTCTTTTCTCATAAAATTTTCTTATCTCAAACAAAACAAACAGTTGACTCCTTAAGCTTATTCATATCTTTATTGATGAATCATTGTTTTTGTTATGCTTATCAACAAAAGTTACAAAATTGAAGACAGTTTAAAATGTTGTCATGTTAACTGTTCTCATGAGGAATATGTATTAAGTCATGGACTTTTTCTTCCAGTTTGTTTGATTACTATGTTAACACAAATTATAACAAAAGACAGTCAATCTCAATTCCATTTTTGTATACTGGTATCTCAAATACAATATGATTATAGCCTCTGTAACCATAAGAATATGTTTATCCTGCCTCCATACCTTATTGAACATTCTGTATCTTATATTCCTTCGTGACTGTAAAACTTTCTTTATCTCAATAAAAAATATTGATATAAAAAAAAAACAAAATAAAAATATGATTTATATTTTAGATTCCTCAAAGTAGCCCTCTTTTGCTTGGATGACAGCTTTGCACACTCCATTCTCTCAATCAGCTTCATGAGGTAGTCTCCTGGAATGGTTTTAAATTAACAGGTATGCCTTGTCAAGAGTCAATCTGTGGAATTACTTGCCTTCTTAATGTGTTTGAGACCATCAGTTGTGTTGTGCAGAGGTTGGGTTAGTACACAGTGGACCACTATTTGACTACTGTTGTAATCCATATTATGGCACCAACCCCTCTACTCAGTAAAGAGAAATGACAGTCCATCATTACATTAAGACATGAAGGTCAGTCGATAAGGAAAATTTCAAGAACTTTGAATGTATCCTCAAGTGCAGTTGCAAAAACCATCAAACCCTATGATGAAACTGGCTCTTATGAGAACCGCCCCAGGAAAGGAAGACCAAGAGTTACCTCTGCTGCAGAGGATAAGTTCATTAGAGTTACCAGCCTCAGAAACCGCTATTTAACAGCACCTCAGATTAGAGACCACAAAGTCTTCACAGAGTTCAAGTAGCAGACAAATCTCAACATGAACTGTTCAGAGGAGACTGCGTGAATCAGGCCTTCATGGTCATATTGTTGCAAAGAAGCCACTACGGAGGATGAACAACAAGAAGAAGAGGATTGCTTGGGCCAAGAATCACAAGGAATGGACATTAGACCAGTGGAAATCTGTACTTTGGTCTGATGAGTCCAAATTTGAGATTTTTGGTTCCAACCGCCGTGTCCTTGTGAGACGCAGAGAAGGTGAGCGGATGGTTTCTGCATGTGTGGTTCCCACTGTGAAGAATGGAGGAGGTGGTGTGATGGTGTGGGGGTGCTTTGCTGGTGACACTGTTGATTTATTCAAAATTCAAGGCACACTTAACCAGCATGGCTACCACAGCATTCTGAAGCGCCATGCCAGCCCATCTGGTTTGCGCTTACTGGGACCATCATTTGTTTTTCAACAAGACAATGACCCCAAACACACCTCCAGGCTATATAAGGGCTACCTGACCAAGAAGGAAAGTGATGGAGTGCTGCGCAGATGACCTGGCCTCCACAGTCACCTGACCTAAACCCAATTGAGCTGGTTTGGGATGAGTTGGACCGCAAAGTGAAGGAAAAGCAGCCAACAAGTGCTCAGCACCTCTGGGAACTCCTTCAAGACTGTTGGAAAACCATTCCAGGAAACTACCTCATGAAGCTGATTGAGAGAATGCCAAGAGTGTGCAAAGCTGTCATCCAAGCAAAAGGGGGCTACTTTGAGGAATCTAAAATAAAAACATATTTTGATTTAACAGTTTTTTGTTTACAACATAATTCCATATGTGTTCTTTCTTAGTTTTGATGTCTTCAGCATTAATTTACTATGTTGAAAATAATTTAAATAAACAAAAACCATTGAATGAGAAGGTGTGTCCAACTGGTAATGTATATTTTATTATACTGTGTACTGTATGTGCAGTACACTATGAACAATGGGCCTGATTCAGATTTGTACAAAATGCCGATATTTATGCAGATTAAGCGATTGTTAGTCAATGCGCATGAGAGAATTCACTCGCAAAGTGAGTGACAGGTAGACAGCGTTTGGGGGAGGTAATGGAGATGGTTAGAAAAACGCAGACGTGTCAGGACCGTTTAAACACTATTTTCTGGGTGTCCATAAATTAGCCACTGCGTCCTTGCTCACAGCAGGAGAGTCCTCTGAGTGACTGGAGGCCCGCTATGTCTGCGACGGGATGCAGTCAGCATGCCTCCACAAGGTATGCCGACGGACTATATCCCGGCGCCGGAATCCCGACCACCGGCATGCCAAAGGTAAGTATCGGAGGGTTGGGGGGGGGGGTTAAGTTTAGGGTCATGGGTTAGGCACTAGTGGGAGGGTTAGGCACTAAAGGAGGAGGGTTAGGCACTGGGGAGGGGGAGGTTGGGTTCAGGCACTGGGGGGGGAAGGTTATGGTTAGGCAGCAAAGAGGGTGGGTTAGGGTAGGGAGAAGGTTAGTGTTAGCATACCGACCAAGTGTCGGTAAGTTAACCCTGTCGGGATTATGACTGCTGGAATCCCGACTGTCGGCATTACATACCCATCCCGTCTGCGACAGCTTAGACACTCAGAAGGCAGATGGCTGCCTGATCTGCGTTCGATGATCCCGGTTTTGTTCGTGAGTGGTGGATGCCAGATGCTTTCATTGGACGTCTCTAAGCACTGGATGGCGAGTGAATCATTAGAATATTTTCACAATTGCGAATCCGTGAGAAATCACAGCTAAGATGGCATTTGCGCCCACATCTGAATCATGTCTAATGCCAGTAAAATGGGGAAAAAATTAAAGGGATTTTTCACATCAAAACTCCTTTCTTTGTGTGGGACTCTCTCCACGAGACCCCCAGCAATTGCTGTATTTAACAGGCTCCTGGCACAGACATATAGCTGGGATTTCTGCCCATCACCTTTGGCTCCGGTCAGCACTCCCTGATGCAGCAGCTCTATGGCTTTCAATTACATTTGCTTTAATTGATTTTTAAAGTGGAAAAAGGCCTTTAAGCTTCAAACAAAATTATTATAAATGTTGCTACTAATTTAACTGTGGTTATATTTTACATAATGCCAACAAGGAGTTAAACTTAGAAACATCATTAACCCACATTCACCACTGCTGCATAGTGAGTGGAAATACACTCATTATATATGTATTGTTCTGCATTTGCACTATTCAATTCTAACTGGACAACGCTGACATCAGTCCATGTCATATACGATGCTGCCTTGTGCCAGCTGCCAATCTAATTCCTACAGCAAAGAATTTGTTTCCATGATTATAAATAAACCTTAATTAGCTATAGATCTCATCCTCATACAAGACTGTAAACTGCACCATTATTTATATCTAATAAGTTTAGACTGCAAGTTCTAACTGAAATAATTTTCTGTTACTTGTTCCAGAAGCTTTATTCTACAGAATAGCAATGCAATAGCGAGAAAGACCGGACAAACTGATATTGTTTTTCTGTCATTTAGAATGATAAACCTCCTGGCATCAAACACTTTGGGAAGGTATATACAGTGCCGCAGTCTAAACACTTACCATTCTGCAATATACTCACAAATGAATGCTGGAGTAAGAGATATAATTAAAGTGATGAATTCCCTTTCTCCCCAAATGCATGGTCTGCTGATTCCCTATCTTTCTGGGTTAGTCTACCTCTTGTGTGTGTTTCTTCTGCGTTGCAGAACCACTAGACCCTCGCTTACCCATGACGTGTACTCTTTCATTTGGTGCTGGTTGCTATGGGAACCGCTGGCATGTCCCCTCCAGAAGCAGTCCTGACAGAGCTGGTAATTGTGACACTGCTGGCAGCGATAGCGGAAACCCATCATGCTCTCACTGTGACAATAGGAACACTCAACAGGGTGGAAGACTATGGGAAAAAAAAAGCATGCAGATATGGAGTTTAGTCACAATTAAAGACATACAGTATAGACAGTGAGGGCTTGAAAAACAACAATGAATATGTCCTGATCATTGATGATGGTAAGAACCAATGTAACGTTATAAAATATTTCCAAGATAACTAGCAAACAGGAAAGACCATAGCAACCAGTTTATAACTTCTACTGCAGAGTACAAAATGTAAGCAAATTCCTGATTGCTATGGGGCTGACGTGACGTTGGACATAGGTCTGTGTTCTGCATTTTGTGTGAGCTCGCAGTGCACAACCTCAGAAAGGAGCCCAAGCAAATACGAGAATGCAGAGTCAATCACATTCTAATTGCTGCTGCTGCACTGGGGGGTGTGAAGGGACGTTCTCACAGAGGCAATGATCAGTAACACAGTGCTCACACCTAGTATAGGGGGGCAGGTATTGGTACACACTGATGATGATGATGATGATGATGATGACTAGTAGTAAACCAGGTGAATACACTGTTGATTCAGAGTTGTATGTGTCTAGTTTGTATGAATATGACCAAATACACTCTGGGGGAGATGCACTAAAAGATAAACTACCAGCCACTCAGCTCTTAACTGTCATGTTACAGGCTGAGTTTGAAAAATGACAGTTAGGAGTTGATTCGTTACTACTTTATCTCTCTCATCAAGGCTTAGTACATCTGCCCCTCTATGTTTCCGATCACAATTATTCTGAGCTGTATATATACGCCCATTTTACTTCCAACTCTGCATCTACCCCAATGAGTGAAACTATCCATATCCATTGCCCTATTTTATATAAACTATTCTGACCATGTTTAAACAATCCCTACAGCGTCTCTACTTTACTCATACATCCTAGGTGCTACCACCATGGCTATAATACATACAGGCAGGGGTGTCCCTAATAAGTATAATCCCCACGCCTACATGCCAAAGAGCACCTCTAAACAAATGTATCATAAAACATCACACCACATAATCAATACTCTGGGTTCAGTGACTTGTATTACAGCATTTGGCATGGTGCTTGCAGTCTGTGAATGATCACAATACTTTTCTAATAGCTTTATAATATATTTATATTCAACAGTAGAAGCAGCAATGTCCCATATATTTTATACCCCCATATGAAGTGTTAAACCAAAAGCTCAAGTAAAAAGGACATTGATACAGATGGAAAGTGTACATTTAGTACAACGTGTTTATTTCACTATTAGTCTTCCACAAACTAAGCACGTTTGCTCCAAATAATTAAAATGTAGTCCTGTATATGTTTTTCTATAGCAACATTATTTTACCTGCCATCAACTAACTGAACAACCCGCCATCACCTAACTGAAAGCCAATCTTCACAGCTTGGTGTTGTGATTAAGTATACAGAAGCAATACACTCCCATTAAAATGAATGTCCCGTAACATATTGTTTGCTTTGCAAACGAAAAAAAATAACAGACAACTCCATCTAGTAAGCAAATTATTATGAATAAAACCTGAATAATAATAAAGCATAATATATTTTGACTGCAAGGCAAATTATCTAAAACACATACATCTCTTTGCAAGAATTAAGATTTGGTGATATGCCCACATACCATTTTCTACATTCGCCAGTCGATGCAGAAGAGGTAACCAGACAAGACACTGAGGTGGTGGGTCAGACATAAGTGTGTCCAAGAAAGAATTTAAGGTAACTTTTTTCTGTTAAAAGAAAAAAATTAAAGATCATACAGTCAACATGCACACATCAGTTTTCAGACGTTCCAGGAAACTACAACCTACATTTTTTATACACTGATGAATATAAGGAAAATGAAGGAGACATTCTGTTAGATTACAGAGTAATTCGTAATGGCAATAAATAAATTATGTTATTAACATACTGCAAAATCATAGTGAAATGTAAAGCACAAAGGTTATTCCATAACGTTCACTCAAAATTAACTATAATATACAAAATACAGGTCCCATATCACACCATTCTGACAGTCACAGATAGTCGCAGCACATCAGGTAAATTTCATTTAGTGGAGTGGTTTCTAATTAACTATGGTACAAATTTACCTACACCTTTTATAACCTGATCGGGTTTCTACGGGTTATAACACTTTTTAGTGTGTGCGCCACGTTTCATAAACGGCCCTTGAATGCATATGTTCTCACTCTTTACTTGCTTATAATATGGAATAATTTGATACAATACATTTTCCTACTAGCACAGGTAGCGAGGTATCTAGTACAGAGATATGTTCCCTATACAGATGTGTCTACATATATCTATCCTCCATGTGCTACAAGTCAAGTTACACATAACGGGTGAAAGCCATGTGACTCCGTAGCGCAGAGCGTCTTTTACCTTCACCTTCAATGCATCTCATTCACACAGCAATGTGAATAGGATGCACAAGCAGCTTCTGCTGATTAAAATGATATGCGGCATGCCTACATTCTGTGTGTGACTGCATGTGCATGCAAAATGCTACGTTATAGTGTCAGCGACTGTAACACTGTAACATAGTGTTTCAAATACAGATACACCAGCAGTCGCACACAGAATATAGGCATGAAGCATGTCATTTAAATCAGCATAAGCTGCTTGTGCATCATATTTGCATTGCTGTGCGAATAAGATGCACTTGAATGTAAAAAGTTGCACAAAAAGATGATCAGTGCTACCAAGTCACTCCACGGCATGGCGTGAAAGGCTTTTTAACATGCAAGGAGGCTTGATGTATGAGCACACTTCTGTAGATGACAGCGAAGTACCTAGTACAGAGCTACGTTCCCTATAAAGTGATAGCAAGGTACCTAGTACAGAGCTACGTTCCCTATACGGTGATAGCGAGGTACCTAGTACAGAGCTATCTTTTGAGATACCTAGTACATAGCTATGTTCCCTATAAGGTGATGGCAAGGTATCTAGTACAGAGCTGCGTTCCCTATAAGGTGATAGCAAGGTACCTAGTACAGAGCTACGTTCCCTATAAGGTGATAGCGAGGTATCTAGTACAGAGCTATGTTTCCTATAAGGTGGTAGCGAGATATCTAGTACAGAGCTATGTTTCCTATAAGGTGGTAGCGAGATATCTAGTACAGAGCTATGTTCCCTATATGGTTATAGCAAGGTATCTAGTACAGAGCTATGATTTGAGATACCTGGTACAGAGCTATGTTTCCTATAAGGTGATAGCAAGGTATCTAGTACAGAGCTACGTTCCCTATAAGGTGATAGCGAGGTATCTAGTACAGAGCTACATTCCCTATATGGTTATAGCAAGGTATCTAGTACAGAGCTATGTTTCCTATAAGGTGATAGCGAGGTATCTAGTACAGAGCTCTCATTTGAGATACCTGGTACAGAGCTATGTTTCCTATAAGGTGATAGCAAGGTATCTAGTACGGAGCTATGTTTCCTACAAGATGATAGCGAGGTACCTAGTACAGAGCTATGTTCCCTACAAGGTGATATTGAGGTACCTAGTATGGAGCTATGTTCCCTATAAGGTGAAAGCAAGGTATCTAGTAAGAAGCTATGTTCCCTATAAGGTGATAGCGACGTATCTAGTACAGAGCTATGATTTGAGAGACCTAGTACAGAGCTATGTTTCCTATAAGGTGATAGCGAGGTAGCTAGTACAGAGCTATGTTTCCTATAAGGTGATCGCGAGATATCTAGTACAGAACTACGTTCCCTATATGGTTATGGCAATCTAGTACAGAGCTATGATTTGAGATACCTAGTACAGAGCTATGTTTCCTATAAGGTTATAGCTAAGTATCTAGTACGGAGCTACGGTATGTTCCCTATAAGGTGAAAGCAAGGTATCTAGTAAGAAGCTATGTTCCCTATAAGGTGATACCGACGTATCTAGTACAGAGCTATGATTTGAGAGACCTAATACAGAGCTATGTTTCCTTTAAGGTGATAGTGAGGTATCTAGTACAGAGCAATGTTCCCTACAAGGTGATAGCGAGGTACCTAGTACAGAGCTACATTCCCTATAAGGTGATAACAGATACCTAGTACAGAGCTACATTCCCTAGTGATGGCGAGGTATCTGGTACAGAGCTACGTTCCCTATAAGGTAATAGCGAGGTATCTAGTACAGAGCTACGTTCCCTATAAGGTAATAGCGAGGTATCTAGTACAGAGCTACGTTCCCTATAAGGTAATAGCGAGGTATCTAGTACAGAGCTACGTTTCCAATAAGGTGATAGCGAGGTATCAAGTACAGAGCTACGTTTCCAATAAGGTGATAGCGAGGTATCAAGTACAGAGCTACGTTCCTTATAAGGTGATAGCGATGTATCTAGTACAGAGCTATGATTTGAGATACCTAGTACAGAGCTATGGGGGTCATTCAGACCCACTCGCGAGTGGCAGTCCGCTCGCAAGTGGGTCGATGTTCCCCACTGCGCATGCGCACGACGGAGGGAGCTCCCACAGCTATACGAGCGTCCAGGAGGACGCTCCATTTTAATGGAGGTGGGCCCTGATTCAGAGCGAGCGCTCTGGTCAGAGCGTCCGGCTCTGAATCAGGGCCTATGTTTCCTATAAGGTGATAGCGAGGTATCTAGTAGGGAGCTATGTTCCCTGTAAGGTGATAGCGAGGTATCTAGTACGGAGCTATGTTCCCTATAAGGTGATAGCGAGGTATCTAGTACGGAACTATGTACCCTATAAGGTGATAGCGAGGTATCTAGAACGGAGCTGATTCAGACCCGCTCGCAAGCGATATGCGATCGGACAGGAGGCCGCTGCAAAAAAAAAAACCCGCTCTGATTCAGAGCGTCCGGCTCTGAATCAGGGCCTCTGTTCCTTATAAGGTGATAGCAAGGTATCTAATACAGAGCTACGTTCCCTATAAGGTGATAGCACACTCACAGGCCAACATGCACCTATAAATTCAGAGCACACACACACACACACGCGCGCACACACACACACAACACTCTTAGATAGAGTCGCAAATGTAGTTCTTATCCCTTAATGATGTTTTTGAGGTTGCACTAATATAAACTGCGCTTGCTTTAATTTATTCCCACTTTTCAGTCAGGAAGATTAAGTACGTAATGTCTTGAAAATAGGTTAAGAGTGCTTTTTCTTTATACATTCACCCTTGATATATGCATTATACAAACACAAAAAGAAAGTTATATTCACTATAATTATCAGTGTCACTATGAGGGAGAGTCATTCCAGGTACAATGTCTTTTGCATGGCTGTTTATTGAGGTAGGCCCTATAGCAATACTATGGTCTGCTAGGACTATAGTACCACATTTGCCTCTGATCCAGGCCAAATACTATGAAACAATATAGAAATAGCTAATATATATTCCCATAGCAATAACATTTGCATCGCTCTGTGACACAGCTCAGTTACCTCCTTGCATGCTGCTAGCTTTGATGTTGTGTCTTTGATTGTGGTTCTGTTATTATATTCTACATGATGCTGGTGACATCTGTAACACTACAGTAATATTCTTAATGATTCAAGGGGTGCTGAGCCTTGCAGTTACACTTTCCAGTGTTTTAATTATTGATTACAGAACATCATGAGTCTACACTGTAAGACTTTAGCTCTGTTAATGTATGGGGCCAATTCAATAAGGGGTAATATGTGCAGTTGTGACATCGTTTCACTGCTGGCAACAGCACTCTACATTGCCCCTAAATTTCCCATAATTCGCCCCTACACTGTGCATTTAAGTTTGCAACCGCATAAGGGGGGTTAGTTTAGTGCACATATTGAGGAGCCCGTGCATACAGGTTTAGTGAGCAGTGACGTACATAACGCTGGAACCAGGGATTTTGCATCACTCCTATATAAACTGTTCTTACTATACAAGTACATCTTTCACTTTTATACTCTGCACAAGAAGCACAGTGTGTGCGCAGGAGGAATTGACGAGAGCTTCTTACTGGGCTACATGATTGCAGTTGCTAGATATAAGGGTCAATCATAGTATTGAATCTCTCATGTTTAATTCTATTACTCCTTTAAATGCATTTACCTTCCTCAGTGGGAACATTGGTAATGAACAAAATGCTTGACTGCAGAAGTATTAGTCAGACATGCTGTGGCAACTGCTGTAACACTGTTTGAGCCAGCAGCTATTTCTTTTGGGCCACTCGATGGAGCAATTAAATTGTATCTCCGTTTGAAAGCGAATAGCCACACACATCTCTGCTTGCTGCTTCCCGTGGTGGTGGGCAAAAATGTGCGAGAAGGCAGGAGTTTGGGTGCACCAAAGCCGTACTTTAGACGGGTTTAGCAGCTCTGCACATGTACAGTAAACCCGGTGCTTCTAGTCATGCACTCAAATTGTTCCAATGGGCACCCATTAGGTTTGGGTGCCCACAAAACAACTGAATCGTCCCCTAAGGGTCCTATTTATGAAATAGGCCCAAAAATACCTATTTGCTATTGCTGCTCACCTCAGTGATAACTTCTCACTTGCTTTGGCATGTAAGCCCCAGCGATGGCCATTGTCAGCTGCAGGGCTAGACAAATAGACAGAGGCTCTAAATACTGAGAAAACATATAATTTTCACCAGATTTAGGACCTGATTCAGCAAGGATCGCAATTGCGATTACCCATGCAGACGGCCAATTGTTGTGTACTGCAGTGTGCAAAAGTATCACTGCCATCTCACTGTGATCACAGAGATCACGCAGGCCCATCGCAGAGTGAATGACAGGAAGAGAGCACTTGGGAGTGTTGACGGGGAGGGTTGACGAAACGCAGGCGTGTCAGTGCATTTGAACGCCGTTACAGGGGTGTGCATAAATTACCCACTGCTATGCAGCTTGAGTTCTCACTGCGTAACCGGAAAGTTAGCAATTTCTGAGTAAGGTCTGACCTTGTGCAATTGTGCGCAAGGCTCCGATGGTACTCGATGTTACCGATGGTTTCGCAGACTTACAAGGTATGTATGTAAGGGGAAGTGGGCGTCCTTATGTTGGGCTGCAACTGCATAGCGATAGCAATCATTAGCATATTTTCGCAGCGGGTCTGCAAGCGTAATCGCAGCTGCGATCCATAATGAATCAGGCCCTTAGCCTTTCTTACTCACGGCTCTATATATCAATGTCAGAAAGGTCTAACAGTCCACCTTGTAAAGCCAGCACATTACTCGAAGCCTTAACAACAAAAGATCTACCATAATACAATGTCATGATGGTGAATACAATTGAAAAAAAAAAAAAAAGACTGTAAATCCACATTAGCAAATTAATATATCAGGTAATATTTGTCAACAGTGTAAAGAATTACATTTCATAGTGCTCCACTGGAAAAAAATATTATTGAATACGAGCATTGTTAAAACATTCCAATAAAATATATGATTTAAACCTAGACGAATGAATGAATATTTGCATTCTCCAAAAATTTGACAAAATACATTTTTACCGTGATGTCAGTTTATTTGGCAGAGAACAGAATGCAAAATACAGATCTATTCTCCTATCCTCATAGATTTAGAAATAACAGCTGTACAATGACAGGCATAAGAAATGACCCACAATGTCTCGATTTCTTGTAGGTATACAATTTAGCTATATTGGTTTACCCGCAAAGTAATTTAGCTATTTTAATAACATGTTAGTAAATTATTAAATAGAGGCTAGAACTGTTCTATGCCGAAGTTCTGTGAACGTGTAGATATTACTGTTGGTATAATAAAAGCAAGCCTCTGGCTGAAACCTTCAAAGCACCATTTTAGAAGCTAAACAAACTTCTAGATGTGTTTAACTGCAGGCTAGTACATTAGCATATCATGCAGCACCTTTACACTGCTATTTACACATCTATTCTCCGCAGCAGGGAAACGCTACATTAGTCTGACACGGATTAGGAGAGTGACAGTGGCACACAGAGACGCATGAGCCTGGGAATGTGAACTATACAGTAAACAGAATGGTGAATTACCACAACGTACTTTATTTCTTATAGGGCCACATTCACAGGCTTCATTTTGTAGCAGCCAGAGGGTACTAAAGACAGCTGTCACACACATACTATGGGCCTGATTCAATGGATTGTAATTACAACTGCGTATGCAGACCGGCCGATTGTTGCGTACTGCGCATGCACTGCGATCGCACTGCATTTACGCACGCAGACAGGAATTAATCGCAGAGTGAGTGACAGGCCATGAGCATTTGGGGGTGGTGACGGGAGAGCGGTTGCAGAAACGCAGGCGTGTCTGTCCGTTTGAATGCCGTTGCATGGGCGTGCATAAATTAGCCACTGTGATGGCAAACGCAGCTTGAGTACTCACTGCGTGTGCCGAGACTTGCAATTTCTGCGACGGGTCAGAGTTGCTGTTATTGTGCGTGACGGGCCGATGTGCTTCGATCTTATCGATGTAAATGCAGGGCTGCGAGGAATTACGGATATGAGAAACCAGTAATGGGCGTCTCTATGCTGGCTGTGCTGTGGCAGGCAGTAGCATATTTTCTCAGCAGCATGGCGTGCGATACGCAGCTGCGATCCCTGCTGAATCAGGCCCTATGTGCATATAATATAATAATATAAGGATATTAAAATTAATTTGACAGGCATTATATGCCATGTATAATAGCACTCATAACTGAAAGAAGTCTGCCAGCGCCTGGAGCAGAAGTAACCGGACACTGTCCGCATACTGTACTTCTGTTAAAATTGTTCATTTGGGGGGAAGTTTCTTGCTATAAGCCCTATGGTGGGTTCCCAAACAAGGGCTTCTTTCACATATAGGGCGGGATGTACGAAGCATCGCATCCGCGATGCGTTACATCCCACCTACTATCAGGTACATACCACGGTTGATTACCGTGGTATGTACCTAGAAAAGCAAATAAAATTGCAAAGGACAGCTCTCCCAATAAGAGTGGTCCTTTCGATTGGTTGGGTACATGATGCCGGTGCTCGGGATCCCGGCGGTCAGAATCCCGATGGCGGCATCCCAACCTGGTTACAATGCAGACACCTAAATATAAGTACTGCTAACCTAACCCTCCTAACCCACCCCGGTGCCTAAATCTAACCTCCTCCCCAGTGCCTAAACCTAACCCTCCCTCCCCGCATCCAAAACCTAACCTCCCTCCCTTCCTTCCCCCCAGCAGCCTAACTCTAATCCTCCCCCTAGTGCCTAACCCTAAGTCCTTACCCTAACCCTCCCCCTAACCCAGTACATACCTTCGGGATTCCGGTGGTTGGGATGTCAGCGACGGTGTCGGGATTCCTGCACCAACATTTTCTGACCAATCCGTTTCCGATACCCCTGGATAGAGGGACTTCCGGGTTTAACACCTAGAAGTCCCTCTGGTATCCTTCTGCGCATGCGCAGGAGGCGGCCAGCACCGCGTTGGGAAATGGGAGGGATTCAATTGGGTCCCTCTCATGGGGGTCCTGATAAGAAGCTCATTCCAGTCTTTGTACATATGGTAAATGCCATTTCACAGCATTTTTCACTTTACTACATCCCGCCTATACTCTGTTTTGGAGCAAGGCCGGTTCTAGTCGATTTCCTATTTGTGCCATAGCATGCATTTCTTTAAGATGAACTGGACAGTGCTCCAAAGTATATGAAACAATCTTAACCCTTAACTGGTGCTCTTGAATGTCCTATTCTCTGAGTTACAATACTTTGAAATATTCTTTGATCTTCATGATGAAACACATATGAAACCCCTCACAGCTAAGTGTATTCATTTGAAAACCAATTAGAAACAATTTTATTGTGGGCTCCAAGATAATGAGGATGGATGGATTATTGTTTTTATGTGAGATTAAGAAATAGCTTTACATTTACAATTAAGAAGGTTGTGATGACCTGTAATAAACATTCTGGAATAAGCCAATTGTGACTGCCATATGTAAGAAACTAGAGTGTGAACAAATTTATAGAGACTGTATTTCAAAAACAATAGATTCTTATGAGATTTCTTTCGTCCTACCTGCTGTGAAAAGCAGGACCTAGCAGATTGCTCTGTGTAGCCAAATGAAGGGCCTTCAAACACAGCAGTTGGCAGTTTCAGCACCTCTCTGAGAAACAGGTCATACTTCCCATAAGCCATTATCCCACTAGCGTCAGAGATCATGGAGAAAATGTCTGGAAGAAGCAGAAAGGCAAACTGAGGTACATGCTCCATTTATGCTATATGTATAATAGGATGGTATTGTTGCTTGTAGGTCATAATGGGCAACATATAAACAAAGCTCCCTTACAGCAATCCACATCTGTAATGAGCCTAAACTAAAATGCTCACATCTGCATATGGATATACTGTACACTACATGCAATTTGTAATAAAAGTCTTTCCACCTTTGATGATGATAGACAGTAACTAACATTTACTGTGTATAAGAAGTACAAACGTTTTACGAGGTCTGAAGCATCACAATGGATTTTCTATACTTTATACATACATACATACATGTACTTTAAGCTTTAGTTTGCAGACTGCGCAGAGTATGTACTACAGACAAACATCATTTCACATTCTCTGATTTCTTACTTTCCCGGAACGTACACGTTTTATTTCATGGTTTGCTGCTACCCTAATGCATTTCAATAGGAGCATTTCCCTAATTGAACACCAACTTATCCAGCATAATACACAGTATTAACCAAATTCATTATTGTCCAAATGCTATACAGTAGTTTTTTGCTATAGTGTATTACTGTATGCATTCAGTTGTGTATAGTAATTCATGTTATTCAGACATTACCAACTATAGCAAAGTATAGTATAGTTACATATACACGGAAGGTGTGGCCAGAGACCAGCCACATGTGTAAAATGGCCACTGTGGCGCTAAAAGGACTAACCCTTTTGCTGCGGCGCCATTTTTAAAATAACCTTTAGGCGCAGGCTGTGGAAAAGTATTCTATACAATCTATGCACTTCTAAGGAACGTATTAGTTATTTATTTTATAAGGCTGTGACATTTAGAACCAAATGGCTTTTGAGACATTCTCACCTCCAGAGGTCTCCGCTGTGCCTCTGTGTTTAATACCCAGCAAGTTTGGGAAAAACAATTTGTTTGTGTTTCAGAAGCTCCTATTGTGTGGAACTTCCTAAGAACTTAGAAGGGAATGCCAAACTGGTTTTAGTCATAGATATGTGAAAGGACGAATGCCATTGAAATATGCATTATATTTACCTTTTGAGAGACAGTATATACTAACCTAGATTGTAAGCTCCTAGGAGCAGGGTCCTCCTCCCCACTGTCTCACAGCCTTCTTCTCTAGCACTTCTATGACAGCCTTCACCTTCCCAGCTGTATTGTGTATGGAGAATTGTGTTGCTAACTGTTACTTGTGCTCTGTTTATAAGTTGGTTACTGTATTGTAATGTAATGTTCTGTGTACCCTTTACTGTATGTACAGTGCTGCGGACCTCTTGTGGCACCCTATAAATAAAATGTAATAATAATAATAATAATAATAATAATAATAATAATAATAACTCAGTGTGTGCTTTAGGAAAGCCAACTGTTTTTGGGTGGTGAAAAGGAAATTATGTTAGTATCTTTAAAATGTAAGATGTTTATTTATATTTTGTGAGCCAGCATGATTGGCTAAAAGGAATACAGGGCGGATTTACCCCCTGTGGTATTGTGTGTAAGAATGGGATAAAGAGGGCATGTGAGCCCCATGTATGTGCATATCTTTTTGGAATATCAAGAAGGACTGTACTGCTGTTTAACATCTGTATGCTGACCCCCTTAAGCTGAGGGGAAGAGTTTTTTTAAGACTATCTGAGCAATAAACATCTTGCCTTTACAATGACTACATCTGCATCCTGCGATAACAGAATTGCATTAAAACGCTATTCCGTTTTCCGTCTGTTCTGGACTGAGCCCAGTGTCTCCAAGCTCAAGCCCTCTGCCAGCTACCATGCAGAGTCTGGTCCATTATGAGGGATCAGGGGGAATCAGCCGACCCTAATCAATAGGTGTGGTCGCCACTCGTTGATGCATACGCAGCAGAAGCGGTTCCAGGTGCCGGCGGTGTACGTAAGCAGTTCCAAATGCTGATGGTAGACGTTTGATGGTGGCTGCACCATTACCTGCGCAGTGGGTGGAGTCAGTAAAAGGCAGATAATGACGGTAAGAGGAAATACCTGTAAACCCCGAGATCCATTAGGGATCAAAAACTAATCAGTGATCCGGTGGCAAGTGAGGTCATCCGGTCACAAAAGGCTATGATTTTTTTTCTCAAGTTAATATTTGCACTTTATTGGGCATATATGGTATTGATGGAAAGTCCACAGGTATTTTGGGATTATTATTTCAATACCTTCTTGTTAACTTCAGCCATGAACACTGTAAAGGACATAGGATTAAAAATAAAATGTGCCTTGGATTAGTAGGTACAAATTGATGTGCAGAAAGTTTCCCTTTTCTGTTGATATTACTACTGCACTCTGCAATGGTTTTCTTCACAACTTTAGATAGTGAAGAAAGCTCTGCCCACCAAATAGTGATATCATAACTCAGACCCTCCATCTAATGTACTAGAACAACCTGGGATAAAAATACTAAGTGGCAGTTTTTCTGGGGGGTTTCTGGGGATTTGAAACCCATGCGCATAGCCAGCAAATTGAAGCACTAAACTACTGGATTTACAATTAAGCGGTTTGGATGATAACCAGCGTTGATATCCATCTATCACAGCCGGTTTTGATCAAAACCGCCACAAAACATTTGGCCAATCAGAAGAATCACAACATACTTATGCGTTCAATCATCATGCATTGAATAAGAAGTCAGAAACTGTAACACTGACCATTATCTTATGAGTAAAATACAATTTTCTTAATATTTTTTAGGAAGAAAATTATAGTTTAATTTTATTAAAATAGCAAACTATTATTTATTATATTCAAAGGGCAATATTAATTGTTAATTGATTTTTAAAAGTTTTTATTTTTAATGACGGGAATCCTTTCTTATTTTATGGCTATATAAATTGTGCCCACAACATAAAATTATAAATGTTTCTCCTGTAAACAAATAGAATTGCCACTTGAATATAATAAATATTATTATTTTGAGATGATCTTCTTAACGTTTGTATTCAAAATGATTGAAATATGTCTAGACTCCACTATGTTTATATATTTATCTCTATAATATATTGCAGTGGTTCTCAAACTCGGTCCTCAGGACCCCACACAGGTCACGTTTTCCAGGTCACCCAGCAGGTGCACAGGTGTATTCATTACTCACTGACACATTTTAAAAGATCCACAGGTGGAGCTAATTATTTCACTTGTGATTCTGTGAGGAGACCTGGAAAACATGCACTGTTTGGGGTCCTGAGGACCGAGTTTGAGAACCTGTGATATATTGTATGCAAATTATTGTTTTTTTATGTACTTTTGATACTTCAATAAAGAAATATATATATATATATATATATATATATATAAAGAATATTGTTTTCTTACTAAAATTAAATAATTTTCCACCTAATATATAATATAGTATTTTCCTTATAAGAACATTACAGCATTTGCCTCCATATTCAATACTTAATGATTGTGCACACTATAAATGTGATTTCTCGTTTTCTGAACAGCCAGGATCTCTCCTGTCCCATCCACCTATTTTTATTTTGGTGGGTTTGTAGCAGCTTCTAAACCCATCACTTATTAAATCTGGGTTTATATACTTGTACATACTGGTAAAAACATTGATGGTGCTTCAGTGTTCTATTCTAAAGTGAGGTTTCTCTGCGGTTTTGTGTAAAAAAAATCTGCAGGTGCAATCCCGCCGATAAACTGCAGCAAAACCCTGTGGATTATTATTTACTACCTCCACGACAGGGGGCAAATGTTTACCCAAGTATGGGCTCCATGGCTCTCTATGAGACTGCTAACTCACCCACATCTCTCCCATAATCCATTCCCATCTGACCCATGCGCGATAGTATGTTAAACTATACCTGCCACTACTCTCTCTTGCTGACCCTCTTTTGCTTATTACTGGTCTCCACCTCCTCCTTTACGTCTTTGTGTCTGCTATGCGTGATGTTCCTCTCCTTTTGATATACTCCATAGCATTTTACCTCTCCTTGTAGTCCTGTAATCCCTATATGCCTTTCCTTTCCCCCCTACTCACCACATGCATAGTGTTTATTATTGTGTACGATTTGTTTTAAAAAATTGGCTCACTCGTTTTCCTTCCTCTTTTTGTCATTTGTCTGTTTATGTGAGCTCTCTAAATAAAGAATTAAAAGAAAAAACCTGCATGGATTTCAAACCTGATTCTTAGGGGTAAATTTACTATAGTGAGAGTTTTTAGATGTGAGTTTCAGAAGTGATGTTGCCCATAGCAACCAATCAGGTTCTACTTAATATTTAACTAGCACCTCCTAGAAGATAATAGCTAGAATCTGATTGGTTGCTATGGGCAACATCACTTTTAAAACTCACTTCTAAAAACTCTCACTTTAGTAAATTTACCCCTTAGTCAATCCCCCACCCCCCCAGGACCTGAGGCCATTGAAAGACTGGTGGGTCTCATACCTAGGCTAATGAAAGCCAGCGTTACTAAACCAATGCTGGAGGGGGAGAGGGGTTATTTACAGCACAAAACCCAGGATTCTTCAACAGCCCCAATATAAACCTGGGTAAAGAATTTTTACAGGTACCAGAGCTGCACCTTTACATAATATTACAGCTGTGAGACACAATCAAACAAAAACCCTTGTTCTATATCTTTGTTGTTCGCTCCCTGGTCACTCATGGTTGGTGTACAGTACTTTAAGCCAGAAAAATCCATTTGTAGACTTACATCTCAATTTATCCATGATTTTTCCTCCACACAGTGTGGCTAAAGCCATTTTGACTGCGAAGACTGTGATCTTACCGTGTCCTTCCCTGTAGATTAAAAACGTCACATTCAGAGAAAATATCAAAATGACATGCCAACTATGTGTGAGAAAATATCCTGTAGTGCTGAACTCCAGTACAAGCCATTTATTATACTGCTTAGAAAAACAATCTCTAATCCACTTGTGAGATATTGGTCATGGCGTCATACATAATTAAGAAATCACATGAAAAGTAAACATTTCATTTTGTCCATCAAACTCTCTCTTATTAAAATGGGTATCAAGGGATTAGGGTATGGAATAATCCTGAAGGTTCCAGAGAGGACTCCGTTGGCAGAGACTAACAGGAATGTGTCAGCGGGAATTAAGCAAAGTTGTATATGTAGGTTTATTAAAAAATATTCCTGAATAAACTGTAGTGAATAAATGCGAGGTTGTACTCATTAGCACTAGCAACATATATGCTTATAAAGAGCAACAGAGCAGGGTAAATATGTGGCCACAATAGTCTGACGCTTGGTACATAGACAGATATTAATGTAGAAGAGGTCTGGTACACAGAATCAGAACGTGTACAGGGAGCAGGCAGTAGGGATGATCAAGACAATAAGCTGACATTAATATGCTGTAGAGCAGACAGGAACGTGGTGTGCTGCACAGATATGAGCTAACACTAGCAATGACCCAGCGCTGACAGCTAGGTGTGATTCTGCTTTATAGCACCAGGGGATAGAAATCCATATCTTCAAAGGACTGCAATCGTGGTCTTAATATAGCTATGGCAGAGATTTATGCCAGAGGCACTCCCCTCCTCATAGCCTGCGGGCAAGTGCTGAGAAGGTAAGTGATCCATAATGACGAGCCAGCCTCTCAGCAGGCAATACTGATAGGAAATGACCTAATAGGGCATTGTGATTTTAAGCAGGCAAAATGACAAGGGTACCAGAAAATTCCCAGATGGGCTCCACTGCCTGTGCCCACCCCCTCCTCTAGGGGTCCAGACTGTGCACTTGAATTATACATTGGTACTCTAATAGAGGGTCTGTTCCCTGGTGATAGGACTACTGATGCATAACAAGATTCACCCCTTTGCCAATCAAATTGGGTGATCACAACACAGCCATGTCCCCTTTTCTTGTTGACTGTGGTCTTTAACATAATGAACACAGGGCCTGATTCAGTAGTGAACACAATTGTATCATGGACGCACATCGAGCGATTGTTTGGCATCTTGCATGCGTATAAGCCTCACTATGCGTGCTCAGCGATCGCATTGCCATTACAGATGCACAGAGCAATCCATCGCAGAATGACAGACTGTCAGCGTATGGGGGTGGTCAGAAAAATGCAGACGTGTCTGTACGTTTGAACACAGTTTCATGGGCGTGCATAAATTAGCCACTGTGCTTGCATACGCAGCATGAGAGTTCTATGCGTGCGAGGAGGCTTGCAGTGTCTGTGGCTGGTCAGACCTGGTGTAAATGCTGCATGACTGCCCGATGTGCATCGATGGTACCGATGTTTATGCAGAAGAGCGACATTGGATGGATGTGAGAAAGCAGTGGTGGGCGTCTTTATGCCGGCTGAGCTTTGGCAGGCATTAGCATATTTTCGCAGCTGCGTTCCGTGCAAATTCGCAGCTGCGATCACTGCTGAATCAGGCCAACAGTTCCCGCCAGTGATTGGAAGACACTGTAACTCTACATTCATTCACTAACCTACAAGTCAACATAATATTCTTAGATAGTTGATTTTTTTTTCTTTTTTTTTAACAATGGAATGTATTTCACCTTTACTAGACCTAATGCATTTCTCACAGAGTTTTAGACACTGGCCGGCCAGTATCATGGAAACTATACATCACATTAATGTGGTGTATATAGACAGGAACACAATTGTGTGCTTAATTATTATATGTTACTTTATACTGCATTCTCAGGACTATGATGTCTTCACTACTGTGCATTGCTGCTATCAATTTGGTACATCATCATGCACGCACTATTAGTATTTACTGTATATATATATATATATATATATATATATATATACACACACACATACACACACACACACATACACACTTAAGGGGATATGACCATGTACTCACTAATGGTTAAACAAGCCTCTGTGGTGGCAGGCCACACCTTTTAAGCATTGCCCCCTACCACTGCGTTCTCCAGTAGGCCTTTCATGCTCCAGTCCAACTCTGGTGAACTTTATTTTGTTCAAAAGACTCGTCGCCTCTTAGAATTGTTATCAAATCATCTGCTCCCCTCAGATCTATCTTTGTAAAATTCCTGGATCCCTGAAGGCTCTGAAATATTACAGGAATGAGTGGCAAAGTATAACTGTTTCTGACAGTGACTGCATTGAAGGCCTCAGTCCGCCCTCCGATGGCACTACACCGCTGCTTCTGGTGGTGATTAAGAGGAACATATAAAAACCACAAGCTAAATTGTCATAAATATATTATATTAAAGTGTGCAGCTCCAGTTCAGCCAATGAGTAAATATGTCCAAATGAAATTTGAGACCCTGTAGGGATATATATGGGGCAATTATAAATGTGATGTAGTGAACAAGTCTTGGCTTGAGTTATCCCAAACGGGATCCAGTTATGTGACCGGCGGCCACAAGGCCACCGGTCTCAATACGGACACCCGAATCCTGATAAAGGACTTAAGATAGGCGTTGAAATACCGACGTCGGAACACCGGAACAAATTAGGTATGTCTGGGGCGCCCTTAGCGTTACTCATGGGGGGGAAGATTAGGTTAAGGGAGCGTAGCCGGGTTAGGTTTCTTTTGGGGGAGAGGTTAGGGTTATGCACACCTAGAGAGGGAGTTAGGGTTAGGAAGCCCTGGGGGAAGATTAAGGTTAGGCACTAGGGGGGGAGGTTAGGGTTCTGGCTGCCGGCGTTGGGATATGAACCGGCGACTACTCAGCCACCGGGACTTCATAACCATTCCATCTCAAACACATCAATGTACTGTACTCTTGGCACTGTGGCATAAAGATGTTAGACATAAGCAAAAATAAACAATGTTACGCTTCTAGTCACTCCTCGAGACACAAGTCTGAAGTGAGAGGGAGTTTCCCTGGTTTACCAATTTATTAACGGATTGTGGTTGTTCAACAACAAGAATAGGAATTTCACAGTGGATCCGAATTGTTTTAATACATAAAGGCAGAGTCTCTTGATTACAGTATCTAAAATTATAGGAGACCAATTTTTGGTGTTTAATGGGATGTTTATCGGTATTAAAACAACTGGAATTTGGCAGTTCTGTATCAAACCCCTTCCAATATAGTTGTTCACAAAAACCAGTGCTATGGTTTTAATGTACTTGCTCTTCAATTGAATCATTATCTGTAATGAAATATAACATTCCACTAGGTACTTAATTGTTATCACAGGTTTAATTTTAAGAGGACATGCAAAATATTATCCCCGCTCCTCCCTCTTCAAGCACTGGTAACTTGGCGTTTCCCCGTTGTTCATTTCCTTTCTTTGCGCAGAGGACATTCAGCCAAGAAGTGTGTACAACTGCCACAGTACAGACACAAATAAATCACCCTTTGCCATTGCATTTCCTGGTGTGTGAAAGGACCTCGCACACATCCAATTTGATTAGGCTTTTGTTCTGAATGGTACAATACTGGCACAGGCTGCTGGGGCATAGTAGGATAATTTAGGTAGTAGCTGGAGCGCTATGTTTGGTGTCTCTTTAAGATGTTCAGCCAGTTGAGAATCAATCTCTATGCATCAGTCTATAAAGTCTTATAGGCCTAGAGGAAATTCTATATGGACTAGTTCATCCTCGATATCCTTCTTAAGACCCTTACGATACTGGTGCCTCTTAGCGGCCAACTGTCATTTAAAATCTTCCATCCAAGTCCTCAATTCAATGGTGTACTCTAAATCAGATTGCCCCTTGCCCCCGCAAAGTAGCCATCTAGCCTCAGCAGTAATTGTGTGGTGAGGATTGTCAGAGGTCTTCACAAAAGCTTCTAAGAACAGCAGCATTAACTTCAGTATGGGATAATGTCTCTCCAAGAGGGCTGTTGCCTAAATCAGAGCATTTCACTTTAGTAGTGTTAAAATATGCACCACTTTCAATGTGTTCTTGGGTGCATTTGAATAAAAAACAGATTACACTGTCAATATATACCATCGCTTCTGCTAGCGTCAAATTTCTATGACAACTGAATATTAATGGCTCCGGTTCTGGATTAGGCTCCAACTGGTGCAGCTACCATTAGGAATTGTAAAGCATTAGCCACCTGTACAGTGGAGCTGCATAGCTTGAGAGTTGTCCTTACTTCTGTATTGGGAGCTGTACCTCTTGCAAAGTCCATGATTTTTATTACGGCAGTGTATTGATTAACTCTGCAGGTGCCATGGAAGAATATGGCAGTGGAAATTAGGTAACTATACACATGTAGGTTTAATAACTGATATACTGTTGAACAGTAAAGTTGTAGAAAACAAAATGTTCAGAATGTACTCAGCAGCACTGGCAATGAATATGCTTAAAGACAGCAACAGATTAGGGCTCATTCGTGGTCACATCCTTTCCCACTGCTACACTTCTGCTACCCTGTTTAGTCCATCCCTCCACTAGCTTCCCATTTCCTACAATTTTCAGTTAAAACTTCTGACCCTTTCCTACAAAGCCCTAATCCATCCCATTACCAACCTCATCTCACTCCACACCATCCTCTCTGCCAGTGACCAACACCAATTCCCCATAGACAGTCCCATCCCACTCCCACCTCCTAGATACTACTCACATAGTAAATACACTTCCACATTCAATACCACTCTCCAACAGCCTCCTTGTAGCATACCTCTTGCATGTTCTCTACTTGTTTGCTATATACCTTATCAACTGTGTGTTATGTACATTATGCTTAATATCAGGCTAATCTTGCATTAATGATTCTTGAATGTCCTGTATTTTTTTACTTTTGTTGTTTTGTAGTTTGATGATTGATCCTCTATATCTTTGTACAAATACGTCTCTGCTGCATGGTGCAGAGGAATATTGTGGCCTCATATAAATCTTGTCCAGTCCTGTCATTCTCAATGCGTGCAATGCTTCCTCTCAGTCTTGTCTGAGAAAAAGGGCAGCAGAGCTTGACAAGAAATTGCAGGTTTGCTAATTGACAATATTCTGCAACTGTCTCCCTCAATCCTCATTGACAACCACCGTAACAGAACTTTAGGAATGTCATTTGCCGATCTGGGAGGGTTGCAGTTCTGTATGTTATACCATAGTCTTGATGTACAGTATGCCATTTATTTAGCATACTGTAGAAATTTTAAACAAATATTAAAGATCAAATCCAATTAAAAAATATATATTGTTTACATTAATTTCTCTGGACTTCTGGAAGAAGTTACCTTTTTTTTCTTCTAATTAATGTTTGCAGATAAAGCCAAGTGTCAGTTCCGCCACAGTCACTTAACAAATGATATACGGTAGTGAGCAGAGAGTGTTTGGTAGGCCTGTCAGCTGTGCATGCTCATTACACACAATCCTCCCTCTGACATGTATGTAAAGAGAGAGCTCTGGCTTAGATCAGGTGACCCACTCCTTGGAACGTGCTTGAGAGCCAAAATGCAAATGTGTTGCAGCTAAATGTGTCTTGCAGTGGGAGCCATATCCGTCATCCCAATAGGCTTCGATTTAGCACAGGAAAAACGGAGTTACATGAACATAGAACTAGAAAAACGACTTACTATCAGCTTTATGATACACATAGCATTCTGGAAATAAAATGCGAAACAAAAACATATATACATACGTGTGGGATTGCAGATTTAAGCATAAAAAAGTATTGGATTATTGGAGCATGTCTTACAGCAAAGTATTCCAAACTCTGCCATTACAGTCAAGGTTTTAAGGATAACCATGCATGAGCACAGCTGACTTAAACAGCACCTCAGTCACTTTGATTTAACAATCTGGGCTCAATCATGGATATCCCTGAAACCTGGCCTATAATGGCAGAGTTTGGCAAACCCCTGTGTTACAGGAATAGGACAGAGGGAAGAGCTAACAGATTCCTGCAAATGCTATCAATTAATATGAGTATTGAGATACAGAGGTGTCCCCATACACCTAAACGTTTTGTTCCATGTGGTGCCAGACACATGACACGACTTAAACGCTCCGCCACATGTAGTGATTCATGTGCTTGCATACTTTATCCTGAATCTTGCATTTTATTCGCATTGTAGCAGCACACAAATTCACTAATAGTGACCTTAAGTACTTAGGATCAGTATTTTTGTCACAAAGAAATTGGTATAAAGTCACAGATTAAGCATAACGATGTGTGACATGGGTCACTTGTATCAGACATGTCATTTACCCGTTTACCCAGATTAGTGACTCACTTGCACACAGAAGCTGAGGACATGAAGAGCCAGTGTCAGTATTCAGAGTACCCATTCACTGTACTTTTGTCGCAGTAGTGATGTGAATAAGACAAAGTCTCTGATTGAACACTTGGCACGGCTATGTTGCAAAGTCCGCTGTGTGCCAAGCGGAGCTTCATAGGTATGACATTCAAATGACACTAGAAACACTTAAACAAGAAATCCCTCTTCATATATCACAATCTTCACGTGTTCATGTTACTGAGGCTTTTTAAAGGATGTAATATTCTACATTATTTCAAGTTACACTATACTTTCACCGCCTGCAACATGGCTATGCCCCTACAGACTACCAAAGAGCCAGTATTTAACATGCATTCATTTCTACTAATTACATCATACTACAATCCATCAGGTATACTACAGAAATACATTATAGAACTCAAAATTTGCATCCAGCAGCTGGGAAAACACTTACGGGTCATAAGCTGCCAATAGGAAATTTAACATCAGGCTGATGGACTGTTCCACATTGATTTGGTGAGTAGATGGCATCCGCTTATTGAGCTGGTAAAATACTGTGGATAATACAGCTTCCAGGCGCGCCACATTCAGTTCTACATTGGGGTCCAGATTGTTTAATGAATTTTCCCGTAGTGCTTCTATGATGTTCCATATATCTACCAGATGCACTGTATGAAAACACAAAGTCGGTCAGATGGGAAATGTTCCCAATACACTCAGAGCAAATGTACTTGTGTCTGATTGATTACCATTACTTCTCCATATTGGATGTGCCATTTCCTTGTTATTACAATCAGACTGCTATTGATGGTTCAGACTGCCCATTGTGCAAGTCATTCCTGCACCTTCTTCATGCAGAACTTGCCTCCTATTGCTTAGCTCACAAAAGGCTTGTTACTTACCGTGTTATCGCTCTTCAGCAAATGTTACAGCTTACTTTATTATGTCATATTATATTTTATAGCAACACTATACAGAACGGAACATGATGTAGTTGACAACTTCCTGACTTCACTGACAACATTTTCTAGTAATGTTTAATTCAGAGGAGAATTTCAGATAAAAAACGTCACTTCATCAATAATTACCTAAACAAAACAGACTTTTATTATACAAGGTGGTGCCAGTTTGTATAATCGAAACCATGAACGCGTTAACAAGAACATACAAAATTCAAATATTCAAGTTTTGATAAATGCATAAGGGCTCTATCATCAGTCTCTGTAAAATAAGAATGTGTACTTTCATAAAACTTTAAAACATTACTCACAGTTAAACAGCATACACAACGCCAAGTGATGAGAACAACAATACATGGGCATCAGCTGGCATTTAAAAGTGTACACATAATTTCATGGACACCTTTAAAAATATGAGATCTAGTCAACGTATTAAGTTTGTACATACTGGGCACACAACCTGGACTGGCCATCTGGCAAATGGCAGAAGTGTCGATGGCCAGATCGGCCCGGTCCAGCCATTTTTATGCCTGGTCTTACAGCTGTGCCTCCAGGTGCTTTATTTAGCCTGCATGGTTAGAGGGGGCCTTCCACAAGGCCGGCCACACACCTGTGAGATATAGCCACAACCCCTTTCCCGTGCAGCAGGGATGCCAGGGCCGAAGTATAGCCCCAGTCCGTCCCTGATTGGACACAAAGATATCATTTTAAAACTGTATTAATATCTTAAATCCATATTTAATAAATTAAACACACCTTACTGAAGGTATCCAGGCTCCATTTTAAATATTACATATGACCAATAGTATAAAGACTTGGCGAAAACAGAAATACACTGAAAACGTTCAAATTTATTATTCTCATTGGGCACTTTGGTCTGGGTTCAGAGAAGGGTAAGGAAGGATATGGGTACGCAGCAACTAAACAAAATAGTTTCCCAGTCATCCATCCCTGAGAGGAATCCAATATGAATGAGTTTGGCTTATACCATTTTTTTTTTTGGGGGGGGAGGCCCATATTATTTTAAACATACAATTTTTATTACAGATGCGTAGATGTATCTCACTGCTGCGTTCGTGCATCTGTGACTTATTGATTTTATTTTCTCAGGTACATGTGCACTACCAGTGAGCCCTCTGTCGACCTGCTCTGCACCACCGCTGCTGCCACTACCCCGCACGCCTACAGCCGTCTCGCACTCTGCACCTCCCAAACCACCTCCTGTGTCCCCTCTTCCACCTGCGTTAGTGTACCATTTTATTGCCCTTCTCCCCTGCAGGTGACCCGGTTTGCTCATCCAAACCCTAATAGTTAATACAATTTAAAAAAACTCTGAAATTCCATAGACAAAAATCCTTACAGTTTCACATGTCCCATTAAGGTTGCTTAGACATGATCTGAAAATTCACAAAACCTATTGAATTTCTGCCACTCAAACTCCAAAAAGCAATGAAATTACAATCATTAAGGCTGACGCCTTAATGGATGTGTGTCTTGTGTAATACAGATATGTTATGCCATGACACCATGTGGTTAACTACAGATTCAGCACTATCACAGAGTGAGATTGCTGTCACTCACAAAATGGCGGAGCTGCTAATTCACAGAATTGTTTGTTCATTGGAATACACACATGCAGTCTATGCAACTGAGGTCTGAGCAGAACATACAGCTGCGCAGATGGGATAAGAGTATGGTATATATGCTAGCTGGGATACCCAGCGTTGCCAGGGTCGAAGACTGGACCTTGAAGTATACCTGCAGCCTTTATTTGTTTACATTGTCCTTGCCTATAACCCCATTCCATTTATCCTGAAAAGGACCCCACTGTTTTCTAACATGCATGCAAACAGTGGCGTAACTACCGTGGGTGCAAGGAGCGTGGCTACTATGGTGCCTCTACGACCCGCTGCTCCCCCTGCACCTAGTCACGCACACAAGGTGGGACGGTACAGTCAGGAACGTCAAGGGGGGCCATGGGTGTCAACGATGTTGATCTGGGTGGGGGGCATAATTAAATGTGTTATATGTGGCATAATGTGTAAGGGGCATTACTGTGTGGCATAATGTATAAGGGGCACTACTACTGTGTGGAATAATGTGTATAAGGGGTACTACTTGTGGCATAACCTGAATGGGCTCTGTGTGGCCATCAAGTTTGCTCAGACTGAGGTTAAAATAATACTTTTGTAGCTTTCTCACAGGTTTTTGGCAGACTGTGAATTTGGAGCAAACCCCGGAACCTGTGTAATTTAAGAGTGTCCCCATTTTTAATGATTGTGCGACAGTGTGTTGCCCTGATGAAGTTCAAACTATACCACTATGGCAAATTTAGTGGAGCTAGGTCCAACACCCTGGCCATGCATAAAGGACAAAAAGACGGACGGACAGATACGGGTACTCGGCTCTCTTAGCCACTGAATGCTCTTCCCACTGTTTACAAAGGGAGATTCTCCTAGCCAGTGGTCATTCGGGTAGTAGTGGTCATTACTAAGTCTGTGAGCTCCGCAATATGTGTTTGTTTTTTAAGACGACCCTGGATGCCTACATGGACCGAATAGGACATGACACAAGGGGTAGGCGAAGATGGATTTTTTTTATTACAGCGATCTTGGATGCTCCTGGACAAGAGGACAGAATCGCTACAGGGAGTGAAGGTAAGTATTGTTGTGTCTGTGAGTGAATGTGTAATAAAAATAATACAATATTCGGTGCCTATGTCCTGTCTTATTTTGACTATTTCTTTGATGTCCTCATCTCTTCCCAATTCAGCTCCCAGTTCTACCCCATTCCCCTAGATTCAGGGGTGGGGAACCTTTTTTCTGCAGAGGGCCATTTTGATATATATAACATTATTTGCGGGCCTGGTGCAGGCCACGGCCCCTAAGTGATGTCACACGGGGGCATTGCCACAATCGCCGGCGATTACAGCAATACCTGAGCATCCTGAGGATGTTCTGGGGAGCTGTAAGACAGAGGTGTGACTGTCTGAAGCATCCTAAGGACGCTCCAGGCGGCACTGCAGCATAGATTCTGGCTTCAGAGTGCAATTCTAGGTGCCAGATGAGGCTAACAGAGAAAAAGCTCCGAGGGCCAGACCAAATGATTCCGAGGGCCTCATACGGCCCTCGGGCCTGAGGTTCCCCATCCCTGCCCTAGATAATAAATTCTCACAAGCAGGGCACTCCACCATCACCCTGAACTATCCATCTCTCAAGTGTAACCCCACACAGACAGCAAAACTGAACCTCTCTCTCTACCCTTCCCAGGGCACTGGGTCACTGAGTGCTACTGTAATTAACTGTTTTTTGTACGTTTATCTCACAGTTTGATTTATTACCTTTTACCCTGTGTGAAGATTCTTATATTGTATAGTTTATTTAAACCATTCTAATTTGCCCTGCACAGCACAATGGACACTTGGTAACATATAAATAAAAGAAAATAATAAAAGTTATAATAAGAGTATAACACTTAATATAAAATCTATGTATAAAGCATATTTGCGCAGGCCATTAGAATTGGTCAAATAAATCATTAGAAACTGCATTCAGAAGATTGGCATACAGTATTTGCAACACACCAAGGACATTGTGGATTAAACATAATATAGAACAATATTAGACAGCCTGCTAGATTCCAGCAATCCAATGCTGTGTTAATTATTCTGTGAACAGTAAATGCCTTAGCTGAATCCCATGAAACACAGACAAAAGAAATACAGACTATCGTATTCCTGGTAGCAGTGACTGTAACAGTAACAGACAGCAAAGCTCATGAAACAGAAGGTCAAAGAGCAGTGTTTTATTCTGGCATGAACAGCATAATAATAACCAGTGATCATCACTCTCCCTGCACTGTACCTCTAAGGAGAACACTCATGAGACTAATGAAGGGCACAGTGTGATGTAATGATACTAACTGGAAGCACCAGTGATTCATCAAACCTGCCTCATATCTGGATTAAGATTGCAAATTAAGACATGCAACAATGGTGCTGAATATGTGAAAACATCCTGCAGGGTTCACATCAATCAGATGTAAAACGCAACATTCCCTTACACCAGAAATAAGAACATGAAGAAAATTACATTACTACGAAATACATAACTGAGCATCTTGCTGGTACTGTATGTCACTCTCCAGTTTGGCCAGTAGAGGTCTCTGTGTATACTTGCCTAAAATAACATACATTATACATCTAACAGGTTTCATTGTTGTTATTGGGACAGCAATAAATACATGGACTAGAGAGGCTGCTTGATGCAACATCCCCATCTCTTAGTCCAAATCAGCTGGATTTGCTTGTAGAACATACAGTAAAAGTAGCTCCTAATATGAGATCATCCTACACACTAATACAAGGATATACAATACTGTGCAAAAGTTTTAGGCAGGTGTGGAAAAATGCTGCAAAGTAAGAATGCTTTCAAAAATAGAAGGGTTAATAGTTTATTTTTATCAATTATCAAAATGCAAAGTGAATGAACAGAAGAGAAATCTAATTCAAATCAATATTTGGTGTGACCACCCTTTGCCCTCAAAACAGCACCTAAAACTTTTGCACAGTATTGTATGTGTAACTGTCTAAATCCCCTCTTATTCCAACCTCATACACAATAGCAGTCCTGCATTTTGGCCTCAGTGGTGTTTTGCTGTGTATGGAGCTCTGCGTGTCATACCTTCACAGTCAAACAAGGCATCTGTGTCTCAGAATTAGAGTCCCCCTCAAAGCATGGCAGTGTAAAAGCCCAACTGCCAGTTGCGTAACTGTGGAGGGTGCAAAGGGTGCGCTCGCTATGGGGCCCGGCGACTCAGGAGACCCGCTGGCCCAGCAACCAACCCCCTGAACCATGCAGAACCCCCGCCCTTATATATAACTCCAAGGCAGGTAGGCTCTTGTCACTCACAGACACTGTGCTTCAAGTTCCACCCCTTCAGACGCACCGCTGAAGAGCTACTGGTCCCACCTCCTCAATGCATCTGGGAGTGGTGAGGCTCAGTGCAGAGAAGGGATCTGATGCTGTCAGTGCTAGCTCTGCGGCGCATCTCCACAGTTTCCGGGCTCCGTGATTCGGGAGCTGTCAGAGTGGACAGCCGAACAGAGGAGACTTCAAGGCAGGGGCAGCTGCGCTGTAATAGAGGTAGGCTGGGCAGCGGTAGTACAGTGCAGTGATGGGGGTCCTGGTGACAGTGGAGGAGGGTAAGGTCTGTACTGTTGGGAGTCCTGCTGTGCTCAGACAAATGGCAGTGGGAAAGAGCCCTAACATGACAGCTCCCAGAGATTATTGTTGGATGACCTGGCCTGTTATATGGGTCCTAGTGGCCAGTATCGGCAGCTCATACAGCCAGGCATTGACAGGACTGAGCTGGGCCACATGTACCACATGGAGCAGGGTCCATTATTTTATTCTGTGTAATGTATTTAGTTTGTTACTATGGGGCAGATCTACTAAGCTCTGGAAAGTGATAAATTAGAGAGTGATAAACTACCAGCCAATCAGCTCCTAACTGTCATTTTTTAAACACAGCCTGTAACATGGCAATTAGGAACTGATTGTTTTGTAGTTTATCACTTTCCAAAGCTTAAAATTTTGCTATGTGGCCCACAAAGTTCTAGTTACGCCCCTACCAACTGGTACAGTGATGGGGCTCTCCTGATATAGCAGTATACTAAGGGATGTTTATTTAATTTAATTATTAACAGTTATTTATATAGCACGTACATATTACACAGTACTTTATAGACACAAATTACTCATTCACATCAGTCCCTGAACCAGTGGAACTTAAATTCTATAGTTCCTACCACATGTACAACACACACAGTAAGGGGGTTATTCAGTAGTGGACAGAGGGCCTGATTCAGACCCGCTCGCGAGCGGGTCGATGTTGGCCCAGTGCGCATGACGGACGCGGCTCCGTCGTGTGCATGCGCGAGATCCGGACAGCGACGGGCAAACCGTCGCTCCGGGTCTCGCTACAAAGGGGACGTGCTGTCGATGTTGAGTTCCCATGGGAACGCCTACTGTCTTGGGCCGACCCCACTGACATCACAAGTGATGTCAGTGGGAGTGCTTTCGGCTCTGATAGAGCCAAAAGCACTCCAGGGCTTGCAGCAACGAGATCCTACCACAAGGATCTTGTCGCAAGCCCAATGGTCGCGATGGTCTTGACCATCGCAACCATCTTCCTGGCTGCTCGCTATAGCTGTGGGTGGTCACCCACAGCTATACAAGTGGCCAGGAGGCCGCTCTAAAAATACAATAGGCGAGCACTGATTCAGAGCGAGCACTCTGAAAAGAGCGTCCGGCTCTGAATCAGGCCCAGAATTGCAAAGCTGCACGCAAGCAGCTTTGCAATTCCATCCATGCAAATGCAGAAAGAAGTTTCTGACACCTCCTGTTGCATTTGCGATCTCAGCACTGTGACCGAGGTCGCAGGCTGGGATTACCATTGCAAACATCTGTCGCGATAGTGGACGACACAAGCCAGATACTGGCCTTGCCACTTCCGGAAAACGGGGGTGATGCGCCCACTTCCGGGAATGCCGGGCGACCACGCACCTGCACAGCCCCTTAAATGCCTCTGCCTGTCAATCAGGCAGAGGCATAGCAGGGGCTGCGTGTGATCACGCAGGACCCGTTCTGCACATGAGCAAAACTTATACTGCACATGCGCAGATTCCTCATAATCGTGAATCTATGTTCAGCTCTGAATCAGCCCCTAAGTGCATACTATTAGTATAATGGTGGTCAACTCTGGTACATTGGTGGGCTTTACTGCTGTAAATAATGTATAGGACTCAATAAGTTAGATTAAAAAATAAAACCAGAAGGTTGAAAGTGTGGGGCCCCTTTAAGATGTTTTTGTGTAACTTTAAGCAACTCATATGTTAATGTGGTGATGAGGCTTTGTACTGGCAGCCTATCACAAATCGGGGTGCGGTGGCGGTAAGAACAGTAGAATGTAACCTCTTCCCTCATGTGCTTCTCTTTACATTTTCTTCTACTCCTTACTCCCCATAAGGGCACCTAACACTTGACTGCCAACTCCCTGCTGCTTATTGTGAGTGCTTTATTCGCTGTTGCAGCAATGTATATAAATTGTGTCCTTGTCCTGCACTGTACTGTACTGTAAGTTACTTGTTTCTTGTTCACTTACTAGTTTTATGTACTATGTAAGGCGCTGCGGAACACTTGTGGCGCCATATAAAGGATAATAATAATAACAATAATGAGTTGTCAGTTATTCCTTAGTTGGGTGCACTCCTCTCAAACAGGGGGGAGATGTATCAAACCTTGGAGAGAGAAAGTACCGACCAATCAGCTCCTAAAGCTGGGAACACACCGTACATCGGTGCAACTCAGCGATGGAACATTGTGGTGTAACCATACATCACGCACGCCGTACAAACTGCATGATCCAGTGTACAATGTATCGTTACATGCTGAATGTAACTGCACCGTGTCATTCATTGCATGGTCTCATCTTACTTGAAGAACACGGATCGGGTGTACACCCTGTACGATCTGTACGAGACATCGTATAGTGTTCACCCATCTTAACTGTAATTTTTAAAACACAGGGGGATATGTATCTAAGCTTGGAGAGAGATAACGTGCAGAGAGATAAAGTAACAACCAATCAGCTTCTAACTGTTGTTTTTCAAACACAGCATATATAGTGACAGTTAGGAGATGACTAGTTGGTACTTTGTGGCATTTAATAATTGTTATCACTCGTTACTAATCTTGAATGGTGCTCCAACCAATCAGCTCCTGTCATTTTTCATACACATGACAGTTATGCTGAGTACACACTTGCAGAATGGCCGAAATATCGTACAGCGGTTACACATTGAGCGATGCAATAATGAACGACGGAACTTTCCCTTGTTCCGTCATTACCTGTAATGGCGCCGCATGCAATATCGCCTGGTTGGCCGTGTACAGACTATTTGCGCGCTCCCGCATTGGCACGCGGTATCATCCGGTTGGTTGTGCAGCACGGCCAACTTATTGATATCGCATGCAACCGCGTGAGCGCGCAAATAGTCCGTACAGACACAGTACGACATCCGCACAATCTATTCCAATCCGCATTGGAAGGATATATCGTTCAATGGATCACATAGTATGTACCCGGTTTTAGGAGCGGATTGGTTGGACCACCACTTAAGATCCACTTTATCTCTCTCCACTTTATCTCTACCCAAGATTTGATAAAAATCCACCCAATGACAGGATTGTGTCCAGTTAGGGCACTGGACACCGCCTGTCAGGGGGTGTCTAACATTGGAGAATTGTACACCGGGATGGACTGGCCCACAGGGGTACAGGGAAATCCCCGATGGGCCCCACAACTTGATCTAATGTCAGGTAACAGACTGTGCACTTGAATTAAGGATTGTTATTCTATTAGAGGGTCAGTTACATGGGCTCTAACGTCTGTCCAAGTCTCTGTGGTGGCTGGCCTCATCCCCTGTAGGAACTGACCAACAAAGCATGTGCCCCTACCATTGCATTGCTCAGAGTTTGTTTTATGTTGTTCATTCTTGCTGTCTGCCACCATGCGAACTTTAAGTAATTTCTAGGTATTTAATGAAGACAATTAATGCCAAACAAAATGTGACTCCATTTTCAATCTCTTTCTTGCAGCCCCCGGCTGGCTCCAGAAGCCAACGCTGTGCACATGCGCAGTGTCAGCTTCCACAGGAGAAGTTTTTCATAAACGTGAAAGACTTCTACAATATGCCGGGTATATAACAGCAGGGACAGCGGTTGCAGTAACTGCTGTTCCTGCAGGTTCCAGTTTGTACATAGCGGGGATATTTTCATTAAAAATGAAAATATCTCCTGCAATATGGATACATAATAATCGCGGCTGTTCTTCGATTATTAGTACATTGACCCTGTTTATTTGGGGGCTAGATTGCACAACATCTATGCCAGTATGTTTACAAAAGTGTACTTATTTTTAATTAAACAGAGCACAGAAATCATGGTCTCTGTCTCCTATGGCAGTTTTCAGTAGAAACAGTTTTTTTTCTATCAAAGGCTACTACCGGCAGTGGCTATCGTGAGAATCATCAGCGTTAACAATGTCCAGCGACAGTTATAATAAAGCTATCACCTATTTAGCAGAGACAGCTGAATAGAACTGTAAAGATCCTTGAAGTTGGCATCCCACGGTTATGCTAGTTGAGGAGGAGGATTACTTGGAATACTAAAACAAATATGGTGGACACATCACACTACCAAATATGAGATTTAATGTTTTTTTTTTTATTATTTATTTTACTGTCAACTTCAGAAAGATGCATTATACCAGTCTGTTTCTCTTCTGTTAATGCTCTATTACATTCCGCCAAAAAATTGAATAGGTAAAAAAAAAAAAATGTAAACGACTACAATAAGGAAAGCTTTTCTGGAACAAATGGTTAGCACAGAATGCATGTAGCTCTCCATATACAATTGATTCAGAAGACTATTTAGGGGTCTGTTTCCAATATTCTTATGGCAATAATAGAAAATCTGATATCGGGCAGCGTAGGTGTAAGGATGAACCACTTCGCCAGGACGTTATGTAGGAATATGTACATGCTTGGTCTGGCTTAGGCTGTGCCACTTTTATAGTGAATTCATTTACATAAAATGTTTTCAAATAAACTATTTAATAAATACATTTTATATAATTAAAAAAAGGAAATATGCTTTATATAATAAAGAAATTCCAGCTATGATATGGCGATAGTGATAAGAGTACTGTGGCAGAAGATGTACTGTGATCCTTTTAAAATAGACTTCTCCATGTGAAAGCTATTCTACAGGTTGCCACCAGCAATGCCAGGCTATAGCTATCTCTTTCCGGCTAGCTTATTAAATAGGCCAACTTCTATCTCCAGTGGCAACACCTAATTTCGACAGAATTAGGGCTTATCTCTGTTTAATAAATATTCCCTTAAATCATGGTGACACCTTAACTAGATACAGGGCCATCCCGAGCCTTATTTTTTTTGTAAGCGGATATAGATTTTGGTGCCCCCTGTTGAAATAAAGCCTCATATTTTGGTGTGAGAAATATCCGGAGTACATATAATAACAATGACAAAAGGGAATCTGTAGATCAAAAGACCAGCTTTATTTAAACACGTTTATAATTTAATACTATACTCAGTGGTGTCACTAGGGTTGGTGTAACAGAGTGCAGTAACTAATGGTGTTACCCCACATGGACCTTCTCCTGCATCAGACCAAATAGAGGCCCTGATTCAGAGCCGGAAGCTCTGTCAGAGCGCTCGCTCTGAATCAGGGCCATCCTTCTCTTTTTCTAGAGCGGCCTCCTGGCCGCTCGCATAGCTGTGGGTGACCACCCACAGCTATAGCGGGCGGCCAAAAAGATGGCCGCAATGGTCAAGACCATCGCGACCATCGCGCTTGCGGCGAGACCCTTGTGGTAGGGTCTCGTTTCCGCAAGCCCAAGAGTGCTTTTGGCTCTGACAGAGCCAAAAGCACTCCCACTGACATCACTTGTGATGTCAGTGGGGCCGGCCCTAGACGGTAGGCGGTCCCATGGGAACGCCTCCGTCTGGGCAGCCACGCCCCCGACCCGCCCACCAAAGGGGGCGTGCTGTCACTCAACATCGTCAGCACGCCCCCTTTGTAGCGAGACCCGGAGCGACGGCTTGTCCGTCGCTATCCGGGTCTCGTGCATGTGCACGACTGAGCCGCCTCCATCGTGCGCATGCGCACTGGGCCAACATCGACCCGCTTGCTAGCGCTCAGCGCTCGCGAGAGGGTCTGAATCAGGCCCAGAATCCTTAGTAATAATATACAATGGACCTGGCAGGGGAAAAAACACACACATTAACCCCCACTGCCCAACATGATAAATAAAAAACACATATGCCCCCACATGAAAATAATAAAACACAGACTTAGTATGTAAAAAAACACACATAGAACCCCACATGAGAAAAAAAAACCACACACATTAGCACCCACATAAAAGTAATAAAACACATAGGATTTGCATGAAAAAAAAACACACACATAGGCCCCTACATGAAAATAATTAAACACACACAGGCCGCAACATGAAAAAAAATTAATACACATACACATATGCAACCACATGAAAATGTATGAAGTGTTATAGGGCCCCTATACAGCAGGACCACCCTGGGTGCTAAGCTATAATTATACCCTAAGATAGGTATTCAGGGAGAGGATGACAGCACTGGGTGACAGGGAGAGGATGACAGCACTGGGTGACAGGGAGAGGATGACGACGGGGAGAGGGTGACAGCACTGGGTGAGAGGGAGAGGGTGACAGCACTAGGAGACGGAGAGGGTGGCAACAGGGAGAGGGTGACAGGACTGGGTGAGAGGTCAACAGCACTAGGTGACAGGGAAAGGGTGATGACAGGGAGAGGGTGACGCCAGGAGAGGGTGAAAGCAGTGGATGACAGGGAGAGGGTGACAGGGAGAGAATGACCAATGTGTGACAGGGAGACAGCCATACAGGGTATTTCAATTTCCTTACCTGGGACCTAGAACTGCAGAGTGTGGATGCTGGCTCCTCCTTGGACCTCACTTAACGCCGGGGACGGACATACGATCGTGACGTCAGATCCCCAGCGTCCAGCACAGCCTCAGAGAGAGAGGAAGCTGAGGTTGGAGCATGGAAAGGGGAGGAGAGGGGAGAGCGTGGCCCCTCCTCCCCCCCATCCAGCCGAGCACAGACTCTCACTCTTGTAAGCTGTGTCACTCTGGGGGGACAGGCAGAGCCTGCGGCACTGGCGGCTGGCTGCACATAATGAGTCAGTGTGACTCATTGTAATGTCGGCGGCTGTGGGGGACCGCGGCAGGACTCAGGAGATGACGCGGCCGCCCTTACAACTTGGCGCCGTGCGCGGATGCGTACCTGGCGTAATGACTAAATATAAAATCAGGATATAACAAACATACACTGTTGATAATACATGCATATACTCTAGATACAAAAGGTATGAGGTCTCAGTTTGCTAGGTCTAACCAGACAAATTTACGTATGGAGCAACAAATCAAATTGTGAAAATGTTGTAAAATAAAGCTTGCCATGATTATAACCCAATCAGGATAATAGTGAATATAATATGTTAATTTTGAATTAACTTCAAAATGGTCTCCAGCAAATTGTTGTGTTTAAGCAAACACACTTGTAACCTCTGGGAGTAACCAGATAATCTGCGTCAATGACATATACACCCCTCATAAAAACATTTTTTTTTTTAAATGAAGGGATAATATATCTTCCAAAGGGATCTATATGATGTAATCGTGTTTTATATACATAAGCAGAAATATATAAACATATTTAGTTGAATAATACCATACCCCTGCTAGTTTCCAGAAAGGTGTTAGTATATTATTAAGAAACCATGATGAGAACTGCACTCAGATTTAGGGCAATAAAATAGTTGTAAATTCAAGCACATCTATTTCAGTGATGTCACATGGGGGGGATTTTTGGCCAAGAAAGAAAATAAAACTATTAAAAAGTAGTCCAATGATCTGGGAAATTCTGCTTTTTGTGGGCTCAGTCAACTATTTAGAAATTGCCCAAGCTTTATACCCTTCTCTCAGGCAGCAGATTACAAGAAACATTTTAAGAGTGCAGTTCTTCCATTTGTTTATAATTTTAGTTTTCTTTCAATAATTTTTTTGTCAATGTATCAATATTTTTATTCAGTAGACACTGACATATTGTTCTCCTAAATTCACATTTTATAATATTCTGTCTCTGTATTCTTAAATGATTCATATGTAAAATAAGCTTTGTTTTTATAAATGACAGTTATGTCTGGAATTGTTTGGTTTACAGTAACTGAGATTAAATTAGATTGTAATTGCATTTTCTGATAAATCAGGGGGTACCTGAAGAAATCCATACGAGTGTCATCTTCTAAACTAATCCTTAGAGGTGCCATTTCTTTGTGGTAATTGGTATGCAAGATATTTTTTTTAGAGACTTTAACCCCTTCAAACCCACGTCATAGATGCTCAGGTGGATTTTTTTGTGATTTGTTATTATACAGTGTTTCTCATTGGTGGAGACTTTCTTTTTCATATACAGGTTGAGTCTCCCATATCCAAATATTCCGAAATACGGAATATTTTCAGCTTGACTGAGATAATGAAACCTTTGATTTTTGATGGTTTAATGTACATAAACTTTGTCTAAGGCACAAATTATTAAAAAGATTGTATAAAATAACCTTCAGACTGTGTGTATAAGGTGTATATGAAACATAAATGAATTTCATGTATGTACACAAACTTTTTTTGATGCACAAAATTATAAAAAATATTGTCTAAAATGACCTGCAGGCTGTGTGTATAAGGTGTATATAACACATAAATGCATTCTGTGTGTATATTTGGGTCCCATTTCCAAGACATTTCATATGCCTAGAAAATACAATTCAGTAAAGAATTTACCCCTAGGGAAGATGATCAATGAGTTAACATCTGAAAGACATTCAGTGGAGTTTGCTTTTCTGTGGAAATTTGTGACCATATTTAGTTATGATGTGTTATCTGGTATGTGGCATTTTTGTTACAAAATATTTTTTCAATTTGGATTAATAGTAAAGATAATTATACAAGAAACAAATACAAAAATAAAAAAACTTGTATGTAAATTGTTATTATCAGTAACAAACAGAACATTAAACAAAGCTGGCTAGTATTTCAAAGCAGTGAGCAGTCTACAGAATGTTGATGATAGATTCCATTCAAAAATGGTTCTGATTCGGGACTGCCTTTCTTTACAATAAAAAGAGCAGGTTTCATATTTCATTCTTCTCATATTAGAATCGCTGACACAGTGAGTTAATTAAAATGTGCAAACAATAGAGAAGATCAACGTAGGGATGAAAAACAATTACCAAATATACAGGAGAAATCTACAAACATCCGGTAGTTTTACAATAAAGGTTTTTATTTCACAGCTAACAACATTATAGATAATAAAGTAGTTTTTGTTATTTTATGGATTGGCTGTGAAGTCTGTTTTTTTACACCTCCTCGTAAGAAGTGGCGTTTGGGCTTTATGATGATGTGTACTATGTAACCTATGTGCCATGTTACCAAGGTCCAAGTAGTAAGCTTTCTACACATGATAGCTAGCACACATATAGTATATAATACGTACAATTACAAATCTCCAAGCAGTAAGTTTACTACCCGTGATAGCTAGCACACATACAGTATATAAGGCCTGATTCAGATTTGGGAATATAGTAAAATATAGCAATTAACTGTGTACCTGGACAAACTATGTTGCAATACAAGTGGTGCAAATACATAGATTTTTTTTTGCATGTGGGGTAAATACTGGCTGTTTTTGTATGTAGCCCACAAAATGCTGGACAGCTTTATTTTTACACTGCAATTTTTCAGTTTGGAGTTGGACACACCCCTCTCAAATCTAAATATCTCTGCACATTTTAAATCTGCCACACCTGTTTTACCAGGATGCAGTGTTACCTGCTCTTTCTTATGGCGCGTATCCACTACACGAGAGTGGAACGACTGAACGATTACGATGTTGTAATCATACAATCGTTCATCATCCTGTAGAGTGGATAATGTGCCCACACTGAAAGATATGTTGTTCAGTGCAGCAGGGCCGCAACTGGGGGGGATGAGGGGTCATGTGCACCGGGCACCATCCTCCAGCGGCACTGGCCACACACTTTTCTGTGCCGGAGGTCTGCAGATAGAGACCTCCGGCTGTGGTGCGCGCCGGACATTGAATATCGGCGGAAGATCCCGCCCTCCCTCCTGCCGTCGGTTGTTGGGGTAAGCGCTCGGGGGGGGGGAGGGGCGGAGAGTCAGTGATAGGGGCGGCAGTGCTGCACTGGGCGCACTGCCGTCTAGCTACAGCGCTGAGTGCAGACACCCTCCCTCATCCCCGAACATGCACAACCTGATGATCTCGTCAGGTTGGCCTACATGTTCAGGCGATGACAAATGCCGACAACGACCAGCGGGAGCGCGCATCGCTGGTCGTTGCCAGCATATTCACTACACGATTAATGCACGATTCAATGATAAGGATGTCGTAGTCATTCAATCCCTCTTTTTCTCGTGTAGTGGTTACGCGCCATTATTCTATTCCCAAATCTGAAGCATGCCCATAATACATACAGTTACGTATCTTAGAAAGCACCATACTCATATCTTTACATATGTCCAAATATTTCAGAACAATTCTACATTTAATACAGCGTATAACTTCACATCCTGAAAGACCAGGCTTGAAAATTATTTGGTCGATTACAAATAAAATGACTGATACAAAACAGCCCAAGTATATAGTAATTAGAACTATTCTTTTAATAATCATTTGCATACTCACAATTGCACTTCTTCTGTACAAAGCGAATCTTACATGCCGTTCGGTATGTGGACAAACGTATACGATCCAGATCTTGAGCACCTAGCAAGGAAATACACAAACAAACAATATATGCAAAACAACAAAGGAGTAGATGTATGGTGATACAGTGAATGGCTATATGCCAAGTTATTTACACTCCATGTGCTCATTTCAATGCAAATTGAATAGCACCGGGAAGGAGCTCCCAAAGCTATTCAATTCAGCGCACTTTTAAGCCCGACTGAAGGATTTCTTCTAAAACCCAGACAGGAGCATAGAGAGCGCCGCCGGGCCCTGGTAAAGAGGGAGTGTGGCCTAATCGCGGGAGATGTGGCCACGCCCCCTTGAGAGAAAAAAAACATACTTTTGCAGCGCTGGGGAGGGGGCGCTGTGAGCCCCTCAGCCCGGCGCAAAGCCAGGGGGGTGCGATCAGTGTGATCGCTCCCCCCCTCAGGCATATGAGATTGCTCGAGGCTGCTGCGAGGGAGGGTTGGCGGCACCGGACCCGGGCCCCCGCCAGGCCCCTCTTTAAGCCCGGGAAAGTCGTACCCGCCCCCCCCCCATCGGCACCCCTGCACCCAAAAATCGAACAAAACTCCTGGCGCGATGCTGTTTTCTGCCCTTAGCGCTGCGGAAACAGCTTCGGGGCAGGCACTTAAGTTGGAGAATGCCGGTTCTCGCGACTAAACACCATGTTTAAAGGTGCGAGAACAGCCATTCTTCGACATAACAGCGCGCTGAATTGATTAGATCCAGGAGCTCCTTCCCCGCGCTATTCAATTTGCGTTGAATTGAATCCAACAACATAAAACTCTGCACACAAACCATTTAAAGTTAGATCTGCAGAATGACCCCAAACTGATTATATGGAAAAAGGATCTTGAAAGCACAAAGTTTGCACAGCACACCAGCTTGGTTAGTTTAGACTGTAAGTTGTTGCGCCAGGGAGCCCATATTTTGCAGCATTTCCAAGCAACATCTAATGGAAATCAAGCAGGACAGCCTGAAATCCACTTGGACGAAGACCTAGAAGTGTGTTTGGTCGTCAGCTATCCACATTAAGTACTTGAAAAGGATCATTTTGCAATGAACAGTATTTTCTTTTCTTTCTTTACATTTTTTTGTAAACTTTTTTTTTATTTTTTTTTATTAGAACACTCGTAAATACTTTTGTTCAAGAAATGTTATATGTGTCAGTGAGAGAGTCATTTGATGGCTTATAAGATTTAACAGTGCAGCAGTAAACTCCTCTTGAGTTTGCACCATAATTTCCTACAACCCCAGAGGAGCTAAGGATGGAGCAGTGCAGTTGTACTTGTTGCATTATAAAAATACGCAGTCTAGTTCTATTTGACATAACATGAATTGTGGGCACTACTGTATGGCTTAATATGGTCATCGGTAAGTGAAGTGATAGAATTTGGGGGGTTTGATGAAGGACTTAGCAATATGGTGGGTGAATGGGTGACACGGTATGGGGGGGGGGAATAGGATGATGAGGGGCGCACTGATGACATGAAATTTGTGCTAGACATGTAGACACACCCCTGGGTGGTACTAGACATGCCCCTCTGTGCAGGGTATCCCTCTAAAGATTTCCCTGGGTGCACACCCTAATAAATAGTACTACAAACAAAAGGACAAATTTAGTAGGATATTATTATTATAAAATGAACTGACTTTGCTCTGCTAAACCATTGGACAGTACAGAACAATTGCAAGTTATAATGCTATTATAGAGCTATGATTTGCACATTTACCATGGGTCTAGCGCCCAAGTTTCAATGGATGTAAATATTTTTTTTGTGTGTGGGGGGGGGGGGGGGCATTTGGTCTGCTGCCTACTTCTAAAGAAGTTCAGTAGAGGAGAAGGGCCTATTGTTTGGCTAGTTACTTACAACGCATCTTGTCCCTATACAGCAGTTTTCATAAGCAATGTTACACTGACAGCACATTTATATTCTCAGGAGCATAACAGAAAATGGAAGAAGATACTGTCTAATTCATCATTACCGAAATGCTTGTTAGAGCAAGAAGAAAAACTCTTAGACAATACCACATAATTACTGAATAATTGCATTTTTAATGTACAAAATTGCAAGCATGAACTAGATTTGTGTCATTTGGAAGGTTAAAAACGAAATTATTATCTCTTACAATTTCTTGTAATGTACCTCTATCTACTTTTTTTTAGGGAGGTTTCCATAACCTATAAATGCATTTCTGGGACTATGTCATTCTTTGATAGGTAAGAGACTTGAAGCTGCCCATACATAAACAGACCCAGTCGCTCAATCTGACTTCTGTGTGTGCGGCTGTGAGTGACAAGTGTGTATGTATTTGGTCACTTTACAATCTAACTTGACAACCCATTATTATTGCCAGAAATATTCTCAAATTATCATGCTGGGTGTTCCCAAATCATGTGCAATGCTAGGGAATAATTGAAAACTATCATTTATGGATATGCCTGTAAATTCAGTCTACAGAGACTGCTGCCTGTCTGTGTGTGCATAATTTGCTGACTACACAAACGGGCCCTCATGTGATCTGGCCAATGTGCCCATCCATATGTGTTGTCAGATGGACTTCGCTTCATACAGCTGTGATCTAAAGCATGGCTGTCTTTTGCCTTTAAGTGACAGAGGGTCTCCTGATGGGGTGTCCATTATATGATGTATTGGGGGGTGAGAGTTTTTTCTAAAAAAATAAAACTAAATGTGTCATTCATTTCACAACTGGACAAGAGGGACAAATGAAACCTCTCCTTTCCTGGACTGACAATACTACCAGCCTGTCATGCAGTAGCTGACAGCTTGCTTCAAAATAAGTAGCTCCCACAGTGTTTGGTACGTGATCCCAGCGGTCAGAATACCAACAGTGGCATCCCGATAGAATCCCCATGCCTGAAGGTAAGTAGCCTAACCCTAATCCATCTTTCCCTCAGCCTATCACCCTAACCCTCCCCACACTGCCTTACCCTGGCCCTCCCTGCAGCCTAACCCTAACCCCCCCCCCCAGAAGCCTAACCCCTTCTCCTAGTGCCTAATCCTAGCACTTACCACCGGGATGCTGGCGATTGGGATTCTGGTGCCGGTACTCTAAGCGCAGGCATCCCGAACACCGGGAAGGTGACTACATCCCCTCTCACAGCATGAGAGCACCATAAAAAGGCCCAAGTAAAATAAAGAAGGGGATTACATTCTCCTTTCTACTGGTAGATACATTACCGATTACAGGAGGATCATCTACTAAACTACATTTTAATATATTGTGTTTAATTATAACATATTTCCATAAACTTTGATGAATGATTTGTTAGAAGGTTTTTCTGGGTGCTCTGGTTTCTAGTCTAGTCTAGTCTAGTCCCGCTGGCATAAGTTTCTATGGGGGATGTGATGCTGCCAAATGTACCAATATCCAGAATCCGAAGCATTCCCGGTATTGGCCCTAGCAGCTAATGCCATCTGAAGATAGCATTAGCCGCTGTAGCCTATGGCATATCAGCTGGCGGAGGGATCTCCTGGAACCCTCCGCCGGCAATGGGCGCCGCCTATGTGCAGTCCGCGGGACTGCGCGGTGCAGCAGCCCTGAGTGCACTCCGGCCACATCGCAGGGACAGGCTTCTTTCGGAGCCTGTCTCCCTAAATGTGCCGGTTAATACATCCGGCTGTTATGATCACATTTTGCAATGCGATCATGGGCGGTACTGAAATGCCCTGATCGCATTGCAAAAGCGATCATTAATAAATGGGCACCAGAGTGAAAAGTGATAAGAAAGTGATAAGGTGCCAGCCAATCAGCTCCCAACTGTCATCTCACAGGCTGTGTTTGAAAAATGACAGTTGGGAGCTGATTGGATGGCACCTTATCACTTTTCACTCTGTCTCCTAACACTGCTTAGTAAATAGACCACTTGGACTGTAAGCACCACAGGGGCAGAACTGACGTGACTAAGGGGGTCTATTTACTAAGCAATGTTAGGAGAGAGTGAAAAGTGACAAGAAAGTGATAAGGTGCCAGCCAATCAGTTCCCAACTGTCATTTTTCAAACAGCCTGTGAGAGGACAGTTGGGAGATGATTGGCTGGCACCTTATCACTTTTCACTCTGTCTCCTAACACTGCTTAGTAAATAGACCCCTTAATATTCTCCGTAATTCACTGCAAATATGTGTGCGCTATATAAATGTTAATAGAGTGCTTGTTTTATTACATTTTAGTTTATCCTGTTTGTGAGTACCATCTAATTAACAGCAGATGTCTCTCTTACAACAGCTGTCTATGGACAGCATCCAGATGAGGATCTAGACGTCAAAGCAAGACACTAATTTCTATAGGTTGCCAACACTTGGACTATGACTTAAATCTCTATGTACTGTAGAGCATCTCAGTAACCACACTGAAATTTTTTTTCCTTTCATCTCGGAGTGTAAATATTACAAATATGACTGCAAAATTGACAAAATAATAAATACTATTACTCTTACGCATTTCTGCGAACAACTGCCTTCTGTCCGCCATGGTATTTCCCCTTTTCACACAGTCTTCAATCATTCTGTAAAGAAATACATCACAATGAGGCAGGGAACTGTGCAGATATTTATTACAAGGTATTAAACACAAATTTAAATTCATTTTTTAGAGCGAGATGTGAAACATTTACATAACAAAAAGGTCTCAGCAGAACAGAGTTCTAAATTTATTAGGCTATTAAAATGATTTGACAACTTAGTATATGTCAAAATACCAGCATACTTATTTTATATGTATGTGACTAAGCCATGCAGCTAATTACCACTAATTAAACAATCATTTAAATACTTCACATTATTTATTAGCATCACAATAGGTGAGAATCACTGTTACAGCCTATCCACAATTTTACAACAAAGATAACAGACTTGTATTGTAGTATATGAAATTTAGGGTTAACCATGAAGAGTATTTGTATTGTTAATATAGGCTCTATGTATTTATTTATTACGTTATTTACTGTATATAGCATGCACATATTACGCAGCGCTTTACAGAGAATATTCAGTCATTCACATCAGTCCCTGCCCCAGTGAAGCTTACAATCTATATTCTCACATAGACACTTTTACACATTAGGGGTACTATTTTTTTACAGAAGTAAATTGACCACTTGACTGACATAAATAAATCAAAAATGTCATCAGAATTTGTAGGTTTTTCTTAAGTAATTGAATTAGGTCATAATGTTTATATTAAAAGATTGAACTATTTTAGCAGGAACAAAATACACCTAGACAGTGTCTAGCATCACACTGGGAACATATCTACCAGAGGACAATGGCTGGGGAGGCACACATGGAGATGGGTATGTCTCACCCCCTACTCTCTGTAACTCTCCCCTCACTACACTAAGCTTCAGTGTCCATTGATTCTCCTACCTGCATCACTGTGTCTTCTTTTACTGCTGCTGACTAAGCTCCGATCAGCACTGCAGTGCACTTCCTGGTCACATGACACATCCAAGGTGTCCATCAGTGCTCAAGGCATGCCCCCATACTCAGAGGCATGCCTCTATTAGCTATCTTTCTGTGCAGCTTACTGCCCGTGGTGTCCCCCCTTCCCCAGCTCTGCAAACAGTGTCTGACTATACAGAAGCGAGGCTGAGCTATTGCTGCTTCATCTCTCATCTCCCTGCAGTCCCAGGGAGCTCCACAAAGCTGGTGAATGTTAACTATAAAATGATACAATAAACAAAGAAGATGATAAATATCTTGTTTGTATTATTCTAATCATTTTTATATCAAATCTCAGGAGTATGACAAGGGAGGCTCTGCTTCCCCTGTCTGCACACCTCTGTTTATCCCTCTCCCTCTCCAGGGGCAATACTTCCACCCAGTGGCATTGCCCGGCCCTCAGTATTAATGTATGTTAATATGTCGCCACTGTAGCATTACATCCCTCCCCCAGTGCCGATAGGTGTCTATTGAAGTATAACTCTCCCATGACTCCCAGGGTTTTTTTAGAAGTGGTGATGTTGCCCATAGCAACCAATCAGATTCTAGCTATTGTCTTCTAGAAGGTGCTGGATAAATGTTAAGTAGAATCGGAATGGTTGCTATGGGCAACATCTTCACTTCTAAAAACCTGCACTATAGTAAATATACCCCCCAGTGTCCATATGTCTTGGTTTTAATATGAGCCTCTCCGCCAGTGGCAATAGATTCTCCCTACCCCTTGCTGGCAACTGAAGATCCCCTCTTTGCACTTTTGTTGAGATCGCACAACATTCTGGGGCAAAAGATTGTCAGTGATGACGGCAGTTAAAGACCCTGGGGTCTATTCATGTAGAAGTGAAAAGCCCTTTATCAGTGTTAACATGGCTTTTCACTGCTTTCTCCAGTGGTGTCCCTGATTAATGCAGCTATCGCTTCCCCATACAGTAGTATGGGGAGAGCAATTCATAGAGGCACGGAAAGCTCTGCTTTCCGTTTTGCTTTGCAAAATCCATTCATCATCTCAGGATGGCGTAAGGAGGCTTGTTAGGAGAAAAGCAGCGAAGACTGTGGTCTCCCTGATTTCTCTCTGTTCTCTCCGCCCCCTTCTGTGCCAGGAGCCAATAAGAGGAGCCCAGGACTTATGCATATGCTGGGTCACTTCATCCTTACAGTCCAGTGCCCGCTCTGCCCCAAAGCACCGCTACAGTAAGGTGACCTGGCATATTCTCCTGGAAGTTTATTAGTTTATTAAAACATTGGTACATCGAGGACCATCGGAAGGGCTCGCAGCGCTTGTGGTTGCATTACCTTACAGCAAGCACTGCGAGGACTTCAGTGTAAAAAAACAGGCAGGTGACGTGTACTATGTCGCTGGCTGACAATTATGCACGCCTCTGAAACGGCGTTGCTACACTCAGGCACACCTGCGTTCGCACCTCCACACCCCTGTTATTAAGTGTCCTGCCCCTGTTACCACCCACAAAAACGGCTTCTCCTGTCACTCATTACACTGGGCTGTCTTTGCTGGGCGAGCGAGCGGATTCTGGTCGCTCCGAGTAGTTCGCGCACGTGAAGAACGAAGCGTACGCAAGCGCGATCTGACAACATCAGCTACATATGAGCGAGCGGCCACTAGCGTGCGGCTCTGAATCTGATCCACTGTCCATGGCCTGTCCCAGGTTACTTATCACTTGTCTCTTAAGGCCCCATTTATCAATGGAACATAACTCGCTAAAGGGGTTATATCCTCCTTCCAGTATGTAACAAACAGCAGTAAGCCTGGTTTGTATTGGACCGTCACCTATGACTTTTGCCTTTTTAGCCAGATTGCATACTTTTTCCTGACTTTTGCTTCTTAATTCTCTAACAGTGTACCATATTGTAGCACTTATTATAATTTTTGTAGCAAAGGAATTGGTATAAAGTTGCAGCCCAAGAGGCATATTAATTGAATGACACGATTAAGTTGCAAAGTCCGGGAGGTGCCAAACGAGGCTATTTGGTGCCATTTGAAGATAATTGTATATGGACACGTGCACATATTGTATTCTTTGAAGTAGTACTAATGTACCACGAGCAGCTTGTCAAATATCTACTAAATAGTGGCATTTCAATAACTAGTTTTATGCTGTAGACCAGGGCTAGGCAATGTGTGGTACTCCAGCTGTTGGAGAAAAACACATCCCAACAAGCCCTGCCACAGTTTTGCTGTTAGATTCTGTTAAAACTGTGGCAGGCCATGCTAGAATGTGTAGTTCCCGAGCGACAGGTTGCCTACCCCTGCTGTAGACTAAGAAGCTATCACTACAAAAGTAGCTTATTTGCCATTAACCTAGCAAGTAATCCTAAACTGTATTTCCACCAAGATATGTCACAAGTTAAATAACAAATATCTTGGGCCGTCCAGCACGAACAGCTGTCTTTCACCTCAAAAAGAAAGATCCCTTAAACAGCTATGAATAATGCTCCTCTCATCCTCACTGTGCAGGAAACAAGGGAAAATGCTTAATTCATGGGAATCAAAAATGCTTTCATGAATTATTTACACCTTTTGCAAGTCAATGTGATTTCCACACACAGTGAGAGATGTGCAATGCACACAGTAGAAGTCATTTTCATACAGCAAATTCAGTATACATGCCATGCCTATGTGAGTCTGCTATCTGTCCGCACAAGATGAACTCCCAATTCACAGTATTTGAAAAAAAACAACTGTAAAATATTCTGCACCTAACCTTGAGGTTTGGCAAATAAACCTGAATACGTGCCAGGTGCGAACCCCAGGACTGGAAGGTTGGGAGTGTGGCTGCAGTAACGGGTGGCATAGCAATGCCCTTTTTTTTTATTTTTTACAAATATGCAGTTTTTTAAGTTGCATTACATGGTGACACCAACCTCCATGGCGCTCAGAAGTAGCATATCTCTCCTAGCCCCCGGAACAAAGGTGAAATCAGGATGGTTGGGACGTATTTAGGTGGATAGAGTAAAACGCCACATCATGTCCAACCAACTACCACATTAGGACCACACCTATATTCAGTTCAACATTTCCATTTTTCTTCTAAAATTCTGGTCGGTTGCTTTAGATGAAAATTAATGTACCACATAGTAAAAGATATAACCCTCCACTACCCTACCTGGAGTCCAGAGCTGCTAAATGGGGCCATATTTCCAAGACTTTTTGGTGAGGAGATAAAGAACTGGCAAATCTACTTAACATGGCAACATAGGGGGAGAATGAAGAGAAGGACCAATAAAAAAAACGTTTGAGGCTGTGACCTGTCTCTCCACTTACACCGCCCAATTTTCAGCCGCAACTATTATAGAAAACATGGGTTGGTGGGACGTTGGTAAGATTATATATATATATATATATATATATATATGAGCAGGGGCGCCGAGAGGGGGGTAGAGCGGGTACTGATTACCCGGGCCCGGCCATGCCAGGGGGCCCGGGCCACTTGCAGAACACCAAAGTTTGCCGTTAGTTTTTTTCAACTTTTTTTTTTTTTTAGAAATGCACCTTTATCAAAAACTCAGCGGGCTACGGGCAGCAGTCCTGGGGGGGAGGGGGAGTGTGTGCCTCGATGACTGCACTGTCTGTGTTTCTCCTCTTACTCACATCCGCCGCCACTGCGTAGTTAGCGGTCTTGCGAGATGACGTCATCCATCATCTTGCAAGATGATTGCTTCTCGTGGCTCAGGATGGCGGGTGGGGACTATGAGGGACTGGCTGGGTGATCGTCAGCGTGGGCAGTAATGGTTGTAGCTGCGATGCAGCAAGATAAGGAGCTCGTAGTCAGAGTGGTCTGTGTCACTGAAGGAGGAGCACAGTAAGCATCACTGACTGCTGTAATACTGTAAGTGACTTCTGTTGTGCTGCAGCCTGCAACTGCTGAAGGCTGTAAATGTATCCAATCTATATAATTCATTTATAAATATAATGCATCAATCATCATTAGTGTATGAGATATGTATATTAGTAAATATAACACTGTATATCATATATATATATATATATATATAATTTATACTATATCTCATATATATATATAAAAAAATCACAAACTGTGAGGGCACTCACCATTGATCTATATTATATATATATATATATTTATATATATATATTAGGTATATTATATATTTTATGGAGATCATATATATATCCTATATATATCATATATATTAAAGTATATCTATCTAAAGGGTTGGGTACGGGATGCTGGCGCTTGGGGTCCCAGAAGTCAGAATCTCGACCCCGGCATCCCGACAGGGTTAGGATACAGACACCTGCCGGTCGGTATCCTAACCCACCCACTCTCCTTAACTCTCCCTCCCTGGTGCCTAAACCTAACCTCCCCCCCTAGTTCCTAAACCTAACCTCCCCATCCCCGCACCCTAATCCTAACCCTCCCCCTTAGTGCCTGACCCTCCTCTTCACCCCGCTACTTACCTTCAGGATGCCAGCAGGTCTGGATGCCGGGATTCTGACAGGTGTCGGAATTCCGGCACTGGCATTCTGAGCGCCGGAATCCCCAATATCGGTATAATGACCGCATCCTTATTTAAATGTGTGAAATATAGTTATATATATTTGTGTATATGTATATACATATATATATATACATATATATATATATATATATATATATATATATATATATATATAGACATCCATCAGGTAGCGGCACTCATCGGACTTCCAAACCATAAGGAAAATGAGGACACAGCAAGTGTTTTCAACGTTTGGGTTTATTTCAACCCTTTGTCATTCTTGACGTTTCAAGGCTGAACGCCTTTTCATCAGGACATATATGTCCTGATGAAAAGGCGTTCAGCCTTGAAACGTTGACACATGGATATTGATATGTTGTTGAATTAATACACGTTGATTTATATCATCTATTGGAGTGCCGCCTTCCTTTGTTGTGTGCTGGGTATATACCCATGCTAGAAGGATCCTTTTGTATATATATATATATATATATATATATATATATATTTGTGTGATAATTATATATATATATATATATATAATTATGTGCATATACATGTGTGTGTGTCATATATATACATGGTCCGGCACTCGCTGGTTTCAATGAAGCTGCTTAGAGGGTGCCATACCACCAAAATGCCATGGCCACACCCCCTATATGGGGGGCCCCGGGAAGTTGCTGTACCGGGGCCCAGGATTTCTCTTGGCAGCCCTGTATATGAGTATCCACAACAGGGAAGAACAGCACACCAAATAAATGCCAAAAGAATGCTTATAAAGAAAGCATGTCAAAAAATGCTATAGACCAGGAGCCACATATTAAAGTGAAAAACAGTGCATATTAAACTCTGCACCTCTCCAAACCAACCTCCTGTGTGCCGTCCCCTCTTCCACCTGCGTTAGTGTACCGTTTTTGTTGCCCTTCTCCCCTGCAGGTGGCCCGGTTTGCTCATCTGAACCCTGATAATAAATTTTAAAATAGCTATGAAATTCCATAGACAAAAAACCTTATGGTTTCACATGTCCCATTAAGGCTTAGACATAATCTGATAGGTTTCACATGTCCCTTTAAGGCTTAGACATAACCTGATAGTTCACAAAAACCTATTGATTTTCTGCCACTCAAACTTCAAAAAGCAATGAAATTACGATCATTAAGGCTGACGCCTTAATGGACGTGTTCCTTGCGCAATACAGAGATGGTATGCCATCACACACTGTGGTTAACTGCAGATTCAGCACTCTCACAGAATGAGATTGCTGTCACTGACAAAATGGTGGAGCTGCCAATTCACAGAATTGTGTGCGCATTGGAATTCACACAAGCAGTCTCTGCAACTGAGGTCAAAGCAGAAAATAGAGCTTTGCAGATGGGATAAAAGTGGTGTAGATGGGGGAGGAGACACAGCAGCATGGATAGGTGAGACACAAAGGCGTGTAGAGGATAGAAGGTTAAGAAGCACAGAGGGGGGGGGGGGATAACCAAAGTAATGCAGATGGGTGGAAAACAGTGGTGCGGATGGGGGGAAACAGTGGCACGGTTTGGGGGGACAGCGACGTGGATGGGGTAAGAGTGGCATGGACATGGGAAGACAGAGCAGTGCAGATGGTTAAAGACAGATTGGTGCGGATAAGGGAATACAGACTAGCACAAACAGGAAAACAAACAGTAGGGATTATGGAAGACAGATTAGTGTGGATGGGTAGGAAGAGAGTATTGCGGGTGGGGGGAGGAGACAGAGTTACACAGTTGGGGGGGATAGAGTGGTGCAGATGGAGGAAGAAAGAGTGCCACAGAGGAAAGGAAGACAGCGGCATAGCTTAGGGGAAGGCAGTGGTACAGAAGGAAACAGAGTGGCATGGATGCAGGGCGGTGCAGATGGAGAAAGACAGATTGGTGCGGATGAGAGAACACAGACTACCATAGTTCGGAGACCACACAGCAGTAGGGATTGGGGAAGACAGATTGGTGTGGATGGGGAGGAAGAGTGGTGCGGATGGTGGGGGGACAAAGAGTTGCACGGTTAAGGGGGGTCAGAGTAGTGCAGAAGGAGGAAGAAAGAGTGCAACAGATGAAAGACAGCAACGTGGCTGTGGAGAAGGCACGGATGCAAGGCGGTGCGGCTGGGGAAAAACATTGGTGCGGATGAGGGAACACAGACTATCACAGTTGGGATCTCTCACTGTTCGGCGGGTACTCCTCCTGGTGTTGCGGTGCGCAGCTGAGGCGGCTCCTCCATTGCTCCTCTTCTTGGACACAGCACACTACACAGAGAGAGCGCGGGTGTGCGCACGCGGCGTGATGTCTGTGTCCGTCGCGCATGTAAATAAGTTGCGCTACTTAAAGCAGGGAAATGTAGCTCCTCCCACTCAGGGGTGGGCAATGAAATCAGTCCTGACTAGGTGGCTGCGGACATCCGCCTGAATTTATATGTAATTTATCTCTGTGGCTGTCTAGTTCACCCCCGGACCACCCACGACACTGCTGCACTGGCTCCCTTAGCCTGCCTGTCACAGCGGCTGCGCCTGTGACAGCCCCCCCCCCCCCCGGAATGCTTACCCCGCGGATTGCATTGCACCAGCCCTGGATATGATTATAGGACATGCCTTACCAAACAGTAATAGGATTTGATGTAGAGGTGATCAAACAAAAATTCAGAACATTGCTCCTGGCTGGGTCACAAGTAAAACCTTTGTTTGTCATCTGAGGAAATAGCATTAAACAGCACAAAGAGAGTCACTATGCTCTTATTAGAAATGTGACATCTAACACCGTTACTATCAGAGGCTCTGCAAACCGCACTAACCTACCATGCTGTCTCAGTGTCACTAACAATTCCTAAAACAAGGTGGCGGATGGCTAATAGCAATTCATGATTTGTTAATTGCTCTTTTTTCTTGCATTATGACTGCAAAACACTTACAAAATGCCACAATCATTAAGTATTCCACAATGCAAGAGACTGCCTGGAGCATAGTAATTAATAAACATATCCTGATAACCATCATGAAATTAAGACATTGTGAGTTATTATTTATTTGCTCATTTCACCGAGAGCTGAATAACATTGGCAATGCTGTGTGAAACAAACAGTAGCCGGATAGACAGGTGGAAGGCCTTGTTTATGATATAGACAAACTAATACGTCCACACATAATAGCTACTACCAGACATTCAACTTGGGTTGTGAGGTAACATCAGACATTAATCCAAAGTTTTATACTTGGAACAAAGTTACATACAGGAACAGGAGCCCTGCGTGCACCTTCTGATACAGACAACAACAAACATTACCCCTTGCGCAGCATTGACCAAACACAATTTGATTTCTATCTGTGAATAGCATAAGGGGATATTCACAGTGGGCTTTAAGGGGAAAAAAAAGAGGCTTTTCTTATATGAAAATAGAATAATAAGCCTACGCTATAAACCCCTAAATTGTAACTCAGACATGCTGTATCAGCTCAATGCATGCACATTCTGATGCATGGAATAGATGTTCAAATGCAGAGCAATGGAAAAAAAGATAATGGGGAAAAATGTGACACTGTTCACAAACCTAATACGAGGCTGATTCTGGCTGGTAGCAAAGCAAAAAAAAGAGGAAGTAACTTTGTAACTTGTATTGTAACAAACCATGTAGTGAAAATACATTTTATTTATTTTTGTTTGCAGGGTAAATACTGGCTGCTTTTGCAGGTAGCCACACATACTGGCCAGCTTTGTTTTTACACTGCAATTTAGATTTGAGCTAGGACACAACACCCCTCCTAAATTTAAATCTCTCAGATTTAGGGGCAGGTTTAATAATTCTTGGAAAAAAATATAAAATTGTGAAAGATAAAGCACCAACCAATCAGCTCCTAACAATCACTTTACAGGCTATGTTTGAGCTGTGTGTGTATGTATGTATGTGTATGTATATATATATATATATATACACATACACACACACACACACACACACACACACACACACACACACACAATCATGGCCGTAACTAAGGATGTGTGTGAGCGGTGCCACAGTGGAGAGCTCTGTTGGCGGCACCGCTACTTACCCATAGGCCTGCATCTGCCTGGAGTGTCATTTGGACACTTCAGATGTGCACACCGCTGCCCTTGCAGCATTGCTGTAATTCCCAGTGATTGTGACCCCACCCCTCTGAATGATGTTACACGGAGGGTGCGTGGTATGCACCGGGCTGCAGGACCCCTAGTTATATATATTTAAAATGCAGGGGGCGCACCATAGTGCATCAAATTATATTTTAATAGGCAACCACAATGCACATGGATCAAAACTGCGTACCAACATAAGCGGTCAGACAACCGCAAGTTGTAAAGCATGAGATTAAATCACAAATGGTAAACAGTTATTCTACACGAGATCATCCATACACCAGGCCACATTCATACGCATTTCGTCATCCAGACTTCGTCAGACTTGAGCCCTTGACGAAGTTTGAATGACGAAATGCGAAGCGGTTTGGCCTAGATAATGGATGACCTCATGTGGAATAACTGGTTGCCATTTGTGATTTAATGTTGTGCTTTACAACTTACGGTGGGGTCTGACCGCTTTTGTTGTTACGCATTTTTTATCCATGTACATTGTGATCATCTATTAAAATATAATTTGATGCAGTATGGTGCGCCCCCTGCATTTTATTTGTTTTTAGAAAATTTTCACCCGAAGAGTGAATTTGTGTCTAAGAAGGGGAGGATGCAGGTCATCTAATTCACTGTGATCTTGGTGCAAGCGGACCAGCTGTAGAACTCGCTGAAGCACTCAAGACTGGTTTGCATGTAGAAGTAATCTAGGCTGGGACTTGTTGTTCCATAAAGACTTGTGTAAGCCTGATTGAATTAGTGCCACGATTTGCCCGATTTCTACGCATCGGAACGACAAATCATGTAAAATATGTCCACTTACAATCACGATGCGCGTACCCGCTGGTCGTACACCGCATCTTGCTGCAGGCAAGATTTGCCAATCTCATACACGATTTTGTGCAATAGATAGATTTTGTGCAGGATAGATCTTTAGTCAGATTGGATACTTTATAACACCATATCGTGTCCCGGAGCTGCTGGGGAGAGTTCAAGGGAAATCGCTCACGATATCGCATCATGAGCACATCGATTAGTGTGTACCCACCTTCACACATACATACATACATACATAAATGAGAATCTTAAAAAAAACACATCTGTTCCAGACCCAAGTAGACACTTACACAATGCACATGGGTTATTAATACTGTAACCACATTCATTCTACTTGATTAAAATTAATTACAGATAACAGAATTGAAAGGGAAGAAGATAAAAAGTCTAACAGGCAGTACCAGGTCTCAAACATTAAAATCAGCCTAAACTTTCAATTGAATGGGATTCAAAGTAGCAATCCTTTGGTCAAACACAATCTTGCGGATTAGATAGTGAGGGAAAGTTGGTAATGAGAATTTGCAGTATTTATGAATAAGGAGAAGCACTTGAAGAGCAATAAGGTTTGTGGCCTTCGTGTTTCACACGTGTAGTTTCGTATTATTACTGGCAGTTGCAAAATGTCTGAGATTCATTGAAGGAAGAATAAATATTTTAAAAAAATTATACATACCAGACTGTACAGAGATAAAGGGCCAAAGTAACAGCTTGCAAGTCACGGCAAGCGCTGAGATTTTGTCGATTTAACCTCAAAATTTAAAGAGGCATTTTTTTTTGTTTTAAGGCAAAGCCAGGTTTGTTCTGCCTTAATATAAATTGCAGATTGAAATCTTGTGGCAAATCAACAAAATATCAGCACTTGCTGCAACTCGCAGGCTATTACATTTTTTCCAAAGGCTCAAGGCGCATGGTACTGTATAAACTCATATTAAAGGGCTACTTGAAGATAATGCCAGCTATTCACCCTAACAAATAGAAATGAATAGCAATCAATCAATCAATCAGATGCACACTGGGATGGACAAAAAAGCAAGCATTAGATTGGTGCTATTACAGATAAGATCATTGCTATCTAGTAACACTGCTTTGGGGTATGCACAGTTCTCTGCACAGCACAAGTGAATGAGTGTCATGTACACATGCCACTGGTGCACCTAGCAATAAAAGAGTGAAGTGTAGTAATCAATGGCTCAGCCCAGAAGCACTAGTCTTATCAGGGATGAAGCTAGGCATAATAAAGCAGTATTTGGCAACTGGTATGTCTATACATGCAGAGCTGTAACTATACATCCTAGTGTCATGGGTAAAAGTAGGCACCAGAAACCCCCACATACACACAGAGCACATACACACACCATACAGCACACAGACCCTAAAAACAGTGGCATATAATATAAAGAACATATTTACAGAGAGCATCAGTGACCACCATCCAATATTGAGAGCTTCAGTGATCACCACAAAGAGCTTCAATACAAAAGGCATCAGTGACTGCTATACAATACAAAAGGCATCAGTGATCGCCATACAATACAGAAAGCATTAGTGACATTTATATAATATAGAAAGTATCAGTGATTGCCATAAAACAGATTTTTGATTGCACAACATTTTTTAAACTCACAAGCTGCTACATAACAAGCAAGCATTACAGGCACATTTAAGACAAACATATGGTACTGTAAAACAAAGATGTATATGGATGCATAAAATGAAATAGAAACAGAAGTTATAGAAGATAAGTTTCTTCAATGCTTAGGCTGTCCATCTCATCCTGCTGCTATAAACTAGAATGGGTATGAAAGCATCTTTTCTCTTTTTTCCTTATTCCACATGCAGAAATCCACTTTCATTTATTTATCCCCCTCCCTCTCCCTTACCATTCGGTAATGAGGCCGCAGAGTGTTCTGGGGCTAATGCCCTGCAATGGACAAAAGCAGGGACGACGAAACCGGGGTAGTCAAATCTCTCCCAAACATTTGCGTGGAGCGCCAGTCAATGTATTAGAGTGCCCGTCGGGTAGGCCACTACTTTGAGTGGTACCCCTCCCAAATGTTTGCGACAAACCTGTGTAAGAGCAGCTCTGACACTTGTCTGCTTGATCAAGGCTGGAAGAGCTGAGGAAGGACGAGTTGTTAGGTTAAAAACTGCACCTCCTCCTCTGTGCAGTGCAGGGGCTGTGCAACCTATTCCTATGCTTGTGCAACATATTCCTACAATGTACAACCACTGCCTCCTGCTCCCCGGTGGAGGTGCCACCTCCTCCTCCCTGGTGGTCTCGGCCTCCTCCTCTATGGAGGTGCTAGCCTCCTCCTTCATTGTGGTGCTGGCTTCCTCCTCTACAGTGGTAGTGCCACCTCCTCTCCGGTAGCCCCGCCCCCTGTCCTTACAAGGCACCACAGTTAACTTGAACCCTGTTTTCTGCGGTTGCTCAAATCAACACACAGGCTATCATTGGCTGCTGCAACAAGACAGAAGATATTCAGACCCAACAACAGGTAAGTTGGAAGAGATGAGGGAGGGGGGTAACTGGTATAGTTGAGGACAGTTAATAAGTATAAGGGGGTAAGTTATGAGGGAAGCTTATTGCTGTAATAGAGTTGAATGAAAAGAGTTGACGATGAAAATAGTTTTTGCTTTTATTGGAGTTAATTAAGATTGAGGCGTTCTTTCGGTTATAATGAAGGGGATAATGAAGATGAATGAAATGAATTGATATGTGAGGAGGGGACAACAATTAGCAAATTATGGGTGCCGAAATGAAATATCTTGGCTCCAATCTGAAAACATTCTGACGGTCCTGGATGACAGGTATAACATCTGACGTTTCTCTAGCGTCATCGGACTAGCACATGCTAAGTTAAATTTTTTAGCAGCTGTCCTTAAGCTGCCTGTTCTTTGCAAGTATGTAGCTGCGGCCGCCCCCCTAGCTTTATCCCTGGGTTTTGTCCCGTGTTGCCAAAGCCCCATTGTGACATGTCCACACTTCCCTTCGATGTCTGTCCCAAATCACAGATCTGCAAAGTTGGGGGGTATGTACCCCGACATCACTATCTTAGAACGGGTGTTGGCATCCTGACTGGGTCACACTTCCAAAAGATGGAAGTATATTACCCTTCCCCTCCCTCTCCGCAGCCTAGGCCTAACCCTCCCCCCATAGCAGATGGGGGCATTTTAAGGCAAGTGAAGGTCTGAGTGCTTGTGGAGGCATTCTTTGGCATGTGAGGAATTTTACGGCAAGTGAGGGTCTGAGTGCTTGTGTAGGCATTCTGTGGCAAGAGATGGGGTGATTCGCATGTGGTAGATTTTTTTTACCAAGTGAGGGACGTTGGGGTGGCATGGGTAGTATTTAGTGCCAAGATCATTGGGGCAGATTTTTTTCTAATTCACGAAATTTTTGGTGTTGTGGGGCCCTTTTGAAGGTTGAATGCAGCATGTCAGGTTTTCCATCACTTCTTTAAATAGATGTTTTATTTCTGAAGACAACGGAAAGGCTCATAGTGCAGAATTCTCATTAGCGCCACAAATAGCAAGGCATGTTTTCCATGGTATACTTCATGTCAAATGGTTTTCTATTTCACAAATCTATCACATCTAAGAATCAACAGTACTATGCTGGGTACACACTAGGAGATATATCATTCCTACAGCCGACGAGAGGTATACCAATTAGTGCATCGGCATGTGTATACACACGATACATCTGTGAACTATGCTTTTCACCCATATATAGCATCAGGAGGGGTGTACAGATGACTGACCCATATGCTGGCCACAGCAACCAGCGACAATTACATCACAACTAGGCAAGCATATTAAATGAAAGCTCAGCTGTGATATCTGGCCAGACATATGGTACAGCCGATTGGTAATAGTGTATAGCTAACCAAATTGGTTGCTGCATCGTATAGGGGTGTATCCAGCTTAACATCAGCACAAGGTGAACAGTCCTCCCTGGCTTAAAGCCTCTGTGGTGCTTTTTATTTATTTATTTTTTTTATTTTTTTGGGGGGGGGGCTGGATTTAATACAAAAGGACGTATGACAAATACAGTCTAAAGTTGCACCTTATAAAAAGTTGCTGATGTCCTTGGTATCTATCTAGTAAGTATAAACTTTAGCAAATAGCATTAAATGTGAATAGATTAAAAATAAATATAGAAATATTTTTGATTAAATTGTTATATGTACTATACATAAGCTACAAGGATGTTATAGGACTTGAAACAAGACTGGAAGATATTCCACAATAAATGCTGTGTCCGACCTTACATACTAAGCTGCATTATCTCTATATGGACTGATTATAGTCTTGATTTTCGAAAATAAATTGTTATACTTTCAGTTTAGTTTTTGTTGCTTCAGCAATTTGGTCTTTACTTCTTTCATACTTTTACTGTATATAAACTGCAGTGTGATTAATGCTGGCTACACACTCTGCGCTGTCATTTGTACAGCCAACGAGCGCCAAATTACATAGTGCATCTGCGAGTTTGTACAAATGATAATGTCTGTGAACAACGTAGTTCACAGACATATCAGGTCGGCCCTGCAGCACAGCTGATGCCGATATGTCATCCAGATATATCGGTACATCTGGCTGATTGGTAAGGGTGTATAGCTTACCAAACTGGCCGCTGTGTCATTTAAGTGTGTACTCAGTTTAACACCAGTACAACTATAGTAAACTCTTCCTTTTACAAGTACTTGTGCATGTTGTCAGTGACCGTGATCATTCTGGTTTTAGGCCTTGACCCTGTGTATTTTGAGATACCAGCAATACTGCTTTCCTTGGGTCATAATATTAATAGTCTAATATTCCGTGGCACTGCATGTAGCGTACAGAAGTATTAAGTATACAATAAACTAGAGAAGTAATGTTCATCTCATTGAACTTTGGGCCTGATTTAGATTTGGGAATAGAGTAAGAAACTGTGAATTTTGGTAATGCCATGCTGCACTGCAGGTGGGGCAGATGTAAACCAGGAATAGGTATTTAGATTTGGGAGGGGCACATCCAAACTGAAATCTAAATTGCAGTATAAAAATAAAGTTGTCCAGCATTTGTGGGCTACATGCAAAAGCCGCCAGTATATACCCTGCATGCAAAATATGAGTGTATGTATTTGCACCCCTTGCATTGCAACATGGTTTGTCCAGGTACAGTTACTTGCTCTGTCTAATGGTGCATACACACGGTCAGATTTTTCTTCAGATCTAAACGATAACTATTTAAAAAATCGTTCATATCTGAAGGAAAATCTGACATATCTGACATGTCTGAACGATGAACGATGCACGTTCCCAATGGTCAGATAATGATTTCTGACATCTGATGTGTTTGCAGTCAGAATTGGACGATTCCATTCATTTTAATGCAGTGAAATATCGTTCATAGTTCAAATCGCTTAAATCTTTGGTCAAATCTTTCAGATCGTCCAAATCGTTCATCTGACAAATCTGACCGTGTGTATGCTCCATTACTCTATTTACAAATCTGAATCAGGCCCTTCATTCAACTGTTATGGAGCATACACACAGTCAGATTTGTCAGATCTGTCAGATGAACGATTTTACCAAAGATTTGAACGATTTGAACAATTGAACGTTTTTTACTGCATTAAAATGAATGGAATCGTCCAAGTCTGACTGAAAACACATCAGATGTCAGATATCGTTATCTGACCATCGGGAACATGCATCGTTCATCGTCCAGGCATGTCAGATATGTCAAATTTTCCTTCAGATATGAACGATCTTTTAAATCATTATCGTTCAGATCTGAAGAAAAATCTACCGTGTGTATGCACCATTAGTAACTATGTAATCTGAGATTGGATGGCTAGCGTTAATCATTGCACTAAAAAGTTACAATCCTCTGAGCTGTCATTCTCAAATTAAGAACCAACTGTTTAACTGCACAATAAGCATGATACTCTATTTTACTTTACTGGCTTGAAAATCCTGCTTAATATAAATAGACAAGTATAAAGACAAAAATTGTTTATCATTTTATATCTAACAATAAACCACACAAAAATGAATGATCATATGCAAAGCACCACTAGAATCTTAAATTAACTACAAAAAAGAATAAAAAAATCTAAATGCAATATTTCTTACACTTGCTCAATGCGCAAACAAAACATGTTAATACCTGTAACAGGTTGAAGATGTATAGGGAATAACACATTCTCAGAGTGACACCTACCTGACTTTATTTGTGCACGCGTTTGGTGCATGAGAATCTAAACATCTGACGTTACGTTACATCTACAGTAACCTTCAACTTCAATGAAGAAGAAAAGAGAAAAGGCTTGGTTCTGTATGAGAGCATGATCACAGCACAGCAATTTAATACACCTTATCATGTGGTCTGTTGCTATAGCAATTCTGAATCCAGCAGCCCCGTGCAGGCAAATGACAAAGGGTTTACCCCCTCCTCTCCTCTATGGTGCAAGGTAATCCGCTGCCTCCTCCAACCAGCCAGATATACATCACCTTGTTCTCTGCTGAGTACTAGGAAAGAGGAATTGCATTTAAAACCACAGTGGCTCAGTACACTACTACACCAAATATCAGACCATAAACTCTAAGTACACAATTTATAATTACCTGCCCTGCCAATTAATGACTTCCAGTATCTGGTTCTCACATTTCAGTTTACTTTGGTGGTCGAAAGTGAAGTCTTGAAAAGTCTGACACTGCTGCAAATAATGTATTTTATTACTGTTTTAATATTTGCAGTAACAATGGTTTAGAGGGTACTGGAATACTACAGAAGCAATGTACGGTTCTTACCAGGGACGTGCAGTTAGGGTAGGCAGCGCCCTCCCCTGTCATATTCCTGAGATATAAAAATGATTAGAATAATACAAAGAAGATATTTATAACTTATAAATATCTTCTTTGTTTACTGTAATAATTTTAATAGTTACCACTCACCAGCTTTGTGGAGAGAGATGAGGGGTCTGTAGGGAGACGAGAGATGAGGCAACAACAGCTCAGCCTCACTTCAATATAGTTAGACACTGCTTGCAGAGCTGTGGGCGGGGCCACACCACAGGCAGTAAGCTGCACAGAAAGGTAGCTAATAGTAGAGGTATGCCCCTTAGTATGTGGGACGTGCCTTGAGCACTGAAGGACACATTGTGACCAGGAAGTGCACTGCAGTGTTTAGAGATCGAAAGTCAGTCAGTCAGCAGCAGCAGCAAGAGAAGACAGTGATCCAGGTAGGAGAATCAATCAATGGACACTGAAGCTTAGTGTAGTGAGGGGAGAGTTACAGTGAGTAGGGGGTGAAAACAGGATTTTGGTACTTACCAATAAATCCCTTTCTCCGATTCCACAGGGGACACTGGAGTCTCAGTACAGTGGGGTATAGATGTGGGATAACCGGGAGCTGGCACTTTAATAAATCTGAATAGTAGCTAGCTCTTCCCCCTCTATACTCCCCTATAGGTCAGTCTTAAGAAACTGTGCCTTAGGAGAGCTGGAAAATAGAATTATAGAGGAGAAGAGAAGCTAGAACATACATGAACAAACAAGCAAATATGCAAACAAATCAAGCAGACCTTGAAGAAACCAAACCAGGAAGAACAATAACCAATGCAGGTGGAACAGCGCCGGGTGGGCATCCAGTGGCCCCTGTGGAATCGGAGAAAGGGATTTATCGGTTAGTACCAAAATCCTGTTTTCTCCTTCATCCACTAGGGGACACTGGAGTCTCAGTACAGTGGGGACGTCCCAGAGCTCAAATCCCGGGCAGGAGAGCGCTGAGGACCCTGCAAAAACAGCACGGCCATACTGTGTCTCATGTGGGGATGCTCTCCTGAGAGTATAAATACTATAATCACAGAGGGGGAAAAGAAAAGAACTCTCATCTTTTTTGGGGGCACACTTAGTAGCGAATGTAAAATCTTAACTTTTATTAAATTCTGTTTTAAAAATAATAAGTCAATACTAAGACAAACAACATGAAAATAGACAGATATAAAAATGTATTGGTGCTAATACAGCAAATATTGATAAAGTCTTCAAGTCTCAATACTTACTGATTAAAGCAGCAGTCTTTACAGTCTATATACACATGAAATAATTTTATATAAGGCATGAAAAATTATATGTCAATACATATACTGTATATTGACATATAATTTTTCTAAACCATACTATGGATGCCTTATATAAATTATGCGAAACACCTCCTTCAGTGGACCCTTCAGTGTCACGTCTGTCTAAAAAGACGGCGCTCACTGTTCCAGGAGCAGGTTTTTTAAAGGAGTCTTCTGACAGGAAGTTAGAAACTACCTTAAAGTCTATGTATACTGTAGCGGGGGTGTCCCTTCGAGCCGCATTAGTCAGCTATTGGGTCAACAAGGCGGTGGAAGCATGGGCTACGCAGCTTCCAGCGTAGGATCTGGTTCCTCTAGCGGAACAGATTGCAGAGTCTGCTTCTTTTCTTGGAGAGGCTTCAAAAGATATTTGTAGTCTTTCCTCTAGATCCTCGGCTTTGGCTGTCTCAGCCGGCAGAGCCCTGTGGCTGAGACAATGGCAGGCGGATGCGGAATCTAAGAGAGCCGTGGAAGCGCTTCCATTCACAGGGGAAGCTCTGTTTGGAACGGAACTGGAAAAGTGGATATCTCAAGCCACAGGTGGTAAGTCCACTTATCTCCCATTTGCTGCTGCTCCTCCTCCTAGAAAACCCTTTGCTGGACCATCCTTTCCTGTCCTTTCGTATCCCAGGGAGATTCGGGGGTCATGGTAGAGGAGCTCCCGCTATCTCCCGTGGTTCCAGAGGCAGGGGTAGAGCCACTGCATCCTCCTCCAATCTTCAGTTAAGCCTCGGGCATGATGTGCCCCCTTCTCTCCTGGGGGACCCCAGGGTGGGAGCTCGCCTTCGCAATTTCAAAGGAGTTTGGATCAAGTCTTGCCAGGACGCGTCGGTCCGGGACATCATTATTCAGGGGTTGAAGTTGGATTTTCAGATCCAACCTCCTCCTCGTTTCTACATCAGAGTCCATAGGGTATCCACAGGATACCTTGGGGTATAGGTGATGACGTCAGGCATCGGGCACCATAGAGTTAAGTTTTCAGCCTCCCAGGATGCACTAGGGTCCCCCTCCTATACCCCGCCCAAAGAGCCAAGGCATCTCAGTTTCGTTGGTGCCCGGCTCGGAGTCGGAGCACCTGTTTAGAGGGGGGCTAAGGATAGCCCCTGAAGTTTTCTTCAAAGCAGCTGTGGCTGCACATCTGGAAGTACAGCATGGACAGTCACTACTGACGTCCATGCTGTCTCCCGTACACCCCGCCGGTACCAGAACGCCTTTACTGATCCGGGGATGCTGGTAGGCATCTGGGGTCACGGCTAGCGGTGACCCCCAGATGTTTCGGACCATGGCCGGATTCAAGAGGCAGCAGGTAAGCAGCGGGGGTCCCGCAATGGGTCCCCTCTGAGCACATGGTCCTCAGTCCCCAGGCATGGGGCTCCCTGGAGACTGGCTGCAGTGTGGAGCCAGGTAACTAACCTGCGCTTCCACTACCCCCCTGGGATAGCGGGCCGCAGCTGAGCGGCAAGCGCTGCGGCGTCCCAGGGGTTAATTGCATGCCAGGGGAGCGTGCCTTCCCTGTACACAGCCGGCGCCTCCCCCGCTGCACACAGCCCTCTCTGCGCTGCCAATTGGCCCTGTGGCAGCGCTCCTCCCCCAGGCCAGCCTCCTCTCTGCTCCTCGGTGGCCATCTTTGTATGGTGAACGCTGCTGGAGCTGCTGACTGTGGCATCGCGGTCTGGATCCCCCAGCATACCTCTCCTCTGTTGAAACAGGTCTGTGTATGCAGCGCTGTGTCCTACCAGGCTCTGTGCGTAGTTGAGGAACAGATCTGATAGTGCAGGGATTGATTTCTTCTGCATTTTATGTGACTTCTGCTAGCGTCTGCTGCCTGTACTTTCACTTTCTACTGTCAGCCATTTTACTGTCCTTGCTCTTCCTCTGCTAAAGCCCTTACGGTGCGGTGATTGCAGGGTGGTCTCCCACTATACTAACGAGTATCAGTGAGAGGGGTCACATACTTACCATCATGTCTGAGAGTGAATTTCCTCTCCAGCTTATGTGTACTAAGTGCAATGTACCAATAGCGGAGGGGGAGGGTAAGGCGGAGGGGCTATGTCGGCAGTGTTATTTATTGGCGCGGCCAATTACTGTCACGGCTCTGGTACAGGAACCTCCCTGGGCTAGTTTCGCTAAAGCGCTTACAACCCTAGTGGGCCAGTTAGCTCCTCCACCTGCGTTTTCCCAGATGGGATTGTCCCAGCAGTCAGTGGTGTCGTCACCCATGCAGGGGTTCCCGAGACAACTGATGGGTACCCCACAGTCTCCCTATTTCCCCTCCCCAGGTTTCACAGGAGACTGCGTGGGTTAATTCACTGACAAATTCGGTACAGCATTTGTCGGACGTGTTACAAGGGTAGTCTCCTTATGAGGATGACGACGTGACGTCCGATGATGGTGAGACTCTGGATCTATCTTACCAAGAACCTCTCCGTACTAAAGAGTCGGACGCTAAGTCCAAGGTTTATATACCTGGCCTTATTCGTGCAGTCCGCACGGCTTTAGTTATTGAGGATGACGATCCTCCGGTGTCCAAGTCCAAATATGCCTTTTTTAAGGATATTAAGGGTGACGCCACAGTGCTTCCTCTTTCGGGTCAGTCAGTAGACCATTTAGAGGCGGCGTGGAAACACCCTGGTAAACGGTATCAGCCTCAGAGGCGCTTAGCTGTGGCTTATCCGTTTGAGGACAATTATTTTTCTAAGTGGGAATCCCCTCCACAAGTGGATTCTCATGTGACACGCCTAGTCCGAAGTGCCACATTGCCCATGCTCTCCATGTCCTCCTTGAAGGATGCTACGGACCGCAAGGTGGAGATCTGCCTAAAGTCCATTTATTCCCTCGCGGGGGGGGCATCCAGACCAGCTATGGCCATTTGTTGGGTAGCCAGAGCTATGGAGCGCTGGGCTGATAGTTTGGAGGCGTCTTTGGATTCCGAGTGTTCGGCTGAACAGGCCGAGTTGGTAGGCAATCTCCGGGATTCGGCCACTTACATCAATGAAGCGGCTTTGGATATTAGTATCCTCACATCTCGGATTTCTTCGGCAGCTGTTGCTGCTCATCGCACCTTATGGTTGCGATCTTGGAAGGCGGACACTGATTCCAAAAAGGGCTTAGAAGCTTTGCCTTTTAATGGAGAAGTCCTATTTGGTCCAGATCTGGACAAAATTGTAGCCACGCTGGCGGCAGCCAAATCTGCATGTCTCCCGTCTGCTGCGGTCACTTCCAGTTCGGGTACATCGTCCTTTTGGCCTTACAGGGCCCAGGGTAGGCCTAAAGCACAGTCTTTTCCCTGACAGGCTGGGCCCAAGAAATCGGCCAAGCCCAGGAAACAGGCCTGGAGTACCAGACGTCCGGCCCCTAAGTCAGATGACAAACCTGCGGCCTGACGGTCCGGGCCTCCCTTTGGGGGATCCCAAAGTGGGAGGACGCCTGCTGCTGTTCGCCCAGTGTTGGTCGATAACCACTACAGACAATTGGGTTCACGAGGTGGTTTCTCACGGGTATGCCCTCTCCTTTCGGCACAGGCCCCCATCCCGGTTCTTCACCACGGGCCTTCCATTAGACCGGAACAAAGCCTTGGAACTGCGGAAGGTTTTGCACACTATGCTCCAGGCAGGAGTTATAGTGCCTGTTCCATTCTCCCAGAGGGGCCAGAGTTTCTATTCCAATCTGTTTTTGGTGAGGAAACCCAATGGGTCATACCGTCCGATTCTCAACCTCAAGACCCTCAACAAGTCCTTGCGGGTGCCGCGGTTTCGGATGGAGACCCTACGGTCCATCATTCTGGTGCTGGAACCTGGGGATTACATGGTGTCATTGGACATACAGGACGCTTACCTGCATGTACCTATTCTTTTACGCCATCAACAGTTCCTCAGGTTTGCATTCCGCAATGATCACTTCCAGTTCCGGGTGTTACCTTTTGGCCTGGCGACAGCACCACGAGTGTTCACCAAGGTCATGGCGGCTTACCTGCGGCTGCATGAAGTCCGCATGTTGCCGTACCTAGACGACCTTCTGTTGGTGGCAGGATCTCCAGAGCTCCTTCTACGCCACTTGGACCTGACGATTGCAGTACTGCAACGTCACGGCTGGTTAATAAACTGGCAAAAGTCCACCCTGATCCAGTCTCAGAGGATTCTGCACCTCGGAGCCTTATTGGACTCCATACAGCAGAGGATCTTTGTGACGGGGGAAAAGATCTCTGCCTTACAGTTGAGGGTGAGCAGTTGTCTGCAGAGTCACCGAGGTTCTCTGCACTCGGCGATGAGGTTACTGGGCTCCATGGTGTCAGTATTTGACATGGTGGAATATGCCCAGTTTCAGTCCAGACCTCTTTAGCAATTGATCCTGTCCAAATGGAATGGACTGCCTCAGAGTCTAAAGTCCCAGACGATGGTGCTCACTCCGGAGGTTCGCCTGTCTCTAGCCTGGTGGTTGCAGACGACCCACCTCAATAAGGGTTGTCCATTTTGGGTGGTGAACTGGGCCTGTTAACAATGGACGCCAGCCTTCAGGGCTGGGGAGCTGTCACGGGTCCACACTTATTCCAGAGCAGGTGGACTCAGGCGGAAAAGGAGCTTCCAATAAACATCTTGGAACTCTGCACGGTTTTCAATGCTCTCCAGCAGGGACATCGGGTTCTCCATGGTCACCCCATGCAGGTCCAGTCGGACAACGCCACCACCGTAGCCTACATAAATCGGCAAGGAGGAACCCGAAGTCAGGCGGCACTCGTAGAGGTGTCCCACATCCTGGTCTGGGTGGAGCACAATCTCCCGGCCATATCAGCGGTATTCATCCCGGGAGTCCTCAACTGGGAGGCGGACTTTCTCAGTCGCCAGGACGTTCATCCGGGGGAATGGTCTCTGCACCAGGACGTCTTTCAACTTCTGGTGGACAGGTGGGGTCTTCCAGAGATAGACCTCATGGCGTCACGGCACAACAACAAGTTGCCGATGTACGGATCTCGAACAAGAGACGAAAAGGCATCTCTGGTGGATGCTCTGTCCGTCCAGTGGACAGTGGATGTTCCGGTTTGCTTATCTCTTTCCTCCGTTTTCTCCTCCACCGGCCTATGTCTTGGTACGTAACTGAGATGCCTTGGCTCGGGGGCGGGGTATAGGAGGGGGACCCTAGTGCATCCTGGGAGGCTGAAAACTTAACTCTATGGTGCCCGATGCCTGACGTCATCACCTATACCCCAAGGTATCCTGTGGACCCCTATGGACTTCGTAGAAATAGAGATAACAAAGGTAAGTTCTTACCATATCTCATATTTTTTTCACATCCGGTTTTCCAGCATCAGCGGACAAACAGCCTGTAATACCGGAAGCAATAGAAAAGCTGTCTTCTCGAGTAATGTGCATCAGCAGGGTCAAGGCTTTTATTCCAGCTTGTTTGTAGTTCCCAAGCCAGACGGCTCAGTGAGACCCATTCTGAACTTGAAACATCTCAATCTCATTCAGTCCTTATTTGCCGACCTTCAAGTTCAAAATGGAGTCCCTGCAGTCTGTCATTGCAGGGCTCGAGAGGGACAAGTTTCTCGTATCCTTGGACATAAAGGATGCCTATCTCCACAATCCCATTTGGCCTCCTCATCAGGCATTCCTTCGGTTCGCAGTGCGGGCATCTCATTTCCAATTTCAGACCTTACCTTTTGGCCTTTCATCAGCACCAAGAGTGTTCACGAAGGTCATGGCACTAATGATGGCCCTTCTTCGGATTCAAGGGGTTACTATCGTCCCGTACTTGCATGACCTGCTTCTCAAGGCTACGTCAGTCACTCAGTTACTGCAGGACATCCGGGTAACACAAAGTCTTCTGTTACAACACGGATGGATCCTGAATTAAGAAAAAATCTCATCTACAGCCTACTCAGCGTCTGCCTTTCGTAGGGATGATTTTGGACACGGTGGAGCAGCAGGTAATTGTCATCCAACACATGGTGCAATTGATACTGCGTCATCACAGGGTGTCAGTACACCTATGTACTTGCCTTCTGGGGAAGATGGTTGCGACCTTTGAGTCAATCCAATACGGGAGGTTCCATGCCCATCCATTCCAACTGGACCTTCTCTCAGTGGTCAGGGTCCCACTTTTTTCTTCACCAGCGAGTTCAACTGTCACCCAGGACTCGAACATCTCTCCTTTGGTCGCTAAATTCCTCTCACCTTTTCGCAGGCAAGCGGTTTGCAATGTGGGAATGGATTCTCCTCACCACAGACGCCAGTCTGAGAGGATGGGGGGCAGTGACTCGGGGAAGACACTTTCAGGGCCGCTGGACTTGACTGGAGGCGGTACTGCCCATTAACATTCTGGAATGTTCTATGCTCTGTTGAAGGGCCGTGCAATCAGAGGGCCTGATTCAGAGCCGGACACTATTTGCGGACGGTCGTTCCAAAAAAGGGGCCGGCTATTTAAATTGAGCGCTCGCTCTTTGCGGTTTGTTGACGCTCTATGTCTGAGTGAGCGAACGAAAAATGCGCTCGCTGTTTTGTAAAGACGCCCCTTTGCCGTTCGCAACACACTTCATCTCCGGTATTTATTAGATTAATCGGGTACATCGAAAGGCATCTGAACTGCTCGCAGTGCTTGTGGTAGGTTTTTCTTACCGCTATCACTGCGGATAAATCTACCACAAGCACTGCGAGCAGTTCAGATGCCTTTCGATGTACTCGATTAATCAAATAAATAGCGGAGATGACGTAGGATGCGAGCGGCCGGGGGAGTCTTTACAAAATAGCGAGCGCATTTTTCGTTCGCACGCTCAGACATAGAGGCGTTAACAGACCGCAAAGAGCGATCGCTCAATTTAAATAGCCGGCCCCTTTTTCTGACCGAGCGAGCGCAAATAGCGTCCGGCTCTGAATCAGGCCCTCTGTACGCTCGGTGGGTGCTTCGTGGGTGGCTGCCCGCGGTGTTTCCCTGACCCAGCTTTGTCGGGCGGCCACTTGGTCAGGCCGGCATACTTTTGCAAAGTTTTACCGTTTTGACAAGTTTGCGGCATCTGCTTCAGCGGTATCTGAGGATACAATATTGATCTGTAATAGTGGGTTTAAGATTATATTGCTTGCTACTCACCTACTCTATTTACCATCCTCTATACACCTGTGCTCAGGTATCCCTATTTTTCCCCTTCCTTTACAAGTTAGAATCAACTTATAGGTTCACAACAGCTGGAGCCACAGGCTAGACCTGATCTATAGCAAAAAAAATACATTTAGAGACTTGGCCCTTTTCCTCTCTCTGCACTCACACTAAGGGGTCAATCCAATTGCACGCGAAGGGTGCGAGTTGCCATTGCAACAGCATCTCGATTACTTCACGGCCCACTCCGAGCCCGAATTCCCATAATTTTGCTCTGAGTCCCCTGGGTCTGAGAGCACTTTTATGCGAATACTTCTCATGTACTCTGATTGACCCCTAGGAATTTTGGCTTCTACATTTCATGCATATTCCTTCTGGTTCCTTTAAATCAGATTTAAAAAAAATGTACATTTTTTTATTTTGCACTAGGAATGTAATGTTTTTGAGCATCAGGAAAGCAAACATTATAAAGCAGGTCATATACATACAGCATTTCAAACACTGTTCTTCAAATATCAGATATATGCATGGTATTCATCAACACAATCCTTCAAAATGTTGTTGAAGAGTACTAAAGCCTGACATTACTACTTGGGCATATAAGGTAGTCTCAAATTTTCCAAACTAATTGATAAGTTGCTGCATTTATTTTCCTGTTAACATCTTTGTAATACACTTGCATAGTGACTCACAAAGATTTAGGAGGAAATCCCCATTCCCCTATACAACACAATTCAAAACATTTGTAACCAATATGAATTTATTAGCTATCATTTTTGATACTAGGGAAACATTTGACTGATATGTATTATAATACTGATTCCATGGTTACCATATCAAACAAGCACGATGGCAGCTCTAGCCACACCTTACAATATTGACCCCACAGCTTCTGCCGAAGTATGTGCCCATGCCAAAGAACCACTGCGGCACAATGTTCGAAAGTTGGACATTCCAAAGATCCTGGCAAAGACTTAAGCCAGGTACACACATCGGGCACATTGGCTACTGTGTACCCACTATGGCGCTGACGATGCACGCTCCCACGTGTCGTCAGCGTCATCGCTTGTCGGACCTGCATGCATCTGGCCGAATACAGCTTGGCCCCCATTGTCGCTCCCCGCATCGGCAAGTGTAAATGCACTTGTCAATGTCGACACCCCGCCGGACGCGATATCGGTGCAGGGTACACATCGCTACGTGTGTACCCAGCATTAGATAATTTGTGGTGTACAGCTGCCTCCTATAATCAACTTAGCTTTCTCTATTACCATACTTACTTGTCCATATGGCTACAGCAGTGTATGGGTGGGGCAATGATTAGATTTGCTGCTTCACAGAACTGGGGTCATGGATCAGATTCCAACCATGGTTCTCTCTGTGTGGAGTTTATATGTTTTCCTTGAGTTTGCCTGGGTTTCCCCTCATAATCCAAAAACATTCAGGAAGGTTAATTGGTTTCTGACACAAAATATTAGCAGGGACTGATAAAGAGCTGTGTAATGTGTGTGCATTATATAAAGAACTGCTAATAAATTAGTGAGAATAACTACATTTCTTGCTATTTTGAGTATACATGGAAATGTTTTCTGTACTAATTATGTCCATATCGTTTGTTGCTCATTTGCAATGTTTAAATAAATCTAAATTATACCAGCATAGTTGGCTTTCACTCAATGCAAAGTATTTTACTTGAATTTACACAGAATGATAATAAGTATTTCCCAAAGCATCCCCTCCCAGAGTGACTAACACGCTCTGCTGCTAAACACGTGGACACCTTCGGCACACATATAGCTAGAAGGTATAAGAAATAACAAAACACAAAAATGTAGTTGGAAGGTAACAAATCTAATTACTATTCATTTTGTTGCTATTTACAGATAATGACTTGTTTTAAAAATAGTATTAACTGCCCACTAACTGTGCATTGTAGGGAAAGCTAGCCTTGGTGAAGTTTAGGACACTGGTTTTGCATTTAATAGTCAGGGGTGCCGAGAGGGAGGGGGAGCAGGTACTAATTACTTGGGCCCAAGCTTGTTGGATGGGCCCGGGTCCGACGCAGCCCCCCCTCTCTAATACGTGTCAGCAGCCCGGCACAAAGCGGCAGTGGGAGATTGCTCAATGCTGCTGAGCAGCAGCATTCTCCTCTCCTGTGCCTCTACCACACTGATCGCACCCCTTCCCCCCTGGATATGCGCCGGGCTGACGGCTCACTACGGCCCTGTTAATAAGTAGTATTGGAGTTTTAAATTATGGGATCAAAAGCGCAGAGAACTGGTGTTTTGCAAGAGTCGCGGCTTCATAAATCTAGCCCTTGGAATGTGGAAACATACATGTAACTGCAATGATCATAAATTTGTGATATTAAACTTTTAAATGCATATTAGTTAAGCTTCTCACAGCAACTATCCTTAGATATTAATGCACAGTATATGCTCTTTCAAGGAAATGATTCAGATGGAAGATGATTAAAAAAAAAATCAGCGCTTATTACATAAGTGCAAATACATAAAGATCTAACATACTTTAGATTAACACTTATAACTGCTGCACATGGTTCCTTAGTGCATCAATACTTTACATTACGTCCACAGCTCACAGACATGATCGATGCTTTCTTTGTAAAGGTTTGTGATGGACCTGAAGTTGTAATGGTTTATTGGCTCTCCAGTAGGACCTTACCAAGGCAAGGCCTTTGATCATTACATACATACATACATACATATATATATATATATATATATCAGTGATTGCGCTGAGCCGAAAAAAAGTGGGCCCCAGGGACCCCGCACTTTAAAAAATTGGGGTCCTACCTAACCTTTTCTGGGTCCCATATAAATTATGCTTTTCTATACATCTAACAACTTCGCAACTACAGCCCATGAAGCATGTACTGCAGCAGATGACATTGGCCCAGATAGGAAAAAAAAAAAACATACAAATTGGCCCCCACATGCAGAAAAAAAAACACACATTGGCCCCGATAGGATGATAAAAATAAAATAAAAAAGACAATTTGGTTCCCACAGGAAAAAATAAAACACAATTGCCTTTAACAGGAAAAAAAAAAACCACCAAACACATCAGCTACATGATGTCATGTCACCTGGCATCATCATCTCTGGGTTCAGACTGCGCCTGAGCCACGTGGAATAGTCCAGCGCTGCCAGACTTACATGAAGCAGCACGGTGGGTAGACAAGTAGAGCTTCCCAATCAGAGATACACAGATAGGAGGAAGCGGGCAGATGTTCACAAAGGCTGGGTGGGCAGAGACATATAAGGGGAGGGTGGGAAGGGGCAGGCAGAAGCACACAGTGGGTGAGTGGACGCACAGTGAGTTGGGGCAGAGGCACACATGGGGGATGGGGTACATAGAGTGACAGGTAAATATATAAAAAAAATTGTAAGCATCAACAGACATACCTGGTGGTAAGAAATGGGGGTGGCGAAGTCAAAGAAATTATGTTATATACTACCAGCAGCAGGGAGTGTGTTGGGGGCAGCTCTTTGAACTCCCCAGGGACCGGCAGCAGTGACATCAGATTGGTTGCCTGTCATTACAGTGCGCCGGCTGCGGGGAGCTCTCAGTCGTCTCTGCAGTACTTTATAAATCAGTGTGGTGAGCAGTCTCGGGACCTTCCCTGCTCACCACACTTAGCTCCGTACAGCCGCCGCACTGAAATGACAGACAGCCAACCTGATTCACAGGCTGCCTGTCACACAATGCTGCCAGGCTGGAGAGTATGGTCAGGTATATTATTTATGTAAAGCAACCAGTCACTACAAGCACTTAGGTTACACATACATATGACTGGGCTTGTGGAATAGTCCTGATATAATCCTAAAACAGACAAAGAGTCATGGGTGCCCTCCCTATAGTGCCAACTACAGGCATTGGCGGTGACCATCATGCTGATTTCCCCCCATGGGTGTCAGCATTCACACTCGCCACAGACAGGGGCGAGGGCCCCCACATACAGTACACAGACAGGGGCGAGGGCCCCCACATACAGTACACAGACAGGGGCGAGGGCCCCCACATACAGTACACAGACAGGGGTGAGGGCCCCCACATATAGTACACAGACAGGGGCGAGGGCCCCCACATATAGTACACAGACAGGGGTGAGGGCCCCCACATATAGTACACAGACAGGGGCGAGAGCCCCCACATATAGTACACAGACAGGGGTAAGGGCCCCCACATACAGTACACAGACAGGGGTAAGGGCCACACATACAGTACACACATAGGGCGCACCCTCCCACCTTTACCGGACTGTATATGTGCTCTGAGCCAGTCTCTCACTTCCACCTATTGACTCCACTGGATGATGGGGCCACGAATCAGGGGTCCAGGATGTATATTCAGCACACACAGCGCGACACCCGCATGGAGGCCTGCAGAGCCGGATTATCGTGCAGCTGCAGCCCCTTCTGGAACTGGTGTACCAAGCTCACCGCGGGGGTGTATGTACCGGACCTGCGCTGCTGTGAACCGGGCAGTGTACAAAGTACCTGGGATCCGTGCTGTGTATGTTCAGGGCGTTGCACCTGGCAGTTGTCAGGTAGCACCTCTTCCCCTGGTACAGACACCAGCGGAGCTCCCACTCAGGCCGCTTACACACCCTGAAGGCCCTGTACTGTACAGTAGTGAGCGCTGTGCTGCTGCCGGGACCCACACCCAGGGCCATCAGGGTGTGTGCTACCCGACAACTGAAAGGTGCAATGCCCGGAACATACACAGCATGAGTCCCCGGTCCTTAATACTGGGTAAAATACACGCTATAGTGCGTATTTGCGAACGCTGTGTGTGTATATATATATATACATACATATATATATATATATATATATACACACACACACACACACATATACAATATATATATATATATACACATATACACACACACACACACACACACACACACACACACACACACACACAGTGCCTTGCAAAAGTACTCGCCCCCTTGGCTTTTTACCTTTTCTGTTACATTACAACCTGTAATGTATTTATTTTTTTAATCTGAATTTTATGTGATGGTTCTGCACAAAATGGTATAATTTGGTGAAGTGAAATGAGAAAAATATATATAGAAAGCATCTTTATAAATAAAATTCAGACAATTGGCATGTGCATATGTAATCACCCCCTTTGCTATGAAGCCCCTCAAAAGTTCTGGTGCAACCAATTACCTTCAGAAGTCACATAATTAGTGAAATTAAGTCCACCTGTGTGAAATCTAAGTGTCACATGATCTGTCAGTATAAACACACCATTTCTGAAAGGCCCCAGAGGCTGCAACACCACTAAGCAAGAGGCATTACACCATGAAGACCAAGGAGCTCTCCAAACAAGTCAGGGACAAAGTTGTTGAGAAGTACAATTCAGGGATGGGTTATAAAAAAAAATATCCAAATCTTTGATGATCCCCATCAAATCCATCATCATCAAATGGAAAGAACATGGTACCACAACAAACCTGCCAAGAGAGGGCCGCCCACCAAAACTCACAGACCGGGCAAGGATGGCATTAATCAGAGAGTCAGCACAGAGACCAAAGGTAACCCTGTAGGAGCTGCAGAGTTCCACAGCAGAGACTGGTGTATCTGTGCATGTAACCACAATAAGCCGTACACGCCATAGAGCTGGGCTTTATGGAAGAGTGGCCAGAAAAAAGCCATTACTTAGTGATAAAAATAAGAAGACACGATTTGAGTTTGCCAAAAGGCATGTGGGCGACTCCCCAAATGTATGGAGGAAGGTGCTCTGGTCAGATGAGACTAAAATTTTACTTTTCGTCCACCAAGGAAAACGCTATGTCTGGCGCAAACCCAACACATCCCATCACCCCAAGAACACCATCCCCACAGTGAAACATGGTGGTGGCAGCATCATGTTGTGGGGATGTTTTTCAGCAGCATGGACTGGGAAACTGATTTGAGTCGAGGGAAAGATGGATGGTGCTAAATACAGGGATTTTCTTGAGCAAACCTGTTTCAGTCTGCCTGTGATTTGAGACTGGGACGGAGGTTCACCTTCCAGCAGGACAAGGACCCAAAGCATACTGCTAAAGCAACACTCGAGTGGTTTAAGGGGAAACATTTAAATGTGTTGGAATGGCCTAGTCAAAGCCCAGATCTCAATCCAATTGAGAATCTGTGGTCAGACTTGAAGATTGCTGTTCACAAGCGGAAACCATCCAATATGAAGGAGCTGGAGCAGTTTTGCCTTGAGGAATGGGCAAAAATCCCAGGGGCAAGATGTGGCAAGCTCATAGAGACTTATCCAAAGTGTAATCCAGCTGTAATTGCCGCAAAAGGTGGCTCGACAAAGTACTGACTTTAGGGGGGTGAATAGTTATGCACGCTGAAGTTTTCTGTTGTGTTTTATTTTAATATTGTGAATCAAACAACATTTAGGACAACATAACTTCACAGTTGTAGGCATGTTCTGTGAATGAAATGATGCACACCTTCAAACAATACATTTTAATTCCAGGTTGTGAGGCAACAAAACATGAAAAATGCAAAGGGGGGGGGGGGTGAATGCTTTTGCAAGGCACTATATATATATATATATATATATATATATATATTATATATAATATATATATATACACACACACACATACATACACATATTTATATAAATATACACACACACATCCACCTATCTCTTAATGAAAGCGATGTCTAATGTTTGTATTGTATACACTCACTAAACCCGAAAGCAATCTTACGATTGTGGAGGCCTTTTATGTTGGGAAAAGGGTGCATTCCTCCCATGTAGGATCGTCAAAATGTAAGTCATGTTGGTTACCAAACTGCCTTGGGGACATTGAGATATAAATGGAAATGATTTTCTAATTATCTTTTATAGCTAGTAAAATGTACAGTAGATGTGCCCAGGGAGCTGACTGAGCTGCAGCCTCAGGACTCTCTCACAAAAGCGGGCACCGTAATACCAGAAGAAAAAAAACGCTCTGTATGGAATGTGAGTATGCGTCAGCTGTTCTAAGAAACACCCTAGAAACCGAAAAGGTCAGTAGGCGGCAGGTCACTCAGAGCAGAGCAGAGCTGTCCAGCTGGCACTCTACAGGCCATTTCCACACCATCTACCCTGCCAATAAATAATTCTAGCTTCTGTAGTAAGACTTATTAGTTATATGCTCTGGCTGGAAAACAGTAGTTAAAGTGTATCTGTCACCTATATACAGTGGCAGCAGTGATTTTGAGGTTTGAGCCATTTTGCACTTCACGCGCTGCATTCATATATATATATATATATATATATATATATATATATATATACACACACACACACACACACACACATATACACATACACACACACACTTATACATACATACACGCACACACATACGTGATGTAGTCTGCATCCCGGCGTTGCAGGCGGTCACAATACCGGAGTTGGAATCCCAACTGCCGGCATCCTGAAGGTAAGTATCGGGGGTTAGTCACTAGGGGTGGGTTAGGTTTACTGTGTGGGGAGGGGGAGGTTAGGGTTAGGCAACGATGAGGGAGGGTTAGGGTAGGGGTTAGTGTTATGGTTCCTTACCTAGTACTGTCGGGATTCTGACCAGCGGCATCCTGAACACCTGGGATCCCCCCGCGCAGCTTTCCATGCCTGCCCCTTCGTTCGGTATGCCTGGCGTCGGGCTCCCGGCGTAGGGATAATGATAGGCGTTGGGATTTTGACGTTTATCATTAGACCCCTGCTAGGATTTGACAGTCGGGAAGCCGGCGGTCAGCATTTCAACCGTCGGCTTCCTGACTACATACCCTATATATACTGTGTGTGTGTGTGTGTGTGTATATATATATATATATATTTACATAAAACGCATCTACAGCCCTTTTTATTTAGCAATAGGGAATGTTATTTTTCATATATGTTTTAATCTGAAACAATACAGATAGGTTGTACAAGGTTATCCTCATGTATGGGTATAACATGACTTCGCTGACAAGTAGCATTACCTCGCAGAACTCTTTCACAATGAGCCATGTGATACACCGGACACCATGTTCATCAAATATACTTGGACAGGTGTGCTTTTTTAGTATTATCGTATGGGGATATATTTCACATTACATTTTTACATGCCATTTGTGTATTATAATTGTATATGTACTATCATTAAAAATGGAAAAAAATACATTCATTGCTGCTACTTTAAAATATGAAAGTAGCCATATTGCTAACGGCAAGATGAAGTGACACCTGGAGCTGAGGCCAGCACTACATTCATAGACTAGATGAGGTCACAATATGTGGTGATGTAGTAGACAGGTTTCAATGACTGTACTCCCTTCTGTAAGGAAAATGGTCACACAATAAGTGCAGTATAATCCTTTACCAAAAACACAGAACTGAAAATAGCTAAGGCACACAGACCAACACACCTGGGACTTTAATGTAGTGTATGACATTAACCGTTAGCCCATTGCTGGCTATATGGAAAGCTTGCTTTTTTTTACTTGTAAATGCATGAAAAAAAAATTATTAACACGGGGTAAAGATTAGGACTTCATATAACATTCCTTACTGACTTACAGATTATGTCAGCGTGGGATACAAATATATGTGTGCATTTGATACAATTATATGTGCGTGTGATACAATTATATGTGAAAAAAGTGAATGGGAAAAAATATAAATAAAGGGGGATTAGGACTTCTTTGACCATCTTTACAAATGATACTGTTGTTCTCTCTACTGTAGGATGAGCTCCAGGTGCTGTGGACCTACACATCTCAGCATGCCCTAATAGTAAAAATGTGACAGGGCATGCTGGGATATGTTGTTCCACAGGGCAGCATGTTGAACACCCCTACTCTAGATTGAATAGTTTCCTTGAACTCAACATACCTCATTGTCTTTCTAGTTTGCATGCTTCTACCACAGTTACTACTGCGTATATTTCTCATATATGTTCTAAATAGATGCTAGGCTGACACTGTGGGTGTGATACCAACTAGGGCTCAGTCTGTGCAGTGTTTGTATGTTCTCCCGGGTTTCTTAGGGTATTTTTCCAGGAACTACTTAGGCGAATTGGCTTCTGACAAAACCTAGAATGTATTAGGTAAACAATTTAGGGCCTGATTCAGATTTGGGATAAGATAAGCTAGAGCAAGTAACTGTGGGCCTGATTCAGCAAGGATCGCTATTCTGATCATTCTGATCATGCGCATGCAACGCAGTTGCCAATATCAGCGGTGATACGGTGCATTCGCATTGCGATCACACCTAGCATATGGACTCCCACTTCCCCTTACTGACATCCGTATGCTTTGATAACAACGTGAAATAATCGGTAACATCGGACCCATAAGCACAGATAATTCAGGTCAGACCTCACTGAGGAACTGCTAACTTCAGCGCACGCTATGACGCTGTAGGCTGCGTATAGTATCGCAGTGGATAATTTATGCCGTTGAAACGCACTGGCACGGCCGCGTTCCCCCGACCCCCCCCATCACCACCCACAAACGGCACTTCCTGTCAATCACTCTGCGATGGGTCTGCGTAGTCACTGCAATCGCAGTCCCAATCACAGCGGCTGGTTCCAGCACGCACACATGTGCAGTGCGAAAAAAATCAACCGACTGCATGCGTATTAGCAACTGCGATCCTTGCTGAATCAGGCCCTGTATACCCGGACAAACCATGTTGCAATGCAAGGGGTGCAAATGCATATGGTTATTAAAACACTTTTTTGCATGTATGGTAAATACTGGCTGCTTTTGCATGTAGCCCACAAATACTGGACAGCTTTAATTTTTACACTGCAATTTAGATTTGAGCTAGGATACAGCCCCTCCCAAATCAAAATTTTTCTGCACATTTTAAATCTGCCCCACCTGCAGTGCAACATGGTATTACCAAGATGCACAGTTACTTGCTCTATCTTAAGGTGCCCATACACGGTGCGATATAGCAGCCGTCCCGACAGATTGGTACGATATTGCTGCTATATATCGTACGGTGTGTGGGCATGATATCAGCCAGTGCTCCCGTGGGGTCGTACATCGCACCTCCAGACCTTGCTGCATGTTCACTTGATCTGGGGATGTGATGTGCGATCCCATGCAGCGCTATGCGGGTGGTGGAGGGGGGTGCCGGAATATCAGGCGGTCGGCCACCCGATCGCTCCGTGTGTGGGGACAGCCTGAAATGTCGGCCGTTGGATCGCAGGTCGCGTCACAAGGTAAATCGTATCGTGTATGCACACCTTTACTCTAGTCCCAAACCTGAATCAGGCCCTTAGTCTGTAAGCTCCACTCGGGCACTGACTGACAATGATTTAACATTCTCTATAAAGCATTGTGTAATATGTTTGCACTAAGTAGGCCATAATAATGGTAGTAATAATATGTTGTGAGTCCTGATGCCAATAGGAAGTTGCATAAAATGAAGCATAAATGGAGCTCCTAAGTGCAACAGAAAAAAAGGAGGTAGTGGCACCGGGTATATTTGCCAACTATGCCATGTTTAAAAACTATCTGGAAATTTACTTTATTTTTTTTCCTTTTAAAGAAATAGAAAAATCTTTATATTGCTCTCGGTCTAAGGACCTCATTCAGAGCCGGACGCTATTTGCGCTCGCTCGTTCAGAAAAAAAGGGGTGGCTATTCAAATGAACCGTTCGCTCTTTGCGGTCTGTTCACGCCTCTAGGTCTGAACAAGCGAACCAAACATGCGGTAGTTTTTTGGAAAACTACTCCCCCTGGCCGCTCGCATCCTACGTCATGTCCGCTATTTATTAGATTAATCGAGCACATCGACCAGCGTATGAACTGCTCGCTATTCTTGTGGTTGGTTTTTCCTACTGCAATCTTGCGAGCAGTTCTGACTATAAAATAACCCAGTGACGTGGTCAATGACGCTGCTGTATTAATTATGCACACCCATAAAACGCCCGTTTTGACCTTTAAGCACGCCTGCGTTCGGATCTCCACTCCCCGTTTTCAAGCACCTTCCCCTGTTACCACCCACATACGCCTCCTCCTGTCACTCAAAATAGCAGGCATTTGCTATTTAGCGAACAAACGATTTTCGGCCGCACTGACTGGTTCGCGCATGCGTATTACGATCCGTACGCATGCGCAGTTGTGCAAACATCGCTCGGAGCGAACGAGCGGCCGCTTACGAGCGGCTCTGAATCAGGCCCTAAGTGAGTATATCCACATTAGGAAAACACAGTTTAATGTGCCAGATTCAGAGTTGTACGCAAACCTAATGGTTTATTATTATTATCCTTTATTTATATAGCGCCACAAGGGTTCCGCAGCGCCTTACATAGTACATAAACATAGTACATAAACAGTTGAGCAGAACAAGAAAACAGTGTCGTACAGTTACAGACAATGCAAGACAAGTACATGGTATATAAACATTGCTGCAAAAGTAGCAGGATGGCAAAAGTCACGGGTTAGGTGCTTTTGAGTATAGAGCAGATAATATAAGTAAAGAAAGGATAAGCACAAGAGGAAAGAGGGCCTTGCTCGTGAGAGCTTACATTCTAGAGGGAATGGGCAAACAGACAGGGGTGACACAGATGGGGTAGACAGTGAGCATGGTACAGAGGGTTAGGATGACAGATGGGTGGATTCCTATTTTACAGTATGTGTGGAAGTCATTTGAACTAAGATTTACGCCACTGACATTCTACTTTAAGAGGCAGTTTTTGTAGGTGGCTGTGGAAAGCCATGGCTGTTATGTCAGTTTACGTGAAGTTTGATGGGTAGCTGAAGGCACTTCATGAAGGGCTATTTAGAGAGTTTGGTTAATGTGTGAACCAGCAGTCTCAGGTAAATGTAGAAATTGGTGAAAGTAGTTATTGTAAAGCGATGTTCAGATGTAAAATAATAAGTTGTGATCAAGTGTGCATTCTATAAGGCACATTTATTGATTTGGAGGGTGATAGGAGACATGTGAGGTTTGCAGGATGTGTGTGTGTGTGGGGCCTGGATTTGGTGATATGTCACCAGATAATAAAAGCAGAAGGATGGAGAAGTAGATATAGTTGTAGGTGTGTAAACGTTTTTTATAGTGACACAATGAGGCTGTAATAGTCAATTTTTGATGAAAAGGAAGCTCATTAGTTTTTAGAGGAGGTGAGTGACTCAATAGGGCGGCAGTGTGCCCAGAGAGGTGAGATGCAGGGAGAGTTAGGGATGTTATATCCTTAGAGAAAATACAAAGGAGGGTGTTGATAAAAAGAAATGTGTAGTACATGGTGAGTTTTAGGTTTGTTATTTTTAGACAAATTTTAAAGCAAATCAGTTTCTTAATCTGAAATTACCTTAGATGTTGGTCAATGTTTGTTTACATACAACTCCCATGTGTGCCGATTGGCACATGTGCAGGATCTGTAGTGCGCATTTGCCAACCTGTGTCTGCAGTGACAGCCGCAGCATGAGTGACAGTTTGTCGGGGTAGTGGTGGCGACAGGTAACGTTTTTCGACAACCGGGACGCAGCAGTGGATCACAGAGCCAGCAGGAAGTGTCTATTTACAGAAGACGCCTCCTTCGGTATTAGCATGATATCGCAGTAGCGGCTGCGACAACCATCCTTTGCTATATTATATATATATATCTCTTTATTAATGAAAATGGTTTCTCCTGTTTGTATACCTACACTCACTTATTTTAACCCGAGTTCCAAAGGATACAGACACAAGGTAATAGGCGACAGGTGAGTTTCTGTGCCTTCAGGAGTTGACAGGACAGCCACATGGTTTATACTAAAATGCTGGATATGACAGGAAATCTGTTTTTACCCCTAGGATCAGATTACCTCCTGCACCCTATTGTCCAAGCAGCATACGCACATACACATAGATAGCTATCTAGGTGAGCATACAAAGATAATTCTTCACAGAGCTATTTTAAACTGACAAGTTCTAGCAAACGTGTGTCTGCAAATGTGTGCTCTATATCCATCTATATACCGCTCTCAATATCCATCCATCTATCTATCTATAGCAATGCATATCTATCTAATTGCAGACAACCTCCCCTTATAATAATGTACTGTAAAGGAAGACTGTGTAGAAACTAAGTAACCCCAGGTTGTACGGTGTATTGGTGCAGTGGTAATATGGTACAGTACATCCTTTCCTTAGCAGCATTGCTAAGAGTACATACAGATGTGTCCTCTCACATCTATCCTCAATATGCTACATGGCACGATATGCCTGGCGCGAGTGAGACGCAGGTCCCGTGCAAATCCGCTAGCATCGGGTGTCTTTTTGGCCGAAAATGTGTCTAATGCTGGCCAGAAACTAGTGCAATTTCGGGCCGATTGCCTGATTTTCAATGATTTGTGTGGAAATCGTGTATATTTTTTTTAGGTAGGATACGATCCAATGTGCGCTCCCGCAGCTCTTAAAATGTATCGTATGATCAGATGCGCAGCCCATCATATCTATCATTATCGTATGCAGATCGTGCTGTGTATTTGTGCATGCGATGCATCGTGTATCCGTGACATTTTGAAGAAGTGTATGTTATTTCAATGACCTTCCCTCCTAAACTGCAGTTCGATCGTATCGCGAGATCGTATGTACATCGTGTGTCAATCATCTGGCCGGGACTGCCGGGGAGTTCAAGGGAAATCCTAAAATGAATCTTAACTTATGCCGGTTGTACTAGTGTATGGCCAGTATTAGCTGCAATGTGATGCACTAGGACGCACCAGGAGACTATGCTGATTAATTTAATATGCGACACTTGTATATCTGTGTCCAACTGAGTGTGCAAACTGAAGTTGTGTGGAATTGACGGTATTTGGCTGCATTGTAGCACTTCATATGCTGATTCTAAGACTCAGTCGCACACAGATATACAAGTGTCACATATCAAATTAATCAGCACAGTCTTTTGGTTGTCCTAGTTATATCGCAGTACGACATTTTCACCAAAAAAAACGTGAAAAAGACGCCTGACGCTAGCAGAGTCTCACAATACCTGGTGTGCAGAGAAAGGCTATTTGGATGAACTGCAGCAAAGATGTACAAGGGCACATCTGTACTCCTGATTTTCCATTCTGAAAATATATCTAGCGTCAAAATAGAGCAGTCTGCATAGATGAGTGAAATGTTACACTCATCATACTATGAGCAAACAAGTGGGAGGGCTGGCAACTCCTAGTCCTGATACTTAGGAGTCAGCTATTTATATCTGTGCCTTTGGTAAATATAACTGAAAGGCACCTGGTGACATTAGAGCACCACATGGGTCATATATGAATAATGAAACAATAATTCAGGAAAGCATCAATACAAAACATCGTGATGCCGGCCAAGAAAACTGCACTTACATTGCCCTAAAGAACAAAGGATGCTTTGCAGAGTATATTGTTTGATTAGGCAGGAGGGGAAATAATGTATTGGGCTTTTACAGTAAAACAAAAAATGTTTGATTGACATTTAGGGCCGTGTTAAATAAGCTGTGGTAATTTACCGCGTGCGGAAAAGGGTGGCAGCCTCGGGCTTTTACACCCAAGACTATTCAATTACAACCCATTTTCCTAGCATGGTAAAATTGTGGCTACTACACATTAACCCATAGGTTCCGGGATAAGGTTAACGTGTTTGCGGCACACGTGATAAGGGCACTTACCACGGATTTCTGTTCAAGCCTACTTCAGGCTCGAAAAGAAATCCACGTTAAGTGCAGCTTGCGGGCTGTAACTGAATAGCCCCAGCCAACCAGTTAGCCCGTGGTTAATTACTGTGGCTAATTGAATACAGCCCTTAGTGGTCTATTTATCTTTGGTGGCAGCAGGGTACTGAAGATTATAATTTATTATCACCACATATTGCAGAAATAAACTCATTTTCATTAATATTTAACAATATGAACCCTTGCTGTTACAGTGGCTCCAATAGGAATCTGTGTCGGTGAAGAGGTCTGTAGTAAAGAGAGAGCGATCCCACAAATCAGCATATATGCAGAAGATGCCTCTCCCCATAGGGTTAGAACAGATAATGCCATCTGTGGATAGCCAGTGTAAACCTCTAGATAAAGTGTAAGAAGCTGGGGATAGGGCCTTTCTCCAAAGTTTTCACCAGAGATTTGGCTCAGCTCCACTTCCACTTGCCATCAATGGGGACCAAATCCATCTATAGATGGCAAGAGTGATGCAGTGTCAAACAGTGGTAATCTTAGATTACCACTGTTTATAAATACAGAAAGGATGACATAACCCCTTTAGCAAGTGCTAACAGGGTTATGCATTGTTGTTAAATGGGACCCTTAGTATGTGTCAGATGGTAATGTTCAATGTTAATAAGTGCATACTATGGTGCACAAAAGGCTTTCCATGACGTTCATCTTTGTACCACCTGTGTAATAGACATAAAAATGTAGCTTACATATCTAGTCCAAATATAAACAGAATTTCCCTTCCTGTATTTTATATGTGGAATGTAAATAGACATGCATTTTCGGGGGAGTAAAATCTCTGGGGTTGCTTCGCAGTTGGAAGAAAAGCAAAAAAGTGCTAAGTAACTGTGGGCCTGATTCAGCAAGGAACGCACGCTAGCAGACGCATGCACCTGTCCGCGGTGAGAATATGCTAATCAATACATACGCACGGAGACCGCAGCACAAGGTGCAGACGCCCAGCCCCATATTAAGCCACCCATCTCCCTTTACTCACAGGCTGATCAGCACACAAGATAGCGTAAACATCGGTAACATTGAGAACCATCGGACTCGTACGCACAATAGTGGTTGACCTGACCTGCCGCAGGATTTTGTTAGCTTCCTGTGTACAGCTTACAGTATGGCTGTGTATGCCGCTGCACTGTCTAAATTATGCGCGCCCTATAACGCCTGCGTTCGCCTGACCACCCCCCCGTCAACACCCACAAACGGCACTTCCTGTCAATCAATATCGGAAGGGTCTGCATACCATAACCCGCACACGTGCAGTGCGATGCATACGCAGATCAAAAACATCGTCCACGTGCGTGCGTTCACTCCTTTGCGTTCCGTGCTGAAACAGGCCCTGTGCACCTTGGTAAGATCATGCTGAACTGCAGAAGGGGCAGATTTAAAATGTGCAGAGATTTATATGTGAGAGGGGCATAGGCATGTGCAGAAGCCGAGACAGAGCATACCGCAACGGGGCCGCCCCCTCCACCAGGTCATGGACTACCCCATCCCCCCTCCCTCCAGGACTATTCACCTGGCTGATGTCCCGGAGGGAAGGGGTAAAAAATGTCCAGTGTCCTTAAGACTAGACCGATCCCTGGGTAAAGATCTATTCTAAATACAGATCCATCAGGATACAACGGTCTCTGCAGTAATCGGTCTAGAACTTAGCAAGCTCTTGGTCCTGAGAGTAATACATTACATATACATCCATGTCTGTATAGAATACATGATCCAACAAATGAAAGCATTTAAGTTAAAGAAAAGTAGATTTAACATGTAAAATTTATATTACATTTATTGGGGCTAATAAAATAGGACCTGATTCAGAGTTGAACGCAATGCTGATGTTTACGAAAAGTTAAAGTTAAAGAAAAGTAGATTTAACATGTAAAATTTATACTACACTTACATTTACTGGGGCTAATAAAAGAGGACCTGATTCAGAGTTGAACACAATGCCGATGTTTACGCAAATGGAGTATTTTTTGTCACACTACACTTGCCTCAAGGTACATTACCATAGTCGCACACTGCAAGTCTTTATTCGCAACTCGATTGACAGGCAGGAAGCATTTGGGAGAGTGTCAGCTGACAGCGCAGGCGTGTCTCAACCGTTCTGGGGACGTGACAGGAAACATGCCTCCGGTGTCTCAGTTACAGCAGCAATTCTGAGTGACCATAGATTCGCTCGCAAAGTTGATGCTTGCAGGATCTGCATTCGATGCGGTTTATGTCTATGCAGTTGCGGACAGCTGTGATGGCTCAGATTGGGGGTCTCAGTACAAATCCCAGCCGATGTTGCATTAACATATTTGCGCACATCCACAGCTGCAAAAATCGCAGCTGCAGGAGCATTAGTATTTAACTCTGAATCAAGCCCATAGTTCAAACTAACCATGTAATTCATAGGGGGGAATTAACTTGTTTTTTTTGTGGGCGCAGTTCCTGTCTAATGCAACGGTAGCTACTCATTTGTTTATGCCACTGGGCACGAGTGCCACAAGCCCCCATTACTTATTGCTGATACTTATTGCCATATGCACTGGGATTAGCTGCGTAAAATGGCTAAACCCTCGTAAACTAATGGTGCACTGTCCTAATGGCAGTTTGGCGGATTTATGCTTGCCACATTGGGAGGGCACTAGGAGAAATAATGGGTGCCCCAGGCACTCACGCCCAGCAGCACAAACAATTGAATAGTTTTTGGTCACTTTAGACGGGACAGCTCAGAACAAATGAATACTCTATGCTGTATAATCTAGCACCGGGCCACAGAAAGTAGTTATGGTAACTAGGCAACAAACAGTGATCCGCCTACCAGGTATCTCCATAAAATCCTGACCTTTTAACATGGTCATTCAGCTGTTCAGTCAGTTAACACTGGGTACGGCATTTCATTGTACAGTAACACAGCTATATTTACTGCACCAATCTCTTTGCTAAAGAAAGTCAAGATTTTAGACTTCTCTCATTAATATTATGAAGTAATTTTGGTAAAATACAATGTATTGTCACATAAGGGGTCAAGGTCATCAACATTCCGGACAGATTTGAAGTGAAAATACCTTAATAATGTTGTTAATTGTAGTTGGCATTGTAATCTGTATGCGCATATGAAGGGTCAATTTACTAGTCTATAAAATAATTCTACAAAACAGGTCCTGAGACTGCCGCCGCCGCGCTCAGCAGGGATCGGACCTCTCAGGTAATGACATCACTGATGCTGGTGGGAGGGGTCAGGGTTCAGACCAGCTGTCAGTCGCTGTAATACAGCTGTTACTTAGTAAAGCTGGGTGCACACTTTACATTGTATAGTGCGTACGCCCGATCCGTTCTTCATCGCATCATTCTATTTGCTGTACTCCACGGCAGATGGGGCAATGCAATGAACAAGTGCTCTTACATGCAGCATGTAATGATACATCACACCATCCTACAGCAGATCGTGCAGTGGGTATGGCGCACTCGATGTATCATTACAGCGCATCGTTGGGTCGCTCTGTCGTATGGTGTGTAGCCATCTTAAAAGGTGGGTACACACTGACAGATATATCGCCCGTTCCATTGAACTCATCCACCTAGCCCTATTAATTATTTGCCCACATAGTGCTATTTCAACACTTTCTAGGCCAGTGAAACATACGCCTGCATGATGTGCAATGAGCGGAACCACCATCGGTTTCACACACTTACATTTTTCATGCATTCTTTGCATGCTCACAATCTGGCAAACGACGGGTTAAAAATACTAGAATTTATATATATATATATATATATATATATATATATATATATATATAATATATCACCACTCTTGGCCAGTGAAGCACCCACCTGCATGTCCTCGGTGAGGTGCTATTTGCTTTTCCACCATCAGTTGGAGACACATTAAAATTTTTCATGCATTTTAGCATATGCAACTAATAAGGGGTCCAAAATACTAGTAAGTTACAAGGAAACTCCAAGATAAATAAATTGCCCAATAAGAACAATCTTACAGAAGACCTGGCAGCCATCCAATCAGCCCTAACAACAGGCATTAACTTAAATTTACATCCAAACTCTATTAGTGTTTATTTTTATAGCGCCAGCATATACTGTTACACAACTGGGAGTAAACACATTAGTAACACGAGATTGGGTAATAACAGACAGATAGGTAAGAGCGCCCTGATTGACAGCTTATGCTGGGTACACACTGGCCAATATATTGGGCATTGAACTGAACGGATGATATACCATGGGTGCGTTGGCGGATGTGTACCAGTGATATGTCTGTGAACAGACATATCACGTTGGCTGTGCAGCACAGCCAATGGGCGATATATCTGCAGACCGGCCATACACTTGCTGCAGGGGCCGCCAGTGACTGACACCACAACTGGGAGGGACATACCAGCCCAGTTGTGACATCAGGCATGACACAACTGGCTGACTATTGGATAGTATGTATGCACTTACTGTACCAATCATCTGATAGGCTGGCGGATCGGCCAGAAGGCAGTTCCGCCGTCCTAGTGTGTACCCAGCTTAACACTCTATAGGGAAATAGAAATTTGATACATATTATATAATGGTCCAGCCAGCAATGGTAAAAACTGCTTGAAGGGCTAAGCATCATTAGGGTGAATATATACGGAAACAGCACTCTCCATATGGGAACCCTAGGCTTGCAGGGAAGGGGTTTATAAGTATTTTTACATAGACTTCTCCTTTAAAAGCACATCAATAAAAATATTTTTGGGGAATAAAAGAAAAAAAAACCTCACAGACCTATTTATTCGGAGAAAGGATTTCACACAGACATAACAAAAACCAGGGCTTATAGACGACTGATAATTGAGTCATAAATCATACAAGTATGGACTGAGGGGAAAGAAAGAAAAAAATAACAGCTATTTATGGTGATCTTTTACCACCTCTATTCTGCAATAAAACAGTTCTGGAGCATGTAATCCACATTATTAATTGTGCCGAACCCAAAAGCAGGGAGCACAACAGAGAGGTCTGGAGCCTGGAAGGCAGGAGTGGAGCCAAGTGGCGAGTTGGTAATCATTTGTACAGGACTGAGTGCTCTCACAGGCAGGTTATAAACCTCTTTTGGCACCAAGTGAAATGATTTATCTGAAGTCTTTGTGCTTATATAACACTCACTGCTGACACCTCACATTTGTTAAGATAGTGATATATCCAGATGTTTCCCTTTCAAGCTAACACAGCTACGCCTCCCTCACATGTATGGTAGTGATATTACAAAGCAGTCTCATCAACGTAAAATAATGTCAGAGGCAATCTTACCAAATTACAGATTCCTCCTCATTATTTAAGTGCAACGCAACCCCTACAGCATACGCAAAACTAATTGAATACGGCCCTTTGACGGAAACACAAATTGCTGCCTTATTTCAGGCGAAACTTGCTCTCTTTTTTAACCCCCCCCCCTTCCAGCAACTTTAGGCTGCCTACATCATAGGGAGCCAGGACAGGGGTCGGACGGGGCATGTAGACTAGGCCAATATACAGTAAGGGCGTCTATGGACGTGCTGGCGTAAATGGGTACCAAAAATGTGTGAACGTGCCTCTCTTAGGTATTGGACTTGTGATCGTCTGGCGCATCTGCTCCTGTTACTTGCAGTTAGAATGAGTCATGTTTGCTACTTCTACAGAGTTGTCACATTTCACGTCTGCGGCCATCTCGGAACAGGTAGGAGAAAGGCAAGTTTTTCCCCAGATGCATTATGTGATTATGTTTGCATTCAACTCTAAATAAGGCCCAACATATCTATTACCTGTGTTTGATCATCACACAAACTGCAATAACTGAACTTGCTTACATAAGGGATTATCGACAATAACCTATTACTGGAGGTATGAAAAATGTATTGCATCACAGGTTTATTTAAGACATAATCATAGGCTAAAGATTGCAGAACACTCTTCTCCAAGACATTGCTGTGGCCCTAATCATCTGATGCACCCTTTATAATCAGTACAATGTGACAGTGTAACAGTGTAATCTGTGATGATGTATTCACAGTATAACATTTACAGCATGCATCTCGTGCCATGGAAGGTGTGCATAGTGCTGGACTAGTTTGTGCAGAGAAAAAAATGAACTTTATTAAAGTTGTGACATAATAATGAAAAACAATGCAAATGCCCAGTGTAATATGCTTGGAAGCCTCAAATCACTCCAGCATATGGATAAGTGAACTTGACACCCAGTGGAGGACAATGACAGGCATTTTTAGGCAAGCTTAACAATGCATTCATTATTCTCTTATAGAGCAAACTGAAACTGGAGCCGAATGCCATTTCAGGCCTATCCTGTCACAATGGCACCTGTCTGCTAAAAGTGAAGTGCTAAATGTAAGAATAGTTTTATCAGTGTCCATTTTCCAGCATAAGCCTGTTCGATTTGCACATAGTTCCCCCAATTTTTTTTTTTTAATTATAGCACGTTCACTGTAGGTTAAAGGTCATGTATTATATAAAGCATTAGTAAATAGCATTAGTGAACCTATTAAAATTTTTATTGTAGTATTTTATATAAAAAAAAAAATGTATAATGCCAGCAAATTTGGGGTTATATTTCGACGATTCATCAAACTATGGGCCTAATTCAGAGTCGCTCGTAAGCGGCCGCTCGTTCGCTCCGAGCGATGTTCGCACATCTGCGTATTGGTCGTAATCCGCATGCGCCAGTCATTGCGGTCGGAAATCGAGCACTCGCAAAATAGCGAGTGCCTGCTAATTTGAGTGACAGGATGAGGCGTTTGTCGGTGGTAACGGGAAGGTGCTTGAAAATGGGGAGTGGTGATCCGAACGCAGGCGTGCCAAAAGGTCAAAACGGGCGTTTTAAGGGTGTGCATAATTAACAAAGCAGCGTCATCGACCACGTCACTTGGCTGTTTCTTAGCCTGAACTGTTCGCACGATTGCGGTAGGAAAATCCAACCACAAGCACTGCGAGCAGTTCAGATGCCTTTCGATGTACTCGATTAATCAAATAAATAGCGGAGATGACGTAGGATGCGAGCGGCCAGGGGGCGTCTTTACAAAATAGCGAGCGCATGTTTCGTTCGCTCGCTCAGACATAGAGGCGTCAACAGACCGCAAAGAGCGAGCACTCAATTTAAATAGCCGGCCCCTTTTTCTGAACGAGCGAGCGCAAATAGCGTCCGGTTCTGAATCAGGCCTTATATCAGACATCAATATCTAATCACCTTAGAAACGCAACATAGAAAACCAATGGACAATCAGAGGTGCCCAATAAGCAAACAGGAAAAGCTCATGCATACAAAAGTACTTACTCTCAAAACCTCTTTATTATGCAGCGCCAGGTAACGTCAGCAGTCTTAACCCTTAAGCCTTTCTGATAGTCTTACAATATTAAACAGTGGCTATGTACCTCTTTATCTGTAATATATAGTACAAATGGTATGCAGTCAGTATACCGGTGGGCACTATCCCGCCCGCCGATATCCTGACACTTACATCTCGACATGGGACTAAAGATAGGCGTCGAAATCTCGACGCCTATCATTAGCCCCACTACGGAATTCCGACACCCGGCATACCGAACAAAGGTGCCTTAGAGTCTAGCCGTGGGGGGGGGAGGTTAGGTTTAGGGACTCCTGGGGGACTTAGGGTTAGGCACCCCCCAGGTGGGTTAGGGTAGGGGAAGGGGGGGGGGTTAGGCTTAAGCTGGCCACACACTAGACCAACTTACATCCAACCAGCCAACTAGTTGATTGGTTGGAATGAAAATCTGGTAAAGTATGAAAGCAATTGACAATCAGCAATTTGCTCCCAAATGCCGGAAAATGGACAAAAACTGTTGTTTGAACAAATTGTTTAGATCAAACATTTAACAAACTTGTCTGACAACAACTTTCATCTGTTTTCTGGCATTTAGGAGCAAATTGCTGATCATCATTTACTCCCATTCCTTACCAGATTTTCATTCCAACCAATCAACTAATTGGATGGTTGGATGAAAGTTGGTCTAGTGTGTGGCCAGCTTTTGGCACCACTGGGGTGGGGGGTGGGGTTAGGGTTAGGCACCCCCCTGGGAGGGTTAAGTTTAGGCACTAATGGGGGGAGGTTAGGGTACTTACCTTCAGATGCCAGGATTTCGACCCGCCAGGCTGCCGCTGTTGGTATTGCATACTGATTCCGTACAAAACACCTCTCTCACTGTATTAGCCTTTTTAGCACTAGAGCTGCCCATTCAGTGTGCAACTTGCTAAATGACTAACTAAATGATCATGAAGCTGGCTCCATACACTAGCCTACTTTTTCGTCAGACCTGCCCAATATTCAGTTTCAAAAAGTCCTTTGTCACAAATCATTTCTCCCCATACACTCAACAGATAATTGTTTGACTGCTAGTTACATTTAAATAAAGGAAAGGACCGATAAAAGCCATTAATTTTCCATTAACTGTCAGTAGGCTTTTCCAGTCTGGGCTGGTAAAACCATAGAGAAGAGACCCGCAGTGTGGGGGTCCCCCATCAAGGTTTTCAAACAACAACAAGGTAATTGGCAACAAGTCTGACTTCCCGAAGGAGGTCGAGCCCCCACCCTACCCCCACCTCCTGGTTATATCCTTCCCTGATGCCAATAGCGCTAAAGCTCTCCCAGCACCTGTGGTGGGTGAAAGTTAATGTTGTAAAAATTGTATAAATAAAAAAAAAAATAGAAGGATATACACTTTTCCTTTGTGAAATACAAATTCTGGCATGACCCGGTTGCCAAAGTTGACTGTCAGGGCACGTTGCCACTTGGAGAGCCACAAGAGCTAGTGAAAATAGTTTGGCTTAGAGTGGCCAGAACGGCTTCCATATGCTTTAACATGGGCATGTTTCATCATCTATCCCAGGGGTAGGCAACCCGTTGCACTCCAGTTGCTGTGGAACTACACATCCCAGCATGCCTTGCCATAGTTTTAGCAGGCTCTAATAGCAAACTGTTGTAGGGCATGTAGTATCACAGTAGCTGAAGTGCCACAAGTTGCCTACCCCTGGCAAGTTGAAATGATAATCGTGCAGTGTATGACCAGCTTTAGTGAACAGGTTATCTGCTGTAGTCTTGTGACTACTGCAAATCATGTCTCCATACTAAAATAGATCACACACATGGCAATGTGTCTACATGTGTGGCGCGAAAAGGAGGGAGGTCCCTCATAATGTGATCAGGTAGGCTGCATAGACGTGGGCTGCTATAGTCCGTGTTAGATTCAAAGTGTTAGATTATAAGTGTAATTACAATTTGATAACTGACGGAGTTACGCCGGTGGTCTTATTAGCCATATGCACATCGTGCAAAGACGGATGTGACTTCTTTATTTCTCTCAAATACAGGTAATTTGCAACTACTGTTCCCATCAGATGCTGCTACCTTAATTGCAGTAGGACAGCTTTGCATTTTTTTTAGGTAATTTGCATCTATTTTTATATTAGCAGCCATTACTATAAATGAAGATAGGAATTTATTGTGAATCTGTGATGGTCTACTCCCCTCTCACCATTTGTTTATCTTAGACTTTATTGCATCACAATCTAGTGTGTGTTGAGTACTGGGGGAGAGGTCCCAATCAGTGAGTACACAGACACGTTTGTAGATATACTTATTAGTGTCCAGGACGGCTGCCTAGACCAGTGTTGGCTAACCTTGACACTCCAGCTGTTATGGAACTACATAACCCAGCATGCACTGCTACAGTTTTGCTATTAGGGCATGCTAAAACTGTGGCAGGGCATGCTGGGATATATAGTTCCACAACAGCTGGAGTGTCAAGGTTAGCCAACACTGGCCTAGACGTAGGCTGCTATAGTCAGTGTTAGATTCAAAGTGTAGATTTAAAGTGTAATCAGCAACTGTAATCATACATCAGCAATCTAAAAGCCACAATTGAACAATTTGAAGATTTGTTGCCTGATTTTAGGATTTCCCAATCTAGCAATCTGCACCCATACATTACAGATCTTTTTCAGTGATTTGCAGATCATTTTCCGCAAACACAGATCTGCCAATATTGAAAGGCCCATCATTTTACTAGTAACGGTCTGCAAATCTGCTGATCATCTCCATACACTAGCAATCTACAGCCTGCAATTGATCTGTGAAATCCAACATGTTGGACACTCCGATTTAACAATTCCAATCACTTTTTGGTTGCGATCTGTGAAGCCCAAACATTGCAGATTTTTTTATACAATCATCTGCAAATTGCAGAATTGCCACAATCGATTGCTGATGTATGGGGCCTTTAGATTATAAGTGTAATTACAATTTGATAACTTGATGGAGTTACGCCGGAGAAAAACTGAAGGAGAACATCCTGAAAGTCAGAACTCCTTCTGAAGGACATCATACGTATGTGAATTAATGGATTCACCACCACCAACTCCTGCTGTATGTATATCCAGGAAACGCCTTACTGCAGTCCAGGCTTGAACATTACAAGTACTTCCCAATCTGCGTGCTGCTCTTATTGATTGCTACTATGGTTCAAAACACCTCAGACTGGATCGGTTCTGTACAATGTAATTTCAGCAGCACTTTTCTTTTACCTGTATTTTTTAACATTTATGCACACTGTCTCCATATCACATAGCCTCCACTCAAGTTTTCATCTTGCTTATTACCTCGGAACCGGTATAAAATACCGCCGGCCGTTTCGATTCCCGGTAGCGCCTGGCCGACAGATGAGCAGAGCCCGGCAGCGGAAGCCCGACAGCGCTGGAAATCCCGATCGTCCCTAGGTAAGTATAAACTAACCTAAGCCCCTAACCGTAACCCTCCTTAGGGGTGCCTAACCCTAACCTCCCCCCAAAGTGCCTAACCCTAGTCCACCCTCTAAGTGCCTAACCCTAACCCCCCCCTTCCACGCTGCCTAAACCTAAGTCCCCCGGGGGGTGCCTAACCCTATCCCTCCCTCCCCCTAGCCTAACCCTCCCGGGGGAGTGCCTAACTTTAAGTCCCCCCCCGGATGCCCTAAATCTAACCCTCCCTCCCGGCAGCAGTCCGCTCGCGGCGCCCGGCATCCCTTTGATCAGGATGCCGGATGCCGGGCGCCGGTCTCCCATCATCGGGGAAATGTCAGGCGTCTACATCTAGACGCCCGGTATTTCACCCTCGCCGGGATATGACAGTCGGGAAGCCGGCTGCCGGTATTAAGTTTCCCGATTGTATACCATTACCTCGTCCACAGCATGAACACCTCTACTTCAACTACCCCTTTTATACAGTGTCCACATAATCCTTTACTCTACCTATTTTTTCCACCCCTAACCTCCCCCTCTAGTCTCCTCCACTTGCTGTCCCCTATTTCTTCTATCCGCAGTCTGCTTTCCAACCCTCTGCTTCTCTCGCCCACCTTTCCTGTTCCTCCACTCTCAACCACCTCCCTCCCTCCATGGCCTTGCTACCCCACCACTAAGCCCACTGCCTCCTGTCACCTCCAGGGCTACCAAGTGAAATCATGGGCCTGGGTACGGCAACATCCTGGGGGCACCCCCTGGAGGTGACATGGCCACAGAATGTTGGGCATGGCTGCACTTCTCTTTGGGTGGGTCTAGCATGTTAGAAACATCCACTCACAGGAGCATGGCATAGCACCCAGAAGCTGGGACAAGGTATTCACTATTAGGATGCATTTTTAGCTGGATGTATTTAGATTTTAAAATGTAACAGACTAAAATTAAAGTGCAACAACTTTTTTTTGTACATTTATCATGTAAAGAACACATATATAAAAACTATTTTTTGTTATAGAGATAGATGAACAAAGAACTTAAGTTTGACATAACATAAGGTCATCTTATATCCTAACTCACTGCTCCATGCTCCTTCCTCACTACCAGATCTCTGTCACCCCTGTCTGCCTGCCCCTCCCCTTTAGAATGTAAGCTCTCACGAGCAGGGCCCTTGTCTCTCACATGCTTCTCCTTCCCCTACATATGCTATCATGTACTCCTAATTCCCCAATTGGCACCTAACACTTAGTTGCTGACGCCCTGCTGCTTGTGTTATGCAGCTTTGTCTATAAACCATGTCCTTGTCCTGCATTGTTTTGTACTGCTAATAACGTTTTTCTTGTGTGCTCATTTATGTACTGTGTAAGGCACTGAAGAACCTTTGTGGCACCATATAAATAAAGCATAATAATAATTCATTATATTATCAGAGCAAACCCAGATAATTATCTTACCCAAATCAATCAGATCCTTGGGCATCTTTTCATATGCGATTGACAGATGACCATTACTGACCTGCTGCATTAATGTTTATCTTCCATCCAGATGGATCACAGGTGATCTAGCTACTAGGTCCAAGTGGTAAATGGCTGAATCAAGTCCAGTTAAATACTGGAACAGGGCTCACCTATGGTTGTACTAGTTATTCTTTCCACTGGGTTTTGGGAAGTTATGTTATAATGGGGGCATATGGACACAAGGGGTGCAAGATTAAATATTTAAATATATATTTAAAAGACAGTCTAAACAAAATGAAATTAAAAAAAAAAAATTCTGACCAGTTTTTGGGGAAAATGTTATCAGTTAAGTGGTTAAGTATCACTGCAATTTAAGGAAATGTAAATGCAGGAGAGATCAGATATCTCCTATGCTAGTTTCTGAAAAGCTTTGCTTTTTCGAGCTTGGCCCCAATAGCTCATGACATCTTTTGGGGATACCTTTAACCATAGCACATTTAAAAATTTTATTATTGAATTATGTCCATCAGGGCTGGCCTATTACTTATAGTTTTTCTTTGGTCCACTTTTCATAAAATGAGCCATCTGATTTTAGCATACGTTCCACTAGTGGAGGACCACTATGTGAAAATTGACAAAGTTGTTGTTATTATTGCATATTGTTTCACTTGTACGAAGAGCGTTCCCCAGACCCAATGATGGCACGGAAATTAGGAATGTAGATTCTGATGCCAGTCAGATCCACAATGCCCTGCTCAGCATTGGCAGAAAAGGGATTAACATAGTGAAAGGACATCTGACCCATCACTAATAGGAAAGCTTTGAGCTGTGCTCAGACATCTGCCAAGCATGTATGAAGTATGAACACATGCTTTGGAGTTCTAGAACACTGCACTGTACACTGAACACACTAGACCTGTATCCCCGCAGCCAGCCAGGAACTATGTCTTTTAAAGAAATGAGAAATGACAAGCTGCCATTAAAAGTTGTGTGTCACGCTATTTTGCTTAAAGAAAATGTTACCAGTGAAAGATAAATAAAACGTATTGTTCTGCTTCAGCTGTCACTGTATGTAACAGCGACTGATATAGACAATTACCTAATCGCTCCTAACCGTTCAGCACTGGTATAACATGCTTATACGGTACACTGGTGAATTTTACTAGGATAGACTGAGCTTACGTATTTATTTAAGAAGTTCGGGCTGCTGAATAAATCGCTTCTGTGACCAGTACATTGTACATTATACAGTAATCCGAAGCAAGCACTGTTCCTATACTACCGCATTAATGCTTTGTATTTCTTTTAAAATTATTTTATGTACATGTTATTTTCATGGGGAAAGAGGGAGCACACACCAGAAATACCTGTTTAAAGTCTGGGATTTATTGGTAATTACCTAGGGGGGGGGGGGGGGGGGGGGGGATTTTTCAAAGCTTGGAGAGAAATAAAATTGTGAGAGATAAAACACCAAACCAATCATCTCTTAACGGTTATTTTTCAAATAAAGCCTTTAAAATTTAAGTTAGAAGCTGATTGGTTAGTACTTTGGGCCCTAATTACTGCAATCCGCATTTAAAATGCGGTTGTAATGTGATATTTCCGATAAAATTTGCGATTTTAGAAAATATCACAGGAATGTATAAAAAAATCCCTTGCAGGGACAGAGCTAGCGATAAAGCTCTGTCCCTGCAAATCCCGTCCGCACACTTCTCCCTGTATTTTTCCGATAAATATAGGGAGAATGTGTCTGCGCATGCACCACCGCCTACCGCAACCCCCCAGACCTGGTGACAGCCCCCCCCCCCCCCCCCTCCGGTGATCGGTACTCTGGTAATGTTCTCTGGGGTTCCAGTCTACTGGTCTCCCAGCTCCTGCACTGTAACACTGGTCAGCTTTTACTATGCAGCAGCTGACCAGGGTCTCCGAGCTTTGATTGATACCCCCCATGTGACAAAACTATATAAAACATAACTTCTTCCTACTTCTTGCTACTGAACTACAGATTTTTTCTTAATTCTCATTACAATACATTTTAAGCATCACTAATCTTAATGAAACAATATGGGTTCCCAACTATTCCTTTATTGAAGAAAGCCTTTTTGAGCCCTTATACAAGGGTGATTCAATAAATAAGGTAACAAGACCTCTCATTGCTTAAGTATTTTCAACTCATAAATACAAGTTAACCAATAGCATGGCCTTGGTACAGATTATTTTTCCACATAGTCCCCATATATTGTCTAAGCATTTGTTCCAGTGGTACACCAAGTCATCTATCCCGGCATAGAAGAAATCAGTGTGTAGCACCTGCAGCCATCTTGCTGAACTTCACCGTCGTTTGCAAATCGCCAGGTGCTTCTTCAATGGTCCAAAGAAATGGTAATCACTCGGTGCCAGGTTAGGGCTGTAGGGAGGATAGTCCAGTACCTCCCAATGGTAGCGTCGTAACAACTTACTTGTGCGGTTGGCTAAGGGTTGCCTGGCATTATCGTGCAGCAATACGACACCTGTTCGTAGCAACCTAGGTCGTTTTTGATGATTTGTCCTCTGCAACACACAAAATGTGTCACAATAGAGGACAGCATTTACACAATCTCTCTTGGTAAGCAAATCAACAAGAATCACGCCCTTGTGGTCCCAAAACACGGTCGCCATGACCATCTTCACTGATGGAGTTGTTTTGAATCTCTTTGAAGGTGGGGACAATGCGAGTTTCCATGTCATGGATGCTTGCTTCATCTCCGGTGTCACATGATGCACCCACATTTCATCGCCTGTAACAATACGCTGCAGGAACTGCTCTCCCTCCTCATGGTACAGTGTCAAGTGCACGATAGACAATCCCATCCTATTGGTTTTGTGAAATTTTGTGAGTTGCTTCGGTACCCAGCGTGCACACTTTTTCCTGTATCCCAGTTGGTCATGAACAATGTTGTACACAGTACCCACTGAGATGTTCAGTTTATCAGCAACATCACTTATTCAAATGCGTCTGTGCTACCTTCAATGCAGCACAAATTGTCTTCTGTGGTGGACGTGCTTAGCCGGCCGGATCGCTGCTAATCTTGAACGTCTGTCCTGCAGTTATCAAAGGCAGTGCTCCAAACCCAAACGTGACATGACGTTATCACTGTACATCTCGACAAGTTGGCAATGAATTTTAACTGCTGATGTGCCCTTTAGACACAGAAATCTGGTCACACTATGCACCTCAATGTTAGACCATGTTTGTGTCTTAAAACTAATGTTGGGACAGTATGACTGATATGAGGGAAGCAGTGGTCGACCTGCTTTGGCCTGGCGGGAAATTAGAATGAAATAAAGAACATTACACATGTGAGAGGTCTTGTTACCTTAATTATTGAACCACCCTTGTACATTTAGTGCTTCTTCTATTCTAGACGGTCAAAAAATGTATCAAATAGGCTCCCAGATTCAACATAATGGCATGCTAGAGATTGTTTGAGTTTTAGAGCTATATGGTGCAGGTAGCATGGTTTGTTTGTGGTTATCAAATGAAGCATGGCCATGATATAGACATGTATACACAAGCAGAAGTGTCTCTGATTACACTAACATCTCAGTGCACCTGTAACCTACCTTAATGAAGGCAGCCATTTTGTGGACTGATCCTATATTCCAAAGATTACAGCCTATCCGCTTACACTGATACATCGACATAACTAAGGCATTTGGATAACAGTTTATGAGGCACAAAGTCCTAGAGAATTGATAGGCTGAATTATCAGGTACATTAGTATAGCCTAAAAAACATCCACTTAGACAAGTGCATTTCTAAATATAAATAAGTTTATTGATGCAGAGGTTATTAATCAGTGTGTGAGACTGACTTCCTGAGGCAATCATATGTCCAAAATCAAGCTATCTTCTGAACATTAACAGAGAAGGGGAAATATTACATTATGCAATTAGTCCATCTTTATTATCATTAAATGAACGCTGCTACATTTTCTTTACTGACACGTACAGGGCAGATTATTTGCCAAACCGGACTAGGAGCCCGCATTTCCTTTAGTTGATTTAGACATGGGAGAAGAGTGTTGCTTTAAATAAGGAGGTGACAGTGAAGCATACTTACCGACCTTACATACATCAAATCCAGGAGCAGCCGCAGCAGGCTGGTTCGGGGGGCAGTGCCGGCCTGATGATAAGAGCTGTCCTTGCAGTGTGTGGACTTCTGGGTTTATCACCTGAGAGTCCTTTTGCGCATGCATAAGCTGCGGGAGACACTGTCAGTTTATTAGATCCCTTTCTGGGAAGTCTGCAGAAAGAAGCCCATATGCATCTATAGATGGTGTTGCCTATGGGGTACAAGCTCTGGAAAGTTTCACTTTCCGGAGCTTGGTGCATATGGGGAATGTGATCAAACCTCCAACAACAGCAGTTTTCTGAGTTTTTACCGCATTTTGGCCTTGATGCATCCCGCCCACAATCACATACCCCCTGTTGATGATCCAACAGAATTCTAGGGAGAGATTGTGCTGGAAAAACTATGGGGCATATTCAATTAGGTGCGAAAAGTCCCGTTCTTTTTGCATGCCGAACTTTTCGCCGTCATCGCTGGTTTTCCATGCGAAAAAAAGCATTGCGCACGTCCTCGCTTATCCTCGGATTCAAATACAAGTCGGAGAAAACAGGACCCAGCGAATTCGGAACAGGCGAAAAGTCCTGGCAGATTTGGGGAAATCAGCCTGACACCCCCAAAAGATGCATTGACATTGGGGATCACTATAGATACCTCCGAATAAGCCTGCTGAAGATATTTGGGGTACTCAATAGCTAATTGGCGTCTTTGCAAAAGTGGTGAAGAATAGCATTTAGCAGGGTTTTTTTGCAGAAAAAAGTAGTCCCAGCAAATTTGGGGTACATGAAAATGGGTGCTAGCATAATTTAAAGTTGCTGAAGTGAAGTTTTAAAAAACATAAAAGATCCACCGGCCGCAACCACCTGTAATTTTAAAAACACCTGGGGCATACTTGGGGTTTATTTCGCTAGTTTTTAAGTGTGTCTCCCAACTTTGTACTTTTTGTCCCCTTTTTCAAAGTTATTTTTTGGGGTGTTCTAAGGTATTTTTTAACCTTTTTTTTTTTTTTTTTTTTACACAGTTTACCTTTTGAGGGCCTGTCCCAAGGGAGCAGGGTGGTTCCTGCAAGTTTGCACCCCAAAACCTCAATTCTGCACTTTTTTTCGCCTCCTTTCATAGGCAAATCTTTTTCGCCTATTCCAATGCATTAACTTTCCGCACCGGCAAGTAGTCTTTGGAATTGAATACAGGGATAAGTTTTCGCCTGGCGAAATAAGGTCACCAGCGAAACTTTTCCGCAGAAACGGCCTTTTCGCACCTAATTGAATATGCCCCTATGTGGCACTAGGCTTGCCAGCTTTTGCACTAACTTTTAAATACTAAGAAAGAGCACCAAGGATAGTGCAAAATGCACTAAGCCTCCCATTATGCTTCTATTCAATTACAGATTGCGCTTCACTTATCTCAAATTGATTTATTCAGACAATCGCACATAGTTCTCAGAAACCGCTTGCTTAGCTTTATTTCTACATTTTAATTAGATTTAAATGTTACAAGATAAGATGATCTCATTTGGGATGACTAATGCACCATCGGCATGCAGTATTCCCTGTCCCCATTTTTTGTTAATCCCTTCGTTTATTCTCATTCCATTGTAAACAATTATATCCCTTGAATTCACTGAAATGCGCACAGTATTACTGAAGTCCGACAGGACATTACAAAACCTGATTGGCAGTGTGAATCTCCGACAGGTGGAAATCCCGGACAGCCCTCAATAAGTTCTCTGGCATAAAGCACTAAAGGGAGTATTCTTTGCTCTACAAATATGCAGGTCCCCAGTACTAGAGACCATTACTTATGTAACACTGGGCTACTGTTATTTCTGGTAATACATATTTCTACCGAACACTAAACAAAATAAAGGAATTTATAGATTATATCATATTGGAATATTGTCCACCCTATATTTCACAAAGCTGACAATAGCACCCATACTAAGGGACTGCATATCACATTATGTAAATTGTAGTATTGGAGTAAGACAAATACATACAACTGTTTTCCAGTATGTAGAGGAATCGCAAATAAAACGTTTGCTTTTTACTGTAACACAGAACTTCAGATCCACATTGTTTGTGCGTAAGAAGGCATACATTGAGGTTTCTATTCTTCAACTTAAAACAATTACAAACACAAAACTCAAACATACTTGAGAATCTTAATAAAAAAAGTGTCAAAAATATAAGAGTGAGAAATGCCAGTTAGTATTATATAGTAAAAATGTACAATGCTCCGTGTGCACCTACAACCCTGATATTTTGTGTGAGCAATAACTTAATGTCCATACACACATCTAGTATGCAACATAATAAAAGTAACGTAATCTGAATACATTGTTCATGAATACCACAATGAATCATAAAAGATTACAGCATACAGAATATACCTCTTCATACAAAGGGTTCTCCACCTGCTCCAGATGAGGACACACTTGGCAGTAACATTTTTAAACCGGGTACCAGATGTCACTTTCTCTCCATGAAGAAAAGTCTATCAAATGCCAAAGGGGCAGACCATATGTGTACTACAAGGTAGAATAAATAACTTACCCTATAGTTTGTACCATGACTTACAGCGAAGCAATCAGTATAGCTCACATACAGATAAATGCAGCATCAATCTTAATCAAATGTCTCCAGGCAAAAAAACAAAACAAAAATAACCCCAATGTGATCGATGACACAGAGGCAGCAGTACACTGGGTTTGGACTGAGATTCTGTTTAGGATGATCACATATTCTGGTGTACTCTATCTTTAACTTGCTAGTGATTCGGTTTCACATACCAGTGTAGCTGTGAGCAGAGAGCCCTCCAATCACATTACTGCCCTGCACATTCTCCTGCACTCCCTCCCCCACTACACCCTGTCTCTCCGCAGCATATCTAACAGAATGATCAGCTGTCTCTCTCCAGCCTCTCACCCAGATAAAAGGGGAAGTACCCTGATTGTCAGAGGGAGACCTGGGCGAGTGTCTATGTATATGTGAGGGCGCAGGAGTCTCCACTATACTCCGCCCATGGTTACCAGGCATGGCCGGGCACTGCTCTCTGCAATGCTATAAACTTCTAATGGCAATAAGGAATGCTAGTGACCCTGCGGAGGGCTTTTGTTATCCTGATTCATTTGCTATATAGTCTCCCATAAAAGCAGGAGTCTAACACATGACCAAGTAAACATGCTGTCCAATATATACTTATAACGTTCAACAATCTTTCACTGTAGTGGCTGCTCCTCTTGTTGGTTCTCTATCAGCAAGCAAAACATGTAGAAAGAATAAGGAACAAGGGAGAACCCAAATAGGTATTTATAAATCCATCTTACTTTGAATGGCTGGTGGATAACTTTTAAATCCCAACTATACTTAAAAGCCCTGAAGTTTAAATGTCCTTGAATAGTAAAACAAGCCAATTCAATGGAATGCAGAGATGACCATAGTCCCTGTATGCACGGCCGATGGACGATATCACTATCGCCCATACGTGGTCCCGCATCGCTGGTCGTCGGTGAGTTTGTAGGGACCTAAAAATAAACGATTTAAACTATATCGCTATCGTTCAAATCGCTCATTTATATCGCTACGTGTGTACGCACCATTAGAGACTTCATCAGGGGTGAAATAAATACAAAGATTGTAAACATATGACCTCAAACATTCATGAGGATGAAGGACAAACATCAAGTCCTACAAAAGGTTTACATCAATAATGCTTCTTATAAAGACAATAGTCCTTCCTATAGAAAGAGGCTCCGATAACCATGTGGAGTCTCCCAAGGGGTGAACAGAATGAAAGGCTTGCTTAACTTTTTTAAATCAGCATTTTTTCCATGGCACCCCTGGGCCAAAGGTATCTTATTGAGAAACTCAGAAAAAATGTAATTAAATAAACTGTGCTTATACTGTACAGTATGTCACCATTAGATTCAGTTATGTGGAGGTTGACAGGACTGCACTTCTTTTTGTCCACATATTTTTTGATTGATAGTCATTAGCACTGACTAAAAATCATTTATTTGGTACTGGTCCACCAAACCGGGGCACCCTTGCAAGTGTGTTTTGAGTAGGGATGTGCAGGCTCGGATAGGTTCGAGTTTGCACGTGGAGTTCGGATTTTTCCCTCCAAAAAAACGGAACTCAGAAAGAGGCAAAACGTCATCTTACATGGACGAACATCATCATTCCTGGACTTTTGTCCAGGAATGATGATGTTCGTCCATGTAAGATGACGTTTTGCCTCTTTCTGAGTTCCGTTTTTTTGGAGGGAAAAATCCGAACTCCACGTGCAAACTCGAACCTATCCGAGCCTGCACATCCCTAGTTTTGAGGCACCCAGTTAGGGAACCACTGCCCTAGGAGTATGTCTAACTTCCTCCTACTGAACTAACTGTTCAACAGTTTCCTCTTAGCGCCCTCCTATAAAGCAAAGTCCAGACAAACCAGTTTCATCGTTCAACGTTTCAGAACGCAAACCCGATTATCAAGAACAATGAAAACAGTACATGTACATACCTATATACCCAAAGGCATTACAAACAAGCTGATCATGTCCTCCCGCAGGCTGCCAGGCATGTGAGGTCATCACATTACACGCCCGCCAGTACATCCCTGCCCTGGATGTAACGGTCACTGTCTGCGTGCCCAATGCCTGACACGCAGGCAGTGACATCTAGGGCAGGGATGTACTGGTGTATGTGTAACGTGGTGACATGCACGGTGTTCATTTGTTATTGATAAAAAAGGGTTTGTGCCCTGAAACGTTGAATGATGACACCACTTTGCCTGGACTCTGCTTTAAAGGATCTGTTAGTGCCGCAGTTTTCTCCATGTATTATGTTTAGGTATCTTGTGCACTTTCTGAGGACACCTGGGCAATTCGTCTTTGATATCTGTGGAGTGTCGGCTTTAAACTTGTGTGTGTGTGTGTGTGTGTGTGTGTGTGTATTTATTTATATTACACACACACACACACACACACATACATACATACATATACAGTACTGTGCAAAAGATTTAGGCAGGTTTGGAAAAATTGCTGCAGAGTAAGAATGCGTTCAAAAATTTAATTGTTAATAGTTTATTTTTTATCAATTAACAAAATGTGAAGTGAATGAACAGAAGAGAAATCTAAATGAAATCAATATTTGGTGTGACCACCCTTTGCCTTCAAAACAGCATCCATTCTTCTAGGTACACTTGCACAAAGTCAGGGATTTTGTAAGAATATAGGGCCTGATTCATTACCGAGTGCAACTGCGATTCGCACGCAAACAGATGATTGTTGCGTTCTGCGCTTGCATCGCAGTGCATGTATGCGAAGACTCCACTGCGATCGGGTCTGCGATCGAAGTGACTACGCAGGCCCATCACAGAGTGATTGACAGGAAGTACCGTTTGGTGGTGGTGATGGGGGAGTGGTTGGGTAAAGTGCCAGTGTGTTTGAACACCATTACAGGGGCGTGCATAAATTAGCCATTGCGATGCCATATGCAGCTTGGGCATTAACTTTGTGCAATGAGGTTAGCAATTCCTGAGTAAGGTCAGACCTTGTGCAAGTAAACGTGAGCCACGATTGTACTAGATGTTACCGATGGTTTTGCAGCCTTGCTAAGTATTACGGATGTGTGTAAGGTATTGTGGGTGTCCTTATGTTAGGCTGTGAATGGCATTGCGATTGCAATCATTACCAAATCTTCTCATGGGATTGCGAGCGTAATCGCTTTTGCAATCGCTATAGCGATCCTTACTGAATCAGGCCCATAGTGCAATCGCTATAGCGATCCTTACTGAATCAGGCCCATAGTCAGGTGTATTATTAACCAATGAATATTGCCATGTAATTTTTTTAAATTTGACGGGTGTGTGCACTTTTCCTGTGGCCCTAGATGGTAAGCCCACTGATCAGCCGGTGGCCAAACATTTTACAGATGCGAGACAGTCTCTCCTCCCTAAGATATAAGATTATTGATATGGTCCCTGAGAGCCACCGTGGTGGGGATAGCTCGCGGCTGCTACTTCAGAAAGAGGCCCGATGGATATATGATCGACACTGTGAACCCCAAAGGATTTAATGAACTATGTACCTTTAGCCGTTTTCTAGGATTACTCTATATGACCCTTTGACTATTTATATTTTTGCTATTCTCTGATCTTTGTTAGCCGTGGTATCTTACATATGGTTCTCTTGGTTTTTATTCTAGGTTATCTTCCTAGAGTATGTAGCTATGGATTAGACATGATCTTTATATTATATAAATGTTTTTTGTACCTTGCAAGCCATGTTTGGTACCATGTAAGCCACTTGATTAAGTTATGATTACATGCCTGTCTTGCTTTGAGTATGCTTATAGACTGTAATAACTGCTTGTAACCAATGTGCTTGGTGATGGTTTATGTTTGTCTTCACTGGTCACCTAGCAACATGTCTCCTGACCCTGACGTCACGCGGCCGCGACGGGGCTCAGGGACGGTGCTGGCGGAAGTCTGGCAGTGAGATGGACGGGTGCCGCACGTTTGGGTGTCCTAGTGTAAGGGTATTACTAGGTAAGTGTTTTTTGTATTCTTTGTCCTGATGAAAATTCTTGAATATAAATTGAAACATTGACCAGCCGAGTCTCCTGTGTTATTACTAACTATTATATTGTCTGAGTGCCGCCTACCCTACCTGTCTACTAATATATTAGATATTATATATATTTTTATATTGGACAACCACCATTTTGTGTGTTAATGTTCTGATAGGCAGGTATGGGATCAGTAGCTAGATGGTATGCTGGTCCTTGTAGTGCTATATTGGAGGATGCTTGGGTGCCTCCAGGTGGGTTTTAAAATTTAGAAATGTATAAATGTATTTGCTATTATCATGTAGCATTAAAACCACCAAAAGCAGGGACGCCGTGGCGTGGCTGGTGGCTTAACCGTATGTTTGTGGTTCGCAACCGGTGTCTATCTGAATGACAGCGCTGTCGGGCAGCTGGGCAGAGTCTCCGGGGAAGTGCTGTGCTGCGGCCAGAGATTACAGGAATCGGCCACAGCACAGTGCTCCCCTAGGGACCCGCCCCTTTTTTAAGAGCGAGTCCCCGGTCCTCAATATCAGGTAAAAAAAGTGCTATAGCATATTTGCGATCACTGCCACATATATAGCATTTTATTAATTACCGTATATACTCGAGTATAAGCCGAGTTTTTCAGCACAAAAAATGTGCTGAAAAAGTACCCCCTCGGCTTATACTCAAGTCAAGTGTAGCGCTGACCGGACGGAGTTCGGTCAGCGCTACACACTGCCAAACAGACAGCCGCCGGAGCCGGCAGCTGCGTGTTTGGTGTAATCAGCAGCCGCTGAGAGTCTGTCAGACTCTCAGTGGCTGCTGCTGCTCCCACTACGGGAGCCATCTTCCGGCTCCCGCAGTGGGTGATGGGAGACACGTCGTCATGACGTCTCTCCCATGCAAAGCGTCCGGAGGAGCGGACAGCGGCGGGACCAGGAGCGGGAGTTTAAGGTAAGTGTTTATTTTTTTTTATTCTTTTCACGTCTCTCTCTACTGGGGAGGGGGGGGGACTACAGGGGGCACTACCAGGGGGCGATGACTACAGGGGGCACTACCAGGGGGCATTATCAGGGGGCACTACCAGGGGGCGATTACTACAGGGGGCACTACCAAGGGGCATTATCAGGGGGTGATTACTACAGGGGGCACTAAAAGGGGGGATTACCACTGGGGGAACTACAAGGGGGGGATTACTACAGGGGGCACTACCAGGGGGGGATTACTACAGGGGGGGGATTACTACAGGGGGCACTAAAAGGGGGGATTACTACAGGGGGCACTAAAAGGGGGGATTACCACTGGGGGAACTACCAGGGGAGGATTACTACAGGGGGCACTACCAGTGGGGGATTACTACAGGGGGCACTAAAAGGGGGGATTACTACTGGGGGTACTAAAAGGGGGGGGATTACTACTGGAGGCACTGAAAGGGGGGATTACCACTGGGGGCACTACAAGGAGGGATTACTACTGGGGGCACAACCAGCTGCTGCCATTTCCCACACTAGGCTTATACTCGAGTCAGTAAGTTTTCCCAGTTTTTTGGGGTAAAAGTAGGTACCTCGGCTTATATTCGGGTCGATTTATACTCGAGTATATACGGTATTAAAAATTGGTCATTGCACTAGGAAGTGCCTTTTTATTCTCACACACAGTGCTGGCAGTGTTATGACCATAATCTTAAAATTAGGGTTGTTTCTTTTTTTGTTTCAGTTCAATCTCAGGATCTGGTTGGTCAAATCATTTATCTTGAAAGATGAGATGACATTGGGGGTGAGTTAAGGTGTTGATGCACAATGCAATTTAAATGGCCAAATGGTGACATTTCAGATGTAATAGGCCATATCCGATTGTGCTCTACAAGATGCTGGTCTGGCAGAGGGTAAAGGCAGGTTAAGCAGAAGGATAGAGACGGTACAAAGAAGGGCAACTAAAAGGGTTCATGGCCTACAGCACAGAACTTGCCGACCCCAAATGCCACCAGCATGACAACCATGCTACAGCGTTTGGGGCACTGTGAGCGGCATCGCAGCCTTGGATCTGCACATGTAAAGTGCGGTTTCTGCACAGATCTATTAGATGGCATTTGTACGTAAACCATCGGGTTTGCGTACAAGCCCCTCACAGCCTCTTGATATAAATGTTGAGGTGTAATGTTCTCTTGGGCAAATGTAATACATCTGAGGGATTTGTCAGACCAATGTTAATTGGCTGTAAATATTAGTCTGATTTTACATTTCACTATAACAGATGACAAGTCGTGATAAACAGATTTTTATTTTTGGATGAAGCTGAAACTTTGGTTCTGGCTGGGAACAGTCATCTGTGTTGATATAAACACATACACTGTACAGTACAGACTTCAGATACACAGAGCTTTCCGAGTTCAAATACTAATACCCTCCTCAGCAATAAATTGCAGATAGCTTGTGGTTCAGCAGAAAGAAGAGCAGCTACAGAAACTGATTTTAGCTCCATTCAGTTTATTTAAAGGGGGCAGAACGACTTATCCCCAGTCCTCAATACCAGGTAAAATATGCACTAATTATCTGCTATGGCTCGAGGTCCTAGGGTCTAACTTTGGAGTTAGAGAACTAGTCATCCCTAGTACCTAGACCAGTGTCTACCAACATTGGTCCTCAAGGCCAGGGCCGGCAACAGAAATTACATACACCATCCCCCCACCATCCCTGGCAGGGGGGGAAGAGAGAAAGAAAGGAACGGGGGGGATAAAAAAAAAAAAAGGGGAAAACAGGGGTATGACCCCCGCCACTGCACCACTGTACTGTATGAGTCAGTTTGACTCATTACAATTCGGACTGTCTGTGGGCCGCTCCATGGCCCCTAGAACATCGGGGCCCAGTACGGCTGTGCCCCTAGTCCTCCCCCCCGTCACCATGGCTGCTCAAGGCACAGTAACAGTCCCGGTTTTAAGGACAGCCATATTTGAGCACAGGGGACTTAATTAGTACTTCAGTTATTTTTATTTAAACATATATATGTTCAAGCATGGATATCCCTAAAACCTGGACTGTTAGTTTGCCTTGAGGACTGAGGCAAACACTGACCTAGATGGTTGAGTCCTCCCCTAGCATTTAAAAAATAATTTGGTTGATCAGATGCCAAATCCAAACACCAAGACGACTGGAATTCACTTTACTCATATTACATTGGTTTTCAAACAGATATTTGTCTGGCTATTTCAGAATAAACTTCCCAAATGACAGACAATGTGCCATATGTATTGTTTTGTCTCTCATCTGCTGTCACAAGCTGCAAAAAAACCTGTTTTGTCGTCTCTCCAGCCTATTTGTGGTCACTGTGATCAAAACGAAATGCTTATACCTGTACTATATATTGAACAGTGGGCGCAGTGGCGTAGTCGGATGACGTCATCCAGACTCCACGGGACTGCGAGGGTGACTGGGGCACATGGAGGTGTTCTTGATATAAAGGTATGTTTTATGCTCATGTTCTTATGTATTGATAAAGGAGCTAATACTCCGAAACGTTTATTGAATAACGCTAGTCCAAGCGTGTCTTTTTTATTATCTGACATTTTAGCCACGAGTGCTGTCCAGCTACCTCTAAGTTTTGTGCGTTTACTATTACAAGGAAGGGCACCGGCTACAGTTGCTGATAAACACAGGAGTGCCAAGCATCCGTATTTTTAATATATATATATATATATTATATATATACAGGGCTGCCATCAGAATTGGTGGGGCCCGGGACTGACAAAATAGGCAGCCCCCCCCCCCCCCAGGTTATTAGATCCAGTCTCAGCCCAGCATTTTTTTTCCCACTCCCGCCCCCCCCTTATTAGATCCTGTGTCTGCCCAGCATTTTTTGCCCACTTTCACCTTCCCTTATTAGATCCAGTCTCTGCCCAGAATTTTTTTTCCCACTCCCCCCCCTTATTAGTTCCAGTGTCTGCAAAGATTTATTTTCCCCACTTTCCCCCCCCCTTAGATCCTGTGTCTGCCCAGCATTTTTTCCCACTCCCCCCCCTTATTAGTTCCAGTGTCTGCCCAGCATTTTTTCCCACTCCCCCCTTAATAGATCCAGTGTCTGCCCAGATTTCTTTTCCCCACTTCCCCCCCCCCCTTAGATCCAGTGTCTGCCCGATGTGCACACCTTTCTTGTCACTTACCTTAATTCCTTGAAGTTTTCGGTTTCTTCTCTGCCTCTTCCCCAGCACTGCAGAGTGACGCTGGTCCAGCTTCTCCGCGGCTCCTCCTACCTCAGGCTTTCCCTCCAGAGGCACGGCGCGACGTAATGACGTCACATGCGCCGACTTCAATGCAGCAGCAGCACACTTTATTGACATTCCAGGGCAGACGGATGTTGGTTGGTGGAAGAGCAGCCTGAGCGGACCCGCTGCCTCTTCCATATGGGGACCGGGGTGGCGGCCGGTACCAGCGGCGCCGGCGGTTGGGCCCCTTTTCTTCTGATCGCGGGGTCACTTTGGGCTGCAAGCTGTGCAGTGCCGAAAGCGGCCAGGCGCCGGCGGGCCCCTCCTCCTTCAGCCAGGGGCCGGGCCCGGGACTCCAGTCCCGGCAGTCCCCCCCTGACGGCGGCCCTGTATATATACACACACTGTGATGTCAGATTAGGAGGTCCCTCTCCTGGGTAGGGGACTCCTTCCTTACACACACACACAGCAGCAGGGGAGCAGCACACCAGTCTGGATGCGAGTACAAGCTGGTCGGCGCCAGTCTTTATTGTACAAAGTCAGAAATAACAAAGAAAACAGAAACATAAATCCTAGCCCTGTCGGGGCACTAACTTCACAGGTGGTTCCCTCACTACCAGAACCTGGCAGGGCCTAATGCCCTCACCAGCAACAAAAGCACAGCACAACACTCACAGTTAGGTTTTCAAGTGTCTCTGAGCAAACTCCCTGTCTGCTCTCCCAGGTGAGACCATCAGCCCTAAACACACTAGGCCACTCTCAGGTGGAAACCCTAACAAGCCTGTTACCAGGCTAAGAGAACCAAAACCAAAACCACAGCCCCCAGGTCCCAAACAGGCTTTTCAAAAAGCCGAGACTCAAGCCTGCTACAGTGCAGACTTTCTCCTGGGGGTTTAGAACACATAAGACAGGAATCTGGGACCAATGTACCTGCCACAGACCACTTTACCAGTGATCCTATCTCAACACACATACACACACACACACACACACACACACTATACTGTATATAATACATAAATTAGGCACTCCCTCCCTACAACAGAGCCCAAACTTATCTGGACACGGCCATCTCTGAGACTCTGGGAGCTCCCTCAGCGCAGAGTGATGTGCGGTACCGCGTGTCACTGGTGGAATGCACTGACAGCTGCCAGAGAAGAGGAGAAGACGACTCTCGGTGGCATTTAATACATGGAGCCGGCCGCAAGCCAATCACAGCTCGCGGAACGGCAGCCAGCCAATCAGCAGTGGCCGTTGCCGATTGGCTAGATGCTGTTCGACGGCTGTCTCCATATATTAAATGCCACCAAGTCTCTTTACTTCTTTGGCTGCCCCCGGTGCATTCCAGCAGTGACCTGCGGTACCGCACATCACTGCATTTCACACCTCCGCCTCCCGGGCTCCCTCTCTCTCCGGGCCCGGGATTGGAGTCCCCGCAGTCGGGTTGGCGGGTTGTGTTGGCATCTTGGTACCCATATATATATATATATATATATATATATATATATATATATATATATTAGGGATGTGCAGGCTCGGATAGGTTCGAGTTTGCACGTTGAGTTCGGATTTTTCCCTCCAAAAAAAGGGAACTCAGAAAGAGGCTAAACGTCATCTTACATGGACGAACATCATCATTCCTGGACTTTTGTCCAGGAATGATGATGTTCGTCCATGTAAGATGACGTTTAACCTCTTTCTGAGTTCCGTTTTTTTGGAGGGAAAAATCCGAACTCAACGTGCAAACTCGAACCTATCCGAGCCTGCACATCCCTAATATATATATATATATATATATATATATATATATATATATATATATATATTTGCAGTGCATCTGTCCACCCAAATGATACAGCTTTATCTGGTGCAATTGCACAAACATGTCCTGTCAGAACACCCTGCCTTCCTAACCATTCAGGTAGGAAATTGCTCCTTCTTCTTGTGTCTCCCTGCAAACAAAGTCATGTAAGTGGAAGTGTTTTGTTATTTTTTTCTGCCCAAGACTGTTTTTGTGTATATTTAAAGCATTCTGAGCATCTTTCTAGTTTTAAACTTAAATGTAACAAGTTTGGTCTTTGTGATGCTCGACTTATCCATGCTACATATCTGTACTACAAGTATTTGGATAATGATACCTGGCATTTAATTGTAATAGTGTAGGGGGTGCGTAAACGTCCTATTTGGAGTGTGTCGCTTGTGAAATCATTTCCATGGTGGCAATTATTGGGAAAAAAATAGCGAGTACCAGAAATACTTGAGAGTGTAATCATTTTTGTAGAAGGACCAGGTAGCTGTTTTTTTTTTTATTAATTCTGATTCAGAGCCACATCACGCAGGCTCAAGCGAGTGCTGCTCCTCACAAAGTTACAGACAGCAGTTAGAGATTGGAGCATCTTGAAACTGAGGGCCTGATTCAGGCCAGTTCGCTAGACTGCGTTCGCACGTAGCCTGCCGATGTTTGCAATGTGCACATGCTTATGCAACGCAGTGCGCGAACCAGTCCTTGCGATCACCCCCTTGTGCAGACGCCTTGCTAGCTTGAGCGACAGGACGAGCCGTTTGTGGGTGGTGACAGGGGTTGATCGATGGAAATGGGGGCGTGGTGGTGGGAACAAAGGGCGTGTCTGAGCATCTTAACGCCGTTTCAGAGGTGTGCATAATTAAGATGTTGCGTCATAGTACACGTCACATAGTTGAATTACACACTGAAGCACTCGCAGTGCTTGCAGTAGGGTATGGTCAGCCACAAGTGCTGCGTACGGTTCTGATGGTACCGATGTTGCATACACTTCCTGGAGATAACGTGTCTCACTAAAGGGAAAGTGGGCGTCTTAAACTAGGCTGGTGGGCATCTAAATACACAACGCGATCGAACGCCAAGACATAGTGGGCGTGCTAATGCCTTGCTGTGCGATCGCGGGATTTGCATACTTTGCTGCATGCAAACGCATCTAACGAGCGAGTCTGAATCGGGCCCTGAGCCCTTGACAACTCACAAACATTAATACAAGTGGTACTTTCATGAAATGTCTAAGTGGGTCAAAGACAAGACCAGCAGAATTCAAGGTCCATCATGCATTGGATAAAAGTACCATTGATGCCCAAGTACTAGTTCCTAATCAGTTCAAGTTGTGACCACTATACAGTGATGATAGAGCAAAGGAAATCGATAGTCTATAATACCAATGTTAGTGTTCACTCTAGCTCTGGCGGCAGGCAGGGCACCGGAGCTAAAGAGGGTAAGCTTATGCGCGCGCCGAAGGCGCGCCCACGCCCAAAAAGGGGGAGTGGTCATGAAAAGAGGGCGTGTCTATAAGACGCGTCCCCTTTTCGTCATACTTGGGGGCGTGCCCGGCGCTTACGGACATGCCGGGCAGCCCCCAAGCGCTGCAGAAAGGGAGAATAGATGCCGGGCGCATGCGCCCGGCGTCTATTCTCCGGCGGTGACCGGGACACCGCATGTTTCTCCACCCGCGGGACACTGCGTCCCGCGGGTGAGAACGGCACCCGCAGGCTGTGAGGGCAGGGCGCTTTTTGCCCTCCAGAAGGAGGGCAGGGTGCCGCGCCCCGCTAAAACAGCCTAGCGGGAACGCTACAATGTTGTAGGAGTCATCAAAATAAATTTTGAAGTACCCCCCACACCCTAAGAAAAAAAAAAAATACAGTCACGGTAAAAAAAAAAAGCAAGAAAACTTATATTTGTGTTATTAATAAAAAAAGAACTTCATGCATTTTTTAGTATTATTACTATTATGAACGAGCAAGCTTAAGGGGCCTATCCATTACGCGACTTTTCGAAAGTGTCCGCTTTCCCAGAAGATCCCTGCTTATTGCCAATGGAAACCATTAGCGTGAAATGTAAGTTTCTTTGGCAGTCACACTCCTGATAACACTGAATTATAAGGATCAGTAAGAATATATTTAACAGTTTCACTATACAGAAGGTGGTGAGTTTATGGACATTTCACGTCCCATAGGTGTCTGTTTCACAATCATGGGATCCACGACGTTTGCAGGACTTGTCCTACTAAAACAGTACAATAAAGAATTTTGAATATTTTGTTTCACACCCAATAGGATCGAGTCCTATGTCTATAACAATCTTCGACATTAGGATTAGTCTTCTCATCTCCCTGCTTATAATATATTTTCTCTCATAAATACATCTGACAACTGAATGAACTTGTGTTAGATTACAGGCTGTAACACCATCTAGCCTTTCGCCAAACACTTTCCAATGAAAGTGCCCAGTATTTTTCATTTTGGCATTACCCACTAGCAGTAACATTATAAATAAAAATCAATAAAAACTATTTACAGAAGGCAGTAGCTGGATGAAATAGAAGACAAGCACACAGCAGCTTTAAACTATTTCTGTTGAATCTTAAAAACAAAGGACATAATGTATGCTATGATGCAGAATTAGTAAACTGCCAGTAGCAGGCGCTGTAGAAGAACACATTTACCATGTTAAAAGCCCAATGACCTTTCTAGTCATTCTAACGTAGAAGTGAGCGCAGTGCATGTTGGAAATCCATCCAATGTGCCATTGCTGAATACCACATGACGTCTCTAGGCATCACCCCTTAGTGGTACGCCCTTAGTGGTATGCAGGGAAATGTGCAATGTCGATATGTCGTTCAGAGCAGGCACCCTCCCTCATCCCCGAACATGCCCAATATGTTATCGGCAGATTGACCAGCATGTTCAGGCGATGATTGATGTAGAAAACGACCAGCAGGAGCGCGCATCGCTGGACGTTTTCAATATTTTCATTTCCGAATTGTGAACGATTAATGAGCGATTCAACGATAACTAGTGAGACCACAGATAAATACATATATCCAAGTACCATACAAGTTTTGAGAATCAAATTGTATAAATGCACATATATTTCAGGAGACCTTTAAAAAACTTAAAATGGCAGAAACATAGGATACTGTAATTTTCTCCCAGAGGAGGTGGTAGCTAAACAACCGCTATTGAAGTATAAAATCATACAAATCACTGAAAAAATAAATATTTGATTAAATATATTTTCCAATACCACGAAACACTCAGAGTGGCCTTATCTATCCAAAGATTCAGCTATATTCTGCTGCAGATACGTATACGTATAGTATACTTTATTCTACATTTATGCAGTGCTCAAAGTGGGGGAATGGAAATTTGGAGATAATGAGATTCAGCCTCTGCTTCCTTCTCCCACCCCCGTCACCTCACACTGCCGGCTTCCTTCTCCGACCCCCGTCACCTCACACTGCCGGCTTCCTTCTCCCACCCCCGTCACCTCACACTGCCGGCTTCCTTCTCCCACCCCCGTCACCTCACACAACCTGCTTCCCTCTCCCACCCCCGTCACCTCACACTGCCTGCTTCCCTCTACCACCCGTCACCCGACCCTACCTGCTTCCCTCTCCCACCCCCGTCACCTCACACTACCTGCTTCCCTCTCCCACCCCCTGCACCTCACACTACCTGCTTCCCTCTCCCACCCCCGTCACCTCACACTGCTTGCTTCCCTCTACCACCCGTCACCCGACCCTACCTGCTTCCCTCTCCGACCCCCATCACCTCACACTGCCTGCTTCCTTCTCCCACCCCCTGCACCTCACGCTACCTGCTTCCCTCTCCCACCCCCTGCACCTCACACGACCTGCTTCCCTCTCCCACCCACTGCACCTCACACTACCTGCTTCCCTCTCCCACCCCCTGCACCTCACACTACCTGCTTCTTTCTCCCATCCCCTGCACCTCACACTACCTGCTTCCCTCTCTCACCCCGGTCACCTCACACTGCCTGTTTCCCTCTCCCACCCCCGTCACCTCACACTACCTACTTCCCTCTCCCACCCCCGTCACCTCACACTGCCTGCTTCCCTCTGCCACCCGTCACCCGAAATCACCTGCTTCCCTCTACCACCCCCTGCATCCTTACCCACCCCCGTCACCTCACACTGCCTGCTTCCCTCTCCCACCCCCGTCACCTCACACTGCCTGCTTCCCTCTCCCACCCCTGTCACCCCACACTACCTGCTTCCCTCTCCCACCCCAGTCACCCCACACTACCTGCTTTCCTCTCCCAACCCTGCACCTCACACTACCTGCTTCCAGCTCCCACCCCCTGCACCTCACACTACCTGCTTCCCTCTCCCACCCCCATCACCTCACACTGCCTGCTTCCCTCTCCCACCCCCTGCACCTCACACTACCTGCTTCCCTCTCCCACCCCCATCACCTCACACTGCCTGCTTCCCTCACCCAACCCCTGCACCTCACACTGCCTGCTTCCCTCACTCACCCCCTGCACCTCACACTACCTGCTTCCCTCACCCACCCCCGTCACCTCACACTACCTGCTTCCCTCTCCCACCCCCGTCACCTCACACTACCTTATTCCCTCTCCCACCCCCTGCACCTCACACTACCTGCTTCCTTCTCCCACCCCCATCACCTCACTGCCTGCTTCCCTCACCCACCCCCTGCACCTCACACTACTTGCTTCCCGCTCCCACCCCCGTCACCTCACACTACCTGCTTCCCTCTCCCACCCCTGTCACCTCACACTACCTTATTCCCTCTACCACCCCCTGCACCTCACACTACCTGCTTCCCTCTACCAACCCCGTCACCTTACACTACCTGCTTCCCTCTCCCACCCGTCACCCCACACTACCTGCTTCCCTCTACCACCCCCTGCACCTCACACTACCTGCTTCCCTCACCCACTCCCGTCACCTCACACTACCTGCTTCCCTCTCCTACCCCTGTCACCTCACACTACCTTATTCCCTCTACCACCCCCTGCACCTAACACTACCTGCTTCCATCTCCCACCCCTGTCACCCACACTACCAGCTTCCCTCTCCCACCCCCTGCACCTCCCACTACCTGCTTCCCTCTCCCACCCCCGTCACCTCACACTACCTGCTTCCCTCTCCCACCCCTGTCACCTCACACTACCTTATTCCTTCTACCACCCCTTGCACCTCACACTACCTGCTTCCCTCTCCCACCCCCGTCACCTCACACTACCTGCTTCCCTCTCCCACCCCTGTCACCTCACACTACTTGCTTCCCGCTCCCACCCCCGTCACCTCACACTACCTGCTTTCCTCTCCCACCCCTGTCACCTCACACTACCTTATTCCCTCTACCACCCACTGCACCTCACACTACCTGCTTCCCTCTACCACCCCCGTCACCTCACACTGCCTGCTTCCCTCTACCACCCGTCACCCGACCCTACCTGCTTCCCTCTCCGACCCCCGTCACCTCATACTACCTGCTTCCCTCTCCCACCCCCTGCACCTAACACTACCTGCTTCCCTCTCCCACCCCCTGCACCTCACACTACCTGCTTCCCTCTCCCACCCCCTGCACCTAACACTACCTGCTTCCCTCTCCCACCCCCATCACCTCACACTGCCTGCTTCCCTCTCCCACCCCTGTCACCCCACACTACCTGCTTCCCTCTCCCACCCCAGTCACCCCACACTACCTGCTTTCCTCTCCCAACCCTGCACCTCACACTACCTGCTTCCCTCTCCCACCCCCTGCACCTCACACTACCTGCTTCCCTCTCCCACCCCCATCACCTCACACTGCCTGCTTCCCTCACCCACCCCCTGCACCTCACACTACCTGCTTCCCTCACCCACCCCCGTCACCTCACACTACCTGCTTCCCTCTCCCACCCCCGTCACATCACACTACCTTATTCCCTCTACCACCCCCTGCACCTCACACTACCTGCTTCCTTCTCCCACCCCCATCACCTCACTGCCTGCTTCCCTCACCCACCCCCTGCACCTCACACTACTTGCTTCCCGCTTCCACCCCCGTCACCTCACACTACCTGCTTCCCTCTTACACCCCTGTCACCTCACACTACCTTATTCCCTCTACCGCCCCCTGCACCTCACACTACCTGCTTCCCTCTACCACCCCCGTCACCTTACACTACCTGCTTCCCTCTCCCACCCGTCACCCCACACTACCTGCTTCCCTCTACCACCCCCTGCACCTCACACTACCTGCTTCCCTCACCCACTCCCGTCACCTCACACTACCTGCTTCCCTCTCCCACCCCTGTCACCTCACACTACCTTATTCCCTCTACCACCCCCTGCACCTAACACTACCTGCTTCCATCTCCCACCCCTGTCACCCACACTACCTGCTTCCCTCTCCCACCCCCTGCACCTCCCACTACCTGCTTCCCTCTCCCACCCCCGTCACCTCACACTACCTGCTTCCCTCTCCCACCCCTGTCACCACACACTACCTTATTCCCTCTACCACCCCTTGCACCTCACACTACCTGCTTCCCTCTCCCACCCTCGTCACCTCACACTACCTGCTTCCCTCTCCCACCCCTGTCACCTCACACTACCTTATTCCCTCTACCATCCCCTGCACCTCACACTACCTGCTTCCCTCTACCACCCCCGTCACCTCACACTGCCTGCTTCCCTCTACCACCCGTCACCCGACCCTACCTGCTTCCCTCTCCGACCCCCGTCACCTCATACTACCTGCTTCCCTCTCCCACCCCCTGCACCTAACACTACCTGCTTCCCTCTCCCACCCCCTGCACCTCACACTACCTGCTTCCCTCTCCCACCCCCTGCACCTCACACTGCCTGCTTCCCTCTACCACCCGTCACCCGACCCTACCTGCTTCCCTCTCCGACCCCCGTCACCTCATACTACCTGCTTCCCTCTCCCACCCCCTGCACCTAACACTACCTGCTTCCCTCTCCCACCCCTGCACCTCACACTACCTGCTTCCTTCTCCCACCCCCGTCACCTCACACTGCCGGCTTCCTTCTCCCACCCCCGTCACCTCACACAACCTGCTTCCCTCTCCCACCACCGTCACCTCACACTGCCTGCTTCCCTCTACCACCCGTCACCCGACCCTACCTGCTTCCCTCTCCCACCCCTGTCACCTCATACTACCCCGCTTCCTTCTCCCACCCCCATCACCTCACACTGCCTGCTTCCCTCTACCACCCGTCACCCGACCCTACCTGCTTCCCTCTCCGACCCCCGTCACCTCATACTACCCCGCTTCCTTCTCCCACCCCCATCACCTCACACTGCCTGCTTCCTTCTCCCACGCCCTGCACCTCACGCTACCTGCTTCCCTCTCCCACCCCCTGCACCTCACGCTACCTGCTTCCCTCTCCCACCCCCTGCACCTCACACTACCTGCTTCCCTCTCCCACCCCCTCCACCTCACACTACCTGCTTCCATCTCCCATCCCCTGCACCTCACACTACCTGCTTCCCTCTCCCACCCCCGTCACCTCACACTGCCTGTTTCTCTCTCCCACCCCCTGCACCTCACACTACCTGCTTCCCTCACCCACTCCCATCACCTCACACTGCCTGCTTCCCTCTCCCACCCCCGTCATCTCACACTACCTGCTTCCCTCTCCCACCCGTCACCTCACACTACCTTATTCCCTCTCCCACCCCCTGCACCTCACACTACCTGCTTCCTTCTCCCACCCCCATCACCTCACACTGCCTGCTTCCCTCACCCACCCCCGTCACCTCACACTACCTGCTTCCCTCTCCCACTCCCGTCACCTCACACTACCTGCTTCCCTCTCCCACCCCTGTCACCTCACACTACCTTATTCCCTCTACCACCCCCTGCACCTCACACTACCTGCTTCCCTCTACCACCCCCGTCACCTTACACTACTTGCTTCCCTCTCCCACTCCTGCACCTCACACTGCCTGCTTCCTTCTCCCACCCCAGTCACCTCACACTACCTGCTTCCCTCTCCCACCCAGTCACCTCACACTACCTGCTTCCCTCTCCCACCCCCTGCACCTCACACTGCCTGCTTCCCTCACCCACCCCCATCATCTCACACTACCAGCTTCCCTCTCTCACCCCCTGCACCTCACACTGCCTTCTTCCCTCTACCACCGTCACCTCACACTGCCTGCTTCCTTCTCCCACCCCGTCACCTCACATTGCCTCTCTCACTACCCGCTTCCTTCTCCCACCCCCATCACCTCACACTACCTGCTTCCCTTTACCACCCCCGTCACCACACACTACCTGCTTCCTTCTCCCACCCACGTCACCTCACATTGCCTGCTTCCCTCTCTCACTTCCAGCTTCCTTCTCCCACCTCCTGCACCTCACACTACCTGCTTCCCTTTACCACCCTCGTCACCTCACACTACCTGCTTCCCTCTCCCACCCCAGTCACCTCACACTGCCTGCTTCCCGTTCCAACCCCTGCACCTCACACTACCTGCTTCCCTTTCCCAACCCCTGCACCTCACACTACCTGCTTCCCTCTCTCACCCCCTGCACCTCACACTACCTGCTTCCCTCTCCCACCCCCTGCACCTCACACTACCTACTTCACTCTCTCACCCCCTGCACCTCACACTACCTGCTTCCCTCTACCAACCCCTGCACCTCACACTACCTGCTTCCCTCTCCCACCCACTGCACCTCACACTACCTGCTTCCCTCTACCACCCGCGTCACCTCACACTACCAGCTTCCCCCTCTAACCCCCTGCACCTCACACTACCTGCTTCCCTCTCCTACCCCCGTCACCTCACACTGCCTGCTTCCCTCTCCCACCTCCTGCACCTCACACTACCTGCTTCCCTCACCCACTCCCATCACCTCACACTTCCTGCTTCCCTCTCCCACTTCTGCACCTCACACTGCCTGCTTCCTTCTACCACCCCCGTCACCTCACACTGCCTGCTTCCCTCTCTCACTACCCGCTTCCTTCTCCCACCCCTTGCACCTCACACTACCTGCTTCCCTCTCCCAGCCCCTGCACCACATACTACCTGCTTCCCTCTCCCACCCCCGTCACCTCACACTACCTGCTTCCCTCTCCCACCCCTGTCACCTCACACTACCTTATTCCCTCTACCACCCCCACCATCTCACACTACCTGTTTCTCTCTCTCTCACCCCCTGCACCTCACACTACCTGCTTCCCTCTCCCACCCCCTGCACCTCACACTACCTGCTTCCCTCTCCCACCCCCTGCACCTAACACTACCTGCTTCCCTCTCCCACCCCCTGCACCTCACACTGCCTGCTTCCCTCTCCCACCCCTGCACCTCACACTACCTGCTTCCCTCTCCCACCCCTGCACCTCACACTACCTGCTTCCCTCTCCCACCCCTGCACCTCACACTACCTGCTTCCTTCTCCCACCCCCGTCACCTCACACTGCCGGCTTCCTTCTCCCACCCCCGTCACCTCACACTGCCGGCTTCCTTCTCCCACCCCCGTCACCTCACACTGCCTGCTTCCTTCTCCCACCCCCGTCACCTCACACTGCCTGCTTCCTTCTCCCACCCCCTGCACCTCACACAACCTGCTTCCCTCTCCCACCACCGTCACCTCACACTGCCTGCTTCCCTCTACCACCCGTCACCCGACCCTACCTGCTTCCCTCTCACACCCCCGTCACCTCACACTACCTGCTTCCCTCTCCCACCCCCTGCACCTCACACTACCTGCTTCCCTCTCCCACCCCCATCACCTCACACTGCCTGCTTCCCTCTACTACCCGTCACCCGACCCTACCTGCTTCCCTCTCCGACCCCCGTCACCTCATACTACCTGCTTCCTTCTCCCACCCCCATCACCTCACACTGCCTGCTTCCTTCTCCCACCCCCTGCACCTCACGCTACCTGCTTCCCTCTCCCACCCCCTGCACCTCACGCTACCTGCTTCCCTCTCCCACCCCCTGCACCTCACACTACCTGCTTCCCTCTCCCACCCCCTGCACCTCACACTACCTGCTTCCTTCTCCCATCCCCTGCACCTCACACTACCTGCTTCCCTCTCCCACCCCCGTCACCTCACACTGCCTGTTTCCCTCTCCCACCCCCTGCACCTCACACTACCTGCTTCCCTCACCCACTCCCATCACCTCACACTGCCTGCTTCCCTCTCCCACCCCCGTCACCTCACACTACCTGCTTCCCTCTCCCACCCGTCACCTCACACTACCTTATTCCCTCTCCCACCCCCTGCACCTCACACTACCTGCTTCCTTCTCCCACCCCCATCACCTCACACTGCCTGCTTCCCTCACCCACCCCCGTGACCTCACTATACCTGCTTCCCTCTCCCACCCCCGTCACCTCACACTACCTGCTTCCCTCTCCCACCCCTGTCACCTCACACTACCTTATTCCCTCTACCACCCCCTGCACCTCACACTACCTGCTTCCCTCTACCACCCCCGTCACCTTACACTACTTGCTTCCCTCTCCCACTCCTGCACCTCACACTGCCTGCTTCCTTCTCCCACCCCAGTCACCTCACACTACCTGCTTCCCTCTCCCACCCAGTCACCTCACACTACCTGCTTCCCTCTCCCACCCCCTGCACCTCACACTGCCTGCTTCCCTCACCCACCCCCATCATCTCACACTGCCTGCTTCCCTCTCGAACCCCCTGCACCTCACACTACCTGCTTCCCTCTCCCACCCCCATCACCTCACACTACCAGCTTCCCTCTCTCACCCCCTGCACCTCACACTGCCTTCTTCCCTCTACCACCGTCACCTCACACTGCCTGCTTCCTTCTCCCACCCCGTCACCTCACATTGCCTCTCTCACTACCCGCTTCCTTCTCCCACCCCCATCACCTCACACTACCTGCTTCCCTTTACCACCCCCGTCACCACACACTACCTGCTTCCTTCTCCCACCCACGTCACCTCACACTCCCTGCTTCCCTCTCTCACTTCCAGCTTCCTTCTCCCACCTCCTGCACCTCACACTACATGCTTCCCTTTACCACCCTCGTCACCTCACACTACCTACTTCCCTCTCCCACCCCAGTCACCTCACACTGCCTGCTTCCCGTTCCAACCCCTGCACCTCACACTACCTGCTTCCCTTTCCCAACCCCTGCACCTCACACTACCTGCTTCCCTCTCTCACCCCCTGCACCTCACACTACCTGCTTCCCTCTCCCACCCCCTGCACCTCACATTACCTACTTCCCTCTCTCACCCCCTGCACCTCACACTACCTGCTTCCCTCTACCAACCCCTGCACCTCACACTACCTGCTTCCCTCTCCCACCCCCTGCACCTCACACTACCTGCTTCCCTCTACCACCCGCGTCACCTCACACTACCAGCTTCCCCCTGTAACCCCCTGCACCTCACACTACCTGCTTCCCTCTCCTACCCCCGTCACCTCACACTGCCTGCTTCCCTCTATCACCTCCTGCACCTCACACTACCTGCTTCCCTCACCCACTCCCATCACCTCACACTTCCTGCTTCCCTCTCCCACCTCTGCACCTCACACTGCCTGCTTCCTTCTACCACCCCGTCACCTCACACTGCCTGCTTCCCTCTCTCACTACCCGCTTCCTTCTCCCACCCCTTGCACCTCACACTACCTGCTTCCCTCTCCCAGCCCCTGCACCACATACTACCTGCTTCACTCTCCCACCCCCGTCACCTCACACTGCCTGCTTCCTTCTCCTACCCCCACCATCTCACACTACCTGTTTCTCTCTCTCACCCCCTGCACCTCACACTACCTGCTTCCCTCTCCCACCACCTCACACTGCCTGCTTCCCTCTCCCACCCCTGCACCTCACACTACCTGCTTCCTTCTCCCACCCCCTGCATCTCACACTACCTGCTTCCTTCTCCCACCCCCGTCACCTCACACTGCCCGCTTCTCTCTCCCACCCCCTGCACCTCACACTGCCTGCTTCCCTCTCGAACCCCCTGCACCTCACACTACCAGCTTCCCTCTCCCACCGCCATCACCTCACACTACCAGCTTCCCTCTCTCACCCCCTGCAGCTCACACTGCCTTCTTCCCTCTACCACCCACGTCACCTCACACTGCCTGCTTCCTTCTCCCACCCCGTCACCTCACACTGCCTCTCTCACTACACGCTTCCTTCTCCCACCCCCATCACCTCACACTACCTGCTTCCCTTTACCACCCCCGTCACCACACACTACCTGCTTCCTTCTCCCACCCACGTCACCTCACACTGCCTGCTTCCCTCTCCCACCCCCTGCACCTCACACTACCCGCTTCCCTCTCCCACCCCCATCAACTCACACTGCCTGCTTCCCTCTCGCACCTCCTGCACCTCACACTACCTGCTTCCCTCTACCACCCACGTCACCTCACACTGCCTGCTTCACTCTCCCAGCCCCTGCACCTCACACTGCCTGCTTCCTTCTCCCACCCCCGTCACCACACACTACCTGCTTCCCTCTCCCACCCCCATCACCTCACACTGCCTGCTTCCCTTTTGCAACCCCTGCACCTCACACTACCTGCTTCCCTATCCCAACCCCTGCACCTCACACTACCTACTTCCCTCTCTCACCCCCTGCACCTCACACTACCTGCTTCCCTCTCCCACCCCCTGCACCTCACACTGCCAGCTTCCCTCTACCACCCCCGTCACCTCACACTACCAGCTTCCCCCTCTCACCCCCTGCAACTCACACTACCTGCTTCCCTCTCCCACCCCCATCACCTCACACTGCCTGCTTCCCTCTCCCACCTACTGCACCTCACACTACCTGCTTCCCTCACCCACTCCCATCACCTCACACTTCCTGCTTCCCTCTCCCACCCCTGCACCTCACACTGCCTGCTTCCTTCTCACACCCCCGTCACCTCACAATACCTGCTTCCCTCTCCCAGCCCCTGCACCTCACACTGCCTGCTTCCTTCTCCGACCCCCGTCACCACACACTACCTGCTTCCCTCTCCCACCCCCGTCACCTCACACTGCCTGCTTCCTTCTCCCACCCCCACCACCTCACACTACCTGCTTCCCTCTCTCACCCCCTGCACCTCACACTACCTGCTTCCCTCTCCCACCACCTCACACTTCCTGCTTCCCTCTCGCACCCCTGCACCTCACACCAGCTGCTTCCTTCTCCCACCCCCTGCACCTCACACTACCTGCTTACCTTTCCCAACCCCTGCACCTCACACTACCTGCTTCCCTCTCTCACCCCCTGCACCTCACACTACCTGCTTCCTTCTCCCACCCCCGTCACCTCACACTGCCCGCTTCTCTCTCCCAACCCTGCACCTCACACTACCTGCTTCCCTCTCTCACCCCCTGCACCTCACACTACCTGCTTCCTTCTCCCACCCCCGTCACCTCACACTGCCTGCTTCCCTCTCCCACCTACTGCACCTCACACTACCTGCTTCCTTCTCCCACCCCGTCACCTCACAATACCTGCTTCCTTCTCCCAGCCCCTGCACCTCACACTGCCTGCTTCCTTCTCCCACCCCCGTCACCACACACTACCTGCTTCCCTCTCCCACCCGCTGCACCTCACACTACCTGCTTCCCTCTCTCACCCCCTGCACCTCACACTACATGCTTCCTTCTCTCACCCCCTGCACCTCACACTACCTACTTCTCTCTCCCACCCCCTGCACCTCACACTACCTGCGTCCCTCTACCACCCCCTGCACCTCACACTACCTGCTTCCCTCACCCACCCCCATCACATCACACTACCTCCTTCCCTCTCCCACCCCCACCTCACACTTCCTGCTTCCTTCTCCCACCTCATGCACCTCACACTACCTGCTTCCCTCTCCCACCCCCTGCACCTCAAACTGCCTGCTTCCTTCTCCCACCCCCGTCACCTCACACTACCTGCTTCCCTCTACCACCCCCGTCACCTCACACTACCTGCTTCCCTCTATCACCCCCATCACCTCACACTACCTGTGTCCCTCTACCAGCCCCTGCACCTCACACTACCTGCTTCCCTCACCCACCCCAGTCACCTCACACTACCTGCTTCCCTCTATCACCCCCTGCACCTCACACTACCTGCTTCCCTCTCCCACCCCTGTCACCTCACACTACCTTATTCCCTCTACCACCCCCTGCACCTCACACTACCTGCTTCCCTCTACCACCCCCGTCACCTCACACTACCTGCTTCCCTCTCCCACCCCTGTCACCCCACACTACCTGCTTCCCTCTCCCACCCCTGTCACCCCACACTACCTGCTTCCCTCACCCACTCCCATCACCTCACACTACCTGCTTCCCTCTCCCACCCCCTGCACCTCACACTGCCTGCTTCCCTCTAGAACCCCCTGCACCTCACACTACCTGCTTCCCTAACCCACTCCCATCACCTCACACTGCCTGCTTCCCTCTCCCACCCCTGTCACCCCACACTACCTGCTTCCCTCTCCCACCCCCTGCACCTCACACTACCTGCTTCCCTCTCCCACCCCCTGCAACTCACACTACCTGCTTCCCTCACCCACTCCCATCACCTCACACTGCCTGCTTCCCTCTCCCACCCCTGCACCTCACATTACCTGCTTCCCTCTCCCACCCCTGCACCTCACGCTACCTGCTTCCTTCTCCCACCCCCGTCACCTCACACTACCTGCTTCTCTCTCCCACCCCTGCACCTCACATTGCCTGCTTCCTTCTCCCACCCCAGTCACCACACACTACCTGCTTCCCTCTCCCACCCCTGCACCTCACACTACCTGCTTCCCTCTCCCACCCCTGCACCTCACATTGCCTGCTTCCTTCTCCCACCCCAGTCACCTCACACTACCTGCTTCCCTCTCCCACCCCATCACCTCACACTACCTGCTTCCCTCTCCCACCCCCTGCACCTCACACTACCTGCTTCCCTCTCCCACCCCCATCACCTCACACTGCCTGCTTCCCTCTCGAACCCCCTGCACCTCACAATACCTGCTTCCCTCACCCACTCCCATCACCTCACACTGCATGCTTCCCTCTCCCACCCCTGCACCTCACACTACCTGCTTCCCTCTCCCACCCCCATCACCTCACACTGCCTGCTTCCCTCTCCCACCCCCTGCACCTCACAATACCTGCTTCCCTCACCCACTCCCATCACCTCACACTGCCTGCTTCCCTCTCCCACCCCCTGCACCTCACACTACCTGCTTCCCTCTCCCACCCCTGTCACCTCACACTACCTTATTCCCTCTACCACCCCTTGCACCTCACACTACCTGCTTCCCTCTACCACCCCCGTCACCTCACACTACCTGCTTCCCTCTCCCACCCCCTGCACCCCACACTACCTGCTTCCCTCACCCACCCCTGCACCTCACACTGCCTGCTTCCTTCTCGAACCCCCTGCACCTCACAATACCTGCTTCCCTCTCCCACCCCCATCACCTCACACTACCAGCTTCCCTCTCGAACCCCCTGCACCTCACAATACCTGCTTCCCTCTACCACCGTCACCTCACACTGCCTGCTTCCTTCTCCCACCCCCTCACCTCACATTGCCTCTCTCACTACCGGCTTTCTTCTCCCACCCCCATTACCTCACACTACCTGCTTCCCTTTACCACCCCCGTCACCACACACTACCTGCTTCCTTCTCCCACCGACGTCACCTCACACTACCTGCTTCCCTCTACCACCCTCGTCACCTCACACTACCTGCTTCCCTCTCCCAGCCCCTGCACCTCACACTGCCTGCTTCCTTCACCCACCCCAGTCACCACACACTACCTGCTTCCCTCTCCCACCGCAGTCACCTCACACTGCCTGCTTCCCGTTCCAACCCCTGCACCTCACACTGCCTGCTTCCTCCTCCCACCCCCTCACACTGCATGCTTCCCTCTCCCACCCCCTCACACTGCCTGCGTCCCTCTCTCACCCCCTGCACCTCACACTACCTGCTTCCATCTCCCACCCCCTGCACCTCACACTGCCTGCTTCCCTTTCCCAACCCCCGTCACCTCACACTACCTGCTTCCCTCTCCCACCCGCATCACCTCACACTGCCTGCTTCCCTCTCGAACCCCCTGCACCTCACATTACCTGCTTCCCTCTCCCACACCCATCACCTCACACTACCAGCTTCCCTCTCTCACCCCCTGCAGCTCACACTACCTGCTTCCCTCACCCACTCCCATCACCTCACACTACCTGCTTCCCTCTCTCACCCCCTGCACCTCACACTGCCTGCTTCCCTCTCCCACCCCCTGCACCTCACACTACCTGCTTCCCTCTCCCACCCCCATCAACTCACACTGCCTGCTTCCCTCTCCCACCTCCTGCACCTCACACTACCTGCTTCCCTCTACCACCCACGTCACCTCACACTGCCTGCTTCCTTCTCCCACCCCGTCACCTCACACTGCCTCTCTCACTACCCGCTTCCTTCTCCCACCCCCATCACCTTACACTACCTGCTTCCCTTTGACCACCCCCGTCACCACACACTACCTGCTTCCTTCTCCCATCCACGTCACCTCACACTGCCTGCTTCCCGCTCCCAGCCCCTGCACCTCACACTGCCTGCTTCCTTCTCCCACCCCCGTCACCACAAACTACCTGCTTCCCTCTCCCACCCCCGTCACCTCACACTGCCTGCTTCCCTTTTGCAACCCCTGCACCTCACACTACCTGCTTCCCATTCCCAACCCCTGCACCTCACACTACCTGCTTCCCTCTCTCACCCCCTGCACCTCACACTACCTGCACCTCACACTACCTGCTTCCCTCACCCACTCCCATCATCTCACACTTCCTGCTTCCCTCTCCCACCCCTGCACCTCACACTGCCTGCTTCCTTCTCCCACCCCCGTCACCTCACACTACCTGCTTCCCTCTCCCAGCCCCTGCACCTCACACTGCCTGCTTCCTTCTCCCACCCCCGTCACCACACACTACCTGCTTCCCTCTCCCACCACCGTCACCTCACACTGCCTGCTTCCTTCTCCCACCCCCACCACCTCGCACTACCTGCTTCCCTCTCTCACCCACTGCACTTTACACTACCTGCTTCCCTCTCCCACCTCACACTGCCTGCTTCCCTCTCCCACTCCTGCACCTCACACTACCTGCTTCCTTCTCCCACCCCCTGCACCTCACACTGCCTGCTTCCCTTTCCCAACCCCTGCACCTCACACTACCTGCTTCCCTCTCTCACCCCCTGCACCTCACACTACCTGCTTCCCTCTCCCACCACCTCACACTACCTGCTTCCCTCTCTCACCCACTGCACCTCACACTACCTGCTTCCCTCTCCCACCTCACACTGCCTGCTTCCCTCTCCCACCCCTGCACCTCACACTACCTGCTTCCTTCTCCCACCCCCTGCACCTCACACTGCCTGCTTCCCTTTCCCAATCCCTGCACCTCACACTGCCTGCTTCCCTCTCCCACATCCTGCACCTCACACTACCTGCTTCCCTCTACCACCCACGTCACCTCACACTGCCTGCTTCCTTCTCCCACCCAGTCACCTCACACTGCCTCTCTCACTACCCGCTTCCTTCTCCCACCACCATCACCTTACACTACCTGCTTCCCTTTGACCACCCCCGTCACCACACACTACCTGCTTCCTTCTCCCATCCACGTCACCTCACACAGCCTGCTTCCCTCTCCCAGCCCCTGCACCTCACACTGCCTGCTTCTTTCTCCCACCCCCGTCACCACAAACTACCTGCTTCCCTATCCCACCCCCATCACCTCACACTGCCTGCTTCCCTTTTGCAACCCCCTGCACCTCACACTACCTGCTTCCCATTCCCAACCAGTCACCTCACACTACCTGCTTCCCTCTCCCACCCCCTGCACCTCACACTGCCTGCTTCCCTCTACCACCCCCGTCACCTCACACTACCAGCTTCCCCCTCTCACCCCCTGCAACTCACACTACCTGCTTCCCTCTCCCACCCCCATCACCTCACTGCCTGCTTCCCTCTCCCACCTCCTGCACCTCACACTACCTGCTTCCCTCACCCACTCCCATCACCTCACACTTCCTGCTTCCCTCTCCCACCCCTGCACCTCACACTGCCTGCTTCCTTCTCCCAACCCCGTCACCTCACACTACCTGCTTCCCTCTCCCAGCCCCTGCACCTCACACTACCTGCTTCCCTCTCCCAGCCCCTGCACCTCACACTGCCTGCTTCCTTCTCCCACCCCCGTCACCACACACTACCTGCTTCCCTCTCCCACCCCCGTCACCTCACACTGCCTGCTTCCTTCTCCCACCCCCACCACCTCACACTACCTGCTTCCCTCTCTCACCCCCTGCACCTCACACTACCTGCTTCCCTCTCCCACCTCATACTGCCTGCTTCCCTCTCCCACCCCTGCACCTCACACTACCTGCTTCCTTCTCCCAATCCCTGCACCTCACACTGCCTGCTTCCCTTTCCCAACCCCTGCACCTCACATTACCTGCTTCCCTCTCTCACCCCCTGCACCTCACACTACCTGCTTCCCTCTCCCACCACCTCACACTGCCTGCTTCCCTCTCCCACCCCTGCACCTCACACTACCTGCTTCCTTCTCCCACCCCCTGCACCTCACACTGCCTGCTTCCCTTTCCCAACCCCTGCACCTCACACTACCTGCTTCCCTCTCCCACCCCCATCACCTCACACTGCCTGCTTCCTTCTCCCACCCCCGTCACCTCACACTACCTGCTTCCCTTTCCCAACCCCTGCACCTCACACTACCTGCTTCCCTCTCTCACCCCCTGCACCTCACACTACCTGCTTCCTTCTCCCACCCCCGCCACTTCACACTGCCTGCTTCTCTCTCCCACCCCCTGCACCTCACACTACCTGCTTCCCTCTCTCATCCCCTGCACCTCACACTACCTGCTTCCTTCTCCCACCCCCGTCACCTCACACTGCCTGCTTCTCTCTCCCACCCCCTGCACCTCACACTACCTGCTTCCCTCTCTCACCCCCGTCACCTCACACTATATGCTTCTCTCTCCCACCCCCTGCACCTCACACTACCGGCGTCAATCTACCACCCCCTGCACCTCACACTACCTGCTTCCCTCACCCACCCCCATCACATCACACTACCTGCTTCCCTCTCCCACCCCCACCTCACACTACCTTCTTCCTTCTCCCACCCCTGCACCTCACACTACCTGCTTCCATCTCCCACCCCCTGCACCTCAAACTGCCTGCTTCCTTCTCCCACCCCGGTCACCTCACGCTACCTGCTTCCCTCTACCCCCCCCGTCACCTCACGCTACCTGCTTCCCTCTATCACCCCCTTCACCTCACACTACCTGTGTCCCTCTACCAGCCCCTGCACCTCACACTACCTGCTTCCCTCACCCACCCCTGCACCTCACACTTACCTGCTTCCCTCGATCACCCCCTGCACCTCACACTACCTGCTTCCCTCTCCCATCCCTGTCACCTCACACTACCTTATTCCCTCTACCACCCCCTGCACCTCACACTACATGCTTCCCTCTACCACCCCCGTCACCTCACACTACCTGCTTCCCTCTCCCACCCCTGTCACCCCACACTACCTGCTTCCCTCTCCCACCCCTGTCACCCCACACTACCTGCTTCCCTCTCCCACCCCTGTCACCCCACACTACCTGCTTCCCTCTCCCACCCCTGCACCTCACACTACCTGCTTCCTTCTCCCACCCCCGTCACCTCACACTACCTGCTTCCCTCTCCCACCACTGCACCTCACACTGCCTGCTTCCTTCTCCCACCCCAGTCACCTCACACTACCTGCTTCCCTCTCCCACCCCTGCACCTCACACTGCCTGCTTCCTTCTCCCACCCCAGTCACCTCACACTACCTGCTTCCCTCTGCCACCCCCGTCACCTCACACTACCTGCTTCCCTCTCCCACCCCCTGCACCTCACACTACCTGCTTCCCTCTCCCACCCCCATCACCTCACACTGCCTGCTTCCCTCTCGAACCCCCTGCACCTCACACTACCTGCTTCCCTCACCCACTCCCATCACCTCACACTGCCTGCTTCTCTCTCCCACCCCTGTCACCCCACACTACCTGCTTCCCCCTCCCACCCCCTGCACCTCACACTACCTGCTTCCCTCACCCACTCCCATCACCTCACACTGCCTGCTTCCCTCTCCCACCCCTGCACCTCACACTACCTGCTTCCCTCTCCCACCCCTGCACCTTACGCTACCTGCTTCCTTCTCCCACCCCCGTCACCTCACACTACCTGCTTCCCTCTCCCAACCCTGCACCTCACACTACCTGCTTCCCTCTCCCACCCAGTCACCTCACACTACCTGCTTCCCTCTCCCACCCCCTGCACCTCACTACCTGCTTCCCTCTCCCACCCCCATCACCTCACACTGCCTGCTTCCCTCTCAAACCCCCTGCACCTCACACTACCCTGCTTCCCTCACCCACTCCCATCACCTCACACTGCCTGCTTCCCTCTCCCACCCCTGCACCTCACACTACCTGCTTCCCTCTCCCACCCCCATCACTTCACACTGCCTCCTTCCCTCTCCCACCCCCATCACCTCACACTGCCTCCTTCCCTCTCCCATCCCCTGCACCTCACACAACCTGCTTCCCTCACCCACCCCCATCACCTCACACTGCCTGCTTCCCTCTCCCACCCCCTGCACCTCACACTACCTGCTTCCCTCACCCACTCCCATCACCTCACACTACCTGCTTCCCTCTCCCACCCCATCACCTCACACTACCTGCTTCCCTCTCCCACCCCCGTCACCTCACACTTCCTGCTTCCTTCTCCCACCCCAGTCACCTCACACTACCTGCTTCCCTCTCCCACCCCGTCACCTCACACTACCTGCTTCCCTCTCCCACCCCCGTCACCTCACACTGCCTGCTTCCTTCTCCCACCCCCATCACTTCACACTACCTGCTTCCTTCTCCCACCCCCTGCACCTCACACTACCAGCTTCCCTCTCTCACCCCCTGCACCTCACACTGCCTTCTTCCCTCTACCACCCCCGTCACCTCACACTGCCTGCTTCCTTCTCCGACCCCGTCACCTCACACTGCCTGCTTCCTTCTCCCACCCCAGTCACCTCACACTACCTGCTTCCCTCTCCCACCCCTGCACCTCACACTGCCTGCTTCCTTCTCCCACCCCAGTCCCCTCACACTACCTGCTTCCCTCTCCCACCCCGTCACCTCACACTACCTGCTTCCCTCTCCCACCCCCGTCACCTCACACTACCTGCTTCCCTTTCCCAACCACTGCACCTCACACTACCTGCTTCCCTCTCCCACCCCCGTCACCTCACACTGCCTGCTTCCTTCTCCCACCCCCGTCACCTCACACTACCTGCTTCCCTCTCCCACCTCACACTGCCTGCTTCCCTCTCCCACCCCTGCACCTCACACTACCTGCTTCCTTTTCCCAACCCCTGCACCTCACACTGCCTGCTTCCCTTTCCCAACCCCTGCACCTCACACTAACTGCTTCCCTCTCTCACCCCCTGCACCTCACACTACCTGCTTCCCTCTCCCACCACCTCACACTGCCTCCTTCCCTCTCCCACCCCTGCACCTCACACTACCTGCTTCCTTCTCCCACCCCCTGCACCTCACACTGCCTGCTTCCCTTTCCCAACCCCTGCACCTCACACTACCTGCTTCCCTCTCCCACCCCCATCACCTCACACTGCCTGCTTCCTTCTCCCACCCCCGTCACCTCACACTACCTGCTTCCCTTTCCCAACCCCTGCACCTCACACTACCTGCTTCCCTCTCTCACCCCCTGCACCTCACACTACCTGCTTCCTTCTCCCACCCCCGCCACTTCACACTGCCTGCTTCTCTCTCCCACCCTCTGCACCTCTCACTACCTGCTTCCCTCTCTCATCCCCTGCACCTCACACTACCTGCTTCCTTCTCCCACCCCCGTCACCTCACACTGCCTGCTTCTCTCTCCCACCCCCTGCACCTCACACTACATGCTTCCCTCTCTCACCCCCTGCACCTCACACTACATGCTTCCCTCTCTCACCCCATGCACCTCACACTACCTGCTTCTCTCTCCCACCCCCTGCACCTCACACTACCGGCGTCAATCTACCACCCCTTGCACCTCACACTACCTGCTTCCCTCACCCACCCCCATCACATCACACTACCTGCTTCCCTCTCCCACCCCCACCTCACACTACCTTCTTCCTTCTCCCACCCCTGCACCTCACACTACCTGCTTCCATCTCCCACCCCCTGCACCTCAAACTGCCTGCTTCCTTCTCCCACCCCGGTCACCTCACACTACCTGCTTCCCTCTACCCCCCCCCGTCACCTCACGCTACCTGCTTCCCTCTATCACCCCCTTCACCTCACACTACCTGTGTCCCTCTACCAGCCCCTGCACCTCACACTACCTGCTTCCCTCACCCACCCCTGCACCTCACACTACATGCTTCCCTCGATCACCCCCTGCACCTCACACTACCTGCTTCCCTCTCCCATCCCTGTCACCTCACACTACCTTATTCCCTCTACCACCCCCTGCACCTCACACTACCTGCTTCCCTCTCCCACCCCTGTCACCCCACACTACCTGCTTCCCTCTCCCACCCCTGTCACCCCACACTACCTGCTTCCCTCACCCACTCCTGCACCTCACACTACCTGCTTCCCTCTCCCACCCCTGCAACTCACACTACCTGCTTCCTTCTCCCACCCCCGTCACCTCACACTACCTGCTTCCCTCTCCTACCACTGCACCTCACACTACCTGCTTCCTTCTCCCACCCCCTGCACCTCACACTGCCTGCTTCCCTTTCCCAACCCCTGCACCTCACACTACCTGCTTCCCTCTCCCACCCCCATCACCTCACACTGCCTGCTTCCTTCTCCCACCCCCGTCACCTCACACTACCTGCTTCCCTTTCCCAACCCCTGCACCTCACACTACCTGCTTCCCTCTCTCACCCCCTGCACCTCACACTACCTGCTTCCTTCTCCCACCCCCGCCACTTCACACTGCCTGCTTCTCTCTCCCACCCCCTGCACCTCACACTACCTGCTTCCCTCTCTCATCCCCTGCACCTCACACTACCTGCTTCCTTCTCCCACCCCCGTCACCTCACACTGCCTGCTTCTCTCTCCCACCCCCTGCACCTCACACTACCTGCTTCCCTCTCTCACCCCCGTCACCTCACACTATATGCTTCTCTCTCCCACCCCCTGCACCTCACACTACCGGCGTCAATCTACCACCCCCTGCACCTCACACTACCTGCTTCCCTCACCCACCCCCATCACATCACACTACCTGCTTCCCTCTCCCACCCCCACCTCACACTACCTTCTTCCTTCTCCCACCCCTGCACCTCACACTACCTGCTTCCATCTCCCACCCCCTGCACCTCAAACTGCCTGCTTCCTTCTCCCACCCCGGTCACCTCACGCTACCTGCTTCCCTCTACCCCCCCCCGTCACCTCACGCTACCTGCTTCCCTCTATCACCCCCTTCACCTCACACTACCTGTGTCCCTCTACCAGCCCCTGCACCTCACACTACCTGCTTCCCTCACCCACCCCTGCACCTCACACTTACCTGCTTCCCTCGATCACCCCCTGCACCTCACACTACCTGCTTCCCTCTCCCATCCCTGTCACCTCACACTACCTTATTCCCTCTACCACCCCCTGCACCTCACACTACATGCTTCCCTCTACCACCCCCGTCACCTCACACTACCTGCTTCCCTCTCCCACCCCTGTCACCCCACACTACCTGCTTCCCTCTCCCACCCCTGTCACCCCACACTACCTGCTTCCCTCTCCCACCCCTGTCACCCCACACTACCTGCTTCCCTCTCCCACCCCTGCACCTCACACTACCTGCTTCCTTCTCCCACCCCCGTCACCTCACACTACCTGCTTCCCTCTCCCACCACTGCACCTCACACTGCCTGCTTCCTTCTCCCACCCCAGTCACCTCACACTACCTGCTTCCCTCTCCCACCCCTGCACCTCACACTGCCTGCTTCCTTCTCCCACCCCAGTCACCTCACACTACCTGCTTCCCTCTGCCACCCCCGTCACCTCACACTACCTGCTTCCCTCTCCCACCCCCTGCACCTCACACTACCTGCTTCCCTCTCCCACCCCCATCACCTCACACTGCCTGCTTCCCTCTCGAACCCCCTGCACCTCACACTACCTGCTTCCCTCACCCACTCCCATCACCTCACACTGCCTGCTTCTCTCTCCCACCCCTGTCACCCCACACTACCTGCTTCCCCCTCCCACCCCCTGCACCTCACACTACCTGCTTCCCTCACCCACTCCCATCACCTCACACTGCCTGCTTCCCTCTCCCACCCCTGCACCTCACACTACCTGCTTCCCTCTCCCACCCCTGCACCTTACGCTACCTGCTTCCTTCTCCCACCCCCGTCACCTCACACTACCTGCTTCCCTCTCCCAACCCTGCACCTCACACTACCTGCTTCCCTCTCCCACCCAGTCACCTCACACTACCTGCTTCCCTCTCCCACCCCCTGCACCTCACTACCTGCTTCCCTCTCCCACCCCCATCACCTCACACTGCCTGCTTCCCTCTCAAACCCCCTGCACCTCACACTACCCTGCTTCCCTCACCCACTCCCATCACCTCACACTGCCTGCTTCCCTCTCCCACCCCTGCACCTCACACTACCTGCTTCCCTCTCCCACCCCCATCACTTCACACTGCCTCCTTCCCTCTCCCACCCCCATCACCTCACACTGCCTCCTTCCCTCTCCCATCCCCTGCACCTCACACAACCTGCTTCCCTCACCCACCCCCATCACCTCACACTGCCTGCTTCCCTCTCCCACCCCCTGCACCTCACACTACCTGCTTCCCTCACCCACTCCCATCACCTCACACTACCTGCTTCCCTCTCCCACCCCATCACCTCACACTACCTGCTTCCCTCTCCCACCCCCGTCACCTCACACTTCCTGCTTCCTTCTCCCACCCCAGTCACCTCACACTACCTGCTTCCCTCTCCCACCCCGTCACCTCACACTACCTGCTTCCCTCTCCCACCCCCGTCACCTCACACTGCCTGCTTCCTTCTCCCACCCCCATCACTTCACACTACCTGCTTCCTTCTCCCACCCCCTGCACCTCACACTACCAGCTTCCCTCTCTCACCCCCTGCACCTCACACTGCCTTCTTCCCTCTACCACCCCCGTCACCTCACACTGCCTGCTTCCTTCTCCGACCCCGTCACCTCACACTGCCTGCTTCCTTCTCCCACCCCAGTCACCTCACACTACCTGCTTCCCTCTCCCACCCCTGCACCTCACACTGCCTGCTTCCTTCTCCCACCCCAGTCCCCTCACACTACCTGCTTCCCTCTCCCACCCCGTCACCTCACACTACCTGCTTCCCTCTCCCACCCCCGTCACCTCACACTACCTGCTTCCCTTTCCCAACCACTGCACCTCACACTACCTGCTTCCCTCTCCCACCCCCGTCACCTCACACTGCCTGCTTCCTTCTCCCACCCCCGTCACCTCACACTACCTGCTTCCCTCTCCCACCTCACACTGCCTGCTTCCCTCTCCCACCCCTGCACCTCACACTACCTGCTTCCTTTTCCCAACCCCTGCACCTCACACTGCCTGCTTCCCTTTCCCAACCCCTGCACCTCACACTAACTGCTTCCCTCTCTCACCCCCTGCACCTCACACTACCTGCTTCCCTCTCCCACCACCTCACACTGCCTCCTTCCCTCTCCCACCCCTGCACCTCACACTACCTGCTTCCTTCTCCCACCCCCTGCACCTCACACTGCCTGCTTCCCTTTCCCAACCCCTGCACCTCACACTACCTGCTTCCCTCTCCCACCCCCATCACCTCACACTGCCTGCTTCCTTCTCCCACCCCCGTCACCTCACACTACCTGCTTCCCTTTCCCAACCCCTGCACCTCACACTACCTGCTTCCCTCTCTCACCCCCTGCACCTCACACTACCTGCTTCCTTCTCCCACCCCCGCCACTTCACACTGCCTGCTTCTCTCTCCCACCCTCTGCACCTCTCACTACCTGCTTCCCTCTCTCATCCCCTGCACCTCACACTACCTGCTTCCTTCTCCCACCCCCGTCACCTCACACTGCCTGCTTCTCTCTCCCACCCCCTGCACCTCACACTACATGCTTCCCTCTCTCACCCCCTGCACCTCACACTACATGCTTCCCTCTCTCACCCCATGCACCTCACACTACCTGCTTCTCTCTCCCACCCCCTGCACCTCACACTACCGGCGTCAATCTACCACCCCTTGCACCTCACACTACCTGCTTCCCTCACCCACCCCCATCACATCACACTACCTGCTTCCCTCTCCCACCCCCACCTCACACTACCTTCTTCCTTCTCCCACCCCTGCACCTCACACTACCTGCTTCCATCTCCCACCCCCTGCACCTCAAACTGCCTGCTTCCTTCTCCCACCCCGGTCACCTCACACTACCTGCTTCCCTCTACCCCCCCCCGTCACCTCACGCTACCTGCTTCCCTCTATCACCCCCTTCACCTCACACTACCTGTGTCCCTCTACCAGCCCCTGCACCTCACACTACCTGCTTCCCTCACCCACCCCTGCACCTCACACTACATGCTTCCCTCGATCACCCCCTGCACCTCACACTACCTGCTTCCCTCTCCCATCCCTGTCACCTCACACTACCTTATTCCCTCTACCACCCCCTGCACCTCACACTACCTGCTTCCCTCTCCCACCCCTGTCACCCCACACTACCTGCTTCCCTCTCCCACCCCTGTCACCCCACACTACCTGCTTCCCTCACCCACTCCTGCACCTCACACTACCTGCTTCCCTCTCCCACCCCTGCAACTCACACTACCTGCTTCCTTCTCCCACCCCCGTCACCTCACACTACCTGCTTCCCTCTCCTACCACTGCACCTCACACTGCCTGCTTCCTTCTCCCACCCCAGTCACCTCACACTACCTGCTTCCCTCTCCCACCCCTGCACCTCACACTGCCTGCTTCCTTCTCCCACCCCAGTCACCTCACACTACCTGCTTCCCTCTGCCACCCCCGTCACCTCACACTACCTGCTTCCCTCTCCCACCCCCTGCACCTCACACTACCTGCTTCCCTCTCCCACCCCCATCACCTCACACTGCCTGCTTCCCTCTCGAACCCCCTGCACCTCACACTACCTGCTTCCCTCACCCACTCCCATCACCACACACTGCCTGCTTCTCTCTCCCACCCCTGTCACCCCACACTACCTGCTTCCCCCTCCCACCCCCTGCACCTCACACTACCTGCTTCCCTCACCCACTCCCATCACCTCACACTGCCTGCTTCCCTCTCCCACCCCTGCACCTCACACTACCTGCTTCCCTCTCCCACCCCTGCACCTTACGCTACCTGCTTCCTTCTCCCACCCCCGTCACCTCACACTACCTGCTTCCCTCTCCCACCCCTGCACCTCACACTACCTGCTTCCCTCTCCCACCCAGTCACCTCACACTACCTGCTTTCCTCTCCCACCCCCTGCACCTCACTACCTGCTTCCCTCTCCCACCCCCATCACCTCACACTGCCTGCTTCCCTCTCGAACCCCCTGCACCTCACACTACCCTGCTTCCCTCACCCACTCCCATCACCTCACACTGCCTGCTTCCCTCTCCCACCCCTGCACCTCACACTACCTGCTTCCCTCTCCCACCCCCATCACCTCACACTGCCTCCTTCCCTCTCCCACCCCCATCACCTCACACTGCCTCCTTCCCTCTCCCATCCCCTGCACCTCACACAACCTGCTTCCCTCACCCACTCCCATCACCTCACACTGCCTGCTTCCCTCTCCCACCCCCTGCACCTCACACTACCTGCTTCCCTCACCCACTCCCATCACCTCACACTACCTGCTTCCCTCTCCCACCCCATCACCTCACACTACCTGCTTCCCTCTCCCACCCCCGTCACCTCACACTTCCAGCTTCCTACTCCCACCCCAGTCACCTCACACTACCTGCTTCCCTCTCCCACCCCGTCACCTCACACTACCTGCTTCCTTCTCCCACCCCAGTCACCTCACACTACCTGCTTCCCTCTCCCACCCCTGCACCTCACACTGCCTGCTTCCTTCTCCCACCCCAGTCCCCTCACACTACCTGCTTCCCTCTCCCACCCCGTCACCTCACACTACCTGCTTCCCTCTCCCACCCCCGTCACCTCACACTACCTGCTTCCCTTTCCCAACCACTGCACCTCACACTACCTGCTTCCCTCTCCCACCCCCGTCACCTCACACTGCCTGCTTCCTTCTCCCACCCCCGTCACCTTACACTACCTGCTTCCTTCTCCCACCCCCTGCACCTCACACTACCAGCTTCCCTCTCTCACCCCCTGCACCTCACACTACCAGCTTCCCTCTCTCACCCCCTGCACCTCACACTGACTTCTTCCCTCTACCACCCACGTCACCTCACACTGCCTGCTTCCTTCTCCCACCCCGTCACCTCACACTGCCTCTCTCACTACCCGCTTCCTTCTCCCACTCCCATCACCTCACACTTCCTGCTTCCCTCTCCCACCCCTGCACCTCACACTACCTGCTTCCCTCTCCCACCCCGTCAACTCACACTACCTGCTTCCGTCTCCCACCCACGTCACCTCACACTACCTGCTTCCCTTTCCCAACACCTGCACCTCACACTACCTGCTTCCCTCTCCCACCCCCGTCACCTCACACTGCCTGCTTCCTTCTCCCACCCCCTGCCCCTCACACTGCCTGCTTCCTTCTCCCACCCCCGTCACCACACACTACCTGCTTCCCTCTCCCACCCCCTGCACCTCACACTACCTGTTTCCCACTACCACCCCCGTCACCTCACACTGCCTGCTTCCCTCTCCCACCTCCTGCACCTCACACTACCTGCTTCCGTCACCCACTCCCATCACCTCACACTTCCTGCTTCCCTCTCTCACCCCTGCACCTCACACTGCCTGCTTCCTTCTCCCACCCCCGTCACCTCACACTGCCCGCTTCCTTCTCTCACTACCCGCTTCCTTCTCCCACCCCCTGCACCTCACACTACCTGCTTCCCTCTCCCAGCCCCTGCACCTCACACTGCCTGCTTCCTTCTCCCACCCCCGTCACCACACACTACCTGCTTCCCTCTCCCACCCCTGTCACCTCACACTGCCTGCTTCCTTCTCCCACCCCCACCACCTCACACTACCTGCTTCCCTTTCCAACCCCTGCACCTCACACTACCTGCTTCCCTCTCTCATCCCCTGCACCTCACACTACCGGCTTCCCTCTCCCACCACCCCACACTACCTGCTTCCCTCTCCCACCCCTGCACCTCACACTACCTGCTTCCTTCTCCCACCCCCGCACCTCACACTGCCTGCTTCCCTTTCCCAACCCCTGCACCTCACACTACCTGCTTCCCTCTCCCACCCCCGTCACCTCACACTGCCTGCTTCCTTCTCCCACCCCAGTCACCTCACACTACCTGCTTCCCTTTCCCAACCCCTGCACCTCACACTACCTGCTTCCCTTTCCCAACCCCTGCACCTCACACTACCTGCTTCCCTCTCTCACCCCCTGCACCTCACACTACCTGCTTCTCTCTCCCACCCCCTGCACCTCACACTACCTGCTTCCCTCTCTCACCCCCTGCACCTCACACTACCTGCTTCCTTCTCCCACCCCCGTCACCTCACACTGCCTGCTTCCCTTTCCCAACCCCTGCATCTCACACTACCTGCTTCCCTCTCTCACCCCCTGCACCTCACACTACCTGCTTCTCTCTCCCACCCCCTGCACCTCACACTACCTGCTTCCCTCTCTCACCCCCTGCACCTCACACTACCTGCTTCCTTCTCCCACCCCCGTCACCTCACACTGCCTGCTTCCCTCTCCCACCTCCTGCACCTCACGCTACCTGCTTCTCTCTCACCCCCTGCACCTCACACTACATGCTTCCCTCTCTCACCCCCTGCACCTCACACTACCTGCTTCTCTCTCCCACCCCCTGCACCTCACACTACCTGCGTCCCTCTACCACTCCCTGCACCTCACACTACCTGCTTCCCTCACCCACCCCCATCACATCACACTACCTGCTTCACTCTCCCACCCCCACCTCACACTACCTGCTTCCTTCTCCCACCTTCTGCACCTCAAACTGCCTGCTTCCTTCTCCCACCCCCATCACCTCACACTACCTGCTTCCCTCTACCACCCCCTGCACCTCACACTACCTGCTTCCCTCACCCACCCCCGTCACCTCACACTACCTGCTTCCCTCTATCACCCCCTGCACCTCACACTACCTGTCTAATCCTGTGCATTAGGGCGCAACAATGCACTCATCGTAACCAGCGCAGGGCTGGTTGCACATGCAACTGAATAGCTCCCAGTCACTTTAGACAAAAGCTCAAAGAGTTGAAGTTATTAGAATGATCCATGCATGAAAATGTTGTTGAATCAGATAAATTTGCCTAAATTCGAAATTACATTTTAACATGAATATTGAATTGTTTTGGTGAGTCTTACTTACAAACACACAAAAGAAAAGGATTGAAACAGCAATATTTTGAAAAACAGAGTATGTGCATTAGTCACAACCATTTGGCAGTTAACAAAATAATCTCTTTTACCCAGCAATTCATTCCTACAAACTCCCCCGTCCTCTGTCTTGCTGAATGTGCAAAGATAACAATGTACCCCACAGCTATGCAAAATCTCTACAACTCAGAAACGGGTCATTGCCAATACTACTGTGATAAAAATTACATATAGATTACAAAAAAAAGTTTTCCAAATGTTAGAAAAAATGATAATATTGTATAAGCCCCCAGATGAAGGCTTTGTACACACTTGCCATTATATTGCACTTCTTTAGACATGTTTATCTCACACAGGGCCTGCACTGAATACTTTCTACGATTATAATTTGTTTCTTCCCTATTGGATTCTATTTGAGGAGTAGTTGCGGTGCTTAATATCAGGGTATTTGCTTTATTTTCGTTAGTTTTCTACTACGTTATTGTACTTTATTTCTTCTATATTGTCTAGCATTCCCGCTAGCCTGTTTTAGTGGGGCGCAGTGCCCTCCCCGATTTCAAAAGGGCAGAATGCGCCCTGCCATTTTGGCTGCGCCACGTTAAATCAACATGGCGGGTGGTGTCCCCACCCACGGACCGCAGTGTCTCGCAGATGGGAAAAATTGCGTTGCAGTGATCACCGCCGGTGAATAGATGCTGGGCCTGGCATCTATTCACAGCGACAGGAGAGCTTGGGGGCAGACTGGCATGTCCGTAAGTTCCGGGCACACTGCCAAGAGTGATGAAAGGAGGTGGGGGAGGGCATCTTAAAGACACGCCCCCTTTTCAGTGACGCGCAGGAGCCCCACTGCCCGGCGTCAGACCTAGCGTGAACTCTATTGTCTTTTGGGATGATTTTGCATTACTATATCTGGTGCCTTAATCAACTGAAATTTAAAGAAAAAAAATTTAAAGTGAGTTAAAAAAGACTGAACGCAATAACAAAACAAGCATCTGCGATAAGACAGGAAGTTATCTTGCTGCATTCAAACGCATGCAAAAAAACAACAAGTCGGAACCTATTCAATTTGAACCATATCATCTTCTTCTAGGAAAAATTAAATTGATGTAAAACACAAAGGGTAAACACCAAAATTAGATTTAAATGTAATACAAAACTGTGGATTGGCTGCTTGACCATGATTGAAGTGAAATTGTAGAGCATTTAATTTGCTGAAAAACATTCGTTTTCTATCGTTTTTTGATGTTGTAAAAAAATGTAAAGATGAACCATTTGACACGTTTTAAGCCCCAATTACTTTGCTTTTGGCCACTAATATACTTCCAATGTTTATTTGCACTTTTTTTTTTTTAGATAGAGGCTAATTTCCCAATCGCCTCAGTATATATCTCTGATTTCCTCCTCCCCCCAAGTACCTAAAAGCTACATAATGGGGGTAAAGTGCAGTCAGGGAGATTGCTACTATTTCGGGGAGTCTGACATTCAGGGACAGTTGGCAAGTATGCCTTAAAATACTAGTTGTAGTGAGTCAAAGTTTCAAGAACAGGCCAAAGCTTTTGTCCCTAAAGCAGGAACAGTCAAAAGGTATGTCCCATTTCACGCTGCTTATCCAAGTGTAGACACATTCACAAATATTGGAGTTAGATTTTACAATGCAGCTTAAAATGAATAGACCATGAACAGTCATGAACGTCCCTCTGTTATCATGTGCTGAGCTCCTGTGAAAGACTTTGGATTGCTGTGGTTCACATTACAGATGCATCAGCAACAGTATGTGACAGCTGTCAGTAACCAACATTGCAGGATCAACAGAGAGCGTTGCCTGGGCATAGAGGTAGGTAGATAATTTTTAATAACATTTGACGGGTGAGGAATTTATAAGCAAATTAAGCCGAAAAGTATTATGCAACCTCTTGCACCCCCATTGCCGGTATGTCTGGTCTTGTAGTTCTACAACTGCTGGAGCATGCTTGGGGTAAAGTGGAGTTCTATTTAGCAAAATTATGATGTTTGAGAGTGGGACTGAAAGGAGACAGAGGGCCTGATTCAGACCCGCTCGCGAGCGCTGAGCGCTCGCAAGCGGGTCGATGTTGGCTCAGTGGGCATGCGCACGACGGACCCGGCTCCGTTGTGCGCATGCGCATGACCCGGATAGCGACGGGCAAGCCGTCGCTATGGGTCTCGCTACAAAGGGGGCGTGCTGTCACTCACCATCGACAGCACGCCCCCTTTGTAGCGAGACCCATAGCGACTCGCTACAAAGGGGGCGTGCTGTCGATGGTGAGTGACAGCACGCCCCCTTTGGTGGGCGTACTGGGGGCGTGGCTGGCCAGACGGAGGCGTTCCCGTGGGAACGCCTACCATCTGGGGCCAGCCCCACTGACATCACAAGTGATGTCAGTGGGAGTGCTTTTGGCTCTGATAGAGCCAAAAGCACTCAAGGGCTTGCGGCAACGAGACCCTACCACAAGGGTCTCGTCGCAAGCCCGATGGTCTTGACCATCGCGACCATCTTCCTGGCCGCTCGCTATAGCTGTGGGTGGTCCCCCACAGCTATACGAGCGTCCAGGAGGCCTCTCTAAAATTAAGAAGGACGGCCCTGATTCAGAGCAAGCGCTCTGTCAGAGCGTCCGGCTCTGAATCAGGGCCAGAGTGCGCTCAGGTCTAGCTGTCTGGGGCATTGTATGTCTATAGGTATGTGTGTGTCATAATGTTGAATACATGGAGGAAAATCTTGGAATAATGTTATTAACATGTATAAGGAAAGTACAATAAATAGAGCGAGATGTGCAAAACGTGCAGATGGATGCCCTATGAAAGGCACTTTGGCACTAGTGACCACCCTCTTCAATGACTTTCCCAAGCACCAAACTGTTTTGCGGTAATCCACCGCCACCACCAGCAAAAATCTTTCTGGATGACACCCCCCACATAACAGATCAGCCCTATTAACCATCAAAACCACAGTAGACCAGCACACGTTTCCACACAACAGAAGCCCAGTATCAGAGCCTAAAAAATTCACAGTAGCTGTGCCAGAAGTGTATGCATGGTCAACAGTAGCTGTGACACCAGTATCCACACAACCCCCAGTTGTGGCACCAGTGTCCGCACAATCCACAGTAGCTGTGGCAGGTTTCCACACAATTCCCAGCTGTGGTACCAGTGACTGCACAATCCACTGTAGTTGTGCACTAGTATCCACACAACTCCAAGCCATGGCACCAGTGTGCATACAATCCACACAAACCACAGTAGCTGTTGCATGAGTGTCTGCACAAACCACAATAGCCATAGCACCAGTGTTTGCACAGGCCACAGTAGCTGTGGCACCTGTGTCCCCACAGAGTATACACGGCACCAGCGTCTACTCTACTCAATCTATAATAGCTGCGATACCAGTGTCCACACAAAACACAGTAACCGCATTTCCAGTGTCCGGACAATCCATGGTAGCCGTAGCTCAGGAAAGATGCAAAAAGTATTGCAAAGCATTGTTGCAGAAAATAAATCACTACACAACCTTCTGGTAAGCTTTTACTGCACATAATGTCTGCCGCAATCTACGACTTCATGTCCCTAGGAAGGTTTTTTTGGGCGGGGGAGGGTTGCCATGACTACCAATATTAGTCCAGCCCTGGATAAAAAGACAGCACAAAATAGAAAGACGCACAATTGATCTAATAATAGGAAAGATGAGGATAACAATTTCACATCTCAAAGACTTGTGGTTTACAAAATGATATAAAGCCTCCAGCTTTTATAGAAGAGTAAAATGCATTGCCCACCGGCTACCATTCATGGCATTACATGTATCATTAAATAAAGATTTTCTTCTACTTAATGGAATTGGAGAAATAGAGCAATACCTGCCAGAGAATCAAATAATATAAAAGACATTAATGCATTTCTCAAAGTGACAAAAATGTTTCTATTAATTTTTCTTGTAGATTAATAATTTTCTTCACATTAAAATAATAAATCACTGTCCTCACAGCCAGGGACGGTGCTAGGGTGTTCGGTGCCCACCTGCAAACTATAAATTAGCGCCCTCACTACCATTTTTTTTTATAAAGGGACAGTGCGTGCAATAAAGGGGTGTGGTCTCACAAAGAAGGGGCATAGCCCAATTCAAATTACACCACATTGTAGCACAATCTTATTCACATTACACCACATAGGTAGTGTCCCTTATTCATGTCTCAACACTCAGTAGTGCCCTTTTTTCACATTATGCTTAACAATAGTGCCCCTTATTCACAGTATGCCACAGTAGTGCCCTTATACACCTACCATAGTAGTGTCACTTATTGGCATGTGTGGCATCAGAGCTGTCAGACATGTCCTCACCAGACTCACCACTCGGGCTTCTCCCACGTCATGGGTGCTGGGACACAGGCTCTCAGCAGCAGCACCTGGCTCAGGCCTCTCCTCAGCAGTAGAGACACAGCCACCATGTTCTGTCCTTCGTGCAAACCGGGCCAGCTGACGTCAGGGCCAGGGTAGTAGGTGGAACCCACCACAGAGGTAGAAATAGATGGGGGTGATGATGGGAGGGGACTGCCTCCTCCACCTTCTTTGTTACTGCCTGTGACTCCACAGGGCCCCACGAAAATACTGCCTAGGGGCTACATAAATAATGAGTATTTAAATACAAACAGCATATAAAATTCTCATACAGCTCCCCACTCACTCAGCTCTCTCCTTCCCTCAGCTCCCCTTCCCCACTCAGCTACCCCCCTCACATACACACAGCTTCCTCACTCAGCCATTCCCTCACACACACATACAGCTTCCTCACTCAGCCACACACACAAACAGCTTTCCTCCCTCAGCCATCCCCTTTCACACACACACACAGCTTTCCTCCCTCAGCCACACACACACAGCTTTCCTCACTCAGCCACACACACATACAGCTTCCTCACTCAGCCACACACACACACACAGCTTTCCTCCCTCAGCCACACACACACAGCTTTCCTCACTCAGCCACACACACATACAGCTTCCTCACTCAGCCACACACACACAAACAGCTTTCCTCCCTCAGCCATCCCCTTTCACACACACAGCTTTCCTCCCTCAGCCACACACACAGCTTTCCTCACTCAGCCACACACACACACAGCTTTCCTCCCTCAGCCACACACACACAGCTTTCCTCACTCAGCCACACACACACAGCTTTCCTCACTCAGCCGCCCCGTCACACACACAGCTTTCCTCACTCACTAAAATTCCCCCCTTACTCAGATCCCCCACTTCACACACACAGATTTCCCCTCCTTATACATACCCACCCCAACAGCTACTCCCCTTAACAGAGCTCCCCTCCCTTCACACAGACACATATATCACCCCCCGTTACTCAGATCCCCTCACCTCACTGTAGCAGGGTGCAGCAGACGACAGCTCCTTCCTGACCCTGCCCCAGCCAAACATTCAATTTGACAGGTCGGACGCAACACAGCACAGTGGGGAGAGTGGAGGAAGCAGGGGACCCGGCCAGGGGAAACGGCAAGACACAGAGGCGGCCGCGGTGGGGCGGGTCTGTGTGAAGAGCCGCTCAGCTACGCTTCCCTACAGGATGCGGCTGCTTGTCATGCTGCCGGCACCAGCAACAATTGTCTCAACAGTAGCTGAGGGGAGAGCGCCTCTCCAGCCTGTCGCCTCCCTTCAGTGCAGGCTTTGCTGAGTGGGTTGCGCCGGCCCTGCTCACAGCCCTTTCCTCCTAGCGGCTCCATCCGACTTAGCTGCTGCAAACGTTCTTTTCTTTTTCCAAAACTTGCAACTAATTTACACCACAAACAACTGAAAGAAGCAACAAAACTACATTGCTAGCATGCACTGACCACTGGGGGTTTGTGGTATTTGTACATCTGTGTGTACCTAAGGGTCATATTCAATTTGGAGCGAAAAGTCAGTTGCCGGACTTTTCGCCGTCATCTGAGGTTTTGCTGTCGAAAAGTTATTACGCTCGTCCCCACTTATTCCCGTTTTCAATTCCAAATTCTCGAAAAGTCCAGTCATTTTTGGGGAAATCAGCCTGACACCCCCCAAAAGATGCTCTAACATGGGGGTTCACTGTGGGTACCCCCGAATAGCCCTGCAAAAGGTATTTGGGGTCTTCGAACGGTCTCAATAGGTGCTATTGAACGTCTTGGGACAGTGGTGAAGAATAGCATTTAGCCACTTTTTTTGAGGAAAATAAGTAGTCCCATCAAATTCGGGGTACCTGAAAATGGGTGCAAGCATATTTTTAAGTGGCTAAAGGGAACTTGTGAAAAATCCACCTGCCGCAAGCACATGCAATAAAGTCAAACCTAATAACGGCTTTTCGCAGCCTAATTGAATATGGCCCATAGTCGCAAATCTGTGTAAAAAGGTTCTGACATCAGCGGCTGCAGCTATTCCTCCCACCATGTTCCATTGTGCTGAATCTGTGTATTAGTACATAGGTCAAAATAATTCCTTTGCGACAAAAGCCGCAACCTAGCGTCTCTAGTACACAGTGATCGGCTTTGTATACGGCTAGATGCTTCTAAACGCAATTGTTAGTATAAAAGTACGCTACCCGTTTCGAAGTGTCTCAGTCTCGCTAAGCTTCTCGTGCCATATGGTGTAATGACGCTAGATGTATAAGGACACATCTGTCAAATGTACATATTTAGGCAAATGTTACCTGTTTGGGAAAAAATGTATGACCATTTGGAACAATAAATAAGAGACTGTAAAATAGAGCTTATGGGGCCTATTCATCATCAATAAAAGGCCCGGTAACCATGCGGAAAAACTAGTTTCCGCATATTTTAGTGACCGGGTCATTTTCAGGGGTCCGATAGGACCCCCTGATATTCAGCAAACTCTGAAAACTGACCTCGGGTCACGCATGCATAGCGGCGCCGACAGGAAGGAGGTAAGTAACGCAGCTAATTAAGTAAACATTCAGGCCCATCAAAAACATCATAAAAATGTTTGGAGGTATCACTAACAGTAGACAGAATGAAAAATAAATACAATTTTATCATATATATATATATCACAAAATGAAAAACAATACAACACTCACTAAGATAGTCAACAAAACACTCTGCACCTGAAAGCCATCCTGTTTCTATCTGCAATCTGACATTTTTTATTTACGGTCAATCCTATCTGCAGCATGCCTGTGTTGAGTCACTGGGTAAGTCTGACACTACTCTAGCAATTGCTATGTACACACCAGAACGACTTTTAGTGACCTAGGCATTAGGCCCAGGTCACTAAAAGTGCCACTAATAGGCAGGTCACCTGAAATATATAAAGTGGCCTGGGCATTAGGCCCAGGTCACTAAGTAAGCGCCCCAGTAAGGCAGGCCCATAGGCCTGAGCCCTGTATAAAGTGGCCCTGGGCATTAAGGCCCAGGCCACTACCTGAGCCCACCATTAGGCAGGCCCATAGGCCTGAGCCATCATTTTGAAAAGGGACTAAGGGCATTAGGTCCAAGTCCCTCCTGTGCCCTGCAGTAGGCAGGCATAAAGCCGAGCCACCGGTAGGACCCTGGGCGCTACGCCCAGGGCACTGAGTTTGTTGACTAGGTCTGGGCAAGAGGCCCAGATCACTGGGATGTAAGTAGGTAGCCCCTTCATAAATGTGCAAGAGAGGAGTGAGTTACTGTACCCCGTGGAGAGCTGTCAAGTTCCCACCAAAAGGTAGTGCTTCCCCAGTCATCTAGAAGAGGAGCTGGGCAGCTCTTGATAGGCAGACTTAAACAGACAGTACTTAGATTATTAACTCGTGGTCACTCTGGTATAGTTTAACTGTACTATGTATATGGATTGTTGTGTCGTGCAGAGTAAATTGATGTAGCCCCGTTACCAACTGTTGCACTTGCAGATTGTGTTACACCACACACAGTTTGTTAGGCCGGTGAGTTAGGGCTAATATTAATGTAGATAGGTGTATTAGTGTGACACATTGTTAAGAGCAGGAAAGGGCCCTGCACGGCGTATTATTCTCTCACTGGAGTGCAAGGTCCACTGTCCGCCCTGAAGAAAGGAGGATAGGCAAAGACGAACTGACAGTAATAGACAGACACAGAGGTTCTCACCGGAGGTACTCTTGGGCTCCGCTCCATCCCACACACTCTTTTTACCCCCTTTCTTTAGAATGTAAACCATCACGGAAAGAGTCCTGTCATGTCTGCCCTTTCTTCGTCCTCCTCATGTACCCCTGTCTTGTCTTATACCGAATTTGTTCCGTATCTTTTCATCTTATTCTGAATATCTGTTATGTTCATGTCTGTCATGCAGGTCCCCCATGGCTGAACTCCTCTATCTGCCATGCGGTTTGATTGAAATTGCATCCATTCATTTTTATTCTGCTTGTAGTTGTTGTGTTGTTGTATGCACCCTTGCCTCTGACCCATCGTGTGTGATTACAGTAAGGCTTTAATTTTTGCTCTGTAAGCGCACTAATTGTACTCATGCTATGTAATTCGCTACGCTTTTAAGTTTACCCCTTGTACGGTACTGGAGACCCATTGTGAGGCCAAATAAATACAAGCTAATAATACCATCATAACATCGGTCATAAGTATGGAATTAAATCAATTTATTACATTATGGCCCTGTGAAAATAACAAACGTTGATTGATACAGGATATTTAAGAGGCAGAAACTAAAAGTATTTACAGTAAAGAAAAATAGATACTAGATATACAATTTCTGTATGTATTTATGTTCCATCTAACACTCCACAATGAGATCATTGGTGTTCGTAAACAAGCCAAGTGGTACTGCCAACTGTCCAAGCTGTTTGTTACAGCAGGGATCCTGCCAATGTCACTTATGTTCCACAATTCCTCGTAGTGTAAAATATGATGTCTGGATTAGAATTTATTGATAATAAACCTACTGAAACAGACAGCATTGTTACTCTCCACAAGTTCTAGGAATGACACCACAATCTAAAGAACCATGTACTACTAAAGATAATTTGTATGCAGGGCCGTAGTTAGGAGTGTGCGGCATGTGCCACTGCGCAGGGCCTAGGGGGTGGCAATATCGCTTCCCCATGTAACCTGCATGTGGCTTGCAGGGTGCCTGGAATGGCAACCTGCAGCCAGTAGCGATAATGCACAGCCGTAAGCACCCTGCAGCCTGTGGAGCTGCCCGTAGCTTCCTTAGGAGGCCCTGGGCAATGCTCCACTTCCTAGAGGCGGTGCCCACTACTAGGCGTGACATTGTGACGCCACAGCTTTAGGGGGCAAGGAGACACAAGGCACACAGTCTCCCTGTTATAGCACTAGTTGTATGAAAGTGTTCATGTGCTCCTGATCATATGGAATGTGTTCTGAAATTTCTAAGGGGTCTATTCATGTAAAAAGTGGCTACTGAAAAATATCACTATATATTGCATCACATCGATGTGATAGTGATGTTTAGTAGCCATTCATGTACACTTACCTATCCGATGTCTTCGAATGGTGTCTGGTCGCTCCGCGATCCCTGGACGCAGTGAGAATACAGATATATCTGGAGCCCGATACATCTGTATTCTCACTGCGCATGCATCTGCATCCGAAAACAGCAGGTCAGGTCAGACCTGCTGTAATGGACGCTGGGAAAAGAGGGCGGAGCCAGCGCCGGTTGCCAGGCAGACAGTAGGGAAGCATGCTTCTTCCCTGCTCTGTTCGGCTTGCAGTACAGATTAAGCCATCCTCAGATGGTTAATCTGTACACAGGAATGGAACGGAAATCTGAGCTTTCCGTTCATTTATGAATTGCACTCAACACTTAGCTGAAAACAGGGCTTTTCATTGCTTTCGGCGATTCATAGAGGGGGTCACCGTGGAGAAGGGTATTCTTTCTCCAGCGACACCCCCGCTTCGTGTATGAATCGCATCACTTTGTATGGTTATGCGATTCATACACGAAGCAGGGGTGCCGCTGTAGAAAGAATACCCTTCTCCATGGTAACCCCCCTCTATGAGTCGCCAAAAGCAGTGAAAAGCCCTGTTTTCAGCTAAACAGGACTTTTCACTGCTTTATGAATAGACCCCTAAGTGCAAAGAAGTGAAAAAATTAATAAATAAAAATAGTGAGTGTTATATGCAAAAAATGGGCACCTGTCAGTCAGGACTTGATAATACCTCCTTTAGTGAATATGATCGTTACCAAATATTTCTTGTAGTCAGCCAAGAGTCTCTCTTTTTGGTTTAGGAGCTATTTACTCTTGCAGACCTTTCCTCATGAATTGTCTTAAGTATTCTTGCATGAACACAAATATGACTTCTAACCTCAAATTTGCAATAATGTTCAAGTCAAGAATACAGTGAAGGACGCAGTTTCAGTTATCTGGACCTTGTTTGTTACTGTAATGCTTGTTAACCTTGCTCATTTTTGTTCGCACCCAGCAAACATGATCTAGGTTTTCCCTCCTGTAATGTGCCACAACGTGAACAGTTCACACTTCACTGAATATATGTCTCAAAGTTTAATTCCTGTAAACACTTAGGGTGGGATGTAGTAAGCATCGCATCCACAATGTGGTACATCCTGCCACTTATCATATATATATATATATATATATATATATATATATATATATATAACTCTCAATACGGCCTTTTCTGTGTTTTGGCCACATTTTAGCCTTAATTGTTAATTTTGAGGTATTCATTGATGATTTTCTTGCTGAAAGATACAAGCTGTTCTAAGCATCAATTTCTTCTTCACAAATTATCTTCCAGGGATAGGTGCTATTTAATTGTTCCTTCCACATGGACAATATTTCCTGTGCCCCTGGCTGCCACATAGTCCCCAAAGTAGAACAGTCATACCAGATGGCAAGGTGGCCTTTACTGCAAGCGATTACTCTATTATCCTCCAAACGTATCTGTTGTGGTTGTGGCCATAAGGCTTACTTGCACTGCTTTTGTCTCTAGTGGCCCTATTGCCAGAGGGATGCACCAGCAATGAAGGTGGTGGCCTATGGAAGGCAATTTTTTACAATGCTTTGAAATAAATATTAATTGTCCTGCATCCACGGGGCTAGTAAATTGCCATAGTACTGAAAATACATCACTAAGATATACTTCTAACCATGGTAAAAGTAGTATTCAGCTAAATTTGGACAGAATGATAAACAGTAACGGGCTAATAACAAGGTAATAGCTAGCTGTCATGGGGAAGTATATTATTCTCGCATTTATAGGTACACCCTTGCAGTACTCATTCCATCAACCCCTGTGCAGAAATGACTATTTATGGTTGCTAAGCTACAGGCAACTTTCATGATTAAAGACATAAGTGCTTCAGGGACATGAAATTAAAGGCATCTGACACAAATTTGTGAACAGCACACCACTCCATACCATCTATTATCACAACGCTGATCAGCGGCCTCACACAGCCCTGCTATAGCTTACCCAGAAAATGTCTTACTCCAATTTACTTATTACACTTACATGTACTTTGTATAGTTAAGAAGCAAATGCAGTATGTTCCCTTTATTCATTATGTTGTAATATAATATCCAGTCATGAGGTGGTGCTATGTGTATGGATAAATACAGCCTTACATTGCAATGCATATAGTAAGCCTTAAATACCATACTTGTGATAATGCCAACCTCACTTGATTTATTTACATTTTAGAAATAATTCTGATTTATATTACAGTCTTTCTAACAAAGCCTTTTAACAATGACCATTTTGATCCATGTTTGAAAAAGGTGTTTTAAAGATGGGTACTGATGCATGTACAGGTCAACCACATTTCTCGGTAGTCTACAGTATTTGATCTAGTGTTCATTCTAGCACCCTGCACCTGTCACAACCCGTGCAGTTCCTTTTTCCTGCCTGAGGTGTTGCTCTCTGCTCTGGTGCTTCTAGCACACTAAGCTGATGCAACAAACTGCTGAGATACAGACCAGAGTGTGCTAGAAGCACCAGAGCAGAGAGCGACACCCCAGGCATTAAAAGAGGAACCGCACGGGTTGTGACAGGTGCGGGGTGCTAGATCTGCATCTCAAAATTTCATCTCTCATTTACCAATGTTTTAGCTACACAGAAAAGTCTTTATACCAAATAAAATGCTTCCAAATCTGTTATATTTACTCCCAGTAATTATAATTTTTAGTGTAATTATGTAAAGGTGCCTCTGTTCTCCGTAGCAGCAGATAGTGGGCCAAATAGTATATACTGTAAATAAAACAGGGACATTTAAGGCAGACATAATAAATGCATCCACAAAAACAATGGATGAGGGGGCTGAAGAGTAATCTGATTATTTTGTGTACGGCCAACACCTACTACAGAGGACTGGTACCAGTCTAGTAGGGTTGTCCATCAATGGGTCTGCCATCGATGTCACTGCTTTCAAAACATTAGTTAGAAAACAATGATGGCTGAGCCATCACTGGTTTAACTGTACATATGAGCGGACAGCACCCAGAAACACACAGGCTGCAGCGGCTGGCACTTGCCATTGGTGCTCAGCCACTGATATTCACCACTGACAGCATCCCATCGATGGTGAAACTAGTTCCCACCACCAACAAATCTTCAATAGTTTCTAACATTGGTCTATTTAGTGAACAGCTGCAAAATCGTACCACAGTAAGACAGCACAGGACTACGAGCTAACTAGGATGCAACTTGTATCCATGGGTGAAGTTAGGTCTTCCGTCACCCCACTCCCTTACATACTGAAGAGCATCGTAGTGACCACCATAAAATGCAGAGTATTGCAGTTACTGCTATATAATGCAGAGTGATTCACAGTGACGGCCCCACAATGCAAGATCACCAACTGCATACTCACATCGATCTTCTAAATGGGAGGCGAGCAGCCAGCCCATTACCACGCCCAAGGTATCCACCTCCCACCCCAATGACACGATGTGAGGTCCACCTGGTTAGGCGGTTGCCGCTGACCCCAGTAGGGTAAAATCAGTCTAAGCCATGTATTGGAAGGGAGAGCACCTCAAGCTCCAAAGACAGATGGCGACTGCTACCGTTCTTTCCCGCCAACAGTGGTTCCCAGCTAAGACCGCACCGCCACCATACCCTAATCTACAACACCTTGACTTCTTCTAACTCCTCAATAACTCCATTCCAATGCACCATCCATCCTTAAAGAGGACATCAGTGGACCTAATCAAAGCATGTAAAAGGACCACTCCTCCAAAACCCTGGACACTGCAACTCACAGCCAGGTTTATCCATCTTCTGACCACCTACAGGGTCCCAGGAGACAAAACCAGTTCTCCAACTCACAGCCAGGTTTCTCCATCTTCTGACCACCTACAGGGTCCCAGGAGACAAAACCAGTTCTCCAACTCACAGCCAGGTTTCTCCATCTTCTGACCACCTACAGGGTCCCAGGAGACAAAACCAGTTCTCCAGACCTGCTGTGGAATGATACCAAACCATAAAACTCTGCAATAGGGCACACATGGCAATGATCGTCCCCAAATGAGCTGAAATGGAACACTCCAAAAACCCTTAAACCATCTAAACCTCTCCAAAACTGGAATAAATTCTGTATATGAAATAAATATACAACAAAAACACAAATAGGAAAGAAAAGAGTAGCAAAGACAGAAGCCTAATACAGGGAGAGAGAGGGAGGGTGGGGAGGGGTGATCCTAACTTGACCTGTGGCAAAACACAAAACGTCCACCAGCCTGCATGCAGCCAAAGTTATAAACTAGTGGTAAAACAAAATTCCTCAGGACCCCCAAATATGACGAGTAGCTAGTCCTCAAGTTAGGATGTAAAGCAAAATTTTTACCGAAGTCTAAGGTAAGTTTTTAAGCACTAGACTTTCCTCAGCTCATGGCCTAGCTCTGATCAACGGGAAAAAAAAAAAAAAAACCTGACACAATAGTCAATGCAGCTGCACTAATCTGAACTCTGAAACCGAAAAACTGCCGAAAAAAACTTGTAATAACCATGCAGGAAGATGCAAATAGAGTGGGCGCTGACCAACAGGAGGAGCAGGGACCAACTTGTCCCACCCCCTTCAAAGCTCTCTTGACCCAGAAACACTTTGAAAGGTCCTCCAGGCCCAATACACAGAAAAAATTGGGACAGGCCTGCTAACATCATTACCACTATAGCACTGGACCTGTCCCAATGCAAACAAGCTCTACGCAAAAGCAAGAATAAGCTTTCAACTGGTCTTACCTCGGCTCCCTCCATGGGCCAAAATGCAACGCCATGCCCACCAAGAAACCTGATAAATTGCATGGTCCTGGGAGCTAAGGACTGATATGCTAGTCCCTGCATGCTGGCTTGATAATATGCTGTACAGCAGAAGAGCAAAAATCGCTGATCTAACTAGGCTAGCAGGGCCAAATCGCAAAAATGCAACTAATCAAAAAGCGACAAGGCATACGCAAGCATGTTCTAACACCAGGGGTATGCCTGGCCCGAAATAGACTATTAGAACAATGTACGGTTTCATCCAGGTCCTCCAATACGGAAAAACTATGGCTGCTAGGCTTATGCCTTCGCCGTCGCTTTGACCAAGTACGCCACTGAATCTGCATAAAGCGCAAAAGTTGTCGCATCGGAGCTGACCATCTGTTCGCTATGTCCAGAAACTGCAGTTATATCTCCATCCCGAGCGGGAGCACCATTCTCTGGAACCACAGCCTCTGAAAGAGAAACAGAAACCAAAAGAACAACAGGACCAGCCATTGTAGACCTTGCACTATCCTACAAAGGCGTGCAAGAATATTGCCCGCCTTTGTAGCAGTATTAGGGCTCCCTTCATAGAATATCGTATGGGGGGGGGGCTGCGGTTACCGCTACTGCCAACGGGGTCAAAGTGTATTATACGGTGTGGTGTGACCAGTGCAATTTTCCGAGAAAAGTAGGTTCAGGAACTGTGAGTGGAGCTACTGGGGGAGGAGCTAAAGAAATTAATTATAAACACACACATAGCCCTGTGTGTGACCATTATCCGTGTATACTTAGTATTACCATACAGAGGGGTGTGCTCACCATCAGTTCTCACCTCAGTGTTATAACTACAAACTGTGCATACTGAGTATCATTATACGGAGTGCGCTGTGTAGAGAGTGTTGTGTTCATCATCAGTGTTATCACTATACACTGTGCATACTCAGTAATATCATACAGAGCAGTGTGCTCATCATCAGTGTAATAACTATACCCTGTGTATACTCAGCACTATTATACAGAGCAGTGTATCTTACCTTAGTGGTGTAACTATACAATGTGCATACTCAGCATTTTTATACTCAGTACCATCATACAGAGCAGTGTGCACACCTCAGTATTACAACTATACATCGCGTTAACTCAGTATTACTATACAGAGCAGTGTTATAACTATACACTGTGTATACTCAGTGCTCTTATACAGAGCGCTCACCTTAGTGTTATCACTATACCGATAGCTATATAAATAAGTATATGTAAAAAACTATATGTAATATGTTCTATAAGATCCCATTTATGAGACATTTTACCACAGTATTCGATGTTCCGCTGTGGGTCCTGTAATGTATGTATTTTTCTTAGCAATCAAGCCAGAAAAATTTAAGAAATCACATCTTATGCCACTACACAAATGTTTAAAAATATAAGATTTTATTACATGCAACAGTACCAATTGTATTTATTTTATCGAATGTTTGTGGCCTCCAATATATTTGAAAAACCACAAGGAGATTCCGAGACAGATAGGCAGAACACTTGCGGAATATTAAAAAAGGTGTTGCCAACCATTCCCTCAAAAATATCAAAAGCATTATAGGGATTAAAAAGATTGAAGGCAAATGGCGTACAAAAGGTACTGATACCTTTTTAGCGAAGGCAGAAATGAAATCCATATATGAAATTAAAACACTACAGCCATGGGGTTTAAGTACCAATTTCGAACTAAAGTGGTTTTTATAGTTTTTAACATTTTTAAATGGTTTTGATTCATATAATAACATGATTTAAAATTATTTTTATATTATGTTTTTATGCTGGTTATTTTATAGATCTTATTACTGTTTACATACATATATGCACTTTTATTATAATTGATATGCAGTTTTATATTTATTGTTTATAATACCAAAGCCGTTTGCTATTTACTAATTATATTAGAAATAGTGAACTCGTGTTATTAATTTCCGGTGGACGGACAAGTGCTGGCACGCAGACGTACACCCTGACTTGTCCAGTACTTTGCCGTAATGTTAGACCTAGTGGTCCTGTGGTTTGCGTCATGTGCTCCATGGCGTTGCACACACACCGAGTCCTTATAAAGACGTGTTCCTGGTCTGATATACAAACACACCTAGAAAAAGACCTATAGGTTGAAATGCATTGGTGGAGTATTTTGGTACAGCTCAGTAGGGAGAGCTAATGAAAAGTTCCCCTATATGTATTATTATTATTACCAGTTATTTATATAGCGCACACATATTCCGCAGCGCTTTACAGAGAATATTTTGGCCATTCACATCAGTCCCTGCCCCAGTGGAGCTTACACTCTATATTCCCTACCACATGTGCACACACACATACACACTATGGGTAATTTTGTTAGGAGCCAATTAACCTACCAGTATATTTTTGGAGTGTGGGAGGAAACCGGAGTACCCGGGGGAAACCCACGCAAGCACAGGGAGAATATACAAACTCCACACAGTTAGGGCCGTAGTGGGTATCGAACCAACGACCTCAGTGCTGTGAGGCAGTAATGCTACCATTACACCGTCTGTGCTGCCCATATTGATTTGTATCTTTTCCAAAAAGGACTTATATGGTATTAAGCCATTTATCATGTGTATTTTATGTTGCAATAAATGATTTACTGCTTAACACTATGGATGTGTTCCCTTTATATCTATTATGACATCTTTACGAGGGACAATAGCATATTAAGGGACACATAGTATTGAAAATTGCTTTTTGGAGGATTCAAGTTTGGATTACTTTATGACTTTCTGGATCATATTGTAGTATTGGTGACATCACTATCCGGAGGAAATTATCTTCCTATGAAAAACGTGACTATATATCAAAGATCTTATATATTCGTATCTTTGAAACTACCGTATATACTCGAGTATAAATCGACCCGAATATAAGCCGAGGTACCTACTTTTACCCCAAAAAACTGGGAAAACTTACTGACTCGAGTATAAGCCTAGTGTGGGAAATGGCAGCAGCTGGTAGTGCCCCCAGTAGTAATTCCTGCTGGTTGTGGCCCCAGTAGTAATCCCTCCTGGTAGTGCCCCCAGTGGTAATCCCCCTTTCAGTGCCTCCAGTAGTAATCCCCCCCTGGTAGTACCCCCAGTAGTAATCCCCCCTTTTAGTGCCCCCTGTAGTAATCCCCCACTGGTAGTGCCCCCTGTAGTAATCCTCCGCTGGTAGTTCCCCCAGTTGTAATCCCCCCTTTTAGTGCCCCCTGTAGTAATCCCCCCCTGTAGTAATCCCCCCCTTGTAGTTCCCCCAGTGGTAATCCCCCCTTTTAGTGCCCCCTGTAGTCATCGCCCCCTGGTAGTGCCCCCTGTAGTCCCCCCCCCCCTAGTAGAGAGAGACGTGAAAAGATAAAAAAAAAAATCACTTACCTGAACTCCCACTCCTGGTCCCACCGCTGTCCGCTCCTCCGGCCACTTTGCATGGGAGAGACGTCGTCATGACGACGTGTCTCCCATCACCCACTGCGGGAGCCGGAAGATGGCTCCCGCAGTGGGAGCAGCAGCAGCCGCTGAGAGTCTGACAGATTCTCAGCGGCTGCTGATTACACCAAACACGCAGCTGCCAGCGGCGGCGGCTGTGTGTTTGGCAGTGTGTAGCGCTGACCTTACTCCGTCCGGTCAGCGCTACACTTGACTCGAGTATAAGCAGAGAGGGTACTTTTTCAGCACATTTTTTGTGTTGAAAAACTCGGCTTATACTCGAGTATATACGTTATACGTATTTATCCTTACCCCTGTTAATTCTGGGTTGTGGTGTACCTTTTTAAGGTAGAGCGCTTGGACCTTTTTATTTTTTAAGAATTTGTATCTTGTGATCTGGTGTTTATCACTTAGGTATTAGGCAGCCTTCCTTCAGTGTGTGTGCACAAGTGTGTATTTATAATGTGTATACTCTGTACTATAATACACAGCAGTATGCATACCTGAATGTAATCACTACGCACTGTGTATACTCTGTACCACCACACACAGTAGTGTGTACACCTCAATGTTATCACTACACACTGTGTATACTTTATACTACTATACACAGCAGAATGCACACCTCAATGTTATCACTACACACTGCGTATATACTGTAGCGTTCCCGCTAGGCTGTTTTAGCAGGGTGCGGCAACCTGCCCTCCTTCTGAAGGGCAAAAAGCACCCTGCCCTCCAGAAGGAGGGCAAAAAGCACCCTGCCCTCACAGGCTGCGGGTGCAGTCTTCACCCGCGGGACGCAGTGTCCCGCGGATGGAGAAATGTGCGGTGACCCGGTCACCGTCGGAGAATAGACGCCGGGCGCATGCGCCCGGCATCTGTTCTCCCTGTCTGCAGCGCTTGGGGGCTGCCCGGCATGTCCGTAAGTGCCGGGCATGCCCCCAAGTATGATGAAAAAGGGGACGCGTCTTATAGACACGCCCCCTTTTCGCCCGCGCGCACAAAGTTGCCATCTCTAGCTCCGGCACCCTGCCTGCCGCCGGAGCTAGAGTGAACACTATACTGTACTATTATACATGGCAGTGTGTACAGCTCAATGTTATCACTACACACTGTATACATTCTGTACTATTATACACAGCAGTGTGTACACCTCAATGTTATTATCACTACACACTGTGTATATACTGCACTATTATACATGGCAGAGTGTACACCTCCATGTTATCACTACACACTGTGTATATACTGCACCATTATTACATGGCAGAGTGGGCCTGATTCAGAGCCGCCCGTAAGCGGCCGCTCATTCGCTCTGAGCGATGTTCGCACATCTGCGCATGCGTATGGGTCGTAATGCGCATGCGCCAACCAGTCATTGCGGTCGGAAATCGAGCGCTCGCAAAATAGCGAGTGCCTGCTAATTTGAGTGACAGGATGAGGCGTTTGTGGGTGGTAACAGGGGAAGGTGCTTGAAAACAGGGAGTGGTGATCCGAACGCAGGCGTGCCAAACGGTCAAAACGGGCGTTTTAAGGGTGTGCATAATTAACAAAGCAGCGTCATCGGCCACGTCACTTGGTTGTTTCTTAGCCTGAACTGTTCGCATGATTGCGGTAGGAAAATCCAACCACAAGCACTGCGAGCAGTTCAGACGCCTTTCGATGTACTCGATTAATCTAATAAATAGCGGAGATAACGTATGATGCGAGCGGCCAGGGGGCGTCTTTACAAAAAATAGCGAGCGCATGTTTCCTTCGCTCGCTCAGACATAGAGGAGTCAACAGACCTCAAAGAGCGAGCGCTCAATTTAAATAGCCGGCCCCTTTTTCTGAACGAGCGAGCGCAAATAGCGTCCGGCTCTGAATCAGGCCCAGTGTACAGCTAAATGTTATCACTACACACTGTGTATATTCTGTACTATTATACATGGCAATGTGTACACCTCCATGTTATCGCTACACACTGTGTATATACTGCACTATTATACACAGCAGAGTGTTTACCATCAGTGATCACCTCAGTGAGGATAATTAAATATATACACAATGGAAAGAAGAAAGACAGGACAGAAATGGATGCAGATATATAAATAAATGGGAAAAGAGAAAGGCAGAATACAGGGTATAAGAACAGTGAAAACAGGCAGAGGGGCAGAGAGAAGGGGATGACAAGACAGAGAAGAAATAGAAGTAGCAGGAGATAATAAATAGAAGTATAAGTCACATAAAGTGAAGTTTTCCTGTCACTAGCACAGCACCTGCTCAAACAGCCAACCAGAGAAATTTCTATAAAATGGCTGCCAAGCAGCATCTGTGAAATAGCACTGACACACCCTCTGCCAATCCTATAGGCTAACCAAACCTAACCCAACCCCACAACACTACCTCACTAAACAACTAGCCCCTTCTTGTCTAGAGGCCGACACCCACAGGCTCGGATGTTTAACTTTAACTCCTTGCATATGAAATGCACTCCATCCTAAGAACAATGAGTGCATTAGCACCCTATGTAGTGTTAGGAGCATGCCAACAGTAAAGGTGAGCGTTTTCCTGAAAATCGAACACCCCAGAAATTGGGGGATCTGAGTCGAACAGAGACATGCCTCGGTTCCCCCAGCCAAATCCGGGTCTCAAAGCGAGGCAAAATGTCATAATCCCGGAAATGTTGAATCTCGCATGTTTTGGATTGCATACAAGTCCCTCCCTGTCAATTATATTCCAATTCTACTTCCTATTTGTCCCTGAGGAGCAGCTCTGCCTTTGTGGGGGGCTGAAAGCACTGCCCAGATCAGTATGATAGGTGCAAGCTTAGCTGTGTAAAAAAAAAAAAAAAATCAGAATAAAGGGTTAACTGGAAAAGGAAAACCTCCAAAATCAGTAACCAGCCCTGGACTTCACAGCCTGGGCTTGTACAGGAAAATAGGGGGAAAAAATGGCATAGGATCCAGGCTATTCCTCATAAACCAGCACCAGGGTGGTAATGCCATGGCAGGGAGACACAAAGCGTGGGGTCCCCCTGCCATCACATTAACCAGCCTCAAACTGGGCAGCCCAGGGCTGTAATTCCTCAGAAAGTGGGGACCCCTCTCCCGAAGAACAACCAGTCATGGGCTGAAAAACCCAGGGCTCTTTCACGCACCAAATGGGCTTTGGGTATGTGGGTAATAGTAAAACAATTGTTAATAATATTGTTTTTTAAAGGGGTACTACAGGTTCCAACAAACATGCCAGGACATTAAGGGCCTGCTGACACCTGTAGCTAGTCTGTAAAGAAAATATTAAAATAAAAAGACAGTACTTGCAAACAGCGTGTCTTAGTAATTTGTTAAAAAAAAAATTCATACTTACCAGATCCATAAATGGCCTCCTCTTGGGTCCATGCAGGAATCCTTGGTCTTCAACAAACTGCAATCCATACGGATTAAAACATGCAGTGTGCAAGTATGGTCTTTATGTTTAGATTTTCTTTACAGACGAACTACATGTGCAGCGGGCATGCTGGCACTTCTTGTTCCCAAAGTCATGCGGAGGCTGTCTGTCTGGGGCTTGTAATCCATGTTTAACAAACAATGTTATTTACTATTTTATGACTATTTCCCCATGGGATGTAGTTAGGAAGCTTCCAGATTGTGAAATCCCAGCAAGAGACTAATGATAGGCATCCAAATCCCGACGCCTATCATCAGCCCCACGTCAAAATCCCGACACCTAGCTTACCGATCGTAGGTAAGCTGGGTGTTGGGAGCGGATAGCCGCGGGGGGGAGGCGGGAGGGTTAAGTTTAGGGGCTCCCGGGGGGACTTAGGGATAGACACCCCCCCCCGGGCAGGTTAGGCTAGGTGAAGGGGGTGTTAGGATCAGGCACCTGCGGGGGAGAGGTTAGGCACAACCCCGGGAGGGTTAGGGGGGGCAGGGAGGGGGGGCGGTTAGGTTTAGACACCCCAGGGGGGAGGTTAGGGCTAGGCACTAGGGTGGGGAGGTTAGGGTTAGGCACCCCTAAAGGAGGGTTAGTGTTGGGGGGGGGGGGGGATTAGGTGGTTTACTTACCTCCGTCGAGATCTTCTGCTTCCGGCGTCAGTATTTCATCCGCCAGGCTTAGGTCCAGCGTTCTGACATACAGATTCCTTCCCCACATCCGTCTCCACCATCGGTGCAGGGAATGGTAGTTTCTCAAAAGGTGAGATCCTATTTTATTTTTGGGGTCCACATTTTTTGAGGAATTCCATCCCGGGCTGACCAGTTTGGGGCTCGATAACAGTATGGCAGGGGGACAGCACGCTGTGTGTCTCCCTGCTATAGTGTCAGCCTGGTGCTGGTTATTGGAGAATATGGAGAGTCCAACACCATTATTTTCCTCTAATTTATAATACAAGGTCAGACTCAGAGCTCCAGGGCTGGTTATTGATTGGGGAGGGGCATACATTTTTTTTTTTTTTTTTTTTAATTAAACTATTATTTTACTATTACCCACGCACCCAAACCCCATGGGGTGAGTGGAAAAGCACTTGGCTTTCAGACCAGGGCTGGGAAACCCACACATTTTTCCCTATTTTCCGATACCAGACCAGGCTCAGAGGTCCAGGGCTGGTCATTGATTTTGGGCTAGTGGCCCCACGCATTTTTTAAATTTTTTATTATCTATTTTCCTGCTACGAGCAGCATCTAAAACTAGTGGCTTTGGAGTAGTGTGTTGATGATAAATTATATTTTATACTAGGCTTTTAATTTTAGGTTATTAGTTTTTGACTAATGAAAACATTCTATAGGGTCATACAGGGGTCGATTCATAATAAAAATGAAGTGACTCATGATAAATATCACTATGTATTCCATCACATCAATGCGATATATAGTGATGTTTAGTAGCCATTCATGTATACTTACCTCTCCGGCGTCTTCAGGCGCTGTCCGGCCCCTCCGAGATCCCTGTACACAGCGAGAATACAGACATATAGGGAGGCCGATATGCCTGCTTCTCATTGCGCATACCAGGGCGTCTGAGAGCAGCAGGACTGACAGGCACTGGGGAAAGGGGGCGGAGCCAGAGCTGGGTACCGGACAGAGAGCAGTGAACTATGCAACTTGCTCTGTTCGGCTTGCGGTACAGATTACGCTGTCCTGAGATGGCGAATCTGTTCCCGCAGGAGAGGAACAGAAAACTGAGCTCTCCGCTCCTTTATGAATTGCACTCACCATACAAAAGTATGGTAGTGCGATTCATCCAAGGAGAAGGGGTACTGCTGGAGAAGGAATAACCTTCACCACGGTAACTTGCTCCATGAAATGCACGAAGCAGAGAAGAGCCCTGATTTCAGCTAAACAGGGCTCGTCTCTGCTTTATGAATAGACCCCATAGGTTTACTAAACTGCCATCCTGTCTGCCTCTGCTGTACAATTATGTTTCATATATGTGCTATATTCTTTCAAATTGCCATGTTTGTTGCACAGCTTTGTTGCTTAGTTTAATTCATAATTATCATCAATTTCTTGTACTAGGCCTGTTACTCTGGCTTGAATCACCTGTATAGTCCGGAGGCCTGCGATTGGCCGGTTGGAGAAGTGTGTTGGTAATATATTATATTTTTTTGTACTAGGCTCTATTTTTTCTTGATTAATAAACTATGACCCTATAGAATGTATTCATTAAACTGCCATCCTGTCTTCCTCTGCTGTGTCGCTGTGTTTCAAAGATGTGCTATATTCTTTTAAACTGCCAGGCTCATAAGGAAGGGGCCGCTGACTGCTGCGGGTGGTAGGAAGAAGGGAGAGAGGAGACTGCCGGCTGATGCGGGAGGAGGGGGCGCTGGCTGCTGCTGGTGGTAGGAAGAAGGGGGAGAGGAGACTGCCGGGTGATGCGGGAGGAGGGGCCGCTGGCTGCTGCGGGTGGTAGGAAGGAGGGGGAGAGGATACTGCCGGCTGATGCGGAAGGAGGGGCCGCTGGCTGCTGCGGGTGGTAGGAAGAAGGGGGAGAGGAGACTGCCGGCTGATGCATGAGGGGGGGCGGCTGGCGGCTGCTGCTGTGGGTGGTAGGAAGAAGGGGGAGAGGAGACTGCCGGCTGATGCAGAAGGGTGGAAGTGGCTTCCATGCACTGTGAAGGGTGGATGTTGGGGCGCCGGCTGGTGCAGGAGGAAGAGAGGAAGGGGGGTCTGCCGGGACCTAGCGCTCGTCAGCGCTACATTACAGCTACTGCACCCTGGAGAGTTTCAATTACACCAAAGAGCGGTAGGTTCAAAATACCACTGGTTAATAAATACACACAGCAGTCATTTTCAATGGATATATGAAGGGAAATAGTGCTGCTATATCACAGCAGGCAACACAGTGCACACATCAATAATAAATACCAGGAGCTTCTATTTTACATCCACAACGAGGTTACACGCATAAAACTCGTTAATAAATGGAGCCCTTAGTTTTGTCAGGCAGCTCAATGCAGCCTTTGGCCAATATTGGTGAAAAATAGGATTTTGGTACCTACCGGTAAATCCTTTTCTCTGATTCCACAGGGAACACTGGAGGTGCTTACGCTGGGGTATAGAGACGTGGATAACTGAAGCTGGCACTTTAAATAAATTAGAATTGTGAAGCTCCTCCCCCTCTATGCCCCATCAGCCCTCAGTTTAGAAAATGAAGACCGAGAGGAGATGGAGAACAAGCAGAGTAAAAAGGAGAGAAGAAACACACAATAACCAAATCATACAACATACGGAACAAGCCGAACAGGCAGCCTAAGAGCGCAGAGGTGGGCGTCCAGTGTCCCCTGTGGAATCAGAGAAAGGAATTTACCAGTAGGTACTAAAATCCCATTTTCTCTTTCTTCCACTAGGGGACACAGAAGGTGCTTACACTGGGGACGTCCCAAAGTTTTCCCCACGGGCGGGAGCACTCCGCGGCGCCTGCAGAACAAGGCGGCCAAAGCGGGATGCCGAAGCAGCAAACGTATCAAGTTTGTAAAACTTGACAAACGTGTGAAATGAAGACTAAGTGGCCGCACGGCACAATTGTCATGTGGAGGCACCTCTAACGACCGCCCATGACGCACCCACAGAACGTGTGGAATGAGCCGAAATGGATGAAGGAGGCCGACGGTCGGCACTAACATAAGCCCGATGAATAGTCAGCTCGCCAACCCCTCCGAACAGCATCATAGAGGACAAAAAGCGACTCAGACTTATGGAGGGAGGCTGTCCTGGCAACATAGAGGCGGAGAGCTCTAACCACATCCAAGGTAGAAGAATCATCAGAGTCCTCCACCAACGACGGTACCACAATAGGCTGGTTGATATGGAAAGCCGACACAACCTTGGGAAGGAAGGCGGCTACCGTCCGGAGTTCCGCCCTATCAGCATGAAACACAAGGTAAGGTGGCTTACAGGACAGAGCACCTAATTCCGAAACTCTACGAGCCGAAGCTAGAGCCATGAGGAGGACAGTCTTCCAAGACAGATACTTAAGATCCACCTCTTCCAAAGGTTCAAACATGGGCGACTGAAGAAACCGAAGCACTAAATTTTAGTCCCAGGGAGCTATCGGAGGTACAAAAGGAAGCTGCACCTGCAAGACACCCTGAAGAAATGTCTGCACCTCAGGAATGAGTGTCAATTTTCGTTGAAAGAAAATGGAAAGGGCAGAAACCTGCACCTTTAAAGTTCCAAGACGAAGGCCAGAATCCAGACCCATCTGAAGAACAAGCAGAAACCGGGACAACCGAAAAGTCCTAGATGGAAGACCCTGACTTGAACACCATGAGATATAAGAACGCCAGTTACGATGATAATGTGCAGCCAAAACTGGCTTCCTGGCGCGTAGCATTGTGGGAATAACGGAGCCTGGGATGCCTCTGCATCTTAGGATATAGGTTTTAAGAGCCACCCCGTTAAAGGCAGTTGCGCTAAATTGGGGTGTACAAAAGGACCCTGCTTTAGAAGATCTGGGCGCAGGGGAAGAGGCCATGTATCGTCTGATAATAGGGACAGAAGGTCAGAGAACCAACTTCTCCGAGGCCAGTTCGGAGCCACGAGAATGACAGAGGCTGACTCGTGATTTATCCTTTTTAGAAGACGAGTAAGAAGTGGAATCGGAGGAAAAAGGTAAACGAAGTCGTAGATCCACGGACTCATCAGAATGTCTACTGCTTCTGCCTGCGGATCTCGAGTTCTTGACATGTATACTGGGAGCTGGCGATTCAATCGTGACGCCATGAGGTCCACCTGAGGACATCCCCATCGACGTATCAGCACGCTGAACACATCTGGATGAAGCTTCCATTCCCCGGGATGGATATCCTGGCGATTTATGTAATCTGCTTCCCAGTTGTCCACACCTGGGATGAATACCGCCGGCAGGATTACTGACTGGTTCTCGGCCCACCGGAGGATCTGAGTTACTTCTCGCATGGCCATGTGACTCCGAGTCCCTCCTTGGCGGTTGATGTAAGCGACGACCGTCGCGTTGTCGGACTGAACTCTTCCGAGGCGAGCCCTTAGAAACCCTGTTGCTTCTATCAGAGCATTGTAAATCACTCTGAGTCCAACACATTTATGGGCCACTTCTGTTCTAGAGGGGACCATCGACCCTGAAAGTGATAATCGAGGGCTACTGCTCCCCATCCTCGAAGGCTGGCATCCATTGTTACAATGATCCAGTCCCACACTCCTAAAAGATTGTTGGATTGTGTCCACCAGAGAAGGGCCACTATGGTAACTGGGCTCAGACGGATCTGTCAATGTAGAAGCAGATGAGACCCTGACCCCTGTGCTAGCAGGTCCAGCTGAAACACCCTGGAGTGGAACCGCCCAAACTGTAGTGCCTCGAAAGCAGCTACAATCTTTCCCAAGAGACGCAGACAAATAAGCAGGGACACCTTCTTTGGTCTGAGGACCAGCTGAACTAACAAATGGATATCCCGGTGTCACGACCAGGGTGTCTCGGCATGGTAGTCGACGGTTAATACCTGTGAGGACGCTATGGCGAGGAGCGTCTGGCGGTGGCACCTGGCGAAGAGCATTGGCTGTGCGTGGTTCTGTGGGGGCATACTGTCACTCTGGTCTGGTTAGGCCTGGGGATGCTTCCGTTCCGTTCTGGCATGGGCGCCGCCATCTTGTCTCCGGTCAGGTGACCTAGGTGCCCTATCCTGTTGTTTCACATGCTCCTCTCTGACCATTCACGGCTGAGCACTGGGGATTTAAGGGAGTTCAGAGCTCCCTTGCATTGCCAGTGCAACGTGTATCTCAGCCTAGCTGAGAGGGAGTTCTCTGTGCTTATCCTGTTCCTGTGAATTCGCTGTCTGCCAGTCTGCCTGTCAGCTCTTAGCTTCGCTGGACTACCCCGCTTCCTCCATCACCCTTGCCCATACCTGAGTGCCTGAGCCTGCTGACACCCTGCTCATTTGCCTTAGTTCACTACCTGCAAACCTCGCTTATTATTTCCTGCATCACTACCTGCATACCTGCTTGATCATTTTCAATCTCACTAGCTGTACACCTGGACAGCTCTAATTGTTTCTACTTGGACATTAACCCATTACTCCCACCACAGAACTTTAGTGCACGTTTATATATATATCTGGACTTTTATTTACTGCCATAGTTTATGTCTTCTCAAGCACATATTAAAAAACCTAGTTTTTTATTCAAACCCGCTTCTGTGATCGCTCCTGCTACCACCCCGGGTCCACAAATAACCCAGAACATAACACTCGGGCTTTGTCTATTGGAAGAAAAATCCTCTGTGATGCCGTATCAAAGATCATGCCCAGAAACAGGAGTTTCTGGGACGGATTGAGATTTGATTTCTTGAAGTTGATAATCCAACTGTGTTGGATTAGAGTGTGATATTTCAGTAAGGCATGATTTGATAGAAGAGATACCAGTGGAGCCTTGAGTAACAGGTCGTCCAATGTTCACTCCCAATGACTGAAGGAGAGCAATCATGACTGAGTTTGGTGAAGATGCAGGGAGCAGAGGATAACCCGAACGGCAATGCCCGAAACTGATCATGATCTTTCAATATAGCAAAACGCAGAAAGGTCTGGTGTGGTTCCCAAATGGAAACATGGAGATAGGCATCCTTGATATCCAGGGATAATAGGAACTCCCCTGGTTCCAAGCTCGCCATGACTGACTGCAGAGACTCCATTTTGAAATGATACATCTTCAGATACAGGTTCAAGGACTTGAGGTTTAAGATGGGCCTGACCGAGCCATCTGGTTTGGGTACTACAAACAGGTTTGAGTAAAACCCCATACCTCGTTGATGTTCCGGAACTAGCACAGAAGATACTACTAGAGACTGAATAGCCTCCTGTAGAACCCTGGCTTTGTCTGCAGGTATTGGCAGACCTGTAGTGAAGAACCGAGGTAGAGGGGGGACTTTGAAGTCTATTCGGTACCCCAGGGAAATTAGTTTGCGGATCCACGGTTCTGTAGAAGTCTGGTTCCAAACTTGCTGAAATTTTTGCAGATGGGCTCCCACTGCGGGTGGTCCCAGGTGGGATGGAAGACCGTCATGCCACCTGTTTCTCAGCTGGTTTAGGCTCCTGTCTATGTGAAACCGTGTATGGGCGACCTCTACCTCTGCTACCTCTTGGTTGCGTGGGCGCACCTCTTGCTCTACCACAAAAGGAATGTGGCGCACGAAAGAAATTAAACTAAGGTCTAGTATAAGATCTTCTGGGAGCCGGTGCAGTTTACGGGAAGAAGGAAGACTTACCCCCTGTGGCTTGGGATATCGATTTGTCTAATTTCGGCCCGAACAGCATGTTCCCAGTGAATGGTAGACCCTCCACTGGACACTTGGATTCTGCATCAGCTTGCCAAGCACGCAACCAGAGGGCTCTGCAGCCCAAAATTGCCGAAGCAGATATGCGAGCACTAATCTGACTGATATCTTTTGAAGCTTCTCCCATGTAAACTGCAGATTCACGGATGTGTTCTGCTAGTAGACGTAACTCTGCTCTGGAAGTACCTGAGACCAAACCTGTAATCAATTGGTCAGCCCAGCAAACAACAGCCTTGTTAACCCAAGCGGTAACAAGTGTGGGCCTAAGTTGAGCACCCGCTGCAGTATAAATAGATCTTAGCGTTGTCTCCAACTTACGATCCGAAGGATCTTTTAGTACTGTAGCTCCCGGTACTGGGAGTGCTGTTTTTTTAGAGCACAGGTTCTCAAACACGGTCCTCAGGAAGTGCATGTTTTCCAGGTCTCCTCACAGAATCACAATCTGAATAATTAGCTTTTAAAATGTGTCAGTGAGTAATGAATACACCTGTGCACCTGCTGGGTGACCTGGAAAACATGAACTGTGTGGGGTCCTGAGGACCGCGTTTGAGAACCACTGTCTTAGAGAGATGGGAGACAGATGCATCTACTGGAGGGGGTGTTTCCCACTTCTCCATCATGGATGATGGAAAAGGGTAGCTAGATGAAAACCGGCGCGGAATTTGGAACCACTTATCCGGCTGTTTCCAGGCCACTGAGAGCTGCTGTTGAAGCTGCTGTGAGAACGGAATAACCGCAGAGCTCTTAGGTTGTTCATGAAATAATTCACAATCCTGGGATGCAGGAATTATATCCTCAGGTAAATTCAGGGTTTTTCTGGCCACCAAAATTAGAGATTCCACCCCGGGAAAGGTGGACTCTAACTTCTGAGGGGTATCGCCCTGTAAAGCTTCCTCCAATTCCCCTTCTTCGGTATCCTCCATAGCGAGGAATTCTTGGTCCGACTCCTCTGTCTGGAGAACAGTCGTTAGAGTACGCTTTTGTGTCAGTCTTTGGTAGGAAGTGGAGGGTGCAGACGCCGCTGTACCCATAACCTGTACCAAGGTGTCTAGAGACTTGGTTAACCCCGCCACCCAGGGAGGTTGAGTCGTATGTGCCTCAGCTAACTCTGACGTTAAGTCTGACATAACTCCTACCATGTCAGCGGCCCATGGAGAAGCAGGTGAGGCCGTAATAGTCATAGATGGATCTATTGCTGAACAAGCATCACATAACGTGGACACAGTGGCATGCGGCTTGGTTAGTTTGTTGTTACACTTAGAACAGACAAACATTTTCTGAGAAGCCTTAGTTCTGTTTGACATGGATACACACAGTCGCCACACACAGAGGGACAGAGTATAAACAAAAGGCTGGTTTGGGACACAGTGGAGGAGACACACACCACTCCCTTCCCACAGATCAGATTCCCTGCACTTACACCCCAGTGAATTACTCACAACCTCTGTACCAGGGATGTAGTCAGGTCAGCCTTCTGTGCAGCTGCACTCTGCCTATAACGGCAACACGCTGTGTAACAGCTCACTTGCCACGTATACAGTGTGCAGAGAGAGAGAGAGAGAGAGAGAGAGAGAGAGAGACCGTGCTGCTTGGCTCAGCCCTCCACCATCATCCCGACCCACATGGCTGTTCTCCGTCTAACGGAGGATACCATAGCACCGCAGAGGCTCCTGCACTCTTAGCCGCCAGCAGGGCTGACAGAAATGTGAAGCAGCGCTGTACAGCTGTGCACACGCTGCTTAAAGGGCGGCCGGGCGGGGGAGGGGAGTTTGATGCAGGGATTAGTGAGAATGTCAGCCATACTCACTGAGCTCCCCGGAGGACCTCCTCAGCTGCAGCACACTTCCTTGCTGTGGCAATAAAGAGCTGTCAGTGCTTTTAGTGTAAGCACTGTGCACTCCTTCCTGCTTCTATTAAGACAGGGCACCAGGTACCCGGACCCCACCTTTAGAGAGGTGACAAAGGGTACCCAAGTGTAAAAGATGTAATAAAATAATAAAACTAAAAAAAAAATTTTAAGAAATGTATTGCTGGATGGATCACAGCAGATTGTGACCAGCTCCTAGGGCACATTATCTAAACTGAGAGCTGAATGGGCATAGAGGGGGAGGAGCTTCACACTTCTAAATTCCAGCTCCAGTTATAACCCAGGGTAAGCACCTCCAGTGTCCCCTAGTGGATGAAAGAGAAACATTATTGTGAGCTGTGAGGTGGTCAAAATTGACTGGAAGGCAGGGTACACACTTGTATGACCAGTAATCTTGTGAGTGTGATGGCCGGTACACATTAGAAGATTTACTTGATGACGGAACAATGTGTCATTCCGTCCTTCATTAATATGCACTGCACCGCATGCGATATTGTGTGGTTGGCCATGTTGGCGACAGTCACCCTCCTCCCCACCTCATCCCCCAAACATTGCATTTGCTCGTTTTGTTTTAAACTCAAGATATAGCCTAAAATAGAGCAAATGCAGTAACATGGGTAATTTATGTCTGCATAGGCATCAATGATTCAAAGGCTATGCCAGATATCAGTGAGTTCATACATGGGTGAATGCAGAATTTAAAAGAAAGGTAAATAGAGCTTATGTACACGGGCTTAAGGCTACTAAAGAAAACTTCGGTGTCTCTTGGAGTGTTTAAGATATTATAGAGGACTAATATATAATGCAGTTGGGAAATTCTTTTACATACATTAATAAGCTCTATCTTGTTTATTTTTATAATTAAACGTTTTTAAAAAAAAAGTCTGTATTGCCACAAAAAATGCTTTATTCTAGAAAAAAAAAAAAAAAACTCTATGTATACAGTATACATTATATAGAGTTGCAAAGCAGCCTCAACTAAGCATACCTTAAATAATTGTACCTTTAATGCTGACATTCCAGCAATGATAAACATGCCATAGGCATTTATTTTAAATTGGAAAAAAGTCCTGCCAACAAGTCAAATAATACTGCAGAAAAATTCTGTATGCTTTATGTGTTTCACATTCACCGACAAGATAATTCCACAATAGGTTTTACTGCCTATGAGAACTTTAAAAATTAACTTCACCTTCTGCATATAATATTCATCCTGTATTTGATTTTAGGGACAAAAGATAAATTAGATCTAGGAAGAAGGATTTGTACACAATGGGGATGATTCAGAACAGGACGGAATTGCAAAGCCACACACAAGTCATTCCATGCCAAATAATCACAGCTTCCAACCCAACCATCCCAGAGTTTCATGAAACTTGGTAGGATGATAGACGACATAAAGTAACTTTCATATGTAAAATTTTAGCCCTCCGTGATGCACTGATTCATACAACAGGGTTGCAAACATGACAACAAAATGTAAAATTTATGCTTGCAAAGTCAACTAAAACGAATCATAACTTTGCTTCTTAAGCTGCGTACACACGGGACAACTTTTTTGCACTGAACGACCAACGATGCGCGTGGCCTTATGGACGATAACAATATCTGAGGTCAACCGTACAGGCTGGTCAACTTGCTCGATATCTATGAATTCTTCATCATTTAAATACTGTCAGAAATCATTCATCGTTCATAAAATCGTTCATGATCATTGATGAAATTGTTCAACGATATCATTCAATTTTAAGATAGGAAAAATTGTTCAACGATATCGATGATCAAGCAAGTCGTCCTGTGTGTACGCAGCTTTATTGTGGTAGAACTTTCATGTTGATGTTGCTTTGAAGCTAAGGGACCATAGTTTTCAAAAAGAATATTTTTTTTATAAAATTTTGACATCTACATTTCAAGGTCACATGACGTGACCCTTAACCTTGAAAATAAAAAAAAAAAAGGTATATTTAAAAAAAAAAAAATTGTACATAAAGTATGTTATACAATCTCTCTGTCAGAAGTTTGATTTTTGGGAAAACTTTGAGAACAGAAGTAAAAAAAATATTACGTACAGCAGTTGAACCCTTCTTGCACTAACAATGCCACTGGCAAGTTCAGACTTAGGCCTCATTCACTACGGATCGCAACTGCAAATGCAACTGCAATTACGCACGCAGTTCAACTGCAATAGTAAGCTAATCCATTGCAATACCGTCGCAGCACTACACAAGGACGCCCACCTTACTTAGCACACATCCATAATGTATAGCAAGACTGCGAAGCCATAGGTACAATTGAGTAAAATCGCAGCCTCACACACACTTGCACAAGCTCTGACCTTACTCAGGAGTTGCTAACTTCAGCGCACTTTACGAGTAATCAAGCTGCGTACGGCATCGCAGTGGCTAATTTATGCACGCCCCTGTAACGCCGTTCAAACCTGACAGTAAAGCATCCTGATTCATGTGTGGGTTTGCTTCTCAGCCAAGGGAGTGGGATTACTCCATGAATAAAGCCATGAATAAAGAATGGTACCAAAACACCCTCCAAGAGCAACTTCTCCCAACCATCCAAGAACAGTATGGTGACAAACAATGCATTTTCCAGCATGATGGAGCACCTTGCCATAAGGCAATAGTAATAACTAGTGGCTCGGGGAACAAAACATCTAAATTTTGAGTCTATGGCCAGGAAACTCCCCGGACCTTAATCCCATTGAGAACTTGTGGTCAATACTCCAGAGACGGGTGGACAAACAAAAACCCACAAATTCTGACAACTCCAAGCACTGATTAGGCAAGAATGAGCGGCCATCAGTCAGTATGTGGTCCAGAAGCTGATTGACAGCATGCCAGGGCGAATTGCAAAGGTCTTGAAAAACACTGCAAATATTGACTCTTTGCATAAACTTAATGTAATTGTCAGTAAAAGTCTTTGACACTTATGAAATGCTTGTAATTTTACTTCAGTATACCATAGTAACATCTGACAAAAAGGTCTAAAAACACTGAAGCAGCAAACTTTGTGAAAAGCATTCTCAAATCTCTTGGCCATGGCTGTATATACTGTAGATACAGTATGCCAATACCGGGAAAAACAGAAAAGGGCAGAGTCCTGCAACCTATAGAGCACTGAGCAAACTGACTACAGGTTATTAAATAGGTCCTCTGAATCTGGACCCCTTACATCTATTCTACACAATACAAATTTCCACCAGGGTCTACAGATGACAAGCTCTTATTTTTGGTCAAATACAAGGATCTTCAGGTTCAGTCAGCTAGTGTCTCCGTCAGGAATCTGTCAGTTCTCTGAGGTTCAGTCTGGTTTGGGGATCTCAAAGACTGAATTTTGGAGATAGACAGGTGAGACACTTCCCATCCTACTCCAATAGACAATTGCTGGCTAGAAGGGAACTCAGACACCTACCCCACACTGTCTCATCCTTATACAAACTCTTAACTGACATGTGGCTTGATTCATGCCTTTTACATATCAAACATATTTCTTAATCCATAATAGCTTGTGCTGTTCCAGAGAAACCAGGCAATTCGCTGCTTTCTAATTCTACAATCCCGACAAACACCTATAGAAAAAAAAAAATTATTACGCCACCTCAGCAATGCAGCTAGGGTTGTAATTCCTCAATATTGGAAATCTCTCTCCCGCACCACCATTCAAAGATTGATTACTATATGACCATGAAAGATCGACTTCATATCTGACAACAAAGTTATTATGCATTTCTCTCCACTTGTTAGTTGTCCTTAATTTGTGGCATAATGTAAATATAGGACTAGTGTTCTATCCTGCATTTCATCACCTCTCACACAGCATCATCCTAGATCTCTTTCATATCCCGTCCTCTGCTCCCACCAGCCCTTTTTTTCCCCCCCTTTGTTACTTTTAAACCCTACATTTTGTCCCCCTTTTACAATATGTTTATTTGAAATATCTGATCATTTATATTGTTTGGTCTTATTTCTCTCTGCTCATATTGTTCTATGACATTTTGGTCTTATTGACATATCATGTATTGCACCACTTTCCTAATAAAACCTGTTAGCAGACAAAAGACTAATAATAGGGTCAGGGGCAGTATGAGGTGCAGGATTAGAAAGTAGCAATAGTGTGGGGTTTATAGAAAGGAGTTGTTTGTTCAGATAGTTCAATCAGTGTGTGTAAGGACTGGGATTAAGGTCAGTTTATTTTACCCTCCACACAGGAAGACCGGATCTTTTCCATTAGATTCCCCACCCTCCCTACCTTTTCTTGTTTGTGAGATCCTGTCTTGTGTTTGTGTCACTTTGTGTTAATAACTCAATTTCTCTTTCAGAAGAGGCACAGGACCTCATTCAGAGTTGGTCGTTGCGGCCGCACGGTCGTACGCCACCGATGTTCGCTAAACTGCGCATGTGTAAAATTCGCAATGCGCGTGCGCAAACTAGCTATTGCAATCAGAAATTGCTCTCTCCCTCAACTTGGCCAGGTCGTTAGTTTGAGTGACAGGATGAGGCGTTTGTGGGTGGTAACAGGGGAAGGTGCTTGTGAACGGGGGAGTGGAGATCCGAACGCAGGCGTGCCGGACTATGCAAACGGCGTTTTATGGGAGTGCATAATTAACTAAGTAGTGTCATGGCATATGTGACATGGGAGGTTTTTTCACTGACTTGATCGTAGTGCCTAATCGAGGGTATGGTCAACCTTAAGCTCTATGACCAGCTCTGATGATTCCCGAAGGTCTCGATTAATCCTTATATGGCCGGAAATTACGTTTAATGCGAATGAAAAGGGGGCGTATTTTTAGTCTTACGGCCGCATCCGCCCCTCGCTCGTCTAGCTAACGATCTCATCTTAACGACGCAACTTGCGAGCACTTCATTTGCATATCCGGCCCCTTTTACCTTACGACCGTGCGGCCGCAACGACCGACTCTGAATGAGGTCCTCAGTGTGGTGTAAAGACACAGCTCATCGGCAGCCACATAAGGCTACAGTGAGTCTTCCAGGCATGTTACCCTTTATTCAGACGAGAAGGCCATTACTTTAGGAGTGGGCTTATCCTTTGTCTTAGTGACAGGGCAGTCCTGGCTATGTAGGTGAAGGTGGTTCCTGTTAAGTCCAGGTTGTGTCAAGGGTATATTTCTATCTCGACCCTGATTTGATAACATTCCTATAGTCTGGCCATTGCTGGCCTACGGTGCCTTTTCTGCCACACTGAGAATCAATTTACAATTAATAAGACCGAATTCATTTACGTCCTCATTTTTGTCTGTGTTGACATTGAACATCTTCGCATGTGACTGGAGGGATTAGTGTTAGACTACGGGAGGGAAGGTTGTGTTCCCGCTAGACAGGGCGCCGCAAAACGGGTAAAATGCGCCCTGTCCTTTTCGCAGCGTCCTGCTAAAACAGGCCTGCCCTGAGCCTTCCCCACCCGCAGGTCGCAGTGTCCAGCAGGTGGGAAAAGTTGCGGTGCACCGTATCTATTTATCGTGAGGGGAAAGCTTGGGTGAAGCCTAGCACCTCCGTAAGTGCTTGACATGCACCCAAGTGTGCCAAATTGGGAGCGTGTCACAAGGACACATCCCCTTCTTGATCGATCACACTCCTTTTCTGGAACGTCCACGATTCTGCGCCCTGCCCTCCACACTTTCTAGTGGAAACACTATGCGGTTAGGATTAGACACTAGGAGGAGGGTTAGGGTTAGTCGTATTGCCGGAAGCACTGCAAGATTCACCGATAGTCATCAGGACATCTCCACGTGACCCACCGTAACAGGAAAATTGCCATTAGACTGCTAGAGAAAGTTTTGTCAACGTTCTCGTCATGTCAACATTTCATCAGCATTGTGTCAAAATGATGAATGGCAACATGGTCAAGGTCGACATGTCAAGCATGTTGATATTATGAATGTTAACAAAATATACCACATACCACACCCCTACTGGCAGCTTATCAGAAACTGATAGACTATCTGCTCACACTCATATTTTGTCCTTCAATCCTCTCAAAGCCCTGTGGTAAACAGCTAATGGAACAGACACTGAGGCTTTAGCTAGGGCTTCCCAGCAGTCTGCATTTTGACTGTATCCCCTAGCTAGTATGAGGAGCACATTAGCAGAGATAACACTGTACACTGCCAGATTCAATTGATATGGAAAATGTGTTATGCATATAACAACACTGCACTCAGGTAGATAACTGGGTCTTATTTATTGTATTACATTGTATGTGTTGTCACATGGTCGGGTATCTTAAACTTGATTCAGCCCATAAAATGGCTTCTTCCACTGTGCACGTAACGGAATGGTGAAATTTAAAAGGACATTTTTCAGAAAACTTCTTTGTTTTCATTATTACAACATTAAAATAAAGTTTATTATGACACACCAACATGGAGACATATTTGGGAGGACTACCACTTACAAAAAACTACCAAGATAATATCGCAGTAATTTGGTTGTTTCCGATCAGAAGCATTTTCTTTTAATAAAGATGCCATGGTACTTATTCTGGTATGTTAAACCATTCAAGATTCAGTGACCTTGCTTCGCCTCAGTGCCTGCACTGTAAGCCAACGAAAAAAAAAATCACAAATTTCTACCTATGTAAAAGTGTTGCGTAAGGATTTTCTGTGTGGCAGTCAGTTTGTCGATCCGTTAATTAGTAAGCGTATTTTCAAATCAATCATTAACTACTACTATTGTCGAAGGAGCGGTTGCTTCGAATGAATTAAGCTGCCAGATGTGATAAAGTCTCCTTGAAAAGAATAAAGCTTCACTTAGAGCAACCCAGAACAACAGGCATCTGAACATATGTTTATATAACAAAGATAAAAAACAAGTGTATAATGGCTGGCAGTAAATAGCTAATAGTCTCTTCTCAAGACATGGTGGTCCTCTGGCGATAAAACCATGTCCCCCATATACAAGTGATCAATGTTTTATCATGGAGCAGCCAGCGTGACCTTTTGGTTCATGAGTCAGTCAACTTAAATCTGATAACATAGGAAAGACATGTTCAATATACAAATAAAAAAAATAATAAACCAGGGGGAATTCAATTCAGTCCGCTGTTGATAGCACCGGGAGGGAGCTCCCGCATCTATTCAATTAAGGGCGCTGTTTAGTCCGATTAATGATTTCTTCTCGCACCCTCCTGAGGATGCGAGGAGAAATCCGACTAAAGTGCCGGCCGCGAGACAGTTTTCCGGCTCAGCACGGCTCCTAATAGCCTCGCAGCCGTCACTTTAGTTGGTAATGCCGATTCTCGCGACTAAACACGCAGGTTAAATCACGAGAACCTGCATCCTCCAACTTAACTTTTAACTGTCGAACTAAACAGCGCGCTGAATTGAATAGTCCCGGGAGCTCCCTCCCGGCGCTATCAACAGCATGCTGAATTGCATTCCCCCCCCCCCAAGACTAGAAATATAAGAACAAAACTATTATAAAATAACATAAGACCTCTACAGTATGTACTGGCAGCACAATAATTACGGGGACTGTGCAAACCTGGAAAACAGTTTACGTAATTACAATGACCATTAAACAAAAATAATAATAAAAATTTTTAGATCAAAGTTTTTCCATTTCAAATCACAAATGCAGCTAAAATAGTCATCCTGCGGACATTAACATATAACCCAAAATTCGGTTGATTTGTTTGTATATAAATAATTCAATAGGTTCTAGAAACCATAAAAATTTTGGCAATGCTTTCCATCTTCTCTGAATGAAAACATTCACAAAATACTAACTAGAAACACACAGCCCGGAACAGTTTACTGAAAATAGAAAGACATTTGCTTCCCAATGTACTGTACATTGTGTCAACAACAAAATGTCTGTCTTCCCCCTTACCTGCTCTCATCACAGGCCTAAGATTCTCTCATGTTTTCCTCTCACCTTCCTGCTATTTCTCAATTACCATAATTGCATCTTATTCCATGTATTCTACCAAGACACAGCACAATGCATAACACCAGAGAACACAATCCCATGGATGAATGTTTATGGTTGAGCCATGTTGCCATGGAAACTGCAGAAGCCATGCACGTACATCTATATTATCTGGTGGGTTACCTATGTCTGTACTGCCAAGTAAACAATAAAACTATGCTATAGGCACAAATGTGTTGTACACAAAATAGTAAACAGGTTCTGCATTTATTAGTGAGATGTGCACAAAAATAGCTATAATCTATAGCAAACAGTCAGATTCTGCCATTTTGTTTTAGTGTGGTTAGCCAAATAAAATGTCTGACCAGTTGCTGTGTGTTACAGCACACTACAAATGCTAATTAAATAATCTAATTTATTATACAATTCTAAAATGAATCCGCAAGTGAGCATGTGAAAAAAAGAAAACAAGACACACTGGTAAGGTATACCTTACACTCCCTAACGGCTGATATCGTCTCACACTTAAGGCACACATCCACTAGACGATTAAATTGAGCGATTGAACGATAACGGATTACGTTATCGTTCTAAAATAGTTTGAAAATAGTTTAAAAAAATGTCTAAACGACCAGCGATGCGCACTCCCGCTGGGCGTTTAGACATCTATCATCGGGCAAATATGTTGTGCAACCTGACGATAACGTCATGTTCAGCATGTTTGCAGATGATTGATGTGCCTACACTGAACAACTGCTGGTTCAGTGTAGGCACATCACAGACTGACAAACGACTGCACGATTACAATGTCGTAATCGTGCAGTATTTTGCCTGTCTTCTAGTGGATGTGTGCCTTTAGGCAAAGCATTAACGCTCACATTGGGTGAGATGTACTAAGCTTTGGGCGGAATGCATGACACGGCGTTAATCATGAGGTGCATCCATCATTCTTCACAAGCATAACGGCGTTGATTAACGCCGTATGCTTGAAAAAAATCACGACAGAAGGACTTTCGGGTTTATGACCAAGATGTCCTCCTGCACGTGTGGCGAGTGACGCACCTGCTGTGGGGGGTGCTGGGAGGGATCAGATTGGATCCCTCTCAGGGGGACTTGCGAATAGAAGCCCATAGGCTTCTGTTGGGCAACGCCATGTAAAGATGGCGTTGCCAACCACATCCAAGCCCCAGAGAGTATCACATTCCAGGGCTTGGGACATATGTGGTAAGCAGCCAAACCTCCGAAAACTTCGTTTATGGAGGTTTGACCGCAAAAACTGCATTGCTGCTAACCGCCCAGTAACTTTACTAAAATAACATTGCAGAGACAAATATGGAGAGGAAATAAGGGTCAGCTTTATTTATCACCTAAATTATAAATGAATGTAATAGAAAGTATGACACAAAGGGCGGAATTCAATTGTATTCGCGGCCCGCATCTCCCGTCTAAAGTGACAGGAGATCGCGGGCAGTTATGCAATTGTCCAAGATTTTCGTGCTGATCGCGCTCATAGAGGTCAGGTTTAGCCGCGTAAAGCAGCTAAACCCGACCAAAGTGCTGGGCGTGATCGCGAAAAGTGATGTTTGGGCGCCCAAACATGTCACTTTTCGCACGTTTCAGCTCTCATCCCCCAGGGGCTGCGAGCTGAAATGTAGCGCTGGCAGCTCATCGTGCCCGACAGGAGCAAGAATTGAATAGCTCTGTCGGGCGCGATAGGGGCTAGAAAGAATTGAATTCCGCCCAAAGACCCACCTGGGACGGTGTTGCTGCTGAACCCAGCAGGGTAGAATCAGCCTAACCAGTGTATTGGCAGGGAGAGCACCTCAGGAATATAGCACGACAGAGACTGCTACCATTCTTTCCGCACACCGGAAAAGCCAACACACAACAAAAAACAACGAAGAGAACTAGAAACAACCAGACACCTAATATAAAACTGAAATCCCTCCCACTAAGTCCTCCAATTTAGCATCATAAAACCCATGGGTACACCCATCTAACACCCCTACCAATAACCTTAACCCCTACTTTGCCAGTGTAAAATGATCCACCTTCCCCGCCAGGCATATAAAATGCCTTCTGTTATTCTTACGGGAGAAACAATTGCTGCAGTCACAAGAGAAATGCACAGGCTAATAAATAATGGAGGGTACCAAGATGAATGAACTAAAATGTGGAAAGGCAAAGAAGATCAGGATGGAACTAAACAGGTGGATCTAGGTAACCACATACTGTATTCTTTATGTATGGTGCATATTTAAAGTCCATGTTTTCTTTTAAATGCATGTAGTTTATGGGTTTAATGTTTTTTATTTAGCAAGAGGTAACACTATTTACTATAGGGGAGAGAAATATATCAAGATTGCACTACCAAGATCATCATTTCACAGTGTATTTTGTGACAAAGACAAATGGAGTTAGTGATAATGGAGGGGTCCACAATCATTCTAAAGGCCCCCATACATCAGCAGTCAGTAAACCACAATTGAACAATTTGTAGATTTTACACAGTCATCTGCAAAACGCAGAATTGCCACAATCGATTGCTGATGAATGGGGACCTTTAGACCTAAACACCAGCGTGTGATATAGGTTGTTTGTTAATTACGAGGGTGCTTTATTTTATTTTCCGTCTCTTATCTAATTGGCAAGCAAAGTTTTAGCTTATTGCTTAGCAAATTTACTGATGATTGGTAACCACGCACACTGCAGATTCCACACACTGCCCAGTCTACCAGTAGATAGCACTGTGTTGTTCCTCACATCCGCAGAGGTCATCAATAGCTCCTGGTTATTGGACTGTTGCTACTGTTTAAAAATTAGGAAGCAGTCTCCATTAGACTAACCAGGCACAGTGCAGGCTGCTTTCTATTGCCTGATATACTGTACAAACACTAGGAACAGAGAGTCTCATTCAGACACGCTCGCGAGCGCAGGATGCTCGCAAGCAGGTCGATGGTACCCAAATGCGCATGCGCACGACGGAGGGAGCTCTGTCGTGCGCATGCGCGAGACCCGGATAGCGGCAGCCAAGCTGTTGCTCCGGGTCTCTCACCAAAGGGGGCGTGCTGTCGATGGTGAGTGACAGCACGCCCCCTTTGGTGGGCGTGCCGGGGTCGTGGCTGCCAGACGGAGGCGTTCCCATGGGAACGCCTACCGTCTGGGTCCGGCCCCACTGACATCACTAGTGATGTCAGTGGGAGTGATTTTGGCTCTGATAGAGCCAAAATCACTCCAGGGCTTGCGGCAGCGAGACCCTACCGCAGGGTCTCGTCGCAAGCCCGATGGTCGCGATGGTCTTGACCATCGCGACCATCATCATGGACGCTCGCATTGGCTGTGGGTGGTAATCCACAGCTATGCGAGCGTCCAAAGGGCCGCTCCAAATTTAACTAGGATGGCCCTGATTCAGAGCGAGCGCTCTGGTCAGAGCATCCGGCTCTGAATCAGGGCCAGAGGGAGATGAAAAGCGGAACAGAGAAACTGCACTCTGTGGAGCTAGACTCTGATGATCTCTGGAGCAATACCCTTGGAGTCTGGTCACAGAGGAACTAGTGGCTCTCAACTCCAGTCCCCAATTTGCACTAACAGGGCATGTTTTGTGGATTTCTTTTTGCATGCATAGGTGAGCTAATCTATGTTGCTGGCTTGGTAATTATCCCACCTGCTTCTATAGACAGAAATTAGTCTTCCCGCTAGGCTGTTTTAGCGGGGAGTAGCAATAATGATGAAATAGTTGGGCGCTAGTCATAGATAAAATTATGAAGGCATTTAATGATAAAAGGCAATATGAGTAAACTCCAAAAGGTAAAAACACATAAAAATACATCACTAATATTAATAAGGTAAAAAACATTAAAAGATAAATAAAATCAAATACAATACATAAAGAAAATAATAAAAAGAAATAAAATAAAAAGAAAATCAAATAAAAAAATAGACACAATGTATGCATACACAATAGTAATAAATCAGCATGCACCACTATTTGTATGGTGCTACACATATGACCACGTATAGTGTAATAAACCAAAGAGCAATGCTATATGATAAACACATAAATATAGCAAAATGTTTGGTGGTGTAGATTGAAATAATAATACCACTTGGCAAAAAAAATATACGTGTCCTTCGAAAAAATATATATATTTATATGGAATTGTTCCTGCTAGAAAAATGTTTCCAAACCAAAAAATTCCCTGGAACAAGGTATTAATAAGTCGTAGCTCGTTGGTATGTAGCAATCCTGATCAGAGCTATAGATAGATCCAAAGGGAATATTGGTAATTGAGGGCTATGGAGTTGCAGTGTGGGTTTCCAGATGGGAAGAAGTTAACCACATGCATGTGTATTTAGTAAATGTCCCGCTCAGTTTTTCTACCCTGATGGTGTCCCTTCTATTTAGACAGAATGCTGCATGGCCAGCAAGCCAGCAGAGGTAATTACCACGATGATGGTCAGATGAACAGGGACCCACGATCAGGGGAAGCAGTAGCCCATACACTGTAAGCCTCTCCACAACGGGCACTCGTAACGCGTTTCTCCGCCTAAAAGCCCATCAGCGGTTTCCTCAGACAATGTGACTCACAGATCCGGCAGCCGCTATAAATACCATCTCCAATTAAATGGTAGCAGGTGTTTTTTCCGGACTTAATGTAGCACATGTGTACTCTCATATCAGTGTCTCCTCGGTTAATAGTAGAAGTGTTCTTCAAACTACTGTTGCACATGCGTATTCAACTGTCACATCAAACTCCATTCCGAATATGTAAAAAAGCCAATTGTGAAGATAGCAACATTGTATTTATACGCTGATTGCTAAAGATGTTATAAAGTATCCAGTTATAAAGATAGCAGCATTATATTTGTATATTGATTACTGAAATTTCCAACTGTTTTGATCACTTGCTCTGATGTAAATCATCCTCTTAACACAATAATATGTTTATAAAATAGATATTAATAAAAATAAAGTATTATTAAATTAAAATATAACATAGAAGGCTGCCCATATTAAAAAGCAGCCCTCATGTGAAACAGAAAGAAAAAAGAAAAAATAATAATGAAGAAAAAAAGAAAAAATAGATAATAAAAAAAATTATAAAAAATAAAAAATTAATAATAAAATAAAGATAAAAATGGAAAACAAATACAGATAGCGACCCACATGACTACCATAAAGTTAATCCGGACTATCTTAATGTTTTAAACTACAGAGATACAGGAACACACAATACTAACCCCCAAAAAACTTTTTTATATCTATATAGATATATATATACACATGTAGAACGCAGAGAGAATTTATAAACGTTAGTATTCGGATATCTGATAGCTCTTAGGTTTCATATTTTATAACTATTGAGATATACCATTCCCATTCTTATGGTTCATTAATATTCAATATGTCTACTATAAAAAAGGAAGAGCAGGGGGAAAAAAATGGACCCATATTAGGGCCCCTATAAGACATATATCAACCCAAAAAAAATATATACGATGTGTAATAAATGTATAGAGACTCCGACCTAGCCTATTTGGACACCCATTACAAATACATACAAATATACACACATATATGTATACATGTGCATGTACATAAATCCAACACAACAAAAAAAATATGTGTGTGTGTGTGTGTTTGTGTCATGAGGCCCAACCAATCTACCAATGATGATCCCACATATATACATACTATGGTTATGACTAGTGTATTGATAAATGGTACATACACAATCTAAGAAACAAGAAATGACAACAGATAGAGTCCAAAACGTATTGAAATAATGAAAGTACAGATCCATAGAAATACAGTGGATAACCCCAAAGACCCGCCCACCAATACTAGATGGTAGCTAGAGGTGGATATCTGTGTGACTGTAGGTCAGCTAACTGACCAACACAGATTGAAGCTAACCTATATTATTAAGTTCCACCGTGTCATTAAGACCTTGTGGAAAAAGAGTTTTTAGTCGAAATATCCAGTAGGCCTCACGTTTACATAAACCATTAAATCTATCACCACCTCACTTAGCGGAACAGAGAAACTGCACTCTGTGGAGCTAGACTCTGATGATCTCTGGAGCAATACCCTTGGAGTCTGGTCACAGAGGAACTAGTGGCTCTCAACTCCAGTCCCCAATTTGCACTAACAGGGCATGTTTTGTGGATTTCTTTTTGCATGCATAGGTGAGCTAATCTATGTTGCTGGCTCAGTAATTATCCCACCTGCTTCCACAGACAGAAATTAGTGTTCCCGCTAGGCTGTTTTAGCGGGGTGTCGTGCCCTGCCCGATTTCTGAAGTGCAGGACGCGCCCATCCCTATTTCTGAAGGGCATAACGTGCCCTGCCCTCCAGCGCGGCGGCCCACTGAGACAGCCTGCGAGTTCTGCCTCCACCCGCGGGTCGCTGTGTCCCGAGGGTGGTCAAAACGGCGGCGCAGTGGTCACAGCCGGTGAATGGACGCTGGGCACATGCGCCCAGCATCCATTCACAGCGACCGCAGCGCTTGGGGGCTGCCCGGCATGTCCGTTAGTGCCGGGCAAACCCCTAGGAGTGACGAAAAGGGGACGAGTCATACAAACACATCCCCTTTTCTTTGGCCACGCCCCCTTTTCGGGGTCCAGCGCCCTGCCTCACGCCGGACATAGAGTGGACACTAAGAAATCATCAAACATGACCTGTTGGGAAAATGTGGGGGTTGATGTTGAGAACCACTGATCTATATACTGTAGCAGGGAGTTGTGTACTGCAAACTGGGACAGTGTATACAGTCTGTCCTCAATGCTGCTGCTTGGCTCATCTTTCTTTCCAAACGCTCTACATCTGTCTCCCCTCTCCTACAAGCCCTTCACTGGCTCCCCTTTCCCTTCAGAACGTCTCTCCCATATTGCAGAGCAGCCAGGAGGAGGGGACAGCGGCGGTCGTCGGCAGGAGCGGGGATCAGGTAAGTTGCGTTTTTGTTTTAAGGGGCACTGCATAAGGGGGATGGCCGCTACTGTAGGGACACTGCATAGGTGGGGGTGGCTGTTACTGTGGAGTCACTGCATATTGGGGGTGGCCGCTACTGGGGACACTATGGGGGGGGTCACTACTGGGGTCACTGCATATGGGGGACTACTACTGTGGGCACTGCAGAGGGGGGATTACTACTGGGGGCACTGCAGAGGGGGGGGATTACTACTGGGGGCACTGAAGAGGGGGGATTACTACTGGGGGCACTGAAGAGGGGGGATTACTACTGGGGGCACTGCAGAGGGAGGATTACTACTGGGGGCACTGCAGAGGGGGGATTACTACTGGGGCACCCCGTTAGTGGTGTGGCCATGGGGGTTGGTTGTCAGGGGCATAGGTGCTCAGTAATGCTTCCCGGGGGGAAGGGGGGGGGGTCTGGCTCCTACACTTTCATCCTGGCTCCTAAGTTTTAGAAAAATTTGTCAAGCCCTGGTTTAGAGGATGACTATAGAAAAAAAATAAGGTTGAACACATTGTCGACATTTCAACAATGCAGACATTACATTTGTGTCGTCATGATTAGTGTTCATTCTAGCACCCTGCTTTTCACAACCAGTGCAGTTCCTCTTTCCTGCCTGGGGTGTCGTTCTCTGCTCTGAGATACAGACCAGAGTGTGATAGAAGCACCAGAGCAGAGAGCGACACCCCAGGCAGGAAAAAGGAACTGCATGGGTTGTGACAGGTGCAGGGTGCTAGAATGAACACTACGTGATGAATATTGACATTTTCAATGTCGAGATTACAGCCATATCTACATTCTCATATCAGCATAATGCATGTTAACAAATTATACCACACCCTGGTTTCTGACTTTGAAAATGTAACTTAAATGTGTATTTCTGTAGGACTCAGGATCCTGGGGCCCTATATAGACAATTATGCAAGTCCATTAGCAGCGCATAAATTCCTGCTTGGAAGGTCCAGTCCTGTAGTGAATTGGCTGGAGCACACAACAACAGAGGGACCCTACACTAGTGGCCCATTGCCTTTCTAGCTCATCTGAGGAAATGTGCTGAACTGGGATGATGTAGAAAGGTGTAATGTGAAACAGTCACTAAACAACTGTGAGCATGATGCATAATTCAGGAACAATAAGTCAGGTCCCTGGTAATACGATCACTGTGACAGCTAGGTATAGTGATCAAGGGAATAGCCATATGCAACAAAAATATATAAAGTATAAAGAGTTGCCTGCCCTCTCCCTACAGGATATCTGAACCAAACATTTGTTTCATTGCCACACCACTCAGATTCAATGTTATATCACACTGTTTTTTTCTTTTCATTTGGTTGGGCTAGTGTAAATTTTAGATTTTAAGATAATTAACCATATTAAATTATACAGTTTAGCGGTACTTAGTTTATTAGATTATGTTAATTTAAAAAAAATTATAACAGCTACATCTGTTATTTATTTTTAAAAAGTTGTATATGTTGTATAGACATTTTATGAACGTTTACTTTTAGCATGAGGCTACAACAAATACAAATATATGGATAAAAATATAGTGTATAATAGAGCATACACACGGTCAGATGAACGATTAAACGATTTGACCAACGATTTGAACGATTTTGCAAACAATTTGAATGATTTGAACCACGAACGATTTTTGACTACATTAAAATGACTGAAATCGTCCGAAACTGACTGCAAACACATCAGATGTCAGATATCGTTTATCTGACCATCGGGAACGCGCATCGTTTAAACATGTCAGATATGCCAGATTTTCCTTCACATATGAACGATTTTTGAAATAGTTATCGTTCAGATCTGAAGAAAAATCTGACCGTGTGTATGCACCATTATATACATATTTCCTTTAAGACACAGTTTTGGCCATTCTGAATATCAAAGTGAAAACTTAAACGTAACATATTTATACCAATTTAATGCACAATTTCTACTAAGTTGCTAACAGTATCAGAATGAATAAAATAATTAAAAGCGAATGATTAAGCACCTTGTTTAGTTGGTAATAGAACAGAACATTTTGCAGCCCATTAATCAGGGATTGTCCCCAATCAAACTATCTCAACCTCCAAATATCCAACACCTGCCCCTATTTCACACCTACACCATACTGCCATATATCACAGACAACACCTGCAGATACACGTATGAAAGACAGTATGATTAAGACATCGTAATCGTACAGTAATTTCTGATCCCCTGTAGTGCCTACACAGAATGATTAGTCGTTCAATGTAGACACCCTCCCTCATCCCTGAACATGGCCAATCTGTTGTTATCAGCAGATTGACCGGCATGTTCAGGCGATGATAGATGTTGGAAACGACCAGCGGGAGCGTGCATCACTGGTCGTTTCCGACATTATAGTGCACGATTAATGAGCGACTGAATGATTACGATGTCGGAATTGTTCAACCGCTCATTAATATCGCCAAGTGTGTACGCTGCTTAATACACACAAAGCACAGATAGGATACTTGCTCACTGCCCCCCCTGGCACTCTCCCAGAGAGGACATCCATATATTCAATGCGAGTGGGGGGTTGTAGTGCTGCAATCAAATCAACATGTCCCTAACATCCAGTTATCAAAGCCGCGATTCCCAGGAAGTGGGTGGCATATGGGAGATGGAATACTAAAGGATACTGCACGGTCATTACCACATTCTGTTAAATGCATAAAGATTCTCTAGACCTGGGATGGGGAAACTCAGGTCCGGGGGCTGTAAAAGGCCTGCAGAATCATTTGGTCTGGCCCCCTCAGAGCTTTTTTTCTGCTAGCCTCATCTGGCTAGCAGGGTGCCTAGTATGGCACCCTGCAGCCAGAATCTATGCAGCAGTGCCGCCTGGAGAGTCCTTAGGACGCTTCAGGCGGTCACACCACTGCCCTTACAGCTCCCCGGAGCATCCTCAGAATGCACAGGGCACTGTAATCGCTGGCAATTGTAGCCCCACCCATGTGTGATGTCACATGGAGGGGGCGTGGCCTTCACCGGGCCAGCAAATAATGTTATATATGTCAAAATGGCCCTCGGCAGAAAAAAGTTCCCCACCCCTGCTCTAGACTAATGTACTTTAAATTAGTCTATTTATTCACCAAAAGTATCAAACTATAAAATAAATATATAATTAGAAATATAACAATGAATGGGTGATGCACAGGACATTTACATACATTCAAGTTCGCAAACGGTTTCTATACAACAATTTTTATTTTTGGTGTCCAAGGGGTCTATTTATTTAGCCTTAGATGGAGATAAAGTGAACAGAGATAAAGTCCCAACCAATCAGCTTCTAACTGCCATGTCACAGGCTGTGTTTAAAAAATGACAAGAGTTGATTGGTTGGGACTTTATCTCCATCCCAGTCTTAGAAAATAGACCCCTTAGTCTTAAATACTTCATTGGTAGAAAATATATAGCAGAAAAAATGTCACTAGAGTAAACCGTTCCTTTCAGAATTCATAAAAACTCTGTGTGAGTCCTTAATGCACTTTAATACATATCTGTGCAAAATACACACTAAACTCACAGACCTTATTGAGTCCTTTTATACAGATAAATTCATTTTGGGGGTGATTCCATGGTACCAGAAAATTAAAAAAAAAAAAAAAAAATGTGTAAGTCAAGCTGTTGTATGTGAAACAAAAGCCCAACTAACTAAAGCGCTAGTGCATACCTCCCAACAGGGCCGTACCTAGGAGTGTGGACACCAAATGTGCACACTGCAGCTCTTACAGCCCTTCGAGGCATACGGAGGATGCTCTGGTCAACTTTGTAAATCCTGACACTGCTGGCCCGCGCCCCTTCCGCATTACATCATGATGTCAGGCTCTCATTATGGCTGGCAATGGGCACAGAAAAGCCCTGGTACGGCGCTGCATCCCAACATTGGGTCATGTGTAACTGTAAAACCCCCTCCTCAAAAAAAAAAAAACCTATAATCTCTCTATTGGCTGATGAAAGAACCTTATTTAAGGTATGGCGACGAAGACAGAACAGCCAGCCTATAGAATGTAATTCACAAGCCCCTAGGTAGGGGCTAACTGCACAGCCTATCACCCAACTCAAATCCTAGATGGAGGCCAAATTCTAGTCCATCACCAATTAGTCAAGGTATCCAAATTCCTCTCCCAATAACACATAGGAAGTCTACCTGGACAGGTGGTGTTGCTAACCCCAGTACAGTAGAATCAGCCTAACACATCTATTGGCAGGGAGAGCACATCAATAAGCTACTGTTCTTTTCCACCAACAAAGGTACTTCTCAAGGAACTGCAGCTCCCACCATACCACAACCTAAACTTCTCTAAAGGTCCGTCATTAAATCCCTAAACAAAACACACCCACGACATTAAGATGAACATCCTGAAAACTGATACATGGATGGCCAACCACAATACCCCCCAGACTAATTACCTTCCCCACAACCACAGAATTCACTCTCTTATGGGCCCAATCAATGGCAACATTAATGTGATGACAGCGCCACACCTGCCTAGGGATGATATTATAAAAGACAACAGAAAGGCCACATCACAGTCGATCTCTCAAAATCCGTCATGATGGCCATCCTCAAATCCAAGGAGATGAGATCCGTTAAATTATTGCCACCCAAGTGTATTATCAGATAAGGGGAATACAAAAAGGAGTCCAACGCATTCCCCTTCATCCCAACCAACAAACCTACAGCAACTCAGGAAATTCAGCAAAATCCAAAGCCACCGGAGACTTTGATGCCCGAAAAACATAAGTGGCTGATGATCCAAATAAATTTGGACTCAGCATATCTTACTGTAAAATAATTAACAAATGTAATTCATAAGGAGCCCACAGAAGAACTCAACAAGAACCTTTTGATTCTATGGGTTCCTTATGAACTACATTTGTTAATTCCGGCAGAAAGCAGCCCGGAACAGAATGAAGGAATCCTCACGAACCCCCACCAAAGGTGACGAGCGGCCAGTCCTCAAGTTAGGAAACAAAGGAAGCATTAGATTATCAATGTCTGAGTGCATGAATTTGTGAATTAAACATACCGGCAGCTGCAACTAACATAGCCACGCCAATCCTGAATGAGTGCGTGCCAAATTCTGATGTGGACAAAGTCCTAAAATAAAGTGCTTCAGGACCCAGCCAAGCTGATATATAAAAACCGGGAGCGTGTCCTCATGTAACAACCAAGCCCCAGCGACAATGGGTCAGAGCAGCAGTTAACAAGAAGCAAATTATACCGGACATGTACTAACAACAGTGCAGCTATTTAGGAAACTGAAGACCAATTAGTTGGGAAGAGGTTGTCTAACGCAGTAACACAAAACGGAAGTGTAATTCGCAAAAAACATGGGAGGAAAGCAAAGAGAAACCAATGTCTTCACCAGAGCAACTAAATCATTCACAAGAAAGGCCCTAACAAAAGCAGCCCGGATAAGCAATGTCTTATAAGGGGAAACAAAAATTAAATCTAAAATGTCCCACAAATGGGGAAGGATTCACAAATCAATGGGACACCTAGAATCAGGAGGTGCATCTCGAGCCCACCATTTTAATGTTTAACGCAACGTTTTATAAAATCAATTGCACCCTGAAACGAAGAAAATAAGAAACACCCGCTAACGACTTGCCCACAACCAAACTGGACTATCCCACTAAATACATGTTCCAAGCAAAGGAGAGAATCAGTTTATGTCTTCCCTTTATTACCACACTCAATCCAGGTCGCCTGATAAGTTCTGGGTGCAAGTTCACGATATGCTAAGCCCTCAATGTTGGCCTAATACCCTGCCAGACATAAGAGGTGCACAACTCACCAATCAAATTAGCGTTTGGTGTAAGCTTCTAGAAAAAACAATAAAACCATATTTAATAACATACAAATCCAAATGAATGATCAATTTTCACCAACAAAAACAATATTGTACACACTTTGGTAGACTGACAAATATAAATGGTCAAACTGTCACATGCAAGCAATGTATGCTTGGTCATAAATGCGAGGGAAACATGGAGGTCATAACGGAGAAAGCGAGAAGGCCATAATGGGGGGCCTGAAGGTCAGGAGATAGTTTAGGGCAGTAAGCAGATGATTGCTAACACAGGCTGCCATCTGTAATCTGGATCTACAGCCATGCATGAAACCAATCAATTCTGACCTACTCATTGTTTAGCATCTCCCACTGGCATTAGGTGAAATTGCCAATGTTACAGGTAACATACACATGGGGCCCTATTTATAACATTAGCATTAACAGACATTCAAGCAAATATATACACTCAAGATACAAAAAAAATTAAATAAGAAGCAAAAAAAGGATTAATTGTAGGGTCAATGTGTGAGCTACCTGCTCCGCTGAGAGCTCACGCCTGATCACAAGCAGAGTGGAGACCTGAAAATAAAACCTGTATATAAAAGAACACAGATGCTCCGCTGAGAGCTCACGCCCGATCACAAGTACAGTGGTGAACCTAAAAAAAAAACCTGTATATAAAAGAACCCAGATGCTCCGCTGAGAGCTCACACCCAGTCACAAGTACAGTGAACCTGGAAATAAAACCTGTATATAAAAGAACTCCAAAGCTGCGTTGGAATCTCACACTATGTCACAAGTGAACCTAAATAAAACCTGATTATATAGAAAACAACCCAGATGTGCCTCAGCAAGACTTCTAAAAGGAATGGAAAGTGTACTTGCACAATTTTTAAAAGAATAAAAATTGGTTATATTAATTTACAATTCAACTGCTCAAAGCAGGAAAGCAAATGGGAACTCACGGCAACCTTATTTTAAAATCTCCCAATATATTTAGAAGTGAAAGTGACATCAGGACTAAAATCAATGAACACATTATAGATATCATAATAATAAGTAACCAAAAATAATAAGAGCGGTATGCAATTAGCCCCGAACATTGTTCGGGCGCTAATTGATCCCCGCGTTCGGCGAAAAACGGGGACTTTTTTATACCGATTATCAACAATGTTTTTTTTCACCCTATTGTATTATTTCGGTCGAAATAATAGGATAGTTCTCACAATAAGACCTATGTGTTTTCGCCTTTTTTCAGGTGAAAAAACAGCAATTATCGTGGATTCTTTTTCGGGACACCTCAGGTCCCGAAAAAAAACACCCGACAAATGCCGGCGTCAGGCCGACTTCGGTGCTAATTAAATAGCCCCGGGCAAGGTAATCAGCCGCGGTCATTTATCGCAGCTAATTGGATACCCCCCTAAATATTCAGAATTTATAGGCTTTTCCATTTAAAAAAAAAAAAAAAAGAAGATCATTTTTTACGAAATAATTGCTCTCACGAGTCAGGACTCCACCATTCTATTTTGAAGGAGCCTAGAACTTGTACATACTACATAGCCAGGACCTCTGCTGTTTACCTTCAGATTGATTTACACCTGTCAGATCTTCACCTTCAGAGAAAGTAATGGCAGAAGTCCCAGATATATGTAAGTGGGACCCCAGTCAAAGTACTGGGAAGGGAGGTTATTCAGCAAAATGGTTTAGTTGTTTTTTTAGTGGGAAATACATTTACAGTAACTATAAATACAATGTCATGTAGAATTCATAAAAAGCAAAAAATGTATTGTAATTTAATGCACTGCCACATCAACCAAAGGTTACCCCTATCTATACTGTACTGTATATGCAGGGAAGGTAAAGGCACACATCCACTAGACGACAGGCAAAAGACTGCACGATTATGACTGTAATCGTGCAGTAGTTTGTCTGTCTGTGATGTGCCTACATTAAACGAGCAGTCGTTCAGTGCAGGCTCAATCAATCATCTGCAAATATGCTGAACCTGACGTTATCATCAGATTATCCAGCATGTTTGCACGATGATAGATGTCTAAACGACCAGCGGGAGCGCGCATCGTTGGTTGTTTAAGACATTTTTGCAAACGATTTGCAAGCAATTTATGAACGATTACGATATTGTTATCATTCAGTCACTCAAAAAAATTGTCTAGTTGATGTGTGCCTTTAGTGTGCAAAGCTAGCTATAGACAAGGTACAGTAATAACAAAGTACAAACAGCATTACCTACAGAATACTGATCAGTACGCAGGAATGCTACCCAGCAGAGAATAAGGATTAGAATTCTCCTCAGAGTACCATATAATATGCAGGAATGCTAATGCAGGAGTTATACTCTATGGTCAGTTAGTGATACTAGTACCTAAATCAGTCACTGAAAAAGACCCAGTGCTGAATGTTATAGGTTGCAAATTTGATGAAACTCGCTGTATTTCATTCAAATCACTGGATGTAATAGCCATACAATACATATTGGTATGCAGTCGGGAAGCCGGCGGACCTAATCCCGACATCCTGCTTCCCGACAGTCATATTCCGGGCAAGGGTCTAAAGACAGGCGTGACATACGCCGGGAGCCCGGCATCCAGATCGAAGGGACGCCGGGGCGCCGAGCGCGGATAGCCGCGGGGGGGTCTTAGGGTTAGGCACCCCCCCGGGATGTTAGGTTTAGGCTAGGGGAAGGGGGGGTTAGGGTTAGGTACCCCTGGGGGGAGGTTAGCGTTAGGCACCCCCCCGGGGGACAGGTTGAGGCAGCGGGGAAGGGGGGGGGTTAGGTTTAGGCACTTAGAGGGGGGATTAGGGTTAGGTACTGTGGGGGGAGGTTAGGGTTAGGCACCCTAAGGGAGGGTTAGGGGGTAGAATTAGGTTGGCTAATACTTACCTGAGGACGATCGGGATTTCCACTGCTGCCGGGATTCCAACCGCCGGACATGCATATGGCGGTAAATCATACCGATTCCAGCCATACACATACCCCTCTGCTCAGACTGTTTAAAATCATTGATCACTTCAGTAGGACTGTCTTTTTTTTGGGCTTCCAGCAAAAAGTATCATCAGCTTTCATGCAAAGATCACCTTTTGTCTGCAAGTGCAATATGTGGAGCAGAATTACCCAGTTCTTTCCATCATGTACTTCCCATACAAAATAATGCATTTGCCCAAATATGCAAAATGTAAGGGACAGAGGGCCTGATGCAGCTTTGGGAATAGAGTCAGAATTAGCACGTAACTGTGTACCTAGACAAACCATGTTGCAATGCAAGGGATGTAAATACATCCATTTTTTTGCATGTAGTGTAAATACTGGCTGCTTTTGTATGTAGCCCACAAGTACTGCACAGCTTTATTATTACACTGCACTTTAGATGTCAATTTGGACACCCCCCTCCCAAATCTAAATCTCTCTGCACATTTTAAATCTGCCCCACGGTAAATCATACCGATTCCTACATATTGCCATTCAATAAAGAAGGTATGCTAGGTATCAATCTTTACAGTTAATTACCCAAATCCAGCTGCTTTTGCTTTCTGCTTCAGCAACGTCATCTCCTCCTATACCCTGACTACCACCAACACCCCCCCCCCCCCACACACACACACACACACACACACACACACACACACACAAATCAGTCCAGGGGTTCTTTCATTCTTTCCATGGGTGACGCTCCCTGAGGCCCTTTCATAAAATGGTTACCAATAGCCGGAAATTAAATTACCCTCCTCCTACATTTTCATACTTCATTTTTCTCTATCCACCTCTTCCTTTTTGCTCCTACATCCTTCTCTATCCTCCACCTCCTTTTCCCTCTGTCATACATCTCTATCCAAGCCCCTTGTCCTCCTGGATTCTTCTCTATCCTGAACCTCCTCCTTCTCTATGGTACAGGTCCAGTATTGGTCCAGTTACACTATGGTGCACCGCTCCTTGACTCTGCAGTGCATACACCGTCAGTGGAAGGAAGGAGAATGGGGTACTTGGATCAGCTAACGTTAATCTTTGGCATGAGTAAGAAGATGGCTGGTCCCTGAGAAGGGTCAAGCCACCAGGTATCAGAGACACTGGGGCCAGGGGCAGTATTAAAAAAAAACTTAAGGGCCACATGTTTTGAAATGGATGCCCGAAAAGCGGCTGTATCACTGTAACGTAGCATTTCGCATGCAGATAAAACCGCAGTTGCACACAGAATATAGGCATACAAGAAAATAAATACTTGCTGTAATAATAGAACTGGAAAAGTACAATGTAAATGTAAAAATTTATGGCAAATGAAAAAAAAACACCAAACAACCTAAATCTATATTAATGCTAACCTCCTATACATATCTAAACCACTTTAACCATAACGAGCAGTGAGTGTAAAGGTGGGTATCCACTACCCGATTAAACAGAGCGACTGAACAATAACGGCATCGCTTGTTAATCGGGCACAAATTGGGCAGCTTAATGTCAAAAATGACCAGCGATGCGCGCTCCCGCTGGTTGTTTTTGACATCTATCATCGCCCAAACATGCTAGCCAATCTGCCAATAACGACCGATTAGCCATGTTCGGGGATGAGGGAGGGTTCCTATACTGAATGACTGAACGTTCAGTGTAGGCACAGCACAGACTGTGAAACGACTGCACGATTACAATGTCGTAATCGTGCAGGCGTTTCACAGTCTGCTAGTGGATACGCACCTTAAGATGTTGCTGAATCTGCATATAGACATGTGCATACGCTTTTTAGTGCACTTTACATATGTAAATGGATGCCTCTTAAATGGATTAAAAATAATGGTGCGTACACACGAGCATTTTTTGAATTATTTGCCCAATTGCGACGCATCGGAACGACAAATTGTTCAAATCGTCAACTATGTAGGCAATATGCGCACTCCCGTGGCGTTGTCCCTCGCATCTTCAAGTTGTCCCTACATGCAGCTCAATCTGACAATCTCATTTATGATTTGGTTAAAATCGTGCAGTGTGTACGTACTACCGGACGACCAGGCGATATGTTAACTTTATATAGTTAACGACCAAATTACTAAACGACGCACAATAGGTCATTTTGTAGATTGCACAATGTGTATGCACTAGATCTTTTGTCCGGGAGTTCAAAGGAAATATGGACGACCATCTCGTTGTTTACAAGTCGTCTAGTGTGTATGCACTTGAAGTGAATTTAGCCCGCTGTGTCAAATTGCAGTTACCCAAACTTAAATTGGCCATGTACATTTCTGAAGTTCTATTTGGAAACATATGTGGATATATATATGCCAGTCAACAATCAGAAGCAAAATACAAAATGTTTGAAAACAGTGAGGAACACGGGTTATGGTGCCTCCATTTAGCATGCACAGTAATGTAATCAGTGGGACAATATCACAACTTCAGTTCTTGAATGAAAAAATCCTGAATAGAGTAATGTAAATGTTACACTGTAATTCTTCAACATGTAGAAAGTCCCTGGCTGGCATAGATTACGCCTGTAATGAAGTCCCGCTGGTATTGCTTTTTAAGTGATTAGAAATTTTATTTCTTTGTTCCCTTATTTATGGACTAGTGGGAGGTTATCCGACTGTCACAAGGAAAAGTTTAATAGCTTACAAAGAGTATGTTCTACCAAAAAAAAATCGTGTCTTCTCATTGCAGGATAACAGAACAAAAAGCATCCCTCTACACATTAAATGGCAAGCCCCCCTACCTTGGGGTAAGCAGTGTACACAGTTTGCCATCATTAGCATATTGGCAAGCCCATCATGTATTGGTTACAGATGCTATAGATATAGATAGATAGATAGATAGATAGATAGATAGATAGATAGATAGATAGATAGATAGATAGATACATGAAGATGAGATATATATATATATATATATATATATATATCATCTTCATGTATCAGTGCTGTTTCAAAACTTTCCAGCTATAAGTAGCAGTATGCTTCCTGTGTGCTGGCGCCGACCGGGACAGGCAGGGGGAGGAGTTGGTGCGCACGCAGCGGCCTCTGTCCTCCGCTGATGACGTCACTCCAGAGCTGGTGGGTTGTCATAGTAACAAGCCACCAGACGGACCGGGTAGACAGTACACCCGTCTGGTGGCTTGTTACTATGACAACCCACCAGCTCTGGAGTGACGTCAGCAGCGGAGGACAGAGGCCGCCGCGTGCGCACCAACTCCTCCCCCTGCCTGTCCCGGTCGTCGCCAGCACACAGGAAGCATACTGCTACTTAAAGGTAAGATTCATTAGCGATCATGTCTGCTGTCTATAATGTAATTGAATATCACAAATGCCTGCCTTGAGAAAAGGGTCGTGTCTGGCTCTGAAACGTCGGCTATGTGGCATGCATTACATTTCCTTTGCCTATGATTTTTCGTATATATATATATATACACATACATACACACACACATCTTGAAAATTTAAATCAAACATATGTTATATGTATTGAACAGTAATAATATAAACATACAGTTGAATGGAAATTTTTGGGCACCTCTGACAAAATTACATGTTCCATGGAATCTCTAATACCACTTTCAAACCAAAATCGCTGGTCTGACCCAGGGTAGTGAACGCAGTTTCAACCCTTGTCAGAGCTGCTCAGACCCCTTGCAAACTGTACCTTGAACCCGGGTTACCCCCAGGTCGACCCGTTCACAATCCCTTGAGGAGGGCCTCTGCATCCAAAGCCAACCAGCAGCTTTAAAACTTAACCTGGGTCGAATAACCTGGGTCTGCCCTTCCAGACTGCATTGTGTAGGATTGAAGTCCCAGGACACGCAACCCGGGCTGAGCAATAAGCCAGATCAGTAGCTTGGTGTGAAAGGGGTATAAGTGATAAGTGGTTAACACAACCTCTGCCTGGTGCAAATGTAAGAAAAACCCATTTATTTGGTCAGTTTTCTACTAATACCCCTTTTCCACCTAAATTACGGGTCTGACCCGGAGTTGGAACATTCCCGAGTCAGTGCCGCTCACAACGCAGTCGGGTCTGCATAGACCCGGCTTTTGCAGACTGAAAGTGGTCGCTTGGAGATGACGCCATCTCCAAGCGCCACTGAAGCCGGACCAATCGGCTGGCTAGCAGCGCACTCCAGGTCATCGTGACCCGGAGTGCGCTGTTCTCACAGTAGGGTTTCACGGGCTACGCTTGTGTTAAACCCTGCTAGTTACCTGGGTTGGATTGCCGGGTCACTCGATCCGGCGATCCAACTCTCTCCCCTTTTACACCAGGGAGCTGCCCGGGTTAACCCTTCAAAAACCCAGGTTTTAGCTCCGGTGTAAAAGGGGTATTAGTGAAGTCCTGAGAAGTGAATGCTGAAATAGCTTACCCCAGGACTCTGGGCCCTTCTAAAGAGGACAAGTGGAGGCTTTGGCTATAGAATTATTATTTTCTACCTAATATTAGTACATTCTATAAAATGACAGCTATAATCTGATTGGCGGCTATAGGCAACACCTCAGCTTGTCTCCTTTAGATTGTTTAATAAATCTCCTCCTATAGCACCTAATTATTATTGTTCTCCACTGGAAGGAGGTGTGAGCAGGAAGACCAATCATTGACTGCAGGAACGCACAAGCTGCTTTGGCCCAAGAGTTACAGTACAGAAAATGCAATTACATTTTAGCTGGATTAATTATGTTAATTAGCCTACATAAAATGTATTTAGTAAAAAGGAGGAGCCTCTAAAGTTCTGCCACCTCTTTCAACAATGTCAAAGTCTCAGTGGGAAACAAGTGTCACCACCTCACAGAGGCATTATAATAAAGGGAGCATTGCCACATCACATAGGTGAGGAGCATTGTTAGCACTTCAGTAGCAGAAGTCACACAGGCGATTAAGAGGTGGACGCAGTTGAAGCCGTGGTTGTGATTTTTTTTGGCAAGTCGCGGCAGTGGTAATAAGCAAATGCTAGTTTCAGCCTTCCCCTTGTGCATCAGATAGTGTAAGCCCTGAGACGCCCACTTTCAAAGCCCGTGGAAGGTGCAACTCCGCCGGTGATTCCAAACGCTCCACCATCGCCGTACCATCAACACTTGCACCAGTGTATGACTGACACAGGGTCTCCTTCGGAACTCCAGCTAAACGTGGCAGTGTCTCTGCGTTTGGGAATGCAGCCGCATTCACCGACATGCATGTGACACTTCCATAACACGCCCATGAGTCTGCCTTTTTCTGCGTTCACCTCAGGCGGCCTCCCAAATACCGCCCAGGAACGCCCATGGTTTTGCCTCACTGGTTCTAATGCCAGCGCCTCCATACAACAACAACAACAACAACAGACTCTCAGGGGAATGCATGCGCCGAAGGGGATTTCAGGACTTATCACACATGCGCAGTAGCAAATAATTTCTTAATTGTACAAACATCAGTATGGCCACCACCACTGAAGCAGGCCCACAGTCTCCCAACCTTTCTCCATTATAAATGGCAAAACACAGAGCAAGCTGGATCAAATTATTACTGAAAAACGTTGATAACCTACAGTGCATTGAAAGCAGGAAGAAGTCATTTTAATACATTGAGATTTGTCAGCAAATCAGAAAATTGTAACATTAAAAATGATTTGCAAAGCACTGCCAAATGGGTTGTCCACAATACCTACTACAGATCAGTGTGCATCCTATAAAGAGCTACAATTATGGCCTAAATACTTTCAGCTGCTTGTTGGATAAATGGAAGTCAATTATAAATAAAAGAAAGAGATGGTTACAAAACAGAATAAAAATCTGTACAAATATATCCGACACTGAACATCTTTCATCAATTAATTAGTCATGGCGCTAATGGTAAAAAGCAATTGTAGCCGACATGAAGGGGTACAGTTTTAGCATGTGTATTTATTTAAAGATCACAGCAAAGCTATTCACATTTAATGTAATTTCTTTTTAACCTGCTGGTTCAGGATGTTATTTTATGTCCCCTGTTCCCTGTAAAAGTTAATACCAAACAGTCTCTAGATAGTAAGCTCTTGTGCTTAGGTGGTTCTTATGCACTATTTCTCCATGCTTGTATTTACAATCATGGTAGCGCACAGTGTACGTTTCTTCCATAGAGCACTGTGAGAGATGCCGATAGGACAGAAGGTGTATAATATTACAAAACATTCATTTTTTTATTTTATTACATGGAGCTGTATATTCTATGTCCTTAAGAACATTGTTCAGCTAATTTTTGTAATGAGTCCAAAACAAAAACAAAACAATGGTTTGGCTAGGCATGTATAGTTGGGATCATGCCTAGGACTGTATAAGAAATACAGTATGTTTTTGTTAAAGACTTTTTTGAGAGATCAACATGCAGCAGTACACTTAAGCAATTCACAAACTACAGCACCATAGGTTAATGGAAAGTACACTGTGGAAGCATGTCAAACATAACTAAAAACAATAAATATATAAATGGAGAAAGAACATGGGGAGCAGTGTGGCGACCCACTAGCAGGAGGGGGGCATCATGTAGGGGAGGGATGATAACCCTTATAAGCTGGAAAGCATTTATGTACCAAACATTTCTGTCCATCATAGCTGAACTTTTAGTACTGAAAGGGGATCATGAGAATGGTAGGCCAGCATTGTAACATATTGTTCGAGTCTTTGATGAATTATGCAAAAGATTTGACAAAAAGTCCTGTAAGTGATTCAAATTCTGTTAAGAACCATTTGTACTGAAGGGTCCGAGGATTGTTTCCAGCCTGCCTCAATATGACAAAGGGGCGGCAGATACAATGTATCAAATTAGCTCAATTTGATGCTATGTTGCCACTGGAATACCAATCGGGAGAAGAGAGATCCAGGGAGAGAGAGAACTATAGAAATAGCATGGTTATTGGCAAACTCTCCAGCATCCATCGGATATAATGGTAGTGATTTTACTCAATCCTGTTGGAATCAGATGCAACTAGAACAAGGGTTCAGATTTACTCTCCTACGGATCTGGAGGCTCTATATTCTCTAATGTCCTCCCAGTCTTCATTAATCTTTGTCTCTCAATATCCTGCTCCCATGGGAGTTCCTGGTGATAGGCCCAAACAACTTCAGCTTGGCGACATATAATACACAAATGAGGCACTTTGTTGAGGTGACTGAGAGACTCAACCATGGTAAGGAGTCTACAACTCAAGCATGTATTTTGAAGCCACTGAAGTATCTCAATTGCAAGAGAATTACATTTTATTTCCTAAACTTGTTTTTGTATATAAGTAAATAAAAGGCAAAGAAAGAACTTTGGGAAAGGTCATGCATATATTTAATACCATATATCAATCAAGGTACAAATGAGCAAGGAATACAACCTGAAGGGAAACCAGGGTTTATCAAAAAGCAGTATTAAAAGGTCCAAGAGTCAGAGCAAGCCCATGGCATTTGTTGGCGCTATCCCACAATGTTAAATTATGCAAATACAGTGTGGTGTTGGACTTGACGGAGACACTGGGGCCATTGTAGCAAAAACATTGACTACTAGATTCTGCGAGTATTCAGGATGTAGCGGTACCTCTAGGTCCGGAGCGGGGCAGGGCATCGGACCGCAGAGAGGGCACTTTAGCACGTGCCCGAAGAGGGGGCATGGCCACGAGAAAAAGGGTGCGTCTAAGGCGCGCCCCCTGTTCATCGCTCTTGCGGGCTTGCCAGCACTTACAGACATGCCAGGCTGCCCTCAAGTTCTCCCCTCTAAATAAATGCTGTGTGCATGTGCACGGCCTCCATTCAATGGCGGCGAGTGCTGCACCGCTATTTTTCCCACCCGCAGGACACTCTGGGAATGAGATATAAGCCATGTCTGCATAGACATCTATATTAGCCAGACAAGAGCTAAAGCTGGGAGCTCAGTAAAGAACTAGCCCTGAGGACTGCTAGTCTAGATAGATAGAGTCCAGCATTAACCCAGTGACATCTAGAGTGAAGCAGCAGCAGTGAAGATAGAGGTAATGTAGGCTTTATGCCATACCCCCAACATACTGGATTTTGTTGCACTATAAGATACACCAGAACTTGTACGATGCAAAGACACTAGTGCATACAGCTTCATTACATCCTTCAAAATATCTTTTACATGTATGTAGTGGTATTCAATTTGCATCTTGTGTATATAGATGGAGGTATACAGCAGCAACATTCAGACCATTAAAGGCAGCACACTTGTTTGCTTATTTCTTGGTACAAGTGTTTTGGCCAGAAAATATGGCAATCGAATGTCAATGCATTGCAGCCCAGAACTAGTAGACATACAATACTAGTGTTCATTCTAGCACCCTGCATCTGTCACAACTCGTGCAGTTCCTCTTTCCTGCCTGGGGTGTGTCACTCTGCTCTGGTGCTTCTAGCCATCTTGAGATGGCGTTACCCACAGGGTCCAAGAAAGCTTGGTGCATATGACAAATGCGTTCAAACCCCCAAAAACTGCATTTTCTGGGGTTTGACCACATAATTGATGATCGTTAATTATATTATAATTATTATAATACAGGTTGAGTCTCCCATATCCAAAATGCTTGGTCCCAGGGGTATTTTGGATAACGGAATATTCCGTATTTTGGAATATTTGCATATCATAATGAAATATCTTGGGAATAGGACCCAAATATACACACAGAATGCATTTATGTTTTATATACACTTTATACACACAGCATGCAGGTCATTTTATACAATATTTTCAATAATTTTGTGGCTCAAGCAAAGTTTGTGTACAGAAATTAAATTCATTTATGTTTCATATATACCTTATACACATAGCCTGAAGATTATTTTATACAATATTTTTAATAATTTGTGCCTTAGACAAAGTTTATGTACATTGAACCATCAAAAATCAAAGGTTTCATTATCTCAGCCATGCCAAAATAATTCCGTATTTCGGAATATTCTGTATTTTGGAATATTTGGATATGGGAGACTCAACCTGTATATTTATATTATAAATGACAAGTAAGATAGATAAATAGACGGACAGATAGACAGTACTAAAAGGGAATAGATAGGTAGCATATTTAGTGTTTCCTTTTTTTTTTTTCATAAATGATCTGATCTAACACAGGGAAGAGTCTCCATTTCTTAATAAAAGGGTAGGGAATACAGAGCCAATAATCAGATACAGGCAGGAAGCGGCCAGAGAAACTGCCAAGGTATTTAACGATCATCTGATCAATACTCAACGCACAGGAAAAAAAAATAATATTGACCACTTCATACATTTTTATTTTGTGACTTAAAAGTTAAGGCACACATCCACTAAACGACAGGCAAAAGATTGCACAATTAGTACATTGTAATCGTGCAGTCGTTTGTCTGATGTGCCTTCACTGAACGAGCAGTCGTTCAGTGAAGGCACATCAATCATCTGCAAACATGCTGAACCTGACGATATAGTCAGGTTGTACAGCAAGTTTGCACAATGATAGATGTCTAAATGACCAGCGGGAGTGCATATCGCTGGTCGTTTAAGACGTTTTTGCAAACAATTTGCAAGCGATTTATGAACAATTGAACGATAACATTAAATCGCTCAAATAAATCGTCTAGTGGATGTGTGCCTTTAAACTGCCTAAAATAAAGAAAGATTTTGGCCCTCATTCAGAGCCACTCGCTAGCGGCAGTACGCTCGTTCCGAGCGATGTTCGCACATCTGCGCATGCGTACGGATCGTTATACGCATGCGCGAACCAGTCAGTGCGGCCGAAATTCATGTGCTCGCAAAATAGCGAATGCCTGATAATTTGAGTGACAGAATGAGGCGTATGTGGGTGGTAACAGGGGAAGGTGCTTGAAAACGGGGAGTGGATATCAGAACGCAGGCGTGCTTAAAGGTCAAAACGGGCGTTTTATGGGTGTGCATATTTAAAACAGCAGCGTCATTGACCATGTCACTGGGTTTTTTTTAAGCCAGAACTGTTCGCAAAATTGTGGTAGCAAAAACCAACCACAAGAATAGCGAGCAGTTCATACGCTGGTCGATGTACTCGATTAATCTAATAAATAGCGGACATGACGTATGGAGTGAGCGGCCAGGGGGCGTTTTTATCAAATAAACGAGCGTATGTTTTGCTCGCTCGTTCAGACTTAGAGGTGGGAACAGACTGCAATTTGCGAACGGATCATTTGAATAGCCACCCCTTGTTTTTGAACGAACGTCCGCAAATAGCGAACGGCTCTGAATCAGGCCCTTTGTCAGTACTGTACAAAAAATCATGTCTATTTTCTGGAATTTAATCTCTGAAAACCTAGCGATCCTTAGGGATTTTTTTTATCAATTTTGCAGATTTTTATACCTAGCAATATCAAAGACATGACATCGGCGACAGCCATTTCTCTTTTCAGACAATCCATATGACTCATACGATGCAATAGCAGAAGACAGACTGTTGTAAAATGTGCTGTACATGGGCCTTTTTAATCTGTTTTTGTAAAGTGTCATGACACTACATTGTAATAACTCTAGGTTTTACAGGCCGGGAAAGGAACAGCTCTGACAAGCAGGGTACGGAACAGTTGAAATTTTAATTTTCTAAGGATGAAATAATTGGTGGACTATTTTTACAGCTTCGCTGATGGAAGTAGAACATGATCTATAATTACTGGAGTTAGACTACTGTAACATTAGGTTCATCAAAATAGCTTCACAATTTAAAGAAATAATTTCAAGAAACTTGTAACAAATCTTAGAGAAATCTCTGGAATTCCACAGGCATCTCCAGTACAGTGGATTAAGGTTTAAGTTGCACATGTAATATGAGTACAAAGCAACTAACAGACTGATGAAAATAATTTTTATGGTAAGGCTTAAAGATAATGCTTAAGTAAAGCAACTCGGTACTCTCTAATTGCTGCATCTCTCATACGTGTAGTTGTAAGCCCAATAAACAATACACTTATGACCTATTTCGATAGGGAAAAAGGCACAAACGTTAAGAAATAACTCTCCACGCAAATGGACTGTGGGGCATATGCATCAAAGCTGATGTGAGATAAAATTATGAAATATATATCACCAATCAGCTCCAAACTATCATTTCTTAAACACAGCCTGAAAAATGTAAGTTAGAAGCTGATTGGTTGGTGATATATATCTCACATCAAGCTTTGATACATATGCCCCTGTATGTCTGTCACAGACGAGAGTCAAGTGAGAAAGTAAATTAATATAATTGATTTTTTATTGCAGACAAGTTTACAGAATAAACTACTGGAATCAAGGTTACAATGAGAATAGTGTTAGATCATCAGCCATTGAAAACAATTCTTACAGGCAATTTAAAAAATATTTACTGACCACCACCAATTTTTCTTGGTATTTATGTAACATCATAGATGTGAGTACGGGTTGTGCACCCACACACTACCTACCTAAAGCATCTCCTCCCCCCACCCAAGGAAGAGGCAGACTCTTTTTTAACTCAAGATGGCCCGGTGTGAAACTGCTGTATCAGAATGCAGAATTTTTACATCGGCCATCTTAGATTCATAACAAGGCTGCCTCTATCCCTGGGAGCTGTCTGAGATGGTGGAAGGTAACAACAGCAATGACTGCTGTCAAGGTGAGTAGTCTACACTATGTCCTACCTTGACACTCTTTGTCCTTAGCCTGCGCACACCTATGTGTAACACGATTATGTAGCATAAATATCTCCAATTTATTATCATCAACAATTATTTATATAGCGCCAAAATGTTGGGTGAAACAGGAACATCAAGAAGAAACCTATACTAACATGGGGAAGACATTCAAAAGCTACACAGACAGAGGTCTGGTCGGGAATTGAACTCACAACCCCAGCACTATGAGGAAGGAACCCAAATCAGAGCTATAATGCATTTTATATGTAAGTTACCAGTGACTGTAAATTGTAATGTGTTTTTTATTCTATTTTATTTTATTTTGGTGGTTGTAAAACAGGAGATCAAAACTACAGAACTAATTCACTTCCTCCAAAAACAAAACTATTTGAAATGTAGCAAATCATATGTAAAGAATGGTGTAAAACAAATTGTGAAAATTAATTTCATTTTTGTTAATCTTTAGCTGAAAAAAAGAAAACAATAAAATCCAAAAACAAATAAGACCGGAGTATTTTTGCGTTAGAATATTTCCATGATGATTTGTCCTTTGAGGCATCACAAGACTAGACACATCGGTGAAAATATGCTAATGCTCACCAAAGCTCAGCCGGCATAAAGACAACCACCACTGCTTTCTCACATCTGTCCAATGTCGCTTTTCTGCATAAACATCTGTACCATAGAAACACAGCGCACAGGTACGCAGCATTTACACCAAGTCTCACCAGCCGCAGAAACGGCAAGTCTCTTAGCACGCATTGAGCTCTCAAGCTGCGTATGCAATCTCAGTGGCTAAATGATGCACGACCAAGCAACGGCATTCAAACGGACAGACACGCCTGCGTTTCTCCGAACACTCCCCCTTTACCACCCCCAAGCGCTGACAGCCTGTCACTCACTCTGAATTACGGTCGCACAGAAGAACCCATCGCACAGTGCAATCGCAGCGCGGCTTATAGGCATGCGCAATGGCTAACAATCACTCGATCTGCGTATGTAGTTGCATTTGTGATCCTTACTGAATCATGCCCTTTATCTGTAAGTGATCTTTTAGGTTCAGCCGAGCTAACCGTACAGTATCTAAGATCTACAGAAACAACCTGACTGTATCCTGGGTACAAAATTTTGCTCATGATTTACAGAAGATTCCCAAAGTAGGGAGAAGCTCTGTGGTGCCTGATGCAGCGCCCCTACCACACCACAGTTGCTTGCCTGCTTTAGCAGGCAGGCGTCGGGATCAGACATCTCCTGTTCCTTAAACTGGAAGTATGGCGCTGGGGTGTGACATTATTATGTCAGTTTCCAGTGCATGGACATTGGTAACACTGAATGAGTGACATACCAGCGTTAATAAACTGGATGTATTTGAGATAAAATGTAAGAAAGATTTATTCTATACTCAAACTATAATTATTTTCCTCTGGATAAAATGGCAGATTGTTGGTCTATTGATTCCTACTGTGCAATTCACATAACTAATGTATCAAAGAGCATTTTTACTTCACAATTTTACTCAGTTAATTGGAATCCTGTCATCGTACAGAAGCTAACCTGAAAAAACAACTTGAATTATTTATCCTTTTTCAGTCCAGGTCATTTGCATACCTTTATAGGGAGCTTCAATAAACAAAACTATAACTGTTATGTAGTATTGGAAAATCTAACATTAACAGTAAAGTAAATTACTACTTTAAATGCCCAGTTGATTAAAATCATATACCAAACTGCCAGCTTCTCTTTCTCTTGTACTACCTGCTATAATGCCAGTAACAGTGTACACAGACTCCTTTTCAGTAGCACATACTGGCGTTTACCTGCAGTCACACCAGTTCACTCATATCCAATTGAATTTGACGTCTGTACACAATAACAGGTCTCAAACACTGGAGGACATGAGCACTGCTGTCAGTACTCCCAGTTCAGCCAGTACTTGAAATATAGGTCTCTTTTACAGACCATGGGTTTCCCAGAGAGATCAATGTTCTCTATGATTAAGGGCTCCATTTACTAACGAGTTTCATGGCTAGTGATCATTTTGCTTTGTGCTTGCCACGGTTTTTTGTTTTTTTTTAAATCATTTTCAGCTAGTATTTATTAATTATAATGTTGTCTGTGAGTGCTAATATTATTCTGCCTGTCAGAGCTGTTTTTCTTATGTTAGCAGCGCTGACAAGCGCTGTTTTTCTTTTTTCTTGAATATGGTGAATGCGCAGCGTGTTTTTCTGGCTGGCTCCACTGGATCCCATTCTCTGCCCAGCAGCAACCTCACGATGTTGTGTGATGGGCTGGGGAAGGAGGCTGCTGCCTCACATGGAAGTAGTGATGGGGGGGGGGGGCGCACCGGCTGCTGTTGTGAAAGGGAAGAAGGGGGAGGTCTGCAGCTGATGTGGAATGGTGGAGGGGGGCTGCCGGCTGCTGCAGGAGGGGAGAACGGGGGGAGGGGTCTGCAGCTGATGCAGGAGGTCGGAAGGTAGGGGCCGCCGTCTGCTTCGGGAGGGTTTGCAGTTGATGCGGGAGGGTGGAAGTTGGGGGCCACCGTATGCTGTGCACTGGGTGGGGGTGGGGGGGGAGGAAGAGGGACCCATAAAATACACCAGTACAAATGTATTTAAATAAAAAAAATCGCAATTAGGGTGGGGGCTAGGGGACTAGGATGTGGAGAGTTGGATGAAAAGGGCGTAGAGTGTGAGGGAAGGGGCGGAAATGGAGCTGCAGCAGTGAATTGTTGGCAAGGACCCGGATGCTGCAGTCTCCAGCCAGGACCATAGTGCTTGTCAGCACTAGATAACAGCACCTGCAGGAAGGAGAAATGAAACTTGGCCGACAAGTGCATAAGTTCAAAATACCGCCCGTTGTTAAATACAGGTATGCATACATTTTTAATGGAGGTATGAATAAAAAAACAACGCTGGGGGAAAGCTGAAAACCAGCGCTGCTTACATTCATAAATACAAGATTCCTCTGTAACAAATGTAAACAGTTTGAAAAGTGCTCAAACTCGTTAGTAAATGGAGCCCATAATCTTTTCAAATGTAGTTTCACAGCAGAAGCTGACACAGGGCTCAGCTACTGTATTGGCCTATTTACGTATCCAATCCTTCCACCTGGAGATCCAAAAGAGAAAGAGATCCAAACATAGAGGATGTTCCATGTGAAGGAACTACCAACATTCAGATAAAAGGGAAGAGGGGGGAGCAAATTACAGGTAGACATTTGTGAACCAATAATATAATATTAGGAAATGCCAGCGGTAACTGCCTTAGTTATGGAGGACATTACGATAATGAGTCCGGAATTTGATGATATTTGTCATAAAGAATTCTGCTAAATAACCACATTGTAAAAGCAGTATGAAAAGGGCCATTAATCTCCTCCACCAAGAAGTGTAGGGCATCACAGTTCACACATTGCTCGTCCATAGGACCCAGAGTAAGTATTGTGCAGTGTATGTCATGACCAATGCAAGCGGCGTATCAGCTGATTTGATTATACGTTGATTGTGATGATAATATTCTTGACTATAACATTTTTGAACTGTGCACTCTGGGCGACCTGTAAGGGTTCCACCACGCCGACTTCTTCGAGGCCGGCATCTAGGTTTGTTTGATGTAAACAAATCGTGGAGAAGTGAATAATGAAATAACACAGCAGTGACTGAGGTCCCCACAAGACACGCTGATATATGCGGCTGCAAACAACTGTCACAGTTTCCAGATCACCCAGCAGGTCACATGTTCCAGATCACCCAATAGGTACACAGGGAGAGTTCACCAACTGTCACATTTTCCAGAGCACAATGGTGATGCATTTTAAATGGCATAACTCCGAAACAAAGCAACCAATTCTATGGATCATGGGCCTGATTCAGCAGTGCACGTAAGTTTATCAGGAATCTGCATGTGCGCAGAACCCATTCTGCGAGTGTGCAGAATGGGTCCTGCTAAGATGCATGCAAGCCCTTGAATGCCGGCGTTCCCAGAAATCGTGTGTGTCCGCCCCATTTTCCGGCAGTGGCCAGCCCAGGGACTGTGTGGACGTACGCAATCTGCTGGGCTCGCAAGCCAGCCAACCTTAGTAAGCTGAGGCTTACTCAGCTGGCCTACCGCCCAGGGCCGTCCACCATCGCGACCATTAGCTCAACTAGGGCCATATTTGTTAATTATACCCCTTTCAGACATCTCGAGATTCCCGGGAATTTGGCCTGCCTCAGCCAAATTCCCGGGAAGCCAAGTCTGTCTGAAAGGTACCTACCCGGGAACAAGTTCCCGGGTAGCCGCCCCTGCAATCGACCAGGGTTTTTCCCGGGACTTAAGTCCCGGGAAATTACCCTGCCTCTGTCTGAATGGTGCTACACAGGAATTTAGTACTCCCGGGCAGCACCAAGCAGCTTTGACATGTAGCTGACAGCGCAGAGCATCCTATAGGACGCTCAACGCTGCTTTGAGCTGACAGCGCAGAGCGTCCTATAGGACGCTCAGCGCTGCTGCTCTGAGTTGGCAGCGCAGTGCGTCCTATAGGACGCTCAGCGCTGCTGTTTTGAGCCGACAGCGCAGAGCATCCTATAGGACCACCACTACTGCCCCTGTTGCGAGGGGCAATGTGAGGGGCAGGATGCTAGAAGAGGCGGCTCCGGGTCACTGGGGCGGGGGTTTCACGGGGTCACCAAGCTCGGCTCTAGCGCAGCGCCATCAACCTGGCTCCAAGAGTGGGCCTCCCCTGTCACTGCAGCCCGGGGACCCATTACAGAATGGCAGTACTGGCTCCAGCCTGGCTAGTCCCCCGCTCTCCCCTAGCACATCTCGGGGGACATGTCCGGATTAGGCTGTGGCGCTGACATGTCAGAGAAGGAAGTGAGAGGTGGGGAATGCATCCAGTGTGTATAAAACAGAAATACCCGGCTTGTGTCTGAAAGGGGTCTACCCGGGAATTTCCCGGGTAGACTATGTAGTGTGAAAGGGGGGTCTCCACCAAATACCCGGGATTTTACACAGGGGAAATTCCTGGGTCTGAGCAGGAAATTTCCCGGGTCGTATGTCTGAAAGGGGTACTATTGGGTTCTACATCAGAAAATGTCATATTGCTGCTTATTGTGGCAGTGAGTTTGCTCATTGCTTGATTGCGTCTGCTCTCTGCTTTTCCGGTGCCTGCGCACTATAAGAAATTACAGTGTAAAGCTTAAATATTAAGAGGAAATAGAGATTGCATCTTGAAAATGATTACACATGATATAGCAGTTTCATAAAGCTTGTTTCGCATCTTTACATTTGATACATTCCCACAAATGCGAAATTAGGCAATATGGTGCGGGTATCACAGCATTCTTTATGCAAAAATATCAAACAGTAAATGGTAAACTTCTGACATTCCCATTGAAGTGATGCCCACATAATGCAGCAATAGGCTGGGGGATGAGGATGGGGGTAGTAGTCAGTGCATCAGAGGTGTCCCTGGTTCTTAGCACATTGATAAACTGAATAGGAGTCCAGCCTTCAAAATGTGTGTCTTTACTATAGAGAACAGGTCCATGTTACAGGGCAAATGTAGGTGATATTTGACTTTTAAATCTAGCCATCCCCCCATTTGAATAGTTTAAAATGTCATAGATGTGGTTTGGGAAAAAGAACATTCTTGCCATGTTCCCCTTTAAGTGTAATCACCAGTTTTTAGATATAGATAGGGGTCAATCCAATTATACGCAATGTACTCGCGGATGGGAGTCATCGCGACAACGGCCGTACTTGACTGCAGCCCGGATTCGCATAAAAGAGCTTGTAGCCCCATAGGGCTTCCAGCAAAATTAAGCGAATTCAGGCTCAGAGCGGGCCGCAAGAGGCGGTGCCGTTGCTTTAACCATTTGCAAGTAATTGGATTGAGCCCAAAGATAAATATAAAACATACAACAATTAAATCAAATGTAAACATTATTAATAATTGTGTAAAACAACTTCAAGATAATTATCGTCCAATAATTAAGAATTTTGTAAATGTATAACATATGTAAAACATTGGGGCAAAGTACCCCCCCACACACACACACACACACACACACACACACACACACATTTCACAGCTAATAATCACAAATGCAGCATAATGATACCCTATTTCTGAAGAAACAAAAAAAAAAAAAACAGGAATAAAACAAATGTATTTTAAAAGAAAACTGTCCAAATGTTATTAATAGGTTTACCAGGTATTTTATTTTCCATAGGCAAAGCTAAATGAGAGAGGGAGGTAGGCATTTCATATACCAATGACATCATACTATGGCAGAACAAATACAACTCCTACTAGAACGTTTGTAGAAGACATGACTATCAGGACAGATGTGGATACACCAACCAGCCATTACCATGATGTCACCTGCATAGCCCACTGTGCAGCTAGAAGTATGCCATGCATTGTAATAACTATACTACAGCTTCAAGAACTTAATACAATCATCACACTCAAAATACAAACAAAACTTAACCTGAGAATATACAGCACAGTACAGTGTTATAATAAACATGAGACCCCCATACACATGATATAGAGCATAAGTGAGCAGCTCCATAGTAAGTGCAGATACTTGGGCAATGATGGGCTGTATTAAACAATGTCTATATACGGTCTTGATAATAAAGGATGTCATGCATGAGTTTAACACTAGGTTTCCAATCCACACAGGCAGTGTCTGACAGCAGGAGTGCCAGGAGCAGGGACAGACCTCCAGATCCCTTTATCCCTGTCCTCACATACTCCCCTCTGTAACACTGACCTCTCCTTATGGCTTTCTACACAGATCCAACATACAGCATGATTTATATAGTCTGCTTAGGACTAGCTGATGGAGGTGCACACAGAGTGACCCTAAGCAGCACTGCAGTTTATGCAATGATAAAGGAACTTGTACAGGGACCTGCAATGGGGATGCAGTCCTGCAATGTATCAACTGTCATTCCCATAGGTAGTCCCCCCCCATTCTGCAGATGCCCCATCATGCAGGAGCGTGCACTGGGAGGTGGTGGGGGAAGCATGCGAGTGGAAGAATGGCTACCACCAGCTCCAAGCTTGCTGAATGGATGATCAGCTTGTGTGCACCTGTGAGCTAATGTGCAGATCCAGCTGTAAGGTCACCACCGTCTATGTAATACAGTCTTACCGCTCAGGGGGTGCCTCGGAAATCGGTCCCGGCACATGCTTTGCAGGTCTGGCCCGGGATGTGAGGAGAGTCAGCCTTCAGTGCTCCTAATCCAATTGCAAGGGCTCGGAAGAACTAGGCAGCGCCGCCACTGCCGCTCTATGTTTACTTTGCCTATTGCATCGCCCTCCCCGCTGCGGTCTCTGCGTCTCCCAGCCTGGCTGCGAGAGTACGTCATGCTATGTGTGTAGCCTCACCTTGCTATTCTCGAACGCGCCTTACGCACAGTCCGCTGCCGTCTGCAGGCTGGAGGCAGCAGTAGCAGCAGCAACGCTCATTTGCCTTCTAATGCTGGAAAGCGCTGTATCAATGGATGAGCCTATAACATTCTAGATACTCGACCATGAAAAGCATCTTTCTGACGTCTTGCCATATGAGAAATCCTCAGTCCTACTGGGCAGAATGCATTCTACACACTGTTCCCACATGGCTGCATGGGAATCTCTAGCACCACACGTCACACTGATCACGACATGTGTAGTTCACTCTATCATGCTGTAATCTAAACATTGTTACACAAACCTCGACACAATATTTAACTGATGCTGTTACAAAGTGGCAAAATAAAACAGCAACACAAAAAAGGTGGTGCATAGGATTGTATTGTGATATATTGCAGAACTGCGATTATACATGGATATCTAGAAAACATGGCACTGAAACTGTGTTTGGTTATGTGGATAGAGACTGTAGGGCTGAATTCAATTAGCTGCGAAAAGTGCCGTCTGGCGAAAAGCGGATTGAATTCGCCTGTTTTGCCGCAATGTGTTCTCTCCATGCACGTTCCCGCTTTTCGCCTTATTCAATTGTAAAACACGCGAAAACGTGGATAGGCGAATGTTCTCCAAAGTAAAACTAGCAAAAAGGACATTTTGGGGGGGAAATCAATCTGTACCCTATAAAAAGCTTCAGTGACCCTGGGAATCAATATAGAATAGTAGTAGTAGTAGTAGTAGTAGTAGTAGTAGCCCTAATAAAAGTATTTAGTGAACTTATTTTGTTGCAAAGGGCTGTTATATGCATATTTGCATATGTGTGGAAAAATGATAGAGAGCAATGTTATTTCAGAAAAATAAGTACTGAGGTTAAATTTGGGGTACCTGAAAATGGGTACTAGTATATCTTCATGGCTCTAAAATGAAGATTTAAAACATCTCAAAAATACACCTGTTGCAGCCTCTTGCAATCCCAAAGACACCTGTTCCACCATATAGCCCCCCAAAGTACCAGGCCCCCCACTTTTTTTCTATTTTCCAATACTTTTTTCATTTTCGCCCCAAAAATGATGTCTTTTTTTTTTTTTGGTGCATTAAGTAAAAAAATATATTAAAAAATTAACTTATTAGTCATTAGGTGGGGTGTCCAAAGGGTACTGAACCAAGTCCCCACATTTGTACCCCCACATATGGATTTTGCACTTTGTTTCCCCTGCCTTTTGCGGGAGAAACTTTCTTGTTTGTTCTTGCCTATGGAGTTTTTGCGTAGGCGAAAATTCCGGGGAATTGAATATGGAAATACTTTGAAAACAGGCGAAAAGTGCAAATTGGAGAAAACGTTTCGTGGCTAATTGAATACAGCCCTATACGGGTGGACAGTTTATTTGTGTGTAATTTTAAAGGTATTTGCCAAAAGGATGACCGTACAATGATGCTGGTTCTTTCTAGTTCTTTGCCATTACTTGTATTTGCCTTTTTTCCCTCTAACACTTCTGCAGAACTCTGGGCCTGATTCAGCTTTGGAAATAGAGTGAGATTTAGCACTTAACTGATCATCTTGGTGAAACCAGGCTGCACTACAGGTGGGGCAGATTTAAAATGTGCAGAGAGATTTAGATTTGGGAGGGGGGTGTCCAAACTGACATCTAAAGTGCAGTGTAATAATAAAGCTGTGCAGTATTTGTGGGCTACATACAAAAGCAGCCAGTATTTACACTACATGCAAAAAAAAGTATGTATTTACATCCCTTGCATTGCAACATGGTTTGTCCAGGTACACAGTTACGTGCTAATTCTCACTCTATTCCCAAAGCTGAATCAGGCCCTCTGTCCCTTACAGTTTGCATATTTGGGCAAATGCATTATTTTATATGGGAAGTACTTAATGGAAGAACTGGGTAATTGTGCTCCACATATTGCACTTGCATACAAAAGGTGATCTTTGCATGAAAGATGATGATACTTTTTGCTGGAAGCCCCCAAAAAAGACAGTCCTACTGAAGTGATCAATGATTTTAAGCAGTCTGAGCAGAAGGGGTGAGTTGGGTATGTGTATGGCTGGAATCGGTATGATTTACTGCCGGACGCATGTCCGGCTGTTGGAATCCCGATACCAGCATCCCGGCAGCATGTCGGGCGATTGGAAACCTGACACCAGCATCCCAGCAGCATGTCCGGCGATTGGAAACCCGACACCAGCATCCCAGCAGCATGTCCGGCGATTGGAAACCCGACACCAACAGCATGTCCGGCGGTTGGAATCCCGACACCAGCATCCCAGCAGCATGTCCGGCGATTGGAAACCTGACACCAGCATCCCGGCAGCAGTGGAAATCCTGATCGTCCTCAGATAAGTATTAGCTAACCTAGTTCTACCCCCTAACCCTCCCTTAGGGGTGCCTAACCCTAACCTCCCCCACCCAGTACCTAACCCTAATCCCCCCTCTAAGTGCCTAAACCTAACCCCACTTCCCTGCTGCCTAAACCTAAGTCCCCCAGGGGGTGCTTGTCCCTAACCTCCCCCCGGGGGTGCCTAACCATAACCCCCCTTCTCCTAGCCTAAACCTAACCTCCCGGGGGGTGCCTAACCCTAAGTCCCCCCCGGGAACCCTAAACCTAACCCTCCCCCTCCCGTGGTGGCTATCCGCGCTCGGCGTCCCTTCGATCGGGATGCCGGGCGTCAGTCTCCCGGCGTATGTCTAATGACAGGCGTCGGCATATCAACGCCTGTCTTTAGACCCTTGCCGGGATATGACAGTCGGGAAGCCGGCTGTCGGGATTAGGTCCGCCGGCTTCCCGACTGCATACCGTATGGCTACATGGGAACGTGCAATGACTATGGAGAATAATTCCCCTTACTTTATTTGTACATGCTTCCAACAATTCAACAATAAATCAAGTCTACTCCTTGGACTTCAGGGTAATGTAGATGATACATCCAATATCACTCTGAGTGTAAAGCAAATAGAGACAAGAAGAAGCTGATGCATTCCTACCTGTATCGTCATTTCGTCCCTGTTCAGATCCGAGTTATACCTCGATTGTCGTAGCTTATAAATTCTGACAGGCAGGGCCCTCAACCCTCTTGTTCATTCCCTGCACAATCCCTGGGCCACACATTACTGAAGTGTACATCAGATCCACAAAGGTACCGCAGTGAGGCCAGACCAGACCTGAGGCATACATTAAACAAGTAGCCTAGGTTTATATTTCAGAAAACTAGAGAAATAGGGGTGTTGTTAAGTCCTGGCACTAGAAAATCAGACCCTGAATCTCAAGTTCAATGAACCAGGTCATTAAAAAATGTGAATTTATTTAGTACTGCCAGTTTACACTGCCCACTGGAGTGTGGTGCCGTATAAGAAATGAAGAGAATTAAACTAATTTAGAACCTTGGTATTTTAAGCAATTGTTGGTCTTTACAGCTCAGTGCTACACAGTGGCAAATGGAGGATTTCTAGAGGGGGTTTCCAAATACTTGATTTTAGAGTGAGTGTGGCCAGTCCATGAAGAGGGCATAATTATTACTTAATCAGCTTTATTATACGTCATACAAAGTTTATTGTGTCATAATTCCAGCATATACAGGATCAGTGATCACAGTATGCCATTAAATGCAGCATCCTGCTTGAGCTGAATATTTTTATTTCAAATGTGGGCACTATTCCAGAGCATTGGAACTAGTCCGGGCAGAAGAACCTAGCACTGCCCTGGACATCTATGTACATATTGGTCTCATCATACACTGGATAGTGTATTATTATATGGTATTAATAATTAACCCTATTGATGGTCTATAGAAATGAACCCCTAACAGTGCATGTTTTTACAGATCTCCTTATTGGTGTACAGGTGTATTTATTACTGGCTGACACAAAAGATCCACAGGTGGTGCTAATTATTCCATTTGTTAAACTGAGAAGAACATTTAGCAGTAATATAATTCTATATTACTATTTCTATATTGGACATAGGGGAGGGGTTTCCAGGCAACCAGAACCCCCCCTGCGTTTTCCTATGGCTACAGTCCCTGCTGCTTCACAGTGCTAAATGCCAATACACAATTCTTTCCATAGCAATGTCTCTCTTCTTTTGCTAAACATTCCATAGTGTCACCCACAGTGTCCATTGCTTTCTTCCCACACTTTCCATAGTCTCTCTCCCACTTATCCCATAGTGTCTTCCTATCTTTCTTCCCACTTATTCTTTAGTCTCCCCCTCCCACAGGGGCGTATCTATAATGGGTGCATTGGGGCCCCGCACCGCACTCCCTGCACCCATATTAATTTAAACTTACCTGTCCGTGGTCCCGCGTCGGGTGTCAGTGCTGCTCAGAACACTGGAAAATGGCCGCCGCGGTCATTTTTCCATTATTCTGCACATGTGCAGTAGACTCCAGGCACTAGAGTGTGCCCGGAGTCTACTGCGCATGCACAGAACACTGGAAAATGGCCACCGTGGCCATTTTTACGTCATTCTGCGCATGCGCAGTAGACTTCGGGCACACTCTAGTGCCCGGACTCTACTAATGCTTCGGTGGCTGGCCAGCCACGTCAGTCGGCTGCCGGCCACCGGGGAGAGAGGAGGGGCCCCTGCACGTTGAGTGCACACGGGCCCCCTCCTCTCTTAAGATGCTCCTGCCCTCCCACCAAACACACATAGGCACGTAGCAAAACCTATGGGGACCCCATATCAAAGTTTCCACAGTTTATCTATTTTGATAGTGCAAATATTAGATAACTTACAATCTGCCTACTTAGCTGAAATGCAGGATATGAATGGTGATTAGCATATAGTAAATATTACAAATGAAAAAAATCCTAATCCTAAATGTTTATGATATAACATGGTACAGGTTGAGTCTCCCATATCCAAATATTCCGAAATACGGAATATTCCGAAATACGGAATATTTTTGGCATGACTGAGATAATGAAACTTTTGATTTTTGATGGTTCAATGTACACAAACTCTGTCTAAGGCACAAATTATTAAAAATATTGTATAAAATTACGTTCAGGCTGTGTGTGTATAAGGTGTATATGAAACATAAATGAATTTCATTTCTGTACACAAACTTTGTTTGAGCCACAAAATTATTGAAAATGTTGTATAAAATTACCTGCAGGCTGTGTGTTTAAGGTGTATATAACACATAAATGCATTCTGTGTGTATATTTGGGTCCTATTCCCAAGATATCTCATTATGGTAAGCAAATATTCCAAAATACGGAATATTCCGTTATCCAAAATACCCCTGGTACCAAAAATTTTGGATATGGGAGACTCAACCTGTATATAAGAAGACTATAATTCACTATTAAATCAGTCAGTTATTTCTAAATTCATAACTGCAGATAAATTGGAGGGAGGTGTCTGAAGGGGTAAGGGTGTTAAGCTAAAATTTGTTATATAGTCCTTACCTGAAGATTTTTTTCAGATTGTTTTTCTGAAGTTATTGATGGACCTTATTGGAAGATGTAATCCAAAATCCATATCAGTAGTCGTCATCCAAAATAAAGCAGGGGCTACTCCGAGTATCAATGTATGACAAAATGTCACCACAAAATGGCTGCCAGTAGCTGGGCATCCTTTATATAGGGCTGTGACCTGCATTGTGACATCACAATGCATGCAGGCAGCAGCTAGAGATGGCTGTTTCACTCTGGTGAGAATAGAAAAGCCGGGGCTCAGGAGATGGCAGTGTAACTAAGTGCAGAGAGAGGATCAGGCCCCAGAGACGGACTGGGCCCAATAGCAGCCGCACTCCCTAAACCTACTGTAGCTATGCCCTTGCCCACACACACAGGGCCATAGCTAGTGTGGTGCGGCCGGTGCCACTGCACAGAGCGCCACTGCCCTGAGGGTGGAACACCAGCCGCCCACCTCATTTTCTCTCGTCTCTCTGCTGGCGCTAGGCGGCCACTGTTTAAAGCGCGATACGCAGCCGTGGCACCCAACAGGAGAACAGTTACCAGCCGCAGCCTCCGGCTCCCCCCCTACATGTGACAGAGTGTGACTCACTCAGTCTGAGTCTCCGGCGCCACATCCCGAGTCCTAGCCAGTGCAACAAGCCCTGTATCTACTGGGACAGGAGAGATGTCATGACGTCTCCATGCCCAAGGCTCCCACAGTTCCGTGGGTGAAGTGTCTCTGCGGAGGAGCTGCTGCTGTTGGGTGGATCAGACAGGGAGCGGCGTGCTGCTGCTACGCTGTGGGGACACCAGGACACTGGACAGTGACAGAACCTGCCAGGTGAGGTACACTGTGTTGTTAACACTGTTACAGATGGGTGGGCGGCAGTGGTGGATCCAGGGGGGGTGATTGGAGTGATCATCCCCCTAGCACAGTCATCTCTCTCCTCCTGCACTGAACAGGCTGCCTGTGTGTGTGTTCACTCCTCCCTTTATCGCACAACACCGCTGGTGGAGGATGGGGCTGGGTGACTCCTGCACTTCCCCTTCCCAAGATCCCGCCCCAAGCGTGTGTCACTGTAATACATTGGCTGGACTGCTCTCCTGCCTCGGCTCCTCCCTGTCATTGCATCAGTGTGACACACACACCCGTGGCTGTATGCGCTTGGTGATTGTAAGTGAGGAATACCCGGCTGTTGCATGGACAGGGGTGAGGCGGGAGAGCAGCCCAGCAGTGTAGTACAGTGAGATATACGCTGACTGCAGGATCTTGGGAAGGGGAGGTTCTGGAGTCCATCTGTCGGTGCACAGTCGCAGTGCAGTCCAAAAATGGCTGTCCTGTGCGGGGTGACTCTGGGGTGGGCGCTGCCGGTTTCAGCTGCTCAGGTAGGGAGCTGGGCTCAGTGTCACACATAGTGAGTGAGTGATAGGAATGGGCTGTATATAAGTAGCTGCCTCTCTGGTGTAGTAGCATATACAGCCAGGGATGTGACCTGTACATGACGTGTGTGCTGCTACATATATACTGTGCAAAACTTGTGTGTGTTTATGTCCAGCAGAAGGCTATAAATACAGGCATGCAAATAACACAGTGAATACATAACCATATATAAATTGTAATAGTCAATGTGGCCACACACAAAAAAACCTGTAAAGGGGAGGAGTTGGGACCAGAAAGAGGAGGAGTCAGATTTAATCATTACATCTCCCCCCCTAAAAGAACAGTCTAGATCCGCCCCTGGCGGGCGGTGGGGAGGCGCCATTGCATAATATGTAAGGAAGGAGGGGGAGAGTTGTACTGTGTTGCATAATATGTAAGGGAGGAGGGGAAAGTTGTACTGTGTGGCATAATATGTAAGGGAGGAGGGGAAAGTTGTACTGTGTGGCATAATATGTAAGGGAGGAGGGGGTAGTTGTACTGTGTGGCATAATATGTAAGGCAGAAGTGGGGAGTTGTACTGTGTGGCATAATATGTAAGGGAGGAGGGGGGAGTTCTACTGTGTGACATAATATGTAAGGTAGGATGGGGGAGTTGTACTGTGTTGCATAATATGTAATGAGGGGAATTTGTACTGTGTGGCATAATGTGTAAGGGGCATTACTACTGTGTGGTGTGATGTGTACGGGGCACTACTACAATTTAGCTTAATGTGTATAAGGGACACTACTACATGTATGTAGTGTAATGTAAATAAGGGGCACTACTGTGTGGCATAATGTGAATTGGGGGTACTATAGAGCGGTCACGCCCTTTTTTTGGCCTTGTTTTGGCATGTACTGTCCCTGTTTACGATGAGGGGGGGACACCAAAGCTCTTTTTGGCACAAGGCACCAAAATGTTTATCTTCGGCTCTACGCGCGCGCACACACACACACTCCATTGTGTCTGTACTTTTTGCTTAATTCATTCTATAGAAGCTCCGCACTCTCCTCCACTGACTCCATTGTGTCTCTTCAACTATCCTTCTCCCCTATACAGTGTATTCAGCATTTCTTGCACTAAACCCTCTGGAGAGACTCACCGGTACATTTCCTGATTCTAGGGTCTACCTGTGCTCTACTTCTCAGCCCCAGACACCATAAAGCCATAGGCGAAACTAGCATTTGGTAATGGGTGGTCCCAGTTTCAACCCGTAGAGCCATCAAGATATTTTGCAAGTCACATTGTTATAGAATGGGCATTACAAAGCCACAGGGTTACTAAAGTTTATTCTGCGGTTCCCACCACAATGGAGGGAGCCGTTAATTGGCTGAGAGAGGCGAGGGCTCACCTCTCTCAGCCAATGAATGCTCAGATACGACTCTACAAAGGTTAGAGCTGCATCTGAGCGTTTCATTTGGGAGATACCAACCACCCTGGTTGGTATCAGTTGCATGGATCGCGATTTTAAATTTTATTTTTTTTGGATGCCTACTTTGGACAAGAGGACCGCTGCTGGTAATGTAGGTGAGTATGTATGTATGTAATAAAACTGTACTTTCACGGTGTGTGTGTTTTTTTTACACATTTCTTTACAGGTGAACTACAGGTACCAGCGGGCCCTTAATGTCCCGCATGCTGGTACTTGTGGTTCTCCAAGTACCAGCATTGTGGGGGAGGCTTGCTATGACCTATAGTTCCACTGTAAAGAAAATGTTGTTAATTTTAATTTTTACACACTACATACACTATCAACCCGCCACCCACCGCCCTAGGGTGGCGGGGATAGCCCCGGGCTATTAGCCTAGGCCAGGGGTGCCCTGGAGAGGGGGACCCCTTTATTGGGGGGGTCCCCAACTCCCCAGGGATCCCTGGCCTGTGCTGACTAGTTGCCAGCACTGATGCTGGGGGGCCCGGTGAAAGGGATCCCATGGCTGTGGCATCAGCCCCTCACTAGAAAGGGTCTGGTGCTGGTTTTAATTATAGGAGTACCCCTACATAATTTCTTTTTCCCCCTATAATTAAAACCAGGACTGGCCCTGCAGCCTTGTGCTGGTACCTAACCCTACTAGTTTTGTTCCCCGTAATTTTAGGTAACTGGCTGGCAAGTCCGGGGCTGGTTAGGCTTTGGGGGGGGGGTCCCTATGTGATTTTTTTTTTAAATATACCCTTTTTAAACTATTTACAGGCAGAAACATACACAAATCACAGTGATTTGTGTATGCTTCAGCCAAACTCGCAGCTCTGGAGGTGAGTGTTTAAAACTTCAGTTTGCCAGAGAGTATGCAGGTATCTCACCCGAGATTGTCATCTTGATTCTTGGTAAATTTGCGAGCTGTATATTTTAGGTGAAAAGTACTTCCGAGTTTGACTGATGGTGATAAGATTCGAGTTTGCTATCTCACCCGAGTTTTACGAGTGAGAAGAGAGAAATCTCTCTCTAACTCACCCGACTTTGCCTTTAGTCAATTTGCGAGTTGAAAATCATGCCTAAACTCTCCTGAGATTGGCAACTCCACCCTTCTCGATTCTTAGTAAATTTACCCCTAAGGGTGCCTTAAAGTGAAAAAGTTTGGGAACCACTGCATTAATCCAATACACATGAAACTGGAAAACCTTCTAGAACAACAAATTATGAGTCATAAATTAAGAGTCATATTTGCTCAATAAGCCTAGCAGGAGGTTTAATGACTCTGCTTCTTTTCATCTGAATGTGTGATCCTTCACTCAAAGAAACAGACTCCATGATAGGATCACTTGATGCTGAGGATGCTAAAGGTTCTGTGATGACATCTTCTTGACTTGGTCCATCAGAAGATAAAGATGGAAATTTGTTCTTGAAATGGGACACATTCCTTGTCACTGTTTGATTGTCATTTCCTGCAACAATCATCGTTTCTTTCCTTTTCATTATAGTAATGGACTTGGGTGAAAAGCAGTCATGTCCTTGTGTACTACTGTTTGTTTCACTAGAACACAAGCTCTATCTTGTAAATCAGAAACAATAGCTCTCCTTTTCCGGTCTGCATATTGTTTAGCTTTTTGTTTATTGGCAGAGTCTGTCTTTCTAACCTGATGATCTTTAGATGAAGGAGCCAGATGAATTTCTGGAAGAATGGATCTGATCACTTTTCTTTGAAACATTAATATCTGAGGAGGGACATTTGTTGTGGAGTGAGGCCCTTATCGATATTGACTGAGAAATTGATTTAAGGATTGTTGAACTGGAATTTGGGGGGGGACCCTGTGTGATACTTTACAAAACTTTATTTGCTTTCCAAGATTACGCATGAAACGTTCAACAAGACCACATGTCGAGTTCCAAAATGTTTCATGAATTTGCTGAAATCACCACCTTGAAATGGCAGACCATTATCTCTCCATTATGCCTTTGTGGGGTACACATTTATTTGCATTTCAAAATGCGTCCAGCATATGCGCCAGGCTTACTTCAGAAGTAACAATTGACAATACTCATACAGTATACACAAAACAGATTAAATTCAATTAACTGCAAACATCTGTCTTTATTTTCTGTCTTTATTATTCCTGGAATTCCATAAGTAGTGAAGACAGATGGGGCAGATATTGAAGATATTATTTCAAGAACAGAATAGCGTGAATAGTCATCCACAGCCAGAAGTATGTATTTATGATTGTATAATGGGCCATATAAGTCAACATTTACATTTTCCCAGACCTTGTCAGGCAGGTCAGTCATCCATAATGGCTCACTGTTAGTTTGCGTAGACTCACTGCTGTTTTTCTTCTCCTTCCTTCCCCCTATCTCTACTTCCTGATCACTTGTCATCCTGTGCTATAGGATTCTTAAAGACACACTACCTCATCTTACTGTTACTTGACAATGCACATAAACTATCTACATAGATTCTACACCATCTGGGTACACTAACTGCAATGGGCAAATGGAATGAGTAAACCAAGATCTGGAGAAGTTCATTAGAGTTTACATCTCTGCTAACCAAGATGACTGTGTTTCTTTGTTGCTATGGCCTGAGTTCTCTCATAATAACCCTTTTCATGAGGCTTTGGGGCATTCTCCATTTTACATCCAGAATGGATTCCATCCTGTCTTACTAGAACTGCCCTCCCGCCAGTCAGTTCCGCTTCCGGCAATCTGGGAAAACCTTTTACAAGTTCTCCGTTAGGAAAAGTAGGGAAAACTGTTGTTGAAATGCTGAGACAGGATTTGGCTGTCAACTTGGCATGTGCAGCTAAAGGTTCCCACCATGAAATTGGCTCCTAGGTACATTGGTCCCTTCAGGCAATCAACCCAGTGGCATACGGCTAAAACTTCCCAATGTTTTCCATGTCTCCCTCCTTCTGCCATTCCAGTTGACCACCAGGAGGAATATGAGGTGAGACAAATCCCAGTCTCCAGAGTCTTTTGCGGATCCGTTCAATATCTTGTGGATTAGAAGGGCTTTGGCACTAAAGAAAGTTGTTGGGTAAAGTCTTCTGATGTCCATGCTCCACAACTTATTTGGAAATTGCACAAGAAACTCCCTAATATGCCTTTCATGGGGAATTCAATGCCCACCCATAGAGGGGGGGTTATGTCACAGCGTGCCGAAGACTGGTAATCACTTACCAGGTTCAGCAGCGCTGGTCTCCCAAGGATGCATCAGTCCGCTGTGGGCAGGTGCCCACCAGTATCTACCGCAGGAATTTGCTTTCACCAATGGGTAACCTCTGGCTGCTGGCTTCTCCTCGCTACTCCCTGTGACTGTTGCAGAATGGCCACAGTTACCATTGGGCTGCACACAGTGCTCTGTTTTAAATTTAAAGGGAAAAGTGACAAAAGCGTGATGTCACTCCAATTTTTAACTCCTCCCTATAAAAGAAAGTCTCTGACCATTATTCAGTGGCAGAGTATTAGGCTCACAATCTACAGTAGCTCCAGCATTTGCCCCCATATTTATAGTGTTTCCCGGTATTGGCTCTTTCACTGACCTGATTTCTGCTTGCTCCCTTTTACCATATTCGCCGCCCTGTACTGACCCATTCATCGATTGTTCTACACATCAGATGGGATGATGCAATGCACGATGCTGTGCAGTCACATGCAGCATATAATAACACATTGCACCATCGTATAACGGATCGCACAGTGTACATGGTGTGCGTAATGTATTGTTATATCACATTGAACCTTCATAGGGTCGTGCTATCGCATGTTGTGTACCCAGCTTTACTTTCAGGAGTTTCCAGAGAAGAGAATCAAGATTGGGTGCTGATCGTTGAATTGTTATTTTATTTCCTAGGCATGCTTTATACTTAATTTTGAATACTAAGCATTAGTTTAATGGGTTTCACATAAGGTCAAGATCCAACAGGCAAAAAGTGTTTGCTAGTAAGAAAAAGTACATTTATTTCTAGCTCAAAATGCGTCCAGCATATGCGCCAGGCTATCAGAAGTAACAATTGACAATACACATACAGTATACACAATACAGATTCAATTCAATTAATTGCAAACATCTGTTGTTTTCCCTTTTAAAAACAAAATGAAAATCTTCTTTCCTGCCACAGTCAAATGAAGATATAAATTAAGCAAGCCAAGTAAACGGCAATGACTTCACATAATCATATTTATCTACTGTTTAACCTTTCTGTTGTTTGTTGTGGTCATCATCACTGTGGCCCCCATTTATTAATGATCGCTATCGCAATGCGATCTGGGCATGACATTACCGCTCATGAGCGCATTGCAATATGTGATCATAGCGCCCGGATGTATCATCTGGAACATGCAGGGTTCCTGCGATGTCCACATAGAGCTGCCAACCAGTGCCGAGGCTGCTACACATGTGCATTCCTGCTGACAGCACTTTCATGCCCGCCATTGCCAGGGAGCGTTCTGGAGGATCCCCCTGCTGGCTAACTATGGGCCTGATTCAGACTTGGGAATAGAGAGAGAGATCTCTCTCAACTGATCATCTTGGTGAAACCATGCTGCACTGCAGGTGGGGCAGATTTAAAATGTGCAGAGGGATTTAGATTTGGGAGGGAGGTGTCCAAACTGACATCTAAATTGTAGAGTAATAATAAAGCCGTGCAGTATTTGTGGGCTACATGTAAAAGCAGCCAGTATTTACCCTACATGCAAAAAAAAATAATGAATTTACACCCCTTGCACTGCAACATGGTTTGTCCAGGTACACAGTTAAGTGTATCTCTCTCTCTATTCCCAACTCTGAATCAGGCCCTATGCGTGGTGTAGCGGCTAACCCCACCTTCCAGATGTTGGTAAATTTGGCAGCATCATAAAAATTATGGGGGATGCGGCTGCCTGTGGGAATGGAGGTATTACAGCAGGTATCGGAGATATCTGCTGCGGTCCCACCTTCATACTAGGGGTGAGCGGGTTCGGATTTCTGAAATCCGAACCCCCCCGAGCCCCCCCGATCCGAGTCCGATCCGAGTCAGGCTCGACTTTTCCCGCCTGACTCGGATTCTGAAATCGAGGCAAAACGTCATCTTCCCGCCTTCCGAGTCTCGCGGGTTTTGGATCCTATATAAGGTACCCACGTCGGCGCCATTTTCTCACTCGGCTGTGGACAGTGAAGAGGGAGGGTGGGAGTTAGGGCTGTGTAGTGTAGTGTAGTGTAGTGCTGCTGTTGTCCACTACTTCAAAGTCCATAGGGGCTGGCTGTGTTGTGCTGTGCTGCTGTTGTTAATAGGGGCTGTGTCCACTACTTCAAAGTCCATAGGGGCTGGCTGGACTGTGTTGTGCAGTCAGTTCTCCATAGGGGCTGTGTCCACTCCAAAGTCCTGTGCAGTGTCCCAGTCCTAAAGAGGTGCTGTAGTGTTGTCCAGGGGGTGCTCTGTCCATCAGGGGTGCTCCCCCCAAGTGCTAAAAATATAATATATTTTCTGTGTTTGTGAATTGTGTGCGCAGTAGCCGCACGTGCATCAACAAAGTAGTGCCAAGCGTGCGCCTGTGTCATAAGTAAAGGGCCGGCTGGCTTGACCGTTAAGGGTGCTGTAACCCCCGAAAGTACACTCCAGTCCAAACCAAAAAAAAAATTATTTTCTGTGTTTGTGAATTGTGTGCGCAGTAGCCGCACGTGCATCAACACAGTAGTGCCAAGCGTGCGCCTGTGTCATAAGTAAAGGGCCGGCTGGCTTGACCGTTAAGGGTGCTGTAACCCCCGAAAGTACACTCCAGTCCAAACCAAAAAAAAAATTATTTTCTGTGTTTGTGAATTGTGTGCGCAGTAGCCGCACGTGCATCAACAAAGTAGTGCCAAGCGTGCGCCTGTGTCATAAGTAAAGGGCCGGCTGGCTTGACCGTTAAAGGGTGCTGTAACCCCCGAAAGTACACTCCAGTCCAAACCAAAAAAAAATTATTTTCTGTGTTTGTGAATTGTGTGCGCAGTAGCCGCACGTGCATCAACAAAGTAGTGCCAAGCGTGCGCCTGTGTCATAAGTAAAGGGCCGGCTGGCTTGACCGTTAAGGGTGCTGTAACCCCCGAAAGTACACTCCAGTCCAAACCAAAAAAAAAATTATTTTCTGTGTTTGTGAATTGTGTGCGCAGTAGCCGCACGTGCATCAACAAAGTAGTGCCAAGCGTGCGCCTGTGTCATAAGTAAAGGGCCGGCTGGCTTGACCGTTAAGGGTGCTGTAACCCCCGAAAGTACACTCCAGTCCAAACCAAAAAAAAATTATTTTCTGTGTTTGTGAATTGTGTGCGCAGTAGCCGCACGTGCATCAACAAAGTAGTGCCAAGCGTGCGCCTGTGTCATAAGTAAAGGGCCGGCTGGCTTGACCGTTAAGGGTGCTGTAACCCCCGAAAGTACACTCCAGTCCAAACCAAAAAAAAAATTATTTTCTGTGTTTGTGAATTGTGTGCGCAGTAGCCGCACGTGCATCAACAAAGTAGTGCCAAGCGTGCACCTGTGTCATAAGTAAAGGGCCGGCTGGCTTGACCGTTAAGGGTGCTGTAACCCCCGAAAGTACACTCCAGTCCAAACCAAAAAAAAAATTATTTTCTGTGTTTGTGAAATGTGTGCGCAGTAGCCGCACGTGCATCAACAAAGTAGTGCCAAGCGTGCGCCTGTGTCATAAGTAAAGGGCCGGCTGGCTTGACCGTTAAAGGGTGCTGTAACCCCCAAAGTACACTCCAGTCCAAACCAAGAAAAAAATTATTTTCTGTGTTTGTGAATTGTGTGCGCAGTAGCCGCACGTGCATCAACAAAGTAGTGCCAAGCGTGCGCCTGTGTCATAAGTAAAGGGCCGGCTGGCTTGACCGTTAAAGGGTGCTGTAACCCCCAAAGTACACTCCAGTCCAAACCAAAAAAAAAATTATTTTCTGTGTTTGTGAATTGTGTGCGCAGTAGCCGCACGTGCATCAACAAAGTAGTGCCAAGCGTGCGCCTGTGTCATAAGTAAAGGGCCGGCTGGCTTGACCGTTAAGGGTGCTGTAACCCCCGAAAGTACACTCCAGTCCAAACCAAAAAAAAAATTATTTTCTGTGTTTGTGAATTGTGTGCGCAGTAGCCGCACGTGCATCAACAAAGTAGTGCCAAGCGTGCGCCTGTGTCATAAGTAAAGGGCCGGCTGGCTTGACCGTTAAAGGGTGCTGTAACCCCCGAAAGTACACTCCAGTCCAAACCAAAAAAAAATTATTTTCTGTGTTTGTGAATTGTGTGCGCAGTAGCCGCACGTGCATCAACAAAGTAGTGCCAAGCGTGCGCCTGTGTCATAAGTAAAGGGCCGGCTGGCTTGACCGTTAAGGGTGCTGTAACCCCCGAAAGTACACTCCAGTCCAAACCAAAAAAAAAATTATTTTCTGTGTTTGTGAATTGTGTGCGCAGTAGCCGCACGTGCATCAACAAAGTAGTGCCAAGCGTGCGCCTGTGTCATAAGTAAAGGGCCGGCTGGCTTGACCGTTAAAGGGTGCTGTAACCCCCGAAAGTACACTCCAGTCCAAACCAAAAAAAAATTATTTTCTGTGTTTGTGAATTGTGTGCGCAGTAGCCGCACGTGCATCAACAAAGTAGTGCCAAGCGTGCGCCTGTGTCATAAGTAAAGGGCCGGCTGGCTTGACCGTTAAGGGTGCTGTAACCCCCGAAAGTACACTCCAGTCCAAACCAAAAAAAAAATTATTTTCTGTGTTTGTGAATTGTGTGCGCAGTAGCCGCACGTGCATCAACAAAGTAGTGCCAAGCGTGCGCCTGTGTCATAAGTAAAGGGCCGGCTGGCTTGACCGTTAAAGGGTGCTGTAACCCCCGAAAGTACACTCCAGTCCAAACCAAAAAAAAATTATTTTCTGTGTTTGTGAATTGTGTGCGCAGTAGCCGCACGTGCATCAACAAAGTAGTGCCAAGCGTGCGCCTGTGTCATAAGTAAAGGGCCGGCTGGCTTGACCGTTAAAGGGTGCTGTAACCCACAAAGTACACTCCAGTCCAAACCCAAAAAAAAATTATTTTCTGTGTTTAGCCGCACGTATATATCAAATCGATATAACATAAATGGAGGACCAAACTTTCTCCGATAAAAATAAAATAGAGAAAGATCAAGAACCACTTCCTCCTAGTGCTGAAGCTGCTGCCACTAGTCATGACATAGACGATAACATGCCATCAACGTCGTCTGCCAAGGCCGATGCCCAATGTCATAGTAGAGGGCACATACAATCCCAAATGGCAAAGTTCAGGAAAATGACCTTGAAAAAGACATTTAAATCAGCTGAAGAGAAACGTAAACTTGCCAATATGCCATTTACGACACGGAGTGGCAAGGAACGGCTAAGGTCGATCCCTAGTATGTTCATGACTAGTGGTTCAGCTTCACATGACGATGGAAGCCCTCCTCCCACTAAAAAAATCAAAAGAGTTAAGCTGGCAAAAGCACAGCGAAGAACTGTGCTTTCTAAGAAGATATCACAAATCCCCAAGGAGAGTCCAAGTGTGGTGGTGGTTGCGATGCCTGACCTTCCCAGCACTGGACGGGAAGAGGTGGCTCTTTCCACCATTTGCACGCCCCCTGCAAGTGCTGAAAGGAGCACCCACAGTCCACTTGCTGATATGCAAATTGAAGATGTCACTGTTGAAGTACAACAGGATGAGGATACTGGTGTAGCTGGCGCTGAGGAGGAAGTTGGCGAGGAGGATTCTGATGGTGATGTGGTTTGTTTAAATCAGGCTCCGGGGGAGACAGTTGTTGTCCGTGGGATGAAAAAGCCCATCACGGTCATGCCTGGGCAGAAGACCAAACATTCCACCTCTTTGGTCTGGCAATATTTCTATCCAAATCCGGACAACAACTGTCTTGCCATATGTACCATATGTAAAGGTGAAATAAGTAGGGGTAGGGACGTCAACCACCTAGGAACATCCTCCCTTATACGGCACCTGCAGCGCGTTCATAAAAAGTTACTGTCAAGTTCAGAAACTTTGGCTAAGACCGTAAGCAGTCCAGGGACACCTAAATCCCGTTGTCCTGTTGTATCCAAGCGCCTGCAAACCACACCGTCAACTCCCTCCTCGTCAATTTCCTCCTTAGTTAGGATCGGAAGTAGTCCTGCAGGCCATGTCACTGGCATGACTGACTCTCCTATCCGGGATTCCTCCGGAGGATCCTGCATTGCTACGCCTACTGCTGCCGCTGCTGCTGTTGCTGCTGCTGGGAGTCGTTCATCATCCCAGAGAGGAAGTAGGAACACCACTACTTTTACTAAACAATTGACCCTCCAACAGTCCTTAGCGAGGAGGATGAAGTACGACAGCAGTCATCCTGAAGCAAAACGTATAACTGAGGCCTTGACTGCTATGTTGGTGTTAGACGTGCGTCCGGTATCCGCCATTAGTGCAGTGGGATTTAGACAATTGATGGAGGTAGTGTGTCCCCGGTTCCAAATCCCGTCTAGATTCCACTTCACTAGGCAGGCGATACCGAGACTGTACAGAAACGTCAGAAAAAGTGTCCTCAGTGTCCTGAAAAATGCCGTTGTACACAATGTCCACTTAACCACGGACATGTGGACAAGTGGAACAGGGCAGACTAAGGACTATATGACTGTGACAGCCCACTGGGTAGATGTATCACCTTACGCAGCAACAGCAGCAGCGTCACCAGTAGCAGCATCTCAGAAATGCCAGCTCGTTACAAGGCAGGCTACGCTGTGTATCACCGGTTTCAGTAAGAGGCACACCGCCGACAACCTCTTAGAGAAACTGAGGGAAATCATCGCCCAGTGGCTTACCCCACTTAGACTCTCCTGGGGATTTGTGATATCTGACAACGCCACCAATATTGTGCGGGCATTACATCTGGGCAAATTCCAGCACGTCCCATGTTTTGCTCACACAATAAACTTGGTGGTGCAGAATTTTCTGAAAAGCGACAGGGGCGTGCAGGAGACGCTTTGGGTGGCCCGAAAAATTTCTGGCCACTTTCGCCATTCAGCGACTGCGTGCCGAAGACTGGAGCGCCAGCAAACACTCTTGAACCTGCCCCGCCATCACCTGAAGCAAGAGGTTGTGACGCGGTGGAACTCAACCCTCTATATGCTTCAGAGGATGGAGGAGCAGCAAAAGGCCATACAAGCCTATACATCCACCTATGACATAGGCAAAGGAGGGGGTATGCACCTGACTCAAGCGCAGTGGAGAATGATTTCCGTGTTGTGCAAGGTTCTCCAGCCCTTCGAACTTGCCACACGTGAAGTCAGTTCAGACACTGCCAGCTTGAGTCAGGTCATTCCCCTCATCAGGCTTTTGCAGAAGCAGCTGGAGAAAGTGAAGGAGGAGCTAAGACGGAGCGATTCCGCTCGGCATGTGGGACTTGTGGATGAAGCCCTTCATTCGCTTTGCCAGGATTCCAGGGTGGTCAATCTGTTGAAATCAGACCACTACGTTTTGGCCACCGTGCTCGATCCTAGGTTTAAAGCCTATGTGGTGTCTCTCTTTCCGGCCGACACAAGCCTGCAGAGGTGCAAAGACCTGCTGGTGAACACACTGTCAGCTGAAGCGGAACGTGACACGTCAACGGCTCCTTCTTCATTTTCTCCTGCAACTGGGGCTGCCAGGAAAAAACTTAGGTATCCTAAGCAACCCGCTGGCGGTGATGCAGGGCAGGCAGGACCAAGTTTGGACATCTGGTCCGGACTGAAGGACCTGGCAACAATTTCTGACATGTCTACTGTCACTGCATATGATACTGTCACCATTGACAGAATGGTGGAGGATTACATCGGTGACAGCATCCAAGTAGGCATGGCAGACAGTCCATACCTGTACTGGCAGGAAAAAGAGGCAATTTGGAGGCCCCTGTACAAACTGGCTCTATTTTACCTGAGTTGCCCCCCCTCCAGTGTGTACTCCGAAAGAGTGTTTAGTGCAGCCGGGAACCTTGTCAGCGAAAGGCGTAGGAGGTTGCTTCCACAGAATGTGGAGAAGATGATGTTCATCAAAATGAATTATCAGCTCTTCCAGGGAGACCAGCCTCCAGAAGGTACAGAGGGACCTGTGGTGGTGGATTCAAGTGGGGACGAGTTAATACTTTGTGAGGATGAGGATGTACACACTGAAGAGGGTGAGGAATCGGTGGATGAGGAGGATGAGGATGACATCTTGCCTCCATAGAGCCAGTTTGTGCAGGGACACATTAATTGCCAGCTTGTTTTGTGGGGGCCCAAACGAACCAATCATTTCAGCCACAGTTGTGTGGCAGACCCTGGCGCTGAAATGATTGGTTTGTTAAAGTGTGCATGTCCTGTTTATACAACATAAGGGTGGGTGGGAGGGCCCAAGGACAATTCCATCTTGCACCTCTTTTTTTTCTTTGCATTATGTACAGTTTGGGGCCTAGTTTTTCAAACTGCCATCCTGTCTGCCACTGCAGTTTCACGCCTAGATGGGTCACGTGTTTGTGCCGCCCACTCGTGTCGCTTAGCATAGTCATCCAGCTACCTCGGTGCAACGTTTTGGACATAAAAACACTATTGTGAGGTGTGAGGTGTTCAGAATAGACTGGAAATGAGTGGAAATTAAGGTTATTGAGGTTAATAATAGCATAGGAGCAGAAAAACCTACAAATTCTGTGATTTTAGCTGTTTTTATGCTTTTTAAAAAAAAAATACAGATCCAAAACACAAAACCCAGAACCCAAAACACGGAAGGGTGGTTTTGGCAAAACCAATCCAGATCCAAAACACGAAGAAAGATCCAGATCCAAAACCAAAACACAAAACACGAATAGTGGCCGGTGCACACCCCTACTTCATACATATACATTGAAAATTGGCCCCATAGTCTTGTTGCATCAGTACTCCAGCATCTGCAAGAGATACCATATCGATTGATTGGTGTGTATGCACCTTCATCCCGGTCTGCTTCAGCTGCAATTACTTGGACATTGTTTTATTGTACTTGCCCTAGACCTTCTCTCCCATGTGTCACCTTGCTGGTCCTAAGGAGTCCTACGTGAAAGATGCAACATCAAAATCTGCATTTTTGGTGCAGATGAACAGTATTTAAAAGCATATCTTACACAGATAAAACTGACGGTCATCACACACTACAGGGTCGATTTTAATCGATTTAAAATTTCTGAAAATTGATCAACATCAATGTTGTGTTTCTGGGGCTAATTCACACATTTTGGATTTGTTTTTTTGGGTATTAGTAAATATGTGATTTAGCCCCAGAAACACAACATCAATGCTGATCAATTTTCATCGATTTGAAATCAATCAAAATTAATTAAAATCAATCCTTAGTAAATATATCCCTTCATGCGCCCCACCATGTGGTCAGAAATAATGTGTCCTGTAATGAAGAAAACGTGACACTGAATTTAAGTGCCAGAGCTTTGTTATATATCTTCAATATAAAGCCACAGCTGGATGATAATAGTGTCATCTGCTCATTATTTCTCACAAACTGTACATCAGAGTCATACTGCTTTGGTTGCTGTGATCTAGCTGTACTAAACGGAAATGCTGTTAATTAAGGTGGGTGCTTCTACCAGTCATATATGTCTAGACGGAGTAAAGATTTTATATCAACAAATACTGAAAGTATTAGATGAACATACTGACATGTACACTTTCGTTCAGCCCTTCCAGGTCTAAATGATCTAATATAATTCTTATTGGCACAAGGTCTTAAATCTTTTAGCTTGTGGGTAAAATGAAGAACAAGCGCCTAACCTGTCAGTTTAAGATTAAATGAGTTGCTCTGATGTCTTTCTATAAAATGACGGGACATGTGATATGTAATAGATGTATTCCCTATGGTGTTTTTATGCTCTAGAAATCCGATTTTTAATTTTCCTTTTTAGTCATCTCGCATAGCTCACACCGAGGACACAGATACGCTTATATACTGCAATGTTGTTTTGCATGGTATGAAGTGACGAGTATTGTGCTGGTAAAGTACTTTGTCACTTTGCTTCTTAATGTACATAACATATAATCAATTTGTCATTTTAAAGATGTTTTAACTTTTGCAGGAGAATCAGTAAGTGTACTTCTGTTGACACTAAGGAGACTATTTATTAAGGAGGTTTTTTGCATAAAATATTATTATTCACTTAAATTCCATGGCCAGAAACTCTGCTTAGTAAATAGTATACACTACCATATGTTAGCCAGAGCTGCCACCGACACACACTACGCCTTACATTTTGGTGGATGAGATAGCAGTCATTCTTGATGGTGGCACATCACACTGCCTTAGCTACAGCTCTGTTATTCTATAGTACAATAAGTTCCATTTTACTTAGCATTTGATGTACCACATAACCTTAGCTATTTTTGAATTTATATAAATTATAAAATCAACAGGGGGCTTTTTTGCAAGGAAGCAAAAACAAAGAGAAAAGGGTATATTTACTAAAGGTTGATTTTGATTGATTGTTGATCGATTTTAATAGATTATAATTCGACTTTGTGTTTCAGGATCTAAATCACACATTTACTAACAGATGATTTTGAAACAATGTCAAGAATCATCTGTCTGTAAATGTGTTGTCACGACTAGGGTTTCTCGACATAGAGGATGACGGGTATTTCCTGTGAGGGTGCGGTGGCTTGGTCCTTCCGGTGGAGGGGCTGGTGTCTGGCGGCGGGCGTAGGCTGTGCAAAGTGTTCTGCGGAACTGTGTCATTCTGGCCGGGGTAAGCCTGGTGGTGTTTCCATTCCGCTCTGGTATGGGCACCGCCATCTTGCCTCTGGTCATGTGACTTAGCTGCTCCAGTCCTGGCGTGTCACATGTTCTCCCTGCCCTATCACGATGCTGCACTGGGTACTTAAGGAAGTTCAGAGCTTCCCATAGTTGCCAGTGCAACGTGTTTCACAGCGTATGCTGTGAGAGAGTTCCTGTGCTCCTGTAACCTGCCTGTTTGAGTGCTCGCCTGTGCTCCTGCTGGATCCCAGCTTCCAAGTAGCCTGCACCACTCTGCCTGCTCCCAGTCTCCTGCTGGAACCATCCTGCACCTTCTACTTACCCTTTCCCTGCCAAAGGACCTGTGTGTACAGTTAACCCTGAACCTACACTGCCTCCATTTACCTAGCTCTCTGTTTCTACACTGAGTCATCTCAGTACAACTCTCCACTTAATTCATCAGTTGCTGCTATTCTAATTACTCCATTACCTCTCCGGATTTCACCGTACCAGTTTCAATCAGTACTGTTATCCTGTCTGCAGCCTTGCAGTTACCATTTGGATTACAAAGATTTTTATTAGTTCTGCCACTACCTGGACATTACCTATACATACTTCACTACAGTTTCTAATCATCACCTTCCTCTTAATATTCTGGACTTTATTTTATCTGTGTACATGTCATCAAGTTCACCCATTAAAAAAAACACTTTTCAATTTAAATCTGTTCAGATATCTGCTCCTATTTCCACCCCGGGTCCACAACAAACTCAGGGCCTGATTCAGAGCCAGACGCTATTTGCGCTCACTCGTTCAGAAAAAGGGGCCGTCTATTTAAATTGAGCGCTCGTTCTTTGCGGTCTGTTGACGCCTCTATGTGTGAGCAAGCAAACGAAACATGCGCTCGCTATTTTGTAAAGACGCCCCCTGGCCGCTCGCATCGTACGTCATCTCCGCTATTTATTAGATTAATCGAGTACATCGAAAGGCGTCTGAACTGCTCGCAGTGCTTGTGGTAGGATTTTCCTACTGCAATCATGCGAACAGTTCAGGCTAAGAGACAACCAAGTGACGTGGCCGATGACGCTGCTTTGTTAATTATGCACACCCTTAAAACGCCCGTTTTGACCGTTTGGCATGCCTGCGTTCGGATCACCACTTCCCGTTTCCAAGCACCTTCCCCTGTTACCACCCACAAACGCCTCATCCTGTCACTCAAATTAGCAGGCACTCGCTATTTTGCGAGCGCTCGATTTCCGACCGCACTGACTGGTTGGCACTTGTGCATTCCAACCCATACGCATGCACAGATGTGCGAACATCGCTCGGAGCGAACGAGCGGCCACTTACGAGCGGCTCTGAATCAGGCCCTCAGATCCTAACATGTGTGATTTAGACCCTGAAACACAAAACCCTGCTTTCTACTGCTTAACCACCACTGATCGCCGACATAACTCCCGGCCTGGACTCTGCACTGTTGGTTCTTGCCACCCTTGCCCTTCTTAAACCCCTACACAACAATCCTTTCCCCTCCGACTCGTGCACTTCATCCTGGTCACTCTCCATCCTTATACTCTGCAGTCCTGGATCCCTACCATCTTCACGGCAGGGCACCACCATCACCCACGGCTATGGATTTGACCTACTACACCCTAGCATTGTCCACCCACCTTCCATGCTCCAGGACCCTCTACTGGTAAACTCTGACCCCTAAAATGTGGACCTCCGCATGCTCTCGACACTTTCAATTCCCCATCTGCTTGCCTGTTATTACCTCCTCTGATTGTGTTGTGTCTCATCTACAGCCTATGTGCTGATCATTACTTAATATCATACGTACCATTATTTAAAGACCTTTTATTACCGCCCTATTCTATTGCCTACTATCTACTTTCACTGGTTTACCACTGTTTACTGCTTTATTTTTAATTGCCCACCAAGAGCAGTACCATCTGCGTATACTGTTCCTCTTTCATTAGTTATCTTTTATTCACTGCCTTATCTTATTTTAATTGTCCACTGTATTACTGCCTGTTTACACTGTACTCCCCTAGTCAACCACTATGCCTTCTAGTCCCCGTCCCATACCATCCTCAAACCCTGTCATTATCTCTGCCCCATACCCATCCCAACCCCTAAAGCCATCAACCCAGGCAATCTCATCCATTTCTCCCCCTTCTCTCCTTCCCTTTCTCCTGTGCCCTTTGGAGTTCAAGTTCCATCCACAACAAATTGCCTGCTATCCATGACCTCTTTATCTCCATCTCTCTTACCTGGCTCTCCCCCACTGACACTGCTTCCCTCACTGCTCTCTGCTATGGGGGCCTCTCCTTTACCCACTCCTTCGGATCTGATGACCGCCCAGTGGGCGGGATGGATATCCTTCCTTACACCAACTGTACTTTTCGAGTCATCCCCCCTGAGCAATTCCCTCAGTTTCTTTACCTTTGAAGTCTACTCTATCCGTCTCTTCTACCCCATCCATCTCCGTGTCACAGTCATCTCCCACCCCACTTCCTAATTCCTCAATCATTTTGAGCCCAGCTTCCACCACTACCATGCCTCTGACCTCCCCTGCATTATCCTAGGCAACTGTAACTTCTTCATTGACATCCCAACTGACCCAGTGCCCATCAAACGTCTTATTCTTCCTCCTCTTTTGGCTTCCCTCAAATGGACCTCCTCCCCCAGCCACTCATTTGACCTTGTCTTCTACCATCTTTGTGCTCTCTCTGACTTCTTCATCTTTCCCCTCCCAAACTCTGACCACCATCTCCTCTCCTTTACTCTCACATCTCCCCCAGCCCTCACCACACCTCAATTCTACCATCTCCAGGTGCAATGTCAATGCTCTTGATCCCACTACCCTTGCTGGATACTCTCCTCTTTTTCCACCCTCGCCTGACCCAACCAGGCTGTCTCCATTTATAACCTCACTCTCACCTCTGCCCTCTCTTGTCTGTATTCACCATTCTGAACCCCAACCTTGGTACTCCAAATTGAACCCAGTTCCTTAAAAAATGCACACGCACTGCCTAACGCCACTGGATAAACTCTCTCTCCTTAACAGCTTTCCTCCACTTCAAGTAAATCCTCTCTTCCTACAGTTCTGCCCTCTCACTTGCTAAGCAATCCTTCTTCAAATCTCTTCTCAGTCCTCCAACCCCTGCTACTTTCAAAACACTCCGTCTGCCCTGCCTCTCTGTCATCTCCTTCTGGATGTCTGTGCGCTTTCTCAAACTTAACATTTCCATAACTGAACTCATTGTCTGCCCTTCATCTAGAGTCTCCTCCCCTCCTGTCCTCTCTATCACTGTCTACAACACAACTATTTTCTCGGTTCCCCAACTCCGCTGCTTTGGTGTCATTCTTGATTCCTCCTTCTCCTTCATCCCCACACATTCAATCCCTTGCCCAAGCCTGTCAATTCCAGTTCCATAACATCAGGGGTTAAAGTAGGCTGGAACGGGGCGGAACTACGTTCTGTCAGTTCTATTTGGAGACAGAACCAGTTCAGCCTCCTCCGGCCCACTTTACCTGGCCAGTCAGCCCAAAGCCACAGGAAGGCTCCATTTGCCGAGCGCCCGCTGAAATTTTGTTACCAGTGGGCACCCAGCTCCTTCTCCACATCGGCAGCCGGAGGCTGGAGTTCACTCCTGAGCTCCGGCTTCTGGCTCCCACAGTGTGCACTGTGCACTATACGTCATGATGTCTCTCCCATAGTTCTGAGGAGCGGCAAGGCAGATGACAGCGGATGCAGGAGCGGGGCTTAAGGTAAGTATTGTATTGTTTTTTTTTGGTGTACGGGGCACTACTAATAGGGGCATTACCACTGGGGCACTACTACTAGGGGCACTACTACAGGGACAATTCTACTAGGGGCACTATTACATGGGACACCACTACTGGGGGCATTACTACTGGGAACACTACTACTGGGGCAATTCTACTGGGGGCAATACTACATGGGACACTACCACTGGGGGCATTACTAGAGGGGACATTACTACAGGGGGCACTACTAATGAGGGCATTACTACTGGGCCATTACTACTGGGGGCATTACTAATGGGGGAATTATATGTGCAGTGTAATGTGAAAAAGATTGTGCTACTGTGTTGCATCATTTGAATTGGGGATACTATTTTCTGACCATGCCCCTTTCTTTTGAGACCACACCCCTTTTTTTGCGGTGCGATGTTCCTTTATTAAATAATCGCATGTGGAGGGTTTCCACCACATCTCTAGGACCACTTTAAGCACTGCGTAACATCACTCGCATCAGACCCATCCTCAGGATACCACCAAAAGTAATCATCATTTCTTATTTCGACTACTGCAACCGTCTCCTCACTGGCCTCCCTCACCCCCACCTCGCTCCTCTCCAGTCTATACTAAGTGCTGCAGCTAAACTCATCATCTTCTCAGGCCACTCCATATCTGCCTCCCTTCTCTGCCAGGCTCGCACTAGCTCACCTTCCCATATTCAAACTACTCACCCTCACATACAAGGCTCTCTCCAACTCCACTGCTTCCTTCATCTCAAACCTCATCTCCTTGCATACTTCCTCCCACCCTCTCCAGTCTGCCAAACATTATCACCTCACTCTTGAATCCAAGATTTATACTGTGCTGTCCCTCACAATTGGAATGATCTCCCTTAATCTCTCAGGCTATCCCCCAGACTACATAGCTTCAATTGGGCACTGAAAATCCACCTGTTAGGAAAGCATATCCTGCCACCACTTAACTATGTCACCTTGTACCCTACCTCACTCCCCTGCATCCTACAGCTCTCCCTCTCTAGCTTTTTCTATTATCTCTCCTCTCACCGGCTCACTCTTTGTATCATCCGTCTGTCTCCCCTTCCCTTTGTAAGCTCCTTTGAGCAGGGCCATGCTTCCTCATGTTCCCACTACCTGCTTCTCTTGCACACTAGCTTCACTCAGCCACCTACTTGGGCTCTCTGCCCTTTTAGTCCACTTTGCTGTTTTTACACCAACTTTGGCAGCTCTAGACCAGTTTCTGGTAGCTATGGAGCTGGTGGAGTTCAGGGCAGCTGCTATGGCTCAGTGCTGCTCTGCCTGGCAGCTCCCATGGGCCTTTTGAGTGTTGTAGTTCCTTCAATTATTGGTCTTCTGAGTAACCCTATGGTCGTGCAGAGTGGTCGCATGAACTGAGACGCCAGAGGCATTTTCCTTGCATATGGGATCACAGTGGTAGGAGGTGACACACCCCTGAAATGGTCGCGACATGACTGCATTCTCCCTCACTATCAAACACACTGTGAGTAAATAGTCGCTGCAAATGACGATTGTAATTTATACGAATTAAATGCCTGCGCAGTTTAACGATAACCGCTCAACTGCAGCATAGTGTACAACTCTGACCCAGACCCTATATTACTTAGGAGCTTTTTATCAGCCTGATGCAATTACTGTGTTCCGTCACTGACCTGGGACGCACAAGGTAGGTTTAACCAAGGGCGTCTTTAGAGAGGAGGGGGCCCGTGTGCATTCCCCATCTAGGGCCACCTCCACTGTTCCAGGTGGCCAGCAGCCGACTAACGCGGCTGGCTGGCCAGCGGAGCATTAGAAGACTCTGGGCACTAGAGTGTGCCCGGAATATGCTGCGCATGCGCAAAATGCCTGAAAATTGTCCGACGCGGCCATTTTTCCAACTTTTTATACAGCACTGACACCCAGCGCGGGACCTTGGAGAGGTAAGTTTTAAGTAATATGGGTGCAGGATGTGCGGTGCGGGCCCCCTGGACCCGGGAGCCCGTGTGCACCACACACCCTGCACCCATTATAAATATGCCACTGAGTATAACTCTGGGTAGGCCATTCTAGAGGGGGGGGTTTCAAAAAATAAAACAAAACAAACAAAAGGGGCACACAAACAAGTAGAAAATATGTAATGATTAAAATAGCAATGTTGATATAAAGGCCATCTATCCAAATGTACAATCCTCAAAACAAAATGAAGTCTGTAGTTAGAAAAGATAATTGACAAAAATAATAAATGTAATTATCTATTCTGACTACAGAGACAACATTTACCTTCTGTAAAAGATGTTTTGAGGTTTACAGTATATACAGTATTTAGATAAGATAACCTTTATTGTTTAGATTTGTTTCCATTTTAGTATGTTATTCTTTGTCTTGTCTTACGTCCTTCAATATATTTGTATGTGCCCCTCTATGGGCCTGATTCTCCCACTGTCCCCATTCCCCTGCAATCTCCCCCACTATGGGCCTGATTCAGCAAGGACAGCTACTGCGATCACAGCTGCGATTATGTACACAGACCCACTGCGAGAATATGCTGTTTGCAATCGCAATGCCGTTGCAGCACAACATAAAGACGCCCACTTCCCCTTACTCACATCCATAATACCTTGCAAGTCTGCAAAACTATCGGTAACATCGAGTACCATCAAAGCCTAATTACAAAGGTCTGATCTTACTCTAACCTCATCACACGCAGTGAGAGCTCAAGCTGCGTACTGTATGTCATCACAGTGGCTAAGTTATGTACACCCCTGTAACAGCGTTCACTTCAAACGCATTGACACACTTGTGTTTCCCTGACAACCCCCCATCAACACCCCCAAACGCTCACTTCCTGTCAATCACTCTGCGATGGGTCTGCGTGGTCACTGCGATCGCAGTACGATCATAGTGATGCTGTCAGGCCCTAGTATAGTTTGTCCTCAGCTAAGGGTTCAGTAGCCAGGAGGCTAGGGTGAGTTGGAGGTAGGAGACGGGGTGACAGACTATAAGTCTTCCTCATAGGCTACTCGCAGAAGTTGGCGCGACATACTCCAAGGCACGGAGTCTAATCCACTTGGCGGTGTTCACCAGTGACCCCTTCAAGCGGGATATGGGTTTCGCTGCACCAAGTGAACAGGTCGTGGCTCCCGGAGTAGATATCTGGGAGTAGCAAGAAGACAAGCACAAGACTACGAATGTTCTGGAGGAACAACTGGGAGAATCAGCAGGATGAGGCAGATGCCGATAGCGATGGGAACAACTCTGGGGTTCCAGACAGAGTTCCGCCACGGATAGCTATACTGGGGAACTAGAGGCTAAATGGCGAAGAATACTGCTTCAGTGATTTGGTCGCTGAGTAGCGATGGGTAACAGTGTGGAGGTTTTGATGATGTGTAATGGAGGTTTGTAGGTGACTGGGTATCCAGACGCTGAATAGCGATGTTAGCTGGCAAGGTATCCAGACACTGAACAGCGATGGGAAACACGAAGGTTGCAACTAAATGGAGAACACTAGAGAGTAGTGTTGAGCCTAGGATGCAGTCCCAGCAAAGGCAACTTCCTGTTATAAGAGTTGAACTAAAATACCCTTAGGTATCCAGTCATTGGTCGAATGAGGCAGCTGCCGACCACAGGCTACCAGTGGAGAATACTAGTCAGATGACACGAACCAACATGGCGACGTCCATGTCCATGCCAGTGGCAACCAAGACGCGCACATGAGGATTCCAGCAGACCCTGAGGAGAATACTCAGCCACTACCGGTTCCTAGGCCTGACATCCACACGCCCCAGACACCACCGCAGGGGTGAGTAGTGGCTGATCCCCGTCCGCATCCTGACAGATGCCTTTGCACAGTACGCAACAATTGGCCGCCTGCGTGCGTAATCACAATAGCGATCCTTGCTGAATCAGACCCTATATCCTTTCCCCCTGCAGTCTCGCAACCTATCTCCTTTTCCCCTGTAGTCTCTCCCATTAGTTCCCTTTGCCTTGCAGTCTCTCCAGCTGTCTTCAGTCCCCCTGCAGTCTCTCTCACTGTCTGATAAAATTGTGCTTCAGCCCCATCCCCATATATGTCTGTGCTCCCTTCCCATCGGCATTTGACCCCTTCCCATCTGTGCCTCTGCCCCCTCTCCAGCTGTGCTTCTGCCCATTTTACCCACTTGTACCTCTGCCCCCTTACTGCATGACTGGTGGCTGCGATCAGAATTAGCGTGGATGGACAGGACCAATCGCATTCAATTCCACAAAACTGAACCTATGAATGGGGATGTGATAAAAATCTTTTGCCAAAATATGCAATGTGAAAATGTATATTTTCATGTCAATTTTCTAAAATCCTCTTGCCAGGAGATGGGCTTTGATAAGAGCCTGTCCTGGTGAAGAGCTGGAAGCAGTGTGATAGGGTGACGCGATCACACTGCTTCCTGGTTCAAGTCGTCGGTGCATACTGAGCATGCATGGCGGGCGCATATGTCACCTCCGGGAGAATTTGCTAAATAGTAGCCCATAGGCTACTAGTTACTGTACCTTAATGGGGTCAAGCTCTGGAATGATCTGCATTCTGGAGCTTTGTAAACATCACTCCATTGTACAACGTGGGGATCCTTAATATTTGCAGGTACTGTCCGAAAAGAGAATCCCGCAAATATTGAATGATAAATATGCTCCTAAATCAATAAGACTTTTTTATATTTAAAAATGCTTTATTCCTTTTTAATCTAAAAAGATTTTAAAATATATTTTTAAAAATATTTTTCACCTACTCTGTAGCCATTTAAATATGTATACAAGGGCGCCGAGAGGGGTTGGTAGGTACTAATTAGCCGGTTCCCAGGTTGGATAGAGGGGCCCGGCAGCCCCCTCAGCAGCAACAGTCTCCTCTGGCTGTGCAGGAGTGGGCAGGAAGGGTTTTGGATTTGCTGGATTTGACCCTAGCTGAGGGGCTCATGGCACCCTTCTCTGTGGAATGCCCTGTATATACCTGTATGTATGTATATATATATATATATAATATATACACATACATAGTCAGGCCCGTCAAGAGCTGGTAGAAGGGGGCATGGCCTAATCGCAGGAGGCGTGACAACGTCCCTTAGGTAAAAAAAGAAAGAAAAGTTTTGCAGCACACTGCTCGCTGGCAAGGGGGGTGCTGTGAGCCCCCTCAGCCCGGCACATAAGCAGTGGGGGGCGTGATCAGCTTGATCGCTCCCCCCACAAGCGTAGGAGACTGCTGTGTCTGCTTATTAGCAGCCGCGAGCAGTCTCCCAATGCAGCCCAGCACACAGCAGTGTGTGCTAGGCTGCTATGATGTAAGAGGTAGGGGGGTGGTGCCGGACCCGCTCCCCCACTCTCTTGGCTCCCCTGTACAGAGTGGGTAAAATAAGTATTGAACACATCAACATTTTTCTCAGTAAGAATATTTGTAATGGGGCTATTGTAATGAAATGTCAGCAACAACCCATGCAATCCACACATGCAAAGAGATCAAATTCTAGATGTCCATAAATTAAGTGAGGTTTAATAATGTTATGTATTGGTAAGGTGTGATTTTGGGCCATTCTTCCACACAAACTTCAAATCTTGAAGGTTCCGTGGGCTTTTTCTATGAACTCAGGGCCTGATTCAGCACGGAACGCACAGGAGAGAACGCACACACTTGGCCGATGTTTTTTCTCTGAGCATGCATATGTATTGCGTGCGCAAATTTCCCAGTGCAATCGGATTCTGGTACGCAGATTACGCAGACGCTTCCGAAACTGAATTGACAGGAAGTGTTGTTTGTGGGTGGTAACATGAGGTGGTCAGGCGAACGCAGGAGTTATAAAGCCGTTATAGGGGCGTGCATAATGAAAGCATTGCGGCGGCATGCGCAGCCATACCGTAAACTGTATACAGGAAGCGGACAAATTCCTGCGTCAGGTCAGGTCAACCACTATTATGATAATGGGTCCGATGGTTCTCGATGTTACCAATGTTTACGCTAACTTGCATGCTGATCAGGCTGTGAGTAAAGGGAGATGGCCAGTTTAGTATGGGGTTGGGCATCTACATCTTGTGCTGCGGTCTCCGTACATATGCATTGATTAGCATATTCTCACAGTGGACTGGTGCATGTGTCTGCATCCGTGTGTTCCTTGCTGAATCAGGCCCTCTGATCTTTAGTTCTTTCCATAGATTTTCAATTGCATTCAAGTCAGGTGATTGGCTGGGCCATTCTAGCAGCTTTATTTTCTTTCTCCGAAACCAATTGAGAGTGTTCTTGGCTGTGTGTTTGGGATCATTGTCTTGCTGAAGTGTCCACATTCGTTTCATCTTCAGCATCCTGGTAGATGGCAGCAGATTTTAAGTATGTCTCGGTACATATTTCCATTCATCCTTCCTTCAATCATATGAAGTATGCCAGTACCATATGCTGAAAAACAGTCCCACACCATGATGTTCCCACCTCCAAACTTCACTGATGGTATGGTGTTTTTGGGGTGATGTGCAGTGACATTTCTCCCCCAAACATAGGGTCTTATTCAGACCTGGTCGCAAGCACCGATGTGCTTGCAACCGGGTCAATAATTAGCCCGGTTGCTAATTATTGACCCGGTTGCATGCGCATGCGCAGCGGCCGCACTTCGCTTCCGCAAGCCCCGTAGCAAGAGAGAAACTCTCTACAAAAGGGCGGCTGCCGATGTTGATCCTTAAGGAACGCCTACCGTTTTGTGGGCGGCCGCACTGACATCATCAGTGATGTCAATGGGGAGTTTCCTGCTCTTTCAGAGCAGGAAGCTCCCTGGGGCTTGCGGCTGCCGAGACCCAACCTTAGGGTCTTGTCGCAAGCCCTGATGGTCGCGATGGTGTTCACCATCATGACCATCAACCTGGTCGGTCGTTAAGCTGTGCGTGGTAACCCACAGCCTACCTAACGACCAGGAGGCTGCACTTCAAAAATTAAGCGGCCGCCCTCATTCAGAACGAGCGCTCGCTTCTTGCGAGCGCCTCTGAATGAGGGCCATAGTGTGTATTATAGCATCCAAAGAGTTAAATTTTGGTCTCATCTGACCAGACTATATTCTCCCAGTATTTCACAGGCTTGTCCAAATGTTGTGCAGCAAATTTTAAACGAGCTTCAACCTGCTTTTTCTTCAGCAATGGAGTCTTGTGTGCTGAGCGTGCATACAGGCCATGGCGGTTGAGTGCATTACTTATTGTTTTCTTTTCAATTGTACCTGCTAATTCCGGGTCTTTATGAAGCTTTCCACAAGTGGTCCTTGGCCCTTGGACAACTCTTCTGATAATTCTTTTCACGCCTCTGTCCAGAAATCTTGTGAGGAGCACCTGGTCGTGGTCGGTTTATGGTAAAATTATGTTCTTTCCACTTCCGGATTATGGCCCCAACAGTGCTCACCGGAACATTGAGAAGTTTAGAAATCCTTCTATAACCAATGCCATCAGTAAGTTTTGCAACAATAAGGTTACAATTTGAAGGGATATGGAACACAGGAATAGACACAAATGTGGACCACTAATCCAGCCTATCCCAAGGACTCTGGCTTCTTTGCAGATAAGCACCTTCTTTATTGTTTAATTTACTTTAACATTTGTGTCTATTCCTGTATTCCATATCCCTTCAGAATGTAATAAATCCCCTTTTTTGGAAAACTGTTACTGACAATGGGTTGTTTCTACTTGGTTTAAAGCCTATAACCTATACGTGCGGAAATTGCTGGGGTTACCAAGGGATATTGGAGGAAGTGCTCAGGAATCTATGACTACATGCTGTTTTTAAAGTGCTTTCTGGTACGCATATATCTATTGTGCGTTGCCAAAAAAATTCTTATCAAAGAAGTACTACACTATATTACTTACTAGTTACTATATTACTTGCTTGCAAGCTCATTTATTGTATATTAACCTGTGTTAGCTGCCTTTTTGGTAGTATGATAGAAGCTATATTTGGTGACTGTCTTGCCTTTAAAAGCCATAAGTTAGTTGGCAGGTGAGCTTTAAACCAGTTTTTCAGATTAAACTCTGTGATAGCAGTTACCAGGTTTCAATAAGTATGACAGATAGTGTAGGACCTGCAGAGAAGTGGGGTCCCATGATGGGGGCTGCAGGCTGAAATGCATTGATCAATCCATGAACCAAAACCGCATTAATTATGTATTATTGTGAGTGATTTAACAATGGTGAGTGCTGAGTTTTCTGTATATATATATATATATATATATATATATATATATTTATGTATTTGTGTGCCTGTGTTTAAGCAATCATTTTATTGTTAAATAAAGATATACGCTGGACTACAGAGGAGTGTCTGTATTTATTTAACAAGTGTCGTCATTATTCCTTACACTGTATCCAAGTTTTTCCAGTAATCCTGTGTGGAAAGCAACTGAGTATTTTTTTAAATACTTTTTGAGAGTGTAGGATCTGTGGTTTATTATATATCTATATAAAAAGATGTTGTGCATGCATGCAAGCATGGCTTGTTATATTATCCTATGTAGCAATAGGGGCTGTGGCTGGGTAAACACATAAAGATTTTCTATCCAACTATCCAACTAGTTGATTGGTTGGAATGAAAATCTGGTAAGGTATGAAAGCAAATGACAATCAGCAATTTGCTCCCAAACGCCGGAAAATGGACAAAAACTGTTGATTGAACAAATTGTTTAGATCAAACATTTAACAAACTTGTCTGACCGACCATTTTCATCTGTTTTCTGGCATTTAGGAGCAAATTGCTGATCATCAGTTACTCCCATACATTACCAGATTCTCATTCCAACTAATCAACTAGTTGGATGGTTGGACAGAAAATCTTTATGTGTGTATGCAGCTTTATACTTTCCCTGAGGGTCTGCAGGCTCATGCTGCAGACAAGGCAGTGGCGTAACTAGGGCAGGGCTAGCAGGGCATGTGCCCTGGGCGGCGTGGGACCGGTGGTGTGGGGGGCACCGCCGGCCATGGTACCAACCCGCCCTAGTTAGCCAGTGTAGCGCCGACCGCAGTGAGTGCGGTCAGCGCTACACATTTACACAGGACCGGCGCTAGGCTTCCAGCGCCAGTCCTGTGCTCAACAGCCGAGCCCTTGCCCAATAGCACCAGGAGGAGGGTGGCAGGCGGGCTCAGGCTGTGCTAACACACACATCGCCGCCAGCACTGGCGGCGATGTGTGTGTTAACCAGCAGCCAATGAGAGTCAGACGACTCTCATTGGCTGCTGCTGCTACTGCACACACATCACCGCCGAGCGGCAGCGATGTGTGTGTGAATCAGCAGCCAATGAGGTCAGACAGACTCTCATTGGCTGCTGCTGCTGCACACACATCACCGCCAGCGCCAACACAGACTCTCATTGACTGCTGCAGGCCCACTGCAAGAGCCGGCTCCCTTCCAGCTCCTGCAGCGGGTAATGGGAGAGACATCATGATGTCATGTCATCTCTCCCATAATGCAAAGCACGCCAGCCCAGGAGGACTGACGTGCGGCGGGAGCAGTGGCCGGAGCTGGAGCGTGGATTCAGGTAAGTGTATTTCTTTTTTTTGTGTGTAACTTGTGTGTCTGCACTACGGGGAACGGGGGGAGATACTACTACTACTAAGGGCACCATTATTGGGGGGGGGAGAGATACTACTACTACTGGGGGCACCATTATTGAGGGGGGGAGATACTACTACTACTGGGGGCACCATTACTGGGGGGGGGAGCTACTACTACTACTGGGGGCACCATTACTGGGGGGACCTCTACTGGGGGTGGGGCACTACTGGGGACTACAACTGGGGGGCTACTACTGGGGGCACTGCATCGGGAGGGGAAACCTCTACTGGGACTACTACTGGGTGGGAAACTACTACTGGGGGCACTATATAAGGGGCTTTCTACTTGGGGACCCACTACTGGGGGCACTAAATAGGGAGGACCACTACAGGGGGCACTGTATAAGGGCACTGGATAGAGGGGATCACTACTGGGGGCCTGCATAAGGGGGACCACTACTGGGGGCACTGCATGGGGCGGGATAAATACTGGGGGCACTATATAAGGGACTAGGGGCAATGCACTGGTGGACCACTACTGGGGGCACTAAAAAGACAAGGTTAATCCTCACATTTCTCTGCACACAGAGCACAACTTGACAAGTGGATCACATGGGTGTGATTGTATAAGTATAAGTAGCTGATCTTGTGTTGGGAGTGGGGTGGCCAACGGCGAGTTAGTTGGCCAGTGACTAGAGAGGGACAACAGTATCTAGTCAGAGACAGTGTTGCAGCAGGGCTGCAACTAGGGGGTGGAGCTGGAGGTGCACGTGCACCAGGTGCGCCGCTGCACCCGCCGCCAGTGTCCTCCAGCCCGGCACCGCAGGGAGGCTCCAAGCTGAGATTTTATTATCAGCGGGTGCCTGGCTCCTTCCCTGCAGCTGTGCCGTAGCGGGAGGCTGGAGTTATCTCCTGAACTCCAGCTTCCGGCTTTCTCCATGGGCACCATGGGAGAGACGTCATGATGTCTCTCCCGTAATTCCAAGGAGCAACTGGACCCCCGTGGATGTGAGAGCGGGGTTTAAGGTAAGTAAAGTTTTTTTTTTCTGTAAGCGGCACTATAGGGGCATTACTATAGGGGCATTACCATATGGGCACTACTACAGGGGAATTACTATGGGGGCATTACCATATGAGCACTACTACAGGGGCATTAACATATGGGCACTACTACAGGGGTATTACTATATGGGCACTACTACAGGGGCATTACCATATGGGCACTACTACAGGGGCATTACTTTATGGGCACTACTACAGGGGCATTACAATGGGTGCATTACCATATGGGCACTACTACAGGGGCATTATTTTATGGGCACTACTACAGGGGCATTACAATGGGGGCATTACCATATGGGCACTACTACAGGGGCATTACTGTATGGGCACTACTACAGGGGCATTACTATATGGGCGCTACAGGAGCATTACCTCAGGGGGCATTGCTATAGGTGCTCTGCTGAAGGGGGCATTACTATAGGGTCACTGCTGCAGGGGGCATTACTATGAGGGAATTACCAGGGGGGTGTCAAATTACTGTCTTGCCCCGGGTGACAAAAATCCTAGTTTCGGCACTGGTTGCGGGAATACTTTTGTTGGTGTGATGGCTGGAACCAAAAGCTTATGCTGACTATAACATCCTGACATTCCTAAATAAACTGCAGCAAATTGATTCAGCAAGACCTGTATGGGCAGCATTCATTACTGTGTTTGCCACACCCACTATTGTTCTTTTTCACTGAAATGCTCTCTGTATAGAATGATTGCCACTAGGATGCTCCCCGTACAGGGCAGTAGAAAACCTGGGCAGTCCTGGGTAATTATATGGGGCGTGGCCATTTTGCCCCTCAGCAAGGGTCAGATCAAGGGTGGCGGGGTAGCTCAGCAGCAGCAGTATCTCTCAACTCACTGCAGCTCAGCGCTGCTGCCACTGACAAGAGGGGGGAGTGGCAGATCCGTGCCCCCCGTCGGGCCCCTTTAGCAAGCCAGAGCCCGGGTAAACAGTACCCGCTTCCCCCTTCTTGGTGTCTCTGTCCCTTTATAGTATATCAGTCACTAGAATCTCCCTGTATTGTTTATCAGTCACTAGAATACTTCCTGTAATGTATAGTGATCATTGTGCTGTCAGATGGGGCTAGTAGCTATTGTAATGTATCCACATTACAATGTGCTGGTAGAAAAGCCGGAGACACTTGCCTGTGTTTGCCCCCAGTCTGAAACTTGCCAGCCCCCATTTTGAATGGTCTTTGTTATTATCCCAGATTGTAGTGGACCTATTTAACTTCTCTGTGTTTGACTTTGGCTTGTCTCTCCTAGTTACAGTATTCTTTTGCTTACCACCTACCATGAACTTGGACCATACTTTGACCTTGTTTAGTATGCTGCCTGCTTCAAACTTGGACCATATTATAGACTTTCCTTGTCTGCTACCTGTCCTGACCTCTGACCTATTTCCCGAAATATGTAAGTGTGTCATGCCTAACCTCTTATTGTGCATTATGTACCAATAATCTCAACTATTCACCAAGCACTACAATGACAGTTACATTACGAAGTGATGGCAATTCACTAACACATTTTTAAAATGTATTGAATGCCTTTCTTAACGGAAATAGTGTCTGTAGCTATGATTAATTGATGACATTATAGGTTGATTCAACCCTTTTTGAGGTTAATAAGAGATTTAGGCCCTCATTCAGAGCCACTCGCTAGCGGCAGTACGCTCGTTCCGAGCGATGTTCGCACATCTGCGCATGCGTACGGTTTTTAGTACGCATGCGCGAACCAGTCAGTGCGGCCGAAAATCATTTGTACGCAATATAGCGAGTGCCTGCTATTTTGAGTGACAGAATGAGGCGTATGTGGGTGGTAACAGGGGAAGGTGCTTGAAAACGGGGAGTGGAGATCCGTTCGCAGGCGTGCTTAAAGGTCAAAACGGGCGTTTTATGGGTGTGCATAATTAATACAGCAGCGTCAATGACCACGTCACTTGTTTTTTTTTAACTCAGAACTGCTCGCAAAATAGCGGTTGAAAAAACCAACCACAAGAATAGCGAGCAGTTCATATCCTGTTCGATGTACTCGATTAATCTAATACATAGCGGACATGACGTATGGTGCGAGTGGCCAGGGGGCGTTTTTATCAAATAAACGAGCGTATGTTTTGCTCGCTCGTTCAGACTTAGAGGGGTGAACAGACTGCAATGTGCGAACGGATCATTTGAATAGCCACCCCTTGTTTTTGAACGAACGACCGCAAATAGCGAACGGCTCTGAATCAGGGCCTTATTTCCCCACGTGAGACTAAATTACATCTGTTATATTTTACTTTCCTCTTGATTAACACAATTAGAATGTATAAAATTTTACCTATTTTTCTAACCATCATCGTCTTCCTACTATTGTACAAATATTGCTACAACACACAAACGACTTCCACCTCCAATCCATTCACAGCACAGCAAACAGAGCATTAACTGAGCTTGAAATCTTTGATCCCTATAGCAAAGAAGTCCATGAACACAGGTGTTATAGAATGATAGATGATGCCCATGGACACAATAAATACTATTATTAAATACCATTATCCATCCATGTTCCTCTATAACATCTGTGTGCATGAAGTGGACATTTTAGTAAAAGCATCTGTTCTCCTATTTGTAGCTCAATTAGCACTCTGATCACCTAGAGGATGCAGCTGTAGAAACTCACATGAATGTGGTGTTAGGGAATCTGTTTTGTGTTACCTACTTACATGATTTACTGAATTATGTAATTTTACATATTTTTGTATGCAAGTGCTGTACCATTTACATATTAATTAAAGCTAAAACGTAGTTAAATATATTGTGTATTTAGAGGGAGATTTACTAAGGGTAGAGTTTAGCCGATTTGCTGTTTTCACTGATAATACTTCAATTTAGCAAGTCAGAGATTTAGGGGCAATTCGTATAGATCTTGCAAGTCAAATCCTAATTCTTAAACCAAATCACAGCATCTCACCATCAGACCATACATCCTTGAAATAACATTGACATCACTGTAAATCATGAATTTACTAAGATTTGTGTTTGCCATCTTGGTCTTGAATCACTAATTCATGCATGAAATTTAATAGAGGCCAAAAAAATTGTGTTGAAGTGAATTATCGATTCCTACCTATCTATACACTCTAAAATTGTCGCTGTTTAGCGTTATGAGTCGCACAAGAAATAATTGCATTCAGACTTTGAGTGTGGTTCCAAAGCACAAATAGTTATTATTCAACATAAAAACAGATGGTTACACGCTGTGATCTAAATACAATTAGCACAAACAAATTATACAGCCACAAGGTACGGTCATTACATACTCATGCGCTCTGGATCCAGATCCCGGCATCAAAGATGAAACCTCCGTCAACAGCAAAGCAAGAAGATTAGCATCTAGTTTCAGGGAGCCTACGTATATACTCTTACAGGGATAGGCAATACAATAGAACAGGTTGGCATGATTCCATTGGTTCTTCTTCCTTGTTCTTCTGTTACAGTATAGTTCATAGGTCAATTCGTATGGTCACAATCCAGCCTCCAACAGCTCTTTGTATCCATTTTCCCGCTGCATAACAAATCTAACCTGGCTAGATTACAGAGTACATTTGAATGTCTAACTCTCTATGATCCATAATTTGCAGACACATGTTGCGATCTCCTCACTGATGATACCGGAAATCTGCAAAGACACAGTAGTTTAGAATGACACCAAACACGGTCTGCTTATCATGCACTAAACCTTAGATATCAAATAACATGTATTTCACAACATTACTGATAATGAATAAAACCTTAAATATTAACCTTAATGCTAAGGAACCTTTTTATGTAAGTGTGCAGTGTGTAAGTATTGGGGTATTGAGAAAAGATGCTAGTTAGCATTGTGCGACTACGTGTTTTGTGGAGTACACCGTGGTACATGTTTTGCAAGGTTGATCATATTATATGTTTTAGTAACTGTCTGTATTTATATAATGGGGACTTTTAACATCTTTCTATTGCATGGGAATCGCACAATGCTAAATAATAGCATCACCATATGTACTTATAATGTGTGAGACTCGCTAAAATGGCGCTGGGCGGCCAGTCGCAAAATGGCGTCTTGTTGCCATTCGCAAAATGGCATTGTGCAGATTTAATTTTAAACAGATTCTGTCTCAGCCAATTATCCAGCTTCAACAGTCCACCCTTTGATAGCAAACAACATGCTATCACACTCTGATTTTAAAATTTAGTTTAGGCTTACACTATGACATATTATTTAATGTTATATTATGTGATGGCACAAGATGATTCTTAAACCATCAATAATGTGTCTCTGGGAGGGACATAAAACTACCCTTATACGCACACCGCAGATCTTGGGAGATCATGGGAAAGATGTGGGGATGCACCAATCCTATAAAGGAAGTCTTGAAGGGGAATAGGGACTTACATTATTTAAGATGTTTTAAAATTAACATTTCATAATACATTTCATGCATGTCTAAATCTTATACATCATCTGATGGTACCTTCTAGTTCAGGGTTGTAATGCAGTCCTACATTTACCTCAGTATTCATATTGTTACTTCTAACCACCATCAAAATTTTGGTTTACCTTATCTTTACATTTTCCATATTTCAACACAGTAGGAACACATCTGACACATAAGCCAATTACTATGATGACAACCAATATGAGGATCAGGAGTTTACCTATACTAGCAACCATTTCCTGGACCCACTCCCCTAGACCGGAGAACATTTCACTGGGTTCAACCATGAAACCCATTCTTCTACCTTCTCCTCTACTTCAGCCACTGAAGCATTATGGTTCTTCCGGAATTCCCATTTAAGCTGCAGAATTTCGTCCATCTTCCGGTCTATCACCTCCTTGGGGTCACTAGTGTTATTTGTAATATATGTGCAACACTTTACACCAAATTGGGTGGCCAAAGTTACGCAATACCCTCCAGTGACAGCTAATTTAACACTAGTCTATGTTGCATGAGTTCTTTCTTGTAAGCTTGCAACTCCCTATCTGTATATCTGAACGTGTCATCATACATCTCGCTGATATTATCTATTAATTTAGCAAGATCTAAAATTTTGTGTACCCCGAGCGATCCTGTTGGGATCCAGTGCTACCAAAACTTGAAAGCCAGTTGTCTCACTAATTAACTGTGTGGCTTTATGTATGTCACCAGGTATCATATTTCTTTTGTCTCTATGTTCATACTGTGTGTCAAGATATGGTGATGGTGTGTTTTTATGAATACCAAGCATTTCACCATGTGAAGGGGTCATAACTTCTGGGACTACTCTTCCCAGATAACACAAACCTTCGGAACTCGGAGATAGCCACTTATACGCTTTCTTTCCACATATAAAATATACATCATCGGGGAGAACATAAGGAATAGAATGCATCATGATCATCCAACACATTTCCCTAACAAATTATCCTATCTCAGGTTCTCCCAACTGGCTAATACATGTTTCTGGTTGTATAACCCTAGCACAGTACCCTTCTGGTACTCTGCCAACCATTTCTTTGGTGTTACTTAGTGTATATTTATACTGGAAGTGTCTTCCACCCGGCCTAATTGTGCGTAACAGTTCATAATTCATAGGCTCATGATCAGCTCTTAGTGAGAAGGTCATCGTCTGGTTATTCCCAGTCACCTCCCAACTTCCTGGTTGATTGGAGTTGGTGATGTTCAAACATAAAAGTGTTTCATCTACCTGGTACTGGTGGAGTTTAAAATGGGGTGGTTTGGTGTTAAGAAATTTTCCATTTGGGTTTTTTCCTTTTTGTAATTCTAAAATCTCAGAGATATTTAATGGAAATGGCAATAATCCTAAATTATGATGTCCTTTGGGCACGTGAGAGCACACCCAACAGTCAGTTTGGTTTAAAACTTTGCCCACCATGGTATGATAATCCTCTAAAGGATACCCACCCCAATACTGGTTATACTTAGGTTGGCACTGTTGGATGCATCTCTCATTGACTACGGACCCACAGAACTCACACATACAATAATCCTCAGACGATAGACCTTCACACTGTCTCTGAGTGTCCAGAATAGCAGATCTCTTAGCAATTACTGTACTGGGTTTGGTCAAATACTCCCCCGGTTGGTTTAACACTCCTTCTCCCGACTCTACTCCATTGATATCACCATCAGCTCCCCTCTCCATCCTCTGTTCTCCATTACAGAAACCAGAGATCCCGAATCAACCCAAGATAATGAGGACTCTGGGAGAAAACACAAAGATAACCACAGCAGACCAATCCATTGCTGAAAACACTGATCTACAAATTCCTTTAGCTCAGGTATCTCACTGTAACCTTTAACCTTCCAGGAACAGACTCACAATTGACAGGTCTGCGTTATCTGCCTCGATTCCACCTTGCCTCTCCACCGGTTGGTTGACCTTCTTACAGTGAGTGGAATTGACCCAGGTATCTCTCTCCGCCACCTTCGATGAAGTTGTACTCATCAGCAACACCTGATATGGACCTTCCAACCGATCTGTCAAACAACCTGAACGCAAGAAATTTCTGATTATAACAAATTCTCCAGGTTCAACATCATGACAGTTTGTTTCAGGCATATCATGTGACAACAATTTCAGTTTCTGCTGTTGCTGTTTTAACTGTTTACTCATTGTTATAAGATACCTTACAGTTACCTCGTTGTTACTTTTCAAATCTTCCTGTGGGCTTATAATCAAATTAGGTTGTCTGCCAAACAGTATTTCAAAGGGGGACAGATTGAGAGGAGGTCTAGGAGTTGTCCTGATACTGTGAAGGACAAGTGGTAGTGCTTCTGGCCAACCCAGTCCAGTTTCCGCCATGATTTGACTTAATTTATTTTTAATAGTACCGTTCATCCTCTCTACCTTGGCACTGGCTTGCGGTCGGTAGGGGGTATGAAGTCGACTATTAATACACATCAACTTACACATATTTTGGAAGACATCACCTGTGAAATGAGTACCCCTATCACTTTCAATAATTCTAGGGATACCGTATCTGCATACAAACTCCTGAACAATTTTCTTGGCAGTAAACGCAGCAGTATTAGTGGCAGCTGGGTATGCCTCAACCCAATTAGAAAACACATCAGTGTCTCAAGTAACACATCAGTGTTACTTGAGATTCCTGCAGGGTGGTAATTGGATGAAATCAATTTGTATTACCGGAAAAGGTCTGTCAGTCGGAGAAATGTGGGATGGTTCGGTAGGGATCGATTTCCCAATGTTTTTCCTCAAGCAGGTCAGACAGGACATTGCTGTCTTTTCCGCTTGAGAAGAAAAACCCGGTGCACACCAGTATGCTCTCACCAATTTGCACATACCTTGCTTTCCCAAGTGAGTCAGACCGTGCGCTGCCTCAGCCAGGCTTGGGTAGTATGCCTTGGGAGACACTGGCTTACCTTGTCCATCTCTCCAGAGTCCAGAGGACTCTTGCCCACATCCCTTGGACTTCCAGACTGCCTTTTCCTGAATGGAACACAAATTTTGCATCTCAATTTATTTCAGCCTGTCAATCATTTGAAACATGATTTGGTTAATTGGCACATTTACTTTTAACCGTGCTGCCCAGTTGTCAGCTTTGTCTGCCCTGTTGTTGCCAAGTGACACCGGATCATCCTCACATGTATGGGCTTTACACTTAATTACCGCCACTGTCTTAGGCAATTGGATTGCTGTCAGTAGTCCTTTTATATGTCTGGAATGTGCGATTGGTGTGCCTGCTGCTGTCATAAAATTTCTCAGACGCCATAGAGCCCCGAAATCATGTACCACCCCGAAGGCATACCTAGAGCCAGTGTAGATATTAGCAGATTTACCTTCTGCTAATTCACACGCTCTCCTTAATGCCACCAGTTCTGCTACTTGGGCCGAGTGTGGTGGACCTAAAGGTTTGGCCTCTATGACATCTTCATCATTTACCACAGCATAACCTGTACATAACTCTCCAGTGTCAGTTTGTCTATGACAACTCCCATCCATGTAAAATGTCACATCTATATTTTCTAAAGGTGTATCCCGTATGTCAGGTCTTGCAGTAAAGGTTTGATTCAGATATTCCATACAATCATGTGCATCAATATATCTGCAGAACTCACCTTTCACCAGCGACTCACCTCTCTCCACCCTTTGTGCATCATGTTGCACATATGGTAAATACGTTGCCGGGTTTAACGTACTGCACCTTTTGATGGTGATGTTTGCAGGTGCTATTAGGGCTAGTTTCCATTTTGTGAAACTAGCTGAGGAGACATGTCTGGTTTGGGCAGAGTTTAGCAAAGCAGATACAGCATGGAGAGTATAGACAATCATATATGGCCTAATACCACATCCTCACTCTTACTGACCAATAGAGCAGTTGTTGCTACACTTCTTAAACATATTGGGAGTGTTCTTGCCACAGTGTCCAATTGTGCACTGTAGTATGCTACGGGCCTACTGGCATCACCATGTTTTTGTGTGAGGACACCTGCTGCACAACCATTAGCTTCCGTACAATACAAAATGAAAGGTTTTTCATAATCAGCTATTCCCAATGCAGGTGCTCTTATCAGACTATCCTTAAGATTAAGGAAAGCCTGCTCTGATTCCTCTGTGTGTATGACACGATCGGGCTTTGAGGAAGAGACTAAGGACCTCATTCAGAGTCGATCATTGCGGCTGCACGGTCGTAAGGTAAAAGGGGCCAGATATGCAAATGAAGTGCTCACAAGTTGCGTCGTTAAGATGGGATCATTAGCTGGACGAGCGAGGGGAGGATGGGCCGTAAGACTAAATATACGCCCCCTTCTCGTTCGCATTACACGTCATCTCCGGGCATCTAAGGATTAATCAAGACCATCGGGAACCATCGGAACTGCTCGTAGAGCTTAAGGTTGACCATACCCTCTCTTAAGCACTACGATCTAGTCATTGTAAAAACCTCCCATGTCACATGTGCCATGACATTACTTAGTTAATTATGCACTCCCATAAAATGCCGTTTGCACAGTCAGGCATGCCTGCGTTTGGATCTCCACTCCCCCGTTCACAAGCACCTTCCCCTGTTGCCACCCACAAACACCTCATCCTGTCACTCAAACTAACGACCTGGCTGTGTTCAAGGAGAGAGCAATTTCTGATCATAATAGCTAGTTTGCACATGCGCATTGCAAATTTTACGCATGCGCAGTTTAGAGAACATCAGTGGCGTACGACCATGTGGCCGCAATGACCGTCTCTGAATGAGGTCCTAAGTCCTGTAATGGCAAGGTCAAAATAGAAAAGCCTGGGATCCACATTCTGCAGTATCCACACATTACCAAGAAGGTATGAATTTGCTGTTGATTCTGCGGCAGTGTCATGGTCTGTATGGCTTGGATTCTGTCATTTGTCAGATGTCGCAACCCCTGGGTTAGGCAATGTCCCAAGTATTTAACCCTGGACTGTCATGGCTGTAGTTTGTCCTTAGCAACCTTGTGTCCTGTTTGCGAGAGATGAAGCAATAAACGTTTAGTATCATTTAAACATGACATAAACGAATCAGAACATAACAATAAATTGTCCTCATATTGTATTAGAACAGATCCATTGGCAGGTTGAAAAGATTGTAAACAGTCGTGTAAGGCCTGGGAGAAGATACTGGGGCTGTCTATGAAGCCCTGGGGCAATTGTGTCCATGTGTATTGTACACACCTGTATGTAAAAGCGAATAGGTACTGACAGTCATGATGAAGAGGTACAGAGAGGAAAGCAGAACAGAGGTCAATGACAGTGAAATGGGTTGCATTGGGTGGGATCTGCATAAGAATGACAGCTGGATTTGGCACTATGGGAAATTTGCTCTCTACTACCTTATTAACCCCTCTAAGGTCTTGTACCAGCCTATAACCCCTCCCACCACTCTTTTTCACAGGAAAGATGGGACTGTTGGCTACACTCACTGTACGGACTAAAATTCCCTGTTGTAATAACTGCTCAATTATGGGATAAACCCCTGTCTCTACCTCCTGTTTTAATGGGTACTGGGGAATTTTTGGAGCTTGCCTACCGCTTTTTAGATTTACCATTACGGGAGCTACATTTGCCATTAATCCAGTGTCCTGACCATCCTTGGTCCAAAGTGAATCTGGTATTTGGGATAACATTTTATCTACCTGAGATGAATTTTTAACTGAACCAGTAGAGTGAAACATTATCCTTTGGGGAGTGTCCAACATATCCCTCACCTCATGCGCAACTCTCTCTGGGATATCTAGAAATATACCATCAGGGGTACAATATATGACACATCTCATCTTACATAACAAATCTCTTCCCAGTAGGTTAGTAGGAGCCGCTGCTGCCAGAAGAAAAGAATGCCTGGTATGCAGTGGCCCGATAGTAACCTCTGTGGATTTGGTTTGAAGATAATGTTGCACTTTACCCGTTACACCCATTGCTGGTACTGTCTCGCTGGTCACCTTTAAATTAGCTGGAGATTTTATCACTGATCTGGTCGCCCCTGTGTCTACAAGAAAAGGATATTTAGTACCAGCTATATCAACCATCATCACCGGTTCTTCCATAGTACTTCCCGTTAACCTGACTATCTGTAGACTACAGGTATGACCTGACCCCTAGCATTGACTTTCACTCTCCAATACATCATTTAAGGCGACAATTGGAACTGGTGACTGTTGGAAATTTCCTGCACTCTGTGTATATCCCTTATGTGGATATCCAGGTACTCCCTGGTTAGGGAGTCCTACCTTCTTCACCTTACAGTTCCTACTTACATGTCCCACTTGGTTGCAGTTAAAGCACCTTCGTGAGTGGGGTGGGTGAAAGGGTTGCTGTGTGGGTTGAGTGGTAGAGAAAGATTGTAGGCATGGATAAGGATTTTGAGAGTAATATGGTGGCTGTGGATAGTATGGGTTTTGTGGCTGTGTGTGATAAGTGGGGTAGGGCTGTGTTTGTGGTGGTGCAGGATTGGTGAGGGCGTGTAGCTGTGCAGGTACATGTGTGTCTGGTGGCTGTGATGTTACATTCATTCCTTCTAGAGCTTGAATACTAGCAGCCATTAGCTTCTCGCTCTGGGTCTCTCTCTTCTTGAGGATGTTTTTATCATGCTCAATAGTGGACTCCCTAAGTGTGTCTACAGTAACTCCTCTCCAGCCAGGTAGTGAGGTCTGGACTCGGGTCTTTAGATTGTCTTTAAGACCATCCATAAGTACAGTGATGATCATTTTCCTGTAATGAGTGCTATCTTTAATATATTCTATCCCAGTGTACTGAGTGATAGCTTGCAGAGCCAGGGTACAGTAATCCTCTGCAGATTCACTCTTTTTGTTTTATGGTGAAAATTTTACTCCAGTTAACTACTACTGGAAAATACACACCCAATTGAGTTATTATGCGGGTAATGTTACCTTAGTTACCCTCGTCTGTTAAGGGACCATCTCCATCCAATACGCAATCCGTGATGAAATTTTTCACATCGGTATTGTGTGGAAGACAAGCCCTTAACACCACTCGCCAAACTTTATTGGTTGGCTCGGGAAATGGCAGACATAAACAACAGGTTCATCATCCACATCATAAACATTTCCCTTGTGATTACTCAAGAGAGGGTACAAGTTACATGTTACATTTTTATGAGTTTTTACATCGACTGTACCTCCACCCCCATCCGCATAGGGCGGTGGTGGTGCGCGTGAACCACTGGCAATACCGTCCGCAACGCTACCTTGCCGTGTGTGCACGCTATTTCACGGCGCACATGCACCGCAGTTTAGCCCCGCATGCGCACTCTCCTACATCATGCTCGTGACGCTAGTTTGCATCACGTGCACACCTTTAAGCCACATATCCCCCTCATGCTGCCACAACTTTAAACACTCGTTATACTTTATCTTTTTCATTTGAGATTGCACCATATAGATGCTATCTTGGACATTGTTCAATACCTCCTTATCAAAGCTGCCAATTCTGGGAAACGGTCTAACACTCTTCCTTGTCATTTTACACCATACATCACAGTACCTAGTTGCATAAGCACCGTACCTAGTATGCTTAATATGCTGTGTCGACCCAAGCAGCCCTTCCAACAGCAGCACATCATCTAACATCTCTACTGTTTGCTTGGCTCCCATCCTGGAAAAATAACCCTAAGCTTTTCAATAGAGATTTAGATTGGTGAAAGAACATAAAGGCTACTTTCACTTACCTGTGGAGTGTGGACGATATTAACAGGTGCGCTTACACACTTGTGGAAGAATAACCAGGCTGCTCCCACGCACCTAATCCCTTTTTGACTACCTTTCACTGCTAGCATTTAGGCATTCCAATAACACCTACCCTTTTCAGTGATTTCGTCCATCCTCTGCTCAGTTCACAATCACAATTTGCCACAACTGTGCGGTTCAATTACAATGCTCAAATAACCCTAACTGAATACTGCAATCACACTGAGAGCTGATACCTACAACAAAAACAACAACTACACCTGCTTATGTGTATAGACTGCGGTATCTACTACCGTGCCACTAGGCCAACACCAGGCGCCTAGCACTTAGGGTCCTACGATACCCTTAACTAGGGAGCATGTTACCCCTACCAAGAAATATTCACTGTTACATACCCTTTTTCTGCGCAGAAAAATAAACGTTTTCCCAGATTATGGCAACACTGACTAAGATATTTACAACAATGCTATCTATCAATATCACAATACAATCTCAACGGCTTTATTTAAAACACGTGGCAGCAATACAGGAAATACGTATACGCTATTGTGCATCTAGTCACATACAGAATAATGCGACTACTACACAAAACGTATTATTACCCTTACGCTATTGTGCAACTTCCCCTTTTAACATGAAATTCTATCAACGAAGGACAACAAACTTTTTCCTCCCTTGTCCCTGGATTCTAATCAGCGCTCCTTGAACTCACACAATAACGGGTAGTGGGCTCTCAGCAACAGGTAGCAGGTATTCGAAGGCACAATGCGTTCTTTCCTGCTTATGGCGCCACCACCCTTTTGCTGAGAGATCGCTGACCGAGTGTTACCGTGTGACCGGTAGCGTGATTTCACACTGCGAGCCCCCAACTATCGATTCCTACCTATCTATACACTCTAAAATTGTCACTGTTTAGCGTTATGAGTTGCACAAGAAATAATTGCTTTCAGACTTTGATTATGGTTCCAAAGCACAAAAAGTTATTATTCAACATAAAAACACATGGTTACACGCTGTGATCTAAATACAATTAGCGCAAACAAATTATACAGACACAGGGTACAGTCGTTACATACGCACACGCTCTGGATCCAGATCCCGGCATCAAAGATGAAACCTCCGTCAACAGCAAAGCAAGAAGACTAGCATCTAGTTTCAGAGAGCCTACATATATACTCTTACAGGGATAGGCAATACAATAGAACAGGTTGGCATGATTCCATTGGTTCTTCTTCCTTGTTCTTCTGTTACAGTATAGTTCATAGGTCAATTCGTATGGTCACAATCCAGCCTCCAACAGCTCTTTGTGTCCATTTTCCCGCTGCATAACAAATCTAACCTGGCTGCATTACATAGTACATTTGAATGTCTAACTCTCTATGATCCATAATTTGTAGACACATGTTGCGATCTCCTCATCGATGATACCGGAAATCTGCAAAGACAGTATTTAGAATGACACAAAACACGGTCTGCTTATCATGCACTAAACCTTAGATATCAAATAACATGTATTTCACAACATTACTGATAATGAATAAAACCTTGAATATTACACTTTAATGCTAGGGAACCTTTTATGTAAGTGTGCAGTGTGTAAGTATTGGGGTATTGAGAAAAGACGCTAGCTAGCGTTGTGCGACTACGTGTTTTGTGAAGTACACCGTGGTACATGTTTTGCAGGGTTGATCATATTATATGTTTTAGTAACTGTCTGTATTTATATAATGTGGACTTTTAACATCATTCTATTGCGTGGGAATCGCACGACGCTAAATAATAGCATTGCCGTATGTACTTATAATGTGTGAGATTCGCTAAAATGGCGCTGGGCGGCCAGTCGCAAAATGGCGTCTTGTTGCCATTCACAAAATGGCGTATTGCAGATTTAATTTTAAACAGATTCTGTCTCAGCTTCGACAGAATCCTGAACGAATCAGTGAGATCTGTGCAGGCTTTTGTGGTAAAAGTGTATTTAAATTGTTAATTTCATTAAAAAAAACAACATGGGTCCAAGACCCCCCTCCCCCCTGTCCCCAAAGCACAACCAGCACTGGGCTTCGTCAGCTGGTCCTTGTTCATGAAATATGGGAAAAACGGCATTGTTCCCCGTATTTCAATGTACCAGCACCGGGCTCTTGAGTCGGTCCTGGTTGAGGTAATACGGGGGAACAAAATGCATATGGTTCCCCGTAATTTCATCAGCCAGTACTGGGCTCTTACTAGTGAGAGTGTAATGCCACAACCGGGGGACTCGCTTCATAGGATCCCCTGGCCAAAGCATTCATCACCCCACACTAGTCAGCCCAAGGGATTCCTGGGGAGGTGGAGACCCCTGAATAACCCTCCCTCCTCTTTAGTGTATCCCAGGACTGTGCTGGAACCCAGGTTATTCCCCACATCTCTGGTCAGTGGATAGGGGGTTGATAGGGTTAAATAATAGTTATAAACTGATATTGTCTTTTACAGGGGGGCTAGCGTCCCAGCAAGCCTTTCCTGCCTGCTGATACTTGTGGAACTAAAAGTACCAACATGAGGGGCATTAAGGGCCCTCTGGAACCGCTAGTCCTCCTGTAAAAGAAATTTATTTACCGTGTCCCTCTCTCAGCCAATAAACGCTTTTCTGATAGCACCGGCTCAAAGAGGTTATGCTTAGGAGGGGGCCACACGTCATGTTTAGTTTAAAATGAACACTTTAATGGTTTATTCAAAAGCAGCAGTATAGACGGATCTCACACATCTGTTTATGCTTCTGCTCAACATGCTGCAGGGATTTGGAAATTCAAGTGCAATTTATGGCCAATATGAGTGAACTCGCACATGCCACAACACGACCATTATCACCTTCGAATGACAAGTGTCAGCCCAACATGCTTCTTAATAAATTTGAGATTTGCTGCAGAAAATGTTCCAGCGATTAGCTCCGATTTGTAATTGCAGCCCAACATGATCTCCCCCTCAGCATTGGAATAATACAGTAGTAATACTGCACCCAGAATACAATCTTACTATTAAATTGTGCATTGTAATTGTGTTGTCCCTAGAATAAACATTCTATCATTGTAATAAGATCAGCATTTGCATTCTGGGCCTGATTCAGAGCCGGACGCTCTGACCAGAGCGCTCGCTCTGAATCAGGGGCCTCCTATATTAAAATGGAGCGTCCTCCTGGACACTCGTATAGCTGTGGGTGACCACCCACAGCATATACGTACGTCCAAAAAGATGGTCGCGATGGTCTTGACCATCGCGACCATCGGACTTGCGACGGAGACCCTGCGGTAGGGTCTTCCTGCCACAAGCCCTGGAGTGATTTTGGCTCTATCAGAGCCAAAATCACTCCCACTGACATCACTAGTGATGTCAGTGGGGCCGGCTTCAGACGGTAGGAGTTCCCATGGGAACGCCTCCGTCTGGCAGGCACGCCCCCGGCACGCCCACCAAAGGGGGCGTGCTGTCAGTCACCATCGACAGCACACCCCCTTTGGTGCGAGACCCGGAGCGACAGCTTGGCTGTCGCAGTCCGGGTCTCGCGCATGCGCACGACGGAGCTCCCTCCATCGTGCGCATGCGCAGTGGGGAACATCGACCCACTTGCGAGCGTACTGCCGCTTGCGAGTGGGTCTGAATGACCCCCTCTGTCTAGATTAACAATTCTGCTCAAATTTAGTCACATGGTACTGTCAGGTTGCGGCCTAGGATTGGCTGCCCCTGACCTCTCGAGTGGTCAGATGCCAGGTACGGTGGCGAGTGACGCACTGAGGATTAAGCCTGGGGTCCGCTAGGACATCCATGTGTTGCTCTGTGATTTGGTTCCTGCGGTTACCATCATGGACGCAGCCATGACAGTCTACATCACCTGATTAGCCCTTCACCCAATGGTAGCATTGGTTTCTGTCTGCTGACATTGTCCTCCAATGGACCGCAACCTAGGGTATTTAGCTGGGCTCTGGACAACAGGAAGTTGCCTGTACGACGTCGCTCTTCCAGTGAATACTTGCTGTTGCAGCGTTCCAGGTTCCATGCTCCCTCCTTCTAGTGATTTATTCCTAGTGTTAATCAGCAATATCATCCTCCTGTGCCAGTTCTGCATCTGGAGGCACAGTGTGTGTACTCAGTACGTCATCAGAGTACAATCTCCTAAAGAGTCATCCTCCTGTACCAGCTCTACGTCTGGATCAACAGTGTGTGTACTCAGGGCTCACTAGATGCGTTCGCACGCACCCAGCATATGCAAATCTGTCAAAGGCAGCCGATCACACAGCAAGGCATTAGCACGCCCACTATGTTTTGGCGTGCGATCGCTCTGTGTATGCAGACGCCCACCAGCCTGTCTTAAGACGCCCACTTGCGCACGTCATCTCCAGGAAGTGTATGCAACCATTGGTGCCATCGGATACCATCAGACTCATACGCAGCACTTGTGGCTGACTATCCCCTACCGCAAGCACTGTGAGCACTTCAGTGTAATGTACTATGACGCTGCCTCTTAATTATGCACACCTCTGAAACGGCGTTGAGAAACTCAGGCATGCCTGCGTTCACACTTCCACTCCCTCGTTTTTAATGGCCTGCCCCTGTCACCACCCACAAACGGCTTCTCCTGTCACTCAATCAGCCAGCGAATGCTTCATGAATGCTCGAACTGGTTCCTGCACCCGCACTGCGATGCATATGCATGCGCAAAATGCAAAAATTGGCTGGCTGCGTGCAAATGCTTCCTAGCGAGCGGGTCTGAATCAGGCCTTCAGTACGTTATCCAAGTACTGACTCCTAGTGCCTTTTTCCTGTGCTTTACCTGTGATTGTGTTTCTCTGTTTCCCACTTGTGCCAGATACCTGACCAAAGGGCCGATACCTACCTGCTGGGTGCAGCTTAAACCCAAATCCTAATTGGAGTTGTCACTGGTGAACACCTCCCAGTAGGTTAGACTCTGCGCCTTTGGTCAGGTCTCACCAACATCTGATACTTGTGGATGAGGAGGACATACATCCAGGCCCCTCGCCTCTGGTTCCCTTCCCAACCTGGGACCTCGACTTCTAATCCTTAGCCTAAATGTGACAGTTTGTACAGGCCCTATGGAAGCCGTGGGATCCCAGGGTGCAGGGGAATTGCAAGATCTCGTCTCTTGCATGGAGAATCAGGAGGCAGCATAACACCAGGTAGCTCAGTATTTCCAGGAACTCTCCGGTCAATAACTTTCCATCAAATCGACTCTGGCCACTATACTTCCTGTTCCCTCCATGTCTGCTCCTGTAAACCCTCCAGTAGCAGTCACTCATAAGTCTTGTCTGCAGTTGGCCTCTCCTGAGCGCTTTGATGGAAACCCCAGGCACTGCCGGAGCTTTGTGAACCAGTGCGAGATACAGTTCGAGTGTCTGCCCCAGAATTTCCCCACATCAAGGTCGAAAGTGGCATACATTATCTCTTTGCTTTCTGGAACTGCCTTAGAATGGGTCTCGCCATTATGGGAGCGGGCTGACCCTCTAGTCTCTAATTATGAAAATATTATTAGTTCTTTCAAGAGAGTTTTTGATGAACCAGGCTGGTCTGCTTCGGCCTCCTCAGACCTCCTTCAAGTTTGACAAGGGATCCGTACTGTTTGTTAGTACGTGATTCAATTTCAAACAATTGCTTTTGAATTAATATGGAACGACGAGGCGCTTAAGGCAGCATTTCTTCATGGGTTGTCTGAGAAAATGAAGGATGAACTTGCCTCTCAAGATGTTCCTGAGTCTCTTCTTGAAGTAATTTCTTTATGTATCAAGATTGATCTCCACCACATAGAATGCCTGGTTAGTAGGGGGCGTGAAGATCACTTCAAGGACTGATTTTTGCCAGCTGCCCTTTCTTCCTCTCCTGTGCCAGGTAAAGAAGAGCAGAGCCGTAACTAGACTTTTTGGTGCCTTGTGCCAGAGACAGCACTGGTGCCCCCCGCCCCCATTTTTTAAATAGGGACATAAGAGAGTGCACCTGAAAAAGGGCCATGTCTTCATGGGGAAGGGCCAGGGAAGAGATAGGAGAGGCCAGGAGATGCTGGGGATAAAAGAAGAGGAAGCTACAAATGAGAATGATAATAAACAGGAAAATTTACAGGTCTGAACAGCGCCCCCTGCCCTGCGGTGCCCTGTGCCAAGGCACTGGTCGTACTACCTTAGTTATGGCATTGAAGAGGAGCCTATGCAAGTTAACAGCTCACGCTTAACCTCGGCTGAACAGACTTGCCGATTCCAGAACAAGCTATATCTCTACTATGCTGCCCATGGGCATATTCTTAAAAATTGTCCTCCTCTCTCGGGAAATGAGAGACCCTAACTGGTTCTGGGAGCGTCCGGTTGGGGGTGTTAACTAAGCCTTCCCACGTGTTAGATAGATTACTACCAGTAGACATTCATTTCAAGACTCAAGCCAAAACTATTAAAGCCTTGGTGGACTCGGGAGCCCCCGGAAATTTTATTTATAAATCTTTGACACAAGAACTGGGAATTCCAGTACTACATCTCCCAAGCAAACTATATCTTTCTGGAGTAGATGGCAATATGTTTCCTGGAGATGTCATTTCTTCAATTACCCTCTAGTTTCACTCCGAATAGGTTGCTTACATCAAGAGGAGATTGAATTCTTAGTTCTACAAAAAACTCACCATGCTGTGGTGTTAGGTCTGCCTTGGATACAAACTCACAACACTACGCTGAACTGGTCCATCATGCACATACTGGCCTGGGGATCCAACTGTTTCCACCGGTGTCTTCCTCGTGTTGTTCAAGAGTGAACCCAACAAGTTTCTGCCAAATCTTCTCCGATGTTGCCTACATCTGATAAATCAATACCTAACCCAGACTCTCATTTGCAAGAACCATATCAAGATTTTTCTGACTTTTTTTGAACAAGCTGCAGATAAAATGCCTCCCTATCACCCTTGGGACTGTGGCATAGATCTAGTTCCTGGAACAATATCACCCCATGGCCGTATCTATCCGCTGTCGGTTCCGGAAACAGCTGCCATGTCCGACTATATAAAGGTGAATCCCGCCAAGGGTTTTATAATATCATCTTCTCCAGCTGGGGCTGGATTCTTCTTTGTGGAGATAAAATATGGGGGGGGGCAGACCCTGTATAGACTACCGTGGGCTGAATCAAATCACAATAAAAAACAGATATCCTTTGGCACTCATTTCAGAGCTCTTCGATAAGGTTCGTGAGGGAGTATCTCTCTTCACTAAATTGGACCTCCATGGAGCCTACAACTTGATCCGCATCAAAGCAGGAAATGACTGCTTTCAATACTCGTGATGGCCATTATGAGTAGCTGGTGATGTCTTTTGGGTTGTGTAATGCACCAGTGGACCAGTGGTATTTCAGAGTTACGTCAATTAAATCTTTCTAGATGTCATCTATCAATTTGTTGTAGTCTATCTGGACGACATTTTAATTTTTTCTGAGAACCTACAGTCCCATCGCCTATATGTCAGAGAGGTTTTGTCCCATCTTTGAAGCCATCTTCTGTACGGGAAAATCTCCAAATGCCTTTTTGAACAGTCCTCTGTGCCATTTTTGGGACACATCATATCGGGAAATTCCCTTCAAATGGATCCGGACAAGCTAAGGCCCTGATTCAGAGCCGGACGCTATTTGCGCTCGCTCGTTCAGAAAAAAGGGGTGGCTATTCAAATGAACCGTTCGCTCTTTGCGGTCTGTTCACGCCTCTAGGTCTGAATGAGCGAACAAAACTTGCGGTCATTTTTGGGAAAACTACGCCCCCTGGCCGCTCGCATCCTATGTCATGCCCGCTATTTATTAGATTAATCGAGTACATCGACCAGCGTATGAACTGCTCGCTATTCTTGTGGTTGGTTTTTCCTACCACAATCTTGCGAGCAGTTCTGACTATAAAATAACCCAGTGACGTGGTCAATGACGCTGCTGTATTAATTATGCACACCCATAAAACGCCCGTTTTGACCTTTAAGCACGCCTGCGTTCTGATCTCCACTCCCCGTTTTCAAGCACCTTCCCCTGTTACCACCCACATACGCCTCCTCATGTCACTCAAAATAGCAGGCATTCGCTATTTAGCGAACAAACGATTTTCGGCCCCACTGACTGGTTCGCGCATGCGTATTACGATCCGTAAGCATGCGCAGTTGTGCAAACATCGCTCGGAACGAACGAACGGCCGCTTACGAGCGGCTCTGAATCAAGCCCTAAGTGCCATCCGGGATCTCGCCCCAACCAAATTCCTTGAAAGCCATCCAACAGTTTCTTGGCTTTTCCGATTATCGGAGATTCATTTTAAACTTTTCTACCATTGTTGCCCTTATCACGGCTCTAACTAAGAAGGATGCTAACCCGTCTCATTGGCCTTCTGCAGTGGTGGCTGCTATCCAAGTTCTTAAAACAGCTTTTTCCACAGCTCCAATTCTTCGTCAACCACAACTTGAGAAACCCTTTATGTTAGAAGTTGATGCCTCTTCAATAGGAGTGGGAGCTGTACTGTCACAAGTGGTGGAAGATGGAAGGAATCACCCGTGAGTGAGGTTTCTTGTCTTCTAAATTTTCCTCGGCTGAGAAGAATTATGCCATAGGAAACCAAGAATTGTTGGCTATGCGGTTGGCACTATAGGAATGGAGACACCTTTTGGAAGGCGCTAAGTTTCCTATTACAATCATCACCGATCATAAAAATCTTCTATATCTCAAGACAGCTCATCTTTTGAATGCTAGACAAGCTCGTTGGTCTCTTTTCTTTTCCAGGTTTGATTTCAAGGTCCAATTTCGTCCTGGTATACAAAATAAAAAAGCTGATGCTCTTTCCCAGTCCTTTCTACCTCTACAGGAAGATGAAGACCAACCTTGATTCTGGATCCTCTAGTTTTTGATCATACCCAACTTCTGACTCCCCCCCTTCTGGCAAGATCTTTGTAGCACCTCAGTTACATAAGAACTTATTCACTTGGGCTCATGCCTCCTTGTTTGCTGGCCACTCGGGCATCCACAAGACGTTTAAGTTTTTACAGCACTCTTACTGGTGGCCCACTATGTCCGGAATTTTATTCTTTCTTGTGCTAAATATGCCCAGCATAAATCCACTTGCAATAAAGTTATAAGTCCTTTTTATCCTCTGCCTATTCCTGATGCTCCTTGGATTTTATTTCTAAGTTACCACCCTCTAATTGACATAATACTATCTGGGTGGTAGTAGATCGATTTTCGAAGATGGTCCATATTATTCCCTTGGAGTTCCTTCTGCACCACAGTTGGCCAAAGTGTTTTTCCATAACATCTTCCATCTCCATGGACTACCCAAGGAGATGTCTGATCGAGGTGTGCAATTTGTGGCCAAATTCTGGAGAGCTTTATGTGCCTCTTGTGGAATTAAATTGAAGTTTTCATCCACTTACCACCCGCAAACAAATGGCCAAACAGAGAGGGTGAGTCAGGAATTGGAGACGTTTATTAGACTCTTCGTGTCCTCATCTCAAGATGACTGGGTCAATTTGTTACCTTGGGCAGAATTTGCCCAAAATTTTAGGTACCATTCCTCTTCAATTCTACTGCATTTTTTGCAGTATATGGTAAACATCCACGTGTTTGAGATTTTCAAGATTTACCTCCCATGGAAGTACCTGCCGTCTCAACACCGGTTGAACCATCTTCAGTATCTCATTGATTGGAAGAGGTATGGACCAGAGAACAGGCATGGATCAAGGTGTCTGATGTCCATGCTCCACAGCTGGTTCAAGCTTTTCACAAGAAATTTCCAGATAAGCCTTGTAGGTGTACGGAATCCACCCTGAAAAGGGGGTACTGTCAGGCTGCGGCCTAGGATCATTACTCTACCTCAGCGCTAGCTTCCCCTGACCTCTCAAGTGGTCAGATACCAGGTCAAGGTGTCTGATGTCCATGCTCCACAGCTGGTTTGAGCTTTTCACAAGAAATTTCCGGATAAGCCTTGTAGGTGTACGGAATCCACCCTGAAAAGGGGGTACTGTCAGGCTGCGGCCTAGGATCATTACTCTACCTCAGCGCTAGCTTCCCCTGACCTCTCAAGTGGTCAGATACCAGGTAAAGTGGCAAGTGGCGAGCTGAGGATTATGCCTGGGGTCCACTCAGACATCCATGTACTGCTCTGTGATTTGGTTCCTGCGGTTACCATCATGGACGCAGCCATGACAGTCTACATCACCTGATTAGCCCTTCACCCAATGGTAGCATTGGTTTCTGTCAGCTGACATTGTCCTCCAATGGACCGCAACCTAGGGTATTTAGCTGGGCTCTGGACAACATGAAGTTGCCTGTACAACGTTGCTCTTCCAGTGAATACTTGCTGTTGCAGCATTCCAGGTTCCATGCTCCCTCCTTCTAGCGATTTATTCCTAGTGTTAATCAGCAGTATCATCCTCCTGTGCCAGTTCTGCGTCTGGATCCACAGTGTATGTACTCAGTACATCATTCGAGTACTATCTCCTAGTGCCATTCTCCTGTACCAGCTCTGTGTCCGGATCAACAGTGTGTGCACTCAGTACGTTATCCAAGTACTGACTCCTAGGGCTAAATTTACTAGAATCGAGTCTGGGAGAGTTTGCTTTTTTTTTAAACTTGATTAGCTTCACCTAAACTCGGGTGATTGAAGCTCCTGAGCTCTACAGTTAGCGGCCGCTGATTGGCTGGCGGGACATACAAACCCTTTGCAGTCCCGTCAGCTGGCATTTGGGAGGGATCAGTATGTGTGGCAACACACATACTGATACCGGGTGCGTGGATCGGTAAAATCATTTTTTTTTCCAAAGTCCATGGATTACTGCAGAGACCAGTGCCAGGATATAGGTGAGTATGCAATCTTTTTTGCAGGGCCAGTCATTACGGATTCTACTGGAGAAGAGGACAGAAGCATCTGGTATAGGTAAGTATGTGTGAATGGGTAGGTGTATGTAATAAAGTTATACTTGGCACGGTGTGTGTGTTTTGTCTTTTTTTAACTATTTATTTTACAGTGGGGGTACAGGTGCCACCCGTCTGCTGGCACTTGTAGTTCCACAAGTGCCAAAGGGCAGGCATGCTGGCACCTGTAGTCCCACTGTAAAATACAATAGTTTACTTCTATTTTCCCACTTTATTACCCCCATACCCAATGCTCCAGGGGTGCGGGGAAGAGCCCCGGGCTTCAGTCCAAGCCTGGGGTTTCGGGGGGGACCCCACCTCCCCTGAGATCCCCGGCTTGGCCTGACCGGCTTGGGCTGATAATGCTTTGATCCCGGAGCCCCGGTGAAAGGGTTTCCGGGCTGTGGCACTACAGCCCGGCGGTTTTGGGTCTGGTGCTGGTTTTAAATATAGGGGGGACCCTACGCAATTTTCTCCCCCCTATATTTAAAACCAGGACAGGCCCTTAATGAATCTAAAATTACATTACTGAAGAGAGAGAGAGATATTGGTTGTGTTAGAGGAACACATATATCGCTAGTTTACTAACATAAATAACGTAGTCACACTCAAGAGTTTGTGTTTCCGATGCACAAAAAATATTATATTGTAAACAGGGGATAAATGCCTTAATCTAAACAATGAGCGCCAAAATACAGTAAATAACAATAAATGATACAATTACCACACGATTCACAAGCGCACTGGTCAAGGAATTACAGTCGTCTCCAAGATGCTGCCACTCATTCAATGGGAATGTATGAGTAAGCAACTCAACCAGGGCTCGGTATTTATTCACTTTAGATTAGGGGTGAGCGGGTTCGGATTTCTGAAATCCGAACCCCCCCGAGCCCCCCGATCCGAGGCCGATCCGAGTCAGGCTCGACTTTTCCCGCCTGACTCGGATCTGAAATCGAGGCAAAACGTCATCATCCCGCCTACCGGGTCTCGGGGGTTTTGGATCCTATATAAGGTACCCGCGTCAACGCTATTTTCTCACTCGGCTGTGGACAGTGAAGAGGGAGGGTGGGAGTTAGGGCTGGCTGGGCTGTGTAGTGTAGTGTAGTGTAGTGTTGTAGTGTAGTGTAGTGTAGTGCAGTGTAGTGTTGTACTGTGCTGTGCTGCGCTGTGCTGCTGTTGTCCATAGGGGCTGTGTCCACTACTTCAAAGTCCATAGGGGCTGGCTGGACTGTGTTGTGCAGTCAGTTGTCCATAGGGGCTGTGTCCACTCCAAAGTCCTGTGCAGTGTCCCAGTCCTAAACGGGTGCTGTAGTGTTGTCCAGGGGGTGCTCTGTCCATCAGGGGTGCTCCCCCCAAGTGCTAAAAAAAATAATATTTTTTCTGTGTTTGTGAATTGTGTGCACTGTGGCTGCACGTGCATCAACGAAGGAGCAGCGCCAAGCGTGCGCCTGTGTCCCATAAGTAAAAGGCCGGCTGGCTTGTCCATTAAAGGGTGCTGTAACCCCCAAAGGGCACTCCAAACAAAATAAAAAAATATATTTTTTTGTGTTTGTGAATTGTGTGCGCAGTAGCCGCACGTGCATCAACAAAGTAGTGCCAAGCATGCGCCTGTGTCCCATAAATAAAGGGCCGGCTGGATTGACCGCTAAAGGGTGCTGTAACCCCCAAAGGGCACTCCAAACAAAATAAAAATATATATTTTTTTGTGTTTGTGAATTGTGTGCGCAGTAGCCGCATGTGCATCAACAAAGTAGTGCCAAGCGTGCGCCTGTGTCCCATAAATAAAGGGCCGGCTGGATTGACCGCTAAAGGGTGCTGTAACCCCCAAAGGGCACTCCAAACAAAATAAAAAAATATATTTTTTTGTGTTTGTGAATTGTGTGCACAGTAGCCGCACGTGCATCAACAAAGTAGTGCCAAGCGTGCGCCTGTGTCCCATAAGTAAAAGGCCGGCTGGCTTGTCCATTAAAGGGTGCTGTAACCCCCAAAGGGCACTCCAAACAAAATAAAAAAATATATTTTTTTGTTTGTGAATTGTGTGCGCAGTAGCCGCACGTGCATCAACAAAGTAGTGCCAAGCGTGTGCCTGTGTCATAAGTAAAGGGCCGGCTGGCTTGTCCATTAAAGGGTGCTGTAACCCCCAAAGTACACTCCAAACAAAATAAAAAATATTTTCTGTGTTTGTGAATTGTGTGCGCAGTAGCTGCACGTGCATCAACAAAGTAGTGCCAAGCGTGCGCCTGTGTCATAAGTAAAGGGCCGGCTGGCTTGTCCATTAAAGGGTGCTGTAACCCCCAAAGTACACTCCAAACAAAATAAAAAAATATTTTCTGTGTTTGTGAATTGTGTGCGCAGTAGCTGCACGTGCATCAACAAAGTAGTGCCAAGCGTGCGCCTGTGTCCCATAAATAAAGGGCCGGCTGGATTGACCGCTAAAGGGTGCTGTAACCCCCAAAGTACACTCCAAACAAAATAAAAAAATATTTTCTGTGTTTGTGAATTGTGTGCGCAGTAGCCGCACGTGCATCAACAAAGTAGTGCCAAGCGTGCGCCTGTGTCATAAGTAAAGGGCGGCTGGCTTGTCTGTTAAAGGGTCCTGTAACCCCCAAAGTACACTCCAAAAAAATAAAAAAATATTTTCTGTGTTTGTGAATTGTGTGCGCAGTAGCCGCATGTGCATCAACAAAGTAGTGCCAAGCGTGCGCCTGTGTCCCATAAATAAAGGGCCGGCTGGATTGACCGCTAAAGGGTGCTGTAACCCCCAAAGGGCTCTCCAAACAAAATAAAAAAATATATTTTTTTGTGTTTGTGAATTGTGTGCACAGTAGCCGCACGTGCATCAACAAAGTAGTGCCAAGCGTGCGCCTGTGTCCCATAAGTAAAAGGCCGGCTGGCTTGTCCGTTAAAGGGTGCTGTAACCCCCAAAGGGCACTCCAAACAAAATAAAAATATATATTTTTTTGTTTGTGAATTGTGTGCACAGTAGCCGCACGTGCATCAACAAAGTAGTGCCAAGCGTGTGCCTGTGTCATAAGTAAAGGGCCGGCTGGCTTGTCCATTAAAGGGTGCTGTAACCCCCAAAGTACACTCCAAACAAAATAAAAAAATATTTTCTGTGTTTGTGAATTGTGTGCGCAGTAGCCGCACATGCATCAACAAAGTAGTGCCAAGCGTGCGCCTGTGTCATAAGTAAAGGGCAGGCTGGCTTGTCCGTTAAAGGGTGCTGTAACCCCCAAAGTACACTCCAAACAAAATAAAAAAATATTTTCTGTGTTTGTGAATTGTGTGCGCAGTAGCTGCACGTGCATCAACAAAGTAGTGCCAAGCGTGCGCCTGTGTCCCATAAATAAAGGGCCGGCTGGATTGACCGCTAAAGGGTGCTGTAACCCCCAAAGTACACTCCAAACAAAATAAAAAAATATTTTCTGTGTTTGTGAATTGTGTGCGCAGTAGCCGCACGTGCATCAACAAAGTAGTGCCAAGCGTGCGCCTGTGTCATAAGTAAAGGGCCGGCTGGCTTATCTGTTAAAGGGTCCTGTAACCCCCAAAGTACACTCCAAAAAAATTAAAAAATATTTTCTGTGTTTGTGAATTGTGTGCACTGTGGCTGCACGTGCATCAACAAAGGAGCAGCGCCAAGCGTGCGCCTGTGTCCCATAAGTAAAAGGCCGGCTGGCTTGTCCGTTAAAGGGTTCTGTAACCCCCAAAAGGGCACTCCAAACAAAATAAAAAAATATATTTTTCTGTGTTTGTGAATTGTGTGCACTGTGGCTGCATGTGCATCAACGAAGGAGCAGCGCCAAGAGTGCGCCTGTGTCCCATAAGTAAAAGGCCAGCTGGCTTGTCCGTTAAAGGGTGCTGTAACCCCCAAAGGGCAGTCCAAACAAAATAAAAAAATATTTTCTGTGTTTGTGTGCGCCTTACCCGCACGTATATATCAATATAACATAAATGGAGGACCAAACTTTCTCCGATAAAAATAAAATAGGGAAAGATCAAGAACCACTTCCTCCTAGTGCTGAAGCTGCTGCCACTAGTGATGACATAGACGATAATATGCCATCAACGTCGTCTGCCAAGGCCGATGCCCAATGTCATAGTAGAGGGCACATACAATCCCAAATGACAAAGTTCAGGAAAATGACCTTGAAAAAAACATTTAAATCATCTGAAGAGAAACGTAAACTTGCCAATATGCCATTTACGACACGGAGTGGCAAGGAATGGCTAAGGTCTTTCCCTATGTTCATGACTAGTGGTTCAGCTTCACATGACAATGGAAGCCCTCCTCCCACTAAAAACAATCAAACAAGTTAAGCTGGCAAAAGCACAGCGAAGAACTGTGTGTTCTAAGAAGTTATCACAAATCCCCAAGGAGAGTCCAAGTGTGGTGGTGGTTGCGATGCCTGACCTTCCCAGCACTGGACGGGAAGAGGTGGCTCTTTCCACCATTTGCACGCCCCCTGCAAGTGCTGAAAGGAGCACCCACAGTCCACTTGCTAATATGCAAATTGAAGATGTCACTGTTGAAGTGCAACAGGATGAGGATACTGGTGTAGATGGCGCTGAGGAGGAAGTTGGCGAGGAGGATTCTGATGGTGATGTGGTTTGTTTAAATCAGGCTCCGGGGGAGACAGTTGTTGTCCGTGGGATGAAAAATCCCATCACGGTCATGCCTGGGCAGAAGACCAAACATTCCACCTCTTTGGTCTGGCAATATTTCTATCCAAATCCGGACAACAACTGTCTTGCCATATGTACCATATGTAAAGGTGGAATAAGTAGGGGTAGGGACGTTAACCACCTAGGAACATCCTCCCTTATACGGCACCTGCAGCGCGTTCATAAAAAGTTACTGTCAAGTTCAGAAACTTTGGCTAAGACCGCAAGCAGTCCAGGGACACCTAAATCCTGTTGTCCTGTTGTATCCAAGCGCCTGCAAACCACACCATCAACTCCCTCCTCGTCAATTTCCTCCTTAGTCAGGATCGGAAGTAGTCCTGCAGGCCATGTCACTGGCATGACTGACTCTCCTATCCGGGATTCCTCCGGAGGATCCTGCATTGCTACGCCTCCTGCTGCCGCTGCTGCTGTTGCTGCTGCTGGGAGTTGTTCATCATCCCAGAGATGAAGTAGGAACATCACTACTTTTACTAAACAATTGACCCTCCAACAGTCCTTAGCGAGGAGGATGAAATACGACAGCAGTCATCCTGAAGCAAAACGTATAACTGAGGCCTTGACTGCTATGTTGGTGTTAGAAGTGCGTCCGGTATCCGCCATTAGTGCAGTGGGATTTAGACAATTGATGGAGGTAGTGTGTCCCCGGTTCCAAATCCCGTCTAGATTCCACTTCACTAGGCAGGCGATACCAAGACTGTACAGAAACGTCAGAAGAAGTGTCCTCAGTGTCCTGAAAAATGCCGTTGTACCCAGTGTCCACTTAACCACGGACATGTGGACAAGTGGAACAGGGCAGACTAAGGACTATATGACTGTGACAGCCCACTGGGTAGATGTATCACCTTATGCAGCAACAGCAGCAGCGTCACCAGTAGCAGCATCTCAGAAACGCCAGCTCGTTCCAAGGCAGGCTACGCTGTGTATCACCGGCTTCATTAAGAGGCACACCGCTGACAACCTCTTAGAGAAACTGAGGGAAATCATCACCCAGTGGCTTACCCTACTTAGACTCTCCTGGGGATTTGTGATATCTGACAATGCCACCAATATTGTGCGGGCATTACATCTGGCAAATTCCAGCACGTCCCATGTTTTGCTCGCACAATAAACTTGGTGGTGCAGAATTTTCTGAAAAGCGACAGGGGCGTGCAGGAGACGCTTTGGGTGGCCCGAAAAATTTCTTGCCACTTTCGCCATTCAGCGACTGCATGCCGAAGACTGGAGCGCCAGCAAACACTCTTGAACCTGCCCTGCCATCACCTGAAGCAAGAGGTTGTGACGCAGTGGAACTCAACCCTCTATATGCTTCAGAGGATGGAGGAGCAGCAAAAGGCCATTCAAACCTATACATCCACCTATGACATAGGCAAAGGAGGGGGTATGCACCTGACTCAAGCGCAGTGGAGAATGATTTCCGTCTTGTGCAAGGTTCTCCAGCCCTTCGAACTTGCCACACGTGAAGTCAGTTCAGACACTGCCAGCTTGAGTCAGGTCATTCCCCTGATCAGGCTTTTGCAGAAGCAGCTGGAGAAAGTGAAGGAGGAGCTAAGACAGAGCGATTCCGCTCGGCATGTGGGACTTGTGGATGAAGCCCTTCATTCACTTTGCCAGGATTCCAGGGTGGTCAATCTGTTGAAATCAGACCACTACATTTTGGCCCGCGTGCTCGATCCTAGGTTTAAAGCCTATGTGGTGTCTCTCTTTCCGGCCGACACAAGCCTGCAGAGGTGCAAAGACCTGCTGGTGAACACACTGTCAGCTGAAGCGGAACGTGACACGTCAACAGCTCCTTCTTCATTTTCTCCCGCAACTGGGGCTGCCAGGAAAAAACTTAGGTATCCTAAGCAACCCGCTGGTGGTGATGCAGGGTAGGCAGGACCAAGTTTGGACATCTGGTCCGGACTGAAGGACCTGGCAACAATTTCTGACATGTCTACTGTCACTACATATGATACTGTCACCATTGACAGAATGGTGGAGGATTACATCGGTGACAGCATCCAAGTAGGCATGTCAGACAGTCCATACCTGTACTGGCAGGAAAAAGAGGCAATTTGGAGGCCCCTGTACAAACTGGCTCTATTTTACCTGAGTTGCCCCCCCTCCAGTGTGTACTCCGAAAGAGTGTTTAGTGCAGCCGGGAACCTTGTCAACGAAAGGCGTAGGAGGTTGCTTCCACAAAATGTGGAGAAGATGATGTTCATAAAAATGAATTATCAACTCTTCCAGGGAGACCAGCCTCCAGAACGTACAGAGGGACCTGTGGTGGTGGATTCCAGTGGGGACGAGTTAATACTCTGTGAGGATGAGGATGTACACAACACTGAAGAGGGTGAGGAATCGGTGGATGAGGAGGATGAGGACGACATCTTGCCTCCGTAGAGCCAGTTTGTGCAGGGACAGATTAATTGCCAGCTTGTTTTGTGGGGGCCCAAACGAACCAATCATTTCAGCCACAGTTGTGTGGCAGACCCTGGCACTGAAATGATTGCTTTGTTAACGTGTGCATGTCCTGTTTATACAACATAAGGGTGGGTGGGAGGGCCCAAGGACAATTCCATCTTGCACCTCTTTTTTTTTCTTTGCATTATGTATAGTTTGGGGCCTAGTTTTTCAAACTGCCATCCTGTCTGCCACTGCAGTGTCACTCCTAGATGGGTCACGTGTTTGTGCCGCCCACTCGTGTCGCTTAGCATAGTCATCCAGCTACCTCGGTGCAACCTTTTGGACATAAAAACACTATTGTGAGGTGTGAGGTGTTCAGAATAGACTGGAAATTAGTGGAAATTAAGGTTATTGAGGTTAATAATAGCATAGGAGCAGAAAAACCAACACATTCTATGATTTTAGCTGTTTTTATGCTTTTTTAAAAAAAAATACAGATCCAAAACACAAAACCCAGAACCCAAAACACGGAAGGGTGGTTTTGGCAAAACCAATCCAGATCCAAAACACGAAGAAAGATCCAGATCCAAAACCAAAACACAAAACACGAAAAGTGGCCGGTGCAGACCCCTACTTTAGATTCAATTGTATAACAAACAAGCGGGCTCATTGGCCTTTATTATGAGTCACAGTAAATGCAGCACTTCAATGGTTAGTATACATTTGGTGTCACTAGGGGCTGAACTATGTTAGAGGATCCCATTGTTTCTAATCTCCCGTCCGAGGTATGTTAATTCAAAGGGCCAATGCATACAAAGTTGTACAGTAAATAATATGAATCCTCCAGATCTTCATAACTTGTCGGTGTTTCTTCTGATATTCATGCTGTCTGATCCATAATCCTGTGGAGACATAAGGAAATCGGTAGGTACCATACACGACCAGTTTATCTCATTCCTGGGGTCAGATATCATATATCTAGTGTTCAACATATATCATTCGGTCGACATCCTATTATAATATAATATTCTTTATATGGAACATTTGCTGTGTCAGCTTGTATGTTATTGAAGTTTGTGTATGCGCTATTTAGCACTATGCGCATTGGTAAATGTAAGTTATGTTTTGGTGTACTCAGCATTGGATTATTTTTAGAATGGGACACAGGGGGTCATTCAGACCCACTCGCGAGCGGCAGTACGCTCGCAAGTGGGTCGACGTTCCCCACTGCGCATGCGCACGATGGAGGGAGCTCCGTCGTGCGCATGCGCGAGACCCGCGGAGCGATGGGCTCTCACAATCAACATCGACAGCACGCCCCCTTTGGTGGGCGTGCCGGGGGCGTGGCGGCCAGACGGAGGCGTCCCCATGGGAACGCCTACCGTCTGAAGCCGGCCCCACTGACATCACTAGTGATGTCAGTGGGAGTGATTTTGGCTCTGATAGAGCCAAAATCACTCTAGGGCTTGCGGCAGGGAGACCCTACCGCAGGGTCTCCGTTGCAAGACCATCTTTTTGGCCGCTCGCATATGCTGTGGGTGGTCACCCACAGCTATACGAGCGGCCAGGAGGCCGCTCCATTTTCATGGAGGAGGGCCCTGATTCAGAGCGAGCGCTCTGGTCAGAGCGTCCGGCTCTGAATCAGGCCCACAGTTCATTGTGGTGAGGTTTCCGAAAGGATTATTAAAAAGCTTGCTGTGCGATTGATGTACAATACATTATTTAGATATTGCCATATTAACTTATTTAATCTAAAATGGCGCCGAGAGCCCAGTCGCAGAGTAGCGTGGTGTGCCATTCACAATCTGGCGTGGGGCAGCTGTATGGTGATGCGTGCACTACTGGATAATTGCATGCGCATTGGGATCACGATCGCGCACGTTTGCGTGCACAAATGTGCGTCGGGAGCGTGAATGATTTTAAGAAGTAACTGCAGATGATCAAATCGTCCAATGAATATTGTGAAGCGGGTTATGCGCAATTATGCGATTGCTTACAATCTATTTGGCTTCGACACCCTGCAACCTGGTGTTGGTTTCTAAATTACGGTGGAACCCTATACATTTTGTTCCCCGAAATTTTAGAAACCAGGACTTCCTGGCAAGCCTGGGGCTGGTTAGGCTTTTGGGGGGGGACCCTATGTCATTTTTTTTCAGATATTTACATTTTTTTTCTATATTTACAGTCAGAAACATACATGGATATGGATCACAGCAATCTGTGTATGTTTCTGCCAAACTCTCAGGCAGGCAGGTGTAATTTTTTCATGAGTTTTTACAAGAGAGTTTTCCCATCTCATGAGAGTTTAGTAATTCTCTGCTTGGTAAATTCCAGAATCCTATCTTCACCAGTGAAAAGGTTGTCGAGTTTTGCCGATGGTGAATTGAAAGAGTTTGCTAACTCTCAAGTATTTTCCCGCAGCAAAGGAGATCTCTCTCTCGAGTTTGACATTAGTAAATTTGAGAGTGGGAAAAAATGCCCAAACTCTCAGCTTAGTAAATTTACCCCCCTAGTGCCTTTCTCCTGTGCTTTACCTGTGATTGTGTTCCTCACCTGTGCCGGATACCTGACCAAAGGGCCGTGACCTGCCTGCTGGGTGCAGCTTAAACCCAAATCCCGATTGGAGTGGTCACTGGTGAACATCTCCCAGTAGGTTAGACTCCACGCCTTGGTCAGGTCTCACCAACATCAAGTACTTGTGGATGAGGAGGACATACATCCAGGCCCCTCGCCTCTGGTTTTTTTCCCAACCTGGGGCCTCGACTTCTAATCTTCTAGCACAAAATCTCCTTAGCCTAAACGTGACTGATACATGACAGGGAGAATGGCTCTCACATATAAACTATGTTGGGGATGTTACATTTAACTGTCAGCAACTATAATGCATTTTTTTTTTATTTCAAAGCTGTAAACAGGACACAAGATTTCACACATGTAGCATTAACATATTCTTATTTATAGTCATGGCAGGCAACAGAAATGGGAAAGAGCCGTGTAAACTCACCACACAAGTCAGATTAAAATATACATAATAAACAAAAGCTCGCTTTGCAGCAATAGGCATGAAGCATAAGACTCTTAGAGGGGTATTCAATATGAAAGGTTAACTTCCCTGGCGAAGTTAACGTTTCATATCAGAGAATTTTTCTGCGTAAAGGTATGGTGCGCGCTCCTGCTTATCCCCATATTCAATATCAAATTAACGAAAACGGGAAACTCCGAAGTTGGATTTGCGTAAAGTTACGAATTTTTCCTTAAAATAATTGTAAGACCCCCCTAAAGTTGTAAAAACATGGGGGCACACTATGGGTACCCCCGTTTTAGCCTTTAATTGAAAGTCGGGGCTTTAAATAGCCGCAGTAGGTGTTTTTTCCCGACATTGAAGAAGTGATGCAGAAGAGCACTTAGGTTATTTTTTTCATTTTTTTAAGTGGTCCCATCAAATTTGGGGTACATGAAAATGGGTACTAGCATATTTTGATGTCCCTAAAGTAAGTTTTTAAAAATTCTGCATTTGTGCACCTGCCGCTATAATTCTATTCTAGAAAACACCTGCCGCATACTTGCAGAATAGCCCTGAACCTATTTGCCTATTGTTTAACAATTTTTTTCCCTTTTTTTTTTTTGCACCCCAATTTTTTAATTAATTTTTTGGGGTGTCCCTATTTTTTATTTTTTTTTACTTTTTTTGACACAGTTCTTTTTTAAATGTCAATCTCAGGGGTGCAGGCTATTTTTTTTAAGCCTGCACCCCTAAACCCCAATTCTGCACTTTTTTTCGACACCTATTCAATGGTGAAAATCACAGTTTTTATCAAAGACTTTTCAAAACTGCGATAAGTCTTTGAAATTGAATACGGTGTAAAACTAAAACAAGTGATATTAACGCAAAAACGTTAAAAAGTGCGATATTAACGCAAAAAACGATGTTTTCGCTCCCATATTGAATACCCCTATAAAGCTACTATGTATTGGCTGCTATATAGCAGTGCAGCAGGGCGCCTGTGTATGACACATCAGGCAGGGAGACTGCTTTTTTCCCAGGTTACAATGGTGAGAGAAATTGAATCCAACACAGGGCCTGATTCAGCATGGATCGCTACTCTGCTAGAACGCACGCACCGCAGTTGCTATTATTAATGGTGAAATGCAAATGTTTGCAATCGCATTGCGATCACAGCTTACCATAAGGACACCCACTTCCCTTTACACACATCCATAAACTTGGGCAACATAGCAAAATAATCTGTAACATCGAGTAACATCGGACCCATTCACACAGTTAAGGCAGGTCAGACCTCACTCAGGAATTGATAACTTCAGGTCATGCTATGAGGCCTCAGGCTGCGTATGGTATTGCAGTGGATAAATTATGCACGCCCCTGCAACGCCGTCCCAACGCACTGGCACGCCCAGGGCCCCTGCAAGGTTTCAGGGCGCCTTAGGCAAAGGTTCACAATGCCACCCCTGTTTTCCCCCAAACCCTCCGCCCAGCTCATAGGCACATACAAAGCACCCTAATAATATTCACATGACCCGAATTAAAGGGATGATTCTCCCTGCAGTGCCCCCAGTAGTAAGGGCCCATGTAGTGCCCCCAGTTGTAATGCCCCCCAGTAGTAATGCACCCTGCAGTGCCCCCAGTAGTAATGCCCTTGTAGTGCACCCAGTAGTAATGCTCCCTGCAGTGCCCCCAGTAGTAATGCTCCCTGCAGTGCCCCCCAGTAGTAATGCCCTTGTAGTGCCCCCAGTAGTAATGCTCCCTGCAGTGCCCCCAGTAGTAATGCCCCTTGAAGTGCCCCCAGTAGTAAGGGCCCCTGTAGTAGTGCTCCCCATAGTGCCCCCATATGATGCCCCTTGAAGTGCCCCAGTACTAATGGCCCCTGTAGTAGTGCTCCAAATAGTGCCCCCATATGAGGCCCCCAGTAGTGCCCCCTGTAGTAAGCCCCCACCCCCTCACACACACACATACACAAAAATTTAATTAAATAAAAATACTTACCTTGAAACCCGTTCCAGAGCCTGCAGCCATCCGTCCCTGGCGCCCACTCCTCGGAACTATGGGAGTGACGTCATGACGTCACTCCCATAGTGCACTGCGGGACCCGGAAGCCGGAGCTCAGGAGTGAGCTCCGTCTTCCGGCTGCCACTGGCACCGGGGGTGGAGGGAGGGAGGGAGGGAGAGAGGACCCGGGCACCCGCTGGTAACACAATCTCAGCGGGCGCCCGGCAAATGGAGGGTGCAGGGGCTGCGATCACTGAGCCGCTGGGTCCCATAGCAACCGCACCTCCTGCACCTTCCGTAGGCGTGCTGAGAAGCACCCTCTAGTGGCTGGCGCCCCTAGGAAGCTGCCTAAGCTTGCCTAGTGGAAGCGCCGGCCCTGGGCACGCCTGCATTCGCCCGACAACCCACAAAAGGCTCTTCCTGTCAATCACTGTGCTCGTGATCTGCGTAGTCTCTGCAAACGCATTTCCCATGGCATTTGTTAGCTCGTGCACGGGTACTGTGATGCATACGCATGCGCAATGTGAATGAATCGACCAATTGCGTATGTCTGTGCAACTGCGATCCTTGCTGAATCAGGCCCACAGTTCAACTGTGATAGTATGCTAATCCATTGTGATCGCTATGCCGTCGCAGCATAACATAAGGACACCCACTTTACTTTAGACACATCCGTAATGTTTAGCAAGACTGCGAAACCATTGGTAACATCGAGTACCATCGCAGCCTCATGCACACTTGCACACGCGATGCATACGCATGCACAGAACAAAACAATCAGCCGATTACGTGCGTAATCGCAGCTGCAATCGGTAGTGAATCAGGCCCACTGTTCCTTACTTTTCCATCACCATGTTGTATATTATTAAGAGGTGCCCTCGCAAAGCATTAGTAGTGACACATACACAATTCCGCTCATTGCAGGCAGAAAAATACTGATGACTTGTGAATTTGATAACCTATTTATCAATCTTTTTTTTTTATAACATAAACAATGTGAAAACGGTGGTTTCCAATCAAACATTTTAGTATCACTTAAATTGTTTCAAAGGGTTTTTGAAGCAGTTTTTGAAAAAAAAAAAACATACTTGTAATGTAAAATGAAATTTGTTTCAGATTTACTAAAAGAAATTGTAAAAGAAAATACAGAGAGGGAGCCCTGCAATAACATAATAATACAAAGAAGATATTTATAACATAAATTCTAATGTCATAATTCTATAGTAAAAATCAGTCAGGAGGCAGTGAGAGTGCTGCCTCCCGCTGACAATAGAAAAGTTTCTGAAGTGGGGGGCGGGGCGATGCCACGGCTGTAAAAGCCCATTGAAAATATATGTTAAAGCGGCACCTATAGAAATGCCTCATTGACAGGGACGTGCTTTCAGCCCACATGAAAGCATGCCTCTGTCAGCCAGGCAGATATGATAGGACAGCGGATCCAGTGATGAATCTGCTGTCATCACTCGGTGGGTATGCAGCGGGGACACGGCAGAGGTGTGGGTATTAGCGGCGGAGGGACTCAGCAGAAATGGGGACATTAGCGGCGGCGGGACCTGGCGGAGACAGCTGGCATGGCGGCAGGCCTGGATTCAAGAATATCCAGTCCCTGCATGCCATTCTACAGAGTTTGGCAGTGGTGCCAATTTCAAAAATGGCGCCTCCGAGTAATTTAAGACGGTCGCCGCGAGCCAATCACGACTCGTGACGTCAATGCTCCACACCCTCGGCTGGCTTTTATAAGCCAGCACGAGGCAGCGGCTGGCAGTCAAACCAGCAGGGAAGAGCATGCAAGAGCTCCCGAAGACAGAAGACTTTGGAAGCCCTGGGGAGGCAGTGGCCATGTAAAAGAGCTTAAAGGCCGTCCTCCCAGATGACGATGCTGTATAATAAACTTTTATTAAAACATTCATGTGTTTTGTATTTAATTTAATATTTTCTTTACAGGTGGACTACAGGTGCCTTGTGGTTTCCCCAGTGCCAGCATGCTGGGGCAGGCTTGCTGGGACCTGTAGGCCACCACCACCAGGGATTGGGGGCATAGCACTGGCCTTTTGGTTTGCTGGTTGTTTTTTGGGATCCCCACTTTCCGAGGAATTCCAGCCCTGAGCAGATTATTTTACGGATGGTAAAATGTGATGGCAGGGGGACCCCACACTGAATGTACACCCTGCTATGGCATTATCCTCCTGGCTGGTTCAGCTTGGTGCTGGTTACTGTTGTATATAGCATTTTTAGCGAAAAATACCCTGAGAGGTGCGGGAAGGAAATTCGACGGGACAGAGCATTCTCACAAGCTCTGTCCCGACATACGAGTAAAAATACATTCTGGTTAAAATAAGAAAACTCGCAGCACGAGTTCAGTCATTATTTTCACATCACAAATGCAAATGAATTGCGGATGTGATAAATAGGTCAGTAAGTATCTTAAATGTTTGTAACAGAATCCCATTCACTTAACTCATATTATATACCTAGAGGCACTATTACATACAGTACAAGTAACAGTATAAGCCAGTGGTTCCCAAACATTTTTGAATCACGGCGCCCTAAAGTATCAACTTTTATGCCATGGCACCCCTGGGCCAAAAATTTCTAATTGAGAAATTCAACAAAAATGAAATGAAGTAAATTGTGCTTATATGTCACCCTTAGGGTTGTATTCAATTTGGCAGTGAAAACCCGACATTTGACGTCATTTTTGCCTATTTTAATTATCCCCGTATTCAATTACAAATGCTTTTCGCCGGTGCGGAAAGACTTTGTAAAAAAACGGGGATAACTTTTCACCAAGTTTTATATGGCGAAAAAAAGTGCAGAATTTGGGTTTAGAGGTGCTGACTTTAAAAAAAATAGCCTGCACCCTGGGAGTGACCCCTAAAATTAATCTGTGTAAAAAAAAAAAAATCGGGACACCCCAAAAACTTAACTTGAATTTTGGGGTTAAAAAAAATAAAATTGGGGAACAAAGTTTTAAACTAGCGCAATTAATTCAGGGGGGGTTCCCAAGTATGCGGCAGGTGTTTTAAAGAATGCGGGTGGTAGCGGCAGGTGCATTTTTGAAGAATTTTCAAAATGCACTTTAGGTACTTTAAGATATGCTTGCACCCATTTTCATGTACCCCAAATTTGATGGGCATTCTTCATTACTTCTTCACAGGTGCAAAAAAAGCACCTGCTGCGTCTATTCAAAAACCATACTTACCTTCCGCAGGCTAAAATGGGGGTACCCCTAGTGATCCCCCATGTCAGGACATCATTAGGGGGGTCCCTGGATGATTTCCCGAAAATTCCCCTATTTTTTCCGATACTTACCTTTCCGCAGGGTCCCGTTTTCGCTGACTCCAAGTTAAATGTGGGGATAAAGCGGGCATGCGCCCGATAATTTATCCCTACAAAACCTCCGATGTGGAGAGAAAAGTCCAGCATGGACTTTTCGCTCCTTAATTGAATATGGCCCTTAGGGTCAGTTATGTGGTGGGCGACAGGGCTGCACTTGTTTGGCCGCATATTTTATGATTGTCAGCCATTGGCACTGGTTTTGCCTATCACACTGACTAAAAATGATTTTAATTGTACTGGACCACCAACTCGAGGCACTCCTGCAAGTGCCCTGAGGCACCCCAGAGTGCCATGGCACCCAGTTTGGGAACCACTGGTATAAGCTATTTCTTGCTGGTTGTCAAAGATTAACAATGATGTTAATATTATAGAAATATGCGGTTTGGCTTCCTGGAATACTAACACATCCGAACTCAGGGGTTCCGAGTCAAACTGATCTGGGACTTGGGTTTTCCTGCCTTGTTCGGATGTCAAAACGAGGCAAAATATCATCTTCCCGGCGTCAGATCTCTTGTGTTTTCGATTTCGTATTATAGCCCCTCCCCCGCCATCGGCCTGCATTTCACACTGGAGACCGGAGGGAGAGGGTGTAGGTGCGCATAGGGGCACTTTGTAAAAAAATAAATAAAAATGATTAGGAATAATGAAGACAGGGGCACTGTGTACTGTGGTCTGGCTGCAGCACTCTGTGAGCCACAAAAAAAAACGCCATTGGAGCGGACTGCAGCACTGTGTTGTTTGTCAGTTAAATTTTTTCTTGTGTGCTAAAATATATAACGTAATTATTAGGGTTCCACTCGGCTTATATTAGAGGTGTTGTGAGGAAGTTTGTTGTGTGTTGTGTTGTGTTGTGTGTACAGGGTTTTCAGGCGCTGTTATAAAAACAATGTAATTATAAACTTGTGTGTTAAAAAATATAACATCATTAGAGTGCCACCTTTAATCTAGGAGTGCTGAGAGTTAATATGGATAAGTCGATTGAAGAGCAGGAGCTGCAACCCAGTACTAGTGTTGCAGCTGCTGCCAGCAGTCAAGGTACTACTGCAATATACTAAAGGTGGTCCACGGTAAATACAGTTTAAGAAAGGGCACCTGAAATCTAAACAATATTTTACAATGTTAAAGAAAACATTACCTATAATAAGAAATGAAAAAGCTACTGCCGAAAAACTTAAAATTGCCAACATTCCATACGCCACACGCAAGGGAAGGCTCGGGCCATGGCCTTCCTTTGTGAGTGGTGGTCCTGCTACTCATGTTTCATGCACTAGAATGCCTATTGCAAAATCCTGGGTCAAACACAGTTAGAATCTTCTGAAATCTCACATGCAACACTTTCACTCTAAGAGGCATATTCAATTGGGGGTGAGAACAGCAAAAATCATGCACCTGCAAAGTTTTTCCTGCTGGTGCGGGATTTTTGTTATTCAATTAGGTGCGGGATTTTTATATTTTGAGTGCTGGGAGGTTTTTATTCTCGCACCTACAGAGCAAGTCTGATTTTTCCTAAAATCGTTACTTTTAGGAAAAATCAGTGGGACTTGCTCTGGGACCCCGGCGGAACCCCCCCTGAGGACTAATTAAGCAATTGGAAGTCTCCAATTAGCTTAATTAGTCCCTAATTACTTACCTTCTGCAGCGCTGTCTTCTGCATCCTGCGTCAGAAGCCGGGTCTTCTGCAGCAGGGTGAGTATGTCAGTGTGTGTGAGTGCTAGTGTTTGTAAGTGTGTATGAGTGTTGTGTGTGTGACCCCCGGTGTGTGTGCCCCCCCAGTGTCTGTGTGCCCCCCCGTAATTGACGCTGGGAGAATTACATCTCCCAGCAGCCCTTACTCCTCCCACCAGGTCCTGGAGTCTCCTAGCAGCTCCTGGGACTCTCAGCAGCCCCCTCTCCAGTGAGAAGATGGAGATCATCGGAGCCCCTCGGACAGGTCAGTGTAGAATTTTTTTTTTTTTTTACGCGGCGCAGGGTTTTTAGCCCGCGATAATCCAAAATTGGGTGCAAGGTTTTTTACTCACTAAACCTTGCACTCAATTGAATATGCCCCTAAGGGGCATATTTAATTGGGGGCGAGAATAGCAAAAATCCTGCACCCGCTGAGTTTTCCTGCAGGTGCGGGATTTTTGCTATTCAATTAGGAGCAGGATTTTTGTTTTTTTGAGCACCGGGAGGTTTCTCTTTGCGCACCTCCAGAGCACGACCAATTTTTCCTAAAATCCACAATTTTATGAAAAATGGTCAGGAAATGCTCTGGGACCTCGGCGGCACCACTCCTAATGACTAATTAAGCAATTGGAAGTTTCCAATTAGCTTAATTAGTCAGTAATACTCACCTTCCGAAGTGCTATCTTCTGCATCCAGCGTTGGGCGCGAGGGCGCAAGGTTGACATTTCTGACAGAGAAAGCCTCTTTCCACCATTTCTGCACCCTCTGCAAATGTGTAGATGAGCAGCACAAGTAAAGATGGAGACATATAAATTGAGGATGCTACTGTGGAAGTGCAACAAGTTGAGGAGCATATTTGTGTATCTGATGCCGATGAGGGTGTTGATAAGGATGTTGTTTGTGTCAAAGTAAGTAAACCACCAGTGGCAGCAGTTCTTGCCCATGATAAAAAGAAGATCAATGTCATGCCTGGGCAAAAAAACAAAAAGCTACTTCCCTTATGTGGAATTATTTTTACACAAAACCTTACAACATTTGTCAAGCCATCTGTACCATTTGTGAAGCCAAAGTAAGTAGAGGTAAAGTAGAGGTAAGGATTTTTACCATCTGGGAGGCTAACTGACTCCTCCCCTATCCAGTATTCCCCAGAAGAATCCTTGTGTGCTAGGCCTGCTGCTGCTGAGGGTGAATCTTCAGCAGCAGCAGCATCTAACACACAATGACAGCTCTTTCACAGGCAGGCTCCTCTTTGTATCACTGGCTTAAGAAGCATTCCAGTTTCAACTTGTTAGAAGGACTCTGATATGTCATAGCAAAATAGCTTCCCTGCTAGGACTCTCCTCAGGATTTCCGCCTTTTGGGAAAGCCGCCTTGAGCAGTGAAACGGGTTAAGTTGCAACGGAGTGTCCCGACCAGGAGCACTGTGTGTGATCCACTTCATTTGTAATCCCTCTACCACTTGGTATTGGCCTGCCACACTCAGCCTTTAACATAGTTGCCGCGCATTGCCAACCATCCAGCTTATTATCAATGATCTCCAGTCTACACCTCAAGAGGACTGTCACCTACCCTCTGAGGCTATCGGACGCTGCGCTCACTGCCTGTGAGTGGGAGTGGTGGCCCTGCTGCACTGCCCGCATGCAGTCTGTTCCGGCTCTGAAATGGGGACATAGACTTCGGTCACTATATTCAGATACTGGCTAAGGAGATTTGTGTGAAGATGGGATTTAACTACTGGCAGTGAAAAGCTTTGGCAGAAGGATGGGTGAGCAAGCTCATATACATATTTCCATTAGTATTCCACACTGCTACCGGATTTATCCGATACACATCATTTTTCCAATTTAAGCCATTGTGAGACTTTATTTTTACCCATTGTGGTTATAGTATCCTCTTTGGTTTTGACAATTTAAAGGACTTGGGGGCATATTCAATTAACCGCGATAAGCAGTTTTGGGTGAAAAGTTTTCGCCGTGACGTCATTTTGCCATGCGAAAACTTATCCCCGTATTCAATTCCAAAGACTTTTCGCCAGTGCAGAAAGTCAATGCATTGGAATAGGCAAAAAAGATTTGCCTATGAAACTAGGCAGAAATTAAGTGCAGAATTGTGGTTTTGGGGTGCAAACTTGCAGAAACCACCCTGCACCCTTGGGACAGCCCCTCAAAGGTAAACTGTGTAAAAAAAAGTTTTAAAAAAACTTAAGAACACCCCAAAAAAGTACTTTCATTTTGGGGGCGAAAAAAAATAAAGTTGGAGGACAAACTAAAAAACTAGCGAAATAGATTCCAGGGGGGTCCCCAAGTATGCCCCAGGTGTTTTTAAGATTGCAGGTGTTTGCAGCAGGTGGATTTTTAATGTTTTTTAAAACTTCACTTTAGCAACTTTAAAATATGCTAGCACCGGTTTTCATGTACCCCAAATTTGCTGGGACTAGTTATTTTCTGCAAAAAACCTGCTAAATGCTATTCTTCACCATTTCTGCAAAGACGCTAATTAGCAGCTATAGAGAGCATTTAAGCACCCCAAATACCTTCAGCAGGACTATTTGGGGATATCTATAGTGATCCCCAATGTCAGTGCATCTTTTGGCGGGGTGTCAGGTTGATTTCCCCAAATCTGACAGTACTTTTTGCTGGTTTCGAATTCGCCGGTTTCTGATTTCGCTGATTTGGAATTGAATACGGGGATTGACGGGGACAAGCGTGATACTTTTCCGCATGGAAAACCAGCGATGTCGGCGAAGAGTCCGGCATGCGAAAAGTAAGGGACTTTTCGCAGCTAATTGAATTTGCCCATTGGACTGTTACATTGTATCCACTTGCAGGTTTTATATTTCTCCCAACTAGTGAGCATAGATACAATTGGAATTGCTGCTTGTGATGTTCATTAGCTAAACAGAATTTATGTATGTCTACCTTATTATGCATTTTTTATGAGTGTTATTATCTTTATTATTTATATATTAAAACAGTGAGTTTTTTTAATGTGAGTACTGGTTTATTGATTTCTGCAGCTCCACCTTAGTTCTCATTGATGATTTTCCTATGCTGAGAGACTAAAGGTGCATACACACGGTCAGATCTGTCAGATGTGTCAGATGAACGATTGAACCATTTGAACGATCTGAACGATTTGAACTACGAATGATTTTTGTCTGCATTAAAATGAAGGGAATTGTCCAAATCTGACTGCAAACACATCAGATATCGTTATCTGACCATCGGGAACGCGCATCGTTTAAACATGTCAGATATGTCAGATTTTCCTTCAGATATGAACGACTGAACGATTTTTAAAATCGTTATAGTTCAGATCTGAAAAAAAATCTGACTGTGTGTATGCACCATTAGGCAGATCTCTCTCCAGATGTGTAGCAGCACTTTTACATACATCAGTTTTAGCGGGATGTAGTGAAAATAACGACAGCCGGGACGCCGTCTGTTGAAATCCCGGTGTCGGAATCCCGACCCGAGATTTAACATAGGCGGCTAAATTCCAATGCCAGCCTACAGGCCAACGCCGGAATCCTGACAGAAGGCATTCCGACAGAAGGCATCCCGATCGAAGGTAAGCCGGGGTGCACTTAGCTGTTAGCCGCTGAGGAGGGGGGGGTTGTTAGCATTAGGCACCACAGAGGGTTAGAGTTAGGCACCACTGGGGGGTTAGGGTTAGGCACTAAGGGGGGAGGGTTAGGTTTAGACACCACATAGGGTTAGAGTTAGGCACCACTGGGGGGGTTAGGGTTGGGTACTAAGGGGGGAGGGTTAGGTTTAGGCACCACAGAGGGTTAGGGTTAGGCACCACTGGGGAGGTTATGGTTAAGCACTAAGGGGGAAGGGTTAGGTTTAGGCACCAAAGGGGGAGAGTTAGGGTGCGGGGTGGGGAGGGTTAGGATTGGGGGGCAAGAAGGGAGGCTTAGGGGAAGAAGGGGAGGGTTAACATACTTACCCGACCCCTGTCGGAATTTCCAACATCGGGATGCCGCTGTCGCCAATTTGACAGCAGGTATCCCAACTGCTGGGATTTCATACCCAACCCGTTTTAGCAGGCTGTGACCAGTGGCGCTCAGATAATTTATCTTTCTCTTCATTTTTTTCTATGGGGTTGTATAGTTTATTAAACTACTATCCTGTCTGCCACTGCTGTGCCACAATGTTCCATATATTTTCATTAATGTGCTATATTCTTATAAACTGCCTTGTGTTTGTGCCACTGCTCTGTTACTTAATTTAGCCAGCTAGCCTTTGGCCAATATTGGTGAACAACAGGGCCGTAGCTAGGGTAGTGCGGCCAGTGCCATCGCACAGGGCACCACAGGTCAGGGGGCGCTGTTTGAGTCTGTAAAATTTCTGTTTATTATCATTCTTGCTTGTAGCTTCCTCTTATTTCATCCCCAGCATCTCCTGGCCTTCCCTATCTCTTCCCTGACCCTTCCCCATGAAGCCATGGCCCTTTTTTGGGTGCATTATGTCCCTTTGAAAAATTAGAGGGGCGTCAATGCTCTTTCTGGCACAGGGCACCAAAAAGTCTAGTTACGGCTTTGGTGAACAATATTGTGAGCTCTGAGGTGGTCAAAATGAAAATGACTGGAAATTAATGTTATTGAGGTTAATAATACTGTAGGAACAAAAACAGGACCAAATTAAATAATTTTTGCTGTTTTTATAATTTTTTTAAAAATAATCTAGATCCAAAACCAAAACACGTGAGGGTAGTTTTGGCAAAACCAAAACATGATGAATTAGAACCAAAACATGGAGTCCGCGCACATCTCTAAATATAACCTTCGGTGAAGTAAATCCACATGGGATCTTGCCTAATGTTTGTATACTGTATAATGTAGCAAGGGAGTCTATTTTCTGATGATTTAATTTTTTAGTCTTAACTCTAGGCGTCATGTTTGGTGCTTGCCTGACACTGCACATTTTTCCAAGAACACTAACCCTACAGTCAGTGTCAGAACGTGGCATGAAGGGACCACCGGGGGAATGCAGTGGTAGAGTGCCATGCTTAAGGGGTGTCCAGCCACTACAAATTCTTTGTCAACCATTTGAGAGGACGTAGTCAGCCTACAGAGAACATGGGTACTATATGGCCAGACTGCCCACTTTTATTATGGTTTACATAGAAATATCCCAAGCACCCTCTAATAATAATTTTATTTAATTGCCTAGGCCAAGCGCAGACCTTTATGCCCCTTAAACTCCACATCTAGCCTCTGGTATTGACAGTTTGAGATAACAATACTTATATAGTCACTCTTTTACCTACTACATACGGTCATATATATGTCACCTTACATGTTTATTTATAGAATGAGAAGGAGCTTTTCATTTACATCAACAAATTAAGATCATTGACACACTGACGTCACAAGGGGGTGTCGGCTGCATGGGGTGACATCATCCAAGGAGGTAACACCAAAATAGCAGAGCAGCCACACTGCAGTGAGAGGCAGGGGGATGTCCAGCAGCTGCTACTGTGCAGAGTAAGCCGGGCTGATGCCTCCAGGAAAACAGGAGATACAGAAGTATAAAACTGTATATGTGTTTATCAAAGAAAAGCCTTCACTTCTAGAGTAAGCAATGACTAATGATCTTGGTATTGGCACATACTGCTTAGGCTGTTCCCGTTATCATATCAGGACAGTGGCTATATATTTTAATTTGCTTTGTGCTGTTTACAAATGTTAGCAAACTGATACTGCTGCAGTTAATTTCTTTCTACCTGGTAAGCATCAAATGAAAAAAAAATTACCTTTCTAAGAGGCACCCGGAATTGTTGGCTCTTCTATTATAGGAAGAACAGTTTTAGCGTGTTTATTAGGTTTTAAGTCAGGTAAAAGTTTAGTTATCAGAATCGTACATTATTGCATTTTTTAATTACCTTAGTTAATCTTAATTAATAGGTGCCGTTAACTATAATAGTACTTAAAAAATAATTAATTTTTGTGTTTAATTAACAGTTAAGAACATTTCTGTTGTTGAATAAAAACTTTCAATATACTTTCCCCAGACGGCAAATCTTTGTCTCGTGACTTAAGTATTTTCTCTGTTATTTTTGTACATTTTTAGATTCAGGGTGGGTTCAACATTTCTAAACTGTTTGCAATAATGTTGCTGATATTATTATAATTATTATCCTATAACTCTTACATAGCCTTAACATTATTTTATCTACTGATACTCCTTTTACACCAAAGTTCCGGGTCTGACCCAGGATTTGGAACACGTTTCCAACCCGGATCAGACCCAGGACAGACCCTTTTTACACTGCGGCACCAACCCGGGGTATGCTTGGGTCGGCATCGTTCACACCGGAGCCGGGTAAGCAGTAACCCGGCTCTTCCGGCGTTGCAGTGGATGCTTGGAAATGATGTAATCTCCAAGCACCACTGAAGCCGGCCAAACGGGTAGCATGTGGCATGACCCGGGTCATCGTGACCCGGATCGTGCCGTTTACACTGCAGGGTGACACGGGAAAGACCTGTGGCCAACCCTGCAAGGTTCCCGAGTTGGATCCCCGGGTCACAGGACCCGGGTGGATCCGTTTATACTGACAAATATCCCAGGTGTAAAAGGGGTATTAGTCTCCTCTTTGCTCATTAATTTAATTTGGAGGGGCATCCTTACCCAGGTAAGTGCTTTACCTCTTTACACTTCCCAATGATAGAAAAATGTACACAAATTGGGCTGACCCAACCAAACCACACCCTGGTCTGCCAAACCATGCCCATTTCTCACAAAACACTACACCCGTTTTTCAGAAGAGAAAGGGCCAGATTCACTGCGGATCGCTATTCTGCTCATACCCCTTACACCCATCCATATACTTGGCCAACATAGAGAAACAATCGGTAACATCAGACCCATACGCACAGTTAATGAAGCCCAGACCTCACTCAGGAATTGCTTACTTCAGCGCACGCTATGATTCCTCAGGCGGCGCCTGGTTTCGCAGTGGCTAATTTATGCATGCCCCTGTATCAGCGTTGAAACGCACTGCCATGCCTGCTTTCGCCCGGCCACCCCACCGTCACCACCCACAATTGGCACTTCCTGTCAATCACTCTGCCATGGGTCTGCGTATCCTCTGCGCACTGCGATGCAAGCACAGTATGCAACAATTGACCGATTACGTGCGTATAAGCAACTGAGTTCCTTGCTGAATCAGGGCCTAAGGGCCTAATTCAGACCCGCTCGCGAGCGCTGAGTGCTCGCAAGCGGGTCGATGTTAGCCCAGTGTGCATGCGCATGACGGAGGCGGCTCCGTCGTGCGCATGCACGAGACCAGGATAGCGACGGCCAAGCCGTCACTCAGGGTCTCGCTACAAAGGGGGCATGCTGTCGATGGTGAGTGACAGTACGCCCCCTTTGGTGGGCGTGCTGGGGGCGTGGCTGCCCAGACGGAGGCGCTCCCATGGGAACGCCTACCGTCTGGGGCCGGTCCCACTGACATCACAAGTGATGTCAGTGGGAGTGCTCTCGGCTCTGATAGAGCCGAAAGCACTCCAGGGCTTGCGGCAACGAGACCCTACCACAAGGGTCTCGTCGCAACCATCTTTTTGGCTGCTCGCTATAGCTGTGGGTGGTAACCCACAGCTATGCGAGCGGCCAGGAGGCCGCTCTAAAAAAAGAGAGGGAGCGCTCTGAAAGAGCGTCCGGCTCTGAATCAGGCCCTATGTCTTTTTTGCCTATTGTGTCCTACTATGTGTATGGGTGTGAATCCTTCTATTTATTATGATAATCAAGTCGACCACTGTCCTTATATGTAAAATGTATCTATTTGTTAATAAAAGTGTGTGATAGATATAAAAGTCCCAGAAAGCAGGCATAACAAAACCACAGTAGGTTAAGTAGTTTTAATCCAACGTTTTCAGTTAGTTTCTAACTTTCGTCATGGACAATAAAGAAGAAAGCTTACATGATCACCACAACGTCACAATGTAATCATGCAATGTCAGTCTCATGTCACTGATGTATCTTTGGATCCTCTGTGACATTGTTATAGTAACCTGTGGGTGTAAAACCTATTACCAACTGTGTAAACAGACTTTAAAGTTAACACTGGAAATGCACAGTATAAATACAACAGAGTATAGGCATAATGTATTAAAGAATGCAATAGCTATGTCTAGCAGCATTATTACTTAGTTAGCACTAGTTCATACTGACATTAATATCTGAATTAACCTGAAGTGGTAAGCATATTTAGATAAAACAGTTTAAGTGACAGTCTCGTTAAGGCCATGAGGATAGATTGTATTAAGGTGGAATGTCCACCTCGCTTCTAATTGCAGAAATGCTTTACACAAATTCTCAGGGATACCTGATCAGTCATTTTGTATCAGATAGTGGCCAGATTAGGTGTACCTTGTTTGAAATTATGTGCAATCGGTTGTTTATTCTCTCTGCCATCTAAAGCTTGGCGGATGGTAGAGTGGTGTAATGCTAAATTCCTTAAAGTATCTTGTGGTCTTCCCAGTATAGAGAAGACCACAAGAACATCTAGTCAAATAGATCACAAATTTTCTTGTAAAAGTTAAGGGAAATTAGATTTTAAATTGTTTTCCTGAATGAGGATGTACAAAACGGTCCCCTACTTTTAGATAGTCACAAATTATGCAGCCTACCATGTTTCCTAGTTAGGAATTGCGATGTTGGTGTAGATCCAAAGTTGGTAATATCTGTATGCACCAGCCAATCTTCCCTCTTTTGTAGCAAGAAAGAAGTCCAGAGTCTCTGAGAAGAGGTAATTCAGGGTCTGCTGATAATTGTTATACTATTAACCCAAATTACTTTGCGAACAAGACATATTTTTGGCAAAGGTTTTTTTGTCTCTTCTTTAGGGATATTGAGCACCCTAGCTTTAGCATAATAGACATGCAACTTTTTATTAATGATAATCATTCTCGACCATTGTCCTTAAGGGGACCAGCCTTGATAATGTATATAACTAAAGTGTGTGATAGACTGCTCCATAGTAATCATTAGACATGCTATACTAATATATTTGAAATCCTGCAAGGGACTTCATTAAAACATTTTTTGACTGCATACATTTAGGATTCCCTTTGCTGTGGAAGTAGAAATGTATCTAAATCACCATTTTTTAAATAGTTTTTTTAAATTCATTTTTATAAAAAACAAACAAACAAACAGACAGGGTACATGAGGGAAAACAAACATAATACAACAAGTATCCCGGCTGTCGGGATGCCGTTGGTCAGAATACCGACAGCGGCATCCCGACAGCCAGAATCCCAACACCCATAGGAAGGAATGGTAAGTACTTTTCTAACCCCTACCCTAACCCTCCATCCCCGGTGCCTAACCCTAACCTCCCCCCTAGTACCTAAAGCTAAATTCCCCCTCCCCGCACCCTAAACCTAACACTGACTCCCCAGTGCCTAAACCTAAACTCCCCCCTAGTGCTTAAACCTAACCCCTCCTCCCCGCACCCTGATCTTAACACTACCTCCCCAGTGCCTAACCCTAACCCTCCCCCTAGTGCCTAATCCTAACCTCCCCCTAACACCCCGATACTTACCTGTGGGATGCTGGCGGAATACCACAAATACCAAAGGAGGGGTGTGGTAAGGATGGGAAAGAACGGCAAGGGGGCATGGAGCACCATTTAGTTTTATTTATAATAAACATTTAAAGCTGGGTTCACACAATACGATATATTATCTGATACATCATTCCAACATGGATCAGAAAGATATATCGTACACATATAGGACCTCATTCAGAGTCGGTCGTTGCGGCCGCACGGTCGTACGCTACCGATGTTTGATAAACTGCGCATGCGTAAAGTTCGCAATGCGCGTGCGCATACTAGCTGCTACGATCAGAAATTTCTCTCTCCTTGAACACAGCCAGGTCAGTAGTTTGAGTGACAGAATGAGGCGTTTGTGGGTGGTAACAGGGGAAGGTGCTTGAAAACGGGGGAGTGGAGATCCGAACGCAGGCATGCCTAATTATGCGAACGGCGTTTTATGGGAGTGCATAATTTACAAAGTAGTGTCATGGCACACGTGACATGGGTGGTTTGTACACTGACCTGATCGTAGTGCTTAAGAGAGGGTATGGTCAACCTTAAGCTCTACGACCAGTTCCGATGGTTACCGATGGTCTCGATTAATCCTTATATGGCCGGAGATGACGTGTAATGCGTACGAGAAGGGGGCGTATTTTTTGTCTTACGGCCGCATCCTCCCCTTGGTCGGCCAGCTAACAATCCGATCTTAAGGACGCAACTTGCGAGTGCATCATTTGCATATCCGGTCCCTTTTCCCTTACGACCGTGCGGCCGCAACGACCGACTCTGAATGAGGTCCATAGTGTGTACGTCCGATCTTTCATTCCCTGCCATTGTTCATTGAGTCATCCCAATGGATGTGCTGCATGTCCAATCGGTGATTCAATAAACAAAGTGGTGTAGTTACATGAAGCATGTAAATGATACATTGCGCTGTTGTATTGTGGATCATGCAGTGTGTACGACGCGCAATCTATTGTTACATCGCTCACTGAATCAATGAGTCATATATGTGTATGGTGTGTACCCAGCTTAACACTTTCTGTGCGCTTTTCATTAGGAAAATGTGAGGTAGAAAATATATAATAGATAAAAATACAAAAATATATATATATTTTAATACTATTATATGGACCAATAGGAAAGTGACAGTAAAGTGAGACTGGCATTTATTTGGTCCTAATCATTTGACTACTTCTTTCATCCCTCAGGTATGTATACCGCACTCTCCACTCTGCATGTAAACTCTATGCAATCAGTGACTTATATTAAAAGTATGTAATATCATGACTTGCTTGTAATTGTTATTGCCTGTGTTTGACATGTTATGCTATAGGGCAGTGGTTCCCAAACTGTCTCAGTTAGAGGCACCCTTAGGGTCCCCATCATTTTTTCAAGACACCCCTAAGCCAAAATAATTATAGCGTAGTCCCGTTTTTTAAGTAGTTCAAAATAACATTATTATTTAAAAAAAGAAAGAAAAAAATTGTGCTATTCTTACCCATTGTCCTCTCCATTTCTCTCCCATTGCCCCCTCCGTCTCTCTCCCATTACCCCCTCTGTCTCTCTCCCATTGCCCCCTCCATGTCTCTCCATTTGAACCCTCCATGTCTCTCTTTTTGCCCCCTCCATGTCTCTTCCTCTTTGCCCTCTGATGTCTCTCCCTTTGCCCCTCTCTGTGTCTCTCCATTTGCCCCTCTCCATGTCCCCCCCTTACTTACCTTTAGTTGTGATCATCAATGCTGTTCTGCACCATCGCTCCTCAGATCAGACACTTCCTGTCTGATCTCCCACAGCACACTGCATTGTAGGACCCCATTCAGCAACAGGAGCCTCAGGATTCACTGCCTGTTGCATTATAGTGACAGCTCCTCCCACTCATCTCACCCCCCCCACCACTCTGCTCTACTCAGCGTCGCCAACCTCTCTCCTACTTGTGCAAAAAAAAATTAAAAATTATGCCATCTGGTTACAACACCATGGCACCCAAGGGAGATGCGACGCACAGTTTGGGAACCACTACTGTAAGGCATAGTTTTCCACTGATTAGCTGACCAATTGGCAGAGATGTAGCCAGTGTCTTAATCAGGCATAATATAGCATAACATTCAGTCAAGAAGTCAGCTGTGTGTTTAAGTACACAAAGTGTAAAAGTGTATAACTTAACAGTTAATTTATTAATTATTATGATCTTGCCTTTTATTTGTAAATCACCATGTATCACAAATTGCTTTTAATCATATCACTCCATGGTGTCATCTCTAAGGTTACAACATCCTTCACTCTCCCTGCATCTCACCCCTCTGTGCAAATTGCCGCATCAATAATCCACTTCCCTCTTATTAACACTCATGAGCTTTGTTCTTCTCTTTATACATTAACTATAACATCCTCAATCTGTTGCCACAAAAACCATTCATACACATCCTAAAACTATATCTATCCCTTTCCTTCTGCTTCTATTAGCTGGTGATATATTGCCAAATCCATGCCCCACCCACATGATCCACACGCATACAGGTAATTCACAACAGTATAGATATCTAGCTAACCTCATAAACATCATGTGTCTCCCATCACTCTCTAAACCCCTTAAATGTTACTTCTGGAATGCTCGCTCTGTCTGTAATAAATTATCATCCATCTATCACTTGTTTATCTCAAACAACCTCAACCTTCTGTCAATAACAGAAACATGGCTCACACAATGCAGCACTTTCATATGATGGTCTCCAATTCACACACACACATCCATTCCTGAAAACAATAAAGGAGGGGGGTAGGAATATTACTTTCCCAGTATTGCACAATCACAATTTTACCACAGGTTCCATCCAGAGCCGGATTTATACCTCATGGGGCCCTACGCAAGATACCAGTTTGGGGCCCCCTTCCCTCATACAATGCATAACACTAGATGTGAGTTCCTGATTCATGCATATTTTTTTTTGTTTTTCCTCCTAATATTCAACTTTTTAAAGCTTTTAATGAAAATATTCCCACTAAGTACAAAGGGGAACATGCAGGGACAGTAGTTGCGGTAACTGCTGTCCCTGCGAGTTATATCCCCGGCAAATTGCAGAAGTCTTTCACAGAAGTGAAAGACAGCTCCTGGGGAAGCTGGCACTGGTTATGCGCGCAGTGTCAGCTTCCGAAGCCGGCTGGGGGCTGCGGGGAAGAGATCTAAAGATCTCCTGCCCCTGGAGCCTCCATAGGCTACAAACAGATCTTTTGCACCCAGCATGGGGCTGCTGTAAGTCCTTATACTAATGATGCTGATGGCTGCAGAAGTAAGAACAGTGGGCGGAACAGGCTTCCACACACAGTCACACAGATTTTTAGTATACACAGCTGAATTCTCACATTAGCATTATGTAGTAAGCAGGCATCCAGGGTGAGATGGAGAAGCGGCCACGAATGCGCCTGACTCAGAATCAGACATAATGCACCGTATGCCTAATAGCCTGTATATCTGAATTTCTTTTTTAATAAAATCCAATTTCTCTCTAGTTCAAATATATAAGATTATAGCTTACTTGTTGTAATTGGCTTTACAGATAGACCTCCTATGGGCTGGGTATGAAATTCTGGCTGTCGAGATGCCGCTGGTCAGAATCCCGACACCCATAGGGAAGAAGTGTTTTTCTAACCCCTATCCTCCTAACCCTCCCTCCCCGGTGCCTAACCCTAACTTCCCCCCAGTAGTGCCTAATCCTAACCTTCCCCTCCCCGCACCCTAAAACTAACACCCCCTCCCCGTTGCCTAAACCTAACATCCTCCCTAGTGCCTAAGCCTCACCTCCCCCCTCCCTGCACCCTAACCCCGCACTCTAACCCTAACCTCCCCCTAACACACCGATACTTACCTTTGGGATACTGGTGCCGGTATTGTACCTATTGGGATTTTGGTGCTGGGATTTTGGCACCGGTATTCAGACCGTCGGCATCCCGCACGCTGGGATGCCAACTACATCCCACATCCTATTGCTGGTAAAACATTCTGAATCCAAAAAGATACCTGGTATTGCTTCATGATCTGTACTATATGTGTCTCCTTTAAAAAAAAAACCATTTAAAGAGCTGTTAAAGCTTTTCCAGAAGTCCTAAAAGAGAAATATATAGCTTTAGTATGAGTATTTTTCCATAATAGGTTAATATTCAAGCTCATTTTACTTTTTATGTGTTGAAATATGGAGTGGGCTACTGTGCTGCCTTTATGAATGCTCCATACATGCAGAATTCTACCTAAACAAAATGTCCACCATTTGTTCTTCTGCGCATGTCTGGACTGGAGCCATCTTGTCACTGTGTATCAGCTACACAGTTGGACATGTTCCACTTAGCTCCAGAGACCCTGCTACATTATCCTGTACATATCGATTAGATACCTACACCGCTACCAGTAACTACTACTAAGGGGGGTATTCAATTAGGCTGCGAAAAGTAGGAATCTTCATTTTCGCCTATTTCAATTATCCTCGTATTCAATTTCAAAGACTTTTCGGAGGTTCGAAAAGTCTTTGATAAAAAACGGGGATAACTTTTCACCATGTTTTGCATGGCGAAAAAAAGTGGAGAATTGGGGTTTAGGGGTGCAGACTTAAAAAAAATAGCCTGCACCCCTGGGAATGTCAATTAAAAATAAACTGTGTCAAAAAAAGTAAAAAAAATAAATAAATAGGGACACTCCAAAAAAATTAATTAAAAATTTAGGATGAAAAAAAAAAGGGGAAACAGTGTTTAAAAATAGGGAAATAGATTCAGGGGTGTTCTGTAAGTATGCGGCAGGTGAGTTCTAGAAAAGGCTATTAGCGGCAGGTGCATTATTGCAGAATTTTTGCAAAATGACTTTAGGGACTTAAAAATATGCTAGTACCCATTTTCATGTACCCCAAATTTGATGGGGCCACTTAAAGAAACGATAAAAAAAAAACTTAGTGCTCTTCTGCATCACTTCTTCAATGTCGGGAAAAAACACCTGCCGCGGCTATTTAAAAACTCGACTTTCTTCTGCAGGCAAAAACGGGGGTACCCATAGTGATCCCTCATGTCTGGACATATTTAGGGGGGTCCTACAATTATTTCCCAAAAATTCCTGTTTTTTTTGTAGATCCCAATTCCCCGGGTCCCGTTTTCGCTCATTTTAAATTGAATATGGAGATAAATCGGGCACGCGCCCAATACTTTATCCCCAGAAAAGCTCCGATGTGGAGCGAAAAGTCCAGCATGGACTTTTCGCTCCCTAATTGAATACAGGCCCAAACTTCAATAAACCTCACACCTTGTTAAGAACCTGGACTGGTTGATGTATCTGCAATTCTGTTGGTGTTGCTCTTTAACTCTAAATATCACCGCTAAAATGGCACACACATATCAACACGTTATGGGGCCAGGCGCACAAATGTAATGCAACTAAAAGCCAGAAGACACCTGTAACACAGAGTGTCAGTACAGCGTGTCAGTGCAGGGTATTGCTAAATCAAACAAGTGAGACTGCAAAACTAAATAAAGGATATAAATAAAGGATAATAATAATAATAGTAATAATAAAACTCTTACATTGCACATCATGTACACAGGAGCTGCATCCATGATGGGGTTCATTAAGCTAAACAGTCCAAAAAAATTGCACCACATGAAAATTTGCAATGGAAATACAATTAAAGAGTGAAATATTATGGAAAGATACAATTTACTAAGGTGACAATCAAGTGGCGTAAGCTCATATCAGACACCCGGAGGCAAGTTATAATTTGGTGCCCCTTCCCCCGTCACAGCCGCTGACACTGTAATGTAGCTTTTGCAAGCAGATACACCTGCAGTTGTACACGGAATATAGGCATGCCATGGAGGAGTGAGATAGAGAGTTGTGGGTGTGGGGGGCCCCCAAACGTGTCACACTGACAAAAGAAGCCGCTGAGGAGCAGCAGCACCAATGAGTAGGGACAGGTTATAGATGGACGGAGCTCTCCACTAGTGTATGGTGGCTTCTCAGGTGCCAGGAAGAGCTGCCATGTATTGGGCGGCCGTGACGGTACACTCCTGCTACATAGTTACAGCCCTAAGTGGGGTGAACATATTGTGGGCAATGGAGGAGGGGTCCCTTCAGTGCTGGAACCTGGCGGCAGGCGTCTGCGTCTCCATTGTCTCCCATAGTTCTGCGCCTGTGACAATCCAAGACCAGATGACATATAAAGAGCCATCGCAACAATGACTTAAGCACTTTTATTCTATTATATATGGGAAAATGTCAGCTACAGACATGTGGACAGTCCTGCAGCAGCGTATGAGGATGGGGGTCTGATGAGAAGAATTGGTCTGAGGTGTGTATTATTTAATACCAAGCTCAGTGAATGCACAAATATGGGAAATTGAGCGCTATGTGTCTGAGTAATGATATACAATATTGCTGTTAATAATACACTTTACATGTATCTTTTAAAAGTAAAAATATTGTTAAAACTGCCTTTTAATTATGACAAAAGATAAAACATAATAAATGAAATCACATCTTTGATGTTTATAGCCTTTTGTGAATGGATGGAATAGCAGAGTAAATGTAACACAGGGCCTGATTCAGCAAAGAACGCATGCTAGCAGACGCACGCACCCGTCCGCTGTGAGAATATGCTAATCAATGCATACGCTCGGAGACCGCAGCACAAGGGGCAGACGCCCAGCCCCATATTAAGCCTCCCATCTCCCTTTACTCACAGCCTGATCAGCACGCAAGATAGCGTAAACATCGGTAACATCGAGAACCATCGGACCCATTACACAATAGTGGTTGACCTGACCTGCCGCAGGATTTTGTCCGCTTCCTGTGTACAGCTTACGGTATGGCTGCGTATGCCGCTGCGCTGCCCTAATTATGCATGCTCTATAACTGTGTTATAATGCCTGCGTTCGCCTGACCACCCACAAACGGTACTTTCTGTCAATCAATGCTGGAAGGGCCTGAGTACACACTGCGTGTAGTCTGTGTACCATAACCCATTGCACTGGCTAGTTTGTGCACGTGCAGAGCGATGCATGCGCAGAGCAAAAACATCGGCCAAGTGCGTGTGTTCTCTCCTTTGCGTTCCTTGCTAAATCATGCCCACAGTGCCAAATTGCCGCTGATGTCAGAGTTGTGTGTCCCTATACTCAGGGCCGGATTGAGGGCCACATGGGCCTGGAGCTGAAAATGACCAAGGGCCTTTTATGAGAAGCAGAGGAGGTGTGACCAGTGCTGTGTGGGTGTGGCCAGTGCCATGTGGGCGTGTACACCCCTATACTCTTAGCCCAAATGTCTACCTAATATGTAAAAGAAAAAAAATGCTTCATTTTGTGAGGTAAATAGAAATACAATTTTACTAATGATTTATGGCTGACCGTGTGGAGAGCAGATGGCCAGTCAACATCATGTTGTCATGACAATGGGCCTATTTTTATGTGGAGGCCTGGAGCTGTAGCTCCATCCGCCCCATTGTTAATCTGGCCCTGCCTATACTAACCCTATTCTTACCTCCTGTTGTTCTGTGGTGCCGGGTGCTCGGGAAAGTTGTTCCTTACGGTCACTCTCAGTCAGTAGCGACTGACAGATGATGTCCGGTGCTCACTGTAGGGCAGTGGTTGTTGGGCTTTGGCCAGGGAGCAGCGCGCCTGGTATACCTAGAGGTGTGTTGTAATCCGCTGGCTATTCCTGTATTCTATGTATTTCATACCATCAAGGGTACTTTATCAAGCATGTTTCTAGATCCAACAGGAAATCCTTTTATCCTAAAAAAAAAATATTTTAAAAACTTTATTAGTTCTGTTTAAAACTAGACTTCTTCACTTGGAAGTGAGGTCACAAAAAGGTGGGAAACTCATGTTGAGTTTCTACTTTCAAAATTGCAAGTATGCCCCATAGCCACCCATCACAGTACACAGCTGGTTATTGGTGTCTATGAGGGAATATAGCTGGTTGCACAGTGATGTCAGAAGTTTCTACTGAATTAATAGGTGAATATTGGTGCAACCGACAAAATGTCTGACTCCATTGTGTGGAGATGACAGCATATACTTCAAGTTTAGCTCATCTGTTAGTATTTTTATTCAAAGGTTAATAAACAGTTGTAGCAATAAAATACAGTAGTTATATTATTATTATTATCGGTTCCAAGAAAATGAATCATGTAAAAGCAAGGCTGTGACGGCTGCTTCAAATTTCTTTAACATGATGAAGAGAAAAAAAGAACATATAACATTCCTAGTCGCTGTAGCAACGATCAATAAGGCATGTGCTGCTTGCTGCCAGATTCCTCTGCACATCTCTACAATAGCCTAGAAGGACAGGCTGACTTACTTTCTGCCTCATTAATCATGACCTTTCCCCATATAAGCCGAGAAATGAGTATAAGGCCCAGATTATCTATATGTTTAATTTATATCATCATAAGAGATGTTAATCATCATGGGATGTATAGAAAGTCACTGTCAGTAGTAGTACAAAAAAGGCAATATATAAATCACTCCAGCAGTCATTAGAAGCATTGACATAAATACAATATTCACAGTAGAGGTATGCGCTGACCCCGTGCTTGGTTTTTGGTTTTGGCAAAACCACCCTCAAGGGTTTTGGTTTTGGTAAAACCATTCTCAAGTGTTTTGGTTCTTTTCTGTTTTGGTTTTATTTTCTTTAAATTAATAAAAACAGTTAAATCATATAATTTGGACCTGTTTTGTTCCTACAGAATTATTAACATCAATTACACTCATTTCCAGTCAATTTTGACCACTTCACAGCTCACAATATTGTTTTCACCCATATTGGCCAAAGGTTGCAGCGAGCTAGCTGGCTAAACTAAGCTACAGAGCAGTGGCACAAACACATAGCAATATAAAAAGAATATAGCACATCTATGAAACATAGTGGCACTGCAGTTGCAGACAGGATGGCAGTTTAATATAAACTATACGATGCTATAGATTAGAATGTTTAGAAAACACTACGAACATTTTAAAAATTCCTTTACACAAACACTGGCAATTGTTGTTACGCAGCAGGAACAGAACAGGTTTCCTTTGCGAGAATTATTTTGGCGTGCTGATGATGGGGGTGGGTGGTGGGGGATATCACCGCATACAGTAGCTGACCCTGGAAATCACACCATGCTATTTTTTTTTTTAAGTAACTCCTTACTTTTCACAAACATTGGTAATTGTTTTCATGCACCAGGAACAGGTCTGCTTTGAGAAATGTTTTGGAGTGCAAATGAAGGGGGTTACCACGGCCCAGAAAGCCGTAATATACGCTGCATCACTCATCTCAACACACACTTCTTAAAATATACTCAATACTTTAAGCTGAATTAGATAAAACTGCATGAAATTTCTGTTTTTTTTTTTTTTTTTCAATTATATATGTATTTAATTATTTATAACGGGAGATTCAAAGCAAAGAGGTCTTCTTGGGGTGCAGCTCAGACACAGTAGAACAGGGGTGGGGAACCATTTTCTGCCAAGGGCCATTTTGATTTTTAGAAAATCATTCGGGGGCCATACAAAATTATTAACTTAAAATTTGCCTCCTATATTTGGTTAAAAACGTTATTAACTCACCCTTAATGCGATGGCTGTAAGTAACTGCTTCTCTTTGGTATGTTGCCAGGCAGAGTCTGGAGGCGCAGTCCCTATGGATGTGTGACAGGCAGATTGATAAGGCAGCCCTGGGGCCCTCTCAGTCCTAACCAGCCTGATGACATCACTGACTGTACACACCCCCTGCTGTGCCACCACTGCCTGCTTGCCTGCGCTGTTAGGGTGAGACCCTGCATGCCCCTGCACTAACCAGCTCAATGGCAGCCATATGACAGCCCGATTTCCTCCCCCCCCTTGTGCGCTGCCTGCCTGTCGCCGCTGATGGGGAGAGAGCCCTGCATGCCACTCAATGACAGCCCTGACACCCTGATCCCCCCCCCCCGTTTGCTACCTGCCGACGCTGATAGGGAAAGAGCCCCTGCACTAATCCGCCCGATGACAGCCCTGACACCCTCCACCGCTGCGCTACCTCCCGCCGCTGATAGCTGATGACAGCCCTGACACACACTCTCCCCCCGCTGTGCTACCTGCCGCCGCTGATAGCGCAGCGGGGGGAAGGGGTGTGTCAGGGCTGTCATTGACTACCAGCCGCCAATGACAATCCTGACATCCCTTCTCCCCCGCTGCGCTACCTGCCGCCGCTGATAGCGCAGCGGGGAGAAGGGGTGTGTCAGGGCTGTCATTGGCTACCAGCCGCCAATGACAATCCTGACATCCCTTCTCCCCCGCTGCGCTAGCTGCCGCCGATGGCAATCCTGACATCCCAGCTCTCCCGCTGCGCTACCTGCCGCCGCTGACAGCCGCTACAATACGCGGATTCTGCTGCTGCCGCTGACAGCCGGCCGGGCCGGATGATTTATCCTTGCGGGCCGTATAGTTTGTTTGCTGCAGTGTGTGAGTGTGCAGTGTGTGAGTGTGCAGTGTGTGTGTGAGTGTGTGAGTGTGCAGTGTGTGAGTGTGCAGTGTGTGATAAACACACATATTGTACATTGACTCTTTGGGGAATATTTACTAGCAACCAATAAGATTCTAGCTATTATATTCTAGAATAGGGGTGGGCAATTAGTTGCCCCCAGCTGTTGTAGAACTAAACATCCCAGCATGCCCTGTCATAGTTTTGCTATTTTGCCATACTAAACCTGTTGCAAGACATGCTAAGATGTGTAGTTCAAAAACAGCTGGATGGCCGCTTATTGCCCACCCCTGTTCTAGAAGGTGCTACATAAATGCTAAGTAGAATCTGATTGCTATGGGCAACAACTCCACTACTAAAAACCCGCACTTTAGAAAATATACCCCTGAGTGACAATGATGCCTGCAGTCACCGTTCTCTCACTCACTTCATCTACCTGCTACTCCATCTCTTTCTGTGATGATGTCCTCCATCTGGAGGTCCGCCCAACAGCAGGGCCGGCCCATAGGGGCGGTGCGCAGCCACCACTGTCTGGACTGGAACCAGTGACGTGGCGAATTCAGAGGGGGGCACCTATTGCAGCTGCACAGCCGCACCAGGATGCGGCTGCTTGTGTCAGCCATCCCCGGTCCGTGCAGCTACTACAATTGATATGCGGTGTTCGCCCGCCGGCGCAAGCAATAAAGTAAAAAAAAAACCTGTCACATCACGCCGATTGATCAAGTAGCCACTTCGTGTGAGCAGCAACAAGGTAAGTGTGGGGTCTGCGGCTGGGTACAAGAAGTGGGGCTGCTGGGTACATAGGGGGGGTAATGTGCACACAGAGGGGCTGCTGGGTACATAGGGGGAGACTGCTGGCTACATAGGAGGGGAGGCCTGCTGGGCCCCCAAAGGGGGGCTGCTGGGCCCACAGAGAGGGGCTGCTGGGTACATAGGAGGGGGACTAATGGGCACACAGAGAGGGGCTGCTGGGTATATGGGGGGGGACTAATGGGCACACAGAGAGTGGCTGCTGGGTATATGGGGGGGCAGCTGCATACATAGATGGGGGGCTGATTGGTACGTAGGAGGGGGGCTGCTGGGTACATAGGAGGGGGCTGCTGGGCACACAGAGGTTGCTGCTGGGCATACAGAAAGGGGCTGCTGGGTGCATACAGTAGCAGGGTATACAATTGGAAAGCCGGCTGCCTTAATACCGGCAGCCAGCTTCCCAACTGTCATATCCTGGCGAGGGTGAAATGCCGGGCGTCTAGATGCCGGGTGCCACAAGCTTTAGGTTTAGGGCACCCGGGGGGGGGACTTAGGGTAGGCTAGGGGGAGGGAGGGTTAGGGTTAGGCAGTATTTAATACCGATTCCAGTAGGAGAGGGGGGCTGCTGGGCACACAGGGGCTGCTGGGTACATAGGGGGGCTGCTGGGCACACAGAGGGGCTACTGGGTACATAGGAGGGGGGCTGCTGGGCACACAGAGAGGGGCTGCTGGGCACACAGAGAGGGGCTGCTGGGTACATAGGAGGGGAGCTGCTGGGTACACAGGAGAGGGAGCTGCTGGGCACACAGAGGGGCTGCTGCGTACATAGGAGGGGGCTGCTGGGCACACAGAAAGGGTCTGCTGGGCACACAGAGGGGCTGCTGGGTACATAGGAGAGGGAGCTGCTGGGCACACAGAGAGGGGCTGTTGGGCACACGGGCTGAGTACATAGAAGAGGGACTGCTGGGGCTGAGTACATAGAAAAGGGGGTCTGCTGAGGACACAGAGACGGGCAGTATTTAATACCAATTCCAGTAGGAGAGGGGGGCTGCTGGGCACACAGGGGCTGCTGTGTATATAGGGGGGCTGCTGGGCACACAGAGGGGCTACTGGGTACATAGGAGGGGGGCTGCTGGGCACACAGAGAGGGGCTGCTGGGAACACAGAGAGGGGCTGCTGGGTACATAGGAGGGGAGCTGCTGGGTACACAGGAGAGGGAGTTGCTGGGCACACAGAGGGGCTGCTGTGTACATAGGAGGGGGGCTGCTGGGCACACAGAGGGGCTGCTGGGTACATAGGAGAGGGAGCTGCTGGGCACACAGAGAGGGGCTGTTGGGCACACGGGCTGAGTACATAGAAGAGGGACTGCTGGGGCTGAGTACATAGAAAAGGGGGTCTGCTGAGGAGATGGGCTGGCAGGGCTGTCCATAGACAGAGGGCTGCTAGGGACACAGAGGGGCTGCTGGGGCTGAGTACAGAAGGGGGCTGCTGGGGACACAGAGGGGCTGCTGGGGCTGAGCACATAGAATGGGGGCTGAATACATATAAAAGAGGGTCTGCTGAGGACACAGGGCTGGGCTGAGTCCATAGAAGGAGGGCTATTGGGGACACAGAGGGGCTGTTGGGGCTGAGCACATAGAATGGGGGCTGCTTGGGCTCAGTACATAGAAAAGGGGGGACACCAAGGGGCTGCTGGGGCTGAATACATAGAAGAGGGGCTGCCCGGGCTGATTATATAGAAAAGAGGGTCTGTTGGGCCTGAGTACATAGAAAAGAGGGGATGGGTTGATGCTATATCCAAGTTGGCAGAAGGACCTCTGTTGTCACAACTATGTTACCACTACTACAGGGCTGGTCAGCTACAAGTTACTATACACATGGGCATAGAGGGGAAATATAAACCTGTGACTATTGAATGAAGGTGGGGGTGTTGTCATATGATGAAGGAGGGAGAGTGCAATGAAGTGGGGGAGTTCTGTGAGAGGAGGACATTGAAGGGAGTAAGGGGTGCTGTGCCCAGACCAGCCTACAGACTCTCATCCTGTCACATCTGCCCCACAGACACTCACCCTATCACCTACCAGGCCTGTCCATGCACACTCACCAAATCACCTACCAGATCTTTCCCGGCACACTTACCCAGTCACCTACCAGACCTTTCGCCGCACACTTACCCAGTCACCTACGAGACCTTTCCCCGCACACTTACCCAGTCACCTACCAGACCTGTCCCCGTACACTTACCCAGTCACCTACCAGACCTTTCCCCTTTCACTTACCCAGTCACCTACCAGACCAATCCCCGTACACTTACCCTGTCACCTACCAGACCTTTCCCCGCACACTTACCCAGTCACCTACCAGACCTTTCCCCACACACTTACCCAGTCACCTACCAGACCTTTCCCCGCACACTTACCTAGTCACCTACCAGGCCTTTCCCCGCACACCCAGTCACCTACCAGACCTTTCCCCGCACACTTACCAAGTCACCTACCAGACCTTTCCCCGCACACTTACCCAGTCACCTACCAGACCTTTCCCCGCACACTTACCCAGTCACCTACCAGACCTGTCCCCGTACACTTACCCAGTCACCTACCAGACCTGTCCCCTTTCACTTACCCTGTCACCTACCAGACCTTTCCCCGCACACTTACCAGTCACCTACCAGACCTTTCCCCGCACACTTACCCTGTCACCTACCAGACCTCTACTCGCACACTTACCCAGCCACCTACCAGACCTTTCCCAGCACACATACCCAGTAATCTACCAGACCTTTCCCCGCACACTTACCCAGTCACCTACCAGACCAGTCCCTGTACGCTTACCCTGTCACCTACCAGACCTTTCCTCGCACACTTACCCAGTCACCTTCCAGACCTTTCCCCATACACTTACCCAGTCACCTTACAGACTTTTCCCCACACCCTTACCCAGTCACCTACCACATTTTTCCCCGCACATTTACCCAGTCACCTACCACACCTTTCCCCGCACACTTACCTAGACACCTACCAGACCATTCCCCGCACACTTACCCAGTCAACAACCAGACCTTTCCCAGCACAATTACCCAGTCACCTTCCAGACCTATCTCCGCACACTTACCCAGTCACCTACCAGACCTTTCCCTGCAAACTTACCCAGTCACCTACCAGACCTTTCCCCTCACACTCACGCAGTCACCAACCAGCCTACAGACTCTCTTTCTGTCACATCTGCCCCACAGACACTCACCCTATCACCTACCAGGCCTGTCCCTGCACACTCACCAAATCACCTACCAGACCTTTCCCCGCACACTTACCCAGTCACCTACCAGACCTGTCCCTGTACACTTATCCAGTCACCTACCAGACCTGTCCCCATACACTTATCCAGTCACCTACCAGACCTGTCCCCATACACTTACCCAGTCACCTACAAGACCTTTCCCCTTTCACTTACCCAGTCACCAACCAGACCAGTCCCTCTACACTTACCGTCACCTACCAGACCTTTCCCCGCACACTTACCCAGTCACCTACCAGACCATTACCCGTACGCTTACCCAGTCACCTACCTAACCTTTCCACGCACACTTACCCAGTCACCAACCAAACCAGTCCCCATACGCTTACCCTGTCACCTACCAGACCTTTCCTTGCACACTTACCCAGTCACCTACCAGACCTTTCCTCGCACACTTACAAAGTCACCTTCCAGACCTTTCCCCACACACTTACCCAGTCACCTTACAGACCTTTCCCCACACCCTTACCTAGTCACCTACCACACCTTTCCCCTCACATTTACCCAGTCACCTACGAGACCTTTCCCCGCACATTTACACAGTCACCAACCAGACCTTTCCCAGCACAATCACCCAGTCACCTTCCAGACCTTTCTCCGCACACTTACCCAGTCACCTACCAGACCTTTCCCTGCAAACTTACCCAGTCACCTACCAGACCTTTCCCTGCACACTTACCCAGTCATCTACCAGAACTTTCCCCGCACACTTACCCAGTCACCTACCACACCTTTCCCCGCACACTCACGCAGTCACCAACCAGCCTACAGACTCTCATCCTGTCACATCTGCCCCACAGACACTCACCCTATCACCTACCAGGCCTGTCCCTGCACACTCACCAAATCACCTACCAGACCTTTCCCCGCACACTTACCCAGTCACCTACCAGACCTGTCCCTGTACACTTATCCATTCACCTACCAGACCTGTCCCCATACACTTATCCAGTCACCTACCAGACCTGTCCCCACACACTTACCCAGTCACCTACAAGACCTGTTCCCTTTCACTTACCCAGTCACCTACCAGACCAGTCCCTGTACACTTACCGTCATCTACCAGACCTTTCCCCGCACACTTACCCAGTCACCTACCACACCAGTACCTGTACGCTTACCCAGACACCTACCTAACCTTTCCCCGCACACTTACCCAGTCACCTACCAGACCTTTCCCAGAATACATACCCAGTAATCTACCAGACCTTTCCCCGTACACTTACCCAGTCGCCTACCAGACCAGTCCCCGTACGCTTACCCTGTCACCTTACAGACCTTTCCCCACACCCTTACCTAGTCACCTACCACACCTATCCCTGTACATTTACCCAGTCGCCTACCAGACCTTTCCTCGCACACTTATCCAGTCACCTACCAGACCTTTCCTCGTACACTTACCCAGTCACCTTCCAGACCTTTCCCCATACACTTACCCAGTCACGTTACAGACCTTTCCCCACACCCTTACCTAGTCACCTACCACACCTTTCCCCGCATATTTACCCAGTCACCTACCAGACCTTTCCCCGCACATTTACAAAGTCACCAAACAGACCTTTCCCAGCACAATTACCCTGTCACCTTCAAGACCTTTCTCAGCACACTTACCCAGACAGCTACCAGACCTTTCCCTGCACACTTACCCAGCCACCTACCAGACATTTCCCTGCACACTTACCCAGTCACCTACCAGACCAGTACCCGTACGTTTACCCAATCACCTACCTACCCTTTCCCCGCACACTTACCCAGTCACCTACCAGACCTTTCCCCGCATACATACCCAGTAATCTACCAGACCTTTCCCCGCACACTTACCCAGTCAACTACCAGACCAGTCCCTGTACGCTTACCCTGTCACCTACCAGACCTTTCCTCGCACACTTACCCAGTCACCTACCAGACCTTTCCTCGCACACTTACCCAGTCAACTTCCAGACCTTTCCCCATACACTTACCCAGTCACCTTACAGACCTTTCCCCACACCCTTACCTAGTCACCTACCACACCTTTCCCCGCACATTTACCCAGTCACCTACCAGACCTTTCCCCGCACATTTACCCAGTCACCAACCAGACCTTTCCCAGCACAATTACCCAGTCACCTTCCAGACCTTTCTCCGCACACTTACCCAGTCACCTACCAGACCTTTCCCTGCACCCTTACCAAGTCACCTACCAGACCATTCCCCGCACACTTACCCAGTCACCTACCAGACCTTTCCCCGCACACTTACCCAGTCACCTATCAGACCTGTCCCCTTTCACTTACCCTGTCACCTACCAGACCTTTCCCCGCACACTTACCAGTCACCTACCAGACCTTTCCCCGCACACTTACCCTGTAACCTACCAGACCTTTCCTCGCACACTTGCCCAGTCACCTACCAGACCTTTCCCCGCACACATACCCAGTAATCTACCAGACCTTTCCCCGCACACTTACCCATTCACCTACCAGACCAGTCCCCGTACGCTTACCCTGTCACCTTCCAGGCATTTCCTCGCACACTTAACCAGTCACCTTCCAGACCTTTCCCCATACACTTACCCAGTCACCTTACAGACTTTTCCCCACACCCTTACCTAGTCACCTACCACATCTTTCCCCGCACATTTACCCAGTCACCTACCACACCTTTCCCCGCACACTTACCTAGTCACCTACCAGACCTTTCCCCGCACACTTACCCAGTCACCAACGAGATAATTCCCAGCACAATTACCCAGTCACCTTCCAGACCTATCTCCGCACACTTACCCAGTCACCTACCAGACCTTTCCCATAACACTTACCCAGTCACCTACCAGACCTGTCCCCGCACACTTACCCAGTCATCTACCAGACCTTTCCCCGCACACTTACCCAGTCACCTACCACACCTTTCCCCTCACACTTACGCAGTCACCAACCAGCCTACAGACTCTCTTCCTGTCACATCTGCCCCACAGACACTCACCCTATCACCTACCAGGCCTGTCCCTGCACAATCACCAAATCACCTACCAGACCTGTCCTTGTACACTTATCCAGTCACCTACCAGACCTGTCCCCATACACTTATCCAGTCACCTACCAGACCTGTCCCAATACACTGACCCAGTCATCTACCAGACCTTTCCCCGCACACTTACCTAGTCACCTACCAGGCCTTTCCCCGCACACCCAGCCACCTACCAGACCTTTCCCCGCACACTTACCTAGTCACCTACCACACCTTTCCCCGCACACCCAGTCACCTACCAGACCTTTCCCCGCACACTTACCCAGTCACCTACCAGACCTTTCCCCGCACACTTACCCAGTCACCTACCAGACCTGTCCCCATACACTTACCCAGTCACCTACAAGACCTGTCCCCTTTCACTTACCCAGTCACAAACCAGACCAGTCCCTCTACACTTACCGTCACCTACCAGACCTTTCCTCGCACACTTACCCAGTCACCTACCAGACCAGTACCCGTACGCTTACCCAGTCACCTACCTAACCTTTCCCTGCACACTTACCCAGTCACCTACCAGACCAGTCCCCGTACGCTTACCCTGTCACCTACCAGACCTTTCCTCGCACACTTACCCAGTCACCTACCAGTCCTTTCCTCGCACACTTACTCAGTCACCTTCCAGATCTTTCCCCATACACTTACCCAGTCACATTACAGACCTTTCCCCACACCCTTACCTAGTCACCTACCACACCTTTCCCCTCACATTTACCCAGTCACCTACGAGACCTTTCCCCGCACATTTACACAGTCACCTTCCAGACCTTTCTCCGCAAACTTACCCAGTCACCTACCAGACCTTTCCCTGCACACTTACCCAGTCACCTACCAGACCTTTTCCTGCACAGTTACCCAGTCACCTACCAGCCCTGTCCCCGCTCACTTACCCAGTCATCTACCAGACCTTTCCCCGCACACTTACCCAGTCACCTACCACACCTTTCCCCTCACATTTACCCAGTCACCTACGAGACCTTTCCGAGCACATTTACACAGTCACCAACCAGACTTTTCCCACCACAATCACCCAGTCACCTTCCAGACCTTTCTCCACAAACTTACCCAGTCACCTACCAGACCTTTCCCTGCACACTTACCCAGTCACCTACCAGACCTTTTCCTGCACACTTACCCAGTCACCTACCAGCCCTGTCCCCGCTCCCTTACCCAATCATCTACCAGACATTTCCCTGCAGACTTACCCAGTCACCTACCAGACCAGTACCCGTACGTTTACCCAATCACCTACCTACCCTTTCCCCGCACACTTACCCAGTCACCTACCAGAACTTTCCCGGCATACATACCCAGTAATCTACCAGACCTTTCCCCGCACACTTACCCAGTCACCTACCAGACCTGTCCCTGTACCCTTACCCTGTCACCTACCAGACCTTTCCTCGCACACTTACCCAGTCACCTACCAGACCTTTCCTCGCACACTTACCCAGTCACCTTCCAGACCTTTCCCCATGCACTTACCCAGTCACCTTACAGACCTTTCCCTACACCCTTACCTAGTCACCTACCAGACCTTTTCCCGCACATTTACCCAGTCACCAACCAGACCTTTCCCAGCACAATTACCCAGTCACCTTCCAGACCTTTCTCCGCACACTTACCCAGTCACCTACCAGACCTTTCCCTGCACCCTTACCCAGTCACCTACCAGACCTTTCCCCGCACACTTACCCAGTCACCTACCAGACCTTTCCCCGCACACTTACCCAGTCACCTACCAGACCTGTCCCCATACACTTACCCAGTCACCTACCAGACCTGTCCCCCTTCACTTACCCTGTCACCTACCAGACCTTTCCCCGCACACTTACCAGTCACCTACCAGACCTTTCCTCGCACACTTACCCAGTCACCTACCAGACCTTTCCCCGCACACATACCCTGTAATCTACCAGACCTTTCCCCGCACACTTACCCAGTCATCTACCAGACCAGTCCCTGTACGCTTACCCTGTCACCTACCAGGCATTTCCTCGCACACTTACCCAGTCACCTTCCAGACCTTTCCCCATACACTTACCCAGTCACCTTACAGACTTTTCCCCACACCCTTACCTAGTCACCTACCACATCTTTCCCCGCACATTTACCCAGTCACCTACCACACCTTTCCCCGCACGCTTACCCAGTCACCAACCAGACCTTTCCCAGCACAATTACCCTGTCACCTTCCAGACCTATCTCAGCACACTTACCCAGTCACCTACCAGACCTTTCACTGCACACTTACCCAGTCACCTACCAGACCTTTCCCTGAACACTTACCCAGTCACCTACCAGACCTGTCCCCGCACACTTACCCAGTCATCTACCAGACCTTTCCCCGCACACTTACCCAGTCACCTACCACACCTTTCCCCGCACACTTACGCAGTCACCAACCAGCCTACAGACTCTCTTCCTGTCACATCTGCCCCACAGACACTCACCCTATCACCTACCAGGCCTGTCCCTGCACAATCACCAAATCACCTACCAGACCTGTCCTTGTACAGTTATCCAGTCACCTACCAGACCTGTCCCCATACACTTATCCAGTCACCTACCAGACCTGTCCCAATACACTTACCCAGTCATCTACCAGACCTTTCCCCGCACACTTACCTAGTCACCTACCAGGCCTTTCCCCGCACACCCAGCCACCTACCAGACCTTTCCCCGCACACTTACCTAGTCACCTACCAGGCCTTTCCCCGCACACCCAGTCACCTACCAGACCTTTCCCCGCTCACTTACCCAGTCACCTACCAGACCTTTCCCCGCACACTTACCCAGTCACCTACCAGACCTGTCCCCATACACTTACCCTGTCACCTACAAGACCTGTCCCCTTTCACTTACCCAGTCACCAACCAGACCAGTCCCTCTACACTTACCGTCACCTACCAGACCTTTCCCCGTACACTTACCCAGTCACCTACCAGACCATTACCCGTACGCTTACCCAGTCACCTACCTAACCTTTCCATGCACACTTACCCAGTCACCTACCAGACCAGTCCCCATACACTTATCCAGTCACCTACCAGACCTGTCCCCATACACTTACCCAGTCACCTTACAGACTTTTCCCCACACCCTTACCTAGTCACCTACCACATCTTTCCCCACACATTTACCCAGTCACCTACCACACCTTTCCCCGCACACTTACCCAGTCACCAACCAGACCTTTCCCAGCACAATTACCCAGTCACCTTCCAGACCTATCTCAGCACACTTACCCAGTCACCTACCAGACCTTTCACTGCACACTTACCCAGTCACCTACCAGACCTTTCCCTAAACACTTACCCAGTCACCTACCAGACCTGTCCCCGCACACTTTCCCAGTCATCTACCAGACCTTTCCCCGCACACTTACCCAGTCACCTACCACACCTTTCCCCTCACACTTACGCAGTCACCAACCAGCCTACAGACTCTCTTCCTGTCACATCTGCCCCACAGACACTCACCCTATCACCTACCAGGCCTGTCCCTGCACAATCACCAAATCACCTACCAGACCTGTCCTTGTACACTTACCCAGTCATCTACCAGACCTTTCCCCGCACACTTACCTAGTCACCTACCAGGCCTTTCCCCGCACACCCAGCCACCTACCAGACCTTTCCCCGCACACTTACCTAGTCACCTACCAGGCCTTTCCCCGCACACCCAGTCACCTACCAGACCTTTCCCCGCTCACTTACCCAGTCACCTACCAGACCTTTCCCCGCACACTTACCCAGTCACCTACCAGACCTGTCCCCATACACTTACCCAGTCACCTACAAGACCTGTCCCCTTTCACTTACCCAGTCACCAACCAGACCAGTCCCTCTACACTTACCGTCACCTACCAGACCTTTCCCCGTACACTTACCCAGTCACCTACCAGACCAGTACCCGTATGCTTACCCAGTCACCTACCTAACCTTTCCCTGCACACTTACCCAGTCACCTACCAGACCAGTCCCCATACACTTATCCAGTCACCTACCAGACCTGTCCCCATACACTTACCCAGTCATCTACCAGACCTTTCCCCGCACACTTACCTAGTCACCTACCAGGCCTTTCCCCGCACACCCAGTCACCTACCACGCCTTTCCCCGCACACTTACCAGTCACCTACCAGACCTTTCCCCGCACACTTACCCTGTCACCTACCAGACCTCTACTCGCACACTTACCCAGCCACCTACCAGACCTTTCCCAGCACACATACCCAGTAATCTACCAGACCTTTCCCCGCACACTTACCCAGTCACCTACCAGACCAGTCCCTGTACGCTTACCCTGTCACCTACCAGACCTTTCCTCGCACACTTACCCAGTCACCTTCCAGACCTTTCCCCATACACTTACCCAGTCACCTTACAGACTTTTCCCCACACCCTTACCCAGTCACCTACCACATTTTTCCCCGCACATTTACCCAGTCACCTACCACACCTTTCCCCGCACACTTACCTAGACACCTACCAGACCATTCCCCGCACACTTACCCAGTCAACAACCAGACCTTTCCCAGCACAATTACCCAGTCACCTTCCAGACCTATCTCCGCACACTTACCCAGTCACCTACCAGACCTTTCCCTGCAAACTTACCCAGTCACCTACCAGACCTTTCCCCTCACACTCACGCAGTCACCAACCAGCCTACAGACTCTCTTTCTGTCACATCTGCCCCACAGACACTCACCCTATCACCTACCAGGCCTGTCCCTGCACACTCACCAAATCACCTACCAGACCTTTCCCCGCACACTTACCCAGTCACCTACCAGACCTGTCCCTGTACACTTATCCAGTCACCTACCAGACCTGTCCCCATACACTTATCCAGTCACCTACCAGACCTGTCCCCATACACTTACCCAGTCACCTACAAGACCTTTCCCCTTTCACTTACCCAGTCACCAACCAGACCAGTCCCTCTACACTTACCGTCACCTACCAGACCTTTCCCCGCACACTTACCCAGTCACCTACCAGACCATTACCCGTACGCTTACCCAGTCACCTACCTAACCTTTCCACGCACACTTACCCAGTCACCAACCAAACCAGTCCCCATACGCTTACCCTGTCACCTACCAGACCTTTCCTTGCACACTTACCCAGTCACCTACCAGACCTTTCCTCGCACACTTACAAAGTCACCTTCCAGACCTTTCCCCACACACTTACCCAGTCACCTTACAGACCTTTCCCCACACCCTTACCTAGTCACCTACCACACCTTTCCCCTCACATTTACCCAGTCACCTACGAGACCTTTCCCCGCACATTTACACAGTCACCAACCAGACCTTTCCCAGCACAATCACCCAGTCACCTTCCAGACCTTTCTCCGCACACTTACCCAGTCACCTACCAGACCTTTCCCTGCAAACTTACCCAGTCACCTACCAGACCTTTCCCTGCACACTTACCCAGTCATCTACCAGAACTTTCCCCGCACACTTACCCAGTCACCTACCACACCTTTCCCCGCACACTCACGCAGTCACCAACCAGCCTACAGACTCTCATCCTGTCACATCTGCCCCACAGACACTCACCCTATCACCTACCAGGCCTGTCCCTGCACACTCACCAAATCACCTACCAGACCTTTCCCCGCACACTTACCCAGTCACCTACCAGACCTGTCCCTGTACACTTATCCATTCACCTACCAGACCTGTCCCCATACACTTATCCAGTCACCTACCAGACCTGTCCCCACACACTTACCCAGTCACCTACAAGACCTGTTCCCTTTCACTTACCCAGTCACCTACCAGACCAGTCCCTGTACACTTACCGTCATCTACCAGACCTTTCCCCGCACACTTACCCAGTCACCTACCACACCAGTACCTGTACGCTTACCCAGACACCTACCTAACCTTTCCCCGCACACTTACCCAGTCACCTACCAGACCTTTCCCAGAATACATACCCAGTAATCTACCAGACCTTTCCCCGTACACTTACCCAGTCGCCTACCAGACCAGTCCCCGTACGCTTACCCTGTCACCTTACAGACCTTTCCCCACACCCTTACCTAGTCACCTACCACACCTATCCCTGTACATTTACCCAGTCGCCTACCAGACCTTTCCTCGCACACTTATCCAGTCACCTACCAGACCTTTCCTCGTACACTTACCCAGTCACCTTCCAGACCTTTCCCCATACACTTACCCAGTCACGTTACAGACCTTTCCCCACACCCTTACCTAGTCACCTACCACACCTTTCCCCGCATATTTACCCAGTCACCTACCAGACCTTTCCCCGCACATTTACAAAGTCACCAAACAGACCTTTCCCAGCACAATTACCCTGTCACCTTCAAGACCTTTCTCAGCACACTTACCCAGACAGCTACCAGACCTTTCCCTGCACACTTACCCAGCCACCTACCAGACATTTCCCTGCACACTTACCCAGTCACCTACCAGACCAGTACCCGTACGTTTACCCAATCACCTACCTACCCTTTCCCCGCACACTTACCCAGTCACCTACCAGACCTTTCCCCGCATACATACCCAGTAATCTACCAGACCTTTCCCCGCACACTTACCCAGTCAACTACCAGACCAGTCCCTGTACGCTTACCCTGTCACCTACCAGACCTTTCCTCGCACACTTACCCAGTCACCTACCAGACCTTTCCTCGCACACTTACCCAGTCAACTTCCAGACCTTTCCCCATACACTTACCCAGTCACCTTACAGACCTTTCCCCACACCCTTACCTAGTCACCTACCACACCTTTCCCCGCACATTTACCCAGTCACCTACCAGACCTTTCCCCGCACATTTACCCAGTCACCAACCAGACCTTTCCCAGCACAATTACCCAGTCACCTTCCAGACCTTTCTCCGCACACTTACCCAGTCACCTACCAGACCTTTCCCTGCACCCTTACCAAGTCACCTACCAGACCATTCCCCGCACACTTACCCAGTCACCTACCAGACCTTTCCCCGCACACTTACCCAGTCACCTATCAGACCTGTCCCCTTTCACTTACCCTGTCACCTACCAGACCTTTCCCCGCACACTTACCAGTCACCTACCAGACCTTTCCCCGCACACTTACCCTGTCACCTACCAGACCTTTCCTCGCACACTTGCCCAGTCACCTACCAGACCTTTCCCCGCACACATACCCAGTAATCTACCAGACCTTTCCCCGCACACTTACCCATTCACCTACCAGACCAGTCCCCGTACGCTTACCCTGTCACCTTCCAGGCATTTCCTCGCACACTTAACCAGTCACCTTCCAGACCTTTCCCCATACACTTACCCAGTCACCTTACAGACTTTTCCCCACACCCTTACCTAGTCACCTACCACATCTTTCCCCGCACATTTACCCAGTCACCTACCACACCTTTCCCCGCACACTTACCTAGTCACCTACCAGACCTTTCCCCGCACACTTACCCAGTCACCAACGAGATAATTCCCAGCACAATTACCCAGTCACCTTCCAGACCTATCTCCGCACACTTACCCAGTCACCTACCAGACCTTTCCCATAACACTTACCCAGTCACCTACCAGACCTGTCCCCGCACACTTACCCAGTCATCTACCAGACCTTTCCCCGCACACTTACCCAGTCACCTACCACACCTTTCCCCTCACACTTACGCAGTCACCAACCAGCCTACAGACTCTCTTCCTGTCACATCTGCCCCACAGACACTCACCCTATCACCTACCAGGCCTGTCCCTGCACAATCACCAAATCACCTACCAGACCTGTCCTTGTACACTTATCCAGTCACCTACCAGACCTGTCCCCATACACTTATCCAGTCACCTACCAGACCTGTCCCAATACACTGACCCAGTCATCTACCAGACCTTTCCCCGCACACTTACCTAGTCACCTACCAGGCCTTTCCCCGCACACCCAGCCACCTACCAGACCTTTCCCCGCACACTTACCTAGTCACCTACCACACCTTTCCCCGCACACCCAGTCACCTACCAGACCTTTCCCCGCACACTTACCCAGTCACCTACCAGACCTTTCCCCGCACACTTACCCAGTCACCTACCAGACCTGTCCCCATACACTTACCCAGTCACCTACAAGACCTGTCCCCTTTCACTTACCCAGTCACAAACCAGACCAGTCCCTCTACACTTACCGTCACCTACCAGACCTTTCCTCGCACACTTACCCAGTCACCTACCAGACCAGTACCCGTACGCTTACCCAGTCACCTACCTAACCTTTCCCTGCACACTTACCCAGTCACCTACCAGACCAGTCCCCGTACGCTTACCCTGTCACCTACCAGACCTTTCCTCGCACACTTACCCAGTCACCTACCAGTCCTTTCCTCGCACACTTACTCAGTCACCTTCCAGATCTTTCCCCATACACTTACCCAGTCACATTACAGACCTTTCCCCACACCCTTACCTAGTCACCTACCACACCTTTCCCCTCACATTTACCCAGTCACCTACGAGACCTTTCCCCGCACATTTACACAGTCACCTTCCAGACCTTTCTCCGCAAACTTACCCAGTCACCTACCAGACCTTTCCCTGCACACTTACCCAGTCACCTACCAGACCTTTTCCTGCACAGTTACCCAGTCACCTACCAGCCCTGTCCCCGCTCACTTACCCAGTCATCTACCAGACCTTTCCCCGCACACTTACCCAGTCACCTACCACACCTTTCCCCTCACATTTACCCAGTCACCTACGAGACCTTTCCGAGCACATTTACACAGTCACCAACCAGACTTTTCCCACCACAATCACCCAGTCACCTTCCAGACCTTTCTCCACAAACTTACCCAGTCACCTACCAGACCTTTCCCTGCACACTTACCCAGTCACCTACCAGACCTTTTCCTGCACACTTACCCAGTCACCTACCAGCCCTGTCCCCGCTCCCTTACCCAATCATCTACCAGACATTTCCCTGCAGACTTACCCAGTCACCTACCAGACCAGTACCCGTACGTTTACCCAATCACCTACCTACCCTTTCCCCGCACACTTACCCAGTCACCTACCAGAACTTTCCCGGCATACATACCCAGTAATCTACCAGACCTTTCCCCGCACACTTACCCAGTCACCTACCAGACCTGTCCCTGTACCCTTACCCTGTCACCTACCAGACCTTTCCTCGCACACTTACCCAGTCACCTACCAGACCTTTCCTCGCACACTTACCCAGTCACCTTCCAGACCTTTCCCCATGCACTTACCCAGTCACCTTACAGACCTTTCCCTACACCCTTACCTAGTCACCTACCAGACCTTTTCCCGCACATTTACCCAGTCACCAACCAGACCTTTCCCAGCACAATTACCCAGTCACCTTCCAGACCTTTCTCCGCACACTTACCCAGTCACCTACCAGACCTTTCCCTGCACCCTTACCCAGTCACCTACCAGACCTTTCCCCGCACACTTACCCAGTCACCTACCAGACCTTTCCCCGCACACTTACCCAGTCACCTACCAGACCTGTCCCCATACACTTACCCAGTCACCTACCAGACCTGTCCCCCTTCACTTACCCTGTCACCTACCAGACCTTTCCCCGCACACTTACCAGTCACCTACCAGACCTTTCCTCGCACACTTACCCAGTCACCTACCAGACCTTTCCCCGCACACATACCCTGTAATCTACCAGACCTTTCCCCGCACACTTACCCAGTCATCTACCAGACCAGTCCCTGTACGCTTACCCTGTCACCTACCAGGCATTTCCTCGCACACTTACCCAGTCACCTTCCAGACCTTTCCCCATACACTTACCCAGTCACCTTACAGACTTTTCCCCACACCCTTACCTAGTCACCTACCACATCTTTCCCCGCACATTTACCCAGTCACCTACCACACCTTTCCCCGCACGCTTACCCAGTCACCAACCAGACCTTTCCCAGCACAATTACCCTGTCACCTTCCAGACCTATCTCAGCACACTTACCCAGTCACCTACCAGACCTTTCACTGCACACTTACCCAGTCACCTACCAGACCTTTCCCTAAACACTTACCCAGTCACCTACCAGACCTGTCCCCGCACACTTACCCAGTCATCTACCAGACCTTTCCCCGCACACTTACCCAGTCACCTACCACACCTTTCCCCTCACACTTACGCAGTCACCAACCAGCCTACAGACTCTCTTCCTGTCACATCTGCCCCACAGACACTCACCCTATCACCTACCAGGCCTGTCCCTGCACAATCACCAAATCACCTACCAGACCTGTCCTTGTACAGTTATCCAGTCACCTACCAGACCTGTCCCCATACACTTATCCAGTCACCTACCAGACCTGTCCCAATACACTTACCCAGTCATCTACCAGACCTTTCCCCGCACACTTACCTAGTCACCTACCAGGCCTTTCCCCGCACACCCAGCCACCTACCAGACCTTTCCCCGCACACTTACCTAGTCACCTACCAGGCCTTTCCCCGCACACCCAGTCACCTACCAGACCTTTCCCCGCTCACTTACCCAGTCACCTACCAGACCTTTCCCCGCACACTTACCCAGTCACCTACCAGACCTGTCCCCATACACTTACCCTGTCACCTACAAGACCTGTCCCCTTTCACTTACCCAGTCACCAACCAGACCAGTCCCTCTACACTTACCGTCACCTACCAGACCTTTCCCCGTACACTTACCCAGTCACCTACCAGACCATTACCCGTACGCTTACCCAGTCACCTACCTAACCTTTCCATGCACACTTACCCAGTCACCTACCAGACCAGTCCCCATACACTTATCCAGTCACCTACCAGACCTGTCCCCATACACTTACCCAGTCACCTTACAGACTTTTCCCCACACCCTTACCTAGTCACCTACCACATCTTTCCCCACACATTTACCCAGTCACCTACCACACCTTTCCCCGCACACTTACCCAGTCACCAACCAGACCTTTCCCAGCACAATTACCCAGTCACCTTCCAGACCTATCTCAGCACACTTACCCAGTCACCTACCAGACCTTTCACTGCACACTTACCCAGTCACCTACCAGACCTTTCCCTAAACACTTACCCAGTCACCTACCAGACCTGTCCCCGCACACTTTCCCAGTCATCTACCAGACCTTTCCCCGCACACTTACCCAGTCACCTACCACACCTTTCCCCTCACACTTACGCAGTCACCAACCAGCCTACAGACTCTCTTCCTGTCACATCTGCCCCACAGACACTCACCCTATCACCTACCAGGCCTGTCCCTGCACAATCACCAAATCACCTACCAGACCTGTCCTTGTACACTTACCCAGTCATCTACCAGACCTTTCCCCGCACACTTACCTAGTCACCTACCAGGCCTTTCCCCGCACACCCAGCCACCTACCAGACCTTTCCCCGCACACTTACCTAGTCACCTACCAGGCCTTTCCCCGCACACCCAGTCACCTACCAGACCTTTCCCCGCTCACTTACCCAGTCACCTACCAGACCTTTCCCCGCACACTTACCCAGTCACCTACCAGACCTGTCCCCATACACTTACCCAGTCACCTACAAGACCTGTCCCCTTTCACTTACCCAGTCACCAACCAGACCAGTCCCTCTACACTTACCGTCACCTACCAGACCTTTCCCCGTACACTTACCCAGTCACCTACCAGACCAGTACCCGTATGCTTACCCAGTCACCTACCTAACCTTTCCCTGCACACTTACCCAGTCACCTACCAGACCAGTCCCCATACACTTATCCAGTCACCTACCAGACCTGTCCCCATACACTTACCCAGTCATCTACCAGACCTTTCCCCGCACACTTACCTAGTCACCTACCAGGCCTTTCCCCGCACACCCAGTCACCTACCACGCCTTTCCCCGCACACTTACCTAGTCACCTACCAGACCTTTCCCAGCACACTTACCCAGTCCCCTACCAGACCTTTCCCCGCACACTTACCCTGTCACCAACCAGACCTTTCCCCGCACACTTACCCAGTCACCGACCAGACCTTTCCCTGCACACTTACCCAGTCACCTACCAGACCTGTCCCCGCACACTTACCCAGTCATCTACCAAACCTTTCCCCGCACACTTACCCAGTCACCTACCACACCTGTCCCCGCACACTCACGCAGTCACCAACCAGACCTTTCTCCGCACACTTACCTAGTCACCTTCCAGACCTTTCTCCACACACTTACCCAGTCACCTACCAGACCTTTCCCCATACACTTACCCAGTCACCTACCAGACCTTTTCCCACACACTTACCCAGTCACCTACCAGACCTTTTGCCGCACACTTACCCTGTCACCTACCAGACCTTTCCCTGCTCACTTACCCAGTCTCCTACCAGACCTTTCCCTGCACACATACCTAGTCACCCAAAGCTCTAACTAGACTTTTTGGTGCCCTGTGCCAGAAAGTGCATTGGCGCCCCCCCTCATTTTTCAAAGGAGCATAATGCACCCAAAAAAGGGGAATGGCCTCATGGGGAAGGGCCAGGGAAGAGAAAGGACAAGCCAGGAGATGCTGGGGATGAAATAAGAGGCAGCTACAAGTGAGAATGATAATAAACAGAAATTTGACAGGCCCAAACAGCACCCCCTGACCTGTGGTGCCCTCTGCGATGGCAGCGGCCGCACTACCCTAGCTACAGCCCTGTAGTCACCTACCAGACCTGTCCCCGCACGCTCACCCCGTCACCTACCAGACCTATCCCTGCACACTTAACCCTGTCACCTACAGGACCACTCCCCGCATACTCCCCCTGTCGCCTACCATACCTGTTCCTGCATGCTTACCCGGTCATCCACCAGACTTGTACCCAAAGACTTTCTCATTCTGCCAAACACCAGACCTGTGCCGCCAACAGCTTCTGCTACTGACAGGTCAGTCTTCTGTGAGGGGGCTGGAGCATATTATTTTTTTTCCTGTGGGGTGTAATATTATGTGGTATGGAGGTGTATTAATGTCATCTGAGGGGTGTAATATATTGTGGCATGAGGGTGTATTAACGTCATCTGAGAGGTGTAATATTATGTATTATGGGGATGTATTAATGTCATCTGAGGGGTGTAATATATTGTGGTATGGGGTATATTAATATTACCTGAGGGGTGTAATATTATGTTATATGGGGGTGTATTTAAGTTATAGGTTGTATATTAATGATATCATGGGGGAATTTTGAACTTTTGGGGGGGGCTGTACACAGGTGGTGTAGCAATGTCATGTGACAGCTGAGTGCCTTAGTGTAGTATTTTTAAAATGATGAATAATTTACTTTATCAAATGCAGGTCTATCAGAGATACTAAAAGCTGGCATGTCAAGGAAATAGGCCTGTATGAAGTCAGCACCAATTCTCCGTTTCCTGAGTACAAGCTTTACAGATTGTTTAAGCGCGCTCCAAGATCTGTCCCTATTGATGACATCACTACGTCTGCATCTCCAACAGGAGGTTGCCTCGAGAGACTCGGTTCAGGAAATGGACCGTATGATGCTGACAGGCCTGTTTCCCTAATATGCCATCTTTATTATCTCTGATGTACGTAATAGTAAATCTATAATTGTTTTAAAATAAACCTAGTAACGGCTGATGTGTGCCCAGTGTGTGTGATTATTATACCATAACAATATAAACACTTCAGACTTATCTAAGAATAAAGAGACGGAGACAGAAATGGATTTTAAAACAGGTCAGCTATTTATTTAAGAAATTAATTTAATAATTTTAAATATTTTAAATATTGTATAGTGGCTGAAAGGACGGCACTTACACAGAGCAGACCAACAATGCAAACTCAACAACAAAACACGGCATTGCGGGCGGAGTCCGTCCTGTGGATCTCAAACCCTGCACTTGGGTATTAAGCATAGACCTTCTACCAAACACAATACCATCCTTAGATGGCTGTACTGCCCCTGTATAGGTGGGACAGTACTTCTCTACTTCTCTACACATGATAGAAGGTGAACACACCCAATGCACACCCACTACACCCGTGCTGATGATAAGTCGTACATCCCGCCACACAAGTTTATAGCTAATAAACAATGAACCCTAGGGTACGGGAGGGCGGGCAAATGATCCCAGGAAAGAGACCTCAGGCTTGTAAGCCTGGCCTTAAATAAGCTCTTTCATTACTCCTCCCACTAAGGATTTAATAGGTTGATCCCCCACAATGATCACCACCCCAGGCCAAAGCCCAGCCTCCTGGTTTAAGTCACTACTGGCTCATCCGAGCCCTCTGAAATTCTTAATACACTATTTGCACCCCCTGTTCTTTATGTTTTAGACTATCCATATGCTGCCCTTGAGGGAGTGTAAAAAAGGGTGCTGCGACTGGTGTTATTACTGAACTATTTTTTGGACTACATACTTCACTTTGCTTCGGGCACGGTGGCTTGCTTCACTTGCCACAGGTTTATATTCCTCCTCTATACCCACATAGATAGTAACACTGGTAGCTGACCGACCCTGCTGTAGCGGTCATGTGGTTGTGACATCTGAGGTCCTTTCTCCCACTTGGATCTAGCAACAACCGTGACCAGACCCATGACCTGACTAGAGTGTGCACTGTGCAGCATTTCTAACCCCCTTAGTTTGGTGGGCTCCTGTGTGGTTTGTGCCAACTTGCAGTGGCTTCCATATAATAGGTCTTATTATAAGTACTGCAGTGTACACGGCCATGCATGCATATGAGGAACCTTATATTTCTGTTTTCTCAGAGACCCACTGTTATAAATTCTATAAATAGACAAACACCATACCGGCTGCTGAGATACCTGCCAAGCATATCTTTATGTGTAGGCATTTCTATGTGTGGCATAATGTGGAAAGGGCATTTCTGTATGTGGCATAATGTGGAAGGAGCATTTTGGTGTGTGGCATAATGTGGAAGGGGCATTACGTGTGTGGCATAATTTGTAAAGGGCATTACGTGCTACTGTGTGTGGCATAATAAGTTAGGGACGTTATTACTGTGTGCGACATAATGTGTTATAAGGGGCACTACTACTGCATAGCCTAATGTGTTATAAGGGTTACTATTGTGTTATACGGCGCTACTACTGTGTCGTGTAACGTGAATAAGGGACACTACTGTGTGGTGCAATGTGACTTAGGTTGAATTGGAGGTACTATTGTGTGGTCAAGCACCATTCCCAGCAAGACGACACCCTTTTTTTGGGGCGCGCCTTCGGCATGCACTCTTTCTGCTTCTAAAATGTGTAAGGGGACACCAATGCTCTTAATATACTCAGGCACCAAAATATGTACTTACGACTGCTTTGGTGTGCACAGATGTGTCATCCTCTTTGTTCAGCACCTCTGCCCTAAAAAATTCCTACAGTGAGCACTATCTTATCCTCCACAACTGCTAAACTAGGGCTAGGTCAATTGAAAAAAGGCCTTCCATTTTCTTTGTGTGTAACCTACACTAATGTAGTGCCAGCTATACCTAACCGACCAACTGCCAAAAGTCTGCAGGATGAGCTCTGTTGTGTGTATTTTAAATCCGAGAATTATATATACTTGTGTGTTTTAAATTGTATGTTGTCAATTATATTTGTAAAGAGCATAGACTAGGTAGGAGGAGCCAGGAATAGTAAGGGGAGGAGTCTATACCTGGGACCAGATGCTGATGCCGAGGTGGGCCTCTGTGCTTGAAATGCCAGGGCCTATTTTTAGTCCCAGTCCGGCCCTGTTTCCTCCTAATGGCATTTTTTGACTTGGTAGAAGTTAGTAGTGTACAAACTACAGTAGACCGCCCACAGTCCCAAACCCTCTCCAACCACTGAAATTGGCATCCTCCTCATAACGTTTTATACACAGCTCACAGTCCCGCACCCTCTCCCTCCACTCTCCTGTGTGAAATGGTGCCCGATCACAAGGTAGAGACTTTTATGTGCAATCCAAAACACGCGAGATCCAACACTGGGAAGATGACGTTTTGCCTTCTTCTGGGATCCAAGCTTGGCGGGAAGACTCGAGCTTTGACTCAGATTTACTCAGAACCCCCAAGTTCGGGTGTGTTTGGTTTCTAGGAAAACCGAACCACTCATCTCTAATTCATACTTGCCTACTCTCCAGGAAGTTGCAAGAGGCTCCCGATTTTTCAGGTACTCCCACACACCCCCAGGAGAGTAGGCTGATCTCCTGCATTCTGCCCGCTTTCAGGATGGGGTCCTTAGGGAGGGGGCGGAGGTAAAATTATGCAAATTGCATATTTTACCGCGATGGGGGCAGGGCCTAATGACGTAGAGAGCCTGGCCTTCCAACAAAGTTGGCCAGTATGTTCTAATTTACAGTATAGTATAACATACTGTACTGCTCACTGTATGTATGTAGAGATGATGGTGCACCGTATATTGTGTTATTTAATATTACCTAAATTAGATAACACCTATTAGCCTCTCACTACTAGTAAATACTTTGTAAATTTCAAGCAGCGTTTAAGAAAACTTAGAAAGGAAATCTTCTAAATAAATAAAAATGAGGGCAATTCAAATAGCAGTGATGGCATGAAGGGCCGGAGAAACGATCAGACTGTTCAGGGCCGGCTCTAGGGGTGTTCGACCTGAGTGGTCGCACAGGAGTGCCACCCATAGAGGGCACACCCCTCCCCAACATCCCAATTTTAGTGAGACATTACTGTCCCGCTGTTCCACCCATGGGCCGAAATGGCCCGCGGGTGGTTAAATATGGAGGTTGGGGACCCCCACCGCCGCAGCTGTGTGGCGGTGCCCGACCCCAGAGACTCTGAATGGATGCTGTGCGCAAGCTCACGGCATCCACACAGTGACGGGAGAGGGCTGGGGGAAGCCCAGCTAGTGAGGCTCCCCCCAGCCTGACTTTATTTGGAGGCGGACACACCTCCTAATAACGTCACGTAGGGGGCGTGGCGCGGCAAAGATAGGGCGCTCTGGAGGGGGCCGGCAGAGGGTGCTCCGACACCTGGAGCTGGCCCTGAGAACCGTGGTCATGTACAGCTCACATTTTCCCATAGAATAGAGGTGTACAGGAAAATGTGTGATGTTGGGATACCTTCATTCACGGTGATGCGCACAGCCGCACATTATTGTACTTCGACATGAATTGAAATTGCCTCTCTGGCAGGTACATGCTGCATCACAGTAGATAATAAGGATGTTACAAGTAACAAAAAAGTTTTAAAAAAATAGTTTATGATGAGAAACAAGGACAAATATTTAACTGATTGCAGTAACCCTTTGATTCCTAAATCATAGTTGTCTATTCTTGGTGTTTTAAGAGAGGAGGGGCCCATGTGCAGCCTCCATTTGGGCCCCCTCCTCTCTGTCAGTGGCTCGCCTCAGCGTATTAACGCTGTTGATTCTGGCTTCTTGCCAGAATCTACTGAGCATGTGCGGGTCTCTGGGAAAATGGCGTCCGCGCCTACTTTCCCAGGGACATCTTTTCTGCGCATGCACAGAAGTCTGGGAAAATGTCTGCCGCCATTTACCCAGTGAGTGTTTGCTGCTCTGCAGCGCTGGTCCGCCGCTGCGGAGCAGCAATTCAGGATTGACGGAGAGGTAAGTATAATTACCTATGGGTACAGGGTGTGCGGTGTGGGTCCCCAAGACCCAGGGGCCCGTGTGCACCGGACACCTTGTACCCATTATAAAGACGCCTATGATTATTTGGGTAGATATGTGCATAGAGCCCTGTGTATCGGTTTTGGCAAAACCATCCTCAAGTGTTTTGCTTTTGTTTTAGATTTTACTTAAAATTTATAAAAAGAGCTAAAATAATGAAATTTTGACCTGTTTACATGCAATCCAAAATTTGGACTCGGTTCTACTCAGAAACCCAAAAGTGATCCGATTTTACTTTAGTTCAGGTGTGTTCTGTTTTTACAGCAAAACTGCTCATCTCTACTTTTGGGACCTCCCCTTCTGGGCGATCCCGAAAGGGAGGACAAAGTGTAAAATGCAGAGGGCATGGTGATGTGATTTGCATCTTCATGGCTCTGCCCCCTATTGACAAATTTTGTTTATTTGCTGCATCACAAAATGCAATACAGGTCTATGTTGACAAATTTCACCATGAAACATGAAATAAAGCAGCGGCTGGATCAGGATGGGAGCCCTGCTCTCCCAGAATTAGTTTATAATGTAGTTTATTCATTTGAATAAGTAGCAAGCAAACATGGCTGACAACATTGGAATACTCGTGCAGCACTTTTGTTTGGCACAGAATGGTACAAACTCCAACCAGATATGACCACCTGACAAAAAAATAACATTTATAATCCATTTTATATACTCTCAAATTCTGAATATCTGCATACAGGGTGACAACACATACAGGATGAAAATATATAGGGATGTGCAGGCTCGGTTCTACTCGGTTCCGTTCGGTTCTTTTTACCGAATCTTATTGGCTATCCAAAACTCGTGACAGCTGAAACCCAATAAGATCCGGTAAAAAGAACCGAACGGAACCGAGTAGAACCGAGCCTGCACATCCCTAAAAATATATAATGCTTTTTTAATACATAGAGGGAGATGTATCAAGCTTCAGAGAGAGAAAGCTTGGAGAGATATAAGGCTCTATTTATTATCATTATTTTTACTATAATAAAGTGAAAAAGGTTGTTTTCACACCCTTTTCACATTATTTTAGTATCACCTAAAGTTACTAAAGGGCAATTGAAGTAGAATTCTTAAAATTCTACTCCAGCCCCTAATTATCACATATTTTTAGTAATCAGATCGCATTTCCCATAATTGTAATGGGAAATACGATATGTCTGGTAGTTACTAAAAATAAATTGTGAAAAAATACCGGGGGAATACCGGTTACCGGACTCCTGCTCCACTCTAACAGGCAAAGCAGAGCCTGGAGCCAGCCCGAGTGATCAACTGTGTGGTCTAAACAGACCACATGCTGATCACTGCTTAAAAAATAAAAAAAATATAGTGAAAAAAATAAAACTTTCCTGAGTCCATGGACCGGTGATTAGGGCACCGGTGATGTCCTCCCTACAGTCAGCTGGTCTCCCATCCTGCACTGGGACCCATTCAGCTGACCGGGTCCCAGTACAGGAGATCAGCTGACCGGAGCCACGGAGGATATCACCGGAGCTCCAATCACCAGAGGTAAGTGTAATTAAGGGAGGGGGGGTCGTGGAGAGGGGTCGTGATTGCGGGGGGGCAGGGCTTAGCAGCAGGGTGGGGCTTAGCTGCGGCCGGCTGGCACATGCGCTTGTCGCGGTATTTTTTGCGAAGATACTGTGATAAGTGTGCGGAGGGGATTAGGGGATTCACAGGGACAGAGCTTTATCACAAGCTCTGTCTCTGCAAGGGATTTTTAGTAAATCCCTGTGATATTGGCTGAATTCGCACTGAGAATTCAGTCGGTAATATCACGCTACAATCTGCATTCCTAATGCGGATTGTAGTAAATAGAGCCCATAAAGTGGAGAGAGAGATAAATTACCAACCAATCAGCTTTTAGTTGTGCAGACTGTGGTAAAAAAAACTGCGCTCTAATATTAATGTAGGGACATATGGTACAAACAATTATATATGGATGTAGAGTAGTTTAATTAATCTAAAAATTAATCACAATGAGCATAGCATATAAAAAACAATACAATAAAATCACATATATATGAATACATAAACATACACATCAACATACAGTACATAGAAAAATGCCTTATCTGCCACAAATATATTATACTATGTAAGATATATAATGAGTGGCATTGAAGTATATGTGTCTGAGGATATATCAAGACAGTATACCTTAAGTTCTGTGTGTACTTACTTTGTAGCTTGAAAAAGGCTGCAGTGTAGCCGAAACGCGTTGCTTTCCTATCCAGGTTTCCTGGGGACTCTCTCTGCATTCATACGGTGCCCTCCGTATCAAGCTGCCGACCGCTTTCATCCATTGCCGGGATCTCTTACTGCTGAGACCGAGACAGACCTCCCACAGAGTGAGCACACGTGACCCCAGCGTGTGGATTGCTCTCTGCCGTTAAACAAAAGAATTTTAGAAAATAACACGTGCGCAATTAGCAGCCCCTCAGACTCCTTAAAGCAAAAGAAGTGTCACCATACACTTTACAATAAATACAATCAAAAGATATCAACAAGTGTGTCCGGGAGGTGCTCCTACTAATGTAAAATAGAGATTCTCGATTCAAATGTCTCTCGGTATATCCGTCCACCAGAATTTCTTTATTCCCCGGATAATCACCTCAAAGAACAGATAACGAAATCATAGTGTAATATTTAGAGTACTGATGAATTAATTTAAATAATTATGATATTCAATTACCCCAAGAATTGGTCTACCGATTAGAGTAGACAATCAGGCACTGTCAAGGATAATCCTTACGACATAGACTGCAATCTGCCGTTATTTACACAGACATTACACGGAGACAGGAGCTGTGTGTTACATCAGCGACCCCTAGCCGTCCCGTCGGAACAATACGGGGACGGGGATCAGCTTCCGTCACGGAGTTGCCATCAGCCGCCGCTCATTGCCGCGCTGCTGCCCTCACTGTTTGCCAAACCGGCTGTTCAGGAACAGAAGCTGACTGTGAGTGCCATTCCGAATAACATACAGAACTTAAGGTATACTGTCTTGATATATCCTCAGACACATATTGGTCACAGGCAGCCAGCAGTATTTCTGATACATTTCTTGCACCTATCGGAGTATTCTTTCAGGACTGCTATTTATTAACTGGTACAAGTGTCTATATACCACAACTGGACTGTGTTTTATCATTACAGCTGGAGCACTATTGATTGCTGAGTTCTTGATCTATATCACAGTGCAATATTCATCATTGTGACGGGCACCTTAATATACAATATATATCCTCAGAGAGAACTGGTATTAACTACAGTTATTTGAATCTGTTCACCCAGGAATCCTATTTTCTAGATTTACAATTTTTAAACATTCATTCAATCTTGATATAAAACAGTGTTACTGTGTTTCCAATTAGTTTCTATGTTGCAACTTGTATCTGGCCATTGGAATACAATCCTATAGAGTCTGATCAACTCCACCTGTGCTTTGATACTTCAATGTCACTCATTATATATCTTACATAGTATAATATATTTGTGACAGATAAGGCATTTTTCTAAAGAATGTTGATGTGTATGTTTATGTATACATATATATGTGCTTTTTATTGTATTGTTTTTTTATATGCTATGCTCTTTGTGATTCATTTTTATATTAATTAAACTACTCTACATCCATATATAATTGTTTGTACCATATGTCCCTACATTAATATCAGAATGCAGTTTTTTTTACCATTTTGTTTGTGCTAGTGAGGTTGAAAATTACCTCTTTTTACTGCTGCAGTTGTGTTTGATACCCCTGCTTGATTAGCGCTAAGTACATTGGTTGTGCTTGTTCAGACTGTGGGCCTGATTCAGCAAGGATCGCAATTGGAAAGCTGCACACAGGCTATAGATATATGATATATGCCTGCAGACAGCTTTGCAATGCGATCCTTGCAATTATGCAAATGCAGCAGGAGGTGTATGACATCCCCTGCTGCATTTACGATCCCAACACTGCGACGGAGGTTGCAGGCTGGGATCACCATCGCAACCATCGATGGTCAACCGTCACGATGGTGGATGGCGCCGGGGGCGGCCGGACAGCTGAGTAAGCCTCAGTTTACGCAGGCTGGCCAGCTTGCGAACCTAGAAGACTGCATACGTCCACGCAGTCCCTGGGCTGGCCACTGCTGGAAAACGGGGAGGACACGCCCCATTCCTGGAAACGCCGGCCACCCTTGCCCCTTAAATACCTCTGCCTGGCAAACAGGCAGAGGCATTCAAGGGATTGCGTGCGATTGAGCAGGACACATTCTGCACTCTTGCAGAATGGGTCCTGCGCACACGCAGATTCCTGATAATCGGGAATCTGCGTTCAGCAGTGCACATGCATGCACTACTGAATCAAGTCCTATGTTTGAAAAAAGACAGGTAGGAGCTGATTGGTTAGCACCTTATCTCTCTCCAAGTTCTGATAAATCGTCCCCAAAGTGGAGAAGTTGCCCAAAGCAACCAATTAGCTTCTGTCATACTCATTTCAAATAAATGACAGTTGCAGTAGAAGCTGAATGGTTGCTTTGGGCAACTTTTCCATTTTATCTCTCTCCAAGGCTTGATACATCTCCCCCTTAGGGCCGTATTCAATTAATTTTGCACCCGCAATACTTTTTCGCATGCCAAACTTTTTGCCAACATTGCGTATTTTAGCTGTGGAAACTTATCGTGTGTGCCCCCGCTATTCGCCATATTCAATTCCAAAACACTAAAAAAACGTAACCCGGTGAATGCAAACCAGGCGAAAAGTACTGTCAGAATTGGGGAAATCAGCCTGGCACCCCCTAAAAGATGCACTAACATTGGGGATCAATGTACATGCCCCCGAATTGCCCTAATAAAACTATTTGGGGTACTTAAGGTGTGTTAATTTCTTCTAATTAGTAGTGAAGAATGGCATTAAGCAGTATTTTTTGGATAAAATAAGTAGTCCTGTCAAATTTGGGGTACTTGAAAATGGGTGCAAGTATAGTTTAAAGTTGCTAAAGTAAAGTTTAAAAAAAACATAAAAAACAAACCTGCAATCCAAAAAACACCTCACCCATACTTGCAGACCCCCCAAAAGTCTACTTCGCTAGTTTTTAAGTTTGTACCCCCACTTTGCACATTTTCGCCCCATTTTTCGAAGTCATTTTTTGGGGTGTTCCTCTATTTTTTTAAGGGTTTGACACAGTTATCCTTTTGGGGGCTGTCCCAAGGCTGCAGAGTGGTTTCCCCACTTTTGCACCCTTAAATAGCGATCTTGCACTTTTTTTTGACACCTATTCATAGGCGAATCTTTATTGCCTGTTACATTGCATTGCATTCTCACATACGCAAATAGAGTTTGCAATTGAGAACGGAGATAAGTTTCTGCCTGGCGAAAAGTCGCAATCGGTGATACTTTTTTGCGGATTCCGACTTATTACGGCTAATTGAATACAGGCCTTAGTGAGATAGGTAATGTGCAGTTTCCAAAAAGCAAATAAAAGGGTGGCAGACAGATATCTTTGAACCGTTGAAGTGTTCTTGAACATCAGGGACAGTTGCCAGTCATGGCATAAGGGACAAATATGCTGACAAAGTATGACAAAATGTTCAAGATGGGAGTTGCAATTTATTACAACAATTATGTATTAAGAGAGACAGTTCTTAAAAGTAGAAGTCTTGTTTTGACTAACAAAATGAGGATCCCAATAAATTCTTGTTTGAAGGAAAAAAAAATCTAAACATGTAAATGAAGATGAATTGTAGGCATCATACGGAGTTAGAAAGGAAAGAAATGATATATGTTATTAGAGGTAGAATAAATAACAGCAGTGGTATCCTTGAGCTTTAGTGCATTGTTTTCCCAGAGATAAAGATAAGAGAATGAATGATTCATAGATATGCTTGGGAGCTCAGTATCACAAACTGGTCTTATTAATTCACAAGCTGGATAATGGAACTCAAGGGTCATTTTTTTTCTACATATGATGAATTTATAAAAGTGATTGCAGACAAGCAATGGAAGATGACAAATGCGGGAACTGGTTTACCCATCTGAGACTTTGCTTACAACAGAAAATCAGTTTTGCACAAAGGCATAATGATCAATGTCAGCATTGGTCTGAAAAATGACCTTTACACAGTACAGGTGCAGCCTAACAGAAAGTCACTGGAAGTCTGTATTATACATTTTAAAACAACAAAACACACTCTTATTCTACAGCGTGCAAATAAACCTATACAGGAGAAGAGATTCCTGGGTAATCCATTGGAACTGCAGCCCTATAAGCAATTTATGTGTTGGCCATTTGAATCAATGCTAATATTTGTGGTTTCACATACATGTAAAGTACTTCCCAGAAATGTCTTCTGCTACATAGGAGTGGCTTATTTTCACATTTTCCCTAGGTAGCAGCTTATTAATGTACATTATTCTGCAACTCTGAAAATAATGATTCGTAGCTGACAAATCAAGATGAGGAGAAACTGTTGGATTGCCAGCCCTCTTCCATCCACATGTAATAAATGTGCTCTACCACTAATAAAATGACTATTGATCTTGTATGCCAGCAGTAACACATACAGCAAATGTGCTAAAATGATGAAGCATGGGGAAGGAAGCCTCTACTGCTGTCCTCAGCCACATATCCTGAGCTGGTTGATAATTATGTTGCTAATTTCTGCCTCTTCATAGTTTATATCTTCACGAGACAATATCAATACTACTATAAAATATTCATGTTGTGTGTAAAGCCTCCCTAGATAATACGTGACTACCATACATAATAATTACAACTAGGCATGGCTTGGTAAGGGAGCATTTGTCCACATCCTCAGTGCTAGCTCTGGCTGATGATATGGTAACAGTTTAGGGATGGCCATCGACCATCGATAATTTTAAATCATTGATGGTTTCTGACTGATGTCGAATGCTTTTACCATTGATGGCAGAGAGCCAATGGTTCTTAGCCATCGATGTACGAGTGGGAGTGATGGTTATGTTTTGTTTTTTTTCTAGGCTGGACGGAGCTTAGCCCTGCCCTGGTGCTTGCTAAGCTTCACCCACATTTTTTATTAGTCCGCTGTTCACCCAGCAGTAGTGGCCATCGACGGGTGCAAACCATTGATGTTTCACCATAGATGGTTTGTGTGCCATCGATAGTAATCGCTGATGGGCACATCGATGGACACCTCACCAATGACCATTCCTGTAACAGTCATTTGGCCATGCTGAGGCCTTAGAGGTAACTGGCTGCAGTACAGACAAAGCCCAGGAATGCCTATTCATTTTACTCTCACTGCTGTTTTTTTCCAATAGGTAGGCATTGTTATAGATATGGGTAAAGTACACCCAGTATGAAGTCTTCAATCTCTGTTGCACACCTCCAAGTTCAGGCAGATTCATATCTTGAGAGCAGCACTGTCAGATGCACTTTGTAATGCTGTCAAGATAGGACTTGGAGGTGTGCTACAGAGATTGAAGACTTCATCCTGGGTGTACTTTACCCATATCTATAACAATGCCAAACAGCACTGTGCAATATAATCCCAGGATGGGTTGTGAGACACGTCCCTAGGGGTGCCACTTGCTGAGGGCAGCTAAGCAGTCCCTCCTTTATCAAAGCCTCACCTGTGTTTACAATTATTACATGAAACGAACAGGCAGGCGCGTAATCCTAACCATGGCATAAGAGAGTTGAGGGTGATACAGAGGTGGAGATTGGGGGGGGGCGAAGGACAGTCCTGTGTGATGTCACCTTGGTCTGCCTAATGAAGTTCTATGCGGCACGTGGCTGCCTATGCACAGCGTGTGCCATTGTCACTCACTGTTTCGTCCTGCACCAATTGTGCCATTGTGTCAATGTGGACCGTCCTTGGAACTTAACACAGCATTGGTCATAAAGCTGCTGTGATGCCTGGTCTTTGGCTCATTCTCTGCTATCCAGGATCAGGAAGGGTGCTTATGACCCAATAATACAGGTTGAGTCTCCCATATCCAAATATTCCGAAATACGGAATATTTTTAGCATGACTGAGAAAGTGAAACCTTTACTTTTTGATGATTCAATGTACACAAACTTTGTTTAAGGCACAAAATTATAAAAAATAAAGTATAAAATTACCTTCAGGCTTTGTGTATAATGGCCCTCATTCAGAGCCGTACGCTCTGAGCAGAGCGCACGCTCTGCATGAGGGCCGGGCTCCATTTTCATGGAGCGTCCTCCTGGACGCTCGTATAGCTGTGGGTCACCACCCACAGGCTATACGAGCGTGCATTTTGATGGCCGCGATGGTCGTGACCATCGCGACCATCGAAATTGCGAGCCGGAGCCTGTGGTTGAGGTTTTCAACCGCAAGCTCCGGAGTGATTTTGGCTCTATCAGAGCCAAAATCACTCCCACTGACATCACTAGTGATGTCAGTGGGCCGGCTTCTGACGGGAGGCGTTCCCGTGGGAACGCCCCCGTCAGGGAGGCACGCCCCCGGCACGCCCACCAAAGGGGGCGTGCTGTCAATCAACATTGACAGCACGCCCCCTTTGATCGGACACAACGAGCGAAGGAAAGTCCTTCGCTCGTCGTGTCTGGCGCATGCGCACGACGGAGCTCCCTCCGTCGTGCGCATGCTCAGTGCAGACCATCGACCCACTTGCGAGCGGACAGCCGCTCGCGAGTGGGTCTGAATCAGGCCCAATGTGTATATGAAACAAATTAATTTCAAGTATGTACACAAACTTTGTTTGAACCACAAAATTATTGAAAATATTGTATAAAATTACCTTTAGGCTGTGTGTATAAGGTGTATATGATTCATGGGTGCACAACTCCAAATTATTGATAATATATAAATGTAATAAAATTTTGCAATCAATAGAGGTTTTTAGCATAATCATGGCCAAGGTTATGGGCCTACCCACCATATCCAGGTAACCTCTTTAGGGTAGGTCCCTAACATACTAAGGTTCAAATCCAGGGTGCAGGACCCCTCCAAACTGGCCCAGCTAAGCCACCCCAGGGCACCACCATAGTAAGAAAAGTACAGTGTAAAAGAGATAGTTAAGAGCAGCCACAGCTGCCTATAAAGAATGAAAATATAAAAGTGAAATACATGTATAATAAACAAACAGTGAAGGGTTAAAATGTGTTATAAAAGAATAATGTGTTATGATTATGTAAAAACCTCTATTGATTGCAAAATTTTATTGCATTTATATATTATCAATAATTTGGAGTTGTGCACCTGAGATATGTCTGTTTCTGTGCCTGCAATTAGTCTCATCAGGTAGCACCTCCCATCATATATATAGTCAGGTTGTGTAGTCCAGGAATCTTTCCCATATACTCCATTTAATGTGCTTTATTGCACACTTGAGGGAAAGGAGACGCCCTCAGTCTGGATTAGCACCCTTCCTTATTGGTTTAAAAGCATGGAGTCTGGTATAGTATATGCGCACTGGTATTAGGCACAATTCTAGGTAAGTCCTACAAGTTATATACTGTAGTGCAACTTTGGTTCATTTTTGGGGTGTGGGTCCCCCTGGATTGCTTTGGTTGATCTGTTTCAGGGCACCGCATTATAACACATTATTCTTTTATAACACATTTTTCCTTTTTAAAACATTTTAACCCTTCACTGTTTGTTTATTATACATGTATTTCACTTTTTTATTTTCATTCTTTATATGCAGCTGCAGCTGCTCCTAACTATCTCTTTTACACTGCACCTTTCTTACTATGGTGGTGCCTTGGGGTGGCTTAGCTGGGCCAGTTTTGGGGGGTCCTGCGCTCTGGATTTGAACCCTAGTATGTTAGGGACCTACCCTAAACAGGTTACCTGGATATGGTGGGTAGGCCCATAACCTTGGCCATGATTATGCTAAAAACCTTTATTGATTGCAAAATTTTATTGCATTTATATATTATTAATAATTTGGAGTTGTGGTGCAGTAGGAGCAGTTTGACAAATCTCCCGCCTCCTCTTGTCCGTCTGCGTGGCTCCATCTATATCCTCCTTTTGTCCCTCCACGTGGCTCCGTCTCCTGCTGCCTCCTCCTGTCCGGCTGGTGTCGGGAGCACCCTGTGACTGCTGCTTTCCGCGTCTGCCACTGGGAGACCCTGCACCCATCGGAGCTAGCTGTGGGACTCGCGGCAGTTACAAGTGAGTGCCTGGCACCCTCCTCACCACCCGCAGACCTCCTGATCGCAGTGCTGGTCTTCCCTTCCCTCTGCTGTTCATCGCTGGTCTCTCTGTCTCTCTGGGGCTGTGAAGATGCATGCTGTTCAGAGCTGGTCTCTCTGTTTCTCTGGGGCTGTGAAGTTGCATGCTGTTCAGTGCTGGTCTCTCTGTTTCTCTGGGGCTGTGAAGTTGCATGCTGTTCAGTGCTGGTCTCTCTGTTTCTCTGGGGCTGTGAAGTTGCATGCTGTTCAGTGCTGGTCTCTCTGTTTCTCTGGGGCTGTGAAGTTGCATGCTGTTCAGTGCTGGTCTCTCTGTTTCTCTGGGGCTGTGAAGATGCATGCTGTTCAGTGCTGGTCTCTCTGTTTCTCTGGGGCTGTGTAGTTGCATGCTGTTCAGTGCTGGTCTCTCTGTTTCTCTGGGGCTGTGTAGTTGCATGCTGTTCAGTGCTGGTCTCTCTGGAGCTGTGAAGCTGCATCCTGACTATCTGGAAGTGGCCAGCTTCTCTCAGTTTACCCCTCATCTCTCTGGCTGCAGTAACTCTCCTTATATACCATTAGCTTGTGCTACCCTTTAGCTATTGGGAACACACACCATGCAACAGCTGCTGCTAATTTGGAGCGCTTTGCTCATAATTCTGTGTCTAATACACCGCAGACGGAAGATTCTGTGGCACTGCCCGAACAATTACCTCCTACAACTACAGCTCCTCATGCCGCACAGGCACCTTACAGCAGGTGTTGGAGGCTGTAACTACAGTGAGAAGCGCCTGGCTGACCAAATTGGTTCTGTACAGCCTGATTTGTCAATTATTCATCAAGACCTACAGCGTGTCAGTGAGAGGGCTGGAGAGGCTGAGACACGCATCTCCACCTTGGAAGACTTGTTCTCCCCATTTAAAGTACGAGTTACTACATTGGATTCTCAGATATGGAGGGGCAACTACACCGCAACAATGTTCGTTTCATGGGTTTGCCAGAGAAGGAGGGGGCTAACCCTGAAGAATTTATAGGAAAATGGCTTCTGGAAGTCTACGGTCGCGATGCTTTTACTACTCATTTTACGGTGGATAGGGCTCATCGCATCTCTACTAGGGCACCTCCACCTGGAGCACCTCCTCGCATGTTTATAGCCAAATTTCTCAGTATTTTCTTATTTTTCTATTGATGTGCAAAGGGAGAGGGCTCAATTTATGCCATTAAGAGACGCTTGCAGGAATTAAATCTCCCATATGCAATGTTATTTCCATCCAAGCTAAGAGTCATTGCTGACGGGGAAACCAAGGGCCTGATTCAGAGCCGGACACAAGTGGCCGTTCACACGTTCGGCGTGTGCGTGCCAAAAAATGTAAATTCAAGTGCTCGCTCGTAATTTCGTACGCAGCTAATCTTCCGCCCCATAGTCTCCCAACCCCTCCTCTAGCTAACGAGCGAGCCAAATTGCGACCGTACATCTCCATTTTTGCATGCAGGGAACGCTCGCACAAGTACAACCCGGAAGTGGGCCTGTCAGATTTCGATTACCTGCTCGTTCATTCTGCATACCTACTTCAATCATATCATGCCAATCAAGATATCAATTAGCTTAATTGCTCTTCACATGTTTGCAATTCGTTTTTTTTTTCATTTTCAATAAACTTTACTCTTGTCCGTGTTTGTTTTTTCACGCAGAATACGTACGGTTTAAACAATGGTTTCCTTTATCCAAAATACATGTTTTTGTCATTTTTCCTATTGTTTTCCGTGTTTTGTCTGATGCATATTTTACTTGTTTCATTTTTTTATTTAAATTAGCTAACGCATGTCACTGCATTAAGCCAATCATAACTCACATTAGATTTTTTAGTCTGTCGAACACATGACTCATACACTAACCAATAGAATGGTTCCTGTTAATTTTCCAAATACATTAGCCAATCAAAATTATTATCTGGTCTTTATTAAAACTGTTTTTTCCAAAATCCACCATTGCCATCATGAGAGCCTCTGCGTTCACCAGGTGGGAGCTTCTTGTACTGACGGAGGTTATGGACCGGCGGATAACCAGCCAGCCTCCCCCCATCAGCAACAGAGAGAAGCGTTCCGCCTATGTGGAGGTTCGCCGCCGCCTGCGCTCCTTCGGCTCACGCCGACAGATCGGCCAGCTGGAGCGCAGGTGGTCGGATCTGCAACGCCGCACGCCACGCTTGCTGGCATGTTTTAGACAGTGTATAGCTGAAAGTAAGTCTATTTTTTTTTGCTTTCCTTTTTTTTTTTGCGGTCCTATCTGCGTGTGCATGTTTTCATTCTTGGCCTGTTTGTTTATTTACTACATATCTGCGTGTGCATGTTTTCATTCTTGCCCTGTTTGCTTTTTTAGTCCATATCTGCGTGTGCATGTTTTCCGTTTTTTTTTTTTATTTGTAAATAATTTTTTGGGATGTTTTCAAGGTAAAAAATTAAACAAAACTTAAATTGTTATCCATCTTTTAGGGGCAGAGCGCAGACTACGCCGTCATCGGCAGCGACGACATCGGCCTCGTCCCCTATCCCCAACTCCCAGCCAATCCTCCTCTCCCCAACCTACCCCTAATTCACCCTCCAACCCAGCCTGGCCAGACCCGGACGCCCCTCCCTCTAGGATATTTCCCATCCCTCAAAATTCCCCCTCCCCTCAACCCCCCTCTCTCTTTTCATCACCCTCCCCTTCAACCACCCCTCTCTTTTACACCCCATCCCCACCTTCAGAAATCACCCCTCCTACAACAGACCTGCATTGGCCTACCTCCGAGGAAGACGATGGTGGGGCTACAGGTCCAGGCGTCATTGTCAACGGTATGTTTCCTTTTTAACTTTTTTTTTTTTATTGTTTTTTGGTGGATGTTATCCTTTGCCTGTGCATTTTTCAAATTTTAGTTATTTATAATGTTTGTTATATATATCTTGGTTTAAAAATGTCTATGATGTTTTCCCCTTACACATATCACACATGTCCAAACACTCATACTTGTATCTCTTGTTTACGGTACCCACAAATGTAGTTTTTGTGCGTACTTCTCCATTTTTACATTTTTTAGTTTTCTGAGTCATTTTTGGGAATTTACTTGGGCCAAGAATGTTGGATTTGAATTGTAATGTTTGTCAAAATTGTCACTTTTTGTAAAGTTGAATTTCCTTTTGAAGTTGTTTGTCAAACAAAATTAAGGTTTTTTTTTATTAAGCACCTCAATTTTTTAACCCACAGAGGACCAGAGGCAGCTGACGGAGGCAGCAGCGTGTGTGCAGAGGCTGAGGGGCCATGTTATAGGCATGCTGGTGGTCCTCGATCACATGGCGGGGATCCTGCGCCACAAATTTTTTGTTTTGCCCAAAATTTGGACATGTTTGAAAAAAATAAAAAAACAAGTTTGGTTTAAAGTCTCATTCCTTCTCTGTAAATAGTATATTGTTTAACCTTACATAAGTCGACTATTGCAGCAAGTTTTTTAAAGTAATGTAACTTAGATTGTAGAAAGCTGAATTATGTATGCTGCACACACATTCAACACCTAACAATACCAATAGGTTTGTAGAATTAGGAGCATTTTTTTTTTTTTTTTGGGGGGGTAAGGTAAATATTAAATGAAACCTGCTTAGGCCGAGATTAGAAAACATACTGATTCACCATAATACCTTTGGGTGTTTGTTTTGAGCCACTAAGCATGGTAAAATACTGGAAAATTTTAATCATTACAGGATTAGCCCTTAAGCAAGTTTTCCTTTTTTGAACCAGGTTACACTTGCATGTAATTTAGAAAGGAAATGTTTTTTTAAACGTAACAAAAAAATTTTTAATCGCAAATAAGAAACACAAAGTGATTTTTGACAATCAATACACACAGTGAAAACACTCTCAAAAAATCAGCCTACACCCAAAAAAAAAAATAAAAAACAATCAAGAACTGTTTGACGAAGTAGCATGCCAACATGATTCCACAAATGAGTTGACGACAAATTTGGTCCAGAAGTTAAATCCAATGTGTCCACATGAAGTCAATTTTTAGGATCAGGTAGTAGTCATCGTTTTTCTGAAATATATTATGGAATAAAACACAAAAAGATAAAAAAAAAATTTAAATTTTTAATTACATTATTACATGTCTACATTGTGTTATCTAACTTCATTTGGGACAATAATTACCTAAAAAATCTGGCCACCACATCATCACATATGCCCCCCCCACATACTGACCTCCGACCAACCTCGGGGGGGCCATCCTCAGGCAAGGCATCCTCTGGCTGCATTGGGACACCACTCCTTATGGCAATGTTGTGAAATATCCCACACAGGACCACAATTTTCGAAACCATATCCGGCAAATACATGAGCTCGCCACCAGAGCGGTGGAGGCATCTGAATCGGCCTTTTAAAAGGCCGATACAGTGCTCCACCACTTGCCTGGTGGCTGTAAGTGTGGAATTATACTCACTTTGTGGCCCTGGTGTGGGAGCCAAATAAGGAGTGAGCAGCCAGGGCGTGCAAGGGTAGCCACTGTCTCCTGTGAAAAAGAAGTTACAAAATCAGGATCACTGTGTATCAAGCTTTGCATTGGTATCTAAAAAAGGTATCCACTTACCCACTTACCAGCTTGTAGGTTGTTTAATTTATGCTAAATCCCTGATTGCCGGATGACGAATGAGTCATGTGCACTCCCGGGTAATTTTGCATTCAGGGACAGGATCTGGAGGGAGGCATCACATACCACCATTACATTCAGTGAGTGATAGTGTTTTCGGTTCTGAAAAATGGCCTCCAGCCATGCTGGAGGCTGAAGTAGTATGTGAGTACCATCCACAACCCCTATGATGTGTGGGAAGCCAGCTATTTGGTAAAAATTGGCCTTCGCCACACTAAGGGTACCCATATCCAAAGGCATTTTAATAAAATGATGGAGGTGCTATAAAAGGACCTCCATCACTGCCCTCAGGATCCTTGAAAAGGAGGATTGGGAGACTCCAGCAACTATTCCCACTGTGGTTTGAAAGGATCCTGAGGCACAGAAATGTAACACCGCCATTAATTGCGTAAGTGGTGGTATTGCTGTAGGACTGTCAATTTGACGCTCAAGATCACTCTCTATTAATGAGAGAGTGTCTATGATGATTTGGGGCAGAAGACGGTAGCGCCTTAACACCTCATCATCGGGCATTCCAAAAAGGGTGACACGTGTTCTATATATCTGGGGCCTTGCACGGCTATGATGCCTACGCCTGGGACGAGATTGAGGTTGGTCGGCTTCCGGCAGCATGGCCAAAATAATACGACCAACATCAACCTGAAATGGTAAGTAATGTAGTTAAGGTATGTTGCCCAAAAAATTGCCCAAAAAATACTTATCTTTTCGTTAAAATCCAAAGATGCTTAAATGCCGGGGTATTGTCATGATTTCAAAAACCTACATTTCAAAATAAAAAAAAGTTTAGAATTTGGGATGGGCATTTTGTAATCTTCTGATTTTAGAAAATGGGCCAAAATAAAGGGGGGGATCACACATTTCGAACAATAGAAAACCTACATTGAGAGGACTTCCACAATTTGCCCCAGAAAAAGCACCCAAAAATTTGAACGCTAAATGGTTTGCATTTTTACAAGGGGAATGAAGCCTACAAAAGTGCGCTAAATGGTTCGCATTTTTACAAGGGGAATGAAGCCTACAAAAGTGCGCTAAATGGTTCGCATTTTTACAAGGGGAATGAAGCCTACAAAAGTGCACTAAATGGTTTGCATTTTTACAAGGGGAATGAAGCCTACAAAAGTGCGCTAAATGGTTTGCATTTTTACAAGGGGAATGAAGCCTACAAAAGTGCGCTAAATGGTTTGCATTTTTACAAGGGGAAGAAGCCTACAAAAGTGTGCTAAATGGTTTGCATTTTTAACATCCCCAAAAACCCCCCAAAAAACCTTACTGAGTCCAAAATATGCGAAGAACAATACATGAACATTTTAAAATCAAGTTAAAATCAAAACTTACCAATACATGATAAATAAGTCACAGAACAAAAACGTCGTTGGGGCACAGCCAAAAAAAACCTACAACAAAAAAACACATATTATTTTTTGAACAAAAAAATCAATTTTGTAGATCCATAATTTACACAAGGATGACGGGAAAATACTTACACAAAAAATCCACCACAAATAAAATAACCACACCAAAAAATGCGAACGGAAAGTTGTTAAAAAAAAAACGCCTCGAACACACTCCAAAAAACCTCCTCCAAACACTACTCCCTCCAACAATACACTCCGAACCACGCAACCTCCAACAAACAACACCCGCCACCTCGACTCGAGTCGCCAAAAGCCATAAATAGTGTTTCGTTTCCCGCTCAAATTAAGGACGGATCATAGGAACGCACAATCAATGATGCGGTCGAATAATAAGGACGCATGTATAAATACGTCACGGAAAAAAACAAACGGTCTGGTGTAGTTCAAGTTTTAACAAGCAAAATGGCTACAGACCAGCCAAACAATGGCCAAGAGGCGGCCTAAGTATTTCTCTCATTTCTCTTCAAGTATTATTTAGAACCAGAATAGAGTGAAAGATTGACATCTAAATTGCCAAAAATTTAATGTAAATAGGTGTTGAGGATGACATGGAAGAGGCTGCTGGGCCCAGTATTCCGGCCAAAGCTGGCAAAAAGAAAAGGCAGCCACAATTCACAGGAAAGGAGATGGAGGTTTTGATTCAGAAGTGTGTGGACATCCTGCCACAGGCAGACAGGAATATGGGTGTAAGCCAGAAGTGGAGAATGTGGGAGGAGATAGCCAGTGCTGTCAATAGGGTGGGTGATTTTGTCCGTCTAGCCCGGGATGTCAAACGCAGGTAAGTTAGACCAAATAAAATCAAAAAAAGAGGACACAGGGCCAAATAATGCAGGAATAATGCCAACTTTTTCACCCACAGATGGCAAGACTTCAAATATTGCCTGGCTGACAGGGCTAGGCATGCAAGGGGGACAGGTGGGGGTCCCACCCATGTGTCATTGGAGCTGACTGATTTGGAAGAGCTGGCACAGGGGTGTGTGCAGGCTGTGGAGGTGTTTGGCGTGTCCAACATGGATTCGGACATGCCAGACTTTGCGGCTCCTCATGTTGTCCCAGGTAAATGTTGTGATGTAACCAACTCTGAAATGTTTTTGAGACAATATGTAGATTCTAATGTGACTCTTTTCTCTTTTTTCTCACAGTGACACAGGCGGATGAGTCTGCTCCAGAGGGGAGCCTTGGCCGCAGAATTTCTGCTGGCTCTGCAGGGGAGGAACCAGTACATCCGGCTGAGGACCCTGCAGAAGCCGTCCGGGGCAATCCCCCTCGCAGGCAGTGGCACTCCTCACAGAACTCAATTTTAAATCGGATTACCATACGGAGATTCTGCAGAGGATGGACGCCAGTCTGCTACGGGTGGCTGAGGCCCTGGAGCAAAATGCTGCGGCCAACGTGACCATTGGTCATGCCCTGGCTGAAAATACCAGGGCCAACATCAGAATAGCCAATGCCCTGGAGCAGCTCGTTCGCCAGCACATGGTGGAGCCGACCTCCCTTCCTGCCGGAACATCAGAATCCTCCACCTCTGGCCCAACAACAGCCATTCCTCCAAATGTGCCTAGCCCTGTGCCTAGTCCAGAGGCCACAACATCTGCCTCTGGACAGGCCAGCCAGAGGACATCCCGGACCCGGTCTGGCGCCCACCCTACCCCAGCCAAACGGGGAAAAAAACGATGACAGCACTGGCTACTTTTCCCACACTCCTTCTGTGCTTGCCCCATATTCCTTTAGGGTCAAAACTTCCCTCTCCTCTCTTGAGAATTGTTTTTAATGTGTTTGTGTAAGTTTGCCAACACTGGTAATATGTTTGTCATAATTATTTCAGTTATTATTGCCTAACACTTCCCAAAAACTGTATTTGCCAAATGCACCTGAAATCTTTAAAAATGTGTGTATGAAATAAAAAATTTGACAAATGTTCTCCATTGTATTGTGACATTATTTTAAAAATGGTTTAGAGTTAATACTGGCCCACAAGCCAAAAACGAAATCCAAAATAAAAAAAAAAGGGTTTAAAAAAAAAGGCTTCTTTAAGGAACTCTTTAAAAAAAAAAAAAAAAGATGCAAATTCGCCTGCCAAAAGCAAAATGGTAAAATACACACAAACATGATGACATTATTGTTACAATAGCACAAAACACACAAAAAAAACAAAAAAACATTCCTAAAAATGTACGCTAATTGATTGTGTAATCCTGAAATTAGCAGCTGAGATCTTCACCTGCGTACGGTTTTGTGCTAAACAAAAAAACTCTTTTCAAAACACATTACAAGCTGGTTTGCAATTCAAAGTTGATTGTTTTTCTGACAAGCCGAGATAAATCGATGAAACATCGAGGAGGCCCGGACCGGAGGACAAGCCCATCGCCATTGTGGTCGAGTAATCCACACCCCAAGCTGTGCGAGCAATTTGAACGGAAAGAGGATCAGCCAGTGACGTATGACTTGGTACGAACACATTTGACGTTCGCATCAGATAATTTATGTACGCCCCAAAAACGCCTCGCCACGCCTGCGTTTTTCCATCTCCACCCCCGTCAACGCCCAAAAACGTCCTGTTCTGTCAATCACATTTCACATGTTACTTCCTGTTCGCAATTTGAAGAACGAGACAAAAAAAGCTCGCAATCTGCCGTACGCACATGCGCAGTGTAACACCGGCGCATGCGTGGTTTCACAACATCGGAACGCAACGAGCGTACTGATGCTAACGAACGGCTCTGAATGAGGGCCCAAGTTCTTTATGTCTCCGAAAGAGACTGCCCTATGGTTTGACTGCACCAGGCCCGGTCGCAGACAGGTGGCTGAAGATTAATTCAGTTCAAGCATAATCTGATATCTGTTTTCATATTTGTTAATAATTGCAAACACTAATTACTGTATATTTTTTTGTTTACTGCATTGTATTCTGAATGCACTATATAAGTTTATGCCGCTTTTCTTTTGTACTTATTATTTTTGGGTTTGTGCACCTTCCCCTGTTGTTTTTTACAGGGACACCGAGGACGTCCTCAGCTGGAGAGCTCCCTCATGTCTAAGGGTCATTTCAATTCTTTACTCCGTAGTTTGTAGGGGGGCTATTGTATTGGGATAGTTGTCGGGCATTATGGTTCGGGATTTAGGTATTAGGGGTTGGAATTTTCCTTTTGTAATTTTTCTAATGGATGTTTTTACAGTGATGTCTTGTTTATTTTTTGGTTTTGCAACACTTCTTTTTCTTATGCATATACAGTTGTATTTTTATTTTACTTATTTGGCTGTCTTGCACATTCTAACGCCCCCTTGAGGGCTATCTGGTGTCTACTGTTGTAGATATCTGTGATCTTTCTTATGGCGCATACACACGGTCAGAGTTTTCTTCAGATCTGAACGATAACGATTTAAAAAATCGTTCAATCGTTCATATCTGATGGAAAATCTGACATATCTGACACGTCTGAATGATCAACGATGAACGATGAGTGTTCCCGATGGTCAGATAACGATATCTGACATCTGATGTGTTTGCAGTCAGATTTGGACGATTCCATTCATTTTAATGAGTCAAAAATCGTTCATCGTTCAAATCGTTGGTCAAATTGTTCAGATCGTTCAGATAGTTCAAATCGTTCAATCGTTCATCTGACAAATCTGACCGTGTGTATGCTCTATTAGTCTAGGATGATGGCTGCTCCACTAAAATTGTGTCATGGAATGTTCGGGGGCTTAAGATAAAATTAAAAGATCCATAGTCCTTCGGCAGCTCCGACAATATGGCTCTGACATTGCATGCCTCACTGAAACACAGTTACTGGGGGGTAGATTAATGTCACTTAAAAAGTTGTGGGTTGACTGGGTTTATCATACCTCGCATAGTTCCTCATCCAGGGGTGTCTCGATCCTTATACGCAGATCACTTGGTTTTGAGCTTGTTTACCTGCAAAGTGACCCTTGGGGAAGGTATATTTTCTTACAGTGTTGAATAAATGCTGCCCCCATTCTTTTGCTGGCTATATATATATATATATATATATACCACCACCATACTCACCTGAGGTTATGAAAAAGCAGCTGAATTTATGGCTAGATTTTCGGATACACCTGTGGTTTGCGTGGAAGATTTTATCAATGTATTGGACCCTGTTCTTACTAGGTGGAGTAATGCCTCCGGTGTCTGTTACTCCAGTAGTGGTTGCTAGTCGGGCCCTTGTGTCAGAGCTGGGTTTGGTGGATGCTTGGAGGACGAGACATCCCATGGAGAAACAATATTCCTGTTTCTCACATACCTACCACTCGTTCTCCAAGATTAACCTTGCCTTGATCTCCCCCAATCTGTTGCCTAAACTTCAGTCAGTTCAATACGAACCCAGAGGGATTTCAGACCACTCCCCACCTATACTTGGGCTGGACCTGGCTAGTCAATGTGGGCATTCCTTTTGGAAGCTCAACCCCTTCTGGTTAACTCGTATGAGAGCAGGGTCAGAACTAGAGGCTGCCTGGGGTGAATTTTTCTCGAATAATAATGGCTCAGATGCCATTACGGTAATTTGGGATAGCTTTAAATCTTTCTTAAGGGGTACCCTGATTAGACGAGTGTCTTAATTAAAATCTTTCTACAAGCACCAGGAGAAAGAGTTGGAATCCTCCTGCAGGGCTTTGGAAATAGCGTACCTGTCTGATGGGCGGGACTCTTCCAGACTTGCCTGGCTTGCTGCTCCAAAAGAATGGAATTACCTACTATTGGCTTCGACTTAGTACAGGCTGTTGTTTGCAGCACATTCCCAATATGCCTTAGCCGACAGGCCGGGAAGTTACCTTGTTAATTTGGCTTGAGCAGAGAGGTCCCCTGTAGCTGTAGTTGAAGTTCTTGATTCTATCGGGATGGCCCAGATACAGACCTCAGATATTGCTGCAGTCTTTGTACACTTCTATCAAGCTTTATATACATCTAGGTTGACCTCAGCATTAGAGGCTGTACAATCCTACCTTGCAGGCAGGGCCATAACTAGGGTATGCTAGTGCGACCAGTGCCATGGCACAGGGCACTGCAGTGCAGGGGGCGCTGTTCAGGGCTGTAACTTTTCCTGTTTATTATCATTTTCACTAGTAGCTTCCTCTTCTTTTATCCCCAGCATCTCCTGGCCTCCCCTATCTTTTCCCTGGCCCTTCCCCATGGCCCTTTTTCAGGTGCACTATCTTATGTCCCTATTTAAAAAATGGGGGGGCACCAATGCTCTCTCTGGCACAGGGCACCAAAAAGTCTAGTCACTTGCAGGTATACTGCTGTCCACTCTGACAGCAGAAGACAGGGATTATTTGGACTCTCCCCTGACACTGGAGGAGGTAGATGAGGCTGTTTGTTCCTTCCTTGGCGGTAAGGCACCCAGGCTAGATGGAGTTCCTATTTTGCTGTACAAAAAACATAATCAATTTTATGTCCCACGCCTCCTTGACTTGTTTAATCAGCTCCCACAATCTGTGTCAGAGGATCTTATTGTATTTTGCCCAAGCCGGGGAAGGATCCAAGGCTTTCTGATTCTTACTGACCCATATTTCTTCTCCCTACAGACATTAAGATTTTAGCCAAGTTGCTAGCCACTCGGTTGAGTAGGGTGATTTTGTTCATTGTCCACCCAGACCAGACAGGATTTATGCCCGGCAAGTCCACATCCATTAACCTACGTCGTCTCTTCACTCATTTGCAGGTCTCTCTTGGGCAGGAGTCCTCCTCAGTTGGTGTCTCCTTGGAATCAGCAAAGGCTTTTGATTCTGTGGAGTGGCCATTCCTATGGGAGACAATGCGCAGTTTTGGGATTGGCCCTGGGTTTATAAAGTGGGTTCAGCTCCTGTACCCAGCCCCAACAGCTAAGGTATCGGTTAATGGTTTTATCTCCTCCTCTTTTTCTTTGTCAAGTAGAATAAGACAGGGATGCCCTTTGTCTCCTGCCCTTTTTGCTATAGCAATCGAGCCTTTGGCATGTCTCTTTGGGGCATATAGTGGTATCAGGGAACTGGAGCTGGGATCCAGAACAGACAAAGTGGCGTTGTATGCTGATGATATGTTGCTCTTTGTTTCTGACTATTTCAGTTCCATGCCTCATGTTCTTGATCTCATTACCCGGTTTGGTAGTTTCTCGGGGCTTACGATAAATTGGGATAAATCCTTTATTCTCCCCCTTAGAGGACCATGCCCTGTGAGTCCAGGTCAGCATGCCCTGTGAGTCAAGGTATCACACTTCCACTGAAGTGGGTCAATATTAGGGATGTGCGCCGATCCCCGTGTTTTCGTTTTGGATCTAAATCTCCTTGTGTTTTGGATCTGGATTTGGTTTTGCCAAAACCACCCCTCGCATGTTTTTGGTTTTGGATCTGTATTTTTTTAAAAAATTGATAAAAACAGCTAATATAACATCATTTGCTTTTTTTGTTCCTACAGTATTATTAACCTCAATAACATTAATTTCCACTCATTTCCAGTCAATTTTGACCACCTCACAGCTCACAATATTGTTTTCATCTGGTTTAGGCCCAAAATTTGCACCAAGCTACTGTAGTTGGCTGACTAAGCTAAGCGGCAGCAGTGGGCGGCACAAACATGTGGCAGTTCAACGTCCAACATGGCACATAAGGAAACTTATGTTTTCATTAATCAAGAGGCCTGAGGGAGTTGGAGTATGTATGTAGTTGAAGATAGGGATAGGAAGGGTTGATTGGTAGTAAATTTAATTATATTTTTTGATTCCGAAGAAAATTTATGAGGGAGGAGGGGAGAGCATGGGTGAACAATATGTCCCATGTTTTGCCCACAAAATCAACTTGGTGGTTCAGAATATTTTTTTTAAATGAAATCATTAGGAGATGCTGTCTGTGGCCATAAACATTTCTGGACATTTTTGGCATTTAGCAACCACACAGCAGCAGCAGTTCAATTTCCAATATGGCACATCAGGAAACAAATGTTTTTATTATTCAAGAGGCCTGAAGGAATTGGAGTATGTATGTAGTTGAAGGCAGGGAAAGGAACATTTGATTAGTAGTAAATGTAATAGATTTTTTTGATTCAGAAGCAAATTTATGAAGGAGGAGGGGAGGGGAGGAGGGGAGGCATTTACAAAAAATATTTTACTCATTCACATCAGTCCCAGAAGAACCCTTGAGCACTATGCCTGCTGCTGCTGCTGGGATTGGATTTTCATCCCAGAAGGGGACCAGGAAGGCTACTAGTAGTACTTTAAGAAAACATTTGACTGTTTGCAAGGGGGAGCAAGTATGACTGCAGTCACCCAGTTGCATAGCGGATCACTGACGCCATAACATCTATGCTGATATTAGATGGGTGAGATAGATTGAGGTTCTGTGTGCCCATTACCAAATCCCATCAAGATTCCATTTAACTAGAAAAGCAATAACCAACCTGTACAGGGACAGTAAAAAAAACGTAATAAGTGGCCTCCAAAATGCCGTTGTACCCACTGTCCACATAACCACAGATATGTGGACAAGCTGAACAGAGCAAACGCAAGATTTAAGATATAAGGTTTAAGTCATACATTGTGTTCTTCTTCCCAACGGACACAGATCTAAAGAGATGCAAAGAGCTGCTGGTAAGCAAATTGTCAGCTCAAGTGGCACGTGATGCAGCGATGGCTTCTCCTTCAGTTTTTTCCCAAAAGACCCACTGGTGATGCAGATGAGTCAACACAAAACACAAAAACTTTTTGGATGGATGCACTGCAGATGCCGTAACAGAGAGGAGATTCCTAGTTGGTTAAGGTTCCTACCTCTACTTACGCTGCCTTTACAATGGGTACAGATGACTTGAGAATTGTTGTCCGGATTTGGGTAGAAATAATTCCACACATAAGAAGTGGCTTGTGCCCAGGCCTTTTCCTTATCATGGGCAATAACTGTTTCTTCCACTGGTACCTGATTTACACAAACAACATACTCATCAATATCATCCTTATTAGCATCAGCTACACAAATATCCTACTCATTCTGGTGCACTTCCACAGAAGCATCCTTGTTTTCTATGTTAGCATGTTCACTTGTACTTACATCATCATAAGAGGCAGAACCACCAGTCATAAACAAAGGCCAAGGCCTTAGGCTTTTCTTGCCACTTTATGTGGTGAAAGGCATATTGACAATTTTGTCTTTCTGCAGCTAACTTTCCCTTTGATGTTTATTTCTTTACCACTGTAAAAGATTGGTTCTTGATTTTGAGATGCCCTGACTTAAGCCCTGTATGCCCTTGGGCATCGACTTTAGTAGATGATGTAGATGGATTAGTTTTGTCATGACTGGTGGTACTGGCAGCAGCTCTAGCACTAGTATGTGGTTCCTGCTCTCCTCTCAACTGATCGTTCTCCATATCAACAAACACAAATGAAGTGGGGTACAGCACACACGTCAATTTGTACCAATGTTAAATATTACACTGCGGTAAATATGACCTACAATGTCACAAGATTTTTTATGAATAAGAAAAGAATAACACACTGCGCTGCCACTTAGTGTCACAAGATTATTTATGAATAAGAATAACACACTGCGATACCATTTAGTGTCAAAGATTTTTTATGAAGAAAAGAATAATACTCTGTGCTACCACGTAGTGACACAAGATTATTTATGAATAAGAACACACTGCGCTGCCACGTAGTGTCACAAGATTATTAATGAATAAGAACACACTGCGAAACCACTTAGTGTCACAAGATTTTTTATGAATAAGAAAAGAATAATACACTGCGCTGCCACTTACAGTGATGTCATTATGTTTTATATACAGATCTGCCCAGCTATTTTGTTGCTCATGGCGTGGCGTGAGTCGCGCCATGGACTTGTGGCGTGGCATGCAGGCCTCTGAGCCATGGACTTGTGGCATACCGTGGTATTCTTCAACGAAGGATATGCTACGGCATGTAATACAGTGCTTAACCGCTGGGTGGCGAGTGCTCCACTGTTGTAATTGCATGTAATACAGTGCTTAACCGCTGGGTGGCGAGTGCTCCACTGTTGTAATTTGTACTGAATGCCTTGTACTGAATGCCATACTGTTAAACTTACAGTAAATTGGATGGATATCACATTCACAGCATTTGCATGTTCGCACAACCAATATTTTTAATGTCACATAATGTACATACAGTACAGTACTGTACCGTACAGTAAGATCTTATAACAGGATGCAAATCACTGCACATACAGTATTGTACATACGGTGCAGTAACTGAACAGTAGAGAAGTTGCCCGAGTTGTTATCACGGTATAACCGATACTGTAGATTAATGAGATGCATGCACAGCTTTCACTGAGATGGGATGAATTACAGTATGACAATTTTTTTTAATTAAAAACAGCAACGGGAGGAGTGCACAAGGATGAGGCCGCTCTGTGCGGTTCACTGTAGCTGTCGTGTGGGCTAGTGGTTAGGTGATCACTTTGGAAGAATTATGGTCCCGGGTTCAATCCCTGGAAAAAAAATATACCGTATACTGTATATTTTTTTTATTGGCACTGTCTGCTCTGGATACTATAGTGAAACTACTTTAGTAGTGTTGTACTGTAATACTGTAGTGTTGTTGTTTAAAATGCTGCTTAAAAGTAAGACATTACAAACTGATTGTGTGTTTAAATAGTGCAAAACTTTCGTCAATGTCTGCGCTGTGGTGGCTGTCTGCTTTGAGGGGTTGCAATGGGATTTCATGCGCATGCCCAGTGGAGGGGTTACAATGGGATCTGTAGCACCAAGAGAGGGCTCTGTATTTCAAACTGTGCGCCTAAAACGCAAAACGCAAACATGCGACAACGTAGATGCAGTCTCAGCCTTACACACTATAGCGACATCTCTTGGACTGTGTCTGAGGGTGGTTTCTGTCTGTGAGAGAGCTCTCTGTGTTCGAAGCTGACTGTGCGTTTGAAGCGCAAAATAGCGTTTCATCGCAAACTTGTGACAATGGTGATGCTGTTCCAACCTTGCACACTATAGTGATTTCTCATGTCCAGTAAGTACGGTAGTAGTGGGATCTGTATGAGAGAGAGCTCTCTGTATTACACGGTTGGCGCTATGGTGGCTGTCAGCTATCTGTGATGGATTAGAAATGGAGGGGGTACAATGGGATCTGTGGCAGCCAAGCCATACGCCATGTAGCGCTATGCCATGGCGTATGGAAGATCATCACTGAGCATGCGCATTTGGCTGTATTACTGCAGTCGGTATGCTGTTGAATTTCCATCTCTGGCAGGCGCATGCCCAGTAGGAGGGTTGCGATGGGATTTCTGGCGCATGCCCAGTGGGCCGAGAGTCATACACAGTGCATCAGGTCCCTTTCCCCAAATCAAGCAAGAGCCTCTCATTACCATAATAAAGGATGCTTTGTTAATCCATTTAGTGTAAGCAGTCAGCTCTGCCCTAGTGTCCTGAAAAATGCTACGAATAGTGACCATTGCCAAGGACACTATCCCCCATCTGCTAGGACAACTAGTGTGCCACTATGAATGTGTCTGTACTGTATATTAAAAACTGACGGTGCCGTTGAATTTTGCACCACACAATAGTGATTTTATAACTGCAGAAACTGGTAGTGAATTGACTGTATAGAATGAGAGAGAGGGCTCTGTATTACAAACTGTGCCTAAAGCGCAAAACGCAAACATGCGACAACGTAGATGCAGTCTCAGCCTTACACAAAGATTTTTACAACACCGTAAATGAATCTTGCCCACTTCCAATGACCAAAAGGCTGAGTGCACTAGTCCCACAACGGTCTACAAGCAAACCTTCCAAGAAGAAAACAGGTAAGGAAAATTTACAGGTACCTCTTTTAGTCAAGGCAAGGAAGAATGCAAAGCCCAAGAATAACTCTTTGCAAGTGGACATCGGAGAAAATGGACCAGGGAACGTGGAGCAACCCATGAATGTCCAGAACCAGGAGGAAACACCAGTGATTTATGGACCTGAAGAATTGGACACCTTTGAGCCTCTTGTTGAAGATGTATCCCACTCACCAACTCGTCGAAAACTGTCATTCCAAGAAGATAATGCATGCACATGTAGCTGTGCTAAGATGGTGAGAGACCTCGTGGGAAAAGTTGGTCATCTGGAAGTGAAAATTTACAACTTGAAAGAAGAGCTGAAGGAAGGGCTGAAGAACACCATTGCAGAAGCAATGAAAGAAGCAATCTGGCAAAGTAAAGAAGAATGGCAAGAGGCCACTGCCCAGAGTACCAGGAAGAGACATGACCAGGCAATCCAGTATGAAATGGTCACACCGGATGAATTTGAGCCTGAGGATAACGACGACGATTTCAACTTGGAGACTGACCCATCCTTCCACTTGCTAGATATGGACAATACAGTGGCATCAGAGCACTTGGACATGACACCAGTGCCATCATGCAGCCTGCCTCAGTGGGAGAGTACATCAGTGGCATCATATCGCCTGCCTGAATGGTCAGTTGAAGAATCAAGGATCAACAATGCAAGCATGCCTGTACTTTCACCAGGAATGCCTGTCATATCGAGCACCCCAGCCCCACTGACTGTAATTGGAACACCCTTACCGGATATACCACTGGCTGTGATCAACATTGACAAGGACAATGAAATTTACAGAGCTGTCAATTGTGAGATGCATCGATATGCGCAAGCAATATTTCAAGAACACGTGCCCTACGACCTGTATTGCAATTGGACCAAGCGGGTGAACTTTGATGGAAGTCGGAAGAAAGTGCCAATCCCCAACAATTTAAGAGAAGATATCCTCTCAAGATGCCGGACAAGATTCAGGATTGGAAAAGAAGAACTTACCCTGATAAAGGACACGTTGAATGGGGTGCTGTGCATGCCAAGGAAACATGCATGGAGGACAGTCACGCATACAAGTAAAGCTCTTCAATCAACAAACATGACTTGAAGGGACTTGTCAGAAGACAGGAAGACCCGGTGCCGCCACTGGCCAGGATGTGGCAGCGGCAGAAGAAAGAAGCTCAGGACAGGAGAGGACTAAAGGGGTGGAAAGCAAAAGAGCTAAAGAAGTTCCCCCCAAAAGCCTCTTCCACCATAACAGATAGGCCCTTTGTGAGGCCAACGGAACATTAAACCCAACCTACAGTAGACCAACAGGTCTGAAGAGAGGAAGACCCGTGTGAAGAGAGAAGCGGAGGACAGGAGAGGACTACAAGGGTGGAAAGCAAAAGAGCTAAAGAAGTTCCCCCCCTCAAAGCCTCTTCCACCATAACAGGTACCGGTAGGCCCTCTGTGAGGCCAACTGTACTGTACTGGTGATACTGGATCAGAACCTCTATATACCCCTGCCTGTACCTTCTAAAATCCTACCCATAAACCTCTAAGGATGACGCCAATTTGCGTATGCAGTCATACAGTAAATAAAAGACTCCAGACTTGGAACGTGTGGTTCTGAAGCACAAAGTATTATTCAAGTAAAAAGTACAGTCAGTTACACGCTATTGATCCAGACACAATTAGACGCAAAGAAATTATACAGACCCCAAGTACAGTATACATACGCCGCGCTTTCTGGTCCAGATGTTAGAAATCAACAAGAAACCCCGTCATCATTCAGCATTCAGCAAGAAGACTAAGAACCCAGTGTTTGAGCACACATATTTATACCCCCCCAGAATAGACAGGACAATAGAGAAGTTTCTTGCTTTTGCCATTGGTTCCCAGGGGGGAAGCATCTGTTACAGAGCATTTAACAGGCTGGTTCAAATAGACTCATCCCAGCCTCTAACAACTGGGGGTCTCTCCCCTCCCACCCCATGCAATCATCCTAACAGTTGTTCATATAATATACATTTTTTTGCTGAAGTCTCTGCGGTCCATAAGTTGAGAATGCATGATGCGATCTCCACACCGATAATACCGGAATTCTGTTGAAAGAGTACGCTTCAATACGAAACCAAATGCTGCTTTCTTAGCATGTATAAAACCTTAGTTATCATATCTTTATTTCACAGCATTTAAACTAACTGAACAAACTTAAATCTTATACCTTAAAGCTTATTAAACCTTTTGGGGCCCATTTATTAAGGATTGCATTTTGCAATGCGATCAGGGCATGCAGTACCGCCCATGATCGCATTGCAAAATGCGATCATACCGGCCGAATGTATCACCCAGCACATGCAGGGAGACGGGCTCCGAAAAGAGCCCGTCCCTGCGATGTGGCCGGAGCGCATTCCGGGCTGCTGCGCATGCGCAGTCCCACAGACTGCACATGAGCGGCGCCCATTGCTGGCGGAGGGATCTGGGAGATCCTTCCGCCGACTGAAAATGCGGTAAGTGCCCATAGGACACAGCGGCTAACGCTATCTGCAGATGGCGTTAGCTACTGGGGTCAATATCGGGAATGCGAAGCATTCCCGATATTGATACATTTGGCAGCATCGCATCCCCCATAGAAACCTATGGGGGAGGCGGCTGCCGGCGGCAATGGAGGGATACCTGCTGCGGTCCCTCCTTCATACATTCGGGGGATACTAAGTATGCCCCCTGTCTCAGCAGCCCCCACCTTTCCTGTGTTCAAAGGAAAAGCTTGTTCTCCCAGACTCTTGTGTGGATGCAAATTAAGCCAGCTACAAGACACAAACCTAAGATAACACTCTAGTCTTTGAAGTTATTTCATTGCAGGAAACTTGCTAATGTAAGGTGTTTATTCTAGCCGGGCCACCTGGAGTGAGAGCAGACATTATCTAGGAAGCTTATCTACACAAGCTAGTTGTCACTTGGCCATTTGCTCTGTTCAACTAATGCAATCCAATTTTGGCATACTGTAAAGCCATTTCTGAAATATATATCCTTTATAATACGTAAAGTAATGAAATGGGCTTTTGGTGAATCGCCATAACCTATGGCGATGGTCACGGATGCATTTGCATGATGCTAATAGTATTATCGCCACATGTACTAATGTGTGAGTTTATCTAAAATGGCGCTTAGGCAGCCATTTCGCAAAATGGCATCTTGCGGCCAGTCGCAAGACGGTGTTGCTGCGATTCAATTTTAAACTGATCTTGTCTCAGCCAATAATCCACTTTCGACAGTACATTAATATTGTAGTTTGTTAGGCTGGTGAGATACAGTAGGGCTGATATTAATGTTACAGAAGATTAGTGTGACACACTATTAGAGCAGGAAAGGGCCTTGCATGGCATATTCTCTCTCCTACAGGGACCTCTGTGTGGGATTGAGCGGGACGAAGAAAAAGAGTATCTCCGGTGAGTACTGTATGTGCCGTACCTGTATGTCTGTCTTTTACTGTCTGTTCGTCTCTGCCTATCCTCCTTTCTTCAGGGCGTACAGTGGACCTTGCACTCCGATGCAAGGTAGAGTCTACACCTGGTATGCAAGGTAGAGTCTACACCTGGTATAGGTGAAACTCTGGATCTGAGGCCAAAAGTGCCAGTGATGATTTTAACTTAAAAGTCTAATCTTTTTGTGTAGTCCTCGGTCCAGTAGGGCGTATTGGTCGGCATTGAGGAAGGACTGTTCTCACATCATCTCCTTCCTCCTAGGTACTGTACAGTAGTCATGTCCGTGTCCAGCTTGGAACTCCAGGACATGCCAGTGGCAAAAGAAAGAAGCGGGGGACAGTAGAGGACTATGGGGGTGGAAAGCTAAAGAAGTTTCCCCCCCTCTGTACAGCATGTTACTGTAGGTTAAATAAAATTGTCATTAATTTATAAAATTGGTGTTTGTACTGTATGTAATTCAGTCTTTAATTGCGCCTGAGACCCAACATGTGCATCTGTCATTAAAAAGGTACAAAAAGTCAATAACACACAGATGCATATCTTCCTATTGGCCAGGATTTCACTCACCAGGGGCGCGCCGGCTGATGGGTGTTGCCGCCCACAGTCATATACTGTACAGTATCCCTGTTGCCCATCCCAGTGATTTCACAGCTGCCCGGCACTTACAGTACTATACAGTACAGTAGACATACAGTACTGTACACACTGAGGGCCGTTTTCAATTTAGGGGTCTATTTACTTTTTTTTAGCCGATCTCGTCTTTTCACTCCAAGGGGTCTATTTACTGTGCTAAGCATTGTTAGGAGACAGAGTGAAAGGTGATAAAAATGTGATAAGGTGTCAGTCAATCAGCTCCCAATTTTGGCACTTTTTCACCCATTGGAGCGAAAAGACGTGATTGGCTAAAAAAAAGTTTTGCCGATTATGTCATTTCGCCAGGCGTAAAATTATCGCTGTATTCAATTTGAAAGCTTTTCCGCCTACCATAGGCGGGAAGTCAATGCAATGTACAGTAAGTCAGTATGTGAAAAAGTTTTGCCTACTGTATGAATAGCAGGCGGAAAAAATTGGTGAATTGGGGTGCAACGTGCAGCCTTAAGACAGTCCCCTAAAGGTACTGTAAACTGCGTAATTTAAATTAAAAAAAAAAACAGTCAGAACACCCCAAAAATTCACTTTCATTTTGGGGGCGGAAGAAAAAAAATTTTGGGGAAAAAGTTAAACATGTAGGGGTAGAAGTTACTGTACTGTATGTTGCCCATAGCAACCAATCAGATTCTACTTCTCATTTATCTACAGTAGCACCTTCTAGAAGATAATACCTGGAATCTGATTGGTTGCTATGGGCAACACCACTTCTTAATAGAACTCCCATCTTAGTAAATTTACCCCCTAATATATAAAATGTACTGAGTTTAGTAAGGGTTGGATAACAATACTGAACAAAAGTAGCGAAGAATTTTTTTTAAAAAAGCGCTACATGGGTATACCGTATATCTGGGCATGCGCCTAAGATACGATGACGTACAGTATTGTAGGACACACTCAAGCCAGGTGCAACCTTGGTATTGCAGGCGGCTGTAGTGTAATGGTAAATAATCAAACCAATACATTACGTCGCTTGTACATCCCTTTTGCTGGTTCGAAACTTGAAAGGTTACACTTTTTATTTTTTATTATTATTACACAGTCAAGGTTACACTTTTTTGTCATAAAGTAATGTGGCATAGAAATACCAGAATTTCTGGATAATGTATTAGTGAAGATTTAAAACAAAATAAAATTACCGTATACAGTATATATTTTAAAGGTCTCGAACCAGCAGGACAAGAAAATGGTAGATGCAGTAGGGCTAGGCATTAGCCCCCTAGACTACTGCATCTACTGTACTGTACGGTAGTTCCTAGAGTAATGGAATCTCTACAATGTCTACCGTAAGTCCGGGACAGGGTCGACAGTATTGTAATTACTATAATACAGACAACTGGGCATGCGCAGTGCTATGAGACTCAATACGCCACAGTGTAGCGCGCAACTAGCAATGCGGTATATGGCGTACCGTATGGAGCAACAAACTACAGTACTGTAGCTGGCCACATCTACAGTACATACAGTATAATATATTGAGTTTTGTAAGGGTTGGATAACAATACTGAACTACAGTACTATAGTGAACATTTAAAAAAATAAATAAATTATCAAGGTCTCGAACAGAAGGAGAGAAGTGTAAGCAAGACGGATCACCTAACCCCTTGCTCACAAGTCTCTCCTAGTAAGAATTGCATCTGTCCTCTACAGTACTTTATGTCACAATCCTGGCTAGTTTTTACCTTTTGTGACGTACCTCTGCCAGCTGCTCCATGGATCTGTGTTTGTAATTCTCCTGGGACATCTGCTCTGGCTGAATCATGCTGGCTGTTACATCTCTGTGTGTGCAGAGCTCTCACCTCCCCACACTGATTAATCACCTGGACCCTGCTCTGTCTGCGAGCATTGCTAGTCTTAATTGGAATCACAGGTGTGGTCCTGATTCTCAGAGCTGCAGAGATGAATACTCCTTTTGCATGTTGTGCCTTGCTCCACTCTGAATGCCACTGCCAGACCACCTGTCTGTATCCACCAATCGCTGCCAGACTCTAGGTATATAGATCCTCCTCTAATAGCACTCAGTGCTTGAACATCTTGTTACGTTCCGTGGTGTACTGCTTGTGCTATAGCTGTACCTCTATGTGCCAGTATGTCCCAGGCTCCTGCTGGTTCCTAGACCAGTGCCTTCCGTAAGCCTGCTGCGTTCAGCTATCCACGCTACCTGCCTCTCACCTACGGCTCCCAGGCCGCTCCAAGTAGCTTCCATGCTACCAGCTTCTCCACACGGCTCCCAGGCCGCATCAAGTAGCTTCCACGCTACCAGCTTCTCCACACAGCTCCCAGGCTGCACCAAGTAGCTTCCACGCTACCAGCATCTACCCACGGCTATCCAGCGCTCCACGTAGCCACCCAGCTACCAGTGTCTACCCACGGCTATCCAGCCACTCCACGTAGCCACCCAGCTACCAGCATCTACCCACGGCTATCCAGCCGCTCCACGTAGCTACCCAGCTACCAGTGTCTACCCACGGCTATCCAGCCGCTCCACGTAGCCACCCAGCTACCAGCGTCTACCCATGGCTATCCAGCCACTCCACATAGCCACCCAGCTACCAGCGTCTACCCACGGCTATCCAGCCACTCCAAGTAGCTGCCCAGCTTCCAGCGTCTACCCATGGCTATCTGGCCGCTCCACATAGCCACCCAGCTACCAGCATCTACCCACGGCTATCCAGCCGCTCCACGTAGCCACCCAGCTACCAGAATCTACCCACGGCTATCCGGCCACCCCACGTAGCCACCAAGCTACCAGCGTCTACCCACGGCTATCCAGCCGCTCCACGTAGCTACCCAGCTACCAGCGTCTACCCACGGCTATCCAGCCACTCCACGTAGCCACCCAGCTACCAACGTCTACCCACGGCTTCCCAAGCCACAACAAGTAGCTTCCACACTACCATCCGTCTGCAAGCCCATCTACTAGTAACCCAACCAGCTCAGTCAGCCTTCCTGCCGGTCCCAGTCCGGTTCCTCCAAGTCCACTCACCTCACGGCTCATTAGCTGCACCAAGTAGCTTCCGTGCTACCATCCACCTGCAAGCTCATCTACTGGTACCCCGACCAGCTCAGTCAGCCTACCTGCCGGTCCCAGTCCGGTCCCTCCAAGTTCCTTCTGGTCTCATTCCAACGTCTCCAGTTCCAGTCACTCATCACCAAAGGCAGTTCTCACTGCTACCCACTTCTTATATTAAAAGAGCTATTCATGTTACCCATGGTTCCAGTCCAGCAGCCTCCAGTGATTCCAGTTCATCACCTGATACAGGTAACTCACTAGCACCAACTGTGACAGTATGTTCAAGCCTAACGATGGTGGCGGATCAAGCACCTAATCCTGGATCAAGTGCTTCCCGTAACTTAATCTCTCGCTTGGATTCACAGGAGGCGGTACAGCATTGAGTACTACAGCTTCTGCAAATTCTGACTAACCGGCTAGATAATACCCAAATCTTACCTGAACCCCTAACTACTTTCCATCAACTGCTGGAACAGCTACAGGCTCTACTCAGCAAAATCTTTCAGATAATTCCTGAATTTCTTAGAGCTACCTCTGTCTCAACTAAAAACTCTGTCTGGGAATCTCTAAGAACCAAAGATTCTTCCATGCCAAGTAAAGTGAGACATCAAAGCTACCCGCGCTCCAAGCTCTCTGTGGCTGAACGCCAGCGGCGTAAAGATTTACATCTCTGTCGCTATTGTGGAGCTTCTGACCACTTTATCAAAAGCTGTCCCCTTTGCAATTCCAGCAGTATAACTATGTGTCAACGTCTGAATGCCTGTTCCGGTCCCGTCCCAGATTCTGCCTGTTCCGGTCCCAGCCCGGATTCTGCCTGTTCCGGTCCCAGCCCGGATTCTGCCTGTTCCGGTCCCAGCCCGGATTCTGCCTGTTCTGGTCCTGTCCCGGATTCTGCCTGTTCCGGTCCCGTCCCGGATTCTGCATGTTCCGGTCCCAGCCCGGATTCTGCCTGTTCTGGTCCCAGCCCGGATTCTGCTTGTTCCGGTCCCAGCCCGGATTCTGCCTGTTCCGGTCCCAGCCCGGATTCTGCCTGTTCCGGTCCCAGCCCGGATTCTGCCTGTTCCGGTCCCAGTACAGATTCTGCCTGTTCCGGTCCCAGCCCGGATTCTGCCTGTTCTGGTCCCAGCCCGGATTCTGCCTGTTCTGGTCCCAACCTGGATTCTTCCTGTTCCGTTAGGAGACTCCAGTTGGCAACCCCAGGAGGGGCCTACAGGGTCTCAACCCCAGGAGGGTCCTCAAGTCTCGTAACCCAAGAAGGGGTTTTGAGTCACTCACCCCAGGAGGAAGTCTCTGTCCTCGCCTCCCAAAAGGGGGGTTCATGTTCCATACACCAAAAGGAAAAGTCGAGTCAGCTTCCCCAGAAGGGGATTTTGGGTCCCATACTCCAACAGGGAGTGTCAAGGTCTGTACTCCAGTAGGGGACCTTAAGTCTCTCACCCCAGGAGTGGGTTACAAGAATTATGCCCCAGGAGGGGGTCCCAAGTCTCGCACCCCAAGAGGGGGTCCCAAGTCTCTCACCCCAAGAGGGGGTCCCAAGTCTCGCACCCCAAGAGGGGGTCCCAAGTCTCTCACCCCAAGAGGGGGTCCCAAGTCTCTCACCCCAAGAGGGGGGTCTCAAGTCTCTCACCCCAAGAGGGGGTCCTAAGTCTCTCACCCCAAGAGGGGGTCCCAAGTCTCGCACCCCAAGGGAGGGGTCTCAAGTCTCGTGCCCCAGGAGGGAGTCTTAGGTCTCACACCCCAGGAGGGGGTCTCAAGTCTTGCACCCCAGGAGGGGGTCTCAAGTCTTGCACCCCAGGAGGAGGTCTCAAGTCTCGCGCCCCAGGAGGGGGCCTCAAGTCTCGCACCCCAGGAAGGGGCTCAAGTATCGCACCCCAGCAAGGGGTCTCAAGTCTCGTACTCCAAGAGGGGGTTTCAAGTTTTTCACCCCAGCAAGGGTCTCAAGTATTGCACCCCAGGAGGTGGGTTCAAGTCTCATGCCCCAGGAGTGGGTTCCAGGTTCCAGTTCCCAGGGAGAAGTGTCATGTACTACTAATCCTGATCATGGCTCCTGTTCAGCATCTCCTGAAAATATCGTTCCAGAGGATGACAGTTTCTGTAGCCTGTTCTCAGCCTCGAATGTTGAAGCTGCTGTCTCTGGCTTCTCAGGACTCCTTCCAGTTCCTTTAGTTGATCCAAGTACCGAACAGCTGTCAACTTCAGTTGTTTTGATTCCTCAACAATCAGAGCATCCTCAAGTCTCTTCCAGCCCTGCACCTGAATGTGCTCCACAATCCTCGAACACACAAACTTCATTGGATACTCCAGGATACATAGCAAAATTATTGTGTCATCCAGTGGCACTGGATATAAAATATTACAAAACACAAGGTATTGGGATAGTACTTAGGCCCTCATTCAGAGCCGCTCGTTAGCGGCAGTACGCTCGTTCCGAGCGATGTTCGCACATCTGCGCATGCGTACGGTTTTTAGTATGCATGCGCGAACCAGTCAGTGCGGCCGAAAATCGTTTGTACGCTATATAGCGAGTGCCTGCTATTTTGAGTGACAGAATGAGGCGTATGTGGGTGGTAACAGGGGAAGGTGCTTGAAAACGGGGGAGTGGAATCCGAACGCAGGCGTGCTTAAAGGTCAAAACGGGCGTTTTAAGGGTGTGCATAATTAATCCAGCAGCGTCATTGACCACGTCACTTGGTTTTTTTAAACTCAGAACTGCTCGCAAAATAGCAGTTGAAAAAACCAACCACAAGAATAGCGAGCAGTTCATACGCTGTACGATGTACTCGATTAATCTAATAAATAGCGGACATGACATATGGTGCGAGCGGCCAGGGGGCGTTTTTTTTATCAAATAAACGAGCGTATGTTTTGCTCGCTCATTCAGACTTAGAGGTGTGAACAGACTGCAATGTGCGAACGGATCATTTGAATAGTCACCCCTTGTTTTTGAACGAACGACCGCAAATAGCGAACGGCTCTGAATGAGGGCCTTAATCCTTATCATAAATTGGAAATCCTGCTGGTTATCCTTTTGTATCTGGAGTTCTCAAAATCTTCATACTTTGTCCATATGATACATGTAACAAAAATAGATGATAAAGAAATGTCTTAATACAGGGATTTATTGACTATTGGACAACTTTGGCTGTTTCCTCTCTGACGAGACGGAGGATTATTTTGCTATTATCAGGTCAACATATACCTTTTTATTTTTTATTTCTATGTATGTTTGAGTTTATCTTATATGTCATTAAAAGCTTTTAGCAAACATATACTATTTCCTTCTTTATGAGGAAACACCATATGGGAATTAACCCCGAGGATACTCCAGGGGAATATCCGAAAAGAAACCATTATATGCAGGTTACAGCATTTACACCATGTGAGTAGGGTACGCATCACTTCACCCCTCATAATATTTGTGTGTCACGCTATAAAAGGACTTGTTTGGAATAACAACTAGGAAGGCAGAATAAAGAAACCTTTTTAGGAATTTAACCACACTTCCTAATGTGAGTGGGGTACGCATCAATTATATGTGACTATTTGATAAGAACAACGCCATTCTGCATATGAACATTAACAGGAAAATTACATCAGACTATTAAGACATTTCTTTATCATCTATTTTTGTTACATGTATCATATGGACAAAGTATGAAGATTTTGAGAACTCCAGATACAAGAGGATAACCAGCAGGATTTCCAATTTATGATAAGGATTAAGTACTATCCCAATACCTTGTGTTTTGTAATATTTTATATCCAGCGCCACTGGATGACACAATAATTTAGCTTTGTTGGATTATATGTATTGGAGTCGGGTGAGCCTCCATTTGTTGTGTTGAACTAGGGGCGGCAGGTTTTGCGCACCATACTTTTTAGTCACTTTCTAATAGACTCCAGGATACATATATTTTGATGGGGACTTATCGCAATACTTTGCATTACTGGAGCAATATGCTGCAATCATGGAAGCAGATCCAGCTTGTGGTATCACTCCTACCAACTTTACTAAGTACCTTCTCTCTTCCTTTAGAGGTAAGGCGTTGGACTGGGCCAATCCTCTCATCGAGTCTAAAGATCATGTGCTTCTAAAAATAAAGACTTTCAGTGAAGCTGTTATTAAAGAATTTGGTCTTAAACCTGTCAAACGAAATTCTAGTGAAATTCTCAGTTCTGAAAATCGGTCCAAGCAGTCTGTCGGTCCTACTAAAGAATCATCCTCTGCTGAGTCCTCCACTTCCCTGAACATGAGATGTGCACCCACCTCCTTGTCCTCTTCATACTGCGGCAACTCCCAAAACACCATCAAAATTGGTTATATTTCGCTTAGTTCCTCCCAGGAGTCCTATCAATGTTCAAGTCCTACTAAACCTTCGATTTTACCTTTAGATACTGACTCGGAGTCTGAACTCGATCCTGCATATGATAATTCTCCATTCCCTGAAAACCATCTGCCATTTGACCCTGTCCTTTCCAGTCATGTGTTTCCACAGGAGTTACCAGAGATCCCATGTCCGTTGGTTGGCACAAAACATTCTCGCAGCAGAAAGAAGAATCAACGAAGGTCTTGAACCATCCCCTTTGAAGAATTTCCACTCCTGGTATCCCAATAAATGTAAGAATTAAGAGGATGTCTAAAGAGATGTTTCTAGAGTGATGGTGCCCCTATGTTTGAAGCTCCTGTAATGTCATGTTTGGAAGAAAGTTTTTCAGTTTCCTGGGTGTCTCATTTTTTCATGTTCTCCTATGTATTTATTTGGGTGTTCAGAGTCCACCCATGAAGAGGGGGGTACTGTCACATTCCTGGCTAGTTTTTACCTTTTGTGACTTACCTCTGCCAGCTGCTCCATGGATCTGTGTTTGTAATTCTCCTGGGACATCTGCTCTGGCTGAATCATGCTGGCTGTTACAACTCTGTGTGTGCAGAGCTCTCACCTCCCCACACTGATTAATCACCTGGACCCTGCTCTGTCTGTGAGCATTGCTAGTCTTAATTGGAATCACAGGTGTGGTCCTGATTCTCAGAGCTGCAGAGATGCTCCACTCTGAATGCCACTGCCAGACCACCTGTCTGTATCCACCAACCGCTGCCAGACTCTAGGTATATAGATCCTCCTCTAATAGCACTCAGTGCTTGACCATCTTGTTATGTTCCGTGGTGTACTGCTTGTGCTATAGCTGTACCTCTGTGTGCCAGTATGTCCCAGGCTCCTGCTGGTTCCTAGACCAGTGCTATCCGTAAGCCTGCTGCGTTCAGCTATCCACGCTACCAGCCTCTCACCTACGGCTCCCAGGCCGCTCCAAGTAGCTTCCATGCTACCAGCTTCTCCACACGGCTCCCAGGCCGCATCAAGTAGCTTCCATGCTACCAGCTTCTCCACACAGCTCCCAGGCCGCACCAAGTAGCTTCCACGCTGCCAACATCTACCACGGCTATCCAGCCGCTCCACATAGCCACCCAGCTACCAGCATCTACCCACGGCTATCCAGTCACTCCACGTAGCCACCCAGCTACCAGCATCTACCCACAGCTATCCAGCCACTCCACGTAGCTACCCAGCTACCAGCGTCTACCCACGGCTATCCAGCCACTCCACATAGCCACCCAGCTACCAGCGTCTACCCAGGGCTATCCAGCTGCTCCAAGTAGCCACCCAGCTACCAGCGTCTACCCACGGCCATCCAGCCACTCCACGTAGCCACCCAGCTACCAGCGTCTACCCACGGCTATCCAGCCGCTCCACGTAGCCACCCAGCTACCAGCATCTACCCATGGCTATCCAGCTGCTCCACGCAGCTACCCAGCTACCAGCGTCTACCCATGGCTATCCAGCCACTCCACGTAGCCACCCAGCTACCAGCGTCTACCCACGGCCATCCAGCCGCTCCACGTAGCCACCCAGCTGCCAGCGTCTACCCACGGCTATCCAGCCGCTCCACGTAGCCACCCAGCTGCCAGCATCTACCCATGGCTATCCAGCTGCTCCACGTAGCCACCCAGCTACCAGCCTCTACCCACGGCTATCCAGCCGCTCCAAGTAGCCACCCAGCTACCAGTGTCTACCCACGGCTATCCAGCCGCTCCATGTAGCCACCCAGCTACCAGCATCTACCCACAGCTATCCAGCCGCTCCACGTAGCCACCCAGCTACCGGCGTCTACCAATGGCTATCCGGCCGCACCACATAGCCACCCAGCTACCAGCGTCTACCCACGGCTATCCAGCCGCTCCACGTAGCTACCCAGCTACCAACGTCTACCCACGGCTTCCCAAGCCACAACAAGTAGCTTCCACGCTACCATCTGTCTGCAAGCCCATCTACTAGTAACCCGACCAGCTCAGTCAGCCTTCCTGCCGGTCCCAGTCCGGTTCCTCCAAGTCCACTCACCTCACGGCTCATTAGCTGCACCAAGTAGCTTCCGTGCTACCATCCACCTGCAAGCTCATCTACTGGTACCCCGACCAGCTCAGTCAGCCTACCTGCTGGTCCCAGTCCGGTCCCTCCAAGTTCCTTCTGGTCTCATTCCAACGTCTCAAGTTTCCAGTTCCAGTCACTCATCACCAAAGGCAGTTTTCACTGCTACCCACTTCTTATATTAAAAGAGCTAATCATGTTACCCATGGTTCCAGTCCAGCCGGCCTACAGTGATTCCAGTTCATCACTTGATACAGGTAACTCACTAGCACCAACTGTGACACTTTATGTGACATCTACAGTACCGTACGATGAAGTACTCAGGCGTCTGTAGCGTAGAGGTAAGAAATCGAACTTCTACATTGCAGACATCTTAACAACCCGGTTTCGGGTTCAAAACCCGGAAGGTTAAACTTTTTTTTTTTTTATTATTATTATTATTATTAGACAGTCAAGGTTACACTTTTTATTTTTAATATTATTATTACACAGTCAGTGTGTAATACGGAGATCCCACTTTCACTGTGTGTGAATCATGACCCGCTACTGTATGATCTTCCATACTGTACTCCATGGCATAGCACTACAAGGGTATGGCTATGGCGCAGCACCACTGGCAATGCATTGCAACCCTGCCACTGGCCATGCGCCAGAGATCCTATTTGTACCGTAACCCCTCAGAGCTGGCTATAAGTCACCACAGCGCCAACTGTGCAGACATTGACGCAATTTTGCGGTTTAAATGCAGAGTCAGGTTGTAATGCAGAGACCTCACTCTCAAACAGAGTCAACTATCAGTTACTGAACTCATTAAATCACTAAAGTTTCCAAGTCTGGGACAGCATCGACATTGACGCAAGTTTGCGCTCTAGAGCACAGTCAGTTTGTAATACAGAGACTTCCCTCCCAAACAAAGCCCACTACTGTAGCACTTTTTGAAGTCATGAAATGAGTATTGTGTATACTGTAAGTCTCGGACAGTGCAGAATGGCACAAGTGTGAAAATTCAACAGTACTGTAGCAATACAGACAACTGGGCATGCACCATGGCATAGCACTACTTGGTTTATGGCTTGGCTCCACTGGGCATACAGCACACATTCCATTGTTATTGTAACCCCTCCACTGGGCATGCGCTGACATTGACGCAATTTTGCGGTTTATACGCAGAGTCAGTTTGTAATACAGAGCCCACTCTCTTTAACAGAGCCCACTACCAGTTGATGGTCATAAAAAATCACTATAATGTCCAAGTCTGGGTCAGCTCCGGCATTGACGCAAGTTTGCGTTCTAAGGTACAGTACTGTATGTACAGTAATAAAAATCCAAATTTCGCTGTTTGACTCCCGAAGCACTGGGCATGCGCTCCACATGTACTGTATTGCATACTGAATATTTTAAGTGAAGATTTTAAAAATAATAATAAAAAAAACATATTTTCAAGGTCTCGAACCCACGGAACAAGAAGAGGGGAGAAGCAGTGAGACTAGGCATTAGACTGCTAGGCCACACGCTTCACCCATTACTAGAGTTCTGTAGTTTGTAAAGTAATGAAACCACTACAATGTCTAAGTCTGGGACAGTGCCGACAGTATTTACATTTGCGCAAGTATGATTTCAACCGCACAGTCAGTCGTTAATACAGACTCTCAGACTCTCAGGCAGACTCTCTATGGGCCTGGATGAAGATCTGGAGTAAACCTCCGCTTTCACTCACCGGGCCTGTTAACTTAATCAAAATGGTGTCGCAACCTAAACTGTTATATGTATTTCATAATTCCCCGATTTTCCTTCCCCAGAAACTTTTTCGGCAAATAAATAGCCTGATTTCCTCTCTGGTTTGGTTGGATCGCCGAGCTCGCATTCAACTGAATGTGCTTACTAGGCCTCATACAAGGAGGTCTTACACTTCCCCATTTTCGCATGTATTATTTTCTGTCTCAATTGGCACATTTGTGGCACTGGATCAATTATACCGATCCTCAGACCTTACATGCTCTTATGATTTCCCAAGTTATCCCGGATCATACTCCTACTTACTGGCAATATGTCTAATAATATGTTACCTTTACTTAAGCAAGCTGTCCGAATATGGGAAGCTGGGGGTCATTCAGACCCGCTCGCGAGCGCAGGACGCTCGCAAGCGGGTCGATGGTTCCGAATTGCGCATGCGCACGATGGAGGGATCTCCGTCGTGCACATGCGCGAGACCCGAATATGGGTCTCGCACCAAAGGGGGGCGTGCTGTCGATGGTGAGTGACAGCACGCCCACTTTGGTGGGCGTGCCAGGGGCGTGGCTGCCAGACGGAGGAGTTCCCATGGGAACGCCTACCGTCTGAGTCCGGCCCCACTGACATCACTAGTGATGTCAGTGGGAGTGATTTTGGCTCTGATAGAGCCAAAATCACTCCAGGGCTTGCGGTCACCGAGACCCTACCGCAGGGTCTCATCGCAAGCCCGATGGTCGCGATGGTCTTGACCATCGCGACCATCATCATGGACGCTCGCTATAGCTGTGGGTGGTAACCCACAGCTATGCGAGCGTCCATGAGGCCGCTCCAAGTTGAGGGAGGGCCCTGATTCAGAGCGAGCGCTCTGGTCAGAGCGTCCGGCTCTGAATGGGGCCCTCTGTCTCAAAACTTCTGAAGACACAGGGCCTAGATCCAGTTACTCCCTTATGGTGCTCACAAGCCTTGCATTAGCTTTCAACGTTGCAGACCAGGGGAATTTGGGGCAGGTGGGGCGTGACCTCCTTGGGGCAGCTGTATACTGCAGATGTGCTTAAATCCTTTAGTCAGTTACAACTTGAATTTGGTCTCCCACAGTCACGGATCTCGTCGTTTTGTTTCTTACTGTTATTCCTTTGTAAAGCTCTAGGAATGCCCTTGGATTATGTAATTCTGGGAAAAAATACTCAGCGTAATCTCCTCTACAGGAGTCCCACGGGCTGTTCTTACTCCTATTGTATGCACGCTTGGAATTATAGATGAACACTTGCTTGATAGACACACCCATCAGTATGTACTGATTGTCTGTATGCTGTCCAAAGTTTGTGTTGGCGGTTCTTGGATGGCATCCACGGGGCCGGAGTATTATGATTGGTTATCCCTAGTCCCCACCACAATTGCACATGAGAAATATACTTATTTGGCTAGAAACGCTGAATCTAAATTTGATCGCATATGGGCCAAATGACTTAACTCCGCTTATGCTCAGACCTCACATGAGCTGCAATCTGTCACTAATTCTACATCTAGGCTATTATGTAGCAGCCCATAGGGGGAAATAACGCTACACAACCACTTGTTAGTATGTGCATTTCTTTATTGTAACCTGTTTTTCTTTGCATAATTATAATGAAGTGTTATTAATATATATGTATGACAATTGATATAAATAATGGTTATATGCTAGCCTGTTTGTCCATTGTAATATGACAACTGACATGTTACCTGTACATCCTTTTATTTTTGTTTTTTCACCTTTTTTTTTTTTTCTCTTTGTTTGATATTGTTTTTTTGAAAATCAATAAAAAAATATTTAATAAAAAAAGAAAGTGAGAGAGTAGGGTTAAATTGTGTGAGCGGGCTGAGGGTGTGAGAGTGGGGTGTGAATGTGAGAGCAGGGTGAGGGTGTGAGAGTAGAGTGCAGTGGCGGATCCAGTGGCAGTGCGTGTGTGTGTGCATGTCTAAATATATATATGTGTGTGTATATATATATATATATATATATATATGCACATAAGGCGGCACTCAGAGTCTTAATAGCAGGTGAAAGACGTGTGGATTTATTCAATCATACATACAGTACATCGATATTTCAGGGCCTCTCGCCCCTTCATCAGGATAACAAGAACGTACAGAGTGTGTGTGTATATATATATATATATATATATATATATAGTCCAAACATAGGTGTCACTCGCGGCGTCTTAATAAAGCAAACTTCACAAGCTCGTTAAACGAGCTTGTGAAGTTTGCTTTATTAAGACGCCGCGAGTGACACCTATGTTTGGACTATTAATATTCCTCCCACATCAGGAGAGGTAATAAGGAAGGCACCGGGCGCACTATACTATTTCTTTATGTGAGGAGTGCCGGCATGTTGGACTACTATATATATATATATATATATATATATAATATATATATATGTATATATACACTGCTCAAAAAAATAAAGGGAAGACTAAAATAATACATCCTAGATCTGAATGAATGAAATATTCTTATTAAATACCTTGTTCTCTACATAGTTGAATGTGCTGACAACAAAATCACACAAAAATTATCATTGGAAATCAAATTTATTAACCCATGGAGGTCTGGTTTTGGAGCCACACCCTAAATTAAAGTGGAAACACACACTACAGGCTGCTCCAACTTTGATGTAATGTCCTTAAAACAAGTCAAACTGAGGCTCAGTAGTGTGTGTGGCCTCCACGTGCCTGTATGACCTCCCTACAACGCCTGGGCATGCTCCTGATGAGGTGGCGGATGGACTCCTGAGGGATCTCCTCCCAGACCTGGACTAAAGCATCTGCTAACTCCTGGACAGTCTGTGGTGCAAAGTGCGTTGGTGGATGGAGCGAGACATGACGTCCCAGATGTGCTCAATTGGATTCAGGTCTGGGGAACAGGCGGGCCAGTCCATAGCATCAATGCCTTCGTCTTTCAGGAACTGCTCACACACTCGAGCCACATGAGGTCTAGCATTGTATTGCATTAGGAGGAACCCAGGGCCAACAGCACCAGCATATGGTCTCACAAGGGGTCTGAGGATCTCATCTCAGTGGTACCTAATGGCAGTCAGGCTACCTCTAGCGAGCACATGGAGGGCTGTGCGGCCCCCCAAAGAAATGCCACCCAACACCATTACTGACCCACTGCCAAACCGGTCATGCTGGAGGATGTTGCAGGCAGCAGAACGTTCTCCTTGACGTCTCCAGACTCTGTCACGTCTGTCACGTGTGCTCAGTGTGAACCTGCTTTCATCTGTGAAGAGCACAGGGTGCCAGTGGCGAATTTGCCAATCTTGGTGTTCTCTGGCAAATGCCAAACGTCCTGCACGGTGTTGGGCTGTAAGCACAACCCCCACCTATGGACGTTGGGCCCTCATACCACCCTCATGGAGTCTGTTTCTGACTGTTTGAGCAGACACATGCACATTTGTGGCCTGCTGGAGGTCATTTTGCAGGGCTCTGGCAGTGCTCCTCCTGCTCCTCCTTGCACAAAGGCAGAGGTAGCGGTCCTGCTGCTAGGTTGTTGCCGTCCTATGGCCTCCTCCATGTCTCCTAATGTACTGGCCTGTCTCTAGGTAGCGCCTCCATGCACTGGACACTACACTGACAGACACAGCAAACCTTCTTGCCACAGCTCCCATTGATGTGCCATCCTGGATGAGTTGCACTACCTGAGCCACTTGGGTGGGTTGTAGACTCTGTCTCATGCTACCACTAGAGTGAAAACCCCGCCAGCATTCAAAAGTGACCAAAACATCAGCCAAAAAGCATAGGAACTAAGAAGTGGTCTGTGGTCTGCAGAACCACTCCTTTATTGGGGGTGTCTTGCTAATTGCCTATAATTTCCACCTGTTGTCTATTCCATTTGCACATCAGCATGTGAAACTGATTGTCAATCAATGTTGCTTCCTAAGTGGACAGTTTGATTTCACAGAAATGTGAATGACTTGGAGTTACATTGTGTTGTTTAAGTGTTCCCTGTATTTTTTTGAGCAGTGTATATGTATATATATATATATATATATATATATATATATATATACACGAAACTGGAAACAGACAGCGGCACTCAGGGACTTGTGAAAAAATACACAAGTGTATTGCACTCAATACATGATCCAACGTTTTGGGACTCACATGTCCCTTAATCACCTTGATTAAGGGACATGTGAGACCCGAAACGTCGGATCATGTATTGAGTGCAATACACTTGTGTATTTTTTCACAAGTCCCTGAGTGCCGCTGTCTGTTTCCAGTTTCGTGTATTTACTTCTACTCCAGAAGGCACCTGGGCTACCTACCTTGATTGGATTGAGTGCCGATCCGAATACCCGTTATATATATATATATATATATATATATATTAAGGATACTGGCTATATACCTTCCTACCTATACCTTCTAAAACCTGCCTATAACCTCTAAGATTTACGCTGTTTGCGTACGCAGTCATATAGTAAAATAAAGACCTTAGACCTTGAACATGTGTTTCCAAAGTATTATTCAACCAAAGTACAGATAACACACGCTGTGATCTAAGTACAATTTAGCGCAAAGAAATTATACAGACCCAAGATACAGTCATACATACGCAAGCGCTCTGGGACCAGATTCCAGCATCAGCAAGAGACCTCCGTCAATAAGCAATCAACAGAATAGACTAGAAACCCAGGGTCAGAGCACACATATTTATACCCCCCCAGAAATAAGCTGAACAAAAGAGAGGTCTTGTTGCGATTCCATTGGCTCTCCTTCATGATGTGTTTGTTACAAGGCACTTAACAGGTTGATTCAAATGGCCATAGTCCAGACTCCAACAGCTGGTTGCCTTCATTTTCCCAACTCATGCAAATCTAGACTGTTGGTTTTACAAAGTACATTTTGGTTCTTTATGTCTTTACGGTCCATAAGTTGCGAACGCATGTTCCGATCTTCACACCGATTATACCAAAAAGCTGTGGATAAAGTGCAGATCAGTATAATACCAAACACGGTTTATTTATCATGTATTAAACCTTAGATACCAAATAGTCTTTATTTCACAGCATTTGCAATAAATGAATAAAACTTGGATCTTTTACTTTATAGCTATGGAACCTTTTGTGTAAGTGTGCATTATGCAAGTATTAGGGATATGAGAAAAGATGCTAGTTAGGTTTATCTGATTTGGGGCAGATGTACATGCATGCAGCTAATAAACAGCGTTCGCATGCAGGATATTGTGCATTCGCTACTGTGCGTCATGTTAGCAGTGCAACTGTACGTAATGTGCGGTGTTTATGCATGAGATTCTATTTATGATGGATTTAACATATATATATATTTATATAAATACATATCTCATTCCTTACTAACAGTTTCAAACTACAATGCAAATGTGTTATGGGCAGTGAGCTTCACTTCTCAAACAAGGTGGAGACCCCCAGCTGTGAAGCTGGGGCCATTCTGTCTGGGAGTGAGACTAAAACCTGTTTAGGATTCAGACAAATTCAATTGTGTAGATCAATGTCTGGGTTATATTACAATTGCCACAACTATACTTGTCTATATACAGGGATTCCAAATTTGTATGTAAAACACTCACAGTATTCTGGTGTATTGTCTATTCTATTTACTTTTCTCAGGAGGCTGTTTTTCTAGTTGTTTTGGTATTTCTCTATGCAAGGTTGTCCCCAGAATGGGCCTGTCATGGCTTCTAAAAAGATTATCAAAAACATTGCCATCTGTACTTAGCTTGTGAGTTGTAACTTAAAATGGCGCTGGTCGCAAAATGGCGTCTTGCAAATTCTTGTTCCTAAAATGGAGTCTAGCTGCCATTCGCAAGATGGCGTCGTGCACGCTAATTTTTTACACTGATTCCGTCTCAGCCACTAATCCAGCTTCGACAGTCCACCCTTTGATAGGGAACAACATGCTATCACATCGTGATGTTAAAATTAATTTTAGGCATACAATCATATATTATTTAATGTTATTATGGGATGGCATAAGGTGGTTCTTAATCCATCAATAATGTGTCTCTAGGAGGGGACATTAAACTACCATTATACGCACACCACGGACCTTGAGAGATCATGTGAAAGATGTGGGGATGCACCAGTCCTATAAAGGAAGTCTTGAGGGGGATCAGGGACTTACATTATTTGAGATGTTTGAAAATAACATTTTAATAATAATACATTCATGCACGTCTAAACATAATACATTATATGATGGTATTCCCAAGTTCAGGGTTGTAATGTAGTTCTATATTTACCTCAGTATTCATATTGTCATTACTGACCACCATCATAATTTCATTCCTTCGTTTTACCTTATTCTTAAATTTTCCACACTTCAACACAATAGGAGAACACTGGACACATATGCCAATTGCTATGATGATGACCAGTATAAGGATCAGGAAGTTGCCTATGCTTGCAATTATTTCCTGGGCCCATTTCCCTAGGCCTGAGAACCATTTTACAGGGTTCAACCATGACACCCATTCCTCTACCTTTTCCTCTACTTCAGCCACTGAAGCATTATGGTTCTTCCGAAATTCCCATTTCAGCTGCAGAATTTCATCCATCTTTCGATCTATTACCTCTTTGGGATTGCTGGTATCATTGATGTAATAGGTGCAACACTTCACTCCAAATTGGGTGGCCAAGGTTATGCAATATCCTCCAGTGACAGCGGTCAAATAATTTAACACTAGTCTGTGTTGCAGTTCTTTCTTGTACACTTGCAATGCTCTACCTGTATACCTGAAAGTGTCATCATACATCTCGGTATTATCTATCAATTTAGCAAGATCCTGAATATATCTAAAATTTAGTGTACCCCGAGCGATCCTGGTGGGATCCAAAGCGACTAAAACTTGAAAGCCAGTTGTCACACTAATTAACTGAGTGGCTTTATGCAAGTCACCAGGTATCATATTTCTTTTATGAAGATATGATGATGGTGTGTTTTTATGAATACAGAGCATTTCAACATGTGTGAGGGTCATAACCTCTGGGACTACTCTTCCCAGGTAACACAAACCTTCGGAACTCGGGGAGAGCCATTTATACGCTTTTCCTCCACATATAAAATACACATTATCGGGGTTAACATAAGGGATAGAATGCATCATTATCATTAAACACATTTCCCTTGCAAACAGTCCTATTTCAGGCTCTTCCATCTGGTACATGCAAGTTTCTGGTTGTATTATCTTCGTACAATATCCATCTGGTACCTTACCAATAATTTCTTTGGTGGAACTCAATGTATACCGATACCTAAAGCTTCTCCCATTAGATTTAATTGAGCGTAACAGATCATGATTCGTAGATCATTATCAGCTCTGAGTGAGAAGGTCATCGTCTGATTATTCCCCATCACTTCCCAATTCCCTGGTTTATTGGGGTTGGTTATGTTCAAACACAAAAGTGATCTATCTGCTTGGAATTTATATAATTTGAAATGAGATGGTTTGGATGAGAGGAATTTTCCATCCAAGGTTTTCCCTTTTTGCAATTCTAAAATTTTCGTGGTATTCAGCAGAAATGGCACCAACCCTACATTATGTTGACCCTGTGGCACATGTGAGCACACCCAACAATCAGTTTGATTTAAAACGTTGCCTATCATGCTATGATAATCCTCTAAAGGATACCCACCCCAGTATGGGTTATATTTAGGTTGGCACCTTTGGATACAGTTCTCATCAACTAGGGACCCACAAAACTCACAAATACAGGAATCTTCAGACGATAAACCTCCACACCGTTCCCGAGTATCCGAAATAACAGCTCTTTTAACAATTACAGTACTAAGATTGGTCAAACACTCCCCTGATTGGCATAGCACTCCTCCTGACTCCACTCCATCAGCACTGCCATCAGCTCAGATCTCCTGTATCGGTCCCCGACACAGAAACTGGACATTCCCGAACCAACCAGGATGGTGAACACTCTAGAAGAGAATATGAAAATGAACACAGCAGGCCAGTCCATTTGTCACAACAAAGACCTGCAAATTTCTTTTAGTTCAGGTATCTCACTACGACCTATTCAATCCTCCAGGAACAAGCTTGCGATCGACAGGTCCACATTATCAGCCTTGTCTCCGCCTTGTTTCTCCACCGGTTGGTTGACCTTTTTGCAGTGAGTGGAATGGACCCAGGTATCTCTCTCAGCCACCTTCAAAGATGTAGTACTTGTCAGCAGCACCTGGTACAGACCTTCCCACCGATCAGAAATTGAACGCAAGAAATTTCTGATCATAACATATTCTCCTGGTGCAACATCATGACAGTTAGTTTCAGGCATATCATGGGACAACAATTTCAGTTTCTGCTGTTGCTGTTTTAACTGTTTACTCATTGATATAAGATACTTTACAGTTACCTCGTTGTTACTCTTCAAGTCTTCCTGTGGACTTATAATCAAATGAGGTTGTCTACCAAACAGTGTTTCAAAGGGGTACAGATTTAGAGGGGGTCTAGAAGTGGTCCTTATACTATGCAGGACCAACGGTAATTCTTTGGGCCATCCTAGTCCAGTCTCTGCCATGATTTTACTTAACTTATTTTTAATAGTCCCATTCATCCTCTCTACCTTGGCGCTGGCCTGTGGTCGGTAGGGGGTGTGAAGTCGACTATTGATACCCATCAGTTTACACATATTTTGAAAAACATCACCTGTGAAATGAGTACCCCTGTCACTCTCAATAATTTTAGGGATACCATATCTGCATACAAATTCCTGTACTATTTTCTTGGCAGTAAACGCAGCAGTATTAGTGGCCGCTGGGTAGGCCTCGACCCAGTTAGAAAATACATCAGTACACTCTAATACATACTTGAGATTCCTGCAGGGTGGTAATTGGATGAAATCAATTTGTATTACCTGGAAGGTCCATCAGTCGGTGGAATGTGGGATGGTTCGGTATGGATCGCTTTCCCTATGTTCTTCCTCAAGCAGGTCAGACAGGACATTGCTCTCTTTTCTGCTTGTGAAGAAAAACCCGGTGCGCACCAGTATGCTCTCACCAATTTGCACATACCTTGCTTTCCCAGATGAGTCAGACCGTGTGCTGCCTCAGCCAGGTTGGGGTAATATGCTTTGGGGGCTACTGGCTTACCTTGTCCATCCCTCCAGAGCCCGGAGGACTCTTGCCCACATCCCTTGGACTTCCAGATGGACTTTTCCTGGATTGAACACAAATTTTGCATCTCAATTAGTTTCAGCATATCAATTGTTTGGAAAGACATAATTTGTTCTGTTGGTAAAACCACTTTTAACCCTGCTGCCCATTTTGCAGCTTCATCGGCTCTGTTGTTGCCTAGTGACACCGGGTCACTCTCACATGTATGGGCTTTGCACTTAATTACTGCCACCATTTTGGGCAGTTGGATTGCTTTTAAAACATGTTTTATGAGTCTGGAATGTGCAACTGGTGTGCCTGCTGCTGTCATAAAATTTCTCAGACACCATAGAGCTCAAAAATCGTGCACCACTCTGAACGCGTACCTAGAGTCAGTGTAAATGTTAGCAGATTTGCCTGCTGCCAATTCATACGCTCTTCTTAGTGCTACTAACTCTGCCACCTGGGCTGAGTGAGAAGGACCAAGAGGATCAGCTTTGATGATGTCTGTGTCATTTACAACAGCATAACCTGTACGTGTCTGTTTGTCTATGACAACTCCCGTCCATGTAAAATGTCACATCCACATTCTCTAATGGTGTGTCACGTATGTCAGGTCTAGTAGTAAAGGTCTAATTCAGATATTCCATACAATCATGTGTATCATTATGTCCGCTGAACTCACTTCCCGCCAGTAACCCGTCTCCTTCCACTCTTTGTACATCATGTTGTACATATGGTAAATACGTTGCTGGATTCAGCATACTGCATCGTTTAACAGTGATGTTTGCAGGTGCAATTAGAGCTAGTTCCCATTTGGTAAACCTAGCTGAAGAGACATATCTGGCTTGGGCAGAGTTCAGCAGAGCAGATACAGCATGGGGAGTGTAGACAATCATATCATGGCCCAATACTACGTCCTCACTTTTACTCACCAATAGAGCTGTCGCTGCTACACTTCTTAAACACGTTGGGAGTGATCTTGCTACAGTGTCCAATTGCTACAGTGTCCAAATAATTTGCTATGGGCCTACTGGCATCACCATGTTTTTGTGTGAGGACACCTGCAGCACAACCATTGGCTTCCGTACAATACAAATCAAAGGGTTTTTCATAATCAGGTATTCCCAATGCAGGTGCTTTTGTCAGACTATCCTTAAGATTAAGGAAAGCCTGCTCTGATTCCTCTGTGTGTATGACATTTTCGGGCTTTGAGGAAGAGACTAAGGACCTCATTCAGAGTCGGTCGAAGCGGCCGCACGGTCGTACGTGAAAAGGGGCCGTATATGCAAATGATTCCCTCACAAGTTGCGTCCCTAAGTTCGGATCGGTAGTTGGCCGACCAAGGGGAGGAAGCGGTCGGAAGACAAAAAATACGCCCCCTTCTCTTACGCATTGCATGTCATCTCCGGGCATATAAGGATTAATCGAGACCATCGGCAACCATCGAAACTGGTCGTAGAGCTTAAGGTTGACCATACCCTCTCTTAAGCTCTACGATCATGTCAGTGTAAAAACCTCCCATATCACATGTGCCATGACGCTACTTTGTTAATTATGCACTCCCATAAACCATATGCACGCCCACAAAACGCCGTCCGCATAATTAGACACGCCTGCGTTCGGATCGCCACTCCCCCGTTTTCAAGCACCTTCCCCTGTTACCACCCACAAACGCCTCAATCTGTCACTCAATCTACCGACCTGGCTGTGTTCAAGGAGAGAGAAATTTCTGATCGTAGCGGCTAGTTTGCGCAGGCGCATTGCGAACTTTACGCATGCGCAGTATAGCGAACATCGGTGGCGTACAACCGTGCGGCCGCTTTGACCGACTCTGAATGAGGTCCTAAGTCCTGTAAAGGTGTTAGCGTGGAATGCTTAATTAGATTATTAAATGCGCTATCTATGTGTATGTTGCTTTAAGAGGGATTTTAAGAGTTACATAAGTTTAAAGTTTAAAGTTTTCAAGTTTTAAAGAACGGTCTACGCAGTGCTATGATGTGTAACTACATCGTTGTCTGTGTCTGATTTGTTCTCCAACCATGGTTGTCTGTTTGTCTGTTTGCTTTGTCTTGTAACATAAGCTACTGCTAATTCCAGATACATCGAAGGAAGTAGTACAGCTCTCAAAACTACGCTCACAACTGGTGACATTGGCATGGGAAAAGCTTAATCTGGAAACACTGACAGATCATCTCCTGCCTTCCGAGGGATAAGTTGAAAGCAAAACCGGTGAGTACATGAAAAGCTTTGCCGTTTGATGCAACTGTGTACTCATTTCTGCTATCCCTCTTGCAGCTGGGAGCGTTCAGTGGTAAGGATAAAAACGCTTTTCAAACGGATTTACCCGATGTGTTTGGAGTCTACTGTTTTATGTGTGTGTGTACGCTTAAACTGTCTTTTTTCCTGCTCACTCTCACGTTTCCTCGTCCAGTATCCTTATCTGTGTGGCGCAGAGGGGGTTTGACTTTTGAATTGATAATCTGAGATATAGAGATAACAGCTACATCTGAAAATATCAGAAAGCAAGAAATTGCAACCAGAGTTATGGCAGTATCAGAGAAAGCTCTAGCTGATATGACAGCAATAAGCACGGGCACACCAGAACCACCATCAGATGAAGTGCCTCCAATATGTCCTACCCAAGACCAATGTGTTGTTGACGAAGCAGGACACTTGGAAGAAACTCAAGAGCAACGCAGACCATGGGCATTGTCCGGTATGCAAGATATAGTGGCTTTGCTCGCGCCAAACCCCTGTAACAAGAATACTAGAATAACCAACTGATAGAGGCAATGAACAACATAGAAACCACAATTGATACAGAAGCTAGAACAGCAAAGCAAAAAGGGAATCTCGCTCCAACAGCACCTAACATCGTACAAAACTTAAAGCAATACCATGACCAGTCTACACAAACACCTGAAGAAGATTTCTTCATGACAGATCCACAACGTGAAAAGAAGTGTAAAACTCAATTATTGAAACTATATGGACAATCATATCCAATAGAACCAGAAGAGGGAATAATGGGAGTTCCCTCTGTACTTCAAGTAGTGGAAAGCGAGAGAAGAATAACAGACAGAGAGGAAAGACCGCAGCACAGAAAATAATACTGCGTGTGGTACAAGACAAGACAAGATGGAAAGATCCTACTGAAAACACCAACAGAAGAATTCCTTTGGATGCAAATAAAATGAAGGAATGGGGGCTATGTTTTTTTTGCAGAAAAAGAGGTCACATGAAAAGAAACTGTGATGAATACAAGAAATGGCAGAAGAAGCAAAATAATACCCAACTATAAGAAGTAGGCGTTCCCTTGTACCTCCCACTTTATACTGCTGACCAATTTCATCAAGACAAGAATGAAGCAAAGAGAAATGAAGCAATGACTTTACCCACTGGTCAGCAGTGTGAATGTTTAATGAAGAGCGGAGCAAGGTGAACTAGCCTATGATGAAGAGGAGGTACCAAACAATCTATTATCCAATAAAGTTTAACAGTGACTGGACTTGAAGGAAGTGAAGTCAACTTACAAGAAAGTATGCCTGTACTAATGAAGATAGGATCTGAGCAACTACAGGTACCAATTAAGCTTTCGATTTTGCCTAAATGTCCAAGTCAACCTACTGGGAGCAGATGCATTATTCAAGTTAAAAGCATGTATCAAGTACACTCCGGACGGAGTGGTACTAACTTCAGGCCTCACAAAAGAACAGGATGAACAGTTGATCGCAGCTGTACATTATTTTCAGCAGAGAACCCCACAAGCTACATTATTATCAGAATGGATGTCTGAGCTACCTGATAAGAAGGAAAGGAAAGAAGATGTAGGACGTCTAGCAGTACAGCCGGTTCAACTTACCCTGAAGCCAAATAATCTCCCAGTACCAATAAGACAGTACCCACTGACCCAAGAACAGAATAAAGAAAATGAATCATGCAAATTAAGCTAAGTTGAAAATTCAGGAGTATTTCCAGTAAAACTGAAGATATTGAACTCAAGAACTTATACAGTAATTGGTCAAGAACGAACCAAGCACCTGTCCACTGCAAGATTAACCAGGTATGAAGTGGCTTTGTTAAGTACATTTCATGTAACCATCTTAAGATGCACAAGTTCTCAATCCAGTAACTCACCTTCCTATCAATGATTCATAAGAGGGGAAATGAGCCTGTGAAATAATCCCTCAAACAGGAAAAGGTACAAATGAAGTTGAATCATGGGATAAGGAAGAAGGTACTGAGATTACAGATGAAGACAGATCATGTAATAAGGAGGAAGAAGTTGCCAGAAGTTGTCAGTAAAGGTAGTAAAGAAAATATGCATACTTTTTTCCCTCATCATGATTGTTTAGCTCTTATGTAAGTTAAAGTCAGGGCTCTTCATCGTGTAATGGACACTCCTTTACAGAATCCTGAATGTAGATGGCTCCAGATACTATGTTAATGGGGCATACACACAGGATATACAGACACTTCAAATACAGACATCTTAATTTTCATAGCACTACCTTCATAGTGCTCAGCACAAGAAGAAGAATTGTGTGCACTCAAGCTTGAATCTTGGCAGAAGGACAAACAGTTAAAAAAGTTCCAGGTATATGATCCACAAAGTTGTCCCTACCTGAAGAAACCAGAAATCATATCAAGCATGCAACTTTGATTAATCAGTTATTCATTGCCCTTGAACTAACATCAGAAAGAAGCAATTGTAAAGATACAGGCCCCTACCCAGAAACAGATACCAGAAGTAAAAGGTAACACTATTGCAGATACAGCAGCAAAGAAAGCAGTATTGCAAGACCCAGTAACTGTGTACCAAGTTCAAGTACAAGAAGCTCCAGTCCATGAGGACACTTTACAGCACTTCCAGGAACAGGTTTCCAAGGGAGAGAAGGAAGCGTGGATAAAACATAGGAGCCGTAAAAGAATGAACGAGGTATATGGGCAAAAAGGACAACAAGGGTGTCTACCAAGGGCTTGGTATCTAATCATGTTAGAGATAATGCATGAAAAGATGAACTGTTCAAAGAAAGCCAAATTGTGTTGCAGCAATGGATGGCATCAGAATTCGATGCAGCAGCATGCGGGATGTATGAAACATGTAATCCAGAACAGAAAAGTAAAGACCTTACAGAAACATATCCCAAGGCCACTCTAACCCTTTCAGAAGCTACAGAAGGATTACCTAAAGCTATTTAAGGGAGGGCCTTGCACATCAGTATAAAAAGTAATAGGAACAGGTAGGCCCTGATTACAATGTCTACCAACAGTTTTGTTCTCTATTAGAACCACCTCTATGAAGACACATAGGCTTTGATACAGTATCTAAGACAGGGTGTTATTTCCCTCAGCAGTTACAGCATAACCATGAAGATTTAACTGCCTATGTACAAGCAATGTGTAAAGCTTTAACTAACCTCCATTGTCAAGTATTCTCTTCCCTTCCAGATTCAGACTCTGATGATAGTACTCATTTATTGAGTCCAGGGGACTGGATCTATTTCAAAAGACATGTGAGAAGGGCACGTGAACCTCGATACGATGGTCCATTCCAGGTGCTACTGACCACACCTACTGCAGTAAAGCTGGAAGGAAGAGACAGTTGGGTTCACAGCATCGCACTGTAAGAAGTGAACAATGGAGATAGAGATCAAGCAACTTGCTACAGAGTGAGCCAAGTTAAGAATTAAGTATGCAACTAAAGAAGACAAGCAATAGTGCTCTTGCTTGAGTAAAACAGATAAAGATCAAGAATTCTGAATTAACCCTCGACACATGAAGGTATAGTCCTCCTGCATTATACTCAGTGTTTGCTCCAGGTACCAATCTTGGGGGCTGCGACCTGTTCACTTGGTGCAGCAAAGCCCATATCCCGCTTGGAGGGGGTCACTGGTGAATACCATCAGGTGGACTAGACTCCGCGCCCCAGGAGAGGTCTCGTTAACACCTGGGAGTTACATATGAGGGGGGCCTATACTCTAATCCCCGATGTCCAGATACCTGAGTCCTCGATCCTTCCTCCTGGCATGATTAACCTTCAAGCAACAGTAAGAATAGTTCCTATGATAAACACCAATGATACGTGCTGAATGATATTTTGCTCTATCTATATGTGGTCCTTAGGATAACATATGGATAACATAGGCACTATAAGGTCATACGCTGGTTATCGTAGGTAACTGATAGGCAGGAAACAAAGGTTATAAAGGCCAAAGAAAGATGAGGAACTACAAGAATATCAAGATGCTCCAGAAGAAGGAGCTATTAAAGAAACATGGACATTTCTACTGAAAGATAGATAATTTGATAATAAGAGGGGAATGTTATTGTGGAATGCTTAATTAGATTATGAAATGCTCTATGTGTATGTCGCTTTAAGAGTGATTTTAAGAGTTACATAAGTTTGAAGTTTCAGAAAAACATGTTGTTCACCATACAGTCTGGATTAGAGAAGATAAAGTACTATCAAGGGTGGAGACCCTTGGAGAGTCTGAAAATAACAAGATAGAAGATGTTGACCAAGATGGGAGGTGAGGAACACAACAAGAATATGCATCATAATGTCTTATGTTTATCTATCTATATGTCCAGCCAGTATTGGGGGGCACAAACAAGTTGTTTGTGCACATGCATAAAGCTGACTCATGGTGACTAACCTTTTCAGACCCCTATAAATAAAGCCAGCACTCGTACTGTTCCCCAGAATGGTCTATGCAGTGCTATGATGTGTAACTACATCGTTGTCTGTGTCTGATTTGTTCTCCAACCATGGTTGTCTGTTTGTCTGCTTGCTTTGTCTTGTAACGTAAGCTACTGCTGATTCCAGATACATCGAAGGAAGTAGTACAGCTTTCAAAACTATGCTTACAAAGGCAAGGCCAGAATAGAAAAACCTGGGATCCACATTCTACAGTATCCACACATTCCCAAGAAGGTACGAATTTGCTGTTGGTTCTGCGGCAGTGTCATGTTCTGTATGGCCTGGATTCTGTCATTTGTGAGATGTCGTAACCCCTGAGTTAGGCAGTGTCCCAAATACTTTACTCTGGATTGGCACAGCTGTAGTTTGTCCTTAGCAACCTTATGTCCTGTGTGCGAGAGGTGGAGCAACAAAAGTTTAGTATCATTTATTTTAAACATGACATAAATGAATCAGAACATAGCAATAAATTGTCCACATATTGGATTAGAACAGACCCATTGGCAGGTTGAAAGATTGTAAACAGTCGTGCAAGGCCTGGGAGAAGATACTGCGGCTGTCTATGAAACCCTGGGGCAATCGTGTCCATGTGTATTGTACACCTCTATATGTGAAAGCGAAAAGGTACTGACAGTCAGGATGAAGAGGTACAGAGAAGAAAGCAGAACAGAAGTCAATGACAGTAAAATGGGTTACATTTGGTGGGATCTGCATAAGGATGACAGCTGGATTTGGCACTACGGGAAATTGGCTTTCTACCACCTTATTAACACCTCTAAGGTCTTGTACCAGCCTGTAACCCCTCCCACCACTCTTTTTCACAGGGAAGATGGGACTGTTGGCTACACTAGCTGTACGAACTAAAATTCCCTGTTGTAATAATCGTTCAATTATTGGATAAACTCCTAATTCTACCTCCTGTTTTAGTGGGTACTGAGGAATTTTTGGAGCTTGCCTAACGCTTTTTAAGTTTACCATTACGGTGCTTACGTTTGCCATTAATCCAGTGTCCTGTCCAACCTTGGTCCATAGTGAATCTGGAATTTGGGATAACATTTGATCTACCTGAGATGGATTTCCATTTACACTGGTAGAGTGATACATTATCCTTTGGGGAGTGTCCAACATATCCCTCACCTTAAAGGATAATGTTGCACTTTACCCGTTACGCCTATTGCTGGTACTGTCTTGTTGGTTACCTGTCAATTAATGGGAGATTTTATCACTGACCTGGTCGCCCCTGTGTCTACAAGAAAAGGATATTTAGTACCAGCTACATCAACCATCATGACTGGCTCTTCCCTAGTACCTCCCGTTAACCTGACTATCTGTAGACTACAGGTATGACCTGACCCCTAGCATTGGCTCCCACTCTCCAATAAAGCATTAATGGCCACGATTGGAGCTGGTGCCTGTTGGACAGTTGCTGGTCTCTGTGCATATCCCTTATGGGGATATCCAGGTTTTCCCAGATTTTGTCATACAGTTTCTACTTACATGTCCTGGCTGGTTACAATTAAAACACGTTCATGCATTGGATGAAGAAAAGGGTTGTTGTGCGAGTTGTGCAGGAGGAAGAGGTGGTGGGTATGGGTAAGGATATTGAAGGAAAGGATATGATTGGGGATATGTAGTTTGTGAATAGTATGGGACTTGTGGTTGTGCAGGGTAAGTGGGATAGGGTTGTGTTTGCAGTAGTCTGGGACTAGTGAGGGCGTGTAACTGTTCAGGTGCAGGTGTGTGTGTGGGTGCAGGTGTATCTGCTGCCTGTGATGTTACCGTCATTCCTTCCGGAGCTTGAATACTGACAGCCATTAGTTTCTCGCACTGGGTCTCTCTCTTCTTTGAGATATTTTTATCATGTTCTATGGCGGATTCTATGAGGGTATCTATTGTGACTCCCCTCCAGCCAGGCTGTGAGGTCTGAACCTGGGTTTTTAGGTTCTCTTTAAGGCGATATGGTGACAATCATTCCCCTGTGGTGAATGCTATCTTTAATATCTTATAATCCAGTGTACTGGGTGATAGCCTGCAGAGCCCGGTCGCAATAATCTTCTGCAGATTCACTCTCCTTTTGCTTTATGGTGAAAATTTTGTTCCAGTTAACTACCGTACTACTGGAAAATATATACCCAATTGAGTTATAATGCGGGAAATATTACTTTGGTTTACTTGGTCTGTTAAAGGAACGCCACCACCCAATACACAATCCGTGATAAATTTCGTCACGTCGATATTGCATGGTAGACAGGCCCTTAACACCACCCGCCAATCTTTATTGGTGGGCTCATGAGAACTACCCAAATTTCTCAAAAATCTTTGACATTTGGCTAATACCTTTTTGGGATCGGGGAAATCATTTATGATGGAATTTAGCTCTGCTCTTGTCCAAGTACAATGCATTACCACATCCCTTGTAGGTACAACTCCGTTCGCGTCCGCATTCCCATTCGGAACAGTGATTGTCCGAATGGGATGCAGACCGGCCGCAGTGCTACCTTTGACCTTATTACCTGGCTGGGGGTTTAATCTGTTGCTTCAACGTATAGTATTAACAACTTTCTCCATGGGCGCGGAGGAGTTTAACACTTCCCGTGCTGTTACAGATGGAGATGGTGGCATCTAACATGTGCACAGCATGGGAAACGGCAGACATAACAATAGGCTCATAATCCACATCATAAACATTTTCTTTATGGTTACTTAAGAGAGGGTACAAGTTGCTTGTTACATTTTTATGAGTTTTTTTCATGACTGTATCTGCACCTCCATCCACATAAGGTGGCGGTGGTGCTCGTGAACTACTGGCAATATCTTCCGCAACGTTACCTTGCCACACGTGCGCGCCATTTTGCGGCTCGCACGCATTGCAATCCAGCGCCGTGGGTGTATTTGCTGGCAATGCGCTCGCAACGCTAGTTTGTGTTGCTTGCACATTTTTAAGCCACGCATCCCCTTCATACTGCCACAATTTTAAACATTCATAATATTTTACTTTTTTCTCTCGAGAACGCATCAGACTGATGTGATCCCGGACATTACCCAATATATCTTTATCAAAACTACCAATCCTGGGAAACGGTCTAAAACTCTTCATCGTTATTTTAAACCATACGTCACAATACCTTATTGCATAAGTACCGTACTTAGTATACATAATACGACGGGCCGATCCAAGCGGCGCTTCCATTAGCAGCACATCATTGTCTAACATCTCTTTTCAATAAAAATTTAAACCGGTGAAAGACAATTAAGATACTTTGACTTACCTGTGGACGCCTTTGAAAAAGGGTGTATCCGCAAACCCTATGGAGAACTTCTAGACGCTTCCACTCACCTACCGAAGTAAAGGCTGCTTCCGCTCAGCAATCCCTTTTTGACTACCTTTCAACTGCTAGGGGGCAGCAAAGTACCCTTTGTGTTCCAGTTGATTTCGTCCACCCTCCCACCAGCTCACAATCACAATTTAACCAAAATTATGCAGTTCAATTATAGTGCTCAAATAAGCCTAACAGATCACACACATTGATTACTGAACGCTATAATCACGCTGGGGGCCGAACCCTAACAAAAATAACAACCCATACACCTACTTTGTGTAAAGTAAACGGTAAGCTGCTACCGAGTCACTAGGCCAACTCCTGCACCTAGCACTTAAGGGTCCTACGATACCCTTAACATTTAGGTCCCGTGTTACACACTAAACAAATACTCACTGATACACACTTTTTTCCTGCGCAGAAAAATACACGTTAACCCAGATATTAGCAACAATTGATAATGTAAACTCAATGGCTTTGTTTAAACACGTGGCAGCACAACCGGAAAATGCGTATACGCTATTGTGCAACTAGTCGCATACATAATGATGCGACTACCACACAACCGCATGACGTACCCTTAGCTGCGTACACAAAAGTGCATCCCTATTGCATGCAAAAATGCGACTTATCCGCGTGCGCAATACTGCGACACCCCTTTTAAACGCAAAATACTATCAACAAAGGAAAATATATATGTGTGTGTGTGTGTATATATATTTATACATGTATGTGTGTGTGTATATGTATATATATATATAGTGACACAGTTGGGATAAGGGTCCCTCTTGGGGGATGGATGGACTCCCTCTTTACACACAGCAGCCGTAGAAACAGGAGACAAGGCTGGTAATCTCGTACAAACTGGTTGGCGCGAGTCTTTATTGTGCCGCACACAAAAATATAAACAAAAGCATAAACATAAGTCCTAGCCTGGCTGGGCACTAACTACACAGCAGATTCCCTTGCTACAACAATGGTAGGGCCTATTGCCCTTACCATCAACAAAACACGTGCACAGTACTTACAGGGTTTTAACCAAGTGTGTCTGGACAGGCTAGACTGCCAGCTACCCCAGGTATGAGACACTCAGCCACAAACTCAGCTTAAATCAGCCAGTTCCAGGTGGAAGTCCTAATGAGTCTGCTACCAGGCTGAAAGGCCCAAAACCTGGAGTGGCCTGTGGATGGAGCCCTCTCCCTCCTCACATCCACACTCCCAGGACCCATTCCGGCTTTTCACAGAAGCCGACATTACTAGTCTGCTTTTCTAACAGACTTCTCCTGGGGGTTTTAGACATAAGACATAAGACAAGAATCTGGGACAAATATAGAAGCCATTCCACACTTCTCCAGTGCTTCTATCACATATCCCCTCCTTTGTTTCAACCTGTGGGGTGGAACAACTTCAGCCCCCAGACAATGGACACGTGACAAAGCATCTGCATTGGCCAGCTGGCTTCCTGGCCTATGTTCTACCATGAACTTAAAGGTCTGTAATGCCAAAAACCATCACGTTATTATCGCATTACTGTCTTTGTTCTCTGACATCCACTTCAAAGTGGCATGGCCAGTGATCAATCTGAACTTCCTTCCCACCAAATAGTACCTGAGAGTTTCTAAGGCCCATTTTATGGCCAATGCTTCCTTCTCAACTGTAGCATAGTTTCTCTCATGTACATTTAATCTCCTGCCTAGGTAAAAATAGGGTGTTCCTCACCGTCCATGCCCTGGGACAGGACCGCTTCTATACCTACTTCTGATGCATCAGTTTGCGCCACAAACTCCCTGTCAAAATCAGGAGTCACCAGAACGAGTTGGGTACACAATGCTGCTTTTAAGGCCTGAAAAGCCTTCTCTGCTTCAGGACACTATTCCACCGTGACTTTCTGTTTGCCCTTGGTAAGGTCATTCAGTGGGACTGCAATGGTGGCAAAACTGGGTATAAACCTACTATAAAACCCAGCAATCCCTAAGAAGGCTCTCACCTGCTTCTTATTCAAGGGTCTTGGCCAGTTTTGTATTGCTTCAATTTTATTATGCTGTGGCTTTATCAAACCTCTGCCAATGGTGTACCCAAGATACTTTACTTCTTCCATCCCTAGACAACACTTTTTTGGGTTGGCTGTCAAACCTGCTCTATAAATGGAGTCCAACACTACTTGTACTCTAGGCAAGTGAGCCTGCCAATCAGGGCTATGAATGACTACATCATCCAGATAAGCAGCAGCATACTGTCTAGGGGGCCTTAGAATCCTATCCATCATTCTTTGAAAGGTCTTAGGTGCCCCATGTAACCCAAAGGGCAACATCTTGTATTGAAACAACCCTTCTGGTGCTGTAAAAGCTGTATTTTCTTTGGCATTCTCAGTTAACGGGACTTGCCAATACCCTTTGGTTAAGTCAAGTGTGGTTAAATATCTGGCTGTTCCTAGCCTTTCAATTAATTCATCCACCCTAGGCATTGGGTAGGCGTCGAATTTTGATACACTGTTCAATTTCCGGAAGCCATTGCAGAATCGCACACTCCCATCGGGATTTGGAATAAGCACAATGGGGCTTTACCACTCACTATGCGATTCTTCAATGACACCCAATTCTAATTTTTTTTACATTTCTTTAGACACTGACTCCCTTTGGGCTTCTGGTAACCTATAGGGCTTTAGGTTAACCTTGACCCCTGGGTCAGTGATTATATTATGTTTAATGACCGTGGTTTTCCCTGGTATGTCTGAAAGCAAGACCCTATTTCTGATAAATTCTTTAACTTCCTGCTGTTGAACAGCTTACAGGGTTTTTGCTACTGTCACTTCGGGAACCAAGGGTCCTGGGTTTACTGGAGGGGCTCGGATGGCTGACAGAGCTGCTCTATCCTTCCAGGGTTTTATAAGATTTACATGGTATATCTGTTCTGGCTTTCTTTTCCCAGGCTGGTAAACTTTGTAATTAACTTCCCCCACTTTTTCTAGAATTTCAAAGGGTCCTTGCCACTTAGCTAAAAGTTTACTCTCTTCTGTGGGAACCAATACCAACACTCTGTCCCCAGGAGTAAAGTTGCGTAAGCGAGCATTGCAGTTGTACACCATCTGCTGTGCCTGTTGGGCCTATTCCAAGTGCTCTCTTACTATCGGCACCACAGCAAAAATTCTTTCTTGGTTTTGGGAAACATGCTCAATAACTGTTTTATACGGACTGGACTGTCCCTCCCATGTCTCTTTGGCAATGTCCATTAATCCCCTTGGATGTCTACAATAAATCAAAAGGGGAAAACCCTGTGGAGGATTGGGGAACCTCTCTTATGGCCAACAGCAAATAAGGTAACAAGTAATCCCAATCTCTACCATCTTTGTCCACTACTTTCCTTAGCATGTGCTTTAAAGTTTTATTAAACCTCTCCACTAACCCATCGGTCTGGGGATGGTACACAGAGGTTCTTAACTGATGAATTTTAAATAGGTGGCACAACTCTTTCATGATTTTTTACATAAATGGGGTACCTTGGTCAGTCAGGATTTCCTTAGGTATTCCCAACCTGCTAAAGACATGGACTAATTCCCTAGCAATGGTCTTTGTTGACATATTGCACACTGGTAGCGTAATCCATTATCACTAGACTATATTGATGGCCCCGGGCAGACTTCATCAATGGTCCAACCAAGTCCATAGCTATTCTTTCGAGGGGAACCTCAATTATAGGCAATGGGACAAGCGGACTTTTAAAATGCGGCCCCAGAACATGATATTGACATTCAGGACAGGACGCACAATAGTCAGACACCTCTTTATGGACCTCGGGCCAGAAAAACCTCTGGAAGATCTGCTCAGTGGTTTTTTCTACCCCTAGGTGACCTGCCGTTATATGACTATGAGCCAGGTCTAACACTTTTCTTCTGTATGCCTTGGGAACTATTAATTGTTCCACAATGTCTTCCCCTTTTTTAGTCACTTGATACAAAAAATCCTGGCACACCGCCATGTGAGGATACGACAATGGACTATGAGGGTCTATGGGTTTGCCATTGATTACTTTTACATTTTACGTGGCTTTTACTAGAGTAGGGTCATTCAACTGCTCCACGGCAAAGACCTCTCTCTTGACCTCAAGATCAGGCAGGCGATCCATGGGCTCAATAACACTCCCCACCTCAGTGGGAGGCACACCATCTGGTGAGCCACCATCATTTTCAGGTGCACCAACCATGCTAGACAAAGGGAACATCACAGACTCTGAAGAAACTCCCCCTTCTACTGCACCAGTAACCCTCTCAAATGGGTCGGGGTTGTTTACTTCTGGAACAAATCAGCTTTCCCACAACTTCCAAAAGTGGGTAAAGTCTCTCCCCAATATCGCATTATACATTAAGCCATGTACCAAACCCACAGAGACTATCGCGGAACCATATGGTGTCTCGATGTTCACTTCTGCAGTAATATAATACCTAGTATCCCCTTGTGTGCAGGTCACACCAACAGTTTTCCTCTTACACTTCAAGGGGTTCACCAGTTCAGCTTTCATAAGTGTAACCAGGCTACCAGCATCTAACAGAGCCTCTACTCGGTTGCCTTCTACAGTGAGTACACACATGTGCTTATCTGTCTCAGCCTGCCAGTCAGCTGGCTGTGCAAAGAAAGACATCCTGCGGTTAATATGAGCAGGATCACATTGCATAGGTTCAAAGGTAAGTGAACAATTAGCAGCAATATGGCCGAAACCACCACATCAGAAACACTGAATCACATTATAACCTAGTCTTTTACAGGGTAGGAACCTTCCTGGCCTGGCTGGCCTGTCTACAGGTTCCTCACCCTCAGTATTAGGTACATTCCATCGCCCAACACCCTTCTCCCTTGGAACAGTCTTACCAGTCTCGATGGGAGTTCGCCGGTGCGTCATCGGGGCTCAGTAGGGCAGACTCAACAGCTCCTCAGCTGCCACGTACCTCTTCACCAGTTCGACTAACTGGTCTGCAGATTTAGGGTCTGCATGGCTCACCCACTTGCACAGAAATGCAGGTAGCGATCATAGATACTGGTCCATCACAACTCTTTCCACAATCTGTGGTCCCATTAGTGTCTTGAGCTGCAGCCATTCTGTGGTAAGATGGACGAGGTCATGCATCTGTGAGCATGGAGGCTTTTCCGTTTGGAACTCCCAGTGGTGTATTCGTTGGGCGCGAATTAATAGGGTGACTCCTAAACGAGTTAGGATCTCTCGTTTCAATTTCTCATAGTCTTTGGCATCAGCTAGGCATAAGTCGTAGTAGGCCTTTTGTGGCTCTCCAGACAGGAAAGGTGCCACCAGACTTGCCCATTGTTCCTTGGGCCAACTCTCTCTCTCTGCTGTTCTCTCAAATGTGGTGAGGTACGCTTCCACATCATCGCCCGAAGTCATCTTCTGTAGGAAGTGACTGGCATGTATGGAGTGTGCGGTGGCGGGAGGACCAGTGGTAGCATCACCAGACTGGGCTACTAGGTGTTGTACAATCCTCTTTAAGGCCTGGCTGTTTTCCTGCTAAGGCCTGGCGGGTTTACTCAATGGTAACCTGTTGCTGCCTCTGGGCCACCTCCAAGGCCAACAGTTGCACCTGGGTGGAATCCTGCTGAGCTCTGGTAGCTTCCTGCTGAGCCGCCGTAGCTTGGAGCAAGGCTTTTACAATGCCCTCCATGCTGCTTTTAGGTGTGGGCTGGAAGCAAAATCTGGCTTCTCTAAGCATCTGCGGGTGCCACCTCCATGGACTTCAATGTTATATCCACCATAAAATATGGGTGTCTGTCACTTTAAATTTTAAACGTAGAAATTTTTTCCTGGATGCAACTTCAGTGTGTTTGCCCGCATTCTCCACCAAATGTGGCACAGGTGGGATAGGGGTCCCTCTCCTGGGGTAGATGGACTCCCTCTTTACACACAGCAGCCATAGAAACAGGAGACAAGGCTGGGAATCTCGTACAAACTGGTTGGTGCCAGTCTTTATTGTGCCACACACAAAAACATAAACAAAAGCATAAATCCTAGCCTGGCTGGGCATTAACTACACAGCAGATTCCCTTGCTACAACAATGGTAGGGCCTATTGCCCTTACCATCAACAAAACACGTGCACAGTACTTACAGGGTTTTAACCAAGTGTCTCTGAACAGGCTAGACTGCCAGCTCCCCCAGGTATGAGACACTCAGCCACAAACAAACCCAGCTTAAATCAGCCAGTTCCAGGTGGAAACCCTAATGAGCCTGCTACCAGGCTGAAAGGCCCAAAATCTTGAGTGGCCTGTGGATGGAGACCCTCCCTCTCCTCACATCTACACCCCCAGGACTCATTCCGGCTTTTCACAGAAGCCGACATTACTAGTCTGCTTTTCTAACAGACTTCTCCTGGGGGTTTTAGAAGACATAAGACAGGCATCTGGGACAGATATAGAAGCCATTCCACACTTCTCCAGTGCTTCTATCACAAAATATATATATGTATGTATATAAATAGGAGCTTGGGAGTGGATCCAGGCAGTCAGAATCCTGACATCTGGGTCCCGACTGGGTTAACATACCGACACTTGCTGGTCGGTATGCTAACCTTCTTCCTACCCTAACCCTCTCTTCCTGGTGCCTGAACCTAACCTCCCCATAGTGCCTAAGCCTAACGTGCCCCTCCCTGCACCCTAAGCCCCCGCCTAGTGCCCAACCCTAACCATCCCCCCCAACCCGCTACTTACCTTAGGCATCACGGCGGACAGGATGCTGGCGCCGGTATTGTAAGCGTCGTCATTACCTCCACCGGCATAATGAACGCATACCTTTCCATGTACCTGTTTATAATTGCACTAAGGTGTGCTCCCACTGCACCCGAAAGGGGAGGTGCCAGGATAGGAAAGAGGAGGAGTCTTGGTTATTATGATTAAACTGCCCCCCCTAAATGAAAAGTCTAGAGCGCCCTTGGCAGAGTGAGGGTGGGAGATCAGGGTGAGGGTGGGAGAGCAGGAGTCTCTGTACTTGGTATGTCTCCACCACAGGAATATCTGGATGGGAAGTGAGATCCCCCGCAGCCTCTCCTGCCTGTCTGAGCACTTCCTCTTCACCATTGTGCATCAGGTAGCTTCTTCCGCTGCCACTGCTGCTCCCTCTTATGCTGCTGCTGCTCCTCCCTGCTGCTCTCTTCTCCGCCTGGCCTCTCCCTGCTGGACGATGGTAGCCAGACTGCGGCTCCTGCTACAGGTACAAATTTGGTGCCTCTCATGAATAAATCAGAGCTCGTGGACTGGCAGCCAATCAGGAGCCTACGCAGTGGCCGCTCCTGACTGGCTGCCAGTCCGCGAGCTATGATTGATTCGTGGCTGGCGCCACTTTCCAAATGCCACTGGTGCTTATCCACACTGCTGACACCCTGGTCCCCTTTCTGCCCGGGCCTGGGACTCTAGTCTCGGCAGTCCCCCCTTGATGGCAGCAGTGCTCCCTGTATTTGAGTTTTCTCCATTATCTTGCACATTAAAAACAAACACTGGTAGGTTGATTGACTTCAATTATCCAAAGTGAGAGCATTTCTGTTTGCTACGTGGTAGAACATTTATGCTGGGAACACACTATGCCATATATTGTTCATACAGCTGACAAATTATATATTGTTAAGTGTGTCGGCTTGTGTGACGTCATTCACAGATATATTGTGTCAGCAGTGCAGCACGGCAGGTGATATATATCTTGCAGACATATTGAGCACAACTAGCGCTGTGTTTTGGCGACGCACTGTCTGCCAGTACACTGGCTGCATGAACTGTCAGCATTGACATCACAACTGGGCAGACGATGCCGTTAAATGCCGATCCATTGATGTCAGGCCAGACGTATCGAGTGGCCGATTGGTAATTGTATATGCTTACCAAATCGGTTGTTCGTTTTGTGGTGATGTTCAGCCATCCGCTGAGTTGCTTAAGTGTGTACTCATCATTAGACTAAGCTACAATGGGACAGGGACTGATGGCAATGATTAAATATGCTCTGTAATGAACTATGTAAATATAGGCACTACATATATAAAACTTATTTAAAAAATAATTTAGAACATACAAAAATAAGGCTACACGATGAGGAATTTTAGGGGTAAAGCATAACTATTTAACTGATTGGGATTGTAAAAAATTAGATAGATTTAAAGTGTTTTACGGTACACAACGGGAGCAGTTCGGAAAAATTGTCTTTGGGTCTCCATATGTGAAATACATAAATCCCACAAAACATGAGTATATATTTTAATAAATGATACAACTTAATTTAAGAGTAAATTATTTTTATTTTAATTATAGTGTTTTATCTCTTATAGAAAGTCTGCTATAAAAGCATAGTAAATTAAATCAAATTTCAAATATGACCACTAGATGGTGCAATCCAGTGTCCTATACAGTATGGATAAAGTCAAAATTCTGAAGAAAAAAAAGTCTATAGAGAAGGTAGAGCATAAAATGACACTAGTGTATATTGTGCTAGTTCAACAAAAATCCACATAATCAGTGACTTTGTTATAAAACCTGATGCGAGTTTCATGAATTTACTATTTTTCCTATACTTATTTTTTAAAAAACGAGTGTTAATATATAGATCATATAAAGTAAGTGCTGCAGTCTGGAAGCTGTTGTTCTGTTCAATAAACCTGAGTTATCTTCTCCAATGAATGAGTATAATGGACCATTTATTTACTTATTAATTTTTATAGATTTTCTAGCATTTTTATATCGAATGATATTAGGTGTAGGAAAGAGACATTTGGTGGTTTTGCAGTTTCCTGTGAAAATTGGAGCTAACGGCCATCAGCATTTTATTACATTTTCACTTTTGTATAATGCTGAATTGTGTCTCTATCATAGATTTACTATTTTAATTAAATTTGTAAAAATGTAAAACAAAAATGTAGGAGCTCACTTTAAACACCAAAGATACACTAATTATAATAACATAGTGGGTACCTACCACATACCTCTCCAACTTTTTTGGGTTACAAATTGGGACAAAATTTCAGCTCACAGGACAAATATGTTCCAATCTGGATGGTCTACACCAGTGGTTCTCAAACTTAGCCCTATTGACCCCACACAATTCATGTTTTTCCAGGTCATCCAGCAGGTGTACAGATGCAGTCATTACTCACTGACACATTTTAAAACATCCACAGGTGGAGATAAGGGGGTGTGGCCATGTGAGAAGGGGTGTGCGAAGGGGGCATGGCCATGTGGCCCAAACCCCTGTGCCTATTTCTTAGGGGGAAAGGGGGGTACAGGAGGTCTGTCAGGGCTCAACCGGGGATCGGCTCCCGCTTACCGCGCCGCCGGCTTCCCCTGTCATTCTGGGTGGTCGGGCAGCTTGCGCGGCGGCGGGGGAGAAGCTGAGCATTCTCCCCGCATGCAGTGGCTTCTGGTGGGCTGGTGTCTGGCATCGCAAGTCCGGACATGGACGCCGCCATGACAGTCGGCCCATGTGACTGTATCTTCCTTCCTGGATAGGTCTGTGATCAGCTGGTGCTGTGCACCTGTCTAAGGGTTCCCCTGGGTATATAACTGTTCCACAGGTTACAGGAAGTTGCCTGAACAACGGTTGTCTCCTAGCGTGCCTTAGTGAGTTCCCGGTCCAGGTTCCTATTTTCCTTTCCGCAGCAGTGTTACCATCTCTACCTGTGTGCCTTTTCGTCTCTGGGGAATATCCGTGCAGCAGTGTTACCATCTCTACCTGTGTGCCTTTTCGTCTCTGGGGAATATCCGAGCAGCAGTATACCATCTCTACCTGGGTGCCTCTTGTCTCTGGTAAACATCCGTGCAGCAGTGTACCATCTCTACCTGTGTGCCTCTCGTCTCTGGTGAACATCCGTGCAACAGTGTATACCACCTCTACCTGTGTGCCTTCTATCTCTGGTGAATTCTCAAGTAACTGTGAGTCGCTCTCCACTTGAAATCCTTATTGATATTTGGTCCTCGTGTCAAGGTGTATTACTGTACGGTTAGGGTATTGCTTTGTGCCTAAGCTGGCATAACCTCTCTGGGCCACAGGTGTTGTGTCTCTATCCCTGCAGGGCTTGGGTACCTGGTCAAAGGACCGCGACCTGCTCACGGGGTGCAGCTAAGCCCAAACCCCAATTGGGGGGGTCACTGGCGAACACCATCCTGTGGGTTAGATTCCACACCTTTGCCCAGGTCTCGCCAACACTCAAGACCTGTGGATGAGGAGAACATATATCCAGGCCCCTCGTCTCCGCTTCCTCCCCCAACTTAGGCCCACCACGTCCTCTACTCCAGTCTCAGATGTGACAAGGTCCCTGTGTGGAGTGCCAGCCGGCTCCCTCAGTGACAGGGGCCGAGTGCTGCACTTAATGCTACAGTGCAGCACCCGGCTCCTATCAGTGAGGGGGAGTTTGCACCTTGATGTCACCCCTCGGCGGGTGACACCTGGGTGTAGAACACACCCCCCTTGTGACACCACTGGTTTGGAGTCCTGGGGACCGACTTTGAGAACCTGTGATCTACACTCAAAATTTATTTCTACACGGCTCTTAACTGTTTCTGAGGCATCAATGATGATGAAGGTAATTTGCTAATTAAAAGCACCAAAACTATCGTTCAAATTACCAAATAAAACGGAGGAATCTGGTCTGCACACCCAAATGTGATATAGATGCACCTAAAATCGTACACTTTATATAGAGTGTAATGTGCATGAATCTATAGGTTGAATTGAGCCAGGCTCCTAGTGTGAATTAGACAGTAGACAATGCCATGTATTGTCACAGGGACTAACCCTGAGCTCTATACTATGGAGAGGGTCGGCCTACCTTTAATTGTTCCTATAAAAAATCCACACAATATTTTGCGGATTTTTTATGTCTGCAGTTTTATTCTATTAAAATAGTTGTGTTTTTGAAGCAATACACAAATGGATTCCCTTCTCTCTGAGTTGCACTTATCTAATTATGAGGGAAACAGCCAAAGGTCTGATTATACACTGATTGACGCTGTTTCTCAGTAAACATATCCCTGAAGGGAAGATATCTCCTTCTTATTCCCACTTTTGGTGAAAGCTCTTTTGAAAGTAAGCGATTTTCCTAAAGGGAAGGCTGGTGCACTGAGGGCCTGATTCAGACCCGCTCGGGTTGATGTTGCCCAAGTGCGCATGCGCACGACGGAGGCGGCTCCGTCGTGTGCATGCGCGAGACCCGAATAACGACGGCCAAGCCGTCATTATGGGTCTCGCACCAAAGGGGGCGTGCTGTCGATGGTGATTGCCAGCACCCCCCTTTGGTGGGGGCGCCGGGGGCGTGGCTGCCCAGACGGAGGCGTTCCCATGGGAACGCCTACCGTCTGGGGCCGGCCCCACTGACATCACTAGTGAATGTGCTTCAATCACCCTATGGTGGATGAAAGGTCTATTTCTCACTATTAATTTTCTGTCCCATCGAGTGATTTGATCTTGACGGTATTATGCTATATTAGTCTCTATTACTTCTTTTCTCATGTTTACAGCATACTTGCCTACCCTCCTGATTCGGCCAGAAAGGCAGGCATGCTGGCTGTATAAACCCCGGCAGCGGAGGGAGGGGGCGGCTGAATCGCGTCATTGTAGCCTCGCCCCCTACCTCACTATGCCATTAATCTCGGCCCCCAACAGCACATTGTTCTCCAGGTCACACTCCCTTTTTGACACTACACGCCCCCCTGGTTTACAGGCAGATATGCTATTCACTGAGTGGCCAAATTATTTTACCAGGCAATTTTATGCAAAGTAGCCATTCCCTAGATAATGGTGACATATGATGTCTGAGTAGAAGAACAGAAAGGCAAAAGTATGCAGAGACTAATGAACTAGATCACTCATGAAATAATGGGTAAACTACACAATCTGATAGACCTTGAATATGGAATGCAGCAGTGCCAGTATTGGCAAAATCGCTGCACTGATGAATTGTTCAGGTGTGGCAGTTGTTAAAGTCTACATAGAATGGACCAGCAGACAAAAAAATGGGTCTGAGAGCAAGGCATGTGGTCGTAAATGGCTACTGAATGCTCGAGCAGAATAGAGAGTGTGCAGACTTGTTCAGTCCCACAGACAGGCAACAGTGCATCACATTACCGACAAGCTGAATCCATTTAGATGGCCAGTCTCAATGAACAGAGGGCCTGATTCAGACCCGCTCGCGAGTGCAGGACGCTCGCAAGCGGGTCGATGGTGCCCTACTGCGCATACGCACGACGGAGGGAGCTCTGTCATGCGCTAGCGGGAGACCCGGCTAGCGACGGGGTAGCCGTCGCTCCGGGTCTCGCACCAAAGGGGGCGTGCTGTCGATGTTGATTGACAGCACGCCCCCTTTGGTGGGCATGCTGGGGGCGTGGCTGCCAGACGGAGGTGTTCCCATGGGAACGCCTACCGTCTGAAGCCGGCCTCACTGACATCAGTAGTGATGTCAGTGGGAGTGATTTTGGCTCTGATAGAGCCAAAATCACTCCAGGGCTTGCGGCAGCGAGACCCTACCGCAGGGTCTCCGACGCAAGCCCGATGGTCGCGATGGTCTTGACCATCGTGAACATCATCATGGACGCTCACTGTAGCTGTGGGTGGTCACCCACAGCTATGCGAGCGTCCAAGAGGCCGCTCCATTTTCAAGTAGGAGGGCCCTGATTCAGAGCAAGTGCTCTGGTCAGAGCGTCCGGCTCTGAATCAGGCCCAGTATGCTGCATATTATATCACATGGGCTATAGAAGCAGAAATCCTGTCCGTATGCCATTACTATCTGCTGCAAACAGGGTGAAACGCCTCCAGTTTGCTCAGGAACTCAGGAATTGGACAATATTGTAAAAGGGTCATGTAGTCTGACCAATCACAACTTCAATTACACCATGCAGGTGGTAGGGTGAGGATATGTAGACAACAGCGCGAAAGCATGGATCCTTCTTGCATCATAATGACTCTTCAGGCTGGCAGAGGCAATGTTATGATATGGGGAATGTTTTTATGGGAGTGTCTGGGCCCTTTGATTCACGTGGACAGTTAGTAGAATCCATGCCTAGAAGAATTCAAGCCGTATTGAAGGCAAAAGGTGGCCCAACAAAGTACTAACCCAGTCATCATAATAAATGAGCCACTCAGTGTATAATAAGTTGAGAAACATACAGATCATTGGAAGATAGGGGAGGAGCGCTATATCTAATACAGTTACTTATTCCAGATGTTATTGAGACATTGGAAGCACCTTATCCTCAGGGCCGCCATCGGGGGAACTGCCAGGACTGCAGAAAGGGGTAAACGGCCCACCACACTATCCCCTTGAATGAAAGGAGGGAATGCTCCAACTGGCACACTGCGTTGACTACCCGAGGCTGATTAAATGACCGCCCTCTTGTTGAATAAAGTTTTTTTTTTGAGTCGGCGTGTGTGACATTATGACCCCACTAGAATGAAGAGGTCAGAGGATCTGTGGCGCATGGGGACAGGAGATAAGGTAAGGGGGCTATTTTGTCAGTCCCATGTACCACAATTAATTTCTGATGGCAGCCCTGCTTATCCTTGTAACTTTACTTTCTTTTTGTACCTTATTTGGTGTGTTTCTCATCTTGTGGTCATCCAATACACAGATTCTTCTCTTATGGAAGTAATTACAGCAGAATAGTAGGCTTGTTACTGTTACTGAATTTCACAGTTTAGTCACTGAATTCTTTTTGGTACCTGATGTGTAGGTCACAAAAATAAAAGATCTTTGCTTGTACATGAATTCAATATTCTGCTAAAACAAATTAGAATTAAAAAAATATGTTCAGGCATTTCATGTGTTTGTCTATATTAGGTAAATGTACTAAGACAGCAGGTACCACTGAGGACATGCTTCTCCTGAGCAGTGGCTGATTTTCTCTGCTTTTAAAGTCTTGCTTCCCTTTGTGCTGTTAGTACATTTTTTTAACGCTCATCGACGGGCAGATCAATCAGTTCGCACTAAAGACCTCCACCCTTGTCCCTACACCTGATTCGGCACGTGCTCACACTCCGATTTCTTTCATTGGTTCCTGTGCAGTATGCAGATATCAGTGAGATTCACATTTCCACTTGCATCCAACACAGAATGAGATTTAATTGTCTGGGGCCTTGAAGTAGGATAATATGGATCTGTAGATAAGCATAGCTGTGAACAATGTATGCAATGGCATCTGATACCTATGACAAATGTGGCCCTATCTTTAGGGCTCTCTGTTGCAAATTTATCCAAAATACCCTTTCAGAACACTGCCTTATACAGTAATTTACCAATTGTTTACAATGGTCTCAAAAGACCTCACATGCTATATCTTGCGTGTCTCTTCATAGACACATACATTTTTTAGAGTACATTCCATTTCTTTATAGGATTGATTCCCAATTTTCAGTGATTGAATTTGATTTGATCCTAACCTGTTTGTTGCACTGCATATTTTGCAAAGGATTATATGAACCCGAATTTTGTAAACAATCACAAGACATTGAAATAACGCCCAGCGCCATGCAGGATGTAAACATTATCGCCAGTTGTTCAGGCTAAAGGGTACAGGTTTCTATTGGAGATGCTAAATTGTGAAACTTGCCAAGCTCTCAGGAGCTTTCAGGAGCTGGCCCCAGGTTTAGTTGGCATTAGCTATTAGCCTTTGCAGCCTATGGGCTACATTTTTCAAAACTTTCCTTAGGAACCTTCTCTGGTAATGTGTGCTTGCACATGTGTGGACGTGGTCTACGCATGTTCAGTAGCTCTACTGAGTCCAAAGTGATTGCATTAGCTATTACTTTACATTTTAAACTCAGCAGGGACGGCCTCTTATTTGAGCACCAAGTGGCAGATTTAAGGGTCAGGCCGCCACTAGGCACAACATTATTCCCCCCCTTGCATCCACTCCCATCATGACGGCCGGGGCCGAAGCTAAAGCATCCGGGCCCCTGCAGGTAGCCCCAACCTCTCCGCACACCAAATTTTCGCCCTCGACTCCCCATCTCCCCGATCAGCAGCTGTTCTGATGCAGGAAAGGTGGCATGCTGTGCCGCCCCCAACAGGAGGTGTCACCCCTAGACACGTGCCTGTCGTGCATAGTGAGAAATCCACCATTGGCAGCACCTGTCCCTGCATGTGAGCTTGGTACTATTCTACAATATATAATTCTTATTGCCATAATATTAAGCAATAAGAAATTATAATTATTGTGACCAATTCCGGAATAATAGTAAATATGCCCCTACATGTCTTGGTCACAATGACGCAGAGACCTATTGCAGCCCCGTTTCAGTTCCTTGTGACCTTGAGCAAACCTCTTTGCTAATGCTATTTTGTGTGTGCAATTGTGCCCGAAGAACTGTAACTACAGTATAAGAAAAATAATACAACCATAAAATAAAGGCTTGAGGAACATGATGACTAGTAAAGAAACTTAAATATTTGTAGCCCAAAATTGATATTGTCCTATTACACATGTTATAATGCACAGTTAAGTTGTATTTCATCTCTTATCTGGGAGTATATTTACTAAAGTGCAGGTGTTTAGAAGTTGAGATGTTGCCCATAGCAACCAATCAGATTCGACTTAACATTTATCTAGTACCTTCTAGAAGATCGTATCTAGAATCTGATTGGTTGCTGTGGGTAACATCTCCACTTCTAAAAACCTGCACTTTAGTAAATATACTCCCTGAAGTTAAGGAAGAAAACACAGACTGACTGACTAGGCTGAGAGGAACAATTTGGAATAAGCTTAGGTACATAAAACTGTATGAGCATAGGGAGGTTCCCGTGCTCGATTGCCTTGAGTTCACACGGTCCTTTCTCTATTATGCATGTACAGCATCACTGGAGAAAAGATTGTGGAGAGGAGTTTGTGGTTCACGGTACTTCTAGCAGGGTAGTTTAGTTGCCATGGCGACATTACTCATCCCATGCACCTGAAGGATTGTAGAGTGAAACAGCCTTCTAATTTAACCCATAAATTGCTGCAGGCAAAGAAACTGCATTGACAAACTATGCTCAAGGCTTTACTGAATGCAAGGACATATAGATAGGGGGTTGCTTTATAAAACATATTATTTGACCTGCTGATTATTAATAGACACAAATTCAGTGAATGGAAATTCTTAAGAGTGTATGATAATGGTCGATCAGAAATAGGGACTAGTATCAAGGATATGAACAGAGCCCAATGTGGGGACTTGGCTGTTGTGACAGGTATTAAATCGTTCAATACCTGTCTTTATAATCCAGACTCCTCACTGGGTTGTATACAAAAGAATACTGTGCTCTATTACCTATGCTGGGACATTAGTATCTCACACATCAATGAATATGAAAGATACATTTATTGAAAAGGGCTGAATATCAGCACCGTATATACATAAAATATCCTCACTGGGTTGTGTTAATGTGATGTTCATCACTGCCTCTAATTGATCAGTGTAATATATAGTGATGAAGTCTCCAGCCTACTTATACTAGTTACAAAACACATAAACAGGCATATTGTGAATGCGAGTAGCACAATTGATTCAGAAACAGCATAAAACCGTAAACATCTGTGAAGGAAGTGGGAAATGACCAGGTGGTGCAGAGGAGTGATAGCACACCAAGGGCAGGTTACCCGGCTACCATCTCTGTTCAGTTGCTGGACCCACTGACTTTAGCTGTTGCCCTCTATACCTTCTTTGGTCATGTCCGTGGTCACCCTGGTGGTGGCAGTAGCAGCTGCTGTCACCACTTGTGTGTGCACATGGGGAACAACAAGCGTCCTACTCTGTAACCAACAGCGAGCATGATGCCTAATATATATACTGGACACACAACCTATCTGAGCTGGCTGATAACCACAAGCGTGCCCATGTAGTACAACAGTGAGCATGATGCCTAATATATACTGTATACTGAACACACAGCCTCTCTGAACTGGCTGATAACCATAAGCATGCCCATGTAGTACAACAGCGAGCATGATGCGCAACATATATACTGGGCACACTACCTCCCTGGCTGATGAGCACAAGCGTGCCCATGCAGCACAACAGCGAGCATGATGCGTAACATATATACTGGGCACACAACCTCTTTGACCTGGCTGATGACCACAAGCATGCCCATGCAGCACAACAGCGAGCATGATGCGTAACATATATACTGGGCACACAACCTCTCTGAGCTGGCTGATAACCACAAGTGTGCCCATGCAGCACAACAGCAAAAGCCTTCCTCAAAGCTAGAAAACGGATGAGGTTCACTGAAGATAAATGATGAAGGACAGTCATGGTTAGAGCAGATTTCTGCAATGGCTAGTTCATTTGTCATATCTTCAGTTTCTGCTATTAATGCTCATTCTAACCGTACCATTGGTAGCTGTTGTCAAATGTGGCTTTAACATTGGCATCAATGCTTCTTCCTTATATAAGCATTAAGCTATCCCCTCCAACAGCTACAATTGTTATTCCACTAATTGATGTATCAAGTGTTCCAGTGGTGTAACTATCATGCATGCAGGGTGTGCAGTGCACACAGATCCATGGGGGCCCCATTCTGCACACCCTGCACCCATGACTGACCACTGTGCCTCCTGTGCCGTACGTCGACTCCCTATGCTTCTCATACGGTGCCACATCTTGTTAGTGATGTATCCAGAAGAATATTCATCTTATTTATATTTATATCTTATTTATATTTTTACATAAGACTGATGAGTACTATTTTTTTATATTTTGCACACGGCTTGCAGTTATATAGTATATATAGCAAACAATGTATGATGTTCATTAAGACAGATTTTAATATTTTTTTTATTAACTTTGTATATTAGCTGTGAATATGTAAAAATATGTTATATTTGTTTTACATTTGTTGTCACGTGTATTTGTGAATTGCATCCACAGCTCTAAATATTGGTTATACAAAGGATACTTTTTCTAAAGCCGCATATACACTAGACGATTCTTATGAATGATATGGACGATAACTATATCGTTCAACGCACGATATATCGTTCAGTGTGTATGTAGTGAACGAGCAACGATGTGCGCTCACACAGGTGTTTAACAATATCTTTTGTCGTCCGTACATGCAGGCCAAGCTGACTATATATTCAAGAATTGCCTGTTCAGAGATGTGGCAGGATGACTTCACTGAAAGATATCTTTAAAGATATCTTGCAGTGTGTACACCCAATATCGTTTGTCCTGTACTACAGAAAGTTCAAGGGAAATCTTTCACCAATATTGTCCATACAGCTCACCGTTTAGTGCAGTTGTTCTCAAACTCGACCCTCAGGGCCCAACGCAGTTCACGTTTTGCAGGTCCCCTAGCAGCTGCACAGGTGTATTCATTACTCGCTGACACATTTTAAAAGGTCCACAGGTGGAGCTAATTATTTAACCTGATTCAGTGTGGAGACATGGAAAACATGCACTGTTTGGGGTCCTGAGGACCGAGTTTGAGAACCTGTGGGCTAGTGTGTATGAGCCTTAAGTCAGTGGTTCTCAACCTCATCCCTCTTTTTCCCAACAGGTCATGTTTTGAAGATTTCCATCTGTGGAAGCAGGTAGGATAGATGAACTCAGCTATGCATGAGACATCCACAAAATATGACCTGTTGGTGGTACTTGAGGACTGGAGTTGCGAACACCTGCTCTAAGCAACTGAATAAGAAATACAGCATAGAAGTGTTTCCCGAACTCATTCCTCAGGGAGCACTAACAGGTGTATTCATCACTGGCTGACACAATTTAAACAGATCCACAGATGGAGCTATTTATTTCACTTGTGATGGAAAACATGCACTGTTAGTGCTCCCTGAGGAATGAGTTTGGGAAACACTGGCATAAAGGGTTCACGAGCTATGACCTAGGATCCCTTGGGCTTCTCCAGCCAATTGTCTGCATACACCAGAGAGACACATTTCAGAAAAATCTGTATTGAAAGTTGAAAAAAAAATACAGGAGCCAATTATTGTATTTTGTGAGTCATATAATGATGAGGAGGTTACATGCAACTACCACACAACAGATTTCAGGGAAGGAGGACCGGTAGCTGCCAGCAAGAGACTTGAGAGTCTCAAAGGAGAACTATTAACCTAATCTCAGGGTTGTTGGTTTTGAAGAAAGGAGGACATGGAATAATGCATGCTGTGGAGAAAGATAACCATTGATGAAATCACTGTGAAGTCTCTAGAGGAGTAAGACCAATGCCCATGATGATCTCTGTTTTTCTAGTCACATTTATATTGCATTGGTTTTTAGTACTTTTACTGTCAGTTTGATGCTGGCAAATTGACTAGTCTGATGAGATCATTGTTGGTGAGGGCAGATACATTGTTAAGCTAGGTACACACCAGACAGATAAGAGGGGGTGCAATCGGGAAGCCAGCTGACATTGTACCGACAGCCGGCTTCCCGACTGTCATATCCCGGCGAGGGTGAAATGCCCGGCGTCTAGATGTAGACACCACTCATTTCCCAGACGCCGGGAGACCGGCGCCCGGCATCCCGATCGAAGGGATGCCAGGCGCCGCGAGCGGACAGCGGGGGGGGGGGGAGGGTTAGGTTTAGGGCTCCCGGGGGGGACTTAGGGTTAGGCACCTCCCGGGAGGTTAGGGTTAGGCTAGGGGGAGGGAGGGTTAGGGTTAGGCACCCCCCCGGGGGACTTAGGTGTAGGCAGCAGGGAAGGGGGGGTTAGGGTTAGGCACTTAGAGGGGGGATTAGGGTTAGGCACTTGGGGGAGGAGGTTAGGGTTAGGCACCCCTAAGGGAGGGTTAGGGTTAGGGGGTAGGTTAGGTTAGTTAATACTTACCTAGGGACGATCGAGATTTCCAGCGCTGTCGGGCTGCCGCTGCCGGGATCCATTCCAGTGTCGGGCTGCCGCTGCCGTGAATCGAACCGCCGGCCGCATTTCATACCGATTCCGATAAGAGGAATGATCCACAATTTATGTTTCTGACAGATGAAATAATCCTATGGACATCCGATTTCCTGTATAGACAATTACCATTCCTATCTGAGTGATGTTTTTGAGGTGACGTTTTTAAATGCACTTTGTCGGCTCAACTGCATACATACTGCATTTGTAGAACGTTATCAGCTCATTGGGACCGATGAATGTTGTGCAGCACGCCTTCCTGCCAGGAGGAAATCTGATGGCTTTGTTCACAACTATCATCTCTGGGTGCTGTGTGCATATTGTACAAAGATCAGACCAACCCATAGGCAAACGCAGGGGGGGTTCCGTCTGCCTGGAAACCCCCCCTCCCCAGCCCACACCATGACCACAATAGAAATAGTAATATAATAGATTGTTACTAGTGTTGCATGTTCTTCTCAGTATCACAAATGAAATAATTAGCACCACCTGTGGATCTTTTAACATGTATCAGCCAGTAATAAATAACCTGTGCACTAACTAAAAGATCTGGAAAACATGCACTGTTAAGAGATGCACTGCTATAGAGCCCAATATGTACATATACAGTATGTCCAGGGCAGTGCTAGGTTATTCTGCTGCTCCTCAAGGCTCCCGGACTTGCTCCAATAGTCTGGAATGGTGCCCACATCTAAAATAAATGGCCCTACTGTCAAATCTAATGGCTTACTGTGATCACTGGTCCTGAATATGCTGGAATTATGACACACTGCTCTTTGTATGACGCTTATTAAAGTTGGTTAAGTACTAATTCTGCCCTCTTCATTGACAGGCCACACTCACTCTAAAATTAAGCATTTGGAAACCCCCCTCTGGAAATCCTGCGTTTGCCACTGCAACCAGCCGAGAATTGGCTGATTGGCCTTATTATTGCACAGAGGGCCTGATTCAGATATGTATACAATGCTGATATTTACGCAATTGAGCGATTATCGTCTGGCTGCGCATGCATCACGTTCGTACTGTACATGTGCCAAGGTACCTCACAGCAAGGATTTCTTTGCAAAGTGATCCACAGTCAGGAACCATTTGGGGGCAGTTAGGGGTGTGGCGGCAAAAACGCAGGCATGTTGTGACCATTTTTGGGGCGTCTCAGCCTACAACCTACATTCTGCAAATGAATAAAAGGTAAAATCCAGTGCTCACCAATGTGACACACACATGGAATAATTTCAAACATTATTTTTATTTAAGATACGAATTGTAATAAAGGGCTAGCACATCATGGGATAATATATATATATATATATATACAGTAAGTATATATATATAGGTAGACCTGGGAATAGGGGTAGATTGCTCTCTCTGATGCTAATTTGATGTCCTAATACCAGTATACCACATGCAACAAAGCATGTGCCTTCTTCCATGTCCTGGTAGTTCAGGGATGTATTGATGTGTTGATCAGCTGTTCGCTCTGAGAATCAAGCGCAGATGGCAGCGGGGGTACGGGGGACCAGGACCCCCGCTGCCAGCAGTGTGCTTCCGTGTTTCCCAAAATGCAACGCGTTTCACCTGCAGCAGCAGGCTTTGTCAGGCTTGATGGCCGATACTCAGATGACCGATTATCAAATAATCTGCGACGGCAGCTGCGTATGCAGCTGCTCGGATTTGCTATGGCCCCGGTGGGCGTCTAAAAACATATCCCGGCATCTGCAACATTAGTATATTTTGCACAGCCGCTGCGTGCGGGATCACAGCAGTGATTGCATTAGCGTACATACTGTATCTGAATCAGGGTCAGGGTGCACCTAGCTTTAGACTTGCTCTAGGGTATGCAGCTTGTGGATTTCTTGGAGTGAAAACCCACACTGCTATGTGGAGATGCCAGCTGAAAACCAGGGTTCCCGTTTGACTATGTGCCCCATTTTACAAGTGCATATCGGTAACACAATAGCGAGTTAATACAGGCATAAAAATCAGTACACATTTGTTTGCACCCAATATCCAGATAGGAACCTATGCAGATGACTCACTTCCATTTCTGAGCCAAGAAATTCTTACAAAGTTTTCTTGGTTTATGCCCAAGGGCGGATTGGACCAGTTGGCAGGGTGGCATCTGTCACCTGTGCTGGTACAACTCTGGTAATTTTGTTGCCATACTTGCTTTGCTCCATGGCCACTGTGATTGTCTTTAAGAGCACAATGAGGGCACACGGGCATGCAGTGAGCGACTGCGCTGTTCCAGGGTACGTCCTATCCTGTAAACAGCTCCTAGAATGCTGATTGGTGAAAGGTGCTGGTCATTCACCAATTATTGTACTAAGAATGCTGCACACAATGACTGGAAGATGCCTGGAGCTATTCACCAATCACAATGCAAGAAGCTGAAGTGCATCGAGAGCAAGAGACAGTGAGGGACCAAGAGGCAAGATGAAACAGGGGGAGGGGGATAGCATTTGATGATGGAATTGCTTATTTTCACACATTTCAAATATTGAGCAACAAAATTATCTGGGGTATGATTTTCAACCGTGCACTGGGCCTGATTCAGAGCTGAACGCTCTGACCAGAGCGCTCGCTCTGAATCAGGGCCCTCCTACCTTTTTTTGGAGCGTCCTCATGGACGCTCGCATAGCTGTGGGTTACCACCCACAGCTATAGCGAGCGTCCATGATGATGGTCACGATGGTCTTGACCATCACGACCATCGGGCTTGCGACGGAGACCCTGCGGTAGGGTCTCCCTGCCGCAAGCCCTGGAGTGATTTTGGCTCTATCAGAGCCAAAATCACTCCCACTGACATCACTAGTGATGTCAGTGGGGCCGGCCGGTAGGCGTTCCCATGGGAACGCCTCCTTCTGGCAGGCACGCCCCCGGCACGCCCACCAAAGGGGGCGTGCTGTCAATCAACATCGACAGCATGCCCCCTTTGGTGCGAGACCCGGAGCAATGGTGAGCCCGTCGCTCTCCGGGTCTCGCGCATGCACACGACGGAGCTCCCTCCGTCATGCGCATGCGCAGTGGGGAACATCGACCCGTTTGTGAGCGTCCTGCCGCTCGCGAGCGGGTCTGAATGACCGCCACAGTTTGGAGGGTATATTTACTAAAGGTTGATTTTAATCGATTTAAAATCAAAGAAAATCGAACAACATGTTGTGTTTCTAGGACTAAATGAAACATTTACTAATAGACAATTATTATTTTTTTTAAGTATTAGTAAATATGTGATTTAGCCCCAGAAACACAACATCGATGTTGATCAATTTTAAATCGATCTAAATTGATTAAAATTGACCTTTAGTAAATATACCATTGGGTATTAATATGGGCCATGATTGGTAATGAGAATATGGCATTGGATGCCAGAACACATTCAAATCCCTAATTGGTGTATTGTGTGACACATTTGATAGGTATGGGTCCTAGAGCTAGGATGATTTAGGATTGGAGACCATGGACATGAAAATACATTTTACAAAGGTTTATTTATACAAAACAAGGTTAAATAACATTACAATCAATAAAATACAGAATTCTGGTGGTGTTATGTATCAGAAGTATCATTTGAAAGGGAATAAAATGGGTAACATTAGTAAATAAAAGCATTATTTTACCAATGCGTTTAAGTGCTTAAAATATCGAAAACTAGTTATGTTTGAATCATATGGACATAGAAGAATATAATCATATCAAATGTTTCCGGTAAATATTTCTCATAAAAACATGGATGGTGCAGTGACTTGTATTACTGCCTTTCAACACTGAAGTCTTGTGATTGGCTCACGCCAAAGTCCTATCTATGTGGAGTTTGTATATCCTCCATGTGTTTACATGGGTTTCCTCTGGGTACTCTGGTTTCCTCCCACAATTCAAAAACATACTGGTAGGTTAATTGGATTCTGACAAGAAAAAAATGAACCCTAGTGATTGTATGTACATGTGATAGGGAATATAGATTGATCCGAGCAAATCCCTCCACCGCCGCCTCCTCACTACCTCCCCAGCAGCTACAGAAGTAGCTGCGCTACTAACCATGGGGACAAATGCTTTAGGAGCAGCTGTCCCCTCATCGGAGCAATGATGAATTGCTCCGGTGTCACGTTTCCTCCGCTGCGAGTTGGATACTTAAGTATCCCTCGCAGCGAGTTCAATACTTCATCATCGGAGGCCGTCTGGCCCCACAATTTGTTATATTCTTTAACAGTGTAACCCTACTTTACTATTAAATTAGGTTACTCAGACGATCTGTTTGTCTGCTATGCTTTCGGGCTAATGATAGTTGCTAATTCTATTGTGCCTCCATCCAAGCCTTGTATTATATACGATAGCTAGCTACCAGGGGCTGGCTTGGGAGAACCCCTATTTGTCTATGACTGGGTCTGGCAAAAGAGGATAACCCCTCTCAACACTCTCTCACACATACTAATGTATATATGACACAAAAGAATACAGACTTTATTAGGCTGGAATATTTCAGGATGCAGATCCTAAGAAAGAGGGTTATACAGTACTGAGGATGCCCAATAATATAATGCATAAATCATACAAAAATGCTGGTCACATTAGTGACACAATGTAACATTAAACCATAAACACATATCTACACTTACAAATGGACTGAAGTAAATAACACACCTACTACAGATGTTAATATGGGTGAGGACTCCTATTCTATAATCTCTAATTATATGCTTCCGTCACTAAGTTAAATTGATATATATTATATATATAACTGTATACAACTTTTGGTTTAAATAGACATTACGCACCCACAGCTTAGTTTCCAATCTAATAATCTCTCTACTTATTGGTTTACCTTTTCTAATGCACTTACAATGTTACCACAATATTAGTAAATACATACTATATTGTTTTTTGAAATAAATAATGGTCAGTCCTTTACCACTGTTTCGATTCTTCAAACTAAGGACCAGAAAGAGGTAATATATGACAGCTAAAGTATTAACCCTTAAATAAACAGCTATCAGAATTTATTGATCATGCTTTACTTTCACATTACATGTTCCACACTGAGAACTTGGGCCCTCATTCAGAGCCGTACGCTCTGAGCAGAGCGCACGCTCTGAATGAGGGCCGGGCTCCATTTTCATGGAGCGTCCTCCTGGACGCTCGTATAGCTGTGCTTTGTGATGGCCGCGATGGTCAAGACCATCGCGACCATCGAAATTGCGAGCCGGAGCCTGCGGTTGAGGTTTTCAACCGCAAGCTCCGGAGTGATTTTGGCTCTATCATAGCCAAAATCACTCCCACTGACATCACTAGTGATGTCAGTGGGCCGGCTTCTGATGGGAGGCGTTCCCGTGGGAACGCCCCCGTCAGGGAGGCACGCCCCCGGCACGCCCCCGGCACGCCCACCAAAGGGGGCGTACTGTCAATCAACATTGACAGCACGCCCCCTTTGATCGGACACAACGAGTGAAGGACTTTCCTTCGCTCGTCGCGTCTGGCGCATGCGCACGACGGAGCTCCCTCCGTCGTGCGCATGCTCAGTCCATAACATCAACCCACTTGCGAGCGGACAGCCGCTCGCGAGTGGGTCTGAATCAGGCCCTTGGTTAGCATAACTATCACTGTGTGAAGAAATTTGATTTATATATATGCATATATATATATATGGGCTTATCAAGGCCGGATGAAATAATAGTTTTGTTATCTCCCTGCAGGTGATGATTGAACATGGGAATATCCTCCTCATAGGCAAACGCAGGGGGGTTTCCTTCTGCCTGGAAACCCCCCTCCCCAGCACACACCATGGCCACAATAGAAATAGTAATGTAATAGAATGTTATTAGTGATGCATGTTCTTCTCAGTATCACAAATGAAATGATTAGCACCAACTGTGGATCTTTTAAAATGTGTCAGCCAGTAATAAATATACCTGTGCACCAACTAGGAGATGTGGAAAACATGCACTGTTAGTGGTGTACTGCTATAAACCATCAATAGGGTTAATAATTAATACTATATAATAATACACTATCCAGTACATAAGGAGACCGATATGTACACATATGTCCAGGGCAGTGCTAAGTTCTTCTGTCGCTCCCTCAGACTCCCGGAATTGCTCCAATGCTCAGGAATGGTGCCCACATCTCAAATAAAACATTCTGTTCAGACAGGATGGAACTACTGCCCCATCTAATGGCATACTGTGATCGCTGGTCCTGTATATGTTGTGTATGCCCCATCTTATGGCTTACTGTGATTGCTGGTCCTGTATATGCTGTGTATGCCCCATCTAATGGCATACTGTGATCGCTGGTCCTGTATATGCTGGAATTTTGACACAAAATATACTTTGTATGTAACATATTAAAGCTGGACAAGTGCTAGTTATGCCCTCTTCATGGACTGGCCACACTCACTCTAAAATCAAGCATTTGGAAACCCCCCTCTAGAATTCCTGCGTTTGCCACTGCTTCTCGGAATAGTATAACAACTTAGATATAGGTGATGTGATGCACAAAGTTAAGCTGCAGCTGTAGTTTGAGTATATATATTTATATGTTATGTGAATATTGGACGTATACAGTATATCCTGAGTGAGGCAGGTGAACTCAAGTCACTTAATATAAGATCACACACTGTTTCTTAGTCTGTTGTACTTAGTGAATGCCTCAATGAGGTTATAGAAGACATAAGGTGCCATACACCTGCACGACCAGCATACGTTCCGATTCAGCATCCGACGCCCCGGAGCTCCCTGGCAGTCTCGGCAGCATGTTTGTTGTTTTTCTTAGCACAGGATTTGTCGTATGATCGATCCTGTGCCTTACGCGCTCATTAGGGAAACATTGATTTGCTGCACGATGGATCGCATGAAAAATAAACGGCACGATCTGCACACGATACGATGGAACATATGGGCTGCACATCTGATCCTAAGATCCGATTATAGGAGCTGCGGGAGCGCGCATCAGATCGTATCATACTAAAATAATACACGATTTTCACAAGATCCATTTTGAGACTTCTGAAAATTGGGCAATCGGCCTGAAATCATGCAGGTGTATGGCCAGCTTTACACCTCTCCAGGCTCTGACTGAAGCTGACTGACTCCCTGGTTATGTGGCTGCGTTCTGTCACAGAGCTAATGATATAATAGTAGTAAGCAGTCTAGTATTAGATATACAAGGATACTGCAGTCTTATTTCACTAATCACTGAGGAGGGCTGCAGGGAAGTTTCTGCCTTCAAAGTTATGCCCATAGTATGATATGCTAGAGGATCTTTTCCGTGTATAAGTTAGTGGGTATAGTAAGAAGAGAATATAGGGCTGTCACTGTGGAGAGATTACAGACCTCTCCTGACGTATTCCAGTCAGCACCAGCAGCTACTGACAGCTCTGGCTGCTCCCCTCAGACCTTAGGTAAGCTCTCTTTCTCTGCTTAAAGGGACAGAAATCTGCTCTTATCCCCCTACTCAATGGCTGCCACTCATCACTTCCCCTCATCTGCTGTCCACTTTAGAGAGCACGGGCTCCGTCTCTCTACATCAGAGATCTGACTCAGACTCCCGTCTCTTTCAGTCATCACCTCAGGTCAGCTCAGCTCCAACTGACCCCTCTCTCCAACTGCCACTTCTCCTCAGTGTCCGTGTGCACAGTCAGCAGAACTAGCTCTAACTGACCCCTCTCTCCAACTGTCACTTCTCCTCAGTGTCCGTGTGCACAGTCAGCAGAACTAGCTGTAACTGACCCCTCTCTCCAACTGTCACTTCTCCTCAGTGTCCGTGTGCACAGTCATCAGTACTAGCTGTAACCGGTTTTAGGCCTCCAGAACCTTCTGGGTGATTCTGGCCCACACCACCAATTATGTATAAGTACACATATTATTACATATTTGTGGTACAATTATATTTATATTAACCATTAAACATAGATAATAGTTATCTAATAATACTTATATTTAAATTCTAAACACAGTTCATATCGTCATATCACCTGTTTGCTGGATTAACCCTAAACAGAGGTTACAACAGTATTATCATTATTGTGTTTTGCTCTCAAACTGTTGGAGTAAATAAATGTACTTTTAATGCCAAGGCAGTAACATTATTATTATATATATGTTTTTTATATATTTATACAGGTTGTATTTACCAACTACATGTATTAATAACCACTTTTAGGATTTGTCATGGTCATTGACCAGGGCCAGAATGTTATCATCCACGTTGTATGAATTATACTGTCAAAGTCACCAAAAGCTGCAAGAAGACTGAATTCTATATAGATTACTACAGTGGTCCCTGTATTGTATATTGGTCATTCGAATAGCCCCTGTATTGTATATTGGTCACTAGAATGCTCCTTGCATTGTATATCGGTCTCTAGGATATTCTCTGTATTTCTATGTTGGTCACTATAATGGTCCTATTATTTTATAATGGTCATTAGTCTCGTAATTGTATTTAATATTGAGGGGTCTATTCATCAACACTAAAATAAAATTTTTAAGGGCATTTTCCTTAAATAACAGTATTTTATTATTCATGAAGATACTTAGCACAGAAGATAACACTGATATCTCCTTGCTAAGTCCCCCTGCGTTAATTTCCACACTCCCCATACATTAGTATGGGGATATGGAAATTATTGTTTCCATCAAATTCTGAAAATTATGTATTTTCGGAATTTGATGGAGTTACTATTCGCCACTGTGAAGTGGTGAATAGCAGGTGCCACTTACCTGCTTCCAGCTGGTGAGGTCCCCTGGTGTCTTCATCCGGCACTCTGGTCCGTCCTCTGGTTCCTGGGGCTGTGCAGACACGTATTCTCCCATCAGAACACAATAAAGTTTAGAAAAAATATATATATATTTTTCTAAACAGTACTGTGGGCTGCTGGGAGAACACGTGACAGCACAGCCACCAGAGCCGGAGGCGCTGCAGCGGGCTGGTAAGTGCGGGGTTGGGGGGGAGCTGAGCGGTGAGGGGAGGATGTTGGAGGGGACACAAACTTACCGCCATTATAGGCAGTGCTGTGCATGCGCTGGCTTTACGAATGTAACAGCGGATGTGCAGAACGGATTCCAGCTGCGGTAAGTTAGTGTAGATAGAGATAACTATCTATTTACCGAAAAGCTGTCATCGCAAAAATGACAACTTTTCAAATTAGATAGTTATGTGGAGGAGGAATGATGAATTCCTTCGGTAATTAGGTGGAAGTACATGCGAGTTCTAAACCTAATTACCTCCAGAAAGTTTTAAGGTATGATGAATAGGCCCCTAATAGAGGTAATTATCATAGTTTCTGCTTTGTCATATGAGGCTGGTAAGTATTGTATTTGAATATAGCTGTTTCACATAACATATTTTCATAGATTCACCCCCAGGCACCTTCTTTTTGAGCCCACTTTTCTCCTACCACTCTACTTCATGTCCACTTGACTGTCTTCTCACAGTGGATTACTGTCTCCTATGCTAATCTCAGTCTTTACTCTGAAGTGTAATGGGATAGCAGTATGAATAGTTAATGGAAAGTGGCGTCACCATACTGTGACAACTTGGAAATTCCCAGAGCTGCATCAGTTGTAATCTGACATCTCATGAGTCAAGTTGAACACCAGCTAGGATGCTCATGGCAAGGTTATGTGAATTATCTGAATTCTAAAGGGGCCTAATAGTGGGTGCCCGACAGATGGGACATTCCATTTCCAAAGTTGTGCGGACGTTCAACATTCCTCAATCTACAGTGTCACGTGTGTACCGAGAATACTGGGCTTGTGTCATTGCTACTGGCAACATGTAACGTGGTGGGAAGAGTCACAGTTCCAGTTGTTACGGGCTGATGCCAGGGTTTGGGGGGAGGGCCATAAGGTCATGGACCCCAGTTGTCAACAAGGCACCATGCGGGCTGGTGGTAATTCCATAATGATGTGGGGTGTGTTCACATGGCATGGGTTAGGTCTGCTGGTCCGTCTGAACACATCATTGACCGGTAACCACTACGTTGCATTGCTTGATGACCATTTGCAGCCCTTCATGGACTTCAAGTACCCCTACAACGATGGAATATTCCAGCAGGATAATGCACAATGTCCCGTTGTCCTGAATTGGTTCAAAGAGCATTCTGGAGAATTCTAACAATTGGTGTGGCCACCACATTTGCCCGACATTGATCTGAATTGAGCATTTAAGTGACGTGGTGGAGAGGTCCATTCGCATCCAAGATCCTGCATCTACAAGTATCAGGTAGCTGTGTGAAGCTATCCAGACGGCTTGGGTCAACATGTCTCCAGAGGTCTTCCGTCCACTTGTGGAATCAATGCCACATCAAGTTGCTGCACTTTGTGGGTTAGAAGGGGGTCTACACGATAAAAGGCATCTATCCCATGACTTTTGGAACTTTAGTGTACTAACATATATATTATCTCCCTCTCCACTGGAAACTTTCCATTATAATTCAAGCATGACCGAAACATTCTCCAAGATTACAATTGTATCTCTGAGCTCCCATCTCTCTTTATGCTTCTTGATCTTGTCTATACTCATATACACACTTTTTCTTTTTCACACAGAGCGTGGACCCTCTTCTGTCCGGCTTTCATTCCTAATACTCCACGGAGGCTGCTCATGTCTAAGGTTGTTATCGATTTGATTACTGCAAATATAAAGGCCATTCCTCACTTCTTATGCTGCTGGACCCCTCTGAAGCATTTGCCACTATTCACCATCTCTTGTTATACAAACACTACATTTTCTAGGAATTAAAGACACTCACAATCATTACCCTACTTATCAATCTGCCCCAATAAAGTTTGTTTTTATGGGTCTATTTCCTCTCTGCTTGATCCATGATCACAATTCGTTGCTAGGTTCTCTACAATTCTCTATGTATACTGCTTCTTCTGAAAAAAAAAAAAAAAACTAATAAACTAATCTGTATTTCTGTATCATCTCTATATACATGAAACCCAAATCTATCTATCCTTTCCAGATCTCCGAATATTTATGTTGGCCAGTGTTACCAAATATTCCTCCGCCATATCATCTTGGGAGTCCTCTCAACACTTCAACCGGGTAGCAGTCGGGAAGCCGATGGACGTAATTCTGACCGCCGGCTTCCCGATTGTCTAATCCCAGCAGGGGTCTAATGACAGGCATCGAAATCCTGACGCCTGTCATTGAACCTACGTCGGGAGCCCGACATCGGGCGCAGACAGCCGCGGGGGGGGGGGATTAGGTTAGGGGAAGGGGGCGTTAGGTACTCCCGGGGGAGGTTAGGGTTAGGAACCCCCCCCGGGGGACTTATGTTTAGGCGGCGGGGAAGGGGGGGTTAGGTTTAGGCACTTAGAAGGGGGATTAGGGTTAGGCACTTGGGGGGGGTTAGGCACCCCTAAGGGAAGTTTAGGGTTAGGGCGTAGAATAGGGTTAGTGAATATTTACCTTTGGACGATCTGGATTTTCATGCGGCCGGCGGTAAATCATACTGTTTCCCTTCAACCCCAATGTATCAAAAACACAGCTAATAATAATCTCTATATTTGTAGACAACATGCAAATAAACTCTACGAACCAATGCTCGTTGCCTAGGTGTCATCCTTGCAGAGAATGTTTTGTTCCCCACATCAAGTCATCTGCATCAATATCCTGTTGCATACATATAAGAAACATTTCCATAATATGCATACATACTTCTTATAGTTTTAATCACCTTGTGGCTTCAGATTGTACTGTGACAGAGAAGAACATTCGTAGATACACTCTGAGTACTGTACACATTGACACCTCTAATACATACAATTCCCATGTGCAGTGCACAAATTAAAACAATAAATACATGGTCCCCTTACTGCACTTGACAGATTTACACTATGAAAGGGAAAACACAAGCATTGGTCCCTCTGCCACAGTGAAAACTAGCTCTAGATCAGTATAGAGACACTGCTAAAACAGAACCCTCCCTTAGGCTACCATGACCCCAGTCAAACCGCTGCCATTTTCCCAGTGATTTTTGCAGAACCCTGGAGACCAAGGACAGGTAAGTATACTGTAAGACTATATAGGTGCAGGGTGTGCGGTGTGGGGCTCCCTGTACCCAGAGGCCCGTGTGCTCAGCACACCCTGCACAATTTATAGATACACCCCTGGTGGTGGCCATTGCCGGGGGGGTTCCTCTGGAACCCTCTCCTGGTAATTTTTATGAAGTGTAGCCCATAGGCTACAGCAGCGCAATGCCATCTTCAGATGGCGTTTGCTGGGCTTGGCCAAGCTCCGGAATGCTTTGCATTCTGGAGCTTGGTAAATCCAATAGCATTGCATCCCAAATAGAAACTTATAGGGGTTGTGGCTGCTGTTGGAAATGGAGGAACTGCAGGAGATATTGGAGATATCTGGGGGATACTAAATATTTATGGAATGCTTTGCATTCTGGAGCTTGGTAAATCCAATAGCATTGCATCCCAAATAGAAACTTATAGGGGTTGTGGCTGCTGTTGGAAATGGAGGAACTGCAGGAGATATTGGAGATATCTGGGGGATACTAAATATTTACGGTTATCCCCCCAAAACTTGTGTTTTTGGGGAATATGCCGCAGGAAGCAATCGGGAAGCCGACTGCCTATATACCGGCAGCCGACTTTCCGACTGTCTTATCCCGGCGGTATTTCATACCCATTACTATGCCGCAAATATTTAATGATAAATAGGCCCCTTAGGGTGGTTGTGGATTTAGGTAGGGTGATATGCTTCCCTTTTTAAGTTTATTTATTCAACTTTTTGAACACTATGGTGTAAGTGTACTGTCTTTATTACAGGTAGCAGTTTATGTGTGAAGTATCACATTACTCAATGTATATCTGCAAATGTCTTTCTGCGCCGACCAGGACTCAATAAAGACATAAGATAAAATCAGATTTCTGCCAGACTTCAGCACAGAAGGTTTTTTTTGGCAGACTCTAAGAAATGTAATTAAACAATTCACATACACAAAAGTGACAAGTAATAAAAACAGTCCCAAATTCCCTTAACTCTAACAATTTATTTAAGACATAAACAAAGTCTTAACTACAGTATTTCACTAAAAGGGTATGGGGATGGACCTTTATATGTATAAGCACTGAGAGGGGGGTGGTGACAAAATACACAGGGCCAGGTCTGCCAGGAGGTATAACCATGCCCCTGGATGGCTTGGACATGCCCCATTCAGTGGCACACCACAGCTTCTGTATTCACAATGGAGCATGGACAAGCAGGGGCCTATCTACCCATTGGCCAGGATGGCACTCGCCAGGGGCGCCAGCCAAAGGGGGGGCGTCGTCTGGCAGTGCCACCAGCAGCCAAGGGGCAGACTACCACAGGGGCGGAACTAGCGGCGGTGTGCTGTGGTGCAGGGGCCCATAGCCGCGCACCCACCGCTAGCCTCCAGGCCCCACAAGTGTAGGGCAGACCGCAGTGAGAGTGGTCTGCCCTACACAGTAACAAACACACAGCGGCGGCAGTGTGTTTGTTATAGCAGCTAGCCAATGAGAGTCAGACAGACTCTCATTGGCTGCTGCGTTCACGGCTCCTCCCGCAGTGGGTGATGGGAGAGACGTAATGACGTCTCTCCCATAGTGCACTGCAGAGCGGGCCGAGGGGAGCAGACAGCGGCGGTCATTTCAGGAGCCGGGATTCTAGGGGCACTGTATAGGGGAGACTACTACTGGAGGCAATGCATAGGGGGGATTACTACTGGGGGCACTGTATGGGGGGTGGTCGCTACTGGGGGCACTGTATAAGGGGGACTACTACTGGGGGCACTGCATAGGGGGGACTACTACTGGGATCACTGTATGGGGGGGTGGCCGCTACTGGGGGCACTGCATAAGGAGGACTACTACTGGGGGCACTGCATAGGGGGGTAGCTGGGGAATCATTTTAAGTACTTATTTAATGTATAGTGTAATTATTCAGAATTTATGGGGGGAGGGGGGCGCCAATTAGTTTGCCAGGGGCGCCCGGATCCCTAGATACACCCGTGTGGACAAGCCCCTCCACACTTTCCCATGCCACCTCTAGTACTAGTACCAGGGCCAGATAGATTTCTAGTAAGCCCTGATAATGTGATGCTTGCACAGTGTACCTTCTAACACTGAGGCACACTTTTACAGTGTGTAGACTGCTCTTGAGTGTAAAGAGGATGTGGGCAACTTAATGGGGGCTGGCTGGAACAACGAGGCAATATTGTGTAAATCCCAGGTATTTTATAATGTGTCTCGGTTGCATTTAGTAAATGACTTTGAGTGTCTGAAAGCATTTTGTGGACTTAACTAATATTCATATAAATGCAGCCTATGAATTCAACAGGAGCTAAATAATTCACAGATACGTGAGCCATTACCACTATGTGGCTGTGGGCCCATACTGTATTGAGTTGAAATGTAAATGAATAGTAACTTAAACCTAAAATACAAATCATTAAACAAAAAAAAGAACAAAAGGTTGTGCACTAAAATTATTTATAGGTGTCTCAGAATTCTTAAAAACAATAGTGTCATAGAATTAATGCAAGCATACAATACATGAATAACAGGCTTACATAGAGCTTGTCAACAATTAAAATGGATATGGGTTCAAGTAATGAATAGTGTGATTGGTTAGAGTGAATGAAAGTGTACCTATTGGGGATTGGAAACCTAATTATTTTCTTGCAAAGAATTTGAAGGGATTGGTTACTTAGTAAGTATTTCATATTAGGTATTTCTACTTAAAGAGAAGGATTTACTACTGGGATCTGTGTTGGGAGAGTATTATAATTCTTTTCAGCAAATGTGCAAATACTGAGTTATTGACAGAGTAAGGTGTGACCCTTAAATGAAGTAATTTAAGTATTTTTTGTTAGCTGAGATTTTATGTTTCTGTGAGTAATTTCTTATTTTAAGGTATTATTAGGGAATCCAGTTTGCAAAGTAATAAAACTTAACATCTGACTTGTCCTCCTTCTGTGTCATGTTAAATTACTATTCATTTGGCCTTGTGCTATGGGTATAGGGATCACTGCAAGCTAACGCCTGGTGGATTGCTTTTAACTTTAAGCAGGCTTGAGTGGAGGCACAGTGAAGATACCAGACCAGAGAATACTTACACTATAGTGTCTAGTGCCCCATTAAGAGCTTCCATAGACACAGGGTTACAGCAGTATTTGGACCCAGGAATGCAGGCGCCGCAATTGTGGCAAGAGTAAAATGCTACTTTAAATAATTTATATGTGCCGGAAGTACCACTGTAAACATGATAGTAATTCATCATACTGCCAGTGGGTGTAATATGCTGTGAGTAGTATTTTACACTTGCTGACATCATGGCGTATGCCTGCCGGGGTCCCCATTGTGCTTGTCTAAATTTTGATTGTCAGCACGCACACTACATCCCCGTATAACAAAGCCTCAAATATAGCAGCAAAGCATGTTTCAGTGTCTATGGAAATTTGAGACCTCCTAGGTTTAAACAAACATAAATAGCCTGTAATATGTTAGTCTGCTGCAAAAAGTAACACTCATCAATTAATCAGCAGGACCAAGTGTTAAATTGTACTCTGCAAACTTGTCTTGAAATATATATAGGAATTGCTTATGTACTGTATGAGCTGATAATTGCGGTCATTGGGCTGATTCAACTTCAGATGGAATTGCAAAGACGCACGCAAGCAGCTTTGCAATTCCATCCTTGCAATTTTATTAATGCAGCAGGAGCCATCACGCCTTCTGCATGCATTACTATTCCGAGCTGCATTTTACAACGCAGCATCGGATAATCTGTGGGAACAATGGCCGGCTAAGTGACCCACTACGTGCACTGCTGAATCTGGCTCCTAGTCCATTATATTGATGAGCTCATTGCTCTTTTATCTGAGAAAGTCTGGAGTAAAACTCCTGAGAGTCACAGATGAGCTGCAATGCAGACTGGGATTGGCCATCCCTAATGTGTCCGTATTTGAGACCTGCACAGTGCTTAGCCTCCATCCCATCTTGAGGAATATTGTGATGAGAACGTGGAGTTCCTATTGCATAATGATGTGAGGTCTATTATTGGAAATAGAAGTGAGTTCTCTAAGTATTGAAATGTCATGTAAATCCGTGTTTGACGCGTATCAGTGGAGATGGCGCCCTTTCTTCAGCAGCAATTCAATAATGCATTCTTCTTCAGCTATTTAATGATTCTTATTAATACTAGCAGTGACCACAATACAATACAAGCTGTGCTAATAATGAAACAGGTTAAAGCAGAACTTTGGCAGTAGTTTTTTGTTATTTTTATTGAGGCAGCAAATTATAAGGATCTAATTAAAATGCTTATTTTCTGGCTGTAAGAGCAAGTAGTGGTTACTACCTCTTTGGTAGATCTGATACTCTGCAACATGTGACCATCCTTAGGATACACGGAGCCTTCACCTGTGGCCCCAGATCTTTCCTGCTTTATAGTCATTGGTTTGTTATACCTTATGACACTTGTTTTAAATGCCTGTTGATATATTATCACAAATATGGGTCTCTTTCTTTGACTACTTTTTTAACTCATTACTGAGATTAAATATAATGTGTGGCCCTTTTGAAGACCCCATTATATGAAGCCCATTGGCCAGGGTGTCAGCTTCCATATTACTGGTGTAAGGGATGAAATGGGCACCATCTCCTGCTTATTATAAATGGGGCAAAGTATTGCCTACATAAAATTCTAAATGTATTAAAGTTGTGTAGCCACATAAAGGTACATAGAATAGTGGAGTCACATATCTCCACATTGAATTCATAATAAAGTAAGCACACATTTTCGTCATGAACAGTGAATTAGTGACATCAGAACTCAATAGTAAATGATGACATCAGAACTCACTGGGAAGTGATAACATCAGAATTTACTGTTTATACTGATATTATTTACAGCTGTTTATACATTTACTACAATTACTTGTGTTTTATAAGATAATAAAACCGTAAACAGAATATTGTTGGCTTCTATGTTGTATTGGGTAGAAATATTAATGTGTCACTGCAAGTTACACTGACTAAATCATTTATAGAAGAATGTTTTGGGGAATTAATAATCTGTAACCCACAAAGATGCAGACTTGTTTTGCACCCAGGAAAATCTCTGGTGAAATACACTTCTTCAAATCCTGGTGTAAGCAGAGAATTGTCTGGGGCTTATAGACACAAAGTACACACGGATTATAAGGAATGTACGGACCAAGATATCTCGGTATCATGGCAACTCCACTGACTTTTGCCACATGACATTACCCCTCCTGACATCACTCCTGCTGAAATGATAGAGAAGAAGATGTAACCTATTTTCAAATGACAAATCACATAGCATCCCAGTGGCTGCAGATGCACAAAGCAGGAGTGCTGTCCTAGGATCACGTAGGATAATGTGTACTCTCATGAGGTTTCTGCTGTATGTCCCAGGTTTAGAAAATCATACAGAGGAAATTAAAAATCTCTACACTAACAGCTGTCACCTTCTCTCATGTGCAATGATTAGGTCCTGAGCTAATCATGTCAGTTTTTAATTTTTTTTAAATAAGACTTGACCCAGTGGGGTCTCCATGGAAACCCTCCTTCAGATTACCCACCTGGATATACTGCACACATGTGCTCTCAGAGACATACATTAGTCAGTAGCATGCATGGCTCATGTGCGCTGCTCTACATTCCAAAATGGGACAAATGAATTTGCGGCATCAGCTGTAGTTTGTCTCCACAGAAACTTTTGTTGCACTTGGCCAATTAGGGAGGTCCGGATAAAGACAACATATTAAATGTGTGCAAGTATACGAATATACATTTTTTAGTGTGTTCGTGTAAAAAAACAAAACAAAAACCCACCAGCTGCATAATGACGATATATAACAAAACATAGGGGAGGATGACTAATCTGCTCCTGTCATTGTACAGACTGTGTTTGAAAAATGACAGCTAGGAGCTGGTTGGTTGGTACTTTATCTTTCACAATTTTATCTCTATCCAAGCTTTGTTGAATACCCCCTAAAGCTTCGAAAGAGATAGGGGGAAATTTACTAAGAATGTTGTTGGGATGAAATTCATTCTCACACGTTATCGCCAGAACGTTTTTACATCAAAATGCACATTTACCAAGAATCGTGTTTGCTGGCATTTTGTCATTCGATGGTGTAAGTAGTCGTGTTATGGTGTGTGCGAGCAGGGCCGGATTAAGACTTGTGGGGGCCCCAGGGCAACTATATTATGGGGGGCAACTATATATGACAGAACTCGCATCAGCAAAATTTGCATTTGAAATTGGAGCAAATCTGTGAAATTCACAAACATACAGATGTGCCCACATACACATCTTACTTCCTTGCGTGTGAAACAGTCCTTCAAGTCGCGCCATGCCGTGGCGTGACTCGATTGTACCAAGCTTCTTACTAAATGCGTCATATATGCAAAGTGATGTGAATAGGACGCACAAGCAGCTACTGCTGATTAAATGATATGCGGCATACCTATGTTCTGTGCAATTGTGGCTGTATCTGCATGCAACATGCTATGGTACAGGGTCACAGCCACTGACACTGTAACTTACTGTAGTATTTTGATTGTAAGGCTACGGTCTGGCTTCACTTAGGTTTAGGGTTAGATTGGGATTAGGCTGCAATTAAGGTAAGGTTTATTTTAAAGTACCATTGTCTACATTCTGTCTGTCATTGTCGACATTTTGACTGTTGACACATTAAAAGTCGACATACTGAACATGTCGACATCAATAATGTCAACATTATGCTTTCGATACGCTGAATATTGCTATTCTGAATGTTAACATAACATAGCACACCCATTTAGTATATGTTCCGATTATACTGTACATGAGTACAATAGTAGTGATGGCGTACAGCAGGCTCTCCCAGCCTATAAGGCAACTTTTTACTATTTCTCCTCTACCAAACAGGGGAATTAGATAAAACGTAATGAGTTTACCCTGAATGATTAGATTAATATTTTTTTACAATTTTTAAATAAAAAAAATAGATATAATAAAAATTACAAAAAAAAGGAAATCTCAGATGATATTTTAAATTATTCTCAAAAGAGACAGCATCCCTGCATTCACATAGATATTTGTATCTTCTTGGAAATTATTCTATAGTTAACATAGTATTATTTTGTATCCATGACAGATTATCTGCTTCCATCAACATCAAATACATTTTAATTCTTTAACCATCATAGTCTTGATGCGCTAACACCAAATAGGACATTGGGTTGATCCATAGTACATTGCAGGACCCTGATCTGTACATGTGCAGTGCAGCTCCAAAAAATGTTTTTTAAAAATTGTCAAACTTCAAAAATATTGCTCCAGCCCCATAGACGCTAAAGTTATGGTGGAAAAGATATAGGAAAAGACACACGCGCCATCAATAAATATATAGATTCACATATAGTTCTAATACGTCCCTTAAAATAAGAATATTGAAAGTAAACCAATGTGTAGTAATTTCATTCAAATTACTACACATTGGTTTTCTTTCAATGTTTTTATATCGACTGAGTGAACACCATCCAAGGACTCCTATAACGAAGGAGATATAAACCATCACTCCAAAACCAGGACGTTACATCATTAAGGGACGTATTAGCACTATATGTGAATCTATATATTTATTGATGGCGCCATAGAAAGTGTCTTTTCCTATATCTTTTCTGCTATTTGTATACTTTGGATTATGATGATATCCATTTTGGAAAATTTACTATAACTTGGCATCTTGTTCGCCCATGAGATAATCCTCCTACCATTTTATCTTGTTTGCTAAAGTTATGGTGGCATGCATGCTATAGATCCACCCCCACTGCAGGCAAAGTGTATTTTTTTTATGAAATGTTTACAATCAGTGGCATTGATTATTCCAAGGTGTCCATTGGGCTTTCCCACCAGTCATCCAGAAAATGCCTCCATTGTGAAGATATAATAGCTAAATGCATAATTAATATTCATGGATTTCTTTCGCTGAAAGACCTGTCCTTTGGAAAAGCAACAATGGCAAAGTTGGTTTTAGACGAACTATGGCCCTCATTCAGAGCCGCTCGTAAGAGGCCGTACGCTCGTAGTCATCCGATGTTGTAAAACCACGCATGCGTCGGTGTAACAGTGCGCATGTGCGTACGGCTGATTGCGATAATTTTTTCAGTCGTTCGTCGAATAGCGAACAGGAAGTGACATGTCAGATGTGATTAACAGAACTGTCCGTTTTGGGGCGGTGACGGAGGTGGAGATGGGAAAACGCAGGCGTGTCGAGGCGTTTTTTGGGCGTACATAAATTATCTGATGCGAACGGCCAATGTGAACGGAACAAGTGTTACGTCACTGTCTGATCCACTTTCCATTAAAACTGCTCGCTCAGCTTGTGGTCTGGTATACTCTACCGCAATAACGATGGTCTCTTCGTCCTTCCCGAGGCACATCGATGGTGTTCCGATTTATCAATTGAGGCCTCAAAAACAATCAGTTTTGAATTGCAAAAATGCTTGTAAGGTGTTTAGCAAATAGCCTTTTTTTAGTAGCAAAAAACCGTACGCAGGTGAACTACTCAGCTGCTAATTTCTGTGTTAGACAATCAATTAGCTTACAAATTTATTTTAAATTTGAGTGTTTTTTCCCAAAAAAATTTTTCTTTTTTTAGGGCAACAATATTGTACGCATGTTTGTTTTTTTTCTTCATTTTTTAGGGTCCAACAAAACAATCGTGCTTTTGTTTTTTGCTAAGTGTTAATTAAAACTCATAAATTGTTTTTAACCCTTGGTTTTTTTTATTCAAAAATAATGTTTAGATTTCCGTTGTATTGTTTGTAATTTTGTTTGCGGGATTACCTTTTAACCAGTTTTTGAATAAATTAACAATAGAATTGTGCAGATTTTCAACAGTATTTTATTTTTTGTTGTTTTTTTTATAATTTTTTTGGAAATAATAAAAACTTGAAAACGTAAAAACAAATGACAAATGATTTTAGAAACACACAAACAAAATAAGTGGCATTTGAAATCCACAAGCAAACAAAATTATAAAAAAAATCACAAGAAAGGAGAGGGAGGTTTTGGGTATTAAGGAATATGGGGCAAACACAGAGAAGGATTGTGGGAAAATTAGCCAGTGCTGTCATCGCCTTTTGGCCCGTTTGGCCGGGGTAGGGAGGGAGCCTGAACGGATCCGGGATATCCTTCTGCTGGCCTGGCCAGAGGCAGATGTTGTGGTCTCTGTACTAGGCATAGGGCTAGGCACATTTGGAGGGATGGTTGTTGTTGTGCCAGAGGTGGAGGGTCCTGATGTTCCGGCAGGATGGGAGGCCGGCTCCAACATGTGCTGGCGAACGAGCTGCTCCAGGGCATTTGCTAATCGCACGTTGTCCCCAGTATTTTCTGCCAGGGCCTTAGCAATGGTCACGTTGGCCGCAGCACTTTGCTCCAGGGCGTCCGCCACCCGTAGCAGACTGGCGTCCAGCCTCTGCAGAATCTCGGTCTGCTGATCCGTTTTAATATTGAGATCAGTGAGGAGGCCCACTGCCTGCAAGGGGGAATGCCCTGGACTGTCTTCCACAGGGTCACCAGCCGGATCTACTGCTTCCTCCCCTGCAGAGCCAGCAGAAATTCTGCGGCCAAAGCTCCCCTCTGGAGCAGACTCATCCACCTGTGTCTCTGTGAGAAAAAAGAGAAAAGAGTAACATTATAATCTAGATATTGTCCCAAACACATTTCTGAGTTGTTAACATTACAACATTTACCTGTGGCAACATGAGGAGCCGCAAAGTCTGGCATGTCGGTGTCCATGTTCAACACGCCAAACACCTCCTCATCCTGCACACACCCCTGGGCCATCTCCTCCAAATCTGTGAGCTCCAGTGACACAGGGGTGGGACCCGCACCTGTCCCCCCTGCATGCCTAGCCCTATCAGACAGTTTTTGCTTAAGACGATATTTTAAGTCGCTCCATCTGTGGGGTAAAAAGTTGGCATTATTCCTGCAGTATTTGGACCTGTAAACACTTTTTACTAAAATGTAGTTTTTACGTACCGGCGTTTGACCTCCCGGGTTGAACGTTCAAAATCACCCACCCTATTGACACCACTGGCTATGTCATCCCACATTTTCCATTTCTGGCTTGCACCCATATTCCTTGCTGGCAGGTTGTCATTGCACATTTGCACCAAAACCTCCATCTCCTTTCTTGTGAACTGTGACTGCCTTTTTTTTTTTGTTTAGTTGGCCAACTAGGCCCAGCAGCCTCTTCCATGGCATCCTCAACACCTTTTTTTAAAATGGGATTAAAATTTATAATGTAAAAATGTTCCCAAAATTATTGTTAAACATAATCCTTTAGCCCAAAAAAGAGAAATACTTACCTGGCACCTCTTGGCCAGTGCTTTGCTGCTCTGTAGTCATTTTGGACTTTCAGGTCTCACTACAGCAGACTGATTTGGGTTTTCAGTGACGTTTTTATACATGCGTCAGCATTATTCGGCTGCATCATTGACTGTGCGCTCCTATTGTCCGTCCTTAATTTGAGCGGGAAAATAAAGACTATTTTTGGCTTGGTATGACTCGAGTCGATGTGGCATGTTGATTGTTGGAGGTTTTGCGTTGGAGTGGATTGTTGGCTTATTGAGTAGAAGGAGGACTTTTTTTGTGCGATATTTTGTTTTTTTTCTAACTTCTTTCTTTTCCGTTCGCTTTTTTTTTTTATTGTTTGGCTATTTTTATTTGAATTTTTGAGTAAGTATTTTAAAAAACCACAGTAAAAAATAATAGTAAATAGTTTATAAATGTTTGTAATAATTTTTTATTTTTTTTACAGTTATTTTGGCATTGCCCCAGTGATGTTTTTGAACTTTGGGATATTTGTCTGTTTTTGGTAAGTGTTTTTGGTTTCATGAATTTACAAATTCGATGTGTTGGTCTTAGCATATGTTTCGCTAAGTAATGTTGTTTATTTTCTGGGAACAATCATGTCTTACCACTAAATGTAGCGTACTATTTTGCGAACTAATGTTTGAGTGGTTTTAAATGTAAAATTTACGTACTATTTTGCGAACTAATGTGTCCTTATTTAACTGTAAAAGTAGCGTACTATTTTGCAAACTAATGTGTCCTTATTTAACTGTAAAAGTAGCGTACTATTTTGCAAACTAATGTGTCCTTATTTAACTGTAAAAGTAGCGTACTATTTTGCGAACTAATGTGTCCTTATTTAACTGTAAAAGTAGCGTACTATTTTGCGAACTGTGTCCTTATTTAACTGTAAAAGTAGCGTACTATTTTGCAAACTAATGTGTCCTTATTTAACTGTAAAAGTAGCGTACTATTTTGCGAACTAATGTGTCTTGATTTAATTGTAAAAGTAGTGTACTATTTTGTGAACTAATGTTTTTAGAATTTTTCAGTGTAAAATCATGTGTTACCACTAAATGTAGCGTACTATTTTCTGAAATAATGGGTGCTCCCTTCTCTATTTTTTCTCAAAAAATTTTTTTTCCAATCATATTTTATTTTATTAATCTTAAACATATTTTCTACTTTTGAAATGTAGGTTGTTCTGCACATGACACGTCCCAGGACCTGTAAGCATCTTTGGATAAGTATATTTTTCTTTACACATTTGTCTAAAACAATAACTACCTGGCTTACCATTTTAGGTTGATGTTGGTCATATTATATTGGCCATGGTTCCAGAACCCGACCAACCTCAACTTCGTCCCAGGCATAGGCCGCGTAGGCGTGCAAGGCCCCAGATATATAGAACATGTGTCACCCTTTTTGGAATGCCAGATGATGAGGTGTTAAGGCGATACCGCCTGCCACCACAAATCATCATAGACACTCTCTCATTAATAGAGAGTGATCTTGAACGGCAAATTGACAGTCCTACAGCAATACCACCACTTACTCAAATAATGTCGGTGTTACATTTTTGTGCCTCAGGATCCTTTCAAACCACTGTGGGAATAGTTGCGGGAATATCCCAATCCTCCTTTTCAAGGATCCTGAGGGCAGTGATGGAGGCCCTTTTTAAACACCTCCATCATTTTATTAAAATGCCATTGGATATGGGTACCCTTAATGTGACGAAGGCAAATTTTTACCAAATAGCTGGCTTCCCACACATCATAGGGGTTGTGGATGGCACTCACATACCACTTCAGCCTCCAGCAAGGCTGGAGGCTATTTTTAGGAACTGAAAGCACTTTCACTCGATTAATGTAATGGTGGTATGTGATGCCTCCCTCCAGATCCTGTCCCTGAATGCCAAATTCCCTGGCAGTGCAGATGATTCCTTCGTCATCCGGCAATCAGGGATTTGGCACAAATTAAACAACCTACAAGCTGGTGATGCGTGGCTTCTGGGTAAGTTGAAACCTTCTGTTGAAACCAATGCAAAGCTTGTTACACAATGGTTCTGATGTTTGTTTTTATATTTTCACAGGAGACAGTGGTTACCCTTGCATGCCCTGGCTGCTCACTCCTTATTTGGTTCACACACCAGGGCCACAAAGTGAGTATAATTCCACACTTACAGCCACCAAGCAGGTGGTGGAGCAATGTATCGGCCTTTTAAAAGGCCGATTCAGATGCCTCCACCACTCTGGTGGCGAGCTCATGTATTTGCCGGCTATGGTTTCGAAAATTGTGGTCCTGTGTGGGATATTTCACAACATCGCTATAAGGAGTGGTGTCCCAATGCAGCCAGAGGATGCTTTGCCTGAGGATGGCCCCCCCAAGGTTGGTCGGAGGTCAGTATGTGGGGGGGCCATACGCGATGACATTGTGGCCAGATTTTTTAGGTAATTATTCTCCAAAATTAAGTTAATTGACACAATGTAGACATGTAAGATTTTAATGTACAATTTTAATTTTTTTATTTTTATTTTTTTTATTTTATTCCATAAAATTACCATAAAAAACGATGCCTACTACCTGATCCCAAAAAATGATTTCATGTGGACACATTGGATATAACTTCGGGAACAATGATTTCTTTGCCTCATTTGTGGAATCATGTTGGCATGCTACTTCTTCAAACAGTTCCTGATTCTTGTTTTACTTTTGTTGTTTTGGGTGTGTTTTGGATTTTTGTGTGTGTTTTCATTGTGTGAATTGATTGTGACAAATCACTTGGTGTTTATTATTTGTGTGTATTAAACTTTTTTTTACCGTTAAACAAACATTTCCTTGGTAAATTACAAGCAAGTGTAACCTGGTCCAAAAAAGGCAAACTTGCTTAATAGCTAATCCTGTAATGTGTTAAATTGTAATCTTTTTGACACTAGTTTGTGGCTAAAAACAAACACCAAAGGTATTATGGTGAATCAGTCTGTTTGCCAATGTAGGCCTAAGCAGGTTTGGTTTAATTTTTACGTTACCCCCAAAAAAGAACAAACTATTGTTGCCGTTAATTCTATAAACCTATTGGAATTGTTAGGTGTTTAATGTGCCAGCTTACATACTTACTTGAGCTTTCTACAATCCAATTTACATTACTTAAAACCTCATGGTAAAATAGTAGACTTATGTAAGGTTCAACAATTTAAGATTTACAGACAAGGAATGAGACTTAAATAAATCAAAATATATTTTATTTTTTTTAAACATTTCTTGGATGAAAAAACAAAAATTAGTGGCGCAGGAGCGCCAACAGATGATCCAAGACCACTAGCATGCCAACTACATGGCCCCTCAAGCTCTGCAAGCCTGCATACATTTGTTCGTTACGCCTCTGGTCCTCTGTGGGTTTAAAAAATGTGGGGATTACTAAAATGTCACCTTAATTTATATGTTAACAAACAACTTAAAATCAGACTATACAAAAAAACGAGAAAAAAAACATCTACAAAACAAAAGCAATGCCAAACGCAAAGATTGTTGTAAAAAAAACCAACAAATTTTACGTCAAAATTCAACAAAAAATAGGGACAGCTACGCAAAAATACTACATTTGTTGGTACCGTAAACAAGAAAGACACAAGTATGAGTGTTTGGACATGTGTCATATGTGTAAGGGGAAAACATCCTAGACATTGTTTCAAAAAGATATATATCCAAAACATTAGAACTACTTTACAATTTTGAACTAGGGGTGTGCATCGGCCACTTTTTGTGTTTTGGTTTTGGATCTGGATCTTTCTTCGTGTTTTGGATCTGGATTGGTTTTGCCAAAACCACCCTTCCGTGTTTTGGGTTCTGGGTTTTGTGTTTTGGATCTGTATTTTTTTTAATAAAAGCATAAAAACAGCTTAAATCACATAATTTGTGGGTTTTTCTGCTCCTATGCAATTATTAACCTCAATAACCTTCATTTCCACTCATTTCCAGTCTATTCTGAACACCTCAAACCTCACAATATTGTTTTTATGGCCAAAAGATTGCACCGAGGTAGCTGGATGACTATGCTAAGTGACACGAGTGGGCGGCACAAACACGTGGCCCATCTAGGAGTGACACTGCAGTGGCAGACAGGATGGCAGTTTAAAAAACTAGGCCCCAAACAGTACATACTGCAAAGAAAAAAAAGAGGTGCAAGATGGAATTGTCCTTGGGCCCTCCCACCCACCCTTATGTTGTATAAATAGGACATGCACACTTTAACAAACCAATCATTTCAGCGCCAGGGTCTGCCACATGACTGTGGCTGAAATGATTGGTTCGTTTGGGCCCCCACAAAACAAGCTGGCAGTTAATGTGTCCCTGCACAAACTGGTTCTACGGAGGCAAGATGTCGTTCTCATCCTCCTCATCCACCGATTCCTTGGATAAAACAGGAAAAAGGGATTTAGGTGACCCTGGACTGCTTACGGTCTGAGCCAAAGTTTCTGAACTTGACAGTAACTTTTTATGAACGCGCTGCAGGTGCCGTATAAGGGAGGATGTTCCTAGGTGGTTAACGTCCCTACCCCTACTTATTTCACCTTTACATATGGTACATATGGCAAGACAGTTGTTGTCCGGATTTGGATAGAAATATTGCCAGACCAAAGAGGTGGAATGTTTGGTCTTCTGCCCAGGCATGACCGTGATGGGCTTTTTCATCCCACGGACAACAACTGTCTCCCCCGGAGCCTGATTTAAACAAACCACATCACCATCAGAATCCTCCTCGCCAACTTCCTCCTCAGTGCCAGCTACACCAGTATCCTCATCCTGTTGTACTTCAACAGTGACATCTTCAATTTGCATATCAGCAAGTGGACTGTGGGTGCTCCTTTCAGCACTTGCAGGGGGCGTGCAAATGGTGGAAAGAGCCACCTCTTCCCGTCCAGTGCTGGGAAGGTCAGGCATCGCAAACGCCACCACACTTGGACTCTCCTTGGGGATTTGTGATATCTTCTTAGAACGCACAGTTCTTCGCTGTGCTTTTGCCAGCTTAACTCGTTTGATTTTTTTAGCGGGAGGAGGGCTTCCATCGTCATGTGAAGCTGAACCACTAGTCATGAACATAGGGAAAGACCTTAGCCGTTCCTTGCCACTCCGTGTCATAAATGGCATATTGGCAAGTTTACGTTTCTCTTCAGATGATTTAAATGTTTTTTTCAAGGTTATTTTCCTGAACTTTGTCATTTGGGATTGTATGTGCCCTCTACTATGACATTGGGCATCGGCCTTGGCAGACGACGTTGATGGCATGTTATCGTCTATGTCATGACTAGTGGCAGCAGCTTCAGCACTAGGAGGAAGTGGTTCTTGATATTTCCCTATTTTATTTTTATCGGAGAAAGTTTGGTCCTCCATTTATATTGATATATACGTGCGGCTAAGGCGCACACAAACACAGAAAATAATTTTTTATTTTTGTTGGAGACTAGTGCACTTTGTGGGTTACACCACCCTTTAAGAAATGAGCCAGCCGGCCCTTTACTTATGGGACACAGGCGCACGCTTGGCGCTGCTCCTTTGTTGATGCACGTGCGGCTACTGCGCACACAATTCACAAACACAAAAAAATATATTGTTTTATTTTGTTTGGAGTGCCCTTTGGGGGTTACAGCACCCTTTAATGGACAAGCCAGCCGGCCTTTTACTTATGGGACACAGGCGCACGCTTGGCGCTGCTCCTTTGTTGATGCACGTGCAGCCACAGTGCACACAATTCACAAACACAGAAAACATTTTTTATTTTGTTTGGAGTGCCCTTTGGGGGTTACAGCACCCTTTAGCGGTCAATCCAGCTGGCCCTTTATTTATGGGACACAGGCGCACGCTTGGCACTACTTTGTTGATGCACGTGCGGCTGCTGCGCACACAATTCACAAACACAAAAAAATATATTTTTTTATTTTGTTTGGAGTGCCCTTTGGGGGTTACAGCACCCTTTAACGGACAAGCCAGCCGGCCTTTTACTTATGGGACACAGGCGCACGCTTGGCGCTGCTCCTTTGTTGATGCACGTGCAGCCACAGTGCACACAATTCACAAACACAGAAAACAATTTTTTATTTTGTTTGGAGTGCCCTTTGGGGGTTACAGCACCCTTTAGCGGTCAATCCAGCTGGCCCTTTATTTACGGGACACAGGCGCACACTTGGCACTACTTTGTTGATGCACGTGCGGCTACTGCGCACACAATTCACAAACACAATAAAATATATATTTTTATTTTGTTTGGAATGCCCTTTGGGGGTTACAGCACCCTTTAATGGACAAGCCAGCTGGCCTTTTACTTATGGGACACAGGCACACGCTTGGCGCTGCTCCTTTGTTGATGCACGTGCAGCCACAGTGCACACAATTCACAAACACAGAAATTTTTTTTTTTATTTTGTTTGGAGTGCCCTTTGGGGTTTACAGCACCCTTTAGCGGTCAATCCACCCGGCCCTTTATTTATGGGACACAGGCGCACGCTTGGCACTACTTTGTTGATGCACGTGCGGCTACTGCGCACACAATTCACAAACACAAAAAAATATATTTTTTTATTTTGTTTGGAGTGCCCTTTGGGGGTTACAGCACCCTTTAACGGACAAGCCAGCCGGCCTTTTACTTATGGGACACAGGCGCACGCTTGGCGCTGCTCCTTCGTTGATGCACGTGCAGCCACAGTGCACACAATTCACAAACACAGAAAATATTTTTTTATTTGGTTTGGAGTGTACTTTGGGGGTTACAGCACCCTTTAACGGTCAAGCCAGCCGGCCCTTTACTTATGACACAGGCGCACGCTTGGCAATACTTTGTTGATGCACGTGCGGCTACTGCGCACACAATTCACAAACACAGAAAATATTTTATTTTTTTTTGCACTTGGGGGGAGCACCCTTGATGGACAGAGCACCCCCTGGACAACACTACAGCACCCCTTTAGGACTGGGACTCTGCACAGGACTTTGGAGTGGACACAGCCCCTATGGACAACAGCAGCACAGCACAACACAGCCAGCCCCTATGGACTTTGGAGGAGTGGACACAGCCCCTATGGACAACAGCAGCACAGCACAACACAGCCAGCCCCTATGGACTTTGGAGGAGTGGACACAGCCCCTATGGACAACAGCAGCACAGCACAACACAGCCAGCCCCTATGGACTTTGGAGGAGTGGACACAGCCCCTATGGACAACAGCAGCACAGCACAACACAGCCAGCCCCTATGGACTTTGGAGGAGTGGACACAGCCCTTATGGACAACAGCAGCACAGCGCAGCACAGCACAACACTACACTGCACTACACTACACAGCCCAGCCAGCCCTAACTCCCAGCCTCCCTCTTCACTGTCCACAGCCGAGTGAGAAAATGGCGCCGACGCGGGTACCTTATATAGGATCCAAAACCCGCGAGACCCGGAAGGCGGGATGATGACGTTTTGCCTCGATTTCAGATCCGAGTCAGGCGGGAAAAGTCGAGCCTGACTCGCATCGGCCTCGGATCGGGGGGGCTCGGGGGGGTTCGGATTTCAGAAATCCGAACCCGATTACCCCTATTTTGAACTGCACAGGCAAAAGGACAACATCACCAAAAAAACAAAAAATTCAAAAGCAACCATAGTTTAAAAGGGAAACATACCGGGTATAATGCTGACTGGGCCAGGAGCCCCGAAATCGTCCTCCTCAGAGGTGGGCCAGTACTGCACGGATGGAGGAGAGGTGATTTGTGAGGAAGTTGAGGGTGAGGAAAAGAGAGGGGGGGTGGAGGGGAGGGTAAGGAAAAGAGAGGGGGGGGTGGAGGGGAGGGTGAAGTTGGAGGGATGGGAATGTGAGGAGAGGGAGGGGCCTCACGGTCTACCAGGTCTGGGGTGGAGGGGGAATTTGGGGAAGAGTGGGGAGAGGATGTTTGGGTGGGAGTGGGGGATAGGGGACGAGCCTGACGTCGGTGACGTTGGAGACGTCGTAGTCTGCGCTCAGCCCCTAAATGATGTCGAAAAATTTATATTATTACATATTTAATATTTTGATTCTAAAATTTACACACCTAAAAAGAAAAAACACGGCTATACGGTAAACATGCACACGCAGGTATGTCCAAAATAAAGAAACAGGGCTATACGGGAAACATGCACACGCAGGTATGTCCAAAATAAAGAAACAGGGCTATACGGGAAACATGCACACGCAGGTATGTCCAAAATAAAGAAACAGGGTGATATGGGAAACATGCACACGCAGGTATGCTTACATTTTAAAAAATTTTAAAAAACCACTTACTTTGCAGTATTTGCTGACACAAATTGGCCAACAGGCGTGGGGATCGGCGCCGCAGATCGGACCACCTTCTTTCCAGCCGTCCGATATTTCGGCGGTAGCCGATCGTACGCAGGCGGCGCCGCACCTCCGCGTAGGCAAGCCGCTTGCGGAGGTTAGTGATGGGGCCCGTGGAATTTGTTATTCTCCGGTCCATCACATCAGTGAGGACCAGGAGTTCACAGCGACAAAAAGCTGCGGCTCTCATGATGGCAATGATTTTTTTTACACAAAACAGTTTTAATAAAGGTCCTAGAAAAAATTTGATTGGCTAAAGTACTTTGTAAATTAACAGAAAGCATTCTATTGGTTATTGTATGAGTCATGTGACCTACACTCACAAATATAATGTGAGTTATTATAGGCTTGATGCAGTGACATGCGTAAGCTAATTTAAATATTAGTAAAAAAGATGAAAAATCTGCATATAAAAAAACGCAAAACAATAGTAGCATTCAAACAAACTTTTAATTTTGAACAACCATCCCCTTGGTCCAACCGTACGTATTCTGCGGAATCAATGACACACACTAACAATAATAAAGTTTATTAACATTGAAAAAAAAAAAAGGATTGCAAACATGTGAATACCAATTAAGGTAATTAATATAGTGATTGCCATTAATCGATTCAAGTATGCTTGCTGCATGAAATAGCAGGCAATCGAAAACTGACAGGGCCACTTCCGGAATTGACTTGTGCGAGCGTTCCCTGCAACCAAAGAGGAGACGGACGGACGGTCGCTATTTAGAACGTTCGCTAGCTAGAGGAGGGGTTGGGAGACTATTGGGCGGAAGATTAGCTGTGAGCGAACATACGAGCGAGCGCTTGAATTTACATTTTTTCGCTCGTACGCCGAACGAGCGAACGGCCACTTACGTCCGGGTCTGAATCAGGCCCTATGACCACTGGTAGAGTTTATGGTTATGAAGCAGCTGCCTGCAGACATGCAAGATATTAGTCATATCTCAAAAGGCCCGCCCCATCCTCCAATTCCCTGACCACTGTAATAATCTCTCTACTGGCAGGCAAGGCAACTTGCATCTTGCCCTTCCAAATGTGGGGGCTTGTGTGGTCAGCGGCTCCCGGGTAGGAGAAGCCTCGTCATGAGTGACACCAGTCTGTCTCTCTCACTCTCCTCTTATCAAAACCCACAAGGTAAACATGTGGAGCTGGTATGACTATGTAATGGGTGTACCGTGTACAGCTTTGCTGCTTGCCTATGCCCGGTCCCACTGCAGCGTTATCTAGAGTTACACTCTAGAGTCGCCGCTCTGCTGCCGGCGTGCCTGACCCACTGCTGCCGACGCTCGTATGCGCAAGTATCGCATCGACATGGCAATGGCAACCATTGCGATTCACAACACTGCAGTGACAGAGTGCACATACAGGAGTCACGCCACGCATGCGCAGAGGAAACTTTGCCCAGCGCTGACTTTTTCCAGCAAAGTCTCTTCTGTGCATGCGTGGCTATTCAAAAGCGGGAACCATCGATGATAGATGGTAGAATACTTTTAAACCATCGACAGTTCCTACTAAAATAGCCACCAATGGCAACCATCGATGGGGGATGTGCCAATGGCCATCCCTAGTACACTCATACTACTCGGCGGTGGTGTGTTTGTTTTAGCAGCCAATGAGAGTCAGACAGACTTTCATTGACTGCTGCACCCATGGCCAGAGCCGGGCTGGAGCTCACTTATGAGCTCCGCCTTCCAGCTCCCGCAGTGGGCGAAGGGATAGACGTCATGACATCTCTCCCACCATAGTGCGAACGGGAGGACGGAGGAGCGGGGGTTCAGGTAAGTGTTTTGTTTTGTGTGTGTATGTCTGTGTGTTATATATGTAAGGGGCACTACTGGCTGGGGGTACTGTATAAGGGGCTCTACTGGCTGGGGGCACTATATACGGGGCACTACGGCCGGGGACACTGTATAAGGAGCACCACTACTAGGGGCACTGCATAAGGGCCACTACTGGAGCACTGTATAGGGTGACCACTACTGGGGGTACTGTATAGGAGGGACCACAACTGGGGGGCACTGTATAAGGGGTACTACTGGGGGCACTGCATAAGGGGGACAACTACTGGGGCACTGTGTAAGGGGCACTGCATAGGGGGGACCACTACTGGGGGCACTGTATAAGGGGCACTACTGGTGGCTCTACTGGGGGCACTTTATAAGGGACACTATTGGGACACTACATAGGGGTGACCACTACTGGGGGGACTGTATAAGAGGCACTACTGGTGGCACTACTGGGGGCATTGTATAGGAGGGACCACTACTGGGGGCACTGTAAAAGGAGCACTACTGGTGGCACTGTATAAGGGGCACTGTATAAGTGGCACTACTGGGGGGGGCACGACTGGGGGCACTACGTCAGGGGGCATTGCATAATGGGCACTGCATAATGTTCACTACAACAGGGGGAATTGCATAACGGGCCCTACTACTGGGGCACTGCATACGGGGCATTACTACAGGGGGCATTGCATAAGGGGCACTACAACAGTGGGCATTGTAGGAGGGGCACGACTACTAGGGCCATTGCATAAGGGTCACACACTACTGGTGTCATGGAAGTGGTGGTGTCATGTTGACACGCCCCCATTTGTCATTAATCATGCCCCTTATGGCATGTGACCATGCCCACTTTTTCTACGCACACACTCGCACATATTTAAGGGGGGGGGCACTCCATTTTTTCACTTGCCCTGGGCTCCAAATACCCTAGTTACACGAATGTCCCAGTGTGTCTATGAAAGATAAGAAATCTGGTAACACCAACCTCTGCTAACACACACAAGTGTTAATTCTGTCTTTCCTCCATTTTTAGTATGTGACCTGCAGATAGGCAGAAGCTCTCAAGTGGTGATGGAGACACTAAAGAAGGCAGATGCCACAATAGGGCCGAAGGTTGACAAGGTTTTGTTGGACATCCCTGTTAATAGGACATAGGAATTACTAGAAGTTTTTTGGGTAATTGCTGTAAGCAGTAAGGTTTTTTGTTCCAGCTACATGGGAAATTACTGACTGGAGAGAGAGGGAGAGCCGAGGGGTGGGGGACAGATTTACAGGTGTTCAATAAGTAGAGTGAGAGGAGAATCCAGGTGGACAATAGCTAGGGAGTTTTATGAATCACTAACCTGTATCCAGTGATTCTGCAGACTTGCCAGTCCAGTTTGGCACCACTTATCCTAAACACAATGCAAGTTTTCACCAGTGATCCCCGCAAGAGGATTTGGTGCGCAGGTTGCAGCCCCAACGCAAGCACCAGACATGGTGAGGATTGGTTGAGAGGGACACCAAGGTATAGAATACAGGAAGCAGAGCCATAGTTAAGCAATGGGTCTTGACAGGCGACAAACAAAGAGTGGTTTAATACGTTCCGGGATCAGAGTTAGCGATAACAGAGCAAATGGGAGACAAGCTTGGTACGGGGAAGGCAGCTGATGAAGAGGAGTCCAGAGTCAGGCGAGGTCAGCATTGGAGAGATCAGAATGGTCAAATGCGGTCCGAGTCAATAACAGAAATCCTCTGGTAACAGTAACAGGTTTACGACCAATCACAAGGACAGCTAATATCACCAGCACTGGATACTGTATGCTGACTTCCTGCTTTATATACCCAGGAGATTGACTGTGGCCAGGAAGTGGGCGTAGAGCAGGGCGTGTTCAGGAACATCAAGTAAACCAGAACCAAAGATTAACCGAGCTGCTTCTACTGTGGCTCAACTGACTGGAGCACTGGCTTCAAATCTTGAAGAGGTAACAAAAATAATTTATTGCAGGCTTGTATTTCTAACAGTAGTGAAAGGCAGGTTAGGGACTGGGCAGCAGGGCTGCCTTCAGAAATTGTGGGGCCTGGGACTAACCAAATCGTCAGGGCCCCCCTTTCACCCGCTACCTTATTCCTACAAGAAAAACATTTGGCCAAAAAATATCAAGCCTGCCCTCTTATGTGTATCCAGCCAGCCGCCCTTCTGTCTGTCCAGCAGACCCACATATGTGTGTCGAACTATGCCCTCCCTATGTGCGTCCAGCCAGGCCCCTCTTATGTGCATCCAGTCAGCCCCCAGTGTGTCCAACCAGCCCCCTTTTGTGTGTCAGCCAGGCCTCCCCCTTATGTGCTTCCAGCCAAGTCCCCCCTTATGTGCTTCCAGCCAGCCTTCCCCCCAGCCAGGTCTCCTTTAGGTGCATCCAGCCAGGCCCTTCCCTTATGTACGTCCAGCCAGGCCTCACTCTTATGTGCGTTCAGCCCATCCCCCCCTTATGTGTTCCCAGCCATGACCCCCTTATGTGCAATCAGCCAGGTCCTCCCCTTATGTGTATCCAGCCAGCTTCCCAATGTGTCCAGCTAGCCCCTTTATGTACGTCCAGCCTTCCCACTCCTTTCACAGGCACAGCACAGTCAGCCTAGTACAGCAGTGCATTTAAACTTACCAGCTGCTGTGCTGACTCCTCTGCTGAGTCCTCGCACCCGGGCATTGATGCGCCTACACGTGTTGCTGGAGCCGTACGAACAGGAGCTGTTAGAGCCGCGGCGGATCCTAGTGCCCGCCAGCTCAATCTAATCTGACGGAGACAACAGCAGTGCTCTCCGAAAAAAAAAAACCCCACAAACTACAGGCACGGTAGGAGCAGGCCCCCCCTTTTTGTCAAGTATCCGGGCCCGGGACTGCAGGCCTGACAGTTCCCCCCTGATGGTGGCCCTGCTGGGCATTGTAGAGAAAAGGTTATATAGAGGGATAGAAGTAGGACAGGAGAGCATAGGGACAGTGTATCCAATGTTTTAAGGTTGAACTTTCCCATCTGCCCACATCTAAGCAAACAAGCAAGTAAATCAGGATACTATCAGTGGTGGATTTTAATAAAGGGACTGCAGAGCTGCAGCCCACGCAGTAAAATCCACCAGCCTAGTGACAGGCTGCGGCTGCCTTGCAGTGGCTTTCCATTGGAAGCGCTGACTGCTAATCACAGCCGGACAGGCAGTCCTAAGGGTAGGTGTTTTCTAACCTGGGACTGCCAGTATAGACTGCAATTAGCAGAGAGAGTGCTTCCAAAGGGAATCCACTCCCCTACTATAATGACAGCCCGATCTGGACTGCTTGTTAGCTTGTGCTCAAGTGCGGGTTTGCAAACTCGTGCTTGTGCACAGGCCACACATTTCAGCTTTGCAGAGCAAACCCCCCCCCCGAGAGAGAATGGAGGCTTGTTGGATCAGTGGAGTGACATTGGACAATCTAGACATCGTTAACAAAACTAGTAAAGGGGAGACCCCGTCCGCTCAGCAAGGAACCCCTCCAATCTATTACCCTGTCCTTCATTGCCTGCAACGGAGCCGCTTGTGATATCGTCCAGTTGGACATGCAGCACGGCCAACCGGACGATGTCGCAAGCGGCCGCGGGAGCGCGCATTTTGGCCGTACACACTGAGCAATGCGGCCGATATGTCGTTGCGATTCCGATAAGTGTGAGATACAGTCTGCTTGAGTGTATGTTATGAGCAGCTAGGAACAGGGCCGTAGCTAGGATAGTGCGGCCGGTGCCATCGCACAGGGCACCACAGGTCAGGGGCGCTGTTTGGGCCTGTCAAATTTATGTTTATTATCATTCTTGCTTGTAACGTCCTCTTATTTCATCCCCAGCATCTCCTGGCCTCTCCTATCTCTTCCCTGGCCCTTCCCCATGAAGCCATGGCCCTTTTTTGGGTGCATTATGTCCCTTTGAAAAATGAGGGGGGCGCCAATGCTCTTTCTGGTACAGGGCACCAAAAAGTCTAGTTACGGCTCTGGCTAGGAATGCAGTAGGAGAGGGGTTATGTATTCAAAAAACAAAACAGGAATATCCAGAAAGGTTAATCCAGCTTTTATAATGATAGAAGAGCTCACTCTATGTTTCCTATATTTGCCCCTTTCGATTTGACATTTCTAACATGCAAGTCCATCAGTTCCTAAAATGTTTCCGTTATTTCATGATCACCATAATTTCATGCAAATAAAAACATTTTTGAAATGTCAGGCTGCTTACACTGATAATGTTCAGAGAATACCATACGTGTTCACAATGAATATGAAGTTTTCAAAATTATGCCTGCAATCATTTATCATTGCTATTCACATATGTAGAATAAGTGGTAGACAGGGTCGGCTCTACCATTAGGCAGCTGCCTAGGGCGCAAGCACCTGGGAGACACCACTGAGTCTACCTATATCAGAACTAAGGAACATAATGGAGGTGGCGACTGTGGATGCGGTTTGTATGTAGTAACGGAAGAGCGGTTAGAAAAACGTGAGCATGTCACAAACGTTTTATAGGAGTGTTGGATCCAGAACCTGGGTCTTTGTACGCAGCTTCACTGGTGCCGGCGTCTTTGTTCCGTCGTCTATTCTGAGTAGCCATAGGCTTACTGAGAAAGATGATGATCAACTGATCTGCGATTAATGCTGTGATATGTTGCACAGATGCTGCAACTTTTTACGCAGCTGCTTGGATTTGCAGGTGGGCGTCTCAATGCATCTCCCGTCGGCTGCGACATTTGCATATATTCACATAGCATCTGTGTAAAATGTCGCAGCCGCGACGGGATTAGTGTACAACTCTGAATCAGGTCCAATGTCTTGTTAAAAGGTGCAATATAGCAATTATGAACAGTTGTAAAATAATCATATCCAGGCTTATGTAAAGAGACTGTTATGAATTACAAATATTCCTAGTTATCCTGTATATCATAGCTAAGCAGTACTTTATAAAGTCATTGTAATTCTCCAACACTCTCCTTCATTAACCAGGCACGGGGAAAGATAAAAGTGATAGTGACGCAGTCGTAATTCAAAGAGCATATTAGCAGCATTACTGTGAGACAGCACATATAACTGCCATAATAGCTCTATAATGAACCTCTGTGTTCCCTTTACATAATATGCTAAAAAACATATGTGCAACTCATTATTTTTGTCTATTTTTTTCCCCATTGTATTATACATGTATAACTAGATAGGCCGCTGGGGGAACAAGTAGTTTGTAGATGTTCCATATGAAATATATACACTGCTGTCTGACTAGGCTACAAAATCTCAAGACTTCCTTCCACTGTGTTTATAAACCCAACTAATTGCTTAGGGCGGTGGTTCCCAAACTGTGCGCCGTGGCACCCTGGGGTGCCTTGGGACACTTGCAGTGGTGCCTCAGGTTGGTGGTCCAGCACCAAATCAAATCATTTATGGTCAATCCAATGTAAATATGTGGACAAACAGAAGCACAAACCTGTCCACAACCAAATAACTGATCCTAAGGCAGAGATGCTGACATTCTGGCTGTCCCTTCCTGGAGGGGGCAGCCAGATTCTCAAAATCAGGGGCGTGGCCGGTGGTTGTGGGCGGAGCGGATGCATGGCCATGCGATCACATCATTTTGGTCCCGCCCCCGCTACACAATACTGATAATCCTTGTAAAGCAGGTGTCACACGCCGCCCTGGAGACCCCAGAATCAGACCCCGTCACCTACCTTTGCGGGTGCTGACCCGCGCTGTCTTCCGGCTCCCACGCTGTGCGCTGCTTCCCTCTCTCTCTGGCTGGTCTCCGCTGTCCTCTGGAGGGTCCCGCTGCTCTACTGCTCCCACGCTGGCTGCTTGTCGCTGGTCCCTGCTGACTTCTTCTGAGAAGCGCTGTCCTCCGGTCCATGGGCGCGGCCATCTTGGATTGCCCATGTGACACACTACCACCAATGAGGAGTCTTCTCCTTCTCTCTCAGCCTGTCAGCTCCCAGCGTCCACTATATAAGGTTCCCCAATGCTGACACAAGTTGCCAGTGCAACTAGTTTCCTAGTGAGCTTTCCCACTGTGCTCCAGTCGCTCCACGTAGCTTCCCAGCTACCGACGTCTCCCCATGGCTATCCAGCCGCTCCAAGTAGCCACCCAGCTACCAACATCTACCCACGGCTATCCAGCCGCTCCACGTAGCCACCCAGCTACCAACGTCTACCCACGGCTATCCAGCCGCTCCATGTAGTCACCCAGCTACCAACGTCTACCCACGGCTATCCGGCCGCTCCACGTAGCCACCCAGCTACCAACATCTACCCACGGCTATCCGGCGCTCCATGTAGCCACCCAGCTACCAACGTCTACCCACGGCTATCCACCCGCTCCACATAGCCACCCAGCTACCAACGTCTACCCACGGCTATCCGGCCGCTCCACGTAGCCACCCAGCTATCAATGTCTACCCACGGCTATCCGGCCGCTCCACGTAGCCACCCAGCTACCAACGTCTACCCACGGCTATCCGGCCGCTCCACGTAGCCACCCAGCTACCAACGTCTACCCACGGCTATCCGGCCGCTCCACGTAGCCACCCAGCTACCAACGTCTACCTATGGCTATTCAGCCGCTCCACGTAGCCACCCAGCTACCAACGTCTACCCACGGCTAACCAGCTGCTCCACGTAGTCACCCAGCTACCAACGTCTACCCATGGCTATCCAGCCGCTCCACGTAGCTTCTCAGCTCCTAACGTCCACACAAGGCTATCCAGTCTTTCCAAGTGGCTTCCAAGCTACCACACCACTTCTAACAGTACTCAAATTCCCTATTAGTTCACTGCTTCCTCTCATGCGGAGGAACTTTATTAAACCAAGTCTCCTCCTGCGAGCGTCTGCGCCAAGTGATACAGGTCCAAGGCCCAGTCCGGGAACACAGTCTTTAAATCCCACGATTGTGACAGTTTGCACTGGCCAGATGGACTCGGCAAGTGGTCAAGGATCTGGGGTAGATCCCTCGCAGGATGTACTATCTCGTCTGGAATGACAGGAGACCTCTCAGGCCCAGTTGATCCAGTTCATCCAAGATATGTCGTCATGCTTGGACAATATTCAGTCCTTATTGGCTCATCCCGCTCCCACTGGCTCCCAAGCCGCCTCTCCTCCTGTGGTGTCACCTGCTCCCCCGCTTCTACCTCCTGCTCATCTTCAGCTTTCCCCTCTGAGCAAGTTTGATGGCAACCCCAAATTATGCAGGTTTTTTTTAAACCAATGCGAAATCCAGTTCGAGCTACAATCTGCCAATTTTCCAACAGCCAGAACCAGGGTGGCATATATCATCTCTCTGCTCTCTGGCCAAGCACTCGACTGGGTCTCGTCCCTTTGGGAGAAATCGGATCCTTTGCTCTCCAACTACCCTGAATTTATTTCCACGTTTCGCAAGATCTTTGACGAACCTGGAAGAACCACTTCCGCATCAGCTGATATTCTACGCCTCCATCAGGGTAGCAGGACCGTCGGTCAATATGTAGTCCAGTTCCAAACTCTGGCCTCAGAACTCAATTGGAACGAGGTTGCTCGCATTGCTGCCTTCTGGAGTGGTCTTTCAGAAAGACTCAAAGACGACCTAGCTTCCCGTGACCTTCCAACCAATTTGGATGATTTAATTTCCCTTTGCAACAAGGTGGATCTTCGTCACAGGGAGCGTGCCTTGGAAAGAGGCAAACTTGACCATGGAAGGCCACGTCCAGCTTCCCGTTTACCCTCTCCTCCTATGGGCGAAGAACCCATGCAGGTCAACCGCTCTCTTCTATCGGCTAAGGAACGACAGAAAAGGCAGAGACAGAACCTCTGTATGTACTGCGGATCTCCTCAACACTTAGTTAGATCCTGTCCCATCCGTCCAATTCGTCCGGGAAACGCCTCCTCCTAACTTAGAGAGGTTAAGTTAGGAGTTGCCATTGAACCACATAGGAAGTCTGATTCCACCATCCAGGCTCACTTAAAGCTTCCCCGAGGTTCCAAAGCTGTATTAGCTCTTCTGGATTCTGGAGCAGCAGAGAACTTTGTCACTACGGACTTTGCCCAGAAACATCAAATCCCCATAGAAGCGTTGCCTCGGGTCATCACTTTAACCGCCATCGATGGTAGTCGCATTACTAGTGGAACCATCACCCATCGTACAGCACCACTTAGACTTACCATTGGGGTGCTCCATACCGAACAACTGTCCTTCCTAGTGATTCCCAAAGCCTCTCATTCTTTAGTCCTTGGACTACCCTGGCTACAGAGACATTCACCACAAATTGATTGGACCACCATGCAAATAACCTCTTGGGGTTCCAATTGCTTCAAAGGCTGCCTTCAGCGGGTAGTACCTGTCTGATCTTCTGTCATACAGGATTCTACTGACCTGCCCAAAGCTTATGGTGGGTTTTTGGATGTCTTCAGCAAACAGAGTGCAGACCTATTACCTCCCCATCGTGATTGGGACTGTCCCATAGATCTGATTCCCGGGAAGAATCCTTCTAGAGGCCGAAACTACCCTCTATCTCTCCCTGAGACTCAAGCTATGTTGGAGTACTTTAAAGAACACTTAAGTAAAGGCTTCATTCGACCCTCCACGTCTCCAGCCGGGGCTGGATTTTTCTTCGTAAAAAAGAAAGACGGTGGGCTGCGCCCATGTATTGACTACCGGGGTCTTAATGAAATAACTATTAAGAATCGTTACCCTCTTCCTCTCATAACAGAGTTGTTCGATAGAGTCAAGGGAGCCACAGTTTTTACCAAACTCGACCTAAGAGGGGCCTATAATTTAATTCGTATCCGTCCAGGTGATGAATGGAAAACGGCCTTCAACACCAGGGATGGGCACTATGAATATCTCGTTATGCCCTTCGGCCTCTGTAATGCTCCAGCCGTCTTCCAGTTTTTCGTCAACGAAATCTTCCGGGATCTTTTGTACAAGAGCGTGGTCGTATACTTGGACGACATTTTGATTTTTTCTGAAGACCTCCAAACTCATCGAGACCAGGTGAAGGAAGTCCTTCTGAGGTTGCGGTCCAATCAACTTTTTTGCAAATTAGAGAAGTGTCTGTTTGAAGTCTCAAGTGTACCATTCCTGGGGTACATCATCTCCGGAACAGGCCTTCAAATGGATTCTTCAAAACTACAAGCCATTCTTGATTGGTCTCTTCCTTCTTCCTTAAAATCCATACAAAGGTTCCTAGGGTTTGCCAACTATTATCGCAAGTTTGTGAAAGGTTTTTCAACACTGGTAGCTCCTATTACAGCTCTCACCCGTAAGGGAGCAGATCCAACTAAGTGGCCCGTCGAAGCTACCTCAGCATTTCAACTCCTTAAGCAAGCCTTCATCTCCGCTCCCATCTTAAAGCAACCGGATTCCACCCGTCCATTTATCTTGGAGGTGGACGCATCCTCCGAAGGTGTCGGTGCTGTGCTTTCCCAGCAGTTTGAAGATGAAAAACTTCATCCCTGTGGTTTCTTTTCCCAGAAGTTTTTGCCTGCAGAAAAAAACGACACCATCGGGGATCAAGAGTTACTCGCCATGAAACTAGCCCTCGAAGAATGGCGATATCTTCTAGAAGGAGCCCATTACCCCATTACCATTTTCACAGACCACAAGAACCTGCTTTATCTTAAATCCGCAAATTGCTTGAACCCTCGTCAAGCCCGGTGGGCAATGTTTTTCTCCAGGTTTAACTTCAAACTCTCCTATCGCCCTGGCTCGCAAAACCTCAAAGCCGACGCACTCTCCCGTTCCATGACAAGCGACCCTGATCTACCCATGGAACAGCCCCAACCAATCCTGAATCCAGCTTTCTTCGCCTCCACCAAATTATCTTCTATACCCCCGGTTGGGAAGACCTTCGTCGCTCCAGAACTCCGCAAGAAGTTGCTGCATTGGGCCCATGCTTCCCGGTTCCCTGGACACTTGGGTATGGATAAAACCCTTGAATTCATCCAGCGGTCCTATTGGTGGCCTTCGATGAAAAAGGACGTCAGGTCTTATGTATCGTCATGCATCAAATGTGCTCAACACAAAATACCCCGGCGGGTTCCACACGGTCAACTCCAGCCTCTAGCAATTCCATCTAAGCCATGGACTCACCTCTCTATGGATTTCATCTCTGAGCTTCCTCCATCTCAGGGCCACTACACCATTTGGGTTATCGTGGATCGCTTTTCTAAAATGGCTCATTTTGTACCTCTTACTGGGCTCCCGTCTGCACCTCTACTCGCCCAGAGTTTTATAAAAGAGATCTTCAAGCTCCACGGCCTTCCTCAAGAGATCATCTCAGACAGGGGAGTACAGTTCATAGCGAAGTTCTGGAGGTCACTCTGCTCAGCCCTTCAAATAAAACTAAAATTTTCTACCGCTTATCACCCCCAGACCAATGGTCAGACCGAAAGGGTCAATCAGGACCTGGAACAGTTCCTGCGCACTTTTGTCTCCTCCTCCCAAGATGACTGGATTGAACTTCTTCCTTGGGCCGAATTTGCTCACAATAATCATTATCACACGTCCACCAACTCAACTCCTTTTTTTTACAGTTTTTGGTCATCATCCTCGAGTGCCAGATTTTCCTCTTCTTCCAGCATTAGATGTGCCCGCGGCCAAGTTGTCTCTTCAACGGTTCTCCAACATCTGGGAAAAGGTTCATTCCTCTCTGACTAAAACCTCAGCCCGGTACAAGAGATTTGCTGACCGCCAAAGATGAGCGGTTCCAAATTTCCAACCTGGGGATATGGTCTGGCTCTCTACCCGAAACCTAAGACTCCGAGTTCCCTCAATGAAATTTGCCCCATGGTACATTGGTCCATTCCCAATCGTCAAAGTCTTGAATCCTGTGGCCTACAAGCTAAAACTTCCTCCATTTCTTCGCATTCCAAGTTCTTTCCATATTTCTCTTCTAAAACCACTGGTCTTAAACCGATTTCAGAAGGTCCTTCCCAAAGCTTCTAGTGTTCAAACACAACAAGGAGAGGAGTTCGAAGTTGACAGAATCTTAGATTCCCGTTGTCGATACAATCGTCTTCAATACCTCATCGACTGGAAAAATTATGGTCCAGAAGAACGAATCTGGATAAATGCTTCCGATGTCCATGCGCCCCGTCTGGTCAAAGCATTCCATATGAAATTTCCTCATAAACCAAGGAAGTGTCCGGTGGCCACTCATGAAGAAGGGGGTACTGTCACACGCCGCCCTGGAGACCCCAGAATCAGACCCCGTCGCCTACCTTTGCGGGTGCTGACCCGCACTGTCTTCCGCATCCCGCGCTGTGCGCTGCTTCCCTCTCTCTCTGGCTGGTCTCCGCTGTCCTCTGGAGGGTCCCGCTGCTCTACTGCTCCCACGCTGGCTCCTGCTGGTCGCTGGTCCCCGCTGACTTCTTCTGAGAAGCGCTGTCCTCCGGTCCATGGGTGCGGCCATCTTGGATTGCCCATGTGACACACTACCACCAATGAGGAGTCTTCTCCTTCTCTCTCAGCCTGTCAACTCCCAGCATCCACTATATAAGGTTCCCCAATGCTGACACAAGTTGCCAGTGCAACTAGTTTCCTAGTGAGCTTTCCCACTGTGCTCCAGTCACTCCACGTAGCTTCCCAGCTATCAACGTCTCCCCACGGCTATCCAGCCACTCCACGTAGCCACCCAGCTACCAACGTCTACCCACGGCTATCCAGCCGCTCCACGTAGCCACTCAGCTACCAACGTCTACCCACGTCTATCCGGCCGCTCCACATAGCCACCCAGCTACCAACGTCTACCCATGGCTATCCGGCCACTCCACGTAGCCACCCAGCTACCAACGTCTACCCACGGCTATCCGGCTGCTCCACGTAGCCACCCAGCTACCAACATCTACCCACGGCTATCCGGCCGCTCCACGTAGCCACCCAGCTACCAACGTCTACCCACGGCTATCCGGCCGCTCCACGTAGCCACCCAGCTACAAACGTCTACCCACAGCTATCCAGCCGCCCCACGTAGCCACACAGCTACCAACATCTACCCACGGCTATCCAGCCGCTCCACGTAGCCACCCAGCTACCAACGTCTACCCACAGCTATCCAGCCGCTCCACGTAGCCACCCAGCTACCAACGTCTACCCACGGCTATCCAGCCGCTCCACGTAGTCACCCAGCTACCAACGTCTACCCACAGCTATCCAGCCGCTCCTCGTAGCTTCTCAGCTCCTAACGTCCACACAAGGCTATCCAGTCTTTCCAAGTGGCTTCCAAGCTACCACACCACTTCTAACAGTACTCAAATTCCCTATTAGTTCACTGCTTCCTCTCATGCGTAGGAACTTTATTAAACCAAGTCTTCTCCTGCGAGCGTCTGCGCCAAGTGATACAGGTCCAAGGCCCAGTCCGGGAACACAGTCTTTAAATCCCACGATTGTGACAGCAGGGGGCAAGGCCAAAATGACGCGATTCGGTGTGAATGGCGTCACAGGCCCCCCCCTGCTGCCGGGGATTCTTATGTAATCGCAGGGGGTGCAGGAGGGGTCGGCAGCTGCCGGAAGGCTTGCCTGTTCTCCCGGGAGGCCAGGAGCGGCACCCGATTTTCGTGAGGCTCCTGACCAAATCGGGAGGGTAGGCAAGTATGGCCTAAGGATGACAGGTAAGCACAATTTACTTCACTTTACTACATTTTTTCTGAATTTTTTCAATATTAAACATTTGGCTTAGGGGTGCCGTGAAAACAATGCAGATACCCTAGTGCGCTGTGGTTCAAAAAATGTTGAGAACCACTGGCTTAGGGTGTTAAGGACAGTGAATATCGCTACCTGACAACAAATATGATACCTTGATAATTAGTAAACACACAAAAGAGAATTACAACTATTCAGGTTACATTATACAAGGAGTAATGAATCACTTTAATAAAAGAAAAAAAAAGAACAATAAACAGGATGCCGAGGAGAAAATGAGGTTTGCCAATAGGAAAAATATCCATGATAAATTAAAACCAAATGAACACATAGCAAGCATGTTCAATAGCAATAGACCTCTAAACAAATACTGACCTACCCTACTATAAAGGGGACTGAGCTTTGTAGTACAACATACATATGTGTTCTCATACATCTAGCATCTATACCCCATACGGTGTGAGACTCCCGGCGTACCTCAGATGCTCCGAGATGAGTACCGTGCCGTACTTTACATTTTGTGTCTTATACGCATCACCGATACAGCGAAAAGCCACTCACAGTGTACTAGAGATGCTAGACTGCGACAATAACCGTAAAGGAATTGTTTATACACATACAAAGTAGTAGATTAAGCACAATCGAACTTGAAATGAGAACAAACATGGTTGCTTGCAGCACAAAGTAGTATATATAAAGAAATTATATATACAAGCAGCGGTATTAAGGGAGTCAGTCTCCAGAAGGTATAAAAACAGATAGAATATAACAGTGTACATAGGGCCTGATTCAGCAAGGATCGCGTCTGCAATTACACACGCAGTCTCACTGCAATGATATTCTAATCCATTACGATCGCTATACCGGTGCAGCACAACATCGGAGCCTCACGAACACTTGCACAAGGCCTGGCCTTACTCAGAAATTGCTTACTTCATCACACGCAGTGAAAGGCCAAGCTGCGTACGGCATGGCAGTGGATAATTTATGCACGCCCCTGTAACGGCGTTCAAATGCACTGGCACGCCTGAGTATCGCCGACCACCCCCCTGTTACCTCCCACAAACGGGACTTCCTGTCAATCACTCTGTGATGGGTATGCGTAGTCACTGCGATCGCAGTTGCTGGTTTGCGCACGCACATTGTGATGCATACGCATGTCCCGAATGCAATAATCGGCTGATTGCGTGCATAAGCGCAGTTGCGATCCTTGCTGAATCAGGCCCATAGTCCCTTGGCCACAAGTATTATTCCATAATTAATGTAGTTACGTATATAAATAATATATTTATTACATATTAGGCATGTTTAAAATGATAATCATATACACTAAAAAAACTTAATAAAGAGTATATTAATAACAATATACATATGTAAAAGGATTTTGAAAAGCAATAAATCATCAAATAAGTCAAATTAACTGTCAGCAGTAGTTCTTATTCTGCAGTTTAGGCTTTGTGAGAATGATATAATGAGGGCCTCACATCAGTTGTAAGATGGCGGGGTGGTGGCAACATGGTCAAACACTGAGGTGCATCATCTGATCAGACTCCTGCCTCTATAGGCCACATTAGCAGATGAAATTCATCGCCAACTTTTCGAGGTGTATGGTGATAATGTCATGTCACGGAAACAGGTTTGGGTATGGTGCACTGCCTTTGATAACAGCAGGATAGACGTTCAAGATGAGCAACGACCCGGCCGGCCAAGCACGTCCACCACAGATGACAATTTGTGCCGTATTGCAGTTCTGATTCAGTAAGACAGACGCATTCAAGTTAGTGATATTGCTCAATGCTGATGAACTGAACATCTCAGTGGGTACTGCGCACAACCACGTTCATGAGCAACTGGGGTACTGGAAAAAGTGTTCACACTAGGTACCATAGCAACTCACAGATGTTCACATAACCAAAAAGTCTCTCATGCACTTGACGCGGTACCATGAGGAGGGAGTGCAGTTCCTGCAGCGTATTGTTACAGGCGATGAAATGTGGATGCATCATGTGACACCGGAGACAAAGCAAACATCCATTACATGGAAACACGCATTGTCCCCACCTTCAAAGAAATTCAAAACAACTCCATCAGCAAAGTAGGTCATGGTGACCGTGTTTTGGGACCACAAGGGAGATATTTTGAATGCACGCACGCGTGAGCTATTGATTATACATATATGTACAAGTTGAATACAGTAAATTGACCTTATTTATTGAACCACTCTCATAAGACACATACAGTATTTTGACTGAGAAAGATACCCAGGACCTGGTACGCCCATGGGCAGCTCAGTCAAAAAACAGGGATGACCAACGGTTGGTGAAACCATCGATGGTCATCCATTGCATAGTTGGTAGCCACTGATGGCCATCCCTAGTTTGTACAGGAGAAAGAAATATATCCTGTCACAGCCAGTGTCGGCATCCGTCAGACCGTCCAACCCCATCACCACACCCCCTGCCAGGCTGGTACGCCAGAATCACATAAAACAATAATAACAGAGTACTCGATCCAATTTTTTTTGTTGTATGTGATTCCAGCTTACTAGCTGGTTACTATTGTGATAGGCAGGGAGGCAGGCCTGCGGTGCGTGCCCCGGGCCCCCCTCTCACAGGGAAGGATATGCAGTGCGCAAACTTGCCTGCCACTGCAGCAAATAAACAAGGCGGGAGCGCAGGCTGGAGTGACAGCCTCCAGTCCTATCAAGTCTGTTTGGTTCCTCCCCCACACGGACTTCAGCGGGACCCACGGCCCTTTCTTCTGTGGCTGTGTAAGGAGGAACCAAGCAGCTGAAGGACAAGAGACCCACGAGACCCCCGGCCCTTTCTTCTGTGGCTGTGTAAGGAGGCACCAAGCAGCTGAAGGACAAGAGACGGTGATCAGAAACAGGAGAAGGAGGGGGGAGAGGAATTTTAGTGGGAAACTGGAAGGTAGTTAGCATCATGGCGTGCGGGATGCAGATGGTCAAAAAAACGGTGCAGGAATCCCGATAGTATCACAACCCCGGCTGCTGTATCTCGACCGCTAGCATCCCAAAGATAAGTATCTGGGGTTAGGGGGAGAGTTAGGTTTAGAGTTAGGGGTTAGGGTTAGGCAATAGGGGGAGGGTTAGGGTTAGGTGCTAAGATGTGAGGGTTAGGTTTAGGGTGCGGGGAGGTTAGGTTTAGGCACTAGGGGGCGGCATCCCGACTGCCGGGATCACACCCAACCCATTGGTGGTAGATAAACTACATAGTGGTAGATAATTCAGAGATCTCAGTTGCATATATTTGCAAAGATATGGCTAAGCCTTCAGGCCACATCACGGCTTCTTTGATACTGGACGTCCCTAATATTTGGTCAGTCTGGGGTGCAGAACCCCCAAAAAGCCGGCGAAGGCCAGCCACCCCAGGGAACCACCCATGAAACACTAAAGTGTTAATGAGAATAAAGCAAAACTATGTGTTAATAGGTGATACATAGGTGAAGAGTGTAATTAAAATGCTAAGAAAAAAAGAAAAAATAAATAAATTATATAGTAAGAAAAAAATATATAATTTGAAGGTGTTAAAGTGCTAAATAAAGTGTTAAAGTGTGCCACCCCAGAGCAGCCCAGCCACAACAACCCCAGGGGGCACCGCACACCAAACTCATCCCCAAAACTGATAACTATATCCAATTCGGGTCATATAATTAGGATATAGTTATCAGTTTTGGGATGAGTTTGGGGTGTGGTGTATACGCCATATACTTCAATGGGGAGAACTCCGTCCGTGCTTAGTCACAGCCCTTGCACATGTATCGCGGCACCAATGTAGATGGCTACATCTGTACATTGGCACCATATGCTCATATATATATATATATATATATATATATATATATATATATATTGTGGCAGTATCACCAGAGATGGTGCTGGTGAACAGCAGATTATGTGTGTGGCAGGAGAGGTCCGCCCACACAGAGTACAAAAGCATTGTGGGAAATTGTGTAATGGCTGCCATAGGACCAGAGCCCAGGTGAGGCTGCTGGTGGACACAGTCAGCCAGTCCAGGTGGGGCTGCAGTGTGAGTGAAGCAGACCAGGTGGTCAGGATCATACATGCAAGGAGGCAGGGAAGTCCCTATACCTCTGACACTGTCCTTGTGAGAGGCGGCAGCCAACAAGATAAGAAAGCTATACCAGGCCAGGAGGCCAGTGTCCAGTCCTGCATGTGGCAGGAAGGACCACCAATCTCAGAGACTGTGAGGGACTTTCATGCAGATTAGCTGCTTCTATAGAGAGGGTTCAAGAAGTGAGCTAGTGCCCTAAGAGAGGGCTAGGTTGTTTATTATTTTCTTTATCTGTTTCCTGATTTCCATGCTGGAAGCAAAAGCACCATTTTCATTTATTTTACTGGAATACCATGTGTGGACTTTATTCTGCACCTAATCACTGCACCGCTGACACCAATCGACCAAGCTAATTACCCTCAAGATATCACAATATCACATGCAAATAAATCAAACCATAGATGTCCATAAATTAAGTTATGTGTAATAATGTGAAATGACACAGGGAAAAAGTATCACCATTTTCTATAGGTCCCAAAATTCCTCATCTAGACTGTTATCCATTTTAGGATTAATAGGTTCAAAGGACTCTTTATTAAATATAATCTGACACATGGTGGCACGTACGCCACCTTGATGGCTTAACCTTAAAAAACTCATTATGTAGAGCAGTGATTCCCAACCTTGGTCCTCAACACACACTAACAGTCCTAGTTTTAGTGATATCCATGCTAAAGCACAGATGGTTAAATCAAAATAACTGAGGTACTAATTAAGTCACCTGTGCTCAAGTATGGCTATCCTCAAAACCTGGACTGTTATACCCCTTTTTCAGCAAAATTCCGGGTCTGACCCGAAGTTGGTACAGAGGGCCTGATTCAGAGTCGGATGCTCTTTCAGAGCGCTCGCTCTGAATCAGTGCCCGCCTATTGTATTTTCCCATGGGAATGCCTCCGTCTGGACAGCCACGCCCCCGGCCCGCCCACCAAAGGGGGCGTGCTGTCACTGAACATCGACAGCACGCCTCCTTTGTAGCGAGACCCGGAGCGACGGCTTGCCCGTCGTTATCCGGGTCCCGCACATGCGCACGATGAAGCCGCCTCCATCGTGCGCATGCGCACTGGGCCAACATCGACCCACTGGCGACCACTCAGTGCTTGCGAGCGTGTCTGAATCAGGCCCAGAGTTCCTATCCATATCAGACCCGGAATCTAGCCGGCGCTGACTCGGGATATTCTCGAGTCGACGCCGCTCACACCGGAGTCGGGTCTGCATAGACCTGGCTTTCCCGGCATGAAAGTGGACGCTTGGAGATGACGTCATCTCCAAGCACCACTGAAGCCGGACCAATCGGCCGGCTTGCAGCGCACTCCAGGGCATAGTGACCCGAAGTGCGCTGTTCTCACAGCAGGGTTTCACGGGCTATGCCCGTATTAAACCCAACTATTTACCTGGGTTGGATTGCCGGGTCACTCGACCCGGCGATCCAACCCTCTCCCCTTTTACACCAGGGAGCTGCCTTGCAATAACCCGGGTTTTAGCTCCGGTGTAAAAGGGGTAGTGTGCCTAGAGGACCGTGTTTGGGAACCCCTGGTGTAGAGAAACCACTATTTACAGAGTCTAAGGGTGCTGCCCCTTAACAAAAGAATAAAAAATCAATTAAAACAATAGTGCAAGTGGAGCACAAAGCTCAAAAAACTTTGTAGATGAAAAAACAATAATAACAATATTAAGTTTTCAAACACACTAATTCACACTCCCTAATAAAGGTGGCTGCTAATTCTTCAAGGGGATGGTCTATTCAAAAAACCATCAATGTTTGCTGAAAATTAATATGCCCGAACAGCGCCCCCGTCCTGCAGTGCCCTGTGCCACGGCACAGGTCGCACCACCCTAGTTACAGCCCTGGTATAATGTATACATTATTATCAACAATATACATTATTAATAGAGATGTGCACAGATCACCGTGTCTTGGTTTTGATTTTAATTAATCGTCGGGTTTCGGTTTTGCCAAAACAGCCCTCGAGTGTTTTAGTTTTAGATCTGTATTTTTTTTTTAAAAAATTGGCAAAAACAGTTAAATCGCATAATTTGGCCTGCTTTTGTTCTCACAGTATTGTTGACCTCAATAGCATTAATTTGAAGGTGTTTTCCAGTGAATTGTGACCACCTCACAGCTCACAATATTGTTTTCACTAGTTTTCACCAATATAGGCCAAAGGCTGCTGCAAGATGGCTGGCCAAACCAAGCGACAGAGCAACGGCACAAACATACAGCAGTTTGAAAGAATATAGGACATCTATGAAACATTATCACGCACAGTGGCAGACGGGATGGCAGTTAAATAAACTATAAAAAACAGCGCATAATGCAAAGAAAAGAGGTGCAAGATGGAATTGTTCTTGGGACCTCAAACCCACCCTTATGTTGTATATTAAACAGGACATGCACAGTTTAACATACCAATCACTTCAGCGACAGGGACTGCCACTTGTGGCTGAAATGTTTGGTTTGGTTGGGCTTGTACAAAACAAGCTACCAATTGGCAGCTGATACTGCTGGCAATGATCTCTACGTACAGATTGGCTCTACAGAAGCATTATTTTCCTCACCCTCATCAGTGTGTACATCATCTTCACACAATATTATTTAGTCCCCGCTGGAATCCAGGTGCATCTGGGCTGACGTAATTGTCGGTAAAGGTCTTCTTCATGGAATTTGTAGTTTATTTTGATGAACATCATCTTTTCCACATTTTGAGGAAGTAGCCTCCTACGGCGACTGCTGACAAGATTCCTGAAGGTGTTGAAAACTTTTTCTAAGTACACACTGGAGGGTGGGCAGCTTAAGTAAAGCAATGCCAGTTTGTGCAAAGGCCTCCAAATTGCCTTTTTTTCCTGCCAGTAGTCAAACAGAGGTATACAATAGGGAAGCCGGCAATCGGGAAGCCGGCTGCCTTAATACTGGCAGCCGGCTTCCCGACTTTAATATCCCGGCGAGGGTGAAATGCCGGGCGCTTAGATGTAGACGCCTGACATTTCCCAGATGCCAGGAGACCGGCACCCAGCATCCCGATCGAAGGGATGCCGGGCGCCGCGAGTGGACAGCTGCAGGGGGAAGGGTTAGGTTTAGGGCACCCAGGGGGGACTTAGGGTTAGGCACTCTCCCGGGAGGGTTAGGGTTAGGCTAGGGGGAGGGAGGGTTAGGCATCCCCGGGTGAGACTTAGGGTTAGGCACCCCCCCGGGGGACTTAGGTTTAGGCAGCGGGGTAGGGGGGGTTAGGGTTAGGCACTTGGGGGGGAGGTTAGGGTTAGGCACCCCTAAGGAGGGTTTGGGGGTTAGGTTAGTCAATACTTACCTATCGATGATCGGGATTTCCAGCGCTGTCGGGCTTCCGCTGCCGGGAACTCTGCTGTGGTCGGCCAGGCGCTGCCGGGAATCAAACCATGCGACCGGCTGTATTTCATGCCGATTCCCAAACAACTGTCTGACATGCCTATTTGGACACTATCATTAAAATAATCCTCAACCATTCTTTGAATGGTGACTATATCAGATGTAGTCATGGTAGAGGTGTCACTAATTTTAGGCAATTCTTTTAGACCCAACCAGAAGTCAAAATGTTGTGTTGACTTATCTGCATCACCAGTGGGTCTCCTTGGAAAGCTGAGTTTTTTCTGCTGGCCATAGTTACCGTAGAAACTGGGGGAGACATTGCCATGTCATGTGCCTCTTGAGCTGACAACTTGCTCGCCAAGAGCTCTTTGCATCTCTTAAGATCTGTGTCTGTTAGAAAGAAGGACACAACTTAAACCTAGAATCAAGTATGGTCGCCAAAATGTAGTGATCTGATTTCAAGATGCTGACAACCCTTGGATCCTGGTGAAGCGAATAAAGAACTTGATCTACAAGTCCGACATACTTAGCGGAATCACTTCATTTCAGCTTTGCCTTCATTTTACCAAGCTGCTTTTCCAAAAGCCTAATTAGGGGAATCACCTGACTCAAGCTGGCAGTATCTGAACTCACTTGACAGATAACAACTTTCGAAGGGTTTCAGCACCTTGCACAACACAGAATGTAGTCTCCATTGCGCTGGAGTAAGGTACATTCTCCCTATGTCATGGCTCACTGTGTAGCTTTGGATGGCTTTTTGCTGTTCCTCCATTTGCTGAAGCATATAAAAGGTGGAATTCCACCTTGTTACTACTTCTTGCTTCAGCTGATGGTGGGGCAAATTGAACTGTTCTTACAGGTGCTGCAATCTACTATATATAACTGATGAATAACGAAAATGTCCCAAACGTTTTTGAACCCACAGACAACATTTCCTGCATTCCCCTGTTATTTTTAAAAAAAATTCTGCACCATTAAATTCATTTTGTGAGCAAAACATGCGGTCACAATATTTGTGGCATTGTCAGAAATCACAAATGCATCACAAATGCTGAGGAGAGTCCAAGCTGAGTAAGTAATTTTGCAATAACATCCTTAAGCTTTTCTAAGAGGTTGACACCGGTATGCCTCTTAGTGAAGCTGGTGATACAGAGAGTAGCCTGCCTCTAAATTAACTGGCATTTCTTAGATGCTGCTGCTGTTCATGCTATTGATGGCAATACACTTACCCAGTGAGCTGTCATAGTCATGTAGTCTTTAGTTTGCCCAGTTTCACTTTTCCACATTCTGTATCTGTGGGTAAGTGGACAGTGGGTACAATGGCATTTTGGAGGCCAATAATTCAATTTTTTTTACTTTGATGTACAGACAGGGAATTGCTTTTCTAGTGAAGTGGAATTTGGATGGGATTTGGTAGCGGAGACAAAGGACCTCAATTAACTCTCTAAAACCAACTGCATTAATGGTGGATATTGGACGCAGATTTAATACTAGCATAGCTGTTATGTTGTCAGTGATCCGCTGTGCAAATGGATGACAGATGTCATAACTGCTTCCTCTATCAAAGGATTTTTTAACAGTCAATTGTTTTTTTAAACTACTACTAGTAGTAGTCTTCTTGGTCACCTTCTGGGATGAAGATCCAAACCCAGCAGCAGCTGCAGGCCTAGCATTCAAGGATTCTTCTGAGGAATCTTGGATAGGGGTGGACTCATCCTTATCAAATTTGATGCAGGACCACTTCCGATCATTATTGAGGATATTGATGATGAAGGTGTTGGTGGTGGAGATTGCAGGTGCTTAGATCTAGCAGAGAGAAGGGAGCTAGCTGACACTGGACTACGTGTTATTTGTTATTTTTTTTAGCATAAGTTTATGATATTGCCAAAAACTTTTCATGAACGCACTGCAAATGATGTAACAGGGAGAAGGTTCCTAAACGGTTAAGGTCCCTACCTCTACTTACTGTAACTTTACAAATGCTACAGATCGCAAGACAATTGTTGTCCGAATTTGGTTAAAAATAATTCCATACATAAGAGGTGGATTTTTTCATGTTATGCCCAGGCATGACAATGGCATTCTTCTTATCATGGGCGAGAACTGCTTCCACTGGTGACTCACTTACACAAACAACATCCTCATCATCAACATCTTCATTAACACCTGCATCAGCTATACAAATATCTACCTCATCCTGTTGTACTTTCATCGTAGCATCCTCAATGTCTAGGTCAGCAGCTTCTTGACTTGTGCTGCTCATCCCCACATTGGCAGAGGGTGCAGTAATGGAGGAAGGAGACTTCTCTATGTGTACAGTATCAGAAAGGTCACACATAGCACTCCCGGACACACTTTTTAGACTTTCCTCAGGGATTTGTGACATTTCTGAACAACACAGTTTGTTTTACTGCCTTAGTAGTTTTTTTTTCACCAGTAATATTACAGTTTTCATTTTTCGGCACCTCTTCTAGAGTGAGATGATCTTTCATCGTCATATGAGGCAAAAGAAGATGCCTGACTGACAGCAGTTGCAGAACCACCACTCAGAAATAAAGGACAAGGCCTGAGCCTTTCCTTATCACTGCGTGTGGTGTATGGCATGTTGACAATTTTATGTTTTTCTTTAGCAATGTAGTAAAATATGTTTTTTTTTTAATTTTAGATGCCCTGACTGAAAGCCTCTATGTCCTTGAGCATCAGCTTTAGTAGATGACGTTGAAGCTATATCATGAAGTTTTTAACCACACACAAGTAAAATAAATAATATTCCTGCAAAAACAAAACAATGATTTGCTGACTGCCTATCCAAAAAAAATAGCTTGGCCAGTGTTACCTTGGTGACTGTCACTGATGTGGGTGGCACTGCCCATCAAAGACAGTGTCACTAAACCTGTCCTGATTCTCACTGTCTTACTCAGTCTCACTAACTGTCACTGGGCCTGATTCAGCATGGTTCGCTATTCTGTTTATATGCATGCAACGCAGGTGATAATATCAGCGGTGATATTCAAATGTTTGCATTCGCATTGCGATCGCACCCTACCATAAGGATGTCCACTTCCACTTACTCACACGGCGTCGCCCACAGAGCTCTTGTGCATTGGTCACACACCCCTAGTTACAGCCCTGATACCCACCATGGTGCACACGGGCCCCTGCATCCACATATAGTAAATCTTACCTCTCCACAGTCTCCAGAGTGCTGCTCAGCTAATCTGCACGTGCACAAAACCTGAATGCTTCTGTGCATGTGCACAGCAAAACCTTTGACGGTAATACCATGGAAGCCATTGCATCGCTGGATTTGATGTCAGAAGCCCGACAATCATTCGATGCTGGGCTTCCAATGTTCATACCTACTGTATCCTGCTGTGCAGATGCATGGAAGGAGCTTATCCATGAAGATAAAGGAATGCAAGAAACGGTAGGGGAGGGAGGGGGAGTTGCAAAGGGGAAGATGCAAAGGGGAAGGGGCAGGGATTAACAGAATAGAAGCCAGGAAGATCATCACGGAGGGGCAGGCCAGCCCCTTGATCTGATAAACTGCACACATTATCTGTCAGCCTAAGCACATAGCCTGTACTGGCAGTAAATTAGCTGATTCTGCTGTAAGCAACAGAATACTAAAAACGGTGGTTGATCCCTGGGAGGATACTAATGCCAGGGTTTAACACTTTTTGACTAGGACCTGCCCAAATAAACCCATTCCTTGGAGACTGATTAATGAGCGATCTCTGTGCTGGACGATTGAACATGGTGAAACACCTGTCAGACAAATTGATCCATGCACTGACAGGAAGAGACCAGACTTGTCTTTTACTTTCTTCCCTATGCAATCGCTCCTCTTGCCCCCCATTCGTATGGGCTAGTATGAAGACATCCAGTATACTCACTGAACAGTATGAATAACAACTCGGCCTTGTTTAAATAAATTCCAGTTGCATTATGTGTTGAAAGCCCAGACTGATTCCTTTAGTATTACACCCTAACTATCAGAAATCACAGTCAGCTCTTTATGTTCATCTGTGTTATACTTGACCTTCCCCCTTTGATATAGCCTGCTAAAATGGTTTGCAGGCTTAATAAATTTGCCTGATGAGCAATGGAAAGAGGTTCAGGCTACAGTCATTAGCTTGAAGGACAGATTAATATAATTCTGTTTTCTCCATAGAAACTACTTCATCTAGGCCCATTTGTGCTGTGACACTATTTTATTGTGATGGTAGATTCACAAATAAGCTACATCTAGTGCATTCAGCCAAACATCATGAATTTGGGGCAATTTTCATTCATTGCATTAAACATGTTGCTTCCTATAGTTGGTTAATCTACAGTTCCTTAATTAGGAAATGAGATGGAGAAGCACATGCGTATTTATGTCTAATTTGCATAACCTCACAAAGCGCAACATCACGGTGCACAGAAGCTTTTTGAGATCATTGATGAATATACAGTAATTCACATATATAGTCAGCACTGTAGCAGGGATCAGAGGCATACCAGGAACAGGGAGATGTGCAATGGGCTATAAATAGGTGTCGTTAGAGCCTGTGGTGTTGCTATACGGGTGCGAGCTGCAAGGGGGGTGACACCAAAATGCTGGCTCCTCCACAGTGACAGGAGCTGGGTGCTACAGTGTGACATTCTCCTACAGCACTCGGATCCTGTCACAGAGGAGAAGCCGACAATGCAGACACTAATCTCCAGGGGCAGCCTAACATCACCGGGTATTTTCCGTGAGGCTATGCCCCTGTATGTTAAGTCAGGCACCCTTTTCGGGAGTGGAATTTCCGAGGGTGTGCTGGGTGTCAGCAGACCCGGAGTCGCCTCTGGTTGGAGCAGAAATTATGCCCACCAACCAGGGACGTGCAGTCAGAGTAGGCAAGGGAGGCAGAGCCTCCCCTGTCATACCCCCTCCCCATCATACTTCCTGTCATGCTACAGAGTTTTGATATAAAAACTATTAGAATAATACAAAGAAGATATGTATAACTTATAAACATCTTTGTTTATTGTAATCATTATTTCGTTAAAACTGGCCAAATCTGCGGAGCTCCCTAGAAGTGCAGAGAGGAACGAGAGGTGAGGCAACAAAAGCTCTACACTGCTTGCAGAGCTGATGGCGGGCCCACACCACGGACAGTAATACTGCACAGAAAGGGAACCAAAAGAGGCATGCCTCACTGTGTGTGTGTGTGGGGGGGGGGGCTTGAGCACTGATGAACACCTTGGATGTGTCATGTGACCAGGAAGTGTGCTGTTCAGATACCCACCAAAGCTCAGTCAGCAGCAGCGGGAGGAAGAGAAGAGACAGTTTGTGAGGCAGGTAGGATAATTAATACACTGAAGCTTAGTATAATGAGGGGAGAGTTACAGTGAGTAGGGGGTGAGACAGGCTCCCGGCACTCAGACCTTCTCCCATGTGTACCTCCCCAGCCATTGACCTCACCGCACATCACTGCCACCAACTCAGGCCATGAACCCTGAGCAGAGGCACCGGTTGCACACCACTTGCTATGACCCTATATATCATGGCCAAAACAAAGCAAATTACACCATTTTGTTTTAACTACCAATGTACTGGTCACTATCCCTTCTATATAATATATACGTATGAGAGCAAGGGATTACTAGGGCTGCTTTTCTAGCACAATTACACTTTTTTTTTTCTCAATAAATTGAAGGGATAGGACAGCCAGGTTAACACAGCAGAGGGTGTGGCGTGACACAGATGGGCCCTGCCCCTGCTATACAATGGCGAGATTAAAGGCATTGTAAAGCAAGGGCAGGGCTACGATGATGCAATTCAGTGCAATCTGCCCCCTGGGCCATACATTCAGGCAGTGGGTGGCACTGGGCAGATGCAGCCTGGCTCTGGTAGACTTGTCCACTCTTCCAAGGGGGGCCAGGAGTGCCACCCAAATTTCGGGAGCCTCCCAGCCGTTCCAGGAGAGTGGGCCAGTATATTTAGAATTGATAATAATCCATCATAATCTTTTGTTCCCAGATGCTTTCCGATTGTAATGGGCAAAGTCTAAATACATAGAACAATAAACTGTGGGGAGAGTTGGCACCCTTGTTGAGTACCATCCTTAATTGTAAAATAATGAATTGCCCTATATGGGAGTTTAATCGAGCAGGAAGTGTGATGCTTTTAACAAATGCACGCTAAAACCCTATCCTAGCAAAACTATAATAATAAATGACCAACTACCTTAAAAGAAAGAAGGGAGTTTCACTTAGCTAATAATATTAATCACAATTTGTTCCAGGAACAGGAAGAAATTAGTGAAATAATTTCAGAAATGAATAAAATAAGCTTCTTGTATCATCTTTTAACTTTAAGTGAGCACTTGTAATTTTATTCATAGAAACAAAGAATTGTTTTTCATCAGTAAGTCACAGACCAACCTTAAGGAACTCATTAGCCAGAAACTTAAGCCAGCCATACATGGTGCGATACGCACCGTGCGGCGCGAGGTGGGATCCGACGTCCGGCATATTGGGTGGTCCCCACACATGAGCCCTGATTCAGAGCCGCTCGCTAGATGCGATCGCTCGCATCCAGCGTATGCAAATTCGGCAAAGTGACGCCATGGCAGGCGGTCACTCGGAAAGGCATTAGCACGCCCACTTTGGCTGTGCGAGCGATCGCTTTGCGTATGTAGACACCCATAAGCGTATGTTGAGACGCCCACTAGCGCACGTCATCTCCAGGAAGTGTATTAAAACATTGGTACATCGAGCACCATCGGTAGCGAACGCAGCGCTTGTGGTTGCCTTACCGAACCGCAAGCACTGCGAGGACTTCAGGTGTAAAAAACAGGCATGTGACGTATACTATGACGCTGCCTGTTAACTATGCACGCCTTAAAAATGGTGTTGAAACACCGAGGCACGCCTGCGTTCAAACCTCCACACCCCCGTTATTAGTGTCCTGCCCCTGTTACCACCCACAAATGGCCTCTCCTGTCACTCATTTCACTGGGCTGTCTTTGCTGGGCGAGCAAGCGGGCTGCGATCGCACAGAATAGTTTGCACAGGCGCAGAACGAAGCGTGCACATGCGCAACCATCAGGCCGCTTGTGAGCGCACAGCGCTCGCAAGCGGGTCTAAATGAGGTCCATGGTGCGTTCGGGTGGCCGACCGTCCGATATACCGACTCCCCCCTCCCCCACCTGCATAGCGTTGCATGGGATTGCACATCGCATCCCCTGATCAACTGAACCTGCAGTAAGATCGGGGGGTGCGCTGTAGGACCCCACGGGTGCACGCTTTGTCCGATATCATGCCCATACATGGTACGATAGAGCAGCCAAATCGTACCAATCCGTCGGATCGACTGCTTTATCGCAACGTGTATGGGCACCATAAGTCATACTTGCCTACTCTCTTCCACTGTCAGGAAGATTGGCTGAAATTGTGGTGATCTCCATGAAGAGTCTAGCAATATCCTTGAGACCAGGCTGCATAGGCACAACACAGTGATGATGTCATCCCTATTCTCCCACCATGGAGGAAACACTGGGGAGAAGAATAGGAAGGATGTGTGCTACAAGAAAATGTCCTTTGGATCCCTCTCAGGGGAATTGTGCGGAAAGAAGCCCATAGGCCATAGGCTTTTATAGATGGCGTTGCCTATTGGGCAGGAACTTGGTGCATATTGCACATGACAGCCTCATATAATTCTATGGGGACTGCAGTACCGGCAGACTGCAGCAGATGTTTCATACATCCGCTGAAGGACCTCTTTAATGCATATGTCGATTGCGGAAAACCTCTGAAACTGCCGTTTTCGGAGGTCTGATCGCATTTTTAGAGTTAATACATCCCACCCGGGACTTTTAAAGGCAAAAAAAATGGTTTCAACAAATCTTAAGAAAGATCTCCAATAGATTCCTTTGAGGATTTCAGCTAAACTGTTTTATGTCACTTTAGTGTATGTGTTTTATGTTTATTCTTTATTAGATGGTGTTTATATACAGTACATTACACTACATTATATTACATTAGTTTTCCCTTGTTCTGCATATACATATTTATTTTCTGCTGAACAGCCTCTACTCTAAAAACTATAGAAGGGAATTGACAAGGAAGAGTGACTACTGAAGCCCAAGGACCATGGTACACTTCAATGACTTAACCTTTCTTTCTATTTCTGGTATATGCATATAATTGTCCACCTTAAATCTAACTGATCAGAATGAATGTCACCATTTATCTTCCTTATTTTCCGAAAATTGCAAGAGTTTCTTAAAATAAAACTGAAATATAGCATGGAAACATAAGTAACTTTGGGCCGCTCGCAAGCGGGTCGATGTTTCCCAAGTGCGCATGCGCACGAGGGAGCCGGCTCTGTCGTGCGCATGCACGAGACCCGAATAATGACGGCCAAGCCGTCGTTATGGGTCTCGCACCAAAGGGGACGTGTTGTCGATGGTGATTGACAGCACGCCCCCTTTGGTGGGCGTGCCGGGGGCGTGGCTGCCCAGACGGAGGTGTTCCCATGGGAACGCCTCCGTCTGGGGCCGGCCCCACTGACATCACTAGCGATGTCAGTGGGAGTCCTTTTGGCTCTGATAGAGCCAAAAGCACTCCAGGGCTTGCGGCAGCGAGACCCTACTGCAACGGTCTCGTCGCAAGCCCGATGGTCGCTATGGTCTTGACCATTGCGACCATCATTTTGGCTGCTCGCTATAGCTGTGGGTGGTCACCCACAGCTATGCGAGTGGCCAGGAGGCCGCTCCAAAAAGGAGCAGGGACGGCCCTGATTCAGAGTGAGCGCTCTGTCAGAGCGTCCGGCTCTGAATCAGGGCCTTTATTCATACTTTTCAACTGATCTGCCAACACAAATCACAATTTGGATAATTATCAGTAGCAGATTGACAATTTCATATTTTCTCCATTACTTTTTAAACTTTCTTCCTTGCTCAAATCCACCTCATTGGTGACATCAATGAAAAATATGTATTGTTATAGTAATCTGTTTCCTCTTTTAGTAGAATTTTCCACACCAATACATACGAAACATGATTACCTTATACAGGATCTAAAGAACATTATCTGGGTAATAAAAGTGTTTGACTGCTTTCTGTGATAACAGTGCATCTGAGTAAATAATCAGAGTGATTACAAAAAGCAGGACCCTGATACATGTCGATTTACTTTATCAAACTACATTAACTCCTTTTATGCTTCCACACAGTAATATTCTGGAAACCATTTTGACTGTGTGAATTTAGATTATAGTATTAGGCATGACAACATTAACATAGTATTTCCATAATTATTCTTATTAGATTATAATCATGAGACAATTTGTTTGCACTTATTTGTGTTTTATAAACAAACAGAACAGAACTTCTGGAGCAGAAGTTTGATTCAAAATTGTTTGGCGAAGCAATTACTACCTCAGATATACAGATAGTTATACTAAATTGAAAATAAAGAAGGAATCTATTTTTAAAAAAGTTAAGAAAAATAAACAAACAAATGTTGGCTTACTGATCAATATTAATAAATCAATAGCAAAGTGTACATTGCCTTCCAAGGCTCAAAGGTTTATATGAATGATGAGTGAAATTGTAACTATGAGCCAGGTATTAAGGCTATGATCAGCCAGACATTGGGAAAAATTTACTGAGCAGCGGGTTCTAAACCCCGGCGGTTTGGTGGCGGTTTGACGGCGGGTTCTATTCTGTTCTAAAACCCGGGGGTTTGGTGGCGGTTTTGCAGCAGTTTCTAAATGACAGCCCTGTTCTATTCTATTCTAAAATGTGTTTGCAGCGTTTTTGTCCTTAGTAAATCTGCAGATAGTAAAACCGCTGCCAAACCGTAGTCAAAACACATTTTAGAATAGAATAGAACAGGGCTGTCATTTAGAAACCGCTGCAAAACTGTCACCAAACCCCCGGGCTTAGAACAGAATAGAACCCGCCATCAAAATGCCACCAAACCACCGGGGTTTAGAACCCGCCGCTTAGTAAATTTTGCCCATTGTCTGTACAGAATTTCATTATAGGCTAGTAGTAAAATCTTATGTAACAACTGGTACATGCATAGAAAATGGCAACTGTCTAGGTTAAGCACGGGAGAAAAAATGCCTATGGACTACATACAAGATTGGGATGCAGTCAGGAAGCCGACGGTCGTAATGCCGACCGGCGGCTTCCCGACTGTCTAATCCCAGTAGGGGTCTAATGACAGGCTTCGAGAGCCCGACGTCTGTCATTTTACCTACGCCGGGAGCCCGACGCCCGGCATACTGATTGAAGGTAAGCCAGGCGACAGGCGCGGATAGCCGCGAGGGGGGGTTTAGGTTGTGGGCTCCAGGGGGGACTTAGCAGTGGCGTAATTATAAATTTTGCTCCCCCATGCCAAAAAAGTTTCAAGCACCCCCAAAAAAAGATCAAACACACCCAAAGATGATGTTTAAGGTGTGTGGTTACATGATACAGCAACGTGCCTTACACATTATGACACACTAAGTAATGCCACTTATAACACAGTGTGCCACACTGGAATGCCCCTTACAACACATTATGTCACATCAGAATGCCCCTTACAACACATTATGCCACACAGCAATGCCCCTTACACATGCCACACAATAATGCCACGTATAACACATAATGACATACAGTAAAGCCATGCTGTAATGCCCCTATTTCACATTATGCCACACTGTAATGCCACATACAACACATTATGCCATACAGTAATGCCACATACAACACATTATGCCACACAGTAATGACCCTTACACATTATGCCACACAGTAATGCCCCTAATAGCACATTGTGCACACAGTAATGCCAAATACACATTATACCAAACAGTAATACCCATTACATCCTACCCTGACAGATCTACTTCACCAACCCTCCTCTCTGCTCCTGCCAGTCTGTCACCTCAGCTCAAGACAGGTTGCACAGTTTTTATGTCCGTGTAGAACCAGATTATTGGGAACATAGTTTACAACCTGTAAACTGTATGTATCAAGTTAGTGCCCCTTATACAGTGCCCCCTGTAGTTGTGCCCCAAAATGCAATGCCCCCTATACTAGTGCTCCATATGCAATGCCCCCTGTAATAGTGCCCCTTATGCAATGTCCCCTGTAGTAGTGCCCATTATGCAGGGCCCCCTGTAGTTGTGCCCATTAAAGTAGTGCCCCTTGTAGTTGTGCCCCATATGCAATGCCCCCTATACTAGTGCCCCTTATGCAATGCCCCCTGTAATAGTGCCCCTTATGCAATGCCCCCTGTAGTTGTGCCCATATGCAGTGCCCCTTGTAGTTGTACCCCTTCAAGTAGTGCCCCCTGTAGTTGTGCCCCTTCTAGTAGTGCCCCCTGTAGTTGTGCTAATTTTAGTAGTGCCCCTGTAGTTGTGCCCAGTAGTTGCCACCTGTAGTTGCCCTCAGTAGTGAGCCCCCTGTAGTTGCACCCAGTAGTTGTCCCTTGTAGTTGCCCCCAGTAGTGAGCCCCCAGTAGTTGCCCGCAGTAGTGAGCCCTCTTTAGTGATCTCCCTGTGGTTGCCCCCAGTAGTGAGCCCCCTGTAGTTGCCCCCAGTAGTGAACCCCCTGTAGTTGCCCACAGTAGTGAGCCCCCAGTAGTTGCCCCCAGTAGTGAGCCCCCTGTAGTTGCCCCCAGTAGTGAGCTCCCTGTAGTTGCCCACAGTAGTGAGCCCCCTGTAGTTGCTCCCCCCCGCGCACACAGACACACACATAAAAAAAAAAAACACTTACCTTTATCCCCGCTCCAGTGCTGCTGCCGTCCATACCCCGGCGTCCGCTCCTCGGCACTATGGGAGTGACGTCATGGTGTCACTCCCATAGTGCCCTGCGGGGACCCGGAAGACGGAGGGAGCTCCATCCCCCGGCTGCCGCAGGGGGTTTGAATAGGAGCCGGGCGCCCGCTGGTAACACACTCAGCGGGCGCCCAGCAGATGGAGGGTGCAGGGGGTGCGACCGCACCCCCTGCACCCTCCATAGTTACGGAAGTTCCGCCACTGAGTGGCCTAACTACTGCCCCCGTCGCCCCCAAGCTACCCAGTGCCTCCAAGCCACCGCGGGGGCTGCGGGGGCAGCAGTTACGCCACTGGGACTTAGGGTTAGGTACCCCTCCGGGAGGGTTAGGGTTAGGCTAGGGAAAGGGGGGGTGAGGGTTAGGCACCCTCGGGAAAGGTTAGGGTTAGGCACCCCCCCGGGAGGGTATGGTTTAGGCAGCAGGAAAGGGGGGGGGGTTAGGTTTAGGCACTTAGAGGGGGGTTAGGGTAAGGCACTAGGGAGGGAGGTTAGGGTTAGGCACCCCTAAAGGAGGGTTAGAGGGGGTTAGGTTAGTAAATACTTACCTTTAGAGCGGTCGGGATGTTCACTGGTGCCGGGCTTGCGGCGTTGGGATTTGAACCGCCGGACATAGGGCCTGATTCAGAGCCGGACGCTATTTGCGGTCGTTCGTTCAGAAAAAAGGGGTGGCTATTCAAATGAACCGTTCACTCTTTGCGGTCTGTTCACGCCTCTAGGTCTGAACGAGCGAACAAAACTTGCGGTCGTTTTTTGGATAACTACGCCCCCTGGCCGCTCGCATCCTACGTCATGTCCACTATTTATTAGATTAATCGAGTACATCGACCAGCGTATGAACTGCTCGCTATTCTTGTGGTTGTTTTTTCCTACCGCAATCTTGCAAGCAGTTCTGACTATAAAATAACCCAATGACGTGGACAATGACGCTGCTGTATTAATTATGCACACCCATAAAACGCCCGTTTTAACCTTTAAGCACGCCTGCGTTCGGATCTCCACTCCCAGTTTTCAAGCACCTTCCCATGTTACCACCCACATACGCCTCCTCCTGTCACTCAAAATAGCAGGCATTCGAACAAACGATTTTCAGCCGCACTGACTGGCTTGCGCATACGTATTACGATCCGTACGCATGCGCAGTTGGGCAAACATCGCTCGGAACGAACGAGCGGCCGCTTTCGAGCGTCTCTGAATCAGGCCCATAGCTCCGGCGGTATTTCATACCGATCCCCAAAGATGGCTAAGAGAAGAAAAAGTGAGATATTTAGCTTATAGTGCTGCAAGAAATCTTTACAATGGACTGCAAAACAAACAATCAGTATTTCACTTAGATAAACCCAGACTACAGAATATCTCATATTAAAGTTTAAGTTCAAATACATTGGCCACTTAATGCAAAAGTAAGATGATATTAAGCAAATGGAATGACAGACATTAAGATGGTTATACACTACCACTGATGCCATAAAAATTAACTTACAGAGCTCAATAAGCAGCTGCTGGCAGACAAGGCTAACATGCTAATGTCCAACACTTCATTAATGAGACACAAGTTATCGAATGAACGCACATCGTGTCCACAATCGCACTGATGATTGATTATGTAAAAGGTATTCATGTGATTAATGAAACACTGATTGCCAAACATCAGTAAATTTTCTGACATGAAAACATGGCAAATATTTCCACATCACTGAACAAAATTAAGTTTGTAAAAATAGGACATAGCATGCATAGTCTGTAGAGGATTATGAATAGTTTCAAGATGCTACTATTTTCAATTATTGATACATTTTAGGATTATCTATACTAATATATTAAAAGTGTTCACTTGCATAGGATAGGCTACGTAGCAGTCTGTGCACAGGGCAAAGAGTGACATTGGTGTGAGTGGTAGGGATGGCAATCGACCATCAATGATTAACAAATATCGATGGTTAGCCACCAATAGCTGATGGTTTCCCATCGATGGCGGTGATCCAATGGTTCACTGCCATCGATGGCACAGAGCCAAACAATGGGCCTGATTCAGACCCACTCGCGAGCGGCTGTCCGCTCGCAAGTGGGTCGATGTTAGGCACTGAGCATGCGCACGACGGAGGGAGCTCCGTCGTGCGCATGCGCCAGACGCGACGAGCGAAGGAAAGTCCTTCGCTCGTTGTGTCCGATCAAAGGGGGCGTGCTGTCAATGTTGATTGACAGCACGCCCCCTTTGGTGGGCGTGCCGGGGGCGTGCCTCCCTGACGGGGGCGTTCCCACGGGAACGCCTCCCGTCAGAAGCCGGCCCACTGACATCACTAGTGATGTCAGTGGGAGTGATTTTGGCTCTGTTAGAGCCAAAATCACTCCGGAGCTTGCGGTTGAAAACCTCAACCGCAGGCTCCGGCTCGCAATTTCGATGGTCGCGATGGTCACGACCATCGCGGCCATCAAAATGCACGCTCGTATAGCCTGTGGGTGGTGACCCACAGCTATACGAGCGTCCAGGAGGACGCTCCATGAAAATGGAGCCCGGCCCTCATTCAGAGCGTGCGCTCTGCTCAGAGCGTACGGCTCTGAATGAGGGCCAATGTTTTTCTTTTTCCCCACCCTGTGCCGGGACATGGAGCTTAGCTCCACCCCTGACAAAACCTGCAAAGCCATGCCTCCACTCCCTGATTGGCCCACTGCCAGGCCAGTATTAAAGCAAAGTTGACCGTGGGTGGATGAAACCATCGTTTCATACCATCGATGTCATCCACCAATGGGGACAATCGATGGGTAACCTACCGATGGCCATCTCTTGTGAGTGGTGGGTGAAAACATTGCTACCACCAGCCCGTATAGTGCTGCTGGTGACATGGGCCACTGCCGCTACAGGGCTCCTATGCAAAGCAATACAACTAGAACACCTATATAAAAAAATGTTTTTAGAAGCGATATCATCATGGGCGAAGCCGCGGGCAACAGCTAGTATATATATATATATATATATATATATATATATATATACACCAAATGCAAAAAACGAGACTGGAGAAACAAAGTCACTGAAGCCGGCACTCCACAAAAAACAAAAGATACTTGCCCAGGTGCCATCCGAGGTAGGGGAGACCTGATGTGTAGAAACGAATGAAACAGCAGCACTCACGGGACTTGGTAAAAAAAGACTCAGGTACACAAACGGTGTGTAGGATTCGACGTTTCAGTCGGTGAGGACTTTTATCAAGAACCGTCACAGTGCACGTGGTGACGTTCGGCGTGTGACCAAAAACCTGTCCAAAACTGAGTTTGATTTACAAAACCTGGTATTCCAAGGGAGTCACCCACCCTTGAGAGGTTGTTGGTTATTCTTCCTCTTTAAGGTTTGCTAACATACTCACACTGGATAAGCCCGATCTCGTCCGATCTTGGAAGCTAATCAGTGTTTGGCCTGGTTAGTACTAGGGTGGGTGACTCCCTTGGAATACCAGGTTTTGTAAATCAATCTCAGTTTTGGACTTTTCCCATCTCTCTCCTCATCTGACCTTGTGTGGTCACTATGATCTTGTCTACCCTTAACGTGGCATTGTCCTCAGTACACCATAGGCAATTTTTCCTGTTGACTCCAGTTTTGTCTTTTCTTAAGTCTAGTTATATCTATTAACCTGCTCAGGTTTTCCTTTTTTAGTAGATATGTCTACTCATATATATGTTTTATCTCACATGTCCATTCGCTTTTTGGTTGCTAGTTCATTGCATCACCTTACAATATGCCGCATAGTCTTTTCTATTACTTACTATATCATGACTATTGCAGTTTATTTGTTATATGTTGTTTCTGTCCAGCACGTATTGCATGGGAACGCTTGGGAACGCCTACCATCAAGGGCCGGCCCCACAGACATCACAAGTGATGTCAGTGTGAGTGCTTTCGGCTCTGTTTGAGCCGAAAGCACTCTAGGGCTTGCGGCAACGAGACCCTACCACAAGGGTCTCGTCGCAAGCCCGATGGTCTTGACCATCGCAACCATCTTCCTGGCCGCTCGCTATAGCTGTGGGTGGTCGCCCACAGCTATACGAGCGGCCAGGAGGCCGCTCTAAAAATCAAGAAGGACGGCCCTGATTCAGAGCGAGTGCTCTGTCAGAGCGTCCGGCTCTGAATCAGGGCCACAGTCTCTCAGCGTCAAGGTCCCAGTCCTGTCTATGACAGGTATACTCACAGGCTCTAGCCTGCTCACGTTCAGGCTCCTGGCCTGCTTGTGGTCTCACAATCTGCTTCCATCAGCTTAACAGACACAGTCTTTCTTGATGGCCTTCCATGTCTCCTCCATGTATAGGCTCTGGCCTCCCAGCCTGCAGCCCAGCTGCTTAAATGTATACAGTCTTTAGAGTTTTTTGACCCTCCCTGCCTCCTGCAGGTATGGACTCAGGCCCCCTGGCCCCCAGGCACACTGGGCTCTTTAGCGTCCAGTACTCCCTGGACTGATTCCACATGCAGCCTGACTTTAGGTCTGCCTTGTTAGCCCTTACCTGAGCTCTCTCTACAAGGCAGCCCAAAGGTGTGTCAAAACTCAGTATTTCTACCCTGTGTGGGCGGATCTCTCCTGCCCCACACAAAATCTGCTGCTCACCAGCACAATCTCTGGTGATACTGCCACAATATATATATATATATATATATATATATATATTATCTATCTATCTATATACACAGTACTGGAAGGGCTGATATATACACAGTACTGGAGGGGCTGATATATACACAGTACTGTAAGGGCTGGAAAGCGGTACAAGTATGAGTGTCTGCAGGCAACAGTGAAGCATGGTGGAGGTTCCTTGCAAGTTTGGGGCTGCATTTCAGCAAATGGAGTTGGGGATTTGGTCAGGATTAACACTTCTATTTTTGATAGCATTCTTACTTTGCAGCATTTTTTCCACACCTGCCTTAAACTTTTGCACAGTACTGTATATACATATATAATCTGTCATATAAACCATACTTTCCTACCTCTCGGAATGGCCAGGAGGCTCACGAAAATTGGGTGGCACACCCGGCCACCTGGAAAGGTGGAGAAGTCTCCAGGGAGCAGGGGCCACCTGGCCGTGGCCACCCACTTCCCCAGTAAAGTGGGCGACCCAGGGGGCTAATGTTGCGATTCCTGTTGAATCGGTCATTGTGGCTCCACAGTGCTGACCTGGCTGCCTGTTCCTGGAGGAGACAGCCAAAAGGTTGGCAACTATGATATAGGCTATCATTTACTTTTTAATAAAATAGTTTAAAAAAAATAAAAATAGAGTTTTACAGGGGTGACAACCAGAGGTGTAACTAGAACTTTGAGGGCACCACAGCAACATTTTGAAGTGGTCCCAATGCTTCTAGAGCACAGGTTCTCAAACTCGGTCCTCAGGACTCCAAACAGTGCATGTTTTCCAGGTCTCCTCACATAATCGCAAATAAAATAATTAGGTCCACCTGTGGATCTTTTAAAATGTGTCAGTGAGTAATGAATACACCTGTGCACCTGCTGGGTGACCTGGAAAATGTGAACTGTGTGGTGTCCTGAGGACTGAGTTTGAGAACCACTGTTCTAGAGAGACACCTCTCTGAGAAGTGAGCATGCCGAGTGCTGACAAAATAGTAGATGCTCATGATCAACTCAATAGTTTTTCACAGGTGCTTATAAAGGGAGGGGTTACTCTAGGCTAGGCTACAAGCACATGTGAAAAACTATTGTTGATCATGAGCAACCACTATTTTCTATTGCTGTTCTGAGAGGCATGGATGGGACCAGCATTGGGAGGGTGTGCTGGTTCCTGTAGTCCTATTTGAAGGTCGCTGGGGTACCTTCAGGTAAATTGTCTCTCAACTTAAATATATCTATGTACGAGCTGTTATCATGTGGCATTACAGTATGTAATTATATAACCCAGAGTGGGTGCTATTATCATGTAGCCTTAGGCACGCTGGTACAGAGAAGCCTTGACGTGGCCCGGCGCTTATCCATGTATTGGCAAATATATGCAACAAAGATCTCTGAATTTCTATTATCATGTAGTATTCAAGTCTTTTTGCTGTTTTTTTTGCAGTGTGCTGGGGGATTTTTTTCTTTCTTTTTTTCTAGCCTAGAGTAACCCCCCCCCCCCCCCCCCCCTTACAAGCACCTGTGAAAAACTATTGGTCACAGTTGATCATAAGCAACCACTATTTTGTATTAGAGTTATGTAATGTACACACCAGCAGATTCACATAAAGAACCAAAGCAGCCATTTTAATGGAACTTAACCAGGGTGTGTAGTTTATTTGTGTACAACAGTACTCAATGTAACACTGGTTATGTCCAAGCATGAAGTGGAGACTGTAGCGGAGTGGGGTTAGGCAGCTCACCAGCAGATGACTGTCTCGTATGCTGCGGTTACGGTGCAGACGGTTACTGGTCAGGACAGCCGTCATTTACTCTATTGCTCATACACAGTGAAACAAGATTGTGCTGCGCATGCGCAGCTAGGTTATCGGCAGCCATCTTGGTAAGGGAACAAAAGTGCCCCTTGAGGAGCCATGTTGTTGGTGACTGCGCAGTAGCGCACTCCACTTCTAACAATATATACACATGCATATAGACACGGGGTAATATGACACTCCAGGCCTACAGGTCCAGCCCAACACTTTACGGCCCTCAACAGTTCGCAAAACCTACCCAGTGGCACCTCAGCAGCCATATTTGCCCACTCGTCTTAGTAGAATTCAAGACAGAAACAACATACAGCAATAGTACTGTAGCTCATTTTATGCCCCATAGTAGTGCCCTAGTTCATGTTATGCCCCATTTAGTATCCTGTTAGTCAAGCCGCCTGTTACCTTATCGCTTACACAAAAGGCTCCTCCTCCGAGACAGGTAAGCTGCTGCTGGGAGCTACAGAGGCAGGCACTGGGCAGGGAGCCTCAGTCTGTGTTACAGCTTTGCGCGGTCACCTGGGAATGATAGGGACGGTTCTGTAACCCCAGTACACGTCAGATCCTCCCTGGGGTGTTTTAAGAGAGGAGGAGGGGTTCTATGTGCACACACAGTTCAGGTCCCCTCCTCTCTTATGGCGGTGCCGCGGTGCACTAGATTCTGGCGTAGTGCCATAATCTACTGCGCATGCACGGGTCTCTGGGAAAATAGCACCAGCAACGCTTTTCCTAGGGACAGCAGTACTGCGCATGCGTGAGTCACCGGGAAAATGGCTGCCGCCATTTTACCAGTGATATTTGCTGCTCTGCAGTGTCGGCCCGGCGCTGCAGAGCAGCACTCTGGAGACTACGGACAGGTAAGTATAAAGGTGCCTACACACACAGCGATTTTGTTACCCGATTTGGGCAATTTTGACGAATCGTGATGACAAATCGTGTAAAATATGGCCAAATCGTGAGTTTCCACTCACGATAGCGATGCCAATGCACATCTCCGGTCGTCGTTTATCGCATCTTCAGATCTGCCGTGCTGTAGGGTAGATTTTCCAATCTGGGACACGATGTGGTGCCGATCCTGAGTATTTTTTTGTTACTCACGATGTATCTCACGATTCATCGTACGTCGCGGAATTTGACAGACATTGACTGTACACCCCATCCGCCATCTTGTGCAGCATCGTGGATAGAAGGAGAAGGAGCCACGATTGGGAGCCTGCACACTGAAGTCTGGATTGCAGAACTTTGGTGAGTATTGGTACTGTATTAATGCAACCCCACTGCCCACCAATGTATGCTACCCACCTATAAATGCATGACCCAGCCACAGCCCGCCGGAATGAGGCGGGTGGTGGCTGGGTCATGCATTAACCCCCCTGCCCACTAAAGTGCGCCACCCACCCACCTACCCACCCATGTGTGCCACCCACCTATAAATGCATGACTCAGCCACCGCCCCCCGGAATGAGGTGGGCAGTGGCTGGGTCATGCATTAACCTGCCATGCCCACCAATGTGCGCCACCCACCTACCCGCTCACTGGCCATCAATGTCACGGACTACCTAATAAATAACTAGAAAACGCTCCAAATATATGAAATTTCAAAAACAAATATATTACAACAAGATAAACAAAAACATTACAACAACATAATTAATTCTATTACAACAACATAAAATATATTTCAACTGCATAATCAAATATATTACCTTTGTTTATGTTGATGTAATATATTTGTTTATGATGTTGTAATATAACATCATAAACAAATGTACTGCAACAACATAAACAAATCTATTACATAAACAGAAATATATTAAAATTAAAATACAAATAAAAACACATTACATTTCTGTAACATAAAGAAAAAATTACAATACAAATAAAATAAATACACATTACATTCCTGTAAAAGAAAAACATTACAATACAAATAAAAACACATTGCATTCCTGTAAAATAAAAACATTACAATACAAATAAATACACATTACATTCCTGTAAAAGAAACAAAACATTACAATACAAATAAAAACACATTACATTCCCGTAAAAGAAAACATCACAATACCATAACAAACATATTTAAATCCTGTAAAAAAAAAATATTAAAAACATTAAAACATTAACAACATTAAAAATAACAAAACTATTAAATACAATAATACATAAATATTTATATGTCCTTATTTTTTATTCTTATTAGGAATGTCAATGGATAGTGAGCGCGAGTTTGTGACTGGATTCCTCGAGATCCTACAGTCAAAAGAGTGGCTATGGCGGATAAGCTGTAGACAGTACCATAATAAGTCTCAGAAATTGGCAGCTTTAGAGGTGTTGTTGGTCTACACGAAAAAGTTAATTGCGGATGCTGACCTGAAAACAGTCCACCACAAAATCCAGAACCTGCGTACAGTCTACATCAAGGAGAAGAAGAAAGTGGATGACTCAAAAAGTTCCGGAGCAGGCACCGACGACGTGTATCATCCAACGCTGTGGTACTATCACTTTATAAGCTTTATCAGCGATCAGGATCCACAATGCCAGTCTGTTGTCCTAATGGCCAAGCGAGAGGGAGAAGAGGAGGTGGCAGTAGTGAGTAGACCGTCTATGAGGGGGACCGTCTGAGGAGATTTTGGTAAGTTGCAACACAGTTCATAAATCAAAAATTTTTTTTTTTAAATAATCCCAAATGTCCACTGTAGTCAGTTAGTTCACAGACAGTCCTCCTGCCATGGCACTGCACCTGGTCTGTTGAAATAGGCCATATACTCCTCCCTCACTTCTTTGGCACGTGTGGTTGATGTTGTTGAAATTGGTGGTCCAGATACTGATGTAAACTGGGCAATCTCCTCCAGATGTCCTGCATCTTCAGGTCTAGCTGTGACTGGCCCCCGTTGTGTTGTTTTCCTTCGCAGAAAGTTATGCAGCACACAGCACGCCATCACGACCCAGTCTATCTTGTCCAAACGTAGGTTTATGGTGGTGTGGAAAATGCGGAACCGGTTGCTTAGTATTCCAAACGCATTTTCCACAATGCGCCGCGCACGGGATAGACGGTAGTTCTCTTCTGTCTGGTCAGGCCCCTCTGTGCGAATGGCTTCATCACATGTTAATGTAAAGCAAAATCCTTGACTGCGATGAAAACATAATTTAGGCTGTGCTTTGTCTTGTCCAGTGACGGCAAGTTGAGGGTTTTGTTTGTGAGTCTCTGGTAGAATGCCGTCTGTTTGAAGGACCCAACATCCACAAACAAAAATTCGTAATTGGAATTCACCACTACCATGAGAACGATGCTGAAGAAGCCTTTGTAGTTGTAGTAATATGATCCGGTGTTGGCATGTGGGTTGATGTGGATGTGTTTTCCATCGATGGCTCCTCTGCAGTTAGGGAAATTCCAACGTTGTTCAAACTCTTCGGCAATGCTCTTCCAATCCTCCACGGTGTTTGGAAACTAGAAAAATAGTAAAAAATGGGTTAAAACATGACTATAATATTGTTTCTGAATTTTTTTTCCTATATAGACTCCCACCCAAGCCTGATATGTCCTCCACGCCGGACCTAAGATGGATCGGGGACAGCGAGGTGGAAAATTCTGCCCCAGTGCCAACAAGCATTCAACACCCCCATCATGTTCTGCACCTCCCCAGCGAAAAAAAAAAAACAGGGGAAAAAGCAGCAGGATTACTCTGAACAGGAGGACATATTTCTCCAACAAGCAGAACGCATCCTTCAGAAACCGCCGGATGATATCGACAATTTTATAGCACATATTAACAGTAGAATGAGTAAAAAGGGATGAACCAACTAAGATTAATTTCCACAGGCTCGTGTATGAGCTATTAATTAGGTAACTCAAAAGCAATTTACATGACTACTTACATTGCAGACCCACTTCTATATTCACCTGCCCCAAGCGCATATGTGAGGCCCCTTGCCATCCCAGTTGGAGGTTACTCCCCCACCCAGTACCCCACACGCAAGCCAGACCATTTATAATGCTCTGCTGGAGTCAGGAAGATTTGCTGCGTTACTCATAATTTTTAGTTTTTTTTTTATTATTATTGTTGCCTGTACTATCACCAAATTTTATCACTCCCAATAGGTGCTGCTGTATGGTATACGGTGGCAATGACGCTTTTTGGACAAGGTCACTACACACATGGCGCAAGTACAGATTGATGGAAGCCCGGTCCACAATCTGTACTTGTGCCATGTGTGTATTGGCCTGTTCAAACTGGCGTCTGACCCACCGTATAACATACAGCAGCCTACCTATAGGGACTGATAAAATTTGGTGATAGGTATTTTTTTTTATTATTGTTGCCTGTACTATCACCAAATTTTATCACTCCCAATAGGTGCTGCTGTATGGTATACGGTGGTGATGACGCTGTTTGGACAAGGTCACTACACACATGGCGCAAGTACAGACTGATGGAAGCTGGGGCCACAATCTCTACTTGTGCCATGTGTGTATTGGCCTGTCCAAACTGGCGTCTGACTCAGCGTATAACATACAGCAGCCTACCTATAGGGATTGATAACATTTGGTGATAATGCTGTTTTCTACATTTTATATACATAATGTGAAATTGATATATTAAAAAAAAAAAAAATTATTTAATACTGTGCAGTGTTGTTGGCACAGTCTTGTTTATGCAGCCTTATTGGCTGACAACACAGAGTTAAAAAAATAAATAAATAAAAAATAACTTTTTCTTTCACAAGAAACAAATGTGTATGCAGTGTGTTTTTTTTTTTCTTACCTTGCAATACTGGCACTGCAGCACTTTAACGACAGCCTTGCAGGTCTCTGGAATGATGACGCCCAAGGACTGAGGGGAGATGAGGGTCCCAAACTCAGGTCTTCCAGTGACCTTCCTGTAGCCAGGTACCTCAGGGTAGCCACCAGTCTCTCTTCAGCAGGGATTGCCCTCCGCCACTTTGTGTCCTGCCTCCGGATGTGGGGGGTCACCATACTCAGCATCTCCTGGAAAGTGGCATCATCCATGCGCAGGTAGTTGCGATAGTCGTCTGGGTTGTTCTCCTTGATCTCCATCAGCAGGGACATGAGAGTGAGTATCCCTTTGCTGCAGCCACTCCTTGGTCCAGCATGCTCTCCTCCTCCTTCGCTGGGCCCTCTCCTGGATCACCTTGACCTCAACTTGGGCGACCAACACTTTATACTGATAGGGATGCATCAGCACGGAATTCAGGAACAGGATAGAATGCAGGTAGGTAGCACACACTTGCAGGTAGAAGACACTTTGTAAAAGGCAAGCCAAATACAAAGCAGAGCACAGTAGCAATGTACAGGGTTCAGCAGGTATACACCTAGCCTCACTAGTAGCAGAGCAGAATGTGCACAGGGTTAAAATGGCTCCTGCTTTTTATACACCATAGCTAGCCCCGCCAATTATTTAAATTTCCCACCAATTGTGAGGATCCTTGTGTGTTGTTTGGTAAACTCACGATCTATCGGGCACGATCTCACGATTTGGAATTCCGACACAATTCACAATAGATTGTGAAATCGTGAATGAAATTGGCAGCTTTTTTTACCTAATCTTGCTCACGACTGCCCAGGGAGAGTTCAGGGTAAATCGTACACGATGTCGGATCGTGAGCACATCGCTATGTGTGTAGGCACCTTAAGACTATATGGGTGCAGGGTGTGCGCCCCCTATGACCCAGGGGCCTGTGTGCCCTGCATACCCTCCACCCATTATAGATACGCCCCTGGATCCCCCATTGTATTTACTCCCATTTGCTTCATGGCTGTGTCCAGCACATGCAGGGTGACACGGGGGAGAACAACTAGGCACCAACATGGGGATTTATTGTGAGATGGGTGAATACTTAACCTGAATTATGCACATCACCTCCCTACTGCCACTGAGATGCCAGTCACCCTCACATGCATGAGGGTGATAGACAGATGCTTCTCAATTTGTGATTGTTAAATATTATAGTATGTTTGGGCCACATGTCCTGTTTGTAATATATAATGGCTTGTTGGAAATCGTGAAGGCTGTGATCTAACTTGCCTCATTATAGCTTTCTCATGGTTTCAAATCAGGGCCCAGATTTATCGGGCACTGTCCCACCATCACACCTGCAGCCCACAGGGGGTTAGGAGGCCCCCTCTCACCTGCTGCTCTGCTTAGAGCGAATGGTGAATAAATGCTGTGTGCATGCGCGCCATATCTATTCACTGGAGACAGGGTCTGGGGGCATGCCCAGCAGCTACCAGGGTGTTGGGCATGGCTCCAGCGTGACAAAAATGGGGTATGGCCTTCAATGCACGCAAAAGAATACAATGGGGCACCAAAATATATATTCGCTTACCAAAAAATTGGGCTCCAGCCAGCCCTGGTGGTATATCCCATGAAACATTCTATAAATGACGTGCAATACAATGGGTCAGATTTTTTACATGACACTGATCAATCACAAGTGTGGCAGTGAAAATAAACGGTGAACTGAATGACCCAACTGTAGGTATACAATACACAGAGAAATTACTCCTTATAAATAAAAAGTTGGATTTGTCTGCACTGTGGGAAAGTATTACCGAGTACATGTTGAGTTTCCAGTAAGAGACGGTATAGTAATACTGTGTCTGTAAAACGCTTTTCAGTCCAGGATTGAATGTATGTGTAATGACTGTGCGGTCCAGTAGGTGGCAGCAGCATACCTGGAAAGCAGCAAGCAGCCATTTAAACAACACAAGGAGAAGTCTGAGCTGTCAGTCCCGGGCCGGCTCCAGCCGCCGCTAGAGCTTCCAACAAAACACTGAGTAGACACAGGGAACAGGAGGCATAAGCCATCTTGCCAGTGCTGGGACCAGCGCTTTCTGTAGGGGTGTAAGGACCCCAATTGCCCCTCATCTGCTGCAGGGGTGCAGAGGAGAAGGGGACAGAGAACCTTATCTGTGGATGCTTTTCCAGTTCTAGCTTGTCCCTTATCCCATTTATGAGAGGAGCTGCTGGAGGAGCAGACCAGCATCCCACCATCACAGCGGATACAGCCTGCAGCGAACAATAGCCCATTGCTTTTACCTCTGCTTTTTCTACGTTTATGCCATAGGATAAATGTCGGGATAAGGTAAAATCCCAGGGAGCACAGTTACAGAGGAGAACCCTCCATCCTGTGTGAGGATCACACAGATAAACTCTTCTTATGGACGATGCAGGGAGCCCATCCTTGTGAGGGGATCTAGACACCATCTACCTGTCCTGTGCACTTCAGCTATAGCGCAGGGATCCGGGGCTGTCCTGTGGGTATCAATATCAAACTAGCACATACACAGCGTCAGTCTCTGCTGGCCAGAACCCTCCGGGGGCTGCAACCTGCCCGTGTGCTACCGCCTGCAGCCCTGTGCCCCCCACCCCGCAATGTGCCTGTGCAGGATAAAGGAGAGAAGGGTTTGATGATGGCACAGTGATGCCGGGCACAAGCTGACACGCCTGGGAGGGGGCAGCAGGAGACACACAGAGAGGAAGTTTCCTAGATGCTATTAGCCGGAGAGTGTGGGACAAGGAGGCAGATACATGGAAGGAGGACCATAGGCTTGGCTGGGGGAGAGGCTGCCAGGACACAGAGGCGGTGCAGGGCTGCTGGGATCCTGGGGTAAGAGGTGCATCTGCTGCCTGCAGAGCTACACACAAAGCGGTGACATCGGCGAATGTGCATTGTCCTGCCCTCTGGGGGTACTAGCTGCTGCCATTGGGATAGCCCAGCCCGCTGACTCGCAGGAGGGAGACCAGGCACGTACTGTAGGAGGACAACAAAACCATCTGAGACTCCCTCCCCCCCCCCCTCACCCGCCCAGCCAGGGATTGGGCACACTGACACACTGACACCGCATCCCTGCTGCTCCGGGACCCCGCTACCGCCGCCGCTGCTGCCATTGTGGATGCGCTGAGCAGGTGCAAAGTGCGGCCGGGAGAACACCATGGAGAGCGACCGGGACATGTACCGCCACTTCCAGGACTGGTGCCTCAGGACTTATGGGGACTCCGGGAAAACCAAGACCGTCACCCGCAAGAAATACGAGCGCATAGTGCAGCTGCTGAACGGCTCCGAGTCCAGCTCCACCGACAACGCCAAATTCAAATTCTGGGTGAAATCTAAGGGCTTCCAGCTGGGGAAGGCGGAGGAGGGGAGCCCAGGGGACACACAGGTGCTCCACGTCCCTGTCAAGACCACGGTGAGTGCCCGCAGCCCGGGGGCCCCTGGTAGGCATGTCACCCCTTAGGATCTGGGGGGAGGGGGGCTCCGTATTTCACCTCTCTCTGCTCCTTCTCTTTGTTGTCCCGGTGCCCTGTGTCATGGGCCATTCTGCCATCTTTAACACCCGGGCTCTGCTGTCCCTGTCACAATATGTCATGACATGACCTAATGGACACTTCCCCTCTATCCCCATCCCCATGTCTCTCCCCAGCCCACATACACTTTTTAATGCACCCCCCCCCACACACACACACCACAACCACCCTTACTAAGAGAGCTGGCATCATTGGACGTGAGCATCCACTGCCCCCCTCTCTGTACTGATGGCTAGAACAGGGAGTCTGGTGGTGCCTGGCTCTGTGCCAGGGGTGGCGCTGGCCCTTTTATTTGGGGCTTTCCCAAAGCTCATTGTCACAGAGCAGCTGAGCCGGCTAGCACACCCTGGCACACACACTGGTGATGCTAGCTCTGGTCTGGTGTGATGGGTGCTGAGGATGGGCGTGTGATGGGGAGACATTGGTGCTGGGGAGCACTCACCTGAAGAGATGGATGCAGATATATATATATATATATATATATATATATATATATATATATATTCCCCTCTCTTGCAAAAGCTCAAAGAAGCACAACTGGGAGCCACAAGTAGGTTTTGACATTCAGTTCCCGAGCTTGAAGATGCATGCATTTGATTATGGTAAGAAATACTATGTATTTTAATTAGTGTATATATATATATACATATATATATATATATATATATATATATATATATATATATTTAAAACATTTTTACTTTTTTAAATACTTTTTTTGTTTTAATGTATCAAGCCACATTAATTATTGTGACGTTTGATTAAAAGATAAGGTGACATTATTAATGTAATAACTGATCTTGTTGTAGGTTCTTCATGGTTTATGTGTGCCTTATGACTCTTATTATCTTGATGTTTATATTTATAATTGAGTTTATAGCACAAATGCACCACACTTCAAAGCAAACGTGAATACAATACTACAGGAAAGAACAGTACTTAGGGTGAAATAGACTATTGAAAAGAGCTTACAACATAATGTAAATTATTTATTTTACCAGGGGTGTGAAAAATTAATTACAATTTGTGTTTTGACACGTGAAATCTGTTTATTCAATTAAATAGAATAATATGAGGAGAACATTTGAGCAGATAGCTAGAATAGTATATTTTAAATGAATAAGTTTAGTCCTGAATGTGTGTATTTGATATAGCCTGCAGTTCTTATCTTCTGACAGTCACATACCTCATAGTCCAGTATAATAAACGCGTATGGATTGTAAAATGAATACTAGAAGCCATTTAGTACCACACCATGAAAAAAGTGTTTGGCAGCCACTGAAACTTTTTTAAAACCACACTGTTTGCTGGGAAACTAGAATCGCTGCTGAATTTTTAATGCTTGTCATTTACTTGTTTGTAGACATTGCTCACTCATTTGCTTACATGCATATTAGCCATTTGTGATGAACACTATGGACAAAGTGATGACACCTGTAGTTGGGAGTTCTGGTGACAGTTCTGGTCTTGGGATACATTTAGTCATCCCAGTGCTTCTAGCTACTCCTTAGCAAGTAACAGTGTAGCTGTCATCCAGGCCAGGGTACCAAGGACCAATAGGAGCCCGTTACATCACCACAGCATGACATGACAGTTCCTAGACACTGGTGCTTGTGGTTGGATTATTCTTTTGTTTATTTTTGGCAGATAGCAGTCTTGTATTGAGGAGTCCCCAGAGATTTTGCTAATAGTGAATTCATCTTACGTTTTGGGGAATTATAATCTTTGCTGCTTAATGTCTATGACAGTGGGCTGAGAATAAAGGTGCATACACACGTAACGATTTTGTAACCAACGATTTTCTGTCAGATTTTCTCTTCAAAAAGTGAATGATTTTTTGAAGTGTAATGAACGATTTTTTGAACGATGAACAAATAATGTTCCTTCCCTTAATGAAAATCGTCATGTTGGACAGTCCGAAATGGACGCTGAATGATAACTACAAACGGGAGTGCGCATTTGTGATTATTGTTCATCGTTATAACTCATAAACTGAACACATTTTTGGAACGATTTAACGATAAAGACGTCGTTATCGACAAATCGTTCAGAAAATCATTACGTGTGTATGCACCATTGGAATCTCATACTTTGGATCTTCAAGTCATGCCGTTATCGTTATTTTATACACCATGGAGAAAGTACACTTCGTTCTGGCTCTTATTGCTGTGTTTAATCTTTGGCCCTTAGTTGAAGCTAGGCATTATTTCCATACTGTCTCTGAGGTCTGCTGAGAGCCTGCTGCATGATTCCACCTCTTTTCATATGAAGTAGATCTTCCTGTGATTTCCCATTGCCTGCCACCCTCTGGCATCAGTACCCGACCTTTTGTTCCAGCTCCTCACTTTCTCAGTAACAACTTCCTTGTGGAAATATGCTAGATTATTGGAATGTGCCTGTAATGTCCCACCTCCCATTTACTCTGGCACACTGAAAATAACACCAATTTCTGCTGCCCCATTACCAAGGATTTGACTCCAGTAAACATCATTTTAGTAAATGTAATACTCAGAACTGAATGGGAAGCTAATTCTAGAATTTCATAGAGCGGTTTCAGTACTGTTATATGCAATCATTTCTGTACTTGGAGGAAAACACTTCTACAAGATTCTCTCAGAATTGATACAAGATTGCACTGATATGGGTCACATTCAGCTCCTTAGGGGTAATGTATTAAGGTGCGTACACACATAACGATGTTAGTAAACAACGATTTTAGTGAACGATTTTCGTCCAGATTTTCCCTCGAAAAAGTGAATGAAAATCGTTTATAAAAATCGTTGGTTACTAAATGAATGAACGATTTTCATGAACGATGAACGATTTTTTAATCATGCATACGGTGAATGGACATCGTTCATTGTTCATTCTGTACAATTTTCTGAACGAAAGTTGTTTGTTGGACAGTCAGAATGGACGATGAACTACAAACGTGAACGCGCATGAACGATTATCGTTCACCTTAAAAAGATGAATGGTTCTATAAACGATTTAACGATAACGTCGTTAAATCGTTATGTGTGTATGCACCTTTAGGGTTCAAGTTGGTAAAAGTGCTGATTTTTTGGCGATTATGACACAAAATATAAAGCTGCATTTTTTTTAAAGGCAAAACCAACTTCTTTCATTCTTGCTAAAAACTCACCCCAAAAAATCATCACTCTTACAAACTCATACCCTATTAACAGGTTCTCAAACTCGGTCCTCAGGACCCCCAACCGTGCACGTTTTCCAGGTCTCTTCACAGAATCGCAAGTGAAATAATTAGCTCCACCTGTGGATCTTTTAAAATGTGTCAGTGAGTAATGACTACACCTGTGCACCTGCTGGGTGACCTGGAAAACGTGATGTGTGTGGGGTCCTGAGGACCGAGTTTGAGAACCACTGCCCTATTATATTCCAGCCCTACTCTCTGGTGATTGATGACAGAGCCAGATGTGTGGACACGATGCTGGAGGTGACACAGTACATCATCATGGTGAACTATTCTATTCATGTAACCATGGGTTAAATTATAACTACATTATACATTATATTATTTGTTACCAATGGGATGTAGTCATGCTGGGACTATGGAGTGCTGTTACAAGGGGAGTGGCCTAGTGAGGTACAACGTGTGCATGTGGGTCTGTATGAATGGGCTTCCCATTTTTTCCTCTCCAGGCCCTTTGCCTTACAATGAAGAATGAATGACTGTGAGCTGGGAACAGGATAGGTGGGAGGAACAGAGAGGAGTGAATAATCTTTCAAACAGACTCTTAAAGGAATGATGTATTGTATATAATTTTACAGGTGTTTGTGAATGCATGAAAGCAAAAGAGACGGTTTGTGTATAGATATGCAAGAGATTGTGTTTGTGCACACACAGAAGTGCTTTAATTATTTTCAGCTGCAAGGTGTGTATGTAAAATACACGGAGGTCGATTTATAATATACAAGATATTTCACAGAAGAGATGAATGGTGTCCCACTGGTGTTATTAGTAACGTGTGTGTATATAGTAAACAAGAAAACGTGAAAAACAGCTTAAATGGAGGAGACAGACAATATGTCGACAAGGAGCAGAATAATATGCTGTATGACAGTTATGGGCCTAATGATCAAGGCTGTTGATGGAGGAATAAGGCACATTTTTAGTATCGTGGGCTATATAACAAAGCTAAGTGACACAGTAAAGTGATCACTTTTCACTCTTCGCCGGATGGGCTCTTATCTGAGCTCTAGACACGGCAAAGTCAATTTGATAAATAGGCACACAACATTTAGTTGTGTCTTGTGGCGATAAGATATGGTAGTTTGTGGGGGCCATTGTCTGTAATGAAAAATAGGCCCCTTATAATGTAATAGGTGTCATTACATTCATTTTGTTTATTTTAATATGCAAATTATGGATGAGCAAACATAAATCTACTGTGCAGTCATGACATTTGAAAACCCTGAAATTGTCTTTCATTTAAAAAAAAAAATATATATATATATATATATATATATATATATTTTAAATAAAAAGTATTAAGAGCCGTAACTGTTGGAACAAAAACATATCACAATTTTTTTTCCAATTTATGTCAAATTAATTTTCCCTGAACATTAAAAAATTGTGGCCTTAAGGCCCCCATACACGGTGCGATTCAAAGTTGGTAAGATGTGTTGTATGATAGCCCTTGAAATTCTTCCCTTGAAATTCTTCAAACGATGTGGTCAAATGGTGTACGACTGATCGGTCCGATCATAGGATAAGATGCATAGAAGTGAATCTGGTTGTACTCAAAAGATCGTAGATCTATCTGGAAACCCATCTGATCTGCGATCCAACTAGAGGACGGAGGGGGCACGCATCGGGGTCGCAGAACACACAAAATACACCTATTTTCACACGATTGGTCTGTCCAACCTGTCGTAACTGGCCATATTGTTTAAAAAATCATCCCGTGTGTGGGCACCTTTATAGTCCCTTTATAGTGCTAGAAATTGCTATGATAATATATTTGTAATGTACAGGATGTGTGGTCTTGTTTTGTAACTGATGCCTCAAGATCATGGAGTGAGAAAGAGGAGGGGAAGTTATTCTCAATTGCACTATTTAATGAAACATACAACAGGAAGTGCAGTTGTAAGTTATTTATTAACTCCGTTGTTGCTGGGACAGCTCTTCAGTACATCCATGGCTTAATGACAAGTCCTTTGTCTTTGATACCTATGTAACAGAAACACATTCTAAAGGCACTGGTAGGTCAGATAGTGGTGTGTCCAAGGAGAAAATGGGCGTCCTAGTATAGGGGGAGTCCCGTTAGAGTATGTTTGCACAGTTGTGAACAAATGTAGCCTGTGATACAGACAAATATATGTCTGAGAAAGCCTTATTATTTGCAAGTTGACAGATGCAGGTGCAAATATGGATAATGATCACAGTCACAGGTGAACTGCTTGTGATTGGCTGCCTTCGAATGCACTGCTGATGCTGATTGGTGCTTTCCTCGTTACTCCTGCATATACTTTTGTGTGTATTTTACCAAATTTATATATTTTCGTTTGGGTTTTTGAAGTATTATTGATGCTTATAGTGAATGTATGTTTTAGCCAAACAAATGGTGGCATAAGTGTGTGTGTGGCATAAACCTGGCACATATGCTATTGGGGCTGACAGGCACTCATCTTGCAGTGTGTTTGCCTTGGGCATAAACATGCTATTTTTACTTGCAACTTCTGAAGGGTTAATTACACTTCCTACATTCTGCAAACAACTGTACATCAGGTCCCTGTATGTGATTGTATACCATAAGGATTGGGCTTTGCAGGCATGGAATCTTCTATATGAAGAAATTACTTCTGCTTAGTGGTTTTGGCTTACACAAAGACATGATATGGAGTGAATCTTCCTACAGTCACTATGAGGAGTGCTGCAAGGTAATGCATAAGGGAGCAGGCCTGTATATGGAGTATTAGAAATAAACTATAAGTATTATTTCTGCTTTATCACAATCCACAATCCTACAGTGTAGCCAGGGACCGTAAGAATCTCACCAATACATTTTATATAAGTGCGCTTTGTAAAATGCTCATCTACTATTTCCCTGAGTAGACATGATGCTATGAGTAAGGATTAGTAATGTCAGGTACTAAATTTTCTTGACGGTTCTAACAAATACCATATAATTCATAATTGCAGATTACACAAGATAGGCAGCTAAATGCTTATATATATATATATACTTAATATATCATATATTTACTAGGCCAAAGTTAGTTTGAATCACTATTAATATTATCATAATCATTATTAACCTCAGGTTCCATCATATCGAGATCTACAATTGTGGAATTGGCTGTCCTATAGTGAAAACTCCTGCAGATTAATAAAACAGACGGCTGAAGAGGATGTTGTGTGACCTACAGTAACTAACATACTACTAGAAGTAAACGTAATTTGAATAGAAAGAGTTTTTTTATCTAAAAGTGGCAGGTTTTATTAAATCCAGTGTTTTTAGAGGACCATGTTTGTTACTAATATGTATGTACTGTTGTGCTGCCTCTGGGTAATCACAGAGATGAACAAAATGATGTGGCACTCAAGAGCCAATCACAATAATGGAGCCGTTAAACTTTTTTTAATTTTAGATTTTTCGGCTAAATCGAAAGCCCCAATATCTGTGCTACACATTATACGATTCTAGAACTAGCTTAGTGTATATGGGTTTCTATGGGATGGGGAGATCGGTGAGGTAAGTATTAAACAGCACATAAGACGCAACTTCCCGATCCCGGCCATTGCAGGAGCGGTTTAAACCATTTATCGGCTAGCACTCATGCAACGCACCTTCATACACACCTATACAATCGTCAGCCTGATCATCCGATACTGGGTAAGGTGCCGACGACTGTATAGGTGTGTACCCAGCTTTAGTTATTGTCATGAATATTATTTACTTGCTTAAATACTGTGAGTACAAAAGTGTCCATATACACTTTTGCTCAAACCTGGCTATTTGGTATGCCATGGACTTTGTGACTTAGTCTCTCCAAACGTCTTTTGTCTTAAAATATGTATCTTGGTAGTGTTGTCAATGCAACAAAAGCACAATGTGCACTTGGCTACTGACGCTTTCATTCCGATACAAGTGCCATGTGCTATGCATCACATGCAGGGCCGGCTCAAGGCATTTTCAACTAGTACAGTCGAACAGGGGTGCCACCCCATAGAGGGCGCAACCCTCCCAACATACTGATTTCAGCAGGACAGTCCCACTTTTCAGGCACTGTCCCGCTGCTCCACCTGTGGGCCAAAGTGTCCCGCGGGAGATTGGGCACCCCCACTGCCACAGCTGAATGGATGCTGCGCGCAAGTGCATGGCATCCATTCAGTGCAGGGAGAGGACTGGCGGTGCCCAACCTCCCGCGGGACACTTTGGCCCACGGGTGGAGCAGCGGGGCACGCCCCCAAACAGGGCCGGACTGGGACTAAAAATAGGCCCTGGCATTTAAAGCACACAGGTCCACCTAGGCGTCAGGCCCCAGACGTAGACTCCTCCCATTACTATTCCTGACTTCTCCCACTTCATAGTCAATGCTCTTACATATATAATAATTATTAGAACAACATACAAGTATACATCATTCTCTACATTAAAATACACACACAGCAGAGCAATTCATACAGGGGATTCAAACATGTGCCATAGTTAGATATTTGGTATTGGGTTGGTTCTGTTAGGTAAAGCTGGCGGAGAAGGCATTTTCCCAATTGACCAAGCCCTAGCTTAGCAGTTGTAGAGGATTAGATAGCGTTCACTGTAGGAATTTTTTAGGGCAGGGGTGCTGAACACAGAGGATGATACATCTGTGCACACTAAAGATGAGCCATAAGTACACAATTTTGTGCACTATGTACATAAAGAGCATTGGTGACACCATCCACAACGAAAGCAGCGAGAGCGCGCACCGAAGGCGCGTGCCGAAAAAAAAACCTGGCGTGGTTGGGTCGTGACCGCACATTACGTTACACAGTGGTGCCCCTTTTTCACGTTACTCCACACAGTAGAGCCCATTCAGTTAATGACACACAGATCCCATTCACGTTATGCCACACAGTACAATAGTACTCCTTATAACACATACCACACAGAGTAGTGCCCCTTATAAAAAATTATGCCATACAACAATGCCCCTTATAATACAGTAATGCCACACAGTAATGTCCATAACACATTATGCCACACAGCTCTCTCCCCGACACCATAACCCTTGCGGTAGTGGATAGATCCCCTTCCGTAGATGTGCCCTGATGTCATCAGTTACTGTCCAACATAATTTTTACTATCCACGTGGACATAGAAGGGGAATATAAACCTGTGATGAGCGAAGCGAGCTACCATGCCTGAAGCCTATTCCTCACACAGCTCTCCGCCTGACACACCATCTCCCTCACACATCTGTCCCCCTGACACACCATCTCCTCTGGGCCCCAACACAGCATCTCCCCCTGACAATCACACCATCTCCCCATGACATTCATACCATCTCCCCCTGACAGTCACACCATCTCCCTCACAAAGCTCTCCCCCTGACACACCATCTCTCCCTGACACACCAGCTCCCCCTGACACAGCTCTCACCCTGACACACCATTCCCCCCTGACACACCATCTTTCCCTGTCACACCATTCCCCCTGACACAGCTCTCATCCTGAGACACTATCTCCCCCTGGCACTGTTCTCCCCCCGCCTCACCATCTCCCCCTGGCACAGCTCTTACCCTTGCACACCATTCCCCCTGACACAGCTCCCATCCTGAGACACTATCTCCCCCTGGCACTTCATCTCCCCCTGGTACACCATCTCCACCCTGACACACCATCTCCCCCCTGGCACACCATCTCTCCCTGGCACAGCTCTCCCTCCTGGCACACCATCTCACCCTAACACAGCTCTCACCCTGACACAGCTCTCACCCTGACACACCATCTCCCCCCTCTACAGCTCTCCCCCTGGCACTGCTCTCCACATGGCACAGCTCTCCCCAGGGCCCTCCTCACACAGTTTATCCCCCACTCATGCAGCTCAACTTACCTCTGTTGCGCTCCTCATGCCGTCTTCTGAACTGTTCCTTCGCCGCTCCCTGCTGCCTGTCACTGATACCGGCGACCGCGTGGGTCTGTCCTCTAACTTCTCTCCATTGTCCTCTTCATGCGGCAGCCGGCAGGAGAGACAGACGCGCGATGACGTCACCGCGCTGTCTCATTCTTCAGTCCCGGCACAATGAGAGGGGTCTTGAGGGAGGCTGGCTCAGTCACTGCCTAGCGCCGTCCTTCAGCCAGCCGCATCTATTCCATTTTATATTGAACTTTAGGCACAGCGGCTGGTGGCAGGCACAGCAGGGCAGAAAGTCTCTATCTGTCAGGCAGCCACAGCACTGCATGTACAGAGTGCTGTGGCCGGGAATACTGCTGCAGCCTGAGCACCCCATTGGCGGCACTGGCCGGACCGGCCCATCTAACCATCGGCCCTTCTGGCATTTGCCAGAACTACCAGATGGTCAGTCCGGCCCTGCCCCCAAATAACGTAATTTAGGGGGCGTAACCTATGGTAATTAGGCCACACACCCATTTTCGTTTACAGGGCAACTATTACCCATCCTACACAGGGTGCGGCCGCCCCTGGCCCTGCCTAAATGCCAGGCGCTATGTTTTTATGCTTAATCGGCAACTTTATACGGATTTCTTTGCAACAAAAGTATTATTCTAGTGTGCCTGGTTCGCTATGAGTGACATGTGGCTACAATGCAAATAAGATGTAAAATTCACAAAAAATGTTGAATTACTTCCTGTGGCTCAACATCTAAGTCGCACCAAGCGTCTTGCGCCAGGTACAAATATGCAAAGTAAATAAGGACACATCTGTATGGTTAATACAGTGTGTGTGTGTGTGTGGGGGGGGGGGAGGTAAAGGGACTTTGAGAGGATGAAAGCGTTATTTTATGTCTTAAGTGTCAACGAGAAATTATTTAGACACCCAAATTAGAAAGTACCTATAGTGAAGTTACATGATTTAAGATAAAAGATCTTTACAATGTGGTATAATTACATAGTGAGATTATTATAAAAATGCAGAATAATTATGGAGTAGGGCTAAAGGAGAGGAAAACGTTGAAGGAAGTTTCCACATAGAGTAAAATTACAAGATGATGAGGAGGTGCACACAAACCATTGTAATATTTAGCTACAGGTTATTTATGCGCATTTAAAATTTGGAAGGAAAGTTTAGTACATTGAACTCCAAAGGCAGGTTGAGCACTCAATTTCTTTCATGAAGATCAAGGTTTTAGGTTACAGGCACCATATATGAATAAATTCTCTTCTATGTCGGCATACTCGCCAGTACAAACGAGAAGGTTAAAATCTTTTGAGCAATTGTATAGGAACAAAGTATTACCTAGTATAGGCTTTATATGCATTTTCTTTTCTCAAAGTTGAGATGGACGCCATGTTATAAAGGATATAGATTGTACCTTATGTAATGGTGTTATAATGTCACATATGCTCAAATGGAGTTAGGGATCTGAGCTGTTAGTCCCCAGACAGAGAACAGAGAAAGGAACATATTTGTATATATTCTAACAAATTGGGCCGGGGGATGATGTATCTCTCTGAAAGGTAATCTAAACATCTCGTCTTTGCCCCATCAATAAAACACTAATTTAGTTTCTCTGTTACCTCAGAATGGGGGGAAATAAGGCCACAAGTTGAAAGAAATGAGAAGCATAATAATATTGAGTGACATCTGGGAGTGTTCTGCCACCATAATAAGAATGAAGAATTGCAATCTGGATGGTTTACCTTATTTATAGCTTTTCTTATAGCTAAGAATGTTCCCTGGCACTTGTATTGGAATTGTCTGAAATAAATATAAAACTCAAGGAAGAATATTCATTATAATAGTAGCGATTTGACCAAACCAGCAGATTGTGAAGTTACCCTTAGCGTACATATTTCTATGGACTTCGATATGTGGGTAGGAAATTGCCCTAGCATTGAGAGGAATAGTTGTAATGTCTATCCCCACATATTAGATTTTATTTGCCTTTTAAAGCTGGAGTTTTTGGATAATAACTCCAGCTTTAAAAGGCAAACAAAAACTAATACATGGGGCAAATTTCCTACCCACATATCGAAGTCCATAGAAATATGTACGCTAAGGGTAACTTCACAATCTGCTGGTTTGGTCAAATCGTTACTATTATAATGAATATTCTTCCTGTATCTGTATCTGCTTATCTTTTTCTGACATATGGGGGGAGGGCTTCTAATTTGGCATAATTTATTATATATACAGAGATAGCAGAGAATAAATACATCCTTTGTATAGATTTGGAAGAAGAATATGAAGAGAAGAGAAAGTGAGGAGTATATCGTGTGCAAAAAGTGATCTTTTATATTTCATACACCCATCCCCTCCATATTTGGAATTCATCTAATAAGGTCTGCATGTGTGGAGAGTCTATAATGGACCACTCTGCCTAGTACTGTTTCCTATTCGTAAAAGATCTGAGTTAAGGCCCTAATACTGATTAGAGAGCCTCCCCCTATTCCATATGTACCTAAAGTACAAAATATAAAGGGCCACAAAACCGATGAGCCTTTTAAAATCCTGTTGAGAAGCTCCCAAAATAAGTCACCAGCGTAGTTGTGTTGAACGCAAGAGACATAGGAGAGGGGTTTTATCTACTTGTAATATAAGTTAAATTACAATATAAGATCAACCAAAGAAAGAGGCTCCTGGAGAACTAATAGTGAAGATGCCATTAAAGTATGTGTATTTCTGGCATTTAACATATATAGAAATGATAAGCTAACTCATAATTTGCCATTTTCTGTGTTTCTGTATATTTTGGAAGGGATGTACTAAGCATCGCATCCACGATGCTGTACATTCTACCACTTTCGGGTACATACCGGTGATAATATCGCCGGTATGTACCTAGAAAATTGCAAAGGACAGCTCTCCTGATAAGAGCTGTCCTTTGCGATAGTGGGACTTCCGGGTTTATGATCCAGAAGTCCCTCTGGTGTCCTTGTGCAATGTGCAAAATAAAGCGCTCGCCGCAGTGGGTGCTGTGAGGTCTCCGACTGGATCTCTCTCAGGGGGAATTGTGGAAAGGAGTCTATAGGCTTCTGTTAGATGGCATTAGCAACCGGGCCCAAGCTCTGGAATGTATCGCATTCCCGGAGCTTGATAGATATGGAAATGCGGCCAAAACTCAGAAAACGGGGGTTTTCAGAGTTTTGACCGCATTTCACCCTTTAGTACATCCTGCCCATAGAGATGAGGTTCTTTATATTTCAGGATACTGTTGTCATAAGGCCTATTTTTCTTACTGCATTATTCACTTTAGCTAGTCATTAGTATTGAGGATGAAACACAAACAGTATATCTGTTATATTTATATGTGGATTAAAGCATGATTGACTGAAATTGATATTCCTTGTAGCCCAACAATACCAGAAGCTATGCCATATCCACACTATTCAGACTAGTAAAAAGGTAATGCAAACGGCTCTTTCACACTATCACATACTAGAACAAATACATAATGCAGTATAAATGTGTGTGTGTTGAATTTAGGACTAATTGAATCTTCTGCTGCAGAACATCTTACATGGAACATCTGTCAGACATCAGTGTGTTTTAAACTGGTGAGATTGTGACTTCTTATTTGTTAAGAAGTGGCATCCCATGGTGACCCAGCTCATTAAAATCTAACCAGCCTGAGAGGCATGTCAGAGCTCCCCCACCACCTGCTTTTCAGGCTGGAGGGAGGTAGGAGAGGGACCAAACCTGAGGTTAGAGGGGGATGGGGCAGCAGAATGGAAATCTGCTTCAGGGTTGAAGAGGAGTGTGAGGAAGGTGGAGAATGGATGAGATATGGCGAAGGAAGATAAGACCTGAGGCGAAAGTACAGCAATACAAAGGAGGAGCTGAATGCTTGAGGGATGAATGAGGAATGAGTAGTGGACCGGTAAGAATCCACTGTCGTGCCCAGTACGACCCCTGCTATTCTGTCACACTGAGTGCGGATATAGCAGTGGAGCAAGCTGATTTTGATTTCATAGCATTATTGAACATGGTCCTATGATGTTATGTTATATGTGACCTCACATTTTCAATATTGCAGACCATCTGTATACTTTATATTGATTTGCAGGTTATTACTTATTATTTCTCTAGAGATCTGTGGATGATTGGCTGCTCCTACACTGATACTTAGGTCATACTTGCCTACTTTTGAAAAAGCATTTCAGGGAGATTGTGAAAGCTGCACCTATGAGCGTGGCGGTAAAGTGGACGTGTACTGCTACATCTGAGAGGCGTGTCATAAAACTAATTTACATCCAAATGTAAATGAGCCCCAAAGCAGTTACTAAGATCTACTTGGTGATGAAAACACACTGATACTTTTCCGAAAATGCATGTAGCCATAGCGATCATTGGGCCTGATTCAGAGCCGCTCGTAAGCGGCCGTCGTTCGCTCCGAGCGATGTTCGCACAACTGCGCATGTGTATGGGTTGTAATTAGTGATGAGCGGTTCGGATTCTGAGGAATCCGAACCGCTCCGAACAGGTGGAATCCGAGTCCACCCGAACGCAAGTTCGGGTGTTCCCGCCTGACTCGGATTCCACCTCGAGGCCGAACGTCACCCGTCCGGCGTCGGATTCTCGCGAGAGCCGAGTGACGTTCGGCCTCAATAAAAAGGCGCGGCGCCCGGCAGTCGGCGCCATTTCTCGCGTGACGCGTAGTTAGGTAGTTAGCTAGTGCGCTGTCTGTTCTAGTGTTAGATAGATTAGAGTAGGCAGTGCTCTGTGACTTTACTGGGCATAAGCCCTTGTGTGTGCTCCGTGACTGGGCATAATAAGCCCACTGTGTGTATGTGTACTCTACTACTCACTGTATTATACAAGCTCCGTGACAACTGACAGGGCATAGCCCACTGAGTGTATTATACAAGCTCCGTGACAGGGCATAGCCCACTGAGTATTATACAAGCTCCTTGACAGGGCATAGCCCACTGTGTCTATTATACAAGCTCTGTGACAGGGCATAGCCCACTGTGTCTATTATACAAGCTCCGTGACAGGGCATAAGCCCACTGAGTGTATTATACAAGCTCCGTGACAGGGCATAAGCCCACTGAGTATTATACAAGCTCCGTGACAGGGCATAGCCCACTGAGTGTATTATACAAGCTCCGTGACAGGGCATAGCCCACTGAGTATTATACAAGCTCCTTGACAGGGCATAGCCCACTGTGTCTATTATACAAGCTCTGTGACAGGGCATAGCCCACTGTGTCTATTATACAAGCTCCGTGACAGGGCATAGCCCACTGAGTGTATTATACAAGCTCCGTGACAGGGCATATGCCCACTGAGTATTATACAAGCTCCGTGACAGGGCATAGCCCACTGAGTGTATTATACAAGCTCCGTGACAGGGCATAGCCCACTGTGTCTATTATACAAGCTCCGTGACAGGGCATAAACCCACTGAGTATTATACAAGCTCCGTGACAGGGCATAGCCTACTGTGTATATTATACAAGCTCCGTGACAGGGCATAGCCCACTGAGTGTATTATACAAGCTCCGTGACAGGGCATAAGCCCACTGAGTATTATACAAGCTCCGTGACAGGGCATAAGCCCACTGAGTATTATACAAGCTCCGTGACAGGGCATAGCCCACTGTGTCTATTATACAAGCTCCGTGACAGGGCATAGCCCACTGAGTGTATTATACAAGCTCCGTGACAGGGCATAAGCCCACTGAGTATTATACAAGCTCCGTGACAGGGCATAAGCCCACTGTGTCTATTATACAAGCTCTGTGACAGGGCATAAGCCCACTGTGTCTATTATACAAGCTCCGTGACAGGGCATAGCCCACTGAGTCTATTATACAAGCTCCGTGACAGGGCATAAGCCCACTGAGTATTATACAAGCTTCGTGACAGGGCATAGCCCACTGAGTGTATTATACAAGCTCCGTGACAGGGCATAGCCCACTGTGTCTATTATACAAGCTCCGTGACAGGGCATAAGCCCACTGAGTATTATACAAGCTCCGTGACAGGGCATAGCCCACTGAGTGTATTATACAAGCTCCGTGACAGGGCATAGCCCACTGTGTCTATTATACAAGCTCCGTGACAGGGCATAAGCCCACTGAGTATTATACAAGCTCCGTGACAGGGCATAGCCCACTGTGTCTATTATACAAGCTCCGTGACAGGGCATAGCCCACTGGGTCTATTATACAAGCTCCGTGACAGGGCATAGCCCACTGAGTGTATTATACAAGCTCCGTGACAGGGCATAGCCCACTGTGTCTATTATACAAGCTCCGTGACAGGGCATAGCCCACTGAGTGTATTATACAAGCTCCGTGACAGGGCATAGCCCACTGTGTCTATTATACAAGCTCCGTGACAGGGCATAAACCCACTGAGTATTATACAAGCTCCGTGACAGGGCATAGCCTACTGTGTCTATTATACAAGCTCCGTGACAGGGCATAGCCCACTGAGTGTATTATACAAGCTCCGTGACAGGGCATAAGCCCACTGAGTATTATACAAGCTTCGTGACAGGGCATAGCCCACTGAGTGTATTATACAAGCTCCGTGACCGGGCATAGCCCACTGTGTCTATTATACAAGCTCCGTGACAGGGCATAAGCCCACTGAGTATTATACAAGCTCCGTGACAGGGCATAAGCCCACTGTGTCTATTATACAAGCTCTGTGACAGGGCATAAGCCCACTGTGTCTATTATACAAGCTCCGTGACAGGGCATAGCCCACTGAGTCTATTATACAAGCTCCGTGACAGGGCATAGCCCACTGAGTGTATTATACAAGCTCCGTGACAGGGCATAAGCCCACTGAGTATTATACAAGCTTCGTGACAGGGCATAGCCCACTGAGTGTATTATACAAGCTCCGTGACAGGGCATAGCCCACTGTGTCTATTATACAAGCTCCGTGACAGGGCATAAGCCCACTGAGTATTATACAAGCTCCGTGACAGGGCATAGCCCACTGAGTGTATTATACAAGCTCCGTGACAGGGCATAGCCCACTGTGTCTATTATACAAGCTCCGTGAAAGGGCATAGCCCACTGTGTGTATACAAGCTCTGTGACTCCAGTTCATAGTGATAAAGTAATATGGATCACGAGAATGAACTGAGAGGAGAGCAGAAACAACATGTAAATGCTAGCATTGCAGCGGCTGGAAGTCCATCACTTTTATCTAAAGCTGATGCTCAAGGGCGTAGAGGCTTTAAAACCTTAGGGAACCTGAAATCAAAAAATTTAGATTTTACAGGGGTAAAGACAAAAAAAAAACCTCTAAAGACTACTACTTTTGCAGAGAAACAGAAAATTGGCAACATACCATTCACCACACGTAGCGGCAAGGAAAGACTCAGGCTTTGCCCTTTATTTCTGAGTGGTGGTTCTGCAGCTGTCAGTGAGGCATCTTGTGCCTCTCGTGATGATAAAAGACCTTTTCAATCAGACTATAGAAGTGTGAAAAAATTTAAAACCAATAAGGCAGTCGAACAAACTGTGTTTTTTGAAACACAAATGTCAGAAATCCCTGAGGAGAGTCTAAGTGGGTCCACAAGTGGCATTTCTATGTGTAAGCCTGACCTTTCAGAGAAGCCGCCCTCCACAGTTTCTTTTCCATCTGTAGTTGTGGGGATGAGCAGTATTGCCGAGGACATAGAAATTGAGGATGCCACCGTGGAATTGCAAGAGGATGAGAGGAATATATGTGCAGCTGATGCTGGCACTAATGAGGATGTTGAGGATGAGGATATTATTTGTATAAGTCAGGCACCAGTGGAAGCAGCTCTTGGCCAAGATAAGAAGGCCATTGCCATGCCTGGGCATAGAACCAAGAAATCCACATCTTTTGTGTGGAATTACTTTTACCCAAACCCTGACAACGTTTGTCAAGCCATTTGTAGCCTCTGTGAGACCACAGTTAGTAGAGGTAGGGACGTTAAACATCTAGGAACCTCTACGCTATTACGTCATCTGCAGCGAGCTCATGACAGGTGTTTGATAACAGAAACTACTGCAAAAAAAATAACAACAAGCAGTCCAGCATTAGCTAGATGCCTTCTCTCTACTAAATCCCAGCACCTGCAATCTCCGCCGATAACACCTTCCTCCTCAATATCCTCAGGAATGATCAGTGGTAGTACAACATCCAATTTATTAGTGCTAAGTCACGGTGACTCCTCCAATTTCCAGGACACCTCAGAAGAAACTGAATCTTTGAGCGCTAGGCCTGCTGCTGCTGCTGCTGGTGGATCTTCATCCCAGAAGTGGACAAAGAAGACTACTAGTAGTATACCAAAAAAACAATTGACTGTTAAAGAATCTCTTGCAAGGGGAAGCAAGTATGACAGCTCTCACCCTGTCGCACAGCGGATCACTGACGCCATGACAGCTATGCTAATATTAGATCTGCGTCCAATATCCTCAATTAATGCAGTGGGATTTACACAGCTAGTTGAGGTCATGTGTCCCCGGTACCAAATTCCATCTCGGTTTCATTTTACCCGAAAAGCCATTCCTCGGCTGTACCAGGACGTTAAACAGAACCTAATTATTGGTCTGCAAAATGCTATTGTACCCACTGTCCACTTAACCACAGATATGTGGACAAGCGGTAGTGGACAAACTAAAGATTACATGACTGTGACAGCCCACTGGGTGGGTGAATCGCCTTCAGCAGCAGCAGTATCTAACAAACAACACCAGCTCATTCAGAGGCAGGCAACTCTGTGCATCACCGGATTCAATAAGAGGCATACCGCTGACAACCTCTTAGAAAAACTAAGAGATGTCATAGAAACATGGCTTACCCCACTTGGACTCTCCTCAGGATTTGTGATTTCTGACAATGCTACAAATATAGTGAAAGCATTACAGCTGGGTGAATTCCAACACATCCCCTGTTTTGCTCACACAATAAACTTAGTGGTGCAGGGTTTTTTAAAAAACGACAGGGGCGTTCAGGAGATGCTGTCTGTGGCCCGAAAAATTTCGGGACATTTTCGGCATTCAGCAACAGCGTGCAGGAGATTGCAGCACCTGCAAGAGCAGTTTAATTTGCCCTGCCATCAACTGAAGCAAGAAGTGGTAACGAGGTGGAACTCAACCCTGTATATGCTTCAGCGGATGGAGGAGCAGCAAAAAGCCATCCATAGCTATACGACAAGCCATGACATTGGGAGAGGAGGGGGAATGTACCTTACCCCAGCACAGTGGAGAGTACTTTCTGTCTTGTGCAAGGTGCTCAAACCATTTGAAGTTGCCACTTGTGAAGTGAGTGCTGACACTGCTAGCTTGAGTAAGGTGATTCCCCTGATTTCGCTTTTGGAAAAGCAGCTGGAGAAATTGAAGGATGATATTAAACAAAGTGATTCCGCAAAGTATGCTGGACTGATAGATCAAGTCCTTTGTTCGCTTCGCCAGGATCCACGGGTGGCCAAGATCTTGAAATCTGATCATTATATTTTAGCAACCATTCTTGATCCTAGGTTCAAGTCATATGCTGTGTCTTTCTTTACAACTGACCCAGATCTTAAAAGAACCAAAGCGCTCCTGGTGAGCAAGTTGGCAGCTGAAGTGACACATGGCACTACGATGACGTCTCCTCCTTCGGTTTCTGCAGCAGCAGCCAGAAAAAAATGCACCTTTTCCAAAAGACCCAGTGGTGATGCAGATAAGTCAAGTCAACATTTTGACATCTGGTCGGGTCTAAAAGATTTGCCCAACACCAGTGACACCTCTACCGCAACTCCATCTAATACGATTACCATCCAAAGAATGGTGGAGGATTATTTTCAGGACACCATACACGTAGACATGTCACAGAGTCCCTTCGAATATTGGAAGAAAAAAAAGGCAATTTGGAGACCCTTGTATAAACTGGCTTTGCATTATTTAAGCTGCCCACCCTCCAGTGTGTACTCGGAGAGAGTTTTCAGTACAGCCGGGAACCTTGTGAGTGAACGACGAAGGAGGCTACTTCCACAAAATGTAGAAAAAATGATGTTCATTAAAATGAACTGGAAATTTCACGAGGAAAACCTTTCCCACCAATCACGTCACAGTACAGATACTTCTGTAATGGTAGATTCCAGCGGGGATGAACTGATATTGTGTGAGGAATCGGATGATGTACACACTGATGAGGGTGAGGATGGCAATGATGGTGACATCATGCCACTGTAGACCTGTTGCCTTTAGTAGATTGGAAGATTTTTTTGTGGGGGCCCAAACAAACCAAGCACTTCAGCCACAAAGTGGCAGTACCTGTCGCTGAAATGCTTTGTTTGTTAAAGTGTGCATGTCCTTTTTAAGATCCAACATAAAGGGTGGGTGGGAGGGCCCAAGGACAATTCCATCTAGCACTACCTTTCATTTCTGCCACTGCTGTGTGGCATAGTTTCATAGATGTGCTTTAAACTGTGGTGTCTGTGCCACTGCGCCGCTGCTCTGACGCTTGGTCACCAGTCAGCTCAGTGCAACCTTTGGCCAATAATGGTGAAACCAATAATTTAAGCTGAGGTGGTCTAAATTGACTGTAAATGACTGGAAATTAATGTTATTGAGGTAAATAACACTCTAGGAAGAAAAAAAAGCCCAATTTATGTAATTTTAGCTTTTTTTGCCAATTTTGGCAAAAAATCCAAATCCAAATCCAAAGCCAGTCACCGCAGTTTGGCAAATCCAAATCCAAAGCCGGATGACGAATTAGAACCAAATCCAAATCCAAATCCGGCAAAAATGGTCCGGCGCACATCCCTAGTTGTAATATGCATGCGCGAACCAGTCATTGCGGTTGGAAATTGTGTGCTCGCAAAATAGCGAATGCCTGCTAATTTGAGTGACAGAATGAGGCGTTTGTGGGTGGTAACAGGGGAAGGTGCTTGAAAACAGGGAGTGGAGATCCGAATGCAGGCGTTCCAAAAGGTCAAAACGGGCGTTTTAAGGGTGTGCATAATTAACAAAGCAGCGTCATCGACCACGTCACTTGGTTGTTTCTTAGCCTGAACTGTTTGCATGATTGCGGTAGGAAAATCCTACCACAAGCACTGCGAGCAGTTCAGATGCCTTTCGATGTACTCGATTAATCAAATAAATAGCGGAGATGACGTAGGATGCGAGCGGCCAGGGGGCGTCTTTACAAATTAGCGAGCGCATATTTCGTTCACTCGCTCAGACATAGAGGCGTCAACAGATCGCAGAGAGCCGGCCCCTTTTTCTGAACGACCGTTCGCAAATACCGTCCGGCTCTGAATCAGGCCCATTGTGTCTTATAACTAATGCAGGAAAATTATACTAATGATCCCATTTTAATGTATACATCTCTGTTTTTTTTGTATATAACAGCTTCATACTGGGGGTAATGTGCAATCAGGGAGATTGGTGGACTCTTCAGGGAGATTGCTGTTATTTAAGGAGTCTCCCTGACAATCAGGGAGAGTTGGCAAGTATGACTTAGATGCAGAGAATCTAATGGTACATACACACGGGACGATTGTCAACGATAACGATATCGTTGAACGATCTCCTGGGTGTGCTGGATGATTGATATCAATCATCCAGCACACCACCAACCCGCCAACGACCCGCAATCAACGATCGCAGGTCCCTATATTAACCTGGTCGATATTGACTAGGTTGACCTGCATGCACGGTTGATGGACGATATCTTTATCGTCCATTCGTGCCCGCGTATCGCAGGTCGTTATTGTTCATATCGTGCATTTTAATCGTACCGTGTGTACACACCGTTACACTTACAAACCAGGAACAGTCCGAATTGCAGATCTGACAGCCCTTGTTTAATCGCTGCGGTTCTGTAGGGAACATGATTCTCTCAGTTTGCACTTTCAGATAGTAATATCATTGGTGGCAACCTTTGTACTGTAGGAAAAGTGGTCAAGATGAAATCATAAAATGTATTTTTACAGGAGACGTGCTATACACTTGATCTTTTTTGGTCAAAGCTATAATATGGATAAAACTTGTGTCATTGTGCACATTACTGAACGCATGGACTAAAGCAGTTTGATAATAAAGCATAAGAGGCAGTAACTTGATTTTATTTCTATTTAATCCGGTACTTGTTATATTAGCCTTAATGCAAAGCTTTTCCGTATAGAAAGTATAAGTACTGTTCAACGTAGCTTCCAAACCACTTCATATCACTATAACTTGATGACTTGAATGTATATGCCATCCTGCATCTTACTGCTCACACAACAATCTGTCTGATGATATAAATGCATTACTAAACTTCACAGTCAAAAGCTAGCAGGATAAATTAATATTATTCTAACAAGTCTCTTTTCTCACAATAACTTTGTGTTCCTCCATTGTGTACTGAAATAAAAAGTGCCCAATAGATATAATTTTTTCCTATAGGGGTGTTTAGATGTAAGATTTGTATTTGTACATTCACAATGATCACTATATCCTTTTCTGGTACACGCTGAAATATAAATGTGCCATGCCCATACCTAATTACGTTCAGGACCTCCCTCCCTCAGGAGATCCTGAAGGGAAGGTCCAAATAACAAGTGCATGGGGCTTGGCGATGCAAATCACAAAATCCTGACCCCTCCCCTGTGGCATAATGCAGCAAATCGTGACATCACACTTCGGGGGCACTGCTCTGATTGGCTGCAAATTGTGTCATGAAGCTCTTGTTCCTCCTACTTTAATAAGGAAGAACTTGCTAGATGAGGATTATGCATAAACTGCATACATGAAAGGCAATATATCGGGATATCTATGAGATTTCATTATAATGGTACACTTAAAGTATGACTGTTATTCTAACATTATCACACTAGTGTCTCTGGAACATCAAATAAGAAGTGTTATAAAAGTTCTAATTCCTCTCCCCTACATTACAGTGACAACACACACCTTTCTTTTTTAAATATTACGGCCCCCATACAGGGTTTCGATATTTACCTTGCGATGCGACTTGCGATCCGACGGCCGACATATCAGGCGGTCCCCACACACGGAGTGATTGGGTGGCCGACCACCTGATATGCAGGTCTCCAGTAGTGCCCCCAGTAGTGATCCCCCCTATGCAGTGCTCCCAGTAATGGTCCCCCCTGTGCAGTGCCCCTTCTGCCCCCAGTGGTAAATCCCTTATATAGTGCCGCCAGTAGTAGTCCCCCATATGCAGTGCCCCCAGTAGTGGTACCCCTATGCAGTGCCCCTTATATAGTGCCCCCAGTAGTAGTCCCCCCCATGCAGTGCCAATAGTGGTACCCCTTATGCAGTGCCCTTTAAATAGTGGCCCCAGTTGTAGTCCCCCCCTATGCAGTACCCCCAGTATTGCCCTTTATATAGAGCCCCCAGTAGTGGTCCCCCGATGCAGTGCCCCCAGTGGTAGCTCCCCCCTATGCAGTGCCCCCAGCAGTAGCCCCCCCTCTATGCAGTGCCCCTAGTAGTAGTCCCCCTAGTAGTAGTCCCCCCCTTGTAGTGCCCCCAGTGGAGATCCCCCCCATGCAGTGCCCCTAGTAGTTGTCCCCCCCTTGCAGTGTCCCTAGTAGTTGTCCCCCCTCTTGTGGTGGCCCTAGTAGTAGTCCCCCCCTTGTAGTGCCCCCAGGAGTAGTCCCCCCCTTGTAGTGCCCCCAGGAATAGCCCCCCCTTGTAGTGACCCCAGGAGTAGTCCCACCCTTGTAGTGCCCCCAGGAGTAGTCCCCCCCTTGTAGTGCCCCCAGGAATAGTCCCCCCCTTGTAATGCCCTCAGGAGTAGTCCCCCCCTTGTAGTGCCCCCAGAAGTAGTTCCCCCTTGTAGGGACCCCAGTAGTAGTCCCCCCCCACACAACCCACAGCAGACACACACACGTAATAAGTAAATAAACACTTACCTGAATCCACGCTCCTGCTCCCACCGCCGCCATCCGCTCCTCCGTTCGTCCTCCTGGGTCGGGCCCGCTCAGCATTATGGGAGAGACGTCATGACGTCGTGACATCTCTCCCACTACCCACTGCAGGAGCCGGAAGATGGAGCGGCTCCTGTAGTGGGCGCAGCAGCAGTCAGTGAGAGTCTGACAGACTCTCATTGGCTGCTGATTAAAACAAACACGCCAGCGGCTGTGTGTTTGTCAATCACTGTGTAGTGCTGACCGAACTCCGTCCGACGGAGAGAGCAGAGCCCGGAGCCAGCCACAGTAATCAGCTGTGTGGTCTAAACAGACCACACTGTGATTCACTGTAAAAAAAAGTAAAAAAAAAAATCAAACTTACCTGACTCCAGGGACCGGAGTTCGGGGCTCCGGTGATGTCCTCTCTCCGGTCAGCTGGTCTCCCATGCTGCACTGCGGCCCAGTCGTCACCTGACATGGTCCCAGTGCAATATGGGATGTCAGCTGACCGGAGGACATGGAGGACATCACCGGAGCCCGATCATGCAGGTAAGCGTAATTAAGGGAGAGGGGGGCGCGGGGGGAGGGGGGGTCGCGGGGGGTCCGCAATAGATAGTTTTAGGGTCACGGGGAGGGTTAGTTTTAAGGTTAGGGGTTAGGATTAGGCAATGGGGGTGGTTAGGGTTAGGCTGCCGGGGGGGGGGAGAGGTTAGGCTGTGGGGGGAGGGATAGGCTGCGGGAGGGGAGGGTTAGGCTGCGGGAAAGGTGGGTTAGGGGAGGGTTAGAGGTTAGGATACTTACCTAATACTATCGGGATTCAGACTGTGTGGATGACGCTGTGGTATTCTGTCCGCCCTGATCTCGTACCCAACCCGTTTGTACTTAATTTAATGTATTATATTGTGTGCTAATAGAGTAATCCACTTTCTCATTGGCTACTAACATTGTCAAGCCACATCTCTTCTCTACGCTTATGTATAGGGCGCAAACGTGAATTCTATAGTGAATATCTAATTTCACTTAAAACAACAAAAACAAATACAGAAAGGGCATAGTTTACAACTGTCCCTAATTTCCAAGGAGAGTCCCTGTAATTTTTTTTGTGTACTTGATAATGTCCCTATACAAGTTTTTCAGTAGTGACCAACTGCTATTATCTTTAGGTTAGAAGAAATGTTTATCATGCATTTTTATTCATATTATTATTATTTTTCATAAATCAAGATTTATTGTAGATACAGTAAGTACTTGAATGCAAATAGCATGCTATAACTAAGTTCAGTGAGGTTGCCATGATGGTGATTGTAGTGCTTTAAGGTCTGCTGTGAAAGTTTCTCGGTAACGTACTTGGATTTATCAGCTCAACCACTGAGTGTCCCCGGCAACTATTTTAAAATGTTGACAACTATGAAAGAACATCAAAATAATGATTGCAGCATACAAATCAAAGTTCTTATATGAGAGCACACTTTGTATCTTCCATATAATAGGTATCAAATTTCCAATACATTTACTGTACTTGAGATGTTCCAATAGATATGGTTAGTGCAGAAAGCTATTTCTCATTGCTCATTGCACTACTGAGCTAGAGGAGGCATTATTGCTACCTCTGCAGGTAATTCAGGCTATTTTATTATCACATGATCACAATTTATCTCAATAATGTTGCCACATTAGTGTACCTATGTGTGTGTGTGTCTATCTATCTATCCATCTATCTATCTATACAGGGCCAGATTAAGGTCTGTGGGGGCCCCTGGGCAACAAACGTGTGGGGGCCCTATCAATAAAAGTAGATTTTTAATATATATATATATATATATATATATATATATATATATATATAGTATGAAGGACAGTACACACATAGGAACAGGAAGAGGAGGACTGTATATACACAGGTGGACCGGGAGGGGAGGACTGTATATACATAGGTGGACAGGGAGGGGGGGACTGTATATACCTGTACATAGGGGGACAGGGAGGGGAGGACTGTATATACACAGGTGGACAGGGAGGAGAGGACTGTATATACATAGGGGGACAGGGAGGGGAGGACTGTATATACACAGGTGGACAGGGAGGGGAGAACTGTATATACATAGGTGGACAGGGAGTGGAGGACTGTATATACATAGGGGGATAGGGAGGGAAGGACTATATATACATAGGGGGATAGGGAGGGGAGGACTGTATATACATAGGGGGATAGGGAGGGGAGGACTGTATATACATAGGGGGACTGGAAGGGGAGGACTGTATATACATAGGGGGACAGGGAGGGTAGGACTGTATATACATAGGGGGATAGGGAGGGGAGGACTGTATATACATAGGGGGATAGGGAGGGGAGGACTGTATATACATAGGGGGACTGGAAGGGGAGGACTGTATATACATAGGGGGACAGGGAGGGGAGGACTGGATATACATAGGGGGACAGGGAGGGGAGGACTGTATATACATAGGGGGACAGGGTAGGGAGGACTGTATATACATAGGGGGACTGGGAGGGAAGGACTGTATATACATAGGGGGACAGGGAGGGGAGGACTGTATATACATAGGGGGAAAGGGAGGGGAGGACTGTATATACATAGGGGGACAGGGAGGGAGGACTATAAACACAGAGGGATAAGGAGGGAAGGACCCCATATACACAGGAGGAAAGGGAGGGGAGGACTGTATATACATGGGGCAGGGTGGGAGGGAGTACAGGGGGACAGGGAGGGGAGACAGTGCAGACATAGTGACAGGGAAGACAGTATGTGCACAGTAAAAGATAGGCCTGTGATATACTCGTATGTCACCTTTTTCCTCCTCCTGCTGTGGCTGCTCCTTGTCACTTTCCCGTGCCTCCGCTACATACTCCGGCTGCCCTCCTCGGGGTCCTGGCCGAAGTCTTTGCTCTGCTCTCTAGGCGGATCCGGTTCTGAGTCATAGAGAGCGGCTGCACATTAGTCTGAGCCGTCCAGCCCCACCTCCTGCTTCTCCGCACAGGACGCGAAGCTGAAATCACCCCGTGACTTCTGGACTGCCTGAGCGACCAGCGCTGTGGCTGCTGCTGCTCAGCTGTCTCTCCACGGCTGGGCCCGGCATTAGCTGAAGGGGAGCAGGGCCCAATCGGCAGACATACCCCATGTAGGTGCTAGCAGCAAGCATCTCAATGAGAGGGAGGAGCTGTAGGGGCAAAGCTACACAGTGACACACCGAATGCCAAGTTCCACAGTGTGGCCGGGGACAGTGTGTGGGGGCTCCAGGACGACCGCCCCTATCGCCCTGCCTATAATCTATCTATCTATCTATCTATCTATCTATCTTATAAATGAGAACGTCTGTTTGCTTGTCTGATTGCGATAAACTCCGCAACCGCTGAAATGACTATGAAAACCGCAATCGGTTACACAATAGTGAAAAACGATTGCAGCTGCCACCACAGGAGACCCATTACAAAAGCGCTGATGTACCTGCTGTTGAGAGACCCGTTATGTGCGGTGATCGGTTGAGCTCCCTGTCATCTGGGGAGGCTGCAGCACTGTCCTGAGTGACGAGAATACCGGAGGGCAGTCATTGAAGAGAACAGAGGGGCTGGCTCAGTACAAGTCCCTAGCAGTGGTTTCTGTGCAGGAGGCGCTCAGTACAGGAGCGCTGGAGTCTAGATGGCAGAGATCACCAGAGTGCAGCCCACTGAGGGAGGAGCTGACTTCCTAGGGAGAGACAGATCACTGACTTCCACCCGAGCGGATCCAGGAAATATATATATATATATAACAATTTATATACATAATGGCAACTATATATATATGGTACATGGTATAATGTTAGAGTAGTTGGGGGCCACCCCATCAGTCTCTGAAAACTGTGAGCGATGAGAGTATTGACATGTTCATCATAGATTATACAGTCCATGGTGCCACTAGCATTCTTTAGGACAAATCCTGTAATAGAAACCATGTACTCTAGAACATACCCATATGACTATAGTGAGTGGCTGCAAATTATTATAGCTTCACAGCCCGGAACAAGCAATGTACACTGCCACATCATATTGACCTGGGCAGTGGCTCCCGCATTTGTTTATTGAATCTCTTTTAATGTATACATTAAACATATTGTGGGAGAAATGCCCACTGGAATACATTTAAGCGTGATGTTTTTGGTTGGCTGGCATTCGGTACATGTTAACATGCATAAAGAATATACTAATGACATTCTTGACATGATATAAACTACAAGCTCAAAGTTCCCAAGATTATAAAAGCTACACACTAACATAGAAATTGGAGTTATATAGGATGCATAAAAATGGAATCTTAGACTGATGATGTCTCTACACTGGTTTGACAAGCCGCACAAAACAAGAACAGGTTGTAGTAAAGTGTGGCCACACTCACTGGAACACTTATTGACAAGTAATGTGATACTGGATATTTTATTATCTCATTTGCAATCTTTCAGTTTGCCACTCTGATAAATTTACTTATGTTACTTCTGGTTTATATTTCCCAAAGCCGCCTGTGAGCTCTCCTGTATGCGAGAAAAGGTGATTGTCAAGTGGGAGACATGAACGGGAAGTGAACAAAACACATTTTTTGGATATAAGTGTCTGAATAAAGAATTTAAGTAATTAATGCCAACTAGCAAACTGTCACAGGATGGGAATTATCATACAGATTCCTGTCTTTTTACTGATCTATCTGAATACTTATGGCAATTGTAGTATGGAGAAGCTAGCCAGCATGGGCGTGAATGCTATAGACAAAGAATTAGAAGCCATGTAACCGTTCTGTGTGTAAGGAACAGCCTCTTGCATTTATCCAGCTGATAATCTAATATGTAGCTGAAATCTTTGGGACAGGGTCCCTTATGGTGTTGAGCTTATTTATTTTAACCTTATTTTTGTTGTAGTTTGAGTCATTTTAGTTCGGTTTTCAAGACAGAAAGCATATAGAATATGGAAGCAAAAAATCCAGCAGTAAATAGTTTAATAGGTGGATTTAAAGATGATATTAGCAAGTATGATATAATCAAATCACGCCTGTTGGTACAAATACACTATATAAATTTATACACTAAACTTCAAGATCTAAACATCTGCATGGAATATTATTTTATGTGTAATTCACATTGGAAGTTGGAACTAACCATACTAAAGTGAATATGTCATTTCCTTCAAATCATTGAATAGGGGCAGCTGCCATCTTGCTGTAAGGTTGCCAGACTATTATTATTATTATTATTATTTTTATTATTATTCACCTAATGCTGTAGGAATGATGAAATCCAGGAAACTCAAAAAACCCATCTGCAATGGTTTCAATCAGATTGCATTAATACTACATTTCAGCTTTATATGTTTTTAACCATTTTCCCGGTTGATCAAAAGTCAGTTCGCAAGACAGTCCAGCATTTCTAATAAGCATCTAATGTGCAGGCTTGAGCCAAATGGATGGAAACTGTATAACAAGCATAGGCAAATGCAGGGGTGGTTTCCGGTTGCCTGGAAACCTCCCTCCCCAGCTGACACCATGATGACCACAATAGAAATAGCATATAATACTAAAGTCGCATGTTTTTAAGAGCCCCTCAGTGTCACAAATTAAATAATTAGCACCACCTGTTGATCTTTTAAAATGTGTGAGCCAGAAATTAATACACTTGTGCACCAACTAGGAGATCTGGAAAACATGCACTGTTAGGGGTGCACTGATATAGACCACCTATAGGGTTAATTAGTAATACTGTATAATAATAAACTAGCCAGTACATAAAGAGACCAATTTGTACATATATGTCCAGGGCACGGCAAGGTTCTTTTGCTGCTCCCCAGATACCTGAACTTGCTGAAATGATCTGGAATGGAGCCCACATCAAAAATAAAAACATTCAGCTCAGGCAGGATGGCCCTAGTGCCGCATATAATGGAATATTGTGATTGTTGGTCCAGTATATGTCAGAATTATTACATACACTATACTTCGTATGATGTATATTATAGCTGGTTAATTGCTTATTATACACTCTTCATGGACTGGCCACACTTGCTTTAAAATTAAGCATTTGGAAACCCCTCTTTAGAAATCCTGCATTTGCCACAGGCATAAGTCTTGCACATAGATGAAATAAATAAAGAAGTTTGTCTGCGTACCTAAATATTACATGGAGCATTTTGGATGTTTAAAATCTTTTGAGATATGTACAGTTTTCTGCAGAGAACTTTGTGTGCAGAAGGATTCTAGGTTTGTTCCTTGAGGTTTGCTCCTGACGGTTCTGCCATCCAGTGCTTCTGGTAATTAGACCTCATTACTGCTGTGTTCATGGGAGAGGAAGAGGGGAAGAAGACAGGCTCGGTTTAATTAACTACTTGATTCTAATGAAAGAAGGACTGACTGATAGCAACTGGGGGAGAGCATCGGAACAGGAGAGGATGCACAGCAGAAACATTATTGAAGATAAGAAATTAAGGAAGCTTATAGGCGCCTGGCCTAGTACACTGTAAATATCATATGACCATTCACATGGAGATCTTTAGGAAGTATCTTTTTTAATAGTTTATTGTCATGAATAGAATAATGACATGTGCTGTACTCTTCTCCAAACACATCTGCATATTAATACAACCATTAATTATACTGTAAGCTGTAGGGTGCTTTAACTTGATCTTAATAGTCGTGTAATAAACATGTTATATTGTAACTTTTTTGCCCACTTTGTTGTATGCCTCCCTGACCGACATTTCAAATATTTGCTTAATATATGATCATAATTGGTTTTCTGCAATCAGAAGTTGTTTTTCCACTTTTTCAACTTTCAGAAGTTTGTAACTTAAAAGTCAGTGACATAGATCTGCTTTTACTATTTAACATGTCAGTTTTCATGAATAAATGAAATATGAAATTTCAAACACTATAGTTATAGTATTCTCCATGTACACCTACTGAATGCCCCCACAGCATTCAACTACAGTATAGTTATAGTATTCTCCATGTACACCTAAATGCCCCCACAGCATTCAACTACAGTATAGTTATAGCATTCTCCATGTACACCTACTAAATGCCCCCACAGCATTCAACTACAGTATAGTTATAGCATTCTCCATGTACACCTACTAAAATACCCCCACAGCATTCAACTACAGTATAGTTATAGCATTCTCCATGTACACCTACTAAATGCCCCCACAGCATTCAACTACAGTAGAGTTATAGCATTCTCCATGTACACCTACTAAAATACCCCCACAGCATTCAACTACAGTAGAATGTTTTGTTACTGATAATAATCACCTGTAATGTCCATCTTCTTTGTAATCTGTATGGTTATGCCATTTGTTCTGTTTTTATTTTTATTTATTATTTTTTTTAAGGCTCATTAGAAGTCTACACAAATGAGAAACCAAACTTTCTGTGAAACACTTTTTCTCACAAATCAACTGATAGCAGAATAGATTAGGACTCCAATTTAAAGGAACATACAACGTTTGTAATAATAATATTAATAATAATAATAACAATAATAATAATAATAATAATAATAAAAAAAAATAATAATAATATAATTTATATATTTGACTCGTAAGGGGATGAAAAGGGCCAAAATGCTTTCTCCCCCTTGTTCAATGTCCTGACTGACTGACTCATCAACGCCCTGTTCAAACCCCTTGACCTAGAAACATGAAATTTGGGGAGTATATTCCTTCCATGATGTAAGCACCCACTAAGCCGTGATTATTGAAAATTTGACCTCTTAAGGTGGTGAAAAGTGGTAAAATGTTTCCTCTCGAGCAAGGTCATTGGGTGACAAAACAACATGTCCCAAGTGCTGTGGGACTGTAAGCTCATTGAGTGCAGTGGTGGCTTCAGAGGTGGGGCTGCAGCACAGTCCATTGTTCAAGTAGGGGAGCCACACCAACTGCCAGTGATGTGTGGCAGCAGTTGGGGTGACAGTTGGTGTGGTTCCCCTGCTTGAATATTGGATGCACTGCAGCCCCACCTCTAAAACCGCCACTGATAAGGACTTAACACTTTGGGCCGTATTCAATTAGGTGCGAGAAGCCCATTTCTACGGAAAAGTATCGCCGGTGACATAATTTCGCCAGGCAAAAACGTATCCCCGTATTCAATTCCAAAGACTTTTCGCCGGTGCGGATAGTCATTGCATTGGATTAGGCGAAAAAGATTTGCCTATGAAAGCTGTCTAAAAAAGTGCAGAATGGGTGTTTAGGGGTGCAAACTTGCGGGAACCAACCTGCACCCATGGGACAGCCCCCCAAAGGTAAACTGTGTCAAAAAAAGAATAAAAAATACTTAAGAACACCCCAAAAAATTACTTTGAAAAAGTGGTAGAAAAAGTACAAAGTTGGGGACAAACTTAAAAACTAGCGAAATAGACTATTGGGGGGTCTTCAATTATGGGGGAGGTGTTTTTTTATTACAGGTGCTTGTTGAAGGTTCGTATTTAAAAAATTTTAAAACTTCACTTTTGCGATTCTTAGCCATGCTTGCACCCATTTTCATGTACCCCAAATTTACTGGGACTAGTTATTTTCTCCCCAAAAAACTGCAAAATGCTATTCTTCACCACTTGTGCAAAGACGCTAATTAGCAGCTATTGAGAGCATTTAAGTAACCCAAATACCTTCAGAAGGCCTATTCGGGGGTATCTATAGTGATCCCCAATGCCAGTGCATCTTTTGGTGGGTGTCAAGCGGATTTCCCCAAATCTGACAGCACTTTTCGCCAGGTCCGAATTCGCCGGGTTCCGTTTTTGCCGATTTCTAATTGAATATGGGGATAAGCGGGGACGAGCGCGATACCGTTTCCAATGGAAAACCAGCGATGTCGGCGAAAAGTCCGGCATGCGAAAAGTACGGGACTTTTCGTACCTAATTGAATATGCCACTTTGACTAGGTTTTTTCCATTTGGATGCTTCACTTGCTTTGTATTTGGATTTTTCATTTTCTGGAACATGGCAATTGAGTTTTTGAATGTTAAAGGGGAAATGGTGTCTCACACCGTTGTCCCCATCACAGGAGACAGAGCCTGCCTGTTCCGGTACCTGCCTGTTCCGGTACCTCTCTTATCTCATGGTGGTAGGTGCGTGAACTAATTGTGAAGGCTCATACAAACTTAACAATATGCTCCATGAGCGATATCGTTAAATGTTTCCCCTGCACTACCTGGCTCAATGTCGTTAACGATAGATATCGTTCAGTGACGGCACCCTCTCTCATCCCCATACTTGCAGAACATGACAATATTGTCAGGTTGCCCTGCAAGTACGGGCGTTGAAAGACATCATTAACGATCCGCAGGAGCGTGCATCGTTACTGATGTCTTGCATACACTAGACGATATTGAATGCGATGAACGATAACGATATCGTTCATATCATCCAACTTATCATCTAGTGTGTATGCGGCATGAGGCACGTGGTGGACAACTGGGAGGAGTTCTCCATCATGTCCCACGACAGCAAGGGGGACAATTACACCAGCTCTGCTGAGTACCTCGTTGACATTTCCCAACCTTTTATTTATGGTGGTTTATACAAACTGGTGGCAGCTCGACAACTTTTTAAGTTCGTCTTCGAGGTATACCGCAATGGTGAACTCTATGAGAGTTTTGGTGCTAAACATCACCCTGTGAGGAGACTACGCTTACACAGGGCCAATGCGATGCATACCAGCCACATGAACCTCAAAAAGTGTGCACCACATCACCCCTCCTCCAGCCTGACTCCGCCTCACACCTCTCACAGGAATCATCTCTTCCTGTCCCCAAGAAGGCTCCTGCCAAACGTTGTGCCAGATACACCCACACTAAAACTAGGAAGCAACTTGAGTATGCGGCAAGGAAATATGCGCAGATTATTCCTACGGTGCGCCGTGCTGTGGTGGCTAAGTAAACTAAGTATATAAGTTGAGTTAAGATGGTATGAAGGAAGTGAAAATATCTGAGGGCTACTATTTGTTATACCAAGGTATTTAGGTTGCTGTTGGTTAAATGGCCTCTTTCTTATTAATCAATTTTAGTACTCTAATAAAATGATCATCAAGAGTTTATTTTAAGTATAATGAAGAGTTAGTAGTTATTTACACAAAAAACTATTTTTGTACCCATTTGATTTAGTAACGTATGAAGGATAAGATTATTATTATTATTTTGACTATTCTGCATGATAGGATAAAGTCCCTCTGAGTCTTCCGGTCACTATGGTTACCTATATAAACTAACTACACTGTGAGACTAAACCCTCCCAGAATACCGCGCACTCCGAGTCCCCGATCACGTGATGTATTGGTACACCACATCATGGACTCATAGCAGCGCTGCCCATTGTGGGAGTAGACTCTGATGATCAGTGTAACTCCCTTTGTTACAATGGTGTATACATAAACAGTTCCCCCATGATGCTGTGCGGCCTAGAGCTCCGATCACATGACTTGTGTTTACATCACGTGATGGACTCATGGGAACGCAGAGTAAAACAACAAGGTTTGTACACTCTATAATAACAGTATCAAATATATATTTATCCTTACAAGATAGGATTGCCTCTTTGTCATTTTTTTTTTAATACTGTTGTTAGAATGGCTTGTGTATTATATGACTAATTGATGCAGCTGCAGTGGGTTTGCATTTGAGGGCAGTCACTGTGGAACCATGAGACACTTGCTTCTGAGGCACTGAGGGGTAATGACTGAACAAAATGCATCAAGCAATTCTTGCATTACCGTGACGCCAATTCTGCAACCTTTACTTATGTTCCTGACCAGTACCAGGATTTCATCATTGTATGCCAGTTAAAGGGACAACCAGCAGACATCCATCTGGCAGTGACTTCTTGCTTAAGGACTGGACATTTGTCACCACCAACTGGTAATATATTTCTAATCAGAGGCGTAACTAGAACTTTGTGGGCCCCATAGCAAAATTCTTAAGGGGCCCCCAATTCAGGTCTCAACCAGAGTGTATACATATACATAAATACGGCGGATAATATTTTCTCCAAATCGTGGGAACTGCTATGGGCAGTAACATGGTACCATCTTACACGAATCTATATATGGATGAAAAACTTACATCATCCCGCGATTTGGAGAGAAATTTAAATTTTTCCGCCAGTTTATAGATAATGTATTTTTTATTTGGTGTGACTCCAGAGAATGTCTAGATGATATACTACAATATCTGAACACCTTGGACTCACCAATTAGATTCACTATGGATGCTCATGCTGAACAAATACATTTTCTAGATGTAACGGTGTATGTAACTTACACTGGTTATGGTCACAAACTCTATAGAAAACCAACTGATCGCAATACACTACTTTGTTTTGACAGTTTTCACCCAGAAAACCTCAAGCGTACCTTGCCGGTCTCCGAGTTTTTAAGGGTCCTACGTAACAATTCAGACTCAAACATGTCTGAGATCCAGATTAGAGAAATGAGCACTCGTTGCACTCAGAGGGGCTATAATGATACCACTGTAACAAGATGCCTAGCTAAGGCACGTAGGATTTATGCGGGTTAACTTAGAGGAAGAAGGCGTGCACGATCGGGAGAACCATTTGTAATTACAACTACATATGACACAGCTGGGATAGCTGTAAAGAAGGCACTTAACCAGCATTGGTCAATTATGACCACAGTCCCAGTGTTCAAGAGGAAATTACAGAACAAACCTCTTATCAGCTATAAAAGAGGTTCCAACTTAAAGGATCTACTGATGCATCCGAAATTATATCCGAGAATGGCACCTAATACCTGGCTTATGCCACAGAAACAAAAGAAAGGCTGCTTTAAATGTGGTGGCTGCATAACGTGTAGGAGCATGCTGACAGGTGAAACATTTTATCACCCACACAACTGGCCGGAAAATGAGGATTAAACATAGGGTAACCTGTACATCAGACTATGTGGTATACATCTTGAATTGTCCCTGATCACTATTTTACGTGGGCAATACCATTTGTCCATTCTGTGAACGGATGGCGAATCATCGCTCATCAATTAGGTCAGCTATTGAGAATTGTTCTACGGACAAACTGGTGGTCAAACACTTCACGGAGGCCCACCACTCTTTAGCGTCTCTGAAGTGTATGGTGATTGACTTTATCCCCGCGGTAACAGAGCGAAGATGCTATTACGTAGGGAAGCACTCTGGATCCACAAGTTTGACACAATCTGGCCACGGGGCTTAAATGAATCTACACACTACGGAGCTTTTCTGGATTGAATAGTTGGACACTACCTGGATGATGGGAATATAAACTTTGTTTTCTACTGAATCTCTCTTGTATTGTTGAGATGATTTTATTTTCATTTTTTTAAATTATTTTTTTCATTGTTTGATTTTTTTTTATGAGACATAGTGATGGTTAACAGACCGGTGCCGGTAGGCGGAATGATGTAACTGTAAGATTCGGTAGTGACTGAGATGGTTCTTTATTGGCCTCAATGTATAACATGCAGGGATCATTATTCACACGCTGATAAGATGTGTGTCATAGCGGGATTACGGTCGCGGCGGCTTGCGTTCCACACCATGGGGGTGACTGACTTCCAGCTTGTTCCCAGGAAGTGCAGCGAACTCCTGGAACCATGTGCAGACAGCATCCGTGTAGAGTGCGGTAGTGGAGCTGGTATGTAAGTGATAACATTGTAATGGGGTTTGTGTTTTTATTATGGGTGGGTTTATATTCTAATTAGGGTTGGGATGTGTGTATGGGTGGGGTATATTAAGGGCATAGGGGGCCTTTGAGTCTGTATCTTGACAAAGATCCGTGAGGGGATCAAAACGTCGATTTAATTAATTGTGCCCCATGATGTTGGAATAAAGATTTATTGCTTACTTCAAGTCTGGTGAGTGCACCCCTTACTTCTAAGTAAGCTGCAGCGGGACTCGGGACGGAGTTTGTCCGTCTGTGACTGACCAGCAGCAGGAGCAGGGAGAATCGGCACTGAGAGAGGGAGGGGTGGGGGCTGGGGGACAAGGTTGTACTCACCGCGTCAGGCTGTCTGCAGACTCTCCGGCAGAGTCTCCTTCCTGTGCTGCTTCCTGTCGTGGCACTGGGCGGCTCTTCACAGTACGGGACTCCCGGTGAGACCCGAAGGCAGTGGGCTGGCGTAACTACAGATGGCACAGCAGGGACGGATTTAATAAACTTTATATTGAAAAATCTTTTCTTTTTTTTTAAAAAGTGCAGTTTGCTTGCTGGAACTCAGGCCCCCCTAGCGACTGCACTCCCTACACCCTCTGTAGTTACGCCACTGTTTCTAATCCTGACTGGAATATGCAGACTGAATTTTACTACTAATTTCTATTCTCAAAGCCCTTCCACTTGAGGCTGTCTATTCAGCAAATAGGGTCTCTGCCTTTTATATTGGGGACATTTTATTAGTTTGTGACTAAGGCAGTCCAGCTGCATATACCCAATGCTTATATTTACCCTATTTTTTAAATAATTGTTATCTATATATTGTAGTTACATTATTAATTATATGCGTTTCATTTTATCCACAAGCCATACTCGTTAATATTTTCTTTATCTTATAATGAATACCTATTTAGTGCTGTTTTGATTTGTTGTATTTCTCACATGCTATTTAGTCTTGGAGGCTGACACCCTCTCTTTACAGCTTCTCCAATCTCATTAGCAGTGCCACTGTTGAATCATATTGTTTTTTTTATTTTTTATTGGAGAAGCACTTTTGTGACTAATGAACTGGTATTGAAAAACTATAAAATATTTGTGTAAATTTTGTGTCAACTGCTTACTAATTGGGCATTGTACACAGGACGTGGGCAAGTAATGAGACAAACCCAGTTCCAGCACTGTGTCATTCTTAGATTAATCTTTAACTAAGGGTCATAATGTAAATTGTGTTCTCAGGCCTAACAGTCCTTCCATCTGGATTATAGTCCCTAGAGAGGAGCTTCAGATGACTGCCCTAGCCCTTTTCCAGTGAGGATACCAGTCACTATACAGTAGTATACAGTCATGGAGCACACTGACCAAAGCCAGCATTGCCTGGTACCTGCATATCAGTAGTGGCTCATGTGCAGATTGGAGGTTGGGCATTAACTTACACTGGTACACAGATCAAAACTCATCATGAATACACTCAAAGCTCCCTTTTACATACCCTGATTTTAGACATTCACAGATTTAACCATTTTGCTTTTCACCAGGCTCCTTCATTCCCAAACAGATTCCAATGGGTCCATTATGAGGGCAAGAGAGTGGGAGTTTGGACACAATAGCTTAAAGTGAAAGGATCATCTCAGTACCAGATTGGTTTAAATTAATTTTGCTTTAGGGTTTCTGAGCAGGCCAGCCTGGCATGGAAATTAGTGTAAAATTGGCATATTTGATTCAGAGCTTGTATCTCCCGGTTTTGTCAGAAATAGAGCTTTTCACCATTTAAAAATATAAAAAGCACCCTTAGGGGCCCATTTATCAATAGTCGCTTACTCAATGCGATTTGGGCGTGATATTAGCGCCCATGATTGCATTTCAGTATGCTATCATGCCACCCGGATGTATTAAAGAGCACCCGCAATGGGCTAGGAGTGAAGTGATCGCCTCAGTGGTCTTTTCACTCCTGTGCCAGGACTCCTGCGCATGTGTCTGCAGACCACGCATGCGCGGTGGCCATTGCTTCCTCCTCTGGAACCCTCTTCCGGCTAGTTTTGCAATGTGTGCCCATAGGCTACAGCAGCACAGTGCCATCTTTATATGGCGTTAGCTACGGGAGCCAAGCTCCTTGGTAAACCTGACAACATCGCATCCGCCATAGAAACCTATGGGACTTGTGGCTGCTGTCGGATATCAGAGATATTTTCTGGGGGATACTAAATATTTGTGGCTATCTCCCAAAAGCGGGTGTTATTGGGGAATATGACACAATTAGTTGATACTAAATTGGCCGCTTACTGACTAAAAGGTTTTATATTTTGACAAATCTTACCAGGATATTAACATATATTAAAAGGTAACTCCAGATGAAATATAATTTTTACCTAGATTCTCCATCTAACAACACACAATCCATTGTTCCCCATATATAACAACTATCATCCTCAGACCATTGAGGTGAAGTATGGATGACAAACTATGTGATGAAGTCAATCGTAGATGACAACCTCAGTCTTGCTGACTTTCTGGCTGCCCCCTCTGGCTAGGTCGGCACAGCAGGGGGCGTGGTGGCAGCAATGGTGGGTGGTGCGGGGGTGTGGTGGCAATAGTGGGCGGTGTGGGGACGTGATGGCGCAATCGAGTCATTGCACCTCTGCCATCGAATTTTGGGATTACCGGCAATGTAAAGCAGGGGGCGGGGCTACAATGACGAGATTCATCGTGAATTGTGTCTTTGCCCCCCACCAGAACGCCTACTTTCACGTCGACTGCCGGGAGGGTGGTTGGCTTTTACTGCAGGGTCCAGTTACTTGTCCTCTCTTGAGGGTGCCTGGGAGCGCCACCCGATTTTCGGGAGCCTCCTGGCCATTGCAAGAGAGTCGTCAAGTATGGGCCACATCCATCAATAACCTGGTGGAAATTTCATCCAAAAATGACTGGAACTTATTTAAGTGTATTTTGTTATTGCGCAATCAAAGACAGACAGTCACACAACCAGCCAACTTGTCTTCCTGCTCTGACAGATCAAAACTGTAATTTTTGCCAAACGATCCCTATTTTTTTTTAAAGAAAAATCTTACTAACCATAAAGTTGTCATTGGACCTGTTTCTGTAAGGATCGTAATTGCAAAGCTGCACGCAGGCTATAGATATATGACGTATGCACGCAGGCTATAGATATATGCACACAGGCTATAGATATATGATGTATACACGCAGGCTATAGATATATGATGTATGCACTCAGGCTATAGATATATGATGTATGCACTCAGGCTATAGATATATGATGTATGCACACAGGCTATAGATATATGATGTATGCACACAGGCTATAGATATATGATGTATGCACGCAGGCTATAGATATATGATGTATGCACACAGTCTATAGATATATGATGTATGCACGCAGGCTATAGATATATGATGTATGCACGCAGGCTATAGATATATGATGTATGCACGCAGGCAGCTTTGCAGTTGTGATCCTTGCAGATATGGTAATGCAGCAGGAGGCATCACGCCGGCGCAGTGAAATGCAATAGATTGCTCATAAATAAGAAAAGTTGATGCATGGGTGGGTAGGTGTTATTAGTCTACTTTTCCATTTATTTAAAGAAACAAAATATACAAAGCAAAGCCCTGCTTCACATCTTCCAATAGTCCTAATTTTTGTCAGGTTTATGCAAAGTTTTAAAACCTAAAAATTAGGTGGTTTTCGTTTTCTTTCCGTTGTATGTGAATGGCAGATTTAATCTTTTAACAGAGTTTTAAATAGGATGAAGGAAATATAAAAAAAAATTGTCAAATCATTTCCACACTGCTAAATTTAAAGTATTTCCTCAGATGCACAGAGGCCTCAGCTATATTGCATATTTTATGCTATTCCTAATGGGGTACATTATTTGGCTCATGTACAGTTGGATGTATGTTCTATTTTACCTGTACAGTATACATTTTGGTACCACACATAAACAAAAAAAGACATGCTCTTGCATCTGTGTGCAGATTCAATTGCCCCTAAATATTGACAACACCCTCACATTAGAGGGGCACAGTGGGAAGGGAAGGCAAGCCTACGCTCAGTATAGTAAGGCATGTACACATAAATGCTATTGAGGTAGGCCTGGACTCAAACACATATGCACCTGTTAGGAGGGGTATCCTGCAAGTGCTCAAACTCTGGTTCAAACTACAAACCGATGATGGTGGCCATCGGCAGCCGCTTCTGATCGGCTGATTGTGCCTGGGATTCAATCATGACATTATCTCCTTGAAAAAGGCCTGAATAGGCTGAAACGCGTTGGAGTTCATTGAACGTTTTTATTACAATCTATTTGAACCATTTCCTAAGACTATAGATCAGTGTGCACATTGGTATCATCCGGAATCAGTGCCATAACATCCAGTCCCTCTTGCAAGACACCGTCTCCTGCAGTACTACAGTCACGTGACCAACCCATCGGAACACCAAGGAAGGAAGCAAGCGCCTCCGATCATGGGAAGAAGACCTGGCCGGCAGGGCAGGAGCGGTGCCCTCCAGGTAGAGAAGTAAGTCTCCTGTGCTCTGACGAGCTGCATAGCCGCGTTGTCTCCCTCTCGGACCGCAGCGTGCACCCCGCCACGGATTGCCGGAGTCAGCCTGTCCAGTCAGGCGTCTTCCGGCATCCTAGCCGGTGAGTGACACCAGCACTGTAGAGAGACTGCCTCTCCCTCGCAGTCCACACTGTACTCTCTGACCCGCAGAAGACACCCCGGGCACCATTTTTCAAGTTTCCCTATCTGATTTACCAAAGCGGGACACCGCTATTGACTCTCTAATCTCAACATCAGTATCACCAGTTACAACGTCTTTGGACATTATCCATTTAGATATTCTTTTCAACACTGACGCCTGACATATGTAGCTGGATGTTATTTACACTATTTTTGCAAGTGCAGCTTTTCTAGCTAGTTCTGGTTTAGCACATGCCTTAATAAAATATTCTGATTTTTACAAATTATGCTTCTGACACATCTATGTCTATATACAACATACCAAGGATAGACTATCCACCTTCATATACAGACCATTATTACCTTTGGGTCTACCATTTGATACATAGGGTACACTGTGTGTGTATGATTGATACCAGGTGTGTATATGCACATTCATTCATTCTCTGATTTGGACAACTCTGCATTAACAGATGGGTCTTAAATATTAATACCACTTACGTATTATATAGAGGTTAAGCGCAGCAACATCCTTTTTTCTATTGATTTCTACTTTATAAGCTAGGGTACCTTGCCCGTCGCTATCGCTATCCGGCATGCGTACGACGGAGCCGCCTCCATTGTGCGTATTTGCACTGGGCCAACATCGACCCGCTTGCGAGCGCTCAGCGCTCGCGAACGGGTTTGAATCAGGCCCTCAGTGCGCAGACTCGTTCTGCTTTGGAATTGGGTATTGTGACTTTAGCATTGACCACTAACACCGTCCAGTCCCATCTCTATGCGTATGTTACTTCAGGTGTAAATCTGGAGCATATGCTGCTGTTGTAAAGCTGGACGCAGTTTGAGACGTATTTGGCTCAGCATACATATTGCTCATTTTTTCACACACTCCGCCAACCGCACTCAGCCAACCACACGCCTGGGTTAAGGCGTTACCATTAGGAGATACTGGACCACCCTCCCCTACAGCCTTGACCTGGCACTGAGTGATTTTCAACTTTTTGGTCCATTGAAGAAGCACCTGGTTGGAAGATGATTTGCAACTGATGGTGAAGTTCAGCAAGCCGTCATGTCCTGGCTTCAGGCGCTTGTCACTGATTTCTTCTATGCCAGGATAGATACTTTGGTGTACCAGTGGAACAAATGGTTAGACAAGTATGGGAACTATGTGGAAAAATAAGTGCCAGCATGTCACACTGGCGCTTTTGTACAAAAACACATCCAACTGTACATAAGCTCTTTTGTGTCTTTTAATTTAGAATGTGTCTACAACTCGGAAAACAATACCAGAAACGTGATGTCTCCTTGTTTATTTATAGGCTATATGCAATTTTTCACTGTGCTCTCTGACATTTTTAAAGTTAATATGATTCACAGGTATATTAATGTTAAACATTTATGGCTTCAGTATATTGTACTGCAATGCTATTACTAGGGTGGTTCAATAAGTATGGTAACAAGACCTCTCACGTGTGTAATGTTCTCTATTTCACTCTAATTTCCCGCCAGGCCAGAGCAGGTAGTCCACTGCTGCCCCTCACGGCCATTAGACTGCACCTCATGTCATACTGTCCCAACATCAGTTGTAAGTTGTCAGCGCTGGCGGAAATATAGTCAAAAATTGAGGTGCGTAGAGTGATTAGATTTGTTTGTCTAGAGGGCACAACAGCAGCTGGAATTTATAGCCAACTTGTCAAGGTGTACGGTGATAACGTCATGTCACGGGAACAGGTTTGGGTTTGGTGCACTGCTTTTTTTAACTGTAGGACAGACATTCAAGATGAGCACGACCTGGCCGTCCAAGCACATCCACCACAGATGGCAATTTGTGCCGCATTGAAGATCTGATTTAGGAGGACAGGCGCATTTGAGTTAGTGATTTTGCTGACAAACTGAACATCTCAGTGGGTTCTGTGCACAACATTGTTCATGAGCAAGAGGTGTACAGGAAAAAGTGTGCATGCTGGGTACCGAAGCAACTCACAGAAGTTCACAAAACCAATAGGATGGATTGTCTTTCGTGCACTTGACGCGGTACCATAAGAAGGGAGAGCAGTTCCTGCAGCGTATTGCTACGTGGGTGCATCATGTGACACAGGAGATGAAGCAAGCATCCATGACATGGAAACACGCATTGTCCCCACCTTCAAAGAAATTCAAAACAATTCAATCAGCAAAGAAGGTCAAGGCGACCGTGTTTTGGGACCACAAAGGCGTGCTTCTTGTTGATTTCCCCACCAAGGGAGATACTATGAATGCTGTCTGCTATTGTGACACATTGAGCAGGTTGTGGAGGGCAACGACCTGGGTTGCTGCAAACAGGCATCGTATTGTGGCATAATAACGCCATCCGCACAGGTGAGTTACGGCGCTACCATTGGGAGGTACTGGACCATCCTCTCTACAGCCGTGCCCTGGCACTGACTGATTCCAACTCTTTGGTCCATTGAAGAAACACCTGGGTGGAAGGCGATTTGCAACTGATGGTGAAGTACAGCAAGCCATCATGTCATGGCTTCAGGCGCTTGACACTGATTTCTTCGATGCCAGGATAGATGCCTTGGTGTGCCATTGGAACAAATCGTTAGACAAGTATGTGGAAAAATAATCTGTACCAAGGCAATACTATTGATTATACGTATAATTACAAGTTAAATAGATTTACACAATGAAAAGTCTGGGTAAGTTATTTATTGAACCACCCTCGTGTATTAGCGTGGAGATTTTCCTCTTTCATGAAGTTAAAATCAAAAGACTATTTTGTGCATTTGTGATGTAATTACACCTGCCTTAGTAATTGCTTTAGCTATGTAAATTGAGACATTTCTAATGGCCTAACTAGGGGGTGATTCAGCAAGGATCGCAATTGCAAAGCTGCACGCAGACAGCTTTGCAATTCCGGCCTTGCTATTATGCATATGCAGCAGGAGGTGCATGACACCCCCTGCTGCATTTGCGATCCCAGAACTGCGACAGAGGTTACAGACTGGGATCACCATCACGACCATCGGTGGTAAGCCTCAGCATACTCAGGCTGGCCAGCTTGCGAGCCCAGGAATGCCGGCCACCGCCGCACCGCCTCTTAAATGTCTCTGCCTGTCATTCAGTGTCCCCGCCCTCCACCCCTCACTGCCGGATACAGGTTATGCGTTCAGGGGGAGAGTCGCCACGGCAGTGAAGGGCCGGGAAGAGATGGGGGCGTGCCGTTAGATCAGGCCCTCGTAACTCGCGGTGCGCCCCCATCGGGAGCGCCCATGCCTAAGGTGAGAGCACAGGGCAGACTGCCAGACCTGAACTACAGCCCCAGTCTGTCCCTGCAGCTAGATGTACCGATATCTCTGCAAGATGTATCGGGTGTGGATTTATGTAAATACAAGTATTAATTAAAATATGTTTTATTACATATGTATAGAATCTTGTAACTAAAAAAGGTATATATTTTATTGTTATCTGAAATATACAGTAACTCTGGGATACTCATATGTGTTTATAGGGGGATTCTCGGAACAAGTTTAAAGTACATAAGGCTATTTAATAAACACTTTGTTAACACTAAAGCTTTGTCATTATAGCAAGGGTGGTGATAAAAAGATAACATTTCTTGCAATACTCTTTGGAGCCATTTACCTTCATGCAACTTTTATGTAGGATGTGTTTTGAACTGCGATGAAAAACTGTCAGGCTTCCATAGAAGAGTGGTGCAGTATCACAAAGCTGGCTGCTGTGGATATTAAAGCGCTCATAATAATCTTCGCCTCTTTGTTACAAAAACTCACGCTCAGACACCGCGTGAAACAATTTGCTGTAAAAACCCACCTGGATTGTAATCTCCTCCATACATGTTGCCTTACAAAAAGCTGCACCAGGTCTGCGTGAGTAAATGATTATTCCACACTACACTATCCAGCCTATAAATGATTCCATCTAGTTATCACCCTATCTTTATGCTTGCTAGTTTGCATTAGAGTTCTATTGCATTATTTTACCATTTCCCAAAGCACTGATGATTTACGGCTTGATTCAAATTTGTACTCTAATGCCATCACACCTGCGATGCCGTACGCAGCTGCTATGCAAGTGTGGCAGGCGGAGTGGAATGTATAGAGATGCTTTGCAAATCCAAGCATCTACGTACAAAGAAGGAGAATCGGCCGCAGATACAGTATCACAGTTCTGAGTATCCCTATGGTCACACAGACGATAGAGGCACCTTCACTGCATACAAGATCACAGTTGCAGGCTGTGACATCCCCCCCCCTCCCCGAAAACTATAGCGGAAAGCCTGTTTTCTTTGCCGCCACCGCCTGTTACCTCCATCAAACGCTCCGTGTCTGTCAATCGAACTGCGAGTAAATATTAGCTGCGGGCGACTACGTTAATGTAACTTGATTCTTGCACCGTGCGACTCAGACATGTGCGCAGATTGGCGATTAGGGGTCAAATGCATAAACATCAGAATTGCATATATCTTTGAATTAGGCCCTTATGGGGCGATTCAATTAATTGCGATGTGAATAGTGCTGGGATGTTGGTCCTGGATCTATTCAATTCACCGCATTGTTGAGCCGACTAAAGGATTTCTTATCGCACCCTCTGAGGGTGCAAAGAGAAATCCGACTAAAGTGCCGACCACGAGGCTGTTTGCCGGCTTAGCCCGGTGCTAACAGCCTCACGGCAAGCACTTTGATTAGAGAATGCCAATTCTCACAACTAAACGCCCTGCTTAAGTCACGAGAACTGGCATATTCCGACTTAAGTACTTCTAGTTGGACTTAACATCACTGTGAATTGAAAAGCTCCGTGACTATCATCCTGGCGCTATTCACATTAAATTGAATCACCCCCTTAGTTTGCCAGCACACATAGATAATATGTCTGTCTCTGAGATTATTTCTGTTGTCAAACTGAAACCTAACTAGAAAAAACTTAAATCTATAACCATTAATAACGTGACAAACCCTCACAGTATTATGTTTCATGGCATTACGGCTTTGTTTATGCTTCTGCTTTATGTAATTTGTATACTTCAACATTTTCAATAAAAACAGTTTACAAAATAAAAAAATTATGTGACAAACTAATGTCATATGCTTGTATATTCTCAACATAATAATGACCTACTATATAACTTTATATAAAAAAATCTGAGTATTTTGGGTGAATTTGAAAGATTTTCTTTTGATCATACAGCAGATTTTGGTTGTATACTAAAGATGTGTGCAGGCCCAAGTGTTTTGGTTCTAAATTATCATGTGTTGGTTTTGGCAAACCCACACTCAAATGTTTGGTTTTGATTTTGGTTTTGGATTTCATTGCAAATTTGTAAAAACAGCTAAAATCATACATTTTGGATTTGTTTTTGTTCCTACAGCATCAATAACATTAATTTCCAGACATTCCGGGGTAAATTTACTAAGATTTGAGTCTGATCAAGTTTTTTTTTTTTTTTCACTTGATTAACATCGGGTGATTTGAGCCTCCTGAAACTCACAAATTTAGTAATAAGTGAGTTTAGCTGAGAGTGAGTTTGCTGATGGTGAAGTAGATCGAGATTTCTCTCCAGAGTAGCAAGTTTAGATGAGATTACTGACTGAACTGCCCATGCGTAGGACCCATTCTGAGCATGTGCAGAACGAGACCAGGATGTGACGCCCCGTTTTTTGGGAGTGCCAAGGCCAACCTCTGCGTTGGAAGACGCAGATTTCCTGGACTCGGCAGAGCAGCTAAAACGGAAATTCGGAGTAACCTTTGGCCTGATGGTTGCAATGGTGATCTGATGCTGCGTCTTCGGTCGCAGCACTCGGATCGCAGATGCTGACAGGAGGCATGTATTTCCTTCAGGTGCCTCCTGCAACATTAGAATATTTATACATCGTTGCTCTGTACAAAGACGCAGCAGAAATGTATTCTGCGTCCACATCTGAATCAGGCCCTGTGTGCGCAAAATATGGTACGTGTTGAAATGTACCCAGTTGTAATACTGGTACGATGTTACTTGCGGAAATGACAAATCCTGAGAAGAGTCTTAGCATTGTCAGCCATTTCTCTTATTGAAGCCAGGGATACAGAGAGTAGCTGGCATTGTGTGTTAGATTCTGCTGCTAAAGGCGATACACCTACCCAGTGAGCTGTCACAATCATGTAAACTTTAGATTGACCATTATCATTTGTCCACATATCTGTAGTTAAGTGTATAGTCGCTACAATGGCACTTTCTAGGCAGAGAATAACTTTTTGTGTAACGTCCCAGTACAGGTGAGGAATTGCCATTCTGGTCAAATAAATCAAGGTGGAATTTGGTTGCATGTACTCATGATCTCAACTAATTGGCTAAAAGCACATTCATTGATGGAAGATATTGGATGCAGGTCTAATGGTGCGTACACATGGTACAATTAAAATGGACGATCTGAACGATAACGATATTGATCATATCGTTATCGTTCATATCATGCATTTTTCAGTGCCCAACGACTTGCGATGTGCGGCACGTATGGTCGATATCGATATTGACCATCACCCGTGCATGCAGGCCAACCTGGTCGATATCAACCAGGTCACTGTAGGGACCTGCGATCTTTTATCGCGGATCGCTTTAGTCGTTGGTGAGTTGGTGGTGTGCTGGATGATCGATATCGATCGTCCAGCACACCCAGGAGATCGAACAACGATATCGTTATCATTGTCGATTGTCCCGTCTGTACGATCCATAATGCTAACAGAGCTGTTGTGGCTTCAGTGATGCGCTGTGTAACAGCAGCTATCATACTTGGTTTCTCTTGCAAATGATTGTTTCACAAACAATTGTTGTTTCAAACTACAGTACTAGGGGTAAATTTACTAAAGGGAGAGTTTTAAGAAGTGAGGTTTAGAAGAGATGTTGCCCACTTTAGTAAATTTACCTCCTAGTCTTCTTTGTTCTTTTCTGTGATGTAGATTCACCCCAAGCAGCAGAAGCCCTACCGTGCAAAGATTCTTTTTGGCAATCGTGGATTAGGGAGTCAGTTTCCCTTTGCAATTTGGATGCATTACCTCTGATTGCTAAAGAGGAGGTTGTTGATGAAGGCATTGGCGGTGGAGATTGGATGTGCTGGTATCTTTCCATGCTGTTGGTAGCTGATGCTGGACTGCTTGTTATTATATATGATTTTTCAGATTTTGATAAACAACTTGAATGAACTCACTGCAAATTAGTTAGATGCCTAGATGGTTTTGGGTAAAAACAATTCTACGGGGAAGAGGTGGCTTTTTTGGTCTTTTGCCCAGGCTTGCCAATGCGCTTCTTATCACTGGCATTAAGGTCCTCATTCAGAGTCGGTCGAAGCCGCCGCACGGTCGTATGCGAAAAGGGGCCGTATATGCAAATGATTCCCTCGCAAGTTGCGTCCCTAAGTTCGGATCGGTATACCATAGCGTATTCCTAAAACACTTCCAAATCTGATCCTTAAGTAAGTGGTAGAGGGTATCTATGTAACTCTCCCATGTTTCAAAAACTATTTCAGTCAAAAACTATTCAGTAAACTTCTGCTTTGTAGTGAGGCCTCCAACCATTCCATTCTAAAAACGTGAAAATGTTTTTCTCGGGTATTATGCCAAAAAAAATTACCCATTCGGAAGATAGGGGTAGGTAATTAACTACGTAAATGACGATTAACATAGCCACATTGCTGAGCCCAAAATCTCTGTATCACTGGACACGCACATAAACAATGCATTACTTCAGACCTTTGAGAGACATATCTGGGACATGAGTGATCTTCTGTAATCCCTATGAGGTATCTGTGATTAGGGGAAAGATAAGTCCTGTGAAATATGTTCAAGAATAGTTCTACATAGGATGCTGCAGGGATTAGTTTAATAGATGTGTCAAGTGCCTGCAACATGTTGGCAAATTTACGTTTTTCGGTAGTAACTTTTCCCTTCATACTCTACTTAGAGGTGATTTTTTTATCTTAAGTATTGTCACACATTGTTTAGATTTTAAGTGCCCTTTCTTACACCTTCTAAACCCTTGACCTTTAAAAGTTGATGCTGTAGTACTTGTTTAAAAGTAGATGTTGAAGAAATACTATGACTGCCAGCACTAGTACTGGGTTGCTCCAGTTCTTCTATAGACTGATTTTTTACTGATTTACACCAGAACAGGAATAAAGCTAGTGAACCCGAACTTTTAACTACCACAACACCAAGTGAATGTACAGTGAAATAGGGAAATGAGGGACTGGTACCTTTGCCATGCAGTTTTATTAAAAGATTGAGTTTTTTTTTTTTAAACCAAGAATTAAAAAAAAAAACAACTTTTATTATTTTGGGGTGCAGCTGACGGGGACACAACACCCAGCAAATACAGTAATATATGCTGCCTTTCAAACAGACACAATATTCCCTTTCACTTCAAATATCTACATTGAATTATAAATGACTTGGATTATGTCTTCTTTAGGTGCAGCTCACTCAGACACAGGGCCTGATTAAGAGCCGCTCGTAAGCGGCCGCTCGCTCGCTCGCTCTGAGCGGTTTTCTCCCGTCCGCGCATGCGTACGGTTCTAAATACGCTTGCGTGAACCAGTCTGTGCGATGGGAAATCGTGCACTCGTAAAGCAATGAGCGAGCGCTATTTTGAGTGACAGATAATGGCGTTTGTGGGTGGTAACAGGGGAAGGTACTTGTGAACAGGGGAGTGGTGCTGCTAACGCAGGCGTGTCTGACCGTCAAAATGGCGTTTTAAGGGCGTCCATAATTATCATGGGTTCGTCATATGATGCGGCAGTAGGTGTAATTTGACAAGAAGCAGGGTAAGGTCTACCACAAGCAGTGCGTGTGCTTCCGATGGCTCTCAATGTTAACGATGGCTTTAAACACTTCCTGGAGATGACGTTAGCTGCGAGCAGCAAGGGGCGGTATTTCAATAAAATGCGATCAAATTTTCCTCGCTTGCTGAGACATAGAGGGCGTCCTTATGGTCTGCCGTGCGAGTGAGGAATTTGAATAGCCAGCCCCTGTGAGCCGCGAGCGTGCGGCCGCTTACGAGTGGCTCTGAATCAGGCCCACAGTACACTATTTTATGGTCAGCTAAGCTTGCAATCACAGTACTGTATCTGCCCTCATACACAATATATACTGCAATTGTAAGTAAGTGCATCTTACTTCAAATTCAAACAAACATACAGGATGAGTCTGTACTGCAGATTGGAGCTGCTAGTGTTTGACAAACATGACATACATACGAGCCTGAATTATAGATTGCTTGCTAGTGTCTGACCCTCAAAGAGTCAGACATACAGATTAAACCTATGCCTGCATTCTTTTCTACTCTTCCCACCCATTCTAACCACCTACAACTCTCTCTAATGACAACAAATGCAGCACAGCTACAGCCCACAACTCTCTCCATGCACTCTCCTATATAATAATGCTTCTGAAGTAACGAGGTAGGGACATGTAGGGACTTTTATGCAATCCAAAACACAAGAGATTCGAGATTTCTAGTTTTGTCTTATTTTGAGAACCAAATTTGTCGGGAGGACACGAGCTGGGTCTCTGTTCTTCTCAGAAACCACAAATTCAGTTCTGTCGGATTTCTCCAAATCCGATCTGCTCATCTCTAATTATACATGGAACTGTTACTTTGTGATTTGTTCCACGCAATAATGTAGCACCATCTGATTACCCAATAATAAACTTCAATTGTGAATGATCTGAAATGAGAAATATATATACACTACAAATAATAATAATATCAATAATAATATAGAACATAAATATAGTGATATATAAGTAGAATGGGAAAGTAATGAATATATTTATTATTAGCAAATTGTAAAGCATTGCAAATCTTTAATTGGGTTTGTGTGTGCAGTAGATGAAGTGGAATTTAGAAGTGTCGTTATGAATGAAATTGAATGGGGTTTTATTATTTTTTTTTAATCAAAGCAGTAGAACAGGTGTAGGTACAGCATTCCAGCTCACTCCTTCCCCTGTATGTGTATGTGTATATCTGTATAAGGTCTGTCCATCTCCAACATGCACGCGCAGTGAGAGCTGGGCCACACACCCCATCGGCTCCCACTGTTAGGGATATGGGACAGACTTAGGAGAGGTGAAGAACTTGTGGAGCGATGTAAACTATGTAAGTATGGGGGCGAGGACTACTGGATGGTGCTGGTGGATGGGATGGGTGGGGAGGACATATCAGCTGAGAGGGAAGTGAAGCTGGACTGAGTGGAAGAGAGGGGGCAGACTAAGGTGACGCTGGTGACCTGGGTCTATTTACTAATATATATTTATTCATGCACATTTTTTGTCTTCCTTCATTAATAAAGCTAAGTTCGTGTAAGTTCTTCTGCCTTGCAAATGCCTGTGATGCATGGAAACTATGGCGCAGGAAGAAAGCTAGACAGGAAGTAAAGGTGGCCCAACTGTCCAACTACTGTATGTCAGAGCGTTTCATGCAGCACACTTTGTTTTCGGCTCTTTGTGCAGATTTTCAGTGAGTGAAAAGCTGGCTGGTTTACGAATGCACAGACCTGCAGAGCCCCTTGCTGCTTAATGTGAACACTCTGCTCCAGGCTAGTATCAGTCAGCTGTCCCTACAATAGTTATTTGATAAATTACAAACATAAATGAAAAGATGTGATACAAAAAGGCTGTCTTTAAGAAAGAATAAACCTACAAAGGTATCCAGCAATCCTCACAAAGGGTTGTCTATGGAGAGGTGAAACTACGGGTTTAGTATGAAAGATAGACAGGAATTAGATAGACAGTGTCTAGTTAGACAACAGGTCTTAGGCAGGCAGTAGGTCGACAAGGACAAAAGGTTGACATGGACAAAAAGGTCGACACAGAAAAGGTAGAAATGGAAAAAGGTCGACAGGTACAAAATGTTGACATGGGCAAAAAGTTGACACAAAAATGGTCGTCACAAAAATGGTTGACTAATGTTTTGTTTTTGTTTTTTTCTAAACCTAATCTTCACCCTAACCCTTCCTCCTGATGCCTAACCATAACCGTCGGGGTAAGTGCCTATCACTAACCATCCCTTCTAGTGCCGAACTCTAACCCTCAGAAAACAAAAATGTGTCAACCATTTTTGCGTTGACCTTTTGACCCTTTCGACCTTTTGTACCGCTTGACTTTTATCCCTGTCTGCCTTTTCTGTGTCTACCTTTTGTCCCTGTCGGCCTTTTGTTACTGTCGACCTATTGCCTGTCTAACATCTGTTGTCTCTCTAGACATTGTCTAATTACTGTCTATTTATAGACTGGAACCCGAAACTACATCCCTGCAGTGCAAAGGTCTATTTGCGATGCTGGGTGCCTACCTTTGTGTTACTGCTTGCCCTACGTAGCTTGTTGTGATGGAAATAGTTGACCGGACTCTGCTACTCCTTGCTGAATGTAGGATTGTCACAGGAAAGTGCCTCACACTGATCCCATATGTAAAAGCCAGACTTTGTGCCGAAGGATGAGATATCTAAATCATTTTCAATAAGTGGAGACTGCACATTTAGGGGGGCATTCTGTCTACAAAGTGAACTTGTTTTTGCATATGCTTGGAGGTGACAGATACTTTTAATGAGATACCTTTTCCACCCTCAGAGGTTTTTACTTTAAAAAATAGTAATTTTATTAAATATATTGAACTGTACAAATTTAAAAAAAAAAAAAAATGCATTTCCAATGTTTGCCAATGTCGGGACTGGTGTTAGGAAGAAATGGCAATTGCCTAGGGCCCTAAGCTAAAGGTGTGCCTTTTAGCTTCTCTTTCCTAATACTAGCGATGTGGGGGTGTGACCAGTGCTGACCCAGGTTTCCAAATAATGACATTAAGGCAGCACTCACTGGTTGTTTTAAAAAAATTGTATTCCCAACAAACCATTAACACAACATGAAAAGTCAAGTCAACTTTTCAGGATGGCACAGTTCCTTTTCCTCAGGACCATACATACATGAATAACATGATATACATATTTGCCACAATTTGGCACTATTTTCAGAAGCTGCCAAACAACTATATTATTATGTACCGACGGTTCTTTTTTTCCTGTGCCCAGCACTCCTTCATTTTACAGGCCCCTTAGGAATTGCAGAGGCTGAAATTACTCTGTCTGATTTGGAAGAATTGAGTTAAATGAAAACTGTAATTCTCGTTCCTACAAGCTTTCATGTGACCTTTGCTGTGCTGTCTTATTTAGTTTCACTTGCAAGTCTTACTCTGCCAAGAACGGACCAACACAGGATAAGCGCCACCTTTTTAAATACTCCATAGCATTCAACATTTTATTACATGATAATCAAATTGCCACTCATTCCAGATCACTTCACCAATTTACACTTAAATTCCAACCACATCAGAGGAGACAAATGTCCCACTTCTATGCTATATAGCGCCATTACTCCAGAGCTTGCATTCTATCATATAACTATTGCAGAAGCTAACCACACAAGTACGGATATGTATGGTTGGGCAATTGAAGGAACCGCATCGGTGTTACCCATCAATGCGGACATCGACATCTACCCTGTTATGCAACTATCAGCGAACATAAAAATATGTTTAATTGCATTGATCCTTAAATTAAACTGGCAGAAAGAAAAGAGGTAGTGGTGCATGAGCTGGCGCGCCTTAACAGCTAAAGTGTCATAAATTAACCTTTCCACAACCAGAAAAGTCAAGTGGTGTCTAAAGAGTTAACTACCATATTGAGTGACTTTTTGCTGTCCATGATCAGATTCAGTGGTGTATTTTGCCTAGGGGCTGCAGAGTTGCAACCACCCCAGTAATATCCATCAACTCAATGAGCCAGTTGCAGTCCATGACTGCACTGGCTACACTGTGACTTAAGCTGGCCATACACGGTGCGATATGCACTGTGCGACGCTACGGGGGATCCGACGTCCGACATATCGGGTGGTCCCCACACACAGTGCGATCAGGTGGCCGACCGCCCGACATGCCGGCTCCCCCCTCCCGCATAGTGCTGCATGGGATCGCACATCGCATCCCCAGATCGACTGAACCTGCAGTAAGATCAGGGGGTGTGATGTACCACCCGACGGGTGCGCGCTCTGTCCGATATCATGCACATACACGGTACGATAGAGCAGCCAAATCGTACCAGTCCGTCGGATCGTCTGCTTTATCGCACCGTGTATGGGCACCTTAACAGTGGCTTTGCATTGGAAGCAAATCATCTGCCAATCACAAACAGGTTAGGTACTGTAGGTCAAAAGGGGGAGGTGTTTTCTCCCCCTGTGACTGCCAGTCCAGGCTGCGATTAGCAGAGATTGTGCTTCCATTGGGACGCCGCTCCTCCATCTTTCGGGCAGCCCTACCCGGCTTCTAAGGGCTGTAGTTTGTGTCAATAGAAGGTTTAATTGCAAAAGCAGGAGGAGATTCTTGCCTTCAGTGGCGGTTGTCCAGAATTACCCTAGTGTGAACTATAAAATTTGTCCCACAGACATCATCTCTGTTGAAGATTTTCATTTCTAGTCAAACACTCTACTCAATAGAAGTGTTCGCTCCTTTTGCTCTAACATCAAAGAAGCTTCACTTTACTGTGACTGCCTAAGCATAATCATCACAGAGGCTGTGCTTGCAAAGCTTGGAACCAACTCGTGTGACACTCGTGTATGTATTTAAGGTGAGTGTGTTTGTAATTTTTCATTGTCCTGATGAAAATGCTACATAATAAGCATTGAAATGTTGACACCTCAAGCTGTGTGAGAGTCTTATTTTATTAGCGTGGAGTGCCACACCGGGTGGATCCTATGAAATTGAACTTTGTGGGGGCAACCAGCTAAGTAGTTAATGTTAGACCGAGTGCCCGACCTATGTGTTGTATATATACGTATATATATATATATATATATATATTATATACGTATATATATTTATATATATATATATATATATATACACACACGCACACATATACAGTATATGGAAGATGGCCTCGGGCCTTACTGAGGAACTGCAGCCGTTCATGCAGTAGGCTATCCTGGAAATGCTTCCAGACACAGGACTTTACATATATTCAGAATGACCCATATTTGCTTTAATAGGCTGCTTTATGTTTTTTTTTTATATTTGTAATTATTCTGCTTTGTTCAAAATAAAGGTTAAAATAATATAAAAATGGTAATTGCCTGTAGCATAATTATATTAAAAGGTAATAATATAATATGAAAAATATAAATGTTTGAAAAATGTATAATTCTAAGTGATGCCTTATAATATTTATTCTAATGGAATATCTAGGGGGATTAATGTGCTGTCATGTGGAGTGGCTTCATAAGGAAATAGGTATTTTTCTAAACTGTTGAGCTAAGTCCAGTCACTGAGCATTAGGTTGTGCTGACACACACTGAAACAGAAGCATACAATTAACTGATCCTCTGTCGGTTTTGTTGCTACGGTGACAGAACCATAAGACAAGAAACTGCATTGTGTTAGGCATGTTCTACACAGTCCCATCCGATGGATGATCCCAAACCCCTTGTGGACGGCTGGCTTGCATGCGTTCATCAATAGCTGGACAAGTAACAAAGCAGTTTCATATGCTTAAAGAGCTAATGCTGTAGAGATAGTGAGCTAGTAGAAATGACCCAAACACCCAATTCAGTCATTAACATTTTATCTCCCAGTCATTTTATATGAGTTCCTTTTAATTCAAAAAACCAATAACCTCCAGAGCATCTCACCTCAATCGTACAGTATGTCTTTTGTTTGTGTGGGACGGGATGGGTGACAGATGACCCTCGGTGCCTTCAGCTGCAGTATCCTTATTCTTGCTTTATTGTCAGGATTGTGTTATAGCTTGAGTTGTAACAGTTGTTAAAAATGTCTACTTATTTGTGATTACTCTTTCTTTTTAATTAAATCTACTGTATATAAATTGTATTGTTTTGACTTGCTACTGAAATTAAAAGGGGAATGTGTGACCCTTTTGAAGCTTAGAGAGCCGCCCATGCAGTCCCTGAAGTTTATCAGCTTGCCTATCACGGCTGTAGGGGAACATATTGGTCAAAATTCACAGCATGTACATTTTATCATTATTATCATTAATTTATATGGTGCACAAGTGTTCCGCAGCACCTTACAAAGTACATGAACAAATAAGTAACCAGTGACTTACAATACAATACAATGCAGGACATGGACATGTATAATAAACATTGCTTTATTAGCGACCTTTACGCCCACATAAGCACCCGAGTGTTGGTTGCACTAGTGGGGAGTAAGAGATAAATTAAATTACAATAGGGAGAAGCACAAGAGGGTAGAGGGCCCTGCTCGAAAGAGCTTACATTCTTTAAGGGAGGCACAGACGAACAGGAGAGACACAGATGGGGTAGGTGGGGAGGAAGGAAGATGTAGCAGCAAGTTAGGATGAGAGCTGGAAGACTTTAATGAAGTAGTGGGTCTTAAGAGCTCGTTTGAAAGATTGTAGAGAGGTGCAGAGTCTGATGGTGAGAGGGAGGGTTTTCCAAATGTGGGGAGCAGCGCAGGCAAAATCTTGGAGGCGGGAGTGGGAGAAAGTAATCAATTGGCATGAAAGGCGGCATGTATTAAGTGAACAAAGAGGGCAGACAGAAGAGTGAAGGGAGAGGAGATCAGAGATTTAAATGGGAGAGGAATGGGTGAGGGCTTTGTAAGTGAGTGTGAGAACCTTGAATTGGGTTCTGAAAGGGAAGGGGAGCCAGTGGAGGGCTTGTAAGAGAGGGGAGGCAGATGTAGAGCATTTGGAGAGGAAGATGAGCCGAGAAGCAGCATTGAGCACAGACTGGAGAGGAGAGAGATGGGATTTGGGGAGGCCAGATAGGAGGAGGTTACAGTAGTCCAATCTGGAGATGACCAGTGAATGTATGAGGGTTTTGGTGGCATCCTGGGTGAGAAAGGGTCTGATCTTGGAAATATTCTTGAGATGGAAACAACAGGACTGCGAGAGGTTCTGAATATGTGGTTTGAAGGAGATAATTAGATGAGATAATTATGCCATCTACTGATAAAGAAATAGTGGGACATGATGTTATGTGGGAGGGTGGGAAGACGATCAGCTCAGTCTTAGACATATTAAGTTTGAGAAATCACTGGGACATCCAGGAAGAGATAGCAGAGAGACAGTTAGAGATACGAGTCAGTAGAGAAGGGGAAAGATCAGGTGTGGAAAGGTAGATTTGAGTATCATCAGCATAGAGATGATAATGGAGGTTCAAAAGAGTGGATGAGCTTACATAGAGAGGATGTATAGAGAGAGAATAGGAGAGGTCCAAGAACAGAACCTTGGGGAACACCTACTGTAAGAGGCTGTGGGGGGAGGTGGAGTTGTGAGAGGAAACAGAGAAGGAGCGGTCAGAGAGGTAGGAGGACAGCCAGGAGAGAGCAGTGTCACGTAGACCAAGGGAGTGAAGGATATGTAGCAGTAGAGGGTGGTCCACAGTGTCAAAAGCAGCAGAGAAGTCAAGGAGAATGAGCAGGGAGTAGTGGCCCTTGGATTTGGCAGCAAGGAGGTTGTTGCTGACTTTTGTGAGGGCAGTTTCAGTGGAGTGAAGAGAACGGAAACCAGACTGAAAAGGGCCAAGGAGGGAGTGGGAGGAAAGAAATGTGGTGAGGCCGTTGTAAACAACACGTTCAAGGAGTTTGGAGGCAAAAGGGAGGAGAGAGATGGTTGGTAGTTAGAGAGAAGGTTAGGATCAAGGGTAGATTTTTTAAGAATGGGGGAGACAAGGGCATCCTTGAATGCAGAAGGAACAGTGCCAGAAGAGATGGAGAGATTAAGGAATTGGGCAAGATGGGAGCAGGCAGAAGAAGAGAGGTAGCGGAGGAGGCGGGAGGGGATAGGGTCGAGGGGAGAAGTGGAAGGGGGGGGAGGACTGGATAAGTGGCCCTAACATTTAAAAAAAAAAAAAAATACTGTAATAACAGAAGTTGCTATAGTTTATTTCCTCCATTCAAAATAGAAACACATTAAAATGCATGTTATTATACCCTTGTATTTGTTAAAAAATTTTTTTTAATAATCTGTTTTCATAACATTATACATGTGCAAAGAAAAATATTTCCTTGGGGACATTCCTTAATGTAGATCTTTAATCCACTTTTTATCATAATCTCCTTCTCCCATAGCAGAATTTGTGTAATGTTTCCTAGACCCATGCGGAAATCTAGTTTATAGAGTTCACTGCTAATTTCAAAGTAATTTATTATATTTTGGAATGCTGCTTGGGTTTAATGGTAGTTTAAACATGATTTTTGTACTGAATTCCTTATTATATGTTTAGGAACAAGGGTGGACTGGCCTGGGGGCAGGGTGGTAGATGCTCCCTGGGCCGATACAATTTTTCCACAACGGGCCCACAGACGACATCCTGCTACTGTATGTTCTCATCTGGCGGCTGGAAGGCAGGCAAATAATACTCATCTGCCACCCCATTAGTGTCTAATGCTGGGTACACACCTTACAGATATATCTGCAAATGATGGTTGTTCATACACATTGAACAGCCATCATCTGCCCTCTGGTTGCGGGTCCCGCTGGCCGGGGGGGCATGTTCACAGACATATCGCTGGTACACACTGCCCGACGCACACAACATATATTCACCGATCAATTAATTGCCCCATATATATGCCAGTGTGTACCCAGCATAAGGGGCATATTTACTAATCATCGGGTTTTAGACCCGATTATTAGAATTTGAAAAGAGGGCGTGTCCTTGAGCCGTGCCCCCTTTACATCACTGAGATGCTGGGCTGCCTCCAAGCTCTCCCGGAATTAATTCACCTGGCAGTGATTGTTAATATGCTAATTCTGCAGGAGGCATCTGAGGGAAAAAGACTGTTCCTGCTGGCATCCAAATGCTTCATCCAAAGATGCAGCATCGGATCTTCTGCAAGACCATCGGTCATATAAGTTGGAAGATGCAGACCCTGGCCTCTGCACTACCAGAATACGGGGTGATGTCCCCGATTTCTGGAATTGAGGTAAACGCCGCCTCTCCTTGCCCTCTGTAAGTCTGTGCTCAGATGGCACTGCGTGTGAGGACGCAGGACCCGTTCTGTACATGAGAGTTGTACGCAAACCATCAAATTAGGCCCATAGTCAACTAGGAGCACTCCTGGTCATGGTCTGACACAGGTGTTGTCAACCGGCTTCCTGGATGACAGACTCTCTTTGGGGTACAGAACTAGTTAGTGCAGTTGAGGTTTTAGAAGCCTGCTAAATACAGGCAATGTTACAGTCCCAGAAAAGGGACCTTATCAAAGTAATAATTTTGGGAAGAGTATTCAAAGAAATGCAATATGGATGCCCCCTATGTGAACACGAGTAAGCCATATCACAGCTGCAGACAGTATTTTGCTGTGACATCAGAAAAAATGAATGGCAGCCTCCGCTTTAGTGTGGATAAAATGAAATGCAAATAAGGGCTTATTGTTCTTCTAGTGGACAGTTATATTAAGCTGTCATTTCCAAGTCACTCATGATAGTTAAAAAATATATTATTTTATAAACAACCTCAACATATTGATTGCCACAGGTCTAGCACATAGAATCTCTGTATTGTTTTATGACCAATCCTTTTTAATGATTATCTGTGTCTGGTTTAGTGCACTGCAAATGGGTTATTCAGCTGGTTTCAATTGTTTTCACTCACTACTTGTTTTATCTCTGAAGTTCATCTCTGTACTGTATAACGGTCACTAGAATGATGCCTATGTTGTATATTGCTCACTAGAATACTCCATGTATTTTATATAAGTCGCTATACCAATTCCTGTATTGCATATTGGTCACTAGAATGCTGTCTATATTGTATATCGCTCACTAGAATACTCCATGTATTTTATAAGGTTTCTGATTGGAAGGTTGACACTGCATAGGTCGAAATCAATTGGTCAACAGTCGATATGTCGACAGGAGAAAAGGTGACAGGTACAAAAGGTCGACGCACAAGAAGTCAACATGGGTTTAGGTCAGGGGAGGGGAACCTTTTTTCTGCCGATGGCCATTTTTTCTGGCGAGGGCCATTTTGATATATATAACATTATTTGTGGGCCGGTGATGACCACGCCCCCTTCGAGTGGCGTCATACAGGGGCAGGCCCACAATCGATGGTGATTGCAGCAATGCCTGGAGCATCCTGAGGATGCTCCAGGGAGCTGTAAAGGCAGCGCTGTGACCATCTGAAGCGTCCTAAAGACCCTCCATGTGGCATTGCTGCATACATTCTGGCTTCAGGGTGCCATTCCAGGCACCCTGCTAGCTAGATTAGGCTAGCAGAAAAATGCTCCAAGGACCAGACCAAATGATTCCGCGGGCCTTATATGGCCCCGGGGCCTGAGGTTCCCCATCCCTGGTTTAGGTGGACAGATACAAAAGGTTGACATGCACAAATGGTCGACTTGTGAATGGTTGACTGTTTTGTTTTTTAAGGTTAGGAACTTCCTGGAGGGTTAAGGTAAGGCCAGGGGTTCCCAGACTGTGCGGCACAGCACCCTAGGGTGCCGCAACACTGACACCAGGTTGCCACAGCTTCCGGTTGCCTAAAGAAGCCGGCCAGTGTATATATTTTTTTGCACACGTGGAAGGGGGAAGTTGGTGCCCGGAGGAGCAAGAGGCTGCTGCTACCCCGCAGTGAAGAAGGGAGACCGGAGTACAGTCAGATCAATGAGGGACCCACCGCTGGAAAGAAGGGTGCTGTGATGGACCCTAAGTGCCATTATCCGCAGCCTGATAGATGAAGATGTGTGTCTGCTGAAGGGAGAAGACCCCCCTTAGGACCCGCCGCTGCTGAGGAGTCAAGACCCACTGCCGCTTAACACATGGCCGCAGGACAGGGGACTGGAGAGCTGCCTGCCCAAGAGGAGGACCCTGTAGAAGACCCAGGAAGAGGAGCTGACCACCAGAGTGGGGGAATCCCGGAGACCTGCCGCTGCCTACCAGACCAGTCTTGTGGAAAAGCCCGTCCACTGCCGGACATCTCTGGCAGTGTGTATGACAGCCCCAACCAGCACCTGCCCAGCGAGGACCCCTGGAGCAGAGGATTTCCCCTGTTGTGCCCGACGGAGACAGCACTGGAGGGGAGGGAGGGAGTAGCAGTGGACCAGTAGCTGAATTGCAATTGCTCTGAGCGCAGCCCTGTGTGGTGCTTTGCATCCCGGGCTGTGTCTGAATATTGGAGGTGGCAGAAGCGCCACAGCTTGGGGGTAAGACATCTGGTGCCCTTACTGTATCCTGTCCTAGTGTCCTTCTCTCATTCCCTTGTCACTCCATTTCTTTAACCCTTCAGTGTGTCCTCTCTGCTTAATGCCAGTTGGAATTGGGTGCCCTAGGTTCTGTGTAAGGACCCTCCTTTGTTCAAGTCCTTTGAGTGTCTTCCCATGGGAGACATGGAGGGGGCAATGTGAGAGAAATGGAGTGGCAATGGAAGAGAGATAAAGGGGGCAATGGGAGAGAGAGATGGAGGGGGCAATGGGTAAGAATAGCAAAGTTTTTACTACTTAAAACAGGACTGTTCGGTGATTATTTTGGCTTAGGGGTGCCTTGAAAAAATGATGGCGACCCTAAGGGTGCTTTGATCTCAGAAACTTTGGGAACCACTGGGTTAGGCATTAGGAGGGGTGGTTAGGGTTAGGCACTTACCCTGTCGGTTAGGGTTAAGTGCTTTGAGGGACAGTTAGGGTTAAGCATCAAGGGAAGTGTAAAGTTTTGGGTCAGGGTGAAGATTAGTGTTAGAAAAAATAAACAAAAAATGTGTCGACCTTTTTTGTGTCGAACATTACCATGTTGACATTTTGACCCTGTCAACCTTTTGTACCTGTCAACCTAAGTCCATGTCGACCTTTTGTCCCTGTCATTTATTGACTGCCGATCAATTGGGGTCGACCTGCACAGTGTCAACCTTTTTAGTGTTGATCTATTATACTCAACCCATTTTATAAGTCACTATACCTATTCCTGTATTGCATATTTGTCATTGGAATGATCACTGTATAGTATTGTAGTCACTTGAATGCTTTCTGTATAGTATATGGGTCACTAGAGTTGTCTCTGCTTTGTCAGATGGTAGGTGGTGTTTTTGTTCATAGTTCTTTGATATAATCATTTTTTATATATTTTAGTGGTTAAGTAAACCCCACCCTTGACTACAGGATTTTTGTCACATTCCATTTTTCAGTTGTAGTTTGCTGGTAGAAAAGCCGGGGCCACTTGCTTGTGTTTGCTCCCATGCTGAAAGTTGCCAGCCTTGTAAACCCTTGTAAACAGTTCAAGTACATTGTAAACAAGTTAAAGGATAACATGAATAGACAATGTAAATGTAGCAATTGATTATGACATTTGATTTTGCTACATGTGTATATATGAAAAGAGTAATGTTGTAGATCATATATGACACATTTTTCAGGTTAAACTTTTGTTGTCACAATTCTATACTTGACCCTGTAGGGCATGTCAAATGGCATAATTGTGATTGGAACTATTACAGACCCCATGTGATCTCCTATGGCATTTTATGTTACACTAGAAAGAGAGTAAACTACAAATTTGTCTTGTGCGAGCCATCTGAATTGTTCATGTACTTTGCTGCAAATTATGTTGGTGGTATATAAATCAAATATAATGATAATCTCAATCAACCTCATCCTCTCCCATCTCTGACTTCAGCTCTCTGACCACAATCTTTTTTCCTACTACCTCACCTTACCACCTCCACCCCCATCTGTACCCAAATCTATGCATCCACAATGGTCTTGACCATATTCTCTTTCCTTCGCACTTAAACCACTGTACTCATTTATAGCCTGTCCTGCTCTAAAGCTGTAGTCTTCTACAACACAAGACTCACTGCAGCCATAGATGAGGCAGCTCTATTCACCACATATTGTCTCCAGTGATCCAAACCCTGACCCTGGTACTCCTGCCAGGCCCTCCAACTGCAAAAGTGCTTACAGTCAGGTTCATAAATATTGGGACATTGACAGAATTTTTATATTTTGGCCTCTATTCACCACCACAATGGCTTTGAAATGAAACAAACAAGATGTGATTTAACTGCAGACTTTCAGATTTAATTTGAGGGTAATTACATCCAGATCAGGTGAACGGTGTAGGAATTACAACGGTTTCTATATGTGCCTCCCACTTTTAAGGGGCCAAAAGTAATGGAACTATCAACTCAAAAGCTATTTCATGGACAGTAGTGGGCTATTCCCTCATTATTTCATTATCAATTAAGCAGGTAAAAGGTCTGGAGTTGATTCTAGGTGCGACATTTGCATTTGGAATCAGTTGCTGTCGACTCTCAATATGAGATCCAAAGAGCTGTCACTATCAGTGAAGCAAGCCATCATTAGGCTGAAAAATCAAAACAAACCCATCAGAGAGATAGCAAAAACATTAGGTGTGGCCAATTCAACTGTTTGGAACATTCTTAAAAAGAAAGAACGCACCGGAGAGCTCAGCAACACCAAAAGACCACGGAAGACCACGGAAAACAACTGTGGTGGATGACAGAAGAATTATTTCCCTGGTGAAGAAAAACCCCTTCACAACAGTTGGCCAAATCAAGAACACTCTCCAGCATGTAGGTGTATATGTGTCAAAGTCAACAATCAAGAGAAGACTTCACAAGAGTGAATATAGAGGGTTCACCACAAGTTGTAAACCATTGGTGAGCCACAAAAACAGGAAGACCAGATTAGAGTTTGCCAAACAACATCTAAAAAAGCCATTAAAGTTCTGGAACAACATCCTATGGACAGATGAGACAAAGATCAACTTGTACCAGAGTGATAGGAAGAGAAGATTATGGAGAAGGAAAGGAACTGCTCATGATCCAATACATACCACCTCATCAGTGAAGCATGGTGGTGGTAGTGTCATGGCGTGGGCATGTATGGCTGCCAATGGAACTGGTTCCTTTGTATTTATTGATGATGTGACTGCTGACAAAAGCAGCAGAATGAATTCTGTAGTGTTTTGGGCAATATTATATGCTCATATTCAGTCAAATGCTTCACAACTCATTGGACGGTGCTTCACAGTGCAGATGGATAATGACCCGAAACATACTGCAAAAGCAACCAAAGAGTTTTTTAAGGCTAAAAAGTGGAATGTTATGCAATGGCCAAGTCAATCCCCTGACCTGAATCCAATTGAGCATGCATTTCACTTAATAAAGACAAAACTGAAGGGAAAATGCCCCAAGAACAAGCAGAAACTGAAGACATTTGCAGTAGAGGCCTGGCAGAGCATCACCAGGGATGAAACCCAGCGCCTGGTGATGTCTATGCGTTCCAGACTTCAGGCTGTAATTGCCTGCAAAGGATTTGCAACAAAGTATTAAAAAGTGCAAGTTAGATTTAGGATTGTTTAGTTTGTCCCATTACTTTTGGCCCCTTAAAAAGTGGGAGGCACATATAGAAACCGTTGTAATTCCTACACCGTTCACCTGATTTGGATGTAATTACCCTCAAATTAAATCTGAAAGTCTGCAGTTAAAGCATATCTTGTTTGTTTAATTTCAAAGCCATTGTGGTGGTGAATAGAGCCAAAATATGAAAATTCTGTCAATGTCCCAATATTTATGCACCTGACTGTATGTACTACTGACAAATTCTTATGCAGGTTAAGTATTATACAGCCCTTTATCTCACCAAGCAAAATTGCCCTAATATCCATACCTTTGCCCCCCCACCCCTTCTTGCCTTTGTTTCCTAAATGTTCATGACTTTGCCACCTACTTCAAAGGTTAAATTGATACCAGTCATCAAAAATCTCCCCTTGATGAGTCAATCACCCTACATCAACCTTATACTCCACTTGCCTAAATACTCTCAAATCTTTCTCTCCTGCTACCAAAAATGAGGTCTTCACATTTCTTTCTTACCCTCATCCTTTCTCCTCAATCCATTCACTTCCAACTCATCCACATCCCCCCTCCCCAATGCTTGTCTGTAGTAGCTCACCTCCTTAAACTGTACCTTTCCAATTTTCCCTTCCATCTAAAAACTTGCATTATTTTTTCCTTAATCTCAAGAAACCATCTCTTGACCTTAAGTCCGTCCCCAGCTACTGACCCATCTCTCGCCTTCCCTTTGTATCCAAACTACTTGAGTGACTTTTGCCCTCTACATTCCTCAAAGACTGTACTCACTAAAATGACCAATCACCATCTAATGGTTGAGTTACAGCGTTATTACTCACTGCTCATCGTCTTTGATCGCTCTGATGCTATTTTTGCAGCACTGTTCTCTCCTGGTTCATCTTCTATCTTTTCGAATACCCCTTCAGTGTCTCTACTATTGACTCATCCTCTCTTCCACATCTTATGTTTGTTGGGGGTTCCTCAATTCATGATTTTTATTATTAATTTATTTTCTCTCTTTATATATCCTCTCTTGATAATATAGTCATAATCTTTTATCTCAATGATATAGTCCTACAGCCTCCACTACCACCTCTATACAGACAACACATCTCTGCTACCTCTATATCTCTTCCCCTGACCTCTATACTTCTCTATTATCCCTTGCGTCCAAATGTTTCTCTGCCAAATCCTCTCTGCCAAATCCTTATGGATGCCCCAATGCTACCTAAAACTCCACATAAACAACATGTATCAAATGGTGCTCCACAATGTCCGGAGCCATCCTAGTGCTACTACACATTGTTAACAAAAGCTGGAAATGCTGATAGTAACAGTTTAAAAGAATCACATCTATCTTATAACTAAGTTGGACAATGAAATTTCCGCTTGATAATGTATGGTGACCTAAATAAGTCTACCGTGACTGAGACACATGGAGTCTTTGTTTCCTAAACCTCTGATTATTAAAAGCCAGCACATATCTCTAATAGTTCTTGAACTATGATTCATTTATATTAATCGGATGAATACTAAAAAAAACAGAATTAGTACTTGATCACGAGGTTTGTGGATCTGGAGAGGGTGGTGGTGTCTATCGGGCATCAAATGAAGCATAAACTGTTTATCATGAGTCTAATTTAAGAGAAATTGCTGCTAATGAATATGCCTGAGCAAGCTCAGTTCAACCCTTTGACCACTTCCTATCTTTAGTAATACCACCATTAGACAGAAACCCTGTCTTTAGCCCGGCTTGGACCCAGGACACTGACCTTTGGTTGAAGCTGGGGTTATCTCTGGGTTGTTGCCATTCAGACCAGACCTGAATCTTCCAGTGACCCAGGTTATGCCTTTCACACAGGAGGCTGCCTGGGTTGGACCCAGAAATAGCTCTGGTAGCAACCAGGGTCAAAGTCTTGGGAATTTCGACCAGGGGTGACCCTTTCACACAGAAAAAGGACCTGGGTTGACCCGACTTGCCCCGGCAAATTACCAGGTCTTTTTCTCTGTCTGAAAAAGGTATAAATCACTTGTATCCTTGGAAAACTTATTTTGTGTATTATTGTGCCTATTCCTAGCGATCCTGCTTTTGACTGAATCCCTGTGCACCGACACTTGGTTTTGTAAGTTGACCCTCTTGGCTCTGACTTAGGAATGGACATCAGAAGCCTCCATCACATTGTTCCCAGGCTGTCCCTCCCGGCTCTGACTTAGGAATGGACATCAGAAGCCTGCATCGCATTGTTCCCAGGCTATCCCTCCTGGCTCTGACTTAGGAATGGACATCAGAAGCTTGCATAGCATTGTTCCCAGGCTGTCCCTCCCGGCTCTGACTTAGGAATGGACATCAGGAGCCTGCATCGCATTGTTGCCAGGCTGTCCCTCCCGGCTCTGACTTAGGAGTGGACATCAGAAGCCTGCATCGCATTGTTGCCAGGCTGTCCCTCCCGGCTCTCACTTAGGAATGGACATCAGAAGCCTGCATCGCATTGTTGCCAGGCTGTCCCTCCCGGCTCTGACTTAGGAATGGACATCAGAAGCCTGCACCGCATTGTTGCCAGGCTGTCCCTCCCACTTCTGACTTAGGAATGAACATCAGAAGCCTGCATCGCATTGTTCCCAGGCTGTCCCTCCCTGCTCTCACTTAGGAATGAACATCAGAAGCCTGCATCGCATTGTTCCCAGGCTGTCCCTCCCGGCTCTGACATAGGAATGGACATCAGAAGCCTGCATCGCATTATTGCCAGGCTTCTGACATCAAATCATGTGTATCCATTGCATCGAAACCATTCAATGGTATAACCATCGATGGTTATACTGTGCGCATGCACAGAAGCAGTCATAGCTTCGGGTTTGTGCACAACTTCCGGGTATATGCAGCTGAAAAAAATGTCAGCCATTGTATCGGCATTGTAAAGTTGCATCTCATGACTGGCAACTATTGCATACCCACAATTTGATGGAAAAAGTACTTCCATGGGATCATGAGCATTAATGGTTGCTTACCATCGGCTTCAGATGTCCATCCCTACTCTGACTTTCCTGTGGTATTTGAGTTCCCGATATGGTTTTAATATTTTTCGTCTGCAGCTACTGGGGTTCATTACTACAATAACATTTACTTTATTGAAAAAGTGCCTTTGTTGAGAAAATCTTGAACATCTATTCACCTGATGAGTTGTTTCTACAGTTGTCATATTTTTATCCCATGATTGTAGGGGTTTAAAATTAGGACTCCTTACGGATTATATGCATGTTAATTATACATGTTGACAACCCAAGAGTAAATGTATCATGCACTGATGAACAAAAAAGGTAAATTCACCTTTATCTATGAGTCTTGGAATTGGAATATTGGTTTCCTGTAACATTGAATGAAAAAACCCCAGTTTAGCTGTTGGGATTTTATTTTTTAAATACTGTAGGTACAGAGCATTCACTAAACTGATACAAGCTGTCTACATACAGTACAGGCAAAGAGAACAACTGAACACTGATTTTTGCATTGTTAGTCAATGTGCCCTAAATTAGTAACTGGGGCAGCTCACAAACAAGTGCTACTCTATCTAACACTGCCCTCTCCAGTACTTGTGCTGCAGAAATATGGTCAGTCTACTCTTATGCTCTACCCGCCCACATCATGTGTCCAGTCAGCCCACATGCACAGAGCTAACAGTTACAGTAAAAAAGTCAGTTATTTATATAGCGCGCACATATTCTGCATCGCTTTACAGCAAATATTTACTCATTCACATCAGTTCCTGCTCCAGTTAAGCTCACAGCCTATGTTTCCTACAACATGTACATACATACACACTAGGGTTCATTTTTGTGAGAAGCCAGTTAACCTACCAGTATGTTCTTTCATTGTCAGAGGTATCTGGGGAAACCCATGCAAGCACGGAGGGAACATGCAAACCTTACACCTTACATTACCATTACCTTATTATTTTCTTAAAGTAAAAATCTAATTCTCACCACGTTTATGGTTATGGTCAGTGGTGAATATAATAAAACAAGAAGTGAGTATGTCATGAAAGGTTGGCACAATACAAATGAGCTATGTGTCAAAGACAAAAGGCATTCCAAACTACAACACTGTATATTACCCGCTACAATTAAGGTTTGAAAAACGAGCAACACTAGAATATTCCTAATAAAAATAGATTTCATGTATATGGATAAAATGAAATGTATTCACAAAAATCACATACTGCATATTAAATATTATATTTATTGATATACTGGCCAACTTTTTCCAAGGCTCACTTCTTTGGGTAAGTGGGCAGATGCGGGAGACTGGGCTAGCCTTTCGGGAGTCCGAGAGAGTTCCACAAAACACAGACATTCCAGTTGTCTATGCAAGCATTAGACACATGGTTTTCATCTTAAATATTTTTATTTTGGATAGAGAAGAAAAATGAAGATACCGAAAGCATGAAAATGTGTGACATATTATTATAAATGGCACCATTCTGTATAAATTATTTTTATGTAGTGTTGATAAATAGTTCTCAGCAGGATGCGGCCGTAATACTGACCGCGGGGATTCCGCGCCGGCATCCCATACCCAACCCTTTCTCAGCATGCACATGTCAGTTATATTAGAAACATTTTAATTTATTTGTAATCTCTGTTTGAGAAAGAGTATTATTTTGGTGACTAACCAGATGGAGCATAAAAGACAACAAGTACCAATCTCCGATAATGAATCCAGAACTTACAAATGGTCACAGGCGTCCAGGCTACCATACATTTATAATGAACACAATGGATGTGCTGGGTCCAGCTCAGTCATTACCATCTGGTGCAATTATTGTTGCTAAACAATTCCTTGTACAGCTAAATAATCCTTGTACAGCTATATGGGAAAACAATCCCTGCTATGTACAGTTTAATAACAAAAATAAATTTTTGTACCTGTGATTTGTTTTTCATGTGCACTTTCAAGGCACACGTTTGTTACAAGGGATTATGTTATCCAAGAAGAAAATGATTTGATTTTGATCCACACTAATTAGAGCCAATGCTAACTGAACATAATGTATTTTATCTTTAGGAATACAGTTTAGGAAAAGGTGTCAGAGGTACAGTATGGGATGTGTCCTTCCATTAGGTGCTTCTATTACATTTATTGGGCCCAAATGTACACATTTACCTATGTAACAACCTTGTGGGCCTGACTCAGAGGTGCATGCAGTGGCGATGTCGAATGCAAGTGGGCGATGTGCAGCCTGAGCATGCCTCCAAATTGCACTGCCCATGCGTCCCTATGGTTACTGCTCTCAGACTCAGATCCAAATTGCACATTCCCGGGCAGGGCCGGCCCTAACCAATGTGGTGCCCAAGGCAAGATTTAGGCTGGTGCCCCCTAGCAGATAATCCCACCAGACTACACTCTCCCCCACCTGTTCAAACATGATACCCAATTATCACTTACCTCTTAGGTCTTCCTCTTGTTTCTTTCTTTCTCTTTCTTTCTTTAGGAGTTTGGCAGAGGGCACATAATTGTGATTCATATGCCTCCGTTTTAAGATATCTATTACATCTCTCTCTCTCTCTCTCTCGATATATAGCTACATGTATGTACACACAGCACACACTGATCCAGTTACTACCCACCTCACAGCACACCATACTGCCCCCTTCACTGCCAGCCTCACAGAACAGCACCCCTCTCTTCTCTCAGCACAGCACCCCTGACATCATCCAGTATCCCTTTCCCAGCACAGCACCCCTCCTCCAAACCAAGCCTCATCCCTTTCCCAACACAGCACCCTTGGCCACATTATGTACCCCGTATCCAGCACAGTCAGCACCCCTGATTCAGCAAAGCACCCCTGGCCTTATTATACACCCCTTTCCCAGCACAGTCATCCCACGCATTCAGTACAGCACCCCTGGCCTCATTAATTACTCCCCTTTCCCAGCACAGCACCCCTCAGTCATCCAGCACAGTCAGCACCCCTGACCAGGCTGGCCTCCATGCACCCCTTTCCCAGCACAGTCAGCACCTCTCAGCCATCTAGCAGCAATCTAGCAGCACCCCTCTACCAGCTGAGAGCTCAGCTGACTTACTTAGGGCCCCATTTATCAACGATGCATAAACCCATTAGCACTCGCTAAATGGCTTATATCATCCTTTCTGTATTCAACAAATAGCGGCAATCTAAGATTACAGCTGTTTGTTAAAGCATCGTTCTTGCCATCTTTATGGCGAGTGTGATGCGGTCACCATTGCACTGCCGGGTCTCCGTTGGGTTAAGTGCCATGCACATGCGCAGACGGACTGTTGAGCATGCACATTACACAGTGTTTAGCTTCATTAATAAATGTGGCTCTTAGACTCAATCTCTTCACGGAGGCATTCACGGCCACCCCTGCTTGTTTTTCCAGCTCTTGGACTGTCCCTGCTGCACTTGGTGGGCGCTGGGCGGCTGATGGAGGTGGAGCCGCGAGGGGTGAGGAGTAGTTGCAGCTGGGAATGCGTAGCATGCCCTCCCATGGCCATTTCACAGCCCAGTGGCGGAACTAGTGAGTTGTGGGCCCAGGTGCAGATAGCAAGAAAGGGACTATCTGCGCGCACCACAGGCGCGCAGTCGAAAAATAGATGTGGACGCATGGAGAAGGGGCGTGGCCTCACACAACATAGGGTATCAGTAGCGCCATAATGCAGAGTGCGTCGCAGTTAGGGCCATATAATGCAGAGGTGCCATATAATGCAGAGAGCGTTGCAGTGAGCACCATATAATCTAGAGAGCGTCGTAGTAAACGCCATGTAATGCAGAGTCCATTGCAGTGAGAGCCATTTAATGCAGAGAGCGTCGCAGTGAGCGCAATATAATATAGAGTGTTGCAGTGAGCGCCATATAATGCAGAGCGTTGCAATGAGCGCCATATAATGCAGAGCGCCATATAATGCAAAGCGTTACAGTGAGCGCCATATAATGCAGAGCGCCATATAATGCAAAGTGTTGCAATGAGCACCATATAATACAGAGTGCCATATAATGCAAAGCGTTGCAATGAGCACCATATAATGCAGAGCGCCATATAATGCAAAGCGTTACAGTGAGCGCCATATAATGCAGAGCGCCATATAATGCAAAGCGTTGTAATGAGCGCCATATAATGCAGAGAGTTCCACAGTGAGCGCCATAAAAATGCAGAGAACATCAGTGACCCACATATAAGTATAACTAGAGCCCCTCTCACACACACGCATACACATTAAATTAATAGGCTGATCAGAAGCTGTCTTGAACAACGCCATTATCTTGATGTGGCCACTGAACGATATGTCAAGTGGTCGCACAATATATTGTTTAATGTGTGTGACCGACCAACATATCTTTCCGTCACTCATGCCGTCGGCCACGATCCAGGAACGTCTAGTGTATAACCAGCTTAAGAAACAGCACAGTCTGAATTATGGAGGAATTCTGATTAATTTAGATATAGCTATACAGCAGTGTTTCCCAACCCCGATCCTCAAAGTACACTAACAGTCTTGGTTTTAGTGATATCCATACTTGAGAACAGGTAGTTAAATCAAAATAACTGAGGTACTAGTTAAGTCACATGTGCTCAAGTATGGCTATCTTTAAAATCTGGACTGTAAAGGTGCATACACACTAGACGATATGCTCCCTGAGCGATATCGTCTAGTGTGTCCCCGGCAGGCTGTGCTCAATGTCGTTCATGACATTGAGCACAGCCGCTGAACGATATCATTAGCGATATCGTTCAGCGCCGGGCTCTCTCACCCATTCCCTGACATGCAGCAACCTGACGAGGTCGTCAGGTTGGCCTGCTTGTCAGCCCGATGAACGAGGATGACGAACGACCCGCGGGAACGCGCGTCGTCGTCATCGTTCATCTTTTTTGTGTTAAAAATGGACGATAAAGTGGACGACTGAACGATAACGATATCGTTATCGTTCAGTCGTCCACTTTAATCGCCCAGTGTGTACGCACCATTAGTGTGCCTTGAGGACTGCGGTTGGGAATCACTGCTATAGTCAGGCCAACCCTCAGTTAATTCAAACGTAACTATTTGTTACTTTTACTGTAACTGTTAGCTGCTGGCAGATGGGATTCAAACACTCCCCAGATGAATCTGACTGCAGGTAGCTGGGTGGAGAGCATTTAAATTCCCAATTTCTTGGTCTGAGCTGTTTTTTCCTAGTTAACATATAAAAATTTCCTTTCAGAATTTATTTAGATGAATGTGCTCGAGATGCACTTTAATAGTATTTCTCTTGACTGGGTGGGATTAGTGTGCCTGATTCAGAGATGGACGCAAACCAATATTTTCGCAGTAGAGCGATTAACGGTGGTCTGCGCATGCATATGAGTCGCACGGGGCATGCAGCAAATTACGTTACCGTTATTGGTTGTAGCAAGTATTTGCCCACAGTGTGATTGACGGATTGGGAGCATTTGAAGGAGGTAATGGGATAGTAGCGGCTACAATGCAGGCATGGTGCCACCTTTTCAGGGGCGTGCCACAGCTTGTGACTGCCACCCCGTACACAGTCAAAATGGCTCCAGCGTCTTATATTATCCATTGGCCATCCTGCGCAGCAATACTCAAAAGTTCGCTAATCTGCCACCAGCAGACTTCTTAATACAAATCTAGGCGGCTGCGATATTTGCATATTTTCGCAGATCCGCTGCCTACGGGATCACAGCAGCGGTGGCATTCGTGTACACTAGCTGAATCAGGCCCAGTATCTCTGCGATCGTGTGTAACCCCCTCAGCTTGAGAGGCGTTCTGTTGTACTATTAAGCTCATTTTGACAATTGAGTGGTCAACACTGGAAATACATCTGCTAGAGCTAAAGACAACAACATTGGCTTTCAAGTCCATAGTTCCCAAGCAGGTTGAAAGGGTCTCGTTCCATATCTCCAGGCAAGTCAGCACTGTAGATATTTGATTGGGTGGCTCCACAAAGCATTCTTTGTAATTGCAATGCATTTTCCAGGGGAACAATTTAGCAGTTTCTGTATCACACCAGTGGACAGGATGGCTCAAAAACACAACTTCCAAAAGATAGTACACACCTTTTTGAGTCGAGACATGGGGCCAAATGTAATAGGATGAGTTTAGAAAATGTGAGAGATTAGCAGTAAACTCTCACACTAATACATTGGTTGAGTTGTATTTTAAAATGGGAAAACATCTGGATGAGAGTTTAAATTGTAAGAGTTTTTTGAGTCTGAAAAACATGAGAGTTTGCATGTCCTCAGAGTTTAAAAAGTGTGAGAGTTTACTCTAAAATTTTATAAAATATCACCCTATTACATTTGACCCATGCACTTTTTTGCACAGATCCCTCTCTTCATCTCTTAGTGTCCATTTCATGGGGGAATCTGACCTATTCCCATACTTTCCCCCTACCAGCAGTTGAAGGGCAGCGTGGAGGGGGCAGTCCCAATAGTTCTGATATACCTACCGCTAGTGTTTGGTCCCCTTAATCAATCACTTGCTCAAGGGCTTCAAACTTCCTCTGGGCTTGTCCACAAACTGCTTATAGGACACTCCTGTTTTGTTAGACCATACCTTATTGGATGGCAACATTACGGTGTTGCCAGCTTATGTAGTATTAACATTAAACATAAAGGCCCATATGTAATAGTCCATTATTTGGTTTACCTTAACACTATATATCGACCAGGTTGGCCTGCATGCACGGGCGATGGTCGATATCGTTATCGACCATCTGTGCCCGTGCATCAACCATCGTTTGGGGTTTAAAAAAAAAAAAGAACGATATAAACGATCAAACGATATCGTTATCGTTCATATCGTTCTTTTTGTCTGACCGTGTGTATGCACCATTAGGCAGGCCAGTCGACCAGAAGCTCCATTTCACATTGCACCTTAACCCACAAGAGTGGACAGTACTAGGACAGCTGCAAGCTTCAGCATGTTATATTCTGCAGAATTCCAGTGTTACAGCTTCTAGAGATAATTGATTATTTGCTATTATTCCCTTTGTTATTGTTTACATTTTCAATTTCATAGTTATGTCATTATGTGCCTTGAATCTTTATATTTTATATTACAGTACATTCAGCAATGGTTTCAAATTACTTTGATGCAATCGTGTTTTTCACCACTCAGGAAGTTCCCCCCTTTTTCAGTACTTGTTTACTATTGCGCAGTGTAGTGACGTGCGGTGAGGTCAGTGGTTGGGGAGGCACTGGCTGTTTAATACCCCCCTTAAAAAAAGCATAGGGTCCCCCCTATATAACAGTAACCAGCACCGGGCTGAACTAGCCAGGAGGATAATGCCATAGGAGGGAGTACGCTCACATTAACATTAGAGATTAAACTAGTCAGCCCAGAGCTGGAATTCCTTGAAAAGTGGGGATCCCCCTAAAAAATAAAATGGGGTCCCTCCTTCCGAACAACAATCTGCCCAGTGCTATGCCCTGCACCCCTGGTGGCAGTAGGTGCGGGGTTTATGGTATAAGATTGATCTTTACAGATGGCCTACAGGTCCCAGCAAAACTACCCCAGCATGCCGGCACTTGGAGAACCACAAGTGCCTTCATGCCCGGACATTAAGGGCCCGCTGGCACCTTTAGTCTGCCTGTAAAGAAAATATTAAAATAAACACAATACACTTTAATATTTTAATAAAAGTTTATCATATAGTATCTTCACCTGGGGCGCGGCGTCCTTTCAGCTCTTTTGCATGGCTGCCGTCCCTCCAGGGCTTCTGGCTTCTTCATCTTGGGGGTGGCCGCCTTTAGGGGTGCCGCCTTCCCTGGGCTTCCAAAGCCTTCTGTCTCCAGAGGCTCTTGCATGCTCCCTCCTGCCAGCCGCTGCCTCGCGCTGGCTTATATAAGGCAGCTGAGGGGGCGGGGCAATGATGTTGCAAGCCGTGATCGGCTGTGGCGGCCACCTTGAATTTCAGAAATATAGCATTTTTTAATTTAGCACCACTGCCGAACTCTGCAGAATGGCTGACAGGGAATGGATCCTCTCGAATCCAGGCCTGCCACAATGCCAGCTACCTCTGCCAGGTTCCACCGCCGCTAACGCCGCACCTCCGCCGTGTCACTGCCGCATACCCAATCAGTAATGACAGCGGATCCATCACTGGATCCGCTGTCCAATCAATCTGCCTGACTGACAGAGGAGTGTTTTCATGTGGGCTGAAGGCACGTCCCTGTAAATGAGGTATTTGTATGGTTGCCGCTTTCCCCTTTATTTTCAATGGGCTTTTACACTGTAAAACCCCATTGAAAATAGAGCCCATGGAAAGGCCCTGCCCCCTGCTCATCTGTTGACAGTGGGAGGCAATGCACTCGCTGCCTGCCGTCCGATTTTTACCATAGAATGCAAACCAGATATTTATAACACAGAATCTGTGTTAGAAATGTATTCTTTGTATTATTTTAATCATTATGACGGGAGAATCTGTGTCCCCTGCATCCCGTGACTGCACGTCCCTGGCGCAGTGCGTGTGCACACCTGATATAGGTTTGCGTGAACATGCTGAATGTCAGTGTGCTAGAGGCCCATCCTGTGTGCTGCAGGCTACAGTACCATTTTTTTTCTTTTCACTCTATCTCACTGTTACAGCAGTATTTCGGAAGACTTCTTCCCTATCCTCCAGCTCTTTTCCTTAAGACAAGCTGCTGGTCATAAAGTCCAGCAAATTTCTGTTTGCGGCTTCTGTAGTCTTTTGCCACAAGCATTGTACACAGATGTTTGATGTCACTGTAGGCTGCACATCCCCCTAACAGCGCTGCCACAAGAAAAATTCTGAAATTAGATTGAGTAAAAAAAACATGCAGAGTTTTAGTTTTATTACATGTATAATTTAAAGATAGTATTGCCACCTGCCTAACATTAGCGATTGTACCTCTCAGCCATATGCTCCAATTTCCTCCCACATCTCAAAAGCATATCTCCAATGGAACAGGGACTAGTATGAAATACTAAAACCACTCTAAAGTGCTGTGTGATATTTAGGTACTACAGCCATGGCCAAAAGTTTTGAGAATGACACAAGTATTGGTTTTCACAAAGTTTGCTGCTTCAGTGCTTTTAGACCTTTTTGTTAGATGTTACTATGGTATACTGAAGTAACATTACAAGCATTTCATAAGTGTAAAAGGCTTTTATTGACAATTACATTCAGTTTATGCAAAGAGTCAATATTTGCAGTGCGTACAACTCTGGGTCACTTGTACCTGCCTGCGCTCAGCTCCAACACATGCGCAGCTGCCAAAAACATGCGAGATCCTGATACACCTCATAAAAGAACAAGCAACCCTGAATAAGGCTCTTAGCAGTATAGCAATTTTGTAGTATAAAAAGTAAAGTGCTATGCGTTTTTTGCATTACCCTTTATCATACACACTAAAAAGGTATTTACAGTTATGGATATGGGCCTAAACGCTAAAACAACAAAACTGAATAGGACAGTACTTCCAGCAAAACGGCCTGTTGTTAGGGTTCAGCGTGTGCAAAGACCAATATTGGATCCGGAAACAGATGAAGGGGCATAAAAAATAGGTTTATTTATACACAGCACACATGAAGACAGGTGACTGCGGAGCATTAAGGCTGGAGAGCGCAAAAACAAACTCGAGCAGACTGAAGACACAGGATACCAAAAGCCACAATGAAGAAGTTAGGCAAATAGTACCAAAATTTATAACTCACTGCTCTAAATGAATATCTCGAAACAGGCGATGATGCTTTTTTTCCATTTAGCCCTGTAGCAGAATGCACTTGGTAAATTCTATTGTTAATTACAGCCAAACAGGAGACTGGAACAGCAGAATGCACCTAGTAAATGCACCTGGTAAACTGGATAACACAGGAAGCTAAATGTTGTAAGCAACACAAGGAGACCAACCCAGAGAAACTGGTAAAGGATCTGTTATGAGGAGTATGGCACAGGGAAACAGACTGTGGCCCTGATTCAGAGCCGGACGCTCTGACAGACGCTCTGAGCGCATAGCTGTGGGTGACCATCCACAGCTATAGCGAGCGGCCAGGAAGATGGTCGCGATGGTCAAGACCATCACGACCATCGGGCTTGCGACGAGACCCTTGTGGTAGGGTCTCGTTGCCGCAAGCCCCAGAGAGATTCCGGCTCTAACATAGCTGAAATCTCTCCCACTGACATCACTCGTGATGTCAGTGGGGCCGGCCCCAGATGGAGGCGTTCACATTGGAAAGCCTCCGTTTGGACAGCCACTCTCCCGGCCCGCCCACCAAAGGATGGCGTGCTGTCACTCAACATCGACAGCACACCCCCATTGGTACGAGACCCGGAGCTATCCGGTTCTCGCACATGTGCTCTGGGCCACCATCGACCCAGTTGCGAGCGCTCAGCGCTTGCGACTGGGTCTGAATCAGACCCTGTGTCAGAGGGTGGAATAAAAGACCTCATGAACAGGGGTAGCTCATGAGGCAGATGTTAACTCCTCACAGGTAAGATCACCATTAGTCCGGAATAAGAGAGCAGCCCCCACTGGTGAACCACAGTACTGCACAGACCAAGATGTACAAGACAGAGGACCTCATTCAGAGTCGGTCGTAAGCGGGCGCTCGGTCGTACGCATCCAATGTTTCCAAACTACGCATGCGTACTGTTAGTTGTGTGCATGTGCGTACGAGGCCTTGCGATCCAAAATGCTGTCGATGGTACAGTTTACGAGCAGGAAGTGGCTTCCGAGAGTTGATTGACATGAAAGGCCATTTGTGGGTGTTGACGGGGGTGGTGGCCTAAAAACGCAGGCGTTCCTCACCGTTTTCAGGGGCGTACATTTCCTGCTACGACCGACATAGAAGGCTGGAAGTAGTAAAACGTCACTCTGCGAGCAGGTTAGAGGCCTGGCTGATCGTACAGTTTGAGGTTGGGTATGTGCTCTCTCAATCCCCAGAGTACAATCGATACTATCGAATGTGAATGATGTTAGGAGTGATGTTTCTATTTTGAGCCACACAATGCAAGCAGCTAATAATCGTTTTTTGTATCTAATAACACTGCTAATTGGCTTGTAATTGATTCAGCTGCGTTTGCATTAGCGAATAATAAGAATAAATATATTTCATGGGGATGGCTTATTCTATGCGTTTTTTTGTTAATTTTTGGTGTAAATTGCACACAACACAAGGGGCCGCAACCATCAGAAGAAAATTAACATACAGCGACTGACAATGACTGACTGACAACGATTGACTCGATCGCTAGCTGCTATCACTCGCTAGCTAGAGGAGGTGCATTGTTCACGTATGGGCGTCACTTTGGTTGCGACCGACCGGCCGTGCGATCGCTTCCTTTCTCAGTTTTGCGGTCGTTAGGCGTACGACCGAGCGGCCGCTTATGACCGACTCTGAATGAGGGCCAGAGTCATGTGTGTCACTAATGCATACCTCCCAACATAACCCTCTCCAGGAGGGATACAATGCTCTGTTCCTGGATCTTCCCTGGTAATTTATGATTGCTATTACCTGTGTTGCAATAGTTAATTGATAAGAAAGGTGTTGGGAGGTATGCTAGTGTATCACTTTGGTTTTAAACACCAATCAGCAATGTTTGTATTACAATAACATACTTATATCATTCTGTGAGGGTGTTTACATTTCTTATTTGCAGAGGTCACTGTTTAGGAAAATACAATTGCTTTTTGCTCTATCAAAGAATCTTTCATCCCATTCCAAAAGACCACCTGTCAGTCTTCTGCTATGTGATTACAGTCCTCTCACTATACAGTACAATAACTTGGAGGAGGGGTCTAGTGGTAATGAGTATGCAATCACAGGGAGTGTGGGATGACTACATTTGGAGCATAGCAAAGATCCAGAAACCTGAAAATATGACCAATTGCTTGCAAAGAGCTTGTAGAAACTTCCTAAATTAGCATATCCTTTGTCTCTAAGTATATGGTTGGTCGTTTTTTAAAAGACAAAAGGTTTCGTCTCTTTTTTTTTACTGTGTTCGAATTGCAGAATTATCATAACACTCTTTAATAAATATGCCCTATAGTCTGGCTAACACGTGACTACAATGCCATATTATGTTGTATCTATATTACAAGCCAAATATATTACAGCCGTTATACCAACTTGTTCCATGTAAGACTCGATTAGGGAAAATACCCACATGTCATATAGGATCCATTTTTATTACATCATTTCCTGTATTAAGTACAATATAGGAAAGAAAAAGGGAATGTAGTCAAAAGGACATCCACAATGTCGACAGTTATGATGTAGACATTGTCAGAATGTCGGCATTAAGCTTAGCCTGCGGGAGGGTTAGGGTTAGCCTGCAGGAAAGAGGGTTTGGCTGAGGGCAGGAGGGTTAAGATCAGCGGCTGCTCCTAGCCTCTTAGATGAGGGGGGCTGCCGTTGCCGGAAACCACCCGGCTTCTCCTGGCCGAGTCCCGGCACCTGCGCAAGGTGCCGCACATGCACATATCACCAGTTTCCAAAGGGCTGCATCGTCTGCAGCCCCAAGGAGCCGGGTAGGGCTATTGGATAGGCAGAGAAGTGGCTTCCTACTAGAAGCCGCTCTCTGCTAATAGCAACCCAGCCTGGCAGTCCCAGAGGGAGGAGACACCTCCCCCTGAGACTGCCTGTTTATGTGACTGCAGGTAGTGCTTACAATAGGAAGCCACTGCCAGTCACAGTGTAGCCAGTGCAGTCACAGACTACACTGAGGTGGTGGATTTTACAGGCTGCAGCCCCTAGGCAAAATCTGCCACTGTTTAGGATTAGACTGCAGGAGGAGGGGTGGTAGGGATAAGCACTAAAGGCAGGGTTAGAGGATATGGGAGAAATACTCACCCGCACGTTGGAGGATCAGAGGTCTGACCTGGAAGTCACAGTCACATGACCGGCGGGACCCAGAGGATGAGCTGCAGTCGTCGGAAGCAGGTAAGTCACCATTGGGCCACCAGGGACTATGGACCTCATTCAGAGTCGGTCGTTGCGGCCGCACGGTCGTACGCCACCGATGTTCGCTATACTGCGCATGCGTAAAGTTTGCAATGCGCGTGCGCAAACTAGCCGCTACGAGCAGAAATTTCTCTCTCCTTGAACACAGCCAGGTCGGTAGTTTGAGTGACAGAATGAGGCGTTTGTGGGTGGTAACAGGGGAAGGTGCTTGAAAACGGGGGAGTGGAGATCCGAACGCAGGCGTGCCTAATTATGCGAACGGCGTTTTATGGGAGTGCATACGGTTTATGGGAGTGCATAATTAACAAAGTAGCGTCATGGCACATGTGACATGGGAGGTTTTTACACTGACATGATCGTAGAGCTTAAGAGAGGGTATGGTCAACCTTAAGCTCTACGACCAGTTTCGATGGTCTCGATTAATCCTTATATGCCCGAAGATGACGTGCAATGCGTACGAATAAGGGGCGTATTTTTTTTAATTCCGACCGCTTCCTCCCCTTGGTCGGCCAGCTACCGATCCGAACTTAGGGACGCAACTTGCGAGGGAATCATTTGAATATTCGGCCCCTTTTCCCGTATGACCGTGCGGCCGCTTCGATTGACTCTGAATGAGGTCCTATATGTTGGTATTCTAACATCACTGTCTACATGATGAATGATGACATGGTCAACGTTGACATTATAAAAGAAAAAGGTGTGAAACTGTACTATAAAAAAAAAAAGAAAAAAGAAAAAAAAGGTTATATAACACCGGTAGGGCAGTGAGTGTTAAGAGTGACACATTCGTAATAATAATAATAATGATAATAATAATAATAATAATAATATGAATTTAATATCAATCAAACAAAACAATCACAATATAATAAATATATATACTGTATATATATATATATATATATATATATATATATACATACAGTCAGGTCCATAAATATTGGGACATTGACAGAATTTTCATATTTTGGCCTCTATTCACCACCACAATGGCTTTGAAATGAAACAATCAAGATGTGATTTAACTGCATACTTTCAGATTTAATTTGAGGGTAATTACATCCAAATCAGGTGAACGGTGTAGAAATTACAACGGTTTCTATATGTGCCTCCCACTTTTTAAGGGGCCAAAAGTAATGGGACAAACTAAACAATCCTAAATCTAACTCTCACTTTTTAATACTTTGTTGCAAATCCTTTGCAGGCAATTACAGCCTGAAGTCTGGAACGCATAGACATCACCAGACGCTGGGTTTCATCCCTGGTGATGCTCTGCCAGGCCTCTACTGCAAATGTCTTCAGTTCCTGCTTGTTCTTGGGGCATTTTCCCTTCAGTTTTGTCTTCATCAAGTGAAATGCATGCTCAATCGGATTCAGGTCAGGGGATTTACTTGGCCATTGCATAACATTCCACTTTTTAGCCTTAAAAAAACTCTTTGTTTGCTTTTGCAGTATGCTTCGGGTCATTGTCCATCTGCACTGTGAAGCGCCGTCCAATGAGTTCTGAAGTATTTGACTGAATATGAGCATATAATATTGCCCGAAACACTTCAGAATTCATTCTGCTGCTTTTGTCAGCAGTCACATCATCAATAAATACAAGGGAACCAGTTCCATTGGCAGCCATACATGCCCACGTCATGACACTACCACCACCATGCTTCACTGATGAGGTGGTATGTTTTGGATCATGAGCAGTTCCTTTCCTTCTCTTCTCTTCCCCTCACTCTGGTACAAGTTGATCTTTGTCTCATCTGTCCATAGGATGTTGTTCCAGAACTGTAATGGCTTTTTTAGATGTTGTTTGGCAAACTCTAATCTGGTCTTCCTGTTTTAGTGGCTCACCAATGGTTTGCATCTTGTGGTGAACCCTCTATATTCACTCTTGTGAAGTCTTCTCTTGATTGTTGACTTTGACACATATACATCTACCTCCTGGAGAGTGTTCTTGATTTGGCCAACTGTTGTGAAGGGGTTTTTCTTCACCAGGGAAATAATTCTTTTGTCATCCACCACAGTTGTTTTCCGTGGTCTTCCGGGTCTTTTGGTGTTGCTGAGCTCTCCGGTGCGTTCTTTCTTTTTAAGAATGTTCCAAACAGTTGATTTGGCCACACCTAATGTTTTTGCTATCTCTCTGATGGGTTTGTTTTGATTTTTCAGCCTAATGATGGCTTGCTTCACTGATAGTTACAGCTCTTTGGATCTCATATTGAGAGTTGATAGCAACTGATTCCAAATACAAATATCACACCTAGAATCAACTCCAGACCTTTTACCTGCTTAATTGATAATGAAATAACGAGGGAATAGCTCACACCTGTCCATGAAATAGCTTTTGAGTTGATAGTCCCATTACTTTTGGTCCCTTAAAAAGTGGGAGGCACATATTGAAACTGTTGTAATTCCTACACCGTTCACCCGATTTGGATGTAATTACCCTCAAATTAAATCTGAAAGTCTGCAGTTAAAGCACATCTTGTTTGTTTCATTTCAAAGCCATTGTGGTGGTGAATAGAGGCCAAAATCTGAAAATTCTGTCAATGTCCCAATATATATGGACCTGACTGTATATATATATATATATATATATTTATATATATATATATATATACAGGTTGAGTCTCCCATATCCAAAATGCTTGGGACCAGGGGTATTTTGGATATCGGAATATTCCGTATTTTGGAATAATTGCATATTATAATGAAATGTCTTGGAAATGGGACCCAAATATACACACAGAATGCATTTATGTGTTATATACACCTTATACACACAGCCTGCAGGTCATTTTAAACAATATTTTTTATAATTTTGTGCATATACATGAAATTCATTTATGTTTCATATACACCTTATACACACAGCCTGAAGGTTATTTTATACAATCTTTTTAATAATTTGTGCCTTAGACAAAGTTTATGTACATTAAACCATCAAAAATCAAAGGTTTCATTATCTCAGTCAAGCTGAAAATATTCCGTATTTCGGAATATTCCGTATTTCGGAATATTTGGATATGGGAGACTCAACCTGTATATAGTATATATAAACACACTCATAAAAGATCATTACACGTGTGTTGCCTTTGAAAAATTGTTCATCACGCTGGAAAAAATATACATATGATATATATCCTCACAGGATTGTCCAATTCAAAATTCCAATATAATTTATATAGAAAGTCATGTAAGTTATAATCTGCAGAAACATATCTGACCAGCAAGTAAAAGAAAGCTGTTTAATTACCAGAGAGTCCAGGTTAAAACAAAGGTTCCCAAACCTTGGTCCGGTAGCCGTATATGTAATCACACAATAGACTGGGACTTCCTCGGCACTTAACCCTCTCACAGGTAGGCAGATGCCCCAGCTAGATAAACCAGGCTCAGCAAACATCCATGTAATCACCTGGAAAGTATAACTGCTGCGCCATGCAGCACTAAGGGTCTGATTAGCAAGGAACGCAACTGCGAATGCAGTTGCGATTGCGCACGCAGTTCAACTTCAATAGTATGCTAATTCATTGCAATCGATATGCCGCCGCAGCACTGCACAAGGACACCCACTTTACCTTACACACATCCATAATGTTTAGTAAGACTGCAAATACATCGGTACAATCCAGTACCATCGCAGCCTCACGGACATTTGCACAAACTCTGACCTTACTCAGAAATTGCTAACTTTATTGCACGCTATGAGTCCTCAAGCTGCGTATGCCATTGCAGTGACTAAATTATGCACGCCTCTGTACCGGAGGCCAAACGCACTGGCACGCCTTTGTTTTGCCGACCACCCCCCCTCGTTACCACCCACAAACGGTACTTCCTGTCAATCACTGCGACGCGTACAAATGCACAGTGTGTAACAATTGGCTGACAGCGTGCATATTCGCAGTTGCGATCCTTGCTGAATCAGGCCCTAAGACTCTCTTGTCCAGGATGCAGATAATATTAGCAATATAGCTGCCCAGCAGATTTCCAGGAGTTATCACTATAAATCGGCACAATCCAGAGGGTAAAATAAGTATCTGTGAATCAGCATGTATCCTCTGACGATTGACATGATGAATGACAACATATCATACCCAACCCAGTCTAAGTAAAGGGCCCCAAACAGCAGCGGATTGCCGTGATCCTGCGATTCTGCAACCCGGCATCGCAGAAATCCAACATGCTGGCTTTTCCTGATTTGACGATCGCGATCAAAAAATGATCGTGATTGTCTAATCGTGGACATTTAACATGTAAAACATGTAACATGTAAAATGTCAGCGATCGCTGAACATCGATGGTGGGCGGTTGGTGTTTCCATCCAGAAGCTCGGCATTTCCGATAGAATTGCTACATCGCGACAATCCATTGCAGATGTATGGGCACCTTTTACATTGATGCTCTTACAGCTAAAACTCGTTTCCACGTGACATTAGCGTCCTTGTCCTTTTTTGATTGATAATGAAGTGATTCTTCCATTCCGTACATGAAATGTATGGACAGTCAGTGGCCCGACTTGCTCGTGGCTAGATTGCAGCGTAGGTGTTCTGTTAATTTAGATAATCCGGTCTCTGAGGACCATTTAACTGATTATGTGTTTTTTTTTTATTTGCTCCATCTGTGACTTTTCAGCATTTAACAAAAGCACAGGTCTCTATAACTACGGGCATTATGCAATCATCTATGGTTAACTCCTAATATACTGGGAGATAAGAACCTGCTCTATTCCTAAAGGCGCTTCAATTCAAAGTATTATTTTATATTGCATGTATGTACATCTTGAAGCTAGTAAAAGAAAACTGACTTACACAGTGTAAATGAAAGTCTGCATTTTAAGCACAGTTGTATGTCAGTGAATGATGCACAAATATTTCTGGCTAACAACCCCCCCAAACCCCCCCCCCTCCCTTTCCCAATCAAATCCTCATTCAGCCAAAACAGCTAGACAGGCTTCCCCTATAACAAGGAGACCACGATCATAGAGTCCCTCTGTATTACTGATAACTAGCCCTAGCACAGGTTGGTGTCTCAATGGTGGCAAAAAAAAAATCAGCGTGCCCACCCTCTGACCCCTCTGGGCTATGGAGGTTGGGATAATGAAAGTGATTGTCACTCTTAAAGTTTCAACCTTGTCACTAATGTGGTCTCATTATAATAGACACATGTCCCTAAGACCTCTGTTCATTACACTGGGTAAAAACAATTACAGACATATACAATTTAAAAATAAACTTTAATTGAAAAGAGACTTAACAACCCCCTTATTTATCACATTATTAATGCTAAAATAAGACTTTTGTTCTTTATCTATCATAGTCCAAATCTTCATCCGTTATAGTCGAAATGGGAAAAATCCCCATTGAAAAATCTTCATTCACGAGTATGCTCACTAAAGCTGGGTACACACTATGCAATTTGTCGTGCAATCATGGTACCTGCCACCACTCTGCATAACCATCGTGTTGTGTGTGCACACATTTCATGCGTGGCCCCATCATCCTATCTGACATGCTGCACATCAGATGGGACAATGCAACAAACGATGTGGTTTGGTTTCATTAATCATGTAACGATATAGATAGAGCGCATCACTGCACGGCAGATCCTGCAGTGTATTCACAGGCGCAATATATATATATATATATATATATATATATACAGTCAGGTGCATAAATATTGGGACATTGACAGAATTTTCATATTTTGGCCTCTAATCACCACCACAATGGCTTTGAAATGAAACAAACAAGATGTGCTTTGACTGCAGACTTTCAGAATTAATTTGAGGGTAATTACATCCAAATCAGGTGAACGATGTAGGAATTACAACGGTTTCTGTATGTGCCTCCCACTTTTTAAGGGGGCACCTGACTGTATGTATACATCGCATCGCCTTATCATTGTCCTGGCGGATCTTTGCATTGTGTGCCCACTTAACACTTCCCACCACTGAATGACTAAAGCATGACGTCCCGGAGCCTCCCCTTGGTCAGTGGGCAATCCCAAGTGGCCATTGTGAGAAACCGCTTATGATTGGATAACGCAATTATCAATTTCAAAGTGGTGTGTGGTATAATTTGTTTTATTTTTCTTCTCTAACCAGATTCAGATTTGAATTATCCAATATCTATCTGAACTGTTTTCTGACTGTCCAACTTTTTCGACAAACCCCCTCAATATTTTACTGGTTTATTTTTCAACTTTGAAGCAAAGTATTAATCAAGGTTTGTGTTGTCAGTCTGCATGATTAACTCTTGCTGATGGGTCAATGGGACCCTCTGAGGAAAACTTCAGAGAAAGCTATGACAATTATTTTTGCACAGTTACTTTCATCTGCTTAAATAATCAGACAGTCCTTTCTAGCAATATATGGGTTAAATTATATCCCAGGCCCAAATGCCGGCTTCTGCATCCTTTCCTTCACCCTACACTAATTCCACCCCCTCCTCACAACTGACATCTGGTGCTAGGAAGCTGTCATCACCAGGAACGGGCTACTGATAACTCAGGATACTGTCTGGTTGCCTCATCTTCTTCAGCGTGTTTATATCACGAAAGTGAGCTTTTGCCAGAACATGAAATTTACATATTGCAACTGTGCAGCCATATTGGAAATAGCATACTCATAATAGGGCAAGTTCACATTTATCTGTTTTCTATATTTCTTCCTATCTCCAAAATATTTGTATTTTATTCTTGGGATCTAAACTTCCCGATTTCATCTTAAGCATTAAGGACAAAACAACTGGAATGCTAGTTACTTTTTCATTGCTTATCAGTTAACGTTTAGTATTGACTACTACATTAATGTTCTCATGTCCAATCAAGATTCTTTCCTATATCACAACTCCCCTGTCGCTCCTTCATCTCATTGCACTCCTGACTTCCACTCTTATTGCACCTTATCTCTGGAACCTAAATCCTCCGTGCCCATGTGCCCGTTCCCATCTACTGTATGTTTACAGTTGATTTCAAAGGAAGGTATCCACTTATAGATATACAAACGAGAGCACGATTATGACATTGCTGTCGTGCTCTCGTTTGTATAGCTAGTGATGTGCCTACACTGAGACACTGAGTGTTCACTCGTTCAGTCCAGGCACATCCCTCATCCCCGCACATGCTGAACCTGACGAGATCGTCAGGTTGACCAGCATGTACGGGCGATGTCGGATGTCGGAAGCGACCAGCGGGCACTCGCATCGCTGGTCGCTTCCGACCAAAACATGCCCGATGCATGAGCGATTTGCAGGCGATTGCACAGTAACGACGTCGTTATCTTGCAATCGCTTGGTTAAATCGCTAAGTGGATACCCCCCTGAAACTTCTCATTCATTGGGCTTGTAATATAAACAACAATAAAGTTATTATTTCTGAGTACATTTTCCCAAAAATGGTGGTCAGTTTTTTTTTCAATTGAGTCATTTATTGTATTTTCCCATATTTTTTATTTTGCCAGGGTGGTGCAAAAAATATTTATTACTCAGTCTGTAAAATATACAGTTTAGCCTCAGTCTTGTACCTGCTCTCTCTCCTATAGTGGTGAGAGGTAAACCACGTCTGTGTGATTCTTTTTATTCCATGACCACACAACTGTGTGCCAGGACTGCTGCTCTGAGGTACACTGGCTGAGAGCAGGATCCCAGCTTCCCTGCTGCAGATCTATTGAGCTGCTTCCCTCTGGTGCCTACATTGCAGCGTTGCTCCATGGGCTATTTTTAGCCGCCTGGGACAGTTTTATAGTAGCTCTGTCTGCAAGAGCGTGTGCATTACATTGGTATGGTCATTTGATTATATTCGCCATGGATGATTTTAGTCATTTACACAGTATGCAGCTGTATTATTAGATTTCATGCTACTAAAGGGAAAAAAATACATATATATATTTTTTTATTGTACTCTTCAGTTCATTTATAGGGAGCTGGCGATAGTGTAATTACACCTTAGAGAGCACAATTGTATAGCAAGAGGAGAGCAAACTTCTGTCACATATGACTGGGTACTGCAAGCTTGTCAAATGTGTCCATTGGCAGCAGATAGCTGATGAAGGGGTGTGAGGTCTGATAGCTGGTGTGCTTCAAATCTCCATTTCTCTGAGAAATCCTATCTATGTATTAGGTGATAAAGGACACAATACTTTTATTTATTTTTTTAATCAAGTGTAAAAAGGCTCCTTCAAGGCTGTGAATGTCCCATCTGATGGCTAAAGCGTTCGCAGTCTGCAAGGTAGAGGCTCCCTATGTATGTGACACAAGCTCTTAGGATACAGGACTGTCACAGTTTCATTACATCTTCTGCATTGAATGATTCTGGGCCCGGCCTGGCACGCAGGGCACTAGTGAGGGAGCAGAAGGAGGGAGAGCTGCCTGCCCAGGTTTCTATGGCAACACTGAAATACCTCCAGGACAGGAGAAGGCGGCAGCAGGGAGATGAGGAGAGAGAAAAAAAATAGTCTCCTAACCCAGCACCAACACCGACCACAGCAAGTGCAGCACACACCCCGTGCCTGCTTCCTGCTGCATCCCTAATGACACAGGCACTTTAGGCCACAAACATGATATATTTATCCTCCTCTCCGAAAATGGGGACAGTGGCATTAACTGAAAGGAAGTACTGCTCTACTTATGTGGGTCTGTTTTTTCTTTTATCACTGTATCCCAGCTGTTAGCTTAACAAAAAAAAAAAAGCCTGCTTAATCCTAATGTCCCAGGCCCACCCCAGGAGCTGCTATCGATTGGTGGATTCTAGGGTTGGTTGCTCACAGTGAAGAAGTGTAGAGGGGGGAGAGGGATGAGGGAGGCTATACAAGGTCCTCCTCCTACACTCTCCCGTCCTTGGTGCATTCAGGCCCCATGTGTTCCCATGGAGACGGCCCGTCTGCACGGCACCTGTATGGGCAACCTGAGAACTGCTTGCTGTCTTATTCACTCGGTGACTGAAATTAGCGACACGACCTAGCCCACAGCAGCTGCTACATCCTGCATGCTAAACCATTTCAATTAGGAAGTAAAGTTTATTTCATTTGTGTGGCGTAGGCTCCTCTCACTAAGCATGTCTGAGCAGTTTATTTGGCGTGCAGTCAGACAGTGCTGCTATAGGATTTTCTTGGCTAATAGCAGATCTACAATGCTCAGGCAGTAAAAGAGGGTAAACCGGTTATAGGAGATGTACCATAGGCCGCTGTCAGCCCACAAGCCATTGGAAAAGTATTGCATGTTGTGAATAATAGGCATTTTTCGTCATTGGGATGGTTACCTGTGAGTTTGGTAACATTGGTCAACATTACAGAAAAATAGAAATATCAGACTTTTTCTCCATTCAAGTGTGCGGTTCGGTTCTCCAGAAATCCGAATCCACCCGATATTTGTGAATCCGTATAGATCCGAGTGGTGGTTCTAATCTTCTGAGGAGCTCCAGCTAAATCTGAGTTGCGGTTCTTCCAGCGGTTCGGAATTTGGATTTTAAATCAGAATTTTGGATTGCAAAAATTACATGATTTTTGCTGTTTATAAAATCTTTCTATAATTTAAAAAAAATAAATAAAAATAGCCAAAACCAAAACATGAAGATAAATACAGATCCAAAACCAAAACACGGGGATCAGCGCACATCTCTAATTTTTACCCTTGCAGTACCGAACTTTCAGTTCACTTATCCTGAGTATCCATTGTATCCAGTATTATATTGTGCTTAATTTGTGTTATTGCAATCGATATATATGTACAAATTCTCACCAGGAATGGTGGTAATAGCTACAGATCAGACATATGCTTCCATTTTGTAAACCGCACATGAAAAATTTAAAAAATCTAGCTGCTTTTTTTGTGCACTCGTTTTTGGACCATCCATCCTTTGTTACTATGATTTAACAATTTGCTATTTGGATATCTGTGATATTAGTACAGAACAGAGAGTCATTTAGAGCAATCATTAAAAAAAAGGTAATGATGTTGTCCATTAATACCACAGTGACACTTCAGTTCATGGCGGGCCTCACTGTAAAGTTAATGGGTTAACAAGGACACATTCATAATTCAGGCAGGGATTTGTGGCAGGTGCATTGAACACCACTGCAACAATCTAGCTGAAGCCCTTTGTGCTGTGACATCTGCTGCCCTGTTCAGAACTGCTTTTCTGTGTTATTAGAAGCTTGTTATTTCACAGAAGTATTAGTGAATGGGGGAAATATAGGATGCGAAATAGAAAATATTGCAGTGCTCAGTACTGTACCAAAGTAGCCACATGCCCAGTTCTGTCCACAGATCCAAATGATTAATCAATGCATTTAGTGGCTCACCTAGGCTAGTATATCCATGTGGATTCAGTAATCTAATTGGATGTTTCTACAAATGTACAGCTCCCATTGGGGACTACTTATCATATGTCACAGAGGTAATTTGAGTAGACAAGTGTGTTTAATACCAAAACTGAACAAATTGCGTTATGACATTTTTTTTTTTTTTTTATATAGTTCAAATATAATTTTGCACAATGAACATTTTTTTTGCACTTATAGGGCTGGATACAATTAGCCGTGGTAATTAACCGCGGGATAATTTGTCGGCCAAGGTTTTTCAGTTACAGCCCTCAATAATACCCCTTTTCCACCTAAATTCCGGGTCTGACCCGGAGTTGGAACAAAGGGCCTGATTCAGACCCACTCGCGAGCGGCTGTACGCTCGCAAGTGGGTCGATGGTCTGCACTGAGCATGCGCACGACGGAGGGAGCTCCGTCGTGCGCATGCGCCAGACACGACGAGCGAAGGACTTTCCTTCGCTCGTTGTGTCCGATCAAAGGGGGCGTGCTGTCAATGTTGATTGACAGCACGCCCCCTTTGGTGGGCGTGCCGGGGGCGTGCCTCCCTGACGGGGGCGTTCCCACGGGAACGCCTCCCGTCAGAAGCCGGCCCACTGACATCACTAGTGATGTCAGTGGGAGTGATTTTGGCTCTGATAGAGCCAAAATCACTCCGGAGCTTGCGGTTGAAAACCTCAACCGCAGGCTCCGGCTCGCAGTTTCGATGGTCGCGATGGTCACGACCATCGCGGCCATCAAAATGCACGCTCGTATAGCCTGTGGGTGGTGACCCACAGCTATACGAGCGTCCAGGAGGACGCTCCATGAAAAAGGAGCCCGGCCCTCATGCAGAGCGTGCGCTCTGTTCAGAGCGTACGGCTCTGAATGAGGGCCAAAGTTCCTATCCAGATCAGACCCGGAATTTTGCCGGCGCCAACTCGGGATATTCCCGAGTTGGCGCCGCTCACACCGGGGTCGGGTCTGCATAGACCCGGCTTTTCCGGAGTGAAAGTGGTCGCTTGGAGATGACGTAATCTCCAAGCGCCACTGAAGCCGCACCAATCGGCCGGCTAGCAGCGCACTCCAGGTCATCGTGACCCGGAGTGTGCTGTTCTCACAGCAGGGATTCACGGGCTAGGCCCGTGTTAAACACTGCTAGTTACCTGGGTTGGATTGCCGGGTCACTCGACCCGGCAATCCAACCCTCTCCACTTTTACACCAGGGAGCTGCCCGGGTTAACCTTTCAAAAACCCGGGTTTTAGCTCTGGTGTAAAAGGGGTATTAGCCTGCAGTCTGCACACAACGTGTGTTTCTGTTCCAGCCTGAGGGAGACTTGAACAGAAATCAGCGGTAAGTGCCCATAACGCGGGTGCCGCGAACGTGTTAACCCATAGCTCTGGGTACTTATCCCGGAACCTCTGGGTTAAGCCGCAATTTTAGCGCACGAGGAAAAGGGATTGTAATTGAATATTGAGGCTACCACGCTTTTCCTCACGTGATAAATTACCGCTGCTAATTGAATCCCTTAGGGGTAAATGGAATAGCCTGTGACTTGTCGGCTATTCCATGTTTTTCCTTTTAAATGACTCGCCGAGATCTCGTCCATGCCTGCAAGTCACAGGCTTTTAAATTTACCCCTTAGGCCTATAAATACAAAGCAGCGGCTGCTTCTCGGTGGGTTGGAGGAAGCTGAAAACTTAAAGCGGCACTCACATTCCATGTAAGTGCCGCTTTAAGTTTTCAGCTCCAACCCGTCGAGAAGCAGCTGCTTACCAAAGCCACCGCTTTGTAAATATAGCCTTTAGTTTCTGGTTGGATCAGTAAGGGGAGCAGTTGTAGTAAGCAATAGCACAATTAAATATGTCAAACTGTACTGATACCACATTCTGTGTTAAGATAAGTATTTGAGGAGGTGTGCATCTACTACTTGTAGCAAAATTGGTAAGATGAAGTGGTCTATTTGTAACTACTTCCTCCCATCTGCAGCTAGAAGTATAATTTACTTATTACAGCAATAAAGAGAAAATCACTTGTCTCTATTTATCAAAATGAGGTTGGGTATGGGATGCCTGTGCTCCGGATCCCAGCGGTCAGAATACCTACGCCGGCATCCCGACAGGGTTAGACTACCGACACTTGTTGGTCGGGCTCCGGTGATGTCCTCCCTCCAGTCTGCTGGTCTCCCGGCTCCTGCACTGTGACCCTGGTCAGCTGCTGCATTAAACAGCTGACCGTGTCACAGTGCAGGATGGGAGAGCAGCTGACCGAAGCCCGGAGGGAGAACATCACCGGAGCAGCAGAGGTAAGTGAAAGTAAAGGGGGTGATGGGAGGTCACGGGGGGGAGGGGGGGTTGCCGCGAGGGGGGGCACGGGGGCGGGCGGAATTAATCATTAACTCGCCCCCCCAATACAACAGTCTAGATCCGCCCCTGACCTAACCTCCCCCTTGCCGCACACTCTAAACCTAACTATCCCCCCTTAATGCATAACCCTCACCCTAGTGCCTAACCCTGACCCCTAACCCCGCTACTTACAATCGGGATGCCGGCGCCGGGATTCTGACAGGTGACGGGATTCCGGCGCTGGTATTCTAAGCATCCCATGTGCCAAGATATTGATTGTATCCCATCAAAATGTATCCCAATAGTGGCAATAGTATCCCAACTTTGCAGTGACAGGAGGTTAAGTAATAGGTTCCGATATTACGGAACCGGTGGGATTTCAGCGAGATTACTGCTTAATTTAAAACTGATATATAAGGCTGGTTCAGTCTTATAACTGATTGCTGCTTTAAATTTAGCTGCAATTGCGCTGAAATTCCTCTGGTTCTGTAAAATCGGAACCTATTTCATAACCCCCCCCCAGTCTCCATTGTTTTGCTCATGTAAAAGGAACCAAAAGCCCAGATATGGACTTTCACAGTTGAATTTGATTAAAAAAAATCATATATCAATAAAAACATAAACAGATAATGATCCATTTATATAATGTAGAACTTTTGTAGAATGTTGTCTTTTTCCATAAACTAAACTTTATTTGTATAATGAAATATTTATTATTCAACTGTATTGCATTTTTATGTTATTTTAAATGAAGCATTATTTTAATGATATTGGACCTCATTCAGACCCGCTCGCAAGCGGGTTGATGCTTAGGCCCTGCGCACGAGCAGCGGCCGCGTTGCGCTTGCGCAAGCCCCTGAGCGGGAGAGAAATTCTGTGGCTCCGGAGCTCACTACAAAAGGGGCGGCTGTCGATGTTGTTCGACAGCTTGACCCGTTTTGTAGGCGTGGCGGGGGGGTGGTTTCACAAACGGAGGCGTTCCTTAAGGAACGCCTGCCGTTTTGTGGGCGGCCGCACTGACATCAGCAGTGATGTCAGTGGGGAGCTTCGGAAGCTCCCTGGGGCTTGCGGTTGCCAAGACCCAACCTTAGGGTCTCGTCGCAAGCCCCGATGGTCTTGACCATCGCAACCATCAACCTGGTCGGTCGCTAAAGCTGTGGGTGGTAACCCACAGCTTAGCTAGCGACCAGGAGGCCGCACTTCAAAAGCCAAGCAGCCGCCCTCATTCAGAACGAACCCTCGCATTTTGCGAGCACCTCTGAATGAGGGCCATTGTTTGGGACACTCAAATATACTGCCAAGATACTTGTTAAATAGGAATGCCCATGTACAAGCATCAGGAAGCCTAAGCTGGCAAAACATACATAGGTATCGCTTGCGTTAGTCCCTGTTGAGTGATGCAATAATAAGTCAAATTGGGCGGGATGCATGAGGCATCGCAATTTGCATGCGATGCATCCCGCCACTGTTCGCATCCATGCCAGTAAAGCATCCTGAGACCATTCATGTGTGGGGTTGCTTCTCAGCCAAGGGAGTGGGATCACTCAAAATTTTGCCTAAGAACACAGCCATGAATAAAGAATGGTATCAAAACATCCTCAAAGAACAACTTCTCCCGACCATCCAAGAACAGTTTGGTGAAGAACAATGCCTTTTCCAGCATGATGGAGCACCTTGCCATAAGGCAAAAGTGATAACTAAGTGGCTCAGGGAACAAAACATCGAAATTTTGAGTCCATGGCCAGGAAACTCCCCAGACCTTAATCCCATTGAGAACTTGTGGTCAATCCTCAAGAGGCGGGTGGACAAACAAAAATCCACAAATTCTGACAAACTCCAAGCATTGATTAGGCAAGAATGGGCGGCCATCAGTCAGTATGTGGCCCAGAAGCTGATTGACAGCATGCCAGGGCGAATTGCAGAGGTCATGAAAAAGTAAAATATTGACTCTTTGCATAAACTTAATGTAATTGTCAATAAAAGCCTTTGACACTTATGAAATGCTTGTAATTTTACATCAGTATAGCATAGTAACATCTGAGAAAAAGGTCTAAAAACTCTGAAGCAGCAAACTCTGTGAAAACCAATACTTGTGTCCAGTGGCGTCACAAGGGGGGTGCGGGGGGTGACACCAAAGTGCAGACTCCCCCTCAGCGACAGGAGCTGGGTGCTGTACTGTAGAATTACGTGCATTACTGGTACACTGGTCCAGAGGGGCAGCCCACACGTCCGGGACCCCCCGGAGAGGCTAAAACCGAGGTTCGGGACTGTGACCCTGTCCCCACCCTCAAGGCCCCACCCCTTTGTCACGAGGTCACGCCCCCTATTTCCCCACATGCTGCGATGCCGCGCACACTGCTTAGCTACCCGCATCGGGTGCATGAAAAGGTAGGGACGCCACTGCTTGTGTCATTCTCAAAACTTTTGGCCATGGCTGTACTTGCAGAATAAGGGGATATTGGATAAGCAAGAGTTTATTTTATTGGTATTCGGTTGAGTGATCTTTTAGCTGTATGCGAGGAATGTAGTCGGCATCCTGGCGTGCGGGATGCCGACGGTCTAAATAACGGCGCGGAAATCCCGACACGTCGGGATCCCGGCACAAGCATCCCGACCGTCGGCATCCCGAAGGTAAGTATCAGGGTGTTAGGGGGAGGTTAGCGTTAGCTATTGGGGTTAGGGTTAGGCATTAGGGGGAGGGTTAGGGTTAGTCACTGAGGAGGGAGTGTTAGGATTAGGGTGCGGGGAGGGGGATGTTAGGTTTAGGCACTAGGGGGGTGGTTAGGTTTAGGCACTGGGGAGGGGGTGTTAGGTTTAGGCACTAGGAAGGGGGCGTTAGGTTTAGGCACCGGGGAGGGAGGGTTAGGGTATGGAACCTATATCAGATCATCATTATGTATCGGACAAAGGGCCTGATTCAGCAAGGAACGCACGGGTGCAGACGCACGCACCCGACCGCTGTGAGAATATGCCTTTCAATGCATACGCACGAAGACCACAGCACAAGATGCAGACGCCCAGCCCCATACTAAGCCACCCATCTCCCTTTACTCACAGCCTAATTAGCACGCAAGATAGCGTAAACATCGGTAACATCGAGAACCATCGGACTCATTAGCGTAATAGTGCATGACCTGATCTGCTGTAGGATTTTGGCCACTTCCTTTGTACAGCTTACGGTATGGCTGCGTATGCCACCACACTGCTTTAATTATGCACGTCCCTATTCTGCGTGTAGTCTGCGTACCATAACCCGATTGCACTGGCTATTTCGCACACGAGCAGTGCGATGCATACACTTGCGCAGAGCAATAACATCGGCCAATTGCGTGCGTTCTCTCCTTTGCGTTCATTGCTGAATCAGGCCCATCATGTACACCTGAATTATATTCAGCAATAAACAAAGGGGATTATATGGTTACATTGGGTGACATTAAATGCAAGAGCAATTTGTCATATGGTTTTATGCAGCTTGGTTACATCTGTCTGTAGTGCTCATTTAGTTCATTCATTAAAACAAGCATTTGCCTACCTGGTGTATTGCTGTATTGTTTTTACTCTACGGACATGTCATAAAGGACTTTATGCATGTTGGGTGTAACTTCACTCCCCATATAAATATCTCTAAACATTGTTATTCATATCAGGAGTACGTTATCATTTGCGGATTGTGGTTACCCGGATAAAGTTTTTCCTGTACTCAAGGAATTTAAAAATATGTATTAATAAATTCACAGCAATCTCAATGATAACATATTTGAAAACAAGCTATACGAATGCTGTAAATAGCAAACTTACTTTTGTATGTTATGAAAAAAACTAACAAACAATATTTTAATCTCGGATGTCTATAAAACTTTTCTCCACATCATGGCTTTATTCAGGTAGCGTTCTTATTACAGTACACCATTGGCGTACTGAGGAAACAGTATAAAATTATTCAAACTCTTTTTGATTTTTCACTGGTTATTTGGCATATATAATACACCAATCTATTAGCATGAGAAGTTTTCCGCAGCACAGAGGAAGGATTTGCAATACGTAATTTCTAATTTATGGCATATTTCTTCCAATTGGAGATGGGTAAACAGCCTCTAGCGGAGTCTACTCACTATAAAGGCTGATCACTTGCTGCATGACTAGATCAAAATTGGACAGATCTGGGTAATCCAGCAGCAACCAAATTGCGAAGTTACGTTGTCTCCATCCACTTTGGGTACAGGTATATAAACTATGGCCCTCATTCAGAGCCACTCGCTAGCGGCAGTACGCTCGTTCCGAGCGATGTTCGCACATCTGCGCATGCGTACGGTTTTTAGTACGCATGCGCGAACCAGTCAGTGCGGCCGAAAATCGTTGGTACGCAATATAGCGAGGGCCTGCTATTTTGAGTGACAGAATGAGGCATATGTGGGTGGTAACAGGGGAAGGTGCTTGAAAACGGGGAGTGGAGATCCGAACGCAGGCGTGCTTAAAGGTCAAAACGGGCGTTTTAAGGGAGTGCATAATTAATACAGTAGCGTCATTGACCACGTCACTTGGTTTTTTTTAACTCAGAACTGCTCACAAAATAGCGGTTGAAAACACCAACCACAAGAATAGCGAGCAGTTCATACGCTGTACGATGTACTCGATTAATCTAATAAATAGCGGACATGACGTATGATGCGTGCGGCCAGGGGGCGTTTTTACCAAAAAAACGAGCGTATGTTTTGCTCGCTCGTTCAGACTTAGAGGTGGGAACAGACTGCAATTTGCGAACGGATCATTTGAATAGCCACCCCTTGTTTTTGAACGAACGACCACAAATAGCGAACGGCTCTGAATCAGGCCCTATGTTTTTCTGCCAAACCAAGGAAACTATTTATCGAAAAAATTGGTCCAGTCCCAAAATTCACTTTATTCAGAGAAAAATGTTTTCATAGGCCACAAACAATGCAAACATCATCTGTTTGTCTGTGGGCAAATTAAATACAGCCCAGTTCTCACTATAGCATATGCAAGGAGAGAACAACAGTGTTTTAAATACCTTTCTGATACATAACCCTAGTTTTTCATCTAAAATCTATGGCACAAGTCTAAAGCAGCATCCTACTATTTGTCTCTGTACCCTCTTTTGATTGCCATTATACTGGCTGGAAATATTATGTTTTGCTGCTTCATTTATTACCTAAAGCAAAAAAGAAGCAACCTGTCACTATGGATGAAATAAGACCACTAAATCATTTAACATGCGGTAGAAAGGATCACAATTAAAACAGGTCGAACCAGAGGAAGGAAACCTAAACCACGAGACTATCTACACTTCTCAAGATAACCCCTTCCTCAGGATGCACAATGCCTGGCTATTTAATGACTTTTAGGCTTAACATGGCTTGTGGTCATCAGTGCAAAGAATAACAGTTGCTGAAAATGTACCAAAAATGTAAAATGTACCAAAGGAAAACCGATGCCCTAAAGAAATTTAATATATTGAAACTTTTCCTTGATGTATTTAAATAATGGTATCCAACCAAGAATGGCATCTACAATGTAATATTAATAGTCTAGTAACCAAACTAAAAGAGCTTGAACGAAAACATGTAAATACGGATTGTAACATGGTAACCACATATGTATGTATACTACCAATTAAGGTGCCCACACACATACCGATGTCCTCACGATACGATTTTATGGCCAATTTCCTCATGAACTTTCACGGGAGCTCCCTTGCCGTCGTGATCACGATTTGGAGTTAAAAATGTCCTATCTGACTAAAGATCTATCTTGCAGCCAATGCATTGTATCCCAGATTGGCTAATCTGCCCTACAGCACGGCAGATCAGAAGATGTGATGTACAACGAGCTGGGACGCGCATCGTCCTCGGTGTCGTGAGTATAAACTCACGATTTGTACTTTTTTTTACCCGATTCGTCGTCACGATTCGTCGAAATCGGCCAAATCGTGTAAAATGGCGCTATGTGTGTGGGCACCTTAACACTGCACAACAATGAAAATGTTTCCGATGTGAAATTAGTTACTTCTAATTGATTTCAGCATACAAAGAATGAATATGACATTTAAAACTCTCAGTTAGCTCTGAGTTCCGAGATATAGCCCATGACGATGTAGGGGTATTCCTAGTGAAGTGGGCAGAATGGAGAGAATCTTACCGGCAATCTGCGTTCTGCACAGAGGGGGCCGGGCCTAATGACCCAATTAAATGAATCAGTTATTTGTCCCCTCCCCTATTCAAATATATGCGATTCATTGGATTACCCACACAAGATAACATTCAGTGACAAGCATAGTGAGCAATTCCACCAAGACATTTCAGCAATGGAACAAAGATATCAGGGTAGGTGACTCACTATTGTTGGACAGTGTCAAGAGATGCCCCAGAAGAGGAGTACAAGCGACAAGCAAAGAGAAAGCACCCCCATGAATAGGCCACTATATTAGATAATACTTTTGTATGCTGTATGTTTGTTTCGTATGCTGTATGTTTGTTTTGTATGCTGTATGTTTGTTTTGTATGCTGTATGTTTATTTCCTTTTGTGTTCTTATTTGTGATTGATTGAATTAAAACAACTGTTATTTATTTTCTATCAAGAAAATATCTGATTATTTTAAAATACCTTTTCACTATGACTATATTACTAATGTACATACAGTATAGTGCAAGTAGTGTAGCTCAAAAAATAGAGCTAGTAAAAACATTCTGAAATCATTTTAGTTTTTCTTGACCTCAAATTAGTAATGTATGACTATTTTTAGAAAGGAAACAAATTAAAGTATTAATTTGTTGTACAGTGTAATTTATGGATCTGAAAAGGGTGATGTTTTTCTGAACTTGAAGAATGATCTGCATGTTCCTGTGTACGATATAACACCATATAATTGCTTGGTTTGGTCAGCTCGCCGTATGGCATGAGTTGGTCAATCGGTAGTTTTGGGGCTTGGTCATTACTGTCCCAATTTTCTGCTTTGGGATTTTGGAAAGTATGTGTATTGTACATTAATAGAGAACATAGGTCAGCGCAATGGGGGGGAATGAGACAGCGTGACATGGCATAGGTGGGCGGTGCAGGGGTGTGCTGGCAAGGTTGCATCATCCAGGCCACGCCCCCTGCTATACAAAGCTGATATTAACATTGTAAAGAGGCGGCAGAGCTATGATGATTCAGTTCAGCTCGAATCGCATCATTGACCCAAACTCCTCCGCCGGGGGGGTATGAACAGATAGCAGCCATCTCCAGGAGACTTGCCCACTCTTCCGGGCGGCTGGGAGTGCCACCCGATGTTCCCGGGAGAGTAGGCAAGTATGGTTTTTTGGTAAAGTTATGACAAAATATAAAACCTTGCTGTGTCACTGTGATCCACTGGGTGTCATCAAGGTATCAGTGGTCCAGCCCTGCTCTCCTCTTTGGTACTGCTAGCCTGTTTACACATACATTGTTGTTGCTGGTTCCACTTCCATGTTAACTTCCAATTCATCAGAGTGGGAAATCCACAGGGAAAGGACAAAACAATTGTAGGATTATATCAAGTCTGTCTTTATTAGTAAAGAGTAGAGCAGCGCTGGTCTGTTGGGACATATGTGACTGAGGAACGCTGATCCCAAGGAAAGTAGAACACACTATGTTATCATAAATGTATGAGCCGAATCCACCCAGAACAAATTGTTTTTGATAGAGGGCTTGATTCAGAGATGTACGTTCATCCGAAGATGAACACACATCTCCGATGTTTAGGGGTCTGCATCTGCACAGAACCTGTTCTGCACATATGCAGGTCCTGCGATCTCGCTTGCAGGCCCCCCAAACCACACGATGATTGACATACTGCGGTGTTGGGGGGGGGGCGCAGGGGTGTGCCTGCTTGTCGTTCCCGGTCAGGCTGCGGGAGGCTTCAGCTCCCCTTCCCCTACCCCTTCCCGCAGCATGACCAAAGGAGCAACCGTAAGGATTTCGGCGCTGGTATTTAGACCGTTGGCATCCCGCACGCTGGGATGCCAACTACATCCCATTCTAACTGCCCTGCGCTTGTGGCTATTTAAAATATTTCAGTATCCACATTATACCAAGCCATACAAAAAGACCTACACAGTTGTAAAAGTTTGCAGCTGAAATCCAGTCAGCCAATAAATGCTCTCACTGCAGTTTTGTTTTTTTCTGTTTGGTGTGTAATGATCTATAACAGTATTATTGTTTACTTATAAGGCACCAGAAGTGTTTCGTAGCTACAAACAGCGGGGACACAACTAACTATAGGTACATGATATAGACAAAAGCTTTGTATACAACGTATCATATGATATATCATTCCGACGTGGAACGGAACGATATATTGTACACATCGTACACATGATATAGTGTGTATGCCTGATCCGTCGTTCACGATGGTCGCACATTGCATCTTCCCATCTGCTGTACTGCACAACAGATGGGACGATGTAATCAACGATGTGGTGCTGTTACATGTAGCATGTAATGTAACATTGCTCCATCGTACGCCGGATCGTACAGTTGGTCTCATTCAGACCCGATCGCGAGCGCAGGACGCTCGCAAGCGGGTCGATGGTACCCAAATGCACATGCGCATGACGGAGGCTGCTCCGTCTTGCGCATGCGCGAGACCTGACGAGCGACGGAGAAGCCGTAGCTCGGGGTCTCGCACCAAAGGGGGCGTGCTGTCGATGGTGAGTGACAGCACCCCGCCTACCGTCTGGGTCCGGCCCCACTGACATGTCAGTGGGAGTGATTTTGGCTCTGATAGAGCCAAAATCACTCCAGGGCTTGCGGCAGCGAGACCCTACCGCAGGGTCTCGTCGCAAGCCCGATGGTCGCGATGGTCTTGACCTTCGCGACCATCATCATGGACGCTCGCATAAGCTGTGGGTGGTAACCCACAGCTATGCGAGCGTCCAGGAGGACGCACCAAAAAAAACAAAAACGCCCTGATTCAAAGCAGGCGCTCGTTCAGAGCGTCCGGCTCTGAATCAGGCCCCATGTGTATGGCGCACACCATGTATCATTACATCGCATTGCACCATCGCTGGGTCGCACATCGTATAGTGTGTACCCAGTTTTACACATATATAATTATAGAACTTTGGCTGCTGCACTGAGTGCAAATAAAAAAGACCCTGACTAAAATTTTTAACTTAAAGCTGGGTACACAGCCGACATATCGGATCCTGGGTACACATCAGAACGAAGTAATGAATGATACCTCATTACTTCCTTCATTACCTGCAACGGGGCGATTTTCGATATCGGGTGACCGGGCAATGTTGCAAGAGGCCTAAGGAGTGTGCATATTGGCCGTACACACAGCGATGCGGCTGACACATTGCTTGCTTGTGCGGAGATATATATATATATATATATATATATATATATATATATATAAAATATTCTAATTAAAGTGATATACATTTATTTCAAACAGCCTAATATCTGAGGTGCGTCCCAAATAAGATTTCTTTTTTGCACTGTGTATTATGTGCACGTCTCTAAATTTAGTTTTGTGAACACTGCCCCCTAGTGTATTAATTCATAAATTGCCAGTATTAATTTCTCTTCCTTAGTAAGCAGTTAGCCACTATTCACCTATATTGTAATTAATACTTAAACTCTAAAGGCAGCTTTTTTTAAATAATATAATTCACAGTACAAGTAATGAATTTAACTGATATTTTTACATTACTTTTGTCATAGAGGTTACTTGATAAATAAAAATAGGTATTTGATTATTAGGGGTAAATTTACTAAGATGGAAGTTGTATTAAGAAGTGATCTTGCCCATAGCAACAAATCAGATTCCAGGTATTATCTTCTAGAAGGTGCTAGATAAATGAGAAGTAGAATCTAATTGGTTGCTATGGGCAACCCCTTAGTGTTCTGTTATGCCATTTTTGTTAATTTTTGTGCCGTGATCAAAATCCGAAAAAAAAAAAATTAATTAAGCTATTTAATTATATCTCTACGTTGCCTTGAACCACAACTTCGAATTCCTACACTTTGCTTTATACATTTTGTCAGGGACCCCAATATGATTCGGCACTGAAGAGCCTAGGACACTATCACCCGGACTGGTACTACACTAGTGTCAGGATTCTTGATGTAATGAGGACAGAGCCTAATATAATACTCCCAATTAATATGATACCACTCTGTCTGTTACACCATACACCTCTCTTGCTTGCCCAGGTAAGTAGCGGGGAGGGTTAGGTTTAGGCACTAGTTGGAGGGTTAGGGTTAGGCACTGGTCAGGGGGAGGGTTAGGTTCAGGTAACCTAAGGAAGACAGAGTTGGGATACCTACTGACAGGAAATCTAACCCTGTCAGGATGCCGGCATTGGGATTTTGACCGCTGGGGTCACGAGCGTCAGCATCCCATACCCATCCCGAGGGACACAGATTATAAACCTGTATGTAACATGTCTGACTTATTAGAGGATAAAGTTTAGGGAAACTGAGTTTGCATTTTTTTTAATGTAATCTGTTTTTATTGAAATCAAAGTAGCATAGTACATATATGGCCCACAACGGCCTACTTAGACACCAAATAAGTACAAATAACAATATAAATTCAATGGACAAACATACTCACAAAATATATTGAAGAAAAAAAAAAAAGAAAGTCCCAGATAGACTAATATTTAGTTGTACTTTCATACATTGTTAGATAAAATAAAAACAAAAATAACTAATACAAAAAAAATATATAAGAATTGGAAAAAAAAAGAAAACATACATAGAGAAAGATAAAACAATAGGGAAAGTCACTATGTCCTAGGGGGCGTTGAGATAGTATGTATCCTGTACTCAGAAGATTCTTTAAAAGTCAACCAAGCATACCAAATTGCTGTAAAATCAGAGGGAGGTGATCTCAAAGAGGAGAGATCTTCCCAAGATATACTGTCAGGTGCATAAATATTGGGACATTGACAGAATTTTCATATTTTGGCCTCTATTCACCACCACAATGGCCTTGAAATGAAACAAACAAGATGTGCTTTAACTGCAGACTTTCAGATTTAATTTGAGGGTAATTACATCCAAATCGAATGAACGGTGTAGGAATTACAACAGTTTCTATATGTGCCTCCCACTTTTTAAGGGGCCAAAAGTAATGGGACTATCAACTCAAAAGCTATTTCATGGACAGATGTGGGCTATTCCCTCGTTATTTCATTATCAATTAAGTAGGTAAAAGGTCTGGAGTTGATTCTAGGTGTGACATTTGCATTTGGAATCAGTTGCTGTCGACTCTCAATATGAGATCCAAAGAGCTGTCACTATCAGTGAAGCAAGCCATCATTAGGCTGAAAAATCAAAACAAACCCATCAGAGAGATAGCAAAAACATTAGGTGTGGCCAAATCAACTGTTTGGAACATTCTTAAAAAGAAAGAACGCATTGGAGAGCTCAGCAACACCAATAGACTCGGAAGACCACGGAAAACAACTGTGGTGGGTGACAGAAGAATTATTTGCCTGGTGAAGAAAAACCCCTTCACAACAGTTGGCCAAATCAAGAACACTCTCCAGGAGGTAGGTGTATATGTGTCAAAGTCAGCAATCAAGAGAAGACTTCACAAGAGTGAATATAGAGGGTTCACCACAAGATGTAAACCATTGGTGAGCCACAAAAACAGGAAGACCAAATTAGAGTTTGCCAAACAACATCTAAAAAAGCCATTACAGTTCTGGAACAACATCCTATGGACAGATGAGACAAAGATCAACTTGTACCAGAGTGATGGGAAGAGAAGAGTATGGAGAAGGAAAAGAACTGCTCATGATCCAAAAAATACAACCTCATCAGCGAAGCATGGTGGTGGTAGTGTCATGGCGTGGGCATGTATGACTGCCAATGGAACTGGTTCCCTTGTATTTATTGATGATGTGACTGCTGATAAAAGCAGCAGAATGAATTCTGAAGTGTTTCAGGCAATATTATATGCTCATATTCAGTCAAATGCTTCAGAACTCATTGGACGGTGCTTCACAGTGCAGATGGACAATGACCCGAAGCATACTGCAAAAGCAACTAAAGGGTTTTTTAAGGCTAAAAAGTGGAATGTTATGCAATGACCAAGTCAATCCCCTGACCTGAATCTGATTGAGCATGCATTTCACTTGATGAAGACAATACTGAAGGGAAAATGCCCCAAGAACAAGCAGGAACTGAAGACATTTGCAGTAGAGGCCTGGCAGAGCATCACCAGGGATGAAACCCAGCGTCTGTTGATGTCTATGCATTCCACACTTCAGGCTGTAATTGCCTGCAAAGGATTTGCAAGAAAGTATTAAAAAGTGAAAGTTAGATTTAGGATTGTTTAGTTTGTCCCATTACTTTTGGCCCCTTAAAAAGTGGGAGGCACATATAGAAACCATTGTAATTCCTACACCGTTCACCTGATTTGGATGTAATTACCCTCAAATTAAATCTGAAAGTCTGCAGTTAAAGCACATCAAGAGACAGGAGGGCAAATCGGAGATCTCCAATAACATGGTATAGTAGCCTTCGCAGCATTAATCAGAAGACGTAGCAAGGATTTTTTGTATATGGAGATAGATAGGTCCGATAGATTTAATAACCAAAAATCAGGTTTATCAGATAAGGGAAGACCAGTGATCAACTCTGATATCTGTCGAACCTTCCTCCAAAAGTCGGTTATTACTGGGCATTGCCATCAGATATGGAAAGGAGTACCCACTGCTTGACCACAGCGCCAGCACATTTCAGATAGATTTGGGAACATCCGGTGAATGTGAACAGGGCACCTATACCACCTAGCCAAAATCTTGTATTGAGTCTCCAAAACTTGGAGTGAAGAGGAACTAGCAAAAGTAAAACTAAATATTTGTGACCACTGATCCTCTGTCAGTTCCCTTCCCAATTCACCATGCCAAGCAGAAACATAGGAAGACATAGATGGATTGGAACACTCAAGACATAACTGATATATTAAAGAAATAAGGTGTCTTGTTGGGTCTTCTTTCATACATAAAACTTCAAACTTAGTCGGGGTCCAACGAGGACTACCAGTAATAAGAGAATTAATGTAATGTCTTAATTGGAGATAAACCCAGAATGAACAAAATGGGAGATGGTATAATTGCTGGAGATCTAGAAAGGAACCCACTAGTTGTAATCAAATGGGATATGAGTTTGCATTTTTGTTTATGTTTTACCATATTTGCCAACTCACAATACATACTATTGGCATATCCTATTGTATTAGGACTAAACAAAACCAACTTAAATGTGCAGCTATTTATAGCCTTCTGAAAGAACAGTTTGCTGTTGGTTTTTGGTTATAGTAAGGTGAAATGTAAGCCATACTCTCCCCAAAGTTGCGATTTTCCGGGTAACCCCCCACACCCCCGGAAGAGTAGGCATATCTCCCGCGTCCTAGCCACTTCCTAGTGAAGTGGGTAGGATGGGGAGATTTTAAGGGGAATTTTCGGGTCCGTGGGTGGGTGCCGTCCCCTATATGGGGATCCGCAAATCACGGCCTTTTCCTGTGGTGGGGCGGGGCCAAATGACGTATGCAGCCCCGCTCCCGCAGATATCTAAAGGATCTAATCTACAGCTTTCTCCAGGGGAGGAGATTTTTAAAGTTGCTAAGTATGGTCTAAGCATGTCTTCTCCTTCTGGGTGTAAGCAGCCCAGCATAGTGTGTGTTGTGATGTCTGATAATAAGCCCATGTGTGGCATGAATGCAATGTGTACTGCACCTATTGTACTAAACTTATTGCATTATTAATTGTTGCATGTATTGCTGGATTAGAGGGATTGGGAGTCCCTTTGGGGCATATTCCATTAGCCGAGGGGTTTTCCCCGAGACTAATTGCCGTCCAAAATCCCTGTGGCACGGGGAAAAGCTATTCAATTAACTAACCTTTTTCCAGTGCCGTAAAATCGGGACTCATGCAGAATCACACAGAATCAATGTTTTTTTCCCCCGCGCGCAAGGCTGATTTGGTTGTTTTTACGAGGATTTTACCTCGCACCTCCAGGAGCTGCGAGGTAAAGTCCGACTGCTGTGACTCACGCGCGCAGTCTAGGTGCCTCGCACGCGTGGAATCTCCGGTGATTGAATTGGTCCGGCACGACAATTTGAATATGCCCCTATGTCTGTATTTTGGTGGAGTCTGGCGTAGTCACTATATGTGCGTGTTAATGTTTGTACTTCATACTTGCCTACCTTTACTTTCTCCTCCCCGGGAGAAGCCATGGCAGGAGAAGCAGATGGGTTGCGACGGGAGCGGAGCCTGATGAATTGTGTAATTATGCCCCACCCGCTTCATGGTAAATGACCACGATTGGCACAAATTTACATAGGGGCGGGGCTAAATGACGCGATTAATGAAATTCACTCCATTCTGCCCACTTCACTAGGAAGTGGGCAGAATATGGGAGAAATGCCTAACCTTCCGGGGGTGCGGGGAGTTACTCGAACAATCGTGAGCATGTATGATGTACATAGGGGAGCTAGATGGTGCAGAGTTTGCGGCGGTTGATATGGATATATTTATTCACTTTGAATTTCTTCTTGTTATATACCTACAGAATATTTGCAGTGGTGTGTGTGTATAGTACAGGGAATAGCGGTGTGCATACACTGGGCTTGATCCTATTAGGTGTAAGTAGGGTCCTGAGAGTCATTCTCATGGCAATTGGCAATGCAAATTCAAATTACAATCCAATTACAAACTCGCATTGATTTTTCATAGGAAATTTCCTTTTTTTTCGTGCGCATCCCCTCAGCAGGAGAAAATGTAGGAAAAATCTTTATTTTTTAGATAAAATATCAGGACACAGTGCAGAACCTCTGGTACACCCCTCCCAATGAATAATCAGGCAGTTGAAAGGGTTTAAATTGCATAATATGGCCAATAAAGACATATTAGTTGTCATGTGAATTTCTCTAAAAAGCTCAATAATGGGTTAAATTATGTGGGACAGTTATGTGGAGGTGTAAATGATGTGGGACAGGTATGTGGAGGTGTAAATGATGTGGGATAGTTATGTGGAGGTGTAATGATGTGGGACAGGTATGTGGAGGTGTAAATGATGTGGGACAGGTATGTGGGGGTGTAAATGATGTTAGACAAGTATGTGACATTGTATATGATGTGGGACAGGTATGCGGAGGAGTAAATGATGTAATACAGGTATGCGGAGGTGTAAATGTTGTGAGACAGGTATGTGGAGGTGTAAATGATGTAGGACAGGTATGTGGAGGTGTAAATGATGTAGGACAGGTATGTGGAGGTCTAAATGATGTGGGACAGGTATGTGGAGGTGTAAATGATGTAGGACAGGTATATGGATGTGTAAATGATGTAGGACAGGTATGTGGAGGTGTAAATGATGTGGGACAGGTATGTGGAGGTGTAAATGATGTGGGATAGGTATCTGGAGGTGTAAATGTTGTGAGACAGGTATGTGCAGGTGTAAATGATGTAGGACAGGTATATGGAGGTGTAAATGATGTGGGACAGGTATGTGGAGGTGTAAATGATATGAGACAGGTATGTGGAGGTGTAAATGATGTGAGGCAGGTATGTGGAGGTGTAAATGATGTGAGACAGGTATGTGGAGGTGTAAATGATGCAGGACAGGTATGTGGAAGTGTAAATGATGTGGGACAGGTATGTGGAGGTGTAGATGATGTGAGACAGGTATGTGGAGGTGTAGATGATGTGAGACAGGTATGTGGAGGTGTAAATGATGTGGAACAGGTATGTGGAGGTGTAAATGATGTGGGATAAATATATGGAGGTGTAAATGATGTGGTACAGGTATGTGGAGGTGTAAATTATGTGGGATAGTTATGTGGAGGTGTAATGATATGGGACAGGTATGGTGGAGGTGTAAATGATGTGGGACAGGTATGTGGAGGTGTAAATGATGTGAGACAGGTATATGGAGGTGTAAATGATGTGGGACAGGTATGTGGAGGTGTAATTGATGTGAGACAGGTATGTGGAGGTGTAAATGATGTGAGACAGGTATGTGGAGGTGTAAATGATGTAGGACAGGTAAGGGGAGGTGTAAATTATGTAGGATAGGTATGTGGAGGTGTAAATGATGTGGGACAGGTATCTGGAGGTGTAAATGATGTGGGATAGTTATGTGGAGGTGTAATGATACGGGACAGGTATATGGAGTTGTAAATGATGTGGGACAGGTATGTGGGGGTGTAAATGATGTTAGACAAGTATGTGACATTGTATATGATGTGGGATAGGTATGTGGAGGTGTAAATGATGTGAGACAGGTATGCGGAGGTGTAAATGTTGTGAGACAGGTATGTGGAGGCGTAAATGAAGTGGGACAGGTATGTGAGGGTGTAAATGATGTGAGACAGGTATGTGGAGATGTCAATGATGTGGGACAGGTATGTGGAGGTGTAAATTATGTGAGACCGGTATGTGGAGGTGTATATGTTGTGAGACAGGTATGTGGAGGTGTAAATGATGTGGTACAGGTATGTGGAGGTGTAAATGATGTGGGACAGGTATGTGGAGGTGTAAATGTTGTGAGACAAGTATGTGGAGGTGTAAATGAAATGGGACAGGTATGTGAGGGTGTAAATGATGTGAAACAGGTATGTGGAGATTTAAATGATGTGTGACAGGTATGTGGTGGTGTAAATGATGTGAGACAGGTATGTGGAGGTGTAAATGATGTGGGATAGGTATCTGGAGGTGTAAATGTTGTGAGACAGGTATGTGCAGGTGTAAATGATGTAGGACAGGTATATGGAGGTGTAAATGATGTGGGACAGGTATGTGGAGGTGTAAATGATATGAGACAGGTATGTGGAGGTGTAAATGATGTGAGGCAGGTATGTGGAGGTGTAAATGATGTGAGACAGGTATGTGGAGGTGTAAATGATGCAGGACAGGTATGTGGAAGTGTAAATGATGTGGGACAGGTATGTGGAGGTGTAGATGATGTGAGACAGGTATGTGGAGGTGTAGATGATGTGAGACAGGTATGTGGAGGTGTAAATGATGTGGAACAGGTATGTGGAGGTGTAAATGATGTGGGATAGATATATGGAGGTGTAAATGATGTGGTACAGGTATGTGGAGGTGTAAATGATGTGGGATAGTTATGTGGAGGTGTAATGATATGGGACAGGTATGGTGGAGGTGTAAATGATGTGGGACAGGTATGTGGAGGTGTAAATGATGTGAGACAGGTATATGGAGGTGTAAATGATGTGGGACAGGTATGTGGAGGTGTAAATGATGTGAGACAGGTATGTGGAGGTGTAAATGATGTGAGACAGGTATGTGGAGGTGTAAATGATGTAGGACAGGTAAGGGGAGGTGTAAATTATGTAGGATAGGTATGTGGAGGTGTAAATGATGTGGGACAGGTATCTGGAGGTGTAAATGATGTGGGATAGTTATGTGGAGGTGTAATGATACGGGACAGGTATATGGAGTTGTAAATGATGTGGGACAGGTATGTGGGGGTGTAAATGATGTTAGACAAGTATGTGACATTGTATATGATGTGGGATAGGTATGTGGAGGTGTAAATGATGTGAGACAGGTATGCGGAGGTGTAAATGTTGTGAGACAGGTATGTGGAGGCGTAAATGAAGTGGGACAGGTATGTGAGGGTGTAAATGATGTGAGACAGGTATGTGGAGATGTCAATGATGTGGGACAGGTATGTGGAGGTGTAAATTATGTGAGACCGGTATGTGGAGGTGTATATGTTGTGAGACAGGTATGTGGAGGTGTATATGTTGTGAGACAGGTATGTGGAGGTGTAAATGATGTGGTACAGGTATGTGGAGGTGTAAATGATGTGGGACAGGTATGTGGAGGTGTAAATGTTGTGAGACAAGTATGTGGAGGTGTAAATGAAGTGGGACAGGTATGTGAGGGTGTAAATGATGTGAAACAGGTATGTGGAGATTTAAATGATGTGTGACAGGTATGTGGTGGTGTAAATGATGTGAGACAGGTATGTGGAGGTGTAAATGATGTGGAGGTGTAAATCTTGTGAGACAGGTATGTGGAGGTGTAAATGATGTAGGACAGGTATATGGAGGTGTAAATGATGTAGGACAGGTATGTGGAAGTGTAAATGATGTGGGACAGGTATGTGGAGGTGTAGATGATGTGAGACAGGTATGTGGAGGTGTAAATGATGCGGGACAGGTATGTGGAGGTGTAAATGATGCAGGATAGGTATGTGGAGGTGTAAATGATGTGGAACAGGTATGTGGAGGTGTAAATGATGTGGGATAGATATATGGAGGTGTAAATGATGTGGGACAGGTATGTGGAGGTGTAAATGGTGTGGGATAGTTATGTGGAGGTGTAATGATATGGGACAGGTATGTGGAGGTGTAAATGATGTGGGACAGGTATGTGGGGTTGTAAATTATGTTAGACAAGTATGTGGAGGTGTAAATGATGTGAGACAGGTATGTGGAAGTGTAAATGATGTGAGACAGGTATGTGGTGGTGTAAATGATGTGAGACAGGTATGTGGAGGTGTAAATGATGTGGGACAGGTATGTGGAGGTGTAAATGATATAGGACAGGTATGTGGAGGTGTAAATGATGTGGGGCAAGTATGTGGAGGTGTAAATGATGTAGGACAGGTATGTGGAGGTGTAAATTATATGGGATAGGTACGTGGAGGTGTAAATGATGTGGGATAGGTATGTGGAGGTGTAAATGATGTAGGACAGGTATATGGAGGTGTAAATGATGTAGGACAGATATGTGGAAGTGTAAATGATGTGGGACAGGTATGTGGAGGTATAAATGATGTGAGACAGGTATGTGGAGGTTTAAATGATGTAGGACAGGTATATGGAGGTGTAAATGATGTAGGACAGATATGTGGAAGTGTAAATGATGTGGGACAGGTATGCGGAGGTATAAATGATGCGGGATAGGTATGTGAAGGTGTAAATGATGTGGGACAGGTATGTGGAGGTGTAAATGATGTGGGATAGTTATGTGGAGGTGTAATGATATGGGACAGGTATGTGGCGATTTAAATGATGTGAGACAGGTAAGTGGTGGTGTATATAATGTGAGACAGGTATGTGGAGGTGTAAATGATGTGGGATAGGTATGTGGAGGTGTAAATGTTGTGAGACAGGTATGTGGAGGTGTAAATGATGTGGGACAGGTATGTGGAGGTGTAAATGATGTGAGACAGGTATGTGGAGGTGTAAATGATGTAGGACAGGTAAGGGGAGGTGTAAATTATGTAGGATAGGTATGTGGAGGTGTAAATGATGTGGGACAGGTATCTGGAGGTGTAAATGATGTGGGATAGTTATGTGGAGGTGTAATGATACGGGACAGGTATATGGAGTTGTAAATGATGTGGGACAGGTATGTGGGGGTGTAAATGATGTTAGACAAGTATGTGACATTGTATATGATGTGAGACAGGTATGTGGAGGTGTAAATGATGTGAAACAGGTATGTGGAGGGGTAAATGATGTGGTACAGGTATGTGGAGGTGTAAATGATGTGGGACAGGTATGTGGAGGTGTAAATGTTGTGAGACAGGTATGTGGAGGTGTAAATGATGTGAGACAGGTATGTGGAGGTGTAGATGATGTGGGATAGTTATCTGGAGGTGTAATGATGTGGGACAGGTATGTGGAGGTGTAAATGATGTGAGACAGGTATGTGGTGGTGTAAATGATGTTAGACAAGTATGTGACATTGTATATGATGTGGGACAGGTATGTGGAGGTGTAAATGATGTGAGACAGGTATGCGGAGGTGTAAATGTTGTGAGACAGGTATGCGGAGGTGTAAATGTTGTGAGACAGGTATGTGGAGGTGTAAGTGAAGTGGGACAGGTATGTGAGGGTGTAAATGATGTGACAGGTATGTGGAGGTGTAAATGATGTGGGACAGGTATTTGGAGGTGTAAATGATGTGGGTCAGGTATGTGGAGGTGTAAATGATGTGAGACAGGTATGTGGAGGTGTAAATGATGTGGTTCAGGTATGTGGAGGTGTAAATGATGTGAGACAGGTATCTGCAGGTGTAAATGATGTGAGACAGGTATCTGCAGGTGTAAATGATGTGAGACAGGTATGTGGGATTGTAAATGATGTGGGGCGTTATATCGATGGGAGAGGGTATAATTGTTTATTCCAATTTTTTTACAAACATGTATAAAAAAACACTAAAAAAATATTATACAGGTACACACATTTTCCTGTACCCCAAAATGCTGGAAAAACTTTAATTTGTTAGCACTTTTGCGATCATTTTTCAACCATTAATAAAAAGTGTAAAAATCAGCCATTTGACACCTTTTAAAAACATCTAAAAAGGCCACTAACAGCCTTTTATATGGTCCTGCTATCACAGGTGTCACTTTTTAAGGGGTCCTGGAAGGTTTCCCAACTTTGTCATGAACTTTTCTCAGGTCACATTTAGTCGAAAAATCTCACACTCTGCTGTTAGTCCCACAAATTGCATTTCTAATTGGGATTACATTACTCTGGTGCACGCATTCATGTGATGACTGTGACTTTCATGAAACAAACTCGCATTTGTAAACTCGATTGAGCTCACTGTGTTTGGTCTTTGGCTAATTGTGTGACGCTGATTGCAGCAGAGAGGGGAGTGTGGGAGTCTATAGGTGGACGACCCTGGTCATGGACAGCACCATGCACTGTAATATGGCCTGCCAATGCTGCATCATTATCCAGTACATGTCTGCATTTTACTGGGGTTTAAATTAGGGTGGGGTTATTTCATTTGTCTGGAAACATTATATTAGCAGGGATGAATTGGAGGGGAGGGGGCCTCAAACCAGAATCTCACTTAGGGCACCATGGGGTCCTAATCTGCCTCTGATGCAGGGACGGACATAACACACAGATTTTATTATTAGGCTGCCTTTCATTGATGTGTCCAGTTTAATAAAGTTAGGAAAACAGCCGGCTTCACGTTGCATGTTGGTCTCCTACATTTTCAGTCTCTCCTATGGGAGCAGACCAGAGGAGAGACACAGCTGGCTTGAGGTAGAGGCGGAGCCCGCTGCTTCGCGTCACTAAGCCCTGCCACCTCACGGAACCTGCCACAAATTATGGCTTAATTGAGAGGGGCATGGCCAATATGTCTTAATTTTCTTAGAAATATGTCATATTGGGTCTGCCCCTTCACTGTTTACCCACAATTCGCTGGATTATCCTCCCTATAGTGTCCACTTCACTAGGAAGTGGGCAAGATGCGGGAGGGCTGCCTACTCTTCCAGGGATGCGGGGGAATGCCCACAAATTCTGAAGACTCCCGCTACTTCCGGGAGAGACTCAGTGCACCCTAGCAATAAGCTCCTAAATTTACTCCAAACTACAACTCCCAGCAGCACGCGGGTATTCATCCACCTCTCTCTACGCTGTAGGATAACTTGTCTGTACAGAGACACGCCATTGGCTGCATGTGTTCCCGAAGCTGTGTGGTTGCTCTGTATTAGTGTTTTGTCTGTGAGTGAGGAGACTGGGAGAGTAGTGATGTCCGCATACAGAGGCCATATCAGCAAAAGCAAAGACCCCTCAGGCTTAAGGTTCCCATCCACTAGACGATTAAGTTGAGCGATTGAACGATAATGATCGTTCGATCGTTCACAAATTGTTTTCAAATCGTTTGCAAAAATGTCTAAAACGACCAGCGATGCGTGGTGTTATGATATATCTCAATATTCTGTTTTCTTTTTACAAGTATAAAATAGGAGATGACATATGATAATTATCTATATTCCGGTTTATATATTTTTTTCTACTTCAGGGTCCATAGGGTATCCACAGGATACCTTGTGGTATAGGTGTGACGTCAGTCGCTGGGCACCATAGAGTTAAGCTTTTCAGCCTCCCAGGATGCACTAGGTTCCCCCTCCTATACCCCGCCCCCGAGCCAAGGCACCTCAGTTTAGTTTGGTGCCCGGCCGGCGTCGGGTGCACCTGTCGGAGTGGGGGGCTAGAAGAGCCCCTGAAGCTTTCTTCAGTGCAGCTGTGGCTGCACATCTGGATGTACAGCATGGACAGTCAGTCCTGACGTCCATGCTGTCTTCCCTACACCCCCGCCGGTACCAGAACGCCGGTACCGATCCGGGGATGCTGGTGAGCATCTGGGGTCACAGCTAGCGGTGACCCCAGATGTTCCGGACCATGGCCGGATCCAAGGGGGACAAAGGTAAGCAGCGGGGTCCCGCGGTGGGTCCCCGCTGGTCACATGGTCCTAAGTCCCCAGGCAGGGGGCTCCCTGGGGACTGGCTGCAGCGTGGAGCCAGGCGACCAACCTGCGCTTTCCACTACCCCCTGGGACAGCGGACCGCAGCAGAGCGGTAGCGCTGCGGCGTCCCAGGGGTTAAATGCATGCCAGGGGAGCGCGCCTTCCCTGTCTCACAGCCGGCGCCTCCCCCGCTGCACACAGCCCTCTCTGCATGCTGCCGACTGGTCCTGTGGCAGCGCTCCTCCCCCAGGCCAGCCTCCTCTCTGCTCCTCGGCGGCCATCTTCTCCAGAACGCATGGTGAACGCTGCTGGAAGCGCTGGACGGAAGCATCGTGGTCTGGGTCCCCCCGCATACCTCTCCTCCGCTGTGGCTCAGGTCTGTGTATGCAGCGCTGTGTCCTACCAGGCCCTGTGTCTGTGTAGTTGAGTGATCAGCGCTGTTAGTGCAGGAATTGTTATTTCTCTGCATTGTATGTGACTGTGCTAGCGCTGCCTGTAACTTTTCTTCTCTAAACTGTCAGCTTTATTACTGTCCCTGTTCTTCTGCTAAAGCCCTTGCGGTGCGGTGCTGCAGGGTGGTCTCTCGCCTATTTAATACTTAATTGGTGAGAGAGGTCACATACGTGGTGCCATCATGTCTGAAAGTGATTTTCCCCTCCGGCTACAGTGTACCACGTGCAAAGTACCGTTAGCGGAGGGGGAGGGTAGCGCGGAGGGCCTTTGCCGGCAGTGTTTGTCCATGGCGCGGCCTATTACGGTTACAGCACCGGTACAGGAGCCGCCCTGGGCTTGTTTCGCTCAGGCGTTAACAGCTTTAGTAGGCCAGTTAGCTCCGCAGCCCGCGTTTACTCCGATGGGTTTGTCCCAGCAGTCTGTGGTGTCGTCACCCATGCAGGGGTTCCCACGACAATTGGTGGTACCCCACAGTCTCCCTATTTCCCCGCTCCCGGGTTCTCAGGAGCCAGCGTGGGTTAACTCCCTGACGAGTTCTGTACAGCACTTGTCGGATGTGTTGCAAGGGGAGTCTGTGATGCGGCCTCATAAAAGGCCGGTGGCGTCTCTGTCCGCTCCTTATGAGGATGACGAAGGGACGTCTGATGATGGGGAGATTCTGGATCCTTACGATCAGGAACCTCTCCATACTAAGGACGCTGATGCTAAGTCCAAAGTATATATTCCTGGACTTATTCGGGCGGTCCGCACAGCCTTGGTGATTGAGGACGAAGTTCCCCCAGCGGCTAAATCTAAGTATGCCTTTTTCAAAGATGTGAAGGGCGATGCCACAGTCTTTCCTCTTTCGGGTCAGTTGGTGGACCATTTAGAGGAGGCGTGGAAACAACCTGGCAAAAGATACCAGCCGCAGAGACGCCTGGCGGTGGCTTATCCGTTCGCGGATAATTATTTTGCTAAGTGGGAATCCCCTCCACAGGTGGATTCTCACGTGACCCGTCTTGTCCGTAGTGCCACATTGCCGATGCCATCCATGTCCTCCCTTAAGGATGCTACGGACCGCAAGGTAGAAATCTGCCTGAAGTCCGCTTATTCCCTTGCAGGGGGGGCAGCACGGCCGGCTATGGCCATTTGCTGGGTTGCCAGAGCGATGGAGCGCTGGGCGGATTCATTAGAAGCTTCTTTTGAATCCGACTGTCCGGCCAAACAGGCGGAGTTGATTGGCAATCTCCGTGATTCGGCCACCTACATCAACGAGGCGGCTCTAGACATTAGTACTCTGGTGTCTAGAATTTCTTCAGCAGCGGTAGCTGCTCGTCGCACCTTGTGGCTGCGATCCTGGAAGGCGGACGCAGATTCCAAGAAAGGTCTGGAAGCGTTGCCGTTTACCGGAGAAGTTCTCTTCGGTCCGGATCTGGATAAGATTGTGGCCACGCTGGCGGCAGCCAAATCTGCTTGTCTCCCGTCGGCCGCTGCTCCTTCTGGTTCGGGACCATCGTCCTTTCGGTCATCTAGGGCCCAGGGCAGGCCCAAACCACAGTCGTTTCCTCGACAGGCTGGCCCTAAGAAATCGGTCAAGCCCCGGAAGCAGGCATGGAGTACCAGACGTCCGGCCCCCAAGCCAGATGACAAGCCTGCGGCCTGACGGTCCGGGCCTCCCTGTGGGGGATCCCAGGGTGGGAGGCCGCCTGCTACAGTTCGCCCAGTGTTGGTCGACCACTACGACAGACACTTGGGTTCTGGAGGTGGTTTCCCACGGATACGCCCTCTCCTTCCGGCACAGACCCCCGGCTCGCTTCTTCACCACGGGTCTCCCATCAGACCGGAACAAGGCTACGGAGCTGCGGAAGGTATTGCACACTATGCTCCAGGCTGGAGTTATAGTGCCTGTTCCATTCTCCCAGAGGGGCCAGGGTTTCTATTCAAATCTATTTTTGGTACAGAAACCCAATGGGTCATATCGTCCGATTCTCAACCTCAAAGCACTCAACAAGTCTTTGCGGGTCCCGAAGTTTCGGATGGAGACCCTACGGTCCATCATTCTGGCGCTGGAACCTGGGGACTACTTGGTGTCATTGGACATACAGGACGCTTCCCTGCATGTCCCTATTCTTTTGCGCCATCAACAGTTCCTCAGGTTTGCAATCCGCAGCGACCACTTCCAGTTTCGGGCGTTACCTTTTGGCCTGGCAACAGCACCACGTGTTTTCACCAAGGTGATGGCGGTCATGGCGGCTTCTCTGCGGCTGCAGGGAGTCCGCATGTTGCCGTATTTGGACGACCTGTTATTGGTGGCAGGATCTCCAGAGCTCCTGTTACGCCACTTGGACCTGACCATTGCACTGCTGCAACGGCACGGCTGGCTAATCAACTGGCAGAAGTCCACTCTAATCCCGTCTCGGAGGATTCTGCATCTTGGAGCCTTATTGGACTCGGGACAGCAAAGGATCTTCGTGACGGAGGACAAGATCTCTGCTTTACAGTCAAGGGTGCGCAGTTGCCTGCACAGCCGCCGGGTGTCCTTACACTCGGCGATGAGGTTACTGGGCTCCATGGTGTCGGTGTTCGACATGGTGGAATACGCCCAGTTTCACTCCAGACCTCTGCAGCACCTGATCCTGTCCAAGTGGAACGGGCTGCCTCAGTCTCTGAAGTCCCAGACGATTGTGCTCACCCAGGAGGTTCGCCTGTCCCTTGCGTGGTGGTTACAGACGACCCACCTCAACAAGGGACGTCCGTTCTGGGTTCCAAATTGGGTCCTGTTGACAACGGACGCCAGTCTTCGGGGCTGGGGAGCAGTTTCGGGTCCACACTTGTTCCAGGGCAGGTGGACGCCGACAGAAGCGGAGCTTCCAATAAATATCTTGGAACTCCGTGCGGTCTTCAATGCTCTCCAGCAGGCACAGCGGTTTCTCCAGGGTCGCCCGGTGCAGGTCCAGTCGGACAACGCTACCACCGTGGCCTACATAAACAGGCAAGGAGGAACTCGCAGTCGGGCGGCTCTCGTAGAGGTCTCTCGGATCCTGGTTTGGGCGGAGCGCAATCTTCCGGCCATATCAGCGGTCTTCATCCCGGGAGTGCTAAATTGGGAGGCGGACTTTCTAAGTCGCCAGGACGTTCAGATGGTCCCTGCACCCGGATGTTTTTCAACTACTGGTGGACAGGTGGGGTCTTCCAGAAATCGACCTCATGGCGTCCCGGCACAACAACAAGTTGCCGGTGTACGGGTCTCGCACAAGAGACGAAGGGGCGTCTCTGGTGGATGCTCTGTCCGTCCGGTGGACGTTCCGGTTTGCATACCTGTTCCCTCCGGTCTCCCTTCTTCCACGGGTAATCCGGAAATTCAAACAGGAAGGAGGGACGCTCCTGTTGATAGCTCCCGCGTGGCCCAGACGGCACTGGTTCTCACACCTTCAGGGTCTGTCCGTGGACAGTCCTCTGCGGTTGCCGCTACGACCGGACCTTCTGTCTCAGGGTCCTTGCCTTCACCCGGACCTGACTCGGCTGTCTTTGATGGCGTGGCTGTTGAGACGGCCATGCTGAGGTCCCGGGGGTTTTCCAGCTCTGTGGTGCGTACCATGTTACGAGCTCGGAAACCGTCTTCCGCGAGGATATACCATCGCGTGTGGCATACGTTCTTCCAGTGGTGTCGACCGAGAGGTTATGCACCGCGGGAGTTTCGTCTGTCTCGGATTCTCGCCTTCCTGCAAGCGGGACTAGATCATGGGCTTCGCCTTGCTTCTTTGAAGGTACAGGTTTCGGCCCTATCTGTCTGGTTTCACCGTAGGATTGCTACAATCCCGGATGTGCGCACCTTTATGCAGGGTGTTCTCCGCATTCAGCCGCCCTTTGTTCCACCTGTGGCGCCTTGGGATTTGGCTGTGGTCCTGAGGGCTCTCCAAGGACCGCCGTTTGAACCACTGGGCTCAGTGGATCTTAAATGGCTAACAGCTAAGACTGTTTTCCTTCTGGCCATTGCTTCGGCCAGACGTGTTTCTGAGTTAGGGGCTCTTTCTTGTAGACCCCCTTTCTTGGTTTTTTATGGGAACAGGGCAGTGCTCCGCACTCGGCCCGAGTTTCTTCCCAAAGTTGTTTCCCAGTTTCATGTTAACGAGGAAATAGTTGTTCCGGCCTTTAACTCACCGGGTCTTTCCATGGGTGAGGCCTCTTTGGATGTTGTGCGGGCCTTAAGGACTTATGTTGACCGCACTTCTTCGTTTAGGAAGTCGGACGCTTTGTTTGTCCTCTATGGCTTCCGTAAAAAGGGTTGGCCTGCCTCAAAGCAAACTTTGGCAGCCTGGATCCGTATGGCTATTTCTGAAGCTTATCTTCATGAAGGCCTACCGGTCCCTCCTTCTCTGAAGGCTCATTCCACTAGGTCTGTGGGTCCTTCGTGGGCAGCTCGACGTGGTGCCTCGGCAGTTCAGATCTGCAAGGCTGCTACGTGGTCCTCTGTCCATACCTTCGTGAGGTATTACAGGTTTGACACCTTCGCCTCTCAGGATGCTTCCTTCGGGCGGCAGATTCTCCTTTCTGCACAGGAGCGTCCCCACCCTTAAAGGATACTGCTTTGGGACATCCCCAAGGTATCCTGTGGATACCCTATGGACCCTGAAGTAGAAAATATGAGATATGGTAAGAATTTACCCTTGTTATCTCTATTTCTACGAAGTCCATAGGGTTCCACAGGACTCCCGCCCTGTCGCACCTGTGCTGCAGATGGGCTTTGCTCTGGTCACCGGTTTTCCGTCTCCCTCTGGTGAGAATGTGATTCTTGTATGTGTCCAGATCTTTTTTCTCTCTCTTCCTTCTCCTCCTCCGGCCTATGGCTTGATAACTAACTGAGGTGCCTTGGCTCGGGGGCGGGGTATAGGAGGGGGACCCTAGTGCATCCTGGGAGGCTGAAAAGCTTAACTCTATGGTGCCCAGCGACTGACGTCACACCTATACCCCAAGGTATCCTGTGGAACCCCATGGACTTCGTAGAAATAGAGATAACAAGGGTAAGTTCTTACCATATCTCATATTATTTATAATATGCATATCATTTATTTTTTTGGTTCTGATAAGACACCTCGAAGTATATTAATATTCCAATATTTTTAGAAGTTTAATTGTAATGTAAAACTAAATTGGTGCTCCATTTTAAAAGGTTTGATCGAAAGATTTATGTATATAGGTGAAAACAAAAGGTTAAAAGTCTGTGGGACTATCAGCCAATCAGCATTTACTCTGAGGGATATATTGAGGCTCCAGTGAACTGTGAGTCATCCTCTGAAGAAACCGCCACGTCATTGGGCGGAGAAACGCGTCAGTTGACCCGTGAGATGCAGGTGGAACGCACAACCGGAAGCCGGAAGTACCGAAACCAGAAATAGCGGACCACGTGTGGACAGCGTTCTGCACACCATCACTACATTGGAAGCAGCCGGGAGTGCCAGCATACGGGAGCGGAGGGCTCTCTGCCGCAGGACCTGAGCACATCTCCCGCACTGCAAGGTATTTACAGTGGACTGTGGATACCAAGTACGCATACTACTAGTGCACAGACTATACGGATTAGGCACTTAGATTATCCTCCCCAGGACTGGGTAGAGATAAGGACTGCCATATAGCAAAGGATACATTATACAAATATATTGTTGGAAGCTGTTTTTGCTCATACTACCAACTCCCCAAACTAACGTTTTCTTGCTTTGGCATACTAATCCATTTGATTTGAAATATTTGCACTAATACTAACTGAGATATATGCTTGGAACCTACGCTGTGCTACTGCTGTTCGCTACCACTACTTCCTTCAATTGGCTTCATTAATTTTTTTGATACATCACATTTATGGTTGTTTGTTTTTTAATATAGTAGATAAATATATCTTGACCCAAAGATTCCATCTGCTTACCATGGTAATGCTTTATGTTTTTAATATATATAACTAATTGTTTTATTGAATAAATGATGAACCAATCTTCAAACCAGCAGCTGCATGTTTAGCGCTCCCATTTTTTTATTGTGTGATTCAATATAGTGGGTGGAGTTCCAGTTCCATCTTTGTGGCTGCAGCTCACACAGCTGTACATCATAACATACATTATTAAACTATATATTTAGCGCCCACTTTTTAGGTTTTTCTTTCAGAATCGTGCAGTAGTTTTCATGTCTGCTAGTGGATGGGCACCTTCACTCATCTCTGTCATCAGGTAGGTGGTGTGGCGGGTTACTCCAGCTGCCCTTTAGGGAGAGACTTAGAGGCGCCAAAATTAAATTATATTGGACCCCCCCAACCTAAAACCATTGTGGCCCCCCTGGACAGGTGTATAAGTTACATGGTCACGCTTCATGGGGGCATGGTCACACATTACAGGGGTGTGTCCAGCGCTTCTGATGTTAAAGACTGTCCCATTGCCTCCTCCTTAAAGGGGAAGGGGGCTCACATCTGCCATGCTGCAGAGCAACAGTAAATAGGACATACATTCTGGCCCCATTGGGACAAAGTTGTTTTGACTGAGTTGAGGAGACGGGGTATTCCATTCAGTACTGTCCTACCTAAATCAGGACACCTGGGAGGTAATGTATGTGAACAAAAACTTGGATAACACTGAATTGTTTTTATTTTAGATGGGAAAATGAACAGAATAGGGGCCTATTGAAGTTGTGAGTTGTGAGCTATGTGCTTGTCAGAGCAGGGGTAGAACGAGGCTCAATTGGAAATGTGTACCTCTTTCATGCACTTTTTGTTTTCAAATGTGCTTAATAGAACATGAATATCTTTTTTTAAGCCACTGTATATCTTTTGTTTAATACATCCCTGCAGAGTGTACCTATAATCATGCTTGGGAAAATACTGAAGTCCTATGCTTATACTCCAATTGAAGCCTTCTCTGTCGGTGGGCTTAAAATTGACACTGGATCTTCCAGAGAGACTTCCACAGTTTTCTATAGGTCATTCTAAAGGACGATACAATGCTACTAATTTGCTAATACATTTGTTATCATTATTTTTCCAAATGAGCCAATATATCAGTAGAGATATCACGTATCAGATTCTGGTAACTTGCAACTCTCCAACTGTTAGGGTACTATACAGTACAAGTCCACATCTGCCGTACAGGCACAGCTTTCCTAAAATATACATATGAATATGACATAAAATAATCCATTTAAATCATACTTGTAACACTTATTACAATATGGTAAAAATATACCACAAATTGTTGCTGGGATAACAGGGCTGAGTATGTGACATTTCTTCATAAAGTGAATAATATCACAAATGTTCATGGTTTTTTTTACTCTTTAATAGCACCTCCTGCTGTGTATATGGTGTGCACTGGAATCGGTATGACATACCGCCGGACGTGAGCCCGGCGGATGTAATACCGACACCGGAAGACAGAAGAGTGAAGACCCCGACAAGTAAGTAACTATACTATCCCTGACCTTCTCCCCCCCTAACCCTCCTTTAGGGGTGCCTAAACCTAACCTCCCCCCTAGTGCCTAACCCTAACCTCCCCCCAGGGGTGCCTAAACCTAACCCCCCTCCCCGCAGCCTAAACCTAACCATCCCGGGTGGGGGGTGCCTAACCCAACTACCCTTCTCCAGCCTAACCCTCCCAGGGGGGTGTCTAACCCTAAGTCCCCCCGGGAACCCCTAAACCTAACCCTCCCCCTGCGCAGCTGTACGCTCCTTGGGATTTCGGCGGGTGGATAATGGTAGGCGTCGGGATTTCGGCGCCTATCATTAGTCCCATGCCGGGATTTGACAGTCGGGAATGCTGACTGCATACCGTGTGCACTGTATCCTTCTGCCCCAGTACTGACCAACTGTCTTTCTAATAGCACCTTTTACTGTACTTTGTATGTGCTTTTCTTTGTAAATAATCCTAAAATTTAGCCATATGGCCACATGTGCCACGCCTTTGAATCTGAGAATTAGCCACGCCTTGTGATTTTTGCTACTTTAATCTGCTACTTTAAACAAATCCGTTTGCAGGAAAACAAAATTGGGATACATCCAATTGCTACTCGTCATGGAGCGTCTTAGTCGTGATGGCATCTCGTGCCAAATGAAGCAAAAAAGGAAAGGTGTATGAGGACACATCTGTAAGTGGGACAATCATGATTTGAGGGGACCATCCCACCAGAGCACATATTAGGACTTTTGTCCTGATTCCCACTGATGAATGCCCTTTCCATGCTGTACAGCAGTGGAGGGTTGTTTATTGGGGCCATGGGATTGGGATAGCAATCCAGATGCACGACTAAAGCCCTCTTATATCATAACCACATCTCCGTCTTATGCGGTGATGCTTGCACTGTTCCAGCTAATGATATATTAATAAGGGGGATATATATTATACTTATAGGAGTTATAGAAGCTGTGCCCCATGCACTATATCCGGATGCCCTATTAATGGCTGGATGTCTCTGTATCAGCACCTTCTGCTAAGTATGTGCTGATTTCTGTGTTCTGTATCCGTTATCCCCATTATTTTCTGCTTGTTTCTGCTTTCAATGTGAAAGATGAAGATAGAATATTGTAGACCATCATACTATATAGTTGGATGGCAACAAGACTGCTCATCATTGGGTTTATATTTTTTTCTGGAGCATTTATAGTTAATGTTTTATACATCAGAAACCACTACTAACGGCTATGTAATTGCTTTGTGTTTAATATTGGCGTTATATGGACTAAACCCGTTAAGCACTGCTTTGTGACCTATTACAGATGTAAGCTTTTGTTAGAAGCACTGTAGAGTTGACCACAAGAGATGAGTGATGTGCACGTATTTATTAAAGGGGACATATCATAGCCACATAAAACTACACTGCTGTCCTTCAAACATTAAATAATTATGTGTCTATTTCACTGTGTTACAAGTAGGAAGGGATGGAAGGAAATGATTGCAGAGTAAGGCTGGCTGTGACAGATAGCTGCCGCTATTACGCGCTGTTATGTACACGGGCCAGCACGACGTTGCCTCACAAGGCAGATGTTGGGCTGCAACATGTACGAAATTAATTGAAAGGGTTTTTTTCTGCAAATGGATTTATATCTTCTTGGTTGATCTATATTAATTATAACTTTTTTTTTGTAGCTAGTATTATATTAATACAAACGTTTTGCTCTTTGCGAGGGATGGAATGGACACAATTTCAATAGCAACAGAACAGTTTACATTGAGGCTAAAGACAAATAAGTAGTTGAAACCATGGGGGTCATTCAGACCCGCTCGCGAGCGCAGGACGCTCGCAAGCGGGTCGATGTTCCCCCACTGCGCATGTGCACGACGGAGGGAGCTCCGTCGTGCGCATGCGCGAGACCCTGCGAGCGACGAGCTCTCCATCGCTCAGGGTCTCGCACCAAAGGGGGCGTGCTGTCGATGTTGATTGACAGCACGCCCCCTTTGGTGGGCGTGCCTTCCAGATGGAGGCGTTCCCATGGGAACGCCTACCGTCTGAAGCCGGCCCCACTGACATCACTAGTGATGTCAGTTGGAGTGATTTTGGCTCTGATAGAGCCAAAATCACTCCAGGGCTTGCGGCAGCGAGACCCTACCGCAGGGTCTCCATCGCAAGCCCGATGGTCGCGATGGTCTAGACCATCGCGACCATCATCATGGGCACTCGCATATGCTGCGGGTGGTCACCCACAGCTATGCGAGCGGCCAGGAGGCCGCTCCATTTTCATGGAGGAGGGCACTGATTCAGAGCGAGCGCTCTGGTCAGAGCGTTCAGCTCTGAATCAGGCCCCATGAAAGAACTTGCTGCCATACTAATCTGCGTCACAGTTAATGGTCTACAGACCAAAGCAAGTGTTGTCAGTGTTCTCTCCAGGCTATATTTCTGGAGCAGTCCTTCCAGCCACCCGGCACTGTGATGCGCCCAAAAGTAGCGCTTTGCTGACGTTTCAGCGCAACGTGACTTATTGGCCATGTTACAGTGCAGCTCACTGCTCTGAGCAACCCCCATCAGAAGGAGGATGCCGGTGACTACCTCCAGCTTGTCTCCTGCTCACCATGTCGTAGCCGTCCCCGCCGAAGGAGGATGCAGACCTCGACCCTGGCCCACCCTGCACTGAAGGAAAGCATGGCAATCTCACAGCCTCCCCCTCTCCTACCTGGTGCCTGCCAACAGTAAGTGAGATGCCAGATGGCAGGGGGTTGGGTTCCCTATGGGCTGCTGCTAACCCCAACCCTCACCTCCCCCTACCTCTGGTACGCATGCACACCCTACAACTTTCTGAGGAGAACACTGGTTGTGTGTCTTTCAGGTGTGGTTCCAGGACCTTGTATTTGGATGCTACTCTAGTCTACACACTGTGTTACATTTATCATGTTTTCCTCTTAGTATCATTCTCTCTGTTTCTCTATGGGTAATTTATCATCTCCATTATTGCTTTAATATGGCCTTTCTATCCTCAACTGCCATACAAGTCAATGAGCTGAAGAACTGGTGTTGGAGCATGATAAATCACCCTCTACTTATTTATTTTATTTCCTCACTCACTTTCCTATCAGAAGCACTAATGTCTGTACAGCAGGACAGCAACAGCAAGCGTGGCATTTGGTATCTTCAAATTGGCTCCGACATCTGCACGGGAAAGCACAAAGATGTTACTAAAACACCACATAGAGATTTGTCTGATTGGGGGATGAAAAATTAACTTACATACAGTAATTAGCTTTGCATGCCCATCATCTTCTCCTCACACCTTCAGCTATTTTCTTTGAAGTTGGAAAACCTGCTGAGACTCTATTGTTATTTGTATAAAAAGTAAGCTATCACATAGCCAGTCTGATTTAATAAGAGGCAGAGGGCATCTGCCTGGCGTACCTGTCCAGCAAGGCTGACTAGATGATGCTGTGCTTTGCTGAGTTCGATAAGTTGCAGTCTGGCAGCCTGTTATACAGTAATCTGTCTCCTCATGCTACCTCTCTGAGGTTTATTTACGAAGCCTTGGATGGAGATAAAGTGAACAGAGAAAAAGTCCCAACCAATCAGCTCCTAACTGTCATGTCACAGGCTGTATTTGAAAAATGACAGGAGCTGATTGGTTGGGACTTTATCCCTGTTCACTCAATCTCCATCCAAGGCTTTAGAATAAACCCCTATTTCCAGAGAGACACGTGGCTGTGTACTGTACGTTAGAATATAGCACAAATCAGGGCAGCTCATATTTGTCTCTTCTGATAATTATGTGGGTTGATTGTTGAGAATTAGGGGTAAATTTACTAAGATGGGAGTTCTATTAAGAAGTGATGTTGCCCATAGCAACCAATCAGATTCTACTTCTCATTTATCTAGCGCCTTCTAGAAGATAATACCTGGAATCTGATTGATAACTGTGTAGCGCGGGCAGCACTCACTGCGGGCTGCACTACACTGAGTGTCTATGGCGGGCCTGCACTGCAGCGCACCACCGGTTCCATGGCACCCAGGGCACGAGCCTCGGCGGCCCTGCCCTAGTTACACCACTGGTTGTCAAAATGGGAATTTTGGAGTGAGAGTATGGAAAAATTTGCAATGGGGACCGTATAGATGGCGTAAGCAATACATTGACAGATACTGAAAGGAGGACATAACCCCTTAAGCGAGTGTTAAATGGGTTAGGTCTCATTGTGAAATGGGGCCAATAGGCTTCACATTAAAAAAAAACCCACACACATAGATTCACACAGGAAAATAACAAACACATAGGCACCCACAGGAATAAAAACACATACATACGCACCCACATGAATAAAAACACACACATAAGCACCCACATGAATAAAAACACACACATACAGTAAGCTCCACATGAATAAAAACACACACATAGACACACACAGGAAAATAACACACATAGGCACTTCCCCGCTGTGTGCAGTCTAATTAGAAACTTCTGGCACAGTGCAAATCGAAGTGCCGGTATATCAAACTGCTGTATAGTGGCATACTTAAAGCACTGCTTCCAGGTCATATCATACTAATTTAAGTAGATATAGCATTAGTATTATAGCCAATATGTTGTTTGCTTCCATGCTTAATGGATTTAACCTGTTTGGGATCATAAGCTATTCCTACGAACGTTTCATACATTAATACTTTATAGCAGTGGTTCCCGAACTGTGTGCCAAGTTGGTGGTCCAGAACTAAATCAAATTATCTGTGGTCAATGTAATGTAATTATGTGAACAAACAGAAGTGCAAACCTGTCCACCACCACATAACTGACCCTAAGGATGACAGGTCAGCACAATTTACTTCACTATACTATTTTACTAGATTTGTTTTCTGTATTTCACAATAACAAACTAAAACTCAGGGGTGCTGTGAAAACAATAATGATACTCTAGGGCGCCGTGATTCAAAAAAGTTTGGGAACCACTGCTTTATAGTAGGGGTGAGCGGGTTCGGATTTCTGAAATCCGAACCCCCCCGATCCGAGTCCGATCCGAGTCAGGCTCGACTTTTCCCGCCTGACTCGGATCTGAAATCGAGGCAAAACGTCATCATCCCGCCTTCCGAGTCTCGCGGGTTTTGGATCCTATATAAGGTACCCGCGTCGGCGCCATTTTCTCACTCGGCTGTGGACAGTGAAGAGGGAGGGTGGGAGTTAGGGCTGTGTAGTGTAGTGTAGTGTAGTGTAGTGCTGCTGTTGTCCACTACTTCAAAGTCCATAGGGGCTGGCTGTGTTGTGCTGTGCTGCTGTTGTTAATAGGGGCTGTGTCCACTACTTCAAAGTCCATAGGGGCTGGCTGGACTGTGTTGTGCAGTCAGTTCTCCATAGGGGCTGTGTCCACTCCAAAGTCCTGTGCAGTGTCCCAGTCCTAAAGGGGTGCTGTAGTGTTGTCCAGGGGGTGCTCTGTCCATCAGGGGTGCTCCCCCCAAGTGCTAAAAAAATAATATATTTTCTGTGTATGTGAATTGTGTGCGCAGTAGCCGCACGTGCATCAACAAAGTAGTGCCAAGCGTGCGCCTGTGTCATAAGTAAAGGGCCGGCTGTCTTGACCGTTAAAGGGTGCTGTAACCCCCGAAAGTACACTCCAGTCCAAACCAAAAAAAAAATAATTTTCTGTGTTTGTGAATTGTGTGCGCAGTAGCCGCACGTGCATCAACAAAGTAGTGCCAAGCGTGCGCCTGTGTCATAAGTAAAGGGCCGGCTGGCTTGACCGTTAAAGGGTGCTGTAACCCCCGAAAGTACACTCCAGTCCAAACCCAAAAAAAAATAATTTTCTGTGTTTGTGAATTGTGTGCGCAGTAGCCGCACGTGCATCAACAAAGTAGTGCCAAGCGTGCGCCTGTGTCATAAGTAAAGGGCCGGCTGGCTTGACCGTTAAAGGGTGCTGTAACCCCCGAAAGTACACTCCAGTCCAAACCAAAAAAATAATTATTTTCTGTGTTTGTGAATTGTGTGCGCAGTAGCCGCACGTGCATCAACAAAGTAGTGCCAAGCGTGCGCCTGTGTCATAAGTAAAGGGCCGGCTGGCTTGACCGTTAAAGGGTGCTGTAACCCCCGAAAGTACACTCCAGTCCAAACCAAAAAAAAAATTATTTTCTGTGTTTGTGAATTGTGTGCGCAGTAGCTGCACGTGCATCAACAAAGTAGTGCCAAGCGTGCGCCTGTGTCATAAGTAAAGGGCCGGCTGGCTTGACCATTAAAGGGTGCTGTAACCCCCGAAAGTACACTCCAGTCCAAACCAAAAAAAAAATTATTTTCTGTGTTTGTGAATTGTGTGCGCAGTAGCCGCACGTGCATCAACAAAGTAGTGCCAAGCGTGCGCCTGTGTCATAAGTAAAGGGCCGGCTGGCTTGACCGTTAAAGGGTGCTGTAACCCCCGAAAGTACACTCCAGTCCAAACCAAAAAAAAAATAATTTTCTGTGTTTGTGAATTGTGTGCGCAGTAGCCGCACGTGCATCAACAAAGGAGCAGCGCCAAGCGTACGCCTGTGTCCCATAAGTAAAGAGCCGGCTGGCTCATTTCTTAAAGGCTGGTGTAACCCACAAAGTGCACTACTCTCCAGCAAAAATAAAAAAATATTTTCTGTGTTTAGCAGCACGTATATATCAAATCGATATAACATAAATGGAGGACCAAACTTTCTCTGATAAAAATAAAATTGAGAAAGATCAAGAACCACTTCCTCCTAGTGCTGAAACTGCTGCCACTAGTCATGACATAGACGATAACATGCCATCAACGTCGTCTGCCAAGGCCGATGCCCAATGTCATAGTAGAGGGCACATACAATCCCAAATGACAAAGTTCAGGAAAATGACCTTGAAAAAAACATTTAAATTATCTGAAGAGAAATGTAAACTTGCCAATAAGCCATTTACGACACGGAGTGGCAAGGAACGGCTAAGGTCTTTCCCTATGTTCATGACTAGTGGTTCAGCTTCACATGACGATGGAAGCCCTCCTCCCACTAAAAAAATCAAAAGAGTTAAGCTGGCAAAAGCACAGCGAAGAACTGTGCTTTCTAAGAAGATATCACAAATCCCCAAGGAGAGTCCAAGTGTGGTGGTGGTTGCGATGCCTGACCTTCCCAGCACTGGACGGGAAGAGGTGGCTCTTTCCACCATTTGCACGCCCCCTGCAAGTGCTGAAAGGAGCACCCACAGTCCACTTGCTGATATGCAAATTGAAGATGTCACTGTTGAAGTACAACAGGATGAGGATACTGGTGTAGCTGGCGCTGAGGAGGAAGTTGGCAAGGAGGATTCTGATGGTGATGTGGTTTGTTTAAATCAGGCTCCGGGGGAGACAGTTGTTGTCCGTGGGATGAAAAAGCCCATCACGGTCATGCCTGGGCAGAAGACCAAACATTCCACCTCTTTGGTCTGGCAATATTTCTATCCAAATCCGGACAACAACTGTCTTGCCATATGTACCATATGTAAAGGTGAAATAAGTAGGGGTAGGGACGTCAACCACCTAGGAACATCCTCCCTTATACGGCACCTGCAGCGCGTTCATAACTTTGGCTAAGACCGTAAGCAGTCCAGGGACACCTAAATCCCGTTGTCCTGTTGTATCCAAGCGCCTGCAAACCACACCGTCAACTCCCTCCTCGTCAATTTCCTCCTTAGTCAGGATCAGAAGTAGTCCTGCAGGCCATGTTACTGGCATGACTGACTCTCCTATCCGGGATTCCTCCGGAGGATCCTGCATTGCTACGCCTACTGCTGCCGCTGCTGCTATTGCTGCTGCTGGGAGTCGTTCATCATCCCAGAGAGGAAGTAGGAACACCACTACTTTTACTAAACAATTGACGCTCCAACAGTCCTTAGCGAGGAGGATGAAGTACGACAGCAGTCATCCTGAAGCAAAACGTATAACTGAGGCCTTGACTGCTATGTTGGTGTTAGACGTGCGTCCGGTATCCGCCATTAGTGCAGTGGGATTTAGACAATTGATGGAGGTAGTGTGTCCCCGGTTCCAAATCCCGTCTAGATTCCACTTCACTAGGCAGGCGATACCGAGACTGTACAGAAACGTCAGAAAAAGTGTCCTCAGTGTCCTGAAAAATGCCGTTGTACACAATGTCCACTTAACCACGGACATGTGGACAAGTGGAACAGGGCAGACTAAGGACTATATGACTGTGACAGCCCACTGGGTAGATGTATCACCTTACGCAGCAACAGCAGCAGCAGCGTCACCAGTAGCAGCATCTCAGAAACGCCAGCTCGTTACAAGGCAGGCTACGCTTTGTATCACCGGTTTCAGTAAGAGGCACACCGCCGACAACCTCTTAGAGAAACTGAGGGAAATCATCGCCCAGTGGCTTACCCCACTTAGACTCTCCTGGGGATTTGTGATATCTGACAACGCCACCAATATTGTGCGGGCATTACATCTGGGCAAATTCCAGCATGTCCCATGTTTTGCTCACACAATAAACTTGGTGGTGCAGAATTTTCTGAAAAGCGACAGGGGCGTGCAGGAGACGCTTTGGGTGGCCCGAAAAATTTCTGGCCACTTTCGCCATTCAGCGACTGCGTGCCGAAGACTGGAGCGCCAGCAAACACTCTTGAACCTGCCCCGCCATCACCTGAAGCAAGAGGTTGTGACGCGGTGGAACTCAACCCTCTGTATGCTTCAGAGGATGGAGGAGCAGCAAAAGGCCATACAAGCCTATACATCCACCTATGACATAGGCAAAGGAGGGGGTATGCACCTGACTCAAGCGCAGTGGAGAATGATTTCCGTGTTGTGCAAGGTTCTCCAGCCCTTCGAACTTGCCACACGTGAAGTCAGTTCAGACACTGCCAGCTTGAGTCAGGTCATTCCCCTCATCAGGCTTTTGCAGAAGCAGCTGGAGAAAGTGAAGGAGGAGCTAAGACGGAGCGATTCCACTCGGCATGTGGGACTTGTGGATGAGCCCTTCATTCGCTTTGCCAGGATTCCAGGGTGGTCAATCTGTTGAAATCAGACCACTACATTTTGGCCACCGTGCTCGATCCTAGGTTTAAAGCCTATGTGATGTCTCTCTTTCCGGCCGACACAAGCCTGCAGAGGTGCAAAGACCTGCTGGTGAACACACTGTCAGCTGAAGCGGAACGTGACACGTCAACAGCTCCTTCATTTTCTCCCGCAACTGGGGCTGCCAGGAAAAAACTTAGGTATCCTAAGCAACCCGCTGGCGGTGATGCAGGGCAGGCAGGACCAAGTTTGGACATCTGGTCCGGACTGAAGGACCTGGCAACAATTTCTGACATGTCTACTGTCACTGCATATGATACTGTCACCATTGACAGAATGGTGGAGGATTACATCGGTGACAGCATCCAAGTAGGCATGTCAGACAGTCCATACCTGTACTGGCAGGAAAAAGAGGCAATTTGGAGGCCCCTGTACAAAGTGACTCTATTTTACCTGAGTTGCCCCCCCTCCAGTGTGTACTCCGAAAGAGTGTTTAGTGCAGCCGGGAACCTTGTCAGCAAAAGGCGTAGGAGGTTGCTTCCACAGAATGTGGAGAAGATGATGTTCATCAAAATGAATTATCAGCTCTTCCAGGGAGACCAGCCTCCAGAAGGTACAGAGGGACCTGTGGTGGTGGATTCAAGTGGGGACGAGTTAATACTTTGTGAGGATGAGGATGTACACACTGAAGAGGGTGAGGAATCGGTGGATAAGGAGGATGAGGATGACATCTTGCCTCCGTAGAGCCAGTTTGTGCAGGGACACATTAATTGCCAGCTTGTTTTGTGGGGGCCCAAACGAACCAATCATTTCAGCCACAGTTGTGTGGCAGACCCTGGCGCTGAAATGATTGGTTTGTTAAAGTGTGCATGTCCTGTTTATACAACATAAGGGTGGGTGGGAGGGCCCAAGGACAATTCCATCTTGCACCTCTTTTTTTTCTTTGCATTATGTACAGTTTGGGGCCTAGTTTTTCAAACTGCCATCCTGTCTGCCACTGCAGTTTCACGCCTAGATGGGTCACGTGTTTGTGCCGCCCACTCGTGTCGCTTAGCATAGTCATCCAGCTACCTCGGTGCAACCTTTTGGACATAAAAACACTATTGTGAGGTGTGAGGTGTTCAGAATAGACTGGAAATGAGTGGAAATTAAGGTTATTGAGGTTAATAATAGCATAGGAGCAGAAAAACACACAAATTCTGTGATTTTAGCTGTTTTTATGCTTTTTTTCAAAAAAATACAGATCCAAAACACAAAACCCAGAACCCAAAACACGGAAGGGTGGTTTTGGCAAAACCAATCCAGATCCAAAACACGAAGAAAGATCCAGATCCAAAACCAAAACACAAAACACGAAAAGTGGCCGGTGCACACCCCTACTTTATAGTATGAATCTTATTTGTTGATGTGTATTCAGCGCACATAATATCTGCCCCTGGAGGGTATTCTTGATGACGTCTTAAATAGTCTCCTATGCATGTTTAATGTCAAGCATGAGTCATCTTTTAAAATGCATTATGATAGCCACTTGTCATGATTATGTCATGGTTCTAATGTCCCATTGCTCGTCCAAAGGATTGCAATAAAAGCTGAAAATCAAATGTGTGGTTGGCTGATTTATATCCTGCAATTGTTATTGCATTTTTATTACCCATTCTCGTAAGCCAACTAGTACTAGTTATTAAGCTGACTGCTATAGGCTTTTAGAGAGACAGCTTTGGTAAGGTTCTGTTACAGCTTTTAATGACCTCTTTAAAAATAAGTTTGTAGTGGTTTCAAATTCTTACAGCATACCTGCCAAACATGCTGTTGTGTTGGGACTTAGGGGCAGATGTATCAAGTCTTCTAAAGAGTGGAGAGGTGGACAAGTGGAGAGGTTGGCCTTTGCAGCTAGTCAGCTTCTACCTACCATTTTAACAAGCCAGTTGGTTGTTATTGGCAACTTCTCAATTTCTCCACCCTTTAGGAGGCTTGATAAATCTTCATCTAGTCCCTGACAAAAGGTGTGAGACTTGCAAGAACAGGGTACGGCCTCAGGTTTGGGTGTGCTTTGCTTGATCGTCATGGCCTTAAAGGGATTGGATACAGGATGCCGGCACTCAGGATCCTGGTGGCCAAAATCCTGACAGGGTTAGGATACTGACACCTGTTGGTAAGTATCCTAACCCTACCACTAAACCTAACCTCGCCCACAGCCCCGCTAGTGCCTAACTCTAACCCTCCCCTAAAGCCTAACCCTAACCCATTATCCTCCCCCTAACCTCACTACTTACCATCGGGATGCTGGCGCCGGGATTCTGACTGGTGTTGGGATTCCAGTTCCGGCATCCTGACTGCTGGGATGTAAACTACATCCCTCTTAAAGCAGTTATTGCATTCTTCACTCATCATATGTCTGGACTACTGTGATTAGCCACAGCAAATATAAATTAGTTTACTGATAGTTGCATTATAATACTGGTAGCTCAAATAGCAACCAAAACAGGCCCTGGGCACCCAGCTGTGAACTTTATGTGCGCTCTCTGGGCTGCTTGTTACCACCTCCATCCTTGTTACCATGGAAGAAGAAGCACAGCCTGTTTATCAATTACAGGATGGTTTCTAAACCAGGAGCCATATCACCACACAATTTTGTCTTGGGAATCCTGGACAAGTAAGTGCACTACATCTACCAAACAGGCCAAGTTACTTAGGTAATTGCAGAGAAACTGGAAATATACATGGAGGACAAGCGAGGGACAGACAGAGGGGGAAGACACAATATACAAAGGGGAACAAAGAAGAAGTATACAGAGACAATGGGGCTTAGGTATGACTGGGAAGGTAGAAGACAAGAAGGGATAGGCATGACAGGTAACAGATATCAGGCAGCGAGGGGAAATGTCTGAGTATGAGATAGGTGCAATGGGTATAATGTTTGTGTATGCAGTACAGGGTTTTTATATTGAGGACTTGTCAGAGAGGTATCCTTTTATACTGGTCATTTGTGGACACCAATCCAGCGCCATTATAACAGAAAACCCAAGAGTGTACCCCACCCTCTCCCCTGCTTTGGGAAAACCCAGAGTTTGTATCCTCTATAGGGGAGGTGCAAAGAAACATAATACTATCTCCCTGGAGGCAACCACTCTTGTGCTTTAATGCAGGGCAGCATTTCCCAACTTCACTGATGGGACTGTGGTGGCTGGGGTCATTAACAAGATTGGGGCCCCTGGAAACTTCCTACACCCAGTAGGCTCAGTATAGTGTACAGGAATACAGTAAGACCCAAGTCCCTTATACCAATACAGTAAAAAAAAAACACCCTCAGAATTATATAAAATAAACTTATTTATGTTAGTATTTCAGCTCACTCTACTGTCTGTAGCCTAATGAAATTCCTCATTCTGCAGCTTCTGTTTATGTGGAAGCAACACAAGTGTGCCTAACTTGCATTCAGCAGGACATACCACTATCTACCCTCCAGAAGAGCTAAACCTCTACACCTTCCGATGTAGCCATCATCACAGCTAGTGCACAATAGGTAGTTGATGGCACAAATAGTATTTGCACTGTGGACATAAGCTTTTGAACTTTTACTAATACACTAATAAATGGCATCTTGAAATGAAATACATAGTCGCACAAAAAGGATCATTTTATCTTATTAAACTAATCTTCTTCCCCAAAATACAATCTTGTTTTTTGGACGAGTTATAGTAGGTGAAATATTCTACTGGCCTCTCTCCTTCCATTAAGTAGTGCAATCTTCTGCACCTCCATAAATGCCACCATGTCACAAACCAGTGCACCTATGCAATAGGATTTTACTTGACTGAAGTGCTCTAATTGTAGTTATTGGAAAACATGCTATAAAACAGATTGGTGTACACAGGGCCGGCTCCAGGGGTGTTCGACCAGTGCGGTCGCACAGGGGCGCCATCCGTAGAGGGCGGCACCCCTCCCCAGCATCCCAATTTCAGTGGGAAAGTACTGTCCCGCTGTTCCACCCGCGGGCCAAAGTGGCCTGCGGGTGGTCAAATCGGGAGGCTGGGGACCCCCACCACCGCAGCTGTGCGGCGGCGCCAGACTCCCAGAGAGTGAATGGATGCCACGCGGCAACCATTCACTGACGGGAGAGGGCTGGGGGAAGCCCAGCCAGTGACGGAGTGCTGGGCTTTACCCCCAGTCTGACGTTATTTGGAGGCGTGCCATGCGGGCACGCCTCCAAATAATGTCACACAGGGGGCGTGGCGAGGTTAGTGCGCTCTCTCAAGAGCCAGCACAGGGTGCGCAGAACCCTGGAGCCGGCCCTGGGTGTACGATACTCATGGTTGAAAAGCCAAATATTTTTTAGAGTTTTGCATCTTTGTTGCACTATTTTTTGGAAATGAAAATATGTAGTCACATACAGCAGCCAGACAAAGGTAACAGGGCAGAGAGCCTTTCTATGAAAGCAGGTAAGTTTAACACTCTTAACTTATTATTTCAGGAAAAACTGCATGGATAATAGAGCAGCTTGTATTGCAGTGTGCATTTTCCATATTTGCATATTTTTTTCATGCGTTCAATGCATCAGAGTTCATATATAAAACACCAATCTCCACAGCGGCAGACCTGGCTTCCTGATCTACTGCTTTACACCTTGTTTGCTGATTTTATCATTCTAACTGTGTCCCATGAGAAGTTTCTTCACAGACTTTTTTCTCCATGTATGTAATATATTGTTTTAATTCACAGTTAAGACAGTGTTCTACAGGCACATACTGTTTTGTGCTCACTATTGATGGGGCTGCCAATAATTGCTATTGCAGGTTGTCTTATAGGAAAACTGCTGCTGGGCAGAAAACAGCTACTGCTGGAAGATCAATAGAGTACAGTAGAAGGCAATTTTTCCAGAAAAATACAACAAATGGGTATTTTCTTTCCCTGTATTTGGAAACGCATACCCAATACTTGAGGGGAAATGTATCAAGCCGTGGAGAGAGATAAAGTCCAGTAGTTGCCAAAGGCAACCAATCAGCTTCTAATTGTCATTTCAAAGGCTGTGCTAGATAAATGACAGAAGCTAATTGGTTGCTTTTGGCAACTTCTCCACTTTCGCTTTTTCCAAGGCTTGATACATCTTCCCCTTGGTAACCTAGGGACAAGTGTAATAGGCTGAGAGTTTAGAAAATGTGAGAGTTTAGCAGTAACCTCTCACATTGATTGACTTTTATCTTCAAAATGGAAAACATCTGAATTAGAGTTTAAATCGTGACAGATTTTTGAGTATAAAAACATGCTAGCTTGTATGTTGTCTGACATTGGCCGAGTTTAAAAAGTGTGAGAGTTTACTGCTAAACATTTTATAAACTCTCACCCTATTACATTTGGCCCTTAGAATCAAGTCACAGAGCGTAGTGGACGGGTTCCACATACCTGGTCTGCATTTTTTTATTGTGTCAAGGGAATAAGACCCAACCCCCACCCGCAGCAGTTGAAGATGAACATACTGATAACAGGTTGGTGGAACAGTCCACAACACTTGGGATTGTCCCACCGAAATTGGGATAGTTGGGAGGTATATGTATATAATTTATATAATTCAGGTGTACCTTGTAAATGCATATGAAGGAGAAACATATGATGCATTAACATATGAAGGAGAAAAGTAAGTAGTTACCAGGGTGCACTTTGTCATTAAAATTTTTTAATGTATACCAATAAAGTGTATAACTTTTATTAATGAATTTGGTCCGAGTGCACCCTGGTAACTTACTTACTTTTCTCCTTTATATGTTAATAGTATTTTCTCTAGTAGTGGGTAGCACCTCGCAATAGCCTCACTATATTCTGTTGGAATAACACCAATTTATACATTAAGCTATACTCGAGCATAAGACCATATAAGAAGAGGACACCATACAATTACAATACTGGTGCGGGATTGACATTTCTATGGATATGTTGTACCATTGTACATGTTATATTCATAAATGCCGTAATTAGATTTACTGTGTATAATATATGCTACTTTCATTAAACACGTTGCATCAGGTAAAGCAAGTTTCCAAAGCCATCCTGTAGTATTGAAATTCCCTGCAATACATTTTTCTGCAACCGTATGGCACTTAAAGAGACGCAATTTGCTCATTTCAGAAGACTAAAAAGTATATGGCTTATCCATACAGCACTACAGTAACTTCACAGTTTCAATGAATGAATCTGCAGCATCTGCAGTCTGAGCTGTAATAACCGTCTCCGAAGCAGTAACGAACTTCCACCTCTTAACAGCAAAGAACTGCAAGTGATTGATTGATCCAGTTACTGTAGATCCTACACTGACCTCAAATATTTGCAAGGATTCAATAGCAAACATGCACTTAGCCATTGTGTTACCAAGTAAGACTTATCAGTGGTTTGGCATGTAGTTATAACATGACATATGAAAAAACATACTTAATATTTTATGAGATAGCAGCAGGTTTATCATGCATTGGTGAGCAATTCTGTACATGCTACATTTGTATGTAAATCAATGACAGCAAGCTACTGGGAGTAAGCTATAACGTTTGAAACGAAATCAAGAGTTTATTTAGCCTTTGATCTTAAAAACTAATTAAAAATCAAAATACAGATGCTTATACTGTATATATGGAGACAGCACATCTCTGAACCACAACCACTAAACCACATCAGCCAATCACCGATTGGCTTTTATCTTTCTAGGACAATGTTAGGAACAGGCGCCTCCAGCTCCTTCCTGCTTTATGATTCATCTGTTTTTTTGCATTTTGCCCTGTCAGCTGCATCTTTTAAGCTGGGTACACACCTATACAATCATCCAGCCAATCACCCGATATTGGCTGTTCGGCCCTATGATTGTATAGGAATGTACGCTCCGTTAGCCAATAAACAGCTTAAAACTGACCTGCAAACGGTCAGATTGGGAGGTCGCATCCTAAGTTGGATGGACTGACGCGTTTCGCTGCAAGTTTGCAGTTTTATCAAACCTTTGATACAGCTGCAAACTTGCAGGTAAGGTACATTTTATGGAATCTGGAAGGACTTGAAGGTATTTTGTAGTATTTGGGGTTCTAAAGGGAATAAGAGGGGATTTTGAGGGATCTGAGGGGTGTTTTGGGGTGAATGTAGGGTGTGTATGGTATGTTGTTGAAGTTGAAGTCATATTTTGTCTATTTAATTTAATGTATTGTTTTAACTTATTATTGAGAATAAGGGTATTGTGCCTCTCTTGTGGGTTAGAGGGCCACACATGAGGCTCTTGAAGTATTGCCCAAAACTGGTCTATTACATGTTAGACAATAAGGTTCATTTACCAAATGCACATACGTACAACTCAAAATGCATCTCATGTATAAATTGTGTATTATGCTCCACTTTCTTTGTAATAAATACAAAATAAAAACAAAACTTCCAAAAAAGTGATTATAGATTATAGTTCAGCAGACAGTGTAGTAGAGATATTTGATCAGAACAGTCAGTTTCAGCAGTTGACATCCAGGGGTTAATTTCCTGGTAATCCATTCTCTCAGGATGCTGAAGTAACCAGAAGAACCTACACTAAGACCTAATAAGTCTGCAGTTTCCTCTCGTTTTACTCAAATCCACCACAGGCTTAAACAAATCTGTAGAAAAGTAGAAAGCGAGGCCCTCCATAGTGTAGGTCATCTTTATTAATAACTGATTTACAAGATTATGTACCAGAAACATGAATAATACTGTACGTGCTCATTAGACTAGATGACAAGGCTCAGATATTTCGATCCAAACTATATGCAGGATGGAAGCGATTTTAGTGGAAGTCAGATGCTGGAGTCAGTAGTGCACCAAGCCATATCCCATTCTTGGAGCTATTAGAACTTTGTGCCCTTAACAAAATAAGGGAGCAGAAAGGTTACTCATATAAATATGTTTTGAAATAAATTAATCTTATTGAAGTGCCACTAACCACCACTAGATGGATATTCCAATACTGTCGGCTTATCATATATCACAATATTTTCTACGCTTATTTAGTTTGGTGCATTTATTGTGCATAAAATGTGTGTGGTGTGGAAAGGCTCACTGCAACCAGGCATTTCAATGACTGCGACCTATATGGAAAATAAAATAAAAACACAGCACGTTATTTACAGTCAGTCAGCGATACTATGCCACAGGTCAGCACTATGTGCCTCAGCAGTCTGACTGAAATGGCTCTGCCATATATTATCATCCCCGATTATTCATTCTATGTACAGTACCTTCACAAAACAACTGCAAATAAATACATTTGCACAATTCCACAGAATCGCTTCTTTGAAGAAACACATTGTCTTGTTTTGTAGATTATCTCCCAGGAAGAGCACATTGAATTGATCTTGGTTCTCCTTTGAACAACAGAAAGAACATTTTGTTGTTGTGTTTTTAAGAAAACAGCAAACAACTTGTATTATTGTTAGCAGTAAAAAAATAACCTTTGCGTCGCTTTATTTGTTTACCATTAGTAACCATTCGTTACCGTGGTTATCACAAGACTCTTCTCTAATAGGACAGTGGTTTATACTCCCCATTATTCATCATCACATGGCTTTGCCTATCAGTTGATACTTTGCCTATCAGTTGATACTTTGCCTATCAGTTGATACAGGCTCATTTTAGGACTAGAGGCAGCCCATGTGCAGTTGTCCGTGGGCTCCCCAGCTCTCTGAAAAGAAGTGTCACATATAAAGACTGTCACAAAGACTCTCTCTGTAAATACCTAATAATCTGGCATCATCTTCTGAAATATGACACCGGCGTCATACTTCTGGTGACTACTTCAGAAATTTGGCACTGGTGCCATATTTCGAAAATATCAGTGGAAAGCAGGACTGGCAGAAGGTAAGTAAAGGAAATAGGAGCAAGGTGTGTGGAGTGATCCCCCCTGGACCCAGGGGCCCATGTGCACACCGTACCCTGCACCCATTATACATATGACAGTTTGCTTAAAATTGATTCACGAAATGTCAAAATACCATTTAGGGCAAAAAGGACCTGACCATCATCTGCCTGACCCGTTCATCCATGTCACAATTTTGCTGTGATTACAGCCTAATTCTATTACGCAACACTCCCTTCGGCTTCAACTAATCTTGACTTAATGGAGCATGGGATATTGGGAGGTCTGTTATAAAGAAGATCTCCAAAAATTAGTTTTACGTGTGCTTAATTACCAGCTTATTCTGTTTCAATAGACAATAGTTTTACAAAGTAAACAGAATTTGGGGTATATGTACCAATTGTTCTCTGGCACGGCCCCTCTTTTAGGAAGCTGTCCCTAGAGATATCAGTCCTGCTTTTCTCTTTATATTTTTTTGTCACTGTGTTGGAAAGAAGCAGTATAACTATAACTACATGCAGGAAACTACATTTAAATTGCAGAAAACTGGTTTAACTATATATTACAAACTTAATATGTAAATATGTTCAGACAATTACATATTTATATATGTGTATCACCATATTTCTCTTTATTGTTCTATTACGAAGTTCCAATCTGACTCGGTATTATATTTGTACAAAAAGTGGGCTATGTATGGTGAAAAAGTAAGGACATATAAAAGTAGGGGGCATAATGCAGGAGATGCATTTGTGTATCCAGGGATGGATTTCCACTCTGCAATATCTGTGTACCCAGACAGTTGTCTCCAGTCCTAGCACTTATTTGTGTTCTGTAATGTCCTTGTGTCATGTTTTATGTATTCTCCATGTTCCCTGCTGTGCAATGCTGCAGAGTATTGTTGTTCCTTACAAATACATGCTTATTAATAGAAAGACTCTGCTTTCCTTCTTTTTTCTGCCATCTTATTATCAAATATACTTTTCCCTCCCACCACCCCAGTCATCCCGCTAGTGCCCTCTATCAGCAAACATGTGTTGCTAGTCTCTACTCATTTCACACATCTATCACACTATGATAGGAGCTTCTAGGGGCCGGTGCAAGGTATCTCGGCACCCTAGGCAAAACTTCAGCCTACTGAACCGCGCTCACCCTCCCCCACTTTCCAGCCCCTCAGGTGAAAGTGAGTAGGCGCGTCTTAGAAGTTCCACAGCCGTCACCTGCATTTAGTACAAGAATGTCTTTCTCAGAGACATCCTTAATATTGTGATAGACAGACTCTTTGGGGCCCCCCAGATCCAAGTGTTCTAGACAGCTGCCTAAAGCTGCCTAATGGTAAAGCCGGCCCTGGGAGCTTCACAAATGTGAAAAGAGAGTTCCGCACTGCAAGTTTTAGCCTTAGTGACTTATAGGTTTGCCTGTTTTGAACCAAACTTTTTTTTTGTATATTTGTTTTGTTTTTCAAATTTACTATTAAAGGTACTATAGTAATAGGAATGTGATTGTGAGCTGTTAGAACAGTGGTGTTAGATGAGGTTGGGCATGATATGTCGACAGTCATAATTTTGACATGCATCTCAACATCGTAATGTCGACATGCATGGCGACATTTTAATTGTGGTGTCGTGTCAACGTTATGAATGACAACATTGTCATTGTCAACCTTTTGACTACATCCCTGTGTTTCTATGTAAGCAAAGTAAAGTACTCTCTTTTTGTTTGGGGAAAAAGACTTGGACAAAGACAGACAACATTTACACATGTTAGTGAGGCAGTAGTAGCGTCAAGTGAAGAAAAAACTCAAATGGTTTATTTGTGGATACCACTGTGGTCAATTAAGTAGTTATATCAAGGTGAAAAAATTGTATTGAATTAAATTCACTTAATTGAAAGGGATATGGGCCCTGATTCAGAGCCAGATGCTCTGACAGAGCGCTCGCTCTGAATCAGGGCGTCTTTTTTTTTTATGGAGCGGCCTCCTGGCCGCTCGCATTGCTGTGGGTTGCCACCCACAGCTAATGCGAGCAGCCAGGATGATGGTCGCGATGGTCAAGACCATCGCGACCATCGGGCTTGCGACGAGACCCTTGTGGTAGGGTCTCGTGGCCGCAAGCCCCAGAGAGCTTTCGGCTCAAACAGAGCCGAAAGCTCTCCCACTGACATCACTCTGTCTGGGCAGCCACCCCCCCTGTCCGCCCACCAAAGGGGGCGTGCTGTCACTCAACATTGACAGCACGCCCCCTTTGGTGCGAGACCCGGAGCGACAGATTGCCCGTTGCTATCGGGGTCTCACGCATGCGCACGATGGAGCCGGCTCCGTCGTGCGCATGCGCTCTGGGCCACCATCGACCCGTTTGCGAGCGCTCAGTGTTTGCGACCGGGTCTGAATCAGGCCTATGGTCCCTTAATGAAGGCTGGGCATACACACACAGCAATTCAATAAAACACACAATTCAATTTATTCTATTACACTCTAATATAAATTCAATAAATCCCTTACGTTTGTACATAGATAAGTTACCAAAATGGATATTGGCAAAACATTAAGCAAAAAAGGAGAAAAATAGGTATTTTTTATATCAATGGGACTGACACTCCAAAAAGATTTCATGTAGATCCCAAACTGGGTAAATCATAGCCAATAATCCATAACATGTAGTATAACAGTATCATCAATACATATTCTGTGACGGTGAATACTGTACATTCAATCAATATTTATGAGATTGATATTGAAGAGTTGTCACTATCCAGGTATCAGATATAATAAAGAAATGAGATAGATACCTCTCACTAATAGCAAGGGGATAGGTGGCTGCTGTATCTCATGTACAATTGTAGTGAATGAGACATGAGCGGACCCACCGCATACACCATGAGGGTATTATAAATAAAGTGACATCTGCTATTCTCTCACTTCAACCACTGTGAGTCTGGTATCAGATGCAGGCTAGATACCTATGCAATATACACAGATGCAGTACTAGATCATGGAAGTATTTCTTCCATTCTGTGACCAATACTTTGGCACCAGTGCTTAGGGTCTCCCCTCTTCCCCTTCCCTATACCTCATGACTACATCCCTGTGTTGCAGGCCTAATATTGCTAACTGTATGAGGCTAGCTGTAATTGTTAGCTTAAACCATTGCAGTTAAGCAGATCTATGTAGTCTGCAGCCACACACTACATAGATCCGCTTAGCTCCAATGATTTAAAGTAACGTCCTAAATCTCTCATAGCGCCTCTGGCACTGATAATTTTAAAATATGAGTATTACTATTATTACCGATGAAGTGGCCTATGACTGCTGTCCTTAAGTTGTGTGATCAGTATCAGTTTTAAGTTATGACTTTAACCAGATACTTCCTACATCCTATCTCAAGCATTACCCACAAAACGCCAAATGTAATGGGCATAATCACCTAAGCCTGAAATATGTACCAAATACATCTTGCATTTTTCACTGTAGATACTGTATACCCAATGTAAATAATTCATAGATGGTCTGGTCTATATCAAACCAGTGTGTCCTTCACATCAGTGTTTCATCAAAGAATACATCACCATAGCAACATCAGAAACTTACCTTTTGTTACTGTGCCCTGTGATGTCCCTCCGAGTCAGGAGAGGCAGGACATATATTTCAGCTAGCCCACCCTTCTCCTATCTCATTATGGTAGTTTTGCCTTTACTCATTATGTGCTATAGGGCACATTTTCAAAAAGATTGGGTGACCTGTGTTTTTTTAATTTATGAATAGATAGTGTATTGTAGCAGTGTATTTTTATTTCATCTACTAAAGTAATTGATTAATAACCGTATGGAATGACTTACGAGGAAAACTGAAAACAAATCAAAGCTGAATATTTCAAGCTATTGCAAAGTTTGGACAATTTACTGCAGTTAGAAGTCCTTACTCAATTCAGTAACAAGTAATAACCCCATTTTCACATTAAGAAATATGTTATAAACCAGACTTGCATTATTTTTTCTTTTTTCCGTGAAAAATAGGTTAACGATTTGGTGTTCTCAGCCTGATGTAATGAGAATGTTTCCTGTGCGGAACCAATGTGCCTATAAATATGGGTATTTCACTCTGTTTAATTGCTGCAGCTGTGGACAAGCACATACAGTATATATGATTTTACTTGCGTATGCTCATATTAGTTTTATTGTAATTGCTGAATTATATTTTTGTTCTGGTGTGTATTCTGTATTGTTTCCAAATCTCTAAAAACGTATAGCAACATATATTAAAATAAATGTGCAACTTTGTTTCGCTATAATTGATAAGTTCACTATCTCATTATGGGAACACATATGTCAGGTTTGTGAATCGTGCATATCAACCGGAAAGTGAATTGAGTGTAACCAATTACACTGAGTGAATGGAAGCCACTCAAAGCCCTCAACAAATTCTTTTACTGCATAAATAACTTGCTTTGTTTTTTATTCAAAGCACCACAATGTACCTTAGTTCTACTGTCAAGCAATGTACAATGACAAAACAAAGGAGACCCAAGAAAAAATAAATGTTGTTTAGAACTTTAACTTTTAGTCATCCATTTGTCGTAATTTAATTTATACAATAAATACAAATTCACATTTACCAAGGAAGTATCAGTAGTGTTAGCCCTTGCAGAGCTCCTAGGTGTGATCAGTGTGCTGGATTGTAAGACAATGCTTCAAATGAAACAATTTTGTGGCTCTCAGTTTAAAGCAAAGCAAAAAAAGAGCTAGTAACTTTGCACCTGGGTAGAACCACGGTGCACTGCAGGTGGGGTAGATTTAAAATGTGCAGAGATATAGGGGTATATGTAATAGGCTGCAGACTTCAAGCTTCGGCGAATACCATGCGAGACTGGCCGATGTTTTAAATTAGCAGACATTTAAAAGGAAAAACCCGTTTGATTTTGCCTTCTAAATCACTGCTACTTTAAAACATCGGGTAGTATCACGGTACTAACCGATGCTTGAAGTCTGCAGCCTATTACATATACCACATAGCGTGTACTCAGACACATATAAAATGGACAAACAAAGTTCAATCTCTGTGAATGTTTTTAGTAGCTTCTTTAGATAAACCAACTTGTGTTTTAGGGGTAGAACCATTTTTTTTAAATTGAGTAATTTTTTTATTAATTTTATAAAAAATACATATATACAGCAAGAAGAGTGAAAAGAAAACAGAAACTTAAAAAGCGAAACAAAATACAGAGATGCACAATCTAATATTGACAACTCAAATAAATGGCATGGACCTACAGTCATCTGCATTATTATGCTGTCCATCCACTAGAAGACAGGCAAAAGACTGCACGATTACGACATTGTAATCGTGCAGTCGTTTGTCTGTCTGTGATGTGCCTACACTGAATGAGAGCGAGATCTTATAGAAACTATAACATTTCCCACAAATATTGTAATACAGAAAACAAATACAGTATACAAATTCCAAATATAGAAAACAAAGAAAAAATACATAGGATAACATACATATAATATAATAGTGCAACATAGAAAAAAGGGTAGTAGCACTTGTACCTCTCTTGTTTGTAGAAATAATAATAATTATTAAAAATAATAATAAAAAAAAAAACCATTTAACTGGAGGAGAGAAGGTTAAGTACTAACATACAGTAGGTTTAAACTAGGGGTGAGCGGGTTCGGATTTCCGAGCCCCCCCGATCCGAGTCCGATCCGAGTCAGGCTCGACTTTTCCCGCCTGACTCGGATTCTGAAATCGAGGCAAAATGTCATCATCCCGCCTTCCGAGTCTCGCGTTGGATCCTATATAAGGTACCCGCGTCGGCGCCATTTTCTCACTCGGCTGTGGACAGTGAAGAGGGAGGGTGGGAGTTAGGGCTGGCTGGGCTGTGTAGTGTAGTGTAGTGCAGAGTAGTGTTGTGCTGTGCTGTGCTGTGCTGCTGTTGTCCATAGGGGCTGTGTCCACTACTTCAAAGTCCATAGGGGCTGGCTGTGTTGTGCTGTGCTGCTGTTGTTAATAGGGGCTGTGTCCACTACTTCAAAGTCCATAGGGGCTGGCTGGACTGTGTTGTGCAGTCAGTTGTCCATAGGGGCTGTGTCCACTCCAAAGTCCTGTGCAGTGTCCCAGTCCTAAAGGGGTGCTGTAGTGTTGTCCAGGGGGTGCTCTGTCCATCAGGGGTGCTCCCCCCAAGTGCTAAAAAAAAAATATTTTTTCTGTGTTTGTGAATTGTGTGCGCAGTAGCCGCACGTGCATCAACAAAGTAGTGCCAAGCGTGCGCCTGTGTCATAAGTAAAGGGCCGGCTGGCTTGACCGTTAAAGGGTGCTGTAACCCCCAAAGTACACTCCAGTCCAAACCAAATAAAAATATTTTCTGTGTTTGTGAATTGTGTGCGCAGTAGCCGCACGTGCATCAACAAAGTAGTGCCAAGCGTGCGCCTGTGTCATAAGTAAAGGGCCGGCTGGCTTGACCGTTAAAGGGTGCTGTAACCCCCAAAGTACACTCCAAACCAAATAAAAAAATATTTTCTGTGTTTGTGAATTGTGTGCGCAGTATCCGCACGTGCATCATCAAAGTAGTGCCAAGCGTGCGCCTGTGTCATAAGTAAAGGGCCGGCTGGCTTGACCGTTAAAGGGTGCTGTAACCCCCAAAGTACACTCCAAACCAAATAAAACATTTTTTTCTGTGTTTGTGAATTGTGTGCGCAGTAGCCGCACGTGCATCATCAAAGTAGTGCCAAGCGTGCGCCTGTGTCATAAGTAAAGGGCCGGCTGTCTTGACCGTTAAAGGGTGCTGTAACCCCCAAAGTACACTCCAAACCAAATAAAAAAATATTTTCTGTATTTGTGAATTGTGTGCGCAGTACCCGCACGTGCATCAACAAAGTAGTGCCAAGCGTGCGCCTGTGTCATAAGTAAAGGGCCGGCTGGCTTGACCGTTAAAGGGTGCTGTAACCCCCAAAGTACACTCCAAACCAAATAAAAAATTTTTTTCTGTGTTTGTGAATTGTGTGCGCAGTAGCCGCACGTGCATCAACAAAGTAGTGCCAAGCGTGCGCCTGTGTCATAAGTAAAGGGCCGGCTGGCTTGACCGTTAAAGGGTGCTGTAACCCCCAAAGTACACTCCAGTCCAAACCAAATAAAAAAATATTTTCTGTGTTTGTGAATTGTGTGCGCAGTAGCCGCACGTGCATCAACAAAGTAGTGCCAAACGTGCGCCTGTGTCCCACAAGTAAAGGGCCGGCTGGCTCATTTCTTAAAGGGTGGTGTAACCCACAAAGTGCACTAGTCTCCAACAAAAATAAAAAATTATTTTCTGTGTTTGTGTGCGCCTTAGCCGCACGTATATATCAATATAACATAAATGGAGGACCAAACTTTCTCCGATAAAAATAAAATAGGGAAAGATCAAGAACCACTTCCTCCTAGTGCTGAAGCTGCTGCCACTAGTCATGACATAGACGATAACATGCCATCAACGTCGTCTGCCAAGGCCGATGCCCAATGTCATAGTAGAGGGCACATACAATCCCAAATGACAAAGTTCAGGAAAATGACCTTGAAAAAAACATTTAAATCATCTGAAGAGAAATGTAAACTTGCCAATAAGCCATTTACGACACGGAGTGGCAAGGAACGGCTAAGGTCTTTCCCTATGTTCATGACTAGTGGTTCAGCTTCACATGGCGATGGAAGCCCTCCTCCCGCTAAAAAAATCAAACGAGTTAAGCTGGCAAAAGCACAGCGAAGGACTGTGCGTTCTAAGAAGATATCACAAATCCCCAAGGAGAGTCCAAGTGTGGTGGCGGTTGCGATGCCTGACCTTCCCAGCACTGGACGGGAAGAGGTGGCTCTTTCCACCATTTGCACGCCCCCTGCAAGTGCTGAAAGGAGCACCCACAGTCCACTTGCTGATATGCAAATTGAAGATGTCACTGTTGAAGTACAACAGGATGAGGATACTGGTGTAGCTGGCACTGAGGAGGAAGTTGGCGAGGAGGATTCTGATGGTGATGTGGTTTGTTTAAATCAGGCTCCGGGGGAGACAGTTGTTGTCCGTGGGATGAAAAAGCCCATCACGGTCATGCCTGGGCAGAAGACCAAACATTCCACCTCTTTGGTCTGGCAATATTTCTATCCAAATCCGGACAACAACTGTCTTGCCATATGTACCATATGTAAAGGTGAAATAAGTAGGGGTAGGGACGTTAACCACCTAGGAACATCCTCCCTTATACGGCACCTGCAGCGCGTTCATAAAAAGTTACTGTCAAGTTCAGAAACTTTGGCTCAGACCGTAAGCAGTCCAGGGTCACCTAAATCCCTTTTTCCTGTTTTATCCAAGGAATCGGTGGATGAGGAGGATGAGAACGACATCTTGCCTCCGTAGAACCAGTTTGTGCAGGGACACATTAACTGCCAGCTTGTTTTGTGGGGGCCCAAATGAACCAATCATTTCAGCCACAGTCATGTTGCAGACCCTGGCGCTGAAATGATTGGTTTGTTAAGTGTGCATGTCCTATTTATACAACATAAGGGTGGGTGGGAGGGCCCAAGGACAATTCCATCTTGCACCTCTTTTTTTTCTTTGCAGTATGTACTGTTTGGGGCCTAGTTTTTCAAACTGCCATCCTGTCTGCCACTGCAGTGTCACTCCTAGATGGGCCACGTGTTTGTGCCGCCCACTCGTGTCACTTAGCATAGTCATCCAGCTACCTCGGTGCAACCTTTTGGCCATAAAAACAATATTGTGAGGTGTGAGGTGTTCAGAATAGACTGGAAATGAGTGGAAATTAAGGTTATTGAGGTTAATAATAGCGTAGGAGCAGAAAAACCCACAAATTTTGTGATTTTAGCTGTTTTTATGCTTTTTTTCAAAAAAATACAGATCCAAAACACAAAACCCAGAACCCAAAACACGGAAGGGTGGTTTTGGCAAAACCAATCCAGATCCAAAACACGAAGAAAGATCCAGATCCAAAACCAAAACACGAAAAGTGGCCGATGCACACCCCTAGTTTAAACATAACACAAGGCAGGATCACAGAGCAACTAGATACCACATGCTTTTATTATGTATTTTTATTGTATTTCCGTGATACATGGAAATACGGGATGCGGTCAATATCCCGACTGTGGGGATTCCGGTGCTCAGAATGCCGCCACCGGGAATCCCATACTCATCCCTGGAAATACTACTATCTCCTGCCATAGTTTTAGCATAATCTGACAGCAAAACTGTGGCAGGCAGGGCCGGACTGGCCATCTAGCAATTCTGGCAAATGCCAGAAGGGCCGATGCCAAGATGGGCCTGTTTGACTGCAGTGCGGACATGCCCGGCCGAGGGACACCACTTGTGCTAAAGTCCCACCCAAAATGGCCGCCACCACAGTGAAAAATGCAATGTAGTCAGGGAGAGGTGGGCTCTAGTGTCTCTAAAGCAGCACATGCTCTGCTGGAGGCGGTGCTATTGGTTCCGTGGGTGCTGCACATCACAGGTATACACCCTCCTGGGAACACACGAGCCGCCCCCCCCACACACACATACACCTCTCCTGCACGTTACAGGCTGTCTCGGTGTCTCCCCCTCTCTCTCCTGGTGTGCTAGCTTATTTCCTCTGTTATAATTGAGTCACAGCCTGTCCCCCTCTCAGCTGTAAGTGACAACCTCCTCCATTCCCTGTATATGGCAGCCTTTATATCCTATAATCTCCGCTGGAGCACTATTGTCTTTCATTGCCCCTACACTTTGCAGCATGTTATAGCTATTGTTTCCCAACCCACGTGTTTCCTGCCCCATGTGTGACAGGTTTTGTCTCCACTCCCCGCCCTCAAGCCTCTATCTTTCCCAGTGTGACAGCCTGTCTCCTTTCCTACCCTCTCCCCCAATCACTTCATGGTCTCTCCTGTTTTTTATATTTTCTGAGTCCCATACCACCTGCCCCCTCCCCCTTATGTGTGACATCTTATTTCCCCTGACTCTCAGCCCCTCTGCTAAACTTACAGTTTCTCTCCTCACCCTTCCCTGACAGGCTTTCTCCCCATCTATCCCTTGTGTGCAACAGCCTGCCTAACCCTCATCCCTGCTGATAGCAGAGCTCCCTCCCCTATTGTCTCCAGTCCTACCCTCTCCCCCAGTGTATGACAGCTCTTCTCCACCCCATTTCTTATTCAGCTCCCCCCATTTTGGTGTGACAGATTCTGTCTCCTCTCCTCACCCCTGTGTTGTGAGAACTTTTGTACCTCAGTGTGTGTCAGCTTGTCTCTTCCCCATGATGTGAGAGAACTGTGTGCCTCCCCCATCCTCTCTGTGTATAACAGCTTCTAACTGCCCCAACCCTCTACTCTACATATAACAGCCTCTCCTATCTCTCACATCCCATCCATACTTGTGTGGAAGCTTCTGCCAATCAGCTTTCTTCTCTTTTCATATCACAGCTTCTGTTTCCCCCATACATATCTTCAACATGTAACATCCAACCCACTCCCTTCACATGTGACAGCCTCAGCAGCTGTTTCCTCCCTCTCTCTCTGTGTATATCAGAGCCCCCCTTTCTCCCTTTCACTCCTCTTGTTTTTAGACTCCCCCACTCTCTCCCCACATTGTGCAATCTTTCTTCTATTCATTCCCCTATGTTTGTGGCATAGTTTACAGCCTCTCCTCCTGTCAAACATGGGGCTATGTTTTTCCTGACATGCATGCAATCCACATGTGCAGGCAGCAAGGGAGGCAGACAGAAGGGTCTGCCTCCTACTGTATACAGCTCAGGAACATAGTAAGTGTATTTGTGTAATGTGGATGAGGATTTATAGGCTATTCATTTATGGGTGAGAGCTATTCACTAAATGGTCGGTGAATGTGGTGGTGGGCATGGGCAGATTGGCCATAGCCTTACCTGTCCATTATTCTAATGGAGCCAACCAGAAGTCTCCTGATGTTTTTTTTTCTTTCCATTTCTTTTTACTTTTTAGTACATTTTAGTTTGTGTGACAAATCAGGACTGGAGGTCAGCAGCATGTGGTGGGTCAGGTGAAGTTCCTGTCCCTTCCTTGTAGAGCAGTGATTCCCAACCTCGGTCCCCAAGGCACACTAACAGTCCTGGTTTTTGTGATATCCATGCTAAAACACAGATGGTTAAATCAAAATAACTGAGGTACAGTACTATTTAAGTCACCTGTGCTCAAGTACGGCTATCCTTAAAACCTGGACTGTTAGTGTGCCTTGAGGACTGAGGTTGGGAACCCCTGTTGTAGAGGCTGTGCAGTCTACTATTTCAGTGTATGGCCCCTACCTATTCTTTGATGACCCCGCACCCTCACAATCTGAGGTGGGATCCAGTCACCTCCAAACTCACTGTGGTGTCACGCTGTGCCATGGTTGCAGCAGTACATACATGACTCACAGGAATGTGCCATGCCAAGTGAGTGCGGGTCAAAGAGCCAGGGCGGGGGCCTCGGGACTGAGCTGCTGGTGCCTAGTTTATGAAATATTTCTGTAGTTAATTGATGTTTTATTGAAGATAAATTATATATTTCAGTGCCATGGTTTGTTTATTTATTTAAAAGGTATTGTTGGTATTTTTCTTTCTTGCAGGTGACTAATTTCCTCACCATGATGTCCATCTGATAGGAATGAGGGACTTGTTGTGTAGATGGTGATTTTAACTATTTGCTTGTTTAATTCAGTAACCTACTCTTATGGTACGTACACATGGTACAATCAGTCAGCGATAACGATACCGCTGACTGATCGTCCTGCACCTTCCTGGTGTGCTGGATGATCAATATCGATCATCCAGCACACCACCAACCCACCAATGATGCCCAGCGGGTCCCTATAGTAACCTGGTCAATATCGACCAGGTTGGCCTGAATGCACGGCCGATGGACATATCATTATCGTCCATACGTGCCCGCACATCGCAGGTCATTGGTGGGTTGGAATGGACAAAAAAATGCACGATATGATCGTTATCGTTCATATCGTACATTTTTCTCGTACCGTGTGTACGCACCATTAGACCTTTTCCTTTGAAGTTGCCTTCACTTTTCATTTTTGTTCTGGTCAAATCCAATCATTTTCACTTTTTATCACAAGGGGCTACATTTGCAGTGCTTTTCAAAACCACCACATCTCTGCATAGGTAATTTAGCCCATGGACTTTATAATAGGATCACCCACCCTTAGATTACTGAACACCTGTCTATTTTTGAGTATTTTGAAGATATCAGATTTGTCCATCCTACACTGTTCTGTTTTATTCCTGTTTAAATTTAATTTTCTTTGGTACTTAACCAGTAGATTAACACTAAATCTGGTAGTTAATTTGTGGCAAAATTAATTAGTTCTGTCCATCCATTAACTCACACCTTGACCTTGGGTACTTTCTGTATCTTATGACATTAACTGGGTTGCTGTCTGTACTGTATTGCAGTCACAAGGATGCTCTCTGATATGTATGGCAGTTACTGGGATGTCTGTACTGTATGACGATGTGGATTCTCTCTATATTGTATGGCCGTCACATGGATATTCTATATATTGTATTATGGCTAGCTCTAACTGCAATCCCAGCTATATTTGTGTTGGACTCCTCATTCAGTTTATTGGTTCCACCTACATGAGGCCACTTTCAGAGTTTTTTCCAGTGCCACTTTAAGTTCCCAATCCGCCCCCACCGCTGCGCATGAGTGTTCAGCAGACAAGGCATGCGCAGGAGTGCCAAAAGAGGAGTGAAGATATCGCTGATGCAGTCACTTCATTCCTAATGCTGGGCATACACTGCCAGATAAAATACCTGTCAGACCGACACCCAACCGATATTGCGTGCATACACTGTGGGGCAGATGTACTAAGCTCTGGAAAGGGATAATGTGGAGAGTGATAAAACCACCAATCAATCAGCTCCCAAGTGTCATTTTTCAAACACAGCTTGTAACATGACAGTTAGGAGTGCTTGGTGGTTTATCACTGTTTATCACTTTCCAGAGCTTAGTATATCTCCACAGTGACTGAGATATCCGCGTTCTGCCCCTGGGGAGGAGACATTTCCCCGTTCCTTCCCTGTGAAGGAAAAATAAAATGTTTGTCAGCCGGCCAATTTGCCCAACATTTAAGTTACAGAATATCACTTCGGACGGGCATGTTGGACGATCCTGCATGCCCGACAAATCGATATTTTATCCTCAGTCGCCCGGATACACAGTACAATTATCAGGGCGATCTTCTGATATCCGGCGGATCGTCCTGATAATTGTATAGTGTATGCCCAGCATAACACATCGCAGGGACTAGAGTTGAAGCTTGAAAACTTTACCTATGCAATGGTCGTGAGACAGGATGGCAGACTGTCAAGGAAACAAAAGTTCTGGTGATGGGTTGGAACTGGGACCCAGAAGGATGTCTCTTTATGGGTGTGCAGGAGAGGTATTTTAGTATTTTTGTAGCAAAGGAATTATCGCAGATTAAGCATAACTATGCATGGTGCAGGTCACTTGTATCGGACCTGTTTATTTGCCCTAGATTGTGTACTTTTTCCTTTTTTTGTGTCTTAAGTTTGCTTATAGTGTACTATATACTTAGGATTACTGTTTTGCGTGGCCAAGTCACAATGTCCATGGCGCGCTAAACAGAGCTATTTGGCTCGATTTAAGGATAGGAGTATGAGGGCATATCTGTAAGTGGTATTGTAGATGACTGTGTAAAAACAACCAATACGGCACCTTCCATGCAGTGCATTTATAAATGCAGATTTACCTAATATCTTAATATTTTATCTGAATATTGTACATACCTTTATATACAGTACAGTTCAGTGTCCATAAACTCACAATGAAAAGGTCATAAGAGTACATAACTTAATAATACCACAGGCAATGACTAAAGCACAGAGGAAATTACCTAATAAATGACATTATTTCATTGACTAAATTCAGTTATTTTGCAAGCACAGATGTTTATGGTAACCTAGTTTTATGTAACCTGCCAGGGACAGTCAGACCAGTCAACATACATCAAGCACATATGGAATTTAAATGTAAAATAAACCGATAAAAGCTGATTCCTACTTGCAGTCTTGGTGAATGTAAAAAAAAATTTGGATGCAATTGGTAATGCATTTTTTTGCACATTGATCATTACTTTTAATATGTACATAAAAATAAAAAAAAATGCTATGTCCGAATCTTTTAAAACCAAACAAAAGCTTTGGTGTAAGAATGCATCATATGGGCTTACTTACATCTGTGCGCTTACTTACATCTGTGCGATTCATGTTTTGCTTTTATACATTTAGCATAAGAATGTTTAGCCAATATTTTACACCATAAATCAGTAGTGAATATTTAAATGATAACTGTAAATTTTATTACACTCCCTTTATATCTATATACTCCTACAGGCCTAAATATATCAAATAGGGAATCCCCAGGAATATACAAGGGGCAGTTCTCTTCATGTAGGTCTCAGTCAGATCCTCTTGCTGACATGGCGCTGTAAATTATGTCATTAGTCCTGCCCTTGCAGTGCAATATCGTGATACAAACGTTATATGTAGTGGGGGGACCATGATGACACAATTGAGTATGAGTCCTGTTATCAAACCCCCTTGATCATGTACGTCACTGATGATGTACGTGGGAATGGGTAGACTGGTCTACGTCATTTTAAATAGTAGGTATGTAGGCCTATGGCGATTTGTTATGGAAATTGTTTATAGAATTCTATTGAAGAGCTGTACGCGACTTTGCAAAAAAACAGAAGCACAATTTAGCGCAAGCCTGTGCTTTGCTAGTAACTGGGCTTTTCATGCTGTAGACATTTTGTCTGCATTCAATTGAAAACTACGAACACATAACCAAGCTAAAAAACTGCTGAAAAACTGTAATAATTGATAAAATCATGCACACATAGTACATCTAAAGTGTCTGTAGGGCAGCCAGATGTGCTGCAAAATAAAACATACATGTAATAACCCGCTGAGTCGCTGGTGGGGGCTATCTCTGATGGTAGTAGTTCTATCTCTGGCAGTACACCTTATTAGATGGGACTTTTCACTGTTTGATAAATAGGCATGTTTACAATCCATATGTGCAATACATGGTAGTAGATACTGTATATCTTATGCAATCAATGTGCTTTTCTCATCCACATGCTTGGATAAGGATTGGGTTGGCATATGCATATTGAATATGTGTGTCTATATCTATCTGTATACTGTACGAATGTATGTATATATATACACACACACACAGATACCATAGTTTACTGTCTTCTACTTGTTTGCCAACTATGAATGTAATAATACATTTTGTTAATTACCAGCATTTTACACATTTTGATAGTTTGCATGTGATATATGTGATATAAGTGTAATGCCCACTCAGAAAAAGGAAAGTGTTTTATTCCTAGGTAACTAAGGAGAGATATCAGGAATGTACAGTATGAGCACACTGCAGGTTTGTGAATATAATGGTAGCATATTACAAGCAAAACATGCTGGGATATATGCCTCAATATTATGTAGTTATACTGTCGAGTCGACATTTAGAATGTCGACACTGTAATGTTGAAAGGGTCAGATTGTCAACATATTCAGTGAGAATATGTTCATAATGTCGACATTATTCATGGCTACATTATGACCATATGAATGTTAGGGTTATGCTGCGGTTAGGGTGAAGTAGAACTGTCGAAATCCTCACTGTCAAATTGCACAATGTCGACAAATTGAACGTGTTGGCATTATGCCAGTGTCTACATTGGCATCTGAAATGTCGATATCCGGAATGTCGACATACAGGCCACTTCAACATTCTGGTGTTGACATTCTGAGTGTCAACATGGTATACCACAGCCAGCTCAACAACCACTGGCGATCCATTTGCTTACCTAGTCTTATTCTATGAGATCTACATGTTCTAAGGCAGACATAGTTAATAGCGGTATAGGAATGCATTGTACATGCATGAATGGTATTGACTGTTTCTTCTCTCTTGTCTTTTTAGGTGATCATGCTTTATTCATGTTTCCAGATGAAGGTTTATTGTACTGTGTGACCATACACCTACCCCTGCTCATCCTGCCTCTCTCTCTCTCTTGTCTTAGGACGGCGTGGGCATTGAGGAGAAGCTGTCCTTGAGGAGAGTAGCCGTGGTGGAAGATTTCTTTGACATTATTTATTCCATGCATGTGGAAACGGGGCCTAATGGAGAACAGATTCGGAAGCATGCTGGTCAGAAGAGGACGTACAAAGCTGTAAGTGAAATGACTTGTTTGTTTGTGCCTACTCAGATTTTGTGTTCCGTCATTTAACTATTTATGCTCAGTTCATATTTTTTATGTCTTAGAATTTGGTTTAACTGTTTATGTTCCATCATAATTTATTCATATATATTGAATTAGTGAATTAGTGTATCCTATTTGCAGTTTTACAAGCTGACTATTTCCTAAACCGAAGATATAATGACATTAAATGTGTTGTTGCATTTAAATGCCTTTATCAACTTACACTTGCATCTTTCAACTATTGCTAAATACAGTGGTTTTTCTATCTAGCTTCCTTCAACACAAAACTCAGGGCCTGATCCAGCAAGGAACGCAGTTGCTAATACTCACGCAATCGGTCGATTGTTGCATACTGCGCATGCGTATGCATCAAAGTGTGCATGCGCGATCTAGCAATTGCGATCCGAACTGCAATTGCAGAGGCTATGCAGACCCTGAGCACAGTGATAGGCAATAAGTGCCATTTGGGGGTGGTGACGGGGGGGTGGTCGGGCGAACGCAGGCGTGCCACTGCTTTGCAACGCCGTTGCAGGGGCGTGCATAAGTTAGCAATTCCTGATTGAGGTCTGACCTGCCTTAACTGTGTGGGTCCGATGTTACTCGATGTTACAGATTCATTCGCTATGTTGCCCAAGTATACGGATGTGAGTAAGGGGTAGTGGGCATCCGTATGGTAAGCTGTGATCACAATGCGATTGCAAACATTTGCATTTCACCGCTGATATTAGCAGAAGAGTGATCCTTGCTGAATCAGGCCCTCAGTCTTATTATAACAACCCTCCCTGTTAGTATAAATCATGCTTGCCTACTTTTTGGATCTCTCCTTTAGAAGATCAGAGAGTGGAGGTCCAATGAGCAAAGGCAGGGGGTGTGATGACAAGCAGCATTGCAGGCAGGGGACGGGGTGGTCCAATATCTATTAAAAAAAACAAAATTTTTTTGTGGCAGATAAATCTTTACAGAACATCCTATGGTTTAATGTAAATATCTTGATTGATTAATGCTTGAAGCTTTGAATCCTGATAAACTTTAACACTTTCCTGAGCTGCTTCTTCCCTGTGGTGGAGCACCGAGGGCAGCACACTGAATCAGTTTTCCGTTTATGTATTGCAACACTGGCAAAAGATACTTCTCTGCTGCTGTTGTAAAATGGCCAGTGAGAATGGTTGTGTGAAGGTGTACAAACAGGAAGCTGACAGGCTCATGCTTGAGAATTGTTATTGGATTACAGGAGCACTGGGAAGCGTGCAGATTGCGGGAATCCACTAAGGGTACAACAAGCAGCTCTGGCATACCTAGCGTGTCACAGGAAATACAGCAATAAGGATGGATCTGTCAACGAAAGTGTGGACTGAGGGAGGGCTTATTGTATATGTATGACTAAATGATAAAAACAACTGATACAACTGATGTCATCATATTGGAGTGTTATGACAGTTGGTGGTAAATTTACTACGATTCGAGTCTGATCGACTTTGTTTTTTGTTTTTTTAAATCGACTATCCTCGCCGAAACTTGGGTGATTTGAGGCTCCTGAAACTCACAAATTTACTAAGAAGTGAGTTTAGCTGAGAGTGTTTTTCAAGGGTGAAGTAGATCGAGATATCTCCCCTGAGTAGCAAGTTTAGATGAGATTATTCACTAGAGATTGCAGTGTTTTCTCTCTGCCAATATCTCCCGAACAAGCAGCCTGCCAGGGGCTGGCTGGCAACTTTTAGCCTGGGGGCAAATGCATGCAGGCGGCCCTGGCAGAGGAGTGGCGTGTAGCAAGGGTGCCCGGAGCACGTGCGTGCTACGTCGCCCCCCCCCCCCTCAAGTGTTCCATGGAGGAGGCGGGTCCATATGGGATTAAAGTAAAGTTAAAAAAAAAAAGTTTAGGGGCAGCCCCCTGTAGTGGTGCCCATATGCAGTGTCCCTTGTGCCCCAGGAGAGGACCCCCTTATGCAGGCCTCCAGTAGTGATCCCTCCTATGCAGTGCCCATTATACAGTGCCCCCAGTAGTGGTCCCCCCTGTGCAGTGCACCTTCTGCCCCCAGTAGTAAGCCCCTTATATAGTGCCCCCAGTAGTGGTCCCCCCAGTTGTAGAACTCCCCTTGTAGTGCCCCCAGTAGTAGTCCCCCCTTGTAGTGCCCCTAGTAGTAGTCCCCCCCTTGTAGTGCCCCTAGTAGTAGTTCCCTCCCCTTGTAGTGTCCCTAGTAGTAGTCCCCGCTTGTAGTGCCCCCAGTAGTAGTATTCTCACCCCTTGTAGTGCCCCCAGTAGTAGTAGTCCCCCCTTGTAGTGCCCCCAGTTGTAGAACCCCCCTTGTAGTGCCCCCAGTAGTAGTCCCCCCCCTTGTAGTGCCCCCAGTAGTGGTCTCCCCGTTATAGTGCCCCCCAGTAACGGTCTCCCCCTTGTAGTCCCCCAGTTGTAGAGCCCCCTTGTAGTGCCTCCAGTAGTAGTCCCCCCCCTTGTAGTGCCCTCAGTAGTGGTCTCCCCATTATAGTGCCCCCAGTAGTGGTTCCCCCCCTTGTAGTGCCCCCAGTAGTGGTTTCCCCATTATAGTGCCCCCAGTAGTGGTCTCCCTGTTATAGTGCCCCCAGTAGTGGTCTCCCCCAGTAGACACATAATAAAAAAGAAAAAAAGCCCACTTACCTGAATCCCCGCTCTGGCCGGCGTCATGCGCTCCTCCGTCTGTCCCCTCGGGCCGGGCCGCTCTGCATTATGGGAGAGACGTCATGACATCATGACGTCTCTCCCATTACCCACTGCAGGAGCCAAAAGATGGAGCGGCTCCCGCAGTGGGCGCTGCAGCAGCCGATGAGAGTCTGTCAGACTCTCATTGGCTGCTGATCAAAACAAACACACAGCTGCCGGAGCTGGCGGCTGTGTGTTTGGCACTGTGTAGCGCTGACCGAACTCCGTCCGGTCAGCGCTACACTCGCAGTGCAGCCTGTGTCACAGAGACACAGACTGCCTGCGACCGGCGGCCCGTATGGCGCTGCGGCCCGGGGGGCACATGGCACCCTGCCCCCCGGCCCAGCCCGCCACTGCAGCCTGGACATAGTGAGATATGTGAAGGCTGCTTGTGTGTTGTACTTGTAAAAAAAGGGGTTACATATTTTTTTAAAAATTACATAGAGTCCCCCCCACAAAATAAAAAAGACATAACCAGTCCCGGACTGTTCAGCCAATCCTAGTTCCTAAAATTACTGGGGGAAAAAACGTGTAGGGTTCCCCCGTAGTTTAGGAACCAGCACCTGGCTGCAGGGCCAGTCCTGGTTTTAAATATAAGGGGGAAGACCTTATCACCAGCTCTCCCCGGCCAAAGTATTAACACCCCAAGCCGGTCAGCCCAAGCCGGGGATCTCAGGAGAGGTGAGATCCCAAGAAGGCATCCCCCCTCTCCCGAAACCCCATGCTTAGACTGAAGCCTGGGGCTCTTCCCCGCACCCCTGGGCTGTGGGTACGGGGGTAATAGTATTGCAAAAAAAGTTCAAACAGGTGCCAGCATTCCTGCCCTTTGGCACTTGTGGAACTACAAGTGCCAGCGAGTGGACGGCACCCGTACCCCCACTGTAAAATAACCACAACACTCACACACCGTGTATAGTACAACTTTATTACATACCTACCTCACTCACACATACTTACCTGCTGCCAGCTGGTCTGTCCCCTTGTCCATGTAGAATCCACTGGGAGTACCTGGAAAAAAGATCCCATACTCGCCTACATCCTGGTGCTGCTCTCTGTAGCATCCCTGTACTTGTCAAAATAAAAAAACGAGTGAACCGATCCAAGGCAGACAGGTGTAAGTATATGTTGTCACATATACTTACACTACGCAAAATGACAGATTATCACTATCATCTGTATTTCCCATGGACCGCTAGCCAATCAGCGGCCGCTTTACATGTAGCGGCTGCTCATTGGTTGGTTACACGATGGTCCCAGCCAATGAGCTGTGGGGAGGAAGTGATAAGGTGAGTGGAAGAAGGAGAGAGATGGAGTTATAGAGAGGGTGTGTGTGGAGATATCTCTTGTGATATATCTCCCATTGCAGGACACAGCAGCCCAATTTTTCCAGCACTATTGGAACTACTGTACAATTTGTCAGGGGAATAAAAACACAGATATAATTGTGAATGTACATAATATTACTTTACATTTACTAACGTGAAGCTACTGTAAATAAAACCTCTGTCTTAAATGTGCAGTGTGGTTTATGCAATTAACTATAGTGATTCTATTGTGTTTGATATGGTAAATGCTGCATTGAAAGCAGACAGTCACAGAGAACACCTAATAGCATCGCTTTCCGGTTCTACCGCTTGTTCCATGACAAAAAGAGATATATGGGAGGACACAGCTTGGTGTAGGAAAAGGTCTATACCAGTGTTGGCTAACCTTGACACTCCAGCTGTTATGGAACTACATAACCCAGCATGCACTACAGTTTTGCTATTAGGGCATGCTAAAACTGTGGCAGGGCATGCTGGGATATATAGTTCCACAACAGCTGGAGTGTCAAGGTTAGCCAACACTGGTCTATACCGTGACTGACAACATAAAAATATTACTGTGTTGTTCTGTCACCCGATGGCACCATTTGTGCAGACCGCCTGATATGTCGGATACCCTGTCGTCTTGCGCGGTGCCATCGCATTGTGTATGGCCGGCTTAAGTATTAACGATCGATACAGAGGTGTTGAATAACAAAACAAAAAAAACCTGTTAAAAGCACATACAAAACCTTGCACTTTGTACTCAATTTTAACAGAGCATTAGAAGCATTTTTCTGAAAGCCACTATGCAGCAGAGAACACTAGATACTAATGAGAATTACCATAGTACGCTATTGTATTTTACAGCGTGTTCAAAACTTTTGAACACTGCAGTCAATGTTGAAATTGACAGAAAGCAAAGCTTAGCGAGTGCTTGTCTGAAAGAGTATGTGTAAAGGAGTAACAGCACTAAAGCACATTTAGGGTGAGAATTCAATTAGCTGCCGTAGCTAATTGATTGCGCCACGCAGGGAAAGGCTATTCAATTAATTATCCTTTTACAAGTGCGGTAAACCAGGGGCAAATGCGTGCTTACCCATTGATTCTGTGTAAAGTGCAGAATCATCGCAGCTCCTGATGCTATGGAGAAAAGACCACTTCTGAATGTTAACGCTAGGGGTAAACCCTGCTAATTGAATTTTTCGGTGCGGGTAATTAGCCGTGGGGTAAACCCATGCCTAAATAAGTTTTAAGAATATGTACTAAATGCACAGAATAAATCTCCAGATAAGCAAGTCTTATGTACTGTGCAGTTTTTGTAGCTGTTTATAGCCAGCTACAATTTTTTATACTTTGCATCTAAAATTCTGCCATGGTATTTAGGAATGTTTGATGCCATGAAAACATATTTTGTTTTAATACAACAAAAAAAGGGGATGTCCACCCAAAATAATGTTTAAGAAAAGTCCTTTTTTACTTGCCTGGTAGCTGTAGTCTGAAGTTTGCAGAAGAACTAATGGGGGGTATCCACAAAGCGATATGCAAACGACAGCACGATTGCAACATTGCAATCGTGCTGTCGTTTGTATAGCTAGTGATGTGCTAGGACTGAACGCTCACTTGTTCAGTCCCGGCACATCCCTCATCCCCGCACATGCAGAACCTGACGAGATCGCCAAGTTGACCTGCATGTACGGGCGATGTCGGATGCAACCCGCGGGCACGCGCATCGCGGGTCGCTTCCGTCCAAAACATCCCCGATGCATGCGCGACTTGCAAGCGATTGCACGATAACGACATCGTTATCGTGCAATTGCTTGCATAAATCGCTTAGTGGATACCCCCCATAAGAGTTGACAGGGATTATCAAAAGCAATTGACGTTTTAATGTACAGATATATCACCAATCCTTGCTAAACATGCATTATTACATTTTTGCTTGTTTGAATATTTCAAAAGGTGCCGATCTTCTATCTATCTACTCCTCACCTTTATAGAAATACTATAGGGGGTGTTACACTATTAAGTCCATAAAATTTCAATAATCAGGGAATACAAAGTAAAAAAATCCCCTTATTTGTTTTTAGGAATGCTATCAACTGTCTCTTCTAATCACACTGAAAAAAATACAGAACAGTACTAACTAAGTAAAATAAATCTATGGGGTCTATTTACTAAGCAGTGTTAGAAGACAGAGTGAAAAGTGCTAAGAAAGTGATATGGTACCAGCCAATCCGCTCCCAACTGTCATTTTTCAAACACAGCCTGTGAGATGACAGTTGGGAGCTGATTGGCTGGCACCTTATCACTTTCTTATCACTTTTCCCTCTGTTTCCTAACACTGCTTAGTAAATAGACCCCTATGACATTTAATATGCATCATAAAATATCACAACTTTATTCACAAAAATAATACAAGGGCTGATTAAGAGTTGAGAGCAAAGCAAAAAAAAGGAGCAAATTGTCACCTTGGCAAACCATGCTGCACTGCAGGTGAGGCAGATTTAAGCTAAATGCAGATTTAAGTGCAGAGAGATTTAAGCTAGGTACCCACTAGACGACTTTTAAACAATGCGATGTTATAAATGATTTCCCTTGAACTCCCGGGCAAACGATGTGGTACATTCACACTGTGCAATCTAACAAACGACCAAATTATATATCTTGCATCGTTTGGTGGTTAGATTGTTAACTATATAATGTAACCATATCGCCTAGTTGTTTGGTAGAGAGTACACACTCCACGATCTGCAAGGAATAGTTAACGAGATTGACGGATCTTCCTGCATGTACAAAAGATCTGAAGATGTGACGAACGATGCCGCGGGAACGCGCATAGTGCATACACACTTAACAATTTGAACAATTTGTCATTCCAATGCGTCAAAATCGTCCAAAATTTTCAAAATGTCATCTAGTGTGTATTGGCCTTTAGAGTTGCCAGGAGTGTGTCTTAGCTGAACTCTAAATTGCAGTATAAAGTTGTCCAGTATTTGTAAGCAGCAAAAAGTATCTAGTGCTTACCCTGTATTTGCACCTCTTGCATTGAAATTGGTTTGTCCCGGTGAAAAGTGGCTCCTTTTTTGTTCTTTGCTCCCAGCTATGAATTAGCACCAGTCTTCAAATGATCCATTGATTAATCCAAGTGATATAAAACAAATGAGTTCACTACTTAAAAGTTATCTTATCCAAGGTCTTATGTTGTCTGTCAATGCTTATAGCAGGGGTGGATCTACAGGCGGTGCAGCAGGTGCGCTGCACTTGGGCCCCTGGTAACTAAGGGTCCCACCGGTGGTGCTGACCAGACCAGAAACTTGTTATCCCTGGCCCGAATCGCCTGACCATTTCTGCAGGCACAGGGTTTGTCTGATGACCAGTAGATAGCCACCAGTGCCAGTATGACATTTTGATGTCTGGGGTGGAGCCAGGAGTGTGGTCAAGTGAGGCAGCGGGAAGGATGATAGTGGAGAATAGCACTACAGCAGAATGCTGTGTGTTCTTCTAGCGTCTGTGCTCTGCGGCTGTCGAGAGGAGGCGGCAGAACCCCAGGAGAGAGGCAAGCAGCACCTGTTGGTTCCATGCCTGGCGAGGCTTGTAACACCATCGTAAGGACTGGATTGTGCACCTCTGACAGCAACTGCCTTCCAATGTCACCCTCTGCCTGAAACTGTGACCCTCTGCCTCCCCCTGTTACCTTCTGCCTCTCCTCGTCGCCCTTTGCCTCTCCCTGTTGCCCTCTGGCTCTCCCTGTTGCCCTCTGCCTCCCCATGTCACCCATTGCCTCCACCTGTCATTGACAGCCTCCCCCTGATTGTCTCTGCCTTGCCTCTCCCTTGAGGTAACCTGGTACACTGCAGGCTATTATGAACTCGGAGTGAGGTGAAGGGGAGGCCCCACAATTCGCTAGTTCCACCACTGGCTAATAGCTGTAGTATATGGAAACTGCTCTTCATAGGTGCAGGATAAGTAAAATTCTGAATTTGGGACATTTTAGGCAGTGCCCACCCAACTGCGTAATCTGGAAATGACGGTGTTAAAAGCGTATTGTTTAGGGATGTGCTGTACAGCAGGTTCCCAATGCAGCCTTTACATTCTCATAATATCTAGCTTTGAACTCATTCACTTCCAGATATCAGACATGGGAGTATTTCAGAGAGGACAAGGCAATAATCAGCAGATCCCTGGGGAGTCTAGTAAACTAATAGCCTTCAGATGATTAATACCCAATCTAAAGGAAGAACTAAAAGTTCTGGATAGTAAATGTTTATAGGTCAATATAGTTCCAGAAAAAAAAATTATTCGTTTGGTCAGCATTTTGTAGAAAGTGACGGGTTTCTAAAGAGCTGGTCTTAGGGCTTTGAAGTGCAAAATAGGCATTTCATTTAGGGACATCAATACACGTTGTTATCTGTTTCCTACAAAAAGTCAAATCTATCATAAAATTATTTTTGTACTGTACATATATGTTGGAAAATATTTTTAGACACAACATACACAAAAGGGTTTACTTTGTCAGAATCCAAATACTGGTATGATTTTGGAGGAAATACATGCAAACATGGGGAGAACATGCAAACTCATGGGGATAGGTTTACCAAACATTTTCAAAGCTGCCGCATTTTCTGCAGTTTAGTCTGCTGGATTAAAAGTGTCAATAATTTTAAGTACAAAACCAGATGTGTTTTGTACTTAATATTATTGCTTTGAAAAGCACTGCACAGCAACCTTAACCCATGACCTCAGTGCTGTGAGGCAGTAATGCTAACCACTATGCCACTGCACTGCCAACAGCACCTATTATTGGAGAAGGTTTTCTCACACCAAACCATATGAGTAGCTGTTTTGTATCACAGGTTCTCCCTCGGTACAGATCAGTTTGTTGGTTGTTGTTATTGGCAGATGTTCAGACTTTTATTTTCTTTGGGGATGTTCACAAGAGCAGGGGTATATTCCTGGCAGGCAGCAGGCTCACTGGAGATAGTCTGTCATCATAAGACAACACCTGAAGGAAGCAAGTATTTAAATAGGCGCTGCTCTACAAATGGACAATAATGCGCTGGCATAAAGTCCATGGTAAACTTATGTGATGCCCCATGAGCATGAGCAAACAGGCTTAGGGGTATATTTACTAAAGTGCAGGTTTTTGAAGTGGAGATCATGCCCATAGCAAACCACTCAGATTCTAGCTATTATCTTCTAGAAGGTGCTAGATTAATGTTAAGTAGAATCCGATTGGTTGCTATCTGCAACATCTTCACTTCTAAAAACCTGCACTTTCGTAAATATACCCCTTATATTTTGAAATTCCTGTTGGCTAATAACATAATAAAGAACATCAACATTTTGTAAGAGAATACAGATAGGTCTGACTACCACAGATAAGGACTAGGCATTCTATTTCACATTAAGCAAAAGGGGTGTTCAGGGGTGGATTGTGGTGGAAAACCAGCCCGGGAAATTTCTGGAAGCAACCCTTATGAGGGCGGGTCTGTTGAGGGGGTGGGCCTGTTGAGGGAGCTTGGTCTGTGGAGGAGGGCAGGATACTCCCTCCTCTAAGGGCCTGGAGGGGCTTTTGCAAGCCACTGAGGGGAGCAGAGTCGGCTACAGAAATCTTGGTGAATGATACACTCTTTTTGGGGACCCCCATCCCTCTGCACTAGGTATAGGCCAGTCAGTTTGCTAAGTCTTTTTTCTTACCTACTGTATATGGCGGTTTCTCTGCAAAAGGGAACCTCTGAAGAATTTGAGCCTCACTGGGCAGCGTCTTCAGCCGGTATTCACTATTCATGTAGATCACACTGTCTGGAAGATGCCTGTTTACGTAGAAATATGACCAATGTCATCATCATAACCAGATAATGTACAGTAACAGAAGTGTTTGTGCAGGGCAAAATGTTAATTTCCCTGATCAAACAATTTCTGTGTCTTTCCAGGCCCCCGTGTTACTCCAGACCTCCTTACGTCTCTCCATCCCCAGACCCCCCCCGTGTGGTTCTCCAGGCCCCTTGTGGTTCTCCAGGCTCCCTGTGTCTCTCCATCTTCAGGCATCCATGTCTCTCTCCAGGACCCCATATGTCTCTCCATACCCAGGCCCACCTGTAGCTCTCAGCCTCATTCCCCCAGACCCAGTGTGTCTCTTAACCCCATTCTTTCAGACTCAGTGTGTCTCTCAGACCCATTCCCCCAGACCCAGTGTGTGTCTCTCAGACCCATTCCCCCAGACCCAGTGTGTGTCTCTCAGCCCCATTCCCCCAGCCCCAGTCTGTCTCTCAGCCCAATTCCCCCAGGCCCAGTTTGTCTCAGCACCTGTGTGTCCCAGCCCCAATGTGTGTCAGCCTCATTCCCACCAGCCCCTGTGTATCTCAGCCTCTGTGTGTCCCAGCCCCAATGTATGTCAGCCTGTTTCCCATCAGCACCGTGTGTGTCTCAGCCCGTGTGCCCCAGCTCCAATGTTTGTCAGCCTCATTCTCCCCAGCACCTGTGTATCTCAGCCCATGTGCCCCAGCTCCAATGAATGTTGGCCTCATTCCTAGCAGCCCCAGTGTTTGTCTCAACCTTGCCCCCCATGCAGATGCTGCCGCCGCAACTTACCTGCAGCTGCTCTTTTTGGCTGCCCACTGCTTGCCGCGGCGTCACTGTGCAGTTTGCTGTCCCGGAGGTGGGGAGTCGGTCCAGGCTGCAGAGGGGATGGACGGAGGCACATTTATCAGTGGAGACTGACAGTCTCTGCAAAGGCTTGTGGGAGGACCTGCTGCGGCCGCGCAGCGGCTCTCCTGTCAGCCTTTTTTTTTTTTACCATTAGCTGTAGAGCTGCCCGATTGGAGCTGAGCTCTGATCGTGGCAGTGGGGGTGGGTAAGTGTTGGGCAGCCGCCAGCCAATGTAGGGACCGGCCCAGCGGGAACCAGTACGGTGTCCCGGCGGCCCAATCCGCCCCTGGGGTTGTTTTTAGCCAGGGGATTTAAATAGACCAGTTTCGGCTCCACTCTGGGAGATCCAACTCCTTGCAATTATCTCCTTTTGCCTCCTAGCCGCATCACATTGCAAGAGGGACTGTTTGGCACGACCGCAGCAAGAATGTATGAGGACACATCTGTATATATATATATATATATATATATATACATAGTTGTACATGGATATTGACTGGGGAGCGACCAGCTGGTTGATTATAGATATAAATAAAACAGTGACTAAAAACACACGTGTGTGTAAACTTACAATATGTTACAAAGTGCAGATGCTATATGTGCAAAGACTCTGCAAAAAACTTATCTCATGTGTATATATATATATATATATATATATATATACCAATATTTCAATAAAGTGCAAGTCCTATATGTGCATAAACTCTGCAAAGACTTATCGCATGTATATATGTATATGTGCCAATATTTCAATGAGGTGCAACCAAGTGGTCAAGCGTATATAAGCTAGTTAAAAGATTTCCCAGATCGGGTGGGATGTGCATGCGTAATCAAGCGCTCTAACAATCTTCATCTTTATTAATAGGTTACTTGGTGTATATATATATAAATTACATTTTCAGGTGGTCTAAAGTAAATAACTATATACCGGAATATATGTAAAGGATTCAATTAGTGACATCATGAGCCCAGGTGAGGTGCTGTGTCCGGTATTGTAGTGTTAACAGGGGCACTCTGGTGAGTCTTCTGATCCCATATCCCATGGAAGCTAAAAAACGCTGTACTGACCTACTGGTTTTGCGCGTGGTGCCTTCTGCATTGAATGTGGATGTGATTTGAGCCAGTGTTGCTTGTCTGTTACCACGGACAATTCTAGCCAGAAACCGCTAGTCATAGTTATTAAGCACCCGTGGTCGGCCACTGTGCTGTCCACTGTGGGTGGTAATGCCTTCCATGAGGTATTCCCGGTACACAAGTGACACTGTAGATTGAAGAATGTTGAATGTCCGCACAACTTCAGAAATGGAATGTCCCATCCGACGGGCACCCCCTATCATGCCCTGTATAAACCCTGATAATTCACGTGCCTTTCCATGAGTGGCCTAGCTGGTGTTCAAACTGACTCACAAAATGTCAGATTACAACTGATGCAGGTCTGGGCATTTCCAAGATGTCACAGTATGGTGACACCACCTACCATTACCTTTACATACTGCTGTCCCATGACTTTTCGTACTTCAGTGTGTGTGTGTATATATATATATATATATATATATATATATATATAGCATCTATTTACTATGCTTTGTGATGGAATAATTCTTACTCTTAGGTGGTTCTTGGTCCTTTGTTCCTTTTACTTCTATTACATTTGGTGATAACTTTCTGTGAACTCTCTACTATGTGAAAAGTCTGCATGACAAAAATAACATCAAAATGCAGACACTGTCTTGACTTTGTTAGGTCAAATGTATCAGACACTTTTTGCCTAACTATAGTTACAGCATGCAAAGTACAAGTTTATCCAACTTGTACTTTGCATGCTGTAACTATAGTTGTGTTTTTTTTTTCCGTAAATAAGACCTAGGTGAGATATCTCGGTCCATTTAATATTGTAATTTTTCTTCTGCTCTCAATGGCAACAAGGGGGACAGCTCCCTGTCCATTATAATAAGTCTTCTTGCAAGCAGAGTGTTACTACAACAACAACCAGAGGGCAGAGCCAATCAGATTTGCGCAGGCTGGACCAGCTACTTATAAACTTGTTGCTGTCCAAGGTCCTGCAGTACTTCGGTGTATGGTACACACTCTTCTATCAGCTGAAGGTTAAAGCTTCTCTATTACTGCACAAAACACGTGTTTTGCTACTGTTCTGCACATTTTGATCATAGATGAGGCATTAAAACTGTCTGATCTGACTTTCCTGCAGACATAACGTCCATGTGGCTATAACTGATATGATTGTAAATATACTGAGAGGTTTTTCATTCAGCAATAATTAGTAAAGCAAAGTGCTAATTTTGGCAGATCAAGAAAATAATAGCAATAACTGTGGAACTCTCTCTCTCCCCCCCCCCCCCCTTCTCCTCCCCTCCACAGGAAACCCTGCACACGCACACTAGCAACCCTTTAACCCTTTACATCTCAGCTATATATCTCAACTTTCAAAACAAAATCTAATTATTGCATATGTGTGCAAGTCCAGGGGGGAATGTGTACCAAGCCTGCACTCAACCAGGAATTTTCCAATTTAAATACCTTCTCTAATCAGGAGTAGCCATCCTGATCTATTGTATACTTCCTGTATAAATGTATTACAACTAATGCATTAGAAATTAACTACCTAATTGTTTGGATTGAAAGCCCCATGAAGATCCTATTCCTACCTGAGAATTTCCCATATTAAAATTCTGAGCAGTGTAATTTAGAAATCTAAGAGAACATTTTAGTGTAAAGAAAAGTTGGAATACCCCATAGCAAACATTTGCACTTGCCCCTCTGTAAGAAACTGGGGATGTAGTCGGCATCCTGGCGTGTGGGATGCCGATGGTCAGAAGAACGGCGACTAAATCCTGACAGGTCTGAAACAAATAATTTTGCCATCTAACCACCACCAGACCACAGACATAGAATACATGCAATTGATACATATTATTTTTTACATTGCAACAACTTTTACTGATTTCCCTACTTCAAAATAGCTTTCCTTTTCCCTAGTATTAAAAAACCTAGCGCAGGTTTTGTTTTATGAAGTGAAATAAGAATAATAAAAAAACAACTCATATAGCACACTCAGACACCCTTAGCTTTCCAGCTGCTTTGGTACTACAAATTCCAGCACATACTGTGGTCATAGTTCTCTAACACATGAAAAGCCACAGCTTTACTACCTCTGACCTATAATATGTTAAGTAATTATATATGATAATAATAATATATTATCACATAGAGAAATATATGCAGTGGGTATAATTATGTTTAAAAGAAAACATTATTAATACTTTGCTTCTTTGTCCCCAAAGTTTAATATTCGTATGTACATGTATCTGGAGTTTCATCTTAGTTGTATACTTCTAAAGTCACTGTAACATGATCTATACTTGCAGAAGATACCCTGTCTTGTCATTGCTGGCCGTTTAGGTAATTAGGTTTCAATTCTGTGTTCAAAACTTGAAATATTCAACATCTTCATTTGTTAGGTAGAGAGCAAATAGTATTATCATAATTTCTCATCTGATGTCACTTACACGATTGCTTATGCTGGTTAACAGGACAGTGGAGCCTTAAAGCAGTTATAAATTAAACAAATTGACTATGAAAATTAGTTTGCATTTACAAAGATACATTACTTTGTCATAACTTCAACACTACTTTCCAAAAAAATAGAATGGAAAAAAGGAGAGAACTAAATTAACTTTAAATTTATTTCACAAAATATAACACTTGCATCGCAATTTCTCACTATCTGAGGTCATTCACAGTTTTTAAGCAATATACAGAGTTACATGGTTTGGTCAAGTGTGTCTATTTGTCCATTTAATGCATGCAGGGGTGCCTAGAGGGGGGCTCGGGTACTAAGGTCAAGGGCTTCTCTGGGTACCCAGACCTGCCAGGGAGATCTAAATTTGCCTTAGTTGGTGCACAGTGATGCAATGCTTCTGTACAGTGACCTCGATGGTGTGTAGACACTGTTTTGGCCATGCCTCCTCAGTACTGGGGCCTGACTGAACCCTTGGTGGACCTAAACGCGTGTCAAGATGCACTTCCACATTCTAGTCATTGAAAAAGGGGAATGTGCTTACACCTGAGGGTTATAGCTACCCCAGGAAATAAGCATGGCATAAACAGTAAAAATGTAATTACAAAATCCAACCTGCTTTGAGTGGAGGATCACCCATGTAAGGTTCTGCTCTGTTTATCCTCATTTATGTCCTGATTTAGAGTGAGGGATAATAAATGGGATTATTTTTGTTACTTGTGGAGTTTTTGTTTGTTGAAAACTTTATTTTCATTTCCTAAAAATGCAGTTTCCTGCAAAATGCAATTGGAGGAATCCTATCACCTCTGACTGCCAAAGATATCAAGTGTTTTTGCTGCAAACCCATGGGTAAAATTGTAACCCCTCCCTAAATGTGTCTTCATTAGCTTAATTTCACTAACAATAAAGAAACTAGGCACAATCGTACTCCAAACCCGCATGTAGCAAGTCAAGTAGGAAACGGACAGTGGTCCAGCGAAACATTGTATATTTTGTGTTTTTCATTCATTCCTTGACTATACTTCTGTTGATAATGCATTATTGATTATTCATTAAGATAATATTTCTTTCATTTAACGAAAGAAAAAAATTGTCATTTGTTTTAGTTTTATCCTGCATTTGGACCACATGGTCCTAATGAGTACTTTGATTATTTGATAAATCAAAATAGTATTTTTAGGGCCGAATTCAGTTAGACTTGAAGGGCTAATTACCTGCGACAGCCACTCAGTGATGTATTCTGTTCATCTAATCCTGAGGCTTGAACAGAAATCAGCATTAAGTAGGGCTTTCTGCCCTTATCGTGGCAGCCGCGAACACATTAACCCATAGCTCCGGGTACTTATCCCAGAATCTGTGGGTTAACATGCAATAGCCACAGATTTACCTCTCAAGGAAAAGAGCTTTTTATTGAATATGCCCGGGCGTAAAAGTACAAGACTGTCACCCTTTTTCCTGCGCGGTCAATTAACGAGGCTTATTGAATCCAGCACTAAGTGTTACTAAGTGTCATATTATAATGTATATATTTATAATATATACCCAAAAGACACAGACTATATATCCCATATACATGAATTCTGGGTTACTAGTCTACCACTGACTATCACATAAACAAACCAAGGACATTGGGATTATAAATGACTGTCCAATGCGTATATTCTAGCATCAAAGGTAGAGAACCATCTACAGAGAACCAGAACATGCATACGTATATGTAAATATGGTAGACACTATGTTTTCCTTTCTGCAACTTCTTCTGAAGACTAAAAAGAAGTATCAGCAATAGTCAAGAAGCATTTCCACACATCATTGCCACCGTCTGGTAGGAGATTACCCAACACTTGATTCATTGTTGAAATTGGTCAGCATATATAATACCAGCCTGTATCTTAATACTTATCACATACAGTGTACACTTTATTGTATATCTCCTTTCTTGGCACACCATCCTGAAAACCACCCACCCTTAGAGGTTGCAAAAGAGCTGGTACAATTCTCCTTTACTTTGCTTCTTTGTTGGAACTAGTGGTCAGTACCTGTGTTCCAAGATGCACACCTCAGGCCTCTGGCAGTCCTGTTTGCCTAAATCTATTAGTGCAGACTTGGAGAAGACATTTGATTAAAGCATGCCTTGCATCCTCCAATCTTGCCAACCTTGCCTGTCCTTAAGGGAAGCGCTTTATCTAATGTTGCAGCGCCATGCCCTCTGCATTAGAACCAAATTCTGTTACATTTAGAATGTTGTATTCTGTGATTTTGCAGCCAGGAACAGGAAAAACTACTGTCCTCGTGATGTCAGTGACAACAAGGTTCCAGTCATGGCCCAAAATATTACACCTACTTTTTTCCAGGAAACTTTGCTTCAAATGAAGTTTCATTATACACTTCCCCTCCATCACAAATGGATGTATGCTACTGCCCACAACTCTGAGACAGTATAAATAGAACAGTATCAAAACTTGATTTTTATTTTCAGAAATAATTAAATGTGATAAGTCATAAATTTGACTTACCTATGTTTCATGGATATATTTATTTATCTAGCGTGTGGAGTTAGTGTTTCGATGGCAAAGCTTAACATTTCAGTTATGCTTGCTGTATTATATTGGGCAAATTGGTTTTGTATGTCTCACCAATCTGTAGGTTGTACAGATTTTTTTGTCGTAGAGAATTGATGTGATGAAGGATAATGAAGCACCATACTCTTAAGCAATGTCTGCTTTCTCTAGATATAGAACATATTGGAGATGTTTCATACCTTCTAAAGAGTGAAGAAGTTGCCAGTAGCATCCAATCAGCTTCTAGCTTTCATTTGTCAAGTACATTCTATAAAATGAAAGCTACTCGTATAAGCTGATTGGTTCCTATGGACACCATGTCCACCTGTCCTCTATAGAAGATTTGATATATCTCTCTCATGGGATACTAGGTAGATTCAGTTAAGTATAATCACATCCATTATTTTTGACACCCTATTTACTTAGTAATACAAATTATTGGATATAATTTGCTTGCTGTTTCAGTTTAGCAATGTGAAGTACAATAGTATACATGTGCAATGCTGAAAATGGCTCATATCACAAACATCACAGTTTCAAAAAAGAGGCTTTGCTGCCTCACTGGCTTTGTGATAACAACTGGCTAATAGTGCATGGTCCATTTCTCTTTCTTTACACACCAACCTTGCTAGTACAGAAATGCCACAATATAACTATGACATCACTGGCACATACTCCCAAAGGAATCGGTATGTAACACCGCCGGATCTAAGCCCGGCGGATGAAATTCCGATGCCGGAAGGCCGACAGATGAAGATCCCGACTAGGGTAAGTAAGTACCATAATCCTCCCCTCTCCCTCCCTTAGTGGTGCCTAACCCTGACCTCCCTCCAGGGGTGCCTAAACCTACCCCCCCTCCCCACACCCTAAACCTAACCCTTCCGGGAGTCCCTAAACCTAACCACCCCCCCGCGGTTAAGAGCTCCTGGCGCCCAGCTTACCTACGTATGCCGGGCATCGGTATTTCGGCGTGAGACTAATGATAGGCATTGGTATTTAGACGCCTATTTTTAGTCCCATGCCAGGCTTTCACTGTCGGGATTTCGGCAGTTGGCATTTCGACCGCCGGTTTCCTGACTACATCCCCTCCCAAGGCCAGTCAAACACTCCACTGTGACACTGTTAATAAATAAAGCTTACATTTCTCAATTTCAACAAATATAATTAATGTTTTCACACAATATATCAAAAATAAAAAGTAATAGAGATAAACAAAAAAAAGAAGAAGAAAAAAAGCCTAAACTATGGGGAAAAAATGCTAATTATTGAAAGACAGCTTGTCTCCGTGGTCAAGGTGGCTCGCTCAATAGAAGTAAAATGTATTTATCCTTGTCTTCTTTGCATATTATCCCACATATCCCACCATTGTAATGTAGTCAGTTTTGAATTATGCTTTGTGACTTTATAAAGGTTTTTGGCATCAGAGTTACTGTAATTCATCTAAATAGCTTATGTCATATTTGTATTGAACTATTCATTAAACTGTTGCTTTTGCAGCTGCTTCCTGATGTCATAATGATATATATATATATATATCTATATATATATATATATATATATATATATAAGAAAATACCTTCTGGGGTCCACAGTGATTTATCACAAGCCGCCCTGAGTCCCACCCGCATGGTCTCCTTTCTGTTTCCGCACCTAGGAATGGTGATTGAGGAAGGCACTGATGCAAATATCTACGTTTAAGCACAGGGGTGCCGGCTATTTGGCTAATTATATAAAGTATATATATAGTATGAAGTAATACGAAGGCACTCATAGTCTCAGCAGCACTTTTAATGGATAACAGGCACAGCCAGGATAGTCAACGTTTCAGAGCGTTGGCTCTTTTATTAAGACATATCTTGATTATCCATAACCATCCTTTTACTTCATAATACTGGTTGAGTCTCCCATATCCATATATTCTGAAATACGGCATATTCCAAAATACAATTCTTTTTTGCATGACTGGAATAGTGAAACTTTTGCTTTTTGATGGCTCAGTGTACACAAACTTTGTTTAAGGCACAAAATTATTAAAAATATTGTATACAATTTCCTTCAGGCTCTGTATATAAGGTGTATATGAAACAAATAAATTTCATGTATGTACACAGACTTGTTTGAGCCACAAAATCATTGAAAATATTGTATAAAATGACCTGCAGGCTATGTATATAAAACATAAAAGCATTGTGTGTTTAGAGTTAAGTTCCATTCCCAAGATATCTCATTATGGTAAGCACATATTCCAAAATACAGAATATTCTGATATCCAAAATACCCCTGGTCCCAAGCATTTTGGATATGGGAGACTCAACCTGCACATCTATCTGCTGGAGAGGCACCTGGGCATGCTGTGGTGGCTGGGGTGTGTGCCGGAATATTTAGATTACATATATATATATATATATATACATATATATTAGGGGTGAGCGGGTTCGGATTTCTGAAATCCGAACCCCCCCGAGCCCCCCCGATCCGAGTCCGATCCGAGTCAGGCTCGACTTTTCCCGCCTGACTCGGATCTGACATCGAGGCAAAACGTCATCATCCCGCCTTCCGAGTCTCGCGGGTTTTGGATCCTATATAAGGTACCCGCGTCGGCGCCATTTTCTCACTCGGCTGTGGACAGTGAAGAGGGAGGGTGGGAGTTAGTGCTGTGTAGTGTAGTGTAGTGTAGTGCTGCTGTTGTCCACTACTTCAAAGTCCATAGGGGCTGGCTGTGTTGTGCTGTGCTGCTGTTGTTAATAGGGGCTGTGTCCACTACTTCAAAGTCCATAGGGGCTGGCTGGACTGTGTTGTGCAGTCAGTTCCAAAGTCCTGTGCAGTGTCCCAGTCCTAAAGGGGTGCTGTAGTGTTGTCCAGGGGGTGCTCTGTCCATCAGGGGTGCTCCCCCCAAGTGCTAAAAAAATAATATATTTTCTGTGTTTGTGAATTGTGTGCGCAGTAGCCGCACGTGCATCAACAAAGTAGTGCCAAGCGTGCGCCTGTGTCATAAGTAAAGGGCCGGCTGGCTTGACCGTTAAGGGTGCTGTAACCCCCGAAAGTACACTCCAGTCCAAACCAAAAAAAAAATTATTTTCTGTGTTTGTGAATTGTGTGCGCAGTAGCCGCACGTGCATCAACAAAGTAGTGCCAAGCGTGCGCCTGTGTCATAAGTAAAGGGCCGGCTGGCTTGACCGTTAAAGGGTGCTGTAACCCCCGAAAGTACACTCCAGTCCAAACCAAAAAAAAATTATTTTCTGTGTTTGTTAATTGTGTGCGCAGTAGCCGCACGTGCATCAACAAAGTAGTGCCAAGCGTGCGCCTGTGTCATAAGTAAAGGGCCGGCTGGCTTGACCGTTAAGGGTGCTGTAACCCCCGAAAGTACACTCCAGTCCAAACCTAAAAAAAAATTATTTTCTGTGTTTGTGAATTGTGTGCGCAGTAGCCGCACGTGCATCAACAAAGTAGTGCCAAGAGTGCCCCTGTGTCATAAGTAAAGGGCCGGCTGGCTTGACCGTTAAAGGGTGCTGTAACCCCCGAAAGTACACTCCAGTCCAAACCAAAAAAAAATTATTTTCTGTGTTTGTGAATTGTGTGCGCAGTAGCCGCACGTGCATCAACAAAGTAGTGCCAAGCGTGCGCCTGTGTCATAAGTAAAGGGCCGGCTGGCTTGACCGTTAAAGGGTGCTGTAACCCCTGAAAGTACACTCCAGTCCAAACCAAAAAAAAATTATTTTCTGTGTTTGTGAATTGTGTGCGCAGTAGCCGCACGTGCATCAACAAAGTAGTGTCAAGCGTTCGCCTGTGTCATAAGTAAAGGGCCGGCTGGCTTGACCGTTAAGGGTGCTGTAACCCCCGAAAGTACACTCCAGTCCAAACCAAAAAAAAAATTATTTTCTGTGTTTGTGAATTGTGTGCGCAGTAGCCGCACGTGCATCAACAAAGTAGTGCCAAGCGTGCGCCTGTGTCATAAGTAAAGGGCCGGCTGGCTTGACCGTTAAGGGTGCTGTAACCCCCGAAAGTACACTCCAGTCCAAACCTAAAAAAAAATTATTTTCTGTGTTTGTGAATTGTGTGCGCAGTAGCCGCACGTGCATCAACAAAGTAGTGCCAAGCGTGCGCCTGTGTCATAAGTAAAGGGCCGGCTGGCTTGACCGTTAAAGGGTGCTGTAACCCCCGAAAGTACACTCCAGTCCAAACCAAAAAAAAATTATTTTCTGTGTTTGTGAATTGTGTGCGCAGTAGCCGCACGTGCATCAACAAAGTAGTGCCAAGAGTGCACCTGTGTCATAAGTAAAGGGCCGGCTGGCTTGACCGTTAAAGGGTGCTGTAACCCACAAAGTACACTCCAGTCCGAACCAAAAAAAAATTTATTTTCTGTGTTTAGCCGCACGTATATATCAAATCGATATAACATAAATGGAGGACCAAACTTTCTCCGATAAAAATAAAATAGAGAAAGATCAAGAACCACTTCCTCCTAGTGCTGAAGCTGCTGCCACTAGTCATGACATAGACGATAACATGCCATCAACGTCGTCTGCCAAGGCCGATGCCCAATGTCATAGTAGAGGGCACATACAATCCCAAATGGCAAAGTTCAGGAAAATGACCTTGAAAAAGACATTTAAATCAGCTGAAGAGAAACGTAAACTTGCCAATATGCCATTTACGACACGGAGTGGCAAGGAACGGCTAAGGTCGATCCCTAGTATGTTCATGACTAGTGGTTCAGCTTCACATGACGATGGAAGCACTCCTCCCACTAAAAAAATCAAAAGAGTTAAGCTGGCAAAAGCACAGCGAAGAACTGTGCTTTCTAAGAAGATATCACAAATCCCCAAAGAGAGTCCAAGTGTGGTGGTGGTTGCGATGCCTGACCTTCCCAGCACTGGACGGGAAGAGGTGGCTCTTTCCACCATTTGCACGCCCCCTGCAAGTGCTGAAAGGAGCACCCACAGTCCACTTGCTGATATGCAAATTGAAGATGTCACTGTTGAAGTACAACAGGATGAGGATACTGGTGTAGCTGGCGCTGAGGAGGAAGTTGGCGAGGAGGATTCTGATGGTGATGTGGTTTGTTTAAATCAGGCTCCGGGGGAGACAGTTGTTGTCCGTGGGATGAAAAAGCCCATCACGGTCATGCCTGGGCAGAAGACCAAACATTCCACCTCTTTGGTCTGGCAATATTTCTATCCAAATCCGGACAACAACTGTCTTGCCATATGTACCATATGTAAAGGTGAAATAAGTAGGGGTAGGGACGTCAACCACCTAGGAACATCCTCCCTTATACGGCACCTGCAGCGCGTTCATAAAAAGTTACTGTCAAGTTCAGAAACTTTGGCTCAGACCGTAAGCAGTCCAGGGACACCTAAATCCCGTTGTCCTGTTGTATCCAAGCGCCTGCAAACCACACCGTCAACTCCCTCCTCGTCAATTTCCTCCTTAGTCAGGATCGGAAGTAGTCCTGCAGGCCATATCACTGGCATGACTGACTCTCCTATCCGGGATTCCTCCGGAGGATCCTGCATTGCTACGCCTACTGCTGCCGCTGCTGCTGTTGCTGCTGCTGCTGGGAGTCGTTCATCATCCCAGAGAGGAAGTAGGAACACCACTACTTTTACTAAACAATTGACCCTCCAACAGTCCTTAGCGAGGAGGATGAAGTACGACAGCAGTCATCCTGAAGCAAAACGTATAACTGAGGCCTTGACTGCTATGTTGGTGTTAGACGTGCGTCCGGTATCCGCCATTAGTGCAGTGGGATTTAGACAATTGATGGAGGTAGTGTGTCCCCGGTTCCAAATCCCGTCTAGATTCCACTTCACTAGGCAGGCGATACCGAGACTGTACAGAAACGTCAGAAAAAGTGTCCTCAGTGTCCTGAAAAATGCCGTTGTACACAATGTCCACTTAACCACGGACATGTGGACAAGTGGAACAGGGCAGACTAAGGACTATATGACTGTGACAGCCCACTGGGTAGATGTATCACCTTACGCAGCAACAGCAGCAGCGTCACCAGTAGCAGCATCTCAGAAACGCCAGCTCGTTACAAGGCAGGCTACGCTGTGTATCACCGGTTTCAGTAAGAGGCACACCGCCGACAACCTCTTAGAGAAACTGAGGGAAATCATCGCCCAGTGGCTTACCCCACTTAGACTCTCCTGGGGATTTGTGATATCTGACAACGCCACCAATATTGTGCGGGCATTACATCTGGGCAAATTCCAGCACGTCCCATGTTTTGCTCACACAATAAACTTGGTGGTGCAGAATTTTCTGAAAAGCGACAGGGGCGTGCAGGAGACGCTTTGGGTGGCCCGAAAAATTTCTGGCCACTTTCGCCATTCAGCGACTGCGTGCCGAAGACTGGAGCGCCAGCAAACACTCTTGAACCTGCCCCGCCATCACCTGAAGCAAGAGGTTGTGACGCGGTGGAACTCAACCCTCTATATGCTTCAGAGGATGGAGGAGCAGCAAAAGGCCATACAAGCCTATACATCCACCTATGACATAGGCAAAGGAGGGGGTATGCACCTGACTCAAGCGCAGTGGAGAATGATTTCCGTGTTGTGCAAGGTTCTTCAGCCCTTCGAACTTGCCACACGTGAAGTCAGTTCAGACACTGCCAGCTTGAGTCAGGTCATTCCCCTCATCAGGCTTTTGCAGAAGCAGCTGGAGAAAGTGAAGGAGGAGCTAAGACGGAGCGATTCCGCTCGGCATGTGGGACTTGTGGATGAAGCCCTTCATTCGCTTTGCCAGGATTCCAGGGTGGTCAATCTGTTGAAATCAGACCACTACATTTTGGCCACCGTGCTCGATCCTAGGTTTAAAGCCTATGTGGTGTCTCTCTTTCCGGCCGACACAAGCCTGCAGAGGTGCAAAGACCTGCTGGTGAACACACTGTCAGCTGAAGCGGAACGTGACACGTCAACGGCTCCTTCTTCATTTTCTCCCGCAACTGGGGCTGCCAGGAAAAAACTTAGGTATCCTAAGCAACCCGCTGGCGGTGATGCAGGGCAGGCAGGACCAAGTTTGGACATCTGGTCCGGACTGAAGGACCTGGCAACAATTTCTGACATGTCTACTGTCACTGCATATGATACTGTCACCATTGACAGAATGGTGGAGGATTACATCGGTGACAGCATCCAAGTAGGCATGTCAGACAGTCCATACCTGTACTGGCAGGAAAAAGAGGCAATTTGGAGGCCCCTGTACAAACTGGCTCTATTTTACCTGAGTTGCCCCCCCTCCAGTGTGTACTCCGAAAGAGTGTTTAGTGCAGCCGGGAACCTTGTCAGCGAAAGGCGTAGGAGGTTGCTTCCACAGAATGTGGAGAAGATGATGTTCATCAAAATGAATTATCAGCTCTTCCAGGGAGACCAGCCTCCAGAAGGTACAGAGGGACCTGTGGTGGTGGATTCAAGTGGGGACGAGTTAATACTTTGTGAGGATGAGGATGTACACACTGAAGAGGGTGAGGAATCGGTGGATGAGGAGGATGAGGATGACATCTTGCCTCCGTAGAGCCAGTTTGTGCAGGGACACATTAATTGCCAGCTTGTTTTGTGGGGGCCCAAACGAACCAATCATTTCAGCCACAGTTGTGTGGCAGACCCTGGCGCTGAAATGATTGATTTGTTAAAGTGTGCATGTCCTGTTTATACAACATAAGGGTGGGTGGGAGGGCCCAAGGACAATTCCATCTTGCACCTCTTTTTTTCTTTGCATTATGTACAGTTTGGGGCCTAGTTTTTCTAACTGCCATCCTGCCTGCCACTGCAGTGTCACTCCTAGATGGGTCACGTGTTTGTGCCGCCCACTCGTGTCGCTTAGCATAGTCATCCAGCTACCTCGGTGCAACCTTTTGGACATAAAAACACTATTGTGAGGTGTGAGGTGTTCAGAATAGACTGGAAATGAGTGGAAATTAAGGTTATTGAGGTTAATAATAGCATAGGAGCAGAAAAACCTACAAATTCTGTGATTTTAGCTGTTTTTATGCTTTTTTTCAAAAAAATACAGATCCAAAACACAAAACCCAGAACCCAAAACACGGAAGGGTGGTTTTGGCAAAACCAATCCAGATCCAAAACACGAAGAAAGATCCAGATCCAAAACCAAAACACAAAACACGAAATGTGGCCGGTGCACACCCCTAATATATATATATATATATATATATATATATATATATATATATATATATATATATATATGGTAAAATAAGTATTGAACACATCAACATTTTTCTCAGTAAATATATTTGTGATGGGGTTATTGTAATGAAATTTTCACAAAATGTCAGCAACAGCCCATGCAATCCACACATACATATAAATCAAACCATGGATGTCCATAAATTAAGTTCTGTATAATAATGTGAAATGACACAGGAAAAAAGTATTGAACACATGAAGAAAGGGAGGTGTAAAAAGGCATGGAAAGCCAATATACCAGCTAAAATCTATCAGTAATTAGAAAGCAACCCTGCCACTTGCTGTACAAATTAATATAAGCTGATTTAGGGCCTGATTCAGAGCTGAACAAATGAATATAAGCTGATTCAGGGCCTGATTCAGAGCTGACCAGAGCGCTCGCTCTGAATCAGGGCCCTCCTACCTGTTTTAGGAGCGTCCTCATGGACGCTCGCATAGCTGTGGGTTACCACCCACAGCTTATGCGAGCGTCCATGATGATGGTCGCGATGGTCAAGACCATCGCGACCATCGGGCTTGCGATGGAGACCCTGCGGTAGGGTCTCGCTGCCACAAGCCCTGGCTCTATCAGAGCCAAAATCACTCCCACTGACATCACTAGTGATGTCAGTGGGGCCGGCTTGAGACGGTAGGCATTCCCATGGGAACGCCTCCGTCTGGCAGGCACACCCCCGGCACGCCCACCAAAGGGGGCGTGCAGTCAATCAACATCGACAGCACGCCCCCTTTGGTGCGAGACCCGGAGTGATGGAGAGCCCGTCGCTCTCCGGGTCTCGCGCATGCGCACGACAGAGCTCCCTCCGTCGTGCGCATGCGCAGTGGGGGACACCGACCTGCTTGCAAGCGTACTGCCGCTCACGAGCGGGTCTGAATGACCCCCACAGTCCCAACTGATGGCCTATAAAAAAGTGTCTCATTACCACGGTGTCACACAAGAAGCATCTCATGATGGGTGAAAGCAAAGAGCTCTCTCAAGACCTTCACAACCTTATTGTTGCAAAACATACTGATGGCATTGGTTACAGAAGGATTTCTAAATTTCTGAATGTTCCAGTGAGCACTGTTGGGGCTATAATCCGGAAGTGGAAAGAACATAATTTCACCATAAACCGGCCATGGCCAGGTGCTTCTCGCAAGATTTCTGACAGAGGAGTGAAATTAATTATCAGAAGTGTTGTTCAAGAGCCAAGGACCACTTGTGGAGAGCCATACGCGCACGCAGGGGGGTTTCCGAGTATCTAGAAACCCCCCCTGGCCGCCGCTCCATCGCTGCCCGGCTGATTATTCTTTTCTAAAGTGAAGGAGCTTCCGCCAGCTGGGCCCGGAGTTCAGCTTACAACTGGCTGGGGCTTGGTTGCTGGCTGAACGTAGGGGGAGCTGCAGCGGCAGCGCGCAGCTCCTCCCAGGCAGTTCCGATGGGGCACTGTGAGAGGCGCTGACAAGCTGAGTGCTGCCGGGTGCTGACTATTCTCGGCACGCTCTCCTGGAGCCGCAGGTGAGGGGGGAGTGGGTGCTAGGGGGTGGGGGTTGCGGGGGGGAGGGTTCTATATTATATGATGCAGTAGTTTGCCTGCTTTCATGTTTATAAGTGAAAGGATTGTGTTGTGTGTTTTTGTGTAGTCTGTGTCAGTGTGTGTGTGTAGTCTTTGTGAGTGTCTATCAGTGTGTCTGTGTCAGTGTGTGTGTCTGTATGTGTGTGTAGTCTGTGCCAGTGTGTGTGTAGTCTTTGTGAGTGCCCTATCAGTGTGTCTGTATCAGTGTGTGTGTGTGTGTAGTCTTTGTGAGTGTCTATCAGTGTGTGTCTGTATATGTGTGTGTAGTCTGTATCAGTGTGTGTGTAGTCTTTGTGAGTGCCCTATCAGTGTGTGTGTGTAGTCTGTATCAGTGTGTGCGTGTAGTCTGTATAGTGTGTGTGCAGTCTTTGTGTGTCTGTCAGTGTGTGTGTAGTCTTTGTGAGTGCCCTATCAGTGTATCTGTGTCAGTGTGTGTAGTTTTTGTGAGTGTGTCTGTCAGAGTGTGTGTAATGCTGAACAGTCCATCAAATATTTATATATATATTGGAAACAATGAGTGCTGCTGCTTGCATTCATCTGGTTTTATATCAAATCAGCACGTTGGACATTAGTAAGGTTGTGGGAGTGCCGGCTATTGGTATATATATATATATATATATATATATATGTATATATGTATGTCTGTGGATTTTTTTAATTGGCCCTGTATTCGGAAATTGGAAACCTCCTTTCAAAATCCTGCGTTTGCCCCTGAGAGCTTCAGAAAGACCTGGAATTAGCAGGTACAATTGTTTAAAAGAAAGCAATAAGTAATGCAATCAACCGCCATGGCCTGTATGCATGCTTACCACACAAGACTCCATAGCTGAAGAAAAAGCAGGTTGAATCTCGTTTTGCTGCACAACATTTGGACAAGCCTGTGAAATACTGGGAGAATATAGTCTGGTCAGATGAGACCAAAATTGAACTCTTTGGATGCCATAATAAACACCACGTTTAGAGGAGAAATGGCACTGTACATCACCCCAAAAACACAATACCAACGTGAAGTTTGGAGGTGGGAACATTATGGTGTGGGGCTGTTTTTCAGCATACAGTACTGGCATACTTCATATGATTGAAGGGAGGATGAATGGAAAAATGTACCGAGACATTCTTGATAAAAATCTGCTGCCATCTACCAGGATGCTGAAGATGAAAGGAGGGTGGACATTTCAGCAAGACAATGATCCCAACACACAGCCAAGGACACTCTCAATTGGTTTCAGATAAAGAAAATAAAGCTGATAGAATGGCCCAGTCAATCACCTGACTTGAATCCAATTGAAAATCTATAGAAAGAACTAAAGATCACTGCTCGCTGCGAAAATATGCTAATGAATGCAATCACACGGTAACCGCAACTCTATACCAAGACGCCCACCACTGTATAAAGCCTGCCCACTTCCCATGACATGCATCCGCAAGTCAGCGAAAACATCGGTTACATCGAGTAACAGCGGAACCATCCACACAGTTGTGGTTGACCTGACCCTACCTCAGAAACTGCTAAACTTACAGTCGCCATCTAGACTTCTGCCAGCGTATGCTATCGCAGGGGCTTAATTATGCATGCCCCTGTAACAACGTTCAAATGCTCAGGCACGCCTACGTTTCTCTGACCACCCCTCGTCACCAACCTCAAACAGTCACTTCTTGTCAATCACTGTGAAGACTCTGCGTGCTCACTGTGATCGCTTCCTGATCGCAGTGGCCAGTTCACGCACACGAACTACGATGTGCAGACTGCAAACATCGACCGGCTGGCCCAGAGTTCATAGAAGAGGCCCACGGAACCTTCATGATTTGAAGGCTGTTTGTGTGGAAAGAAGGTGCTTAGAAAAATGGTCTATATAATATGACAATTAGACACAATATAATATACTGTACACTGGCCAGTATAGCTAAAAAACAAGTGCAGAAAAAATTATAGTAGCACTATTACCAAAATTAATCCTATTATACAAGCACATGTAGAATCAGATAATTCATCTTAATCTTTTTAGAAGGCAAGAATATATAGTAATATCACAATTGCTTCAGAATCACAGTCCATGAATAATTGCTGCATATGCTTATAACTATTAATGCATCTTACCATATATCTGAGATAAGGCTGAATTGCTACTTTTGTGCTCTCAGCAATGGAAACACAGCTGCACAGTCTGTGCTTTTAATAATGGATAAAAAGTTTCTCAGTGATTAAAATCCATTAGTATTTTGGAATTTGCTTTGTATACTTATGAATATGATGCAAACCTTATAAATATTTTGGCATTTACGAATAGTGCTTGTGCTAGTGACAGCGGCTATATAACTTCAGGTTAATGAATACAACTGACTGTGACATTAATGTTTGCTATTAACACAATTAACACATATGACAGATATTTAACCCCTGCTTGGGTTGTACCGATGCACAGCGTTAAGTACATGGACTGTGATTCTGAAGCAATTGCGAAATTTATATACTTGCTTTCTGAAAAGATTATGCTGAATTATCTGATTCTGCATCTGATTCTGCATGTGCTTGTATAATGGGATTCATTTTGGTAATAATGATACTATAATTTTGTATGTACGTACTTGTTTTTTTAGCTATAGCGGCCGGTGTATATTATATTGCAGGGGTCAGGGAACTTTTTTAGCTTTTACCCAAATATATTTAGATACGCCGACGTTACCCGCTTGATTTGAAATAAATTTCAGTAAGCGTGTTCAATACTTTTACCCTGTGTTTCCATTAAGTTGTACTACTTTCAAGTTAAGACATATGCTAAAAACTTGATCAATCTTGTATCCCAAGGGAGACTTTAAGTTTTGCTTTTCTAATCTTACTAATGTGTGTTCATTACTCATCTGTATGATCTCCTAAGCCAGTAACTTCTTCTCTAAATTAATTCCCACTCCAAACTGTTCTTCAGTTTGCCTACACATATAAATACTTGCAAGAGAACACACACACAGCACTCACTGCCAATGTTTCATTTGCTGCTTGTCCCAAGGTCTGTGGGATAACAGTGACAGATGGTCCACATACTTCTTACCTCCTTGTGCGTTTAACAGCCCTTCTATTCACGCCATGTCGTTACATGACTCAGTAGCATTGAGCGACTTTTCATGCAACTTTTTACCTTCAAATGTGTCTTATTTGCAACATAAGGTGAATAGGACACACAAGTGGCTTCTGCTGATTAAAATGACATGCGGTATGCCTATATCTGCATGCAAAATTATACGTTACAGTGTCACAGCCGCTGATACTGTAACGTAGCATTTCGCATGCAGATACAGCCGCAGTTGCACACAGAATATAGGCATGCTGCATATCATTTTAATCAACAGAAGCTGCTTGTGCATCCTATTCACATCGCTTTGTGAAGAAGATGCATCTGAAGGTAAAAAGTAGTGCGAACCGGCACTTAGCGCTACTGAGTCGCACAGCACTCGCACGTTATATTTAACATGACTTGCAGCACACAGAGTTAAGCTGTATGTGGACACATCCATGTGAACACTTATACACAACATTAAAACATATTGGTAGCCATATAAATCTTCGTGGTGGAAGTGTTTGTGTGTGTGTGTTAATTGATCCATGGTGCATCACTTCTGTGATCATGAAGTCAGACAGATTTTTTTCCACCTATTAAACGCGCCTCTTCCATTTTTAAAAAAGTAGGGTTGAAAAATTATTTTACTGCCTCTACTTGAATGGTAGGGAACATCACCTGGTAAGCCATTTCTCTGTGCTAGTGGGGACCAGAGCCGTAACTAGACTATTTGGTGCCCTGTGCCAGAAAGAGCATTGGCGCCCGCCTCATTTTTCAAAGGGACATAATGCACCCAAAAAAGGGAAATGGCCTCATGGGGAAGGGCCAGGGAAGAGATAGGGGAGGCCAGGAGATGCTGGGGATGAAATAAGAGGAAGCTACAAGAAAGAATGATAATAAACAGAAATTTGACAGGCCCAAACAGCGCCCACTGATCTGTGGTGCCCTGTGCAATGGCACCGGCCGCACTACCCTAGCTACGGCCCTGGTGGGGACCACTGCTGAATTTCACCAAGCAGAGCCATATTTGCATGGCAAGCCACAGTAGGGCTGTCCTGGTGTGATCCCTATACCTCACCCCCCAATTTAATTACTTTTCAAATTATGCTATGCACATGTAGGTCAGTAGAGAATTATTCATTGTCCATTTATTGCTTAATTGTCTAAAAATAGTCTTCTCCTGTATGGAGTTTTAGGATGAGTCTACACAGGTAGTTTTCAAGCAAGTACTGTACATCTCAAGCTCATGCCCAATTTATATAGCAGTTTATCAGAGTGGAAAAAGAGCAGCATTTTTCCAGTTCATGGGTTAAATTGGGTCTCTGTGTGACAAGGTCTGCTCACACACTGTGTAATGTATTTAAATTAGTGGTCAAACCACTTTTTGAAAACTTCTCAAGTGATTAAAGCACCTGTCTGACATCTTCTTTATGTTGCTCATGGAAGAAGTCAGGTCCTCACAATGGAGGGTGTACAGTATATGCAGTAGACGGAAAAGAGAGCTAAACTTAGCAGAACTCAACCACAGTGTTTGACCTGAAACAGATCCCAGTAAAGACATCCTCCTAATGCTGGTGGTAATGTAAACTTTTCATTTGAACATTTCAATGTAGAGGTTTAGTGGTCCTTTAAATCAGCCTATATTATAAATTGTGTTTTCATGAAAATTAATGTTTATAGTCTATCTGATTATATTGATTATCTTGTTAATAAGAATTATAGGTATGAACTTGTGATATAGCAAAAAAAAACAATGAATGAAAGAATGACACTTTGGAGCACTTATATGCTATGCTTTAGATGTGAAGCTTTAACAGTACCATCACCTCTATGGAAAGTGTAAGAAAGACTGAAAATTGTAGCATTTGAAAATATGGGATTCGTATGAAATGCCGACAGTCGTGATAGTGGCGGTCAGAAGCCCGATGCCGAGATCCTGACAGAGTTAACATACCGACACTTGTTGGTCGGTATGCTAACTCTCCCCCTCTCCCTACTCTAACCCTAACCATCCCTCTTTGGTGCCTAACCCTAACTTCCCCCCCAAGTGCCTGAACCTAACCTCCCCCTCCCCGCACTCTAAACCTAACCCTCCCCCCCAGTGCCTAACCCCTAAACCGGTTACCCCCAACCCCGCTACTTACCTTCGGCATCCCGGCATTTGGGGTGCTGGCGCCTGAATTCTGACCGGCGTCGGTATTCCAGCGCCGGTAATGTAAGTGTCTGCTTCCCGAACGTATCCCGAAAATAAAATTCCAGTTTCCAGATCAGCCATTGTCAAAAACAGTTATAAGAAATCATAATTGTATAATTTTCACCTACTTGTGCAAATATGTGTATTTAGCAATATGATTATTGCTGTTTTTTAAACTACTCACAGTAGCATCTCCTGAGTTTCAAGCACTGGGATCTTTTTCTATGTGTTTTCTCTTATTGGGATCCTATTGTGTGAATATTTTTCATATTGCTATGGTACTATCTTATTTATCTCTTCCTCTTTACCTCCAAACCACTTGGGTGTTTTGCAATCAGGCTTCTGTCTCCACCATTACACTGAGACTGCATACACAAAAGTGATCAATGAGTTTAAGTTTAAAATCACTTCTTAATACTCCTGGACATCTCCGCTGCTATCAACACTGTTGATCACTCTCCTTTCTTGCACAACCAACATTCCATTGACATTTGCTGCACAGTTCTTTCCAGGTTCACTTCCTACCTACCAAACTGCTTCTAGAATGTCTCCTCTCTCTCCCTCCCTCTCTCCCTCCCTCCCTCTCTCTCTCTCTCCCCCCTAATTTGCTCATTCGGCCCCAGTACCGACTCTATGCTGATGACACCCAAATTGACCTCTGCTCCCCTGATCTCTCTCCTTCTGTACTATCTTGTGTGGCTAACTGTCTCCCTGCTATCTTCACACGGATGTTAAATGCTACCTAAAGCACTGCATGACTTAAACATAACTAATCATCTTCCCATCTCCCCTTAAATCTTGTTCACTGTCAATGGCACCACAACTTCCATACACTTCATCTCTTTATTAGCACTTATTCCCACTAGCAACACTAATGCCCCATCACAACTGTGCCAATTTCCACTCTTAGCCACACTCTTATTTCTGTACACTCTGCCATTTAGAGCGCTCTCATGAGCAAGGCCCTCTCTGCCCTTTGTGTTCATAAAAGCATTTAGTTTGTTTACCTTTTATGTTCCTGTTTTATGTATGCTCTGGTTCCTCATTGTTCTGCATTGCAGAGCACTTCCATACCAACAATAATAACAATACATGATACTAAACAGTTTGCTGAAAGTAAAGACAATAACAACATTCCACAAATAATCTAGTTAATGTCATAATAATTATAGCACAGAAGGCTATTCTATACCATTAATTCGATTCAGTGATCCGATACCAAGGACCCTTTGATGTTTGAACATCAGTGAGTCCTTCTGCCTATTTATAATTCAAGGAATCATTTAGAGAAGCCAGAGACAGTGCAATGTTCATTTTGGTCAAAAGCTGACAAATTTGCGACTTGGTCCGCACATGTGTGGCCAGCTTTACTCTGTGCTTATTTAGAAATAGTAAATACTGAAAGGAAATCTGTTCTTATGGAAGCAAAGTGGATAATATATTTAACCTAGACTAGTGTATTGCAAGAAGCAATCTTCTGTTGTAACCACAGAAGATATGATTTTCCCGTATAGATTCAGGGGTGTTTCATTGAAGCGTCAAGAGGTTAATAGAATTGCTGTAAAGGAAATTATTATCATAGCCAGTTTATTTATGAGGCGCCTCTGCCTTGATGTGAGATAAGTTTGAGTGAGAGACCCAACATAAGCCAGCATCTGTATGATAAGCAGTGTGTTTCCTTTAGCAATGGGAGCCCATCCTATGTGCTGCAGGGTCATGGAAGACATCAGGCCCCCACAATGGAGTTCCTAAAATGGATACACTGCACAAACAGACACATTTAGCAGCAGATCTACTGCTGTCCCAGATTTTTCACTTGCTACAGATGGCATTAAAGGTGCCCATCCACTAGCAGACATGAAAATAACTTCACGATTACGATATTGTAATCGTGCAGTCGTTTGTCAGTCTGTGATGAGCCTACACTGAATGAGCAGTCGATCAGTGCAGGCTCATCAATCATCTGCAAGCATGCTGAACCTGACGAGATCGTCAGATTGTCCAGCATGTTTGCACGATGATAGATGTCTAAACAACCAGCGGGCATGCGCATCGTTGATCATTAAAGACATTTTTACAAACGATTTGCAAGCAATTTCCAAACTATTTATGAATGATTGAACAATAACGATATCGTTATCATTCAATCGTTCAAATAAATCGTCTAGTGGATGGGCACCTTTAGATCTGATCCTTAATATGTGGAAGGAGTTTCAGCTGTTTGCAATTAACACTTTCCCTATCCACAGAGCTGGTTAACACAAATTTCAATTTTGATGTTTTTAGTGGTCCTGTAAATTAAATTGTTGTCATGCAAATTAATCTTTACATTCTAAAAGATTTTGTTCATCATCTTCATGCTTAGAGTAATAGATGAGAACTAAACTTGTGATATGAAAAACAGAAATATTAAGCTTTATCCTCATTTTGTTTAATATTTATTTTTAAATGTAAGCTAATTGATTATTAATACAATTTCCTTAGATACAAAATAAAGGTGCGTATCCACTAGCAGATAGTGAAATGACAGTACAATTACAACATTGTCTTTCCTCTTCCCCTGCAGTGCCTACACTGAACGATATGTCGTTCAGTGTAGACACCCTCCCTCATCCCTGAACATGGTCTATCTGTCGTTATCGGCAGATTGACCAGCATGTTCAGGCGATAATTGACATTGGAAACGACCAGGGGGAGCACGCATCGCTGATCATTTCCGACATTTTCATGCCCGATTTGTGCACGATTAATGAGCGATTGAACGATAACGATATCGTTATCGTTCAATCACTCATTTTAATCGGCAAGTGGATACCCGCCTTTAGCTTACCTTGGAGTAAATTGTATGTAATGTTGACATTTAACATGTCGGCACTGAAGAATGTTGGCATGTTCAAGATGTCATAAGTTACTCTAGGTTACTTTGTCACTTTGACTTCTGAGGAACAACAAAAATAGATTGTCAGCTTGGCTGGGCAGGACCATTTTGTATGAACATGTTTGTGTTAATTTGTATGCACTAAACTAGGGTTATCTAATTAGCAGCATGTGGGCCAGAAGTGGCATGAAAAGGCTTTTCTGTGGCCATTCTTTTTTGACAGCTTCTAAAGGCTATTAAGTAACCTTTTTTTATTAGTATTCAGCCCCTCCCAGTGTAGTTAGCACAAGTATGTTGCCCTTTTCCATGTAAATACATATTCCACTGTAGAAAAATAATAGAGAAATAGGTTCTAAAATGTCAATCCTCAACATCTGAGGTCTATGAATAATAGTTACTTTTAACAATGAATGATAGTTCTGTGTTTTTAAGTTAAAAAAATAGTTGGAAATTCTGAAAACTGTTTGTCTTGCTAGAACATAAGCAGGCCAAGGTGAGAGGCAGCATTCCACTAATGCTGGTTATACAAAAGTCATGCTGTGTGCTGGCCTGCAAGATTGGCATGCGCCTTTAAACTAAAGTACTGACATCCAACATGTTCTCAAAAATCACTTTGTATTTCACCCTGACAATGGTTTGTTTGTTTAGTTTTGCTCTCATTCAAGGTTGTAATCAAAGCTTTTTGCTAAAACACTTTTCATTTTGTTGTTTTATGTTAAAGTGCATAAGTGCATGATGTTAGGGGTTTTTTTTAGCATAAATTAATTTTTCGTTGTGTGCATGCAAAAAAAAAATCATCCACATACATGCATTTCTTAGTGTTTTTTTTATATATTCTGGCTATTTTATTATTGCTATTAATGCAGTTGTTGGTATAGTTTTTTTATCTAGTATTTTTTTTTACATTTTTATTCTTTTGAGTTGTATTACTGTATTTTATTTGTCATGTAGACATTTTAAGGTCCTTTTATGGATGTGTCAGTCAGTTCTCCGAATTAATGAGTCAATTAAATTCTCAGTAATTCGTACAAATGCGCACATTGGCGATAATTACAGTAGAGAAACATGGGTGATTTTTCATGCACACACTCTATGGACAGCAACTGAAAATCTGCGATGTTTGTGGCTTTGAGTTTACTGGGGAAATGGTCTGAATTCTGGCAACTCACGACCATTGCTTTTAATTACATTGACCCCTTAAAATATATATCTTTGCATATCTCCCATGTTCCTCATTTGGACCCAACTATCCTCCTTGGTCTTTTTATCTTTGAAAAGTATGTGTTGGGAGGTCATCATGGTGAATGGACCTATTATTTTGGATTACTGTAGCTTTCACACCTTGAAAAGGGATTTTTTTTAAGATCTAAGTTGGCCCACGGTAAAGATCTCGTTAGCGGAAATCAAACCCCTGTTGCGAAATGGGAGAGGAACTTGGAACTGTATCCCATATTGCTGAATGCATACTAGCCTGTGAGAGGGTTGCTTTCATTTATAGAAAATGGGGGAGAGTTGGCTGGAGTTGGATCCAAGCTTTTGTAAGACTCAAGATAGTTTGAGAGCTTACAGTTAAGCTTTATAATGGTACTAGGATGTTGGGTCTCGTATTAAAGTTTGGTTTGGTATAGATGTAGATTTAGGATCCACCTAAAGTTACAGGTCTGTAGCAGTAATGGATATTATGATGTTGCTGCAAAATGTATTGTCTCATAAATAGAATATATATATTGGAAAATGTGCATATTATATTATATGTTTTGCTTATCACTGAACAGAGTGGCTAAATTCATATGGTGGCTGTTTTGTAAATTGCTCTAGATTTCCGAGACCTATGCCTTCCTTCCCCGAGAAGCAGTGACCAGATTTCTAATGAGCTGTTCAGAATGTCAGAAAAGAATGCACTTAAACCCAGATGGAGGCGATCACAAAGGTGAGAGCAATGACCCCAGGTACGTTATATACATGATAACGCGTGTCATTGATCATAGTCATTTAGAAGACATGTCATGATGCAGCTTTCTACTTAACAGTTGTACATAGAAGAATCTATAAATGAATCTGTACAAACAAAGTGGACACAAATAAGGGCACTACAGTTAATCAGCTTAAGCCCAGTAACTGTTTTATTTCTGTTATATCTATTTGATTCCAGCTCTGCAATATGGGGTATTCCTTAAGCAATGCAGTTTATAACAGCTGGAAAGGTCTATCACCTGATTACTAAGAAATAATACTAATATAATACGCACTTGCGGACCATACCCATATTAAAGAGAACAAGGGTCTCACTAAATGGGAAAAAAAATGATTTAAATGAAAACGCCATAATGTGGCTCCAATTAAAATAACCCCAATAGTTAACGTTGCTAAAATATCTTACCCTTATTAATAAAACAAAAAACAACAAGTATACATTTAATGAAAAAAAATAATTAATAAAAACACATGGACTAACTGTGCTATTTGTTTTCTTACAGATAATGGAAAACCTCCCACACTAGTGACAAGCATGATCGACTATAATATGCCAATTACCATGGCTTACATGAAGCACATGAAACTGCAGCTCTTAAATTCGCAGCAAGATGAGGTAATGCAATATATGAATCATGAGACCGGCCGAACGCTGACCCTCAGATGTTATTGGAATGCAACGCCTGTCAACACTCGCATATTTCCATTGGTTTTTATAGTCATCAAAGACCAATACCCAAGTCATCACCAAAGCTAGTGACTAGGGGGAAACTTTTTAAACCTTCTAAAGAGGTGTTGTAGAATCGAGTCAGACTCCAGCTATCATTTTCCAGAATGTAACATAGAACATAGAATTTGACGGCAGATAAGAACCACTTGGCCCATCTAGATGTACTAGATGAATGATCGCCAGAAGTTGATTGGTTACTATGGGATACACCTCAACTTGTCCGCTAGAGCAGTGGTTCCCAAACTTTCTTGAATCACGGCACCCTATAGTATCAGAATTTTTCTTTTTTTCACGGCACCCCTAGGCCAAACGTTTCTTATTATATATCTTATTCTAATTATTATTATTATAAATGTCTAGCTATATTTCAGCGAAAAATATAAAATTAAGAGATTCTTATTCCTCCACCGGATCCGACCTTACTGTTCCGATATTGTCTGCCAAACTGAAACTCATTAAGTGGGCGGTAGGCTTATGTCTCATATAAGGCCTTGTATTGGTTGTGCCTCTCACACCACCTCTTCTAGGAGGGTGGTCTCTTTTCTTATGCAAAAAATGGTTTGTTTTACATTACAATTTATGAAAGTGACCCATAGGGTCGTCATGTGTTATTTCAAAGAAAGATTAATTCTATACACCTTCTATAACTGGCCATTTATGTCCCCCTCCCGAGTTGGGTATGCGATCCCGGCGCTGATAATGCCGGCGGTCAGAATCCTGGCAGCGTAATCCCAATGGTGGAAATCCTGACACATGCAGGTAAGTATCCTAACCATAACCCACTTTTCCCGCAGCCTAACCCTCCCCTCCCACAGCCTAACCCTGACCGCCCCCCGCAGCGTAACCTAACACTCCCTCTGCTTTATTCCCAAAATGTCCTGAAAAAAGCTGCTGCCTTTATGGCTGTCTCCTGATATTCCCATTGTCTGTCTAGGAGATTTCAGTAATGATTTGGACCCTGTTATGGATAGATGGAGAGTCGCCTCGGGTCCTTCTTCCTAGACAGGTGGTAGATTTGTAGCCATTGTGGCAGAAATGGAAATGGTGGATGCTTTATGGGCAAGACACCCGGGAGTGCAACACTTCTCTTGCTTTTCGCATACACACCAATCACTCTCGAGGATTGACCTGGTCCTCCTTTTTTACAATTTGATACCTAAAGTCACTTCTGTATGGTATGAGTCTGGGGTGATATCAGACCACTCCCCGCTTGTCCTTGGACTAGATCTGGCAAATCAGCACAGGCAACCTTCTTTAAGCTCAATCCATTTTGACTAAGGCAAATGGGGGCTGGATCTGAACTGGAGGCTGCATGGGAGGGTTAATTTTCTGCAAATCAGGACTTGGCCCCGGGTATGGTGGTCTGAGATGCATTTAAAACCTTCTTGAGGGGTACCCTGTTTAAGCAAGTTGCTAAACTTAAGCCCTCAGAAGTTGGGACTTGAGACTTCTTGTATAAATTTTGAATTAACTTATCTGGCGCAAGTCTAGATTGAAGTGCAGTTTGGCTAACCCGCTAACAGTTTCACTGCCATTGCACTGCCCTTCCGATATGATGAGGCTAGGGACTATTTAGACTCTCCACTGACACTGGAGGAGGTTGATGCATCTATTCGCTCCTTCCCTGGCAGCAAGTCTCCTGGACTTGATGGTCTACCTACAGAGCTGTACAAAAAACATGCTCTCTTCTATGTGTCACGTCTTCTTGAGCTCTATAATGGGTTGTACAGGTGGATGATTCTTCCACAATTTGGGTTAGAAGCTCTTATTATTGTCCTCCCTAATGCTGGGTACACACTGGACAACATATTAGCCGTTCATTTGAACAGCCAATATATTGTGGGCGTGCCAGCTGATGTGTACCAGTGATATATCTGTGAACGTTGCCGTTCAGACATATAGTGTCAGCTGTGCATCACAACGCATTCCTAATATATCTACAGACAGGTGCATCGTGCTGTGTGTACGGGCGGTCAGCTGACTGCCAGTACACTTGCTGCAAAGGCTGCAGGTGATTGACAGCTAAACTGGGCGTGCACATGTAAATGCCTGCCCAGTTGTGAAGTCAATCACAACTCATCGTGCTGACAATTGATAAGTGTGTATGCACTTACCAATCATTAGATAGGATGGCGGATTGGCCAATCCGTTGTCCTAGTGTGTACCCAGTTTAAGCCAGGGAAGACTCAAAACTTCCTGATTTTTATTGACCTATATCTCCTCTCCCTATAGATGTTAAGATTTAAGATGTTCTAGATGTTAAGATTTTGGCTAAGATACTGGCTAACAGGCTCAGTCAGGTAATCGCTTATGATCCACCCAGGCCAGAGCAGATCGAATTAATGCCGGGCCAATGTACTTCGGTTAACATTTGAAAGTTGTATACTCATTTGCAGGTCTCTCATGGGCACGACATCAAAGGTTGTCTCGCTAGTTGCCGCCAAGGCTTTTTCATTCTGAGGAGTGGTCCATCCTGTGGGAGACAGTGTTTCGGGATGATTAAATTGTTTCAACTTATAAACTTTGCTCCGGTGGCCAGGTCCATTAATGGTTTTAGTTCTTCCTCCTCCCCTTTGTCACGCGTATGAGCCTGGATTGCCCCTTATCGCCCACTTTGTTTGTTAAAGCGATTGAGCCCTTGGTCTACCTAATACAGAATCATTGGGGTATCAAGGGTCTTGCTTTGGGCTCCGGACCGAATAAGGTGGCACTCTATGCTGGTGATTTTTTTTATTTTTATTTTTGATTATCATACCTGTACTTCCATTCCTAATGTCCTTACTTTAATAAATCAATTTTGGCACCTTCTTGGAACTTACTAGAAATTCTTCTTCTTCAAGTTAAGTGCTCTGTGTGTCCCCCTATACCTCTTTGGCTGCAGTACTTAGGTATTTGGATCTCTAATGTTTCCCAGGGCTGTGTACAGTATCTTAGGTATTTGGATCTCTTATGTTTCCCAGGACTATGTATCTTTAAATGTTCAGCCCCAGTTGAACTACCTGAAGACTTGTATGGAGTAAGCTCTCTCTCTTGCTCTCACTGGTCGTGTTAATCAAGTTACAATGATCATATAACCTAAACTTTTATATGTCTTACAACAATCTCCAGTCTTCCTCTCACTTAAAGTTTTCCAACTTATAGATAGCATTGTTTCTTCTCTGGTCTGAGTGGGTCACTGCACCCATATGCAGCTTAATGTACTCACTAGATTCCGCCTGACGGGTGGACATGTGCTCCCTCACTTCCAGTTTTGTTATTATGCTTTCTAGTTTGCTCACCTATGGTATTTGCCCTGGGATTCTGACAGTAATGCATTGCATACTCTTCTGGTAGCCCAGGTAACCCCAGATCACACCCACTTTCAGGCTTTGCTTAGTGGCAGGGTGACTGGTGCAACAATCCCATTGTTTACTAAGGCAATCGGGATTTGGAACTTTGTTACAGACATTTTTCAGGGTCAGGGTTTAGATCCGGCTACCCTTTTGTGGCATGCTAGGAGAGCTATTACCACTGCAAACCAGGGAGGTGTGGTTCAGATGGGGAGTGGTCTCTATTGTAGAGTTAAATATATCTGGTGTCTTTAAATTATTTAATCAGCTTCATTTGGAATTTGGTGTACCCTCTACTCCAGGGCCCGACAAATCCCAGGGGCCAGGTCGCCATGGCTACCAGATTTTGCTGCCTGGCTACCAGATTTTGCAGTGAGGGAGAAAGCAGATCCTCATCAGCTCTGGTGGAGATTCGTGCTTATAGTTTTGCATGTTAATATCATGAACAGGAGTGCATGTGCCGAGTGTCGCCTTCGGTTACTGCTGTGCCACTGTCCGTCCCGGCCTGCGCTGACTCCTCCTCTCCATCCTGGCCTGCTCTGATCCCTGCTGTCTGTCCCAGTCTATACTGATCCTCCTATCTCCAGCTGCATAGAGCTCTCCGGTAGTAGGGTCTATGCTGGCCAGGGATAGCGGAGCAGCGTCAGAGGGAGTGGTGTGACCATGAGGAGAAGGAGGTTTTGTTGTACTTTCTGGCACCATTGTTTTATGTGAAATGTGGTCCGTTATTACTGGAGCGTGGAGCAGGGGAGCTGTGCAGAGCAGTGAGGGAGCCTCCATTTTACTGTATCCATTCAACTGTGAACATTTTGTGGACTAGTATAGTGTGTATAAAGGTTGCATAACACACAGAGCTGTGCTCCTTACTCACTCCTGTAATTTTTTGGGGGGGAAGGTGGCCTGGCTCCTACAAATTCATCCTGGCTTCTAGATTTTAGAAACTTTTGTCAAGCCCTGCTCTACTTACTTCTATAGTTTCTTGCAGTTCAGACATGCTTTGGCCGTCCAGTACCCTGACATTCCCCCCCCAGTACTTAAGGACTCCCCTCTTAAAAAACGTCTGTGTACAGTTAGCCCCTATTGGGTTGTTTCATATGTGTACTCCTCTATACTGCAGACTCACTCTGCAGATTTGCAGAGACTATGGGTTCAGTGGGAAGCGGATCTGGGCACTTTACAGGATGAGGTGTGGCAGAGGGCTTAGGAGGAGTGTCCATGATATCTACTACATTGATTAGTTTCCAACAGATTCAATTATTTTTATTGCATAGGGTACTATATATCTGACTTTCATTCGTTTATGCTGGTTTGGGGGCCGGTTCAGCTCTTTATATACAAAATGTCAGGCTCCATTGGGCACATATGGGCATTTGCTATGGGAATATTCCCTGGTGCAGACCTTCCTGGGACAGGATACTTTAGGTGATTTCCTCCATGGGGGTCCCTCTCTTTTTCCCTAGTATTTGTTCTTTGTTGTGTGCTGGATGACAACTTGTTCGATAAATATACTGGGCAATAAGTCCTTCATTTATGTATGCTTGCTAAAGTGTGTATTGCCTATTCCTGGATCCTTCCCACAGGCCCTTTTTATTGTACCAGACTCTCCCTGGTTGATACTACCATTGCACAATATGTGTACTTGAATCCACTGTAAGTTTGACCGTATATGGCGTACAGGGTTGCGATACTGTTTGTCCACATATTTTGTGATTGGGGCACTGGTTTTACATGTCAGAGTGGCCATAAATAATACAATTTGGTACTGGACCACCATCACATGGCACTCCTGCATGCACTTTGTTTCACCCCAGGGTGCCAAGGCACCCAGTTTGTGAACCACTGCTCTAGAACATTTGATAAATCTCCCTTTAAATTCTGTTCAGTTTGCCAATACAGGTTATCTCTTTTTAGTTCCACCCTTTTCATGGTATTATCAATGACTAACACAGATATAACACATTGCTGTTATAGGTATCTGTGTGCCGCTATATTTATTGATAACATTTTCATGTGTGAATTTTTTCTTCTATCAATTGGTTAAGGAGCCATACTAGGCGTTTATTGATGGTGACCGGTGTTTAAGCTGGCATACCTACTGTATTAACTGTTGGTGCATCTTGCAAAATCATGAATGAAAACAAATTACATGCCTGTCTCTCTGATGTCAAGGTGTCTATGTGGATTAGCCTGGCTGAGAGCTCCCTGAAATAAGAGACTAGCTCAAGTCATCTGTCAGAACCAGTAACAATAAGTATGCTGTGCACAACCATTAGACCAGTGGTTCCCAAAGTGTGTGCCGAGGCACCCTGGTGTGCCTTGGGACACTTGCATGGGTGCCTCAGGTTGGTGGTCCAGCACCAAATCAAATTATTTATGGTCAATTAATGTAATGTAAATATGTGGGCAAACAGAAGCGCAAACCTGTCCACCACCACATAACTGTACCTAAGGATAACAGGCCAGCACAATTTACTTCACTGTACTACATTTTTTTCAGAATTTCTCAATAACAAACTTAAACTTAGGGGTGCCATGAAAACAATGCTGATACTCTAGGGCGCCGTGATTCAAAAAAGTTTGGGAACCACTGCACTAGACAAATGCTGTTGCCTCTGCTATGATATCATGCTGGTTAATTTATATGTTCAACTTTAAGGCCCATATTTATAGTTGTGCAAAGAGCCATAAATCCAGCGAAAACTGATGTTTTCCCCAGAAACAGGTCTTATCCCTATTTAATAAGCTGCACAGACGGTATTGCTGGATTAGCTTTCAAAGGCCACCTCCGGAAATAGCTTCCCCTTGCAAAGCTTCTATTGCTATCTCCATCTCAAGGTGGCAATAGTACAGGCGATATACAGAGAAAACTAACTTTAAGATTAAAATAAACAATTTTTTTCGTTGGTGAATTTATTAAAATATTTGTGTTAAATCTTTTAAAATATTAAACATTTTTTTTTTTAAGCTGCTACAGGAAGACAGAGTCCCTAGTTGTCTACTGGCCCTATTTTCCAGATTGTAGAGATTTGGAAATGTCTGTAATGTTCACTGTTGGACAATGTTACAGTACAATTCTTCTCTGTTGGACAATGTTACAGTACAGTTCCATTCTCTATACTTGATCAGGGCCGAAACTAGGTTTTTTGTCATCCGGAGCAAGGCCATAATTTGCGCCCCTCCCAAAAAAAGTACAACATAGAGAATGAAAAGGGTGTGTGATTTTGTGAAACATAATGTTCCTATTAACACATTATGCCACACATTGATGACCCTTATAACACATTATGTCACAGTAGTGCCCCTTACAACATGTTATGCCACACAGTAATATCCCTTATAACACATTATGCCACAGTAATGCCCCTTACAACAAATTATGCCACACAGTAATGTCCTTTATAACACATTATAACACAGTAATGTTCCTTACAACACATTATGCCACAGTAATGCCCCTTACAACACATTCTGCCACAGTACACATTATGCCACAGTAATGCCACATATACATTAAGCCACAGTAATGCGCCATATACATTATGCCACAGTAAGGCCCCTTACACATTATGCCACAGTAAGGCCCCTTACACATTATGCCACAGTGAGGCCCCTTACACATTATGCCACAGTAAGGTTCCTTAAACATTATGCCACAGTAATGCCCCATATACATTATGCCACAGTAAGGCTCCTTACACATTATGCCACAGTAATGCCCCATATACATTATGCCACAGTAAGGCCCCCTTTACATTATGCCACAGTAAAGCCCCTTACACATTATGCCACAGTAAGGCTCCTTATACATTATGCCACAGTAAGGCCCCATCTCCCTTCTCTTACCTGCCAGGGCCGTGTGTTGGGTGAGCTCGAGGTGGAGTGGGATGGGGCTGCCACACGCTGGGGAACTGTTAGTACTGCCGTCATAGTAATGTGGCGCCGCTTGCGAACCAATTGGAGCTCATGGACCTGCAGCACCTGCTGATTGATTGGCTTTCAGTCCGCAAGCACTGATTGGCTTGCGACCGGCACCACATTAGACTGACATGATGCGGCTCCAAACCCAGCAGCAACCTAGCCTCCCGGCAGCCTCTCCCCGGCACCCCCTCAAGTTTGGCACACGGGTCACATGCCCCCTTAGCCCCCCCCTAGTTGCGGCCCTGACTTGATCTACTGTGTACTATCCACTTTTAAGAATTAGAGAGTAGTATCAATATTAATTGGAGAATAGTATTTCAAATTCAAAACAAATGTCAATATGATATTGTAGCGTACCACGTTTAATGCAGACAGTACTGCATCTATCATGCTTAGATAGAATGCTTTTTAACAACTAGTAAAAAAATGTATTATATAAAATAATCCTGCCACTAATCAAGTGAAGCCTCCTTTAATCCCTTTACTATGCAATGCTCAAACTGCCCCAAGAATCTATCACCTTATATTGTTCTTGGATGATGCAGCAAACTGTAAAGTTCTTGTTTGCAGAAAAGCTGTAATCTTGTATTGCATAGCCCTCTGCTCTTGCTTTCCACCTACTGTGTTACTGTCACTGAACAGCGAACTTGCACTGAGTTAACATGTAATACTGAAGTATTCTTATCAGAGGCAGCAGCTTCTCACAATGTGAACCCTATATCTATGTCGGCAGGATGAAAGTTCCATAGAAAGCGATGAATTTGATATGAGCGACTCCACCAGGATGTCGGCTGTGAACTCTGACCTCAGTTCTAACCTTGAAGAAAGGATGCAGAGCCCTCAGAATCTTCATGGACAACAAGATGGCAAGTACTTCAAGATTCCAAATGTGTCCTTTCATGTCACTGGAGGGTCATTTACAATTGCTGTGCAGTGTTGTACTTGGTGGCAAGTGTCTATTTTGACACTATTGCAAAATACATAATAAATTTAAAGATGGCTCTGGCTGGGCAAACTAAGCAGAAGTAGGAAAGCATCTACCTATCTATCTATAAATATATGTATATATATATAGTCCATAGGTGTAAAGCTGCATCATGCAGCGATCCACGACACTGCACTCCAGGGCTTAGACAAGTTGCTTAATTTATTGTCAACATTTCGGGGCTTCTAATACCCAGTCTTCAGGAACAATCAACATATAAAACTAAAGGGTCTTACCTTATATCCCCCTTTAGTTTTGTATGTTGCTTGTTCCTGAAGATGGGGTGTTAGTAGCCCCGAAACGTTGACAATAAATTAAGCAGCTTGTTTCAGCCTTGGAGTGCAGTGTCGTGGATAGATGAAATTGAGTTTTTGTAACAACTTTGGCAAATGGGGGGGGAAGGGGACTTCCAATGTTGGGCTATTGTAGCCCTAGCAGATATTAAAATATGACCAAGAACATAACGAGCAGGTTTGGGAATAGTGAGAGGGTACCAATGTAAAAGGGCTAGAGAGGGATCTAGAGGCAATGTGCGACCTAAAACTTCCTGTATAAGGGAAAATACTTCTGTCCCAAAAAATATGAAAAATCGTACCTTCAGAGTGGCATAACGCCAGCAAAATTTAGAAAACGTAGGCCATATCCCATGTAGTTTAGTAGGTGTCAAATATAGTCTGTTTAGGAGTTTAATATGTATTTTAGCGTGATTAGTGCATTTAGATAGGGAAAAAAAGAGGCTAAATGGATAGATTCCCATTGTTTAAGGGTAAAGGAACATTGAAGATCAGCCTCCCATCGAAGCTGAACAGAAGATTTGGTCGTCTGGTCAGCAGGAGACAACAGTAAGTACCAAAAGGAGATGGCCCCACGGGAAGATGATCTAGATAGTCTATTTAGAATTTGGTCTGGTGGTGTTTGGAGCATGGAGGGGCCGGTATTAAATTGAGCTATCCAGTGATGGATTTGAAGATAATAAAACCAAACTGATGGGCCCATTTAAAATTTGGCACATAAATCAGAAAACGGTAAACTAGAGGACGGGGAAAGAAAATCTGCTAGGGACTGAATACCTAATTGCATCCAGTAAAACATGTGGAGATTGGGAAACAAATTATCTAATGCTTGGAGGGATATGGTCCTAGTAGGGAGAGTGAAATTAAAATGAGTTGGGAGCCTAACATCCCATATCTTTAGGGTATTAAGGCCAGACTTGGGAAGTCATGGGGATTGTGGCGTAGTTGTTTAGGTAACCATAAAAGGTCCGATAAAGGGATTTCTTGAAAAAGGGCATGTTCTAGGTCCACCCAGGGCTTAGTGTGGGGGGGAGAAACCAATCACACAGCTGAGAAAGGAGGCAAATTCATGGTACCTAGGTAGGTCAGGGAGATTGAGGCCTCCTTGTTGTCTAGAGCGCATCATACGGTTATAAGCTATTCTAGGAGCTTTGTGTTTCCATACATAAGACGTCATCAGTTTCCGCATTTGTTGTAACATTTTACGGGGTATTGCATATGGTATAGCACGGAACAGGTAAATCAGTTTGGGCAGTAACATCATCTTGAATGCCGCTAGACGGCCTAACCAGGAGACCTCATGATTCATCCAAGCAGTGGTTAAAGTTGTCAACTGTATCAGCAGAGGGGCGTAATTAACAATGTGAACATTACTAATAGAGGAGGGGATAGAAATGCCTAGGTAGGATAGGGAGGAGTCCTTCCAAGAAAATGGAAAACGTCCTTTCAGGGATTGAAGGATTGTAGGGGATTGTTGATAGGTAGAGCTTCCGCTTTAGTTGTATTCAATTTGTAATAGGAAGCAGCGCTATAGTTGTTTAAAATATTTTGGAGGGGAATCAACGAAGTCTCCGGGTCAGTCACAAACAATAAAACATCGTCTGCAAAGAGACACAATTTATGAGAAATGTTACCTACTGAGAGACCAGGGAAATCAGTGGATGAGCGAATCATTTGGGCGAGGGGTTCTATAGCCAATACAAAGATTAGTGGGGAGAGAGGGGATCCATGTCTAGTTATATCTGGAAAGGTGAGGAAAGGAAGCCATTGCTAAAAATCCAGGTTGAGGGGCCAGTGTAATGAGCATTGATTGAGCTAAGGATATCGCCTTGGAGTCCAAACCTGTATAACACCTGGCGCATATAGTCCCAATGGAGTCTGTCGAATGCTTTTTCAGAATCTAGTGATAAGAGGAGAAGTGGTTGTTTATTATGTGAGGCCCATTCCACCAGGTCCAGAACCCTACGTGTATTGTTGGGAGCCTGACGTCCAGTAACGAAGCCCACCTGGTCAGGGTGTATTAACTGAGGAAGTAGTGGGTTCAGACGATTAGCTATTAATTTAGCATAGATTTTAATGTCTGTGTTAAGAAGTGCTATAGGTCTGTAGTTTTTACAGTCAGAGGGGTCCTTGCCCGGCTTCGGGATAGTCACAATTTGTGCCTCCACCATTTCGGCTGGAAAGGAGCCAGTTTTAGAAGCCTCTAGATATAGAGTAAAAAGAGTTAATAAAGCCATCTGGGCCCGGGGCCTTACCCCTAGGGAGTTGCCTAATTACAGACTGTATCTCCTCCAGTGACCAAGGGGCGTTTAAGGACGCCAGGCTACCTGCATCTAAGGAAGGAAGAGTCGAACTATCTAGAAAAGAAGAAATAATATAGCCAATACAAAGATTAGTGGGGAGAGAGGGCATCCCTGTCTAGTTATATCTGGAAAGGTGAGGAAAGGAAGCCGTTGCTAAAAATCCGGGCTGAGGGGCCAGTGTAATGAGCATTGATTGAGCTAAGGATATCGCCTTGGAGTCCAAACCTGTATAACACCTGGCGCATATAGTCCCTATGGAGTCTGTCGAATGCTTTTTCAGCATCTAGTGATAAGAGGAGAAGTGGTTGTTTGTTATGTGAGGCCCATTCCACCAGGTCCAGAACCCTACGTGTATTGTCGGGAGCCTGACGTCCAGTAACGAAGCCCACCTGGTCAGGGTGTATTAACTGAGGAAGTAGTGGGTTCAGACGATTAGCTATTAATTTAGCATAGATTTTAATGTCTGTGTTAAGAAGTGCTATAGGTCTGTAGTTTTTACAGTCAGAGGGGTCCTTGCCCGGCTTCGGGATAGTCACAATTTGTGCCTCCACCATTTCGGCTGGAAAGGAGCCAGTTTTAGAAGCCTCTAGATATAGAGTAAAAAGAGTTAATAAAGCCATCTGGGCCCGGGGCCTTACCCCTAGGGAGTTGCCTAATTACAGACTGTATCTCCTCCAGTGACCAAGGGGCGTTTAAGGACGCCAGGCTACCTGCATCTAAGGAAGGAAGAGTCGAACTATCTAGAAAAGAAGAAATAATATAGCCAATACAAAGATTAGTGGGGAGAGAGGGCATCCCTGTCTAGTTATATCTGGAAAGGTGAGGAAAGGAAGCCGTTGCTAAAAATCCGGGCTGAGGGGCCAGTGTAATGAGCATTGATTGAGCTAAGGATATCGCCTTGGAGTCCAAACCTGTATAACACCTGGCGCATATAGTCCCAATGGAGTCTGTCGAATGCTTTTTCAGCATCTAGTGTTAAGAGGAGAAGTGGTTGTTTGTTATGTGAGGCCCATTCCACCAGGTCCAGAACCCTACGTGTATTGTCGGGAGCCTGACGTCCAGTAACGAAGCCCACCTGGTCAGGGTGTATTAACTGAGGAAGTAGTGGGTTCAGACGATTAGCTATTAATTTAGCATAGATTTTAATGTCTGTGTTAAGAAGTGCTATAGGTCTGTAGTTTTTACAGTCAGAGGGGTCCTTGCCCGGCTTCGGGATAGTCACAATTTGTGCCTCCACCATTTCAGCTGGAAAGGAGCCAGTTTTAGAAGCCTCTAGATATAGAGTAAAAAGAGTTAATACAGCCATCTGGGCCCGGGGCCTTACCCCTAGGGAATTGCCTAATTACAGACTGTATCTCCTCCAGTGACCAAGGGGCGTTTAAGGATGCCAGGCTACCTGCATCTAAGGCAGGAAAAGTCAAACTATCTAGAAAAGAAGAAATAATAGGGGTTGTGGGTTGAGGGGTGGAGGGATCTTCAGACAGGTTATACAATTTTGCATAGTATTTTGAGAACAGATTGGCAATGTCGAGGGGATTAAGGCATTTGGAACCGGAGGGGGAGAGAAGACACTTAACCCTATTTCTGGCTTGGTGACCGCAGAGTTTACGAGCTAAAAGGCGAGAAGCTTTATTCCCGGCAGTATAGAACTTGTGACGTAATCGAGTAAGGGCTGAGTGCATGCGGAGCATAAACAGTTTCTGAAGCTGCTGTCGGACCTCTTGCAGTTGTTTACGTAACAACCTAGTAGGGTGGGCCTGATTCTGAGATTCCAAGGATCGAAGGGAAGACTCCAAATCGATTTGTGATTTACGGGAGCGAGCTTGAAGTTGAGCACCTTTTTGGATAGAGGTGCCGTGAAGTACCGCCTTCAGGGCACACCAATATGTAAAAACTGAAGTGTCCGAAGGCAAGTTGGTCTGAGTATATAGCGTAAGAGAATCCGTAAGAGCCTTTAGAATCTCAGGATCATGGAGATGGTAGTCAGGAAAACGCCAAGGGCGTGTAGGGGGAAAATGTTTATCAGTACTCCAGGACCATAGGAGGGGAGCATGATCGGACCAAGTGATGGGGAGAATTTTAATTTTGTTAGTGGACTGGAGTATTCTTTTATCCAAAAGAATAAGATCTATTCTGGAGTAGCTATTATGGAGAGAAGAGAAGAAAGTATAGTCTCTCTCATTTGGGGAAAGGGTGCGCCAGGCATCATACAAGTCAAACTCAGCTAACAGTTTCTTAAAAGCAAGTGAGGGGCCCACATCACGGGGGGAAGAAGAGTGTCCCAGCGAGGAAGAGCGATCCAGTTTGGGGTCAAGGACTAGGTTAAAGTCACCCATCAGTATTAGGGCGCGTTGACGGACCTTAGCAATTTCTTGAAAAATTTCTCTCAGGAAAGGGACCTGGCGAGAATTGGGAGCATATATAGAGACTAGGGTAACTGGAACTTCCTCAACAATGCCAGTAAGGATAAGGAAACGCCCATTTTTATCTTCAATTTTCCTATGTAGTACAAATGGGGTATTTACATGAAATAAAATAGCGACCCCATTCCGTTTGGATGGGCCATTAGCGGTATAGCAGGTAGGGTACCTATGGTCTTTAAATATGGGGGGCGCAGCAGAAGAGAAATGCGTCTCCTGTAAGGCCACAATATTTTCTCTATGTTGATGAAAAGTGTAGAGAACTAATCGACATTTATGTGGGGAGTTCAGTCCCTTGACATTTAGGGAAAAAACCTTAACCATTTATAGTCATACAGTTGTGTGAGCACCGTGGATATACCTGTTATGAAAAGCAAAAGAAAAAAACATATCTTTAAGAAAAGGGAAAGATAAAAAAGGGTGAAACAGAATCAAATCAAACAGCCCAGTATATCGGGCCACAGTAGTTGCCGTGGGGGAAAAAAACGGCAAAATGGTTAACATGTGGGGGGTGGACTGTTCCAATACCCACCCAGAGACCTCCTATATAAAAACATACAAACATTGTAAAACGTAAAAAATACAATATTGGCAGTATATATCATATATGGTTGAAAATAGAACTATCAGTACTGCCAAGGACAAGAAATAAAATATAAACAGTATAATATCAACATATAAGACATTTCTCAAAACCTATACGTGAAACTGACATCCTAGTTACAATAGCAAATAGGATGTAATAAAATAACAAGCACCATAGTCGCAAATCCTGTGATATAACATAGGCCAAAGTTATCAGTAAATCAAGGTCTAAGACCTATATATAATTGCGGCTAAGAAGACCAATGCATAGCGTCCCAGAGCGGAGCGACCAACAGAAACAGGAACAATAGGAATGTCTCGTCTGGAAGGGTCAAACATTGTTGGTGCTACAATAGGCTACCAGGTAGCAACCCAGTCCAGGAAAATGCATATGATTCAACCAATAAAATAACAAATGAGATTGTATATATCCAGGAAATTTTCATCCAACTTGGGTCCATTCCAACTGAATGGGATTAGGAGACGCTGATGCAATAGAGACAGGGATTTTCCACTCTGATAACAACTTGACACCGGCCTCCAAAGACGAAATGACGAACGTGGAGCCATCTTTCCGTAACAAGAGCTTCACCGGGAAACCCCAGCGATATTGGCTATCATTATCACGAAGAGCCTTGGTGATAGGTTGGAAAGATCTATGTTTGTTGATGGTATGGATCGAGAGATCTGGGAATAGTTGAAGATTATTAGGACCTCTGTGTCTTCTGCCATCCGTGCAGCTCTAAGGACATCTTCCTTAATATGGAAAAAATGAAGGCGTAGCAAAACATCTCGGGGGGAACTGCCAGGGGCTGTGCGGGGTTTAGGAAGGCGATGGATGTGGTCAAATAACAGGTAGCGGACCTCAGCAGACGGTAATAATTTCTGGAAAAGGGTCAGGGCAAAGTCCTGGAGACCATCATTAAGCACAGATTCCGGGACTCCTCTTATCTTAATATTATTTCTCCTGGATCTGTCCTCTAGGTCAGCGAGTTTATCCTTAACCGCTGTTAATTCCATCAGGACAGAATTATGGGAGGTGAGAAGATCGTTATGGGAGGACACAAGTTCTTGCATCTTTATTTCTAAATGGTTAGTGCGGTCACCTACATTCGTTACTTCAGCAGATAATTTTTAAACTGAGGTTTGGAAGTCAGAGGTGAGATCTGTCCGGAACGCTTGGAGCATCTGATGGAGTGTACGGACTGTGAGTGGTGCGTCAGTAGTGGGGTCCAGACTGGTCATGAGACTGGATGGGGAAGCGGCCATGGAGGTGGACGCTTCCGAGGTCTTCCCGGCAGATATAACAAATTTAATAGGGGGTGCAAGAGTAGAGAGTTTGCCTCGTTTGGCAGGCATAACGGTCTTCAGAGGTTGGGGGCACAGGTGTCAGAAAAATAGAGACTGCACGTTAGTTGGTTTTAGAGATGCTGGATTATGGTGTCATATAGGGAGGAGATGGATATATATATGTCAGCAAGTAGGTATGGAGTGTTGTAGATCACATTAGGAGGATAGTAGTAGCAGAGGTTCAATCAGAAGAGCAGGAGCTGAAGAGGTCTCATGGGGGAGGGTAACATAATATCACTAGAACAGCATGGTGAGGCAAGGGATCACAGCCTTTCAAAAAGGCAAGTGAAAAATAAACAGTCAATCACCAACCTGGGTGCAGGAGTAGAGAGGCATGAGAGCTGTACATTTTATAGGAGCTGGCAGGGTCTCAGCAGGCAGCATCCAGGTACTCCATTGTGGGCTCCAAAATTTAGCCCCCGGCTTCTGGAGCTGCAGTAGGCCGCAGATCTCTGGACCCCCCAGAATGGTGCCAGAGTGCAGGAATCGGGTCAGGGTGAGAGCGGGCACACGCTGGAGGTGAGAGGAGGCTCAGGGAGGCAGGAGGCAGTGTCTATTTGCCCTTTAGAGCACAAAGACCAGGAGCTCCAAAGAAATTCTGCTGTCCAGTAAGCCAGTCAGGCCACGCCCCACAAGAATTTTTTACACCATTGGAGTGCCGCTCTTTCTTTTGGGCTGGGGCTTCCCTGGTTCCTAAGGAGATGCTGTATATGCATTCTATTTGAGAAGGCACCCACTTTGAAGTGACAGTTTGTATATGTGTGCCAAACCACACGCTTCTCTCTCTCTCTCTCTCTCTCTCTCTCTCTCTCTCTCTCTATATATATATATATTAGAATATGTTTCTTCTGTTGTGTTTTTAAGTTTATATATCTATTTAATGACCCTATGCAATTACAATATTTCTATATTACTACATAGCATTTTGAGTAAGAAAAGTGACATTATTAATTCAGTATGTTCATATGCACCATTTATGTATCTGAGATGTAATGATTTGTGGTGTTTATAGTATTGCACTTTGTGTCCATAGATAGCTAACTTAATTTGGGCCCAGAAAGCTAATTGAAATCCACCAAGGAGTACTTACATTTGTGAAAAACCAGTACTGAAGCTACCAAAGCTGTTTTCATGTTTATGCTAAAATGTATGATGTCATTGTGTTTCTTTAGTATAGTTGTGATGTAATAAGTGTCAATAACACATTAGACTGGTATTGATGTGTCATGCAATGTACTGTCGGCCTGAGTCACTACTGTGCGCAACTGTGTATGCAATAGCGATTACGCACGCAGTTCAACTGTGATAGTATGCTAATTCATTGCGATCGCTATGCAGCACTACACAAGGACGCCCACTTTACTTACCACACATCTGTAATGTTTAGCGAGACTGAGAAAACCATCGGTAACATAGAGTTCCATCACAGCCTCACGCACACCTGCACAAGCTCTGACCTTACTCAGAAATTACAAACAACAACACACTGTATCAGGACTCAGGCTGCGTAGGCCATTGCCTACAGTGCATAATTTATGCACGCCCCTGTAACGCTGTTTAAAATCACTTGAACACCTGCGTTCACCCTACAAACACCACCCACAAACGGGACTTCCTGCTAATCACTCTGTAATGGGTCTGCGTAGTCACAGCGATCGTGGTCCCAATTGCAATAGCTAGTTCGCGCTCTGCGATGCATGCGCAGAACGCAACAATCGGCCGATTGCGTGTGTAATCGCAGTTGCGTACGGTAGTGAATCAGGCCCTAAAATATATTGTTTTAAAAGTAGACTTTACTAATGATTCTTCACGAATGCAATAGTCGCTCAGAAGAGGACACAATCTATAGTTCATAGCTATAATACATACATTAATCTATAGTTCAAAGCTGTAATACATACATAAATCCATAGTTCATAGCTATGTGAATGGGCAGCGGTTATGTTATGTCTCTCCTCCCATGGAGCATAGGGGGAACCTGAGTCTTTGTGCTTCAGTTCTATGTGTAATAATTGCCTAGTGAACTGTAAGCATTGTTAAAAATTCCATATTAATCAGCTTTGTCCAAATAAAATGTAGAATGGAACAAAGCTCAGCTGTACTGTTATAGCATGAGTGTGTTTTTTTCATAAACCTGTATTTAAAATAGCTATGTGAAAACTGTGTGACCTTAAATCAGAAGCAGCATACAGTAAGTCAATGAGAAGGCATTGATCACTGTCATGGTAACAGCCATCTCTTGAAGTTCGACACTTTGCACAGAACAAACACCTTTTTATTATATACAATTAGGAATCAGTAAATATTCTGCAGCAGAGAAAAATCTCTTCCTGCCCATCGAAGTAGCTCAGTTTTGTCTTTTGATCCTAGTGAATTGCTAATCTGCACTCACCTGTATTTATGAGAACCTAACCTTCCCATCCTCAATGATCAAAGTTTCAATTTGGAGACTGCTCTCACTAACTGATTAATAGCTTATTGTAAAAAAAATTCCAACACTTGAATTTACAGTAAGTAGACTTTCATTTAGGCAAAAGTATTTTTCCTCAGAGACATATAATATGTTACAGATTTTCCTTCATACATTGTGATACATTGTGACTCAAGTCGCCCCAAATAGCCCCTCTCAGCGCACCAGGTACCGGGGCTACTTGGCCGCGACCAGCGGCTTTTCTCTCAACTAATAATTCAGTTTTATTCGCACAAATAAAACTGCTGGAAGCTACAAAGCTGTATTGCTAGTGTATGCAGACCACTGTGATTTGCGACATGTGATTATCTGTATGCGACTGAATTCACTGCGCCAAGTTCCTTTGTGAATTCCTCACGCCAAGTTCGTTGTGCTTAACTTGCATGTGTAAAACCAATCCCTGTGCAGTTAAAGTCACAGCCTAGTGTCTTTAACACATTGTGAGCGGCTTTTCGCTGATTCTGCAATGCGTATAAGATGCAAATTGTAAAGAAAAATATAGAAGTTACACCTCTAGGAGTGTCTCGTTTGAGCTGGCCGCCTGGCGCCTTATGGCACATATATACACTAGGTGTATGAGTACACATCAGTGCACGGAATCAGACAAACCCAACTGGCCATCACATAGAGCCTCTCTGTTTTAATGTTCACAGTTTCCCATAACTAGAATTTTTGGGAACAATGGAAGTGGCCTGGAAGCTACATCACCATTGTTATTAATAGAGGTAACAAGGACCTGCAGGACCCAAATTGGAGAATTGCAGTCATCTGAACAGCTTGCTGCATTTTCTCAAATACCCTCTAAGTGCAATTGGAGGGAAGATATATAATAATGTGAATCTCTACTGGATAGGAAAGGCATTTATTCCTCTTGAATTCGGGCACCACCTTATTCCCACATGAGCCTAAATTGCTACTGTATGTTCCATCTGGAGTTTACGTGAAAGACCCTTCAAAAAAATAGGTTTGCCAGCATTTTGTGTTGGCATTTGATGTTATTACAAATAATCGCCTGCGGTTGTAATATCAGCTTGCACTCTTTCCTTTACCATAGTAAATCTTTCTTAAAAATTATTGCCACAGGCATGATGCCACTTCTACTGAAAACAAATAAAAGTTGTAATCGTTTTCCCCATTTATCATTTGAACATAATCCATCCCCCAGAAGATATATAGCTTCCTCTGGACTTCTGTTTTCTTCCCCTGAATAAGAAAATAATAATAATTCTCCATTAGCTCACGCATGCACAGTTGGAAAGCTGGATCCGAAACCAGCTGTAAAGTGATAGCTCACTCTACTATGGGACCGTGGTCCCAACGACAAGACAAATGAGCATAATTCATAATGGAATTTTGACAATGTTCACTGCAAATGCTGATAAGACATCTGATGTCAATTTAATTTATCTAGAACTATAATATTTTTTCTTTTACTCATGTGTTTATTACCTCCTCGACATTTACATGTCCAGCTTTTAAGGCTTTCACCACATAGATCACGGCAATGGCTGGATGACAGGAAGCCCTGATATCGAATAGTATTTAATTTGATCATTTTTAATTCTCCTTCTTACATCTCTGAAAGTGACAGAATTGTCCATAGGCAATGTAACATGTTGCATGATAGCTGCATTAACTACTGGAATAGAAGATAAGTTAATTTCCTTATGTATAATTTAGAAATAATCAGTTATTCTAAGATAACTTTTATCCAAATTCTTCTATTCATCCAGAGACCTTTCTAGGAATAAAAAAACATTATTTTATTCACTTGTTAAGATAGGGCTAATAGAATATCTTGACTCTCCTCCAAGCAAGTCCATAGTATCTAGTACAGTACATCTATGTCAGTATTGAAAAGTAGTTAGATTAGCAATGTACATGCTGTCGACAGTCAATATGATGCCCGCATGATATTGATGGGTCAGTGCCGACACCGTTGTAAGATGATTTACGATCATGTATAAAGTTATCATGCTGACAACATTACAGTGCTTTAAATAACATTTCAACAGTATCAGCATTGTCCTGTCAATATCATGCTGTCGATATATTGACTGTCACCAGCATGTACATTGACAAAACATAGGTATCCCTCCATAGCTGGGGGAGATCTATGTGCCCCCAGCTGTATGCATCCTATACCCTCTGCCGTTTAAAACAATACAGTACATTGAATATTCTTCTGAACTTTTCTCTCTCTCTCTCTCTCTCTCTCTCTCTCTCTCTCTCTCTCTCTTACTCTCTTACTCTCTCTCTCTCTCAGTTTACTTTGGATAATTCTTCCTCTAGAAAACCAAGTAGAAAACTATAATTAGTGCTGTCAACACAATTTCCTGTCTTACCTCCTATTTTGGAGCTGGCACTCACAGGAGGGGGAATAGATGTTCAGGGCCTGAGGCAAATTAGTAAAAGGTTTGTTCTGTTCAACTGTGATAATAATCATTAAAATGTCATATACATAATAAAAAAAAACACTAGCTCTATTTTTCCTATATTGTCACACCACCCAAAGGGTAGGAAGCAAAGTCTGCTGGAGGGTTGGGTAAGAGGTCAATGAGATGTCAGTTCTAATATGACAAATGTATCTCTGAATGACCCTACAGATAGACAAGGCACAAAACTGGATGGTGTATAAAAGGAAAAATGTAAACATTTTGATTTTAGTGATAATGGATGAGGTTCAGATTTGTAAGAATATTCACCAGTCCATGGGCGAAGATGAATGGTGTATGCTAAAAGGACTGTTCTGCTTATACTTTAGTGGAGGCATGGTAGTGCCAGTGTAGAATCCCAATGCTGTTAGCCCTAAGCCAGAGGTTCCCAAATGCAGTCCTCAAGGCTCCCCAACAGTTCATGTTTTAGAGATATACATGGTTGAGCACAGGTGACTTAATTAGTCCTTCAGTCAATTTGATTTAACCACCTGTGCTCAACCATGGAAACCTGAGCTGCTGGGGTGCCTTGAGGACTGTGTTTGGAAACCTCTGTCCTAAGCGATGATTGGATGTCAGGGGCTTGCATCCTTTAATATGTGGGGAGCACATATTACACAAACTAGTCCTATGTTTCTTTCCATTTCAAATAAAGTTGGCTAAATTTGTTTCCCATGAACTCAGAATGGGTAATGTCTAACACCTTGTTGTGAAACAGAAATAACAGCCAAGGTACAGTGTACATTTTGATTGTATTCAGTCTCACCAGCTGTGATACGGTGGGTAAAGCAATGTAAATGAGAACAGAGACCACCACCCAAGAAAGTATTTCACTGTAAATGAGATAGGACTGCTGTATGTTCATCATATACGTGGCTCTTTGTAACACATTACAATTTATACTCTGCACAGTTGCAGCTCCCAGATGGTTAATGACAATGAAATACCCTCATGTGTACTGTAGATCAACAGTTTCTTGGATTAGGGGACTTAGGTATAGTGGACAAAGCAAGACGTTTGTTAAGGCAATGGTATCCCATACTACCCATCTCATACTACACAGGAACTTAGATGTTAAAGTTTTGTAGTAATGCTCAGAGGTATATAGGGCACTGTAGAGCATGCAGTCTTCCATCCACATGCACAGAGACTAAGAGGGTATTGAAAATCATAATATATATGTGTAGCAGTCAGTCATACAGTAAGTTTCAGCTAAGACTTTGCAGTAGAGTAAAGCAAGCAATCTCAGAGTCTAGCTGGATCTGCACATTGTATTGCATTATATCTGTGTTTTTTAGTTAATAGGGCTTCTTTGGTTTTACTCTACTGCTATAGGGTCCACTGGATCTTAAGCACTCCTGAATTATATCTAAGGTTTTATACAGTCATTCCTATAAAGTATACTGAAAACGCTGAACCAGTTGAGTCAGACCCATCTGAAGAAAGGTACGCATCTCCCAATTTCAAGCCAACAGCTTATGTTTCTAAATCAGAAAATATGCACAAACATGTTAGATATTGTGCGTAAAGAGACTGACAGAGAGACTAAGTAGGTGTTACTGGCGGGCAGCTGAGCAGTGAGTATTAAGCTGTACGGAGCGGCAATGTCTAATGGGAGTGTCATGAGTGCACATCGTGACATTGTGCCTTTTTTGCGTCTTTTTTGTCGCAGCTTTTTTCATTCCAAGTTCCGTTGGGGTTCATATACTGTACAGACTCGGTCGCACACAGATATACAAGTGTCGCATATCAAATGAATCAGCACAGTCTGCTGATGCATCCTAGTTGCATCATGTTGCGATTTAGACACATGTTTAGCGAAAAAAGACATCCACCGCTAGCAGGTTTGCACAGGACCTGGCGGGTCACTCATGCCAGGCAGACACATCTGTATGTCATATTTTACTGATCAAGTGTGTGAGTTGAATTACAATTGTATTGGAATATGCCTTTGAAATTATTGATTTGAAACAAGCAAGTACAGTTCAAACATAACAAGACAAAAACCAATATATACATGGCAATCAGTACATTTTACTTTGCCCATCAAGGGTTGTAGAGTGCAATGTAATCCAAAATGTATGGTAGGACAGAGCTCCTATCTGACTCCAAGACTACACGCCCAGTTGAATTACTTTATATATATATATATATATATATATATATATATATATAACTAGTGACCCGCTCCGGCTTCACGTGGGAGCAATTTCATCTCGCCAAAGCCTCCTGCATCTCATAACAACCTACACCATGTCACCTCAGCCCCCTCCATCTCCTAACAACCTACACCATGTCACCCCAGCCCCCTGCATCTCATAACAACCTACGCTATGCCACCGCAGCCTCCTGCATCTCATAACAACCTACACCATGTCACCCCAGTCCCCTGCATCTCATAACAACCTACGCCATGTCACCCCAGTCCCCTGCATCTCCTAACAACCTACGCCATGTCACCTCAGTCCCCTGCATCTCATAACAACCTACGCCATGTGACCCCAGTCCCCTGCATCTCATAACAACCTACGCCATGTCACCTCAGCCCCCTGCATGTCACAACAACCTATGCCATGTCACCCCAGTCCCCTGCATCCCATAACCTACACCATGTCACCTCAGCCCCCTGCATCTCATAACAACCTACGCCATGTCACCTCAGCCCCCTGCATGTCATAACAACCTATGCCATGTCACCCCAGTCCCCTGCATCCCATAACCTACACCATGTCACCTCAGCCCCCTGCATCTCATAACAACCTATGCCATGTCACCTCAGCCCCCTGCATCTCATAACCTATGCCATGTCACCTCAGCCCCCTGCATCTCATAACAATCTACGCCATGTCACCTCAGCCCCCTGCATCTCATTACAACCTATGCCATGTCACCTCAGCCCCCTGCATCTCATAACAACCTACGCCATGTCACCTCAGCCCTCTGCATCTCATAACAACCTACGCCATGTCACCCCAGTCCCCTGCATCTCATAACAATCTACGCCATGTCATCCAAGTCCCCTGCATCTCATAACAACCTATGCCATGTCACCTCAGCCCCCTGCATCTCATAACAACCTATGCCATGTCACCTCAGCCCCCTGCATCTCATAACAACCTATGCCATGTCACCTCAGCCCCCTGCATCTCATAACAACCTACACCATGTCACCCCAGTCCCCTGCATCTCATAACAACCTACGCCATGTCACCTCAGCCCCCTGCATCTCATAACCTATGCCATGTCACCTCAGCCCCCTGCATCTCATAACAATCTACGCCATGTCACCTCAGCCCCCTGCATCTCATAACAACCTACGCCATGTCACCTCAGCCCCCTGCATCTCATAACAACCTACGCCATGTCACCTCAGCCCCCTGCATCTCATAACAACCTACGCCATGTTACCTCAGCTCCCTGCATCTCATAACCTATGCCATGTCACCACAGCCTCCTGCATCTCATAACAACCTACGCCATGTCACCTTAGCCCCCTGCATCTCATAACAACCTACACCATGTCACCCCAGTCCCCTGCATCTCATAACAACCTACGCCATGTCACCTCAGTCCCCTGCATCTCATAACAACCTACGCCATGTGACCCCAGTCCCCTGCATCTCATAACAACCTACGCCATGTCACCTCAGCCCCCTGCATGTCACAACAACCTATGCCATGTCACCCCAGTCCCCTGCATCCCATAACCTACACCATGTCACCTCAGCCCCCTGCATCTCATAACAACCTACGCCATGTCACCTCAGCCCCCTGCATGTCATAACAACCTATGCCATGTCACCCCAGTCCCCTGCATCCCATAACCTACACCATGTCACCTCAGCCCCCTGCATCTCATAACAACCTATGCCATGTCACCTCAGCCCCCTGCATCTCATAACCTATGCCATGTCACCTCAGCCCCCTGCATCTCATAACAATCTACGCCATGTCACCTCAGCCCCCTGCATCTCATTACAACCTATGCCATGTCACCTCAGCCCCCTGCATCTCATAACAACCTACGCCATGTCACCTCAGCCCTCTGCATCTCATAACAACCTACGCCATGTCACCCCAGTCCCCTGCATCTCATAACAATCTACGCCATGTCATCCAAGTCCCCTGCATCTCATAACAACCTATGCCATGTCACCTCAGCCCCCTGCATCTCATAACAACCTATGCCATGTCACCTCAGCCCCCTGCATCTCATAACAACCTATGCCATGTCACCTCAGCCCCCTGCATCTCATAACAACCTACACCATGTCACCCCAGTCCCCTGCATCTCATAACAACCTATGCCATGTCACCTCAACCCCCTGCATCTCATAACCTATGCCATGTCACCTCAGCCCCCTGCATCTCATAACAATCTACGCCATGTCACCTCAGCCCCCTGCATCTCATAACAACCTACGCCATGTCACCTCAGCCCCCTGCATCTCATAACAACCTACGCCATGTCACCTCAGCCCCCTGCATCTCATAACAACCTACGCCATGTCACCTCAGCTCCCTGCATCTCATAACCTATGCCATGTCACCACAGCCTCCTGCATCTCATAACAACCTACGCCATGTCACCTTAGCCCCCTGCATCTCATAACAACCTACGCCATGTCACCTCAGCCCACTGCATCTCATAACAACCTACGCCATGTCACCTCAGCCCCCTGCATCTCATAACAACCTACGCCATGTCACCCCAGTCCCCTGCATCTCATAACAACCTATGCCATGTCACCTCAGCCCCCTGCATCTCATAACCTATGCCATGTCACCTCAGCCCCCTGCATCTCATAACAACCTACGCCATGTCACCTCAGCCCCCTGCATCTCATAACAACCTACGCCATGTCACCTCAGCCCCCTGCATCTCATAACAACCTACGCCATGTCACCCCAGTCCCCTGCATCTCATTACAACCTATGCCATGTCACCTCAGCCCCCTGCATCTCATAACAACCTACACCATGTCACCCCAGTCCCCTGCATCTCATAACAACCTACGCCATGTCACCCCAGTCCCCTGCATCTCCTAACAACCTACGCCATGTCACCTCAGTCCCCTGCATCTCATAACAACCTACGCCATGTGACCCCAGTCCCCTGCATCTCATAACAACCTACGCCATGTCACCTCAGTCCCCTGCATCCCATAACCTACACCATGTCACCTCAGCCCCCTGCATCTCATAACAACCTACGCCATGTCACCTCAGCCCCCTGCATGTCATAACAACCTATGCCATGTCACCCCAGTCCCCTGCATCCCATAACCTACACCATGTCACCTCAGCCCCCTGCATCTCATAACAACCTACGCCATGTCACCTCAGCCCCCTGCATCTCATAACAATCTACGCCATGTCACCTCAGCCCCCTGCATCTCATAACAATCTACGCCATGTCACCTCAGCCCCCTGCATCTCATAACAATCTACGCCATGTCACCTCAGCCCCCTGCATCTCATAACAACCTATGCCATGTCACCTCAGCCCCCTGCATCTCATAACAACCTACGCCATGTCACCTCAGCCCTCTGCATCTCATAACAACCTACGCCATGTCACCCCAGTCCCCTGCATCTCATAACAATCTACGCCATGTCATCCAAGTCCCCTGCATCTCATAACAACCTATGCCATGTCACCTCAGCCCCCTGCATCTCATAACAACCTATGCCATGTCACCTCAGCCCCCTGCATCTCATAACAACCTATGCCATGTCACCTCAGCCCCCTGCATCTCATAACAACCTACACCATGTCACCCCAGTCCCCTGCATCTCATAACAACCTACGCCATGTCACCTCAGCCCCCTGCATCTCATAACCTATGCCATGTCACCTCAGCCCCCTGCATCTCATAACAATCTACGCCATGTCACCTCAGCCCCCTGCATCTCATAACAACCTACGCCATGTCACCTCAGCCCCCTGCATCTCATAACAACCTACGCCATGTCACCTCAGCCCCCTGCATCTCATAACAACCTACGCCATGTCACCTCAGCTCCCTGCATCTCATAACCTATGCCATGTCACCACAGCCTCCTGCATCTCATAACAACCTACGCCATGTCACCTCAGCCCCCTGCATCTCATAACAACCTACGCCATGTCACCTCAGCCCCCTGCATCTCATAACAACCTACGCCATGTAACCTCAGCCCCCTGCATCTCATAACAACCTACGCCATGTCACCCCAGTCCCCTGCATCTCATAACAACCTATGCCATGTCACCTCAGCCCCCTGCATCTCATAACCTATGCCATGTCACCTCAGCCCCCTGCATCTCATAACAACCTACGCCATGTCACCTCAGCCCCCTGCATCTCATAACAACCTACGCCATGTCACCTCAGCCCCCTGCATCTCATAACAACCTACGCCATGTCACCCCAGTCCCCTGCATCTCATTACAACCTATGCCATGTCACCTCAGCCCCCTGCATCTCATAACAACCTACGCCATGTCACCTCAGCCCCCTGCATCTCATAACAACCTACGCCATGTCACCTCAGCCCCCTGCATCTCATAACAACCTACGCCATGTCACCTCAGCCCCCTGCATCTCACCATAGCCCCCTGCATCTCACAACTGCCTCCTGCTTCGTAGTCCTTCTACCCCCTGCATCTCACAACAGCCTCCTGCTTCTCAGTACTTCCCCCTGCATTTCACCACAGCATCCTATATTTCACCACAGCCCCTTGCATATCACCACAGGCCCCTGCTTCTCACTCCTTCCATTGGTTCTTACCACAGCCCCATGTATCTCACCACAGATCTCTGCATCTCACCAAAAGCCCCTGCTACTCATTCCTGCCCCCTGCATCTCACCAGTGTCACCACAACCCCTCCTACTGCTGCACTGCAGCTAGCTGGGGCCCGCCCATTGGGAAGTGCTGGGAAGGGCAGGAGGATCATGGATGAGACATTTGTATTGCAGCTACCGTAAGAATTATTAGCAGCATGTCCTCAGGGCTTGGGAATCTGCATATTTCCGCAGCCTCCATGCACACTCGTCCCCGGCTGCTGAACAATGGCCCTCATTCAGACCCACTCGCAAGCGGGCGCACGTACGTTAGGCGTACGTACAAAAATATTTAAATTCAATGGCTCGCTCGTATTTTCGTTCGCATCTAAAATTCCTCCCAGAACTCTGACGACCCCTCCTCTAACTAACGAGCGTACGAAATAGCGAGCGTACATCCCCGAAATGGCTTGAAAGGAACGCACGCACAAGTATAAACAGGAAGTGGCCTTGTCAGATGTCGATTACCTGCTCCTTTATTCTGCCTACCTCCATCAATCGTATCATGCCAATCAATGTATCAATTAGCTTAATTGTTTGTTTTTTTTCAACACAATGAAAGAAACTTTACTCTTGTCTGTGTTTGTGTTTACCCGCAGAATACGTACGGATGAAACATTCGCTTGTATTGTTTAAAAAACATGTGAACCACAATTAAACAATTGTACTATTGCTGTGTATCCCCGCATATTTCCCTGGGTTCATTTCTTTATTTAAATTTGCTTACGCATGTCACTGCATCAAGCCTATCCTAACTCTCCAGAGATTTCTGGCCCTGTCGAACACATGACTCATACACTAACCAATAAAATTGCTCCTGTTAATTTCCAAAATACATTAGCCAATCAGAAAATTTTTACACACTTTATCAAAAATGATTTTTAAGAAAAACACCATTGCCATCATGAGAGCCTCCGCATTCACCAGGCGTGAGCTGCTGGTGCTTACGGAGGTCATGGATCGCCGGATCACCAGCCAGCCAGAAACCATGACCAACCGGCAGAAGCGCTCCGCGTATGCGGAGGTACGGTCCCGCCTGCGGTCCTTTGGATCACGCCGCAACATCGGCCAGCTGGAGCGCAGGTGGTCCGACCTGCAACGGCGAACGCCCCGCTTGCTGGCATGCTTTCGCATGCAGATCCTGGCAAGTAAGTGTTATGTATTGTGGTTTTAATGTTTGTGTTTGTGGGGCAAACTGCGTGTGCATGTTTTCCTGTCTGTTCAATTTATTATTTGTACTCATATCTGCGTCTGCATGTTTTCCTGTCTGTTCAATTTATTATTTGTACTCATATCTGCGTCTGCATGTTTTCCTGTCTGTTCAATTTATTATTTGTACTCATATCTGCGTCTGCATGTTTTCCTGTCTGTTCAATTTATTATTTGTACTCATATCTGCGTCTGCATGTTTTCCTGTCTGTTCTATTTATTATTTGTACTCATATCTGCGTCTGCATGTTTTCCTGTCTGTTCTATTTTTTTTTTGTACTCATATCTGCGTCTGCATGTTTTCCTGTCTGTTCTATTTATTATTTGTACTCATATCTGCGTCTGCATGTTTTCCTGTCTGTTCAATTTATTATTTGTACTCATATCTGCGTCTGCATGTTTTCCTGTCTGTTCTATTTTTTTTTTGTACTCATATCTGCGTCTGCATGTTTTCCTGTCTGTTCAATTTATTATTTGTACTCATATCTGCGTCTGCATGTTTTCCTGTCTGTTCAATTTATTATTTGTACTCATATCTGCGTCTGCATGTTTTCCTGTCTGTTCTATTTTTTTTTTGTACTCATATCTGCGTCTGCATGTTTTCCTGTCTGTTCAATTTATTATTTGTACTCATATCTGCGTCTGCATGTTTTCCTGTCTGTTCAATTTATTATTTGTACTCATATCTGCGTCTGCATGTTTTCCTGTCTGTTCGATTTTTTTTTTGTACTCATATCTGCGTCTGCATGTTTTCCCTCTTTTTATGAATTTTTAATTCTACTGCTATTTTTTTTTATTTTTTATTTTTTTTGTTTGTTTGTTTGGCCGGATTTGTCCATAAACTAAACGCAATTTATTTGACATATTTTAGGGGGACAGCCAAGACTCCGCCGTCAACGTCGGCGTTCCCGCCCACTCTCCCCAACCCCCAGCCAACACTCCACCCCAAATCTTTCCCCTATTCCCCACTCCTCCCCATCCTTCCCAGACCCTCTCCCGGAAATGTCGGGACTCCTTCCCCTCCGTCCCACTTCCCCCTCTCCTCCACCCACCCCTCTTCCAATTACCCCCTCCCCGGAGTCCAGCATAACTCCGCCCCATTCTTTGGGGAATGACGGATCCTCCGAGGAGGATCATGGAGGTTTTGTCGGAGCTCCCGATTTGTTTCCCGGTATGTTTTTTAATATTTTTTTTTAAAGCACAAACTGTTTGTATGTAATCATGTGTCGTGCCTTTCTTCGTGTTTTTGTGGCTTGACTTTTGTTGATTGTGAAGGTTTGCCTTTACCTCTTCCTGGTGATTTAAGCATACACATATCATACCTGTGGGAATTTGTACCTAGGCCTTGTATTTTTGCCAGCCCACACTTTTTATTTATGTTTTTGGGTTTAGGAGTGATTTGTTTTTTAAATAATGTTTTTCTGTGGAGTCCCTATTGTTGTATTAACCCACACACTTTTCTCACCCACAGAGGAACAGAGGCGTCGCCAAGAGGTGGCGGATGTTGTGGGGCAGATGCGCCACCATGTAATCGGCCTTCTGGTGGCCCTCGACCGACTGTCTGGCCTCCTTCGGCATTAGATTTTTTTTTTTGGTTGTATTTTCCCAATAAAATTTTAAAGACAAATATACGTTGTGGATCATTTTTTAAAACCAAAACCAAGATAGTTTAGCCTGACATAAGTTCCTGCAAGGATTTCCCTTTTGTAAAAGTTAGATTGTGTTTTGTCTTTGTATGTCAAACAGACACCAGAAACACATAACAGTAACAATGTAATTTCCCTTTTTGGGTGTAGTGTCAATTTCAGATTTCTACATTTTCCAGGTTCCTACTTGGTGCGCAAGCTGCTTAGGCCAATCTTACAAATCCCAAGGTTGGGCCAGGCTTCCTTTTGGTGTGGATTTGAAAGCTGAAAACATATTTCAGTTTTGCTCATCTGGCGTCAGTACTGGTTTACCCCTTAGTCAAATGTAACTTGTGTTAACCTGGTTACACTTGCTGTTAACGTCCCAAAAAAGGAAGACCATTTCACTCTTCAAACATTTATTCACCACATAACAGAGCAAACAAAGTGGTCACTCCCCAAAAAAATACACAGTGATAAATTCAAATACAACACATACCAAGAAAAAAATAAATAAAAACACAAAATCAAGAACTGGTTGACGAAGGACCATGCCAACATGATTCCACAAACATGGCGTTGCGATATGGGTTCCAGAATATATGCCCAAAAGGACCAGATCCAGGTTTGGTAAGGGTAGCAGGAAGTAGTGAGCGTTGGAGTGCCAAAGATTATGTGAACAAACAGAAGATGGTGAGAAAAAAAAAAATTAATTAGATGTTTGCCCAAAAAAAAAAACACATTAGGTATAAACACTGGAGTTTTGAACAAACTTACCTAAAAAATCTGGCCACCACATCATCGCGTATGGCCCCCCCACATACTGACCTTCGACCAACCTCGGGGGGGCCATCCTCAGGTAAGGCATCCTCTGGCTGCATTGGGACACCACTCCTTATGGCAATGTTGTGAAATATCCCACACAGGACCACAATTTTAGACACCATATCCGGCACATACATGAGCTCGCCACCAGAGCGGTGGAGGCATCTGAATCGGCCTTTTAAAAGGCCGATACAGCGCTCCACCACTTGCCTGGTGGCTGTAAGTGCGGAATTATACGCACTTTGTGGCCCTGGTGTGGGAGCCAAATAAGGAGTGAGCAGCCAGGACATGCAAGGGTATCCACTGTCTCCTGTGAACAAAAATAGACCACATCAGGAACACTGTGTATCAAGCTTAACATTGTTATGTACTAAAGGTCTCCACTTACCCAGAAGCCACGCATCACCAGCTTGTAGGTTGGTTAATTTCTGCCATATCCCTGATTGCCGGATGACGAAGGAGTCATGAGCACTTCCGGGTAATTTAGCATTCAGGGACAGGATCTGGAGGGAGGCATCACATACCACCATTACATTCAGGGAGTGATAGTGTTTCCTGTTTCTAAATATGGCCTCCAGCCGTGCTGGAGGCTGAAGTGGTATGTGAGTACCATCCACAACCCCTATGATGTGTGGGAAGCCAGCTATTTGGTAAAAATTGGCCTTGGCCACACTAAGGGCACCCATATCCAAAGGCATTTGAATAAAATGATGGAGGTGCTTGAAAAGTGCCTCCATCACTGCCCTCAGGATCCGGGAAAAGGAGGATTGGGAGATGCCCGCCACTATTCCGACCGTTGTTTGAAACGATCCTGAGGCACAGAAATGTAACACCGCCATAAATTGCGTCAGTGGTGGTATTGCTGTTGGACTGTCAATTTGCCGCTCAAGATCACTTTCTATTAATGAGAGAGTGTCTATGATGATTTTGGGAGGTAGACGGTAGCGTCTTAAAACCTCATCATCGGGCATTCCAAAAAGGGTGACACGTGTTCGAAATATCTGGGGCCTTGCATGCCTACGATGCCTACGCCTGGGACGAGTTTGAGGTTGGTCGTCTTCCGGGAGCAGGGCCAGAACAATTCGCCCCAGATCTATCTGAAATTCAAAGTTCACTATGTAAGGCTTTTGACCCACCCCAAAAGTAAGAAAAAAAAACTTAGCTTTCTGATACCATCCATAGCTGCTTACATGCCGGGGTATTGTCATGATATGTATAAACTGTAAAAAAGGCAACAATGAGACGTCAAAAATGTAAAGGGTTTTTTTTTAGGTAAAAAATTGTTGCAAGCCAACACAGAAAATAACGGAAAAACACATTTGGCCATCGCTGAAAACTACATTGCACACCGTACGTCAAATAGGGTTCAAATGGACCCAAAAAATGGAAAAGGGAAAAGCAAAACTGGATTATATGATGAATAAGCCGTCCAAAATGCGGTAAATTATTCGCAAATGCAAGTCACTACACCAACAGTCCAAAATGCGGTAAATTATTCGCAAATGCAAGTCACTACACCAACAGTCCAAAATGCGGTAAATTATTCGCAAATGCAAGTCACTACACCAACAGTCCAAAATGCGGTAAATTATTCGCAAATGCAAGTCACTACACCAACAGTCCAAAATGCGGTAAATTATTCGCAAATGCAAGTCACTACACCAACAGTCCAAAATGCGGTAAATTATTCGCAAATGCAAGTCACTACACCAACAGTCCAAAATGCGGTAAATTATTCGCAAATGCAAGTCACTACACCAACAGTCCAAAATGCGGTAAATTATTCGCAAATGCAAGTCACTACACCAACAGTCCAAAATGCGGTAATTCATTCGCAAATGCAAGACAAAAAATGGACTTACCCAACTCGAATATATAAGATGTCCTCAAAAAACTTCTTTGGGTCCGAAAACAAAAAAAAACTAACAAATATGAAATGAGTGTTAAACAAATTAACTAACCACAAAACAGAAGAATACAACAATTGGCCACAAATTTGAATGCACAAAACTTACCAAATCAGGAAAGGATGTTGAAAAAATGAAAAAAATGCGAACGGAAAAACAAAAGAAATGTAGCAAAAACAAACAAAAAAACAACTCTCCAAATTCCTCCAAACGCAACCAACCAACCAAATCCAAACCACTTCAGCGACAACACTCCAACAACCCCACCTCGAATCCACACACACCAAGCCATAAATAGTGTTTATTTTCCCGCACAAATTAAGGATGAATCATAGGGACGCACAATCAATGATGCGGCCGCAATCTAACGACGCATGTATAAATACGTCACAAAATCACATAGAATTTCTGGATGATTTCATGCTGGAAGCAGAGACATGGCTTCAAACCAGGGAAACAATGGTCAAAATTGCGGCGGTAAGGCCTTCATGCATTTTGTGTCAATGAGTATTTTAAAACATAATATTGTGCAAGTTGTGAAGTGGCTAAATCTGCATATTTACCCAAATAGGTGAGGAGGATGACATGGAAGAGACTGCTGGCCCCAGTCAACCCGCCAAAGCTGCAAAAAAAAAAAGGCAGCCACATTTCACAAGCAAGGAGATGGAGGTTTTGATCCAGAAGTGCGTTGACATCCTGCCCCAGGCAGCCAGGAATATGAGCCAAAGCCAGAAGTGGAGAATGTGGGAGGAGGTCGCCGTTGCTGTCAATAGGGTGGGTGATTATGTCCGTCTAGCCCGGGATGTCAAACGGCGGTAAGTAAACACTTTCCCATCCTATAAACAAACCCCATTGTTAAAAAAAGGATAATGGTTCCAAATTCATTCCACAGATGGGCAGACTTCAAATATCGTCTAAAGCAAAAACTTGCCGACAGGGCTAGGCATGCAAGGGGGACAGGTGGGGGTCCCACCCCTGTGTCATTGGAGTTGACAGACTTAGAAGAGATGGCACAGGGGTGTGTGCAGGCTGTGGAGGTGTTTGGCGTGTCCAACATGGATACGGACATGCCAGACTTTGCGGCTCCTCATGTTGGCCAAGGTAAGTCTTGTGATGTCACCATCTCAGAAATGCTATTGTGCCAATATGTAGATTCTAATGTGAGTCTTTTCTCCAATTTCCTAACAGAGACAGAGGCGGATGAGTCTGCTCCAGAGGGGAGCCTTGGCCGCAGAATTTCTGCTGACTCTGCAGGGGAGGAACCAGTACATCCGGCTGAGGACCCTGCAGAAGCCAGTCCAGGGCGTGCCCCCTCGCAGGCAGTGGGCCTCCTCACAGAACTCAATTTTAAATCGGATTGCCATACGGAGATTCTGCAGAGGATGGACGCCAGTCTGATACGGGTGGCTGAGGCCCTGGAGCAAAATGCTGCAGCCAACGTGACCATTGCTCAGGCCCTGGCGGAAAATACCAGGGCCAACATCCGCATCGCCGATGCCCTGGAGCAGCTCGTTCGCCAGCACATGGTGGAGCCGACCTCCCTTCCTGCCGGAACATCCAGATCCTCCACCTCTGGCACAACATCAGCCAATCCTCCAAATGTGCCTAGCCCTGTGCCTAGTCCAGAGGCCACAACATCTGCCTCTGGACAGGCCAGCCCGATGGCATCCCGGACCCGGTCTGGCGCCCACCCTCACCCATCCAAACGGCCGAGAAAACGGTGACAGCAATGGCGACTTTTCCCACTTTCCTTCTGTGCTTGGCTCATATTCCTTTCTGGTCAAAACTTCCCTCTCCTTTCTTGTGAAATGTTTTTAAATTTTGTATTTACGATTATGTTAGTAGTTATGTTTTTTTTTTTTTTAGTTCAAATATCTTGGCCACAAAAAAAGGCAATACAATATTATGCCAATTTGTTTGTGTGTAAACAATAAATTTAACAAAAAAACAGACATTGTATTGTGACATTATTGTACAAATGGGTTACATTTAATCCTGGCCTTAAACGCAAAAACTGACCCTCTTATGTTAAAAAAAAGGCCTCTTTAAGGAACGTTTAAAAAAACACATAGCGATGCAAATTCCACAGTAAACCAAAAAAAAGGGGAGCTAATTAAAAGATGATGACATTATTTTTACAATAGGCCATAACCAACAAATTGTAGTAAAAAAAAAAACACAAAAATGTACGCTAATTGATTATGTAATCATGACATTAGCAGCTCTGATTTCCACCTGCGTACGCTTTTGTGCTATCCCAATAAACTGCTTTCCAAACACATACCAAGCCGGATTTCAATCCAACACTAATTACTTTACTGACCAGCCACGATTAATCGCAGCACCATCGTGGAGTCCCGGGACGGAGGAGAAGGCCATCGCCAATGTGGTCGAGTAATCCTGACCCTAAGCTGTGCGAGCATTTTGAAGGGAAAGCGGATGTTTCAGTGACGTATGAGACGGTCCGAACACATTTGACGTTCGCATCTGCTAATGTATGTACGCCCCAAAAACGCTTCGCCACGCCTGCGTTTTGTCATCTCCACCCCCGTCAACACCCAAAAACGCCCTGTTCTGTCAATCACATTTGACATGTCACTTCCTGTACGCTATTTTAGGAACGAGAGAAAAAAAGCTCGCAATTTGCCGTACGCGCATGCGCGGTGTAACCCCGACGCATGCGCGGTTAGTCAACATCGGAACGCAACGAGCGTACTGTTGTTAACGTGCGGCTCTGAATGAGGGCCAATGTCCTTTTTGCACAATGTACCCTGTATTTCCTGGTCTTCCTGTTCAGCTCCTCGCCATGGTGCCCCTGTCCGAGAATAGTGCTGACTTCCATGGTAGGTGCCTCCTGTTCACCAAGGGCGTGTGACTGAGCGGGAACATCATGCTGGAGAGGGAGCATGGTGTAGGAGTTCATCTGCAGGTGCAGCGTAGGTCGACATCGTAATCCGATGGTTACTAACCATCAATGTTTTTGTCCTGATGGTAGTGGTCTGATGAGTGCCACCAGGGCTGCCAGGCCCAGGTTCAGGGAGGGGACGTGGCCAACCAGGGAGGTGTGGCAAGACCCCTCCTTACAAAAGACTACAAAGTTAATATGTTCATGGCCGCGTGCGCAGGTGTCCAGGGTTGGGGGTGTCGGGGGTGCAATGGCTTTCCCCCGCATATAACACAGGGAGAGAGAGAACTGACAGCTGCTGCAGCAGCCTCTCTCCCTAGCCCTGCACACAGTATGATGGCAGAGTGTGTGCTGGGCTGGGGAGAGAGGCTGCTGAAGCAGTCAGCCCTCTTTCCCTGCCCGAACTATAGTAACGGTGGGGGACGGCTTCAGGTCCCAGGCACTTGCTGTGCCTCTCAGGCCCGGGCCCAAGTAAATAGTGCCTGTCTCCCCCCCCCCTCTCGGCACCCCTGAATGCCACCATCGAATGGAATTAATTTGATGGTGTTCCGATGTTTTTTTTAATTCCTGATAACTATGCCTCCCCTGGCTCCTTTCTGTCTACTGTGTCTGCATTGGGGCATATTCATGGGTTCGTTGGAGGCTGTCTCTCACTCTCTGTTTTCTGTATCAGACATGACACTGCTCAGCCCCTGACTCCCTCCCCTCTCTAGGCTGCTGCTAAGCAACAGGGCACATTGCTATCTCTGATTGGCTCTCACTGTCTCTTGCTGATTCAGCACCCTGGCCAGCAGCTTGGATTTTGTTTTTTACTTTACTTCACTAAAATCATCACTGCTCGGCTCCCTGTTGTTACAGATGATTGGTTCGTACATATAAATCTTACTTGACCAATGATATTTGGAATAGAGAGAGAGAGAGAGAGAGATGTAGTAGACAAAGAAAATGATAAATACAACATATCCATCTTGATTTCTTCAACATGTGTACACACACACACATCACATTTGCCCATCTCTTGGAATTTGGGTGAAAGTCGCATCCCAGGAGAGTGACCACCAAATCTCTCACATCCGCCACTTCCCAGGTGAAGTGGACAGGGCAAGAATTTTTTTATCTTATCTAGCTTTGTATTTATAAGTATTTAAGCTTCCTTTTAAATGTCAATTTCTACAGTCTCCCAAAACTGCTGCATTGGTATCTCGCTTATCTCTGCTTTATTCCTAACATTTATACTCTCTTTTAGTCTTCCCTCATCCACTTTAGAAATATTGTACGCCCTTTTCTTACCCATAATGCTACCAAATTTCTTATCCACTCTCTCTATATCCCGTGACAACTGCAAGCTCCTCCTCTCTGGCATTTCCCACGCCCGTCTATTTCTGCTACAATACAGTAATGCCACAGTAAGACTACATTTCCTCTTGTCACTCTACACCTGCACCACTTTATAAATCTCTACTTTGGCTGCATGTTTCCTCTAGAACCCATCTGAAACTACCCACCCTAACCTGTAAAGATCTTAGCAACTCTACCTCTTCAATCTCATATCAAAATACTCTCCCTCCCAGCCTGTAGATCTATTTCTGACCTGCATCTCACCATTGTGTTTGGTAGCCCCTTCTCACACCCACCTTCTCCACTTTAACACTTCAGCTGTGGCACTACTCACTTGTGGAATTCCCTACCTTGTCTGATCAGACTCTCCCACAGCTTTCGGATCTTTGTACATTCTTTTGAAAGCTACCTTAAATAAAGCTTCTTAAAGCTTCTCTCACCTATAGTACCCACACTTATTCCTCCTTCTCCACTCAGATATACCCAGATACACAAGAGTGGTACAGTCAGGTGCATAAATATTGGGACATTAACAGAATTTTCATATTTTGGCCTCTATTTACCACCACAATGGCTTTGAAATGAAACAAACAAGATGTGCTTTAACTGCAGACTTTCAGATTTAATTTGAGGGTAATTACATCCAAATCAGGTGAACGGTGTAGGAATTACAACGGTTTCTATATGTGCCTCCCACTTTTTAAGGGGCCAAAAGTAATGGGACTATCAACTCAAAAGCTATTTCTTGGACAGGTGTAAGCTATTCCCTTGTTATTTCGTTATCAATTATGCAGGTAAAAGGTCTGGAGTGGATTCTAGGTGTGACATTTGCATTTGGAATCAGCTGCTGTCGACTCTCAATATGAGATCCAAAGAGCTGTCACTATCAGTGAAGCAAGCCATCATTAGGCTGAAAAAGCAAAACAAACCCATCAGAGAGATACCAAAAACATTAGGTGTGGCCAAATCAACTGTTTGGAACATTCTTAAAAATAAAGAACGCACCGGAGAGCTCAGCAACACCAAAAGACCCGGTAGACCACGGAAAACAACTGTGGTGGATGACAGAAGAATTATTTCCCTGGTGAAGAAAAACCCATTCACAACAGTTGGCCCAATCAAGAACACTCTCCAGGAGGTAGGTGTATATGTGTCAAAGTCAACAATCAAGAGAAGACTTCACAAGAGTGAATATAGAGGGTTCACCACAAGATGTAAACCATTGGTGAGCCACAAAAACAGGAAGACCAGATTAGAGTTTGCCAAACAACATCTAAAAAAACCATTACAGTTCTGGAACAACATCCTATGGACATATGAGACAAAGATCAACTTGTACCAGAGTGATGGGAAGAGAAGAATATGGAGAAGGAAAGGAACTGCTCATGATCCAAAACATACCACCTCATCAGTGAAGCATGGTGGTGGTAGTGTCATGGCGTGGGCATGTATGGCTGCCAATGGAACTGGTTCCCTTGTATTTATTGATGATGTGACTGTTGACAAAAGCAGCAGAATGAATTCTGAAGTGTTTCTGGCAATATTATATGCTCATATTCAGTCAAATGCTTCAGAACTCATTGGACGGCGCTTCACAGTGCAGATGGACAATGACCCAAAGCATACTGCAAAAATCAACCAAAGAGTTTTTTAAGGCTAAAAAGTGGAATGTTATGCAAAGGCCAAGTCAATCCCCTGACCTGAATCCAATTGAGCATGCATTTCACTTGATGAAGACAAAACTGAAGGGAAAATGCCCCAAGAACAAGCAGGAACTGAAGACATTTGCAGTAGAGGCCTGGCAAGGCATCACCAGGGATGAAACCCAGCATCTGGTGATGTCTATGCATTCCAGACTTCAGGCTGTAATTGCCTGCAAAGGATTTGCAACAAAGTATTACAAAGTGAAAGTTAGATTTAGGATTGTTTAGTTTGTCCCATTACTTTTGGCCCCTTAAAAAGTGGGAGGCACATATAGAAACCGTTGTAATTCCTACATCGTTCACCTGATTTGGATGTAATTACCCTCAAATTAAATCTGAAAGTCTGCAGTTAAAGCACATATTGTTTGTTTCATTTCAAAGCCATTGTGGTGGTGTATAGAGGCCAAAATATGACAATTATGTCAATGTCCCAATATTTATGCACCTGACTGTATATCTAACTTATACAATGGTCCCTGTTGTCACAAAATAGTTCTGTGTGGAGATGATGTAGGGTGAAACAGACACAGAATAGGAGGAAATAATAGTTCACAATAGGCTGTTTAATTTTAATTATTTTTCAATGAATAAACAATTAACTGGATAACAGTGTAAGTGAATAAAACAGTTGAACATTCAGAATAGGCTGCTTAAACAGTTGAACATTAATGACTGATTAAAGAAAGCATGTGTTGAGCAGTGAATTGTGCTGGCAGGAAGTGCTTAATGCTTCTTCAGGGTCAGGGTTTAGCATGTCTGCTGGGCTGGTTTCTGAAGTGACTGCTCAGGTAAGTCCTGTTCAAGTTCTTTCAATAGATCATCATTTGTACCAGACAATATTTGGTGAGGACCGATGTCAGGTACTTTGAGTTGTGTAGTAATTTTGACATTTCTCAAAGTGTTTCTGTCAGGAATGCGTGTCAGTGAGGCAGTGATGTGCTGTTTTACTGTGAGCAGTGTCTCTGAGATATGTTATTTTTTACACTTGTGGAGTGATACAGCTGTGGCTTTGTGATGAGGTTTTAGTAACATTGGGAAATAGATCGGGTGTGTGGTCTTTGGGAAATTATGCACATCATGTGATCTAGTGTGTCCAATCATGTTGGTGGTATCTTTCTTACTATATTTAACGCCATTTTGTGTGTGTGTGACGATGAGGAGTCAAAGGTGTAGTATTTAAACACACAGGGCCAAATGTAATAGGGTGAGAGTTTAGAAAGATTTAAGAGTTTAGCAATAAACTCTCACATTGGTCGAGTTTTATCTTCAAAATCGGAAAACATCTGGATGAGCGTTTAAATCGTGAGCGTTTTTTGAGTCTAAACACAGGCGAGTTTGCATGTTCTCGGACTCTATTACATTGGCTGAGTTTACTGATAAACTCTCACATTTCCTAAACTCTCACCCTATTACATTTGGCCCTCAATTTGAATACTAAGGTGTAAAAATATATGAAGCAAGGTGTGCTAAGTAAAAACGTGCTTATCTGTATTTCTTTTGAATAGTGCATCAATTAGCAGGATTCTGTAGTATGGTCATTTTGAAGTGCATCCATATCATCTTAGATCGCATCCATATAATATAAAAATATAGCAAACTACAGTAGAGTGCAATACCTTATAGTGGATAGTATATTTATTGACAAGGGATTAACATGCGTACATTTAAATTAATAAACTATGCTTATCTGATGTACCACAGAAATGCCTGTAGCAGGAACCAGCACCTGATTTGTTTGTTATGTATAAATGATAACTTATGAATTTGCCTTTAATAAAGTTCAAAGTAGGTGAATTGAGTGTTGTAAGAATACATTTTGCCCATATAAAACTACTATTTTCTTATTATACATCTAATCATGTATAGTCCCTCATATCATGCTGCTGTTTCCTGCTTTAAAATAACAAAGTAATGTTTTCCTCAAGCCTCAATACATATAGCGTAGAGGCCATAGAGGCCACACAGAAAGCTCTTGTCAGACATCATTTTCTGGTGGCATTTCTTGTCTATTTTGACATATTACATTGACATATGCATGGTGCTTCGGGCTATTCTGTTATGTCCTAATCATGAAACATCATTTGCATTTATGCAAATTTTCAGCTTGTCCAATTGAAAATTAATGCACGTTAATCCATGTTAAAGCACTTATTGTTCACTCATTTGATAATTTTGTAAGATACAACTTATATTAAGGCTAGGCCACATTACTAATACATGTATGTATATACACATACATTGTACTATGTTACAACAAAATGTATTAAATGTATTACTACGAGCCCCCAGATATGATCATTTCAGATTATTTTGGAATATTCAGGTGCATAAAATACAAAATGAATTATACACACTCAGTAGATTATTTTATGGCTTCTCCTTATATTACAGGAATGCCATTTTTTAAATGAAATGTTCATTGACATCCTTAGTATTCTGTTATAATATAATGTAATGTTACATCATCCACTATGTAGCTGCAGACAATGAATCTGTCATGTTAATACATCTGGGTTTATGCCAGTTGCACAAATGATCACAGTTACTCAATTACAAAGAAAGATTTATATTATTCACATCATGGTTTGTACAAGTTTATAACCATAAAACTAATCTGTTAACCAATATAAAAATAACCACGATGAACTGTCCTATGTTCAGTGCTATACAAGAAGAAGATATTGGATTTGCAAATCACAAAATATTCTCTAAATTAAATTATAGATTGTAAACTGATATGAGTAGGGATTTCTCCCCTTTGTCTTCCCTACATCATTATTCTAGCTGTTCATTGTTATGATATATCTATGTGAATGTATGTATTGTCTGTATTGGTCTGCACGTATGTATCCTGTTGACAGTTTTATCCCCTTGTACCAGAGATGGATTAACACCTCAACACCTTATGTGGCCCTGCAAAAAAACATTCGCTAGATGAAGTGGAAATTAAGGCAAATCTAAAATATCAAATAACCCACATTGCACTCTGGTAATGACTTTCAAAAAGGAAGCTGAGGCATAGCTTGTAGAGAGTGTTTCAGAGGTTTTATAAAGACATCTAAAAGAGGGTCAACCTCTGAAATGTTCACTACAAGCTATGCCTCAGCTTCATTTTCATGGGATAGATGCCTAGTATTGTGAAGGACCCCCACTAGCCCTATGAAGTGCAGCAACTCAACATGGCATCGATTCCACATGTAGACAAAAGACCTGTCTAGACACGTTGATCGATGTCGTCTGGTTAGCTTCCCACAGCTCCCTGATATTTGTACAGTAGGTGCAGGATCTTGAGTGCGAATTAACCTCTCCACCATGTCCTATAAATGCTCGATTGGGTTCATGTCAGACGAACGTGGTGGCCACACCATTTGTCAGAACTCTCCAGAATGCTCCTCGAACAATATCTGGAGAACTTGGGACCGATGACATGGTGCATTATCCTGCTGGAATATTCCATCGTTGTAAGGTACATAAAGTCCATTAAGGGAAGCAGATGGTCATCAAGCAATGTAACATAGTGGTTACTGGTCACTGATGTGTTCAGATGGGCCAACGGACCCAACACATGCCACATGAACACACCCCACACAATTATGGAACCATCACCAGCCTGCACTGTGTCTTGTTGCCAACTGGGGTCCATGGCCTCATGAGGGCTGTGCCACATCCGAACCCCACCATTAGCCGGAAACAACTGGAACCATGACTCATTTGACCATGCAACATGTTGCCAGTCCTCCTTGGTCCAATTAGCGATGTCACTAGCCCAGGTGAGAAACTGTGTCTGGTGTCATAGTATCAACAGGGGCACTCTGGTTGATCTTCTGCTCCGATATCCCATGGAAGATAAATAACTGTGCACTGACCTGGTGGATATATGTCTGGTACCTCCTGCATCGAATGTAAATGTGATTTGAGCCAGTGTTGCTTGTTACCATGGACAATTCCATCCAGACGCCGCTGGTCACAATCATTAAGCACCCGTGGTCGAGGAATGTTAAATGTCCGCACAGTTTTGGAAATTGAATGTCCCATCCTTTGGGCACCCATTATCATGCCCCGTTCGAACTCCAATAATTCACGCTGCCTTGCCATGAGCAGCCTAGCCAGTGTTCAAACTGACACACAAAATGTTAAAACTGACTACAACTGATGCAGGTCTGGACATTTCTAAGACATCATAATACAGTGACACCACCTACCATACCTTTACATACTGCTATTCCATGACTTTGGCACTTCAGTGTAACGCTCACTTAAGGTCACACCATGGCACCTCAATGGACTTGAGGTCTGGACTTTGACTTGACCATTCCAAACATTTTTCTTTTTCAGCATTTAGTTGTAGATATGCCGGTGTTATAATTTTGACCAAGCTGGTCAGATGAGCTAAGTCATAATTTCCCATAAATACTCTGATTCTATATGGGTGCTTTTGGCAATTACCTTCAGTGTTCTCCATTTGTAAATTGTCTTTCTAACGCTAGAATGATGGATTTCAACATGTTTATAAATGATCTTCCTACCCTGTTCATAATGATAATCAGCAACAGTTGCTTGCTGGAGATCATGGCATATTGCATCTCTTTGGCATGATTTCAACACAAACCTAATGGATCCAAACCAAATTGCCAAAGGTTCTGCATTCATATAGAGAAGGTAGCACATCCCAAGGATCCAATAATAAATGGTATGGAACATTATCACACCATGTCGTTCTCATGTTAGATTTTATTTGTTGAATAAATGTGACAAGGTATCATCTGTCATGGGGTTTGTTTATTACATGGGTTACATTTATCAGAGTTTATAACCTGGTGGCTAGATCCTTATATGTTAAAATAACAATTTGAATATGGTACTATCTGCTGACCCGCAAACAATAGGCCATGTTCCATCTTTACTACTGGTGGGACCTGCTCCCGTGTTTAAAAAGGGCAGCATACCATGAATAAATTCTAACTGCAATCAAAGTGCCAAATGACAAGCACTCGATTGTCCTGTCTTTAACAAAGAAACACTCTCCATCTCTCTGGGGTTTTTTTTTTTGGGGGGGGGGTATGTGAACCAATGTTTATTAAGATTTTATACGCAATATAAAAGTAGGAGGGGTACAGAAGGGAGATGGCAAGAATGAGGGAAGGGTTATATAGTGGAAAAAAAAACTATAACATAGCTTTGCAAACATTTAAACAGTAATTTTTGTATAGAACAGGTTCATAATGCTGAACACTCATTCCCCATGAGCAAAGACACCCCTGACAAATTTGATGCCTTAGGCAAGATTCTGACTGGTGGAAAACCCCCATGTGGGACCCAAGAAGCTGGCGTGGCCTCATCAAATGGGCATGGCCTCATGACAGTGGGTAACTTGGGAGGAAGAGGGTGTCAGTGTCTCCAGCCATCAAATCTCTCCCCCTTGTGTATCTCCAGCTATAAAATATCTCCCCCTTGTGTGTCTCCTGCCATCATATATCTCCCCTTGTTTCTACAGCCATCAAATCTCTCCCCCTTGTGTATCCCCAGCCAACAAATCTCTCCCCTTGTGTTTCCAGCCATCACATATCTTCCCCTTGTGTGTTTCTAGCCATCAAATCTCTCCCCTTGTGTATCTCGTCATCATATCTCTCCCCCTTGGGTATCTCCAGCCATCAAATCTCTACCCTTGTGTGTCTCCAGCCATCAAACCTCCCCTTTGTATCTCCAGCCATAAAATATCTCCCCCTCGTGTATCTCCAGCCAACAAATCTCTCCACTTGTGTCTCCAGCCATTAAATATCTCCCCCTTGTGTATCTCCAGCCAACAAATCTCTCCCCTTGTGTCTCCAGCCATCAAATCTCTCCCTCTTCTGTGTCTCTAGCCATCAAATCTCTCCCATTGTGTACCTCATCATCAAATCTCTCCCCCTTGTGTATCTCCAGCCAAAAAATCTCCCCTTGTGTCTCCAGCCATCAAATCTCTCCCACTTGTGTGTCTCTAGCCATCAAATATCTCCCTTATGTATCTCGTCATCATATCTCTCCCTGTGTATCTCCAGCTATCAAATCTCTTCACTTGTGTGTCTCCAGCCATCAAATCTCTCTCCTTGTGAATCTCCAGCCATCAAATATCTCCCCCTTGTATTTCTCCTGCCATCATATCTCTCCCCTTTGTTTCTCCAGCCAACAAATCTCTCCCCTTGTGTCTCCAGCCATCAAATCTCTCCCATTGTGTACCTCGTCATCATATCTCTCCCTCTTGTGTATCTCCAGCCATCAAATCTCTTTGCTTGTGTGTCTCCAGCCATCAAATCTCCCCTTTGTATCTGCAGCCATCAAATATCTCCCCCTTGTGTGTCTCTAGCCATCAAATCTCTCCCCCTTGTGTATCTCATCAAATCGCTCCCCCTTGTGTATCTCATCAAATCTCTCCCCCTTGTGTATATTCAGCCAACAAATCTCTCCCCTTGTGTGTCCAGCCATCAAATATCTTCCCCTTGTGTGTCTCTAGCCATCAAATCTCTCCCCTTGTGTATCTCGTCATTATATCTCTCCCCTTGTCTATCTCCAGCCATCAAATCTCTTTGCTTGTGTGTCTCCAGCCATCAAATCTCCCCTTTGTATCTGCAGCCATCAAATATCTCCCCCTTGTGTGTCTCTAACCATCAAATCTCTCCCCTTGTTTACCTCATCATCATATCTCTCCCCATTGTGTATCTTCAGCCAACAAATCTCTCCCCTTGTGTGTCCAGCCATCAAATATCTTCCCCTCGTGTGTCTCTAGCCATCAAATCTCTCCCCTTGTGTACCTCATCATCATATCTCTCCCCCTTGTGTATCTCCAGGCATCAAATTTCTCCCCTTGTGTGTCTCCAGCCATCAAGTCTCTCCCTCTTGTGTATCTCCAGCCATGAAATCTCCCAGCCATCAAAACTCCCCCTTGTGTGTCTCCTGCCATCATGTCTCTCCCCTTGATTCTCCAGCCATCAAATATCTCCCCCTCGTGTATCTCCAGCCAACAAATCTCTCCCCTTGATTCTCCAGCCATCAAATCTCTCCTTCTTGTGTATCTCCAGCCAAAAAATCTCCCCTTGTGTCTCCAGCCATCAAATCTCTCCCACTTGTGTGTCTCTAGCCATCAAATATCTCCCCTTATGTATCTCGTCATCATATCTCTCCTTGTGTATCTCCAGCCATCAAATCTCTTCACTTGTGTGTCTCCAGCCATCAAATCTCTCCCCCTTGTATTTCTCCTGCCATCATATCTCTCCCCTTTGTTTCTCCAGCCAACAAATCTCTCCCCTTGTGTCTCCAGCCATCAAATCTCTCCCATTGTGTACCTCGTCATCATATCTCTCCCCCTTGTGTATCTCCAGCCATCAAATCTTTCCCCTTGTGTGTCTCCAGCCATCTTTCCTTGTGTATCTCCAGCCATCAAATCTCTCCCCCTTGTGTATCTCATCAAATTGCTCCCCCTTGTGTATCTCATCAAATCTCTCCCCCTTGTGTATATTCAGCCAACAAATCTCTCGCCTTGTGTGTCCAGCCATCAAATATCTTCCCCTTGTGTGTCTCTAGCCATCAAATCTCTCCCCTTGTGTATCTCGTCATCATATCTCTCCCCTTGTCTATCTCCAGCCATCAAATCTCTTTGCTTGTGTGTCTCCAGCCATCAAATCTCCCCTTTGTATCTGCAGCCATCAAATATCTCCCCCTTGTGTGTCTCTAGCCATCAAATCTCTCCCCTTGTTTACCTCATCATCATATCTCTCCCCATTGTGTATCTTCAGCCCACAAATCTCTCCCCTTGTGTGTCCAGCCATCAAATATCTTCCCCTCGTGTGTCTCTAGCCATAAAATCTCTCCCCTTGTGTATCTCGTCATCATATCTCTCCCCTTGTGTATCTCCAGCCATTAAATCTCTCCCCTTGTGTGTCTCCAGCCATCAAATCTCCCCTTTGTATCTCCAGCCATCAAATATCTCCCCCTTGTGTATCTCCAGCCAACAAATCTCTCCCCTGTGTCTCTACAGCCATCAAATCTCTCCCCCTTGTGTATCTCCAGCCAACAAATCTCTCCCATTGTGTCTCCAGCCATCAAATCTCTCCCTCTTGTCTGTCTCTAGCCATCAAATCTCTCCCCTTGTGTACCTCATCATCATATATCTCCCCATTGTGTATCTCCAGGTATCAAATCTCTACCCTTGTGTGTCTCCAGCCATCAAATCTCTCAGCCAACAAATATCTCCCCTTTGTGTGTCTCCTGCCATCATATCCCTCCCCTTGATTCTCCTGCCATCAAATTTCTCCCTCTTGTGTGTCTCTAGCATCAAATCTCTCCCCTTGTGTACCTCATCATCATATCTCTCCCCCTTGTGTATCTCCAGGCATCACATTTCTCCCCCTTGTGTGTCTCCAGCCATAAAATCTCTCTCCTTGTGTATTTCCAGCCATCAAATATCTCCCCCTTGTATTTCTCCTGCCATCATATCTCTCCCCTTCTTTCTCTAGCCAACAAATCTCTCCCCTTCTGTCTCCAGCCATTAAATCTTTCCCTGTTGTGTGTCTCTAGCCATCAATTCTCTCCCCTTGTGTACCTCGTCATCATATCTCTCCCCCTTGTGTATCTCCAGCCATCAAATCTTTCCCCCTTGTGTATCTCCAGCCATCAAATCTCTCACCCTTGTGTATCTCCAGCCATCAAATCTCTCCCCCTTGTGTATCTCCAGCCATCAAATCTCTCCCCCTTGTGTATCTCCAGCCATCAAATCTCTCCCCCTTTTGTATCTCCAGCCATCAAATCTCTCCCCCTTGTGTATCTCCAACCATCAAATCTCTCCCCCTTGTGTGTCTCCAGCCATCAAATCTCTCCCCCTTGTGTGTCTCCAGCCATCAAATCTCTCCACCTTGTGTATCTCCAGCCATCAAATCTCTCCCCCTTTTGTATCTCCAGCCACCAAATCTCTCCCCCTTGTGTATCTCCAACCATCAAATCTCTCCCCCTTGTGTGTCTCCAGCCATCAAATCTCTCCCCCTTGTGTGTCTCCAGCCATCAAATCTCTCCACCTTGTGTGTCTCCAGCCATCAAATCTCTCCCCCTTTTGTGTCTCCAGCCATCATATCTGTCCCCTTGTGTGTCTCCAGCCATCATAACTGTCCCCATTGTGGGTGGGTGAAAGTGGGTGGTATCCATGCGAAACTTACTCCCCTGCATGTTATAATTAAACAACTGCATTGTGGAGAAAGTCAATGGTGGCCATGTTTAAGTAGTGATCTGACCATGATACACTAATTATATCAGCCACAATGAGGAAATGACTACAACCCAAAAACAAATCTATGAATGAATACGAATTGTGAGGAAATGAAAAAAAAATTGTATAATCACAAGACAATGGATGGAGCGCCCTCCAGGTATCAAATAGGCCAGCCTCGACCATACAAGCCCTCAGCGACTTAGTACACGCCATGTGAGAAGTGGATTGGTGAGACCCTGATTGATCCAGAGATGGAGAAAGGACTGTATTAAAACTCCTCCCACCAGTAGTAGGCCCATGTGGACAGAGTGTAAAAGGGCAAACAAAATTGCTTTAAAAAAATTAGTTTGGCACAAATTTGGGGGCAAATACATTTACCACAGTGATATTAAGGCAGCTTATCTTGCCCAGTAGAATAAGGTAGCATCCATCAGGGTCCCATTTAGAATCAGAAAGCTCGAAGGGGACAGAATTGCAACAGAGTTTTTTGGTACAACTAGAGGCATAATACATGAGGGAAAGTGACTAGTGGTCGTGGAGGGGTGGCCACTCTGTTTAAAGTGGGTTTCCTCTTACAGCATAACGTTACCCTGTGATGAGCGCAATGTTCTAAAAAGCTTTTGTGGAATATTAAACCCTTTATTAACGTGGTAAAGAAACTTCAGAGGCATGATAACAGAGTGAAAATGGCAACAAAATTGTAAAGTGCCGAAAGACAGGTGGGAACCTTGGCACGAGAGGTATAGAATAAGGGGAAGGGACAGAGGACTAAGCAGCAGTATGTATAAAAACTACCCAGGAGATGAGTGGGGCAGGGAAAAGGAAAAAAAGAAATAAAAATGGGGTAATGTTTGGTATGGGAAATGCAGTCGGCATGCGGAACTGATGCAAAGTTGGGGCACGGAGGAGGTTTTTCTGAAATCCCCTCCAAAAGCCCTATGATAAATTTATGTGAAACTAAAACAATGTGAAACTGGTGTGAAAATACAAATTTTCACATTATTTTAGTAGAAAAAAGATTGATAAATATGCCCCTTAGAGATTTGCAGTCTTTACTTATTAATGTTGTGGTTCAGTGACCCAGATGAGAAACACCTTGTTTTGTGGAATTAACATTTACTTGGTTCAACTGACAGTAAAGGTGGTCATGAAATAATGATGAGACTGCAGATGGTAAAGATGGGAAGCAGTCGGGAAGCCGACGGACGTAATCCCGACCGCCAGGCTTCCCATTTGTCTAATCCCGGCAGGGCACTAATGATATCACCGATCGAAGGCAAGCCGGGCACGGACAGCCACGGGGGGGGGGGGGGGGTTAGGTTAGGGGCTCCCGGCGGGGACTTAGGGTTAGGCACCCCCCCAGGAGGTTAGGTTTAGGCTAGGGTAAGAGGGGGTTAGGATTAGGCACCCCCGGGGGGAGGTTAGGGTTTGACACTCCCCCCCGTGGGACTTAGTTTAGGCACTTAGGGGGGGGATTAGGGTTAGGCACTTGGGGGGAGGTTAGGGATAGGCACCCCTAAGGGAGGGTTATGGTTAGGGGGTAGAATAGGGTTAGTGAATAACTTACCTTTTGAAGATCAGGATTTTCACCCCTACCGGGCTGCCGCTGCCATGCGGCCGGCGGTAAATTATACTGATTCCGGTAAATATGCATGTCTACTGAGACATCCCGCTACACAGTGGTCAGTGGTGAGCTGCTGGAATGCAAATCAATGGTTACTCTTACATTAAAAACAATAATTTGGGTCAAACATGCCTCATACACCTTATCTGAATCATTAATATCAGTCTCAGGTAATGCATTTTTCTAACATGAGATCACATTAATCTATATATATATATATATATATATATATATATATATTGTGACACAGTTAGGTTAGGGGGTCCCTCTCCTGGGCAGAGGACTTCTTCCTTACACACACACACACACAGCAGCAGGGAAGCAGCACACCAGTCTGGATGCAAGTACAAGCTGGTCGGTGCCAGTCTTTATTGAACAATGTCAGAAATAACACAAAGAAAACATAAACGTAAATCCTAGCCCTGTCGGGGCACTAACTTCACAGGTAGTTCCCTCACTACCAGAACCTGGCAGGGCCTAATGCCCTCGCCAGCAACAAAGCACAGCACAGTACTCACAAATTGGTTTTTCAAGTGTCTGAGCAAACTCCCTGCCTGCTCTCCCAGGTGAGACAATCAGCCCTCAACACACTAGGCTTATATTGGCCACTCTCAGGTGGGAAGGAACCCAATCAAGCCTGTTACCAGGCTGCGAGAACCAAAACCTGGAGTGGCCGTGGGTGGAGCCCTCCCTCTCCTCTCACCCACAACCCCCAGGTCCCAAACCGGCTTTTCAAAAAGCCAAAACTCAAGCCTGCTACACTGCAGACTTTCTCCTGGGGATTTTAAACACATAGGACAGGAATCTGGGATAAATGTCCCTGCCACAGACCACTTTACCAGTGATCCTATCACATATCCCCCCCCTTTGTTTCGACCTATGGGGCGGAACAACTGAAGCCCCCAAACAATGAACGCGTGACAACGCGTCTGCTTTAAACAACAGGCCCCCTGGCCTGTGTTCCACCGAAAATTTAAAAGTTTGTAACGCCCACTTTATGGCCAACGCCTCCTTCTCCACTGTGGCACCGGGTAGGCATCGAATTTTGAAACACTGTTCAACTTTCGGAAGTCATTGCAGAAACGCACACTCCCGTCAGGCTTTGGAATCAACACAATGGGACTTGACCATTCACTATGTGATACTTCAATAACCCCTAACTCTAGCATATTTTTAATTTCTTTCGACACCGATGCTCTTGGTGCTTCTGGTAACCTATAGGGCTTTAGATTAACTTTAACCCCTGGGTCAGTGATGATGTCATGTTTAACGACCGAGGTTTTCCCAGGTACGTCCGAGAACAGCACCCTATTTCTAACCAGAAACTCCTTGACCTCTCGTTGTTGAATTGCCGACAGGGTTTTTGCCACTGTCACTTCGGGAACTAAGGGCCCTGGACTTACTGGAGGGGCTCGGACGGCCGACAGTACCGTTCTATCTTTCCAGGGCTTTAACAGATTTATATGGTATATCTGTTCCGGCTTTCTTTTCCCCGGCTGTTAAACTTTGTAATTGACCTGTCCCACTCTTTCTAAGATTTCAAAGGGCCCTTGCCATTTAGCCAAAAGTTTATTTTCCACAGTGGGAACCAGCACTAACACTCTGTCCCCAGGAGCAAAGCTGCGTAACCGAGCATTGCGGTTGTATACCCTCTGCTGTGCCTGTTGAGCCTGTTTCAGGTGCTCTCTCACTATCGGCACCTCTACAATAGGCAATGGAACTAGTGGACCCTTAAAACGTGGTCTGGGAGCATGATACTGACACTCAGGGCAGGATAAATCCTGACACATTGCCATGTGGGGATAGGACAAAGGACTATCAGGGTCTACGGGTTTACCATCAACTACCTTTACATTCTTCCTGGCTTTTACCAAAGTAGGGTCTTTCAACTGCTCCACGGCAAAGACCTCTCTTCTGACCTCTAAATCAGGCAGACGATCAACTGGCCCAACAACACTTCCCACCTCAATGGGAGGCACATCAGTTGGCGGGCCACCGTCTCGCTCCGCATTCTCTAGTTCGCCAACCATAGTAGGAAAAGGGAATAACTCTGACTCAGAAGAAACTCCCTCCTCCACTATATCGACAACCTTCTCAAGTGGACGGGGTTGTTCACTTCTGGAACAAAACGGCTTTCCCACAATTTCCAGAAGTGAGCAAAGTCTCTCCCCAATATTGCATCGTACATCAGACCAGACACCAAACCCACAGAAACTATAGCACAGCCACATGGTGTCTCGATGTTCACCTCGGCAGTAACATATCGATTATGCCCATGTATGCAGGTCACATCAACAGTTTTCCCCTTATGCCTCAAGGGGTTCACCAGCTCAGCTTTTATAAGTGTCACCAAGCTACCAGAGTCTAAAAGTGCCTCTACTCGGTTGCTATCTATAGTGAGTACACACATGTGCTTATCAGTCTCAGCCTGCCGGTCAGCCGTACAGGCTGTCTGTGCAAAGAAAGACTCCCTGCGGTAGACATGAGCAGTATCACATTGCATAGGTTCAGTTGTAAGTGAACAATTAGCGGAAATATGGCCGAAGTCACCACACCGGAAACACTGAATCATATTAATGTCTAGTCGTTTACGGGGCAAGAACCTACCTGGCCTGGCAGGCTTGTCTCCAGGTTCTACACCCTCAGTCTTAGGTACATCCCACCGCCCAGCACCCTTCTCCCCTGGAACAGTCTTACCAGTGTCTGTGGGAGTTCGCCGGTGCGCCATCGGGGCTTGGTGGGGCATATTCCTCAGCTCCTCAGCCACCACGTACCTCTCCACTAGCTCGACCAACTGGTCCGCGGACTTAGGGTCTGCATGGCTCACCCACTTGCGCAGAGTCGCGGGTAATGATCGCAGGTACCGGTCCATCACGACCGTTTCCACGATCTGTGGTCCCGTCAGCGTCTCGGGCTGTAGCCATTTTGAGGACAGATGGACGAGGTCATGCATCTGTGAACGTGGAGGCTTGTCCATATGGAACTCCCAGCGGTGGACCCGTTGGGTACGAACAAAGGTGGTGACTCCCAAGCGAGTTAGGATCTCCTGTTTTAGTTTTTTATAGTCCTTGGCATCAGCCAGGCATAAGTCGAAATATGCTTTTTGTGGCTCCCCAGACAAAAAAGGTGCCACCAGACTTGCCCACTGCTCCTGGGGCCAACTCTCCCTTTCGGCCGTTCTTTCAAATGCGGCGAGATAGGCCTCCACATCATTGCCCGAAGTCATCTTTTGGAGGAAGTGACTGGCTCGTACGGAGTGAGTGGTGGTGGGAAGACCAGTATTAACATCTCTGGGCCGGGCGACCAGGTGCTGTACCACCTCTTTTATGGCCTGGCTGTTTTCCGCTAAGGCCTGGCGGGTTTCATCGATGGCGACCTGTTGTTGCCTCTGGGCTGTCTCCAAGGCCAACATTTGCACCCTGGTGGATTCCTGCTGAGCCCAGGTAGCTTCCTGCTGAAGTTTGTTCGTCTCCTGCTGAGCTCTGGTAGATTCCTGCTGAAGTTTGTTTGTCTCCTGCTGAGCTGCTGTGGCTTGGAGCAAGGCCTTAACAATGTCCTCCATTTTTGTCCTGGGGCGTAGGTTGGAAGCTGAACCTTGCCTCTCTGAGCATTGGCTGACGCCTCCTCTATGGGACTCCAAGGACACAGTGTTATTTCCACACTCACAAATTGGGTGTCTGTCCCTTTAATTTTTAAATGGAAAGTTTTCCTCTTGCTGCAACTTTTGTGTGTGTGGTTGCCCGCATTCTCCACCATATTGTGACACAGTTAGTTTAGGGGGTCCCTCTCCTGGGTAGAGAACTCCTTCCTTACAAACACACACAGTAGCAGGGAAGCAGCACACCAGTCTGGATGCAAATACAAGCTGGTCGGCGCCAGTCTTTATTGTACAATGTCAGAAATAACACAAAGAAAACATAACGTAAATCCTAGCCCTGTCGGGGCACTAACTTCACAGGTAGTTCCCTCACTACCAGAACCTGGCAGGGCCTAATGCCCTCGCCAGCAACAAAGCACAGCACAGTACTCACAGATAGGTTTTTCAAGTGTCTCTGAGCAAACTCCCTGCCTGCTCTCCCAGGTGAGACAATCAGCCCTCAACACACTAGGCTTATATTGGCCACTCTCAGGTGGGAACCCAATCAAGCCTGTTAGCAGGCTGCGAGAACCAAAACCTGGAGTGGCCGTGGGTGGAGCCCTCCCTCTCCTCTCACCCACAACCCCCAGGTCCCAAACTGGCTTTTCAAAAAGCCGAAACTCAAGCCTGCTACACTGCAGACTTTCTCCTGGGGATTTTAAACACATAGGACAGGAATCTGGGATAAATGTCCCTGCCACAGACCACTTTACCAGTGATCCTATCACAATATATATATATATATATATATCACAGGGGCTCTGCACTCACCATAATAACTAATAATAATAATAATAAACATAATAAACAGTGGGGTTTTGGTTCATGAATTGATCAATGCATTTAAGCTTGCAGCCCATCGTCACGGGACCCTGCTTTACTGCAAGTCCCTACTCTATTGCTCAGAATTATAACATGGACATAGCCATCACATTAGTGTTAAACTCAGGGTATGGGTATCTTTTGTTTGGAATTTAGGAACTTATAGATACATCTAGCCTACTTCTAATTGCGCCTTTCTAATTGCGCCATGCCATAGCATGACTCAGTAGCACCGAGCGTCTTTTTGTGCGACTTTTACCTTCAATTGCATCTTATTCAGACAGTGATGTGAATAGCTAGCACAAGCAGCTTCTGCTAATTAAAATGATATGCAGCATGCCTACAGTATGTTCTCTGTGTGTCTGTGGGTGTATCTGCAATGAAATGTGAACATTACATTGGTACAGCAGCTGTAACACTGTAACGTAGCATTTCACATGCAGATATACCCGCAGATGCACAGAGAACATAGGCATGCTGCATATGATTTTAATCAGCAGAAGCTGCTTGTGCTAGCTATTCTCATTAATATGTGAATAAGATGCATTTGAAGGTAAAAAGATGCACGAAAGACACTCAGCGCTACTGAGGCACACGGAGCTCCTGCGTTAAGTGTTGCGCGACTTGTAGCGCATGGAGGATAGATATATGTGGACACATCTGTAGGTAGATTTTGGAACACTATCACAGGATTTAGGGATTTTGCCTGTACAATGTAACCCTCACCAACGGCATTCTGCAATGGGACATGGAAGCCTATTTATCATGACGGTCGCAATACAAGTACTGCCGTTGTTCTCCATTAGATGGAGGTGATCACATTAAAAATGCTTTATTAATTGAAAACTTTTTCTTTGTTTATGCAGATATTTCTTTATATATATTGTTTTTCTACAATTACTTTATTTTAGATTTTTTTGTTAAATCTGGCACATGAAGCCCTATTCTGGACTTTCAGAGCACATATGTGAGCCGATAAGCCGGCTCTTGCACACGCTCTCTGACAGTTCGCTGGCCTGGCAAAGACTACTCTTTTTTCTTTTTTTTTTATTTGACAAATCAGCTCGAAAAAGTTTTTTCAATGGTCAGCAGTAGTAAATCTTTTTTGTCCGATCTGATAAATTTATCCCCAAGTAATTTTTAGTTGCCAGCTCAATAAGTTTCAGGCAGATCTCTACAGTGCATGTGCCATCATCACATATTGAGAATTTGAGTAAAATAGAGAACCACTATCCACTATCTACCTACTTCCTCCAATTTCTACAAATTTTGTGTAAACACCACTGAATATGGGGGTTTTGCTGTCACAGAGGAAGTTTTCCCAAATCTCTGGCGCATTAAGGATATACTTACAAATGAATGGTGTCCTCCAAGAAATCCTAGATAAGGTGATCCTGGTGCAGTGAATTGTATCATTGCTGAACCATCCCCGCTGTACAATGCCCTGATTCACGGAAATTTACATACAGCAATAAGCTTCTAGCAAAGCTAATCCCGACATCACATGGTACATTGGTAAATTGCAGAAATACTATATCCCTATGGTATGATTCAATACAGTATACTAGGCACCACTGCAGGAGAGTGAAATTATAAATAGATAAATAAATAAATAAATACTACTGTACAACACAATTAATTAAAGATAAAATATATATTTCTTTAATTGTGAAACTTTATTAAGGTCTACAGCATAGTATAAAAAATACAGTTATATATAACAAAACGACTAATAAACATATCGTAAGAGATATGGTAGTAAGGACCTGATTTAAACCCGCTCGCTAGATGCGTTTGCACGCAGCCAAAGTATGCAAATCCCGCAATCGCACGGCAAGGCATTAGCACGCCCACTATGTCTTGGCGTGCGATCGCGGTGTGTATTTAGATGCCCCCCAGCCTGTCTTAAGACGCCCACTTTCCCTTAGTGTTACACGTTATCTCCAGGAAGTGTATGCAACAATCGGTAACATCGAGTAACATCAGACCCATACGCAGCACTTGTGACTGACCATACCCTACCGCAAGCACTGCGAGTGCTTCAGTGTGTAATTGAGCCATGTGATGTGTATTATGATGCTGCGTCTTAATTATGCACGGCTCTGAAATGGCGTTAAGACGCTCAGACACGCCTGCGTTCACACCACCACACCCCCGTTTCCATCGACCAACCCGTCACCACCCACAAATGGCTCATCCTGTCACTCATTCTAGCGAGGCGACTATGTTCAGCGCGCGAATGCTTCCCTATCGCATGGACTAGTACGTGCACTGCGTCTTATATGCTTGTGCACATTGCAAACATCGGCAGGCTATGTGCAAACGCAGCCTAGCGAACGGGTCTGAATCAGGCCATATGATCGAAAACCAAGGAGGCTCATGAGCAGGTGTAGGCAACCCACTGGAGAGTAAAATAAGATAAACACGTGCATAAAGAACCCACAATAAATAGGAAACTAGTATAAACAGTAAACAGAGGGGCAGAAATAGGAATGTACTAGTGGCCTGTTGGTCCAAACGAATTCCAGGGGATAAAGAGAGAGTGTATAAGGAATTGGTGAACATGTAGAATAGTAGGTGAGAGACACAGGAGGAAGGAAGAGAATACACTAGGAAGTACAAAAGAGACATGTAGGAGGAGAAGAATAAGGATATAAGCAAGTTGGTGGGGGGGGGGTAAAAAAAAGGGGAGGGTGGAAGGGGGGTGGGGAGAGACCAGAAAAATTGATATAGAATGAAGGGTATCACCCACTTTAGCAAATCCAGTAAGGGTCGCGCTATGAAATGTGTACCTCGGAGACCAGACTGCATGAAACTTGTCCACTGTGTTGTTTTGGAGACTGGTAATATATTCCATATGAGACACAAGCCAAATCCTGTTTATAGTCTACTGGCGAGATGGAGGATCATGTTGTTTCCAAGCTTGGGCCAGCTGATACTTAGCTGCACAAGAAACATGTAAGATTAATTTGTTGGTAGGTTTAGACATCTGGCAGACTGGGGCACATAAGAGCAACGTAGCCGGGGTAAGAGGGGAATCAAAAGCTGTCACAACAAGTGCAATAAGCGACTGGCCCATCGCCCAAAACGGTACAGTTGAGGACATGTCCACCAAGTGTGAAAGTAAGTACCAGTATGCCCACACCGTCGCCACAGGTCAGAGGCACTGGGATACATCTGATGGAGGCACTCTGGAAGAAGGTACCACATGGTTTACACTTTATAGGCATTCTCCTTAATGGCCACACTAATGGAGCATCTTGAGACTCCCAGGTGTCATCGCCCAAAGAAGAGCCCATATCTGATTCCCAGGCAAGTTCATGGACAGCCAAGGGTGGGGAGTCCAATGTTAGAATGGAGTGATAAAGGTAGAAATGGTGCCCCTATCAGTGGGCAGGAAAATATCAGTCAGATTTTGCAGGTGTAAATGCAGTCGGTTCTGATCTTTCAGTTCATAACCCATGGCAAATACAATCTAAAACATGACTACAAACGAAAAAAAAAAAAAGCACTACACAGAACACTATAATCTGTACAGGCGTTTTAGAATAAACAGAACAGAAAGTGTTACATATTTTTTTTCCAAAAAAGCAACATGGGGTCCCCCCTAAATCCATAACCAGTTTTGGACCTTTCAGCTTGGTCTGGTTATGGAAAATCTTGGGAAAAACCGGTGTGGGGTTCCCCGTTTTCTCCATTAACAGCACTGGGCTAAACCAGCCGGGGTGGTAATGCCATAGCAGGGGGACACACAGCCCGGGACCTGGCGCTGACTGTCGTGACTGAAGCCACAATGTTTGAGGACACATCTGTATGTTCTTTATTGTAACGGCTATATATCATAGTTGGAGATACCAATGATTCAGCTTTATTAGCTCATGTGTTATGTCTTTATGTTGATCTACTCTGGTTTCAAAGCCTGACCCTGCAAGGGATAAAAAAAACTCACAGACAGTAAACCGTTCCACCTAGAAAGTCACCAAAACACAGCATTATTCCCTACCCTCAGTCATTGCTGTATATTGCCCATCTTTGCTCTGCTAGTGTTATTGTGTACTGTGGGCCTGATTCAGACCCGCTCGCGAGCGCATAGCGCTCGCAAGCGGGTTGATGTTTGGGCCCTGCGCATGCACCGCCTCCGGGTGCAGCTCCAGGGCTCACTACAAGACGGGACGGCTGTCAATGTTGATCGACAGTTCTTCCCGTTTTGTAGGTGGGTAGGGGGGGTGGCTGCACAAACGGAGGCGTTCCCGAAGGAACGCCTGCCGTTTGTGGGCGGCAATACTGACTCGTGAAGTCAGTAGTGGACTTCCTGCTCTATTAGTGCAGGAAGTCCACTCGGCATTGCGAGTGCTGAGACCCTACCTTAGGGTCTCCTCGCAATGCCGATGGTCATGATAATCGCGATCATCGCCAGGCTGCTCGCACTAGCTGTGGGTGGTCACCCACAGCTTTGCGAGCGGCCTGGAGGCGAAACTAAAAAAAAATGGCCTGCCCTGATTCAGAGCGAGCGCTCGCAGACAGCAAGCGCCTCTGAATCAGGGCCTGTGCACAGAGAAGAGCATACAGTAGCAGCAGTCACATCTTATCCAATAAGCTTTGCTAAACTTATCTCTTAGCAATGTAGAAATAAAAAAATCACATTTCAGGACAGGTATTGCTCTTGTTCAACGTTTATTGACGGTAGTATAAAATGGACCCATTCCAAGTCTAGAAACCTGTAATCGATAATTTATATAATATGTACTCAATTAAAATGTCTGTCCTAGTCAGCTAGAAACAACTTCATATCGTTCAGTTCTGCTACACTATGGCAATCAGTACATTCTAGTTAGCATAGAGCTATAAAATCATTGTAATGTATGAATTAGATAATCTGAGCTAAACACTCATCACATACATGCTACACACTTGTTTCTGCAATATATTATACAAAACGATATACAGTGTTCACAATTAATGTATAGGAAATGTGTTGTAAGTCTTCTTGGCCCGCAGACCGCAGTAAAACTAGGTGCACACTGGAGCGATGTCGGGACGATTTGCCACTTCGTAACGACATATTGACTACATCGCTTAGTGTGAATGCATGAATGCGCACTCCCACGGTCGCAAGCGACGGTCTCTAGGGTTGATGTGCTGAACATCAAACCTAGTGATATCGCTAGCAATCTTGTGCCTATCGTGCTGTTGTTGTAAACGGATGTTCTAGTTTGTACAATGGCAACGACAAATCACTAGCGACCAAACAAAACATTATATCGTTCGGTCGTTCACAAGATTGCAGTGTGTGTATGCTCAATATTGCTTGTTCTGGGCTCAAGTGAAATCGTTAGTAAAGTAATAGTGTGTACCTAGCTTTAAAGAATGAGCTTCTACCAAGGCAGGTTTGGTCCTCCAAATAATCTGGATCTACCAAACCCGATTTACACAACATAGTTTTATTTCACAGTATAAGAATGGGTACATACTAGAGCGATCAGCGATCGTTCTGACTTTACTGATGATCTCCCTTGAGCCCAGAACAAGCGATACTGAGCATACATACACTGCATTCTTGGGAACGACTAAACGATGTATTGTTTGGTCGCTAGCGATTTACCGTTGCTTTTATACACACTAGAACAACCGTAATCAGGATGAAGGCATGAAGGTGACGTCAAATCGGGCTGACATATCGTTATTGCTAGCGATATCGCTAGGTTTGATGTGCTGCACATCAAATCTGTCGACAGACGCTTGCGACCACGGGAGCGAGCAATCATGTGTACACACTGAGCGATGTAGGCGATATGTCGTTACGAATTGGCAAATTGTCCCGGCACCGCTCCACTGTGTACCTAACTTGAGAATTTATGTTAAAAGTTATTTATGTTACCAAACCACAGAATTATTGTTTGTTTTAATATGTCCGATGTATATTCAAACAGAAATGTTCACCCTTGGGCAGATTATAGCCATGGAAGACTGTTCTTTGGACCCAAAATTTGTCTTTGGTTGGTCCCTGCTTATAAATAATAAATATGTCTGGGGATGCATACTATAAGATTGCAGGGAGTAAAGACAAGTTTGTCTGACTTCATTATTAGCAGATAATTCCCTCTACAATGATGTGAATGGCTGGTCTGATGCTAAGGCTGACAACTCCGCCATCAGGTGGTTATTTACATAGCACACTGATTATTTTCCTTTATTAATAAATTATTGAAATATACGCCTGCGTGTGGCAGGTACTCTCCTGAGTCCCCATTGTGACGTAAGCAGTATCTCCATGATCTCCTCGTGGCTATTACTGGCTTACGGTTGCAGGAAAAAAAGATGTTCCTGCAGAACAGTATCCTACTCCACCCCCCGCCGCCAGGCTGAGAGCTCTGCGTTTCCTCTCTCTGCAGAAGATCGGATACACTAATAGGGTTACATTAACCCCACATGATTAGTGGAAGCGTTTTATTCTGCCGGGGTTGCAGGACAGAATATGTAAAAACCCAGAATGCACTGGGGAGAAAGAGAACACAGTTAAATGTTCTCCATCATTTATCACCTGGTTTGTAGCTATAATGAGCCTTACATCCCATCAGTAAAGTTGTTAGAGGCTTGGATTCCTGAAGCACAGAGCTAGGAGCAGCAAGAGGAAAAGGAGTATATGTGTTTCTCATGCATCCTTTTTTTTTTTATTTCGGCTGGGCGCAGCAGGATCAGCCCCAGTGATAGAATGTGCTGGTCGTCATGGCAACACCCTCCCCTGCTTCATACACGAAAGATTAGCTCTCACTGTGCAGAGGAAAGAAATTCGGGAAGTCAGGATAATCCCTGGGTGCACAACGAGAGAAAGGTTGGATCATGCCCGGGGGATGCCACATCTGTATTGATAGATCTGGGCAGCCAGAGAAGCTGGTATACTGAAAAGCAGAATTCTGCTGCTATAGGAAGAAGCAGAATACTGAATGAGGGTAATAGTCTTGGTGGAGACTGTCCCATGACAGCAGTTAGAACTGGCAGAAAGGGGTATTGGAGGGGAATTTGAATAACTCATATGGTAGTGAATATATGGATAAACTGACTCTTCCATAATAAGGTACAAAGTGTGCACTGGGGAAACTGGAACACTACAATGTCCCGCAAGACAGATACTTTAATATAAATGCAGTTACATTTTATCAGATATTCACCACTGGTATAAAGCTTCACACAACAGTTAATGGTTGTAGTGTTTTGTTTTGTTTTGAGATATCATATATAGATTTGTGATGGACAACATGCAGCCCCAGGGCTAAGCCCTTCCTGTTTTATGCACTGATGGTCATTTTCTCTGCTTTATACCCCTCCAAACTACATCCACAGCTCCATGCTTTCATACTAGTATTTCCATCATTCACTAGGTCATTAGTTTTTGTGCCTATTTTTTTCCCTCTCTTCTCCAACTTTCCCATCTGTCATCTCTCCTTCTTTCCTCCCTCTCTCTGTCCCTGTTCCCACGTCCAATTCCCTGTGTATCTCTGTCTTTCTTTCACGTATATCTCTATCTGTCCACTTGTCTACCCCTGTGTCTCCTTACCCCTTCTTTCCCCTATCTCTGGCTATTTCTGTGATGGGCCATACCACTCGGTTAGAGGGTGGGTCTAGTCCACTGATAGGACATATGGGGGTAGATGTATGAAGCAGTGAAAAAAGTGGAGGTGTGCCAGTGGAGAAGTTAACCATGGCAACCAATCGGCTCCTACCTGTTATTTATAGAATGTACTTGATAAATGCAACCTCAAAGCTGATTGGTTGCCATGGGCAACTTCTCCACCGGCACACTTCTCCACTCTTTTCACTGCTTCATACATCTACCCCATGGTAACAGTGTTGCCAGGCTGGGAGTGGAGCAGTGAGTTAGGTCTGATTAGAAGGTCTGCCCGAGACACTTAAATCTACTATGTCATGCCCGTCCAGGAGGGTGCTTGTTCGTCACATTACCAAGTCACTTTATCTGCTGCCTCATCGCATCATCCTGCTATTTAGTGTGTTAGTGTGTTTTTGTATACCCTAAAATAAAATAAATAGCATTCAGAGTTAATAAATACCTGTTTCACTCCAAACAATCCTGACATTATATAAATTACACCCACGTTTAATACTAGGCCTCATTCCTCCCAATATGCCTGACATACAGTGAATGCAGTTTATGTGCCTTCTTCCACCCCAACCAGTCCCAAAATATAAATTAACATTGCTATTTAGTGAATAGACTTACTGGCTCGCAACCACAATTTAATTAATAGTATTCAATTTAATAAATGCCCAGTTCCCCACCACTACTAGCCTGCATATTAAATCAGTAGTGTTAACATTTAATAAATAGACATAAGTGACCCTTCATTAAATTAATAACATTACCGGTTAATGAACAGATCCACAACCAGCAGCTCAGACATTAAATGAACAGCATTCCCATTTAATAAATAGGAATATTTCCCACAACCATCCCTAATTTCAAGTTACTGTAGTAGCATTCAAATGTCCCCCACGTGTCCCAACATCAATTTATTAGCACCAAAATGTTATAGAGACCTCACAGTACATTGATAGCAACCCAGCCCCACATTAAATAAATACCCCACTATGCCCTGATGTATTTCCTCAACCAGCAATGACAACCTCAATACTACCAGGAGATAAGGAAGAAATGGATCTCCAATCCATAGTATATAGAATTAGGTGGCTGAGAGAAGGCCAGCTAACCGGACGCACAACTTTGGAAGAGAAGAGGAACAAACATTGCAAAAAAATTACAGGTGGTCGCCAAATAGTATTCCCTATATTCCGGGGCCAGAGTGACACCACAATAATCTCAGCGCGGGGCAGCTCAGAGCCATTTTGACTCTTATTGTTGCTGTGAGTCATCTGAGCCAGCGTCCTCCCCAGCCTTGTACACAAGGCGGTAGCGCAGGCCGCACCGCCCTACTTATGGCCCTTCTTATAGATGTTACGATTTTTGGGTGTTAGTTAAGTGACACTTTATATTGCTTGTAGGTGCCAGGACAGACATTTTTCCAGCCAAACCATGACTTTGGCCGACCATGTATGCAGCTATCACCTGACTGGGCAAACAGTGCCCATCTGATCTAGCCCCTCACCAATGGGATGCAGTCAGTATCCCAACCGTGGGGATTCCGGCGCTCAGAATGCTGGCGCTGGAATCCCGATACTGCCGGCGCCAGCATCCCGCCCGCTGAAATCGCAACTGATAAAGTGACGAAGCATGACTCCATTTTGTGTTCAAATGCTAAGAAGAAATTATATTCTCTATGAGACATTGTGCCTGAGAAGGGCCTCATATCTATCTATTCTAGCTCTTAGGAATGTACTCATATAGAATAACTTATGTTAGCCAATTAAGGCTATAGTAGAGTGTATTCATCCTTTGTATTCAATTTTGATTTATATGACAGGAAAGATAAGAGATTCTATGGTTCTATTCAGAACAGTTGTGTAAAATGTCAGACACTGTTTACTATCGAGGATTTACGTTCTCCAAGGCTAGACATAGCTAATAAATATGCCAAGGAGATGTCATTTAAATTTATATCTGTAGATACTAATATTTGTTTATTGATAAGTTAGACAATACTGCCATCTACTGACAATGTATCTAATGCTTGAAATGTAATCATAGATATTATAATTAGATCAGATAGGCAAAGTTATTGAGCATGTGCAGACTAGATTTCTTTGTCTCTGTGTTAATTTGAGTGCTATAAAATAATCTGCCTGTCCAAAATAAAGGCAGAGTGGTTTTGGAAACACACAGGTCTTGTTATTTCCCATCATTCTCCGGCCGTAAAATGCATTGTGTTAACTGGTGGCTGACCGCTGTATGTGAGCTGTGGAGGATAAAGGGTCTATTAAGATCAGCGTTATCACAACCTAACCCTCCCCCAGCGCCGGGATTCTGAAAGTGTCGGGATTCCGGCGTCGGCATTATGAACACTGGAATACCACGGTCGGGATATTGACCGCATCCCGAAAAGGTGGCTTAGGTGGGTTATGAGTCAAAAGTAACACATGGACACAATCACACATTACCTTTAAGGGCATACACTATGAGTTTATCTAATCACAGAGAAGTTACAGCACTAGAGACTTCTGCAAGTGATGTTAAGATTGTGGTAACATTGTATAGGGGATAATGTACTAAATACTGTACCGGAGATGGATTTGTATTCACTGAGAATGTCTGTCACCTTACTGTATGAAGTTCATAGCTCTGCAATGCAGAAAACATCATACGGAGACAAGGACATCCCAAATTAGGAACTCCGATCTTTGTTTTATCAAAACTTAACAAATCTTGGTAATTATGTTTGGGAAATTCAAACTACATGTATATTCAAATATCATAATTATTTTAATCTTGAGGCATACTTTGTTTTCTTATAATAAATACGTTTCAGTTTGAAAAAAAAACTAATTATGCAGCTTTTAAAAAGTGATGCAAGTACTCATCTTAGCTAAAGTATGTTATTAAAATCCCTATTAAGAAGTCCTGAATTACAACTATTGTAAAGTGCTGCTCCAAGAAAAAGTTGATACCTCCAATATGCTTCCAAACTGCCTTCAATCCCCAATTTGTAAAGCACTATGATGCTGTTGGATCTATTAGAAGTCTCTGCTTCTGATGGCATTCAAGTCTTTTATATTACTGGACCTCTGAAACAAACACATATGGGGAGATTGTATATATTTTTGCCATTTTTCTTTTAGGCAAAAACAGCATTTATGCAAACTGGGCGCCCTATTACATACCTATCTCCCCCATCCCCCCCCCCCCCCTCTTCTCCCATAAAATATATTTTAGTGAATTGTGTGTGTCCATTATTGGTGAACGATAGGGTTTTGCTTATAATACTTTTTTTTCTTATGCCTATAATTAAAGCTGATCATATAGCTGGTGTTCTTTACACGTTACAAAGTGTGTTAGATAAAAATACATAACCACACAACATTTGCATTTATTTTTTCTTTAAAGAAAAAAAAAAGCTTAAGTAAGAACAAAATATTAGCACAGTAATAAAGAAAGGTCTCACTCAATAAAGTAATCCGGTGCATGGAGTTCACACTGTACACTGCTGATGGTGGCTTGGCATTTGAAGACAGCAGTGCCACCTACTGTGCATCACCAAGATAAGCAGCAGAGACAGAACAGCCCTCAGTCATTTTACTAAGTGATCACAGCAGAAGTGCTGGTTGCCAATCCACTTTGTATCCTGTGTGCATTTATCTGTTCATGTACTGTCCTGCTCTTGATGTTACCAGGCATATTAAATTCTGTCTTTGCTGCTTTCTTATGTTGATGTTATCTTTAGTGCGACCAAATATATTCAGCGTTGGAACATTTGTTTTTCACTGCTGTTTCTGTTACTATAGTTTTGCCTAGAATATGTATTGTTAATTATAAGGGAAGACTTACCTGTATATTGTATTTCTAAACCCTTTGTTAAAGACTTAATCACCTAGTAATGCTTTCGGCACAGAAGACACACAGGCTGAAGAGTATTTCATGCTCTATATTTAGCTGTAAACCATGGTTAATCCGCAGCTGACTTTGGTCTCCTTCCCTTTCCACTTCACTTGATCTTCTGTTTCCTTGCAAAAATCATGCATCCTGTCACAGTACAGGCCATGTGCATTTATTGCATGGCAATGCCCTACTGTTGTGCAGTGCAGAGCGATGGGACGGCCTCACAATTGTGCCAACTTCTCACTTAAGTTCAGAGAAGCAAAATTATATCGGTTAAATCAGGACCAGCTCTGTGTGATTTAAAACAAGAAAAGAAAATGGACCTGTTCTAAGGAGAAAGGCGCATTTGCTGGCACACTTGTGACCTGTCATAAAACACCCCCCAGACACAATACATGATGTAATAAATAAAATAAGTAAAGAAAATGGCCATCATGTACTTGATTACTGGTTCAAGCAGGTGAAAGAATTTCAGCATGATTGAGATATAATACTGCACAACAATGAAAATGTTTCCGATGTGAAAATAGTTACTTCTAATTGATTTCAGCATGCAAAGAATGAATATAACATTTACAACTCTCAGTTAGCTCTGAGTTCCTAGATATAGCCCATTTATATCGATGTAGGGGTATTCCTAGTGAAGTGGGCAGAATGGAGAGAATCTTACCAGCAATCTGCGTTCTGCACAGAGGGGGCGGGGCCTAATGACCCAATTAAATGAATCAGTTATTTGTCCCCTTCCCTATTCAAATATATGCGATTCCCGGGATTACCCAAACAAGATAACTGTGGTGCACTGAGTGACCAGCATAGTGAGCGATTCCACCAAGACATTTCAGCAATGGAACAAAGATATCAGGGTAGGTGAATCACTACTGTTGGACAGTGACAAGAGATGCCCCAGAAGAGGAGTACAAGTGACAAGCAAAGAGAAAACACCCCCATGAATAGGCCACTATATTACATAGTACTTTCCTATGCTGTATGTTTGTTTCGTATGCTGTATGTTTATTTCCTTTTGTGTTCTTATTTGTGATTGATGGAATTAAAACAACTGTTATTTATTTTCTATCAAGAAAATATCAATTACTTTAAAATAGCTTTTCACTATGACTATATTACTAATGTACATACAGTATAGTGCAAGTAGTGTAGCTCAAAAAATAGAGCTAGTAAAAACATTCTGAAATCATTTTAGTTTTTCTTGACCTAAAATTAGTAATATACGACTATTTTTAGAAAGGAAACAAATTAAAAGTATTAATTTGTTGTACAGTGTAATCAAACTGAGGGTTAAATACATTTTAGTACAACGTACACAAAATTCTACACTGCTGTGTCTCTCCTTTAGTTTTTTGGGGTTTTTCTTTAGTTATTGTTATCATTTATTAGACTCAGTAGTGTCATCCTGGCTGATCCTGTTATATAGGCTTTTGTGGCTCACATTTATTGTTTCCTTTCGCATTGGCAATCAATATTTAGTTTATTTACCATTAGTGCTTGTTTTGCACATCTTTGTATTTACACATCACAGAGTTGCTGAAGCGCGAAAAAGTACAAACAGAGTTCCTGACCTTTAATTCTTCTAGAGAAAGGTTCTTTTTTAGTGTTTAATATGCATTCTTAAGCCTACTAAACAATATTTGATGCTGATAGCCTAAAGGAAAAACATAAGTGCATGGACCTGTACAATCACTTATTCTGACAACAGTTGGCTTTGTTACAGTACCGTTCAGAAGAGTTGACGCTAGGTAGAATAATCTATGGGAGGTCTCATTAAGTACACAGTACACTATACTGTAAGGAAGCTTTGTGGACACAAACAATCTGTCAAAATAGAGAACAAAGAACAACAGTTTGTCTAAGCTTTTACTAATGTTGTGTGCAATTTCTAGGTGTTTAAGAACCATTAGGAAGTGGCAAGAGTTCTTGTACTTAGGGCAGTGGTTCCCAAACTTTTTTGAATCACGGCACCCTAGAGTATCAGCATTGTTTTCACGGCACCCCTAAGTTTGTTATTGAGAAATTCAGAAAAAACATAAAGTAAAGTAGTAAAGTGAAGTAAATTGTGCTTACCTGTCATCCTTAGGTACAGTTATGTGGTGGTGGACAGGTTCGTGCTTCTGTTTGTCCACATATTTACATTACATTGACCATAAATAATTTGATTTGGTTGTGGACCACCAACCTGAGGCACCTCTGAAAGTGTCCCAAGGCACCCCAGGGTGCCACGGTACACAGTTTGGGAACCACTGACTTAGGGGATACCCTGTGGAAGAGATAGATGTAGCCGCGCTCATCTATCCCGCGATGTAAACTCATCGCGTCATGGATGGCGCGACTAGTGTGCCCACGTCTATGGCGCACGCCATATACTTCAATGGAGCGAACACCGTCCGTGCCTAGTCGCAGCCCGTGCACACGCATCGTGGAAATGATGTAGATGGCTACATCTGTACAGTGGCACCATACTGTGAATGTCCAATAGAATAAAAACACAAGCAAAATTGGAAAAATCAGTATTAAAGTAAAAGTTTAATTTTCTTGATAGAAATATGAAAGACATCAGAAACAAATAAACATTTAGGGCCATATTCAATTTGGCTGCTAAAAGTCTTTGCCTCATTTTGGCATGTTTGAAGTATCCCTGTATTCAATTTCAAAGATAAGTTTTTACCATTTTTTTTTCATGGTGAAAATAAGTGCAGAATTGGGGTTTAGGGGTGCAGGATTTAAAAAAATAGCCTGCACCCCTGGGAATAGCCCCTAAAAATGAACTGTGTCAAAAAAAGTTTAAAAAAAAATAGGGACACCCCAAAAAAATTAATTTCATTTTGGGGTTAAAAAAATCAATTAAAATGGGGAACACGTTTTTAAATAACAAAATGAATTCAGGGGGGTTCCCAAGTAAGCGGCAGATGTGTAAAAGAATGCGGGTGGTAGTGGCAGCTGCATTTTTGAAGAATTTTCAAAATGCACTTTAGGGACTTAAAAATATGCTTGCACCCATTTTCATGTACCCCAAATTTGATGGGCATAGTTATTTTTGCCCCAAAAAAACCTAAGTGATATTCTTCATCACTTCTTCAAAGTCGGGAAAAAACACCTGCCGCGGCTATTTAAAAGCCCTAATTACCTTCTGCAGGGAAAAACGGGTGTACCCACAGTGATCCCCCATGTCAGGACATCATTAGGGGGATCCTAGGATGAATTCCCAAAAATTCCTTATTTTTCCCGATACTTACCTTTCTGCCGGGTCCCGTTTTCGCTGCTTTCTAATTGAATACGGGGATAAAGCGGGCGCGCGCTTGATACTTTATCCCTGTAATACCTCCGATGTGGAGCGAAAAGTCCAGCACAGACTTTTCGCTCCCAAATTCAATATGGCCCTTAGTAGTATATTGACGTGTGCTCAGTTTGTATATCATTTGTCTGTTTTGCGTAAAATAAAAGTGTTTCTTTTTTCACCTAATTTCTGTCTATTTTGGCAATGAAGACAAAACCCTGTTAGAAATGAACTTATACACTGATTCTGCTGTTCACTCTGTAGTGTATGTGCAAGTGATAACAAACTGGTTTATGTTCATAAGAGATTAAATGGAGATCACACACATTCACAGATTAAATTTATTAAACATGTCACTGCCTTGCTTTCATTTTGGGTCCTTGGAGGGATTGTTACTTTAAAAATTTATTTACTCAAAGTGCTTCTAGCAGACAAGCCAGCTCGCGATTAATTAAAATTAGAAGGTAGTTGACAAGCTAGAGCCACTTTCCTGCCCATTCATCACTGCTTTATCTACACATCATGTTACTAAATCACTAGTTTGCCAACACAATAATATATTGAACTATAATTTTGTAACCTTTTATCGCTCTTCAAATAGATTACAACTCAGCAGCACTTGAATATTATATATATAGTGTTCACTCTAGATCCGGCAGCAGGCAGGGCGCAGGACCTAGAGATAGGGTATCTCTGCGCACGCCTAAGGACACGCGTAGCTGAAAAGGGTGTGGCCAAAGAAAAGGGGGGGTGTCTTTATGAAGCGTCCCCTATTCGTCACTCCTGGGGGCGTGCCCAGCACATACGGACCTGCTGGGCAGCCCCCAAGTGCTGCGGTCACTGTGAATGGATGCCGGGCGCATGTGCCCGGCATCCATTTACCGGCGGTGACCGCTGCTACGCCGTGCGGGACACTGCTATCCGCGGGTGGAGACAGAACCCGCAGGCTGTCTCAGCGGGGCGCCGCGCTGGAGGGAAGGGTACTTTCAATATATATATATACTGTATATATATTAATGTAATATATATTGGTGTCCCCTTAATAAATAGTATTAATAACCATCATCTACTACTGGACACTGCTTAATGGGGTCACTTACTATGCAGAGGTGGTTGCAAACTTAAACCAGGTTATGCTCACGGGTCTAAATGATGGTTTATGGAGATTTGTGGCGATTGCTAAGGAAGAAAAAAATCTCTGTGATGGTCCTCTTATGCTGCTTTTCCACCTGCCTAGGGTCTGACCCGAGATGTGGAACACAGTTCCAAAACGGGTCAGACACTGGATATACCCCTTTTACACTATGAGTAAACGGGACCATTTACAGCATGGAATAAACAACTCCGACCTGGGTTACCCGTTTAAACACTGCAGGATTTCACGGGTCGTTCCCTTGTAAATCCTGCAAGTTAATAGGGTTGGATTGCCAGGTCACTCGACCCGGGAATCCAACCCTGGCCCCTTTTATACCTAGTAGCAACCCGGGTTAATCCTGCTATAACCTGGGTTTTAGCTCTGGTGTAACAGGGGTATAAGTAATGTAACTTTATGTGGGGAATCTGTCTTCTGTAACAGGACTGGGACACAAATGCATTATTAATTGTTGTTGTTGTTATTATTATTAATAATAATAAGTAATAACAGTGTTTAAAACATTCCAATATTGTTCTTTAAGTACATTTCAACAATTTGATCTTTGTGCTGCCATCTGCTTCTGTGCTTATTGGTCAAACCAATCTCTCTCTCTCTCTTTCGCTTATTAGATTTTTATTGGACACACTATGGGACTAATTCAGAGTTGTACGATACTCCGATGTTTATGCAGTTGAACAATAATCACAATCTGCGCATGCGTCTAAATTACACATGTCAAGGTACATTACCATAGTCGATCACGGCGACTACTTAATCTCAGTGTGATTTACAGTCAGGGAGTGTTTGAGGGTGGAAACGGGGAGTGGTGGGCGAAGACCTTATCGGTAGCAGCTGTGATTCCGTACACAAAAAAAATGTCCCTGGTGAGTTCCTGTGGCCACTCTGCGCATGTGTAACCATAGGGTTATGCTGCCCATCCACTAGGCAATTATACCTAGCGATGGAGCGATAATGACGGTTGTTATCGCTCCATCGCTTGGTAATCGCCTGCAAATCGGGCAGTAAAGGGTTAAAAACGACCAGCGATGCACGCGGCCGCGGGTCGTTTTTAACATCAATCATCGCCCGAACATGACGGTCAACCTGACGACCGCCGTCAGGTTGCCAAGTTCGGGGATGATTGATCTGCATACACTGAACGTCTGAACTTTCAGTGTATGCAGTTCACCCCGCAGGAGACGACGGCGTCGTAATCGTGCCGTCGTCCCCCGCATCGTTAAATGGATGGGCAGCATTACTCAGAAGACCAATAATGAGAGGCTCAGCAACCTATCTGCTTTGTATACGAATGTTTGGATTTGCAAAGCAGCGGGTGGGAGTCTCAATACATTCCTCGGCATCTGCGGCATTTGCAAGTTTTCGTACAGCAGCTGCAATGCATTAGTGTATATCTCTGATTCAGGCCAAATAATATTAAACAATTAGGTTGAATAGAACAATAAAGGACAAGCTTAGCTAAAAACCTTAGGTGTACTGTACTTTTACTACTATAAAACAAACAGGAGGTATGCCGGAAAGGCAGCAGGTGACTAAAGCAATAAGATGAGCAGAAGAAAGTACTCGCAGGCCAATGCCATCTCTCATGTAACCCCGGAATTTAGAGTACAGTGCTGTATTACTACTGCAGCAGACAGGCATGCATTTAATGTGTTACCTGTTCATGTGATTGGGGTTTAGACTTAGCTACAGTAATTACAGTACACATCATTGTATAATACTAGGATTTAAAAATGTTGTAAACTATCTTTAAATCCCAGTGTTAAATCCTAGCAATAAACCCCAGCATGTAGATGTGCTGGAGTCAGTAAGACGCAGCTGCAAAAACATGTTAATGTGTCTAAAGATCACCCGAGCCTTAGGACTCCCACTGCTGCCTTCGTACATGCTTACGACGTCGCTTACCTGTGTAAATATCGTTAACATCGACGCTCATTAAGTGTCTCTTATGCTGTGAAGGAGATATCGCAAGGGCTAATTTATGCATGCCCATATAATGGCATTCAAACGGACAGATGCACGCCGGTGTTTTACTGACCACCCCCCTGTTACCACCTCCAAACGCTGTGAACCCGTTACTCACTATGCGATGGATTCCTATGTGCGTCCGTAATCGCAATGCGAACACTGGGCACGCGAAGTGCGACTTATATGCATTCGCAGTGACAAACAATTGCTCGATCTGCGTACGCAATCGCTAGAACGTTCAACTCTGAATCAGGCCCTACTTCTACTGCCCTCTCTCCCAGTCACTCCACAGGATCCCTGTGCCACTCAGAATTAAATTCAGACAACTCCCTCTCACCTATCTCACTCTCAACCTCACCGCTCCTCTCTACTTCTAATGATCGCTGCCTCACCACCTCCCTGATCACCACTTCCCACTCTCAGGGTTCTCCCAATCCATTCCTAACCTCTGAAATACTCTCCCTAGCTCCATTAGACTTTATCCAGCCTTCTTGCCTTCAAGTGTGCAATTAAAACTAATTTTGTACATTCTACCGTACCACCCCATCAGAAGAACAAATAATTCAGACCTCCGCAAGTTCATCTCCTCCCAGTGACAAAAGGAAAAAAGAAAAAGTTTCATATTTCACACTATACAGCACACAGTGGGCTAGATTCAAAGGTGTAGACAGAGGCAGGGTTGGACTGGCCCCCAGGGGTACAGGGGAAATCCCCGGTGGGCCCCACTGCCTGGGGGCCCACCCCCTCCTCTAGGTGTCATGTTCCACACTGTGCACTGAATTGTACATTGTTACTGTATTAGATGGTCAGTTACCTTGTGGAGCAGGTACATGGATGAACATCAGTTATTGCTTTGCTTCTATAGAAACTACACCAAGATTTGCCCGATAGTTGGCCAAGCCACTGTGGTGGCTGGCCACACCCCCTCTGGTGGATGACCACACCCTTTAAGCATGGGCCCCGATCACTGCATTCCCCTGGTGGGCCCTTTATGCCTCAGTCTGACACTGGACAGAGGCAGCGACTTTATGCTAATGCCGCTACAAAGCCCTTTCCTAATGTACAGACGTGATTCCCAAAATGCAATGAAGGAGATGACCACTTTCATTGTCTTTAGACGCTCAAATACAGCTTGGTGCATGATGCATCTTTAGATGCCACAATCGGTCGCATCATCAAAACTTGCCCCAGCCCTATGCTAGGTGCAGATTACCCATCTGACTATGACCTCCAATGTGAGCTATATACAATCCACTTTCAGCTTCATGCCTGCGACACTCCCATAACAGTCCAATAAGATGCAACATCTTTGTGCATCTGATTGGCTACATCCATGTCACCATCCAGGAACGCCCCGATATGTTTCAAAGACCGTGCACCTGAATAAGTACTGTGAATCTGTGCGCTAACAGTCAAGACGCATGCATAGTGCAACTTAAACGCGTGCACAGTAGAAAAGCATTGCTCCCCTGCACCCGACATCGTCAGTGTGTGCGACTCAATCAGGCCCAGGATAACAAGTGCACAAAATGCTTTATTATAGTCAGGTATCTAAACAGAAATTGGCGCAGATTCTTTAGAAGCATCAAAACTTCCTTCTTATCTCCTCATGAGAACATTCTGGCCAACAAGTTTTTGATTATGATCAATAACTCGCTGCTCTGTCTCTTTCACATATCCACTATTCCAGTCTGATAAATCACAGAGAATATTGACATACTGTATACCCAGTTCACAAGATTAATTGCCCGGCTTTCTGCTAGATCATAATGTCTTTATTCCTCTGTGAGTCAGGGATTATAGGACAATTAACACTGCGACACTGGATGCAGCGCCTCACCTGGGGTCGTGATATTGCTTATTGGACTGGCAACATGTGGCGATGAGTCATGGTTCCAGTTGTTTCGGACTGATGTGGTGCACTCAGTTCAGGAGTGGCACAGACCCCATGAGGCCATTGAGCCCAGTTGTCAACAAAGCACCGTGCAGGCTGGTGGGGGTTCCATAATAGTATTGGGTGGGTTCATGTGGCATGGGTTGGGACCGTTGGTCTGCCTGAACACGTAACTGACAGGTAACCACTATGTTGCATTGCTTGATGACCATTTACAGCCCTTCGTGGATTTCATGTACCCCCACAACAATGGAATATTCCAGCAGGATAACGCACCATGTCATTTGTTCCAAGTTGTCCAGAATCAGTTCGAGGAGCATCCTGGAGAGTTCCGATGAATAGTGTGGCCACGACGTTCGCCCGACATGAACCCAATCAAGCATTTATGGAACATGTTGGAGAGGTCCATTCACACCCAAGATCCTGCACCTAAAAGTATCAGGGTGCCGTGGGAAGCTATCCAAATAGCATGGGTCAATATCTCTCCAGATGTCTTCCATCCACTTGTAGAATCGATGCCTCATCAAGTTGCTGCACTTCGCTAGAGAGGGTACTACATGATACTAGTCATCTCTCCCATGACTTTTGAAACTTCAATATATATATATATATATATATATATATATATATATGCGTGTGGGTATATAATATATAAATATATATATGTATGTATTTCTCATATACACCAAGCCCTGGAATGCGATGCAATCTGGGGCTTGGATGGAGTGGGTAATGGCATCTTTAGTTGGTGTTACCCTATAGAAGCCTGTTGGCTTCTAATCGCAAAGAAATGTGAGAGGGATCCAATCAGATCCTTCCCAGCACCCCAAATCCCCCCCAGACGAGCAGAAGGACGCCAGACGGAATTCTGGGTCATTGACCTGGAAGTCCCTAACTCGCAAAGGACAGCTCTTACAAAGAGAGCTGTCCTTTGTGTTTCTTTTGATGCATACCAGCGTAATTAACGCCGCCATGAATGCAATTTATGGCGGGATGCATGCAAATTGCCATGCGTCATACATCTCACAAACAGTGTATGTATGGAATCAGAGACCAATAGAGGATGTGTAAAGCAGTCTACTGTATATAAGCATACCTAGTTTTATATATTTAGTGTTGTACACCTCTTAATAGTATCCATTTCACAGGCCAATAAAAACACAGATTAGTTCTTAGTGAAGGTGTAATTGTTATGTGATGTGATTAAACATAAAGATTGCATAGCATAACCTTTTCTTTTATTTAGTGATCCTAGAATAATGTATACATGTACAGAATTTTTTCTGTCCGATCTGAAGGTTATCTAATCTGATTATTTTAGATGTAGTGAAAATGTGGTATACATATACACACACTAATGCCGTTGGTGTTATGGTTGGTTTATCAGACTGTGTAAAACTAAATAGCTGTTTCAAATATATGTTTTTCAGATGATTCTGCTCCCGAGAGTTTGACTGGTAATGAAACCGTGGGACATGTCTCAAGTGCTACAGGAGCAGCTCACAGCAGGGAGGTGACAGAAGCCAACACCAATGGAAAAGCTAGTGCGGAGCAGGATGAACAGCCATTGAATCTGAGTGACTGTCCACTGTCAACTCCACCAAATTCTGAATTCCGAATAGATGATCACAATAGTAATGGAAAAACAAAGTACAAGAACCTCTTAATAAGTGACATGAAGATGGAACGGGAAACAAGAGAGAATGGCAGCAAGGTAAGTCATGTCTACTGCAAACCACTATGGTGGTTTTCTACAGTATTGACCTCCAAATAATGCATCTAATGGACGGTGAATTACGTGTGTGCTAGTCTATTAGTATAGTACAGAGGTTCCCAAACGCAGTCCTCAAGGCTCCTCAACAGTCCAGGTTTTAGAGATATCCATGGTTGAACACAGGTGGATTAATTAGTACCTCAGTCAATTTGATTTAACCACCTGTGCTCAACAATGGATATCTCTAAAACCTGAATGGTTGGGGAGCCTTGAGGAGTGCGTTTGGGAACCTCTGGTATAGTATTAGACACTTACAAGGATCTATTATCTTAGAGTTTCCACACTAAAGTACAGTAGGTGTTTTTCATAATATTGAGCATAACAGCTTTCATTTACTAGTTTAGCAGTGCTTCTTACAGTGACTGTAGCTGGGAATGGTGAATTGTTAATAAGAGCTCCGCACAGTGCCTGCAGTAGGGAATGTTGCGTAAATTGTTTAGCAATGCTCCTTACTATGATTAGCTGGGAATGTTGTGTTATTTGTTTAGCAGGGCTCCTATCTATTATTGTAGATCAGACTTGGCTAAAATCTGCCTGGCATGCCGGCACAGTGAGGGGGGGCAGGGCGTGATGCGATTTTGAGGGCAGAGATTACCGGCATTGTGCAGCGATGATGCAATTTAGCACGAATCGCAACAACGTCTCCCCCGGACTCTAGCTGGGAATGTTATGTGAATTGATTAGCAGTGCTCCTTACAGTGACTGTAGCTTAAATGTTGAGTGAAGTGGTTACCAGTGCTCCTTACAGTGACTGTAGCTAGGAGTGTTGTGTGCAGCATTCATTTCTTTTTCTTTTTTAACTTAAAAACGTGATTATACAGTAGCTAACAGGTAATATACAGTGCATCTGTAAAGTATTCACAGCGCTTCACTTTTTCCACAGGTTTTTTTTTAAATTAAATTTGCAAAAATCTCAGAAAATTTTTTCACACATTGTCATTATGGGGTATTGTGTGTAGAATTATGAGGACAAAAATGAATTTATTCCATTTTGGAATAAGGATGTAACATAACAAAACATGGAAAATGTGAAGCGCTGTGAATACTTTCCGGATGCACTGTAATTATACTGCTGCTGTAGGATAAAACCCCAATACTATGTAATTATATTAATAATTCCAAATTCAGAGTGCTTTTTCAAACTCACCCCAGAATACTATGATGCATTCTAATTTGATTGTACTGTTTACCCCATCCTGCCTCATGGTCATCATCAGGGTCATTCAACATAACAAACATGGGACAAACATATTAGCTATAGTGGGTAAAAACATACAGAAGGTAAATTAGTTATTTTAGAAAAATACATATTCAGATTAGGAAAACTACATATTTCTACTGACAACACAGGAATAAACTAAAAGGGGATCAATAAGATTCACTGGTTCCACTTATTCCGCTTATTCCACAGAGATTTACTATTATGTAGCAATGTCTGTGGATAATACAGATTGTTAATTAGCTGTAATAGTAACCCCACCAACATTTCAAAGGAGCGACGGCAGATGACGTTCAGGTGTTGTGCTTTATAGTAATAGGCTGCACAGCCCCTGCACTACATGGAGGAGGAGGTGTAATGTACAGTCTTTAAGTTACTTAAAACACAGCACATTACACTTCCCACTCCGTGTAGTGTACAGCCCGTACAGCCTATTACTATAAAGCCCCTGACAGTCCGCGAACAATTTTGTAAAGTCATCTTGTTGTCACACACTGGATAGACTCCGATCACTGTACACTGGTCACATTCCTGTCACACACCTGATAGAAGCCAATCACTGAACACAGGCCACATTGATGTCACAGACCTGATAGACGCCAATCACTGTACACAGGCCACATTGATGTCAGACACCTGATAGACGCCAATCACTGAACACAGGCCACATTGATGTCAGACACCTGATAGACGCCAATCACTGAACACAGGCCACATTGATGTCACACACCTGATAGACGCCAATCACTGAACACAGGCCACATTGATGTCACACACCTGATAGACGCCAATCACTGAACACAGGCCACATTGATGTCACACACCTGATAGACGCCAATCACTGAACACAGGCCACATTGATGTCACACACCTGATAGACGCCAATCACTGAACACAGGCCACATTGATGTCACACACCTGATAGACGCCAATCACTGAACACAGGCCACATTTATGTCACACACCTGATAGACGCCGATCACTGTACACAGATCACATTGATGTCACAGACCTAATAGACGCCGAATATTGTACACAGGTCACATTGATGTCACACAACTGATAGATGCCGATCACTGTACACAGGTCACATTGATGTCACACACCTGATAGACGCTGATCACTATACACAGGTCACATTGATGTCACACACCTGATAGAAGCTAATCATTGTACTGTACACAGGTCACATTGATGTCACACACTTGATAGATGCCGATCACTGTACATAGGTCACATTGATGTCACGCACCTGATAGACTCCGATCACTGTACAAATGTCACATTGATGTCACATACCTGATAGACGCCGATCACTGTACACTGATCACATTGATGTCACACACCTGATAGAAGCTAATCATTGTACTGTACACAGGTCACATTGATGTCACACACTTGATAGATGCCGATCACTGTACATAGGTCACATTGATGTCACACACCTGATAGACTCCGATCACTGTACAAAGGTCACATTGATGTCACACACCTGATAGTCAGTAATTACTGTAGACAGGTCACATTGATGTCACACACCTGATAGACGCTGATCACTGTACACACGTCACATTGATGTCACACACCTGATAGACACCGATCACTGTACACTGATCACATTGATGTCACACACCTGATAGACCCTGATCTCTGTACATTCATCACATTGATATCACACCACTGATAGACGCCGATCACTGTACACTGATCACATTGATGTCACATACCTGATAGACGCTGATCACTGTACATAGGTCACATTGATGTCACATACCTGATAGACGCCGATCACTGTACACAGGTCAGATTGATGTCACACACCCCAATCTCTGTGCTTTGGTCACATTGATATCACACAACTGATAGACACCGATCACTGTACAGTGATCACATTGATGTCACACACCTGATAGTCACCGATCACTGTACACAGGTCACATTGATGTCACACACCTGATAGAAGCTAATCACTGTACTGTACACAGGTCACATTGATGTCACACACTTGATAGAAGCTGATCACTGTACACAGGTCACATTGATGTCACACACTTGATAGAAGCTGATCACTGTGCACAGGTCACATTGATGTCACAAGCCTGATATTCGCTGATAACTGTACACAGGTCACATTGATGTCACACACTTGATAGAAGCTGATTACTGTGCACAGGTCACATTGATGTCACAAGCCTGATATTCGCTGGCCACTGTAAACTGGTCACATTGCTGTCACACACATGATAGAAGCTAATCACTGTACACAGGTCATATTGATGTCACACACCTGATAGTCGCTGATCACTGTACACTGGTCACATTGACGTTACACACCTGATAGGAGCTGATCACTGTACATTGGTCACATTGATGTCACACACCTGATAGACGCCGATCGCTGTACACAGGTCACATTGATGTCACACACCTGATAGACGCCGATCACTGTACACAGGTCACATTGATGTCACACACCTGATAGACGCCGATCACTGTACACAGGTCACATTGATGTCACACACCTGATAGACGCCAATCACTGTACAAATGTCACATTGATGTCACATACCTGATAGACGCCGATCACTGTACACTGATCACATTGATGTCACACACCTGATAGAAGCTAATCATTGTACTGTACACAGGTCACATTGATGTCACACACTTGATAGATGCCGATCACTGTACATAGGTCACATTGATGTCACACACCTGATAGACTCCGATTACTGTACACAGGTCACATTGATGTCACACACCTGATAGACGCCAATCACTGTACAAATGTCACATTGATGTCACATACCTGATAGACGCGGATCACTGTACACTGATCACATTGATGTCACACATCTGATAGAAGCTAATCATTGTACTGTACACAGGTCACATTGATGTCACACACTTGATAGATGCCGATCACTGTACATAGGTCACATTGATGTCACACACCTGATAGACTCCGATCACTGTACAAAGGTCACATTGATGTCACACACGTGATAGTCAGTAATTACTGTAGACAGGTCACATTGATGTCACACACCTGATAGACGCTGATCACTGTACACACGTCACATTGATGTCACACACCTGATAGAAGCTAATCATTGTACTGTACACAGGTCACATTGATGTCACACACTTGATAGATGCCGATCACTGTACATAGGTCACATTGATGTCACACACCTGATAGACTCCGATCACTGTACAAAGGTCACATTGATGTCACACACATGATAGTCAGTAATTACTGTAGACAGGTCACATTGATGTCACACACCTGATAGACACTGATCACTGTACACACGTCACATTGATGTCACACACCTGATAGACACCGATCACTGTACACTGATCACATTGATGTCACACACCTGATAGACCCTGATCTCTGTACATTCATCACATTGATATTACACAACTGATAGACGCCGATCACTGTACACTGATCACATTGATGTCACATACCTGATAGACGCCGATCACTGTACACAGGTCAGATTGATGTCACACACCTGATAGAGCCCAATCTCTGTGCTTTGGTCACATTGATATCACACAACTGATAGACACCGATCACTGTACAGTGATCACATTGATGTCACACACCTGATAGTCACCGATCACTGTACACAGGTCACATTGATGTCACACACCTGATAGAAGCTAATCACTGTACTGTACACAGGTCACATTGATGTTACACACTTGATAGAAGCTGATCACTGTACACAGGTCACATTGATGTCACACACTTGATAGAAGCTGATCACTGTGCACAGGTCACATTGATGTCACAAGCCTGATAGTCGCTGATCACTATACACACGTTACACACCTGATAGGAGCTGATCACTGTAGACTGGTCACATTGATGTCACACACCTGATAGATACAGGTCACATTGTCACACAACTGACAGATGACGATCACTGTACACAGGTCACATTGATGTCACTCACCTGATAGATGCCGATCACTGTACACAGGTCACATTGATGTCACTCACCTGATAGATGCCGATCACTGTACACAGGACACATTGATGTCACACAACTGATAGACCCTGATCTCTGTACATTGGTCACATTGATATCACAAAACTGACAGATGCCGATCACTGTACACAGATCACATTGATGTCACACACCAGATCACATTGATCACTCAATCTCATTTACCTGAGGCTGAGTATTAGGGGTCACATGATCATGGGCTGAGCTATTCCAATCAGAGATAGAAGCAGAGTGACATGGGAGCAGAAATAACCTCACCTGCTCTTCTAGTATAGCCGCTGAGTCTACATCCTCCCATTAACCCTTCAGAGACCTTCTGAGGACTGTTTATCATATCTCCTGGTATCCTATGAATCTTGCACACTCTTCAGTTAATTCTATTGCATGCAGGTTATGTTGCAGTATGCTAGCTGTGAAGCTTTTTTTACCATGCTATAATATCATTTAATTATGTTTTCTTTCTTAAAACTGAGTGACAAGCTTGCATATTGCAAGATGATATCATGGTGTGAATTGTCAGTGGTGGTTACTAGTCTTTCTGTTAGTTGAATTATTTCTGTTTTATTTTCTTTTACAAACAACTGGATGTTTATTCTTGTAAACATACAAGTAGAAAATAATGTATAAGTCAATATGGATGCAGTGCATTTAACATTGATAAATTGCTCATACTGTATGTCAGACAGGACCTCATTCAGAGACGATCGCTTGCTGCAAGCGATCGCTCTGAATGAGGGCGGCCGCTTACTTTTTTAAGTGCCGCCTCCTGGTCGATCGCTAGGCTGTGGGTTACCACCCACAGCTCTTGCGATCGACCAGGGTGATGGTCGCAATGTTCAAGATCATCTCGACCATCGGGGCTTGCAATCATCAATCGCAAGCCCCAGGGAGCTTCCTGCTCTGATCGAGCAGGAAGCTCCCCACTGACATCATTGCTGATGTCATTGGGACCGCCCCCAAATGGCAAGCGTTCCGTCCGGAACGCCTCCGTTTGGCCGGCCACGCCCCCTGCCCGCCTCCCAAATGGGGCGATCTGTCACTCTCCATCGACAGCTCGCCCCCTTTGGTGCGAGACCCGTAGCAACGGAGTGTCCGTCGCTAGCCGGGTCTCGCCCATGCCCAGTGGGGAAACATGGAACCGGTTGCGAGCGCTCAGCGCTTGCGACCGGGTCTGAATGACCCCCACAGTCCTTCCCTGAACTTCCTGATGAAACCCATATATACAGTATCATAACAGTCAATAATTAACTTAATATTTAGAAGTGGTGAGAATTACTGCTTTACACACTTGGCAAGTTAGCGGCGACCTTAGTAGCTTAGTAGCCAGTCTGACTATAATGTGAAATGTACAAGCAAATGCAGGAAAACTATTTTGTCCTTGTAGGTTTCTAAGTCAGATCAATTAATTTGGTATCTTATCATTTTAATGGTAAATAAAGTGAATATTTTTAAAATAAGAGAAACACTAACCTATTTATTATATAGAAATATTTATGTAAACTGAATAAATTATATGTGGCTCCTCTTTAATGCATACTGCCATCCTTATTGGCCCTCTACCAAAAATTAGGAATGGACCTTTACTCAGAGTGTGAAGGTTATTCTGGGTTGGAAGAAACCCATCATTTTATAAAGAGCACATATAGTGTCGGATTCTGAGTTGTACGCTGCAGCGTCTGTGTGCAACTGTTACTGGTATTGCTTTCGCGACTTTATTCTAATACCACTGCAAGTCCTTCCCTTGGGCACATCCATCTGTCTACATGTGCAAGGACTGAAGCATCGGTCGCGCCATTGAATATTGCTCTAGCTCCATGCTAGGTGCAGATTGTCTATCAGAGTATGGCCTCCAGTGTGAGAGATTATGCAACTGAGTTTGCAACCAGTCCAGCGACACTCCCATAACACACCCATAAGATGGACTATCTCCATTCGTCCATATAGCCTCCTCCTAGTCACTGCCCAGAATCGCTCGATACATTTTCAAACCAATTCTGAGACCATGTGTCTCATTTGCAACTGCAGCTATGCACATGGACTCTGGACGCGTGGACAAAAGAAAATAATCGCTCAACTACTTCCGACATAGAGTCCGCCTCAGAATCAGGCCCATGCTCAGCTTGTGTTACTTTCTATATAAGGAACTACAAAATCTTTCTCCGCTAGTATAGGTCATGTATACTGTGCCTTTTTCTACTTTTGATGTTACTAAAGCTAGCCACACTTCTAACCAACGTTCACCCAACTTACCAATTGTTCAACTTGTCTGGCCATCTAAATGATCATGACGTGTACCCCACACATGACAACTGAACGATTCTGATGCCACAAAAAGTGTTATACATATGTCATCAAACCCCTCCTCCGCAAGTTTTGTCAAATATGTCCCTGTGTTCCTCAGCAGATTACATGTGTCGCTCAGTAATGGTTTGAGAGAAAAAGGAGCTAGTTTGCAACTGATATCGCCAATACCTCCCAGAAGAACTCATTTGTATTATAGATATATTATATAGTACCTTTGCTCCCTTGGCAGCTGCAGCCTGCAGGGATCACTAGAAGCTTGTGCACTGCCTGGTATGCCAACTCAGAGGACAGGCGACCAGTAGTGGGACAGCGTTGACACCAAGCCATGCAGGAACAGGCGTCAACTCCTGACTCAGCCGCTGGATCCAGTTGACAGAGAAGGTCAGGTTAGTGGTGTTCAGCTGAAGACTCATGTGCAGACTTCTGTACAATGGGTTTCGATTTATAGTGATCGCCCAGATCAGAAGCAATGACTTCTTTGGGGCACTGGAGTGCCAACGATAGAGCACACAGGACGAGAGCACACAGGATGGGAGTGTGCTGTACTAGCTTACGGGAGAAGTAAGCTGACAATTTTTCAGATTTTAACAGAAGCAGGCGTTCCAACTAATTGGTAAAGTTAAACATGTTTGATTTTATCAACTAGATGGGAGTGAACGAACGATTGTTTGCTCTCATACCCTGCCTGATTATCGTTCCCACCAGCTTACTAATGATCATAGACAGATGGTCCTGTAGCAGTGCATTTCTTCAGCAGTTACTACAGTATAATCTGGGATGCAGTTTATAGACTAGCGGACTAAATGCCTGCGTTCTATATCCCGACACGAGGAGGCCGACGGGGGACTTCAGATAGCTGTCAAAATACCGACGCCTATCTGAATCCCGATACCAGAACGCCAAAGGACGACAGCCCGAACGAGGTAAGTCTGGGGCGTCCAAAGCATTAGCCGTGAAGGGGGGGGAGGGTTAGGTTTAGGGAGTGTAGCGGGGTTAGGGTTAGGTTTTGGGGGGGAAGGTTAGGGTTAGGCACCCCTAGGGGGGAGGGTTATGTACCCCCGGGGGTAGGCTAGGGTTAGGCACCCCCTGGAAGGAGTTAAGTTTAGGGTGCGGGAAGGGGGGGTTAGGTTTAGGCACTCCCGGGGTGGACTTAGGGATAGGCACCACCCCGGAGGTTTTAGGGTTAGGCACCCCTAAGGAAGGGTTAGGGGGGGAGAGGGGAGGGTTAGTGTATTTACCAGTCAGCGTCAGGATCTTCTGCTGTCGCCCTTCTCATGTCGGGATTTGAACTGATTCGGATCACAGTATCAGGACATGGAAATAGATAAACACTACAATGTGGCCTAGACAGATATTTATGTTCCATCAGCAATTTAATTAGTTTGGTGTCCTCTTTATTTGACTTGGGGTTCTGCTCCCCATTGAATAATAAATCAGAATGTTTAACTTGTCCAAAAATTGCTTTCATAAAACGGTTCTCACCTTTTACGTAGTCATGAACTGAACCAGGCTCCTCCAGCCCACATGTCACTTTAGATTTGCTAATCAGTATGTGTGCCTATATATTATATTTGTACAATAGTTTACATTCTTTATGAACTTTATTATCTGTCCAGAGTGCCACTAATTCTACATTGCAAATGTGTGTCACTGTGATGACAATTTGATTATGTTGTACTTGTATATATAAATATAGGCGCTATTCCAGATTCCATCGTACACCGTACCTGAATAATAGACCGAAGAAGTGTTGAAATTGTGTGACTTAATTAGCCTGTAAAGTATATCACTTTAACGTCACTTATGTTTTCTTTGTACGTGTTGAGCGTCTCTTAATTTGATTGAAATTGGAAATTACTAAGTAAGAACCATCGAAGTGTAGCTGTCACCTAGACAATGTCAATTTACTAGGAAGGGGAAGCAAAACTGACACACTTTGTGTATCACTAATTCCTTTCCCTCTGTGAGTCCGCAGGGGAACAAAAAGTGTGACCGACCATTTAGGAAGCCTGCCCGTGTGTCTAAATGGTGTTGTGGCCGGTTGGGCAGATGGAGGTGTTGCCTATTTCGTCCTCAGCTTTTTTTTTTTCTTTCATGTTAGAATGCTGAAAATGCTAGTGTTTTATTTATAAGGCACCTGTTGTAGGTGATTGGCTGCATTACTCAGATAATAACACAAGTTTTATGTTTCTATTCATTTTCATTAAAAAATTGTTCGTCGTTCGTCGTTTACCGCGACAGATAGTTCTAATATCTGTCAGCGATAAACGATAATTGACCAACATGTTGGAGAGACAAAAGGCCCAATTTGTCGGCCGCGGGAGTGCGCATTTTTATCGTTCAGAGCCTATCCATTAGCAGATAAATTCAGCGACTGAACGATAAATCATTCATCGTTCAAATTTATCTGCTAATGGATGGGCCCCTTTAGAGTAGGGATGTGCAGGCTCGGATAGGTTCGAGTTTGCACGTGGAGTTCGGATTTTTCCCTCCAAAAAAACGGAACTCAGAACGAGGCAAAACGTCATCTTGCATGGACGAACATCATCATTCCTGGACAAAAGACCAGGAATGATGATGTTCGTCCATGTAAGATGACGTTTTGCCTCGATCTGAGTTCCGTTTTTTTGGAGGGAAAAATCCGAACTCCATGTGCAAACTCGAACCTATCCGAGCCTGCACATCCCTACTTTAGAGTATCTTATTTATCAGAGTGTATTGACATACAAGCAAGGGCGGTGGAAGCAAGCTGCAGGGGGTACAGGAGGAATGGCCGGCGCGGGACAGTGGTGAGGCAGCAACAGGATATCATAGAGAATCGTGTAAATGTATTTTTAGGATTAGTGTTGTTGGGGTTCCAAGAAAATAACATTTGCTAGACATAAGTTATGCATATAGTTTTGCAGGTGATCATCTGTATCTGTAAACACCAGATGTGTTCACTGAAATATTGTCCTAGCGTAGTTATCTTAAAGATGTACAGCGTCATGAACTGCACTGTTTTGCTGTGATGGATTATGTAGATTAGTTAATAGAAACACATTAACAAAATAATAGAAACTTGTTGTGTTCTTTGTCTTGCAAATGATGTAGCCAGCCATAAGGACATGGGATGCAGAATCAAATGCTCAGAGAAAAAAAAGAAAGGCATTTAGGAAGGTCACAATTGTTTGCACTGTGAAATGCTCAGTTATCACGGATATATCCCCCTATGTCATATGAGGGGAAGTAGTCGGCATCCCGTAGTGTTGGGATTCGGGCAGTCACGATCCTGGCTCCAGAATCCCGACCACCGGCATCCTAACGGTATGTATTAGGGTTTGGTACTAGGGGGAGAATTAGAGTCAGGTAGCAGGGAGAGGGGGTTAGGGTTAGGCTGCAGAGAGGGAGGGTAAGGGTTAGGCTGTGGGGGGAGGGTTAGGGTTAAGCTGTGGGAATAGTGGGTTAGGGGTTAGGGTAGGGATACTTACCTGAAGGCGTCAGGATTCTGACTGTCGGGATGCTGCTGTCGGTATTTTGACCGCCGGGATCCCGTACCCAACCCCATAGTAGGCCATACTGGACCATAGTAGAAGTGGGTAAAACCGAATAGCATTTAAAAGGTCTTCCTTATAAAATAAAATCAGAAGTGTTAAATATCTTACGAGCCAGCCATAGTACTTTGTCCCTCCCCAACCATTTGCTGTATCTGGTTCCTAGTATTTACATACAGTATAACTGAGAGCTGTTGTGTCGGGTCTCTTTTGCTATGGAGACAGCAAAGCAGGGCCATAGGCAGTGGCGTAGCTATAAATTTTGCTCCCCCATGGCAAAAAAGTTTGACCCCACACCCAAAATACAAACACACCCAAAGACGACGTTGAAGCTGTTGGTTTCATGATACAGTAATGTGCCTTACACCAGGGGTTCCCAAATGCAGTCCTCAAGGCTCCCCTACAGTTCAGGTTTTAGTGATAACCATGGTTAAGCACAGGTGGTTAAATCAAATTGTCTGAGGTACTAATTAAGTCATCTGTGCTCAACCATGGATATCGCTAAAACATGAACTGTTGGGGAGCTTTGAGGACTGTGATTGGGAACCTCTGCCTTACACATTATGACACACTAAGTAATGCCACTATAACACCTAATGTCACACAGTAATGCCCTTATAACAAATTATGCCACGCCGCAATGCCCCTATTTCACATTATGCCACACTGTAATGCCACATACAATACATTATGCCACACAGTAATGCCCCTTACACATTATGCCCCTTATAACACATAATGCCACACAGCATGCCACACTAAGTAATGCCCCTAATACCAAATTGTGTGCACAGTAATGCCCATTGCACATTATGCCACAGAGTAATGCACATTACATCCCACCCTGACAGATCTACTTCACCAACCCTTCTCTCCGCTCCTGCCAGTCTGTCACCTCAGCTCAAGACAGGTTGCATAGTTCTTATGTCCGTGTAGAACCAGATTATTGGGAACATAGTTTACAACCTATAAACTGCGTATATCAAGTTACTGCCACTTATACAGTGTCCCCTGTAGTTGTGCCCCTTATGCAGTGCTCCCTGTACTAGTGCCCCTTATGCAGTGCCCCCTGTAATAGAGCCCATTATGCATTGCCCCCTGTTGTAGTGCCCATTATGCAGGCACCCTGTACTAGTGACCCTTATGCAATGCCGCCTGTAATAGTGCCCCTTATGCAATGCCCCTTGTAGTAGTGCCCATTATGCAATGCCCCTTATGCAATGGCACCTGTAGCAGTGCCCGTTAAGCAATGCCCCCTATACTAGTGCCCTTTATGCAATGCCACCTGTACTAGTGCCCCTTATGCAATGCCCTCTGTAGTAGTAGTGCCCCCTGTACTTGTGCCCCTTATGCAATGCCCCTTAAAGTAGTGCCCATATGCAGTGCCCTTTAAAGTAGTGACCCTGTAGTTGTGCCCCTTCAAGTAGTGCCCCCTGTAGTTGTACCCTTTAAAGTAGTGCCTCCTGTAGTCGTGTCCCCTCCCCTCCCCACCCCAGTACTTACCTGACTCCGCGTGTCATCCGGGCTATCACTTCTGCTGCCGTGCTGACTGGATCTAAATTGATCCAGCAGATGAGGTTGCGCAGGTTCCCCAGGTCGCGGGTGTCGTCATGACGTCACCCGCGCACTGCATTACTGGGAACGCTTGCCTCTGAAATGATTGGAGGCTTCCTTAGCCTCCAATCACTTCAGAGGCCAGCGCTCACAGTTGCAGTGGTGAAGCTACGGCCCCCAAGCCACCGCGGGGGCAGTAGTTACGCCACTGGCCATAGGTGACCTGTAGAGTTCCACACTACATGTAAGTGTTGGGAGCCTGCCAAACAGAGCAAATGCACTTTTATTTATCAGTGAGGTTATTTAGAAAAAGAAATCATTAAAGTGAAAACGACTTTAGTATAAAACCTATAAATACATCTTTATAAAAAGTATACAAAGAAGAAAGCTTTATTCTGGATGATCATTTGTAACTATCCTCAGAATTTTCTCTCAGCGTAATTGACCACATCTACTGTAATAATCCCTTTTAGGTTGGAGGTCTGCTTTAAGTTGTTATTGTAATCTATTTCTCTTTATGAGGAGTGTTTTTTTCCGCCACTAGTTTGAATTTACATTCACAGTTCCCAGGTCTGCTAGTGTGAGCCCCAGCAGGCAGAAATCAGTAAAACACACTGTTATGTAGAGGGTCATCTGACAGTATCATCGTTTAAGATATTTTAATCAATCTGAAATTACAGTTTTTTTTTCTTCTCTTGCAATAAGTCAGAGTTTGATTCTATTAGTTTAAAACAATAAAGAAAGCAACGACTATAATGAAAAGGTAAGAATAAAATGACCTGCTGAATAGGAAGCAAGCACAGACTTCTTTCTCCTCAATAAAATTTCACAGCATGCTAATACGTCTCTTCAGACAGCTCATATAAATATATCTCATTAGCTCATTTAAGATGTCCATAAATTCAAGTACCCATTCACAGAGTCAAGATTGCACAAATATCATTAGAAGCCCCACAGCTTGAGCCTGCCCCCTCTGGCTGTATAACATTTCTCTAACCTGATTAATTGTGTTCAAAGACGCTTGAAGTAAAAATATTCTGGTTTTTTTTTTTTTTAGTGGGAACAGTTTGCACACAAAAAAATTATAATGTTTTAATTTTATGGACTGTGCGGATTCTACCAGCAGACTGTTATCATTACTAATTTTATTGCTATTCTGTTCAATACTGTAGTTTTACAGTTATTAGCAAAAAGTAAATTATACCAATTATATGAAAGATCACTGCGCAGAATAAGCAATGTAGCAACAAACAATTTTTATTATGGAAGTTCATATTTTTCAGTGTGTATTGAATGATATGTAACTTATTTAGTGTATATATATATATATATATATATATATATATATATATATATACACTACCATTCAAAAGTTTGGGGTCACTTAGAAATGTCCTTATTTTTGAAAGAAAAGTGCTTTTTTTCAATGAGGATAACATTAAATTAATCAGAAATACACTATACATTGTTAACGTGGTAAATGACTATACTAGCTGCAAACGTCTGGTTTTTAAAGGAATATCTACATAGGTGTATAGAGGCCCATTTCCAGCAACCATGGTACATTGTGTTTGCTAAGCTCGTTAGAAGACTAATGGATGATTAGAAAACCCTTGAAAACCCTTGTGCAATTATGTTAGCACAGCTGAAAACTGGTTTGCTCATTAGAGAAGCTATAAAACTGGTCTTCCTTTGAGCTAGTTGAGTTTCTGGAGCATCACATTTGTGGGTTCGATTATACTCTCCAAATAGCCAGAAAAAGAGAACTTTCATGTGAAACTCGACAGTCTATTCTTGTTCTTAAAAATGAAGGCTATTCCATGCGGGAAATTTACACGAAACTGAACAGTTCCTACAACTGTATGTACTACTCCCTTCAGAGAACAGCACAAACAGGATCTAACCAGAGTAGAAAGAGAAGTGGGAGGCCCCGGTGCACAACTGTGCAAGAAGACAAGTACATTAGAGTCTCTAGTTTGAGAAATAGACGCCTCACAAGTCCTCAACTGGCAGCTTCATTAAATGGTACCCGCAAAATGCCAGTGTCAACGTCTACAGTGAAGAGGCGACTCCGGGATGCTGGCCTTCTAGGCAGAGTGGCAAAGAAAAAGCCATATCTAAGACTGCCCAATAAAAGGAAAAGATTAATACGGGCAAAAGAACACAGACATTGGACAGAGGAAGATTGGAAAAAAGTGTTATGTACAGACGAATCGAAGTTTGAAGTGTTTGGATCACACAGAAGAACATTTGTGAGACACAGAACAAGTAAAAAGATGCTGGAAGAGTGCCTGATGCCATCTGTCAAGCATGGTGAAGGTAATGTGATGGTCTGGGGCTGCTTTGGTGCTGGTAAAGTGGGAGATTTGTACAAGGTAAAAGGGATTTTGAATAAGGAAGGCTATCACTCCATTTTGCAACGCCATGCCATGCACTGTGGACAACACTTGATTGGAGCCAATTTCCTCCAACAGGACAGTGACCCAAAGCACACCTCCAAATTATGCAAGAACTATTTAGGGAAGAAGCAGGCAGCTGGTATTCTGTCTGTAAAGGAGTGGCCAGCGCAGTCACCAGATCTCAACCCCATTGAGCTGTTGTGGGAGCAGCTTGACCGTATGGTACGCAAGAAGTGCCCATCAAGCCAATCCAACTTGTGGGAGGTGCTTCAGGAAGTGTGGGGTGAAATTTTTTCAGATTACCTCAACAAATTAAAAGCTAGAATGCCAAAGATCTGCAATGCTGTAATTGCTGCAAAAGGAGCATTCTTTGACGAAAGCAAAGTTTGAAGGACAAAATTATTATTTCAAATAAAAATCATCATTTCTAACCTTGCCAATGTGTTGACTTTAAGTTCTATTGATTTTGCAACTCATTTGATAAATAAAAGTCAGTTTTCATGTAAAACACGAAATTGTCTGGGTGACCCCAAACTTTTGAACGCTAGTATATATATTACAGTACCAGTCAAAAGTTTGGACACACCTTCTCATTCAGTGGTTTTTGTTTATTTAAATTATTTTCAACATAGATTAATACTGAAGACATCAACACTGTGAAAGAACACATATGGAATTATGTTGTTAACAAAAAGTGTTAAACAAATCAAAATATGTTAGAATGTTCAGTGCATTTATAAATAATTTGTATTTAAAACAAAACTAAAGAAATGACAGAGAGATATTTAATTGCCTGCTTCCAACAAATGTCTGGTTTCTGTTGCATTTTAGAGAATTTTGTGTAATTTATTTTCATTCCTATAGTCAGAGCTACACTGAGGTTTTAAAACAATCCTTTGCATGGCTGGCCCTATGGATGATGAGGTATGGCCTGCTATTAGGTCCAGAATTGCCAAAGCCTCCATAAGCGTGGCTATAAGGGAAACATATTGTATGTTATATTAGATGGTGCTTAACACCGTGTCAACTTCACACACTGTTTTCTTCAACTTCAAGTTCCTGCTGTAGTATGTGGAGGGTTTTGTCATGTTTTTTCACATACGGCTATCATGCCCTGTAATTTTCACTTACTGGGTTCAAGTATGGGACCTGATATCGCAGATCACTGGTCTTTCTCTGCAGCGAGATGTGTGACCCAGTGTGGGTGGCCAGTAAACATCAGGACAAGTTAATAAGCCACATATGTGATTGCTAAAGCTTGGAAGTCTTCATCTGCTACCTTTTTAGCAGCCCTTTGACCCCGTGTCCATATTGTGGCCTCAATGGAATACATTTCGAGCCTACATAACAACACTGTGGCTGCCTTTCACAAGGTCTGGTCCCCGTGGTACCAATATCAGTCATCCCCACTACCTGGTGTCTGCTAATTTTTCATCTCTCCATTATTTGCCCTGTGCGTCACCCCCTTTAGGTTTTATATTTTGATGTCTTTATAATATCTTCTTAAATTGATAGTAAATTTCCTTCTGATGTCTGTTTATTCTCATCTCCCCCCCCCCCCCCTCCTGTTCAAAGAAGTCTGACATCTACCCCAGTCTAGTTTGGTTCTGGCTCTGTTGTTGGTCTTTCAATAGTATGTCTATGACACGTTGGTTTTTGTTTTTCTTTTCTACTGATTGTACCCCATTTCCTTGGTAATCTATTGTAATGGTGGTTCTCAATATGCTCTTTATTATTGTCTAGCTGTTTACTGTAAAATTTCAATACAAACATTGATTTAAAAAAATTAAATAAAAACCCTTTGCATGCAAAGCATACAAACCTATATTTATTTACATGACTGAAGCAGAAAAAGAAAAAAAAAATACTAAATCCAATGTCACAAGGAGAACAAATATTCCCTAAGTACACAGGATTGCATATGTTTGATGGCATCGATACTGATCCCACAGTGTAGTGGGCATGGAGGAATTGGCACTGTGCCGGAGTCTACAGCTCATGCGCGGATCACTGAGAACATGGCGCCCACTATACGTTCCCTGTGCTTTCTGTACTGCGCATGCACAAATCTCTGGGAAAATTGGGTTTCACCATTTTGCAGGTGATTTGCGTAGCCCCGCGGGACTCTGGCAAGGTAAGTATACTAAATGGGTGCAGGGTGGCGGTGTGGGTCTCCAGGTGCCTGTGTGCACTGCACAACCTGCACCCACTATTGATTTGCCACTGATAGTGGGAGCCAAATGGAGAGTACAGAGGCAGGGCAGGAGAACGTGTTGCTATGGGGCTGTGGTGTTGTTGCTGCAGAGGTGAGAACGTGTTGCTACAGAAGGAAAGGGGATTGTGTTATTACATGGGATGGCTACACTCTCACTGGTGGCACATCATACATAGCAGCATTACATACGTTTCTGTCTCCATAGGGACCATTAACAATCCACTATGAAATTGTATGTATTTTACATGTTTAAGCAAGTAACATTTTATTGTGGCCCCTTCAATGTGCGTGATTTCCCAAAGCAGCCCTAGTTTGTTCTACGTGTAAACTGTCTATACATAGTGGAATTTCCATGAGAAAAATACATCTATACAGTGACATAATATGTTACCTTGAGAGAACAAATATGAATTTATTCAAATCTCAACCAACACATTTATTCCTATGTTATGCACAGTATTTTTACACTGCTATAACAGGAACTATTGTTTGGAACATGTCAACTATGGGACAAGCATTATTAGTTCAAAATCTAGAGACCATAATCATTGTTGATCTTGAAAACATATCACGTTGTGTATATTAAGTGGTGTATTAGGAAGAAGAAATAACAATGCTACAATACTTTGTAACCTTGAAGCTGTTCTGCGCTGTATACATGTTAGCTTTCAGATGACAGTTGCTGTTACTCCTTATTCAGGATGTTGATTTGTTTGTATCAGGCTTGGAGATCACGGATGGTCAGAATGATAACCGTACTGATGTATGTTCTTCTCCTTTCAGTCTCCAGCACATAGCTACTCCAGCTATGACTCTGGTAAAAATGAAAGTGTAGGTGGTTGTGGTGAAGATTTGTCTTTGAACCGGGGTGACGAAGATGAAGATGACCACGATGACCATGAAGACGTTGAGAAAGCAACTGAAGCAGACGGCGTAGAAGCAGAACGCCTGAAAGCTTTTAATGTAAGGGTTTATAATTACTCTCCTAGAAAATAACCTACAATATGAATGTGTGTCTATGGTACCAGGTTCTGTATAGTTATGTGGGACAATAATGAAATACTATTATGAACTAATCAATATTTTGTGATGGATGGTTATAGGGTATGATATGTATGTTGGAGCAATTGCCGTTTTCTATTGTTATGAATTATTTGGTTGCATTGACCAAACGAGTTACAGACTTGGTTGCCATTAAGAGTAGAATGACCTCTATGATGCCTACATGATGGATAATTCCATATTCTATTCATCCGTGGGTTCACTGTTATGTTCCATGTATTTATTCTTTTTCAACTGCAAAAAATCTCATCTCATGATCAGAAACTGCACCAAAAAGAAAAAAGAAACCAGCTTTGTCATCCTTACACAACAGCATGCCAAATCACAATTTGGTTAAATCATATTTTTGGTCTACATACTGTATGTATATATGTTATTCAATCTGCCATCTTTTCTGACACTGCTATTGCCACCCTCCTGGTAGTTCAAAACAAAGTCTGTCAATATATAATAATTCCATAATCGACCAGCACTTTGTGCATGAAGACCTTATCCAGTACAATATGCATAGAAGATGGAATCACCATCTCCGCATCCAGTCTTCAGAAACTGCTGTTCAGTGGATATAGGTAATGTTAATGTCAAGCCTTGAGACTAAGCTATTTGTATTTCTCCATTGAACAACAGTTTCTCCGAACTGTTCTTGATTTGGTCAATAGTAGACTGAAGACGCTTCTTTGGCATAATTCATCATAGTAATGATCACCAGTATGTATGTGTATGTATATATATATATATATATATATATATTTTAAGAAGTGAGTACCCATATGTAATTCAAGCTCATCCCCGCTACGTTTTTTTTATTTTGTTTTCTTTCTTTGCTTAACTCTATAACGCCATTTGTATCATATTTGATATATGAGTTTCTGTGACTTTCTACAAGTTTTATTTTGTGTGTCAGGCTTTACAAGGTTGTGTTGTGTTGTGTTGTAGCCCTACTCTATTTGATATTATCCACCATTAATGTCTGTGGTCATGCTTTGATTTATCCAAATAGAGAATCACAGTACAGTATACATTAAACCAAAGTTTACCAAGTATGTTTATTTCTTGGGAATTTCATGTTTTTTTGTGCAATGTTAATAACTTTGCTTCTGCTTGCTGGTTTGTCCTATGAAATTACTCCATGAGGAACTATACTTGGTCTAGGATGATGCTTCTTTCTGCAATCCATCTTCTTCCCATGGCAAAGTGTCTGTTCCAGTCAAGAATCTATGGTAGTAAGATGAGAGACGAGAGCAGTCCTCCAACCCCTTCTCCTCTGTCTCCCTCTTACCAACAGATGTTTGTCAGGCTGTTTGTAGATGAAAACTTGGACCGAATGGTCCCTATCTCTAAGCAGCCCAAAGAAAAGATCCAGGCAATCATTGACTCATGCAGGCGACAATTCCCTGAGTACCAAGAGCGTGCCAGAAAACGCATACGCACTTACCTCAAGTCCTGCAGGCGGATGAAAAGAAGTGGTTTTGAGATGGTGAGTTTTGACGTAAAATCAAGCCCATCAAAACTCCATATGTAATTTCATGGCACTATTTTGTTTTCATCTTAGTGTCTTTATTTTACTCCCTGGTTCTAAAAACATTTTTTTTTGTAATCCTCTCATCATTCCTGAATTTTTCCCCATTTGTTCCTTACACAAGATATGCCTGTTTTTTTCATTTACCTGGGCCATAAAAAAATAAAAAAACAAAAAGGGTGGATAAAATAAACACCTAATATGGACACTGTGATGGGCTTAGGAACAAAATAGAGAACAGTTCTAGTGGAGGAGAGGGCAGTGAGGTGGATAAGTTCTGATCTACGTTCTACAAGACTTACATATTGTTATTCAGCCTGAGCAACTATTTTCACTGGTTGGTTTCCTGGTTCTGATTTGATTCTCTGAACCTATTTTCTTATATTATTCTTTGACAATTGAGTAGCTTAGCATATTGACTTCCCGTATCAGAATCATCGGCTTGTGCTTTGCTCTTGATGTGTAACTCCAGTCATGCATAAATTGTCAGGTTTAATAATACAATGAGTAAACAATTTAAGTAGAAGATAAAGAGAAGCATCAATAATAAAATAAATCGTTTGGAGTAAAACGGTTTATAATGTACATGACTCTAGGCTTGTAAGAATGGCAACATCATATGTCGAGCATGAGTTTAGCGCAGGAAGCAGCGAGCTGTGAGCATGGGGAGATCTTACTGTTCTTATGATAACAAATGTTTTATTAATATGACCTGTAACTATCAATTTGCCATAAATGTTCTGTTATAGGAAAATCCAAAAGATCCCACTTGATGGGCATCTGTGGACTCTTGGCAGCTTAATTCCATAGGGGTTGCCCTAAATTGTGAGGTTGGGAGCTGTTTGTTTTTAGCTTATTAGTGACATTTAAGAAGATGCATAAATAAATAACTTTTCGTTGAATGCCGACATTGGGTGTAATTTGAGGAAGAGTTTAATAGACTATTAATAATCCTTATGAAATGTAATTGCTGAGGTCTTTCCCACTGTGCCTATGCCATTATTGACTGCATAAGAACAGCACTCCTGAGCCAACCCATAAACAATAACTGTGGCATCAGCACATGTTCTACATTAGGTGTTATAAACAGAAATAAGATAATTGTGGACATTGCAGACATGGACCTGGAGAAGGTCATAAATATATTTAACGAATGGTTCCCTCATCTACTACAGAAAGCCACAGGTAAAAAGACAACAGCACTTTATAAATATCAACAGAGAGATAAAATGTATAACATTCAGCACAAAGGATGAATGGACTCACACACGCATTATACAAAAGACTCTGGACCTCATTCAGAGGTGCTCGCAAAATGTGAGCGCTTGGTCTGAATGAGGGCGGCCGCATCTATTTTCTGACCCGGCCTCTTGGCCGCTCGCTAGTCTGTGGGTGACTACCCACAGCTTTAACGAGCGGCCAGGTTGATGGTCGCGATTGTCAAGACCATCGGGGCTTGCAACGAGACCCTACGTCGGGAACACCTCCGTTTGGCAAGCCACCCCCCGCCCCGCCTACAAAACGGTGCAAGCTGTCGATCACCATAGACAGCCATCCCTTTTGTAGTAAGCCCCGGAGCTCCAGGGCTTACGCACGCGCAGTGCGGCCACTGCGCTTGCGCAGGGCCTCTACATTGACCCGCTTGCGAGCGCATCAGCGCTTGCGAGTGGGTCTGAATGAGACCCTCTGTTTTGCCCAAGAACCCAGATCATGTCTAGATGAAATTCCCCAGCTAGGAATAGTTATTCTCTAGTAACCTTGTTGTGTTAGTGTGCTGCTGGTCCGTCCAATCATCATCAGCCTTAGAACCTGGCACAATAAGTTTTATACCATTTTTTCTAGTTCTGAACCCAGGACATAAATTACTGGGTCACTGGCAGGTATATGCCCTGATGGACTGTACAGGACCCTGGCATGGAATCCTCATAGTGCTGTTGGTTTGTGGTAGATTAAAATAAAACAACACATTTTAGGTTTAATTATTTTTTAAGGCAGAGGTTCCCAAATTCAGGGCCTGATTCATCACAGATCACAAGTCTGCAATTGCACGCACCCACTCGCTGCGAAAATATGCAAATTAATGCAATCGCAGCACTCTACCAAGACGCCCACCACTGTATAAAGCCGCCCACTTCCCATGACATGCATCTGCAAGTCAGCGAAAACATCGGTAACAGTGACTAACATCAGAACCATTCACACAGTTGTGGATGACCTGACCCTACCGCACAAATGGCTAAACTTCCTCTCGCCATCTAGACCTCTGCCAGCATATGCAATCGCAGGGGCTTAATTATGCACGCCTCTTTAACGGCGTTCAAACACACAGACACGCCTGCATTCTGCCGACCACCCCTCCTCTCCACCCCCATACGGTCACTTCATGTCAATCACTATGCGATGGCACTGCGTGCTCATTGTGATCGCTTCCCGAACGCAGCGGCCAGTTCGCGCACTGTGATGTATACGCATGCGTAGAGCACAAACATGGCCCAGATGCGTGCCAACGCAGACTTGCGATCCAACCTGAATAAGGCCCGCAGTCCTCAAGGCACCCTAATGGTGGCCATACACGGTGAGATTCAAAAGTTGGTAAGATGAGTTGTACGATTTCCCATGAAATTATTCCCTTAAGATCCTGGACGATTTGTTTTGAAAATGCAATGATTTCACATAAGACTGCACATAAAACTTCACATAAGATTGCGAATCATACACGATAGGTTGAGGTCTCTCTGCAAAACCATCTGATCTGCGAACTAGACGATGGCGGGGACACGCATCGGGGTCACAGAATACTCAAAACACAACTATTTTCATAAGATTGGTCTGTCCAACCTGTAAAAACTGACCAAAATTGTGTGATCAATCGTTCCGTGTATGGCCAACATAACAGTCAAGATTTTAAGGCTATCCATGTTGAGAACAGGTGACTTAATTAGTACGTCATTCAGTTTGATTTAACCACCTCTGTTCTCAGACATGAATATCTCTAAAACCTGAACTGTTGGGGTGCCTTGAGGTGGGAACCTCTGCTTTAAGGTATATTGGGGCAGATGTATGAAGCTGTTGAAAGTGATAAAGTGCAGAGTAATAAACGACCAACCAATCAGCTCCCAACTGTCATGTTACAGGCTGTGTTTGAAAAATGACAGTTGGGAACTGATTGGTTGGTCATTTATCACTTTGCACTTTATCACTTTCCAGAGCTTCATACATCTGCCCCATTGTCTGCTGCAATCTACAATCTAATGGTAGTAATGCAGCATTTGTCAACCCTGCCTCTCTTTCACACAGATTGCTCCTCCTGGACAGACAGCCTACATGATATTTAGTCAGGACTGGCACTGGTCTTATCAAGTATTGACAGAGACAACAATAAAAATATAACTATGCCAGCACAAAAAAAAAGAAATACAGACAAAGCACTGTATTCTGTGTACAGGATACTATTGTTTTCAAACTAACCTCACTTTCACAGCATGCCCTTTCGGGAAAATTGTAGTTGAAAAGTCTTTAAAAAAGATTTTTTTTTTACTATAGATTTTTTTTTTACATTCATGTTTAAACTACTTTTTAACTAGCTCTGACGACTGTTCCTCGACATGAACGCAAAAGTGGTATAATTTTGCATAGATGGGGTCACTAACAGATGAATGAGGACCAGAAACAGTTCTGCAAAATGATTGTGATGACCGGATCTCAACTCAACAAAATTGGAAAGGAAAATAATCTTTTCTAATTGGATCAGCACAGTTACAAATTCTAAAAGGCTGAACTCGATGGACCTGTGTCTTTTTCTAAACCTTAGTAAGATGTCACTGTATGGGATTCTGGAAAATAAGATGAATATTTTGATAAATGTACTCATGAAAATGACTTTCGGAAACGTTTCTGATGTGTTCTTCTTCTGAATTGGCCACAGCTTCCCTATGCAGTATCTCTACCACTGATAGGGTGGAGATGTACTAAGCCTTGGGGAGTGATAAAGTGGAGAGAGATAAAGTACCAACCAATCTGCTACTAACTGCTATGTTACAGGCTGTGGGCCTGATTCAGAGCCGCTCACTCTGACAGAGCGCTCGCTCTGAATCAGGGCCGGGCTTTTTTTTTCGGATCGGCCTCTTGGCCGCTCGCATAGCTGTGTGTGACCACCCACAGCTATTGCGAGCGGCCATGATGATGGTCACGATGGTCAAGACCATCGCGACCATCGGGCTTGCGACGAGACCCTTGTGGTAGGGTCTTGTGGCCGCAAGCCCCAGAGAGATTTCGGCTCTGACAGAGCCGGAATCTCTCCACTGACATCACTGGTGATGTCAGTGGGGCTGCCCCCAAACGGCAGGCGTTCTCATGGGAACGCCTCCAAAGGGGGCGAGCTGTCACTCAACATCGACAGCTCGTCCCCTTTGGTGCAAGACCCGGAGTGACGGATTGTACGTCGCTAGCCGGGTCTCGCGCAGGCACACGACAGAGCCAGCTCCGTCGTGCGCATGCGCTGTGGGCCACCATCGACCCGGTTGCGAGCGCTCAGCGCTTGTGACCGGGTCTGAATCAGGCCCTGTGTTTGAAAAGTGACAGTTAGGGGCTGATTGGTTGGTACTTTAAATTTCTCCATTTTATCACTCTCCAAGGCTTAGTACATCTACCCCAATATCTGTAAAAATAATATACATATTTTCAAGCTTTCTAATAGCAACAACTATATAAAAAAAGAAAAGCGTCATCATTCTATTCTATTAAACGTTTGGTTTAATAGCTATGATTTGTGTAAAAAAATCCAAACTAAAATGTCTAACAATTATTTTGTATCTGCATGTAGCCAGCAAAATATTAAAAAGTAATATCTATGTGAGATGTATTTCCTCCAGCCTGTATCACTATGCCAACAGAGGCCATTTCAGACTATTAAATTATTATGTTGCTTAGTTACCTCTTGGGACTGGAGAAATGTAGCATGTTATTGGTGCGAGATGCCAATGTCACCAGTGAGGGCAGAATGTTAGCATGCCCATCAGTGCCACCACACAGTCATTACCTGTATATCAGAGTTCTAGAGCTTATAGGCATGGCTATGGATAGCATCCCAGAAACATCACAAAAACAGTCAAAAAGCTGTCAAGGGGAGGGGGGGGTAATTTGCAGGTGTTGGGGGCTTTTATGCTTTTCAATTTTGTACTGTGAGATCGCATTGCAATTCTTTAGAGGTCAGGCTAATTACATGGGATTTGTCAGCAAGCAAGTTGTTTATTTAGATGTTTTCAATGTTGTCATCCTCATCCATGGCATACTTGCCTACTTTTGAAAAAGCATTTCAGGGAGATTGTGAAAGCAGCACCTATGAGCACGGTGGTAAAGTGGGTGTGTACTGCTACATCTGAGAGGCGTGTCATAAAATTGATTTACATCCACATGTAAATGAGCCCCAAAGCAGTTAGTAACATCTACTTGTTGATGAAAACACACTGATACTTCTCAGAAAATACATGTAACCATAGGGATTATTGTGCCTTATAACCAATACAGGGAAATTATACTAATGATCCCATTTGAATGTATATATCTCTGCTTTTTCTTTTATATAACAGTGTCATAATGGGGGTAAGGTGAAATGAGGGAGATTGGTAGACTCTTCAGGGAGACAGGGAGATTGCTGCTATTTCAGGGAGTCTCCCTGACAATGAGGGAGAGTTGGCAAGTATGATCCATGGGTTTTTCAGGATTGCTTGATCTGAGGAAATCTGGTCTTGAAAGTGTTTCACTGATACTACAGCGTGTTTGTTGTTACTCTTTGACAACTGGATCAGAACTATTTAATTCACAAATTCTAACTATAACTTGAATGGATGTCACAGCAGAACAATTCACATACTTGCTGATTAAGGAAATATTCTATTTTAACAGTATTTATTTTTGTTGATACATAATTGAAAATAAAGTACAGCATATGTATCATGATAGTTGTTAATACCAATTATTAAGTCTTGATAAGGACTACAAAATACATTGGTAAATTATCGATTTGTTAAAACAGAGAGGGAGTGTTATGTCTGTTCCTTCTTGCAAAAGCAGAGTCAGGTAACTTGGTCAGCAGGTTTTTAAGCCACAGATTTTTTTATGGGATTAAGGTCAGGACTTCGGATCATATATTTTCTTCATTTGGAGCCACTACAATTTTGGAGCATGCTTTGGCAGATTGTCTTGTTTGAGCTTTTTTGGCAAAAGGTAGATGTTTTTTGTGCAGAATTTGTACATAAACTACACTACACATTATTATAGGGTGAATCACCCAGCGAATGAACATTTTCAGGTTTAATACAGTAATCTTACATTTTAGTGCATGCAATCTTGGATTAGATCTATTGACTATGTTTTATTGATGTAAGTCATATTATTCATTTACTGGGTTTGTCTATTCATTTGCTAACATTGGGCCTGATTCACTAGCATAAGCAACTGTAATTACGCAAACAATCGGTCGATTGTTGCATACTGCGCATGCATTGTAGTGCGCAAATTAGCCATTGCGATCAGGACTGTGATCGCAGTGACCACGCAGACCCATCACAGAGTGATTGACAGGAAGTGCCGTTTGTGCGTGGTGACGGGGGGTGGTCGGGGGAACGCAGACGTGCCAGTACGTTTGAACGCCATTGCAGTGGCGTGGATAAGTTATCCACTGCAATGCTCTACGCAGCCTAAAGCCTGATAGTGTGCGTGGAAGTTAGCAATTTCTGAGTAAGGTCAGGGCTTGTGCAGGTGTGCCTGAGGATGCGATGGTACTCTATTGTGTCAATGGTTTTGCAGTCTTGCTAAACATTAAGGATGTGTAAGGTAAGGTGGGCATCCTTATGTAGTGCTGCGTATGGCATAGCGATCGCAATGGATTAGCATACTTTCACAGTTGAACTGTGTGTGTAATCGTTATTGCATTCGCAGTTGCATTCCATAGTGAATCAGGCCCATTGTGCGTTCATTCACTGGTAATTTCTGATTTTTGGTTGTAAAAGTCTGACTATTCCTTCAATCTTTAAACCAAAAATGTATATTGAAAGTATACATAGTAATAATGGCACATGTCTAAAAATAGTTTTTATGTTGTATCTTCTGCATACACCATCCCCTTAAATATGAGAATTCACTTGACCATTCATTCACTGGACGTTTCACTCTAGTGTATTTATATGGCGCCACAGATTCTGTGGCAATGGACAGTAAACAAAAATCACCTTGCTGAAACAAAAGTAAAAGTAATCATTAGCTACAGGATAATTGTCGGTAATATTCTGTAAACTAATACACTTCTTTTTTATTTATAAGTTAGTGATGTCCATCCCATCGATCCTGAAAAGATTGATAGCCCGTGTCGCTGAAAAGATGGTTTCCTTAGGAAGGGGGTTTCCTGTTACCCAAAAACCTCCTGGGTTCTGAAAACAATTGTATAATTTCCCTGTAATGCTGGAGCTTCGGGCACTGCAGGAGGCTCTGAGGAAGGGAGTGGGACTAGTTCAGGAAGCAGCAGAACAGACCAATAAATTGTGTGTTGCTTCTACTACATCAGTGGTTCTCAAACTCGGTACTCTGGACCCCACACAGGTCACATTTTGCAAGTCACCCAGCAGGTGCACAGGTGTAGTCATTACTCACTGACACATTTTAAAAGATCCACAGGTGGAGCTAATTATTTCACTTGCAATTCTGTGAGGAGACCTGGAAAACATGCACTATTTGGGGTCCTGAGTACCGAGTTTGAGAACCTGTGTACTACATCATCAAGAGGCTCCCAGAACACAGCACAGGAATTAAGGGAGTCTGTAGATGTCTGATCAGCAGAGAAAAGAGGATGAGCACGGTCAGTGTGTCTGTCTGACCAGTAAGCCTGTCTTCTCGCACTGTAGTATGACTGTCCCTCAGTCCAGTTTTGTCTCTGGCTGAGTTGTGAGCTTCTCTTCTAGCACTGTTATGTCTCTGTCCTTTAAGTGGGTATGTCTCTCTGATCTGTGAGCTTGTCATCTAGCACTGTCAGTGTGTATGTCCCCCAGTCCTGCCTGGGTTTCTATCTGTCCAATCAGTTAGTCTTTGTGTTTTCAGGGGAATCTGTGCAAGCTAGGTTGTGTCACACGCCGAAGTCCGGGACCCTGTTACCAGGTCTGGCGCTGTCACTTTGCAGCCGTCCATGTCCCCGCTGGCCGCCTGCAGCATCCCCTTAGACACTTATCTGTTGCTGGCGTTCTCTTCCTGACTACTCCCACCATTCTGTACCTTGGGTGCTGCCACTTGACATGCTCTACCTACCAGCTTCCAGTGACATGTTTTGGTCAGCCTATCAGCACATAGAGCATCCTATTTAAACCAGGAACTGCTGACAGCAAATTACCAGTGCAACATCTCTCTCAGAGGATCAGTACCCTGGCTCCTGGTTCAGTTCCTGATCCAATATTTGCTTCAGAGCATTCTGCATTAGTGCATTCCAGCAAAGCTACATCAGTATTTGCTTCACATCATTCTGCCTCAGTGTAAACCAGCAAACCTGCTTCAATATTTGTTTCACATCATTCTGTCTCAGTGTAATCCAGCAGACATGCTTCAGTATTGCTTCACAGCATTCTGCTGCAGTGGATTCCAGCAAATTCTTTTCCAGTATGACTTCACAGCATATATCACTGCAGCGTGTTCCATTAGTGCTCCAGCACCCAATTCCAGTGTTACCTGCAGTCTGTTTCAATTGTGCTTCCAGCACCCAGCTCAAGTGTAATCTTGCAGCCTGCTTCAGTCGTGCTCCAGCACTCATTTCCAGTGCTTCCTGTAGACTGCTTCAGTGTCGCTTTCGGCACCTAGTTCCAGTGTTTCCTGCAGTCTGCTTTAGCTGTGCTCCCGACACCCAGTTACAGTGTAATTGCAGTCTACTCGTAGATATCCTACATTCTGTCCTACCCATTCTGCAGCATCAGTCTTCTGTAACTACTTGTAGCCTGCAAGAGGAATAACCATACTTGCCTACCCTCCCGATTTGGCCTCCCGGCAGCTGCCGTGCCCTCCCGGTGGGCCCTTAATGCCCCGCATGCTGGTACTTGTGGTTCTCCAAGTACCAGCATGCGGGGGAGGCTTGCTGGGACCTGTAGTTCCACTGTAAAGACAATGATGAAAATTAAATTTTCTATACTACACCTTACACTATCAACCCGCCACCCACCACCCAGGGGTGGCGGGGATAGCCCCGGGCTATCAGCCTAGGCCAGGGGTGCCCTGGAGAGGGTGACCCCTTTATTGGGGGGTCCCCAACTCCCCAGGGATCCTTGGCCTGGGCTGACTAACAGTCGTGGCTGATGTTGCAGTTGGGGGGCCCTGTGAAAGGTCACCTCTGGCTGTGGCATCAGTCCCCCGTTAGAAAGGGTGCAGGGCTGGTTTTAAATATACGGGGGAACCTCACGTCATTTTTTTTCTCCATATATTTAAAACCAGTTCTGTCCCTGCTGCCTGTTGCTGGTTCGTAATTTACAGTGGAACCATACACATTTTTTTCCCTGTAAATTAAGATCCAGGACAGGCTGGCAAGCCCGAGGCTGGTTAGTGTTTTTTTTTGGGGGGGCCCTCACGTAATTTTTTATAAAAACATTTATCTATTTTTTTTTAGAAGTATTAACATACAAGCAGCAAGCACATATCTCACTGATATGTGCTGGCTGCTAGCTCAGGAGAGATTTGCAGAGAGAAAACACTGCAATCTTGGGTGAGTAATGAGTTAAAACGAGTTACTCGGGAGAGATATCTCGTTCTGCTTCACCATCGACAAACTCGTTTAGCCTCAAATCGCCTGTTGGTAAATGTGGTAAAAAAAAGGGATTAAATCACCCGAATTTTGGCGAGTACCAGCGAGATAAATCACTTTGAAAATCGGGACCATCAAGAATTTTAGTAAATTTACCCCCTGATATCCAATAAAACATTAAACAATAGCATTTTAGTTGCAGTGCGGTCAACGGCTTTGATCATATAGTGAATACAGCAAGAACTACCTTCTCTATAGTAAATGTACTATACATTGCTTGCATACTTATCCCAGCACTAAACATACCTGAAACATACACTGCGTGGTGGATACAGCTAACTTCACTACAGGTAAAATATTGTTTTATAGTGAGAAAAAAACAACATTTTACCCTTTTAAATATACTATTAATTTCAATAGATAAGAATGAGAATAAGCAACACTTTGGGATACAACCAAATGTATGCAAAGCAATTGAGCTATAAGAAAGTGTCTGATTTAAGCTCATTTCTGCAGTTTTTGTTTATTTTGTTCCTAAACCAAAATTTTGAAAACCCCACTATAGAAAGGCTGCATTTGCCCCTGAAGAACGAGAAAGCTTTTTTGAATTAACAAAAAAATGTAAACAATTGATCTACTAATTTCTGTCTAATGTAAAACTTGTAATTTTTGTATTATTATTATTATTATTATTATTATTATTATTATTATTATTATTATTATTTTTTTTTTTTATTTTAAATATATAGTAATTTGTGGAAAAGTTTTGGAATATTTTGAGTTTATTGAGTACTCAATACTGTACATACAGTAAGTGCTAAAGAAATGAACTTCACCTTATTTCTAATTCAGAATCTATGACACTAAAATATTAAAAGTTACTTGGGTGCAAAATAATTTTTTAGAAGCATTATAATGTGTCTTGTTACTTTTGTTGAGCAGTATAAACTAAAAATGCTTATAAACACAGTATTGTAGCTCATTATTGTCGCTTTGTTCTACATTTCCAGTGTTATAGGTAATGAATTGCGATATGTGTATTCATTTGTAAAATATAATTAATTTAGAAATAACAAATTATTACTTTTACTTTTCTTTCAGCTAGGTGATTTTTACAAAGAAAATCTAACTTTAGATTTCTGTTCACATTGATTGTCACACTGATACATATTTCACCAAGTATTAAATGTAATATGTATATTTTTCTATCCTTCTGTCAGTATTATATGGAGTATCATGAAAGTGACTGTGAGTCTCTAATTGTTCTTTTCAGAAAACTTTATCCTTATTAAATCCGACTACCATTAAAGTAAATCATGGAATAATTGGAGAATGTTGCTGATTGTATAATATGAAGACAACCTGTAATATATTATTTAAAAAAAACGTAGACAATGTGTCATTCTATAGCAGTCATTAAACTGTAGTTCCCCAACATGGTGCCAACTTGCAAGCATCTCTGCATCAGCCCCAAAATGTTTTATTTATACATAAAGGAATAAAAATGCCATATATTTAGCACTCTTAGTTGCAGTTGTTCACATAAGCCCCGCCAAGGATGTAGAGCCAAAGCACACTGCCTTGTGTGACACTGGTAGCATTTGTTCAGGACATAATGCTGCAGGTCTAACTGAAATTGTGTAATCTTCTGATGTTTTGTTTTATTTTATTTATTCATTTATAAATAAATAAATTTAAATATAGAAATGTTTATACGTGTTATCAACCAGTAGGACTGTCTTGCATTGTCAGAATCTGGCCTCCGTTATTTTTGTTTCCATCCGATTACATGGATGGTTGCTATTGGGCATAGGTTGGAACATTTATTACATATAGGGCAGATGCAATTACAAGCCGTGTTTACAGTGCGGGTAAAGTACCGCTATTAATTTATTAGTCAATTTCTCCTCCTTCGCTAAGTCCAAGAGGGTTTATTTAATGCAAATATTTATTCGCAGATCCTGAGTCTGTGAGGAAAAATATTGTGTGAAGTGCACCCTCTGGGGCTTACCGAACGGGGTAACGAGCCTTAATTGAATACCTCAGGGCTGACTGTTAACCATGGGGTAAGCCTGTGGCTAATTGATTCTGCAGCATAGAGTATATGTATATTGATTCTTTTTTGATATCTTATGATTGACTGAGTGGGAAAAGCTCAGGTTACAGTGAGTTAAGTATCTCTGAGCTTTGATGTAATGAACCCTTGGATAAATGTCTCCCTCCCATCATGTGAGGCATGAAAATAACATTGGTATGACTTAGTTACTCGGCTATGTAAAATGGAATGGAACCCCATGCTGCAGTCCATACTGGATGATGGGCCTCTTGGAGCGAGAGATCGAGGTTATGATGGGTACAGTACCCATCATAACCTCAATCTCTCACTCCAAGATTGAGGTCTACGTTAAGTGATCTTTGTTTGCTTCTCCTCATGTTAATAGAAGAATTTTATCTAACGACTTATGAAATTACTTACCCTAATTATTTGGCTTCATTGTTCATACAATTGATAACAATTTGGCAATATTTGCGAGTAAATCCATTGTCCCATGTTTTCTTGTATTACAGTGGCCCACCATGGGATTATCCGTCACTTTTAAGACCAGTTTATTTATAATTGTGCACAAGGAGTTTCAGTTCCCAGACGTTTATCATACTGTTCTATAATTTGTATCTACATTCATTTTATATTAAATATGTAATCTTTGTTTTTGATACATTGCATCCATGGACAGCAGGATTTAATACCATTAATTATAATGGTCAATGGCATTTAAAGTTGTGGGGGGGTTTGGTACTGTTTTATTGTTTTGTTTTTTAATTGTTTGTTTTTTATGTCAACCATAATGTAACTTTTACTTTTTAGAAAACTATACACAGAATTGAATTTGTAACTGACTAAAACAAATACTTTATACTATATGTGCTTGTTGAAGGGTTATCCTGGCTTTATACCCTCATTTTTCCATCAGTTTCATATCCCCTTTCAGTTGTTTTTTGTTGTTGTGTTTATGTGTATTTTAAAGTGGCATTCAGTAAGTGCATTCACGTCTCCATGTTTCAAAAAGTTTTAAAAAGCAAGAGATGATAAATCCTGATATATATAAATGTGTTCTTTTTCAGTCACGACCTATACCTTCGCACCTCACCTCCGCTGTAGCAGAAAGTATCTTGGCCTCGGCCTGTGAGAGTGAAAGTAGGAATGCCGCCAAGAGGATGAGACTAGACAGGCAGCCGGTAATGTTTTTGCCCACACTCTAACAGTGTAATGATAATGGTGTCAAGTTTCTTTTTTTTAGTCAATTTCCTTATTGGTCAAATCATGTTTAACAAACAACAATATAATGGTACATTATAGCAAGTAGCAACTGCAGTTGGAAAAAAAAAGTATATAATCAATAACATATGATAAACGATTAAACAAATGTCATCGAGAGTGGAGAAAGAAGATGATAGTGTGAGCACTTGATGTATGAGTATTAGGGGTATATTCACTAATGTGTGGGTTTTTAGAAGTGGAGTTGTTGCCCATAGCAACCAATCAGATTCTAGCTATTATCTTCTAGAAGGTGCTAGATAACTAAGAAGTAGAATCTGATTGGTTGCTATGGGCAACATCTCCACTTCTAAAAATGTGCACTTTAGTAAATGTACCCCTTAGACTCTAGGCCAGAGACTCACTTTGTATTTTAAGCTTCTGATGTGCCCTTATAGGGCCAACTGTAGAAGAGTTTTAAATGTATAGCCCCTACTGTTTGATGACTTCCATTATAGGATCTGCTGGTATTTTTATTATTTGTAGACCCTGAAAACCACAACAGAGAAAACCTGCCTTAGATATCAATACATTTAAATGACTTTAACTGCAGTTACTTTGTTAGAAATAAGGTAATAACCGTGCTCTGCATTGTAGAATATTGTTTTGAATGATTAGGTTGGTGTCACAACATCAGAATCGCTTATATCCTGTACGACCACTTGTTTATGTCTCCTGGGCTCCTCTCACTACACTTCCAAAATGGACCCATTATTATGAGTTGCACATATTGCAGGAATGGCTATCTATTAAGTGGGATGTCAATAACCTAATGGGTAGTATGTTGAAATGTAATCATAAAGCAGTTTAGTCTCTTACAGGTGTGAATATTTAAAAACAAAGATGACAGATGCAAAACGTGATAAACAAAATGTACATTCTTGGCTTACTGTATCACATATGAGGATGAAACAAGCAACGATAAGCCAGGTGTAATGAGTAAAGCAATGTAATATAACAAGGACAAGGTTAATATATCAGTTATAGACAGAAAGTTACCAACACTAAACAGTATTGGTGTGAGCCCTGGATTATGTTATAAATTTGATATTCTCTCTAAAGCTTTTCTTCTAAAATGTACTTGAGGATGACTTCATAAAGCAGAACGGTGACTCACACCTAATGCAGAGTATTCATGGCAATCTTTTCACAAAACCTAGAATTATAACTGTATAAATGGGTCAGTATAATGACTCACTAGACCAAGTATGCCATCTAAATAATACATAATGCAATTACAATTGTACTTGTCAAGCAGCATGAGACTTACTTTCCCGAAACCGCATATGTAAAACAATTCCCATTTTAGTGGAATCGCTGTATCTACACAAGTTTATATTAAAAGAAGTTAAAAGAAACTGAGAGATATTTTAATATGGCTGAATGGCTTTTGGGTTGAAGAATGAGGCAATATGCAGATTAGAAGTCGCTGTAGTCAGTGGGAACAGTACTTTACAGAATCTATTTCTGAGACATTTTTGTAAACTAGTGACATGAACTTTGTTACCTTATTTGGGGTTTACAGATTGTTCATTACTGACCTCTAATACTGGTGCCGCTTGGGCAAACTAGCCACTTACGGACTGTCATCTTTGCACCCCTACTTATAGGGAATATATCACATTGCTGGTTACTCTGACTGATTCAGCCTGACTACCTGCATTGGATCAGGACAGCAGGCAGAGTGTTGGCTCAGGACAATGGGCCTGATTCAGAGATGGTTGGTAATAAGCCGCATTCACAGCCTGTTACAGTGTGTATATTAAAATCAATAATAATAATTCCTTATACAGCTAAAACCAAAATATATAAATGAGATGTGATAATTTTCCCAGAGCTTAGAAATATCAACAGAGAAACCAGCTCACAATACAATCTAATTAGCATTTGTTTACCCTAGCTAAGAGACACAGCTTCCTGCCTAAGACCCTATACAATAAGGTTTGAATGTCCTTTTATGGGCAAGATCCCACAGGTGAGGAATGGGAGGAGGGCATTCACACAAACACTCTACAGAGACACAGGAAGGATCTCACACAGATGCAGACACAAACACTTGGAGAAACACACATGCTTGCAAGGACACACCAGGGAGACACAAGGACAGCAGACTTTCTCCCCAGAAGACTGCCAAGATGCAGCTTCAATCGCCTGGAGATATCTGCTCATAATGGCTAAGTAAACTGTACATTAGTTAGCCTATAATGGGTATCTATAACTAGTTTGATTTGATCTGTGTTTAGCTTATATAGATAGTTTGTAGTGATTTGGGTTCAGTTTTATACATATAGCTGGCTGTGATATAGATGTACTTTTTCCCCCTTCCTTCCCATGTGCTTGGACAGTGGCATAGTCTGAGTGGGATGGGTTTGGTGTGTGTTGTATTCTCGTGGTCTGACTGTATCATTGTGTAGTTGAGATTGGGATGGAGATTGGGTGAAATGCTGCAATCTGTAGATGTATATTTGTTTGATATCAGCTAGTGGTTGTGGTTCCATGGGAGTTGCGGATTGCTGGCCATGTTGTGATAGTATTGTAAAGTTATATATTATCATAGTTTGGGAATTTAAAGATGCTACCTCCATGTGGTATGAACAAAGGAAATTCCATGTGCTCTCCCCCTTCCCCCATTGACCCATGTCTCTAATGGAAATTGAAGTTGGTCCATGTGGTTGGTGGATGCTTTATAGTATTATGATAGAATTGTGTACTATGAGTTGTATACTGGTATTTTTAACTATTACAGAGGAATCAGCTTATATGTATTATACAACATTATAGTATCTGAAAAGCTTGTATAGTATAGTGAATGCAGTGTTATATCAGGGAAGTTGAAAATATTAGACACTAGTATACAATATAATGTACTGTTTTGGTCCAAAGATATCACACAGTTGTAGTGGGTGAGAGTATTGCTATTACAGAACATGGCATTATGGGAGATTTCAATGAGGGACATTCAAAATGGAGTTTGTGATCAGAGACCATGCGGTTTGAACAATAGGACAAAGGGTCACAACAACCACCACACACAATCTCACACAGCAGCCATATCTCTCTCTCTCGTCTATATTGTATTTTAACAAGCATTGATTTTATGAAGATTTGATATATAAAAACGTTTTACTTATAACATTTTGTGTGCATCGTTATCTTTATGAAAGGAAATTATCCAAATGATTTAAAAGGTATATAATTCTGGTTAACACTTTGCGAAGTTCATATATTTATGTTACTTATAACCTGATAGTTATTATATGAAAAATAGAATAATTTGCTTCAGATATATTGGGATTAAACGAGCTGGTAATGGCCTCTGTGTGTACAAATAGAAAGAAGGAAAAAAACCACCCCTAGCACAGCCACTCTTGTAATAGCAGTTGTCAGAATATACAAATGGTTATCTCAGCCTTCCTTTTGTGCTCCAGGGTGCGATGGAGAGTACGTTTTCAGGCTCTGTGGTCTGCACATGTATGATGGAGATGGTAAACACTCCAAAATCGCCACAACATCGGTCACACCATCGACATTTGCGGTAACCTAGTGTCTACTCTACCTACTTTCCTCAAATCCAACTAATCCTGGCCTCTGTAGCTGTGGATTTGCAATTCAGAATCACATTTTAGAGATCTACAGGCGGTACTAGTTATTTAACTTGTGATTCTGTGAGGAGACCTGGAAAACATGCACTGCTAGGTCTCCCTGAGGACCGGAGTTTCATTTAAGCATTAGTACTCATCCTTTAAATACAAAAATAAAAAAAGCTGAAACCTTACATTTTCAAGTGTGTGACACTGGGGCAGTCTCACAGTAAAATATAGGTAAGGGCCTAGCAATGCCAATCTAGGGGCCTGACTGATCTTAAAAGAGCAGGATCTCTTCTGAGCATGATTCATTGAGAGGCATTTACAAGGAGGAATGGGCAGATTAAGGTTAGCGTGAGCCCCGGGTCAACAAATACATGGGGGCCCTATTTGTTATATATATATATATATATATATATATATATATATAAACTTACACACATAAACACTAGCTGTTGTACCCAGTTTCACCCAGGTAGACCTTAGATATATACATTTCCTTCATACCATGTAAAGGGACGTGCTAGAGGGGTTGGAATGGCCCCTAGAGAGGTCCTGTATAAAGCATAGCCTCCTCATGATGTTCAGCACCGAAACTCTTAATGAGCTCACCATTGCAGTAAACCTCGAAGTCAAACTGGAGCAGTTGCCCAGCCACCACCAGTTCGCCTAAAAAACACTCTCAATTAAAGGTTGGAACATGCCAAGGAAGTACTCAGCAGAGCTGTAGTAGTTGTTCCCTTGCTGTCCTGGGACATGATGGAGAACTTCTCCCAGTTTTCCACCATGTGCCTCACAATTAGATCACGCACAGGGTTGTCTTAACAGCAGTGTGGGCCCTGGGCAAAGCAATGCACTGGGGCCCCTACCTACCGATTCATGAGAAAAAAATGTAAATGGTCAATAAAATTAAATCCTCCTGCATGCCCATCAGACCTCCCACACATGCAGAGAGACTCTGACTGGTCTGAAGCTGGCGAATGAAGTGAAACTGGGACTGAGGTGAGTACTCGTCACAGGGGGTGGGGGATTGGGTGGGGGAGGTCAGATCGGAATACAGTGCATCGGCGGCCGGCTTATAAAAATTTCACAAATTTACCAACTGGCCGCAGCTGCAGGGGGGTGGGTTGGAGGGCCCCTACAAGCTTTGGGCCCTTGGGCAACTGCCCAAAAAGCCCAATGGAAGAGATGGCCCTGATCACGCACCTCCCTAGCCATTAGCTGAGTGTCATACATGAGATAGAATAGGGACCGGAACAGGCAGGCTCCATCCCCTGTCATGGGGACAATGGTGTGAGGCACCATCTCCACTTTGGCATTCAAAAACTCAATTGCCATGTTTGAGAAAAATAAAAAATACAAAGCAAGTGAAGTATCCAAATGGAAAAAACCTAGTCAAAGTGTTAACTCCTTAGCAGTGGCAACTCCCTAGGTGGGGCTGCAGCACATCCAGTATTCACATAGGGGAACCACACTAACTGTCACCCCAACTGCTGCCAAACATCACTGGCAGTTGGTGTGGCTCCCCTACTTGAATATTGGACTAAGCTGCAACCCCACCTCTGAAGCCACCACTCCACCCAGACAATGAGCTAACAGTCCTACAGCACTTCGAACATGTTGCTTTGTAACCCCATCACCTCATTCAAGAGGAAACATTTTAGCTCTTTTTCAACGCTTTAGGTGTAAAATTTAGAAAAATCCCTGCTTAGTTGGTGCCTACGTCATGGAAGACTCCCCGAATTATATACTGTATTTGTAGGTCATGGGGTTCGGGCTGGGCGTTGATTCAGTCAGTCAGTACATATATATATATATATATGTGTGTATATATATATATATATATATATATATATATACTAGCTGAAGTACCCAATGTTGCCTGGGTTTAATTCTTCAAGTTACTAAGTTTTACAATGTGATGTCGTCCAAATCTATCCAGTGGAAGGCCCAGAACAGGCTCCCTGGGTCAAAGTTCTGCCCGGCGCACTCCGGGAGGTCCTACTGGAACACCAACCACTCCATTAGGCATCCCAGAACAATTGCCACCTCTGTGAAATTTTCATCCAAATCCATCCAGTGGAAGGCCCAGAAGAGGCTCCCCGGGTCAAAGTTCTGCCCAGCATCCACGGGTCAAAGTTATGACCAGCATACACCAACTGGAGGTGCGACAGGGACCTCAACCCCCTAGTACGTCTTCTGGGCTCCAATGTTACAACTCTGTGAAGATTTCATCCAGATGCATCCAGTGGAAGGCTCAGAACAGGCTCCCTGGGCTAAAGTTCTGCCTCCCTAAAACCTGGCCATTATCCAACTGGACCACCAGGGGTGTTCAAATGCATAACCGGACAGACAGACAATCAAATAGCCAATGAAATATATATATATATATATATATATATACACTACTGAATGAACATAGCGTGGAGCCACAGAATGACTAATGGCACTATGGTACTTGGTTGGCAACTGAGGCTGCAGGCAGTGTGATTCCCTGCTGGCCTTCCCCTGTCCCTTCATCTCTCTCCCTGTGCAGTGTGAAAGGACCCAGTTCAAATAACCCGGGTTGAGCCACCCGGCTTTTCATCCCTGGTAGCGAGCAGGGTTGAACACGAGTTCAACCCTGCTAGCGGTGCAGTGTGAACGGGTAACCCACCTGGGTCGATGCGACCCGGGTCCCGTCCACAGCATAGAAAGAGTGTCACGGTCCGGTTAGGTTTTCTGTGTCACTGGGTCACTTACCGCTCCTGGGCCAACAGGCTCGCTCCATGGACTTTTTTGTGCATCCACTGTCATCCCTGTGAGATGCAGACTTCATTTGTTTCCGGCCTGCTAGGCCGTAGTCTACATCAGAGCCTAGCCTAGCCTGGAGTACTGCTGTGACAGGTCCCGATTATCTGACCACGGTCCATCCAATCCTATGCCAGACTAAGCCTCCCTGAACAACCTGATTCTGCTCAGCCTCTCACAGCTTACCCAGGGGTATAAATTCCATCCACTGGTTCTAGCAAATTGCCATGCAACGTCTAACACAGTTTCCAATGTGGCAGGTATTCCTGAGCCTTAGGGGTAAATTTACTAAAGTGAGAGTTTTTAGAAGTGAGTTTTAGAAGAGATGTTGCCCATAGCAACTGATCAGATTCTAGCTATTTTTTTTTTGTTAAATCTTTTTATTGAAATTTTATAATAGTTGCATACAAAAGAATTAGATGATTTGTGTTAAATACAAATAGATATTATGGTAACAATTCGACATAGGTGGAAATTATAACCAGAATATAAAATATATATAGTTGAACAATTAACTCACTATACAGCAGTAACGATTTCTGTAGTGATGATGCACATAGGGGTTTTAATATTAGTTTGAGAAAATATGAATATCTGTACTCAGAGGCCTGCTCTGATTTTTCCCCATTCGTGCAGTTTGAGAAAACAAAAAGAGAAAAAAAAGAAATCGTTGTCTACATTAATTAAACCAGACTAACAAACATTTCCATCATTTCTCTTTTGTACACCAGTTCAATAAGTACAATTATTCATAAAAAAAGGGGGGGGGGCACACAAGACAAACATACATGAGGGGAAAACACGATAGGTAGGGTGGGAGGGACATAGGGAAGATTCTCAAAAATAAGTTGTATTTCGAACCTCACGATTTCTCCATCCGTATATAATCAGGCTCCTATTTTTCTGTTTCTGTCAGTCATATCCGCATATCGTCACAAATACAATAATAGTATATATATTATTAACTTATAGTGAAATATAATACAATCATACCCTCTATATTTAAATCAGCTGCCTCAGCAAATACCAATTTGTGTTTTCAAACACCTGTAATATTTGGGTTTGGGTCTGTGGTGGCAAATAATCAATGTAAGGACCCCATCTCCTGTAGAATTGCACTACTCCCTTCTCGACATCCGGAAATGAAGCCCTCCTATCAAAATATAAAATTTTAAGTAGTAAATGTTGTACCTCAGAAATAAAGGGTGGGGTCTTACTGGTCCATTGTTTTAAAATAACTTTTTTGTCCATAGTTAAAATAATAGAAAGTAAAGGAATAATGGTTCTTTTATGTGGGCCCAGTTCCCAATTGGTGTAAATAAGACATAAGACCGCTGAAGGGTCTGGGCGTAAATGTAAGGAAAAAATATTATTAATAAACACAATTGTTTTGTTCCAAAATCGGCGAATCTTCCTACACTCCCAGAAATTGTGATAAAAGGAGGCTGATTCATGATGACATTTAAGACATCGACCTGTTTCGTTAGGGACCATATATTTCCTCTGATGTTGTGCGTTATATGCTCTATTCAGTACTTTATAATGTACTTCTTGAAGCATTGCCGTGCGCAAGTGCTTCATTGTAGAGTCAAAATGCAAGAGAAAGCTGTTAGGTTCCGGGAAAGATGGAATATCCCTGGACCAACCACTATGTAAAGAGTTCCAGGCATGGTGGGAATCAGTCTTATTCAGCATGTCAGTTAATAGTTTAGTGTGATAGGTACGGGATTTTATTAGAGATAAGAGTGAAACTAGTGGGTCAGATCCATCTGGAGTTAAATAGGCTTTAGGTAGATCAGAAATATAGTGTCGCAATTGGAGATACATATAAAAACAGTTGTTCGAGACGTTAAAGGTATTTCTGATATTGATAAATGGTAGTATGTTACCCCCCGGGTCGAATACATCATTGATTATTAGAATCCCCTTCCTCTTCCATTCTGCAAAACCCCTATTGGTCATAGCAGGGGGAAATAGTGGATTACCACAGATAGAGATAAATGGAGTGAAATGCCAATCCCTTTTCAGCCTGCGGTTAATCGCTATCCAGGCTAGATAGGTGCTATTAAACAGGGGGTTTGCTATAATTTGTTGGGGAATGGATTTTCTGGGGGTATGGAGAAGACCACTCAGGGAGTACGGTTTAAATAACTCTTTCTCCACATCCAGGGAAGTATAAACAGAACGATTCAGTAACCAATCTGAAATATATCTGAAGGCAACTGATAAAGAGAAAATCTTTAGATCAGGGACACCCAATCCCCCCTCTTTCCAGGGCAAACTAAGTCTAGCCAAGGTAATCCTTGATTTTCCGCGGTTCCAAATTAATTTAGTGAAAATTTTTTTGAGTGCATGTAGATCTGTTTTGGTGAGGGAGATCGGCAACATCTGCATAGGGTATGAAATTTTGGGGAATATAACACTCTTCAAGACGGCAATGCGTCCCAGTAAGGACAAAGGTAAGGATAACCAATCTGTTAGTAATTTTGATATTGATCGAAGTAATGGGGTGTAATTCACTGAGTATAGTTTCCCAGGATCAAAAGGAATATGTATCCCCAGATATTTCAAGGTTGGGCGTGCTAAACGAAAATTTTAAAAAATGGGGATTGAGTGAAAGTCCTCTGGTGCACCAGAGAGTGGTAAGTATTCCTACTTGGCTACATTCACCCTGTAACCCGCAAAAGATCCAAATAAATCCATGAGGCGCATCACCTCCGGCATCGAGGAAGCCGGATCGGACATAAATAAAAGCATATCATCAGCAAATAATGCTACCTTTAGTTCTACTGCTCCAACCCGGATTCCCCGAAACACCATGGAAGCGCGGAGTGCCATAGCAAGCGGCTCCAAAGCGAGTGCAAACAGGAGTGGTGACAGGTGGCAGCCCTGTCTGGTACCCTTGTATATAGGGAAGGGATCTGAGGCATAGCCATTACAGACAATTTGTGAGAATGAGTGAGTATATAGTGAGGTAAGAAGCATAATAAAATCTGACTGGAATCCAAATTTATGGAGTGTGAAAAATAAATGGTCCCAGGATACCAGTTCGAAGGCCTTTTCGGCATCAAACGATAAGATGGCATGTAAATCCCTGGTTTTTAATGACTGTACCCAATTGGACGCTGCCAGTACTCTACGTATATTGACCGTCGAGTGACGCCCCCATATAAACCCAGTCTGATCTTCATGTACCAGTCTGGGAAGTACTACTTTCATTCGCTCGGCCAATATTTTTAATAATAATTTGTAGTCATTATTAAGAAGAGAAATAGGCCTATATGAGCCAGAGCATTCCAGGTCTTTGCCTGGTTTGGGTAGGACTTTTAGGATTGCTGAGTTAAAGTAAGATGGTAAAATCTTAGTAGTTAAAATGTGATTATATACAGACGTTAATGTATCTATAATTTTGGGGGAGAGAAATTCATAAAATTCCCCGGTAAGCCCGTCAGGGCCAGGGGCTTTACCCGAACTCATACCTTGTATAATTTTTTGTACCTCTGATGCAGAGATCGGGGCGCTTAAGGAAGCAGCCAAGTCGGAAGGCAATTGAGGAGGGGTAATAGTAGACCAGAACAAATCTCTGTTTGATTCGTCAGGGGGGGACGCAGCATATAGTTTGGTATAAAAAGAACAAAATTCTTCGACTATTTGTTTGCTAGAGGAAGTGTAAGAGCCGGTGGATGTGCGGAGTCTTTTAACCAGAGTGGACGGTCGTGGGCCCTTTAAAAGATTGGATAAGAGGCGTCCGATCCTATTGCCGTGCTTGTAAAATTGAAACCCTCTTTGGAATGTGTGCCGATCTCCCATGTCAGTTAGGATTGCGTCAAAATGGGTTTTACAGCCCAAGTACAATTGCTTATGTGCGGGAGTAGGAGAAGTTTTAAATCTCGAAAATGATTCTGTAAGTGCTTGTTGTGCAGATTTAAAAGTTTTCAAAAATCTTTTTCTATTATAACTGACATATGAAATTAATTCCCCTCTGAGTACTGCCTTTGAGGTCTGCCAGAACAACAGAGAGTCTTCTTGCTCATGTGATTGATTATCCTGCTTGTAGTTTTGCCATGAGGACTCAATTTTTTTACGAAATTTCAGTGAGGACAATAGGCTGGACGGAAAGCGCCATTGGCGAAATGGGCCTTTGTCTACATTGACTGCAAGATCAACCCAGACCAACGCGTGATCTGAGAGACTTATTGATTCGATGCAACTATCAAGTGATTTCAAAAATATGGAGTCGGACATTAAAATATAGTCCAGCCGGGATAATGAGCCATGGGCAGCCGACAAGCAGGAGTAATCTTTTTCAGTGGGATGCTTGGCTCTCCAAACATCAATGAGCTGCAATTGTTGCATGACATACGGTATACCATATCTGGGCATGTGTGCAGATCGACGGGATGGGTGTTGACAATCCATCTCCTTTGATACTATTAAATTAAAATCTCCTCATAAAATTACGTTCTCATTACATATAGGGTATAGTTTTGAGAGAACAGATCGTAAAAATCTCTTGTCATACCGGTTAGGTGCATAAATAGTACAAATCACATAAGGTACATCATAAATGGAAGTTTCCAGGATGGCATATCGATCCTCAGGATCTGTCTCAGTCCCAAGGACTGTAACAGGTAGATCATGTCTGGCCATCACCACCACACCTTTAGATTTGGAGTTGTATGGGGAAGACGCCAATACTCTCCAACCCATCATATTAAGTTTAGCAACCTCTGTCGCAATTAGATGCGTCTCTTGTAAACACACCAAATCTAGATGTAATTTATTTAAATATATTAGAATTTTTTTACGCTTAATCGGGGAGTGGAATCCTCCCACATTCCAAGTGAAAAATCTTATTTGTGACATAACGTTAATTTAAGACGATGCTAAGAGGATATGTGCTATTTCCAATGAGCCAAAATATCAAACCTATCATAAGGACATGGTGAAGAGAAAAAGAAATACATACATGGACAGGGGGAGGGGGAGTGGACACAGTGGGTAAAAGACATACAATGGGGAAATAGTAACACAGCCATTGTAAAAGGCGCTGATGAATACTTGTAAATACAAACAGGCTGTTTCGTTATCAAAATTGAGACTTCTGGTTGGCGCAGGTGGATAGGCGCCAATAATAAAGAGTCCTGGCCAGTGAACTCCTAACCAGACCCAGCAAAACAATAGTAATATATCCTTCAGCAAAGAATATTTTCACTTTTGTAAAACAATGTGTATTATAACTGAATGTATTATTCATTGTCAACCAAAGGGTGACACAAGGTAACGAATTAAACAGCAATGTCAGTAGAACACATTATACTCAGACCCTCGAGGGGGAAGTAGGAGAAGACAGTGCGGAGTCTTTTTCGGATTCAAATAACTCCCGAGTATAAGCTTCAGCATCTGCTGCGGTGGTGAAATCTTTATATGTGTCGCCGTCGTATAATCTCAGACGTGCTGGGAATAATAACGCAAAGCGACGACCATGTTGGATTAAATTTTGACAGATAGGGGAAAATTCCTTCCTAGCCTTGGTGACTTCTGTAGAAAAGTCTTGGAATATAAATAGGCGGTGACCTTCCCATGTAAGGTTACGACATTTGCGGGATGCTGACCATATAATATCTTTATTCACATAATTCAGGCATCGGAATATGACAACTCGAGGTCTCCTGTCAGGAGTGTTTCTTTGCGGGCCCAAACGATGCACTCTCTCCACAATAATATCCTGACAGTTCTCAGCAACATCTAAAAGTGCCGGGAGTTGTGTAGATAAAAATTTAACAAGGTCTGTCCCTTTAATGGTCTCCGGGAGACCTACGACTCTTAAATTGTTCCGACGTGACCTGTTCTCTAGGTCGTCGACTTTAGAAAGTAGTTGCTGGTGAGATTTATGTAATGTAATAAATTCAGCTTTCAAAGTGTTAAGTTCGTGAAAATTAGATCCAGACACATTTTCAGTTTCAGAGACTTTGAGAGATCTGCTGCATCTGGCCCTTTAAGGCAGACATTGTCTGCTGAAATAGATCTGCCTGTTACTGAAGCATAGGTCCCATAGCTTCTTTAACTGCTTGGACCACCTCCTCGTAAGTTATGAAAGAATCAGCGGTACCTGCAGCAGGCTCTGAGGATGTCTGAGCAGCTTGCTGTGTAGAAATAGGAATCGATTCTCCCTGCTGCGGAGTCGCGGCGCCATCTTGGATTCGGAGGGGCGGCGGTCAGCGCGGTTCCTCTGTGATTTCCCCGGCATTAAGGAGGGGAAATACTTTTCCATACAGGTAAGCGGGGTCTCGAGTGTCTGAGGAAACTTCAGGGGGCAGATTGGAGGCTGTCAAACAGCCCTGTGGTATGTAATTCACCGGGTCTGGAGCGGAGCCCTAGCCACACACAGCTCACTGCATAGTGGGCGGAGCCGGAAGTCCAGATTCTAGCTATTATCTTCTAGAAGGTGCTAGTTAAATGTTAAGTAGAATCTGATTGGTTGCTATGGGCAACATCTCTTCTAAAGCTCACTCCTAAAAACTCTCACTTTAGTAAATTTACCTCTTAGTATCTAGTTTCATGCTAGAGCTATTCCTGATTATCCGTGTTGCAGTTCCTTCTGACTGCCCTACCAAATCCAGTATCCAGCCACTGATCTCTGCCATCAGTAACTTGCTGAGTTTACTATTTCTGTCTGCAATACTTACAGCCATTTCCCCGACGATCTGCGGATGGGCAATAGACTCCGGGCACACTCTAGCGCCCAGAGTCTATTGATTCTGTGGTGGCCGGCCAGCCGCGTCAGTCAGCTGCCGGAGTGAGAGGAGGGGTCCATGACGGGGGATGCACACGGACCCTTTCCTCTCTAAAGTCTCCCCTGCAGCAGATTGTCAGTGATTGACAGTCTGCTGCTGTTTGTGGGCGGGGAGGGGGCGGCCCAAAACGGAGGTATGTCGCTGCCGTTGGGGGGGGAGGGAAGAAGCCAGGATCTCCGTCAGCTGACGGAGATTTCCTGGCTTCTTCATCTCAACTGCGTCAGCCGGCTGCGTGACCCCATGGGTCACCTTAGCCGGTCGATGTCCCGCAAAGTATCCGATGCTGCGTTAGACAACGCAGCTCGGATACGTAATGCAGCAGGAGGCGTTATGTCTCCTGCTGCATTACCATATCAGCACAGACGGAATTGCAAAGCTGCTTGCGAGCTGCAATTCCGTCTGAAGCTGAATCAAGCCCAAGTCCCTGATTTGTAAACACCTCTCAAGGTTAATTATCCACTTGAGGATTCATCTGTATCTGCAAGCCTGTGGGATCCAGATTGCAGTGTTTATCACAGTCCTTCTAGCAAGTGCTGCTGCAGTGCATTTTCCAATCTGTTGCAGAGATCCTGATTCCTGGCATGCTGTTAACCTCTGATACACCTGCAAATTACATGAGTCAGTGAGTTCTCTACCTCTACTTTCAGCCTTGTGTCAGTGACCAGCAGTACTGACCTTTTCTACCTGTATCCTGCAAACTCAGCTACTGTATATCCATTCTGAGAAAAGTCTAACAAAGTTCTCACAGTGCCCTATTATACCAGAGCTCCACAGCATTACACTTTGCATCTAGAATACTAGTGCAATTACCATTTTGCTGCACTCCTCATTTATTCCTGCAGGTTCCAGACCGCACCAAGAAGCATCTTGGACAGCCTTCCCGACTATTTGGCTGCCTCTTCCGAGAGAGGCAGCCAGCTCGGCACAGCTTGGGGGCGTGACACAGTTTTGATGGCGGGTCGGGGGCGTGACCTCATGATTGCATCACCGCAGCCCCGCCCCTGGCAACATAATGCCTGTAATCTCGGCATTGTGTTGCCGGCGCCACGATGACGCTATTTAGCGCGAATCGCATCATCAGCGCCCCCCTCCCCAGGTATATTTTTTCTATTATATCCGGCGGGCGAGGGGAGGGTAAATTACCGGGACAAGTGCCTACTTTTCTGGGAGGTTGGGAGCGGCACCCGATTTTCGGGAGGCTTCCGGCCAAACCGGGAAAGTAGGCATGTATGATCTTGGATACCCAGTGTCTTCACAGTATTGCTGTCTGAATCCAGTTTCTTCAGAATCCAGTCCAACCATCATATCCATTCTCCCTGTTGCTATTCCCAGAGTCTGCGCAGATCACAGCTCAAGTCAGCCAGCCACACTCACTCAGACCCCAGTCCAGGTCACAACCTGAGTCCGGATTCATAAACCAATCTGCTCTGTGAAAGAGCCGGCACTTGGAGATGAACTCATCTCCAAGGGCCGGCTCAGCACGTGATGGCGATGTCTCAGCCGGGATGGACTTGTGTACAAAATCCCGGGTGCAATACGGGTTTCCAGTATAAAAGTGGGATTATTAATCCTGTCATGTCTGTATGTTGATAACCAAACTAGTTTATAAATATAGTTTTACCGCAAAGGGTAGCTGTGGTGTCAGCCCAGACACCTCGAGCTGCCGATTGGTGAGTGTTTATAGCTCACTAATTGGATTCTCTGACGGCGTATAAGTCTGCTGATCCATCCGTTGTCAAAGGGTGTAGCCAGCATTACTCCTTACATTTTTCCTTCATTATATTGGTAGAGCCACAGAACAGTGTTAGCAGTGATTCTATCAGTGAAGCAAATCACTACAGACAACAGTAGTGTGATCAGTGTTAATTCTCCCATTGAAACATTTTCTTCCCTTAGCAGCTATGTCCTTATTAACGAAATTGCAGTTTTGTACTAGTTGATGCCCTCACTATAACTCTGGTTAGCGGCAAAATACAACTGACGAACCGGTATGCCAAAGGCTGGACCAGCCACCTCTTCTACATCAGGAACTAAGTCAGTTCTTTCTGACTAGTCCTCAACAGGGCTGCTGACAGCTCTGCTGAGCCCAGCTACAGGGAGAGGGTGTGACCAACCCAGGGAGGTGTGGCTAGAACCCCTCCTTACAGGGGGCGCAGGTGTCATGGGGTGCTGGGCTGGGGAGAGAGGCCGCTGCAGTAGCAGTCAGTCCTCTCTCTCCCTGCCCTAAGTAAATTACCGGTGATGGGCATCAGGTGGGCGGGTGTTTGGGCTGCAGGACCCGGGCCCCTGGTGGGCCCCTCCAACAGGCCCAAGCCCAGGTAAATAGTATCCGCTGCCCTCCCCATGCCCCTGGCCCTCAATATTAAGTCCTTGAACTAGTATTTATAACAAAATATTTCTAAATAGAGGGTACATTATTGCTTGCTAAGGGATCTAGCATCGGTGTCTTGTTTTGTAATGCTTCCTTGAGACTTCACACTAGAGCTAGATATTGCACAATGGTCAGAAAATTTGGCCTTTGGCGAATTTTAAGGGAACTCTGGGCCTGATTCAGAGCTGAACGCTCTGACCAGAGCGCTCGATCTGAATCGGGGCCCTCCTACCTTTTTTTGGAGCGTCCTCATGGACGCTCGCATAGCTGTGGGTGACCACCCACAGCATATGCGAGCGTCCATGATGATGGTCGCGATGGTCTTGACCATCGCGACCATCGGGCTTGCGACGGAGACCCTGCGGTAGGGTCTCGCTGCCGCAAGCCCTGGAGTGATTTTGGCTCTATCAGAGCCAAAATCACTAACACTCACATCACTAGTGATGTCAGTGGGGCCGGCTTGAGACGGTAGGCGTTCCCATGGGAACGCCTCCATCTGGCAGGCACGCCCCGGCATGCCCACCAAAGGGGGCGTGCTGTCAATCAACATCGACAGCACGTCCCCTTTGGTGCGAGACCCGGAGCGATGGAGAGCCCGTCGCTCGCCGGGTCTCGCGCATGCGCACGACGGAGCTCCCTCCGTCGTGCGCATGCGCAGTGGGGGCACATCGACCCGCTTGCGAGCGTACTGCCGCTCACGAGCGGGTCTGAATGACCCTCTCTGCTCACATTTCATCACTTCTACATCTAGCATTGGATTTCTCTGCCAATAAATCTGATGGAGGATTAGCTTCTTATATCTTGTGTTTTTGTGTGTTTTCTTTAGTAATCCCTAATTTAAAGAGAGTAAATGATACTTTTGTATGCTGCTGGGTATACATCACTCAAGGCCTGCTTTACGAACAGACTCCAAAATTTGGGACATATATAACTTCTTTGTCATTTTAGCTAAATTAAGAAAGCTTCTAGTATGTTGCATTTATCTATAAAAAATAGCATCTTTGTTTGCTTTACCCTTTAAGCTTTCATTCATTTTTCAGACACCTGATCTCACCCCGGACTCGCACATTTTTATAAGGCTGCGAACAGAAATGTGCAAGTAGGGAGGTAGCGTAAGTGCAGCGTACAGCGCAACTTACTCGTGGGTGCTAGCTTCTTGCGCCTAATTGGATTGATCCCATAGTATCTATGCGCCATACGGTGCAAGGAGCTCGGTGTAACTGAGACGCTCTGAGAGGGATAGCGTACTATACTTTTCTTTCCAATTTTCATCTTATGCTCATCACAGAAGGAGCAAAAAGCTGCTCAGTGTACTAGAGACGCTAGGCTGCAACACTAATCGTACAGGAATTGGTTTTACACACATACAAATTCACAGAACAAACACAACAGAACATGGCTGCTGCATTGCAGCACTTTGTATACAGGTTAATTCTCCATTGCACACAGGTGTACAAATGTTGCACATGAAATTGATCAGTGTAATGCTGGGCATACACTTTACAATTTTCTGTCACGTATCTGTCCAATCTGGCTGGTTGGAATGAAAACCTGGTAATGTATGGGAGCAAATGACAATTGTCCATTTGCTCACAAACACTGGAAAATATCCAAAAATTGGTTGTTCAGACAAATTGGTTAAAAACACATGAATTTAACTAATTTGAACAAATTTTTATGTCCTTTTTTCAGTGTTTAAAACCATATGATCGACTGTCATTTGCTCCCATACATTAGCAGGTTTTCATTCCAAGCAGCCAGATTGGACAGATATCTGACAGATGATTGTATGGTGGATGCCCAGCTTAATATAGCAATTTTGTTTTCTCACTCCCAGTTGTTTTATTTATGCGAATAAGATTAATATTTTGAAAGAGTCGTCTGGGACCTGGTGCAACTGAAGCCACAGTGTAAAATGACACATCTGTATATGGTCTATCGGGGAATAGTAAAGTATACCTGATTGAGGACATAGATATTGTCTAAAAAAGCTGCAGCTAGGGGCATAATTTGCAAGCAAATACTGAAGAGGTGTGTGATAGTCTGCCTACCAGATGTAGCTATGTGGCAAACCTCCTGGTGAGCAAACAGTCGTTTGCAGGGCTCTGTCCGTCATTCCGGCATGGTGAAGTGAGGGTCCACAAGAAGTCAGCATCAATACTGAGAGTTTAGTTTTTCAACCGGTTTCCACAGTTACAGTCTTTCAAGGTTGGGGTATGTGATTTACACCTCTGTCACAGATAGTTCTGTCAAGTGACAGTGGCGGCTTTAAATACCATATATTTCATTATTTACAGCTGCTATTGTTTACAAACCATGTCTGTCATTGAAGTTCCTCCCTGATTTAGGATTTATTACGCATGTTCCTTCCTTGGGATAAAAACAAACAAACACAAACATTTTGTGTGGTTTGCCATCAGTAAGCTTCTGCTGCTGGCAGCGTGCATGTGTTACTTTGTGCCTTAATCAGATTTGCACACAAATGCCCTCACAGCTGCGATCTCTCACTGATCGCAATTGCAAAAATATGACTCACTTGCTGTCCAGTGCTTACAGACCTCCACTGAGAGCATCTCACATCCACTTCTCTCACACAAACAACTGAAACATCTTAGGACGATCAGGCGGCCATCAGCCGTCTTTGTAAGTCTAAGCTGTTGCAGACTAGGGGTGTGCACCGGCCACTTTTCGTGTTTTGTGTTTTGGTTTTGGATCTGGATCTTTCTTCGTGTTTTGGATCTGGATTGGTTTTGCCAAAACCACCCTTCCGTGTTTTGGGTTCTGGGTTTTGTGTTTTGGATCTGTATTTTTTTGAAAAAAAGCATAAAAACAGCTAAAATCACAGAATTTGTAGGTTTTTCTGCTCCTATGCTATTATTAACCTCAATAACCTTAATTTCCACTCATTTCCAGTCTATTCTGAACACCTCACACCTCACAATAGTGTTTTTATGTCCAAAAGGTTGCACCGAGGTAGCTGGATGACTATGCTAAGCGACACGAGTGGGCGGCACAAACACGTGACCCATCTAGGAGTGACACTGCAGTGGCAGGCAGGATGGCAGTTAGAAAAACTAGGCCCCAAACTGTACATAATGCAAAGAAAAAAAGAGGTGCAAGATGGAATTGTCCTTGGGCCCTCCCACCCACCCTTATGTTGTATAAACAGGACATGCACACTTTAACAAATCAATCATTTCAGCGCCAGGGTCTGCCACACAACTGTGGCTGAAATGATTGGTTCGTTTGGGCCCCCACAAAACAAGCTGGCAATTAATGTGTCCCTGCACAAACTGGCTCTACGGAGGCAAGATGTCATCCTCATCCTCCTCATCCACCGATTCCTCACCCTCTTCAGTGTGTACATCCTCATCCTCACAAAGTATTAACTCGTCCCCACTTGAATCCACCACCACAGGTCCCTCTGTACCTTCTGGAGGCTGGTCTCCCTGGAAGAGCTGATAATTCATTTTGATGAACATCATCTTCTCCACATTCTGTGGAAGCAACCTCCTACGCCTTTCGCTGACAAGGTTCCCGGCTGCACTAAACACTCTTTCGGAGTACACACTGGAGGGGGGGCAACTCAGGTAAAATAGAGCCAGTTTGTACAGGGGCCTCCAAATTGCCTCTTTTTCCTGCCAGTACAGGTATGGACTGTCTGACATGCCTACTTGGATGCTGTCACCGATGTAATCCTCCACCATTCTGTCAATGGTGACAGTATCATATGCAGTGACAGTAGACATGTCAGAAATTGTTGCCAGGTCCTTCAGTCCGGACCAGATGTCCAAACTTGGACCTGCCTGCCCTGCATCACCGCCAGCGGGTTGCTTAGGATACCTAAGTTTTTTCCTGGCAGCCCCAGTTGCGGGAGAAAATGAAGAAGGAGCCGTTGACGTGTCACGTTCCGCTTCAGCTGACAGTGTGTTCACCAGCAGGTCTTTGCACCTCTGCAGGCTTGTGTCGGCCGGAAAGAGAGACACCACATAGGCTTTAAACCTAGGATCGAGCACGGTGGCCAAAATGTAGTGGTCTGATTTCAACAGATTGACCACCCTGGAATCCTGGCAAAGCGAATGAAGGGCTTCATCCACAAGTCCCACATGCCGAGCGGAATCGCTCCGTCTTAGCTCCTCCTTCACTTTCTCCAGCTGCTTCTGCAAAAGCCTGATGAGGGGAATGACCTGACTCAAGCTGGCAGTGTCTGAACTGACTTCACGTGTGGCAAGTTCGAAGGGCTGAAGAACCTTGCACAACACGGAAATCATTCTCCACTGCGCTTGAGTCAGGTGCATACCCCCTCCTTTGCCTATGTCATAGGTGGATGTATAGGCTTGTATGGCCTTTTGCTGCTCCTCCATCCTCTGAAGCATATAGAGGGTTGAGTTCCACCGCGTCACAACCTCTTGCTTCAGGTGATGGCGGGGCAGGTTCAAGAGTGTTTGCTGGCGCTCCAGTCTTCGGCACGCAGTCGCTGAATGGCGAAAGTGGCCAGAAATTTTTCGGGCCACCCAAAGCGTCTCCTGCACGCCCCTGTCGCTTTTCAGAAAATTCTGCACCACCAAGTTTATTGTGTGAGCAAAACATGGGACGTGCTGGAATTTGCCCAGATGTAATGCCCGCACAATATTGGTGGCGTTGTCAGATATCACAAATCCCCAGGAGAGTCTAAGTGGGGTAAGCCACTGGGCGATGATTTCCCTCAGTTTCTCTAAGAGGTTGTCGGCGGTGTGCCTCTTACTGAAACCGGTGATACACAGCGTAGCCTGCCTTGTAACGAGCTGGCGTTTCTGAGATGCTGCTACTGGTGACGCTGCTGCTGTTGCTGCGTAAGGTGATACATCTACCCAGTGGGCTGTCACAGTCATATAGTCCTTAGTCTGCCCTGTTCCACTTGTCCACATGTCCGTGGTTAAGTGGACATTGTGTACAACGGCATTTTTCAGGACACTGAGGACACTTTTTCTGACGTTTCTGTACAGTCTCGGTATCGCCTGCCTAGTGAAGTGGAATCTAGACGGGATTTGGAACCGGGGACACACTACCTCCATCAATTGTCTAAATCCCACTGCACTAATGGCGGATACCGGACGCACGTCTAACACCAACATAGCAGTCAAGGCCTCAGTTATACGTTTTGCTTCAGGATGACTGCTGTCGTACTTCATCCTCCTCGCTAAGGACTGTTGGAGGGTCAATTGTTTAGTAAAAGTAGTGGTGTTCCTACTTCCTCTCTGGGATGATGAACGACTCCCAGCAGCAGCAGCAACAGCAGCAGCGGCAGCAGTAGGCGTAGCAATGCAGGATCCTCCGGAGGAATCCCGGATAGGAGAGTCAGTCATGCCAGTGATATGGCCTGCAGGACTACTTCCGATCCTGACTAAGGAGGAAATTGACGAGGAGGGAGTTGACGGTGTGGTTTGCAGGCGCTTGGATACAACAGGACAACGGGATTTAGGTGTCCCTGGACTGCTTACGGTCTGAGCCAAAGTTTCTGAACTTGACAGTAACTTTTTATGAACGCGCTGCAGGTGCCGTATAAGGGAGGATGTTCCTAGGTGGTTGACGTCCCTACCCCTACTTATTTCACCTTTACATATGGTACATATGGCAAGACAGTTGTTGTCCGGATTTGGATAGAAATATTGCCAGACCAAAGAGGTGGAATGTTTGGTCTTCTGCCCAGGCATGACCGTGATGGGCTTTTTCATCCCACGGACAACAACTGTCTCCCCCGGAGCCTGATTTAAACAAACCACATCACCATCAGAATCCTCCTCGCCAACTTCCTCCTCAGCGCCAGCTACACCAGTATCCTCATCCTGTTGTACTTCAACAGTGACATCTTCAATTTGCATATCAGCAAGTGGACTGTGGGTGCTCCTTTCAGCACTTGCAGGGGGCGTGCAAATGGTGGAAAGAGCCACCTCTTCCCGTCCAGTGCTGGGAAGGTCAGGCATCGCAACCACCACCACACTTGGACTCTCTTTGGGGATTTGTGATATCTTCTTAGAAAGCACAGTTCTTCGCTGTGCTTTTGCCAGCTTAACTCTTTTGATTTTTTTAGTGGGAGGAGTGCTTCCATCGTCATGTGAAGCTGAACCACTAGTCATGAACATACTAGGGATCGACCTTAGCCGTTCCTTGCCACTCCGTGTCGTAAATGGCATATTGGCAAGTTTACGTTTCTCTTCAGCTGATTTAAATGTCTTTTTCAAGGTCATTTTCCTGAACTTTGCCATTTGGGATTGTATGTGCCCTCTACTATGACATTGGGCATCGGCCTTGGCAGACGACGTTGATGGCATGTTATCGTCTATGTCATGACTAGTGGCAGCAGCTTCAGCACTAGGAGGAAGTGGTTCTTGATCTTTCTCTATTTTATTTTTATCGGAGAAAGTTTGGTCCTCCATTTATGTTATATCGATTTGATATATACGTGCGGCTAAACACAGAAAATAAATTTTTTTTTGGTTCGGACTGGAGTGTACTTTGTGGGTTACAGCACCCTTTAACGGTCAAGCCAGCCGGCCCTTTACTTATGACACAGGCGCACTCTTGGCACTACTTTGTTGATGCACGTGCGGCTACTGCGCACACAATTCACAAACACAGAAAATCATTTTTTTTTGGTTTGGACTGGAGTGTACTTTGGGGGTTACAGCACCCTTTAACGGTCAAGCCAGCCGGCCCTTTACTTATGACACAGGCGCACGCTTGGCACTACTTTGTTGATGCACGTGCGGCTACTGCGCACACAATTCACAAACACAGAAAATAATTTTTTTTTGGTTTGGACTGGAGTGTACTTTCGGGGGTTACAGCACCCTTTAACGGTCAAGCCAGCCGGCCCTTTACTTATGACACAGGCGCACGCTTGGCACTACTTTGTTGATGCACGTGCGGCTACTGCGCACACAATTCACAAACACAGAAAATAATTTTTTTTTAGGTTTGGACTGGAGTGTACTTTCGGGGGTTACAGCACCCTTAACGGTCAAGCCAGCCGGCCCTTTACTTATGACACAGGCGCACGCTTGGCACTACTTTGTTGATGCACGTGCGGCTACTGCGCACACAATTCACAAACACAGAAAATAATTTTTTTTTTGGTTTGGACTGGAGTGTACTTTCGGGGGTTACAGCACCCTTAACGGTCAAGCCAGCCGGCCCTTTACTTATGACACAGGCGCACGCTTGGCACTACTTTGTTGATGCACGTGCGGCTACTGCGCACACAATTCACAAACACAGAAAATAATTTTTTTTTTGGTTTGGACTGGAGTGTACTTTCGGGGGTTACAGCACCCTTAACGGTCAAGCCAGCCGGCCCTTTACTTATGACACAGGCGAACGCTTGACACTACTTTGTTGATGCACGTGCGGCTACTGCGCACACAATTCACAAACACAGAAAATAATTTTTTTTTGGTTTGGACTGGAGTGTACTTTCAGGGGTTACAGCACCCTTTAACGGTCAAGCCAGCCGGCCCTTTACTTATGACACAGGCGCACGCTTGGCACTACTTTGTTGATGCACGTGCGGCTACTGCGCACACAATTCACAAACACAGAAAATAATTTTTTTTTGGTTTGGACTGGAGTGTACTTTCGGGGGTTACAGCACCCTTTAACGGTCAAGCCAGCCGGCCCTTTACTTATGACACAGGGGCACTCTTGGCACTACTTTGTTGATGCACGTGCGGCTACTGCGCACACAATTCACAAACACAGAAAATAATTTTTTTTTAGGTTTGGACTGGAGTGTACTTTCGGGGGTTACAGCACCCTTAACGGTCAAGCCAGCCGGCCCTTTACTTATGACACAGGCGCACGCTTGGCACTACTTTGTTGATGCACGTGCGGCTACTGCGCACACAATTCACAAACACAGAAAAAAAATTTTTTTTGGTTTGGACTGGAGTGTACTTTCGGGGGTTACAGCACCCTTTAACGGTCAAGCCAGCCGGCCCTTTACTTATGACACAGGCGCACGCTTGGCACTACTTTGTTGATGCACGTGCGGCTACTGCGCACACAATTCACAAACACAGAAAATAATTTTTTTTTAGGTTTGGACTGGAGTGTACTTTCGGGGGTTACAGCACCCTTAACGGTCAAGCCAGCCGGCCCTTTACTTATGACACAGGCGCACGCTTGGCACTACTTTGTTGATGCACGTGCGGCTACTGCGCACACAATTCACAAACACAGAAAATATTTTTTTTTTTGGTTTGGACTGGAGTGTACTTTCGGGGGTTACAGCACCCTTAACGGTCAAGCCAGCCGGCCCTTTACTTATGACACAGGCGCACGCTTGGCACTACTTTGTTGATGCACGTGCGGCTACTGCGCACACAATTCACAAACACAGAAAATATATTATTTTTTTAGCACTTGGGGGGAGCACCCCTGATGGACAGAGCACCCCCTGGACAACACTACAGCACCCCTTTAGGACTGGGACACTGCACAGGACTTTGGAACTGACTGCACAACACAGTCCAGCCAGCCCCTATGGACTTTGAAGTAGTGGACACAGCCCCTATTAACAACAGCAGCACAGCACAACACAGCCAGCCCCTATGGACTTTGAAGTAGTGGACAACAGCAGCACTACACTACACTACACTACACAGCACTAACTCCCACCCTCCCTCTTCACTGTCCACAGCCGAGTGAGAAAATGGCGCCGACGCGGGTACCTTATATAGGATCCAAAACCCGCGAGACTCGGAAGGCGGGATGATGACGTTTTGCCTCGATGTCAGATCCGAGTCAGGCGGGAAAAGTCGAGCCTGACTCGGATCGGACTCGGATCGGGGGGGCTCGGGGGGGTTCGGATTTCAGAAATCCGAACCCGCTCACCCCTATTGCAGACATACTGTAGTGGGTCACCAGACACGCAGCGGGCTCTCCTGTTGCGAGCAAGGATGCAATGGGCAATTTAGTTTACTCAGGGTTACATTCAGAGAGGAGAGAAGATGCGGAGCCGGTTGCCTTGCATGCGTAGAAGGTGCAGACCGGAGGTAGCACGTCTAGCAAGCCGCTGGGTCCTAGTGCCCGGCATCTGTCTCTCTCTTTATCAACCGGGCCGCGGTGATTCGATCAGCAACATGGGCACCTACAAGCAGGCCAGCCATTGGAAACTGTTCCATGTTCCCAATCCGCCCTTGGAAATTACTGTAAAATTTTAGTGTGGAGCACATTTCTTCAAGAGTGAAAAAAATTGGGAGCAAACAATTTTATAACAAACAATGGCCCCCATTTACTAACGAATTTCATCACCAAAACGAGTGATAAATGTCACTGAGTATGATAAATGGTGCTCCAGCCAATCAGCTCCCAACTGTCACTTTTCTAACAGTTGACAGTTGGGAGCTGATTGGCTGGAGCACCATTTATCATACTCAGTGACATTTATCACTCGTTTTGGTAATAAAACTTGTTACTAAATGAGGCCCAATATGTGAATCAAGCAAAATATATTTTGAGGTTTGGTGATGCATGCTGGCAAGGTAACATAACACCACTTGTTATAAATACATTGCCAGTCTCTGCTTCATCAGACTTACTTTGTCTCCATGTTGTATGCCCACCTCCCTCCTCACCTCTCCCCTCCCCCCCATCCAGTACACCTTCCATTCCTGCCAATTACAGCTCCCATTTACAGCACTACTTGCTGTTCTGCTGCTGTGCTCAGATCATCACTATAGAGGAACCCTGCCTATAAGTATTCGAACACGTGGCCCTGGACATAGCAGTTCACATGCACTGTGTTATAACTCGCTATCACCAGGAAGCAGGTTTCTGTCATATGCTCTAGAGATCTAGCCATTACTCTCAGACAGCTTTTAGTGCAGAGAGGGAGTACAGAAAGGGGACACACTCTGATCTCCAGGGTGCGTTTCTTTGTTGCCATGGTGACCAAGATTGTTAATGTCTGTAAAATGTAATGGAACCCTGCTGTATAAATGACAATTCTTATTAGAAAACTTCATGTGAGAAGCATATATTCATACTTATGACTGAAGACATGAATTGGTATTTAATTTACTAACTTAATCTGTTCTACTGTATCCACTTTTGCTGACTCCTTATCGTGGGTGTTGGTGCTTTATATAGCAAAGAAAATTGATTCAAGTCTTTTATATTTGTAAGTGCAATGTTTCTGTCATTCTTTTAATACCCAGTTGTGGCATATAATGAGGCAAACAGGATAGAGTCCATGTCAGTGATTTGTTAACATGAGACAGACTTTCACAGGAATATGAATAACCGTATTGTGAGAAACATCTAAATAATTTTCTGGAAGGATAAAGCTGTTCTAACATTCAAGAAAGACAACAGTATACTAGTTAATTCTCAGTGACACAATAGAAAACACTTTAGGGCATGTTTTTGAATTCTGCTTTTTGGGTTGCAGTCTTGGAATTTAGTAGTTTACAAACACCATAAGCTGATATGCCCTGTATACCATACAGTGTACCACTCTGTACAATCAGGCAGTGCTTCAAGTATATATTTTTTATTTCTGAAAGTATCCTTGTCACAAGGACAGTGTAGCTTCTGCTAGCTGTAACTGCACCTTTTCCAGGAACAGGCTCTTCCCCAGGATTAAAGATCCACATGACTACAAAATAAGAATACATTTAAAAGGAGGCGCACTGGCGGTCGGCCGAAATGTAATGCTAGAGCTGTGCCTAGTTCTACAGAGGAAGGGGGGTCTATCAACCACACCGCTAACCACATTGTTACTCAAGGAGGGGGTCACACAGAAAGCAGTGAGTTGTAATTTTTATGGAAACAAGGTATCTGCCATAAAGACAGGTGACCTTCTATTAGGGCCGGCCAGAAGAATTCTGTCCTCTTGACAAATTGTTATTCTGGGACCGCCCTCCCTCTCTGCGAGAGATGAGTTTGAAAAAATTTTATATCTCACAACCTAATTATACATTGATATTCCTTGAAAAATTTCATAATTAAACAATTCATAATTAGTTCAACTTCGGGACAACTGGTTAGATGGGTTAGAGGTGCCGCTGGTACGATCTGTTACCCTAGGGTGCAACCTGATCAGCCAGTGGTTTTGGTTGATCAGGCGCTGGGTGGGCGGTCCTGGGTCTGGATGGGCCCTTGAGAGAGATGGGTGCTTGGGGCATGTGCCTCAACAAGCCTTTTTTGGCTCTGCAACTAGGGACCCCTGGGCCCTAGGCAGTAGCCTATGTTGCCTAAGGGATGATCTGGCTCTGTGATGGATATAGTAATTACCAATAAGGGGAACTCTGACACAGTTAGAGAAGAGAACAAAAAGGTAGCAAAAAGCACAGAGAGGACAAAGGCCTGAAAATTGTAAGTATGTAGTCCAGAAGATAGTGTGAGTGGCAGGTTGCTCATGAATGGCTAATCATGAGGTTTAGAGATGTAGGTTTCATCATAACACTCATGCAGAATATAGGGCCCTAAACTTATTCCCCGTTATATAAAAGTTTACAGTACATTCTGATTTTAGCACCACAACTTAAAACAAATGTTACAGAAGGACCCATCTCTTGGTAGGAAAATTTCAAAATGTCACCTGAAGTTTAGACATATTTCCCTGAGTCCCATCCCTTTAGCATATTTAGATACACTCTGTAGCGACAAGCCTGTGTGCAGCCTGCACAACGGTCCACCCATTACATGTGATTGCGTCATCGTAGTCCCACCCGCACTATACAATGTTGCTTTGTAAATCGGGGCCGGAGCCACAACACTATTCATCTCAAGTCGCGTCATCAAAACACCCGGATTGCTCATTTCATTCAGAAAGTGGGTGATAGCGGGCAGTCATAAGGGGCTCCAATAAACTTGCCTACTTTTCCGGGCGTCTTCGAGTGCCACCCGAGATTCTGGAGTTTCCCGGACATTCTGGGAGAGTAGGCAAGTATGCTCCAAGGCCAAAAAAGGAAAGCTAAAAAATAATGGGAAAAGCCTAGTTCTAATATTAGAATTCGAATCCTTTCACAGCTCTCTATCTTTAGTCTAAGTCCCAAATAATACTCTTTCCCAAGCTGCAGCACTAAAACTATCCTGAGCCTTTAGAGAGCTCTGATCTTGCCTATGGGCCTGGTGTCGAGATTTACGCTAATGCAATCACAATCTCTTACGGATCACAATTGCTAAAATATGCTAATGCCTTCCAAAGCTTAGCCGAGTATAGAGACACCCAATGCAGTCTTCTCATATCTGTCCAATGACAAACTGTAAACATCGGTAACATTGTAACATTAAAACATGCAAGTTTACAACTACCAAACTAGCCTTGTAAACTTGGGAACATGAAATGTACCATGCCACAATTATTTCACATATATACTGCATTCCAGGACTTGTTAGTATGCAACATGTATTGTACACTAATCAGCCAGAACATTAGAACCACTGACAGGTAAGGTGCATAACATTGATTATCTCGTTATAATGGCTCCTCTCAGCAGCAGGGAAATATTAGGCAGCAAGTGAATGCTCAGTTGATGTGTTGGAAGCAGGAAAAACAGGAAAGCGTAAGGATCTGAGCGACTTTGACAAGGGCCAAATTGTGATGGCTAGATGACTGGGTCATAGCAAATCCAAAAAAGCAGGTCTTGTGGGGTGTTCCCAGTATGCAGTAGATAGTACTACCTACCAAAATTGGTCCAAGGAAGGGTAACTGATGAACCAGGGGGATGGTCATGGGAACCCCAAGGCTCATTGATGTGAGTGGGGAGTGAAGGCTAGCTCGTCTCGTCCTTTCCTGCAGGAGAGCTACTGCAGCACAAGTTGCTGGAAAAGTTATTGCTGGCTATGATCGAAAGGTGTCAGAACACACAGTGCAACGCAGCTTACTGCTTATAAGTCTTGTATGTTTGTACTTTAATACTATGGGGTCTATTCATCATCACTTATTTTTCACAAAAGCTAGTGAAAATTTAAATTTTCACATACTTTCGTAAAAAATAAGTTCAGACAAAGCATTTTTTTTCAGAACTTGATGGTGTTACTGAACACTACCCAGAGATGGCGTTCAGTCCCCGATAATCTTCACAGGATGCTGTTTACATGGCAGCCTGTAAAGATTTACAAGGCAGCCACAGCAGAGGGATCTATTAAGATCCCTCCCTGCTTTGACTGTACCGCAGCTGTGAGTCCGCTCGTGGAGCGAGTAAATGTGGTTATATGCACTTGCGGACAGAGCCGTAACTAGACTTTTTGGTGCCCTTTGCCAGAAAGAGCATTGGCGTCCACCTCATTTTTCAAAGGGACATAATGCACCCAAAAAAGGGTCATGCCTTTATGGGGAAGGGCCAGGGAAGAAATAGGAGATGTCAGGAGATGCTGGGGATGAAATCAGAGGAAGCTACAAGCAAGAATGATAATAAACAGAAATTTGATAGGCCCAAACAGCGCCCCCTGCCCTGTGGTGCCCTGTGCGATGGCACCGGCCGTACTACCCTAGCTACGGCCCTGCTTGCGGATATTTATTGGCAGCCTCATAGGGCTGTGTACATAAATTCATGTGTCCATGGCAAGATTGGGCTATGAGGGGGGCGAGTTGAGGAGCCTAATTAAACTGACTTCTTTGTCAGGGACTATGCATAAAGTCACTCTTTTGAATATAAGATAAAGTTCTAATTTAGTAGAGGATAATAGTTGTAGACTGCTGTTTGCATTGCTAAGTGTATTTGTAACTAATGTAAGTATTTAGGTGGACATTTATTTGTCAGAGAAATAATTTGTTTCTAGTATGCTGATATACCTTCTGCTAAATCTGTTGCCCTAATAGCTGTATGGTTTGTAGGTACAGGCTAATAATGGTAGAGAATGTTATGATTGTTGTTTCAGGTCAGTAATGGGTGTGAAGTCTTTGGATAGTATGTACATGGGGGCGCGGGGCAGTGTTTGGTTTTTAGGTGCAGGTCCGTAAAGGAGGGAGAGACAATGTTTGGTTGTAGGTAAAGATCAGTAATGGGGGGCAGTGTTTGGTTTTTAGGTGCAGGTCCGTAAGAGGGAGACAATGGTTGTAGGTAGAGATCAGTAATGTGGGGCAGTGTTTGGTTTGTAGGTACAGGCCAGTAATGGCTGAAAATATTACAATTGTAGCTTCAAGTCTGTATCTTTTGTAAGTATGTACAGATCAGTAATGGAGGGCTGTGATTAGTGTGCACGAACAGGTTAGTAATTAAATCAATATTTAGTTTGTAGGTACATGTCAGAAAAGGGGGAGAGTGTTACAAATGTAGCATAGGATCAGTAATGTGTTCAGTGTTTGGCTTGAGGGCACAGGTCAGTACTGGGAGGCAATGTTTGGATAGAGGGTACAGGTCAGTACTGGGAGGCAATGTTTGGGTTGCGGGTACAGGTCAGTACTGGGAGGCAATGTTTGGGTTGCGTGTACAGGTCAGTACTGGGAGGCAATGTTTGGATAGAGGGTACAGGTCAGTACTGGGAGGCAATGTTTGGATAGAGGGTACAGCTCAGTACTGGGAGGCAATGTTTGGATAGAGGGTACAGGTCAGTACTGGGAGGCAATGTTTGGGTTGCGGGTACAGGTTAGTACTGGGAGGCAATGTTTGGATAGAGGGTACAGGTCAGTACTGGGAGGCAATATTTGGATAGAGGGTACAGGTCAGTACTGGGAGGCAATGTTTGGGTTGCGGGTACAGGTCAGTACTGGGAGGCAATGTTTGGATTGCGGGTACAAGTCAGTACTGGGAGGCATTGTTTGGATTGCGGGTACAGGTCAGTACTGGGAGGCAATGTTTGGATTGCGGGTGGCACAGGTCAATACTGGGAGGCAATGTTTGGGATTGAGGGGGTACAGGTCAGTACTGGGAGGCAATGTTTGGATTGTGGGGGGTACAGGTCAGTACTGGGAGGCAATGTTTGGATTGCGGGTACATGTCAGTACTGGGAGGCAATGTTTGGATTGCAGGTACAGGTCAGTACTGGAGGGCAATGTTTGGATTGCGTGGGGTACAGGTCAGTACTGGGAGGCAATGTTTGGATTGCAGGTACAGGTCAGTACTGGAGGGCAATGTTTGGATTGCGTGGGGTACAGGTCAGTACTGGGAGGCAATGTTTAGATAGAGGGTACAGGTCAGTACTGGGAAGCAATGTTTGGATTGCAGGTACAGGTCAGTACTGGGAGGCAATGTTTGGATTGTGTGGGGTACAGGTCAGTACTGGGAGGCAATGTTTGGATTGCGGGTACAGGTCAGTACTGGGAAGCAATGTTTGGATTGCAGGTACAGGTCAGTACTGGAGGGCAATGTTTGGATTGCTGGTACAGGTCAGTACAGGGAGGCAATGTTTGGATTGCGGGTACAGGTCAGTACTGGGAAGCAATGTTTGGATTGCGGGTACAGGTCAGTACTGGGAAGCAATGTTTGGATTGCGGGTACAGGTCAGTACTGGAGGGCAGTGTTTGGATTGCGGGTACAGGTCAGTACTGGGAGGCAATGTTTGGATTGCGTGTACAGGTCAGTACTGGAGGGCAGTGTTTGGATTGCAGGTACAAGTCAGTACTGGGAGGCAATGTTTGGATTGCGGGTACAGGTCAGTACTGGGAGGCATTGTTTGGATAGAGGGTACAGGTCAGTACTGGGAGGCAGTGTTTGGATTGCGGGTACAGGTCAGTACTGGGAGGCAATGTTTGGATTGCGGGTACAGGTCAGTACTGGGAGGCAATGTTTGGATTGCAGGTACAGGTCAGTACTGGAGGGCAATGTTTGGATTGCGTGGGGTACAGGTCAGTACTGGGAGGCAATGTTTGGATTGCAGGTACAGGTCAGTACTGGAGGGCAATGTTTGGATTGCGTGGGGTACAGGTCAGTACTGGGAGGCAATGTTTAGATAGAGGGTACAGGTCAGTACTGGGAAGCAATGTTTGGATTGCAGGTACAGGTCAGTACTGGGAGGCAATGTTTGGATTGTGTGGGGTACAGGTCAGTACTGGGAGGCAATGTTTGGATTGCGGGTACAGGTCAGTACTGGGAGGCAATGTTTGGATTGCAGGTACAGGTCAGTACTGGAGGGCAATGTTTGGATTGCTGGTACAGGTCAGTACAGGGAGGCAATGTTTGGATTGCGGGTACAGGTCAGTACTGGGAAGCAATGTTTGGATTGCGGGTACAGGTCAGTACTGGGAAGCAATGTTTGGATTGCGGGTACAGGTCAGTACTGGAGGGCAGTGTTTGGATTGCGGGTACAGGTCAGTACTGGGAGGCAATGTTTGGATTGCGTGTACAGGTCAGTACTGGAGGGCAGTGTTTGGATTGCAGGTACAAGTCAGTACTGGGAGACAATGTTTGGATTGCGGGTACAGGTCAGTACTGGGAGGCATTGTTTGGATAGAGGGTACAGGTCAGTACTGGGAGGCAGTGTTTGGATTGCGGGTACAGGTCAGTACTGGGAGCCAATGTTTGGATTGCGGGTACAGGTCAGTACTGGGAGGCAATGTTTGGATTACGGGTACAGGTCAGTACTGGGAGGCATTGTTTGGATAGAGGGTACAGGTCAGTACTGGGAGGCAGTGTTTGGATTGCGGGTACAGGTCAGTACTGGGAGGCAATGTTTGGATTGTGGGTAAAGGTCAGTACTGGGAGGCACTGTTTGTATTGCGGGTACAGGTCAGTACTGGGAGGCAATGTTTGGATAGAGGGTACAGGTCAGTACTGGGAGGCAAAGTTTGGATTGTGGGTAAAGGTCAGTACTGGGAGGCAATGTTTGGATTGCGGGTACAGGTCAGTACTGGGAGGCAATGTTTGGATTGCGGGTACAGGTCAGTACTGGGAGGCAATGTTTGGATTGTGGGTACATGTTAGTAATGAGGAGGTAGTTTTCAGATTGTAGTTTCAGGTCAGTCATTTTTATCTATTATAAAAGTCAACTGCTTTTCTGGTTAGGGAACAAACAACTGGGGGGTGCGCTGCTGGGTCTTTATGTGATTACTATTATTTATATAGTGCCAACACATTACACAGAGCTTTCCAGACGCAATTGAATAAATCATTCACATCAGTCTAATAGAAGAGATTTTAAATCGAATGTACATTTGAGGAAACATTTAGAGAATAGTGATGATCTTCCTTTCAATAAAGAGTTTTTTTAAAGAAACAACAAAAACTGAATTTTAGCAGGATAAAATTGATCATCTTACAGACACTTTCAAGCTTGTAAACATGGAATTATACTGCATACAGTAAAAGCACAGATACTGAATGGGAAATTTAAAATTAGTGTTTCAAGTATTTACCATATGGCAGCAAAATGCTAGGAATGAAAGGCAGCCAATGTGGTTACGTATGCAAATGTTGGACTTACTGTAATAAAGGTGGAAAAAGAGCATTAGAAATGTTACAACTAGAATGTGATGAAAAAGAGTTATAGAAGTACATGGATTATGCTACAGTATGTAACCAGGACACCAGGGTAGAAAAGACTGCAGTGGGAAAACAGATTGCTAAAGATATTTAGTCTAATCCCAAAACATTTCAATTTACCATATTGAGCCACTGTATAACAAAGTAGAAATATAATTGTAAAGATAAAGCTGTTTTTTTTTTGTTTTTTTTACCTTACTTATTAACTGGCAAATTTGTTTTCCCAAAAACCGCTACTAAATTCTCTTCTTTTTTTTTAAATGATTGAATTAGGTCAAGAACATTTATTTAATACTTATCTAACACAATTATATTCAAAAAAATATATATATTTTTTTTATTTTTTACTATATCTGTCATTGACTAATATATTTTTTAGTATAATCGGACTATCGATGTATGGAACATAACTGTAATTTCCCAACCGCCTGCTCCTCTGAGCAGCTGCCAGGTAAACACTGGAGGCTAGGGGGGTGTTAATTTACATTTCCCCCAGCGGTTGCTCCTCCCTGCAGCCACTGGATGGGGGGTCCTGCCGTGCTGACTGATCAGCAGCACGGCAGTCACTGGTCAAGGGTGCAGGGATGCAAAGGGGCCGGAAGGTCCCTCTGCTATTGACTCAATCTGCACTTATATCTTCCGACAGCTGCCCACTGTTTGCGACAATGTCAGTTAACACACTGGCTGCTGTAGTCGCAAACGATGGGACCATGCCAGGCAAGTGGTTTAAGGTAATAGCACATCAAGCTAAAGAGCCCACAATTTCATCTGGATGCACATTTTACCTCATTCCTTACTCCTAGCTTGCCAAGGTGCAACATTTCACCTTCCACTTGGAGTTTCTCCTAACTCTGAATCCTACTAATACAGGAGGTGCAGGTATGGCTAAACAAGAGTATGATAGATAAAGCACCAGCCCAAAATGGCATCCACCCATGTGGTTTCCAGTAAATAACTCAAGTCCAGCAAATGATCAACAACTATTTCTTATGTTTAAGGAATCTCACATAACTAGGTCAGTGCCAAAAGATTGGTGGAAAGTAGATGTGGTTAGAGTTGGCCAGAGTTAGCAACCATCAACTGTTTGATGGAGAAGGTGAGAGTTTTCACCATCAAAGGGAACATGGATAGTGACTGCTAGCGCTTAGTGACGTCTGCAGGCACCATCTGCACATGCACAGAGCGCAACCATCGTTGATTTCTAGCTGATGGTTAAAACCATTGACCATCGATGACAGAGCTGTTGATGGTCATCCTTCAACTTAGTGCAAAGGGATCAAAATCACAGGCAGAAAATGACAGACTCACTTCTCCTGTGGGTATCACTTAAAGAGATTCTGAGGGATGCGATTCTGAAATATAGTGTAGAAAATAATTTGATAGCACAGTGTCAGTGAAGTTCATGAAGTTCATGAAGGACTTGCCAAGCTTAACAAATATAATTCGGTTTTGGGAAGTGGTAAATGATACATTTCAAAATCAAACCTTGGTAGTACAGTTGATGTGTAATATTTGCAAACGCATATATTCCACAAAACAGTACAGTATGTATATCAGTAGAGAACTGGTTGAAAAGAGGTAGATAATTCGCAGTGTTTGTGCTGCATCTGTGTGGCATAAATTGTCACTGTTACAATTTCAATACTGACATATTAAATGCAGCTCAGTCGCAACACAAATGCCGGGCTCTATGTTCTAGACCAGGGGTGGGCTATAACATGCCCTCCAGCTGTTGTTGAACCCTCTGAAAGCAATCATTTAATTTTTGTACAGAAGTCAATCACTTGATGTTGTTTATAAGAATTTGCAGTTCGCATGTCTGATGAAGCCGGCAGCCGACCCATGAAACGCGTTAAAAGTGCTGAATATCTTGCTGTAATTAGCCCATTCGTCTGGGAGCTATTTGAGCATACTCAAGTTTTTATCATGCATTTAATAAAATAAAATAAAATATTTTTATAATTTAATCCTGTGGAAGCATTTAATTACACAAAGATATAAAAGATTATTACTTCATGCTGTGATCTCATTCATATGGTACACCTGCACCCAAGAGAGCAACTTTATTCCATTACAATTATAAAGAAATGTTAGAAGAACTTATTTTATTTAGTTTTGGAAGAAAGGCACAGCAGTGGTAACCTAATCAATATATAAAAATAAGATTTGTTTACAGAAAAAAAACTTCTTACGAAGAAGCATAGGAAGGGATTCTTAAAGGTAAGGGTGGTTAAGCTGTAGAATTCCTCATTACATGAGAAACAATAAAAAAAGATTGGATGCCTTTCTTAAAATAAATAGGGTCTATAGCTATACGTATTAGAGGATATTTAAAATAAATAGGGTCTGTAGCTATATGTATTAGAGGATATTAAAATAAATAGGGTCTATAGCTATACGTATTAGAGGATATTATGAAGGTAGTGATCGGGTAATTAATTTTATTGCCATCTGTGGGGTCTAGAAAGAATTCCCCCTACCTGGCAACTGTCACAGAGGGTGGGGGTGGCTGGGGGAGGTAGTTTCTGGATCAACCTAATTAAAATTTATGAAGGGTTGAACTCATTAGACCTGTGTCTCTTTCTTTTTTTTCAATTCACCCATGTAAAAGGCACCATATGCTTCACAAACATTGCCACACATGAGAGGGGAATTTGTAACATAAAGGTTGGGAAATCCTGTTCTGTCATTGTAGACTCTCACACGCAAATAATAATAATTAAACACTTATGTTTATCATTGCTATTGTTCAGCGCAGCCAGTTTAATGTATGTTCAGGCTTATGATAATCTTTAATTAGTGCAAAAATATAACCATGTCCACAAATACATGTTTGGCAGAACTGTTGTGTTATGTGAAACGAATGATGAAGAAAGAAGTATTAACACACATAGGGTTTTATTACACCTACTCTGGCAGTGATCCTTACATAATCAAATACTTGAAATATAGCTAAACTTAAACAGATTCTTTAGTACAGGCCATGGAAAAGTCTGAAGAAATAAAAAAGAAAAAAAACATGAAGTAGTAAATTAAAGGCTTCATCATTAAGAATGGTGAGAAATATTGCTTTCAGCTCTTAAGGACTTAAGAGGCAGATGAAGACAGCTATTAGGTCTGTGACAAAGCAATTACAGACTAGACACATATGCTGCTGCTGACCTGACATTTGCTTCTGGATAGTTGTCATAGCAGCAGCCTGTTCAGAACAGTTTGATGAAAGTGTTCATATGACCCAGTGAATGAACACACTAACTTAATGCAACATATATTAAAGGTGCATGCGTGCTGCAGAGTTATAAAAGCATATCCAGGATTTTTAATATTTTGTACAGTATATATATATATTTTTATAAATAAATAACGCTATGTTAATGATTTACCCCTGGCCAGTTTGAAGTACCATTCAGTCTCGTTGGTTACCTGGTAACAAGGGAATGTTATTCAAACACCATTTTGTTAACAAGCAAGAGGTTCAACTGTTACAGCCCAGTGAGCGCCCAGAGGGGAATTAATTACATGAAACATAAAATGAAGAATAACTGTAAATCAATCATCTATTTGGATATATATAATTTGCAGGTTATGTGGCACGTGTATTACTCCATGCTGGTTGTAAACTAAGTCACTGTGCTCTAGTAAATACTTCTGACAGCTGTTATTTTGCAGACAGAAGTATTTAGAACTGCATATCTTGGTTTACAGGGAATGTGGGTATGCAGTCAGATTTGTCCACACAACGATGTCAGATGTTATGATGTCGACATGGTTAAAATGTCATCATCCAACATGCCAACATCTGCAAAATGCTGACATACGACAGTGAAAATTATGGTTATGGGTTAGGCTAAAAACTGCTTGTAGGCATAATGATCATAGCGACATTTTGTCAGTGTCGACATGGTGCTTGTCGACATGTTGATCATGTCAACAGAAAATACCAAACTCAGAATATGCAGCCTGCAATGAGGTTTTAGGATCCTATAGTCGTTTTACTATCCTTATGTAAAGCATGTACAGTATATACTCTTATTTAATCATTTCAAATCAAGAACACAGTAGTCATAAAAACAATATAACGGTTTGTCATAACGAAGTTACACAATAAAACATGGATAATTGTGCTTGCCTACTGTACCTAAAGAAACAATCCCATGCTGTAGGTTTGTCCCTGGGAATATGCTGCTTTTCAAAAATGTCCAACAGCATAATGACCTTTTTTTTAGTCTGCATTTTTCTCATCAGCTCTTGTTTTTTTCTGGGATTTATGTTTATTTGTTGTAGGCTAAGAAAAGTACTTACAATTCAAGAGAGAGTGTTTTATAATGTTACTCAGGAAACATAAAATTATGCCGTTCTCATACTGCAGGTCACACATAGACACTATCTCGCATGATGCCCGAATCAGGAGCATAGGGCCCATGAAACTTATTTGAAATGTTGACAACTATGGTTTAAAGGTCACCAGTGCTTGCTAGTTATTATTATTTTTTTTTATCTTTGACTCTTCGGGGTATATTTACTAAACTGCGGGTTTTTAAAAGTGGAGATGTTACCCACAGCAACCAATCAGATCCTACTTAACATCATACTTGCTGACATTCAGCTACCTCCTTCCGGGAGGGAGCTGATTTCCTGTGTACAGCGAGGGGTCGTGGCCGGCCAATGACTACGTATTGGGGGAAGGGCCAGGGTGTGACAGCAAGATTGTGTCATCGTGGCCCCTCCCCCTCTTCACAATGGCAAAATTAAAGGCATTGTGAAGCAGGGGGCGGGGCCATGATGATGCAATTCAGTGCGAATCGCGTCCCCGTCCCCCCTGCTGCGTGGGTTTCTATCACTAGTGTGGGGGGGGCTCCCAGCCAAATCGGGAGGGTAGGCAAGCCAGCTTAACATTTATCTAGCACATTCTAGACGATAATAGCTAGAATCTGATTGGTTGCTATGGGCAACATTTTCACTTCTAAAAACCCGCACTTTACCCCTTGTAGTGTTAGGGAACCTTTTAATGGATTCGGCTGTATTGTTGCAGATTGTTCTTTCAAATACAGTATTTTTGGATGGATGAATAACAAAGAAATAGCCATAAGAAAATGAAAAAAGTATAAGACAGTGGGCTCTATTTATCATAAATGGCAGTGGGGCAGCGTTAAGAAATTATTTTTCTGGGTTATTTTGTAGTTTAGATAGGGCTCTGTCCCAGTGAGGAGGTTTGCTGTAAAGTGATATACTGTATGTTGCTATCACTTTATTGCCAGCTCTGACCCTGCACATGCATGTACAGTACAGCCAAGGCCAAAAGTTATGAGAATGATACAAGTATTGATTTTCACAAAGTTTGCTGCTTCAGTGTTTTTAGACCTTTTTGTCAGATGTTACTATGGTATACTGAAGTAACAGTAGAAGCATTTCATAAGTGTCAAAGGCTTTTATTGACAATTACATTAAGTTTATGCAAAGAGTCAATATTTGCAGTGTTGACCGTTCTTTTTCAAGACCTCTGCAATTCGCCCTGGCACGCTGTCAATCAACTTCTGGGCCACAAGACGAAGACTTTTGGAGGATGGCCTGGTATCAAGAAAAGCAGCAAAGAAGCCACTTCTCTCCAGGAAAATATCCGGGACAGACTGATATTCTGCAAAAGATACAGGGATTGGACTGCTGAGGACTGGAGTAAAGTTATTTTCTCTGATGAATCCCCTTTCAAAATTGTTTGGGGCATCTGGAAAAACACTTGTCCGGAGAAGGAAAGGTGAGCGCTACCATCAGTCCTGTGTCATGACAACAGTAAAGCATCCTGAGACCATTCATGTGTGTGGTTGCTTCTAAGCCAAGTGAGTGGGCTCACTCACAATTTTGCCTAAGAACACAGCCATGACTAAAGAATGGTACCAAGAGCAACTTCTCCCAACCATCCAAGAACAGTTTGGTGACGAACAATGCCTTTTCCAGCATGATGGAGCACCTTGCCATAAGGCAAAAGTGATAACTAAGTGGCTCGGGGCACAGAACATCAAAATTTTGAGTCCATGGCCAGGAAACTCCCGAGACCTTAATACCATTGAGAACTTGTGGTCAATCCTCAAGAGGTGGGTGGACTAACAAAAACCCACAAATTATGTCAAACTCCAAGCATTGATTAGGCAAGAATGGGCGGCCATCAGTCAGTATGTGGCCCAGAAGTTGATTGACAGCATGCCAGGGTGAATTGCAGAGGTCTTCAAAAAGAAGAGTCAACACTGCAAATATTGACTCTTTACATAAAAATTGTCAATAAAAGCCTTTGACACTTATGAAATGCTTGTAATTTTACTTCAGTATACCATAGTAACATCTGACAAAAAGGTCTAAAAACTTTGTGAAAACCAATGTCATTCTCAAAACTTTTGGCCACAGCTGTACAGAACAAATCTGTATCTCACACCTATGCGCAAATATGTGTGAGTGTGTATGTGAGTGATTATGTGTGTGTGTGTGTGTGTGTGTATATATATATATATATATATGAAAAGCTGATGATGCCCGGCACTCTGTGGTAGCTCCAGTAGTGCTGCGGTGCCCTCTCAGGATGATCACATCCAATGCATAAGAGTACAGGAATGAGCGGCACTCAGCAGACTAAGTTATGTGATGAAATAAAAGTCCTTTATTCCTACGGCGTTACGGGGCTATGCCCCCGTCTTCAGGGACAGACAGTATAAACTACATACACAGACAAGAACATATATATACCATGAAACACTTAACCATGATAAACAATCATGGTACTCACCTGGAAGGCACCGTCCGATCCCGCCAACGCCGCACACGCCAAACAAGCTCTGTACTGTCGCGGTGACGTCACCGGGCGGCGCCAACCCAGGAAGTAAGGTAAAAACTGTGGATGTGTTGTCATGGCAACACCAATGCTGGAAAAGACAAATAAACAAACAAACGGGCATGAGCAAAACTAATAAACATTAAGGAATACCTATGGTACACACAAATGAATAATACTTAGTCAGGTAAGTTCAAAAAACTTTTTCCTAAACATGACTGGCCAAAAGCCTTAGACTGTTCATAAATAGAGGTACAAAACTATGAACTAGTATGGCAGAATTTACCTTATATCTATATAACAAAAAATGAATAATTCTAGTTGGATATACATAACTGGCAGGACAAACATTAAAGAAAACATTGCAATCCCAAGGATTCGTTGAGCCCTTTAGGGGCCAGTGTATTCAATAGATGAATCCATTTACATTCTTTACGTAAAAGTGTCTTATTACGATTACCACCCCGCATAGAAGAAGGAACATGGTCTATAATAATAGACCGTATGCTAGCAATGCTGTGTTTAGCAGTAAGGCAGTGACGTGCCACTGGCTGATCACTGTGGCCAGATGTCAGTGCGCTACGAATGGCACTACGATGTAGGGCCATGCGTTCGCGGAATTGCCGTTGTGTCTTCCCAATGTAAGACAACCCGCATGGACAAGTTAACATATAGACTACATATGTGGTAGTGCAAGTAACTGCATGTTGAATGAAAAATGAACAGTGACCCTGATCTTCCCTCTTTACTCAATAAACGTCTCATGCCTAGCTATACTAGGGGGAGAAACATACGGGACCATGTGGTAAAATTGGATGTTACAGGCATGGGGAGCTCTCAGCCTTCACATTTTCTTAGTCACCGACGAGGATGTCACCGCTGTCTGGGATGTGTCACCTGCCGTTCTTTATCAGTGGGGAAATATTTTTGTCATCCCCACACCGGGAAGAGATTTTTCATTCAACATGCAGTTACTTGCACTACCACATATGTAGTCTATATGTTAACTTGTCCATGCGGGTTGTCTTACATTGGGAAGACACAACGGCAATTCCGCGAACGCATGGCCCTACATCGTAGTGCCATTCGTAGCGCACTGACATCTGGCCACAGTGATCAGCCAGTGGCACGTCACTGCCTTACTGCTAAACACAGCATTGCTAGCATACGGTCTATTATTATAGACCATGTTCCTTCTTCTATGCGGGGTGGTAATCGTAATAAGACACTTTTACGTAAAGAATGTAAATGGATTCATCTATTGAATACACTGGCCCCTAAAGGGCTCAACGAATCCTTGGGATTGCAATGTTTTCTTTAATGTTTGTCCTGCCAGTTATGTATATCCAACTAGAATTATTCATTTTTTGTTATATAGATATAAGGTAAATTCTGCCATACTAGTTCATAGTTTTGTACCTCTATTTATGAACAGTCTAAGGCTTTTGGCCAGTCATGTTTAGGAAAAAGTTTTTTGAACTTACCTGACTAAGTATTATTCATTTGTGTGTACCATAGGTATTCCTTAATGTTTATTAGTTTTGCTCATGCCCGTTTGTTTGTTTATTTGTCTTTTCCAGCATTGGTGTTGCCATGACAACACATCCACAGTTTTTACCTTACTTCCTGGGTTGGCGCCGCCCGGTGACGTCACCGCGACAGTACAGAGCTTGTTTGGCGTGTGCGGCGTTGGCGGGATCGGACGGTGCCTTCCAGGTGAGTACCATGATTGTTTATCATGGTTAAGTGTTTCATGGTATATATATGTTCTTGTCTGTGTATGTAGTTTATACTGTCTGTCCCTGAAGACGGGGGCATAGCCCCGTAACGCCGTAGGAATAAAGGACTTTTATTTCATCACATAACTTAGTCTGCTGAGTGCCGCTCATTCCTGTACTCTTATATATATATATATATATATATATATATATATATATATACACACACACATACACACACTATAAAAGTTTTAGGCAGTTGTGGAAAAAATGCTGCAAAGTAAGAATGCTTTCAAAAATAGAAGTATTAATAGTTTATTTTCATCAATTAACAAAATGCAAAGTGAATGAACAGAAGAGAAATCTAAATCAAATCGATATTTGGTGTGATCACCTTTTGCCTTCAAAACAGCATCAATTCTTCTAGGTACACTTGCACAAAGTCAGGGATTTTGAAGGATTATAGTCAGGTGATAATGATCATAATTTTCATATGTAGGTTGAAAGTTTGAAACACAGTCAGTCATTAACTGAAACAGAAACAGTGTAGGAGGCTTAAAACTGGGTGAGGAACAGCCAACTCTGCTACAAAGGTGAGGTTGTGGAAGACAGTTTCACGTCACAGGTCATACACCATGGCAAGACTGAGCACAGCAACAAGACACAAGGTAGTTATACTGCATCAGCAAGGTTCTCCAGGGCAAAGGTATCAAAGCCAACTGGGGTTTCAAGATGTGCTGTACAATCTCTTTTGAAGAAGCACAAAGAAACGGGTAACGTTGAGGACCGTAGACGCAGTGGTCGGCCAAGGAACCTTAGTGCATCAGATGAAAGACACATCATGCTTACTTCCTTTTTGAAATTGGAAGATGTCTAGCAGTGCCATCAGCTCAGAACTGGCAGAACCCAGTGGGACCCAGGTACACCCATCTACTGTTCGGAGAAGTATGGCCAGAAGTGGTCTTCATGGAACAATTGCGTCCAAAAAGCCATACCTTAGATATGGAAACAAGGCCAAGTGACTCAACTATGCATGAAAACATAGAAACTGGGGTTCAGAATAATGGCAGCACATGCTCTGAACTGAAGAGTCAATATTTGAAATATTTGGCTGTAACAGAAGGCAGTTTGTTTACCGAAGGACTGGATTGCTTGACAATAATGAGTGTCTGCAGGCAACAGTGAAGCATGGTGGAGGTTCCTTGAAAGTTTGGGGCTGCATTTCAGCAAATGGAGTTGGGGATTTGGTCAGCATTAATGGTGTCCTCAATGCTCAGAAATACAGGCAGTTACTTATCCATCATGCAGTACCATCAGTGAGGTGTCTGATTGACTCCAAATTTATTCTGCAGCAGGACAACAACCCGAAACATACAGCCAATGTCATTAAGAAATATCTTCAACGTAGAAGAACAAGGAGTCCTGGAAGTGATGATATGGCCCCACAGAGTCCTAATCTCAACATCCTCAAGTCTGTCTACGATTACATGAAGAAACAGAAGGATTTGAGCAAGCCTACATCCACTAAAGATCTGTGGTTAGTTCTCCAAGATGTTTGAAACAACCTCCCTGCCGAGCTCCTTCAAAAACTGTGTACAAGTGTGTCACAATTGGTGTCTGCGAGTTACCTGTCTCAGGTGGTGATCGGGTTTCAACGGAGGCCGGCATGACTGGAACCACAGATGATGTAGATAGCTCTATTTACAAGACTTGTGTAGCAGTGAAAACTGCCTTTGATGATAAATGACAGGAACTGGAGGGACGGACTGGGACAGGCAGGAAGACTTGTTGAATTGAACTGATGAACTAAGAACTTGACTCTGGACTGGAACAACGTGGACTGAACTGATGAGCTTGGAACTTTACTCTTTACTGGAACAATGTGACAATGGCTGAAGGGAAGTCAGGTAATGCTGAGACGAGGGTTAAACAGGGTGATCCAGAAATGCTGTGACAAGGTTGGAACTCAGGTGCAGGCTGGATTGGATAATTGGGAATAACAGGTTTCAGGAAGGAATGGGTAGGTTTGGGAATTTTAGGTTCAGGGAGGGAGTAGGTAGGTAAAAGGAGCAGGAGTTGATCCACAGCAGGAAGCAAGGCAAGATGACACGATGCAGGTTTACAGAGTGCCAGGGACCAACCAGGAGTAGGACTAGCAGCAGAGCACAGGCCAGGTCTGTAACAGGACGACCAGATGCCAGGTATTACTGTAGCAGATTTTCGGGATGCATCAGGGGTTGCTGTCAGCAGGTTTACTGGATTGCCAGGTTTAGCTGTAGCAGGTTTTCTGGATGCACCGGGGGTTGCTGCCAGCAGGTTTACTGAATTACCAGGTATAGCTGTAACAGGTTTTCTGGATTGCACCAGGGGTTGCTGTAGCAGGTTTCAGGGATACACTTGAATGCAGAAACAGCATGAACCATACACCACGGAAAGAAGAGATGTTCAGGCCCAGAATGCTATCAGGGGAGGATATATATACCCTGGGTCTGGCAGCAATTGGTGGATATGGACAGGTGGTCTGGCAGTAGCATTCTGAGTGGTGGAAGGCACAACATGCAGAGGGAGTATTCATCTCTGCAGCACTAAGAATCAGAACCACAGCTACAACTCCAATCAGGGCTAGCAGTGCTCACAGGCAGGAGAGGCCAGGTGCAATAATCACTATGACAGGAATGCATAGAGAAGTCAGAGCAGATCCCCCAAGAGAACTACAAACACAGATCCATGGGACAGCTGACAGGGGTAAGTCTCAAGGCAAAAAGGTGACAACTAGACAGGGTCGTGACAGTAACCCCCTCTTATGGGTGGACTCCGGACACACAAAAAAAACTTTCTTCAAAGCTCTTCCTAATTCTCAATTTTGTTGGGGTACTTAGAGTGCAAAGTCTACAAAGGAGATAGTTCAAGACCTTCGCCGATTCTCCTTTTTGCTGCGAGAACGTTTTGTGCCAACCAACGGACAAGGAATCTCTGGTAACTCCTGTGGAAATATATGACAGGAAAGGACAGGGTCAAATGACAGATGGTTTTCAGGGAATGGAGAATTATCATATGCAGGATCGAGTTCAGACTCAAAGTCAGTATCTAAAGATAAAATGGAAGGATTAGTAGGACTTGAACATTGATAGGACTCCTGGGAGGAACTAAGCGAAACATGACCCATTTTGATGGTGTTTTGGGAGGTACCGCAGTATGATGAGGACAAGGAGGTGGGCGCACATCTCACGTTCAGGGATGCTGATTCTATAGTGCCACTTTCCTTGGATGCTTCAAATTCAGCACGTTGGCCCTTGAAAACTTGACCTTGTTTGGACTTCAGGGAAGTGGAGGACAAATTCTTGGTAGCACAAACAGACTGTTTGGACAATATTTTGGAGCTGGGAACTTCGCTAGAAATTTTTTTTTTTTTACAGGGTTAGGACTAAGGGCCTGATTCAGAGCCACTCGTAAGCGGCAGCTTGTTCGCTCCGAGCGATGTTTGGCCAACTGCGCATGCGTACGGATCGTTATTCGCATGCGCGAACCAGTCAGTGCGGTCGAAATTCATGTGCTCGCAAAATAGCGAATGCCTGATAATTTGAGTGACAGAATGAGGCGTATGTGGGTGGTAACAGGGGAAGGTGCTTGAAAACGGGGAGTGGAAATCAGAACGCAGGCATGCTTAAAGGTCAAAACGGGCGTTTTATGGGTGTGCATAATTAAAACAGCAGCGTCATTAACCACGTCACTGGGTTATTTTATAGCCAGAACTGCTCGCAAAAGTGTGGTAGCAAAAACTGACCACAAGAATAGCGAGCAGTTCATACCCTGTTCGATGTACTCGATTAATCTAATAAATAGCGGACATGACGTAGGATGCGAGCGGCCAGGGGGTGTAGTTTCCCAAAAAACGACCGCAAGTTTTGTTCGCTCGTTCAGACCTAGAGGCGTGAACAGACCGCAAACAGCGAACGGTTCATTTGAATAGCCACCCCTATTTTCAGGACGAGCGAGCACTAATTGCGTCCGGCTCTGAATGAGGGCCTAAATTCTTTGATAACAGCTTCACTGAAAGTCTTTATATTTAAAAGCATTGGACTCGATGATCGGATTGGCCCAGTCTAATGCTTTGCCACTAAAGGAAAGAAGAAGGAACCTAGCGATGTTGGTAGGAGTGATACCACTAGTTGGATCTGATTCCATAATGGCGGAGTATTGCCTTATTAAAGCATAGTATTGAGATAAGTCCCCATCAAAATAAATGAATGGTGGAGTATCCGACGAATCCTGTGTGTTCAAGGATTGTGGAGCACTTTCAGGTGCCTGGCTGGAGGAAGCTTGAGGATGCTCCGATTGATGAGGAGTCGAAATAACTGAAGCTGACAGATGTTCGGAATTCGGACCAATTGATGGAACTTGAAGGAGTCCTGAGGAGCTAGAGACAGTAGCATCAACAATCAAAGCTGAGAACATACTATAGAGATTGTCATCTTCTGGAACGATATTTGCAGGAGATGGTGAACAGGAACCATAATCAGATTTTGTAGTACAAGACACCTCTCCCTGATAACAGGAACTTGAAACCCCCTCCTGAGGCATGAGACTTGAGGCCCCCTCCTGGGGCGCGAGACTTGAGGCCCCCTCCTGGGGCACGAGACTTGAGGCCCCCTCCTGGGGCGCGAGACTTGAGGCCCCCTCCTGGGGTGCGAGACTTGAGGCCCCCTCCTGGGGCGTGAGACTTGAGACCCCTCCTGGGGCTGTTGACTGGAATCCGGGCTGGGACCGGAACGGGCAGAAACCGGGCTGGGACCGGAATGGGCAGATCCGGGCTGGGACCGGAACGGGCAGAATCCGGGCTGGGACCGGAACGGGCAGAATCCGGGCTGGGACCGGAACGGGCAGAATCCGGGCTGGGACCGGAACGGGCACTGAGACGTTGATACTTGGAACCACTGCTGGAGTTGCAAAGGAAACAGTCTTTAATGAAGTGGTCAAAACTCCCACAATAGAGGCAGAGCTGTAAATCTTTACACCGCTGGCGTTCGGCCACAGAGAGCTTGGGGCGTGGGTAACTACGATGTCTGACATTACTTGGTTCGGAAGAATCCTTGTTTCTTAGGGATTCCAAGGCAGAGGTTTTAGTCGAGACAGAGGCAGCTCTAAGAAATTCAGGAATGATCTGAAAAATTTTGCTGAGTAGAGCCTGAAGCTGTTCCAGCAGTCGATGGAAGGTCAATTAGGGGTTCAGGTAAGGTTTGGGTAACATCTAGCCGGTTATTCAGGATTTTCAAAAGCTGTAGCACTTGATGCTGTACGGCCTCCTGTGAATCCAAGCGGTTGACCAGGTTACGGAAAGCATCTAATCCCTTAATAGGTGCTTGATCCGCCTCCATCGTTGGGCCTGAACATTCTGTCACAATTGGTGTCTGCGAGTTACCTGTCTCAGGTGGTGATCGGGTTTCAACGGAGGCCGGCATTACTGGAACCACAGGTGATGTAGATAGCTCTATTTACAAGACTTGTGTAGCAGTGAAAACTGCCTTTGATGATAAATGACAGGAACTGGAGGGACCGGACTGGGACCGGCAGGAAGACTTGTTGAATTGAACTGATGAACCTTGAACTTGACTCTGAACTGGAACAACGTGGACTGAACTGATGAGCTTGGAACTTTACTCTTTACTGGAACAATGTGACAATGGCTGAAGGGAAGTCAGGTAATGCTGAGACGAGGGTTAAACAGGGTGATCCGGAAATGCTATGACAAGGTTGGAACTCAGGTGCAGGCTGGATTGGATAATTGGGAATAACAGGTTTCAGGAAGGAATGGGTAGGTTTGGGAATTTTAGGTTCAGGAAGGGAGTAGGTAGGTAAAAGGAGCAGGAGTTGATCCACAGCAGGAAGCAAGGCAGGATGACATGATGCAGGTTTACAGAGTGCCAGGGACCAACCAGGAGTAGGACTAGCAGCAGAGCACAGGCCAGGTATTGCTGTAACAGGACCACCGGATGCCAGGTATTACTGTAGCAGGTTTTCGGGATGCATCAGGGGTTGCTGTCAGCAGGTTTACTGGATTGCCAGGTTTAGCTGTAGCAGGTTTTCTGGATGCACCGGGGGTTGCTGCCAGCAGGTTTACTGAATTACCAGGTATAGCTGTAACAGGTTTTCTGGATTGCACCAGAGGTTGCTGTAGCAGGTTTCAGGGATACACTTGAATGCAGAAACAGCATGAACCATACACTACGGGAAGACGAGATGTTCAGGCCCAGAATGCTATCAGGGGAGGATATATATACCCTGGGTCTGGCAGCAATTGGTGGATATGGACAGGTGGTCTGGCAGTAGCATTCTGAGTGGTGGAAGGCACAACATGCAGAGGGAGTATTCATCTCTGAAGCACTAAGAATCAGAACCACACCTGCAACTCCAATCAGGGCTAGCAGTGCTCACAGGCAGGAGAGGCCAGGTACAATAATCACTATGACAGGAATGCATAGAGAAGTCAGATCAGATCCCCCAGGAGAACTACAAACACAGATCCATGGGACAGCTGACAGGGGTAAGTCTCAAGACAAAAAGGTGACAACTAGACAGGGTCGTGACAAAGTGTACCTAGAAGAATTGATGCTGTTTTGAAGGCAAAAGGGTGGTGATTTGATTTAGATTTCTCTTCTGTTCATTCACTTTGCACTTTGTTAATTGATAAAAAATAAACTATTAACACTTATATTTTTGAAAGCATTCTTACTTTGCAGCATTTTTTCCACACCAGCCTCAATCTTTGGCACAGTACTGTGTGTGTAATATATATATATATATATATATATATATATATATATATTAGGGGTGAGCGGGTTCGGATTTCTGAAATCCGAACCCCCCCGAGCCCCCCCGATCCGAGTCCGATCCGAGTCAGGCTCGACTTTTCCCGCCTGACTCGGATCTGAAATCGAGGCAAAACGTCATCATCCCGCCTTCCGAGTCTCACGGGTTTTGGATCCTACATAAGGTACCCGCGTCGGCGCCATTTTCTCACTCGGCTGTGGACAGTGAAGAGGGAGGGTGGGAGTTAGGGCTGTGTAGTGTAGTGTAGTGTAGTGTAGTGTAGTGCTGCTGTTGTCCATTACTTCAAAGTCCATAGGGGCTGGCTGTGTTGTGCTGTGCTGCTGTTGTTAATAGGGGCTGTGTCCACTACTTCAAAGTCCATAGGGGCTGGCTGGACTGTGTTGTGCAGTCAGTTCTCCATAGGGGCTGTGTCCACTCCAAAGTCCTGTGCAGTGTCCCAGTCCTAAAGGAGTGCTGTAGTGTTGTCCAGGGGGTGCTCTGTCCATCAGGGGTGCTCCCCCCAAGTGCTAAAAAAATAATATATTTTCTGTGTTTGTGAATTGTGTGCGCAGTAGCCGCACGTGCATCAACAAAGTAGTGCCAAGCGTGCGCCTGTGTCATAAGTAAAGGGCCGGCTGGCTTGACCGTTAAAGGGTGCTGTAACCCCCGAAAGTACACTCCAGTCCAAACCAAAAAAAAATTATTTTCTGTGTTTGTGAATTGTGTGCGCAGTAGCCGCACGTGCATCAACAAAGTAGTGCCAAGCGTGCGCCTGTGTCATAAGTAAAGGGCCGGCTGGCTTGACCGTTAAGGGTGCTGTAACCCCCGAAAGTACACTCCAGTCCAAACCAAAAAAAAAATTATTTTCTGTGTTTGTGAATTGTGTGCGCAGTAGCCGCACGTGCATCAACAAAGTAGTGCCAAGCGTGCGCCTGTGTCATAAGTAAAGGGCCGGCTGGCTTGACCGTTAAGGGTGCTGTAACCCCCGAAAGTACACTCCAGTCCAAACCAAAAAAAAAATTATTTTCTGTGTTTGTGAATTGTGTGCGCAGTAGCCGCACGTGCATCAACAAAGTAGTGCCAAGCGTGCACCTGTGTCATAAGTAAAGGGCCGGCTGGCTTGACCGTTAAGGGTGCTGTAACCCCCGAAAGTACACTCCAGTCCAAACCAAAAAAAAAATTATTTTCTGTGTTTGTGAATTGTGTGCGCAGTAGCCGCACGTGCATCAACAAAGTAGTGCCAAGCGTGCGCCTGTGTCATAAGTAAAGGGCCGGCTGGCTTGACCGTTAAAGGGTGCTGTAACCCCCAAAGTACACTCCAGTCCAAACCAAAAAAAAAATTATTTTCTGTGTTTGTGAATTGTGTGCGCAGTAGCCGCACGTGCATCAACAAAGTAGTGCCAAGCGTGCGCCTGTGTCATAAGTAAAGGGCCGGCTGGCTTGACCGTTAAAGGGTGCTGTAACCCCCGAAAGTACACTCCAGTCCAAACCAAAAAAAAATTATTTTCTGTGTTTGTGAATTGTGTGCGCAGTAGCCGCACGTGCATCAACAAAGTAGTGCCAAGCGTGCACCTGTGTCATAAGTAAAGGGCCGGCTGGCTTGACCGTTAAGGGTGCTGTAACCCCCGAAAGTACACTCCAGTCCAAACCAAAAAAAAAATTATTTTCTGTGTTTGTGAATTGTGTGCGCAGTAGCCGCACGTGCATCAACAAAGTAGTGCCAAGCGTGCGCCTGTGTCATAAGTAAAGGGCTGGCTGGCTTGACCGTTAAAGGGTGCTGTAACCCCCGAAAGTACACTCCAGTCCAAACCAAAAAAAAATTATTTTCTGTGTTTGTGAATTGTGTGCGCAGTAGCCGCACGTGCATCAACAAAGTAGTGCCAAGCGTGCGCCTGTGTCATAAGTAAAGGGCCGGCTGGCTTGACCGTTAAAGGGTGCTGTAACCCACAAAGTACACTCCAGTCCAAACCAAAAAAAAAATTATTTTCTGTGTTTAGCCGCACGTATATATCAAATCGATATAACATAAATGGAGGACCAAACTTTCTCTGATAAAAATAAAATAGAGAAAGATCAAGAACCACTTCCTCCTAGTGCTGAAGCTGCTGCCACTAGTCATGACATAGACGATAACATGCCATCAACGTCGTCTGCCAAGGCCGATGCCCAATGTCATAGTAGAGGGCACATACAATCCCAAATGGCAAAGTTCAGGAAAATGACCTTGAAAAAGACATTTAAATCAGCTGAAGAGAAACGTAAACTTGCCAATATGCCATTTACGACACGGAGTGGCAAGGAACGGCTAAGGTCGATCCCTAGTATGTTCATGACTAGTGGTTCAGCTTCACATGACGATGGAAGCCCTCCTCCCACTAAAAAAATCAAAAGAGTTAAGCTGGCAAAAGCACAGCGAAGAACTGTGCTTTCTAAGAAGATATCACAAATCCCCAAGGAGAGTCCAAGTGTGGTGGTGGTTGCGATGCCTGACCTTCCCAGCACTGGACGGGAAGAGGTGGCTCTTTCCACCATTTGCACGCCCCCTGCAAGTGCTGAAAGGAGCACCCACAGTCCACTTGCTGATATGCAAATTGAAGATGTCACTGTTGAAGTACAACAGGATGAGGATACTGGTGTAGCTGGCGCTGAGGAGGAAGTTGGCGAGGAGGATTCTGATGGTGATGTGGTTTGTTTAAATCAGGCTCCGGGGGAGACAGTTGTTGTCCGTGGGATGAAAAAGCCCATCACGGTCATGCCTGGGCAGAAGACCAAACATTCCACCTCTTTGGTCTGGCAATATTTCTATCCAAATCCGGACAACAACTGTCTTGCCATATGTACCATATGTAAAGGTGAAATAAGTAGGGGTAGGGACGTCAACCACCTAGGAACATCCTCCCTTATACGGCACCTGCAGCGCGTTCATAAAAAGTTACTGTCAAGTTCAGAAACTTTGGCTAAGACCGTAAGCAGTCCAGGGACACCTAAATCCCGTTGTCCTGTTGTATCCAAGCGCCTGCAGACCACACCGTCAACTCCCTCCTCGTCAATTTCCTCCTTAGTCAGGATCGGAAGTAGTCCTGCAGGCCATGTCACTGGCATGACTGACTCTCCTATCCGGGATTCCTCTGGAGGATCCTGCATTGCTACGCCTACTGCTGCCGCTGCTGCTGTTGCTGCTGCTGGGAGTCGTTCATCATCCCAGAGAGGAAGTAGGAACACCACTACTTTTACTAAACAATTGACCCTCCAACAGTCCTTAGCGAGGAGGATGAAGTACGACAGCAGTCATCCTGAAGCAAAACGTATAACTGAGGCCCTTGACTGCTATGTTGGTGTTAGACGTGCGTCCGGTATCCGCCATTAGTGCAGTGGGATTTAGACAATTGATGGAGGTAGTGTGTCCCCGGTTCCAAATCCCGTCTAGATTCCACTTCACTAGGCAGGCGATACCGAGACTGTACAGAAACGTCAGAAAAAGTGTCCTCAGTGTCCTGAAAAATGCCGTTGTACACAATGTCCACTTAACCACGGACATGTGGACAAGTGGAACAGGGCAGACTAAGGACTATATGACTGTGACAGCCCACTGGGTAGATGTATCACCTTACGCAGCAACAGCAGCAGCGTCACCAGTAGCAGCATCTCAGAAATGCCAGCTCATTACAAGGCAGGCTACGCTGTGTATCACCGGTTTCAGTAAGAGGCACACCGCCGACAACCTCTTAGAGAAACTGAGGGAAATCATCGCCCAGTGGCTTACCCCACTTAGACTCTCCTGGGGATTTGTGATATCTGACAACGCCACCAATATTGTGCGGGCATTACATCTGGGCAAATTCCAGCACGTCCCATGTTTTGCTCACACAATAAACTTGGTGGTGCAGAATTTTCTGAAAAGCGACAGAGGCGTGCAGGAGACGCTTTGGGTGGCCCGAAAAATTTCTGGCCACTTTCGCCATTCAGCGACTGCGTGCCGAAGACTGGAGCGCCAGCAAACACTCTTGAACCTGCCCCGCCATCACCTGAAGCAAGAGGTTGTGACGCGGTGGAACTCAACCCTCTATATGCTTCAGAGGATGGAGGAGCAGCAAAAGGCCATACAAGCCTATACATCCACCTATGACATAGGCAAAGGAGGGGGTATGCACCTGACTCAAGCGCAGTGGAGAATGATTTCCGTGTTGTGCAAGGTTCTCCAGCCCTTCGAACTTGCCACACGTGAAGTCAGTTCAGACACTGCCAGCTTGAGTCAGGTCATTCCCCTCATCAGGCTTTTGCAGAAGCAGCTGGAGAAAGTGAAGGAGGAGCTAAGACGGAGCGATTCCGCTCGGCATGTGGGACTTGTGGATGAAGCCCTTCATTCGCTTTGCCAGGATTCCAGGGTGGTCAATCTGTTGAAATCAGACCACTACGTTTTGGCCACCGTGCTCGATCCTAGGTTTAAAGCCTATGTGGTGTCTCTCTTTCCGGCCGACACAAGCCTGCAGAGGTGCAAAGACCTGCTGGTGAACACACTGTCAGCTGAAGCGGAACGTGACACGTCAACGGCTCCTTCTTCATTTTCTCCTGCAACTGGGGCTGCCAGGAAAAAACTTAGGTATCCTAAGCAACCCGCTGGCGGTGATGCAGGGCAGGCAGGACCAAGTTTGGACATCTGGTCCGGACTGAAGGACCTGGCAACAATTTCTGACATGTCTACTGTCACTGCATATGATACTGTCACCATTGACAGAATGGTGGAGGATTACATCGGTGACAGCATCCAAGTAGGTATGGCAGACAGTCCATACCTGTACTGGCAGGAAAAAGAGGCAATTTGGAGGCCCCTGTACAAACTGGCTCTATTTTACCTGAGTTGCCCCCCCTCCAGTGTGTACTCCGAAAGAGTGTTTAGTGCAGCCGGGAACCTTGTCAGCGAAAGGCGTAGGAGGTTGCTTCCACAGAATGTGGAGAAGATGATGTTCATCAAAATGAATTATCAGCTCTTCCAGGGAGACCAGCCTCCAGAAGGTACAGAGGGACCTGTGGTGGTGGATTCAAGTGGGGACGAGTTAATACTTTGTGAGGATGAGGATGTACACACTGAAGAGGGTGAGGAATCGGTGGATGAGGAGGATGAGGATGACATCTTGCCTCCATAGAGCCAGTTTGTGCAGGGACACATTAATTGCCAGCTTGTTTTGTGGGGGCCCAAACGAACCAATCATTTCAGCCACAGTTGTGTGGCAGACCCTGGCGCTGAAATGATTGGTTTGTTAAAGTGTGCATGTCCTGTTTATACAACATAAGGGTGGGTGGGAGGGCCCAAGGACAATTCCATCTTGCACCTCTTTTTTTTCTTTGCATTATGTACAGTTTGGGGCCTAGTTTTTCAAACTGCCATCCTGTCTGCCACTGCAGTTTCACGCCTAGATGGGTCACGTGTTTGTGCCGCCCACTCGTGTCGCTTAGCATAGTCATCCAGCTACCTCGGTGCAACGTTTTGGACATAAAAACACTATTGTGAGGTGTGAGGTGTTCAGAATAGACTGGAAATGAGTGGAAATTAAGGTTATTGAGGTTAATAATAGCATAGGAGCAGAAAAACCTACAAATTCTGTGATTTTAGCTGTTTTTATGCTTTTTTAAAAAAAAATACAGATCCAAAACACAAAACCCAGAACCCAAAACACGGAAGGGTGGTTTTGGCAAAACCAATCCAGATCCAAAACACGAAGAAAGATCCAGATCCAAAACCAAAACACAAAACACGAAAAGTGGCCGGTGCACACCCCTAATATATATATATATATATATATATATATATATATATATATATTAGGGATGAGCGGGTTTGGATCTGAGCCAGATTCGGGTCAGGTTTGAGTTCTCCCGCCTGGCTCGGATCTGAAATCGAGCAAAACCTCTTCATCCCGCTGTCGGATTCTCACGGGTTTTGGATTGTATATAAGGTCCCCGCGTCTACGCCATTTTTCACTCCTGCGGTGGACAGTGAAGAGGGAGGGTGGCAGGGGCAAACGCCGGAATTTTAAAGGGGGGTTTCCAAACGGTTGATCTATAACAAAAAAAAAGCAACTATATATATATATTAGAGATGAGCGGTTCGGATTCTGTGGAATCCGAACCGCTCCGAACATTGGGGATCCGAGTCCACCCGAACCCTGTTCGGGTGTTCACCGCCTGACTCAGATCCCCGTTCGGGGCCGAACGGCGGCCGCCTGATGTCGGATTCTCACTAGAGAATCCGACATCAGGTCTCCTCGCGTGTAGGGCAGAGCGCAGTGATAGCGCTCTGCCCTACACAGACACAGACACACAGCCGCCAGCGGCAGCTGTGTGTTTGTTACAGCAGCCAATGAGAGTCACACAGACTCTCATTGGCTGCTGCACGGAGGGAGCCGGCTGGAGCTCACACATGAGCTCCGTCTTCCGGCTCCCTCCTCAGCGTGTGACAGAGCGGACGGCGCGGGAGCGGGGATACAGGTAAGTTTTATTTTTTTTATTTTTTTACTTGTCAAAGGTCCGGGGGCGCTACTGGGGGGGGGTCTGCACTACTGGGGGGGTCTGCTACTGGGGGGGGGCTATACTACTGGGGGGGCCATACTACAGAGGGGCCTGCTACTGGGGGGGCTATACTACTGGGGGGGGGTCTGCACTACTGGGGGGGGGTCTGCTACTGGGGGAGGCAATACTACTGGGGGGGCCATACTACAGAGGGGCCTGCTACTGGGGGGGGCTATACTACTGGGGGGGGGTCTGCTACTGGGGGGGCCATACTACTGGGGGGGATCTGCACTATTGGGGGGCCATACTACAGAGGGGCCTGCTACTGGGGGGGGCTATACTACTGGGGGGGTCTGCACTACTGGGGGGGGTCTGCTACTGGGCAGGGCTATACTACTGGGGGGGCCATACTACAGAGGGGCCTGCTACTGGGGGGGGCTATACTACTGGGGGGGTCTGCTACTGGGGGGGCCATACTACTGAGGGGCCTGCTACTGGGGGGGGCCATACTACTGGGGGGGCCTACTACAGGGGGGGCCATACTACAGGGGGGGCCCATACTACAGGGGGGGCTACTACTGGAGCAGCCTACTACTGGGGGTGCCTGCTACTGGGGCAGCCTACTACTGGGGGAGCCATACTACTGGGGGGGCATACTACTAGGTGGCATGCTAATGGGGGGCATACTACTGGGGGGGCCTGCTAATGGGGGACATACTACTGGGGGGGCCTGCTAATGGGGGGCATACTACTGGGGAGCATTCAACTGGGGGCACTGCATAGTGGACCGTACTACTAAGGGGACTGCATAGGGGGCACCACTGCTGGGGGACATTGTGTAAGGGACACCGCTACTGTGGGCATTGTGTAAAAGGGTCACTACTGTGGGCATTGTGTAAAAGGGGCACTACTGTGTGTCGTAACATAAATAAGAGACACTACTTTATGGTGTAATGTGAATCAGGCCCTATGTGCGGTGTAATGCTAATAAGATTGTGCACTGTGACTCCTAGGGCCGTAGCCCACTTTGTAAACAAGTACTGTGACTCTGCTGGCCGTACCCCACTGGGTGGGTGCACTACTTTTCATTTCTGCCACTGCTGTGTGGCAATGTGTCATAGATGTGCTTTATACTGTGGTGTCTGTGTCGTTGTGCCGCTGCTTTGTCGCTTAGTAACCAGTCAGCTCACTGCAACCTTTGGCCAATAATGTTGAAAACAATATTATAAGCTGTGATATGGTCTAAATTGACTGGAAATTAATGTTATTGAGGTTAATAATACTCTAGGAAGAAAAAAAAGACCAATTTATGTGATTTTAGCTTTTTTTGTCAATTTTTGTAAAAAAATCCAAATCCAAATCCAAAGCCAGTCACCGCAGTTTGGCAAATCCAAATCCAAATCCAAAGCCGGACGACGAATTAGAACCAAATCCAAATTCAAATCCGGCAAAAATGGTCCGGCGCACATCCCTAATATATATATATATATATATATATATATATATATATATATTATACACACATATGTATACACATATATAACCCATGCATAGACAATAATGACCACAAAGCAGATTGGTTTTTTTGGACAGGGAGAGGGAGATAATGTTATGTGAATAGGAGTTGGAGACTCCAGGCTGCATGCTGGTACCCAGGTCATATTTTAACCTCAGCAGCACATCCGACATATCAGGGACTCCGACCAGGACAGCACATAAACAATTAAGCAATTACATTCCCCATTCATTCCTTCCCGTCACATACAGAAGCACACAAACCCTGTCACACACAACAACAGCACACACACACTGTCATACACAACAGGACACATACCCTGTCACACAGAGCAGCAGGCCAGCAGCACACACCGTGTCAGCAGCAGCACACACGCACACACACAGCACGCAGCATACACCTCTCTGTACAAATGCCTAAATCCTTCATCCATGGAGTTAATCATTCACGCGTCTGCTTGCCGGGCTTAACGGGACTCTGGAGAAGTGAAGGGTGACTGGAATGCAGGCTGCCTGTGTTACTGCGGGGCTGCTGGGTGATCCTCCTCCCACGCTCCCTGCTTTTGGAGGACTGTAAGGCAGTGCCCGAGCTGCTCCGATCGTAGTGGGTGGCCTGCGGCTAGTGCAGAGACAGAGACAAGGCTGTCTCTGTCTCTGAAATTTTTTTTTGGTCTGACAGGGGGGGTTTCTGGGTACTCAGAAACCCCCCCTGCATGCGCTAATGGGTGGGGGTTTGCTGTGCTGGTGCTGCTGTTGTCCATAGGGGCTGTGTTCAAAGTCCATAGGGGCTGGCTGTTGTGCAGTGTCCCATAAAGGCTGTAGTCCTAAAGGGGTGCTGCAGTGTTGTCCAGGGGGTGCTCTATCCATCAGAGGTGCTACCCAAGTGCAAAAAAGACAATCATTTATTTTCTGTTTGTGTGCGCTGTAGCCGCACATGCATCAACATAGCAGTGCCAAGCGTGCGCCTGTGTCATAAGTCAAGGGCCGGCTGGCTCGTCTATTGAAGGGTGGTGTAACCCCCAAAGTGCCGGAATTTTAATTTTTTTTCCTGTGTTTGTGATTTGTGTGCGCTGTAGCCGCATGTGCATCAACAAAGTAGCAGCGCCAAGCATGCGCCTGTGTCATAAGTCAAGGGCCGGCTGGCTCGTCTGCTGAAGGGTGGTGTAACCCCCAAAGTGCCGGAAAAAATAAATAAAATTCTGTTTGTGACTTGTGTGCGCTGTAGCCGCACGTGCATCAACAATGTAGCAGCGCCAAGCATGCGCCTGTGTCATAAGTCAAGGGCCGGCTGGCTCGTCTGCTGAAGAGTGATGTAACCCCCAAAGTGCCCCCAAAAATTTAAACATTTTCTTTTATTTCTTTTTCTGTGTTTGTGTGCGCCTTAGCCGCACGTGCATCAACAAAGTAGCAGCGTCAAGCGTGCACCTGTGTCATAAGTCAAGGGTTGGCTGGTCTCTTGAAGGGCGGTGTAACCCCCAAAGTGCCCCAAAAAATTTAAACATTTTCTTTTTTTTCTTTTTCTGTGTTTGTGTGCGCCTTACCCGCACGTGCATCAACAAGGTAGCAGCACCAAGTATGTACTCTTTGGGGCCTAGTTTTTCAAACTGCCATCCTGTCTACCACTGCAGTGCCACTCTTAGATGGGCCACGTGTTTGTGCTGCCCACTTGTGTCACTTAACATAGTCATCCAGCTACCTCGGTGCAACCTTTTTGCTTAAAAACAATATTGTGAGGTGTTCAGAATAGACTGGAAATGAGTGGAAATTAATGTTATTTAGGTTAATAATAGCATAGGAACAAAAAAAAAAAAATTCAGTGATTTTAGCTGTTTTTATGCTTTTTTCCCAAGAAATACAGATCCAAAACGGTGTAGGAATTACAACGGTTTCTATATGTGCCTCCCATTTTTTAAGGGGCCAAAAGTAATGGGACTATCAACTCAAAAGCTATTCATGGACAGGTGTGGGCTATTCCCTCGTTATTTCATTATCAATTAAGCAGGTAAAAGGTCTGGAGTTGATTCTAGGTGTGACATTTGCATTTGGAATCAGTTGCTGTCGACTCTAAATATGAGTCCAAAGAGCTGTCACTATCAGTGAAGCAAGCCATCATTAGGCTGAAAAATCAAAACAACCCATCAGAGAGATAGCAAAAACATTAGGTGTGACCAAATCAACTGTTTGGAACATTCTTAAAAAGAAAGAATGCACTGGAGAGCTCAGCAACACCAAAAGACCACGGAAAACAACTGTGGTAGATGACAGAAGAATTATTTCCCTGGTGAAGAAAAACCCCTTCACAACAGTTGGCCAAATCAAGAACACTCTACAGGAGGTAGGTGTATATGTGTCAAAGTCAACAATCAAGAGAAGACTTCACAAGAGTGAATATAGAGGGTTCACCACAAGATGTAAACCATTGGTGAGCCACAAAAACAGGAAGACCAGATTAGAGTTTGCCAAACAACATCTAAAAAAGCCATTACAGTTCTGGAACAACATCCTATGGACAGATGAGATAAAGATCAACTTGTACCAGAGTGATGGGAAAATAAGAGTATGGAGAAGGAAAGGAACTGCTCATGATCCAAAACATACCACCTCATCAGTGAAGCATGGTGGTGGTAGTGTCATGGTGTGGTTGCCAATGGAACTGGTTCCCTTGTATTTATTTATGATGTGACTGCTGACAAATGCAGCAGAATGAATTCTGAAGTGTTTTGGGCAATATTATATGCTCAAATTCAGTCAAATGCTTCAGAACTCATTGGACAGCGCTTCACATTGCAGATGGACAATGACCCGAAGCATACTGCAAAAGCAACCAAAGAGTTTTTTAATGCTAAAAAGTGGAATGTTATGCAATGGCCAAGTCGATCCCCTGACCTGAATCCGGTTGAGCATGCATTTCACTTGATGAAGACAAAACTGAAGGGAAAATGCGCCAAGAACAAGCAGGAACTGAAGACATTTGCAGTAGAGGCCTGGCAGAGCATCACCAGGGATGAAACCAGCGTCTGGTGATTTCTATGCGTTCCAGACTTCAGGCTGTAATTGCCTGCAAAGGATTTGCAACAAAGTATTAAAAAGTGAAAGTTAGATTTAGGATTGTTTAGTTTGTCCCATTACTTTTGGCCCCTTAAAAAGTGGGAGGCACATATAGAAACCGTTGTAATTCCTACACCGTTCACCTGATTTGGATGTAATTACCCTCAAATTAAATCTGAAATTCTGCAGTTAAATCACATCTTGTTTGTTTCATTTCAAAGCCATTGTGGTGGTGAATAGAGGCCAAAATATGAAAATTCTGTCAATGTCCCAATATTTATGCACCTGACTGTATATACATATATCACACACACACTCAAGAGAGCTAGCTCATAGGTTTATTCAGTTGCCACCTAGTGAAAACACATTTATTCAATACCCATCTTACATAGTGAAAGTGGGTGGTTAGTAGTAGATATTGATCGACAATTTGGAGAGTTGGTATTTACCCATTTTTGAGAAATAGCTGTATAATAATATTTTCCTGGACTAAAGACTCAAATATTATATTTGATTCAGATGTGTCTACATTTAGGAATTTAGCACTTTTAATGTATGTGCTTACGCTGTATAACTGTACTGCCATATACTATAAAGCAAAATGTGCACCGTACCATGTTAGTCAGTAGATATGTGAGAGAAAACTTGGAGTATTTATCAAAGCTGGGAGAGAGATATACATTTTACAAAATTACCAACCAATCAACTCCTAACTAACATTTTTTAAACATCCTGCAAAATGTAAATTGGAAGCTGATTGGGTAGTACTTTATTTCACAGATGGTGTAATGGTAGCATTACTACCTCACAGCACTGAGGTCGTGGGTTCAATTCCCACCACGGCCCTAACTGTGTGGAGTTTGTATATTCTCCCTGTGCTAGCGTGGGTTTCCTCCGGGTACTCCGGTTTCCTCCCACACTCCAAAAATATACTGGTAGGTTAATTGGCTCCAAACAAATACTAACCCTAGTGCGTATGTGTGTGCGCGTATGTGATAGGGAACATAGATTGTAAGCTCCACTGGGGCAAGGACTGATGTGAATGGCCGAATATTCTCTGTAAAGCGCTGCGGAATATGTGTGCACTATATAAATAACTGGTAATAAATAAATAAATAATTTCTCACAATTTTATCTCTCTCCCAGCTTTGCTAAATAGTCCTGAAAGGAAGAAAAATAGAACCCAAAGTCTAATGATAATGCTGGGCCATATAACGAGTGGCAGAGTGGTATAAGCAGAGGTGTAGAAGTGGGTGGTGACACGTGTGCACAGACACAGCAATTGCCTTCCACGTCTTATGCTGTGGTAAATGGCTGCTTATTCTTGATTTTTACCTCATCACTTTGCCAAAATGCAGATATGTACTATAAACCATTGCATTGGCCTTTCCCGAAATATCAAGTTTTAATGCCTACAGTATGAAAATGGGAAGATTGCAGAGATGCCAAGGAAGGTGAAGGTGCATTTCTCTCCCTTTCATGACAAAGCGCACACAATACATTAGGTCCTAAAAGGTATTTTACTCAGTTTATTATGTTTTTTTTCATGGGAAAATGTCAACATAAAAGCAGTTTAATGAACATGCTATCAAATGCTACTTAGGCTGCCAGCGTACAGAATGCTGCTTTCTGCTGTATCCTTTGTACACTGCACATATTCCAAACCTAGTTCTTTATCTTCAACGGGCTAATACATTTCTTTCACCCCTTTGTAAAATGATGACTGCTAAGTACTATAGACAGCTCTCCCCGTCTTCCATCCAGAGCCTGTCTATATAACTGACCTTGTCTATACAAAATCCCAGAACTCAACAATATACACAGGTTCCTTCTCTAACTGAAGGGCGGGTTGTGGATTATACAGTGTCAATCTATCATCTAAGATTTGTCTGCAGTTCTTAACCTTGATCCATAAAAGTTTAAATAGTGCTGTGCCTATTATATGTATGAAAGATTTACCAGGAATAGAAAAACTTCTCATTCTAATTCTGTGTACATGAAAGACATTGCTGGATAATAAAACGCAATGTGTCCAGCTACTTTTCCATGCTCACGTTGAATGATGCCGAGTGCATCTTGCCTGTTTTTACACTGCGCGCTCAGCTGAGCACATGCAAGTTCGGGAGATGCAGAGTCAGACGCTTTTCAATTGCATCTACACTGGCATCTGAGGGGGCATAACTGGGATGTAACCCACAAAGGCAGTGTTCAGTGAGGGGGTGTTGACTGAATTGTTGGCTGTGTGTAGTTAGACTTAAGCACAATTACACCATTTTCAGTTGTATCTTTTGTACCTACTGCAACATAGGATAAGTACTATTTGTCATTTACAGTGATGACTAGTAGCAACCAAGTGAACACATGGCCAGATAATGCACCCAGGGCCATTGCAGGGACCAGGAAGCTGAGGTCCCGGTCCTTCCTAAGGACGAGCTTCCCAGCAGATCTGCAGGATGCTGCAAGCCAAATACAAGTGCCATTGGGCAGCCTCCTTGGCCTTGTGCCCTGGGGGGCAGACTCGCTTGCACACCCCTAGTTATGGCACTACACATATGGGCAGCCACATTGCACAATGCATAAAACTCTGCATACAGGCGTATATACACATTTCTTCCATGCATGCAATTTGGGAAGAATATATGTCCGGTTTCAGTCCACTTGCACTCAAAGTGTGCAGTGTAGGGAAACAGAACTTCCCCCAAGGTGCTGGAAATAGAACATGCAATTTTCAAATATCCTTAATACTGTTAGTATACATGGAGGGTTTCAGATATGTACATAAACGCAATGGTTTACTTACATCTCCGTTTTTTGTGGGCTGCACATGTGCAGAATGAGTTCTGTGTGTTAGCACACAGTGCCCCCAAGACATAGCACAGGGAGTGGGATGTCGCCAGCCTGCATTCCTTGAAACGGGCGCAACAACCCCGCTTTCCCGGAATCCCGAAGCCAAGGTCTGCTTCGAAGTATGCACATTTCCTGGCCTCGCAAGCGGGCAGGCGGAGGTTAGTCTGAGCAAGCTTCAGATAGCTGATGCCTGGAACATTGCGACCAATGTTCGCTATGTTGATCTGATGCCACCTCTTCAGGTGCACTCGGATCTGTATGCGGCTGAAGGAGTCTTGTTTCCCCTCAGACGTCTCCTGCAGGCATTAGTATATTAGCTGTATGGTACGGCCTTCCTGCGGCTGTGCAGTATCGTACATATCTGCGTTGGGCCCATTGTTCAGTGGAACAAATCCCCACTAATTCCACAGCACCCATATCCAGCAAAGCTCTTATTTGTCTGAAAAATGGCATAAAGTTATACAAACTGTTGTATGAGTTATTTTTGTGTTACACATAGTAGCATTCTCTTAATTACTAAAATAAATCATTATATATATATATATAAAGAGAAAAGTTGACTTAATACGCTGATACATGTTAACACACTTTCTTGCAGGATGAACCAGCACTACCCGACAAACCATACAAACAAGAAACTGCACAGGTCACTTACTCCACGTCCGCTGTATCCAGCACGCAAGAGGTGTTATACATCAATGGGAATGGGACTTACAGTTACCATAGTTACCGGGGGCTAGGAGGAGGCTTACTCAATCTCTCAGATACTTCTAACAGTGGTGAGTTTCACTGCATTTCCTCGCTCAGCTATTTTAAGGTCTACAATTACATACAATCATCTATTATATTAATCTAGCAGAATAATACAATGTACAACACATAACACATCATCTAGTTAAACCTAAATTGTTTATATTGATTTTTTTTTATTCAGGTAAGTGCTTTGTTTATTTATTACTGATCGTTAAAATGGAATTTGCTTTATTCAGTAGCTACTAAGTAAGTTCACCATTGTATATGCAAAGGCTATGTATGGTGAGCGTAACATGTGAGAGAAGGATTTCATGATGTGGGAGGCAGTACAGCAGTCAGTAAGACAGTGACAGACATTGCACTCAGCCTGTCTACACCTAAAATGACTGATTACAGTGGGTAGAGGTTTGAAGTTCAGTAAAGGGTATTGCATGATGTTTTTCAGCAAAACTTTTAGACTTTAAAGCTATTTAACAGCTAATACTCAGAAATGTCTAGCTGAGTCCTTACACTAGTGATGTTTATGGTTTATACAGTATATGCTGAATTGGTTAAATGAATGCACAATTTAGTAAATGGAAACAATCGGTTATCTCCACTTGTGTAAAGTGATAAATGTATGTGACCTCTGGGCTGACAGCCCCAGGGGTGTGGTGTGTGGTATGGGAATGGTAGGTTTACTGACTTTCCACGTCTTCAGTGCCTCCACCTAGGTCGACTTTGGATGGTACCGCAACAGGAGGTGGACGTGTACTTCACCCTTCAGGTGTCGACCCGGGTGATCCCCTGCCTGGCTCACCTGCGACACCAAGTAACAATACAAACGGTAAGGAGGAAAAAATAAAATGGTGTTTTCATTTCTATAAGAGTGGGATGGGAGTAAGAGTTAGTGCTAAGGACCTGATTCAGAGATGAACACAAATGTTATCACTGCTCTGACCCCCATACACAGCGGCTGTGCGAATATATGCAAGTATGGCAGCCTCTGGAATTTGTTTTGAGATGCCCATCGGCAGCAACGCAGTCACGCCATTTGCGTACAAGGAAGCAACTATTGGACGCACATCGGTCGATCATCTGACTTCTTTGTTTTTCAATATTAAGTTTTTATTAAGGTATGGAAATAAAACGGACTTCTGAGTAACCATGTGGTTGCTCGGATTGGCCAACGGAACCGAATCGTTAGAGCCTTAACAACTGCGTGCAGGATCACAGGTTGTGACACACTCCCAAAGCGGTCCAGACAAACCTGCGTTTGAGTCGCCACACCCCCACACCCAATAGAACTACCCACAAATGGTTCATGACTGTCAATTACTTTGCAAATAAATCATTTGCCCACCCGCCATGGCAAACCCATTGCGGGACATTCACAGTGTAACTCTGGAGCATGTGCAGTAGATAAAACATCAGCCATTTCTGAATCAGGCCCTAAACTGTAACGGTGCAATGTAATGTATAAACCGATTTTACTTAATAACCCTGCATACAGTATGTAGCTATGTATTGCAAACATCAATTTGTAAACAATGATTTAGTTCTGTCTTTCTAGTTCTCCCTGACACAAGGCTACAGCTAATAGTAAAATGGCTAGCATGTGAGTCCAGGCTTAGCTAACATCATGTATCACTCCCACGGTCAGTACAGCAGTGTTGAGACCGAGTTGGTGCACATAAACTTTACAACACTAGGCCAACTTCAGACTGTTGGCTAGGATGGGCACTTCTTCACTTGCACTTCTTCTTTTAGGCCTATATCACTGCCGGGGTAGCAATCTGTACTAGGGGCTACTTTGGATGCTGCAGACTTTGAGGTGCCTCTGAAGATGCAATCCTCTTGTAATCAAGTCCAGTGCTCAAAGACAAATCTGAAACACTCAGGAACAAGCGATCGCCATCTGCTCACTCTCCACTCTATGCTTCACTGTATTGCTGCAGTGACCAGGCTCAATTGTGCTGCAGACAGTGCTTCCAGCTGAAGCCAAATGAGGGGAAGATGGCAGCTTCAATGGGATTCTGGCCCTGATTCAGAGCCGGACGGTCTGACAGAGCTCGCTCTGAATCAGGGCCGGGCTATTTTTTTTTAGAACGGCCTCCTGGCCGCTCGCATAGCTGTGGGTGACCACCCACAGCTATAGCGAGCGGCCAGGAAGATGGTTGCGATGGTCAAGACCATTGGGCTTGCGACGAGACCCTTGTGGTAGGGTCTCGTTGCCGCAAGCCCAAGAGTGCTTTCGGCTCTAACAGAGCTGAAAGCACTACCACTGACATCACTCGTGATGTCAGTGGGGCCGCCCCCAAACGGAGGCGTTCACATAGGAACGCCTCCGTTTGGGCAGCCACTCCCCCGGCCCACCCACCAAAGGGGGCGTGTTGTCACTCAACATCGACAGCTTGCCCCCTTTGGTACGAGACCCGGAGCGACGGATTGCCCATCGCTATCCGGGTCTCGCGCATGCACACGATGGAGCCAGCTCCATCGTGCGCATGCGCTCTGGGCCACCATCGACCCGGTTGCAAGCGCTCAGCGCTTGCGACTGGGTCTGAATCAGGCCCTCTGTTTGATCCTTACCATCAGTCTTTGCAACTGGTGCTGATAGGACATGTAGTTTACCCAGCCACCTATTAGTAGGAAGTGTCTAACAGCCCTGGGACTGTCCAGTGACATGCCTGACAGATATTGGCATCATGGGAGCATTTAAAGCATTGGGAGTTTGCTAAGGGGTAAATTTACTAAGAATTGAGATTGTCCCTATTAACAATGAGATTAATCTCGCTGTACCTCGCCAGAACTCGGGTGATTTTTTTCACAAATTGAGTTGGCCGATGGTGAAGCAGAACGAGATATCCCCCTGAGTATCACGTTTTGCAGGAGATTACGCACACGAGATTGCAGAGTTTTCTGTCTGCCTAACTCTCCCAAACAAGCAGCCTGCACATATCAGTGAGATATGTGAAAGCTGCTTGTGTGTTGTACCTGTAAAAAACGGGTTGAAATACTTTTAAAAAATGATGTAGGGTCCCCCCCAAAAAAACCTAGCCATCCCCGGACTTGTCAGCCAGTCCTGGTTCCAAAAATTATGGGGAACAAAAAGAGTAGGGTTCCACCGTAATTTAGGAACCAGCACCAGGCTGCAGGGCCAGTCCTGGTTTTAAATATAGGGGGGAAAAATTGTGTAGGGGTCCCCCTATATTTAAAACCAGCACCGGACCCAAACCAACCGGGGTGTAGTGCCACAGCCAGGAGACCTTACCACCGGGGCTCCATGGCCAAAGCATTAACACCCCAAGCCAGTCAGGCCAAGCCGGGATCTCAGGGGAGATGGGGACACCCCAAAAAAGGGGTCCCCCCCTCTCCCAAAACCCCAGGCTTAGTCTGAAGCCTGGGGCTCTTCCCCGCACCCCTAGGCTGTGGGTACGGGGGTAATAAATTGTTAAATAGTAGAAAACTATTGTATTTTACAGTGGAACTACAGGTGCCAGCTTGCCTGCCCCTTGGCACTTGTGGAACTACAAGTGCCAGCAGGCGGCTGACACCCGTATCCCCGATGTAAAATAAATAGTTAAACAAAGACAGTAGACACACACCGTATACAGTATAAGTTTAATACATACACCTATCCCATTCACTGATTGGCCCTAGGAAAAAATTCAGAAAGTGGCCCTACGTGCGCGTTTGAAAGGCGCATGGCCGAAAAAAGTTGGTGTGACCTTGAGAGGCGTGGTGTGGTGTGAAATTACATGCCTGCAAGCAACTCCCCCATTATAGTCATGCTGGGGGCATGCCCACCGTGCCGGGAGATGATGGGCGCATCTCACCAGAATAAACACAGAAAGAATGTGAATGAGTATTTTCTTACCTATATGATTCTCTAGAAAAGGGGGCCCTAGACTGCACACCCTGAATATATATAATGGGAGGTGCTACGTGTGGAGACTATTGTTGCAAACACATGAAGAAAAAGTACAGGTGCACAACTCCAACATTACTAATTATATACAGTCAGGTGCATAAATATTGGGACATTGACAGAATATTCACCACAATGGCTTTGAAATTATACAAACAAGATGTGCTTTAACTGCAGACTTTCAGATTTAATTTGAGGGTAATTACATCCAAATCAGGTGAACGGTGCAACGGTGTCTATATGTGCCTCCCACTTTTTAAGGGGCCAAAAGTAATGGAACTATCAACTCAAAAGCTATTTCATGGACAGGTGTGGGCTATTCTCTCTTTATTTCATTATCAATTAAGCAGGTAAAAGGTCTGGAGTTGATTCTAGGTGTGACATTTGCATTTGGAATCAGTTGCTGTCGACTCTAAATATGAGATCCAAAGAGCTGTCACTATCAGAATTATTTCCTTGGTGAAGAAAAACCCCTTCACAACAGTTGGCCAAATCAAGAACACTCTCCAGGAGGTAGGTGTATACGTGTTAAAGTCAACAATCAAGAGAAGACTTCACAAAAGTGAATATAGAGGGTTCACCACAAGATGTAAAAACATTGGTGAACCTCAAAAACAGGAAGACCAGATTAGAGTTTGCCAAACAACATCTAAAAAAGCCATTACAGTCCTGGAACAACATCCTATGGACAGATGAGACAAAGATCAACTTGTACCAGAGTGATGGGAAGAGAAGAGTATGGAGAAGGAAAGGAACTGCTCATGATCCAAAACATACCACCTCATCAGTGAAGCATTGTGGTGGTAGTGTCATGGCGTGGGCATGTATGGCTGCCAATGGAACTGGTTCCCTTGTGTTTACTGATGATGTTACTGCTGACAAAAGCAGCAGAATGAATTCTGAAGTGTTTCGGGCAATATTATATGCTCATATTCAGTCAAATGCTTCAGAACTCATTGGACAGCCCTTCACAGTGCAGATGGACAATGACCCGAAGCATACTGCAAAACCAACCAAAGAGTTTTTTAAAGCTAAAAAGTGGAATGTTATGCAATGGCCAAGTCAATCCCCTGACCTGAATCTGATTGAGCATGCATTTCTCTTGATGAAGACAAAACTGAAGGGAAAATTCCCCAAGAACAAGCAGGAACTGAAGACACTTGCAGTAGAGGCCTGGCAGAGCATCACAAGGGATGAAACCCAGCGTCTGGTGATGACTATGCGTTCCAGACTTCAGGCTGTAATTGCCTGCAAAGGATTTGCAACAAAGTATTAAAAAGTGAAAGTTAGATTTAGGATTGTTTAGTTTGTCCCATTACTTTTGGCCCCTTAAAAAGTGGGAGGCACATATAGAAACCGTTGTAATTCCTACACCGTTCACCTGATTTGGATGTAATTACCCTCAAATTAAATCTGAAATTCTGCAATTAAAGCACATCTTGTTTGTTTCATTTCAAAGCCATTGTGGTGGTGAATAGAGGCCAAAATATGAAAATTCTGTCAATGTCCCAATATTTATGCACCTGACTGTATAATACATTATGCAATAGAATTTTGCAATACATAGAGGTTTTAGCATAATCATGGCCATGGTTATGGGCCTACCCACTGTGCCCAGGTAACCTCTGAGGGTAGGTCCCTAACATACTGGGGTTGAAATCCAGAGCACAGGACACCCCCAAACAGGCCCAGCTGAGCCACCCCAGGGCATCACTCTAATGAGAGAAGGTGAAGTGTAAGAACGGATAAGATAGATAAGAGCAGCTGTTGCTGCATATATAAGAAGGTGAAAAATAGAGGTTTAAAAATAATATATATATATTAAACAAACAATAGAGGTGCTAAAAGTGCAAAAAGGAAAATGTGTTTATAATGCCATGCCCTGAAGGCGCCCAACCAAAGCAATCCAGGGGACCCATGCCCCAAAAATCAACCCATTGCTGCACTGCAGTATAAAATTTTATAGGACTTACCTAGAATTGTGCCTTGTACTAAGGTGCAGTCAAAATGCCAGAATTCCTGCTTAAAACCAATGGGGGAGGGGTGCTAATCTAGGCTGAAGACGTCTCATATCTTCAGGTGTGCATGGGAGCATACTAAATAGAGTATATAGAAGAGGGGGCCCTAGACTGCACACCCTATATATGATTCTCTGCAATAAAGAAACCTCTAAAGAAATGGATCCTCCCTGTACAGGCAGTGTCTTCCGTAGGAATAAAGCCAATGTCATCAACATGCAACAGAGGTTCAATCAGATAATATATAGTAAAAGGAGTTTTGGTGCAGGGCAAAATGGGATTTTCCCTGATCAAATCATTTTATAATAATAAAATATATTTGCTAATTTATCAGCAATATGGTTTCTTAATAATTAGTGTATTTTACTGAAGATTACTGTCTGCCCTTCTAATACTGCCAGTGGTCCTATCTGTGTCTCACCACCACCAGCCCCCCCCCCACCTCCCATGTGTCTCTCCAGTGCAATCTCTTCTGTGTCCCTCAACGCCATCTCCTCTGTGCCCACCCACCAGCGTCATATTCATGTACAATACACAGCCCCTGATGATGAATAGGCCCAAAAAGATCTTACCAGAAAAATGATTCAGATAACTGATTATTTAAGTTTCAAAATTATTCACTACATCAAGTTCAGATTATTTTATATGTAATAGAGTAAGAATCTTCTGTTGCAGGAGGTAGGTCATCCTTTATAGCAGAGGTAGCTTCTCCAGCAGCTGAATAAGTATAGTGTAGCCATGTGCCAGCCACGGGTGGCATGAAGATACATGTGAGTGCTCAGTGCAGTAAATTACAGTGCAGGGCAGTGGGGTAAGATCGCTGAGTGAGGTAGGTGAGTTAATGAAGCTGAAGTTTGATAATGCAGAAGTTGCAGTTGTCCCCACATTGGAATTAATATTGCATGAATTATGTTTGTTGCTTTTTCTGTAACACACAGTTTTGCTTACCCTGCATATCGGTAATTTATACATGCACCGCTGTTACATTTCATTCTGACACCAATGTGATCTTTTAATATTATTGGTGAGGTCTCGCATACCATGATAATGTATAATTATAGTGGATAAATTAGTGTTACAAGGAGACCCATAAGTCAGCCATATATGATATGTCATTGAATTAAACGTACTTTAGAATTTGAAGGCTCTCTCCCACATCCTGGGCTATAGAGTATGTAATAAGAGGCTAGTAATGAGCTTTTCCTATGCCTTGCAGGGTGAGTTATGCAGCTATCACATCATCCTGTTCATGACTGTCCTGACAATGAATCATCAGCCTTTTCCTTTTTAACTCAATACTAATTAATTTTATAGTAAGCAAGAATAATTACCATAACATTATTACGTATTATAAACTCCATGATAGAGCAGGGATATACTGTATTATCTCACAGTGACAGGTGAACCTGGTTATAATATTGTTGTGTAAGCATTGCACATTGCTCCAGTGTGTCTGAGTGTGGAGGATGGTGAATGTGGTTGGTCTTAGTGAGAATTCTAACTTTACCTGTCATGGGTTTTTCCCCAATGGGATTATAAAGGCAGCAGAGTTTCCAGTTTGCCTATGAGAGAATAGAATAGAAGAGGTGAATGAGAGGTTATAGTGAGTGTTTTACGTAATGAAAGTTTATTTTTAAAAGGTTTTATTTTTCTTCATTCATTTTGAATAATAGGCCCCTAGAACTAGAGCTAGTTTTTTGATTATATAAGCATGCACTGGGAGGAATTGAATAAAGGCATGCTGGTGCTGGTCAGTGGCTGTCAGTACGTGCTGGGACGTGTAGTTCAACTATCGCTGTAGTTTCAGTATAATTTTAACATCTTCGACATCTTCCAGCAACGAAGGCTCCAGGACCTCAGCTAAATCCTACAGAAATTAATGCAGTACGGCAACCAGTCACCGGCTATCAGGGATCTGCTGCATTCTGGTTACACTGAGCAGATTTATGCAGCCTTTTTATATGAAATATGCATATTACATCAGGTAGGGGACTGTAAAGTCATTGTGAACACAGGGAGATAATTTCTGGATCACCTATTAGCAATATAATAAAGCACTGCCCTGACTAGAGATAAAATATAGTTAGCCCTCCATTTTCCTAAGGACAGATCAGTTTCGCTACCTAAGGCATACCAGCAAATCAAACATCAGCTTTTATGATTTAACTTGCATTAGACCGTTAAAAGCTTATTGATGATTGGTTACTATGGTTTTACTGCAGCTTTCTTACCCTTGACCAATGTTGGTAAATAACCTTCAGTATTTCAGTGGAGCTTGTCCTCTGTGATAATGAAATCAATAGAATCAAACTGAGGGGAAAAAAACTTTAACGACTTAGACCTGGTACAGTAATATGCCCATTCCTTACACGCTTCACTCTGCCGGTAGTGGATAGCACATGAATGCCCTTTACATACATTAATATTCTTCATTATATGCTCTTGAAAACCATTAGTGTCTCATTGTAAGCAGCTTCATTGATGTGACTAATGTGTACAGATGACTGTGCCTTGCAATCCAATATACTGTATGAAAAGAGCCATTGCTCTGATGCTGACGCGCATTAAACTTGATTTGTCTTGAACAGGGCCAACAGATCTGAGCATGAAGAGTCAGTTAGCAACTACTTCCACATCGTCCAGCAACGCAAGCTCCAGACCTCAGCTAAATCCTACTGAAATTAACGCAGTCAGGCAACTAGTCGCCGGTTACCGGGAATCAGCAGCATTTTTGTTACGTTCAGCAGATGAACTAGAAAACCTGATCTTACAGCAGAACTGAGTCACACAACCTCTTCCCTGGCCTGATTTAATCCCGGAGTTCCACTAATGACATGCTGACAATGTAAAAGCCAGAGTGGACCCGTCCGGTTACCGCACTGATGAGTAGAGGAGTTAATTACCATAATGCTACACTGTTTTCTATCCATGAAGTGATGTCAAGGTGCTGCCGGTGAACTTGAGACCTCTGACATTCTGCAGGTCTTTGATGTGTCCAGCTTTATGTTCTCAGTGTGTCGGTTTAAATATTGCATATGTGGCTGTAGATCATTAAGTCGTGCAAAGCGGTGGAGCAAATGGGAGACACTAAGATGTTAAATTATTTCCAAGTGCAATATTAGTGGAATGTTCTACTGACTCTGGAATTAAATCTACACGATATGGCAGGACAAAATGCCAAACATACACTCATGGTAGAATATTCAATGAAGGATTGCATATTTTTTAAATAATGTGATTTTTATATGGTCATCTTTTTTCATGCAGACATTTTAATTTATATGAACTTTCCACATTCCCTACAATTGAGAAAATATTTTCGATTGCCATTTCCTACGGCCCTTTCAGTTTCTGATTGCTAAGAAAAAAAAAATGCACAGCAGGTAACATCTTGCAAACATCAGCTATGGGGTAATAGGATTGAGGAATGTATACCTCCATGTCCAAATGAAGCCATTTTCCAAGTGATATTTTCTATATGTTAATCGTTGTTTTCATTTAAATGATTTTGTCAGAGTAGAGTATAGGTCCAAGACCTTTTGTGTTAACTGCTGTAGTGGAGGACATCAGAGGAAATGGTCGAGTATCTGTGTTTTGGTAATTCAAAAGTAAAGGTCAAATCATTAATTTGTAAGCTGTACATACCTGCTAAAGCCTTGAAGCTACATATCTAATATAAAAGGTACCTCAGAAGAAACACTTACATATTCAATAGGATAGATACTCTTCCAGAAAAGTGACGTGATGTTTGGGGAAGCCTCCTTAGATGCCGGTTCTCGAGAGCCTGGTCCACATCATGTGACATGACACTGCCTTACAATATTATTGTACAAAAACCTCTATGCTTGGGGCAGGTTTTCTATACACAATAGAGAACAAGCAAGTTCCATCTTATAAGCAAGTTTGAGAAAAACAATGCAGCTTAAAAATGACATTTAAAGCTTTTTTATTGCCCAAAGAGATTTGGAGCTTCACGAAACCGATGACAAAGCTATGATTCAAAATTTTTATGTATGTTTACATATTTCCTTTTTTGTTTTTATAATTATTGTTGGTGAAATTTTAGTGTGAAGTATTCTACAACAAGATAGCATTGGCATACATGTAGCTGGATCCTCCTGGCAATGTTGTCAAGGTATCATAGGAATCTAGAGAGTCAAATACATTATAAGTTCTCTGTATAACACAACCCAGGGAATGTATAGCTGTGTTCTTTCATCATTTTTGCTGCTGTAACTTGTGCAAAGTCCTATTCTCTGAGGTTGGGATGATATTTAAGAGGTTGCAAGTGACAATCGGATAATTTGCACTCTGGTGGGTATTTTTCATTTTACAAAGATATATTTAGCAACCCATTGGGAGCAAGAGACATCACCACTGCGCACCCAGCGGGTAACCCCTTTTGCTGCCAGAGGTGTTAGCAGCACACTGCCATGCAGAACCTTGCACTGCTAACTGCTCTCCAAATAAAAAGGGGTAAAATTATAACCTCCCACAAGACCGGAACATGTACAAAAAAAAACAATCTGTAAATGAATACAAAAATCCAGCCTCTCTAATTCATTATTTGATGATGTGGACTACACATTATTAGTGTTTCTTTGTGCACTGAATCATAATTTCACTTTAGCAGTAGAAAGTACTTTTTTTCTTTGCACAGTATGATAATTGGTTAGTTGTTTAGCTTTTGTTAAATATCACGTCCCTTGTGCATTCCTGAATTTGCCTTATTTCATGTAAAAATGTAATTCAATTTTTGACAATGAGTTTAAGGCATCAGTGATGATATTTTGTACATAAACATACCTGTTTTATATAGACTGACTGTGATTGTGACTAGGTAATGTGCACTTTTTCTTGTAACTGTGGGCATTGCTATGCTTTTTTGAGTGTTTCTAGAATTATTGTTGCTTACTTACAAAAAAACTTTTGTGATACTGTTTGTGAAATATAATGTGAAAAACTATTGAATTATTAATATTTTTAATATATTGTACATTATTATTATTAAACAGGACAACTTTAAGTTGTGGAACCAGATCCACAAATTTCAGTGAAAAAATCAAAGATTTGAGGGCTGACATTTCCTCTGTTTTGTTTGGATAAATAAATTGATTTATGTGTAAAACGTACTATTTTCTACTCTGTATTTTTGATAAGGGAACTTGATACCCATAGGGGCATATCCAATTAGCCGCAAGATTTTCACAGCAAAAATTACTGCGACCATTGCCATGCTATCCAGCTAAAAAATAATGGTTGCAGTAATTCATGGGGGGGACAGAAGAAGCCTCTACCTCCTGAAAAATTGAAAGAAATATTGGGCAAGATAATAAAAGTATATTACCGTCCCAATGAAAATTATTTTAAGCTTTAAAATAATTTAAACATGGCTGCTTTTTGCATTTTTTTAAAAAATAAACAAATTACAGTATATAAAGCAAACTCTTTTTCATTTAAGTACAAATGGTGAAAAAAAGTAGAAGAAAAGGTAATTTGGGGGTAATTTGAGGTCATTTTTAATTCAAAAAAGAAAAAAAGCAATTATTTTTCATTTAAATAAATACTGTAATTGTATTTGTGGTGCATAAACAAAAAAAAAGTTTATTTTGGGTTAATTTGAGACCATTCCCTCCACCAATGTCTGCCTTATTTAGCTATGGGCGACCGGTGCCGTCGCACAGAGGATCTGTACGCAGAAACTTTGCCACCCAACTGCCGTTGCTCCTGGCTAGCAGGGTGCCTGGAATGGCACCCTGCAGCCAGGTTTGCTGCTGCAGCACCCGCTGAGAATCCAGATGGAAACTCTGCACACTATAGGCAGCTGATCGGGCATCCTGAGGAAGCCCAATCAGCGATGTACTTACGGGAGCTGCTGGGCACTTCTCCTTTGCGCGAAGTCATGACATCATGCACTCAGTGGGCAGGGCTGTCACATGGCACTGATTTGCCTAGTGACAGTCCTGCTTAATAATGACTTGCAATATTGAACTAATTAAGCTAACTGGAAACTTCCCAATTGCCTAATTAGTTATTAGGGGGTGTCCAAGGGGTTCTGAAGCAAGTCTCAACAATTTTTACTTAAAATAGGGATTTTTCCAGACTTTACAACTGCTCTGAAGGTGCGATAAAAAAGCTGCATTAATTCTTTTTTTTTTAAATTGAGTATTTTTTATTGAAAATGTTTTCCAATTGAACAATACAATATAACAATAAAACAAACAAAAAAAAATAATTATCACACATCACAATAATGAAACATATCAATCACTAATATAGAACACCTAATGTAAATAACATTCACAAATTGCAGAGCATAACAGGGAAAAATAAATCAAAAATTACAGCATATATAAACATATAAAAATAATAGACTCAGGGGCCGATTCAGACCTGGACGCTAAGCTGCGCTCTCTCACAGCCGTCAGGGCTGGATATGCAAATGCCGCGATTACACAGCCAGGCTAAAGGACGCCCTCTATGTCTTAGAGAGCGACAGCAGAGTGAACACTCGCCGTTGTAATGACGCCCACTTTTCATTCTTGGCACACGTCATCTCCAGGAATTGTATGATTATTCAGTATCATCGAGAGCCAGGCTGAAATACAACCAGGTGACATGTACAATGATGCCGACATGCTAATTATGGACGCCCAAGGAACGCTCAGACACACCTGCGTTTGCACATCCACTCCCCTGTTTTCCCGGACCTTCACCTGTTACCACCCACAAACGGCACTGTCACTCAAAGGAGCTGCCCGTCTGCGGGCTTCGAGCGAGCACTTCCCCATCGCACAGACTGGTTCGCGCATGCGTATTTTGCCGCATACGCATGTGCAGACAGGCGACAATCGCCCATAGCGTCCGGGTCTGAATCGGCCCCTCAGTGCAGAATAGTATCAAAATCTAGTACAGAATATACAATATATTTTACACTAGAGCATTCATACATAAAAGTTAAGGTGCCAATCCACTAGCCGATTACACTGTACGATTGCGTGATTACGGCATCGTAATTGTGCAATCGCTCAGTAATCGGCCGCAAATCATGCATCCAAATGTCAGAAATGACCGGCGATGCACGCTCCCACTGGTCTTTTCCGACATGAATCATCAGTCGAACATGCACGCCAATCTGGCGATAACGACAGATTGGCCATGTTCGGGGATGATTGATGTGCCTATACTGAAATATCAATCGTTCAGTGTAGGCACTGCACCCCCTAGGGGAACGACGGTACGATTACGATGTCGTAATCATACAGTCTTTGCCTGATCTACTAGTGGATGGGCTTTTCTGGCACATAAGGTAGAAACCTCCATTCCCAAAATGCATCAGATAATCATATATAAACAGCATTGAGCAAGATCCACATATAGGGCCTCATTCAGAGCCGCTCACAAGTGGCTCGATGTTTCTGTGCGCATGCGCTGCGTCCAGCGTGCGCATGCGCAAGCCCCGACGAGCGACTGAGCTTCAGTCACTGTGGGACTTTCTACAAGATGGGGCGGCTGTTGATGGTGAGTGACAGCTCACCCTGTTTTCTAGGTGGGGAGGGGGGGGGTAGTTGGGCAAACGCAGGCATTCCCAAAGGAATGCCTGCCGTTTGAGGGCGGACCTACTGACATCACTAGTGATGTCAGTAGTGTACTTCCTGCTCTATTAGAGCAGGAAGTCCACTCAGGCTTGCTGAAGCCGAGACCCTACCACAGGGTCTCGTCGCAAGCCTGATGGTCACGATAATCGCGATGGATTCCAGGCCGCTCGCACAAGCTGTGGGTGGTCACCCACAGCTTTGCGAGCGGTCTGGAGCAAAAAAAAAAAAAATGCCCTGATTCAGAGCGAGCACTCGCCAGCAGCCAGCAGCTCTGAATCAGGCCCATAGTCTGACTGCCAATCAATAGACAAAACATAAAAAATAGAGTCTAGAAAAAGTATGCTGATCCAACAACAACTTAGCATATGTAGTTTGTAACTATTTCTGCCAAATTCGGTCAAACTTGGATTCAGTTTTACGAGTAGTATAAAAATACAGCTCATGAGATATTGTGGTATTAACTACAGCAACCCACATTTGAAACTCAGGACACGTAGTAGCCATCCACGCTCGCGCTATACATACTGTGGCCAAGGTACATAAATTAAGAATGTATTGTCTAGTGCACCTATCAAAAACAGCCTTGGCCAAAGTACGAAGAGTACAAACTGCTGGCATCAAAGCAGATTGGGGTATATTTGATGATGCAGTCACTCCAATTACCTGGCCCCAGAAACTGGGGCATGTGTAGTATGTGTAATCTAATAGCGCCGTGGATTCTCTTGGACTACCAAGGACCAGTGACCTGTATTCATCACACATTGGGCCAACCTCCACCTTGTTTAAGACTTGGAAGGTTAGATCAATGGTGAGCATTCATAATAAAGGAATAAGGACATGAGAGAGCTCTATGAAGATGAGAGAGCTCTATGAGCATTTAGGGACAATCGTAACAACTTGAGCATGGAATCCTGTAACATCAGATTTACACCCACGCATTGTGCATTTAAAGCATGCCTAAGCTGTAAATAAATGAGGAATAGTGTATGGAGAAGATTAAATTCACTTCATAATTGGGTAAATGATTTTAGAACATTATCGTCATAGACCTGTCTCAACACAGTTATTCCTCTTCTACCCCATACTGCCCCCGCCTCTAAGGTTGATAGTTTTGGCAATGCTTTAGCATTCCATAAGTGAGTAACAGGGTCAATATATGTGAAACCCAGGAGTTTATTAACCAGCACCCATATTTTAGCAGCTTGTAGACGTAGCGGGGGGCCCAGTCTATACTCCTTATTGGCCAATAGTACTTGCAAGGCTGTATGCCTGAACTACTAGCAAAGTGTGATGGGTATTTACTAAGATATCATGCAGCCAAAGCCTCAAGTAGTTGAGCCGCAGAGTAGAAAAAACGATAGACAATATTTTGGCATCATTAGGAATCAGTGATATAGGGCGGTAAGAATCTGGTAACTTAGAATCCTTCCCAGGCTTGGGCAGTACTATTATCAATGATTCTGACATATTGTAGAGGTGGGGAAAATATCTTCTTCAAACAATTTACTATATATTTCCAACAATTGTGGATCAAATAATGAAGCATGTTTTTTACAGAGCTGTCTAACCCTGGAGCTTTGCCCCCTGGGAAAGATCCAATAGCCACCCCCATCTCCTCTTCCAAAAAGAAGCATCCAAGAAGGCTGCATCTTTCAAAGACAGGGAAGGCAATCCTATATCTGCAACATAAGACACCAATTCAGCATGGCTGCAAGATAATCTTGAAGAATGCACAGATTTAAAATAAGACAAAAACACCACAGCTATGTCAGGGGTAGTGGACTCCACATAACCGCTATTGTCTATAATTTCAGCCACTGTATTTGAAGGACGATCAAATTAATCATGCCACTTGCTTAGTGGTGTTGCAGCCTCTGGGGCCTTTCAGAAAAGGTATGTTTATACAGACAGATCATTTGACACAGGTGGACTACATTTCACTAATTATGTGACTTCTGAAGGTAATTGGTTGCACCAGAACTTTTGAGAAGCTTCATAGCAAAGGGGGTGATTACATATGCACATGCCAATTTCCAGAATTTTATTTATAAAGATTATTTTAATATATATTTTTCTCATTTCACTTCACCAAATTAGACTATTTTGTGCAGATCCATAACATAAAATTCAGATAAAAAAAATAAATAAATTACAGGTTGTAATGTAACAAAAAAGATAAAAAGCCAAGGGGGGTGAATACTTTTGCAAGGTACTGTATAGCTAGAATAAAAAGGGAAATTGAATTAATCTTATAGTCAAGGAACACGAATCGTCCCCCTGGATCAGTACAGATGGAGTTTAAAACAAAAGGGACTTTTTTTAATCAATATAAAAGCACCATTGGCAGCTGATGTATGAGAGGCATGATATGCCCAACCCACCCATGGCCTTCTGAGAGAAAGCAACTTACTCCCAATTAAATGTGTCTCGGTAAGGCAAACTATATCAGGGTCATAGCGCCTCAAGTGTTTGAGGACCAGGGAACGTTTGAGCTTGTCATTTATCCCCCGAACAATCCAGGTTAACAATTTACCCATGGCACAGTCGACAGTGAATGGCAACCTCTAACACAAACTGTACATCTATTCGATAATGCCCTTTGTGATGTTCTGGGTTGTTTGTGGACCCGGGGTGGTAGCAGGAGCGATCACAGAAGCAGATTTGAAAATAAAACTAGAATTTTTAATAAGTGCTTGAGTAGACATATAATGGCAGTAAATAAAAGTCCAGGAATATATAAATGTGCACAAGAGTTCTGTGGTGGGAGTAAAAGGGTTAATGGCCAAGGTGAAACAATTAGAGCTGTCCAGGTGTGTAGGAAGTGAAACTGAAAATAATCAAACCAGGTATGCAGGTAGTGAACTGAAGCGCAGGATGTCAGCAGGCTCAGGCACTCAGGTATGGGCAAGGGTGATGGAGGAAGCGGGGTAGTCCAGTGGGAGCTAGGAGCTGACAGGCAGACTGGCAGACAGCGAATTCACAGGAACAGGAAAGCACAGAGGAACTCCCTCTCAGCTAGGCTGAGATACACGTTGCACTGGCAAAGAAGGAAGGCACTGACCCTTCCTAAATACCCCATGCCGTGCCGTTACTGGCCGTAGGGAACATGTGACTCACCAGGATTGGCCAGCCGCATCACATGGCCAGAAGGCAAGATGGCGGTGTCCATGCCAAATGGAACGGAGACGCCGCCAGGCCTCACCAGCGCAGAGTGACAACAGGGCCGCACAACAACGCGCGTAGCCAAAGCCCCCCGCCAGACACCAGCTCCGCCACCAGATAGCCCGCGCCACAACGACCTCACAGGTAACACCCGCCTAGCGCCATGCTGAAATACCCTGGCCGTGACAGTACCCCCCCCTTTTGGGGTGGCCTCAGGACACTCAGCAGGCTTCTCCGGATGGGCAGAATGGAATCTCCTGATGAGCGTGGGAGCGTGGACATCACGAGCATCAGTCCAGCAACGTTCCTCTGGACCGTAACCTTTCCAGTCCAACAAATACTGAAGATGACCTCTGCGCAGACGAGAGTCCAAGATCTGGGCGACTTCAAACTCAACTCCTCTCTCCGTCTGGACTCGAGGAGAAGCAGGTAGAGCATTATGGAACTTATTCAGGACTAGGGACTTTAATATGGAAACATGGAAGGAATTGGGAATTTTTAGGTATGGGGGTAACTGTAAATGGTAGGCCACTGGATTAATGGTTTCTGTTATGGTGAAGGGACCGATGAAGCGGGGTGCGAATTTCATAGAAGGAACCCTCAGACGAAGATTCCGGGTGGATAATCAGACCTGGCTTCCAACTTGCATGCGTGGAACTATTCTACGCTTCTTATCGGCCTGGGTCTTATAGCGAGAGGATGCCTTCAACAAATCAGACCGTACTTGAGTCCAGATGGCAGCAAAATTCCGCACCGTGTCCTCCACGGCCGGAACATCGAAAACAGGCAGGCTTCGGAATTCGGGAACACGAGGATGAAGGCCATATACAACCTGAAATGGTGTTTGGTTAGTTGATGAGTGGTAGGAAGCATTATGTGCAAACTCAGCCCACGGCAGCAAGGCAGCCCAATTGTCCTGGGAAGATGACATAAAAATTCTTAAGAAAGTCTCTAGATCTTGATTAACTCTCTCGGTGGAGCCGTTGCTTTGCGGATGGTAGGCCGTGGAAAAGTTTAACTTCACTTGAAGAACAGAACACAAAGCCCTCCAGAATTTTGCAGTAAACTGCACACCACGGTCAGAGACAATTTCAGCAGGAAGGCCATGTAGACGAAATATGTGTTGGACAAACAACTGTGCCAGGTCAGGGGCAGAAGGTAACTTCTTCAATGGTATATAGTGGACCATCTTAGAAAATCAGTCTATTACAACCCAGATGGTGTTGAAACCTTGAGAGACTGGCAGGTCTGTGACGAAATCCATGGAGAGATGCGTCCATGGACGTGATGGAGTAGGTAATGGAAGCAATTCCCCAGTTGGAGCTTGTCGTGATGATTTATGCTGGGCACAGGAGGAGCAGGAAGAGATAAACTCCATTATATCTGCCTTCATAGAAGGCCACCAATAGTGTCTTTTCAGGAACTCCAAGGTCTTCCGAGTGCCTGAGTGCCCTGAGAAGCGAGAGGAATGTGCCCAAGTGAGAAGCTGCTTCCTTAATTCCGTGGCCACAAATGATTTTCCCATAGGAGGCTGAAGTTGTAATGCGGCAAAAACTCTTGATTCCAAGACAGGGGTATTGCTTTGATTTTCAGATTGATCATCACAGAGGAGAGATCTTGATAGGGCATCAGCCTTCTGATTAAGTGCTCCAGACCGAAAAGGTCAGGGTGAACGGAAACCTGGCAAAGAATATTGCCCAGCGGGCCAAACGAGGACTCACACATTGGAGGTTTTTGAGAAATAGGAGATTTCTATGGTCCGTAAATACAGTAAATGGAAACTTGGCGCCTTCTAGCAAATATCTCCATTCCTTCAACGCCAACTTTACAGCTAGTAGTTCTTGCTCACCTATGGCGTAGTTCCTTTCAGCAGGTGAGAATTTTTTAGAAAAGAACCCACACGGATGGACTCGGTTGTCCTCATAACGTTGAGACAAGACTGCTCCCACAGCTTCAGATGATGTGTCTACTTCCAACAAAAAGGCCTGTCCAGATCTGGTTGTCGAAGAACTGGTGCTGAGATAAAGGCCTGTTTTAGAAGATGAAAGGCAGACTCTGCCTCAGGTGACCATTGGGCAGGATTAGCACCTTTGCGGGTCAAGGCTGTAATGGGAGCCAGCAGTGTAGAAAATCCCTTAATGAAGCGTCTATAATAATTGGCGAAGCCCAACAATCTCTGGATGGCCTTCAGTGTCTGAGGTCGGGTCCAATCCAGAATTGCTTGTACCTTCTTGGGGTCCATTTCTAAACTGGAGCCAGATATTACATAGCTGAGAAAAGGTACACTGGGCACTCCAAAGACGCACTTCTCCAGTTTGCAGTAAAGGTGGTTTTCTCTCAAATGGGTCAAAACTTCTTTAACATGTTCTTGATGTTTAGCCACAGACGGTGAAAAAATCAGTATGTCATCCAGATAGACAACAACCAAAACATATAACAGATCCCGGAAAATCTCATTAACGAAACTGTGAAAGACAGCAGGGGCGTTACACAATCCAAAAGGCATTACTAAATACTCGAAATGTCCATCTCTGGTATTAAAAGCGGTCTTCCATTCATCGCCAGCTCGGATACGAATGAGGTTGTAAGCCCCTCTTAGATCTAATTTAGAAAAAATGACAGAGCCCTTGACCCTATCAAACAACTCAGTAATCAGGGGAAGAGGGTATCGATTCTTTACAGTAATGTCATTAAGGCTTCGATAATCAATACATGGTCTTAGACCACCGTCCTTCTTGCCAACGAAGAAAAACCCAGCTCCGGCAGGTGAAGTAGAGGGGCGAATGAACCCCTTTGCCAGGTTGTCCCGGATGTACTCTGTCATGGCTTGAGTCTCAGGCAAGGACAGCGGATAGGTACGACCACGAGGTGGTATCTTATCAGGTATCAATTCAATTGGACAGTCCCATTCCCTATGAGGGGGTAAGATATTTGCTTGTTGTTCAGAGAAAACGTCGGCGAACATCTGATATTCCTTGGGAATGGCAGAAGAGACTAATGGAACTGTCTTTCTCACAGGTCGAATTTTTGGAAGACAGGATTTCTGACAGTCCATCCCCCATGACAGAATCTGCATAGAACTCCAATCAATCCTGGGATTATGTTGACTTAACCAGGGTAGACCAAGAACAATTTCTTGAGAGGCCTCTGATATCACCAGGAATTTTAAGGACTCAGAATGAAGTGCCCCAATTCGGACCAATACTGGTTGAGTCTCTTTGGTGACTATCCCTGTAGTTAGAGGGCGTCCATCTATAGAGGTCAGAGAGATGGCATGGTTGAGAGACAAACAAGGAATCTGAAATTTATCTATGAAACTAGACGTTATGAAATTTCCGGCTGCTCCCGAGTCGAGTAGAGCAGTAGCAAAGACAGGTTTGGGTTTAAGATCCAAGGCTAGGGTAATTTTTGGAGACGGGTTCATAACTCCTAACTTGATGTCTCCAGGGTCAGTTAGGATTTGGCATTTCCCGGTTTACGGGGGCAGGAGATCAGCAGGTGACCGGACTCTATGCAGTACAGACAGAGGTTCTTTTGCATTCTTCTCTGACGTTCTTCTTTGGAGAGGTGTGTATGATTCACCTGCATAGGCTCCTCTTCAGTAGGAGAAGGAATGGGATGGGTAGAAATGGAGGGGTAAATGACCTTTGCCGGTCAGTTCTGTTTTTTTCAGCCTGACGTTCCCTGAAGCGTAGGTCAACTTTGATACACAACGAAATCATGTCGTTCAGATTAGTAGGAAGCTCTCGAGTGACTAGATCATCCTTTAGTCGGTCTGACAACCCATGCCAGAAGGTCGAGGTTAGGGCTTCCTCATTCCATTTGAGCTCTGATGCTAAAATTTTAAATTGCACGGCATATTGACTGACAGGACCGACCCCTTGTCTCAGTGTCATGATGTTTGATGATGCTGATACAGTACGCCCAGGTTCATCGAAATCCTCCTGAAGGATGACACAAAGCCTGCTTAATTATCCAGCAGCGGATCTGAGCGCTCCCAGAGTGGGGAAGCCCATTCCAAGGCCTGGCCAGATAACAGAGAGACTATATAAGCCACTTTAGTTCTTGCAGTTAGAAAGTTGTCAGGCTGAAGGGTAAAATGTATGTCACACTGATTTAGGAATCCTCGGCAGAGTTTAGGATTGCCGTCAAATGTATTTGGTAAAGGAAGATGTAAGCGGGGAGATGATCTGCCTCCTGTATTCCCAGACGCTGATACGGATGTAGATGCTGGTACTTCAGGGGTAGAAAAGGAAGTTTGCAAATTATCCTGTCGCTTGGACATCTCTTGCAGAAATTGAGCCATCTGATGCTGCATGTTTTCCAGATTTTCTAAACGACCAGAAATGCACCGGAACAAATCCACTCCTGACTCCTGATCCGTGGCCGGCTCCATGGGGCCAGTGCAAACTGTGATGTTCTGGGTTGTTTGTGGACCCGGGGTGGTAGCAGGAGCGATCACAGAAGCAGATTTGAAAATAAAACTAGAATTTTTAATAAGTGCTTGAGTAGACATATAATGGCAGTAAATAAAAGTCCAGGAATATATAAATGTGCACAAGAGTTCTGTGGTGGGAGTAAAAGGGTTAATGGCCAAGGTAAAACTATTAGAGCTGTCCAGGTGTGCAGGAAGTGAAACTAAAAATAATCAAACCAGGTATACAGGTAGTGAACTGAAGCGCAGGATGTCAGCAGGCTCAGGCACTCAGGTATGGGCAAGGGTGATGGAGGAAGCGGGGTAGTCCAGTGGGAGCTAGGAGCTGACAGGCAGACTGGCAGACAGTGAATTCACAGGAACAGGAAAGCACAGAGAACTCCCTCTCAGCTAGGCTGAGATACACGTTGCACTGGCAAAGAAGGAAGGCACTGACCCTTCATAAATACCCCATGCCGTGCTGTTACTGGCCGGAGGGAACATGTGACTCACCAGGATTGGCCAGCCGCATGACATGGCCAGAAGGCAAGATGGTGGCGCCCATGCCAAACGGAACGGAGATGCCGCCAGGCCTCACCAGCGCAGAGTGACAACAGGGCCACACAACAACGCGCGTAGCCAAAGCCCCCCGCCAGACACCAGCTCCGCCACCAGAGAGCCCGCGCCACAACGACCTCACAGGTAACACCCGCCTAGCGCCATGCTGAAATACCCTGGCCATGACACCCTTATAACAAAAAACCCAGAGTATACAATTCTCTGCCTGCATTGCTCTGCAATCCACTCACATACCATACAACATAAAAAGAAAAAACATAATAAAAAGAACATATAAAACAAAAGAAGTGGGAAAATCCCAAAACTTCCCCATCCTATGCACCTCCCCAACCCAGGCATACTTATAACCCTAAAAAAAAAAAAACTTAGAATACACCTAAATCTCTATAGGACTAAACATAGACCTACCTAAATAGAGACAGGAAAAAAACAAAAAAGAGAGACAAAAATAGAAAAATAATTAAGAGGCAGTGAATTATAATAACCACCATTGCAATGAGAGCCCCCTGAAGTAGAAAAACCTGGCAAACATAATATACAACATCAAATGAAAAAACGTTGGTGATGCAGCTAGTGTATACAGCAATAAGTATTATGCAAACTAATCAGAGGCAATAGAGAAATGCTTGAGATTTGTATGCAAGAAGACAGTGAAACCCGTAATCCAGCTCCACTATCCAAACATACAAAGGTATTCCAAGGAAGAGTCAGACGATCAGTCCTCAGCAAGTTGCCTTCTTCCCGGAGCGTATCGCTCTAACCATGCCGACGCTTCTCTTGGGGTGTCAAAAAACTTGGTTTCACCATTAACTACCACACGAAGTTTGGATGTGAATAACATAGCATATGGCAAGTTCAATTCACGAAGATGTTGTTTTATAGGAAGAAACTGGGCCCTGTCCTTCTGTACCGCCATTACAAAATTAGGGAAGACAGAGATACGGACTCCGTTTCGCTCCAGTGGACCCATAGTGCGGGCCAGTCAAAGCACCGTATCCCCATCTTGGTAATGTGGAAACTTTGTGATGAAAGTACATGGAGGAGCGCTCCGAGCTCTCCAGGGAGAGACCTGGTAGGTATGCGATGTGCTCTTTCCACAGAAAGTTGAGGCCAAATGTATCAACCACCCATTTCACCAGATAATCTTCTGGGACAGAACCTTCTTTTTCAGGAAGACCAATAAAGTGCATGTTGTTCCGCCTCAGACGGCCTTCCAATTCCAAAATTTGACAAATACGTGTTCTTTTAAAGGAGAGTTAGTCCTCTAATGTGGAAATGTGTGTTTAGCCTCCCCAACCCATTCCCGGACTCTTTGAAGATCTTGGCGTACTAACGAAAGATCCAGTTGTACCGTCTCCATTTTATCAGACAGACGCTTTTCAGAGGAGGTAACAGCGTCTAGAAACTGCTTCAGGGTAATTTTAGGCATAGAAATCTGCTCAGAGCCAGAAGATGTAGAAACAGGGGGTGAAGAGGGGCCTTGGGCAGCACCTCCAGGGGGCGACTGTGGGGCAGAGGAGCATGCATTTCTTTCCAGCCTAGCAGCAGCAGCCTGCCCAGACATCCCCATATTAGGAGATAAACAAAGATTCAGCACAAGAGGGCAAGCAGAGGTGGCAGTCCTATATAGACTGTATGCGAACACACTGATCTCAGGTCACAACTGTAGTATGTACTGGTGCACTGTGCTGCCAACAGTGCTCACAGTAAGGGGGGGAGGAAGCAAGCAGGTCAGTCAGGGGTGTATATAATGGGTGCAGGGTATGCGGTGCACATGGGCCCCTGGGTCCAGGGGGGCCCACACCACACACCCATAGTTTTTAAATCTTACCTCACCGAAGTCCTGCGTCGGCTGTAGCAGTGCTGCTCAAAACACCTGGAAATGGCCACTGCTGCATTTTCCCCAGCATTTTGCTCATGCGCAGTAGGGAAATTAACCACAGTAGACTCTAGGCACAGACTAGTGCCCAAAGTCTACTGCTGCGGTCACACTGGCCCCCTCCTGTCTTAATACTCCCCTGAGCTCAGTATATATCTACTAGCCGCACAGTGTGAAGGGTTAAAGGAGCCAAGTTCTTTATGCTACCAATAATAAACACCGGAAGAGGGGATAAAAGACAGGCAGCTCTGTAGTTCTATTCCTAGCTGAAGTGTTTGACAATAAGGAGAGGGATCTGGTTGTCCTGCACTGCCAGCAGTAACTCTAAACAGCTCCAGGACACTCCAACAGTGTCAGCACGGGATAGAATTGCTGCATAGCAACAGACAGCCAGGTATCTTTAGCTTCAGCAAGTAGCTTCCTACTCCATGGCCACGTCCCCAAAATGCGTTAATTCTCATTGAAATTACTGCGGCTTAATTTCTCGCAAAAATAAATATCACTCGCAATTGATTATGCCCCATACTTGAAAGATGCAGTGAATGAGATGCTGCTGAAATAGTGAATGGTAGTATTATGATAGCACAACAAGTGAATTGACTCACAGTTTATCTAACCTGACCTGCAAAGGAGTAACTTCCTGCCTGGTAAATAACTGTTGCTTCACTGTGACACACATTAAGAACATACAGATGATAGTTACCCAGGTGCACTCCAAATTATAACCCTTTCACACTGCTAGCAATAACCAGGGTTACTGTGCAGTGCGAAAGGGACAGGTTGAAATAAGCCGGGATGGGAGACCCGGCATTTCAACTCTGGTCACGAGAAGGGTTAAACGCGTTTTCAACCCGGCTGGCGGTGCAGTGTGAATGGGTAACCTGGGTTGATGGAACCCGGGTCTCGTTCACTGCATAGGAAGAGCCAGCGCTTGGAGAAGATATTCTCTCAAATCGCTGACTCTCACATGATGGCGGTGACTGTCACTAATGCCAGGTCGGGCCGCCAGTCTGAAAGGGGTCTCAGCCGGGATGGGCTTGTCCCGACATACCAATGTGAAAGGGGTATTACACTCTACCCTGAATTAAAATAGACATTTTTCCCAAAGATGGGGCTTTCATAGGAAGACCTGTTAGAATTTTCTTCTTGGAAATCACGCCAGTGCTCCAATTTCCATCTCACAAGTCACTTAATTAGTACAATCGGGCAGACCAAAGTACAAATTGCCTAGCTTTTGCCTTCATATCCATTTCACAGCACTAAACCTATTAGCGGCTGAGGTGTGTTTTGTGTGTGACACTGTCACCTATATATAAACTTAATCAAGAATAAACACACAGGAACAGAATTGGGAGTTAAAAAGGTTATCTAGTTATTGGTAATAAACTAAGAACTGTATGGGCAATAAAAGTACAGCTTCCAATCAGCACAACCCAACAATGCAAAACCCAACAATGCAAAACCCAACAACAGTTACATAAAGGTGGTTTTGGTGGAAGGGTGGTACAGACTTGCAAAACAATCTCCACAAAGGTGAGTGTATCCAACAAGCTAACTACACCCGGGTTGATAATTAACCATCCTTTCCTGCCAAAATAGCTAACCACTACAAGCCTCAAGGAAATGAAGAGGGAAGGTGGGAAATTTTATTCAGAGGACTGAGCCCAGAAGGCTTACAATGTAAGTTACATAGAACCCAACAACTCCTCCATTGTGTAAAAGTTGTCTTGGATGCTTTCCTCATATTACTATCATATTTTGAAAGAAAATATTATATTTTTAGCATGTAATAATTTATCATAATTAATAACTAATTATATACCTTTTATTAACTTTCTTGCAAGGTTATATCCAGGAATTATACCTTTAAATCATTAGGATAATTATATTCAAGAAAGACTGCACACAAGATAAAAATGGAGTGTGTTTTCATTAACATCAGATCCTCAATAACGTTCACATATATGTTAGAAAACAGTATTATCGCATTGTAAAATACAATCTAATATTTCAATGTTTTAACTTTGTGTGTGCATGTGTGTGTGTGTTCATGTGCGTGTGTGTGATTTCAAACCGTTATTAAACTCCCATGATACCACAGTCTCCATAGACCACAAAGGTGATAGCAGACCTATTTGATCTACACTCAGATCCATTTTTAAAACACTGATAACAGCCTGATTGTATCTATGATAATCTACTCCATAATACAAACTTATTCACACATTATTACAATACTATCATGATACAGCCAGTATTCACAATGCGATGCATCTCAAGTTGCCCCATTGTTACAAGCACATGGCTGAAGGGGGGAGGGGAGAGACCACATAGCAGCAGCTATATTGGTTTCACAAAGCCACACAGCATCAAAACCTACTGTATATAACAATTACCATCTGATTCTAACTTGAAATATGCACATTACAAACGACTATAACTTTGTAATATATTGCAGAAAAAGACTCCATTATATAGTAGTCCAGAATGTATAAACTATAAAACACTGTATAATCATACTTGCCTACTCTCCGAGGAGTCGCGGGATTTTTCGGATAACCCCTGCACCCCTGAAAGAGTAGGCAAATCTCCCGCATCCCGCCCACTTCCTAGTGAAGTGGGCAGAATGAGGAGATTTTCCGAGATGTTTGCGGGTTCGTATGGAGGGGGCATGGCTAAATGACGTGAATTGCATAATTTAGCCCCGACCCCTCCTCGCGGACCTGCGAAGGTTTCCTGTAAAGGGGTCGGGGCCTAATGCTGGCTACTGTCTGGCCCCGCCTCCGAAGATGAAAGAAGCAGGTCCTCTCCAGCTGCTGCCCTGCAAAGTCGGTAAGTTTGTGTTTAATACATAAGATGATTCCATCAAATATATCTACAGTTAAGCACCAATACATAAATCACCATCCTAAACACTATCTAAGGCCCTCATTCAGAGCCACTCGCAAACAGCAGTACGCTCGTTGCGTTCCGATGTTGACTAACCACGCATGCGTCGGTGTTACACTGCGCATGTGCGTACGGCAGATTGCGAGCTTTTTATCTGTCGTTCCTAAAATAGCGTACAGGAAGTGACATGTCAAATGTGATTGACAGAACAGGGCGTTTTTGGGTGTTGACGGGGGTGGAGATGGAAAAACGCAGGCGTGGCGAGGCGTTTTTGGGGCGTACATACATTAGCAGATGCGAACGTCAAATGTGTTCGGACCGTCACATACGTCACTGGAACATCCGCTTTCCCTTCAAAATGCTCGCACAGTTTCGGGTCTGGATTACTCGACCACATTGGCGATGGCCTTCTCCTCCGTCCCGGGACTCCACGATGTTGCAGCGATTAATCGCGGGTGGTCACAAAAGCAATTAGTGTTGTATTGAAAACCGGCTTGGTATGTGTTTGGAAAGCAGTTTATTGGGATAGCACAAAACCGTACGCAGGTGGAAATCATACCTGCTAATGTCAGGATTACACAATCAATTGGCGTACATTTTTGGGGGGTTTTTTTGGCCTCAATTTGTTGTTTATGGCCTATTGTGACAATAATGTCATCATGTTTTAATTAGCTCCCCTTTTTTTTTTTAATGTGCAATTTGCATCGTTATGTGTTTTTTTAAACGTTCCTTCAAGAGGCCTTTTTTTTATACAAATGAAATGGTTTTTGGTGTCCTTTTTTGCCTTTAGGGCCAGGATTAAATGTAACCCATTTGTCCAATAATGTCACAATACAATGTCAGATTTTTTTCATAAATTTATTGTTTAAACACAAACCAATTGGCATAATATTTTTTTTTAGTTTTTCTGCCAAAGATACTTTTTTTCAAAAATAAATAATCAATAACTGATAACATAAACGTACAAAAATAACTTAAAAACATTTCACAAGAAAGGAGAGGGAAGTTTTGACCAGAAAGGAATATGAGCCAAGCACAGAAGGAGTGTGGGAAAAGTCGCCATTGCTGTCACCGTTTTTTCGCCCGTTTGGAAGGGGGAGGGTGGGCGCCAGACCGGGTCCGGGATGCCATCGGGCTGGCCTGTCCAGAGGCAGATGTTGTGGCCTCTGGACTAGGCACAGGGCTAGGCACATTTGGAGGATTGGCTGATGTTGTGCCAGAGGTGGAGGATCCTGATGTTCCGGCAGGAAGGGAGGTCGGCTCCACCATGTGCTGGCGAACGAGCTGCTCCAGGGCATCGGCGATGCGATTGTTGGCCCTGGTATTTTCCGCCAGGGCCTGACCAATGGTCACGTTGGCCGCAGCATTTTGCTCCAGGGCCTCAGCCACCCGTAGCAGACTGGCGTCCATCCTCTGCAGAATCTCCGTATGGAAATCCGATTTGAAATTGAGTTCTGTGAGGAGGCCCACTGCCTGCGAGGGGGCACGCCCTGGACTGGCTTCTGCAGGGTCCTCAGCCGGATGTACTGGTTCCTCCCCTGCAGAGCCAGCAGAAATTCTGCGGCCAAGGCTTCCCTCTGGAGCAGACTCATCCGCCTGTGTCTCTGTTGGAAAAATGAGAAAAGACTCACATTAGAATCTACATATTGGCACAATAGCATTTCAGAGTTGGTGACATCACAATACTTACCTGGGCCAACATGAGGAGCCGCAAAGTCTGGCATGTCCGTATCCATGTTGGACACGCCAAACACCTCCACAGGCTGCACACACCCCTGTGCCAGCTCTTCTAAATCCGTCAACTCCAATGACACAGGGGTGGGACCCCCACCTGTCCCCCTTGCATGCCTAGCCCTGTCCGTGAGTTTTTGCTTTAGGCGATATTTGAAGTCGCCCCATCTGTGGGGAAAAATGGAAGCCATTATCCTTTGGTTTAAAATGGTGTTTGTTTTTAGGGGGGGCAAGGGTTTACTTACCGCCGTTTGACATCCCGGGCTAGACGGACATAATCACCCACCGTATTGACAGCAACGGCTACCTCTTCCCACATTCTCCACTTCTGGCTTAGACTCATATTCCTGTCTGCCTGTGGCAGGATGTCCACACACTTCTGGATCAAAACCTCCATCTCCTTTCTTGTGAAATGTGGCTGCCTTTTTTTTTTGGCCGCTTTGGCCGGAATACTGGGCCCAGCAGCCTCTTCCATGTCATCCTCCTCACCTATTTGTGTAAATTTACAGAATTCACAAAATCACAACTTGCCTCATCTTATGTTTCAAATTAATCGTTGATAGAAAATGCATGAAAGACTTACCGCCTGACTCTTGGGCATTTTTTCCCTGGTCTGTCGCCATGTCTGCGGTCCAAACAAGAAATACACCAGAATTTGAATGTGTTTTCGTGACGTATTTATACATGCGTCCTTATTTTGCGGCCGCATCATTGATTGTGCGGCCCTATGATCCCTCCTTAATTTGTGCGGGAAACGAAACACTATTTATGTCTTGGTGTGTCTCAAGTCGAGGTGGCGTTTTTGGATTGTTGGAGGTTATCTTGGCTGGAGTTTATTGATTGTGTAGAAAGGAGTTGGAGGTTGGAGAATCGTTTGTTGTTTAGATTTGCGTTTTTTTTTCCGTTATCTTTGTTGGTTTATATTTTTGGGACCTCGTTTGTTGATTTGGTAAGTTTTGTGAAGTCTAACTTTTGTTCAATTGTTGTTTCATTGTGTTTTGTATATTTTGTAATTTTTGGATACCTAATTTATTCTATTTTAGATTTTGTTTATTTTCGACCCCAAAGACCTTTTGATTTTGCATCTTAGATATTTGCTCTTGGTAAGTCCATTTTTTATCTTGTATTAGCGAACTAATTAGCGCATTTTTAGTAGTTACTCTTGTGACTTGTATTAGCGAACTAATTAGCGCATTTTTAGTAGTTACTCTTGTGACTTGTATTAGCGAACTAATTAGCGCATTTTTAGTAGTTACTCTTGTGACTTGTATTAGCGAACTAATTTGCGCATTTTTAGTAGTTACTCTTGTGACTTGTATTAGCGAACTAATTAGCGCATTTTTAGTAGTTACTCTTGTGACTTGTATTAGCGAACTAATTAGCGCATTTTAAACAGCTTAATAATCATTCTAACTTTTTGATGGTTTAGCTTTCGCTTTTTGAGCCAACATTTCGACCCGTTTTGATGTACTGTGTTAAATGTCGCTTTGCGGTTTTGCTAAATGGGTGTTTGGCATATTTGAACTTTGGTCTAGCACAAAATGTATCCACAAAAATGCACAGAGTGAAATGTGTCAAGTAATTTTGTTGTTTATTTTCAGTTTGGACGTATCATGACAATACCCCGGCATGTAAGCAGCAATGGATGGTATCATCAAGCTAAGTTGTTTTAATATAGTTTGGGGGTGGGTCAAAAGCCTTACTTTAAAATTTTGGAATTTCAGGTTGATCTGGGGAGGATTGTTCTGGCCATGCTCCCGGAAGCTGACCAACCTCAATCTCATCCCAGGCGTAGGCATCGTAGGCATGCAAGGCCCCAGATATTTCGAACACGTGTCACCCTTTTTGGAATGCCCGATGATGAGGTTTTAAGACGCTACCGTCTACCTCCCAAAATCATCATAGACACTCTCTCATTAATAGAAAGTGATCTTGAGCGGCAAATTGACAGTCCAACAGCAATACCACCACTGACGCAATTTATGGCGGTGTTACATTTCTGTGCCTCAGGATCGTTTCAAACAACGGTGGGAATAGTGGCGGGCATCTCCCAATCCTCCTTTTCCCGGATCCTGAGGGCAGTGATGGAGGCACTTTTCAAGCACCTCCATCATTTTATTCAAATGCCTTTGGATATGGGTGCCCTTAGTGTGGCCAAGGCCAATTTTTACCAAATAGCTGGCTTCCCACACATCATAGGGGTTGTGGATGGTACTCACATACCACTTCAGCCTCCAGCACGGCTGGAGGCAATATTTCGAAACAGGAAACACTATCACTCCCTGAATGTAATGGTGGTATGTGATGCCTCCCTCCAGATCCTGTCCCTGAATGCTAAGTTACCAGGAAGTGCACATGACTCCTTCGTCATCCGGCAATCAGGGATATGGCAGAAATTAACCAACCTACAAGCTGGTGATGCGTGGCTTCTGGGTAAGTGGAGACCTTTAGTACATAACAATGTTAAGCTTGATACACAGTGTTCCTGATGTTGTCTCTTATTTTTCACAGGAGACAGTGGATACCCTTGCATGTCCTGGCTGCTCACTCCTTATTTGGCTCCCACACCAGGCCCACAAAGTGAGTATAATTCCGCACTTACAGCCACCAGGCAAGTGGTGGAGCGCTGTATCGGCCTTTTAAAAGGCCGATTCAGATGCCTCCACCGCTCTGGTGGCGAGCTCATGTATTTGCCGGATATGGTGTCGAAAATTGTGGTCCTGTGTGGGATATTTCACAACATCGCCATAAGGAGTGGTGTCCCAATGCAGCCAGAGGATGCCTTACCTGAGGATGGCCCCCCCGAGGTTGGTCGGAGGTCAGTATGTGGGGGGGCCATACGCGATGATGTGGTGGCCAGATTTTTTAGGTAAGTTTGACCCAAACTACAGTGTTTATACCTAATGTGTTTGTGTTTGTTTGCGAACATCTAATTTATTTTTATTTTTTCACCATCTTCTGTTTGTTCACATAATCTTTGCCACTCCAACGCTCACTACTTCTTGCTACCCTTACCAAACCTGGATCTGGTGATTTTGTCCATATATTCTGGAACCCATATCGCAACGCCATGTTTGTGGAATCATGTTGGCATGGTCCTTCGTCAACCAGTTCTTGATTGTTTTTTTTAATTAAATATTTTATTTGTATGTGTTGTATTTGAGATTATCACTGTTTTTTTGTTTTGGGACTGACCACTTTGATTTCTCATTTATGTTGTGAATAAATGTTTGGAGAGTGAAATGGTCTTCCTTTTTTTGGACGTTAACAGCAAGTGGAACCAGGTTAACACACCTTACAATTGACTAAAGGGTAATCCAGTACTGACACCAGTTGATGTAAACTGAAATATGTTTGCAGGTTCCCAACCCACACCAAAAGGAAGCCTGTCCAAACCTTTGGATTTTGAAGATTGGCCTAAGCAGCTTGCACACCAACTAGGAACCTGTAAAATGGCGAAATATCTAATTGACACTACATCCAAAAAGGGAAATGACATTGTTACTGTTATGTGTTTCTTGTGGCTGTTTAACATACAAATACAAAATACAATCTAACTTTTAAAAAATGGAAATCCGTGCAGGAACAGTCTACTTATGTCAGGGAAAACTATTTGTGTTTTAGAAAAAAAGAATGAGCCAGAACGTATATTAGAACTACAAAATTTATTTACAAAACGAAAAAAAAAAATAAAAACTACTGGCGAAGGATGCCAGACAGCCGGTCAAGGGCCACAAGAAGGCCAATTACATGTTGGCGCATCTGGCCAACACAATCCTCCACCTCTTGACGACGCCTCTGTTTCTCTGTGGGTGAGAAAAGTGTGTGGATTAATAAAACAATAGGGAATCCACATTAAAAAAACAAAAACACAACGAAATCACTCCTAAACCGAAAAAAAACAAAACAAAACAAAAAGGGGGTGCTGGCAAAAATACAAGGCCTATGTACAAATTCACACAGGTGTGATATGTGTATGTTGAAATCAGCAGGAAGAGGTAAAGGCAAACTGCTAAATCACCAAAAGTAAACCAAACAAGCACGAATAAAGGCACGACACATGATTACATACAAACAGTTTGTGGTTAAAAAAAATGAGAAATAAAAACATACCGGGAGCCAAAACGGGATGTCCAGAAGTCCCTCCATGTTCCTCCTCGGAGGAGCCTTCATTCCCCAAAGAACGGGGAGGGGTAACGATGGACTCCGGGGAGGGGGTAATTGGAAGAGGGGTGGGTGGAGGAGAGGGGGAAGTGGGACGGAGGGGAAGGAGGCCCGACAGTTCCGGGAGAGGGTCTGGGAAGGCTGGGGAGGAGTGGGGTATAGGGGAAATATTTGGGGTGGAGTGTTGGCTGGGGGTTGGGGATAGTGGCCGGGAACGCCGTCTGGCCGGACGGTGACGGCGTAGTCTTGGCTGTCCTCCTAAAATATGTCAAACAAATTGAGGTTAGTTTCTGGGCAAATCCGGGGCCCAAATTAAAAAAAAAAAAACCAGCAACAAAAAACATGCAAAAAGGAGTAGAATGAAAAAAACAGAAATAGAGGGAAAACAAGCACACGCTGATATGAGGACAAATAATTAATAGGACAGACAGGAAAACATGCACACGCAGATATGAGGACAAATAATTAATAGGACAGACAGGAAAACATGCACACGCAGATATGAGGACAAATAATTAATAGGACAGACAGGAAAACATGCACACGCAGATATGAGGACAAATAATTAATAGGACAGACAGGAAAACATGCACACGCAGATATGAGGACAAATAATTAATAGGACAGACAGGAAAACATGCACACGCAGATATGAGGACAAATAATTAATAGGACAGACAGGAAAACATGCACACACAGTTTGCCCCACAAACACAAACATGAAAACCACAATACATAACACTTACTTTCAACGATCTGCATGCGAAAGCATGCCAGCAAGCGGGGCGTTCGCCGTTGCAGGTCTGACCACCTGCGCTCAAGCTGCCCGATGTTGCGGCGTGAACCCATCGACCGCAGGCGGGACCGTGCCTCCGCATACGCGGAGCGCTTCTGCCGGTTGGTGATGGGTGGAGGCTGGCTGGTGATCCGCCTATCCATCACCTCCGTAAGCACCAGCAGCTCGCGCCTGGTGAATGCGGAGGCTCTCATGATGGCAATGGAGTTTTTCATACAAAACATTTTTGATAAAGTGTGGCCAAAATTTCTGATTGGCTAATGTATTTTGGAAATTAACAGGAGCAATTTTATTGGTTAGTGTATGAGTCATGTGTTCAACAGGGCCAGAAATCTCTGGAGAGTTATGATAGGCTTGATGCAGTGACATGCGTTTGCAAATTTAAATAAAGAAATGAACCCCGGAAAATATGCGGGGATCCACAGCAATAGAACAATTGTTTAATTGTGGTTCACATGTTTTTTGAACAATAAAAGCGAATGTTCCATCCGTACGTATTCTGCGGGTAAACACAAACACGGACAAGAGTAAAGTTTCTTGCATTGTGTTGAAAAAAAAAAAACAATTAAGCTAATTGATACATTGATTGGCATGATACGATTGAGGGAGGTAGGCAGAATAAAGGAGCAGGTAATCGACATCTGACAAGGCCACTTCCGGTTTCACTTGTGCGTGCGTTCCCTTCAATCCATTTTGGGGATGTACGCTCGCTATTTTGCACGCTCGTTAGTTAGAGGAGGGGTCGCCTGAGTTTAGGGAGGAATTTTAGATGCGAACGAAAATACGAGCGAGCCATTGAATTTAAATATTTTTGTACGTACACCTAACGTACGTGCGCCCGCTTGCGAGTGGGTCTGAATGAGGGCCTAAATCTACAATAAACAGCATATACGGCATGCTGACTATGTTAAACCAACTTCCACAGTACTAAATCACAATTTAGCCATTACTATTAAAGCCATCTGTTTCACAGATTGGGTTCTATTTATTATCATTATTTTAATGGTAATGGGTAATGCGATCTGTCTGCAAGTTACTAAAAATAAAATGTGAAAAAATACCGGGGGAAGCCCTGTGATAATAACGCCACCTGGAGGTGGCATTATCCAGGGTCTCCCCCAGTTACCGGACTCCTGCTCTGCTCTAACAGGCAGAGCAGAGCCCAGAGCCGGCCCCAGTGATCAGCTGTGTGGTCTAAACAGAGCACACGCTGATACACTGCTAAAAAATTTAAATAAACTTATCTGTCGAAGCCGGATGGTTGGCTGAGACCTAAATTGTAAAATTAAAATCTGTACGACGCCATTTTATGTTTCCCCTGACAACACCATCTTGCGTCGTCAGCCTGAAACCATTGTGTGCGATGCTACTAGCATCTAGCGTCTTTTCTTAATATCCCCACACTGACACATTGCATACTTACATAAAAGGGTTCCCTAGCATTAAGGTTAATATTAAAGGTTTTATATGTTATCAAATCTATTGTGAAATGCAGGTATTTTTCAAGTGATCATGAATTGCTACTCAAAACTATAGATCGCAAGTTATGTGATCTATAGAGTTAAGTAACAATTCTACAATGCAGTTCTTTATGAATAGACCATATACCAGCGCTACCCTAAACAGTTATAAAATTATGTACGGTTAATCATATAACATAATATGACACAAACACTAATGTGGCCACTTGTATATTCATAACATTTTTTTTAAAGAAAATGTAGAAAAAATATAATAAAAATGAAGACAATAAATGATTACTTGGTTCCTGTAATGACCAAGTTTATATTAGGACTCACTCATCTGTGTCTCTATAGGATCCTGTTAAGCAGCATTAAATTACCATTTGGATGATATTCAGATGTCCAGACGGTCTATAGCAACCGGTGGTGCAGGTGGATAAACTGGATTAGTGTGCTAGATCTCCAGAGCAGCCGATGGTGCAAAAGAATAGACTGAATGGGTATAGCAAGTGTCCAGAGTGCCGCTGTTTCATCCAGAGGAAATAGAGTCCAATCGAGTCGAATGTCATATCAGGTAACCAGAAAGGGGTCTCAACGCGTTTCACCAGATGATATCACCCAGCTTCATCAGGAGCACACATTAAACTACAGATGTGTCCTCAAACATCTAGCCTCCTTGCTTGTTAAACAGCCCTTCTAGTTGCGCCATGCTGTGGCGTGACTCGGTAGCGCTGAGCCTCTTTTGTTATGTGACTTTTTACCTTCAGATGAGTTTTATTCGCACAGTGATGCAAATAAGACATGCAAGCAGCTTCTGCTGATTAAAATTCTATGTGGCATGCCTATATTCTGTGTGCAACTGCAGGTGCATCCAGGGCCGATGCTACCACTAGGCAAACTAAGGCAGCTGCCTAAGAGCACAGGCCCTGCAGGGCGGTAGTGTGGACAGCACATTAGTGCAGTCCACACTAAACTATTAGTATAACAAACACACAGCCGGCACCGGCAGCTGTGTGTTTGTTTTAGCAGCAGATGAGAGTCAGTCAGACTCCCATCGGCTGCTGCGCCCACTGCGGGAGCCGGGCTGGAGCTCACTCATGAGCTCCATCTTCTGGCTCCCGCAGTGGGTGATGGGAGAGATGTCATGACGTCTCTCCCATCATGCAGAGCGGGCCGGCCTAGGAGGACGCCAGATGGAGGAGCAGATGATGGAGCGTGGATCAAGGTAAGTGGAGTTTTTTTTTCTTCGTGCGTGTGTGTTTGTCTGGCTAGGGAGGGGGTACTACTAAGGGCACTGCTGGGGGGGCTACTACTAAGGGCACTGCTGGGGGTACTACTGGGGTCGCTGCTGGTGGTACCACTACTGGGGGACACTGCATAGAGGGGAATTACTACTAGAGGCACTGCTGGGGGTACTACTAGGGGCACTGCACACTGGTGGGACCACTACTGGGGGACACTGCATAGAGGAGGATTACTACTAGGGGTACTGCTGGGGGGGACTGCTAGTGGGGCACTACATAGGGGGGGATTACTGCTGGGGGCACTGCTGGGAGGGGCTACAACTAGGGGTACTGCTGGGGGGACTACTACTACTGGGGGAACTGCACTGGTGGGACCACTACTGGGGAAACTGCATAGGGAGGGATTACTGCCAGGGACACTGCTGGGGGGGACTAGAGGCAATGCTGGGGGAGGGCTGCTACTGGGGGGATTACTAATGGGGTCACTGCTGGGGAGAAGACTACTAATAGGAGCACTGCATTGGAGGGACCACTACTGAGGGCATTGCAAAGGGAGGGTTACTACTGGTGGCACTATATAAAGGGCACTGCATAGGTGGGGAGCTACTGGGGCACTGCATAGGGGGACGACTACTGAGGGCACTGTATAAGGGGTACCATATTGGGGGCACTGCATGGGTGGACCACTACTGCTGGCAGTACTGGTGCACTGTATAAGGGCTTGTGGCTTGTGTAGCTATCGAGGGTGGGGCGGGGTGTAAGGCTGAAGAAATGCCTAGGGTGCCAAGAAACCTTGCACCGGCCCTGGGTGCATCTCATACTTACCAACAGTTTTGGTGGGTGGGGCCAAACTATCGCCATCATTAAGCCCTGCCCCGTTCAAGTAAAACTCCACAATTTGCGGGTCTGTGAGGAGGGGGCGGGGTTAGATTACACGATTCGTAGCCGCTGACACTAACGTAGTATTTTGCATGCAGATGCACCCGCAATTGCACACAGAATATAGGCATGCCGCATATTTTAATCAGCAGAAGCTTGTAAAGCTTGTAAGCTTGTGCATCCAGTTCACAATGCTGTGTGAATAAGATGCATCTGAAGGTAAAAGTCGCACGAAAAGACAATCTGCGCTACTGAGTCACATGGCTCTCATGCGTTGTGTAATGCAACTTGTAGTGCACAGAGGATATATGTATGTGGACACATCTGTATGTACTATGCCATAATCCATGTTCCCTTATCTGACCATGAGTGTGTAATTAAATAAGCTGGTGTCAATAAGAGGTAGAGGACAAGCATCCAGGTGTGTTCCACTCCATTGTTGGTGTGAGAGTGAGGGAGTGTGTGGTGTGAGTTGGTATATTCAGCCTGTGCTCACCTCTGTGTGATCAAAACCTGTTGTCTCATGTCCAGGCCAGTGTCGGGTGCGGTGTAGCCACTATCGATTTCTACCTATCTATACACTCTAAAATTGTCGCTATTTAGCATTATGAGTCGCACAAGAAATAATTGCTTCAGACTTTGATTGTGGTTCCAAAGCACAAAAAGTTATTATTCACCATAAAAACAGATAGTTACACTCTGTGATCTAAATACAATTAGCGCAAACAAATTATACAGACACAAGGTACAGTCGTTACATATGCACGCGCTCTGGATCCAGATCCCGGCATCAAAGGTGAAACCTCCATCAACAGCAAAGCAAGAAGTCTAGCATCTAGTTTCAGAGAGCCTGCATATATACTCTAGCAGAGATAGGCAATACAATAGAACAGGTTGGCATGATTCCATTGGTTCTTCTTTCTGGTTCTTCTGTTACAGTACAGTTCATAGGTCAATTTGTATGGTCACATTCCAGCCTCCAACAGCTCTTTGTGGCCATTTTTCCCCCCTGCATAACAAATTAGACTGACTGCATTATAGGAAACATTTCAATCCCTAACTCTCTATGATCCATAATTTGCAGACACATGTTGTGATTTTTTCCCAGATGGAACCGGAAATCTGCAAAGACACAGTAGTTTAGAATGACACCAAACATGGTCTGCTTATCATGCACTAAACCTTAGATATCAAAGAACATGTATTTCACAACATTACTGATAATGAATGGAACCTTAAATATTAACCTTAATGCTAGGGAACCTTTTTATGTAAGTGTGCAGTGTGTAAGTATTGGGGTATTAAGAAAAGATGCTAGTTAGCGTTGTGCGACTACGTGTTTTGCATGGTTGATCATATTATATGTTTTAGTAACTATCGTTATTTATATGATGAGGACTTTTAACATCTTTCTATTGCCTGGGAATCGCACAACGCGAAATAATAGTATCGCCGTATGTACTTATGTGTGCGATTCGCAAACAAAATGCTATCACACTCTGATTTTACAATTATTTTAATTTAGGCTTACATTATGATATATTATTTAATGTTATATTATGGGATGGCACAAGGTGGTTCTTAAACTATCAATAATGTGTCTCTAGATGGGACATAAAACTACCCTTATACACACATCGCGGATCTTGGGAGATCATGGGAAAGATGTGGGGATGCACCAATCCTACAAAGGAAGTCTTGAAGGCAATAGGGACTTACATTATTTAAGATGTTTTAAAATAACATTTTAATAACACATTTCATGCATGTCTAAATCTTATACATCATCTGATGGTACCTTCTAGTTCAGGGTTGTAATGCAGTCCTACATTTACCTCAGTATTCACATTGTTGCTTCTAACCACCATCAAAATGTAATTCTGTCAGGTTACCTTGTCTTTAAATTTTCCTTATTTCAACACAGTAGGAACACACATGACACATAAGCCAATTACTATGATGACAACCAATATGAGGATCAGGAGTTTACCTATACTAGCAACCATTTCCTGGACCCACTCTACCTCTACCTTCTCCTCTACTTGAGCCATTAAAGCATTATGGTTCTTCCGGAATTCCCATTTCAGCTGCAGAATTTCGTCCATCTTTAGGTCTATCACATCCTTGGGGTCACTAGTGTTATTTGTAATATATGTGCAACACTTTACACCAAATTGAGTGGCCAAAGTTACGCAATACCCTCCAGTGATAGCTGTTAAATAATTTAACACTAGCCTATGTTGCACGAGTTCTTTCTTGTAAGCTTGCAACTCCTAACCTGTATATCTAAACGTGTCATCATACATCTCGGTGATATTATCTATTAATTCAGCAAGATCTTGGATATGTCTGAAATTTAGTGTACCCCGAGCGATCCTGGTGGGATCCAAAGCGACTAAAACTTGAAAGCCAGTTGTTTCACTAATTAACTGTGTGGCTTTATGTACATCACCAGGTATCATATTTCTTTTGTCTCTATGTTCATACTGTGTGTGAAGATATGGTAATGGTGTGTTTTTATGGATACCAAGCATTTCACCATGTGTGAGGGTCATAACCTCTGGGACTACTCTTCCCAGATAACACAAACCTTCGGAACTCAGAGAGAGACACTTATACGCTTTCCTTCCACATATAAAATATACATCATCAGGGTGAACATAAGGAATAGTAAACATCATTATCGTCACACACATTTCCCTAGCAAGTGAAATTACTTACCTGACTCCAGGGACCGGTGATCGGGCCTCCGGTGATGACTCCCCTCCGGTCAGCTGGTCTCCCACAGTGCACTGCTGCCCGGTCATCAGGTGATCGGGCCCCAGTGCAGTATGGGAGATCACCTGACCGGAGGAATGGAGAACATCACCGGAGGCCTGGAGCATGCAGGTAAATGTAAGTAAGGGAGGGGGGGTCGCGGGGGGGTCACGATCGCGGGGGCGGGGCTTAGCACCAGGGGCGGGGCTTAGCGCCGGAGGGGGGTAGCTGCGGCAAACGGTCGGCGCATGCGCAGGCACTTAATCACGGTAATTTTTGCGAAAATACCATGATAAGGCTCCGAAGGGGATTAGCAGGGACGGAGCTTTATCGCAAGCTCTGTCCCTGCAAGGGATTTGTAGTAAATCCCTGTGATATTGCCTGAATTCGCAATGCAAATTCACTCGGTAATATCACACTACAATCTGCATTACCAATGCGGATTGTAGTAAATAGAGCCCGTAGTGAGAAGGTCATCGTCTGGTTATTCCCCCATCCCAGCTTCCTGGGTCATTGGAGTTGGTGATGTTTAAAGATAAAAAGTGATTTATCTACTTGGTACTGGTGGAGTTTGAAATTAGGTGGTTTGGACTTAAGACATTTTACATCCAGTGCGTAAATTTCAGAGACATTCAATGGGAATGGCACTAACCCTACATTATGCTGTCCTTGAGGCACGTGGGAACACACACAACAGTATGTTTGGTTTAAAACTTTGCCCACCATGGTATGATAATCCACTAAAGGATACCCACCCCAATACTGGTTATACTTAGGTTGGCACTGCTGGGTGCAATTCTCATCAACTGAGGACCCACAAAACTCGCACATACAATAGTCTTCAGATGATATACCTTCACACTGTCTCCGAGTTTCCACAATAGCAGATTTCTTAACAATTACTGTACTGGGTTTGGTCAGATACTCCCCCGGTTGGTTTAGCACTCCTTCTCCCGACTCCACTCCATCCATATCACCATCGGCTCCCCTCTCCGTCCTCTTTCCTCCGTCACAGAAACCAGAGATTCTCAAACAACTCAAGATAATGAGGACTCTGGGAGAAAACACAAAGATAACCACAGCAGACCAATCCATTGCTGAAACAACGGATCTACAAATTTCTTTAGCTTAGGTATCTCACTGTAACCTTTAGCCCTCCCGGAACAGGCTTGCAATTGACAGGTCTACGTTATCTGCCTCGATTCCGCCTTGTCTCTCCACCGGTTTGTTGACCTTCTTACAGTGAATGGAATGGACCCAGGTATCTCTCTCTGCCACCTTCAATGAAGTTGTACTCAGGCCCGCCAAGAGCCGTGGCGGGCCCTAGTAATAGGGGGCGTGACCTAATCACGGGAGGCGTGGCCTCGTCCCCTACCGAGAAAAAAAAAAGATTTGCAGCGCGGCGAAGCGGCGCTGTGCGCTGGGGAGGGGGCATGCTCTGAGCCCCCTCAGCCCAGCACAATGCCAGGGGGGGCGCGATCAGTGTGATCGCTCCCCCGCACAGGCATAGGAGACTGCTGTGGTCTCCAACTGCAGCTCAGCACACGCTGTGTGCTGGGCTGCTGTGAGGGGGGGAGCGGCGCCGGACCCGGGCCCCCGCCGGACCCCTCAGGAAGCCCGGGCCTGGGTAATCTGTACCCACTCCCCCCCCCTCTCGGCGCCCCTGGTTGTACTCACCAGCAACACCTGATGCGGACCTTCCCACCGATCTGTCAGACAACCTGAACGCAAGAAATTTCTGATCATAACAAATTCTCCAGGTTCAACATCATGACAGTTTGTTTTAGGCATATCATGTGACAACAATTTCAGTTTCTGCTGTTCCTGTTTTAACTGTTTGTTATAAGATACCTTACAGTTACCTTGTTGTTACTTTTCAAATCCTCCTGTGGGCTTACAATCAAATGAGGTTGTCTACCAAACAGTATTTCAAAGGGGGACAGATTGAGAGGGTGGGTATACGAATTGTCCTGATACTATGAAGGACAAGTGGTAGTGCTTCTGTGCTTCCAGTCCAGTTTCCATCATGATTTTACTTAATTTATTTTTAATAGTACCGTTCATCCTCTCCACCTTGGCACTGGCTTGCGGTCGGTAGGGGGTGTGAAGTCTACTATTAATTCCCATCAACTTACACATTTTGGAACACATCACCTGTGAAATGAGTACCCCTATCACTTTCAATAATTCTAGGGATACCGTATCTGCGTATGCCTCAACCTAATTAGAAAACACATCAGTGCACACTAATTGGATGAAATCAGTTTGTATTACCTGAAAAGGTCCATCGGTCGGAGGAATGTGGGATGGTTCGGTAGGGATCGTTTTTCAAATGTTTTTCCTCAAGCAGGTCAGACAGGACATTGCTCTCTTTTCTGCTTGAGAAGAAAAACCTGGTGCACACCAGTATGCTCTCACCAATTTGCACATACCTTGCTTTCACAAGTGAGTCAGACCGTGCGCTGCCTCAGCCAGGCTTGGGTAATACGCCTTGAGAGCCACTGGCTTACCTTGTCCATCTCTCCAGAGTCCAGAGGACTCTTGTCCACATCCCTTGGCCCTCCAGACTGCATTTTCCTGGATGGAACACAAATTTTGCATCTCAATTAATTTCAGCATGTCAATCATTTGAAACATCATTTGGTTAATTGGCACATTTACTTTTAACCCTGCTGCCCATTTGGCAGCTTCATCTGCCCTGTTGTTGCCCAATGACACTGGATCATCCTCACATGTATGGGCTTTACACTTAATTACCGCCACTGTCTTAGGCAATTGGATCGCTGTCAGTAGTCCTTTTATATGTCTGGAATGTGCGATTGGTGTGTCTGCAGCTGTCATAAAATTTCTCAGACGTCATAGAGCCCCGAAATCATGTACCACCCCGAAGGCATACCTAGAGTCAGTGTAGATATTAGCAGATTTACCTTCTGCTAACTCACACGCTCTCCTCAATGCTACCAGCTCTGCCACTTGGGCCGAATGAGGTGGACCTAAAGGTACGGCCTCTATGATATCTTCGTCATTTACCACAGCATAACCTGTACATAACTCTCCAGTGTCAGTTTGTCTATGACAACTCCCATCCGTGTAAAATGTCACATCTACGTTTTCTAAAGGTGTATCCCGTATGTCAGGTCTTGCAGTAAAGGTTTGATTCAGATATTCCATACAATCATGTGCATCAATATACCTGCAGAACTCACCTTCTGCCAGCGACTCACCTCTCTCCACCCTTTGTGCATCACGTTGCACATATGGTAAATACGTAGCTGGATTTAACGTACTGCACCGTTTGATGGTGATGTTTGCAGGTGCTATATAGGCTAGTTCCCATTTTGAGAACCTAGGCGAGGAGACATGTCTGGTTTAGTCAGAGTTTAGCAAAGAAGATATAGCATGGGGAGTATAGACAATCATATCATGGCCTAATACCACATCCTCACTCTTACTGACCAATAGAGCAGTTGCTGCTACACTTCTTAAACATGTTGGGAGTGATCTTGCTACAGTGTCCATTTATGCACTGTAGTATGCTACGGGCCTACTGGCATCACCATGTTTTTGTGTGAGGACACCTGCTGCACAACCATCAGCTTCCGTACAATACAAATCAAAAGGTTTTTCATAATCAGGTATTCCCAATGCAGGTGCTTTTGTCAGACTATCCTTAAGATCAAGGAAAGCCTGCTCTGATTCCTCTGTGTGTATGACACGATTGTGCTTTGAGGAAGAGACTATGGGGCCTATTCATCAACACTAAATTAATGTTTTTAAGGACATTTTCCTTAAATAACGTTATTTTAGTATTCATGAAGTATCTTAACGCAGGAGATATCAGTGATATCTCCTGGTTAAGTTCCTCTGCGTTCATTTCCACACTCCCCATACATTCATCAAATTCCGAAAATTATGTATTTTTGAAATTTGATGGAGGTACTATCCCCACTGTGAGGTGGCAAATAGCAGGTAAAACTTACCTGCTTACAGCTGGACAGGTCCCCCGACGTCTCCCTCCGGTGCATCCTCTGGCTCCGGAGGCTGATCGGACACTGTGTTCTCCCAGCAGAATACAATACAGATTAGAAACCCCCCCTTTTTTTTTTTTCCTAATCTGTACTGTGGTGTGCTGGGAGACCACGTGTCCGACCAGCATGACGGAGCCGGAGGCTGCTGCATGCTCAGGTAAGTGCGGGATGAGGGGGAGGTGAGCGCAGGGGGAAGGGGGGGTTGGGGGGTGCACAAAATTACTGCAGCTATAAGTAGTGCTGGTCATGCGTTGGGTTTACAAATGTAACAGCGCATGCGCAGCACGGATTCCAGTGTAGAGAGGGATAACTATCTATTTTTCCCGAAAAGCTGTCATCGCAAAGATGACAGCTTTTCGGAATAGATAGTTATGGAGAGGAGGAATGATGAAATCCTCCTGTTATTAGGTAGGACTCCATGCGAGTTCTAAACCTATTAACGATACTGGATCAGAACCTCTATACACACCTTCCTATACCTTCTAATGTCCTGCCTATACCTTCTAATGTCCTGCCTATACCTTCTAATGATGACGCTAATTTGCGTACGCAGTCACACCATAAATAAAGACTTAGACATGGAATCTGTGGTTCCAAAGCACAAGTGATATTCAGGTAAAAGTTCAGACAGTTACACGCAATTGATCAAGACACAATTTAGGCGCAAAAGGAAATTATACAGACCCAAGTACAGTATACATACGCAGGCGCTTCCGGACCCAGAGATAGGCATCAGCAAGAGAACCCTAGTCATTCAGCATTCAGCACGAAGACTCAGAATCAGCGTTCATGCACTCATATTTATACGCCCCCAGAATAAACAGGACAATAGGGAAGTCTGTTGCTGATATCATTGGTTCTCAGGGGTGAAGCATCTGTTATAGAACATTTAACAGGCTGGTTCAAACAGACTCTCCCTGCCTCTAACAGCTGGGGGTCTTCCTCTTCACGCCTCCGGCAGCATCCTAACAGTTGTTTCTAAAATATACATTTTGTTGCTTGTAGGCTCTGCGATCCATAACTCGGGAATGCATGATGCGATCTCCCCACCAATAACACCGGAATACTGTGAAAAGAGTACGCATCAGTACAACTCCAAACACGACTGGTTTAGCATGTATAATACCTTAGTTATCAAATATCTTTATTTCTCAGCATTTAAACTAACTGAACCTACTTAATTCATACACTTTAAAGCTTATTGAACCTTATGTGTGAATATATAATGTGTGGGTGTCCAGGGTTTGATATGAGGATGCTAGTTAACTTGGGGCAGATGCGTGCGCATAAAGCTAATAAAACAGCGGTTTCATACAAAGTCCTATGCATTCACTAATATGCGACTAGTTAACAGCGCTATTGTATGTATTAATGTGCGTATGGGAAATGATGAAAAATGCAATCGCATGGTGCTATTAGTATTATCGCCACATGTACTAAAATGTGAGTTCATCTAAAATGGCGCTTAGGCGGCCATTCGCAAAATGGCCTCTTGCGATCTCATTTTCAAGATGGCGTCTTGCGGCCAGTCGCAAGATGGCGTCACCACGATTAAATTTCAACCTGAACTTGTTTTACCCAATTATTCAGCTTTGACAGTCCACCCTTTGATAGCAAACAACATGCTATCACAATCTGCTATTAGAATTTAATTTAGGCTTACATTTACATATTATTTGGTGTTATTATGGGATGGCACAAGGTGGTTCTTTATCCATCAATAATGTGTCTCTGGGTGGGGACATAAAACTACTATTATACGCACACCGCGGATCTTGGAAGATCATGTGAAAGGTGTGGGAATGCACCAGTCTTATAAATAGCAGTCTTGAAGGGGAATTGAGACTTTACATCATCTGAGGTGTTCTATGAATAACATTTCAATAATACATTCTATGCATGTCTAAATATAATACATCAAACGATTGTATTTCCTAGTTCAGGGTTGTAATGCAGTTATATATTTACCTCAGTATACATATTGTCATTACTGACCACCATCATAGTTTCGTTCTTTCGTTTCACTCTATTTCTACATTTTCCACACTTCAACACAATAGGAACACACCGGACGCATATGCCAATTATTATGATGACAATCAGTATAAGGATTAAGAATTTGCCTATGCTGGCGATCACTTCCTGGACCCATTCCCCTAGACCTGAGAACCATTTTACTGGGTTCAGCCATGACACCCATCCTTCTATCTTTTCCCCTATTTCAGCCACTGAAGCATTATGGTTCTTGCGAAATTCCCACTTTAGCTGCAGAATTTCATCCATCTTCCAGTCTATCACCTCCTTAGGGTCGCTGGTATAATTGGTGACATAGGTGCAACATTTTACTCCAAATTGGGTGGCCAATGTTACGCAATACCCTCCAGTAACAGCAGTTAAATAATTCAACACTAGGCTGTGTTGCACCAGTTCTTTCTTGTACGCTTGCAATTCTTTCCCTGTATACCTAAATGTGTCATCGTACATCTCGGTGATATTATCTATTAATTTAGCAAGTTCCTGGATATATCTAAAATTTAATGTACCCCGAGCGATCCTGGTTGGGTCCAATGCGACCAGAACTTGAAAGCCAGTTGTCTCACTGATTAACTGAGTGGCTTTATATATATCACCAGGTACCATATTTCTTTTGCCTCTGTGTTCATATTGTGTGTGAAGATATGGTGACGGTGTGTTTTTATGTATACCCAGCATTTCAACATGTGTGAGGGTCATAACTTCTGGGACTACTCTTCCCAGGTAACACAAACCTTCGGGACTCGGGGAGAGCCATTTATACGCTTTTCTTCCACAGATGAAATATACATTATCAGGGAGAACATAAGGAATGGTATGCATCATTATCATTAAGCACATTTCCCTTGCAAATTCTATTTCTGGTTCTTCCATCTAGTACATGCAAGTTTCTGGCTGTATTATTTTAGCACAATAACCATTTGGCACCTTACCAATAATTTCTTTGGTGGAACTCAATGTATACCGATACCTAAAATGTTTCCCACCAGACTTAATGGAGCGCAATAGGTCATGTTTATGGACTCATTATCAGCTCTTTGTGAGAAGGTCATCGTCTGATTATTCCCCGTCACTTCTCAACTCCCGGGTTTATTGGGGTTGGTTATGTTTAAACACAAAAGTGATCTATCTACTTGGAATTGATAGAGTTTGAAATGAGGTGGTTTGGATGAGAGGAATTTTCCATCCAATGTTTTCCCTTTTTGTAATTCTAAAATTTCCGTGATATTCAATGGAAATGGCACCAACCCTACATTATGCTGTCACTGGGGCACATGTGAACACACCCAGCAATCAGTTTGATTTAACACTTTGCCTACCATGCTATGATAATCCTCTAGAGGATACCCACCCCAGTACGGATTATATTTAGGTTGGCACCGTTGGATACAGTTCTCATCAACTAGGGACCCACAAAGCTCACAAATACAGGAATCTTCAGACGATAACCCTCCACACCTTCCCTGAATATCCGGAATGACAGCTCTTTTAACAATAACAGTACTAAGATTGGAAAGACACTCCCCTGATTGGCATTGCACTCCTCCTGGTTCTACTCCATCAGCACTACCATCAGCTCCCGTTTCCTCAATCGGTCCCCCATCACAGACACTGGATATCCCCGGACTGACCAGGATGGTGAACACTCTAAAAGAGAATATGAAAATGAACACAGCAGGCCCGTCCATTGTCACAACAAGACCTGCAAATTTCTCTTAGTTCAGGTATCTTACTACAACCTTTTCAATCCTCCCGGAACAAGCTCGCGAGCGACAGATCCACGCTATCAGCTTTGTCTCCGACTTGCTTCTCCACCGGTTGATTGACCTTTTTGCAGTGAGTGGAATGGACCCAGGTATCTCTCTCGGCCACCTTCAAAGATGTAGTACTCGTCAGCAGCACCTGGTACGGACCTTCCCACCGATCAGTCAAACAAACTGAACGCAAGAAATTTCTGATCATTACATATTCTCCTGGTTCAACATAATGACAGTTCGTTTCAGGCATATCATTAGACAACAATTTCAGTTTCTGCTGCTGTTGCTTTAACTGCTTACTCATTGGTATAAGATACTTCACAGTTACCTCGTTGTTACCCTTTAGATCTTCCTGTGGACTTATTGTTCGGTAGACAACCTCATTTGATTATATTTCAAATGGGGACAGATTCAGAGGAGGTCTAGGAGTGGTCCTTATGCTATGTAGGACCAAAGGTAAAGCTTCTGGGCCATCCTAGTCCAGTCTCTGCTATGATTTTACTTAGCTTATTTTTAATAGTCCCGTTCATCCTCTCTACCTTGGAACTGGCTTGCGGTCGGTAGGGGGTGTGAAGTCGGCTATTAATACCCATCAGCTTACACATATTTTGGAAAACATCACCTGTGAAATGGGTACCCCTATCACTCTCGTTGATTTTAGGGATACCGTACCTGCATACAAATTCCTGAACTATTTTCTTAGCAGTAAACGCAGCAGTATTAGTGGCCGCTGGGTAAGCCTCAACCCAGTTAGAGAATACGTCTGTGCACACTAATACATACTTAAGGTTCCTGCAGGGTGGTAATTGGATGAAATCAATTTGCATCACTTGGAAAGGTCCATCAGTCGGTGGAATGTGGGATGGATCGGTAGGGATCGCTTTCCCTATGTTCTTTCTAAAGCAGGTCAGACAGGACATTGCTATCTTCTCTGCTTGTGAAGAAAAACCTGGTGCGCACTCTTGCCCACACCCCTTGGACTTCCAAATAGATTTTTCCTGGATTGAACACAAATTTTGCATCTCAATTAATTTCAGCATATCAATAGTTTGAAATGACAATTGTTTCAGTTGGAGGAAACATTTTTAACCCTGCTGCCCATTTTGCAGCTTCGTCAGCTCTGTTGTTGCCCAGTGACACCGGGTCATCCTCACATGTGTGGGCTTTGCATTTAATTACTGCCACTGCTTTGGGCAGTTGGATTGCTTCTAAAAGATGTTTTAGGTGTCGGGAATGTGCAACTGATGTGCCTGCTGCTGTCATAAAATTTCTCAAACGCCATAGAGCCCCAAAATCGTGCACCACCCGAACGCGTACCTCGAGTCAGTGTAAATGTTAGCAGATTTGCCTGCTGCCAGTTCACACGCTCTAGTTAGTGCTACTAACTCTGCCACCTGGGCTGAGTGAGGAGGACCAAGAGGTTTTGCTTCTATGGTGTCTGTGTCATTTACAACAGCATAACCTGTACATAATTCACCTGTGTCTGTTTGTCTATGACAACTCCCATCCGTATAAAAAGTTACATCCACATTCTCTAAAGGTGTGTCATGTATGTCAGGTCTAGCAGTAAAGGTCTGATTCAGATATGTCATACAATCGTGCGTATCATTATGTCTCACCTCCCGCCAGCAACTCCTCTCCTTCCACCCTTTGTACATCATGTTGTACATATGGTAGGCATGTTGCTGGATTCAGCGTACTGCAACGTTAACACAGTAATATTTGCAGGAGCGATTAGAGCTAGTTCCCATTTGGTGAACCTAGCCGAGGAGATGTGTCTGGTTTGAGCTGAGTTCAACAGAGCAGATACAGCATGGGGAGTGTAGACAATCATATCATGGCACAATACTACATCCTCACTTTTACTCACCAATAAAGCGGTAGCTTCTACACTTCTCAAACAGGTGGGAAGTGATCTTGCTACCGTGTCCAATTGGGCACTGTAGTATGCTACGGCCTACTGGCATCACTATGTTTTTGTGTAAGGACACCTGCAGCACAACCATCGGCTTCCGTACAATACAAATCAAAAGGTTTTTCATAATCAGGTATTCCCAATGCAGGAGGTCTTGTCAGACTATCCTTAAGATTGAGGAAAGCCTGTTCTGATTCCTCTGTGTGTATGACATGATCAGGTTTTGAGGAAGAGACTAATTCCTGTAAAGGCAAGGCCAAAATAGAAAAACCTGGTATCCACATTCTACAGTATCCACACATTCCCAAAAAGGTACGAATTTGCTGTTGATTCTGCGGCAGTGTCATGTTTTGTATGGCCTGGATTCTATCTGTTGTAAGGTGTCGTAACCCCTGGGTTAGGCAGTGTCTCAAATATTTTACTCTGGATTGGTATGGCTGTAGTTTGTCCTTAGCCACCTTGTGTCCTGTTTGTGAGAGCTGAAGTAACAAAAGTTTAGTATCATTCAAACATGACATAAACGAGTCAGAACATAGCAATAAATCATCCACATATTGAATTAGAACAGATCCATTGGCAGGTTGAAAAGATTGTAAACAGTCGTGCAATGCCTGGGAGAAGATACTGGGGCTGTCTATGAAACCTTGGGGTAATCGTGTCCATGTGTATTGTAAACCTCTGTATGTAAATGCGAATAGATACTGACAGTCAGGATGGAGAGGCACAGAGAAGAAAGCTGAACAGAGGTCAATGACAGTGAAATGGGTTGCATTTGGTGGGATTTGCATCAAAATGACAGCTGGATTCGGCACTACGGGGAATTGGCTCTCTACTACCTTATTAACACCTCTAAGGTTTTGTACCAGCCTATAACCCCTCCCACCACTCTTCTTCACTGGAAAGATGGGACTGTTGGCTACACTAGCTGTACATACTAAACTTCCCTGTTGCAATAATCGCTCAATTATTGGAAAAACCCCTAGTTCTACCTCCTGCTTTAGTGGGTACTGGGGAATTTTTGGAGCTTGCCTTCCGCTTTTTAAATTTACCATTACTGGGCTTACGTTTGCCATTAATCCAGTGTCCTGTCCATCTTTAGTCCAAAGGGAATCTGGAATTAGGGACAACATTTCATCTACTTGCGATGGAGTTTCATTAAAATGGTAGAGTGATACATTATCCTTTGAGGAGTGTCTAACATATCCCGCACCTCGTATACCATTCTCTCTGGGATATCTAAAAATACACCATCAGGGGTGCAATATATAACACATCCCATTTTACATAACAAGTCTCTGCCCAGTAGGTTAGTAGGAGCCGCAGCAGCCAGGAGAAAAGAATGCCTGGTATGCAACGGCCCAATAGTAACCTCTGTGGACTTTGTTAAAGGATAATGTTCCACTTTACCTGTTACACCCATTGTTGGTACTGTCTCGTTGGTCACCTGCAAATTAACGGGAGATTTTATCACCGACCTGGTCTCTACAAGAAAAGGATATTCAGTACCAGCTACATCAACCATCATGACCGGTTCTTCCCTAGTACTTCCCGTTAACCTGATCATCTGTAGACTACAGGTATGACCTGACCCCTAGCGTTGGCTACCATTCTCCAATAAAGCATTTACAGCTACAATTGGAGCTGGTGTCTGCTGAACATTTGCTGGCCTCTGTGCATATCCCTTATGGGGATATCTCGGTCTTCCCTGATGTGAGATCCCTACTCCTTTTACTCTACAGTTTCTACTTAAGTGTCCTATTTGTTTACAGTTAAAACATGTTTGTGTTTTGGGTGAAGACATGTGGTGTTGTGAGATTTGTGCAGAGGGTAAAGGTGGTGGATATGGGTAAGTATAGGGAGGGTAAGGGTATTGTGGGGGAAAGAAGTTGGTGGATATCCTGGGACCTGTGGTTGCATCGGGTTAGTGGGATAGAGTTGTGTTTGTTGTTGAGTGGGGTTAGTGAGAGCACATACTTGTTCAGAAGTGACTGTGTGTGCAAGTGCAAGTGTGTCTGTTGGCTGTGGTGTTACCGTCATTCCCTCCAGAGCTTGTATACTGACAGCCATTAGTCTTTCACTCTGGGCTTCTCTCTTTTTGGAGATGTTTTTATCATGTTCAATAGCGGTTTCTATGATGGTATCTATTGTAAGTCCCTGCCAGCCAGGCTGTGAGGTCTGAACCCAAGTTTTTAAACTCTCTTTCAGACCGTCCACAAGTACCGTAACTATCATTCCCCTGTGGTGAGTGCTATCTTTAATATCTTCTATCCCACTGTACTGGGTGATAGCCTGCAGAGCCCGATCGCCGTAATCTTCTGCAGTCTCACTCTCTTTTTGTTTAATGGTGAAAATGTTGTTCCAGTTAACTACTACTGGAAAATATATACCCAATTGAGTTACAATGCGGGAAATGTTACCTTGGTTTACTTGGTCTGTTAAGGGAACGTCACCATCCAATACACAATCCGTGATAAATGTTGTCACGTCGGTATTGCGTGGCAGAAAAGCCCTTAACACCAGATGCCAATCTTTATTAGTGGGCTCATGTGAACTACCCAAATTTCTAAAAAATCTTTGACATTTGGCTAATTCCTTTTTGGGATCGGGGAAATCATTTATGATGGAATTTAGTTCTGCTCTTGTCCAAGGACAATGCATTACTACTTCCCTCGTGGGCACTATACCGTTTGCGTCTGCATTTCCATTTGGAACAGTTATTGTCCGAATGGGATGCAGACCGGTAGCGCTGCTACCTTTGACCTGGTTACCTGGCTGGGAGTTAAGTCTGCTGCTGCTGCGTATGATATGAATGACTTCCTCTACAGGTGCAGAGGACACTAACACTTCCCATGCTGTTACCGATGGAGATGGCGGCACCACTCGTGATTGTGGTGATGCAGCATCTATCATCTGCACAGCATGGGAAATGGCAGACATTACAATAGGCTCATCATCCGCATCATGAACATTTTCTTTATAGTTGCTTAAGAGAGGGTACAAGTTGCTTGTTACATTTTTATGGGTATTTTTGGTTACTGTACTTGCACCTCCATCCACATAAGGTGGGGGAGGTGAGCATGAACTGCTGGCAATACTCTCCACGACGCTACCTTGTCGCACATGCGCGCCATTTTGCGGCTCGCCCGTATTGCAATTTAGCGTCATGGATGTATTTTCTGACAAGTTGCTCGCGACGCTAGTTTGCATCGTTTGCACATTGTTAAGCCACGCATCCCCTTCATGCTGCCACAGTTTTAAACATTCAAAATATTTAACCTTTTTCTCTCGGGAGCGCATCAAACTGATGTGATCCCGGACATTGTCTAACACATTTTTATCGAAACTACCAATTCTGGGAAACGGTCTAACACTCTTTCTCGTCATATTAAACCATAAATCACAATATCTTATTGCATAAGTACCGTACTTGGTATGCATGATACGACGGGTCGATCCGATCGGTGCCTCCATTAGCAGCACATCATTGCCTAACATCTCTACTGTTTGTGTGGCTCCCATTCTGAGACAACTCCTACGCTTTTCAATAAAGATTTAAACCGGTGAAAGACAATCAAGACACTTTCACTTACCTGTGGACGATTTAAGTCGGCGGCGCCCACACACCAGGATAAGATTTAGTAAGGCAACTTCCACACCCGGATAAGATTTGAAAAAGGCAACTTCCACACCCGGATAAGATTTAGTAAGGCAACTTCCACACCCGGATAAGATTTAGTGAGGCAACTTCCACACCTATGAGAGTTTGTATGTCGGCTACTCTCACGCACCTCTCTACAACAAAGACAACATGTACACCTGCTACTGTGTATAGAACGGTAAAGCTGCTTACCGAGCGGCTAGACTAACCCTTGCACCTAGCCTTTAAGATCATACAATACCCTTAACTTTGTTCAACAAATATTCACCATTACACACTTTTTTCCTGCGCAGAAAAATACTCGTTAACCCAGATACTGGTAATAGAAAAAAATTAAAACCTCAATGGCTTTGTTCAAACACGTAGCAGCACAACCGGAAGTACGTATATGCTATTGTGCGACCAGCCGCATACACAATAATGCGACTACCACACAACCGTATAATGGCTTTTTTCTAACTGCGAACGCAAAAGTGCATCTTTGCTATGCGCAAACCTGCGACTTAGCCGCGTACTCAGTACTGCGACACCCTTTAAACTAGGGATGTGCAGGCTCGGTTCTACTCGGTTCCGTTCGGTTCTTTTTACCGGATCTTATTGGGTTTCAGCTGTCACGAGTTTTGGATAGCCAATAAGATTCGGTAAAAAGAACCGAACGGAACCGAGTAGAACCGAGCCTGCACATCCCTACTTTAAACGTAAGGTTCTATCAACAGAGGAAAACAAACTTTTTCCTCTCTTATCCCTGGATTCTAGTCAGCTCCCTTGATTCACACGGAGATGGATAGCGATCTTTCAGCACAAAGCGGTTGCAGGCAAACTCTGCATGTGGCCACTCCACCCTTTGCTGAAATATCGATGACCGTATGTACCGGGTAAGTGACTTCACTACGAGCCCCCAACTAATGATACTGGATCAGAACCTCTATACACTCCTTCCTATACCTTCTAATGTCCTGCCTATACCTTCTAATGTCCTGCCTATACCTTCTAATGATGACGCTAATTTGCGTATGCAGTCACACCATAAATAAAGACTTAGACGTGGAATCTGTGGTTCCAAAGCACAAGTGATATTCAGGTAAAAGTTCAGACAGTTACACGCAATTGATCAAAACACAATTTAGGTGGAAAAGGAAATTATACAGACCCAAGTACAGTATACATACGCAGGCGCTTCCGGACCCAGAGATAGGCATCAGCAAGAGACCCCTAGTCATTCAGCATTCAGCACGAAGACTCAGAATCAGCGTTCGTGCACTCATATTTATACTCCCCCAGAATAAACAGGACAATAGGGAAGTCTGTTGCTGATATCATTGGTTCTCAGGGGTGAAGCATCTGTTATAGCACATTTAACAGGCTGGTTCAAACAGACTCTCCCTGCCTCTAACAGCTGGGGGTCTTCCTCTTCACGCCTCCGGCAGCATCCTAACAGTTGTTTCTAAAATATACATTTTGTTGCTTGTAGGCTCTGCGATCCATAACTCGGGAATGCATGATGCGATCTCCCCACCGATAACACCGGAATACTGTGAAAAGAGTACGCATCAGTACAACTCCAAACACGACTGGTTTAGCATGTATAATACCTTAGTTATCAAATATCTTTATTTCTCAGCATTTAAACTAACTGAACCTACTTAAATCATACACTTTAAAGCTTATTGAACCTTATGTGTGAATATGTAATGTGTGGGTATCCAGGGTTTGATATGAGGACGCTAGTTAACTTGGGGCAGATGCGTGCGCATAAAGCTAATAAAACAGCAGTTTCATACAAAGTCCTATGCATTCGCAAATATGCGACTAGTTAACAGCGCTATTGTATGTATTACTGTGCGTATGGGAAATGATGAAAAATGCAATCGCATGGTGCTATTAGTATTATCACCACATGTACTAAAATGTGAGTTCATCTAAAATGGCGCTTAGGCGACCATTCGCAAAATGGCGTCTTGCGATCTCATTTTCAAGATGGCGTCTTGCGGCCAGTCGCAAGATGGCGTCGCCACGATTAAATTTCAACCTGAACTTGTTTTAGCCAATTATTCAGCTTCGACACTAATTACATGTGTTAATGAATAGGCCCCTAAGTCCTGTAATGGCAAGGCCAAAATAGAAAAACCTGGGATCCACATTCTGCAGTATCCACATATTCCCAAGAAGGTACGAATTTGCTGTTGGTTCTGCGGCAGTGTCATGGTCTGTATGGCTTGGATTCTGTCATTTGTCAGATGTCGTAACCCCTGGGTTAGGCAATGTCCCAAGTATTTAACCCTGGACTGGCATGGCTGTAGTTTGTCCTTAGCAACCTTGTGTCCTGTTTGCGAGAGATGAATCAATAAAAGTTTAGTATCATTTAAACAAACATAACAATAAATCATCCACATATTGTATTAGAACAGACCCATTGGCAGGTTGAAAAGATTGTAAACAGTCATGTAAGGCCTGGGAGAAGATACTGGGGCTGTCTATGAAACCTTGGGGCAATCGTGTCCATGTGTATTGTACACCCCTGTATGTAAAAGCGAATAGGTACTGACAGTCAGGATGAAGAGGTACAGAGAAGAAAGCAGAACAGAGGTAAATGACAGTGAAATGGGTTGCATTTGGTGGGATCTGCATAAGAATGACAGCTGGATTTGGTACTACGGGCAATTGGCTCTCTACTACTTTATTAACCCCTCTAAGGTCTTGTACCAGCCTATAACCCCTCCCACCACTCTTCTTCACAGGAAATATGGGACCGTTGGCTACACTTGCTGTACGGACTAAAATTCCCTGCTGTAATAACCGCTCAATTGCGGGATAAACCTCTAACTCCACCTCCTGTTTTAATGGGTACTGGGGAATTTTTGGAACTTGCCTACCGCTTTTTAGATTTACCATTACGGGAGCTACATTTGCCATTAATCCAGTGCCCTGTCCATCCTTGGTCCAAAGTGAATCTGGTATTTGGGATAACATTTGATCTACCTGAGATGGATTTTTATCTGAACCGGTAGAGTGATACATTAACCTTTGGGGAGTGTCCAACATATCCCTCACCTCATGCGCAACTCTCTCTGGGATATCTAGAAATATACCATCAGGGGTAAAATAAATGACACATCCCATCTGACATAACACTTACTTTCCCAGTAGGTTAGTAGGAGCCGCTGCTGCCAGGAGAAAAGAATGCCTGGTATGCAATGGCCCGATAGTAAACTCTGTGGATTTGGTTAAAGGATAATGTTGCTCTTTACCCGTTACACCCATTGCTGGTTCTGTCTTGCTGGTCACCTGTAAATTAGCTAGAGATCTTATCACTGATCTGGTCGCCCCTGTGTCTACAAGAAAAGGATATTTAGTACCAGCTACATCAACCATTATCACCAGTTCTTCCCTAGTACTTCCCATTAACCTGACAATCTGTAGACTACAGGTATGACCTGACACCTAGCATTGACTCTCACTCTCCAATATAGCACTTAAGGCCACAATTGGAGCTGGTGACTGTTGGAAATTTCCTGCACTCTGTTTATATCCCTTATGTGGATATCCAGGTGCTCCCTGGTTAGGAGTCCTACCTTCTTCACCTTACAGTTCCTACTTACATGTCCCACTTGGTTGCAGTTAAAGCACCTTCGTGTGAGTGTGGTGGGTGAAAAGGTTGCTGTGTGGGTTGAGAGGTAGAGAAAGAGTGGGTGTGGATAAGGATTTTGAGGGTAATATGGTGGCTGTGGATAGTATGGGTTTTGTGGCTGTGTGTGATAAGTGGGGTAGGGCTGTGTTTGAGGAGGTGCAGGATTGGTGAGGATGTGTAGCTGTGCAGGTGCATGTGTGTCTGGTGGCTGTGATGTTATATTCATTCCTTCTAGAGCTTGAATACTAACAGCCATTAGCTTCTCGCTCTGGGTCTCTCTCTTCTTGAGGATGTTTTTGTCATGCTCAATAGCGGACTCCCTAAGTGTATCTACAGTAACTCCTCTCCAACCAGGTAGAGAGGTCTGGACTCGGGTCTTTAAGACCATCCATAAGTACCGTGATGACCATTTCCCTGTGATGGATGCTATCTTTTTTATCTTCTATCCCAGTGTACTGGGTGATAGCCTGCAGAGCTCGGGTACAGTAATCCTCGGCAGATTCACTCTCTTTTTGTTTTATGGTGATAATTTTACTCCAATTAACTACTACAGGTTGAGTCTCCCATATCCAAATATTCCGAAATACGGAATAATTTTGGCATGACGGAGATAATGAAACCTTTGATTTTTAATGGTTCAATGTACACAAACTTTGTCTAAAGGCACAAATTATTAAAAATATTGTATAAAATTACCTTCAGGCAGTGTGTATAAGTTGTATATGAAACATAAATGAATTTCATATATATACACAAATTTTGCTTGAGCCACAAAATTATTGAAAATATTGTATACAATTACCTGCAGTCTGTGTGTATAAGTTGTATATAGCACATAAATGCATTCTGTGTGTATATTTTGGTCCCATTCCCAAGATATTTCATTATGATATGCAAATATTCCAAAATACGTAATATTCCGTTATCCAAAATACCCCTGGTCCCAAGCATTTTGGATATGGGAGACTCAACCTGTACTGGAAAATATACACCCAATTGAGTTATTATGCGGGTAATGTTACGGTTATCCTCGTCTGTTAAGGGACCATCTCCATCCAACACGCAATCTGTGATAAACTTTTTGACGTTGGTATTGTGTGGAAGACAAGCCCTTAGCACCACTCGCCAATCCTTATTGGTTGGTTTGTGAGCATTACCCAAATTTTTCTAAAATCTTTGGCATTTTGCTAATTCCTTCTTAGGGTCATGGAAATCATTCATTATGGAATTTAGCTAAGCTCTTGTCCAAGAACAATGCATTGCTACATCCCTTGTGGGCACTACACCATTCGCATCCGGATTCCCATTGGGAACAGTTATTGTCCGTATGGGATGGAGACCAGCCACACTGTTACCTTTGACCTTGTTACCTGGCTGGGGATTTAGCCTACTACTGCTACTTATAGAGTTAACAAATTCCTCTACGGGTACAGCGGATGTTAACACTTCCTGTACTACCACTGATGAAGATGGGGCCACCACTCGTGCTTGTTGTGATGGAGCATCTAACATTTGTACGGCATGGGAAATGGCAGACATAACAACAGGTTCATCATCCGCATCAGAAACATTTTCCTTGTTATTACTCAAGAGAGGGTACAAGTTACATGTTACATTTTTATGAGTTTTTACATTGACTGTACCTACACCCCCATCCGCATAGGGCGGTGGTGGTGTGAGTGAACCACTGACATTACCTTCTGCAGCGCTACCTTGCTGTGCGTGCGCGCTATTTCACAGCGCGCCCGCACCGCAGTTTAGCGCTGCATGCTCACTCCATTGCATGGTGCACGCGACGTTGGTTTGCGTCGCCTGCACACCCTTAAGCCACATATCCCCCTCGTGCTGCCACAATTTTAAACAATCATTATACTTTATCTTTTTCATTCGAGAGTGCACCATACAGATGCTATCTCCTACATTGTTCAATACCTCCTTATCAAAGCTGCTAATTCTGGGAAACGGTTTCACACTTTTTCTCGTCATTTTACACCATACATCACAGTACCTAGTTGCATAAGCACCATACCTAGTATGCATAATATGCCGTGCCGATCCAAGCGGCGCTTCCAAAATCAGCACATCATCTAACATCTCTACTGTTTGCTTGGCTCCCATCCTGGGAAAATAACTCTAAGCTTTTCAATAGAGATTTAGACTGGTGAAAGAATGTCAAGGCTACTTTCACTTACCTGTGGACGATATTAACAGGATGCGCCCACACACCTATAAAAGAATAACCAGGCTGCTTCCACGCACCTAATCCCTTTTTGACTACCTTTCACTGCTAGCATTTAGGCATTCCAATAACACCTACCCTTTTCAGTGATTTTGTCCACCCTCTGCTCAGTTCACAATTTGCCACAACTGTGCGGTTCAATTACAATGCTCAAATAACCCTAACTGATCACTGAATGCTACAATCACACAGAGCCGATACCTACAACAAAGACAACAACTACACCTGCCTATGTGTATAGACTGCAGTATCTACTACCGAGCCACTAGGCCGACACCAGGCGCCTAGCACTTAAGGGTCCTAAGATACCCTTAACTAGGGAGCATGTTACCCCTACCAAGAAATGTTCACTGTTACATACCCTTTTTCTGTGCAGAAAAATAAACGTTTTCCCAGATTATGGCAACACTGACTAAGATATTTACAACAATGCTATCTATCAATATCACCATGCACTCTCAACGGCTTTGTTTAAAACACGTGGCAGCAATACAGGAAATACGTATACGCTATTGTGCGACTAGTCGCATACACAGTAATGCGACTGCTACACAAAACGTATTATTACCCTTATGCTATTGTGCGACTTCCCATTTTAACATGAAATTCTATCAATGAAGAAAAACAAGCTTTTTCCTCCCTTGTCCCTGGATTCTAATCAGCGCTCCTTGAACTCACACAATTTACGGATAGCGGTCTCTCAGCAACCAAGTGGTAGCAGGTTTTCGAAGGCAAAGCGTTCTTTCCTGCTTATGGCGCCTTTCCACCCTTTTGGTGAGAGATTGCTGACCGTGTGTCTATCGTGTAAGTAGTAGCGTGATTTCACACTGCGAGCCCACAACTATTGATTCCTACCTATCTATACACTCTAAAATTGTCACTATTTAGCGTTATGAGTCGCACAAGAAATAATTGCTTTCAGACTTTCATTGTGGTTCCAAAGCACAAAAAGTTATTATTCACCATAAAAACAGATAGTTACACGCTGTGATCTAAATACAATTAGTGCAAGCAAATTATACAGACACAAGGTACAGTCATTACATACGCATGCTTTCTGGATCCAGATCCCGGCATCAAAGATGAAACCTCCGTCAAAAGCAAAGCAAGAAGACTAGCATCTAGTTTCAGAGAGCCTGCATATATACTCTAACAGAGATAGGTAATACAATAGAACAGGTTGGCATGATTCCATTGGTTCTTCTCACATTCCAGCCTCCAACAGCTCTTTGTGTCCATTTTCCCGCTGCATAACAAATTAGACTGACTGCATTATAGGAAACATTTCAATCCCTAACCCTCTATGATCCATAACTTGCAGACACATGTTGTGATTTCTTCCCCGATGGAATCGGAAATCTGCAAAGACACAGTAGTTTAGAATGACACCAAACACAGTCTGCTTATCATGCACTAAACCTTAGATATCAAATAACATGTATTTCACAACATTACTGATAATGAATGAAACCTTAAATATTAACCTTAATGCTAGGGAACCTTTTTATGTAAGTGTGCAGTGTGTAAGTATTGGGGTATTAAGAAAAGATGCTAATTAGCATTGTGCGACTACGTGTTTTGTGGAGTACACCGTGGTACGTGTTTTGCAGGGTTGATCATATTATATGTTTTAGTAACTGTCGTTATTTATATGATGAGGACTTTTAACATCTTTCTATTGCGTGGGAATCGCACGACGCGAAATAATAGCATCACCGTATGTACTTATGTGTGAGATTCGCTAAAATGGCGCTGGGCGGCCAGTCGCAAAATGGCGTGTTGTTGCCATTCGCAAAATGACGTTGTGCAGATTTAATTTTAAACAGATTCTGTCTCAGCCAATTATCCGGCTTCGACACCACACACCAATCACTCCTGGGGTCCCGAAGGTGCTGATTGCCTCCGGGGGACCACTCTGCAGTGCCGGTTCCCTCACTGTGTCAGGAGCCAAATGCTGCACGTAATGCTACAGTTGTAGCACTTATAAAAAGTTACTTTCCAAAAACCAAGCACCATGATTTGCGCGACAGAAACAAATGGTGGTGCTGATCCAAAACAAGTGAGTTCCAAAATCACCCGGAGAGAGCCCGGTGCTATACACAGACTACTTTAACTTACAGGGTTTGTTTTTGCTTCTTTCCTCTGGTAAATGTTGGCAGCATGAAAATGTAATTTCGATAAAAAATACTGTGTATTACTCATTTAAATTTACACTTCTGATACATTTTTCTTTCTGTTCGTATCCCATGTGCTTTGATTAGTATAGCAGGATTACAGCTAACTGGCATTGTGTGTATTTTAGCCTTGAAAGTCAAGAAACATGCAGCATCTAAAAATCCCTCCAATTCCGATGTTATGTCTATCAGCCCTTTTAATTTCAAACAAACTCGCCTTATCTTTTATATATGGCTCAATAGAGTTGAGGCTTTAAATCCTGTCTTATTAGGATACAGCAGTGGGGGAACAGTAAAAGTGGGCTAGAAGGGATAAACTGGCAGCACTGCTATGATTTTTTTCGGATTAATTGGGTTGGTGCAGTACATGTTCAGGTCATGTCTCATTTTCCAGTATGTTCCAGAATGGAGGAGATTTATTATGCAATTAAAGAGAACAAGCTCATAGAGAACTGTTGTAGTTAATTTCCTGCATAGTACTTCTTCTAGCCACTTGCAAGCTTGATTTTTCCAAAATAATTTTCCAAATACAACTACACTTCTCTGCTTACTGCAGGCTACTGTCCCCAACAATACTCCTTTCCCAGAACTCACACACAGTGCACCCTGTACCGCCCCCGCCCCTAAACCCTTTGACGGCATGATGTCATGCCTGGGGGTGAGGCTGCCAGCTCTAGAAATTAAAGCACTGTCAGGAGTGTCCTAAGGACAATCCAGGCAGCTCCACAGGCTGCAGGATGCCTGCCCGAAGCGTCCATTGGAGGCTCCAAGTGCCTCTGAGTAGCGCTATTGGCTGCAGGGTGACATTCCAGGCACCTTGCAAGCCACATGCAGATGCTATGGGATAACAATAGTGCCACCCCACGGCCCTGCAAAATGGCACCATTCACACACCCCTAGTTGCAGCACTGGTGACACACATGGCAAAAGGAAAAATGGTGAGAGCCCGTACTTCCCACATCAACCTATGCCTCTGCACATGAAGCACAAAAGCCCAATAGCAGGGCTATGCAGGAAGCACCTGCAGGAAAAACTAAGCTGTTTCAGTTGCACTTCACAATTCTATACACTAAGGCAGGCCTGTGGCACTCCAGTTGTTGTGAAACTACAAGTCCCAGCATGCCCTTCCACCAATCAGCTGGTAAAACATGCTGGGACATTTACTTTCACAACAGCTGGGGAGCCACAGGTTGGTCAGGCTGCACTTGGGCATAATTCTCAACCAGGAGATCTATTGGGCCTACTTAGAACATAAAACAAACCAAAGACTCACTCTAAAGCTGGCAACACACTAGATCAACTTTTAACCAACCAACCAACTAGTTGATTGGTTGGAAAGAAATCTGGTAATGGATGGGAGTAAATGATGATCAGCAATTTGCTCCTAAATCAGAGAAAACAGATGAAAATGGTCGGTCAGGCAAGTTTGTTAATTGTTTGATCTAAACAATTTGTTCAAACAACAGTTTTTGTCCATTTTTCAGTGTTTGGGAGCAAATTGCTTATTGTCATTTGCTTTCATAATTTACCAGATTTTCATTCCAACCAATCAACTAGTTGGCTGGTTGGATGTAAGTTGGTCTAGTGTGTGGCCAGCTTTAGGGGTCTATTTACTAAGAACGGAGATAAAGTCCCAGCCAAACAGCTCCTAACTGTCATTTTTCAAACACAGTCTGTGACATGAAACTTAGGAGCAGATTGGCTGGGACTTTATCTCCATCCAAAGCTTAGTAAATAGACCCCTGAATGCCATACATACATACATACATTGTACAATGTACCATATGTCTTAAACAATTTGAGGGGGATTAGACATGAAACTTAATAGGCAGGATCTGTCTTGGGATCACCTCATTTCCCCTTGGATCTCCTAAATTTTGCATAACTGTGTCTTACCTTTTTCATAAATGTAACTTTGTATATTTGATGATTCCCCTATTCATGCAGTCTAAAAGTATTACTACCTCTAGCAGTTGATCACATGGTGTAATGAATCCATTGATCTATAGTTATCTCCAGAGATGGTATCATAGGCCTGCGTGACATGTTCATCTATCTCTCTTCATTCATAAAATATTTAAGTTCAGATCTCTTTCACATGTGGGAGATTCTGGTCCTTGAGCTTGTAAAGTGTTTGGGAGAGATGTATCAAGCCTTGGAAAGAGATGTTGCCCAAAGCAACTAATCAGCAGCTACCTGTCTTTTCACAGAATGTGCTAGATTAATGACAGAAGCTGATTGGTTGCTTTGCACAACTATCCCACTTTCTCTCTCTACAAGGTGTAGATTTACTAAAGCCTCTAAAAAATGATAACTGGAGGTGTTACCCATAGCAACCAATCACTCTAGCTATCATTTCTCTATTGCATCCTGGTTGTTTGCTATGGGCAACACCTCAACTAGTAATTTTTAGTAGCTTCAGTTAATCTACTCCCAAGGGTTCATATATCTCACAGTTTGATGATGGACAATGCCTTTTCCAGCATGATGGAGCACCTTGCCATAAGGCAAAAGTGATAACTAAGTGGCTTGGGGAATAAAACATCGAAATTTTGGGTCCATGGCCAGGAAACTCCCCAGACCATAATCCCATTGAGAACTTGTGTTCAATCCTCAAGAGGCGGGTGGACAAACAAAAACCCACAAATTCTGACAAACTCCAAGCATTGATTAGGCAAGAGTGGGCGGCCATCAGTCAGTATGTGGCCCAGAAGTTGATTGACAGCATGCTAGGGCGAATTGCAGAGATCTTGAACAAGAATGGTCAACACTGCAAATATTGACTCTTTGCATAAACTTAATTTAATTGTCAATAAAAGCCTTTGACACTTATGAAATGCTTGTAATTTTACTTCAGTATACCATAGTAACATCTGACAAAAAGGTCTAAAAACACTGAAGCAGCAAACTTTGTGAAAACCAATACTTGTGTAATTCTCAAACCTTTTGGCCATGGCTGTACAAGAGTCCTAAGAAGAAAACCAAAACCAACTAAAACAAAGGCTAGCCAACCTCGAGTGGGCTATATAATGTTACCGTGCAATCTTACTATCAAAATATATCAATTTCAATGAGCGCAGTTATAATTCTAACACCATATGACAAATAAATGGAATATCAGAAACCGTTTAGTGGTCGGGAATATCTTATCCATAGATATGCTGATGCTGAGGCGAAATTGATTAACTATGTACCATTTACCCCGTAATGGGCAATATTAGGGATTATTAATCCAGATCTCCATTACAAAAGCAGGGAAAAAACTCTTGCTAGCGCTTAGTGCTGCAGGGAGGAAGACTATTTTGCAGGGGTGGATTGCTGCAGATCCCCCCAAATACCTTTGTTTCTCAATAAACTTAATTTTCTATTTAGGATGGATTGGATAGAAATACTTTTGCTTAGGAATATGAGAGCAGAAAGTTTACTTATGACCTGGGAGTCTTATGTAAACACCCTGCCATTAACAGTAAGACTACAAGTCCACCACAGTCTTAAAAATTCAACGTGGTATGTAACCAGACTAGCAGCGCAGGACCAACCAATTTCATTAGATTAATTAGTGGGATGTTCGTGGGTCTTTCATCTGGGGTTCCATGACAATACTTTATTTTTGGTAAATGGGATCACAGCTGGGATCGCTATTACATAATTTTATTTTTATTAATATTTATGGTTGTATATATTCAGTTCACAATTCATTGGTATTATGTTTGTTAGCTATAAAACAATGTGATTTAAAATCTGTATTTTAAACAATTTGTATTTAAAATCTATTGTTATTTTTTACAGTGTTTTTTTTTAATCATATTGAAAATATTTCAATGTTTGTGAACCTTTTTTTTAAAAAAAAATGTTTCACTGTATTTCAAATAAAAAATTGTTAAAAAAAAAATAAAAAAAGTGGTTGGGATATTTTTATTCAAGAGGGCTACTAATGGCAGGGTGGTGAGGAGTAGTAACAGTAATTACTTCTACTTAGTCTACATCAATAAAAAAAATATTTTAAAATTCCGAATTCTGGGCCTGATTCAGACCCAGACGCTATTTGTGGACGCTCGTTCTTAAAAAGGGGCAGGATATTTAAATTGAGCGCTCGCTCTTTGTGGTGTGTTGACGCCTCTATGTCTGAGTGAGCGTCCGAAAAATGCGCTCGCTATTTTGTAAAGACGCCCTTTTGCCGTTCGCATCACACATCATCTCCGGTATTTATTAGATTAATCGGGAACATCGAAAGGCATCTGAACTGCTCGCAGTGCTTGTGGTAGGATTTTCTTCCCGCTATCACTGCGAGCAGTTCAGGCTAAAAGACAACCAAGTGACGTGGTCGATGACGCTCCTTTACTAATTATGCACTCCCATTAAACGCCGTTTTGACAGTTAGGCACGCCTGCGTTCGGATCTGTACTCCCCCGTTCCCGTTACCACCCACAAATGGTACATTCTGTCAATCAAATTAGCAGCCCCCCACTGTTTTACGAGCACACGATTTCCGACCGCAATGACTGTTTTGCGCATGCGCATTACGACCCATATGCATGCGCAGTTGTGCGATCACCGCTCAGAGCGAACGAGCGGCCACTTACGAGCGGCTCTGAATCAGGCCCTCTGGTCACAATTAAAACACCAAAAACTTCAAATTATATGAAGCAGTGATTGGACAGAGAGCATTATGGCATACGTGGCCTAACGTGTACAGAGGCATCCAATTCCATTTAGAACATAATGAACAGTGTGTGGTACATATAATTCCATAGTCTGTGCTTCTCATCATTGTCCACATAGCAGCTATTAACACCACACTAGTGTCTCTGGTATTATGCATTGCAGATGCACTAACACCAACGACTGATAACTAATGGATTCATTACACATATAGGAATAGCTTTGTCATCATCTTTATATAGAACAAAGTCTACACTCACTACAAAGTATAAATGTGTGACAATATTGCTACGGATACAAACTGACAAGATAAATGTGTAGATAGCATATCTATCAGTGTACTGTGTCTCTAAACATGGAGTTTGACACATCCGAGAAATGTGTGTTTAAATCAGCCAAGAGTAAAGATGGCCTCATGTCAGGAGATTACTGTATGTGAGCACGATGGTATTCCCTCAGGACAGCTCTGTACATTATCTATTAAGATAAGTAGAGATGTTTGTACAAGTGATTATAATGCTTTCTTCAATACATCATTTTATCAGGAATATGTGACTGACAGCTACAAAGCTACTCAATGGCATAATTATATGCACATATTTCTCATCTCAGATTTTAGAACAATTGTCATATTATTCTTAATACAACAAGCTCTGTTATGGAAATTCAGGGTAACTTCCTCCAAGGAATAGCGGCTTTGTACTAGCTACAGTCTTATTTTATTATATATATGTTGGCGCTATATAAGTAACTGTTAATAAATAAACACCATTCACTTTTTTAATTTACATGAATACCAGACAGTGCTGCCTTCTGTCGCCCTACATTTTATTCTTGCCAGGGAGCCTTTGGCATCAAGGAGCAAAAATGCCCTTATGTGCATACTATCGATGATCTTCTACCTCTTCTAAATACTCCTACTATGACACTTAATAGTTTGCAGGTATAAGATCCCAGTGGAAGGAGACCTGTCATTCCTTATCTCCTAAAATAGAATTCATCTGTACATCATTTACAATGCATACCATGCTATTCTGCTTACTTGATATAGAACCTGACCTTATAAATAAGATTTCCATTAACAAACTTTTCTGCATTAAACCTCACACTATATCTACTGTACACTATCAAAGTTAGCATTCTTTCTTTTTATATAATATTTAAATTTTTGAGACCAATACTCTAGGAACTACAGTACATCTTATTCTCTAATCCAGGGGTTCTCAACTCCAGTCTTCAAAACCACCAGCAGGACATGTTTTGTGGATTTCTTTAATCATGTCCAGGTGAGTTAATGTATGTTGCTGGGTCAGTAAATATCCCACCTGCTTCCACAGACAGAAATCCGGAAAACATGAGCTGTTGGGAAAACTTGTGGGTTGTAGTTGAGAACCACAGGTCTAACCCAACAAAACTAGCAAGGAATAGTGCAAGATCTACCTGTTTTATAAGCGAAAGTATAGTCTATGTACTCAATGTAACAAAATTAAATATAATCCCTATTTTTTTTTACTATCTAGCAATTGCTTCAACCAATTTGTTTAACACAAACATTTCTACAACTCTATAGACACACAAAACATGCTAGCATAACCATGCCCACTGGAATTGCTATGATTACTCAGATATTCTTCAAAAAGTCTAATATCAGTCATCTAGCACCAAATGATAACACACAATCAAATGCTAATGGTTCACAGAATATGTAATGGGATGAAGACATAGGGGAAATCTTTGACCCCAGGAGTGGGCATCAGTCAGGAATATTTTAAAATAGCTCCATATATGTTCCAATTAAGGATAAACCCCTAATAAAATAATTTACAGATCTTTTGTACTGACACGGTAGCAAGCCATATTCCTAACACAACTAAATTATATTGGATATTTTCTGGTCAGTAGTGTACTCTGTACAAAATCTAATGGAACTGTCCTAAAATAATCAGACTCTGAAAAATATGCATCAACTAATTAAGGCAATAATTGGACCACAGCTTCTAGCTTCCTCCTATTCATTAGAGCATCAAACTATATTGAGAACTCCTAAACCAGAGTTTCCCAAATTCATCCCTCAAGGCACCCTAATGGACCAGGTTTTAAGGATATCCATGGTTGAGCACAGATGGTTAAATCAAATTGATTGAGGTACTAATTAGGTTACCTGTGCCCAAGCATGGTTATCCTGAAATCCTGGACCGTTTGGGTGCCTTGAGGACAGAGGTTGGGAACCTCTGTACTAAACACATACAAGAATAAATCTGGCACATGTATGGGGGAGGAGGTATTTATTGATGTAATGGGGATGCTCATGATGTGACGTTTGGAGTCATTAGGAGAAATAGGCCTATTTGTAAAATGTGTACAATAGACTATTAATTTAATGTTGAGCTGTTTGGGGGTTTTTCAGTTGCTCTACTTTCCAGGAAGTGAACAGTATAGTCAGTGGCGTCCTCCCCGCGGTGTCACCTGGTGTGGGGACGGACGCTGTGCGTGCGCCGCTAAAAAGGGGCATGGCCTCGTGGGACAGGGGAGTGGCCTCACTGCTCGAACCCCGGTGTCCTATTCTTGTTACTGCAGTGGGGTGCAGTAGGTGTCTTGTGGCAGTGTTGGCTCCCTTACAATGTCAGGAGCAGAGTGCTGTACTCAATGCTACAGTGCAGCACTCGGCTCCTGTCACTGAAGGGGAGTCTGCACCTTGGTGTCACCCTTCGTCGGGAGACACCCGGGTGCGGGCCGCACCCCCCGCATCCCCCTTATGATGCCACTGAGTACAGTGTCCGGCCAAGCAGTATTTGGGCTTACCTCTTACTACTGCTTTCACTACCTGCTGATTTTTTAAAAGAACTGTACAATTTGTGGTATACTGGGGACTTTGTCTGGGATACAAGGAAAATCAGGAGATACATTTCTCTTCAAACTTCTCTGTTTGTGGGAGCCACCAGCACTGGTGATGCATGTGCTGCTGCCATTATGTGTGATGGGGAAGTGTTTGGAGGGTGACTAACTTCCATATGATGCTGGGCGGCCCCACATCTGTGACTTGCCTCTTGTTGATTTGACTCCACCTACTGAACATTTGTCCACACTAAAGGTGCCTACACACAGTACGATGTTGTTAATGATTACCGTGAGGTAACTTTCACATTATTTCTGAGGGTCACTTTGAATTCCTAATCCACTCCTGGCTATCAATAATAAAGACCACTTCTAGTGATGCTACCTTATAAGGAAATGCATTGCCTGACAGTTATGTTAAGAAAGTTGCACTTCCTATGTTGCACATATTAATAGACATGCTATGCTTGTGCCCTTTTTTTCCTCCTTAGAGATATCTAAAAAGTCTACACAGAGGAATTTAAATATCACAAATCACCAGACTGATGCTTGAGGATAATCCTGTGGTTACTGAAATGGACCATTGGACCCTTGCGCACATGAGCAAAGGTGGGTTCATTTCTGTGGTAAACAAGAATTGGTTTGCACAATATTGGCAAACTTGCCCTATAGGTCACTCGTACAATGTTGGCAGAAGATGTAGCAGACCACACAGACTGTGCTTTGGACCCACTTGTAAGTTTGCAAATATTATCCAGAGAAAATATTACAACTTTGAATATCATTTGGTAATTTTATATAGGAATGGCTGAGGCTTAAAACATGTGCCAAAGCAGACACTACTGCAGTAAATAAAAACTCACTTAATAGTTTAAATCTATGTATGGAAAGCCATTAGGGGTAAATTTAGATAACGGTATACATTTCATTGGTTAAATAAGTTCACGTGAAATATGTTAAGTGTTGCTCATCTCACACATGTTCCATTGTCCTTATTATCCACAATATCCAGGGAAAGTAGAAAGATGAAATATCTGCATAATCAGAGTTGAAATTGCCTGATGCATTATCGATAACCATAATAAACATAAATACTGGACTGATATATTAATGGGAAGAATTGTGAGAATTCCATTATATTTGTCTTTTTCTCAATTTACAACTGACTAATGAGTTTATACCAGCTTATACTAGTTACACACTATGCCAGGGGTTCCCAACCACAGTCCTCAAGGCATACTAACATACTATAGCCATACTTGAGCACAGGTGTCTTAATTAGTACCACAGTGATTTTAATTTAACCATCTGTGCTCAAGCATGGTTATCACTAAAACCTGGACTGTTAGTGTGCCTTGGTATATTAAAGAGGGTGACAATGAGACAGATTTTGCCTCCTCATATATCAGAGTGAATCTCTCTGCAATTATAATGATTGTGTTACAAAAAGAACTGCTTTGGGTTTTCTGTTGGCAGTCTTGCACTTATTCCTTTTTATTAAAATACAAAGCACTGGAAGGGGAAGAACCTTAACAGATCAAGCACAAATTCAAATAAGTGCTCTCCATGCATCTCAGAACACTACTGGGTCCTAGGTGATTGCAGATTGGAGTAACAGCAGTAGTCAAATACCATTACTTTTAAAGTTTTTATTAAACATATTTTTGAATGATGTCCTTTATTGCTCAAAGGCAGTAGCACTTCTTCCCTTCTTTGAGGAACCCCTTACACCTTATTCTTGTCTCTCTCTCTCTATATATATATATAATATATATATATATATATATATATAAATATATATATATATAGTGACACAGTCGGGATCCCTCTTCTGGGGTAGATGGACTCCCTTTTAGGGGTTCTCCTACAAACTGGTCAGCGCCAGTCTTTATTGTGCCAAATGAATATAAACATAAACAAAACATAAACAAGTCCTAGCCCGGCTGGGCACTAGCTACACAGCAGATTCCCTCTCTATAATAATGGTAGGGCCTATTGCCCTTACCATCAACAAAACACGTGCACAGTACTTACAAAGATTATCACCAAGTGTCTCTGAACAGGCTAGTCTGCCTGCTCTCCCAGGTGTAAGACACTCAGCCACAAACAAACCATGCTTATATTAGCCATTTCCAGCTGCAAGCCCTAATGAGCCTGTTACCATGCTGAAAGGCCCAAAACCTGGAGTGGTCTGTGGATGGAGCCCTCCCTCTCCTCACATCCACACCCCCGGGACTCAAACCGGCTTTTCCAAAAGCTGACACTCTGGTCTGCTTACAAAACAGACTTCTCCTGGGGTTTTTTAGAACACATAGGCCAAAAAACTAAGACAAATGTACCTGCCATTGACCACTTTACCAGTGCTTCTATCACATATTCCCCCCCTTTGTTTCAACCTGTGGGGTGGAACAACCGCAGCCCCCAAACAATGGACACATGACAAAGCATCTGCATTGGCCAGCTGGCTTCCTGGCCTGTGTTCTACCGTAAATTTAAAGGTTTGTAATGCCAAGAACCATCTCGTTATTCTCGCATTAATGTCCTTGTTTTCTGACATCCACTTCAGAGGGGCATGGTCAGTGATCAATCTGAACTTTCTTCCCACCAAGTAGTACCTGAGAATCTCTAACGCTCACTTTATGGCCAATGCTTCTTTCTTGACCATAGCATAGTTTCTTTCATGTACATTTAACTTCTGGCTTAAGAAGAAAATCGGGTGTTCTTCACCCTCATTGCTTTGGGACAGGACTGCTCCGATGCCTACATCTGATGCATCGGTTTGTACAACAAACTCTCTGTCAAATCAGGAATCATAAGAACTGTTTGGGTACATAACGCTATTTTTAACTCCTGGAGAGCCTTCTCTGCTTCAGGACCCCATTCCACCTTGACTTTCTGTTTGCCTTTGGTAATTCAGTTAGTGGGACTGCAATGGTGGCAAAATTGGATATAAACCTCCTATAATAATCAAGTGATCCCTAAGAAGGCTCTCACCTGGTTTTTATTCAGGGGTCGTGGCCAGTTTTGGATTGCCTCAATCTTATTGAGCTGTGGCTTTATTAAACGTCTGCCAATGGTGTACCCAAGATATTTTACTTCTTCCATCCCCAGACAACACTTTTTTGAGTTGGCTGTCAAACCACATCATCCAGATAAGCAGCAGCATACTGTCTATGGGGCCTTAGCATCCTATCCATCATTCTTTGAAAGGTAGCAGGTGCCCCATGTAGCCCAAAGGGCAACATTTTGTATTGAAACAACCCCTCTGGTGCAGAAAAAGCTGTCTTTTCTTTGGCGTTCTCAGTTAACGGCACTTGCCAATACCCTTTGGTTAAGTCAAGAGTAGTTAAATATCTGGCTGTCCCCAGCCTTTCAATTAGTTCGTCCACCCTAGGCATAGGGTAGGCATCGAACTTTGACATACTGTTCAATTTCTGGAAGACATTGCAGAATCGCACACTCCCGTCGGGTTTTGGAATGAGCACAATGGGACTTGACCACTCACTATGTGATTCTTCAATTACACCCAACTCTAAAAAATTTTTTACTTTCCTTCGATACTGATTCTCTTTGGGCTTCTGGTAACCTATAGGGATTTAGGTTAACCTTAACCCCTGGGTCAGTTATTATGTCATGTTTGATGACCGTGGTTTTCTCAGGTAGGTCAGAAAATAGCACCCTATTTCTGATCAGAAATATCTTAACTTCCTGCTGTTGACTGGCTGACAGGGTTTTTACCACTGTCACTTCGGGTACCATGGGCCCTGGGTTTACTGGAGGGGCTTGGATGGCTGACAGTGCTGCTCTATCCTTCCAGGGTTTTATAAGATTTACATGGTATATCTGCTCTGGCTTTCTTTTCCCCGGCTAGTAAACTTTATAATTGACCAGCCCCACTTTTCCTAAGATTTCAAAGGGTCCTTGCCATTTAGCCAAAATTTTACTTTCTACTGTGGGAACCAACACCAACACTCTGTCCCCAGGAGCAAAGTTGCATAAGCGAGTATTGCGATTGTATACCCTCTGCTGTGCCTGTTGGGCCTGTTCCAAGTGCTCTCTTACTATCGGCACCACAGCAAAAATTCTTTCTTGCATTTGAGAAACATGCTCAATAACTATTTTATACAGACTGGACTGCCCCTCCCATTTCTCTTTGGCAATGTCAACTAACCCCCTTGGATGTCTCCCGTACAATAAATCAAAAGGGGAAAACCCTGTGGGAGGACTGGGTAACATCTCTTAAGGCCAACAGCAAATAAGGTAACAAGTAATCCCAATCTCTACCATCTTTGTCCACGACTATCCTTAGCATGTGCTTTAAAGTTTTATTAAACCTCTCCACTAGCCCATCGGTCTGGGGATGGTACATAGAGGTTCTTAATTGGTCAATTTTAAACAGGTGGCATAACTCCTTCATGATTTTTGACATAAATGAGGTACCTTGGTCAGTCAGGATCTCCTTAGGTATTCCCAACCTGCTAAAGACATGGACTAATTCTTTAGCAATGGTCTTGGTTGATGTATTGCGTAATGGTATCGCCTCCAGGTACCTGGTAGCATAATCCATTATCACCAGAATATATTGATGGCCCTGGGCAGATTTCATTAATGGCCCAACCAGATCCATAGCTATTCTTTCATAACAGCCTCAATAATGGGTAACAGAACCAGGGAACATTTGAAATGTGGCCTTGGAGCATGATACTGAGATTGAGGGCAGGATGCACAATAGTCAGATACCTCTTTATGGACCCTGGGCCAAAAAACCCTCTGCACAATTTGCTCAGTAGTTTTCTCTACCCCTAGGTGGCCTGCTGTTATATGACCATGGGCCAGATCTAATACTGTTCTTCTGTATGCTTTGGGAACTATTAATTGTTCCACAATGTCTTCCCCCTTCTTAGTCACCTGATACAACAAATCCTGACATACTGCCATGTGAGGATATGACAAAGGACTATCGGGGTCTATGGGTTTACCATTGATAACCTTGACATTCTCCCTGGCTTTTACCAGAGTAGGGTCATTCAACTGCTCCACGGCAAAGACCTCTCTCCTGACCTCAAGATCAGGCAGGCGGTCCACGGGCTTAATAACTCTCCCCGCCTCAGTGGGAGGCACACCACTTGGCGAGCCACCATCACACTCCGCATTCTCTAGTTCGCCAATCATACTAGAAAAAGGGAACATCTCTGACTCTGCTACTACATCAGTAACCCTCTCAAACGAGTCAGGGTGATTTACCTCTGTGCAAAATTGACTTTCCCACAACTTCCAGAAGTGATCAAAGTCCCTCCCCAATATCATACATTAAGCAATGTACCAAACCCATAGATACTATCATGGAACCACATAGTGTTTCTATGTTCACTTCTGCAGTAACATAATACCGGGTATCCCCATGTAAGCAGGTCACACCAACAGTTTTCCCCTTATGCTTCAAGGGGTTCACCAGTTCAGCTTTCATAAGTGTAACCAGGCTACCAGAATCTAACAGAGCCTCTACTCGGTTGCCTTCTACAGTGAGTATACACATGTGCTTATCTTTCTCAACCTGCCGGTCAGCAGTACAGGCTAGTTGAGCAAAGAAAGACATCCTGCGGTCGACGTGAGCAGTATCACATTGCATGGGTTCAGAGGTAAGCGAACAATTAGCCGCAATATGGCCGAAACCACCACATCGGAAACATTGAATTACAATATCATCTAGTCTTTTATGGGGTAGGAACCTTCCTGGCCTGGGTGGCCTGTCTCCAGGTTTCACACGCCCAGTCTTGAGTACATTCCACCACCCAGCACCCTTCTCCCCTGGAACAGTCTTACCAGTGTCAATGGGAGTTCGCTGATGCGCCATCGGGGCTCGGTGGGGCACACTCATCAGCTCCTCAGCCGCCACGTATCTCTCCACCAGTTCCACTAGCTGGTCTGCGGACTTAGGGTCTGCATGGCTCACCCACTTGCGCAGAGATGCAGGTAGCGACCGCAGATACGGTCCATCACGACTCTTTCCACAATCTGTGGTCCTGTCAGCATCTCGGGCTCCAGCCATTTTGTGGTTAGATGGACAAGGTCATGCATCTGTGAGCGTGGAGGTTTTTCCATTTGGAACTCCCAGCGGTGGACTCGTTGGGCCCAAACAAATGAGGTGACTCCCAAGTGGGTTAGGATCTCCCGTTTTTACTTTGCATAGTCCTTGGCATCATCCAGGCATAAATCATAGTAGGCCTTTTGTGGTTCTCCAGACAGGAAGGGTGCCACAAGACTTCCCCACTGCTCTTTAGGCCACTTCTCTCTTTCGGCGGTTCTTTCAAAGGCCATAAGGTACGCCTCCACATCATCACTCTGGGTCATCTTTTGCAGAAAGTGACTGTTCCGTATGGTGTGAGTGTTAGTTAGAAGAGCAGGGGAAGCATCTCCAGACCGGACTACAAGCTGTTGTACCAAATCTTTTATGGGCTGGCTGTTTTCCACTATGGCCTGGCGGGTTTCCTCGATGGTGACTTGTTGTTGCCTCTGGGCTGCCTCCAAGGCCAATAGTTGCTCCTGGGTGGATTCCTGCTGAGCACTGGTAGCTTCCTGCTGAGCCCTGGCAGCTTCTTGCTAAATTTGTTAGTTTCCCGCTGAGCCCTGGTAGCTTCTTGCTGAGCTGCCATAGCTTGGAACAAGGCTTTAACAATGTCCTCCATTTTGTCCTGGGGTGTAGGTTGGAAGCAGAATCTGGCTTCCCTAAACATCTGTGGATGCCACCTCTATGGACTTCAAAGGACACAACTTTATATCCACCCTGACGACTTGGTGTCTGTCCCTTTAAATTTTACACGAAAATTTTTCCATGCTGCAAACTTCAGTGTGTGATTGCCTGCATTCTCCACCAAATGTGACATAGTCGGGATAGGGGTTCCTCTCCTGGGGTAGATGGACTCCCTCTTTACACACACAGCAGCCATAAAGACAGGATACAAGTCAGGGGTTCTCGTACAAACTGGTCGGCACCAGTCTTTATTGTGCCAAATGAATATAAACATAAATAAAACATAGACATAAGTCCTAGCCCGGCTGGGCACTAGCTACACAGCAGATTCCCTCTCTATAATAATAGGGCCTATTGCCCTTACCATCAACAAACATATGCACAGTACTTACAGTGATTATCACCAAGTGTCTCTGAACAGGCTAGTCTGCCTGCTCTCCCAGGTGTGAGACAATCAGCCACAAACAAACCATGCTTATATTAGCCATTTCCAGATGCAAGCCCTAATGAGCCTATTACCAGGCTGAAAGGCCCAAAACCTGGAGTGTCCTGTGGATGGAGCCCTCCTTCTCCTCACATCCACACCCCCAGGACCCAAACTGGCTTTTCCAAAAGCCAACACTCTGGCCTGCTTACAAAACAGACTTCTCCTAGGAGTTTTTAGAACACATAGGCCAAAAACCTAGGACAAGTGTACCTGCTATTGACCACTTTACCAGTGCTTCTATCACAATATATATTCTGCATGTTCATTCTGGCTAATATCTTGAACCACTAAACAGATTTTGATGGAATTTTCACTATTCTATACAGCATTGGTCGAGGTGAATGAACCATCAGCTATGACAAAAGGGAGCTGAGCAGTGACAATTTCAGTGAAGCAGTCACAGAAAAAAAATCTAATCTTACACCAGGTTGAAGTACAGTAGCTGTCGTAGTGCTAAAACAGCAAAGTGAGAGCCAATCAGAGTTATCAATGTGTTTTGTTACTTAGCCGCAGTCTAGAGAGGGGAGGAAGTCAGAGACTGGAGTAGGATCACCTCTGAGGCACACAAAGGGCCTTACTTAGATCTAGGAATAGAGTAAGAAAGAGCAAGTAACTGTGCATCTTGGTAATACCATGCTACACTGCCGGTGGAACAGATTTAAAATTTGCTGAGAAATTCAGATTTGAGAGGGGTGTGTCCAAACTGAAATCTTAATTACAGTTTAAAAATAATGCTGTCCAGCATTTGTAGGCTACATGCAAAAGCAGCCAATATTTACTCCACATGCAATAAAAAAGTATGTATTTGCACCCCTTGCATTACAACATGGTTTGTCCGGGTACACAGTTACTTGCTATATCTTACTCTATTCCCAAATCTGAATCAGGCCCAGAGAGTGAGAGATCGCCTCCACGAACCCATGAAGATGCCTAGCTAGGAAGGAGCCAGGGGAGGCATAGTTATCAGGAATTTAATAAAAAACAAACAATTGAAACACCATCGGATGATTTTCATTTGATGGTGACACACATCAGGCCGCCACCATCCAATGGTAAAAAATACTACCATCTGAACAAAAACATTGATGGTTAGCAACCATCAGATTCCGATGTCCATCCCTATGCTTAACCTGTAGGCGGACTCTGGCCAACACTCCTCCACCGTGAAGTGCTCCCTCTCCAGTGTGATGTTCCCGCTCAGCCACGCACCCTTGATGAACAGAAGGCATCTCCCATGGAAGTCACCGTTGTTCTCGTACAGGGGCACCACGGTGAGGAAGCTCAACAGGAAGCCCAGGAAATACAGGGTACATTGTGCAAAGAGGACATTGCTCATCGCCATGTTCAGCAGCCAGAAAAAGTTGCACATAGTGGTTGCGGAAATATACAGAGGTGCCCCAGCCTCGGGGCATGCTGCTGATAATGCCTACAGTGGCTGCAATACAAATCTCTCATCCATGATCCTCCTGCCCTTTCCAGCACATCCCAGTGGCCGGGCCCCAGCCAGTTGCAAGGCAGCAGCAGGGGGTGGGGATGTAATTAGGAAGCCGGCGGTCGAAATGCCGAATGCCGGCTTCCCCACTGTGAAATCCCGGCATGGGACTAATGATAGGCGTCTATATACCGACACCTATCATCAGCCCCACACCGAAATCCCAATGCCTGGCATACAGATTGTAGGTTAGCCGGGCGTCGGGAGCGCTTAGCCGTGCGGGGGGGTTAGGATTAGGGACTCCCGGGTCGATTTAGGGATAGTCACCCCTCCTGGGAGATTTAGGTTTAGACTAGGGGAAGGGGGGTTAGGGTCAGGAACCCCCGGGGGGGGTTAGGTTTAGGCATCCCCCGGGAGGGTTAGGTTTTGGGTGCAGGGAGTGGGGTTAGGTTTAGGCACCCCTGGGGGAGGTTAGGGTTAGGCACTAGGGGGGAGGGTTAGGGGTAGCCTACTTACCTCCCCTGTCAGATTCTTCAGCTGCCAGCCATCCGGCATCGGTATTTCATCTGCTGGCTGAGGTCCGGCTGTGATTCATACCGATTCCACAGGGGGAGTTGTGGTGACACTTGTGAGATGCAGGGGGGCAAGAGTGAGAAGCAGAGAGTTGTGGTGAGATACAGGGGGTTGTGGTGACATGGCATAGTTTGTTATGAGATGCACGGGGCTGTGGTGAGATGCAGGGGACTATGGTGACATGGTGTAGTTTGTTATGAGATGCAGGGGGCTATGGCAAGATTAAATTGTACCTGTGCGAAGCCGGGGCAGGTTGTGAGTTCCAAATAAATCTGTTCCTACAAGCACACTATCACGGTTGCTGCCTCCTTACATCAAGACAGTTTCTGAAGCCTATTGACATGGTTTGAAACAGGGGCAGAAAATTAAAACTGTATTATGATTCTTGTGTGTGCTGTATTAGGATTATGTTTGTTAACCACATTGACATGTCGCTATAAGTCAGTGGTTCTCAAACTCAGTCCTCAGGACCCCACACAGTTCACGTATTGCAGGTCACCCAGCAGATGCATACTGTAGGTGTATTCATCACTCACTGACACAGTTTAAAACAGTGGTCACCAACCTTAATTGGGATGTGAGCTACTCGAGAAAAATGAAACCTCTTGAAGAGCTACTAACATTTTTGAAAAAAAAAATAAATAAAAATCTGGCTAATAACCGAAAAATTAAATCATTTAATGAAAAATAAATGTTTCATAGTAGACAACAATTCATTTAATTAATACAGTGATAATGAGGCACATTTCACTTTTAAATTACCGGCTCCAAGGAGGTAAGTGCAGTACAGGAGCAAAAGATATAGGCAGGGCTGCTGTGTTGTTTTTTGGCAGGGTTGGGCAGGAGTCACTCGCCCCAAATGCAGTCAACTCCTGTGATGTCCAGATGGTGTCCATCACTTATTGTGTTGCCCCATGGCAATCGCCTGACGTGCTTCCCTGTCGCTTCACCCACGGCTTTGTCAGAGGTCACTTCCTCCTAGTTGACTCAGCCAGTGGCGGGCTGGGCCGGGGGGCAGGGTGCCATGTGCCCCCCGGGCCGCAGCGTCATGCGGGCCACGGGCCGGTGCAGTCTGTGTCACTGTGACACAGACTGCACCGCGTGTGTAGCACTGACCAGACGGAGTTCGGTCAGCGCTACACAAGTGACAAACACACAGCCGTCGGCTCCGGCAGCTGTGTGTTTGATCAGCAGCCATGAGAGTCTGTCAGACTCTCATTAGCTGCTGCTGCGCCCACTGCAGGAGCCGCTCCATCTTCCGGCTCCCGCAGTGGGCAATGGGAGAGGCGTCATGGCGTCATATGATGTCTCTCCCATAATGCAGAGCGGCCCGGCCCGGGAAGGACAGACGGAGGACTAGATGGCGACGGCGGGAGCGGGGATTTAGGTAAGTGTTTTTGTTGTTTTTGTCTTTTATATTACGTGTGTCTACTCGGGGGGGGTCTGGCACTACTGGGGGCACTACAAAGGGGGGGACTACTACTACTGGGGGCACTACAAGGGGGATGGGGGACTACTACTACTGGGGACTACTACTACTGGGGGCACTACAAGTAGGGGACTACTACTACTGGGGGTACTACAAGTGGGGACTACTACTACTGGGGGCACTACAAGGGGACTACTACTACTACTGGGGGCACTACAAGGGGGGTGAAGGACTACTACTACTGGGGACTACTACTATTGGGGACACTACAAGGGGGGGGACTACTACTGGGGGCACTACAAGGGGGGGACTACTACTAGTGGGGGCACTACAAAGGGGGGTGACTACTACTGGGGGCACTACAAAGGGGGGGACTACTACTAGGGGCACTACAAAGGGGGGGCTACTACTACTGGGGGCACTACAAGGGGGAGCTACTACTACTGGGGGCACTACAAGGGGGGGGACTACTACTAGGGGCACTACAAGGGGAGGGGACTACTACTAGGGGCACTACATAGGGGGGAAGGGACTACTACTAGGGGCACTGCATAGGGGGGAGGGGACTACTACTAGGGGCACTGCATAGGGGGGAGGGGACTACTACTAGGGGCACTACATAGGGGGAGGGGACTACTACTGGGGGTACTGCATCGAGGGACCACTGCTGGGGGCTCTATATAAAGGGCAATACTGCATAGGGGGGAGACTACAACTGGGGCCACTATTTAAGGGGTATTGCATAAAGGTTACCACTATTGGGGGCACTGCTTGGGGGTGGACTAATACTGGGGGCACTATATAAGGGGCAGTGCATATGGGTACCACTATTAGGGGCACTGTATAAGGGGCTTACTACTGGGGGCACAAGGGGCACTGCACAGGGGGGACCACTACTGGGGGCACTATATAAGGGGCTTACTACTGGGGGCACTGCATAGGGGGATCACTACTGGGGGCACTATATAAGGGGCTTACTACTGGGGGCACAAGGGGCACTGCATAGGGGGGATCACTACTGGGGGCACTACTGGAGGCCTGCATATGGGTGTTCTCTCCTGTGGCACACGGGGGCACTGCATATGGGCACTACGACAGGGGGCTGCCCCTAATCTTTATTTTCACCTTACATTAATCCCATATGGACCCATCTCCTCCCTGGAACACTTGAGGGGGGGAGGGGCCGTAGCACGCACATTCTTCGGGCACCCTGGCTACACGCTACTCCTCTGCCAAGGCCGCCTGCATGCATTTGCCCCCGAGGCTAAAAGTTGCCAGCCAGCCCCTGGACTCAGCAGTACTGCAGCTAGGAGAGCTCCCCAAATTAAGGCCGCGAGCTACGGGTTGGAGACCACAGGTTTAAAAGATCCACAGGTGGAGCTAATTATTTCACTTATGATTCTTTGAGGAGACCTGGAAAACATGACCTGTTTGGGGTCCTGAGGACAGAGTTTGAGAACCTGTGCTATAATTTAATGGATAAGAAAATTAATTATCCATATGTACCCTTTGGCAGAAGGAAAAAGATACATTAAATTAATTTATGAATATAGATATGGATATGAATTGTGTCTCAAAAAGGCACAATAGCAGGAATGGAAGTGATAATTACATATTTTAATTATTATTATTTTTGTTTAAGTTACTTATACAGACTCCAGTATAAAGGATAATAAAGCCACACTTAGGGGTTGATTCAGACCCTCTCGCTAAGGCACGTTCGCTCGCTCTGAGCGATTCTCCCCATCTGCGCAGGCGTATAATTCGCAGTGCGCGTGTGCAAGCCAATCGTTGTGATCTGCTTTTGGTAGCTCGTAAGCAACCATCAGGCCGCTGCTTGGAGTGACAGATAGTGCTATTTGGGGGTGGTAACAGAGGAATGCGCATGTGAACAGGGGAATGGTGTTGCGAACGCAGACGTGTCTGCACGCCAAAACGGTGTTTAAAGGGCATGCATAATTAGTAGCGGCATTGTACACGTCACCTGCATGTATTTCAGCCAGTGCTGATTGCTGTGCTTGCGGCAGGTTAAGGCAACACCAAGGTCAGCGAGCAGCTCCGATGCCTGACAATGGTCCCGATTAATCAAACATTTCCCAGAGATGACGTGTGTTGCGAGTGGCAAAGGGGCGTCTTCAAACACTTGCGAGCGCACTTTGCCGTAGCTCGCTAACACACAGTGGGCGTCCTTACACGGCACAGTGCGAGCGCTTAATTTAGAAGTCCGTCCCCTTTCTGCAAGCGAACGATCGCATCTTGCGAGCGGGTCTGAATTAGGCCTTTATTCCACTGCAGCTCAGGTGCACTAGTATCGCATGGGTTGCCATGATGCTTTCACTCAATTCCTGGTGTAACAGGTACAAGAGATTTAGGGCCTGATTCAGAGCCAGAGCGCTCGCTCTGAATCAGGGCTGGCCTAGCTTAAAATGGAGCGGCCTCCTGGCTGCTCGCATAGCTGTGGGTGAGCATAGCTGTGGGTGACCACCCACAGCTTATGCGAGCGGCCAAAAAGATGGTCGCGATGGTCAAGACCATCGCGACCATCGGGCTTGCGACGAGACCCTTTTGGTAGGGTCTCGTCTGCCGCAAGCCCGGAGTGCTTTTGGCTCTATCAGAGCCAAAAACACTCCCACTGACATCACTAGTGATGTCAGTGAGGCCGGACCCAGACGGTAGGCGTTCCCATGGGAACGCCTCCGTCTGGGCAGGCACGCCCACCAAAGGGGGCGTGCTGTCACTCACCATCGACAGTACGCCCCCTTTGATGCGAGACCCCGAGCGATGGCTTCCCCGTCGCTCGCCGGGTCTCGCGCATGCGCACGATGGAGGCGCCTCTGTCGTGCACATGCGCATTTGGGTAACATCGACCCGCTTGCGAGCGTACAGCGCTCGCGAGCGGGTCTGAATGAGACCCTCATTCCCTATGCTCATAGAGTTGAGCTAATTGGTTCCATATTGGTTAACAGTATAAGGTGGTCAAACATCATAATTGATAATGGTTCTTGTCTCTGGCTTGTCTGCCATTCTGTTATACTGCTTGTTACTGCCCACCTTCACATTTTCTCATTAATAGTTACTCTTGTCTGGTGCCTGCCATGCCATTTGCCTATTTATCATTGTGTGCCACATGTCCTCAGCATTGCAACCTTACTTAAAACCAATTATGAGTTCTGGAAAGTTAGCAGGAAGCTGGGAGTATTACACAAAAGCCGGATTATAGAGGTTTTTTTTCCCAATGCTTTAACAATTGTTAAGGCCGTACTAATAGCAATGCAATTCCTATTCTGTCATCCTATAAGGATCAGAGGCCTACATAGGGAGATAGAGCAAGATAGGTACACAAACAGAACACAGCTTAACAAGCCCTGGCAGCATGATTTACTCGGACATCTTGAGCAACGTGAGGATAACCCAAATGGGCAATGTTCACGCAGCTCATCCGATGCTGCATCTTCCAATACAGGAGCGGATCAGAGAAGCCGGCAGGAGGCGTTTATCCACACAAGACACCTCCTCCGGCATTTACATATAGTTACAATAGCATACATCTCTGAATCAGGCCCTATATATGCTGTTTTCCCACATGACAGGAAAGCTGATGATGATAGATGTGCTGCTTGTACAATCTGAAGGCTTGCAGACAGTGATTTCCCTGTGTGTCTATGACATGTAGCAATGGGCCACGTATATGGTGCTACTTTCCTTCAGTCTGTAAGCCTCCCTCTAACACCATAGAGCAAAGGACCTGTTGTGGGTTCTCGCCAAAGCATGTTAGAGGGCAGAGTCATGGATGTAGGAATATAAACAAAGAGAAAACAGCGCTAGTGGAGTGATAATATAGGTGCAACTGCACAAATCTAATACATATACAACAAATTGTATGGAAAAAAAAACGTCAATGCGGCTTGGTTATATACTTTTCAAAGCTTGTTTATAAGATAAATTAAATACTTTGGTCATCGATTGCAATTACATTATTAAAATTCCATATGCTAAATGTTTATAAAACACCAGTTCCAACAAATTTTATAGATATTAACAAAAAATGGAAATGGAAAAAAGATGAGAAATAAAGTCACTTGTTACTGACCCAGGAGAGCAATTTTATTCCACAGATTCTTTGGTTTCAAGTGGTGCACTTCATAGTGTATGTATCTCCGGCCAATATCCAGTGTAGGAGGAGTAAGTCAATGTACAGAGGGGTAGAAATAAACCTCCTTAGCAAGGTGTCCTCGCACAGCTTGAATCAACGCTGGAAACTCGACTCCGTAAACCGGGCCGGATGTGGATGGTGCAGCAGCTACTCAAGTACAGTATAGAATGTTTAAAAAGGCTCAACACGTTTCGAAAGGTCCCACACCTTCTCCAGGAGCATGTGTGTATCCCCTTCCATTTGACCAGTTTATATACTGGTCTAATTAAGACAAATTCATTACAGATGTCCATAATTACAGTCAATGTACAACCAAGCCGCAAAACAAAACCTTTAATAGGATTAGTGTGATAGGAGACATGAGTGGATATACCGATAGAATGCATAGGAGACACTCATATTTTACTTGATGGGACAAAACCCCACTCTGTGATGATACCTCTGTGGACACAGATATGGAAGCAATGTCCAAGAAACTATTTGTGCTAGAAGATTTATTATGTAGTGAGTCCAGGAATTGGCTGGACAGTGTGAACTTACAGCACTATGTTGAAAAGAAAATAGTACCGAGAGAGTTAAGATTGGTTAAACCATCTATTTTTGAAGAGGGTTCTGAATTCCAGAAGAAATGGATTGTCTATTGGACGACTGTTCTCTGAATATGATGAAATTTGTCATCAAGTTCAGAACACAGAAAACCAGAGATTTGGAAAGGAGATTGAGACACTAAGGGCCATATTCAATTAGAGGCAAAAAGTCTGAGCTTGGACTTTTCGCCATCATCGGAGGTTTCTGTGGGGATAAAGTATCGGGCTCGTGCCCGCTTATCCCCGTATTATATTTGGATCCGGCGAAAACGGGACCCAGCAAAAAGGTAAGTATGGAAAAGTCCTGTCAATGTTTGGGTAATCATCCTGGCACCCCCCTAAAGATAGTCTGACATGGGGGATCACTATGGGTACCCCTGATTTGGCCTGCTGAAGGTATTTGGGGTTTTTAGATAGCCGTGGCAGGTGACTAAATGCGCCTGTGAAGAAGGGGTGAAGAATAGAATTTATCTTTAAAAAATAAAATAATAACTATGCCCATCAAATTTGGGGTACATGAAAATGGGTGCAAGCATATTTTTAAGTCCCTGAAGTAACTTTTTAAAATACCAGCTCCATTCTAGAAAACACCTACCGCATACATGGAACACCCCCCCCCCCCCAGGGGTAATTGAAACAGGTGAAAATGACATCATTTGTGATAAATTATCACCGATAACGGACTTTTCGCGCCATATTGAATATGGCCCTAAGACAGAAACTTGAACCCTTTTCTACACACATGGAATTTAAAGAAAGAGATTCTGTGATTAATGAAAGAATTGAGAGATTTGAAAAACATACAGTATAGTGGAACAGAAATAAAAGAAATTTAGACGAGATCTAGATAACTACCATAATGATAGATCAGGTCCTATAAACACACCAGAAACAACAATAACAAAAAACAATCAGTAGAATATAGATATAGATCTAGTCATACAACTACACCATACCCTAGTAATATACAATCGCAGGGTCATAATTGGTGAAAGGATTAGATAAGGTACAGAGTCAGAATATATACAGTTCAGGGACCCTATAAATTCTAACTGTATAAGTGACCCCAATTACCAACATGTATCACCAAATAAATTGGGTGGTAGACCTAAATACATAGACAAGAATATCACTTTGGAGGAAAAAAGGAGGTCTGATACGCCTCCTAAGGATTTTCAGAAAGAATCCCCCTAATGTTTAATCTAAGGAATTAGGGAATGCCAAACTCTTACTTCTTGAAAAAGGACTTAAGTTCGCTCCAGCTAGCAAACCCAATATACTTGATCTTTTTGTTGACCTCAACAGATTCATGAGAACACTAAGCCGTAAACCAGAGGTTCTCAAACTGGGTCCTCAAGGCAACCTAACAGTCCAGGTTTTAAGAATATCCATGCTTAACCATGGGTGACTTAAGTAGTACCTTAGCCAATTTGATGTAACCACCTGTGCTCAGCCATGGATATCTCTAAAATCTGCACTGTTGGGGTGCCTTGAGGACCGCGTTTGGGAACCTATACCGTAAATGGTATTTAGCTCAAAAACATCTTAATGAGAGAAATTATGACTCTATTTGGTCCTAGGTACTGCAGATGATCCCTCATTAAGGATTCTACAAGAACCCTAGGATGAAGGGAACGAAACAAGTATATAGCCCTACTACCAATTTATGATCATCCTCAGAAGAGATTTAAACAAAAATCTGAGTTTTTTCCACTTTCAGCCAGAGGGGGTAATGTGGAGTCATTTTTAAAATCTTCTAAGGTGATCTTATAAAAGATGTGTATACAAGCTCAGAAAAGTTCTAAACATACATCTAACCGTTTGAGAGCAGAGAAAAGAGCACTTCGAGAACTAAAGGAGGATACCTCTATTATTATAAAAGAGGCGGACATTTTTGGTAATTCAAGAGAGGGAGGATTATATAAAAGAAGTTAACAACCATTTGAAGAATCCCTCCTTTTACCAAACCCTCCCTAATGATCCCACTCAGAAATATTTGAGTGAACTCAAGATTCTCTTGGATTCAGGCTTGGCTGAAAGGGTCATATATAGGGATACGTAGCACTTTCTATTTGCCCCATTTCCCACTATCCTGGTATACTATCATCTTCCTAAAATTCACACATTTTTAACCTTACCTCCTGGGTGACCTATAATTTCTGGGATTAATTCTGTGACCTCTAACCGGTTTTATTATGTTGGCTCTTTTCTCCAGCCTCGTTTTCCTGCACTCAGGTCTCTGAGATACTACACATTTTTTACAGAAGATTCAACATATAGTGTGGAAGGATACTTATGCCTTCCTCACTTTAGATGTTCAATCACTATATACAAATATTCCTTATCAACTTGGTATCACCCACATATCCCATTGTATCTCACGAGATGGAGACCTGTCGCAGGAACAGTCTTTTCTTCTCTCCCGTATTTCTTTCATTCTATCTCACAACTATTTCCTTTTCTTGGACATATTTTTTCTTCAAGTCATGGGGATGGCCATGGGGATTGATGTCAGTGGTGAGCTTCCGGCTCTATTAAGAGCCAGGAGCCAGAAACTCAGTGGGGCTTGCGGGAACGAGTCCCTACCACAAGGGTCTCATCACAAGCCCCAATGGTTTTGACCATCGGAACCATCACCTAGCTTTTCGCAATAGCTGTGGGTGGTCACCCACAGCTATGCGAGCGGCCAGGAGGCCGCACAAAAATAAAAGATAGAAAACCCTGATTCAGAGCGAGCGCTCTTTCAGAGCATCCGGCTCTGAATCAGGCCCAGTGTTTCTATAGACATTTCTCAATGATACATGGAGGGGATCCATGCAATCTAACAATCACAGGGCTGGAACAAATCCCCACTACAACACTGAAGGGGGGGGGAGACAGATATAAAAATCTATGCCGGCATGAGGTATTTGGATATTTAAATTAAATACAATCTATCCAGATGGCCTGAATGAGTCTATAGAGCTCAACTCAGTGCTATGAATGGATAATTCATATGGTGGGATAGGGTTGAGATAGATAGGGTCCCCTTCATCGACCTCGATCCAATCAATATCATTATTTTAGATTCTGTCCTTGATATCTATATTTGGGGTTTGTTTAGGTAGTGGAATACTTGGCATTCATTTGAGACATGTATTTATATAACTTTTAAATAAGTGTTGTATATAATGGGTTGGTATGCCTAAACTGCATTATTTTGATGAATAATTATTACAAAAGTGGGAGACAGATGTTTGGTTTATAGTGGTGTACTGTATATAAGAAACTGTGAATCAATAAATATAATTAAAATACGTGTTTTTATTAAATATTGATATTTGATAGAAAAACTATATATAGGATGTAAATGCTGTTTCCAGAATTAGGATCCATGGATGAAATTATGCAGGATACATAATGTTTGTGTATACTATGTGTTCCAACTCCTAAATGGAACGAATTGCCCAGATTAAAGATGGCTACATATGATATTGAGTCTTTATAAGAGTAAAGTATGGAACATGTGATGTCTATTTGCATCACACGTTCTGAATTTTTGAATCACGCACAGGGAGGGGGGTCACATGATGGGAGTTGATTACACGTGACCCCTCGTTTCACAACAATCGCTATAACTACCGCTATGCCGAGACGAGGCAGGTCACATGGCCGGGATACAGGACAGCGCAGGTAATACATTTAACTATAAAATAAGTTAAGAGAGTTGATTCTAGTTATGGATAGGATTGTCTCCTATCACACTCGTCCGATTAAAGGTTTTGTTTTGCGGCTTGGTTGTACATTGGTTGTAATGATGGACATCTGCAATGAATTTGTCTTAATTAGACCAGTACATAAACTGGTCAAATGGAAGGGGATACACACATGCTCCTGAAGAAGGTGTGGGACTTTTCCACACGGAAACGCGTTGAGCCATTTTAAACATTCTATACTGTACTTGAGTAGCTGCTGCACCATCCAAATCCGGACCAGTTTATGGAGTCGAGTTTCCAGCGTTTATTCAAACTGTGCGAGGACACCTTGCTAAGGAGGTTTATTTCTACCCCTCTGGACATTGACTTACTCCTCCTACACTGGATATTAGCCGGAGATACATACACTATGAAGTGCACCACTTGAAACCAAAGAATCTGTGGACTAAAATTGCTCTCCTGGGTCAGTAACAAGTGACTTTATTCCTCATCTTTTTTCCATTTCCATTTTTTATTAATATCATTATCTATCCAATTTGTTGGAACTGGTGTTTTATGAACATTTAGCATATGGAGTTTTAATAATTTCATTGCAATCGATGACCAAAGTATTTCATTTACCTTATGTGTAATAAACAAGCTTTTAAAAGTAAATAACCAAGCCGCATTGACATTTTTCCATACAATTTGATGTATATGTATTAGATTTGTGTAGTTGCACCTATATTATCACTCCACTAGTGCTGTTTTCTCTTTGTTTACATTTCTTTGTGTTTATTGAGAAGTCTAACACTCTCCTCTTATACAGCTGCTGTATTGACGTGCGCCAATTCATTTTATATTTTGATGGATGTAGGAATTGGCTGCATTGCGCATACAATGGCAAAAGGGGGGATTACCACCCATTTCTGGTTCTCCAGGCAGCCGGTATACTAAAGGGTGGATTCCATAACAGGGATGGGCATCTGTACAACTGGAAACCCCACTAAGTGCATCTTTGAACAAGGGAGATATTTAAAGTATTTAGAATAACTGTAACAGTGTGTTGAGAATTCATGTAAACATGCCGGCTTGTCAAAACAATTAGTTCATTTTCCTGTACTTGCATGCAAACATTTACATAGCTAGTTGTGAGGGCAGCCTTAGGGACCGAGGGCCTGATTCAGGGGTGGATGCTAATGCAGAGTCTTTTTACACAGTGCAACAGTCGCACCATTGGCAACATGGGCCACACAACGGTCGCCAGCATTGGACACACAACGGTCGCACCATTGGCAGCATTGGACACACAATGGTCGCACTGTCGAAGTCAAATAATTGGTTATGAACGTTTATAATTATTATCTGATGATCTAGTTGTTTATGGGCTAATAAAAAGTAAATCGGACGCTACTCTGCATCGGAAGCAAGCCAATGCGCACAAATTCGTGTATATGTATATATATATATATATATATATATATATATTTATTAGGGGTGAGCGGGTTCGGATTTCTGAAATCCGAACCCCCCCTGATCCGAGGCCGATCCGAGTCAGGCTCGATTTTTCCCGCCTGACTCGGATCTGAAATCGAGGCAAAACGTCATCATCCCGCCTTCCGGGTCTCGCGGGTTTTGGATTCTATATAAGGTACCCGCGTCGGCGCCATTTTCTCACTCGGCTGTGGACAGTGAAGCAGGAGGGTGGGAGTTAGGGCTGGCTAGGCTGTGTAGTGTAGTGTAGTGCAGTGCAGTGTAGTGTAGTGCTGTGCTGTGCTGCGCTGTGCTGCTATTGTCCATAGGGGCTGTGTCCACTCCTCCAAAGTCCATAGGGGCTGGCTGTGTTGCGCAGTGCTGCTGTTGTCCATAGGGGCTGTGTCCACTCCTCCAAAGTCCATAGGGGCTGGCTGGACTGTGTTGTGCAGTCAGTTGTCCATAGGGGCTGTGTCCACTCCAAGGTCCTGTGCAGTGTCCCAGTCCTAAAGGAGTGCTGTAGTGTTGTCCAGGGGGTGCTCTGTCCATCAGGGGTGCTCCCCCCAAGTGCAAAAAAATTAAATATTTTTTCTGTGTTTGTGAATTGTGTGCACTGTGGCTGCACGTGCATCAACAAAGGAGCAGTGCCAAGCACGCGCCTGTGTCCCATAAGTAAAGGGCCGGCTGGCTTGTCCATTAAAGGGTGCTGTAACCCCCAAAGTGCACTCCAAAAAAAATGAAAAAATATATTTTTTTGTGTTTGTGAATTGTGTGCGCAGTAGCCGCACGTGCATCAACAAAGTAGCGCGAAGCGTGCGCCTGTGTCATAGGTAAAGGGCCGGCTGGCTTGTCTGTTAAAGGGTGCTGTAACCCCCAAAGGGCACTCCAAACAAAATAAAAAAATATTTTCTGTGTTTGTGAATTGTGTGCACTGTGGTTGCACGTGCATCAACAAAGGAGCAGCGCCAAGCGTGTGCCTGTGTCCCATAAGTAAAGGGCCGGCTGGCTCATTTCTTAAAGGGTGGTGTAACCCATAAAGTGCACTAGTCTCCAACAAAAATCAAAAATTATTTTCTGTGTTTGTGTGCGCCTTAGCCGCACGTATATATCACTATAACATAAATGGAGGACCAAACTTCTCCGATAAAAATAAAATAGGGAAAGATCAAGAACCACTTCCTCCTAGTGCTGTTGCTGCTGCTGGGAGTTGTTCATCATCCCAGTGAGGAAGTAGGAACACCACTACTTTTACTAAACAATTGACCCTCCAACAGTCCTTAGCGAGGAGGATGAAGTACGACAGCAGTCATCCTGAAGCAAAACGTATAACTGAGGCCTTGACTGCTATGTTGGTGCTTCCGGTATCCGCCATTAGTGCAGTGGGATTTAGACAATTGATGGAGGTAGTGTGTCCCCGGTTCCAAATCCCGTCTAGATTCCACCTGCATCCTCAAAGCAGCAGCGCCAAGCGTGCGTCTGTCTGTTAAAGGATGGTGTAACCCTCAAAGTGTGCTCCACAAAAAATAAAAAATTCTTTTTTTTCTGTCTTTGTGAATTGTGTGCACTGTAGCTGCAAGTACAACAAAGGAGCAGCGCCAAGCATGTGCCTGTATCCCATAAGTCTGTTAAAGGGTGGTGTAACCCCCAAAGTGCTCCAAAAAATAAATAACAATTTTTTTTCTGTGTTTGTGACTCGTGTGCGATGTAGCCACACGTGCATCAGCACAGTAGCAGTGCCAAGCGTGCGCCTGTGTCATAAGTCAAGGGCCGGTTTGGACATCTGGACCGGACTGAAGGACATGACAACAATTTCTGACAAGTCTACTGTCACTGCATATGATACTGTCCTCAAAGCAGCAGCGACAAGCGTGCGTCTGTCTGTTAAAGGGTGGTGTTACCCCCAAAGTGCGCCCCAACAAAATAAAATAATCTTTTTTTCAGTGTTTGTGTGTGAAATGTATGCGCAGTAGCCGCACCTGCATCCTCAAAGCAGCAGCGACAAGCGTGCGTCTGTCTGTTAAAAGGTGGTGTAACCCTCAAAGTGCGCTCCACAAAAAATAAAAAATTCTTCTTTTTTTTTCTGTCTTTGTGAATTGTGTGGGCTGTAGCCGCACCTGCATCCTCAAAGCAGCAGCAACAAGCATGCGTCTGTCTGTTAAAGGATTACATCGGTGACAGCATCCAAGTAGGCATGTCAGACAGTCCGTACCTGTACTGGCAGGAAAAAGAGGCAATTTGGAGGCCCCTGTACAAACTGGCTCTATTTTACCTGAGTTGCCCCCCCTCCAGTGTGTACTCCGAAAGAGTGTTTAGTGCAGCCGGGAACCTTGTCAGCGAAAGGCGTAGGAGGTTGCTTCCACAAAATGTGGAGAAGATGATGTTCATAAAAATGAATTATCAACTCTTCCAGGGAGACCAGCCTCCAGAACGTACAGAGTGACCTGTGGTGGTGGATTCCAGCGGGGACGAGTTAATAGTCTGTGAGGATGAGGATGTACACAACACTGAAGAGGGTGAGGAATCGGTGGATGAGGAGGATGAGGACGACATCTTGCCTCCGTAGAGCCAGTTTGTGCAGGGACAGATTAATTGCCAGCTTGTTTTGTAGGGGCCCAAACGAACCAATCATTTCAGCCAATGTCGTGTGGCAGACCCTGGCACTGAAATTATTGGTTTGTTAAAGTGTGCATGTCCTGTTTATACAACATAGGGATGGGTGGGAGGGCCCAAGGACAATTCCATCTTGCACCTCTTTTTTTTCTTTGCATTATGTACTGTTTGAGGCCTAGATTTTCAAACTGCCATCCTGTCTGCCACTGCAGTGTCACTCCTAGATGGACCACGTGTTTGTGCTGCCCACTCGTGTCGCTTAGCATAGTCATCCAGCTACCTTGGTGCAACCTTTTGGACATAAAAATACTATTGTGAGGTGTGAGGTGTTCAGAATAGACTGGAAATGAGTGGAAATTAAGGTTATTGAGGTTAATAATAGCATAGGAGCAAAAACATCCCACAAATTCTGTGATTTTAGCTGTTTTTATGCTTTTTTTTAAAAAAAGTACAGATCCAAAACACAAAACCCAGAACCCAAAACACGGAAGGGTGGTTTTGGCAAATCCAATCCAGATCCAAAACACGAAGAAAGATCCAGATCCAAAACACGAAAAGTGGCCGGTGCACACCCCTAATATATATAAGGTTTAGTCAAGTGTGTGAGAAGCAGGAGTATGTCTGTGACAAGTAATTAAAAATACACTGTAAGTGTTTGCATATATATTGAGAAGCTCCGCATACAGATACAGTATGTCTGTGGCAATTGAAGTGTAACACAGACACTGATATGCTCAGATGAAGTGTTCTGAATGTAGAGTTAGAAACAATTGTCAGAAGTTTGATTAACACTAGCAATTGTATGCCTTGTGTCCAATGCTGATGTGGTTAAGAAGTACTGACAATTGTATTCTAAAAAAGCATAAGAAAGCCTTTATTAAAGTTATCAGACTTCTTGACTATGGTCAAGGCTTGCCCCACCTGTGAGCAGGACAAACCTCTTTTTATATGACCTTTTGTAGTTAGATTCAGATGGATATAATATCAAAAATACCAGTTACTGGATAAAGCTATATATATATATAATTTTAATCCATGACACAAACACTAATGCACATTTGCACACACATGCATGCACATAGACAATTCCATGTTTATCCACAATGCGAATACATAGACACTCTTATGCTTAAGCACATACCCACGAACATACCCTGTAACTATATTAACATGAAGACGCACAATGCACATTAGCGTATGTAACATAAAATGCACAAACACACAGGGCATAATTGCGTTGTGCACAATACATACACGCACCGCAACATTTGTGCTGTGCTCAGACACACAACGCATACTTATGTATTTCTGTAAATATCTCACTATTACTTATACAAGCACATATAGAAAGGTTTTATTAGACAATCATTATGGTATAAAGTGTGCATATATGATATTTAAGGTATACAACATGGTAGACATGGCATGTTTGGTACTATACTGACACCCTGTTTATTTCCAGATATTCAAATCTATCAGCAAGGGAGTCGCATCTTGCGTTCAATGGTTATGGATTATAGGAAATTATTGGTTAGAATGTATACTCTGTATGTAGTGTCTTAAACCAGTTAAAGAAAGACAATGTAATCTCAAGACATTGTTGGAGAATTGGGACATACCCCTAGTGACAACATATGAACTGTCCTATGAACTACAGCGTACTACAAAGACCAAGAACCAATGGAATTATGTTTGTCTGTCTACATTGTTGTTATCATGATCTGTAGGGTATATAACCTGTGCACTGGTCCCAGTCAGTAGCCATTCCCTTGGATGACCACAGACCTCAGGATTGACCCATGCGTATGTATCAAGCTGTACCTTTTGCATTTAATTGTCTTTGCGCTAATTGTGATAGATCAAAGCGTGTAACTTACTTCTTGTTGCAATAATAAATTATTGTGCTTTGGTACCACAATCAAAGTCTGAAAAGCAATGATTTCTCTGTAGCGATTTAGGGGTATTCATAGCATCTTTGGCAACATGGGCCACACAACGGTCACCAGCATCGGAGAGTACTGGGTGGTTCACTGACTTCACGGTATCCGCTGGTGTGTACTATTACTCTGCTATACCATCCCCAATAGTATACTTAGGGCCTGATTCAGACCCGGTCGCAAGCGCTGAGCGCTCGCAACATGGTCGATGGTGGCCCAGAGAGCATGCGCACGACGGAGCCGGCTCCGTCGTGAGCATGCGAGAGACACGGATAGCGACGGGAAATCCGTCGCTCCGGGTCTCGCACCAAAGGGGGCGTGCTGTCGATGTTGAGTGACAGCATCCCCCCTTTGGTGGGCAGGTTGCTGAACCATACAGAGACGTTCCCATGGGAACGCCTACCATTTGGGGGCGGCCCCACTGACATCACAAGTGATGTCAGTGGGAGAGCTTTCAGCTCTGAGCCGAAAGCTTTCGGGGGCTTGCGTCCACAAGACCCTACCACAAGGGTCTCATCGCAAGCCCGATGGTCGCGATGGTCTTAACTATCGCGACCATCATCCTGGCCGCTCGCATTAGCTGTGTGGGTGGCAACCCACAGCAATGCGAGCGGCCAGGAGGCCGCTCCTTAAAAAAAAAAATAAAAGACACCCTGATTCAGAGCGAGCGCTCTGTCAGAGCGTCCGGCTCTGAATGAGGGCCTTAATACGGTGTGGAATAGTAAGTCATTTGTGTTGCAAAACTACCTGCACCGGACTCTCAACAATATTCACACCAAATGCACATATTTAGGCAAGAGGGTACAATATTACAGAGGCGTCACAAGGGGGGTGCGGTCCGCACCCAGGTGTCACCTGCTGAAGGGTGACACCAAAGTGCAAACTTCCCCTCACTGACAGGAGCTGGGTGCTGCACTGTAGCATTAAGTGCAGCACTCGGCTCCTGACACTGAGGGAGCCGGCTGGCACCCCCCCTCCCCCCCAAAGTAATAGGCACGGTGGTCTGGGCAAGGAGGCCATGCCCCTATCCCAAGTGGCCACGCCCAACGTCCCTTCCCGCACCGGGTGACACCGCGTGGTGGGACGCCACTGCAATATTATAAGTGTCTCACTCCCCGCTATGTTGATTCAGCTTACTGCCGCTTACTGTGCACCAAGAAAAGCGGCTTAGATAGCAGGAGCAGTGCATCCAAATATAGGCGGCAGGTGAAAGGTGTACTCTGCAGGAGAGGCTCTGTTACAGCGATCAGAGGTGAGTGGTGATGATAATAGGAGCAGCATATCCAAATATACTAGAGACAGCAGATGATATGTATATTCCGCAGGATAGGCTCTGTACAATGATCAGAGGTGAGCAGTGGCGAGAGTACCGGAGGGTGTAAGCAGGCGACAATCGATCAGTCTAACACATTTTCCTTTACAGTGTGAGGGTTCATCAGAGGATTATGGTTAGGAATCTAGGGCCCGAATGAAATAGTGTCCATCTAATATTAGCAGCGGCTGTGGTAGTTTTAGTCTGGGTCATTGAACCCACTCTATACTTCTCTCAATATAATTGATTGATAAGACGATACAATAAATAATAATTAAATTCCGCGAGCAGTCTCCCACTGCAGCCCAGCACACAGCAGCGTGTGCTGGGCTGCAGTAAGGTAAGAGGGTGGTGGGTGGATGGCTGGCGCTAGGCCCCTCCAGTGGGCCCAGATAATTAGTACCCTTCCAATACCCTCTGTGCCCCTTTGCTATTTCTCTGGCTCCTTGTTAATGCGGTATCTCTAAAAAAAAGTGATTCAAAGCCACATGTCACAAAATAGTAAAAATATCTTCATTTTTGGAACCCATATCTGAAATAATAAGACAACCTGGGCGAGTGCTCAGTGTTTTGTGAAATTTAGGGAGGTGATAGTAAGTGGAGATAATTAGATACTTAGGGAAAAAGTAATAAAATTCTACCTTAGAAATAACTTTTTTTTCCAAAGCTTCATCCAATAGAAATTTACGTTCAATTTGAAATCATACTGTTGGATTATTTTTTAAAATAACATAGGTCTCTTTATTCATGAGTTGATGGTCCGCTTCTCTAATATAATCATTAGTGTGGAGAGAAGTATAGAGTGGGTTAAATGTTCTAGACTAAAACTACCACAGCCGCTGATAATTAATTGATGAACACTTTCATTTGGACCCTGTATTCACCTGCTTACTCCCTCCGGTACTCTCACCACTGCTCACCTCTGATCATTGTACAGAGCCTATCCTGTGGAATATACATATAATCTACCCAGGGGCGTATCTATAATGTGTGCAGGGTCCAGGGGGGCCCCGCACCGCACACCCTGCACCCATAGTAATACTTACCTCTCTGGAGTCCCACGTCGGAGCAGGGGTCCGGCACTGTAACAACGACTGGAAAAAGATTGCCCATCGTTTGCGCATGTGCAGTAGATGGAAAATGGCTGCCGTGGCCACTTTCCTGGTGACCTGTACATACTCTATAGACTCTGGGCGCACTCTAGTGCCCAGAGTCTATAACTCCAGCACTGGCCGCACACAGCTCAGTGTGCTGCCAGCCGCCAAACAGAGAGGAGGGGGCCCGTGTCGGAGACTGCACAGGGGCCCCCTCCTCTTTAGAAACGCCCCTGCATCTGCCGTCTACAGTACATTTGGATGTGCTGCTCCTGTTATCACCACCGCTCACCTCTGATCATTGTACAGAGCCTCTCCTGCAGAGTACACCTTTCACCTGCCGCCTATATTTGGATGCACTGCTCCTGCTATCTAAATTGCTTTTATTCTCTGGGATTATGAACCTAGGGCCTGATTCAGACCCACTCGCGAGCGGCTGTCCGCTCGCAAGTGGGTCGATGGTCTGCACTGAGCATGCGCACGACGGAGGGAGCTCCGTCGTGTGCATGGGCCAGACGCGACGAGCGAAGGACTTTCCTTCGCTCGTTGTGTCTGATCAAAGGGGGTGTGCTGTCGATGTTGATTGACAGCACGCCCCCTTTGGTGGGCGTGCCTCCCTGACGGGGGCATTCCCAAGGGAACGCCTACCGTCAGAAGCCGGCCCACTGACATCACTAGTGATGTCAGTGGGAGTGATTTTGGCTCTGATAGAGCCAAAATCACTCCGGGCCTTGCGGTTGAAAACCTCAACCGCAGGCTCCGGCTCGCAGTGGCGATGGTCGCGATGGTCACGACCATCGCGGCCATCAAACTGCACGCTCGTATAGGCTGTGGGTGGTGACCCACAGCTATACGAGCGTCCAGGAGGACGCTCCATAATTATGGAGGGCGGCCCTCATTCAGAGCGTGCGCTCTGCTCAGAGCGTACGGCTCTGAATGAGGGCCCTAATTTCTAATCTTATTTGTGTGCAACTATTTAACCACCTGGCCATTTTTTTTTACATGTGACAAGTATTACTTCACTGCAGATACAAAGTATCAAAAAAGTCTATTAACTACTTCATGTTACATGTTGTTACAAATGTGTAACAGCTGGTTATTTAGTGTGCTGTTAACATTTCTGTATGTATATGTTTGTGGAATAAATGTTGTCTTTATATACAAACTGTCACGCTCCAGACACTTAAAAAATAAGAGTTATGGTAGACTTACCTTTGTTAACTCTTCGAGGTCCATAGGGTGCACAGGAACTACCTTGAGGTATGTGGTTGGAGAGATCCAGGCACCAAAGAGTCAAAGCTTTTAGCTCCCAGAATGCACTAATCCTCCTCCATATATACCCCACCCCCAGCCACAGGCATTCAGTTTGTAAACAAGCCTAAATGGCAGGAAAAGGAAAGTGGAGAAAAAAGTACAAATGACACTAGAAACACTATCAAAGATGAGGGAATCAGTGACAAGAAGGAACAGATCCCAACTGAGGCCAGGTGCATCAGGGTGGGTGCCCTGTGGACCCTATGGACCTTGAAGATAAAAAGTTAACAAAAGTAAGTCTACCATCACTCTTATTTTCTTCTTCAGGTTCCATAGGGTCCACAGGAACTACCTTGGGGATGTCCTAAAGCAGTTCCCATAAGGGTGGGGATGCTCCTGAGCCGAGAGGACAATCCGCCGGCCAAAGGAAGCACCCTGGGAGGCAAAAGTATCAAATGCATAAAATTTGTTGAAAGTGTGGACCGAAGACCAAATGGCAGCCTTGCACAACTGTTCCACAGAGGCGCCATCATGCCTAAATGCACAATGATAGTCCCACAGACCAAGTCAAATGTGCTGTCACCATGTTAGGGACAGGGAGATCAGCCTGTGTATAAACCTGAGCTATAGTCATACGCAGCCAGCAAGCCAGAGTCTGCTTGTTGGCTGGCCAGCTTCGCTTGTCAAAAAACCATATAATACAAAAAATGCATCTGATTTCCTGATGGAGTTGGTATGATCCACGTAGGTACGAAGGGCTCGAATCACATCCAGGGAAGCTTCACCTGTAGAAAGGTCTGAACACTGAAAGGCCGGGACTACAATTTCTTCATTCATATGAAAATGGGATACCATCTTCGGAAGGTAACCTGTCCGTGTACGGAGGGCAGCTCTATTCTGGTGAAAAATCAAATATGGGGAGCGACATGAAAGCACTGCCAAATCAGAAACTCTGTGAGCTGAGGAGATAGCGAGGAGAAAAAGTGTCTTTGCTATCAATGATTTGAGGTCCACTGTGCCCAAGGGCTCAAAGGGAGGAGCCTGCAGCACCCTGAGAACCAAGGATAAATCACACGGTGCCACCGGAGGGACAAATGGTGGTTTAAGGCGGAGAACACCCTGCAAAAATGTTCTAACATCAGGCAGGGGAGCAATTCTGCGCTGGAACCAAACTGACAATGAAGAAACCTGAACTCTCATGGTAGCCAGGTGAAGACCAAGGTCTAGTCCAGCCTGGAGAAAAGCAAGAACTCGGGAGACAACGACAAAGTTTAGGGTCGTACTGTGGTAATACCATTGAAAAAAGGAATGCCAAATCCTGTACTAGATGCAGGCAGAGGAAGGCTTTCTTGCCCTGAGCATCGTCTTAATCACAGAAGTAGAAAAACCCTTGGCTTTTAAGACAGAAAACTCAAGAGCCACGCCGACAAAACCAGACAAGGTAGTTCCGCATGTAGGCAGGGACCCTGCCCTAGCAAATACAGCCATAGAGGAAGTGGATTGTCTATGGATAGACATGTCAGATTAGTGAACCAATGTCACCTGGGCCTAGCCGGGGCTATCAGTATCAACCTGCCACCTTCTTGTTTGAATTTTCTGAGGACCCTTGGTAGGAGGGAGATTGGAGGAAACAGGTATGGCAACCTGAAATCCCACCTCGCCACCAGAGCATCCATGAAGGCAGCTAGGGGTCTCTTGACCTGGACCCGTACCTGGGGACCTTGTGGTTGTGACGTGATGCCATGAGGTCTACTGTCCCGTAGTCCCCAGTTGTCCAGCAGGAGCTGAAATACGTCTGGGTGGAGAGCCCATTCTCCGGCATGTCTGTCCTGACAACTTAGGAAATCCGCTTTCCAGTTGAGGACTCCTGGGATGAATATTGTTGAGATTGCTGGAAGATGGCATTCTGCTTAAACCAGAATGTTCGCCACTTCCCTCATGGCTGCCGGACTTCGTGTGCCTCCCTGATGGTTGATGTAGGCCACTGTGGTCGCGTTGTCATACTGAACCTGGACCGGCCTGCCCTGAAGGAGGTCCTGTCCCAGAATGAGTGCCTTGTGCACTGCACGGAGCTCCAAAATGTTTATGGGCAAGTGACCTTCTTGAGCCGTCCATCTTCCCTGAAAGGTGGGATGACCTGTCAACATGCCCCATCCTCGAAGACTTGTGTCTGTGGTGAGGAGAACACAATTTGGGGATCCATAATGGGCGACCCTTGTTTAAACGGGTGGTCTGTGGCCACCATGAGAGAGAGAGTCAAACCTCTGGCGAGATGAGGATCATTTGAGACTTTATCAGATGATACTGTCTGTCCCACTGAGACAGAATCCATTGCTGCAGGAGCCTGGAATGGAACTGGGCATATACCATCATGTCAAAGGTGGATACCACGGACCCCAGGACCTGCATTGCTGAGTGAACTGATACATTTCAATTGAGGAGCAATTTGCACACCAGCAATTGTAGAGCAGAAATCTTGTCTCCTGGTAGAAAGACCCTTTGTGTCAAAGAATCCAATAGCGCCCCCAGATGTACCATCTGTTGAGTTGAAAAAAGAGAAGACTTTTTCCAATTGACTATCTAGCCATGGTCTTGTAGACAGGCAATGGTCAGCTGGAGATGACGTTGTAACATCTCCGGAGACTGCACCAATATCAGGAGGTTGTCCAAGTATGGCAGTATCCTGACTCCTTGTCATTGGAGATGAGCCGTCCTGTCTACCATTATCTTGGCAAACACACGAGGGGCAATGGACGTACCAAAGGGCAGAGCTTGAAACTGGTAATGTTGCTGATGAACAGCAAACCTCAGAGACCTTTGGTGCAATAGGCACATGCAGATATGAGGGGGATGCCTCTGAAACGTGAGGGCATATCCTCGAGAGACCACTTCTCGAACCCAAGCATCCATTGTTGTCTGATGCCAGGCGTAAGAAAACTGGAGAAGTCTGCCTCCCACCCTGAGAGCCCCCAGGAGGAGGCCCGCCCCATCAGGAATATTGCTTATCATCTGGCTTGAAAGCTGGACATCTGACCGACCAAGATTTCTTGGTCTGTGGTCTGGCCTTCCTGCGGGAATTATCTTGTCTGGAAAAAGACTGTCCCTTTGCCCTTCCTTGTGGGCAAAAGGACCAAAACGAAGACTGCCTATATATAGAGGTAGTTGCAGATGGCAATCCGGCAGATTTTGCTGCTGCCAAGGTAGCCACTATGTTATCTAATTCTGGACCAAACAACATTTTCCAGCAAAAGGCAGAGTTGAAAGGCTCTCTTAGATCCCATATCTGCCTTCCAGGACCTTAACCAAAGGGTTCTACGAGCCACCACCGAAGTTGCTGATACTCTAGTAGCCAGAAGTCATGTGTCAATAACCACTTCTCCCACATAAGCAGCCGCTTCTTACATTTGTGAGAGATAGTTGTTCTCTGGTAGCCTGTGGCATACTGTCTTCCAGAGCTTTTTCCCATTCCTCCATCGCCTTGGCTACCCAGGCTACAGCCGTAGCCAGCCTGCTAATAGCTCTAGACAATGAAAAAACTGATTTCAAACGTGTTTCAAGTTTCCTATCTGTAACATCCTTGAGTGAGGGATGCAGATGAAATAGGTCATGTAGAGCTCCTGATCAATTATGTTATATGAGCTTCTACAGCTGGTGAATGTACTGAGATGTTAACATCCTTGTAACATGAAAACATCTGTCAGAAGTGCTCCATGCTTCAGCCATGAGGTCCATAAGCTGCTCAGACTGAGGAAAGTAATCCTTTACCACTTTCTGATGCCCAAAAACCGGAGTCTTAGATTTAGGCGGTAACTCCTCTTCCTCTATACTAAGGATGGATCTAACTATTCTCACCAGAGAGAGGACATCCACAGAGGATTGGTGGTCTTCACCAGCTGAGAGAGACTCAGAAGAGGAACCATGTGTATCATCATCTGATGATGTGTTAGAATCCCCAGGCTGCACCTGATGGGATACTCTCTTATGCCTATGCTTAACAGTAACTGGTCTATTCATTTGCACCACTTGCTGAGCAGCGGTAGATAGTTGAACCATACTCTGATTTGAGTGAGCATAGGCATCCATCCAGAAATGATATACATAGCAGGATGTAACTCCTGTGGAAACCCCATAGTGAGAGGCAGTACCGGAGCTGCTGCCAAGAGGACACCCAGGATGGCTATATATATATATATATATATATATATATATATATATTGTATAGGAGCTGGTATATTGGATTGGGGAGGTAGCTGTTTCCTATAACAGGCAGCACACAAATCATCCTGTATGAAATCCTGAGCCGACAGGCCTGCTAAACAGGATTTACACGATACCAGCACAGGAGCTTCAACCTCCTGATTATCCTTAACCTTTGACATATCAATGTATAAAAGGTATAAGGTACAAGGTATAAATGCAATGCAATGTGACAGTCTTCACAAATGCAAGCATTTGTGAAGTACACGTAAAACCCCACACACCCTGTACAGAGGGATGAGGAGAAAAACAGTGATAGTTATAACTGACAGTCAGAAATAAAAGGCAGTATCAAACAGCAGCTAGCACAAGTCACATACAATGCATATGCAATTAAATCGCAAAGAGCTCTGAATCAACTGACCAAAACCCAATGCTTGGTAGGATGTAGAGCAATATATGCCTGACCCAGGGAAGAGGTATACAGGGAGACGAACCAAAACCTTCTGAGAACCGATGGTGGACTGTGAGCATCTTATATACACGTGGCAGGTAGGAGGAGCAACTCAGACGTGGGAATATTTTTGTATGGTCTGCGTCTGGGTCAGAGGAGATGGGCCGGGAGGAGCCTACCTCCCCTAAGCTGCATCAACCTGCTGGGTACTCTGGTCTCATGGCAGTAGATGCGTCTACTGCCTATTCTTGGCATCAGACGATAAGGCCCAGGTGGTCTAGTGAGGATGCAGGGGAGCGGCCAGTCCTTTACTGCAGCGGCTTCTGGTGTGTCTCCAGCGCCGAAAGCAAGGACTACCGTGCGCAACTCCCCATAAATGAGGAATCGCCTTACCTGACATTTCTGTGCATCCAATTGCAGTTCGGGCCTCCAATGTCGCTGCTAGCCAAGCTCCACTGTGACACGCCAAAATCACCAGAGATGTTATTGGTGTTGTGGCATCGGCAAAGGTAGAAGGAGTCACAGCACATGTGTCTTATTAGGATGCTCAGCACTACTAACCCTGTAAAATAGTAAACTAAAACAAATCATAAAATTAAAGCTTTCTGGGATCTAAAAGCTTTGACTGTTTAAGAAGCCAGAATTGTCGAGATACCTAAGGAGGGTAAGGACCCGCACAACTGTGCTAGTTATAGGCCTATCTCCCTCCTCAACCTAGATGTTAAAATATATGCAAAAATTTTAGCCAACAGGCTTAACCAGGTCCTTCCCTCCTTTATCCATTATGATCAGGTCGGCTTTGTTCCAAGGCGTCAAGCTCGGGATAATACCCGTAGTACCATAGATTTAATTCATACCATAAATTCTAGGAGGTCCCCGGCTGTTGTCCTCTCTCTCGATGCTGAAAAAGCATTCGACAGGATCTCCTGGACCTTTAAGTCCCAAACCCTACGATCGTTTGGGATATCGGGGAACTTCCTGACTGGTGTCATGGCCCTCTATTCCACTCCCTCTGCTACGGTTTCCATCAATGGAATCCCCTCCAACCGTTTCCTTATCTCAAATGGCACTAGGCAGGGATGCCCTCTGTCCCCTCTGATCTTCGCCCTGGTGACAGAGCCCCTGGCCTCCCTCGTCCGACTAAACCCTAACATTCATGGAGTGCAGGTTGGGAATTCATCTTCCAAAATCGCCCTCTTTGCCGACGACATTCTACTTACCCTCACTCAGCCCCGGATATCTTTACCCAACCTTTACAAATTACTAGACCATTATGGTGTCCTCTCTGGATATAAAATAAATTTTAAAAAATCTAAGGCCATGCCCCTCCATATCCCCCACCAGGATGTTGAGGCACTTAAATCCTCCTACAGTTTTAAGTGGCAACATAAAAAAATTAAATACCTTGGGGTCTTTCTGACATCCCGTTATGATCTTTTAGATCAGGAAAATTTTCCCCAACTTTTTACGAAATTACAAGCGGATCTGACTTCCTGAAAGAGGCTTATACTCCCGTGGCTGGGTAGGATCATCGCAGTGAAAATTAATATTCTCCCCAAATGGCTCTATCTTTTCCAAACCCTCCCAGTGGCGGTTCCCCTTACCCTCCTTCAAAACCTTCAGAAATCAGTCAATCATTTTATTTGGAATGGTAAACCGCCTCGGCTGTCTTCATCCATCCTAAAAAAACCTATTTCCAAAGGGGGTAGAGGTCTCCCGGATTTTAAGCTCTTCTATTTAGCCTCACACTTTTCCCAAATAGTGTCCTCCTACTCCCCCCACGGAATGTCCTCCTGGCTTGATATTGAATCTAGATATATCAATTCCCCAGACCTATCTTCCCTATGGGGCCTACAGAAGAAACACCGTCCTCCTCCCTCTAATCTTCCTCCAACACTCAAATTTCTCCTACACATATGGGTCTTATACTCACTTAAATTTAATATTACCACTCCTATATCTCCTCTTACTCCCATATGGGGTAACCCCAACTTCCCCCCAGGTTTACATGCGGCCTGTATGAAATCGTGGAAAACAGCATCCCTCAAATTTCCTGTTGACTTTTGTTCACAAGGGCTCTAGCTCTCCCTATCAGATCTACAGCTGCAATATCTAAACCAATCTCTAAATCCCTTTGAGTACTTCCAAATACGAAATTTTTTAGGCTCCCTATCACAGACCCCACTTCTCCGTGACCTCACTCCTTTTGAAAGACTCTGTAAATATTGCCCTATGTTCAAAGGGACGATCTCTCAAATATACGGCATCCTCATTGATGCTGTTCTGCCTACTAATAATCCCCATGAATTCTCGTGGGAGATAGATCTTGGCCCTCCACCTGATGAAGAGGCTTGGGACAGCATGAGACTGGCAATTGCTAAAACCTCTATCTCTACCCGCCTTAAAGAAACTTCTTACAAATTGTATTAACGTTGGTATACCCCAGTTCGGCTTTCCCATATGTTCCCTTCTGTTTCACCCCTCTGCTGGAGAAATTGTGGCCTCCGAGGTTCCTTAACTCATATCTGGTGGACCTGCCCGACCCTTGAGCCTTTTTGGACCTCGGTTCATGCTCTTCTGAACACGGTCTTTGGAGACCTGATCCCAAAAGACCCATGGACCTTCCTTTTAAGTTACCCCCCTCCTGATCTGAGTAAACGCTCTGTTAAGTTGTTGTCCCACATTTTAGTCGCAGCTAGAAGTTTGATTGCCCGTAATTGGAAAAACCCTCTTCCACCGACTCTCTCTGCCCTAAAATCACAAATCCGACATATAGCGGAAATGGAAAATATTACCTACTATCTTCATGATAGAGGCCATATGTTCTCTCAAATTTGGGCTCCATGGCTCTCATACGACAACATCTCATTACCTCTGCCCCCTGCGCTCACTACCCATATGTGATTCATGCGCGATGGTTGAGTCTGATCCCCCTAATCCGACTTCCCTATGCAAACCTCCCTAACTGACTGAATATTCTTCTCTCCTGTTTTCCAATTGGCACGTTTTTCTTTCTTTCTACCTTATAACACTTCTTGCCCAGCATTTGGATTTTTCTATAATGTTTTGTTTCTCTTGATAGTCCTGTTCCCATCCTCCCCAATACCCTCCCACCCACTCTACTACCCCTTTCCCCCCACATGCTTATTGCTATTTATTTTATTTGAAAAAAATGGCTCATGTACACTATTCATTGTATTTGTGTTTTTCTATGTTATTTTTTTATGAGCTTTCTAAATAAAGAATTTAAAAAAAAAAAAAGCTTTGACTGTTTGGTGCCTGGATCTCTCCAACCTCATACTCCAAGGAAGTTCCTGTGGACCCTATGGAAGCTGAAGAAAAAACACCTTTTTAACTCTCCGGTGCCTGTCCAGGCCAGCGATGAGGTCCAGTCGCACTGTGCAACACTCCCGGTAGCACAGAATTCCACTCATGCTGCACATCTCTCTCGGCTGGTGCTGAAGTCTACTCCTGCCCCGTCTGCTCGGGACGTCACTGAGCATGGAGATGGCTCTCCACAGTCATATACAAACTGCATGCCAGAGTTCTCTCCAGAACAACAGTATGGGCGCAGCCATGTTAGACTCTGTCACTTGACGCTCTTCCTCCTCTCAGTGCGCTGCTCCCAGACCAGCTGATTGTAACATCCAATCCCTGGGGATCCACCCCTATAAATTCCATTCCCTGACTGGCCCTCATTGCCAGTACAACATAACTTCTTGCTGAAGTTACAGCTCAGTACTGAGCTACCAGGTACTCTTTACAGTATCTGAATGGTCCCAGTCCATTATATCCAGTTCCTAGATTTGGTAAACAAGTATCCTATACCATCTTGCACTCCGGTCTGGTTTTACCACTGAGGGTTGTTCTTAAAGCCATCATCTGTTCCAACCGATCAAGTTCATCAATTCATCAACATCAGACTCATATCAATTAAGTTCCTCAATTCTTCAACATCGGATTCAAATCCATCAAGTTCTTAAAATCATCAATATCAGTCTCAAACCGATCCAGCTCTCAATCCAACATCATCGGTCCCAATCTGGTTCTGCATATGCATTCAGTATTATACTCTATATCCAGTTCTATTCCAACCTGCTGTTCAATAAAGACATTCCATTCCTGTTCTCGCCTTCGGGCCCATCATCCACTGCCGTATCTCTATCTCCTCACATCTATACATGAGGAGGTCCTGGCTCAAATCACCTAAATTCATCCACGCCACTCAAATCTCCTCTTCAGCCTTTCACGCCTGTTACAACCCAAACCTACCTTCAGGAGTGACACAAACCAGACTCTGAACAGTCTTTGTGATGTCATTCAGATTTAGTTGAAAGGTCACTATTTTGTAAAAAAAAAAAACTGTCACCTATTAACTGTATAAGCTGAATTGAAATCTCACAATGTAAGGTATGTCTATTTTAACCTAAATGTTATATATGAAAATGTTAGATAGATAGTTAGATAGATAGATAGAAATAGTGAAATGCAGGTAGGATATGATTTATAATCTCAATAGGCTGATCATGTGATTTGCTATAGAACTGTCAGTTATCTATATCTGTCAATATGTCTACTGACCTTGTGTAATGTAAACTTATTTTAACTTAAATGATAGATAGATACAGACAGCATTGGTGAAATACAGGTAGGATGTGATTTATAACCTCAATAGGCTAATCATGTGACTTGCTATAAAACTTATCAACTATGGCCCCCATTTACTAACGAGTTTTATCACCAAAACGAGTGATAAATGTCACTGTGTATGATAAATGGTGCTCCAGTCAATCAGCTCCCAACTGTAATTTTTCTAACAGTTGACAGTTGGGAGCTGATTGGCTGGAGCACCATTTATCATACTCAGTGAAATTTATCACTCATTTTGGTGATAAAACTCGTTAGTAAATGAGGCCCTATATCTGTTAATAGAACTACTGACTAAATGATAGATCAGTGGCATAAGTAGGGCGGTGTGTGTGGTGGGTGGGAACTGCATCAGGTGTCACCAGGCCCGCCAAGAGCTGCGCCGGGCCCCGGTAAAAAGGGTGTGTGGCCTAATTGTGCCAACATGGCCATGCCCTCTTAGGTTTCAAAAAAACAAACAAAAGATTTGCAGCTCCGCTAAGCGGCGCGTTGGCGAGGCGGGCGCAGTGAGCCTCCCCAGCCCGGCGCATAACCAGTGAAGGGTGCGATCAGCTTGATCACTCCCCACACAGGCATAGGAGACTGCTGTGGCTTCTTCTTAGCAGCCGCGAGCAGTCTCCCAGTGCAGCCCAGCACACAGCAGCGTGTGCTGGGCTGCTGTGATGTAAGAGGAGGGGGGGAGTGGTGCCAGACCCGGGCCCCCGCCGGACCCTCCAGCAAACCCGGGCCCAGGTAATTAGTACCCGCTCCCCCCCCTCGCCAGCGCCCCTGGGTGTCACCTTCTGAGGGGGTGACACCAGGGCTTAAAGTGGTCCTGGAGAGGTGGTGGAACTGAATGGCTGGTGGCCGCCTATGCTCCCAAAAGCTGTGGGGGCTATGACAGTGTGAAATACATTTTAGATGCTTTTTTAGAACTCCTTCCATCAGCTGAGACTACAATGTTAGATCACTTAAAAATAAACTATAACTGTAAAGAGTACCTGGTAGCTCAGTTTTTTATGGGGTCCCCACAAACTAGTCTATGTCACTTGGATGACCAATGTTTTTTTGCAACCCCTATGTATTGCCTTCGCTTGATTCTTTCCTTACCTATATGCTGTTTCTCTGAAGAAATTGAGCCTCCCTAGGCAGACAGTTAGTGGCTCTCTGTCTGTGGGACTTCTGTACAGGGACTTGATGGAGATGGAACTAGTTCCACCCCGTTCTTGCCCACTTGACACCAAAATGCTAGCTCCACCTCACTGACAGTGCAGTGCCAAGCTCCTGGTCACTGAGAAGGAGCTGGTAGTGCAAGGAGAGTGTCTGGGGGCAGCCCTGCATCTCAGGGAGTACTAGCCCCCAGAGCGATAAACCGGGGGTGTGCTTCAAGGACTCGCCCCCTTCCAGCGAGGTTATACCTTTTATTCAACTGCGAATGTAGGATTTAACCTACATGTTTTATATGAAAATAATATTAGATTGATAGAACTGATGAAATGCAGGTAGGATTTGATTAATAACATCAATCGATTGATTATGTGACGTGCTATAAAACGGTCAGCAAGTGTATCTGCCAAATAATTACATGTCACAATGTAAGATATGCTTATTTTGGGTTTGGTATGGGAGACTGGCAGTTGGAATGCCGGCTGTCAAAATACGGACAGCAGCATCCCGATGCTCAGAATCCCTACAGAGTAAGTATTCTAGCCCTCACCCCTTCACCCCCTAACCCTTACCCTCTCTTCCTGCATCCCCCCGCACCCTAACCCTCCCTGTTAGTGCCTAAACCTAACCATCCCCCCTTGGTGTCTAAACCTAACCTCCCCCCTTGGTGCCTAACCCTTATTTCAACCTACCTGCTATAATGATAGAACAGATAGATAGATAGATAGATAGATAGATAGATAGATAGATAGGGGGGAATTCAATTCAATGCAAATTTAATAGCGCTGTTATGTCGGAGAATGACGGTTCTAGTAACTAAACATGGGTATTTAGGCGAGAAAACTGACATTCTCTGACTAAAGTGCCGGGCACGCGACTGTTAGCCCCGCGCTAAGCAGGAAAACAGCTCCAGGAGGCGCGAGAATAAATCCTTGGCCCGCCCAAACTGCTTTGAATTCAATAGCTTCAGGAGCTCCCTCCCACAACTACTCAACATCGCATTGAATTTAATTCCCCCCATAGATAGACACAGTGGTGTATCTATAATGGGTGCAGGGACCACACCGCATACCCTGCATCCATACTTCCTAATACTTACCTCTCCAAAGACCCACGCAGGCTGGAGAGGTGCTACACAGAACTCCTGGAAAATGGCCGCAGCAGCCACTTTCCTGGAGTTCTGTGCATGCGCGGTAGGGAAATCGCTGGGAAAATGGCCACTTTCCCGGAGTTGTGCACCAGCGCTGTAGACTCCGGGCACAGACTAGTGCCCAGAGTCTACTGAAACTGTCAGTACGCCAAGGCTGCCGGAGAGAGAGGAGGAGGCCCCGGAAGGTGAGTGAACACAGGCCCCTTCCTCTCTAAATACACCCCTGGATAGACAGATAGATAGATAGTTAAATAGTGTCAAAGCTGGATAATTGGCTGAGACAAGATCGGTTTAAAATTAAATCTGCACAAAGCCATTTTGCGAATGGCAATGAGACACCATTTTGCGACTGGCCACCCAGCGCCATTTTAGTGAATCTCGCCCATTATAAGTACATACGGCGATGCTATTATTTAGCGGCGTGCGATTCCCACGCAATAGAAAGAAGTTAAACGTCCTCCTCATATAAATACCGACAGTCACTAAAACATATAAAATGATCAACCCTGCAAAACACATACCATGGTGTACTCCACAAACAAGTAGTCGCACAACGCTAACTAGCGTCTTTTCCCAAGACCCCAATACTTACACACTGCACATTTACATAAAAGGTTCCCTAGCATTACAGTGTAATATTCAAGGTTTATTCAGTATTATTAATGTTGTGAAATAAATGTAATTTGATATCTAAGGTTTAGTGCATGGTAAGTAGACCGTGTTTGGTGTTGTATTGATCCACTGTGTCTTTGCAGATTTCCGGTACCATCGGTGAGAAGATCGCAACATGTGTCTGCAAACTATAGGAAGAGAGAGCGCGATGGGGAGAGAGAGAAAGATAGAAATGGAGAAGAGTGAGAGAAAGCGATGGGGAAGATAGAGAGATAAAAATAGATGGGGAAAGAGGGAGAGAGAGAGAGATGGGGAAGATGTATATGGGGAAAGAGATTGATAGGGAAGAAAGAAAGGTATAACGGGAGAGATTTACTAAAGGTCGATTAAATTCAATCTGAATCCATCAACATTGACGGGCTTTCCAACTGCAAGATTCACATATTTGTCATCTGTAGGGTTTCAACTACGGATGACAAATATGCGGATTTTGTAGTCGGAAACCCCATTGATTTTGATTGATTTAGATTGATTTTAAATCAATCTGAATTAACCTGTTAGCAAATTTACCTCCTTAGAGCTCTAATTGCTGCATCCTCCTCTCCAGTTGCCAGAATGTAAAGGTGCCCATCCACTTGTCGATAATACTGAGCGATTGCACGATTACGACATCATAATCGTACAATCGCTCAGTTATCGGCTGCAAATCATTCATCTAAATGTCTAAAACGACCAGCGAGGCGCACGCCCACACATGTATCATCGCCCGAACATGACGGTCAACCTGACGACTGTCGTCAGGTTGCCCATGTTCGGGGATGATTGATGTGCATACACTGAACGTTTGAATATTCAGTGTATGCACTTCACCCCTAGGGAGACAACAGCACGATTGCGCTGTCGTAACCATGTCGTCGTCCCCGCATCTACAAGTGGATAGGCACCTTAACTCTCAGGGGTAAATTTACTAAGATGGGAGTTCCAATTAAGAAGTGATGTTGCCCATACCAACCAATTAGATTCTACTCATTTATCTAGCACCTTCTAGAAGATAATACCTGGAATCCGATTGGTTGCCATGGGCAACATCACTTCTTAACAGAACTCCCATCTTAGTAAATTTACCCCTCAGACGCTGAGAAGGCAAATCCTGTAGAGAGCATGGGGCTTTTATTTATACTGGGATCCCCAAATGCCTGGATCTTTCACACTCATGTGGAATATCACATGTGAGGGGTGCGGAGGGGTTGTTCTAAAATCGTCCACACAGTCCTGATGCTTTTCAGTCACAGAGAGTCCTCCACAATAAACGTTGAACACAACACATGTCCCTCAGCCTTTTCCACTCTACTATCACCTTTTTTACACTCATTACATATTTTACACTCATATTTTACACTCATTATATATATATATATATATATTATATATATATATATAAAATCACGTATGTGTATATATCTTTTATTGATATATTTCACAAACCCCCTATTTTTTAAAACAGTATATGAACCCGACTGAAACACTGATAAACTCCAGTAAGGGGTAACATAATATGCGACCACCAAGTTTAAATGCACCACACACAAAAATTAAAGCTGAAATTCAACATTTTAAAAATATGACAATAATATATGGGGTAGGGAGTCATAATTAATGCTTATAAGTAGAAAAAAAATTACCATTTTAGGGGTTAATCCAGTCAGCCGCAATGATCTCATGGGTGCGAGTCATCGTGGCAATAGCCGCACTTTACGTCAGCCCAAACTCGCAGAAAAGTGCTCGCAGCCCCATAGGGCTCTGTGCAAAATTGTGTAAATTTGGGTTTGGAGCGAGCCACGAGCGGTGCGAGATGCGGTGCCATTGCCGGCGTTTAACATCGTGGCAACGGCAACTCGCACCCTTCGCGGACAATTGGATTGGATCTTAAAATTATTACGTTTTATTATGTGATGTCATCCTAATCCATCCAGTGGAAGACCCAGAACAGGGCTCCCTGGGTCAAAGTTCCGCCCAGCGCACTCCACTATGAGGTCCAACCAGGACCTCAACCACTCCATTAGGCATCCCAGACCAAGTGCCACCCCTCTATGGGTCCATCCAGTTTAAGACCCAATACAGGCTCACTGGGTCAAAGTTCTGCCCAGCGTCCCTGGGTCAAAGGTCTGCCCAGCGCACACCAATGGGAGGCCAGCTAACACTGACCGGGACCTCAATCCCCTAGTATGTTTTCTGGGATCCAATGTTACCACTCTGAAGTTTTCATCCAAATCTATCCAGTGAAAGGTTCAAAACAGGCTCCCCGGGTCAAATTTCTGCCCAGCGTACACCAACGGAAGGTTTGGCCAGGACCCTAAACCCCCTAAAACCTGGCTAGGATCCAACTGGACCACCTCGCATTGGTTTCATCCCAATCACTTCAGGGGTGTCAGAATGCACAAACAAACCAATTAATTTTTTATATAAGATTTGAGATATATATATATATATATATATATATATATATATAATATATATATATATACACACACACACACATATACACACACACACACACACACACACGCAGCAGCAGCTATATATTATAACCGATATATATTAGTGGTGTGCACAACAATACAACAATTATACTAAACTATACAGCCAGCACGCACCTCTTGACTTTCTTTTTATGTTCCCCGGGTGCATCCCAGCTCCTCCTACACACATGATCAGCCTATTGAGGTTATTTATCACATTATACCTGCATTTCAATATTGCGATCTGGCTAACTTTATTTTCATATACTGTATAACATTTAGGTTAACATAAGCATACCTTACATTATGGCCAGTGACGTAACTAGGGTATTTGGAGCCCAGGGAAAATTGGAAATTTGCCCTGGGCGCGGTAAAAAAATGGGCGTGGTCACAAGGGGCGTGGCCACTGAAAATGGGGCATGTCAACATGACACACACCCCTTTCTTGTCACTGGGAACATTTCTTTCCATTTGCACCTTGATGCAGTGCCCCTTATACAGTCCCCCCTATGCAGTGCCCCTAGTAGTGGTCTCCCTTATATAGTACCCCCAGTATACAATGCCCCCAGTAGTGCCCCTTATACAGTACCCCCAGTAGTGGTCCCCCTTATGCAGCCCCCGATTAGTTCACCTTATACAGACCCCCAGTAGTGATCCCCCATATGTAGTGCCCCTTACACAGTTCCCCCTGTAGTAGCCCCCCTTATGCAGCCCACCATTAGTTCCCCTTATACAGTGCCCCCAGTAGTGATCCCCCATATGCAGCCCCCAGTAGTGCCCCTTATACAGTGCCCCCAGTAGTTGTCCCCCTTATGCAGGCCCTCAGTAGTTATCCCCCCTATGCAGTGCCCCCTGTAGTGGTTCTCCCTTTTCAGTGCCCCCTGTAGTGGTGCCCCCTGTGCAGTGCCCCAACTAATAAGCCCCTTATATAGTGCCCCAGTAGGAGTCTCCCTTGATGCAGTGCCCCGCTGGCGGCGATGTGTGTGTCAGCACAGTCTGAGCCCGCCTGCCTGCCACCCTCCTCCTGGCGCTATTGGGCATGCGCTCACGGGGAGGGAAGGGGCTCAGCAGTGCAGCACATGACCGGCGCTGGGAAGCCTAGCGCCGGTCCTGTGTAAACCTGTAGTGCTGACCGCACTCACTGTGGTCGGCACTACACTGGCTAACTAGGACGGGCCGGTATCATGGCTGGCAGCGGGCGGGGGCCCACACCGCCGGTCCCACGGCGCCCAGGGCACGTGCCCCGCTCGCCCTGCCCTAGTTACGCCACTGATTATGGCATGTCATATCAGCAGATAGAGTTGATAACTGACAGTTCTATACAAAATAGTGAACTTTCTACTAAAGGTGAGTGACACCACAAAGACTGTTTATGATGTAACAAGTCACATGGTGATTATAAGGAGGTAAACACCTACTGCATACAATTTGCTATTGTTATCTATTTAGATTGTATTTATTACCTTTCAAGTTATCTATCAAGTTAAAATAAGGTAACATTACACAAGGTCAGTAGACATATTAAAAGATGCAGTTGATATCTGACAGTTCTATAGCAAGTCATATGATCAGCCTATTGAGATGATAAATTATATCATACCTGCAATTCACTCTATCCATCTATCATTATTTTCATATATAACATTGAGGTTAAAATAAGCATACCTTACACTGTGACATATCAGATCACCTGATACAGTTGCTAACTAACAGTTCCCTACAAAATGGTGACATTTCTATCTAAGCTGAGTGACATCACAAAGACTGTTTACGACAAAACAAGTCACATGGTGAGTATAATGAGGAAAAAATCAACTCCTGCATGCATTCTGCCAATGCTATGTATTTATAAATTATTTATAAGCATATCTATAGTTTAGGTTAAAATACGCTTACACTACAGCAGTGGGCATATTGATACAGTTGATAACTGACAGTTCTATAGAAAGTCACATGATCTATTTAGATGAATGTTATGAGCCACTACACTGGCTGCGATGTCTCACAGTGTCTGATTCGTCACAGCTGTTGCTAGGCAACCAGTACACTCTGTAACACAGTGGTGCAAGGTCATCTTTGACGCCCGGAGGCATGTTATCATTTGGTGCCCCCCTCTCCCTGATTAAGTGAATTTGTTTCTATTAAGCCTATTTACTAAAGTAAATTTGCAGGATATCCACCAAAAATACCCTTTTTCGGGAGATATCTGCAGATTTATAGAACCCCCCAAATGTATCGGCCATAACAGTATACTCCAGGTACATTTAAAGCCCTAAGTGGGTTAAGTATATTTGGGGCGATGGAGGAGGTGCCCCCCTTCAGTGCTGGCGCCCGGCAGTAGACGCCTCCATTGTCTCCCATAGTTCTGCCCCTGGCGTAACACCATATTACGTCAGCCGCGCTGAAATTCTGGTCCCAGCCAATGACCAGGATGCCACAGCTCATTGGCCACACTGGCTACTGGTCCCAGCTGTTACTTGGTAGCCAGGACGCCTTCTCCAAGCCACTTCCACTGCTCTTAGCCAAACGGCTATGGCATAATCACACTGAGGTGCCAGTGATAACTAGGGGACTCTTGGATGGCTGTTGTGCAGCTAAAAGGCAAGAAGGTTTTAGCCTCCTTGCCTGCCTCTGATGCTGACCTACCTCCATGGATCTTTCTGCTATTGATCCTGACATCCGAATTTCTGCATTGTCTCAGTTATACAGACCTGCCCTGCAATTGCTACTGATATCCATACCTTCCTGTATTGTCTCAGTTATACAGACCTGCCCTGCAATTGCTACTGATATCCAGACCTTTCTGCACTGTCTCAGTTATACAGACCTGCCCTGCAATTGCTACTGATATCCATACCTTACTGTATTGTCTCAGTTATACAGACCTGCCCTGCAATTGCTACTGATATCCAGACCTTTCTGCACTGTCTCAGTTATACAGACCTGCCCTGCAATTGCTACTGATATCCATACCTTCCTGTATTGTCTCAGTTATACAGACCTGCCCTGCAATTGCTACTGATATCCAGACCTTACTGTATTGTCTCAGTTATACAGACCTGCCCTGCCATTGCTACTGATATCCAGACTTTCCTGTATTGTCTCAGTTATACAGACCTGCCCTGCCATTGCTACTGATATCCAGACCTTCCTGCATTGTCTTATGCTGGGTACACACTGGCCGATATATTGGCTGACCAATTGATCGGCCAATATATCGTGCCCCCGTCGGCCAGGGTGTACAGACGATATGTTTGTGAACTACGTCATTCACAGACATATCGCATTGGCTGTGCTGCACAGCCAATGAACAGATATGTCTGCAGACATATCTGTCCATCAGCAAGTGTGTACGGTAATCAGCCGATTGCCCATACACAGGGGTGCAGAGAGGGAGGGGGGAGCCGTGAGCGGGTACTACTTACCCAGGTCCGGCACAGCTTCCCATCCACAGCAGCCCAGCACACGCTGCTGTGTGCTAGGCTGCACTGGGAGACTGTCTGAGGCTGCTAAGGCAGCAGCCCGAGCAGTCTCCTATGCCAAAAGGGGGGGAGCGATCATGCTGATCGTGCCCCCCTTTCGCTGTGTGCCGGGCTGAGGGGCACACAGCGCACCCCTCCCCAGCGCGCCGCGCCGGAAATGGGTTTTTTCCCCGAAGGGGACGTGGCCACGCCTACTGTGATTAGGCCACACCCCCTACCCGCCCCCAGTCCGGCTCGACCCGCTGCAGCAGCAGATGATGGTCGTTCAGTGTGTATGAACGACCATCATCTGCAGTTATATCTGCAGATCACTCGATCTGCAGATATATCTGTCAGGTGTGTACCCACCTTAAGTTATGCAGACCTGCCCTGCCATTGCTACTGGTATCCAGACTTTCCTGCACTATTTCCTACCTTAGGTTACCAATTGAAGTTGAAACCCTAGGGATGACATATGCGGATTCTGCAGTCAGAACGCCCCTCGATGTTGATTCAATTAATTTTAAACCAATCTAAAACGACCTTTGTTCTGGAGCTCTGACGGCTGAGTGTGTCTGACAATCAACACAGACCTAGAGATTGGGAAAGAGACAGCGCAGTGTGAAAGAGCTTTTCCAGGTGCTGGAGTACTGCCTGCCAGTGATTTGTTGAGGTCTGTACCACACACAGTTGCTTGTTTAACAATATGAACAATGTAGAAGAGGCATGCAGCCTCCCTATAAGCCAGCACCAACACCTTATTCTGATTCCAATAATGTTCATAATTGTGTAAAGCTAATAACAAGACTATATAAAAAAAAATGAAATACATCTATAGACACCTATAAAGCCCATAGTAATATGGGTATCGAGCCCGCACCAGTTGAGTGGTATATTCTATTTAATCTGCAGAAATATATGGTCTTTCTAAAACCAACATCAACATTGTGGTCTATCTCAGAATATATATAGGATGACCCCTGGTTGGTGGTGCTCCCAAAGAATTTGTGTTATACACAAGTATTTATTTTGCAAGGGGCAAAAAAAAGACAAATTTTAACCTTTTTTGGGGCACTCTTTACTTGAAAAAATGTTAAAGTAATGATGAATATAAAACTTAACTTTTAATATAAGAAATCTTATTAACCTTATATGCCCGTTGCAAAATATATACCTATAAAGCCAACACAGGTTCAGATGTGATACAGAAATACGTTCCTCTTTGCACTAGTTAACAGTAGGGCTAGTTAACCACTTAACTGACGTGGTCATATGGGATGCGAACGCATCCAGCTGTGCTTCAGCCAATAAGGTGCGACCGCACCTCCCGCTGTGTTTTTGAAGAGAATATTTGTTCTACACATGTGCAGAACGATCTCCTCTGACTCCCCGGACTCTCCTGCGGACCCGGTAATTTCTGACCGGTTTTGCTGGAAAAATCGTCCGTTAAGTGATTCAAGAGACTCTATTTAAAGGACTAGTGGTTGTCAGCATCAGTCTTCAGGTTTCACCTGCAAAAGTAAGATTTTAGCTATCACATATAATAACCCTATTTCTTGGACACATTTGCTAAAAGAATCAGCAGCTGCTCTACCACGAATATCATATCAGCACTACAAAAGTTCTGAAAGAATATAATATATTATAGTTAAACCACGTTAAGTATATGCCCTCGCCAAATGACAGTCATCAACTGAGGAGTAGATGGTACAGCCTCTTTACTTTTCAGGATATGATTAAGGAGCAAATCCAGTATAACTAAGAGTACATATATGCAAAGCTAGGCTGAGGTAGACAAACTAATTAGCTAAGAAATTGTCCCCTGCCAGCATACAGATATATATAATTTTAGACAACTCACAGAATTAACTTTAATATGCAGAAAGATATGTCTACCCAGGATTCATGATAATAACAAAGTGCACCACCGAGGTAATGGCCACTTCAGTTCTGGACTGAGATGTACTGTATAAGCTTTATTAACTTTAAATTACAGATACTGGTACTAGTTGATAAACACGGTATTTGAATATTCATTAGAGTGAGTATGAAAATAGAGTGACCACAAGGAGGTGATCATTCCCCATTAATACAAAGTAATGTTAACACTGTGTTTGGGAACTAAGGAAAGGACAGCAATTTGGCTAAAGGGAGAAGGGGGTAGTGTACCTATTGATTATAATCATCATAAGGATGACTAATTATATTATATTGTAGCCTTAAATAGCCATATCGGCAATTCCAGGGAAGATATATGCATTTCCACCTTCACTGTAATGAGGTTATATAAAGGGGAATCGCTAACATCTAAGGCGCTCTGGTGTACTTACATTCGGGATGGCAGCTGTCAGGATTCCGGCGTCTATGTCTCTAAACTGGTGTCTGCATTTCGACGCCTATGTTTAGTCCCGCGTCAGGATTTCGACATTGAGATTCCAACAGCCGGCATCCCATCCGGCAATACAATGACTGCATCCCTATTAAGGGTTTTAGGAGCAGCAGCATGTTAGTCAGAAGAGAAAATGGTGTCATGCGGGGGCTGGCTGGCAAACACAGAAGGGGGTTGGCTGTTACTGGAAATACACTGCAGGGCTGGAGTTGCAGAAACACCGGGAGGGGGGCCCTGCCTGTTTTGTTAGTCCCGGTTCCCACAATGTCTAATGGCAGCCCTGACTGTATGTTATTATTATTATCCTTTATTTATATGGCGCCACAAGGGTTCCGCAGCGCCTTACAAAGTACAGAAACAAATGAGCACACAAGACAACAGCTATTAACAGTACAGACAATGCAGTGCAAGTACATGATTTATAAACAATGCTGCATAACACCTAAATAAGCAGCAGGGTGTCAGTAAGCAGTTTTAGGTGCCATTGTGAATGAAAGTAAAAGTATGGCAAGAAGAAGCACGTGAGGAAAGAGGGCCCTGCTCGCGAGAGCTTACATTCTGAGGGGAGGGTCAGACAAACAGGGGTGACACAGATGGGCTAGATAGTGAGGAAGGAGCATAGAGTAGTGGGTTAGGATGAGCGCTGGAAAGCATTGAGGAAGAAATGGGTCTTGATGGCCCATTTGAAGATTAAGAGCCAGGAAGCCAAGTGATGGAGGAATTTTGCAGGAGCAGTGGTGTCAGAGGGGTAAATCCAGGGTTTGGTGATGGCTAGGAGAATCAAGGCATTGCAGATGAAGCGCTCATGAACGGAGACCAGTTTATTATAGACAAAACTGGCTTTCCAGAGGGAACAGGAAAGAGGGACAGAGTTAAGAGGTGAGAGGAGAATGAGATTATTAGGGTTGATGCAGTGTGGAGGTGATACTGATCTAGAGAAGGGGAATAAGGAGTGTGGGGTTATGTGGCTGGCTTCTGAATGAGGAAGGGTGACAGCAGGTGGTGGGTCAGGTGGAGGTTTAGTGTGGTGTGGGGGGGGAAGAGGATAGGTAACTTGGAGAAAAGAGAGGGTGCAGGGTTTAGTGGTGGTGCAGCAGGACCATGGTGGAAGAGAAGTGAATAATACTGGAGTTGTGGGAGATGCAGTTGAGAGACTTATATGTGATAAAGAGAGACAGAGGAGGGGAAGGAGGGGGAGAACGTAGAGGGGACTATGGATGGAGAAAAGAGGTGAAAACTGGTGGTAGAGGAGAAAATAATGTAGCGGCTGAGTGAGGGTGGAGTAGAATAAAAGAGACATCGTGTAGATGAGGCGGTTGGGGGTGAAAATGTCAGTAGTAGTAATGAGTTTGAGATGAGGGAGCAGTACAGGTCAAAGGTCAAAATCAGATAAAAGAAAGAACAGTGCTGGAAGATGTAAAGGCACAACTACAATAGTAAATTATAACCAAAAAAGGAGTGTAGAGCTGTTAAAGTAGCAAGACTTGAGAATTAGTCTAAAGTATGAATATATATATATATATAAAAAAAAAAAAAGGTATAGGTGTGAAACAATGGTAGATACTACAGTGGTATAAAGATAAATTGACAGTGGTATTGGAATGATTTAAACAATGTAGAGAAGAAACGCAAACATACAAGTATTAAATGTTCAGTAAGCAGGTAGTTGCTTGCAATGCTGAAGCAGGGTGTTGTCAAAAGGTGGGTCCAGGTTATGATGGAAGCTGGTTGCTGAGTAGCAGGGTTTCCAGAAGCTCAGAAGATCCTTTGCTTTTTTCCAAGTTATAGAGAGTTCTTTTAAAATATTGTCCTCCTGTCTTCCTCCTGCGTAACTCCTGACTAACTCTTTAAGTTATGCTGTACATGTAGTCCCACTTAGAAAAAAAACACTTTGAAATAAAACCTAGCAGCCTTGTACAAGCCTAAAGCCTTGTGACCTACTGATTATATAGTTAAGCATAACATGTGTAGTCACTGATTACACCCACCCTCATTACCCTCACCCACACCAGATACAAGTCATAAAATTCTAATACAAACAAGCAAGGCCAAAACAGCATCCCATGAAGCTAGGAGATAAGATCTGACTGAATTCCAAACAGCATTGGTTTTTCTATAATAGGTGCCTGGTGCAAATATATGATTACCCAGCAAATCAGAGAATTCCAAACAGCATTGGTTTTTCTATAATAGGTGCCTGGTGCAAATATATGATTACCTGCAATGAAAGAATGGAAAAATCCGTCAAATCATCATCCCTCACTGATCGCAGAGGATATAGCTCATGTGTTATATTATATATTTTTCTCCCAGATGGGAGGTCCCAGAGAGTGGGATAGGTTAAGTTGCAGTCCCTGTTATTGGGATATTAGTGTTTGTGATTGAGGTATATGCTAAACATTAGGAGTCTCCCATCGTGGTTGAGACACGATGTAATGAACTTTGGATCTGGAGTCCCCTGTATGATGTATTTGATGGACTCATACCGTGAAACCACTGTTCCCAGCAACAGCAGGTACAGTATGAGATACCATTTCCCTTCTGTGTCAAATACATATGACTGTGCTGGAGGAGTTTGTAAAAAGTGGATACTGTAACTATCAAGTTTAATATACACAACATTTACAACCTACTGAAAGTATTGTGCCGGTGGAAGTTGTGCTTGAAAAAATGATGCATACTGTTCTTGGGAATGGGGAAAAGTGTAACTAAAGTTTGATTTCTTCTTTCACCATGAGATGCACTGGCCCAAACATTTGTTTGTTTATATTGCACCTGTTGTCCATATGTATCCCCTCCATCAGGTACCTTGGGCTAAGCACCTGTGTATTCAAAGGGCCCCTTCTGGTCCTGGACACCATACCTGCGAGGATAGTCACCGCATGAGGGGGAGCCATACTACATCTGGGTACCCCAAAAATATGTACTACAGCACCTGTGGGCTTTCACATATGTACAAGTGGGCACAGCCTGCATTCAGGAGGTAACTATCCAACTCTCCAACTATGGCATCAATGATTCATATGCCTCCCCTAAATAACAATTAGCGCTCAGTTCAGTGTGTACCTTTCTCTGTTTATATATTTATTTCAGTAAAACGCTGCACTGCATTATATGAACTGAAAATATCAATTCCTAAATTCTGAGAAGGTGACATGGCAGGAGATTTATTTCACTTTCTTTTGTTGTCTATTTTAAGGAATGTTGCACATTTATAGTTATCAAAATTAACAGGTTTTGATATGCAAATGATGTAAGCACATACAGTAAGCCATCTCTCCCCTTCCACTAGTCACACCTCTGTTATCAGACTTCTCTAACTTCAAAGGTCCCATCGTAAATCAGAATATAGCGGCAATATAAATTTCAAATAAATCAAATTTGCTCATCGCCACACAGGGCCGGCAACAAAAATAATGGGGCCCGGTACTCCCATTTTTTTAGGCTACCCTGGCAGGTACAGGCCAATTGCTCAAGAGTCTGCCTTACCTATATGTGTTTTCTCTGGGGAACCTCTGAGCCCCCACAGTGTCCCTCCATGCCCCACACTTACCCTATGTTTGGCTGCCGTGGCATCTCTGCTTGGATGTCTTTTCTTAAGGGTTGCACGATTTAAATCAACTGATGTAATTGTAGCCCTGGATTGTGCACGAAGACACAACTGCACAATCAGTGAGGTCGTACAAGTGTGGAAGAAGCTGTTAGATGATCTTGAAGAGATTGGACACCACAGCAATGTAGTAAAGATGGCAAAGGCAAGAGCTAAAATTGCACCCACAGATGCCCACTTGCTGGCTAATGTACTTGATCCTGGGTACAGGGGAAAAAAAGCTTATTTCTGCTGAAATTGAGACTGCTATAGAGTTTGTTCATGCCAATAATTGCCAAATTATGTTGGTCATCATAAACTTTCGTGCATCCATGAAACCATTTGCACCATACATGCTTGAAGTGGATACTTTACACCAAGTATCTCCTCTAGCCTGGTGGATGTCCTACACAGCTCTACTTCAGTTAGACACTTCTGTAGTAAATCTTCTAAAGCAGATGTTCACCGCAGTTTCATTAAGTGCAGGAATTGAAAGGAGTTTTTCAACGTACGGTTTTGTACAATCCAAAACACGCAACAGATTAGGAAATGAAAAAGCAGCTAAGCTGTTTGCATGCTACAGAGCCTTTTGAGGACAAACATGAGGACGTGGACAAAGATATGTACATGTTTGACTCAAACAACTGATTTCAGTGAAATTTAGAGTCTAACTGTACTTCTTGATTCAATTGTTTAGTGTGCATTTATTCTATTACTGTGTTCATTTTGTTACTCTTCTCACTTCAAAAATTGTTAATGTATTACAAAAACAAGGTGTAAAGATCTAAAATTAAACAGTTTACTTTAAAAAAAATGTTAATAAAAAAATCCTATTTAAATAAAAAAAATCTGATTTAAATCAAATAAATCCAATTTTTTTTATTTTTTTTTGTAAAATCCGATTTTTATGCAACCCTACCTTTCTTTGGGTCAGAGCTTCTCCTCAGCTTGCCAAGTGTTGGATTCTCTCTTGCCTCTCATGCTGGCTTGACTCCGCTGGCTACTTGATTCTTGATGGACTTAACCTAAGCAACAAGCAATATATATACAATATATATACACAGATCCAGTAATTGGCACTCCCGTATTTATAATTAATTCTTGCCCAGGTGCTAGTCCGAAAAACAATCAGTACATAGATCAGAAATAGCAGCACTCTTAGGTCTGCGTTACAGAATTAAATGACAGTCAAAAAGCCATACATGTGAACCAACGTTTCAGGTTTTAAATAACCCTTTTTCCTTAACCATAGTTCCTTGAAAAAGGGTTGATTAAAACCCAAAACATCGGTTTACATGTATGGCTGTCATTTAACTCTGCAACGCAGGCCTAGGACTACCGCTCATTCCATCTAACACTATACTCTCTCATACCTTATCCCACAATGTGCTCTCCCATTCCCCACTGCTCCCCAATCCCCCAGTCTACACTGTACTCTCTGACCCCACAATGTGCTCTCCCATCCCCCAATCCCACTCTGCTCTCCCAACCCACACTGTGCTATCCCATCCCACAATGTGCTTTCCCATTCCCCACTGTGTTCTCCCATCCCAAACTGTACTATCCCATCCCATACTGCTCTCCCATCCCCCAATGTGCTCTCCCATTCCCCACTGTGTTCTTCCATTCCACAATGTGCTCTTCCATTCCCCATTATGCTCTCCCAATCCTCACTGAGCTCTCTCATCCCCCACTGTGCTTCCCAATCCTATCCCATACTCCTCCCAGGCTGTACTTACCTGCTGGCACTTCCTGGGCAATTTCTGGTGAATCCTTCTCCTCAGTCCTGACTGCTGGTCTGCTGCTGCTGGGTGGGACTGGAGAGGCAGAGCACTGTGGTGGGGGTGGGGCTGTCTGATGACTCCTCGTTTCTCTCAGCCAGTTATCAGCTCACATCAGACTCCTCAGATCACTGTCTGAAAGATCAAGGAGTCATCAGGCAGTAGCCCCGCCCCCACCACAGTGCTGAGTTTCTCCAAGCCCCAGGGGCAACCAGTGCACCAGCAGTGACTGAGTGAGTGAAACAGACCAGCCGGCCCTGCTGCTATGTGTATGTGCAGCTTGCAGCCGTCTGTAGTTAATTTCTACTTGCCGGGTGGCGGGCAGCAGATGGCACCCTGCCCCCTCCACCACTGGACTTGCAGCTGCAGTGATCAGCAGGGGCTCCGTACATGCCTGCACCCTGCTGATCACTGCAGCAGTGGTACACTACGGGGCCCAGTACAGTTGTACCCTTGGCCCCCCCCTGTCACCACAGTACATTTGTTCAGATAAATAAAATTATAGCAACACAGTTTGACATTTGCGACCCGGTCCTCGGGAAGTTTACATTGTTTTTTTTCTTTTTTATATTGAGAAACATAATAAATCTAGTTACATTTAGAAAAGTAGCTCTACATTATAAGGACACAGTCGTGCCGTTATATTAAGGCAGAATAAAAAAGAAAGGAAATCTCCATAGAGAATTCTGGAGGGAGGGGCATGGTGTTTAAGGGGCTACACCTCAAAAGCTATTGGAGGTACTGGGCTGAAATTTGGCATGGGCAGGTAGAACTGTTGCTGGAAGCCAAATTTCAGGGCAAAAACATAGTTTTTTCTGCGAGTTTAGACTTGGGGTTTGTTTATTAGGTAGCTTTTGTTCCAGGGTATGGCCTTTTGGGATTCATGTAATTGAGAATGTTACAGTTCTTAAACAATTACCTCACGAATCCACCATTGTAGAGATAGGAAGTTTCAAGTCATTGCGCAGCCTCAGTAGGTGCCTCCAGCAGGTGTACTGACTGTGACTTCACTTGGGTGCACCAAGATGGCTGCCTCTAGTGGGCAGTAGCCGCGATGGGCTCGGGGGAAGAAAGAGGTTACTAGCTGTGGCCGGGACCCGACGGAGGGGGGGTAACTGGTGTTAGCTGCGGCGATGCGTGCGGTGATGGAGCAGGCGGCAGGGCCCAGGGGAGGTAGCAGTAGACAGATTCAGGCTCGGATCTCAAAGATTCATGATACCTGCATATGTTTTTAAATAAACAAAACAGAAGCAGGGACAGGTCAGTGAGACCCATCTGTGCTTCTGTTTAAAAAAGAAATATGGTGTGCCCCCCCCCCACAAAAAAAAAAAAAGATGCAACAACCTTTCCTGGGATTTGGAAATCCAGTACTGGTTGTGTTAAATACAGGGGACAAACAGTGTAGGGGTCCCCCGTATTAAGCACATCCAGCACCAGGCTTTTCAGAACCAGTCCTGGTTGCCAAAATACAGGGAGAAAATGATGTAGGGGTCCCCCGTACTTTGCACAACCAGCACTAGGCTCTGATCCAGTCCTGGTTCTGTAAATACAGGGGGAAAAATGCATAGGGATCCCCGGCCTGGGCTGACTAGTGGTTAGGGGTGATGCTTCAGAGCTGGGGGACCCAATGAAAGGGCTCCCCTGGCTGTGGCACTACACTCCCCTGCTAGAAAGGGTTCGGTGCTGGTTTTGGTAAATATAGGGGGCCCTATGCTTTTTTTTCCCCTCTGTATTTCCAGAACCAGGACTGGATCAGAGCCCAGTGCTGGTTGAACTGAGTACAGGGGGTCCCCACGTCATTTGTCCCCCGTATTTTGGCAACCAGGGCTGGTGCTGAAAAGCCCGGTGTTAGTTGTGCCTCATACGGGGGGCACTACATCTTTTGTCCCATGTATATAGCACATAGAGCCCGGGGCTGGTTGTTCCTAGGGTGAAGGGGCACGGTGTGGGTTTTTATTTTTTTATTTTTTTAACACAGATGCATGGATGGATCTCACTGATCCGTCCATGCATATGTGTCTTAATGATGGTTTTTTCAGATGCAAGCCACACGGATTGCACTGCGTGCATCTCTGAATCATTTATTTTACACAGATGCCTGCTTCACGGATCTTACTGATTCGTGTATGCAGTCAGTTATCTCCAGATCTTGCACAGTAGTTCCCAAGTCAAAATGTGTTGTTTAAGCACTAGTGTCCTGGAGTGCCGGGGAGTGTTAACATTGTTCCGTGTGTAGGGGTCTTAAGAAGCAGTTCAGGGCTGGGACTATCAGCGCCAGTGAGCCTTTCTGTCCCCCACTGCTGCCACTGCCCGGCACGCCTGTAGCCTGTCCCCTCAGCCGTCTCTCCCTCTGCACCCCCCATAACACCTCCTGTGTGCTGTCCCTTTCACCACCAGCGCTAGTGTACATTTGTGTTGCCCTTCTCCCCTGCAGGTGGCTCGGTTTTCTGCTCCCGTCCCTGATGGTTAATAAATTATAAAAAAGCAATGATATTCCATACACAAAAAATCTTACGGTTTCACATGTCTCATTAAGGCTTCTTAGACATGATCTGAAATTTCACAAAACCTATAGAATTTCGGCCAAATAATTAAACTTAAAAAAGCAATGAAATTAAGATAATTAAGGCTGACGCCTTAATGGACGTGTTCCTTGCGCAATACAGATATGGTATGCGATCACACCTTGTGGTTAACTGTAGATTCAGCACTCTCACAGAGTGAGATTGCTGTCACTGACAAAATGGTGGAGCTGCTAATTCACAGACTTGTGTGCTCATTGGAATACACACATGCAGTCTATGCAACTGAGGTCTGAGCAGTTATGGGAGATTAAAACCATAGATGTCCATAAATTAAGTTATGTGTAATAATGTGAAAAGAAACAGGGAAAAAGTATTGAACACGCTTACTGAAATGTATTTAATACTTCATACAAAAGCTTCAAGATGCCTCCTGTATGTAGAAACTAGTCGCATGCATTGCTCAGATGTGATTTTGGCCCATTCTTCCACACAAATAGTCTTCAAATCTTGAAGGTTCTGTGAGCCTCTTCTATGAATTCTGATCTTTAGATCTTTTCGACTATTTTCTTTCTAACAAGATACTGCAGCCACACCCATATTATCTGGAATCATCACTTTACCCACACATGGTGGAATAAGGCATTTTGTGGACTGAACCAGTGCTCCTTAGTTATGTCAGGGTATAGAGTTATAATAAATAATGGCATGGCTGCCTCCGATGAGTGTAGGGGTAAATTTACTAAAGTGAGAGTTTTTAGAAGTGAGTTTTAAAAGTGATGTTGCCCATAGCAACCAATCAGATTCTAGCTATTATCTTCTAGAAAGTGCTATTTAAATGTTAAGTAGAATCTGATTGGTTGCTATGGGCAACATCACTTTTAAACTCACTTCTAAAAACTCTCACTTTAGTAAATTTACCCCTAGGTGCGAGGAACTCTAACAAGGCACAACTGAAGTATAAATCCAAATTCATTCAGAATACTAACTTTACATGAAAAGTTAATATAATACAACAGCTGTAACACAATTAAAGAAATAGATTTTATTTATTAGACCTTACCTAATCTTTCAGCATTTTGATTTAATCCCGTATAAGAAAGTGCAGTATTTTATATAAATGTAGAGCTCTTGCCTACGTGTTTTGTTAATTGCTCAGGCGCAGAACTATGGGAGACAATGGAGGCACCTGCTGCCGGACACCAGCACTGAGTGGGCACCTCCTCCATCGCCCACAATATATTTACCCCACTTAGGGCTGTAAATATTAACCCGGAGTTACCATTACAGCCGCGGAATACATGGCACCTCTTCCAAGCACCTGAGAAGCCACCATACACTAGTGGAGGGCTCTGTGTCACCCCATCAGCTGCTGATTCCGTCTATCTGATTTGTAGTCCAGTATCTTGACTCAAACTCTGGGCCTGATTCAGAGCCGCTCGTAAGCGGCCGCTCGTTCGCTCCGAGCGATGTTCGCACAACTGCGCATGCGTATGGGTTGTAATGCGCATGCGCCAACCAGTCATTGCAGTCGGAATTCGAGCGCTCGCAAAATAGCGAGTGCCTGCTAATTTGAGTGACAGGATGAGGCGTTTGTGGGTGGTAACAGGGGAAGGTGCTTGAAAACGGGGAGTGGTGATCCGAACGCAGGCGTGCCAAATGGTCAAAACGGGCGTTTTAAGGGTGTGCATAATTAGCAAAGCAGCGTCATCGACCACGTCACTTGGTTGTCTCTTAGCCTGAACTGTTCGCATGATTGCGGTAATCCTACCACAAGCACTGCGAGCAGTTCAGACGCCTTTCGATGTACATGATTAATCAAATAAATAGCGGAGATGACGTAGGATGCGAGCGGCCAGGGGGCGTCTTTACAAAATAGCGAGCGCATGTTTCGTTCGCTCGCTCAGACATAGAGGCGTCAACAGACCGCAAAGAGCGAGCGCTCAATTTACATAGCCGGCCCCTTTTTCTGACCGAGCGAGCGCAAATAGCGTCCGGCTCTGAATCAGGTCCTCAAAGACCCCACATTAAGTGGTTTTCCGCTGCATCAAGGGAATCAGGAGGGCTCCCCAACCGCGTTCACCTCCATCAGGAGGACTCTGAGCCTCATACTAACAGCACTATACAAGTCACTATTTTATCTGTGACTAATGCATAGCTGTACACCTAATTAACTCCAGGGGACAGATCTACTAAGCTCTGAAAAGTGATAAACTGGAGAGTGAAAAAGCACCAGCCAATCAGCTCCCAACTGTCATTTTTCAAACACAGCCTGTAACAGTGGCGGAACGAGAGAGTGGTGGGCCCAGGTGCAAGAATATGCTTTGGCCCCCCCATCCCCCCCTTTCCTGGAACCCCACACCACAAAATTTTTTCACCACTCCTCATTCTCCCCCAGTAATTAAATCCAGTGTCTGTCCTGCTGCCCAGCCTTGTTTTTTTCACCACCCCCACCAGTGTCAGCCTCATTCTCTCCCCCAGCCCCAGCATGTCAGCCTCATTCTCCCTCCATCCCCAGCGTATCTTTGCCTTGTTCTTCCCCCCAGCGTGTGTCCCAGCGTGTCAGTCTCTTTCCCCTTCAGCCCCAGTGTGTGTGTCAGCCTCTTTCCCCCCAGCCCCAGCATGTCAGTCTCTTTCCCCTTCATCCCCAGTGTGTGTGTCAGCCTCTTTCCCCCCTGCCCCAGCATGTCAGTCTTTTTCCCCTTCAGCCCCAGTGTGTGTGTCAGCCTCTATCCCCCCAGCCCCAGCATGTCAGTCTCTTTCCCCTTCAGCCCCAGTGTGTGTGTCAGCCTCTTTTCCCTTCAGCCGCAGTGTGTGTGTCATCCTCTTCCCCCCCAGCCCCAGCGTGTCAGTCTCTTTCCCTCCCAGCATGTGTATCATCCTCATTCTTCCCCTAGCCCCAGCGTGTATCATCCTCATTCTCCCCCCAGCCCCAGTGTGTGTGTCAGCTTCATTCTCCCCCCAGCCCATGTGTCAGCCTCTTTCCCCCCTAGCCCAAGCATGTGTGCCAGCCTCATTCTCCCCCCAGCCCCAGCGTGTGTCAGCCTCTTCCCCCAAACCCCAGTCCCAGCGTGTCAGCCTCTCCCCACCCGGCCCCAGCATGTGTGTCAGCCTCTCCCCCCCCAGCCCCAGCATGTGTGTCAGCCCCTTTCCCCCCCCAGCCCCAGCATGTGTGTCAGCCCCTTTTCCCCCCCCAACCCTAGTGTGTGTGTCAGCCTCTTTCCACAACAGCCCCAGCGTGTGTGTCAGCCTATTCCCCCCCAGCCCCAGCATGTGTGTCAGCCTCTTTCCCTCCCAGCCTGTGTGTCAGCCTCTCCCCCCCTGCCCCAGCCTCTTTCCCCCCCCAGCCCCAGCATGTGTGTGAGCCCCTTCCCCCCCAACCCCAGTGTGTGTGTCAGCCTCTTTCCCCAACAGCCCCAGCATGTGTGTCAGCCTCTTCCCCCCCCAGCCCCAGCATGTGAGGCAGCCTCTCCCCCACCTGCCCCATCATGTTTCTCAGCTGCTTTCCCACACCAGCCCCCTGTGTGTGTCAGCCCCTTTCCCCCCCAACACCAGCATGTCTCAACCTCCTTCCCCCCAGCCCAAGCATGTGTGTCAGCCCCTTAACCCCCCCCAGCCCCAGCATGTGTGTCAGTCTCTTTCCCCTTCAGCCCCAGTGTGTGTGTCAGCCTCTTTCCCCCAGCCCCAGCGTGTGTGTCAGTCTCTTTCCCCTTCAGCCCAAGTGTGTGTGTCATCCTCTTCCCCCCCAGCCCCAGCGTGTGTCAGCCTCCTTCCCCCCAGCCCAAGCATGTGTGTCAGCCCATTTCCCCCCCAGCCCCAGCATGTGTGTCAGCCCCTTTCCCCCCAACCCCAGTGTGTGTGTCAGCCTCTTTCCCCCCCAGCCCCAGCATGAGTCAGCCTCTTCCCCCCCCCCAGCATGTGTCATCCTCTTTCCCCCCCAGCCCGTGTGTCAGCCTCCCCTCCCCAGCATGTGTATGAGCCCCTTTCCCCCCCAACCCCAGTGTGTGTGTCAGCCTCTTTCCCCAACAGCCCCAGCATGTGTCAGCCTCTCCCCCCCGATGCCCCATCATGTTTCTCAGCTGCTTTCCCACACCAGCCCCCAGTGTGTGTCAGCCTCTCCCCCCCAGCCCCAGGATGTGTGTCAGCCCCTTTCCCCCCCCAACCCCAGCATGTCAGTCTCTTTCCCCTTCAGCCCTAACATGTGTGTCAGCCCCTTTCCCCCCCAACCCCAGTGTGTGTGTCAGCCTCTTTCCCCCCCCAGCCCCAGCGTGTCAACCTCTTCCACCCCAGCGTGTGTCATCCTCTTTCCCCCAAGCCCCAGCGTGTGTCATCCTCTTCCCCCCCCCAGCCCCAGCGTGTGTCATTCTCTTCCCCCCCCCAGCCCGTCAGTCTCTTTCCCTCCCAGCATGAGTATCATCCTCATTTTCCCCCCAGCCCCAGCGTTTATCATCCTCATTATCCCCCCAGCCCCAGTGTGTGTGTCAGCCTCATTCTCCCCCCAGCCCATATGTCAGCCTCTTTCCCCCCTAGCCCAAGCGTGTCAGTCTCTTTCCCCCCAAGCCCCAGCATGTGTGTCAGCCTCTTTCCCCAACACCCCCAGTGTGTGTGTCAGCCTCTGTCCCCCAAGCATGTGTCAGCCTCTTCCCCCCCAGCCCCAGCATGTGTGTCAGCCTCTCCCCCCCAGCATGTGTCAGCCCCTTTCCCCCCCAACCCCAGCATGTCTCAGCCTCTTTCCCCCCCAGCATGTGTCAGCCCCTTTCCCCCCCCCCCAGCCCCAGCATGTGTGTCAGTCCCTTTTCCCCCCAACCCGTGTGTGTGTCAGCCTCTTTCCCCAACAGCCCCAGCGTGTGTCAGCATCTTCCCCCCCCAGCCCCAGCATGTGTGTCAGCCTCTTTCCCCCCCAGCCCATGTGTCAGCCTCTCCCCCCCAGCCCCAGCATGTCTCAGCCTCTTCCCCCCCCAGCCCCAGCATGTGTGTGAGCCCCTTTCCCCCCCAACCCCAGTGTGTGTCAGCCTCTTTCCCCAACAGCCCCAGCATGTATGTCAGCCTCTTCCCCCCCAGCCCCAGCATGTGTGGCAGCCTCTCCCCCCCTTGCCCCATCATGTTTCTCAGCTGCTTTCCCACACCAGCCCCCAGTGTGTGTCAGCCTCTCCCCCCCAGCCCCAGGATGTGTGTCAGCCCCTTTCACCTTCAACCCCAGCATGTCTCAACCTCCTTCCCCCCCAGCCCAAGTATGTGTGTCAGCCCCTTTCCCCCCCCCAGCCCCAGCATGTGTGTCAGCCCCTTTCCCCCCCCCAGCCCCAGCATGTGTGTCAGCCCCTTTCTCCCCCCCAACCCCAGTGTGTGTCAGCCTCATTCTCCCCCCAGCCCCAGCATGTATCATCCTCATTCTTCCCCCAGCCCCAGCATGTGTCAGCCTCATTCTCCCCCCAGCCCGTGTGTCAGCCTCTTTCCCCCCAAGCCCCAGCATGTGTCAGCCTCTTTCCCCAACACCCCCAGCGTGTGTGTCAGCCTCTGTCCCCCCAGCATGTGTGTCAGCCTCTCCCCCCCCCCAGCCCCAGCATGTGTCAGCCTCTTTCCCCCCCAGCCCCAGCATGTGTCAGCCTCTTTCCCCCCAGCCCATGTGTCAGCCTCTCCCCCCCAGCCCGTGTGTCAGCCCCTTTCCCCCCAACCCCAGCATATCTCAGCTTCTTTCCCCCCCCAGCCCCAGCATATGTGTCAGCCCCTTTCCCCCCCCAGCCCCAGCATATGTGTCAGCCCCTTTTCCCCCCAACCCCAGTGTGTGTGTCAGCCTCTTTCCCCAACAGCCTCAGCGTGTGTGTCAGCCTCTTCCCCCCCAGCCCGTGCATGTGTGTCAGCCTCTTTCCCCCCCAGCCCGTGTCAGCCTCTCCCCCCCCAGCCCCAGCATGTCTCAGCCTCTTTCCCCCCCCAGCCCCAGCATGTGTGTGAGCCCCTTTTCCCCCCAACCCCAGTGTGTGTGTCAGCCTCTTTCCCCAACAGCCCCAGCGTGAGTCAGCCTCTTCCCCCCCCAGCATGTGTCATCCTCTTTCCCCCCCAGCCCCTGCGTGTGTCATCCTCTTTCCCCCCCAGCCCGTGTCATCCCCTTCCCCCCCAGCCCCAGCGTGTGTCATTCTCTTTCCCCCCCAGCCCCAGTGTGTCAGTCTCTTTCCCTCCCAGCATGTGTATCATCCTCATTCTCCCCCCAGCCCCAGCGTGTATCATCCTCATTCTCCCCCCAGCGTGTGTCAGCCTTTTTCCCCCCTAACCCAAGTGTGTCAGTCTCTTTCCCCCTGAGCCCCAGCATGTGTCAGCATCATTCTCCTCCCAGCCCCAACATGTGACAGCCTCTTCCCCCCCCCAGTCCCAGCGTGTCAGTCTCTTCCCCCCCAGCTCCAGCATGTGTGTCAGCCCCTTCCCCCCCAGTCCCAGCGTGTCAGCCTCTCCCCCCCCAGCCCCAGCATGTGTGTCAGCCTCTCCCCCCCCAGCCCCAGCATGTGTGTCAGCCTCTTTCCCCCCCAGCCCATGTGTCAGCCTCTCCCCCCCAGCCTCAGCATGTGTGTCAGCCTCATTCTCCCCCCAGCCCCAGCATGTCAGCCTCTTCCCACCCACCCCAGTCCCAGCGTATCAGTCTCTTCCCCCCAAGCCCCAGCATGTGTGTCAGCCCCTTCCCCCCCAGTCCCAGCGTGTCAGTCAGCCCCTTCCCCCCCAGTCCCAGCGTGTCAGTCTCTTTCCCCCCCAGCCCCAGCATGTGTGTCAGCCTCTCCGCCCCCCCAGTCCCAGCGTGTCAGCCTCTTCCCCCCCCCCAGTCCCAGCGTGTCAGTCTCTTTCCCCCCCAGCCCCAGCATATGTGTCAGCCTCTTTCCCCCCCAGCCCCAGCATGTGTGTCAGCATCTTTCCCCCCAGCCTGTGTCAGCCTCTTCCCCACTAGCCCCAGCATGTGTGTCAGCCCCTTCCCCCCCAGCATGTGTCAGCCCCTTTCCCCTCCCAGCCCCAGCATGTGTGTCAGCCCCTTTCCACCCCCAACCCCAGTGAGTGTCAGCCTCTTTCCCCAACAGCCCCAGCGTGTGTGTCAGCCTCTTCCCCCCCAGCCCCAGCATGTGTATCAGCCTCTCCCCCCCATCCCCAGCATGTGTCAGCCTCTGTCCCCCCAGCATGTGTGTCAGCCTCTTCCCCCCCAGCCCCAGCATGTGTCAGCCTCTTTCCCCCCCAGTCCGTGTGTCAGCCTCTCCCCCCCAGCCCCAGCATGTGTCAGCCCCTTTGCCCCCCAACCCCAGTGTGTGTGTCAGCCTCTTTCCCCAACAGCCCCAGCATGTGTCTCAGCCGCTTTCCCCCACCATCCCCAGCACGTGTCAGCCTCTTCCCCCCCAGCCCATGTGTGTCTCAGCCTCTGTCCCCCCAGCATGTGTGTCAGCCTCTTCCCAACCCCCCAGCCCCTGCATGTGTGGCAGCCTCTTTCCCCCCCCTGCCCCAGCGTGTGTCTCAGCCTCTTTCCCCCCCAGCCTCAGCTTGTGTCTCAGCCGCTTTCCCCCACCAGCCCCAGCGTGTGTGTCAGCCTTTTTCACCCCCCCATACCACCGCCACTTACTTACCTAATTTCCTTCTTCCTCTTCTGCTCCTCTCGATCCCTTCCAGTAGCCCAGCCCCATTATGTCACGCGCGCCATGTCATAACAAAGGGCCGGACCATGGTGGGTGTCTGTCTTGTTGGAGCCGGAGTGGCCAAAGTGGGCCCGCTGCGGCTCCAACCATTTACTTAATGGGGACCAGGTCGGCGGGCAGTGGCGCTGTCGGATGCAAGCGGCCATGGGCCCCTGCACTGCCGCTAGTTCCGCCCCTGGCATGTAACTTGACAGTTTGGAGCTGAGTGGCTGGTCGTTTATCACTCTCCACTTTATCACTCTGCAGAGCTTAGTATAGCTCCCGATCTGTAGCTAAGGCACTCTTCATACAAACATTACATTCCTCAGTGCAGTCCCCTTCTTTATAATAGACAATGCTGCAATGTTATCCCTTATGCTGGCCTTCTAGGCAGATTGGCAATGAAAAAGTCATATCTGAGACTGGCCAATAAAAGGAAAAGATTAACATGGGCAAAATTGGACATTGGACAGAGGAAGATTGGAAAAAAGTGTTATGGACAGACAATTCGAAATTTGAGGTGTTTGGATCACACAGAAGAACATTTGTGAGACGCAGAACAAGTGAAAAGATGCTGGAAGAGTGCCTGATGCCAACTGTCAAGCATGGTGGTGATGGTCTGGGGCTGCTTTGGTGCTGGTAAAGTGGGAGATTTGTACAAGGTGAAAGGGATTTTGAATAAGGAAGGCTATCACTCCAACGCCATGCCATACCCTGTAGACAGCGTGAGTCAAGTTCCTCCTCCAACAGGATAATGACCCAAAACACACCTCCAAATTATGCAAGAACTATTTAGGGAAGAAGCAGGCAGCTAGTATTCTGTCTGTAATGGAGTGGCCAGTGCAGTCACCAGATCTCACCCCATTGAGCGGTTGTGGGAGCAGCTTGCCCGTATGGTATGCAAGAAGTGCCCATCAAGTCAATCCAACTTGTGGAAGGTGCTTCAGGAAGCGTGGGGTGAAATTTCTTCAGATTACCTCAACAAATTAACAGCTAGAATGCCAAAGGTCTGCAATGCTGTAATTGCTGCAAAAGGAGCATTCTTTGATGAAAGCAATATTTGAAGGGCAAAATTATTATTTCAAATAAAAATCATCATTTCTAACCTTGCCAATGTCTTGACTATATGTTCTATTCATTTTGCAACTCATTTGATAAATAAAAGTCAGTTTTCATATTAAACATGAAATTGTCTGGGTGACCCCAAACTTTTGAACGGTAGTGTAAATTTATTGAGTTAGACATTAATTTTTATTTCAAAACAGTTATTGATACAAGGCGCCTAGTCTCATTCTTAGAAAGGAACACACTCAGTGAATCAGTAGCACCTGGGCTCCCATCTGATACAAATAAGAAAGAGGGATCAGCTATGATCAGGGGCATAGCTAGACCTATGGGGGGCCCATAGAAATTTTTTTACAGGTCCCTTATGTTGTGCACTACACAGGGCGAACAGGCAATCACCTCCTGAGCCCCATGTGCAGCAGCTTCTCCTTTCTTAGTAGTGTGCTGCTGCAGGTACATCTGCTGTCCTGGCTGGCTCTGTCTCTTGTCACTGATGCTTCTCTCCAGGGATGTGCCAGCAGGCTCAGTACAGCCACCCCTCCTCCCTGGCTCAGTGAGAAGAGATGGAAGCGTATCCGCGTGGGACAGCAGCTGTGCCCACAGCTGCTGCTTAGGAGAAGCTACTCACGGGGCTCAGGAGGTGAGCAGCGTAACTGGGTGCAGGGGGAGGACTGGGCCCTAGAGGTGGCTTGGACCCTGTAGCAGCTCTACCTGCTGCACCCACTATAACTATGCCCTTGGCTACGATGATGGGAAATTATTTCAGAATACAGTATGTCAAGCTTAGGTATTCAGGTGTATATCAGCAGAGATGGCTTAAGTAGGGCTTCATAGCTGGTGAGTGAAGTGTAAAGAGAAAAGGATAAATCTTTGTGTACAGTAAGGTATGATAAGTAGGTGAGGAAGGTGCATGGAAACAAAAGCCAATACAATAATAGACTGGAACTACATGGCAAAAATTAACACAATATGTAGAGTTATTGTTTAATCTAAGCCAAACTTCTGGCCCTCACAGTATATCCAGGTCTGCTCATCATGAGCATCATCGCATTCCGGGGCTTGGCGCATATGAGAATTGTGGTCCAACCCGCATTTTCAGAGTTTTACCACATTTATCAGCTTGCTGCATCCCGTCTACAATATCACATATCTGTGAGTGGCAAAAGTATGTGAACCTTTGCTTTCAGTATCTGGTATGACCCCCTTGTGCAGCAATAACTGCTTCTTAACGTTCCCGGTAATTGTTGATTAGTCCTGTACATAGGCTTGGAGGAATTTTACCCCATTCCTACATACAAAACAGCTTCTACTCTTATGTTGGTGGGTTTCCTCCCATGAACTGCTCGCTTCAGGTCCTTCCACAACATTTCGAGTGGATTTAGGTCAGAACTTTGACTTTGCAATTCCAAAACTTTAAATTTATTCTTCTTTAACCATTCTTTGGTGGAATGACTTGTGTGCATTGAGTTGCTGTCTTGCTGCATGACCCATGTTTTCTTGAGATGCAGCCCATGGACAGATGTCCTGACATTTATGCAAAAATCTGAGGTAGTTTTAGGCCAAATTTCACTAGACATATAGAAAATCCTGAAGGGTTCACAAACTTTCAAGCACCAATGTACATATGGTGAAATTCCAAAAACTGCATTTTTGGGGGTTTTACCACATTTTTCAGTTTAGTACATCCCATCCATAGAGAGATTGGGTGGTGGATCAAACAGTTTTCTGCTCCACCTGCTTCCACTTTTCTTCTTTATGACCATGAGACAACAGCCAGACCCATGTTAGCCCAGAACCTGTCATGTATGCGTGGATCTAAATCCCTCAACATGTTGGTTTCTAGAGTTCATATGTCTAAAGGAATGAGCCAGTGTCTCTTCAGGGGGAGAACAAAAATACAACACATGGATGACCTGTTAAATTTATCCTTTATCAGAAACAAGAACCTCTCTAGTCAGAAGCTGTTGAATCCAGATAAATATATGTTGCCAGGCTGCAGTACAGGCTACCATTCTGCTGCATAGAGGTCTACAGTATAGCATACTGTACTAGCTGTGACACCTGATAACAGGTTGTGATATTGTATCACAGGTGGTTCATTGAGTAGCCCATCACTCATAGGTCGCTGTAGCTAATTTATGTCTGGTCAGGTAGATAATTAACGAAGGACAAATTTAAAATAGGCGTTTACTAAAATAGAAATTTGTACTTCCCTTCAGTACAGTATTACCCAGAAACCATTGGTACACCACTCACAGGCTACAGTGATTTAGCACTGCTGGGTAGGCATCACTCAGGGATCAAACAGCTGGAGTTTATTAGGAGAGAGTATCTGAGTGCTGGACCATTAAAGCCATCCAGGGGAAAAAATTGAATGTAAGGAAATTAGACCTCTGTATTTTATCTGATCTTTGTGAACTCCACCAGAAACTTCTGGTGGAACATCTTCTTTCACAGACTGTGGAAAAGACAGGTCCTGTTTAGGGCTATATGCATCTCTGAATGTAAATTATATATTTATTTATTACCCCCTGTGACACAGTGGGTCTTTCCCACATTCTAAGAAGAGGGTTAACCTCTTGTAGCCAGGGAGGGACCACACCCTTACCTCAATAAACACTAGCCAAGATATAAAAACCTGGTAAGTTGAGTTAGTCAGGGGGAATGTGAGAGAGAGGTTGCACTTTCAGCAGCTCACTCTATGCGGGGCATTCTGAACCCTGATTGTGCTGTGAATACTATTCTCGTTTGAAGTGTTGTCTCATGTAAGCTGAACTATTGTTCCTGAATGGTGTTTGGAAATTTAAGAAGCCATTACACTGGTTCTGCCTTTTCAAGCCTGCAATAAAAGCTTACTTGTTTGGAACATCTCAGTCTTCCATTGGTCATCTGGAACTTACCAGCTACATTTTGGTGTCACAAGTGGGATAAAGTGGGTCCTGTGCCAGGGATCCTAAAGAGACCACCATGGAAGCCATTTTGCAACAAATGTTGGACTTCTATAAACAGCGGCAAGCAGTGGTAACTGCTCCTGTACCCCCCAAAATGCAGGCCTCAGATTACCACTTTAGAAAGGGTTGCTACCTTGCAAGCATGGCCCAAAGATTCCAGGGCTATATGGATTGCCCCTCTGCTAATGGGGGAGGCCCAAGCTGCATATGCTGCCCTCCCCCTGGAAGATGCAAAAATATATGACCAAGTGAAGGCTGCCATAGCGGATTGGTTTTGTCCAGAAGTGTATCGGCGGAAATTCAGGTCTGTGTCCTATGATCCTGATGGAAGGCCACACGTCCAGGCACAGAACCTGCCGATCTCCCAGTTAAATGTCTGCAGCCAGACCAACATAATTCTGGCCGGCTGGTAGAGTTGGTCAATCTGGAACAATTTGTTGTGCTTCTCCCTGCCAAAGTTGCTTGCTGCATCGAGTTGCAAATTTGGATTCCGCTGTCATACTAGTGGAAAATGCCTTGCTGGCGCAGGATGGTATGGAGAAGCTCTCTTCTTTAAATATGCCAGAGTCTCCCAATCTGATTCCACAGCGGGCGTTGTCTTGGGATAAGGTGCCTCCACATATATATTCAGAAAGGCACCAGTACCCCTCGCAGATGATGGCTCTGGGGAAATTGAGGCCTACAGCTTTGCCCTTCTCTTCATGTAAAGAGGGTTTTTAGCCCATAAGTCGTTCTATGGGGAAGATGATGACCATCCGTTTTCCAGAAGTTGGAGGTGCAGAGTTGAGGGCTTCCCCAAAAGCTCAAGTGTGTTCCTCATGTGGCCAATGTGGGCATCAAGAATGGACATCAGGAATTGCTCTTTTTCTGGTTTCTTTACAGCTGTAGAGACCTGCCCTCTTCCACCTAGAATACAGGTACATGTACAAGTTGGGAATAGGCTGGTCGAGGGCGTGGTGGATTCTGGCTCTGCTACTATGCTGATAGAAAGGGATTTGTTGTCCCCAGAGTTGTTGTTGTCCAGTGTAACTTATTGTGCATTATATTTTTATGTGCAGCAAGTGCTGATATATTGTTATTTATTGCTATCTTCAAATGTTTCTTGTATTAAGTAGTTTTATCTTTTATGTGTGATTAAATGTTTTATATGCAATTCAAAGAAGGACTCCTCATTGGGTAATTCAAGCATACTTACATATTTTATTCTTATATTATATATATTTTTTATTAGTTACTTTTCCTAGCAACAATTGCGTGGTATTCATTGTTCCCAGAGTTGTTGTTGCCCCATGAAATAGTCCATATCTGTTGTGTGCATGGAGATGTTCAGGCCTTTCCTGTTGCCATAGTCCAATTGATAATAAGGGGAAAGACTGCCAAACTACGTGTGGGTGTGTGTTCTTGGTTACCAGCCCCTGTGCTAATAGGTTGTGACAGGCCTCACTTCCGGGCTCTTGTTTACCGGAGGAACAGGTGCCTGCAGCAACCCTTGGAGAGACATTTCCCTTCTCCCCTGATTTGTTTCTGTCTCAGGTAAAGGCTCCTAAATCTAAGAAACAAAGCAGAAGGGATCACAGAGACTGGCATGCTCATGATGTAGAGAATAACCTCCCTTTTCTATTGACCAGGTGTTTATGCCGAGTTCTCACGGTTCTGTTCCACTTATTCAGTGTGTCAAATGACAACAGTAAACTGCTGTCTCCTGCCCCACTGATGCCTCTCCCAATTGTAAGGGTCCCCTTTAAAGAAATAGGTGTTGATTTAGTGGGCCCGATTGAACCACAGCCTAAAGGCTATAAATTAATTTTAGTTGTGGTTGACACTGCCACCTGTTATCCGGAGACATTTCCCTTATAGTTCACTACAGCAAACATGTAGCGACTAAGGGCCTCATTCAGACCCACTCGCAAGCGGCTGTCCGCTCGCAAGTGGGTCGATGGTGTGCACTGCGCATGCGCACGACGGAGGGAGCTCCGTCGTGCGCATGCGCCAGACGCGACGAGTGAAGGACTATCCTTTGCTCGTTGTGTCTGATCAAAGGGGGCGTGCTGTCGATGTTGATTGACAGCACACCCCCTTTGGTGGGTGTGCCGGGGGCATGCCTCCCAGATGGAGGCGTTCCCAAGGGAACGCCTACCATCAGAAGCCGGCCCCACTGACATCACTAGTGATGTCAGTGGGAGTGATTTTGGCTCTGATAGAGCCAAAATCACTCCAGGGCTTGTGGTCGAAAACCCCGACCACAGGCTTCTGGTCGCACTGGCGATGGTCGCGATGGTCAAGACCATCGCGACCATCATCCTGCATGCTCGTATGTGCTGTGGGTGGTGACCCACAGCTATACGAGCGTCCAGGAAGACGCTCCATTTTTATGGAGGACGGCCCTCATTCAGAGCGAGCGCTCTGCTCAGAGCGTCCGGCTCTGAATGAGGGCCTAAGTTATTAGAACGGTTTTCCAGCGTTGGATTACCTAAGGAAATTCTTACCGACCAAGGGACAAAGTATATGTCCAAATTAATGCAGGGGGTGTTAAAGTTGTTAAAAATTTAATCTGTCAGAACCTCAGTATATCATTGCCAAACGTATGGCTTAGTCAAAAGATTCAATCACACACTAAAGTCTATGCTAAGGAAGTTTAGAAGACAGAAAAAAGATGGTATGCTTCTACCCTATTTGTTATTTGCAATCAGGGAAATGCCCCAGGCTTCTACTGGCTTTGCCTCTTTTGATATTCTTAATGGGAGCTAGCCGCGGGGTGTTCCAGACCTTCTACGGGAAGCATGGGAAGAACAACCAATAGAGGGTCAAAAGCATCAGTCATAGAGTGTATATTATATGTCACAGTATATGTGCATGTTGTCTGTTTACTATCTTTGTGTTACTAAAACAAACAAGGAAAAATGCATTTTAAGATTTTTAAGAAATATGCAAAATTGCTAAAACAGAAATTGAAAACTCAGCTGGCTGATTTCCATAGAAAGTATAATGTTGATTTTTCACTGCCTGTTGATGAGAGTAAAAAATAGTGAAAATTTACATAGTCCCATATATGTTGTGAAGGGAGGAGGAGTGTAAAATCTATGTAGAATCCAGCAGTGATAAGCAAGCCTGTCTCACAGAGAGACAAAACCTGAATCCACAGTGTCCCGTGAATTCAAAAGGGAGGGGCAGTGAGAGGGGTTCATTACTTAGCAGCTGCTGCTAGTGAGAGACAAACAGAGCACTTTACAAGCACAGCTGTAATTGAGAGAAGTAAAGATATTACAAAAGCTCTAGCCACACATTGTTAGAACAAGAGTATGGTTCTGAATTGAATGGAAACAAATGTGTGCAAGATGTAGTAGAAACTGAGGTTTCTGATAACATACTATTGGTTTGGTGGGAGATGAATGATGGTATACCTGAATAACAACATACTGCCCAGTTTGCTATGTGTGCTGAACTGAACAAGACTCAGGAACTGTCTGAGTGCCCATTAGAAAGGTTGGGCTAAGTTATGATGGGGGAGTGGTTATGATGCCCAGTGATGAATGTGAATTACCAAGAGCCAGGGGGTGGGAGACAGGCAGGATTGCAGTCAAAGTCCATACCCCTGAGAGAGAAAACTGCCCAAATGAAGTTTCATTTATTTGGCATAATTACCAGAGAATTACTGTGTTTCATATTGATGAAAATGCATGGTCTGCAAATGATGATTATGGTTTATCAGTTATTGATGAGACAGTAGTGGTGGGAAACACACTGATACTGATAACCAGTGAGCCATCACATATGGCAATTGACAAAAGTCGTGCAGCCACAAAATACCAGGTGATTGCGGAAATCCTGTTTGATAACAGAGAGCAACAGATAAATATTTGGGATGTAAACACGATGTTTTGCATTGCAGAAAAGCGGATTGTGAGTAGTAAGAAAGATCAGACCCCAGTGTATTTCCTGATAAAACCCTATCAGTCAATGGTTTTAAATCAGCTGAAAGATGCACAGTCACCAACAGCAGTTATCAGCGCTGACATGTCGATTGCTGAGGAGTTCAAAGCAGAGGAATGGATTGTCCATAACAGAGGTATGGTATTTACTATAAAGGATACGCATGAAACAACAATGCCCTTACATTGTACCAGTTATATCACAGCCGTCTGCTGGGCTTGTCAAGTTTAAACCATTGTTGCCAATGATACCAGGACTGGAGTATAGTGCTGCCTATACCAATACCAAACTTTTATGGACTCTTTCTGTAGCAATGCAGCCATCTTTTCATACTGTCAGACGGACAAGTGAAGAAAAGGAGCTACCCCTACTGCAAATAGGTGGGAGACCAGTTCAGGTGGCAGAGTCATATGCCAAATTAAATAAAAACCAGCTACAACTTGTGTGGTTCACAGATGGATCAGCCACACTGACAATGCAAGGACACTGCTGGACAGCAGCAGCATTCCAGGCAGCTACACAATAACTGTTGCATGAGAGCAGTGTGAAGTTGGATCAAACAGATATGCAGAACTGCGAGCTGTGCTGATGGTGCAAGTCCATGATAAAGCAGTCTTGGGTAGCACTGCCCTGTGCAACCGCAGGCATGAGTCCGTGGGCCATATCAATGCCCACACTGCACTAGATGGCAATGAAGTTGAGGATGTACTGGTTCAAGCCAGAACAGTGGTGCTTACCCCTGAAGAGCAAAGAGAACTGTACAATCTGGGAGAATGGGCTCATGTGCAGTGTGGCCACAGAGAAGCAGAAGGCCTGTGTACCTGGGCCCAGAGAAAATAAATTCCCATGACACAGTTGATGGAAAGAAACATCGTGAAGAAATGCAAAACCAATCAGCTGTGGAACTACAAGGAAAAGCAAACCAGTTACATGGACTCTATATACAGTGGAGAATGAGCAGGACAGGTGTGGCAGATAGCCTTTATTGACCCTGTGCCCATTAGACGTGGGGGGGGTCAAATTCTGCTGCACTGAGGTGGACACTTACTCTTTTTGGTGATTGTCGCTCGCCCTCTGTACATGCTAAGGGAACAAGGGAACGCCTACCGTCTGAAGCCGGCCCCAATGACATCACTAGTGATGTCAGTGGGAGTGATTTTGGCTCTGATGGAGCCAAAATCACTCCTGGCCTTGCGGTTGAAAAACTCAACCGCAGGCTTTTGCTCGCAGTTTCGATGGTCGCGATGGTCAAGACCATCACGACCATCATCCTGCACGCTCGTATATGCTGTGGGTGGTGACCCACAGCTATACGAGCGTCCAGGAGGACGCTCCATATTAATGGAGGTGGGCCCTGATTCAGAGCGAGCGCTCTGGTCAGAGCGTCCAGCTCTGAATCAGGGCCAAAGCACGGAGTACACTGGATGATCATTTACATTTCTTACTATCCACAAAACTGCCAGTGTGAATGTTTTGTTTAGGGAATGGAAAAGTTTGAATAGATATTACAGTAGGATGTATATCTGTTTATTACAGCAGTTGCTGATTAAATAAAATGTTTATTCAGTTTGTTTAGTAAGATTTAACAAGGGTTAAGGTGTAGATTTTGCAGTTAGGCAAATACACAAACATTTATGTAGAAAATTATATCTATAAGACTGATGTATTAGATTGTATTAGATACTGAGACTCACCCTGTTTCTTCCTTTTTTCAGGATGTGTAATCAAGAAAGATGATGTCCCTCATGTTTATCCTGGGCTTGTGATACTGCTATATATCAGAAAACTGCATTACCAAGTGCCCGATGACAACAGGGTAAGACTATTAAATTGCATGGGATCACCCACAGTGCAAGGATAGGGAGATATTGACTTTACAACAACTGGAATTTGGTGTGATCACAATTACCATCAAGGATTCAATATGTCCAAGTGTCAGATAATTGTGTTTGTACGTGTATGACAAAGAATGGTTAAATAATGTAATGGTAACACAAGGATTTGTGATAATGTGTATTACCTTAGTGGTAGAAAGGTGATGAATGAATGCCTTCTACATCATAAAACCAAGGGTGGATTGTAATGGGAGTTTAGAGAATGGTTGCTGAAAGCCAAATTGTGTGCAATGATTTTATAAATGTATCAGACAATAGAAATGGTCAGACATTAGAAGGTGGTCAGACAGTGCATAAGGTGTTTTTGACAGAAAGAAGCAAAGGTCACAGTTTAAGTTCTGTGGCCAGACATACTAATCCTGAGTCAACATGGTGTTACCGTCAGTTTACCTGAGTACATACACGATAAAAAACCCTCATAAAAAGTTATTCAAACATTCATAATTGAGACAACAGTATCCCCTACTGTCTATTAATATTTATGTATATTTCCAAACATGACCTTTATACTTGTTAAATGTTACTGTAAGAGTTTTTCTCCTATATAAACTGTAATTTGTCAGTATACAATCAGCCTAAGCATATGCCTATGCTCGCTGTACGAGATCCAGCTCCAAGCTGTTGGAGGGGCTCCTGGGAATGAAGGAAACCATTTATGTTCTGAGTAGATGATCTGACAAGCAAGTAAAGTGTTTATTATACTTTAGTCTCTTTCTTTTACTTTGTAAAAAATGTCTTTTTAACTATTTGTTTGTGTGGCTTGATTAACGTCTTTGTATACAAAGAATCTTATCTCGTTCCACCAAGAATAAACATGAACTGTTTGGGTTCCTGAGTACTGAATTCTTAGATGTTTTTTTGCTGTGTACGAAGTCAATTTGCCCGGGAAAAATCTGGCAGTGCACAGGATGCTCAAAAACCATAATTCCCGTACTCATATTTTTTCAACTGGGGATAAAGTCCTTATGCTGTTACCTACTTAGGGAAGCAAATTACTAGCAAAGTGGCAAGAGCAATTTGAAGTAATTAGAAAGGTTGGCAAAGTAAAATTATAAAGTCTCTTAACCTAACTCCCATAGAGGTAGGTAGATCTACCATGTGAACCTGTTGAAAGTGTGGAAGGATCAAGAGGTGTTTTTTGTAGGCTGTGGTAATGGCCCATAGTGACTTTGGTCCACAGATAAAACAATCCGATGGGGTCTCCCCACCCCTTGAACCTTTGGATTCCGACAGGCTGAAGCCTCCCTTGGGGAACCTTGTCAAAGAATCCTTAGATGTTTTTTTCTGACAAATCAGGGACCACCAATTTAGTCTTACATGACATTGTAACCTCACCTGGGACAGTTGTTCGACAAAGACCCTATAGGCATCCAAGGGAAATACAAGCTTAGGTAATCAAGGAAGTACAAGTAATGTTGAAGTTAGTGGTAGTTGAGAAGTCGTCTAGTGACTGGTGTAGCTCCATTGTCTCGGTCCCGAAACCAGATGGTTCTACAAGATTCTGCATAGACTTCCACAAAGTTAATGCAGTGTCTAAATTTGATGCCTACCCAATGCCAAGGGTCAACAACCTGCTTGATAGGTTAGGTTCGGGCAGATATACTGTATTTCTATCCTTGATTTTACGAAGGGATATTGGCAAATTGAGCTGACAGAGGAAGAAAACTGCTTTTTCTACTCCGTTGAACCTCTTTCAGTGGAAAACAATGCCTTTTGGCTTGCATGGTGCTCAGACATATTTTCAAAGGTTAATGGACCAGGTGCTTCATCCTCATCAGAATTATGCTGCAGCATACTTGGACAATGTTGTCATATACAGTCAGGTGCATAAATATTGGGACATTTACAGAATTTTCATATTTTGGCCTCTATTCACCACCACAATGGCTTTGAAATGAAACAAACAAGATGTGCTTTAACTGCAGACTTTCAGGTTTAATTTGAGGGTAATTACATCCAAATCAGTTGAACGGTGGAGGAATTACAACGGTTTCTATATGTGCCTCCCACAGAGTGGGTCTCTTGAACATTCAGAGGAAAGGGTTAACCTCCTTTAGCCAGGGAGGGACCACACCCTTACCTCAATTAAGACCAGCTAAGGTATAAAAACTTGGTAAGCTGAGTTAGTCAGGGGGAATGTGATGGAGAAGTTGCACCTTCAGCAGCTCTCTCTATGCTGGATAATCTGATCCCTGACTGTGCTGTAAATACTCTGCTTGTTTGAAGTGCCGTCTCATGTAAGCTGAATTATTGTTCTTGAACAATGTTTGTCTTATGTAAAAAGCCATTACACTAGCGCTGCCTTTTCAAGCCTGGAATAAAAGCTTACTTGTTTGCAACATCTCGGTCTTCCATTGGTCGTCTGGAACTTACCCGCTACACACCCTCTAACCTTTTTTTGACATATAACTGTGATAAGATTGCGATATAATTTATATTGTGATAAAAAGATTTCTTCATTCATTTAATAGGGCATCATTGCAGATAGCCCCCTAATGAAGGATATTGCTTGCCCTCACCAGAAGGGGGCTTTGATAAATAGGCCAAAGCCCTAAATTCTGTGAAACATTTCTGGTTTTGCAGGATTTATGCCTTTTTTTTATAAAACAACCTCTTAGGGGTATATTTACTAAAGTCCGGGTTATTAGTAGAGGAGATGTTGCCCATAGCAACCAGTTTCTTATTATCTTCTAGAAGGTGCTAGATAAATATGTAGAATCTGATTGGTTGCTATGAGCAACATCTCCACTTCTAAAATCCCGCACTTTAGTGAATATACTCCTTAGTCTCATCTGGTGACTGGTCTGATAAGTTTGCATATTCCTTACAGCTTATTGAATTTCATAGTATATAGTCTCATTCTGTGTTTAGTTGTTAATGATAATGTTTGCATCAGATGCGTCCAGTCAGAAACTCCACCTGCCCTGCTGCTGGAAGATGATATTCCAGTAGCTGCAAATCTCAGAGGGACCTCCGAACCCTCTGCACCTCTGGATCCTCCCCTAACATGTGCGGATCGCTGCTAGTCGTAGTGATCTGACAAAACCGGCAGCATTCCTCTCCAGGGAAATGTCATTTCCAGCTCTGCCTCCACTTAATACCCAGCTGCCGGGGACTTGCAAGATCAGCGCTGCCCCCCAGGTGAATATCCAGCGGCGGCAGAGAGGAGCAGCTGCTGTAGACATATAAACACATCAGAGCCTCGGCCCCTCAGTGCATCCTGATATGCAATGTACATTGATATTACAATATATCGATAATAAATGATGTTGAAAACAATAAATTGCTATTTCTATGGTATACTATGTTTAAAAAACCCTACAAATATATATTTTTTTATAAAATTGTGTTGGAAAAGTCTTAAATAGATGTTCAGGACCTAATCCACTCATAAAAAACCCCGAAAATTTCTGAGCGCTTAAGTTTTTTTAAAATATTATTTCGTTTAGTGATTAAAATTTTTTAGAGATACAGGGAACGCAATATCCATGTTAGTGGAAATGTGATGTACATGTCTGTAGGGGTTGAGTACGAGATGCTGGCGCTCAGGATCCCGGCACTCGGAATCCCGACGCCAACATCTCGGTTGGGTTACAATCCTGACACAAGCAGGTGAGTATACTACCCTTCCCCTTCCCCTACACACAGCCTAAACCAAACCCTCCCACTCGTAGCCTAACCCTAACTCTCCCTCTAACCTCAATACTTACCGTTTGGATGTTAGCGGTCGGGATGCTGGCGCCGGGATTCTGAATGGTGTCGGATTCCGGCGTCGGCATCCTAACAGCTCGGATCATGACTACATCCAGTCTGTAGGTACATAATGGTTTTAAGTAGCAGGATTGTTGCTATTTATCATTATCATCATTATGGATGGGACCAGTATCATTTATCAAATGTAACTGCATTGTCCACATCTGTCTATTAAATACAATTTACTCACTTTTCAGAATTGCTTTTTGGTACTATACAAGATATACAAATGACCATTGCATAAGTATGCGCCTGCTTCCCCTCACAAATAAGGAAAGCACTGAGTAGAACCCTGTGCCTGACTGCTAACCTTCCTACACTACTTAAGTTTATTAGCAACTGCAGTAATTCTGTAGCAGATGAGTCAGGTCACAGAGAATCTTCTGGGCAATTAATACTCTGAATGTCTCAGTATAATAATAAATACATTTAAACCCTATCTGCTGCTTGGGCTATTCCTTGATTTACAAGCTGATTAAAAATAACAAGCTATCGGGATGTAGAGCTAAATGAACTGGATGAAAAAAAAATCTTATATAATGTGGTAAACTGTAGTTCTATAGTAACTTGCACATACTGTAGGCTTAAAATGTGCATTCTCCATGCATTCATATCTAACCTGTTTTGCTGATATGTGGTGAAAGAAAAATGTACACTTATTAGCAATAGGACCCTAACCTACTGTAATTCAGTTCTTATTTAGCAGAAACTAGATTCTTGTGTAAAGAATAGAGGGTTTATCATAGGTCTAAGACATTTAATGGCAGGTGTTTCCACCTGTCCCAGCAGGTGAGGCTTCACCCAGCCAGTTACAGTATATGCCTAGTACCGTGTATTTAATTATTTGCAAGCAACAGCTGCTTATCGCTAACATTAATCTGGTTGTAAAGCCTGTCCAAACACTGACCCTTTCTCTTCTGTATGATCATTGGGTAATACAAAGAGTGATATACAGGTAGCCCTGATTGCCAAAACACATTAACAAAGACCAGAGAGTAAGCAGACAGCACAGTGGATTGTTATTATTCTTCTTTAGGGTAATTCAATTTATTTAGAAGATTTGTGTTTATGAAATGGTCACTCCCTTATTGTTGCATTACTGCTTTATATAAAATTAATGAAGAAGATTGCACAAGCTCATTAACAAATCTGTCTCATTATTTTGGGAGCCCTAACTAAATATTCTTGTATTCGATTCCCAGCCATTAGTGAGATACAGTTCAGCCATAAACATATAGAATTATGTATTAAGCTGAAATTACAGTGTGAGGGCTGCCTAGAACAAACTAGCAAACACTAACTTGAACAGTCGTTCTTAAAAACAGATATTACCTATCTATTTAATACATTATAACACTCACCAGAATGGAAATAATTAACATTAGTTTTGCAGTGCAATTGACATACACCTAGAACATGATAAATTGTAAATGTACACGGTATTGCAATTCACTGTGCATAGCGGATACGTGGCCTGTATATTACTCTATATTACAGTCCCATGACCATCTTGGTGCATCATATCAGCAGTAAATAATAGTCTTATGTCATTACGCTGCACCCAGCATAACAGCCTCATGCCCACCACAATTTTATGTTAACCATGACAGGCGCGAACACAGGGGGGGTTCCGAGTACCTAGAAACCCCCCCCGCCCGCCGATCCATTACCGTGCAGCTTAATAAAGCACTGAGCAGCAAACTTGGGCACTAACGCCAGTCGCGCGAGCCAATCACGGCTCGCGGACCGGCATCCAATCAGGAGCAGCCACATGGCCGCTCCTAATTGGCTGTCGGACCACGCGGCCCGGCAGCCAATCATTAGCGGCATGTGGCCGCTCCTAATTGTCTGTTGGTCCGCGTGGCTGGCGTATTATTCTAATCTAAAATTCCACCAAGCCGGGATCCTGAAGGGAAGAGTGCAGCACTCTGCATTACACCACTGCGGCGAAACGAGTGCTGAGGGGGCGGGGCTATGTTAAGAAGAGTGTGTACAGAGATGCCAGTAAGGTAAAGACTAGGGGTGTGCACCGGCCACTTTTCGTGTTTTGTGTTTTTGTTTTGGATCTGGATTGGTTTTGCCAAAACCACCCTTCTGTGTTTTGGGTTTTGTGTTTTGGTTCTGTATTTTTTTTTTTTAAAAAGCATAAAAACAGCTAAAATCACAGAATGTGTTGGTTTTTCTGCTCTTATGCTATTATTAACCTCCATAACCTTAATTTCCACTAATTTCCAGTCTATTCTGAACACCTCACACCTCACAATAGTGTTTTTATGTCCAAAAGGTTGCACCGAGGTAGCTGGATGACTATGCTAAGCGACACGAGTGGGCGGCACAAACACGTGACCCATCTAGGAGTGACACTGCAGTGGCAGACAGGATGGCAGTTTGAAAAACTAGGCCCCAAACTGTACATAATGCAAAGAAAAAAAAAGAGGTGCAAGATGGAATTGTCCTTGGGCCCTCCCACCCACCCTTATGTTGTATAAACAGGACATGCACACCAATCATTTCAGCGCCAGGGTCTGCCACACAACATTGGCTGAAATGATTGGTTCGTTTGGGCCCCCACAAAACAAGCTGGCAATTAATCTGTCCCTGCACAAACTGGCTCTATGGAGGCAAAATGTCGTCCTCATCCTCCTCATCCACCGATTCCTCACCCTCTTCAGTGTTGTGTACATCCTCATCCTCACAGAGTATTAACTCGTCCCCACTGGAATCCACCACCACAGGTCCCTCTGTACGTTCTGGAGGCTGGTCTCCCTGGAAGAGTTGATAATTCACTTTTATGAACATCATCTTCTCCACATTTTGTGGAAGCAACCTCCTACGCCTTTCGCTGACAAGGTTCCCGGCTGCACTAAACACTCTTTCGGAGTACACACTGGAGGGGGGGCAACTCAGGTAAAATAGAGCCAGTTTGTACAGGGGCCTCCAAATTGCTTCTTTTTCCTGCCAGTACAGGTATGGACTGTCTGTCATGCCTACTTGGATGCTGTCACCGATGTAATCCTCCACCATTCTGTCAATGGTGACAGTATCATATGCAGTGACAGTAGACATGTCAGAAATTGTTGCCAGGTCCTTCAGTCCGGACCAGATGTCCAAACTTGGTCCTGCCTGCCCTGCATCACCGCCAGTGGGTTGCTTAGGATACCTAAGTTTTTTCCTGGCAGCCCCAGTTGCGGGAGAAAATGAAGAAGGAGCTGTTGACGTGTCACGTTCTGCTTCAGCTGACAGTGTTTTCACCAGCAGGTCTTTGCACCTCTGCAGGCTTGTGTCGGCCGGAAAGAGAGACACCACATAGGCTTTAAACCTAGGATCGAGCACGGTGGCCAAAATGTAGTGGTCTGATTTCAACAGATTGACCATCCTGGAATCCTGGCAAAGCGAATGAAGGGCTTCATCCACAAGTCCCACATGCCGAGCGGAATCACTCCGTCTTAGCTCCTCCTTCACTTTCTCCAGCTGCTTCTGCAAAAGCCTGATGAGGGGAATGACCTGACTCAAGCTGGCAGTGTCTGAACTGACTTCACGTGTGGCAAGTTCGAAGGGCTGGAGAACCTTGCACAACACGGAAATCATTCTCCACTGCGCTTGAGTCAGGTGCATACCCCCTCCTTTGCCTATGTCATAGGTGGATGTATAGGCTTGAATGGCCTTTTGCTGCTCCTCCATCCTCTGAAGCATATAGAGGGTTGAGTTCCACCGCGTCACAACCTCTTGCTTCAGGTGATGGCGGGGCAGGTTCAAGAGTGTTTGCTGGCACTCCAGTCTTTGGCACACAGTCGCTGAATGGCGAAAGTGGCCAGAAATTGTTCGGGCCACCCAAAGCGTCTCCTGCACGCCCCTGTCGCTTTTCAGAAAATTCTGCACCACCAAGTTTATTGTGTGAGCAAAACATGGGACGTGCTGGAATTTGCCCAGATGTAATGCCCGTACAATATTGGTGGCGTTGTCAGATATCACAAATCCCCAGGAGAGTCTAAGTGGGGTAAGCCACTGGGCGATGATTTCCCTCAGTTTCTCTAAGAGGTTGTCGGCAGTGTGCCTCTTACTGAAACCGGTGATACACAGCATAGCCTGCCTTGGAACGAGCTGGCGTTTCTGAGATGCTGCTACTGGTGACGCTGCTGCTGTTGCTGCGTAAGGTGATACATCTACCCAGTGGGCTGTCACAGTCATATAGTCCTTAGTCTGCCCTGTTCCACTTGTCCACATGTCCATGGTTAAGTGGACATTGGGTACAACGGCATTTTGCAGGACACTGAGGACACTTTTTCTGACGTTTCTGTACAGTCTCAGTATCGCCTGCCTAGTGAAGTGAATTCTAGACGGGATTTGGAACCGGGGACACACTACCTCCATCAATTGTCTAAATCCCACTGCACTAATGGCGGATACCGGACGCACGTCTAACACCAACATAGCAGTCAAGGCCTGTTATATGTTTTGCTTCAGGATGACTGCTGTCGTACTTCATCCTCCTCGCTAAGGACTGTTGGAGGGTCAATTGTTTAGTAAAAGTAGTGGTGTTCCTACTTCCTCTCTGGGATGATGAACGACTCCCAGCAGCAGCAACAGCAGCAGCGGCAGCAGGAGGCGTAGCAATGCAGGATCCTCCAGAGGAATCACGGATAGGAGAGTCAGTCATGCCAGTGACATGGCCTGCAGGACTACTTCCGATCCTGACTAAGGAGGAAATTGATGAGGAGGGAGTTGATGGTGTGGTTTGCAGACGCTTGGATACAACAGGACGATTTAGGTGTCCCTGGACTGCTTACGGTCAAAGTTTCTGAACTTGACAGTAACTTTTTATGAACGCGCTGCAGGTGCCGTATAAGGGAGGATGTTCCTAGGTGGTTAACGTCCCTCCCCCTACTTATTTCACCTTTACATATGGTACATATGGCAAGACAGTTGTTGTCCGGATTTGGATAGAAATATTGCCAGACCAAAGAGGTGGAATGTTTGGTCTTCTGCCCAGGCTTGACCGTGATTGGCTGTTTCATCCCACGGACAACAACTGTCTCCCCCGGAGCCTGATTTAAACAAACCACATCACCATCAGAATCCTCCTCGCCAACTTCCTCCTCAGTGCCAGCTACACCAGTATCCTCATCCTGTTGTACTTCAACAGTGACATCTTCAATTTGCATATCAGCAAGTGGACTGTGGGTGCTCCTTTCAGCACTTGCAGGGGGCGTGCAAATGGTGGAAAGAGCCACCTCTTCCCGCCCAGTGCTGGGAAGGTCAGGCATCGCAACCACCACCACACTTGGACTCTCCTTGGGGATTTGCGATATCTTCTTAGAATGCACAGTTCTTCGCTGTGCTTTTGCCAGCTTAACTCTTTTGATTTTTTTTTGTGGGAGGAGGGCTTCCATCGTCATGTGAAGCTGACCCAATGAACATAGGGAAAGACCTTAGCCATTCCTTGCCACTCCGTGTCGTAAATGGCATATTGGCAAGTTTACGTTTCTCTTCAGATGATTTAAATGTTTTTTTCAAGGTCATTTTCCTGAACTTTGCCATTTGGGATTGTATGTGCCCTCTACTATGACATTGGGCATCGGCCTTGGCAGACGACGTTGATGGCATGTTATCGTCTATGTCATGACTAGTAGCAGCAGCTTCAGCACTAGGAGGAAGTGGTTCTTGATCTTTCCCTATTTTATTTTTATCGGAGAAAGTTTGGTCCTCCATTTGTGTTATATTGATATATACGTGTGGCTAAGGCGCACACAAACACAGAAAATAATTTTTTATTTTTGTTGGAGACTAGTGCACTTTGTGGGTTACACCACCCTTTAAGAAATGAGCCAGCTGGCCCTTTACTTATGGGACACAGGCGCACGCTTGGTGCTGCTCCTTTGTTGATGCACGTGCAGCCACAGTGCACACAATTCACAAACACAGAAATTTTTTTTTAATTTTGTTTGGAGTGTACTTTGGGGGTTACAGCACCCTTTAATGGTCAAGCCAGCCGGCCCTTTACTTATGACACAGGCGCACGCTTGGCACTACATTGTTGATGCACGTGCGGCTACTGCGCACACAATTCACAAACACAAAAAAATAAATTTTTTTATTTTGTTTGGAGTGCCCTTTGGGGGTTACAGCACCCTTTAACGGACAAGCCAGCCGGCCTTTTACTTATGGGACACAGGCGCACGCTTGGCGCTGCTCCTTCGTTGATGCACGTGCAGCCACAGTGCACACAATTCACAAACACAGAAAAAAAAATTTTATTTTGTTTGGAGTGCCACTTGGGGGTTACAGCACCCTTTAGCGGTCAATCCAGCCGGCCCTTTATTTATGGGACACAGGCGCACGCTTGGCACTACTTTGTTGATGCATGTGCGGCTACTGTGCACACAATTCACAAACACAGAAAATATTTTTTGATTTTGTTTGGAGTGTACTTTGGGGGTTACAGCACCCTTTAACGGACAAGCCAGCCGGCCCTTTACTTATGACACAGGCGCACGCTTGGCACTACTTTGTTGATGCACGTGCAGCTACTGCGCACACAATTCACAAACACAGAAAATATTTTTTTATTTTGTTTGGAGTGTACTTTGGGGGTTACAGCACCCTTTAGCGGTCAATCCAGCCTGCCCTTTATTTATGGGACACAGGCGCACGCTTGGCGCTGCTCCTTTGTTGATGCACGTGCAGCCACAGTGCACACAATTCACAAACACAGAAAAAAGATTATTTTTTTTTTAGCACTTGGGGGGAGCACCCCTGATGGACAGAGCACCCCCTGGACAACACTACAGCACCCCTTTAGGACTGGGACACTGCACAGGACTTTGGAATGGACACAGCCCCTATGGACAACTGACTGCACAACACAGTCCAGCCAGCCCCTATGGACTTTGAAGTAGTGGACACAGCCCCTATGGACAACAGCAGCACAGCGCAGCGCAGCACAGCACAACAGTACACTACACTACACTACACAGCCCAGCCAGCCCTAACTCCCACCCTCCCTCTTCACTGTCCACAGCCGAGTGAGAAAATGGTGCCGACGCGGGTACCTTATATAGGATCCAAAACCCTGCGAGACCCGGAAGGCGGGATGATGACGTTTTGACTTGATTTCAGATCCGAGTCAGGCGGGAAAAGTCGAGCCTGACTCGGATCGGCCTCGGATCGGGGGGGATCGGATTTCAGAAATCCGAACCTGCTCACCCCTAGTAAAGACTAGTGTGTTTATGCAGAGGCTGTGTGCTGTGTGTATGCAGAGGCTGTGTGTATGCAGAGGCTGTGTGTGCTGTGTGTATGCAGAGGCTGTGTGTGCTGTGTGTATGCAGTGGCTGTGTGTGCTGTGTGTATGCAGATGATGAAGGGGCTGTGTGTATGCAGAGGCTGTGTGCACTGTGTGTATGCAGATGGTGTGAGGCTATGTGTACTGTGTATGCAGATGGTGTGGGGCTGTGTGTAGTAATGGTGAGGGGCTGTGTTTACAGATCATGAGGGGCTGTGTGTATAGATAAGGGGAACATAGTGCTGTGGAGATTGCTGAGGGGAGGGGTGGCGTGAGGGGAGGGGAAGTGAGTGCTGCAGTGAGGTAAGTGGTGAGGGGAGAAGTGAGTGCTGCAGTGAGGTGAGTGGTGAGGGGAGAAGTGAGTGCTGCAATGAGGTGAGAGGTGAGTGGTGGTCATGTGAGGAGAGGTGTACTGCTGTGAGGGTAAGGTAGGTGTGAGAAGTGTGCTGTGGGGAGGGGGGAGGTGTGAGGACAGGTGAGTGCTGTCGGGGGGGAGGGGTGAGAAGAGGTGAGTGCTGCGGGTAGGTGAGGTGTGAGAAGAGGTGAGTGCTGTGGGTAGATGAGGTGTGAGGAGAGGTGAGTGCTGTGGGGAGGGGAGGTATGAGCATGAGGAGAGGTGTGTGTTGCAGTGCAGTGAGGTGTGTCCTGCAGTGAGGAAATGTGTGCTGCTGCAAAGGTAGAGGAGCAGAGAGGGAGGAAAGAAGACTTCCAGAAGAAAAGAAGAAGGAAAAGCCTGGACAGACCAGCAGCAAGAAGATGAGGATCAAGAAGCTGAGGACCGGAGAGTGCTGCAGTGGTGGAAAGGAAAAGACCTAAACGAATCTCCCCACTGCAGTCTCTCCCAGCGCCATGATAAGCGGCTTCGCCCACTTTAACTTATTTAATCCTCCCTAGACCACCGGGGTTGTTGGACACTAGGCCCATGGGCCTAGTCAGTCCTCAGGCCTTTGGTGCTTGTTTAGCAGGCAAAGAGCCCGTGCCCTTGGTAAGTGAACCTGGGCATTAGGCCCAGGTCACTGTCCTTATTTTGAAGTGGGGGTATGGAAATATCAGGGGGGTTCAAGATTTGGGCCTGCCTAAGCATACCCCCACTTCAAAATTTCCACTTTGACCACTGTATATATATAGATTCAACAGACTGGGTGCTAATCCTAAAATCTAAGCATAGCTCAGTCTCAATCAATCAGATACAGGCAGCGCTCTCCTCGGGTACTCAATAATCCAAGCTTATTAATCCATTTCTGTGCCACGTTTCAGTTGCATTTATTACATATTTTGTCAAGGCATCTGAAAGGTTGCACAGTAATGGCTTAACAAGCTTGGGTTATTGAGGAAGAGAAGGAGGAGTGCTGTCTGTAAGTGTTTAGATTTTTTGCCATTGGTTTTGTAACCAAGTATTGGAAACCCCCCTTTCAAAATCCTGCGTTTGCCACTGCATGACTGTTCTGTACACATTACATTAGTCTCATACTGACAATTGTCCTATGTCTCCCTAGTATCTCTTGTCAGCGGGTAACTGCAACTTTGTGGGCCCTATAGCACAGTGACGTGCGGTGAGGTACATGGCTGAGGAGGCACTGGCTAGTATCAGAGCCATATTTACAAATACATATATGAACCGAGGGTTCATGTGGGCATTATACAAAGGTGCAGCAGTATATTGTGCTGTAAATTTGGTGAGTTTTGATCAGGGAGGTGCGGAAAATACTGCCAGGGGAGGCAGTGCCTCACCTGCCATACACTTTTTACTCCAAAGTTTTGACTATAAAAATGAGTAGAATAATACAAATATGATATTTATATTATTTTCTTCAAAGTTTTGACTATTATTATTATTATTATTATCAGTGATTTATATAGCGCACACATATTCCGCAGCGCTTTACAGAGAATAGTTGGCCATACACATCAATCCCTGCCCCAGTGGAGCTTACAATCTATGTTCCCTATCACATGCACACACACATACACACTAGGTTTAATTTATGTTTGGAGCCAATTAACCTACCAGTATATTTATGGAGTGTGGGAGGAAACTGACGGAGGAAACCCACGTAAGCACAGAGAGAATATACAAACTCCACACAGTTAGGGCCATGGTGGGAATCGAACTCACGACCTCAGTGCTGTGAGGCAGTAATGCTATGAAAATGATATAGAGTATACCTAAGTATGACAGGAAAGGCTCTGCAAACCTGCCTCACCTGACCGCACATCACTGCTATAGTAACATTTTAAAGGTACACAATGCTGTTACAGAGACACCTCTATCGGCAGCACTGCAACGGAGTGGGCATGTTAAGTGCTGCCCAGGGGGCATGCTTACCACTTACTATCATTTTAATGCATTAACATCCTCAAGTCTCTTCATTATCTTCACATCCCACAAAGAAAAGGGATTCCCATCCAACCAGATAGAACAGAAGGAAAAAAGGGGAATATCTCCGGTGCTGGAGGAGGGTATAGCAACAATCTTGGTTATAACCTGATAAAATGTGCCTGTGACAGTCCTGTGACTAGACTGTCGCTTGCGGTCCTAAAAGAAGAGCAATACAGTGTTCTGGGACTGTCCTGCTAGTTGTCTTATTGTCACGAAACTAGGAGTGATAATCGTAGCCCTGGAGTTAGGAGGTGAGGGTTTAGGATGAGGACGGTATCGGGGGCGAAGAACCTGTATATACGTCTTCTTCATCCACTAGTACCAGACGTTGATTAGACCTGGTCAAAGGCGCAGAGTCTAACCTATCAGGAGGTGGTCACCAGTAACCCCTCCAATTGGGATATGGGTTTTAGCTGCACCCGATAGGCAGGTCACAGTCCTTTGGTCAGGTGTCTGATACTAATGGGGCCAAACGGAAGAACATATATAGAAGCTAGAGGACATAGGTGGACGTGCTGGTAATTGTAATGTGATCCGTGAAGAGAGCTGAGAACACTATGGGAATGAATGAGAGAACTCACTAGTACTGGCATCAGATGCAGAACACTGAAATAAATACTGAAATCCTGGTAAAATGAAATGCTAATAAACCTGGTAACCAGATGCATGAGATAATGATAGTATTTCACAAGCACTGGTATCCAAACATAGGAGATGGTAATAAATACTTAGGACCAATCATATACGGAAAGATTACTACTGGTAACTAGATGCTTATGGAGATAATTGTCCAGAGCACTGGGCCTGATTCAGAGCCGAACGCTCTGACCAGAGCGCTCGCTCTGAATCAGGGCCCTCCTCCCTGAAAATGGAGCATCCTCCTGGACGCTCGCATAGCTGTGGGTGACCAAGACCATCCCAACCATCGGGCTTGCGACGGAGACCCTGTGGTAGGGTCTCGCTGCCATAAGCCCTGGACTGATTTTGGCTCTATCAGAGCCAAAATCACTCCCACTGACATCACTAGTGATGTCAGTGGGGCCGACTTCAGACGGTAGGCGTTCCCATGGGAATGCCTCCGTCTGGCAGCCACGCCCCCGGCACGCCCACCAAAGTGGGCATGCTGTCAATCAACATCAACAGCACGCCCCCTTTGGTGCGAGACCCGGAGCGACGGAGAGCCCGTCGCTATCCGGGTCTCACGCATGCGCATGACGGAGCTCCCTCCGTCATGCGCATGAACAGTGGGGCAACATCGACTCGCTTGCGAGCGGGTCTGAATGACCCCCACTGTTATCAGCCATGGAGCCTGGAAGTAAACACAGTAGGATACTGAGCAAGATGCACTCATATATATATAGAGAAGAGCTGTGAATGCAGACATGTACTAGGAATGCTAGAGGTCCAGCTGAAAGCTAATTAGTAATTAGCATGAAAGCTGACACCACAGCAACACAGGGGAAAAGTCAGGAAACTGAATAGCTCACTATAAACAACTGAAGGCTGAAGAGTAAAGGTGTGTCAGGACTGCGACTATTTCAGTACATAAATATACTTTTTCCAAAGTTCCTTTGTGGTTGTTGGAGGAGCTATTCTGCTTGCTGGCGTTCTTCAAATACAGGGGATAGAGAGTTAAAGTGATCATGTGTTCCAAGGTGTTGTCAGGTTGTGGGATTCCTAGATTGCTCATTATTTCAAACCTGATTCCATTTGGGTCACATGTTCTGAACTTCCTATGGATCACAGACCTCTAGTATAAAGCCTGTTACTAACTGTGTCTCAGTGTCTGTTACTTTCAGGTCTTTCTTGGACTCCTGCCAGATCCCTGCTGTGCCTGTGGGTTGCTGTGGACTTTGCTATATCTCCGCTCATGTTCCAGCTAAACATCTGATGCCAGTTACCAGCCGCACTACAGAGCTCAGCATAGCCATTGCCTAAGTATTGCTTTCTACTACACTGCTGTGGTTTCAACTTTTGCTGCACTATTTACTTTGCCTGTTGTCTCTTACTCCTGTGGACATCGAACCCATCTACTGTTACAGTTGTCAACTGCATCATTACAGTTATCACCGCATTGGGGGGCTCAACCCCGTTCCGGATTCTAATCACACCAAAGGGTTCAACCCTATTCCGGAACCACACTGCTTCACAGAGCTCAACCCTGCTTCAACCTTCATTGCATCGTGGAGCTCAACCCCGCTCCGGATTCTAGTTACACCACAGGGCTCAACCCTGCTCCGGAACCTCACCGCATCACAGGGCTCAACCCTGCTCCGACCTCACCGCATCACAGGGCTCAACCCTGCTCCGACCTCACCGCATCACAGGGCTCAACCCTGCTCCGACCTCACCGCATCACAGGGCTCAACCCTGCTCCAACCTCACCGCATCACAGGCTCAACCCTGCTCCAACCTCACCGCATCACAGGGCTCAACCCTGCTCCAACCTCACCGCATCACAGGGCTCAACCCTGCTCCAACCTCACCGCATCACAGGGCTCAAACCTGCTCCGACTTCATCGCATCACAGGGCTCACTCTGCTTCGGATCTCCATCACTACAGGGTTCCACCCTGGTGAAGCTCCTTTATACCATCCTGAGGTGTTAGCCTCATACTGGACTCGGGGTTCCCTACCATATTAGCTCTTCTGTGTTAAAGACTATATGGGGGGTTTTCTCCTATACTCATTACTGCTTATGTGAACCTCTGTGTTGTTGAGACTTTATGTGAGACATTGCTATTATATTTCTCTTGTGAATAAATTCTATTTACTTTTATTCCATGCTACCGAGATTTCATGAAAAGGTCATTCCTAACGCCACCCCAGTTTATTGTGCCTAGTAGGCCTGCCTCCTCCCAGGAGTCTCAAGTGTCGGCAGCCATGACAGAAGGAATAATCCACATTGAGGACTGGAGACAACCCAGGGGATATCGGGTACAATGGTGTGTACTGTGTAAAGCTCACAGGTGATCCTCACTGAGAACTGAAGAGAGCCTGGGAAACGCAGTGTACAATGGTGAAGCCAGGAAGCTGACAGTAGTAATCACTGGAGAATGAAGTTGTACAGGAAACTACCTGCTGCAGGAGATAGATTTAAATACCCCTAGGCAGTTGGTCACTGGATCGTGAGATCAGCTGACAGACCACAGGACTGCCATTGGGAGAGACTAGTCAGATGACTCAGACTAACATGGCTGCGCCCATGTCCGCCACCGCTGGAACCAGGATGCACGCATGAAGACATCAGAAGATCAAGGTTTCACAACTTCTTTCGGGCATCTGCCCAACTTTCATATCCTAAAAAATTACTCTCATCCTCAGAGCACGTAGACCATTCTCCTTCACTACAGATGGAACTATCATCACCTAGAATATCTTCGGGAATGTTTGTAAAAGGAGTATCCTCAAAGAATGAAGTACTCAAAGACTTAGTACAAGGAGCTGTGGACTTCTACATCTTGAATGAAAGGAAGTGATTTTCTTTTGCACAGTTGTAGTTCTTACTGGTAACTCTCGATGGATAGTCTATAGGGAAGTGTGTATTATAATGTACTGAATTGAATCCGGATTCCAAATCTGTATCTAAAAGGGAGAATGGAAGAATAAATTTGATAAGAAAACTTAAGAGGAATCCTGGGATGGGCAAAGTGAAACAGAAACAACTCTGATGGTGTTAGAAGGTTGGTTTCTAACAATTCCTTGAGACTTTCTTTTGGACAGATTGATTTTGCACAGGATTATCTTGAGAAGGACTCAAAAAAGTGCATCTGAGCTTAATGGTAGAAGATGGTAAACCAGAGCTAGAAACTTCATTAGGACAAGTGTCTATGAGTGAACTTGCTGGGACAAACCTTTTAACAACAGTACTGAAAGCTACCAAATTCTGAAGAACTGGATCCTTGTGCTCTATTAATGGGGTAGCCCATGTCAACGCCTGTCCCCTGAATTTAGTGAGAAGAAATTTAACGATGTTGGCAGGAGTAATACTCCTGGAAGGATCAGTTCTCATAATGTTGGAGTAATACAAAATATTGTGCCAAATTCCCATCAAAGAAAATACACTCAGGAGTATTAGTGGAATTTAGAACTGTTGGTTCATAGTCAGATGGAGGAAAGAGATTGACAGAATTAGATTCACTTCCACAGGTCTTAGTTGAGATTTTCCTTGAACTGTCTGGAGAAGTTGGACCAAACCTTTAATTACCGCTTCACTAAAGGCTACTAAATCTTGAAGCATCGGATCTTTAGAATCATAAATAGGGGAAACCCAGTACCAAGTTTTACCTTGAAAAGATGAGATAATAAACTGTACAATATTGGTAGGCATGATTCCAAATGACGAATAAGATTTCATGATAGCAAGGAATTGATCCACCAATGTGTAATACTGCATTATGTCTCGATCAAAGCAAATGGGTATAAGAACATCAGATAGATCCTTGGTGATATGAGACTGTGTGATACATACAGGAGCAGAAATAGCTATAGCTTGTGAATTTCTTAACTGAAGAGGCATTGTAATGATTGACTCAGATTGACATCCTTCACTCGAACTAATAAGTGGAACTGAATCGGATCCAGAGGAAGTGGAAACCGTAGAAACTGTCAAAACTGGCAAAGGTGGACTCTAGCAGATGCCAGAATGGGCAGAATCCAACAATAAAGTTGAAAAAGTATTACACAGACTGTTCTCCAGTGGAATGATATATTGAGAAGAACCAGCAGTGGTTTCTGAGGAACTGAAAGTTTCTCTTGAGGTTGGATCTCTGGTAACATTATCCAGAGTTGGTAGGACAGTGTTTTTCTCGAAAGTTGATGCATCTTTAAACGGACCAACCAATGGGGTTAAACTGATTTTGGAACACTTTAAACCGGTTGAAACTGGAAGAGACAAACAAGAGTCCCTGACTGAAGTAGACAAGACATTGGAGACTATTTCCTCAGACAAAACACTGGAAGGCTCCTGCTTGGGTGAGGAACTGGAAACCTCAGTCTGGGGTGTGGGACTTGAGACTGAGACCCCCTTCTGGGGTGCGAAGCTTAAATCTTCACCTTGTGGTATGAAACAAGGACTTTCTTCTCAAAAAATTAAACTCAACTCCCCCTCCTGGGGTAACGAACTAGAAATTCCCTCCTGGGAAATACAACTTAAATTCCCCTCCCAGGGTACGAGACTTGAATTCCTCTATTGAGGCTTGAAACTTAAATTCACCTCCTGGGCCTCAAAACCTGAAACTCCCTCTTGGGTTGCGAAACTTGGAACCCCCTCCCGGGTTATGAGACCTGAAACTGAAGAGTTTAAACCTGGCTTTCAGATGGTTCTTCAGGGACCACCGGCTGGAGTACCCCTATAGAACAGGAAACATCTGGGCTGGGACCGGTAGTAATGGAATGGAGTGTGTCTCTGACACTAGGAGGTTGACATTCTTCTAAAATTCCCTGGATGAGGTAAGAAGCATTTCGTAACAGGGCCCCAATCATAAACTTGAACTTTCTTGGAGGACCTTCTTTTTTTGCTTGAAAGTAGAGGAATAAAAATCACTGATGGTTGATGGGAAGAACCGAAAGCGCAGTCATTGGGGAACACACACTTGCCACCACTTTTTGAAGGATGAAGGGCACAGTCTTTACTAAAATGGTCATCATAACCACAATATAAGCAAAGATGTAGTTCCCGGCGGTGCTAATGTTCAATCTCAGTAAGCTTAGAGTGCAAGAAACTTTGATGCCTTACTTTAGCTTGCTTGAGCGCGATGTTAGATATATCAGGGGTAGCACAAGAAAACTTGGGAATACCTTGAAAAATTCTGGGGAGAAGACATTGGAGTTGTTTCAATAGCTGGGAGAAACTTGTGAGAAGGGTTGGATCACTGATAATAGTTAACGGTGAGGACAAAGGACACACCAAAAAATGGACTGGAAGACCCAAAATACTTTCCTGCCACAGAGGAAGATGAAATGTGAGACATACACAGAAAAATACACAGAAGATTTCTCTGGCGGAACTTGTAAAGCAACTGGAAATGGTGCAGAAGGAACAGAACAAATGTATTTATTAAACCAGAAAGTTCTTGCAGCTGTTGTCTCATGAGTTACAGAACTGACTCATGAGCTTCCACTTGAGAGAGTAACTGAAAAAACCCTGCCTTATCCTCCAACCCAGCAGCCTGCATATTTTAGGCCTGTACAAACTGTCATGACACTAGGAGTGATAATCGAAGCCCTGGAGTTAGAAGGTGAGGGTTTAGGATGAGGAAGGTATCAGAGGCGAAGAACCTGTATATACACGTCTTCTTCATCCACTAGCACCAGATGTTGATTAGACCTGGTCAAAGGGGCGGAGTCTAACCTATCAGGAGGTGTTCACCAGTGAACCCTACAATCAGGATATGGGTTTTAGCTGCACCCGATAGGCAGGTCGCGGTCCTTTGGTCAGGTGTCTGATACTAATGGGGACAAACTGAAGAACATATATACAAGCTAGAGGACACAGGTGGATGTGCTGGTAATTGTAACATGATCCGTAAAGAGAACTGAGAACACTATGGGAATGAATGAGAGAACTCACTAGTACTGGCATCAGACGCAGAACACTGAAATAAATAGTGAAATCCTGGTAACATGGAATGCTAATAAACCTGGTAACCAGATGCATGAGATAATGATAGGATTTCACAAGCACTGTATCCAAACATAGGAGATGGTAATAAATACTTAGGACCAATCGTATACGGAAAGATTACTACTGGTAACTAGATGCTTATGGAGATAACTGTCCAGAGCACTGGTATCAGCCATGGAGCCTGGAAGTAAACACAGTAGGATACCGAGTAAGATACATTCATTTGTATAGAAAAGCAGAGAGCTGTGAATGCAGACATGTACTAGGAATGCTAGAGGTCAAGCTGAGAGCTATCGATACCTGATTAAAACCTCTATGCAATCCTGTCTATACCTTCTAAAATCCTGCCTATACCTTCTAAAATTGTCGCTATTTAGCGTAATGAGTCGCACAGTAAATAAATGCTTTCAGACTTTGAATGTGGTTCCAAAGCACAAAAAAAGTTATTATTCAATATAAAAACAGATGGTTACACGCTGTGATCTAAAAACAATTAGCGCAAATAAATCATACATACCCCAGGTACAGTTGTTATATACGCTCGCACTCTGGGCCCAGATACCAGCATCAGCATTAGAAACCTCCATCAACAGCACAGCAAGAAGACTCCAGACTGGGGTCAGAGAGCGCACATATATACTCTTGCAGGGATAGGCAATACAATAGACAAGTTTGACATGATTCCATTGGTTCTTCTTAAAGGTGCTTTTGTTACAGGATAGTTCATAGGTCAATTCAAGTAGACACAAACAGCCTCCAACCACCCTTTGTGTCCTTTTTCCCGCTGCATGCTAATCTAAGCTGCTAACATTACAGAGTACATTTTAATGTTTTAACTCTCTATAGTCCATAGTTTGCAGACGCATGTTCCGATCTTCTCCCCAATGATACCGGAAATCTGTTGAGACACAGTGTATCAGTATATATGAGGGAAAGGGGTACTAGGAAGCCCTACGCACAGGTACCAAAACACTGTATGAACAGAAAATTGAGACAGAAAAAACTCCAATATAATTCAATAACGGGATTATATCCTAGGTAGTAATAGCACTGAGGAGGTGCACCCATGAGAGTGAAATATAAACAAGGAAAAGAAAAGTACTCTCTTTGGCTGGGGCACAGTATCTGTCTAAGTAATCTAAAACTTAACTTTCAATAAGTATATAATAGTAAAAAGGACTAACAAGACTAGACAACAAATAACAATGATAAAGCTGGATATCTATAAGAGGGTATCAATGACCATCTTGTCTCTCAAAATCTGGTACATAAAGCATAATAGCCTATAAATACCATGAAAAGAGTATGTGAAATCTCTGCTATTGAAGCAGAGAGGTATAATAAATACAATAGGTGAACATATAAGAAGCAATATATAACAAATAAACAGAAAAGTTCTGAAGTAAAGAAATGAACCTATTATCCGCCGTATCAATTCATGAAATTGAAAATAAAAGTGCCATATAAGTACAGTAATTATCAGGGCACTATATAAATATCCGCAATAATATACTAGGTATCGGTATACATATGTAGGTCACCACATATCATCACAACACATATCATCATGGGAAAAAATGAGTGACTCGGTAATGAAATGCAATCAAAATATATTCAAAAACAGTCTGGTATTTCTCACTATATGAGTGGTTAAACGAGTGTTGGTGACAGGGTGATGTGTGAGTAGTAATAATACAATCAAGATACCACTCACTTAAGGTAAGGGGCTAGGTGGCTTCTGTATCCCATTTACACAGGTATTGAATGGGATATGAGCGGACCCACCACATATACCATGAGGGTATGAAAAATAGAAAAGATGGTATGTATATAATGTCACCCGTTTGTATCCACCTGGAGTCAAATTATATAAATGTGGCTTAAACTAGTGGACCACTGGAAGGGTGAGAGAATATCCAGAGAGGGACAGTGAGTACACTTCAAATAAAATTACCATCCTTATAACATGAACATTATAGCCAGCTGATAGGAATAACAAATGGCACAAAAGCACCATGAAAGTAAAATGAAAGAACAGGACAGTGCCGGGCTCTGCAATGATCACACCTCACCCCACTGATATCATATGACAGTGCAGTGGGAAGATTACATGAAGTGGTGCAGTCCGGATGTCCGTAGAGTGGGACAGAGGAGATACCTGTATATGTGTGGCGGCGGAAAGTTCAGATCACGGGAGTCCCCACGTGCACTGCGGGGGCTCCCTGCTACCAGACAGCAGATGCGTGCTTCACCTACGGCTTCGTCAGTGAGCTCCGTGATGTCACGGAGGGCTGGCCTCTATTTTCTGTACACACCCGCCAATCAGATGCAGGGCTGGGGAACAGGATGTTTTCTATTGGCTAACAACCTGGTAGTCACGTCTCCATGGGAACTAGTCTCCATACAAGCATAGCCTATACAGGACTGAGAAGCAAGACGTTTCCTATTGGCTAATGTCCTGATAGTCGCGTCTCCATGGAAACTGGTCTCCGTTTTATGGGATTTAAAAGAAGCTAGATAAATGAATCCAGATTATTGAATAGGAAATAAGAAAGTGTCCAGAATATTGAATGAGAAATAAATAAATACCCTACATGAGGGAAATATACAAACTAATTGATAAATAAGGTAAAAAGCGTAATTGTGCAGCGTATAGATATATAAGATGTTAAATTCATGTGTAAAAAGGAAGAGAAAGACAGAGTATATCTGTCAATATGAAGTGAAGTGTGAATAATAAAGGTGTTTAATTAAACACTACATAATATATAATTCTAGAATATAGAGGCCAGCCCTCCGTGACATCACGGAGCTCACTGACGAAGCCGTAGGTGAAACGCGCGTCTGCTGTCTGGTAACAGGGAGCCCCCGCAGTGCACGTGGGGACTCCCGTGATCTGAACTTTCTGCTGCCGCACATATACAGGTTTCTCCCCTGTCCCACTCTACGGACATCCGGAATGCACCACTTCATGTAATGTTCCCAGTGCACCGTCATATGATATCAGTGGGGTGAGGTGTGTTCATTGCAGAGCCCGGCGCTGTCCTGTTCTTTCATTTTACTTTCATGGTGCTTTTGTGCCATTTGTTATTCCTATCAGCTGGCTATAATTTTCATGTTATAAGGATGGTAATGTTATTTGACGTGTACTCACTGTCCCTCTCTGGATATTCTCTCACCCTTCCAGTGGTCCACTAGATCAAGCCACATTTATATCATTTGGCTCCAGGTGGATACAAACGGGTGACATTATATACATACCATCTTTTCTATTTTTCATACCCTCATGGTATATGTGGTGGGTCCACTCATATCCCATTCAATACCTGTGTAAATGGGATACAGAAGCCACCTAGCCCCTTACCTTAAGTGAGTGGTATCTTGATTGTATTATTACTACTCACACATTACCCTGTCACCAACACTGGTTTAACCACTCATAGTGAGAAATACCAGACTGTTTTTGAATATAATTTAATTGCATTTCATTACCGAGTCACTCATTTTTTCCCATGATGATATGTGTTGTGATGATATGTGGTGACCTACATATGTATACCGATACCTAGTATATTATTGCGGATATTTATATAGTGCCCTGATAATTACTGTACTTATATGACACTTTTATTTTCAATTTCATGAATTGATACGGCGGATAATAGGTTCATTTCTTTACTTCAGAACTTTTCTGTTTATTTGTTATATATTGCTTCTTATATGTTCACCTATTGTATTTATTATACCTCTCTGCTTCAATAGCAGAGATTTCACATACTCTTTTCATGGTATTTATAGGCTATTATGCTTTATGTACCAGATTTTGAGAGACAAGATGGTCATTGATACCTTCTTATAGATATTCAGCTTTATCATTGTTATTTGTTGTCTAGTCCTGTTAGTCCTTTTTACTATTATATACTTATTAAAAGTTAAGTTTTAGATTACTTAGACAGATACTGTGCCCCAGCCAAAGAGAGTACTTTTCTTTTCTTTTCCTGTACACAGTGTATCAGTACAGCACCAAAAACGGTCTGCTTACCATGTACTAAACCTTAGATATCAAATAATCTTTATTTCACAACATTAATTACTGAATAAACCTTAAATATTACACTTTAATGCTAGGGAACCTTTTATGTAAGTGTGCAGTGTGTAAATATTGGGTAATTGGGAAAAGATGCTAGTTAGCGCTGTGCGACTATGTTTTGTGGAGTACACTATGGTACGTGTTTTGCAGGGATAATCATTTTATATGTTTTAGTGACTGTATTTACATGGTGAGGACTTTTAACTTCTTTCTATTGCGTGGGAATCGCACAACGCTAAATAATAGCATCGCCGTATGTACTTATAATGGCGAGTTTCACTAAAATGGTGCTGGGCGGCCATTTGCAAAATGGAGTCGCGCAGATCTAATTTTAAACCGATCCTGTCTCAGCCAATTATCTGGCTTCGACGGCCACCCTTTGATAGCAAACAACATGCTATCATACTCTGATTTTAAAAATAATTTAGGCTTATATTATAACATATCATTTAATTTTATATTATGGGATGGCACAAGGTGGTTCTTAATCCATCATTAATGTGTCTCTAGGAGGGGACATAAAACTAACCTTATACGCACACTGCGGATCTTGGGAAAGATGTGGGGATGCACCAATCCTATAAAGGAAGTCTTGAGGGGAAATAGGGACTTACATTATTTGAGATGTTTACAATAACATTTTAATAATACATTTTATGCATGTCTAAATCGTATACATTATACAATGGTACCTTCTAGTTCAGGGTTATAATGCAGTTCTATATTTACCTCAGTATTCATATCATTACCACTGAGCACCATCATAAGTTCATTCCTTTGCTTTACCTTATCTTTACATTTTCCACACTTCAACACAATAGGAACACACCTGACACATATGCCAATTACTATGATGATACCTAGTATAAGGATCAGGAGTTTACCTATGCTTGCAATCATTTCCTGGACCCACTCTCCTAGACCTGAGAACCATTTCACTGGGTTCAACCATGAAACCCATTCCTCTACTTCAGCCACTGAAGCATTATGGTTCTTTCAAAATTCCCACTTTAGCTGCAGAATTTCATCCATCTTCCAGTCTACCACCTCCTTGGGATCGCTGGTATCGTTTGTAATATAAGTGCAACACTTTACTCCAAATTGGGTGGCCAAAATTATGCAATACCCTCCAGTGACAGCTGTTAAATAATTTAACACTAGTCTGTGTTGCACGAGTTTTTTCTTGTAAGCTTGCAACTCCATACCTGTATACCTGAATGTGTCATCATACATCTCAGTGATATTATCTATTAATTTAGCAAGATCTTGGTTATATCTAAAATTCAGTGTACCCCGAGCGATCCTGGTGGGATCCAATGCTACTAAAACTTGAAAGCCAGTTGTCTCACTAATAAACTGAGTGGCTTTATGCACATCACCAGGTATCCTATTTTTTTTGTCTCTGTGTTTATACTGTGTGTGGAGATATGGTGATGGAGTGTCTTTATGAATACTAAGCATTTCACCATGTGTAAGGGTCATAACTTCTGGAATTACTCTTCCCAAATAACACAAACCTTCGGAACTTGGAGAGAGCCACTTATACGCTTTCCTTCCACATATAAAATATACATCATCAGGGAGAACATAAGGAATAGTAAACATCATTAATGTCGTACACATTTCTCTGGCAAGTGATCCTACTTCAGGTTCTCCTATTTGACTCATACAAGTGTTGGGTTGTAGTATCTTGGCATAATACCCTTCTGGTACCCTACCAATCATTTCTTTGGTGGGACTCAGTGTATATTTATACCGGAAGTGTCTTCCACTCGACATAATTGTGTGTAACAGTTCATAATTCATAGGCTCACGATCAGCTCTTAGTGAGAAGGTCTTCGTCTGATTATTCCCAGTCACCTCCCAACTTCCTGGTTCATTGGAGTTGGTGATGTTTAAACATAAAAGTGATTTATCTACTTGGTACTGCTGGAGTTTAAAATGGGGTGGTTTGGTATTAAGAAATTTTCCATCTAGTGCATGCCCTCTTTGTGATCCTATAATTTCAGAGACATTTAATGGGAATGGCACTAATCCTACATTATGCTGTCCTTGGGTCATGTAAGAACACACCCAACAATCGGTTTGGTTTAAAATTTTGCCCACCATGATGTGATAGTCCTATAAAGCATAGCCCCCCCCATACTGATTATACTTGGGTTGACACCGTTGGATGCATCTCTCATCAATTACGGACCCACAGAATTAACACATATAATAATCTTCGTATGATAGACCTTCACACTGTCTCAGAGTATCCAAAGTAGCAGATCTCTTAACAATTACTGTTCTAAGATTGGTCAGACACTGCCCTGATTGTCATAGCACTCCTCCTTTTGACTCCACTCCACCAATCCCCTCTCCTTTATCGGTCCCCTGTCACAGAAACCAGAAATCCCCAAACAAACCAGGATGATGGAAACTCTGGAAGAGAATACAAAAATGAACACAACAGACCAGTCCATTGCCGTAGCAAGGACCTGCAAATTTCTTTAGTTCAGATATCTCACTGCAACCTTTTAACCCTCCCGGAACAAGCTCGCGATCGACAGGTTGGTTGACCTTCTTGCAGAGAGTGGAATGGACCCAGGTATCTCTCTCGGCCACCTTCAAAGATGTGGTACTAATCAGCAACACCTGATATGGACCTTCCCAATGATCAAACAACCTGAAAGCAAGAAATTTCTCATAATAACATTTTCTCCAGGTTCAACATCATGACAGTTTGTTTCAGGCATATCATGGGACAACAATTTCAGTTCCTGCTGTTGCTGTTTTAACTGTTTACTCATTGTTATAAGATATTTACAGTTACCTCGTTACCTTTCAAATCTTCCTGTGGACTTATAATCAAATGAGGTTGTCTACCAAACAGTATTTCAAAGGGGGACAGATTTAGAGGGGGTCTAGGAGTGGTCCTTATGCTATGTAGGACCAACGGTAATGCTTCTGGCCATCCGAGTCCAGTCTCTGCCATGATCTTACTTAATTTATTTTTAATAGTACCGTTCATCCTCTCCACCTTGGCACTGGCTTGCAGTCAGTAGAGGGTATGAAGTCGACTAATAATACCCATCAGTTTACACATATTTTGAAAAACATCACCTGTGAAATGAGTACCCCTGTCACTCTCGATAATTTTAGGGATACCGTATCTGCACACAAACTCCTGAACAATTTTCTTGGCAGTGAATGCAGCAGTATTAGTGGCAGCTGGATATGCCTCAACCCAATTGGAAAACACATCAGTGCACACTAATACATACTTGAGATTCCTGCAGGGTGGTAATTGGATTAAATCAATTTGTATTACCTGGAAAGGTCCATCAGTCAGAGGAATGTGAGATGGTTCGGTAGGGATCGTTTTCCCAATGTTCTTCCTCAAGCAGGTCAGACAGGACATTGCTCTCTTTTCCGCTTGAGAAGAAAAACCTGGTGCACACCAGTTTGCTCTCACCAATTTGCACATACCTTGCTTTCCCAAATGCGTCAGACCGTGCGCTGCCTCAGCCAGGTTGGGGTAGTATGCCTTGGGAACCACTGGCTTACCTTGTACGTCCCTCCAGAGTCCAGAGGACTCTTGCCCACATACCTTGGACCTCCAGACTGACTTTTCCTTGATAGAACACAAATTTTGCATCTCAATTAATTTCAGCATATCAATTGTTTGAAAAATCATGATTTGTTCAGTTGGTACATTCATTTTTAACCCTGCTGCCCATTTTGCAGATTCGTCTGTCCTGTTGTTGCCCAGTGACACCGGATCATCCTCACATGTATGGGCTTTACACTTAATTACTGCCACTGCCTTTGGCAATTGGATTGCTCTTAATAGACCTTTTATATGTTTGGAATGTGCAATTGGTGTGCCTGCTGCTGTCATAAAGTTTCTCAGACGCCATAAGGCACCGAAATCATGTACTACCCCGAAGGCGTACCTAGAATCAGTGTAGATATTAGCAGATTTACCTTTCGCTAAATCACACGCTCTCTTTAGTGCCACCAGTCCCGCCACTTGGGCAGAGTGTGGTAGTCCTAAAGGTTCGGCTTCTATAACATCCTCGTCATTTACCACAGCATAACCTGTACATAACTCTCCAGTGTCAGTTTGTCTATGACAACTCCCATCCATGTAAAATGTCACATGTACATTTTCTAAAGGTGTATCCCGTATGTCAGGTCTTGCAGTAAAGGTTTGATTCGGATATTCCAATCATGTGCATCAATATACCTGCAGAACTCACCTGTTGCCAGCGGCTCACCTCTCTCCATCCTTTGTGCATCATGTTGCACATATGGTAAATACGTAGCTAGATTTAACATACTGCACCTTTTGATGGTGATGTTTGCAGGTGCTATTAAGGCTAGTTCCCATTTTGTGAACCTAGCTGAGGAGACATGTCTGATTTGGGCAGAGTTTAGCAAAGCAGATACAGCATGGGGAGTATAGACAATCATATTATGGCCTAGTACCACATCCTCACTCTTACTGACCAATAGAGCAGTTGCTGCGACACTTCTTAAACACGTTGGGAGTGATCTTGTCACAGTGTCCAATTGTGCACTGTAGTATGCTACGGGCCTACTGGCATCACCATATTTTTGTGTGAGGATGCCTGCTGCACAACCATCGGCTTCCGTACAATACAAATCAAAAGGTTTTTCATAATCAGGTATTCCCAATGCAGGTGCTCTTGTCAGACTATCCTTAAGATTAAGGAAAGCCTGCTATGATTCCTCTGTGTGTATGACACGATCGGGCTTTGAGGAAGAGACTATGTCCTGTAATGGCAAGGCCAAAATAGAAAAACCTGGGATCCACATTCTGCAGTATCCACACATTCCCAAGAAGGTACGAATTTGCTGTTGGTTCTACGGCAGTATCATGTTCTGTATGGCCTGGATTCTGTCATTTGTGAGATGTCATAACCCCTGAGTTAAGCAGTGTCCCAAATATTTAACCCTGGACTGGCATGGCTGTAGTTTGTCCTTAGCAACCTTGTGTCCTGTTTGCGAGAGATGAAGCAACAAAAGTTTAGTATAATTTAAACATGACAAACTAATCAGAACATAACAATAAATCGTCCACATATTGTATTAGAACAGATCCATTGGCAGGTTGAAAAGATTGTAAACAGTCATGTAAGGCCTGGGAGAAGATACTGGGGCTGTCTATGAAACCCTGGGGCAATCGTGTCCATGTGTATTGTACACCCCTGTATGTAAAGGCAAATAGGTACTGACAGTCAGGATGAAGAGGCACAGAGAAGAAAGCAGAACAGAGATCAATGACAGTGAAATGGGTTGCATAAGAATGACAGCTGGATTTGGCACTACGGGAAATTGGCTCTAATAAACCCCTAATTCTACCTCCTGTTTTAATGGGTATTGGGGAATTTTTGGAGCTTGTCTACCACTTTTTAGATTTACCATTACGGGACTTACATTTGCCATTATTATAGTGTCCTGTCCATCCTTCGTCCAAAGTGAGTCTGGAATTTGGGATAATATTTGATCTACCGGAGATGGATTTTCACTTAAACCAGTAGAGTGATACATTATCCTTTGGGGAGTGTCCAATATATCCCTCACCTCGTGCGCAACTCTCTCTGGAATATCTAGAAATACACCAACAGGGGTACAATATATGACACATCCCATCTTACATAACAAATCCCTTCCCAGTAGGTTAGTAGGAGCCGCTGCTGGAGGAGGAAAGAATGCCTGGTATGCAATGGCCCGATAGTGACCTCTGTGGATTTTGTTAAAGGATAATGTTGCACTTTACCTGTTACACCCATTGTTGGTACCGTCTCGCTGGTCACCTGTAAGTTAGCGGGAGATTTTATCACTGACCTGGTCACCCTCGTGTCTACAAGAAAAGGATATTTAGTACCAGCTACATCAACCATCATCACCGGTTCTTCCCTAGTACTTTCCGTTAACCTGACTATCTGTAGATTACAGGTATGACCTGACCCCTAGCGTTGACTCACACCCTCCAATACAGCATTTACGGCTACAATTGGAGCTGGTGACTGCTGGAAATTCCCTGTACTCTGTGTATATCCCTTATGAGGATATGCAGGTACTACCTGGTTGTGGGGTCCTGTCACCTTACAGCTCCTACTTATATGTCCCACTTGGTTGCAGTTAAAGCACCTTCGTGAGTGGGGTGGGTGAAAGGATTGCTGTGTGGGTTGAGCGGAAGGGAAAGATGGTGGCTGTGGGTAAGGATATTGAGGAAAATATGGTGGATGTGGATAGTATGGGATTTGAGGCTGTGTGTGATAAGTGGGGTAAGGTTGTGTTTGAGGTGGTGCAGGATTCGTGAGGACGTGCAGCTGTGCAGGTGCATGTGTGTCTCTTGGCTGTGATGTTATAGCCATTCCTTCCAGAGCAGAATACTAACAGCCATTAGCTTCTTGCTCTGAGTCTCTCTCTTTTTAAAAATGTTCTTATCATGTTCAGTAGCGGATTCTATGAGGGTGTCTACAGTGACTCCCCTCCAGCCAGGTTGTGAGGTCTGAACTCGGGTCTTTAGGTTCTCTTTTAGACCATCCATAAGTACAGTGACGATCATTCCCCTGTGATGAGTGCTATCTTTAATATCCTCTAACCCAGTGTACTGGGTGATAGCCTGCAGAGCTTGGTTACAATAATCCTCTGCAAATTCACGCTCTTTTTATTTTATGGTGAAAATTTTGCTCCAGTTAACTACTACTGGAAAATACACACCCAATCGAGTTATAATGCGGGAAATGTTACCTTGGTTAATTTCTTCTGTTAAGGGAACATCTCCATCCAATACACAGTCCGTGATAAACTTTGTCACGTCGGTATTGTGTGGAAGATAAGCCCTTAACACCACTCACCAATCTTTGTTGGATGGCTCGTGAGCACTACCCAAATTTTTCAAAAATCTTTGGCATTTGGCTAATTCCTTTTTAGGATCGGGGAAATCATTAATTATGGAATTTAGCTCCGCTCTTGTCCAAGGACAATGCATTGCTACCTCCCTTGAGGGTACTACACCGTTCGCATCTGCATTCCCATTTGGAACAGTTATTGTTCGGATGGGATGCAGACTGGCCGCACTGCTACTTTTGACCTTGTTACCTGGCTGAGGATTTATTCTATGACTGCTACGTATAGGGTTAACAACGTCCTCTACAGGTGCAGTGGATATTAACACTTCCTGTACTATCACTGATGTAGATGGCGGCACCACTTGTGCTTGTTGTGGTGGAGCATCTAACATGTGTACAGCATGGGAAATGGCAGACATAACAATAGGCTCATCATCCGCATCATAAACATTTTCCTTATGATTATTTAAGAGAGGGGACAAGTTACTTGTTACATTTTTATGGGGTTTTTCAACAACTGTACCTGCACCCCCATCTGCGACAGCATAGGTGGTGCGCGTGAACCACTGGCAATACCTTCCGCGATGCTACCTTGCTGCACATGTGCACTATCTTGCGGCGCCCACGCACCGCAGTTTAGCTCTGCATGTGTACTCTCTGGTAACATGCTCGCGATGCTAGTTTGCACACCTTTAAGCCACGCATACCCCTCACGTTGCCATAATTTTAAACACATTATATTTTACCTTTTTCAGTCGAGAGCGCACCATACAGATGCTATTTCGGACATTGTTCAATACCTCCTTATCAAAGCTGCCAATTCTGGGAAACGGTCTAACACTCTTCATCGACATTTTAAACCATACATCACAGTACCTAATTGCATAAGCACCGTACTTAGTATGCATAATACGGCGTGCCGACCCAAGCGGCGCTTCCCATTCTGGGAGAACCCTAAGCTTTTCAAAGGAGATTTAAACTGGTGAAAGACAATCAAGATACTTTCACTTACCTGAGGACGATATTAACAGGATGCGCCCACACACCTATGGAAGAATAACCAGGCTGCTTCCACACACCTAATCCCTTTTTGACTACCTTTCAACTGCTAGCATGTAGGTATTCCAATAATACTTTTTCAGCGATTTCGTTCACCCTCTACCCAGTTCACAATTACAATTTAGCCAAAACTGTGTGGTTCAATTACAATGTTCAAATAACTAACTGATCACTGAATACTGTAATCACACTGGGAGCTGAATCTACAACAAAGACAACAGATACACCTGCTTATGTGTTAGAACGGTATCTACTACCGAGCTACTGGGCCAACCCTTGCGCCTAGCACTTAAGGGTCCTATGATACCCTTAACTAGGGAACATGTTACCCTACCAACATATACTCACTGTTACACACCCTTTTCCTGCACAGAAAAATACATGTTTTCCCAGACTATGGCAACACTGATCAATGTATTTACAACAATGCTATCTATCAATATCACCGTGCACTCTCAACGGCTTTGTTTAAAACACGTGGCGGCAATACAGGAAATACGTATACGCTATTGTGCGACTAGTCGCATACACAATAATGTGACTACTACACAACACGTATTATGACTTTACGCTATAGTGCGACTTGGTCGCATACACAGTAATGCGACTTCCCCTTTTTTTTCACACAAAAAAACCTATCAATGAAGGAAAACAAACTGTTTCCTCCCTCGTCCCTGGATTCTCAATCAGCGCTCCAAAAGTCACAATAACAGGTAGCGGACTCTCAGCAACAAAGTGATAGCAGATTTTGAAGGCACAATACGTTCTCCTGCTAGGCGCCTCCACCCTTTTGCTGAGAGATTGCTACCGAGTGTTACCTAGTGACCGATAGCGTGATAAACACTGCGAGCCCCCAACTATTGATACCTGATTAAAACCTCTATGCAACTTTATACCTTCTAAAATCCTGCTTATACCTTCTAAAATTGTCGCTATTTAGCGTAATGAGTCGCACAGTAAATAAATGCTTTCAGACTTTGAATGTGGTTCCAAAGCATAAAAAGTTATTATTCAATATAAAAACAGATGGTTACACGCTGTGATCTAAAAACAATTAGCGCAAATAAATCATACATACCCCAGGTACAGTTGTTATATACGCTCGCACTCTGGGCCCAGATACCAGCATCAGCATTAGAAACCTCCATCAACAGCGCAACTAGAAGACTCCAGACTGGGGTCAGAGAGCGCACATATATACTCTTGCAGGGATAGGCAATACAATAGACAAGTTTGACATGATTCCATTGGTTCTTCTTAAAAGGTGCTTTTGTTACAGGATAGTTCATAGGTCAATTCAAATAGACACAAACAGCCTCCAACCGCCCTTTGTGTCCTTTTTCCCACTGCATGCTAATCTAAGCTGCTAACATTACAGAGAACATTTTAATGTTTTAACTCTCTATAGTCCATAGTTTGCAGATGCATGTTCCGATCTTCTCCCCGATGATACCGGAAATCTGTAGAGACACAGTGGATCAGTACAACACCAAACACTATCTGCTTACCATGTACAAAACCTTCGATATCAAATAATCTTTATTTCACAACATTAACAATTACTGAATAAACCTTGAATATTACACTTTAATACTAGGGAACCTTTTATGTAAGTGTGCAGTGTGTAAGTATTGGGGAATTGGGAAAAGACGCTAGTTAGCGCTGTGCGACTATGTGTTTTGTGGAGTACACTATGGTACATGTTGTGCAGGGATAATCATTTTATATGTTTTAGTGACTGTCTATTTACATGGTGAGGACTTTTAACTTCTTTCTATTGCGTGGGAATCGCAGAACGCTAAATAATAGCATCGCCATATGTACTTATAATGGAGAGTTTCACTAAAATGGCGCTGGGTGGTCAGTCGCAAAATGGAGTCTCATTGCCATTCGCAAAATGGCGTAGCGCAGATCTAATTGTAAACCGATCCTTTCTCAGCCAATTATCCGGCTTCGACAGAGCTAATTAGTAATTAGCATGAAAGCGGACACCACAGCAACACAGGTGAAAAAGTCAGGGAACTGAATAGCTCACTATAAACAACTGAAGGCTAAAGAGTAAAGGAATAATCCACACTGAGGACTGGAGACAGCCCAGGGAATACCGGGTACAATGGTGTGTGCTGCTCTGGAAATCCAATGAAAGCTCACAGGTGATCCTCACTGAGAACTGGAGACAGCCTGGGAAATGCAGTGTACAATGGTGAAGCCAGGAAGCTGACAGTAGTAATCACTGGAGTATGAAGTTGTACATGCAACTACCTGCTGCAGGAGACAGACTTAAATACCCCTAGGCAGTTGGTCATTGGATCATGAGATCAGCTGACAGACTGCAGGACTGCCATTGGGAGAGACTAGTTAGATGACTCAGACTAATATGGCTGCACCCATGTCCGCCACCGTGGTAACCAGGACGCACGCATGAAAGCCCTAGCAGTCCCTGGGGAGAATACTCAGCCACCACTCACCTCCATGCCTGGTGTCTGGACGCCTGAGAGCCCGAGGACACCGGCACAGTGGTGAGAAGCGACCGATTCCAGGCTGCATTCCTGACACTTAGCTTCGACCAATATAATGATTAACCTTTTACTTGCACAGTGAGCTATATTATAAAGTAAGAATGATCAAAAGAGAGTGACCAAGTATAAATGCAAATAAATAGTAAATTTTTATTTATTAATGGCATTAAATAAAATACAACTACTGTCCTGGATAAACAAATTGTATAACGTTTTTCTCTAGTGCAGACAATAATTGCACCTGATGCATGTCAACTTCAGAAGATGTAGAAGCATGGTTACTTTACAAGGACCAGAATGGCAGTTGAGAGAGACCATCAGGAAATGCAGAAACACAATTCAGCCTACCATTCACAGAGCCACAACGCTCTCCCTTCATGATGAGAGCGGGGGAAGGGGACAGATTGCAACTTTAAAAAATGACAAAGGGCAGCTAATCAGTGCAATAGCCCAAAGCAAGCAGGATAAGCTCTGTGGTTCCAGCAACGGCGGTAATGAGGACATATTGCCGGAGGAGTCCATGCCAGCAAAGTCAGGCCACTGAAGAGAAACAAGGCAGCCCTGCTCCAATACACAAATCCATGAAGCCTCGAGTCCCTGTACTCAATGACCAGCAGGCTGCAGAAGAAGAATATAGGCACCAGCACCTATCTCCTTTTACCACATAAGTCATTATATACAGTTTCTAGACAAATTACATATATATCAGACACTGTAATCTAAAGGGTTAATTACATTATAATTAGTTTAAATTATCGCAAGGACGTCTGTATAAATTAAAGTAATTCCAATTACATGTCCCATCTGTCCTTATTACTCCCTATTAGATAGGTTCCAGGTAGAATTGTCCATTGAGGCACCCACCACTGATGGTTTCTAGCCATCAGCAAGATCAATGATTGAACCATTTATGGTTCCTGACCACGCATGCACAGAGAATAGGAGTTTGTGATTGTGCATACACAAAGATGAAAGACTCAAAATGTCATCCATCAGGGCTATGCTATCTACAGTACAACCATCGCCAGCTAACAGTCGTTAACTAGTTCCAACTGCAATTATCTGCTCAATGTTTATCGCATATTACATTATTTCTGAATCTTTATTCTATTCATATTGGTGTCTGACATCACGTTTCTTTAAGCTGTATATTCTATACCTACATATCTCTTCTATGAACCAGGTTTAAATCAGATCACAGAATGCATGAAACATAAACCCACAACATTCAAATAGTCTTAGTGAGCATATCAGAACTGCAATCCTGTTGGAAATGATTCTATTTATTTTGTATGAACAGGACACCACCAGCATAGAAATGATGTAGGGAAACGGTGAGTCACCAGTTTGCAGTGCAGGGAGAGATTAAACACAGCTATATCACCTTCAATTAAAAAGTAGGAGTCAGTGGCGTGGAGATGAGGCAGTTCAAGGGAATCCAGTTAATATGCAGAGATTTGTATTAGGGAACCAGACTAACTGTAGCACTTGCTGTGGTGAGTGTTAATTGACAATTATATATAGTAAATTTATAGAGGTATGTGCTTGAAGATGAATGAACCTGTTTTCATTTGCAAGGATGAATGTTAACAGACAGGAGATACAGTAAAGATTCAGAGGTCTGTGGGCTTGATTCACTACGGATCGCAATATAGCGTAAGCACGCAGTTCAACTGCGATATTATGCTTATCAATGCCGCTGCAGCACTACATAAGGATGCCCACTTCACCTACACGCACATCTGTAATGGTTAGCAAGACTGCAAAAACATCGGTACAATCGAGTGCCATCGGACCTATACGCACAGTTAAGGCAGGTCAGACCTCACTCAGGGATTGCTTACTTCTGCGCATGCTATGATGCCTTTGGCTGCATCTGGTATCACAGTGACTAATTTATACACACCCATGCAACATCGTTGAAACACACTGGCACGCCTGCGTTTCCCCGACAACCACCCCTATCACAACCCACAAACGGCACTTCCTGTTAATCACTCTGCGATGGGTTTGTGTAGCCACTGCGATCACAGTGCCTGGTTCGTGCATGTGCACGGCGATGAATACGCATGCGCAGTACGCAGCAATCGGTCTACTGCATACGTCTTAGTGGCTGCAATCCTTGCTGAATCATGCCCTGTGGCTGTAGATGAGAGAATTTGTTTTTACTTGCAGAGATGAATGGTAGCTGACAGGAGTTCTAGTAAACATGCAGTGGTCTGTGAATAACTGAGGCCAAGGTAATTCAAATAACAGACAAGAGCAGACTGAAGACTAGGACACTGCAAAAGTCCTGGAGCTGCAGATGTATTACAAGTTTAATCAGACTATCACCAGTACTGAGGAGTCACTGAGACCGGGCTAGGGGTGACGTGCAAGGTCACTGAACCGCACGGGAAGGAGCCCCCTGAAAGGGTCCACCTACCTCCCCAGTCTCATCACCACTCATCACTGAACCCCACCCACCTGCCCTGGATCTCAACAGAGCAGCATTGTGACTACTCAATAAAAGATGTTTGGCCCAAACTACTGTGTCTCGCTGGCCTCATTTTGATCCTATCTTATTCCCCTTTTCACATTACTCCAAACTACACTCCATACCCAATCACACCCTCCTTCTCACTCCCAAAACACCACCACCACAAGAAACATTCCAATTAACACCAGTCACAAACACACACAAGTCATCACCATCGCCACTACTAGCAGGGAGAGCGCATCTCACCACCCCCCACCCCCATACGTATTCAGTGCGGGAAAGGTACTCCCACACAAAGGTGCAGCCCCCCGAAACCACAACACACGCAGTTCTACCGCCCATCTTCAACCATTGCACACGGTTAGTGTTCATTCTAGCGCCCTGCACCTTTCACAACTCGTGCATTTCCTCTTTCCTGCCTGGAGTGTTGCTCTCTGCTCTGGTGCTTCTAGCACAATCTTGTCTCTGTATCTCAGCAGTTTGTAGCATTAGCTGAGTGTGCTAGAAGCACCAGAGGAGAGTGACACCCCAGGCATAAAAGAGGAACTGCCCGGGTAGTGACAGGTGCAGGGTGCTAGAATTAACACTATGCATGGTTTACTCATAATTAAGTGTCATCGGAGCACACACCCACTGTTCAACTTTCAACAATGTGTTTCTTCTGTAATTACAAGTTGTAAATGCTGTTAATGGATTCCATGTTATACCTATTCTACAACACCAAGTTAAGGAACTAGTCATTTGACATAAATTGTTACACCCCCAACTAATCTGATTGATAGATTGTGATACCTTTCCAATTACTGGAATATAACACAAATTGTGTCTTTTACCACAATTTTCTTCACATAGAACACTTCTGAACTTCTTGAGGAGGTACAGCATCTTTCTCTGCAACTATTTTTAAACGGGATGTAGGCGGCATCCAGGCGTGCGGGATGCCGACGGTCCAAATACCGGCACCGAAATCCCGACAGGTTGGGATCCCAGCACCAGTATCCCGACCGTCGGTATCCCGAAGGTAAGTAACGGGGTGTTAGGGGGAGGTGAGTGTTAGCTAGTGGGGTTAGGCATTATGGGGAGGGTTAGGCACCGGGGAAGGAGTATTAGGATTAGGGTGCGGGGAGGGGGAGGTTAGGTTTAGGCACTAGGAAGGTGGGGTTAGATTTAGGCACCAGAGAGGGAGGGTTAGGGTAGGGAAAATACTTACGTGCCTACCTATGGGTATCGGGATTCTGGCCATCGGGATGCCGCTGTCGGCATCCCAGCAGCCGGGATTTCATACCCAACCCTTTTTAAACATGCCCCTTGCATCGCTACAAACCATAGACAGGGTGTCTCATTTGTTACATTATAAGTTCTCTGGATTATATACTACCCATATATTATACATCTCTTGAGAAAGCCACTATGTATCCCACCAATACGTTGGTTGATTGCTTGCTATTGGCAACTTTTCGTCTTTAGACGGTTTAATAAATATCCCACTAAATGCCAACACATGTAGTGTCAAAATACACAGGGCTAGATCGCTCAGTAACCCTTCCTCAAGATAATCAGGTATTGTTTTGTCAGACAATTTGCGTTAATATATAAATGTTTTCCATACATTATAGAATACTATTGAAGAATTATTCTTCCTTGCTGTTATACTTGGGTGACTTTACTCAAGATACTCTTATTATTCAATAATTCCCACTCAATGTTCATATAATTAGAGTCTCTAGATTTGGGTGCTATTAATTGCAGATGTAAAAGGTCCATCGGAAGAGGTAGTAGCAATGGTTGTTCTAGGAACGTGAAACCAAACTGGAAGCACTATCACTTCTGCTGCTTTTTCTTCATCTCTCTTAGGGTTCCTGCAATTAGTGGAACATTGGTGGGGGGAGTGTATGTTTCCCACTTTGACTCTCTAAGATCCTATTAAAAGACCTACTGCTGCTGCTTCTTTTGAATCTCTCTGATGGGAGCATAATGTTTTACAATTTAGTATTTTAACTTGTTACTCTCAGGTCTATTTGGGGTATCCTGATGAACTATTTGTTGAAATACCTCCTTGTGGTTCAAATATTGTCCACTTCATGAAGTGCTGTGAGGGATCTTATATTCGTTTCTGCCCATGACATGAGTGTTAAGAGCGCTATCATCATGCACCTGAGTTTGGTGCCTACTTGTCTGTTTCTGAATACTAGTCTATGACTGTCCGGTTGGATGAAAAAGTTTGAGATGTTTATGCTGTAGTTGAGGTGCAAACTGTTGTATTCCATGCCATACTGCTCTTGCCAACAAGATATTTACATGCAGTATATTTTCCTTTTGACTCTATAGATCTTGTATTACTTTGTTGTGCAGATGAGCATCCTTAAATCAGTTAAAGTGTATACTGGTTCAAATATGGGTACTCTCTTTTCTAGTAATGTATGATCTTGCCAAAAGACAGAATAACAGTGTGTGTATTATATATGTGTGGGGAGATTGAGGTGGTGGGAGAAATGAGGGTACTAAGAGAAATTAATTGGGGTACTGGGCGAAGTCAAGTGCAAGAGAGGCTCTGAGACATGAATCGAGCAATTTGTGGAGAGCAGTGAGACATGAGGGGTGTAGTGTGAAGGGAGTAGTGTGTTGCGTGAGGGGAGTAGTGCAGCAGTGTGAGGCATGATTGAAGTAGTGAGAGTCTAGTGTGAGGTGTGAGGGTTGCAGTGTCAGGAACGAAGAGAGTAGAGTGAGGCATGAGGCGAGCAGTGTGAACTGTGGGGTGTGCAGTGAGTTATGGTGGGAACTGGCAATGAGAGAGCTATGAATGTGGTAATGAGAAAGCTATGGAGAGGGCAATCAGGGAGATATGCAGGGAGGGGGCAATGGAACAGTTCTGTGGGTGTGTAGCCAGAGGTATTATTCTGAGCCGTTCATATACAGTGGGTACCAAACTCAATCACTTCTCCTGCATCCCTTCTCCGTACTCGAACCATTCAGATGAATTTACACCTAACCATAATCAAAGCCCTTCATGCGTATGCAGGTAACACTTGAGGACGTCAGATCTGGATTGTCCATGTTTAATACTGTGAGAAAATACAAGACTTTGGCATTTGGCAAGATATTTATGGGTCGAATTTCCACTTTAAGTCTATGATGTTGTGTTTTCAGGTAAAACTCCATTCTAGATTAGCCCTTTCAAAAAAAAATATATCATTACAATTTCCCTACCACATTCATATGGATGTAACGGACTGAGCAGAATCATAAAATAGGTATTCCCAAATACAATGGAATGTTGTATGTAAGGGACATATTATGGAGTATGTGGAGAGAGTACCATCATTATTAGTAATTAACACATAATGAAAGTGTAGGATTATGATGTCAAGTGATCATAGTGTGTACTCTGAGATTACTAAAATACATGTGCACTCTACCTTACTGTACATTGAGCAGTGTGGTATGGGATTAAGGAAACCACTGGAAACGCTGGGAAACAGCACATGGAAATTACCCCTCCTGGATTGTCAAACATCTCTACTAAGAACAGTTTTCTGGCATGGGAGCTGGGTGTCTTCTCCCTTTGGGTTTAGTATTAATGCATACTAGCCAGGATGAGGAGAGAAAGGTCCCTTCCTTTTTCAACCTTACCGACGTCAAGAAATCCCAGATTTATCACTGTATGCGTATGACCAAATAGTTTGAGACCCAAATTATTTTGGGTGATCCTCCAATCGCGTTGCTCAGCGGGTGAAGCTAAACACCCTTTTATCTTTTATTTGTAATTGTGCATATCATTTGCACTTGTACTCAGGGGCGTTTCAAGAGAGGAAGAGGCCTATGTGCACTCTCCGTCACGGGCCCCCTCCTCAGTCCGGTGGCCGGCAGTGCACTGATAGACTCTGGGCACTAGAGTGTACCTAGAGTCTATAGCGCATGGGCAAAATGGCAGCGGCAGGTGCCGACGTGGGACTCCGGAGAGGTAAGTATAATATGGGTGCAAGGTGTGTGTTGCGGGCCCCCCCTTGTGCCCATTATAAATACGCCCCTGCTTGTACTCTAATATTGTATACTTGTCTGTCTTTTGCTCAAGCCTTGAGCTAAGTGACTGCCTTTATATTGTACATGTCAATTATTTGCTCTCTAACCTTCTTCCTGTTAGGGTTAGGCTAGGGGAAGGGGGGGTTAGGCACCACTGGGAGGGAAGGTTAGGGTTAGGCACCCCCCTGGGAGACTTAGGGTTAGGCTCCCCCCGGGAGACTTATGGTTAGACTGCGGAGAAGAGGGGGTTAGGGTTAGGCAATTGGGGGGAGGTTATGGTTAGGCACCCCTAACGAGGGTTAGGGAGGGGGAGGTTAGGTTAGTAAATAGAAAATATACTTACACTGCCGGGCTTCCGCTGTCGGGATTTGAACCGGCGGCCATCAGTAAATCATACTGATCCCGTTCTTACTACTGTTGTTAGAATACAACTGATGTGAGATTGCAAAAGGAAAAGAAAACACACAAAAAAAACATTTTGCATCTAAGGAGATAAAAACATTTCTGCTCTCTTCCACTAAAGGGAAAAAAGTCAATTTACTACTAATTAGGTGAATATATATTAAGAGACATCTGGATAATGTAAAAGCTTTCACATTTTAACATTTTAATGTGTTCAAATGCCAGGCTGTAACACAGCACATATACAAATAACATCTACAACCCTTGCTGTGAGTGATTTTAATAATGCCTAAGATAACAGTTCAGGACTATAATTACATAGTTGTCATGGAAAAGTGAGACATCTGTTGCATAGGCTACTGGTTGATTTTTATGAGAGCTGTATACTCAAATAAGTCACAGTAGTAAAAGTTAATCTTGTACATATTCGTGGCACTAGGATATTTCTTCAGTGCAGACATGTTTTAGCAGTAACAAGCATCTGCTGATTTTGCCAGAGTCAAACAACATATGGTTTCTCAACTGTTGTGCTATGGAGTCTGGGACGGCACGATCACAAAAACAGCTTCATACCAATATATTTCACGTATAAATCATACCGCGGAGGAGGGGGATCGGCACATTGTGTATTTGCCGCAGGTGTCAACAAAAAAGGTGCATGACCACGAGCTACGCATGTGGCAAAACACATTGGGGGCGTGATCACACCTTATGCCTCCATTACACATGACACTGGGGGGCATGCCCAGTGTTTCCGAGCTGCTAGGCTGCCCCCATCAGCTTTCTACACTATTTAGATGCCATGGGTGCAGTATAGAAGGTCAACAGTGTCTAGATACACACTGGATTAACAGATGGTAGACAGAAATTAGATCGAACAAATACAAATGGTGGACGCATATGGTGGACAGTGCAAATGGTTGACAGGAACAAATGGTCGATACACATATGGTTGACACTTTTTTTTTGACACTTAAGCCTTATCTGCACTCTAACCATCCCCTTACACAGCCTAACCCTCACCTTCAAAATGTTGAAAAAACATCTTGACCACTTGTCCCTGTTGACCTTTTGTACCTGTCGACATATTGCATGTCGACTAGCTGGCATCGACCTATTGAGTTTCTATCTAGACACTGTCTATCTTTAATCCGGATGCCGCACACCATCCATTCTGATATGCAGAGCAGCGTTGATCTAGCTCCTTCCCCCCACATGACAATGCAGCTCAAGGGTGGGACAATGACCAAAAAGCAGGGCTATCCAGTCAATATTATGACAGTTGGAAGGTATGCATAGATACATCCACTCTGATCTACCAGCTTCAAAAAGAGGAGTCGGGTGGCGCAAAACTCAGGGAAAGAAAGATATAGGTTTGCCATATCTATCAAGATAGACATAAGGATGAGCTTAGGGTTTGAAATGCTTTAGTTTCTTGTGTGAAGGGCGATCAACTCTGGATCATCTAATAGACAGCTAGACCTTCTTAGATTCTTGTCAACAAGAGGAACAGGAAGCTTATGTGTGTATTTTGATTTCCACCCTGAGAATTAAAGAGGTGGCTGCTTACCTGAACCACTTTGTGAGGATCACCTCGAAGGCGCCAGTTTGACTATAAAAAAAACAACACATTATACTGTATACACTATGTAGACAAAAGTGATTGGACACCCCCACGCAAGCGAAATGGTGTGCTCCTGCATCAGACACGTGTTCTTGAAGGTATAAAACGAGAAGTATATAGAGATGTTCTTGAGAAGTCTGTGCTTCCTACATTGTGGCAGTTCTACGGAAACAACAAATGTTTTTATCAGGACGACAATGCTAGCTGTCATGATTCCAGGGTGACGCTGGACTGGTATACAGAAAATTAACCCCATTGAGAACCTCTGGGATGAATTGGAGCAATGGGTGTGTTCTTGGCAGACTCGACCTTCTTCAGTGTCATAGTTGGTCACTATATACAAAGGCGGAATGGCTAAACATACCGCCTGCTGTTGTCCAGGAACTTGTGGACGGTTTGCCAAGAAGGGTGTCAGCACTATTCACTGCACGTGGTGGACCTAGAAAGTACTGACGTTAATAAAATCTTTTTTATCTATTTGCTGTCAGTGTCCAATCACTTTTGTCTACATAGTGTATTATATACACACACAAATATTCTAAATATATATATTATATACATACATACACACACACACACACACACACAATGTATATTAAAAGACAAGAATCCTAGATATAGTTTGCAGGCTTAATTGTTTTGATAGTATGAGATTAATATTAATACCAATTAATAATAATAACTGCTTAATGTTGGCTTAGCTGCTGTCAATGCATTTAAAGATCAATTGGGTGCGATTTAAAAACTAGCTGTTAGTCGACACATCAGGCAGACAGGAACATTTTATTTTAACTGCATTTTAGCGTTTTCAGCAGCATGAATGTGGGGCTTGCAAAAAAATGATTGCAGACCCTGGATGTGGGTTGCAAACTTAAATTATTCACTAAATAGCTTGTATTTCAATTTTGAGTGTATGTATAGTATACACACATATATATATATATATATATATATATATATACACACACACACCCACATACACATATATATATATATATATACACACACAGTGCATATATTTACACACACCCCTATTATTCACAATACAAATACATGTATTCTACGTAAGGATGCCACATCTAAAGTTAGCAATAGAGCACTATTGTCTAGCCCAGGAATTCCCAATCTCGGTCCTCAAGGCATCCTAACACTCCAGGTTTTAAGGATATCTATTTTTGTACATAGATGGTATAATCAAACTGAATGAGTTACTAATTAAGTTGCCTGTGCTCAATTATGGATATCCTGAAAACCTGGATGTTTTGAGATGGACATGTGCAGTAGAAGCCTGGGGAAGTGGGCAGCTTGGCCTGGAAACTCATTGCACTTGGGACCACATCTAATAGAGAGACCAGACACCGGGAAACCTTTTATTTGTTGCAGGCGCACAATGGTGTAAAATTGTCCAATAAACATCTACTACAGGTGAATTTGGACATATAGGGGTAAATTTATTAAGATCCGTGTTGGTCCCGATTTGTCCCATTTTTCAACTCTGATAGTACTGATAAAAAATGGTTGTTTTTTATTTACCAAGGTCCCGATTTTGATAGGATCGTTTTGATTGATGGTGCTTTTAGTCGTTCCTGTCTGTTTTGAAGTCCCGAAGTAACCGCCCAAATTTATCTCCCGAACAAGCAGCCTGCACATATCAGTGAAATATGTGCAGGCTGCTTGTTTTTTTAGTTTGCTTTAAAGGTTAATTTTTCCTTAAAAATTGACGTGAGGTCCCCAAACAAAAGGCTAACCAGTCCCGGACTTTCCAGCCAGTCCTGGGTCTTAAAATTCCAGGTAACAAAATGAGTAGGGTTCCACCGTAATTTAAGAACCAGCACCTGGCTGCAGGGCCAGACCTGGTTTTAAATATAGGGAGGAAAAAAAAGCGTGATGTTCACCCTATATTTAAACCAGCACCGAACCCAAGCTCCTGCTTGGGTCCGGTGCTGTCGGGCTGATGCTGCGCCAGGGGAGCCCTTTCACCGGGCCCCCCAGGCGCAGCATCAGCCCTGACCACTAGTCAGCCCAGGCCAGGGGATCCCTGGGGAGTTGGGGACCCCCCAATAAAGGCACCCCTGGTCAAGGGCACCCCTGGTCAATAAACATTGTCTTTACAGTAGAACTGCAAGTCCCAGCAAGCCTCCCCCGCATGCTGGTACTTGGAGAACCACAAGTACCAGCATGCGGGACATTAAGGGCCCGCTGGTACCTGTAGTTCACCTGTAAAGAAATGCATAAAAAAAACAACACACACACACCGTGAAAGTACAGTTCTATTACATACATACACCTACATTACCAGGAGTGGTCCGCTTGTCCAAAGTAGGCATCCAAGGTCTTCTTAAAACAAAATAAAAATAAATGCAAATTGCGAGCCATGCAACTGATAACAACCAGGATGGTTGTTATCCCCCGAATCAAACGCTCAGAAAGGCAGGAGCTTGGATCACCTTTATAACAGTGGTTGCCTTATGCAGTCCTAAGCTTTATTTTTATGATTTCTAATTTTATTTATCTTTATTACTGAGTGCGCAGCATCAGACTGTCCTTAGGACGTCTGTAATTTAAGAACCTTAGGACGTCTGTGCTGCCACTTCATCACCCCTCCAGGCGCCGCAACTCCATAGCATCGCTTGGTACTTTTGGCGGGGCTCCCGGGAATCTTGCCAGCCAGCCCTACAGAGGGCCCCCCCTAAACCCTGCCCCTGAGGCAATTCAGTTTGTTAACAAGCCTGGTACACAGAAGAATCACACTCTCACATCAAAGAGACAGGAAACTGGTGACCAGGAAACCCAACCCTGGGAAGCTAGGGGCGTCAGGGTGGGAGCCCTGTGGGCCCTATGGACTTGGAAGAAAGAGTTAACAAAAGGTAAGTTTTACCATAACTCATTTTCTTCTTCAGGGTCCATAGGGATCCACAGGGATACCATGGCGATGTCCCATAGCAGTATGCAAGGGTGGGGACGCTCCTGAGCTGAGGAGTATCCTGAGAGGCAAAGGTATCGAAGGCATAAAACCTAAGAAAGGTGTGGACAGAAGACCACATGGCCGCCTTACAAAGCTGTTCAGCTGAGGCGCCAATGCGAGCTGCCTACGAGGGTCCCACAGAGTGAGTGGAATGAACAGAGATGGTAGCCAGCACAGGAAGGCCTGTCTGTGTGTAATCCGGTGAGATAGTCATGTGAAGTTATCTGGCCAGAGTCTGTTTGTTAGCTGGCCATCCCTTCTTAAGGAATCCATAGAGGACAAATAGGGAATCTATTTTCCGAAGAGAACTTGTACGATCCATAGCCCTGTCCTGATGAAAAATTAGAAATGGGGAGCTACAGGAAAGTGCCCCTAAATCTGACACCCTACGGGTGGACGCAAGAGCAAGGAGAAAGAGTCTTCGCTGTTAGCCACTTGAGTTCCACAGATTCCAGGGGTTCAAACGGAGGGCCCTGAAGGGCCTGAAGAACCACTGGCAAATCCCACAGTGCCACTGGAGGGACGAAGGGAGGTTGAACACTGAGGAACCCCTGAAGGAAGGTGTGAACATCTGGCATTGGAGTAATTGTGCGCTGGAACCAAATGGACAGAGCAGAGACATGCACTTTCAGCGAGGCCAAGCGGAGTCCAAGGTCCAATCCTGCTTGAAGGAGGGCCAGGACTTTAGAGACTCTAAAAACTTGAGGGTCAAAACTTCTGGTAGCACACCACTGGAAGTATATGTTTGCCACACACTGTGATAGGTCAGGGCAGTTTGTTTTACGCACTCTGAGCATAATCTGGACCAGAGCTAGAAAATCCTTTGGACGTTAGGAAGGATGTCTCAAGAGCCACGCCGTCAAAGACAGATAGGCCAGGTCCAGATGTAGACATGGACCTTGAGACAACAGGTCCGTATGTTGAGGAAGTAGGAGAGGAGCGTCTATGGAGAGGCTGTGAAGATCAGCGTACCAATGTCTTCTGGGCCAGGCAGGAGCCACCAGCAGGACAGTGCCTCAATTTTCTTGAACTTCTGAAGGACTCAAGGAAGAAGGGAGACTGGAGGGAATATGTACTCCAGATGGAAGGTCCACTTCACCGACAAGGCGTCTACGAAATCTGCTTCGGCATCCCTTGTTCTGGACCTGTACACTGGCAGTGTCACGACCAGGGTTTCCCGGCATAGGGGACGACGGGTATTACCTGTGAGATCGCTGTGGCGTGGTCCTTCCGGCGGAGGCGCTGGTGTCTGGCGGCGGGCATTGGCTGTGCGAAGTGTTCCGCGGGCACTATGTCATTCTGGCCGGGGTAGCCTGGTGGTGTTTCCGTTCCACTCTGATATGGGCGCCGCTATCTTGCCTCTGGTCATGTGACTTAGCTGCCCCAGTCCTGGCATGTCACATGCTCTCTCTGACCTATCACGATTCTGCACTGGGTACTTAAGGGAGTTCAGAGCTTCCCATAGTTGCCAGTGCCTTGAATTATCTGTCTGTTTGAGTGCTTCCTGTGCTCCTGCTGGATTCCAGCTTCCCAGTAGCCTGCACCGCTCTGCCTGCTTCCAGTCTCCTGCCAGAACCATCCTGCATCTGCTATTTACCCTTTCCCTGCCAGAGGACCTGTGTCTACCGTGAACCCTGAACCTGCCCTGTCTCCATTTACCTAGCTCTGATTCCACTCTGAGCCATCACAGTTCTACTCTCCACTTAATTCCTTCAGCTGTTGCCATTCTAATTACTCCATAGCCCCCTCTGGATTTTACCTCACCAGTATCAATCAGTGACTGTTATCCTGTCTGCAGCCCTGCAGTTATCATTTGGATTACAAAGACTTATTATTTCTGCCACTACCTGGACATTACCTATTCATACTACAATACAGCCTCTAGTCATCACCTTCCTCGTTATACTCTGGACTTTCCAATTTAAATCCGTTCAGGTGTCTGCTCCTATTTCCACAACAAACTCAGGTCCTAACAGTTTGCACTGGCCACAATGGATTCGGCCATGGGACAGGAGTCCGGAATGGATTTAATTCAGACCATAGCCAGCTGGTTGGAAAACCTGGAAACTACACAACACCAAATGGCTCAGTTCTTTCAAGAAATGATTAAACGTCAAGATATCATACAAACTACTTTGACTACGTCAAATGTTACAGTGGTTACAGCTGCTCCTCCATCTGATAATATAGGTTACAGAGCATCTCCTTGCTTGCATCTACCTATGCCGAGTAAATTTGACGGCAGTCCTAAGTTATGCCGTGGATTCCTTAATCAGTGTGATGTGCATTTTACCTTGCAGCCAGATAATTTTCCTTCCGATAAAACTAAAGTGGCCTATATTGTGTCATTATTGACCTGCTCAGCTTTGGATTGGGCTTCTCCACTCTGGGAGCGTGCAGATCCTTTGCTGGACAATTATACTGACTTTCTAACATCTTTCAGGAGGATTTTTGATGAGCCAGGAAGAACAGTTTCGGCCTCATCCAGTATTATGACTTTAAAACAGGGAACCCGTCCTGTTAGCCAATATGTTGTACAGTTTCAGATTTTGGCATCAGAGCTCAAATGGAATGAAGAAGCCCTCTCCTCAGCTTTTTGGCATGGACTTTCTGATTGGTTAAAGGATGATCTGGTCACCCGCGAACTTCCAAATAATTTAAACGATATGATTTCTCTCTGCAATAAAATTGACCTACACTTTAGAGAACGCCAGGCTGAGAAGCATAGAACTGACCGTTACAAGCCTTCCCCACTACCCACTCCTACCCGCCTGCCTCCTTCTCCTACAGATGAAAAGCCCATGCAGGTGAATCATACCCATCTCTCCAGAGAGGCAGGACAGAGAAGAATATTAAAAAATCTCTGCCTATATTGTGGAGATTCGGGTCTTCTGGTGGCCTCCTGTTCCCGTAAGCCGGGAAATGCCCGTTCCTAACTGGTCCTGGGGACATCAAGTTAGGACTAATTAGTCCGTCCCCAAAATCTAAAGATTCTGTTTTGATCTTAGCCTTAGATCATAAGCCTAAACCTGTTTTTGTCACTGCTCTGTTAGACTCTGGAAAAACAGGAAACTTCGTGACCTCCAGTTTTGTTGACAAGCTACAAATTCCCTGTACATCTCTTGATCATTCTGTCTCCCTGACCTCTGTAGTTGGATGACCTCTGTTAAATGGAATTGTCTCTAAGGAGACTCAGCCAGTCTTGGTTCGTATTGGAGCACTCCATTCTGAACATCTTAAATTCTTAGTGATACCCAAGGCTACCCATGAAGTTATTCTAGGATTACCATGGTTACGTCAGTACAATCCCAGGATTGACTGGCGCACTATGCAGGTTCTCTCATGGAGTACAAGTTGTCAGGAATCTTGTCTTCCCAAAGTACGACCCGTGAGGAAAATAGCATCATCAGTACTTCTAGCAATTCCTAAAGAATACCAAACCTTTGCTGATGTCTTTTCTGAAAAACAAGCTAATGTTTTACCTCCTCACAGAAAATGGGACTGCCCAATTGATCTACTGCCAGACAAGATGCCTCCTCGTGGTCATACTTATCCCTGCCAGAGATCAAAGCCATGTCTGAGTATATCCAGGAGAATCTGGAGAAAGGATTCATTCGACCTTCCACTTCTCCTGCTGGAGCAGGTTTCTTTTTTGTTGCTAAAAAAGATGGGGGTTAAGACCGTGTATAGACTACATAGGCCTTAATGATATTACAGTTAAGAACAGATATCCACTTCCATTGATTACAGAATTATTTGATAGAGTCAAAGGATCTATCATATTCTCTAAGTTAGACTTACGAGGGGCCTACAATCCGTATTCGTGCAGGAGATGAGTGGAAGACCGCTTTCCATGCAAGAGATGGACACTTCGAATATCTTGTCATGCCCTTTGGGTTGTGCAACGGCACCTGCTGATTTCCAAGGTTTCGTCAATGAAATTTTCAGAGATCTGTTATACGTTTCCGTAGTTGTCTATCTAGATGACATTTTGATTTTCTCTTCATCCCTAGAGGAACACCACAAGCATGTAAAAGAAGTCCTGTCCCGCCTGAGAAAGAACAATCTCTACTGTAAATTAGAAAAATGTGCCTTCAGCGTTCCAAGTGTACCATTCCTTGGCTATATCCTCTCTGGTTCCAGTCTAGAAATGGATCCTAAAAAAGTTCAAGCGATTTTGGACTTGTCTCGACCTCTGACAATGAAGGCTGTTCAGAGACTTCTCGGATTCGCCAATTATTATAGACGTTTCATCAAGGGATTTTCATCTTTAATGGCTCCCATTACAGCTTTAACCCGCAAAAATGCCAACCCTGCTCTGTGGCCTCCTGAGGCAGAAACAGCCTTTCAACTTCTAAAGCAGGCTTTCGTAACAGCTCCAGTCTTAAGATAACCTGACTTGGATAGACCCTTCCTGTTAGAAGTGGACGCATCTTCAGAGGCAGTGGGAGCTGTCCTCTCCCAACGATTTGAGGACAATCGAATGCATCCATGTGGGTTCTTTTCTAAGAAGTTCTCTCCAGCTGAAATAAACTATGCCATAGGAGAACAAGAACTTTTAGGCATTAAATTGGCATTAAAGGAATGGCGATACCTTTTGGAAGGGGCTAAATTCCCCTTTACCGTCTTCACGGATCATAGGAATCTTGTTCTTGAAAAATATCCAGTGTGTGAGTCCTCGTTTGGCCCTGTGGACAATATTTTTCTCTTGTTTCCAATTTACTTTGACTTTCCGCTCAGGAGCTCTCAACCAAAAGGCTGATGCCTTGTCAAGATCCATGTCCTGTGGCAACAATTCTGAGATTCTGCGTAGTACTCCAGTGTTAGAGTCGAAAGTATTTGCTGCAATACAACTACAACCTCCTATTGGGAAAACTTTTGTGGCCCCAGAGTTAAGGAAGCAGCTAGTTACATGGGCTCACTCTTCATGGTTCACAGGTCACTCCGGCATTCGGAAAACACTGGAGTTCCTAAGAAGATCTTATTGGTGGCCATCAATGAAAGTTGACGTAGTGGAGTTCATTTCTTCCTGTACTCTATGTGCACAGCACAAGTCTCCTCGTCAGTCCCCAGCTGGCGAACTTTTACCTCTGCCCATTCCATCTCATCCATGGACACACCTCTCTATGGATTTTATAACAGATTTACCAAATTCTGATGGCCATGTCTGCTCCTATTTCCACCCTGGGTCCACAACAAACTCAGGTCTTAACAGGCAGCTTGCGATTGTGTTGGGAGTCCACCTCTGGCAGGCCCCACTTGTCCACTAGGAGTTGAGAGATCTCTGTGTGGAGAGACCATTCCCTGGCATGCTTGTGGTGACAGCTGAGGAAATCCACTTCCCAGTTGAGAATTCCCAGAATGAACAATGTGGAGATGGCCAGGAGGTGACCTTCGGCCCATGCGAGAATGCGTGACACTACTGCAATTTGGTGATTGATGTAGGCCACTGCTGTGGCATGGTCGGATTGCCCTTGTACAGGCTTGCCCTGAAGAATGTCCTGAGCCAGAGTGAGGAGTCTGTAGATGGCTCGGAATTCCAATACATTGATTGTCAGGGTCGACTCGACTGATGTCTAATGGCCCTGGAAGGAGTGTTGACTGGTCACTGCGCCTTGCGTCCGCTGTAAGGAGTACCCACTCCGGGATCCAAAAGAGGTGACCCTTGGCTAGGTTGGACATCTGTAACCACCAGGAGAGGGACAGACAAACCTCTGGAGAGAATCATTGTCTGGGATCTGATCCGATGGGGTAACCCGTTCCATCTGGAGAGCATTAGGTGTTATAGAAAGGGGTGATCCTTCACCAAAGTCTAAAAGTATGTAACAAATAACCGTAATCGTTCAGTATATATCAACAGTACTATAGCAAAATCAAATGGATCAATATCAATTATAAACTAAATTTTTTTTGGTGTCCTTGCACATTGGATATTCTCCTATGTCTTGGGGTGTGCTGCAGGTAGAGGTGCCTATAGCCTCTATAGTTTGAACAGAAAAAGGGGGCATAGATTACCGCGCTCACCCCTTATTGCTGTATTTATGTATGTATATATGGGGGTATTTTGTCCCGTATATCCGCTAGATAGTGGTATTAGTATCAGTGGTTTGTCCTATATACAGAACTTACAGAGTATGTATCTCTATAGACAATTGTGGTGTAAATGCCAATTTATTGGATGATTTCCATAGTTATGGTCACACACATTAATGGAAATATAAACATGTATAGAAAGAAAAAGGAGGGGGGGATGGCTGGACATATATATAACCGTAATTAATACAAATATTTTTTGTCAAATGCATGCACGTGGTAGTGCATTATCATTACGTATGAAGGTTAAGCATAAACAGCATAAAGAAAGTTTAACACTGGTATACAGTGTCTGTGCACAAATTGATAGGTAAATGTGTAAGTCGGTAGCAGAGAACGGCATCCCGTTGTACTGCTGGATAAGAAAAAAGTCTGCCAGTTGTTTGTAAACCTCAGATGGTAGTACCTCAGTCACTTGGAGCGGCGTCAGAGCAACCATGCTGTGCTGGAGTTCACATTGGCTTCCTTAATAGGGGATGCAGCAAAACGGCGTACCTAATGGGTGGACCTCTATTTGGAGCCTGCTGGTTGGATTGGTGCCACCACAGGTTGCCCTGTTATGAGCTCCCCAAGGGGTTCCTGGTCCTTCCTCTCCGATGTATGCAGTCTTAGATCTCACTCTTAGCAATCTGCTCGTCCACTTCCAGGTCTTGCTCCGTTCGCGTGACACGGCTCTGGGTGTTTTTCAGAGGTGGAGGTTTGTGAGTAACCACAGGTAGCATAGGATGTCCTGTATTGGTCAATGCGTTTCAGCCCTTTAGGCCTTCCTCTGGGGGGGGTGTAATGGTGGTGCATCCACCATGGTCTGTTTAAATGGGTCTAGCTGGTACGTCCTCCATTTTTTTTTTTTGATTGGGTCTGCCCCGTGTTTGGTTGGCCTTATAAATATTCTCCTTTAAAATAACAAGTAAACAGTTCAATTCCACTTAATAATGGTTATAATATCCCAATATTACTCTATGTATGGGCAAAATTTTTTTTTGATTATTATTAACACCAATACTAAACTGTAGGTGTTGCATTACCATGTAAAAACATCTACATTTTAGTGTTGGTGTTACTAATAACAAAAAATATTTTCGCCCATACATATTAGCAAATTATAACCATTATTAAGTGGAATCGAACTGTTTAATTGTTGTTTTAAAGGAGGATATTTATAAGGCCTCTCTGTGTGTCTTCTTGATCACCAGAAAAACTATTATATGTACAATATTTTCGTTTCTATTTTAATGCATATCTAATTAAAATGTTATTTTAATGCAAATTGTATTTTTATTATAGAAGAAAAAAAAAAAAAGACTCAATAGAATAACAATACAAATACTTATAAACAATATCCGGGTCATTACTGGAAAACACAATGTAGAAATATTAAGACACTGTAAAAATATTTGAATCTTTATCACAAAAATTACCAGTGACATCATAACATATCAAAAATGGAAGACCCATCTATATAGAAAATGAAAATAAAAAGAAAGGGAGCATAAAGAAAACACAAACAGACAGAGACATAACTAGACGACAAGGTCAGAGGGGGGAGGAAGAAAGGGGGGAGGGAATTGAGAGAAATATAATAATAAAAAAGATATGTATAGCCGTTAATTAAATTCTGAACCATATGTAGGGGCGTAGGTTTTGTCATTTTTTAAGGATTAATCTAGGAAGGTGAAGGGCGGGAAAAGGCTAAGATATTTTTAAAGGACAACGAGTCCTTGAAATCCAACCAGCGACACCAAGTGTCTCTGAAGGATTCATAATCACCATCAGCAAAGGACAGTATATCATCCATATCCATATATAGATCCAGCCTCGTAAACCATTCCATAACTGTTGGAGGAGAGGAGGAGCGCCATTTCACCGGAATGGCTGCTTTTGCAGCATTATTCAAATGGCATAATAAAGATTTCTTATATTTCGAGATGGGTCTAGGTGATAGGTGAAACAGCCAGAACGATAGGTCTGTAGGGACCGATTCTCCCAGAATTTTTGCAGAAAGGTTGAGAACTTCGTTCCAGAAAGGCTGAAGGATGGGACACTGCCACCAGATGTGGAGTGGGTGACCCGGGGCCCCAGAGCAACGCCAACATATATTCGGAACCCCAATCCCCATCTTGGAGAGGGTATCTGGACATCTGTACCAACGCGATAACAGTTTATATTGAGTCTCCCTAACACCAACACTAGGGGAACAGGCATGAGCTAACTTAAATATTTTCTCCCACTCTTCGTCAGTTAGGCCGACTCCAAGTTCCTGGTCCCAGACCTTGGTAAAATTGGGGAGAGAGAGGCTAGTGTCCGTTGAAAGAAAATTATAAATCAGCTAAATAGTGTGGGTCGGAGGAGTAGGGCTATTACATAGTTGCTCAAATGGCGTACAAGGTAAACAGAGAGTCTTAGAGGGACCAAGAGATTGGAGAAAGTGACGCAACTGTAGGTAATGCCAGTATTCCCGAGAGGGCAAGTTCCATGTCCTACAGACCTCATCAAAGGGCACAAAGTTACCAGCACTCACCAGCTGTCCGAACCTAAAAAGTCCCACCGCTAACCAGGGATGAAAAGTCTTAGCATCCATACCTGGAAGAAATTGTTCATTAAAAAGGAATGAGGTGAGGGAGGAGTGGGATGAAGATATCGAGGGATACTTCCTTAATGATTTCCAAGAGCCTAAAGTAGGGCCAATGGTAGGATGAGAAATCCTAGGAAGGACAGGGAGCCATGGGGCTATTGATAAGGGGATATTCAACATCATTCACCCATTGTTTAGGAGTGTCTGGTCTGAACCAGGCCAGAACTCTGTGGAGAATGCAGGCCTGGTAGTAACATTTAATATTTGGGAGGCGTAAACCCCCTCGGTCCTTGTGACGGAACATAGTATTTAATTTCAAACGAGGCCTGCCACCTCCCCAGACAAACTCTCTAATGAGGGCCTGGACTTCTAGGAACCATCTGGGAGGTAAATGAATTGGGAGGGTTTGTAGTAGGTAAAGAATCTTTGGGAGAGAATTCATTTTAAGAATGTTCAGCCTCCCAAACCATGAGAAGGGTCCTGATTTCCAAAGTCTCAGGTCCGAACGTAACCTACCCAGAAGAGGAGAGAAATTGGCCTCAAATAGGCGGGACAGATCTCTACTGAGATTGACTCCTAGATATGTAAGTTGGGAGGGGTGCCAGGAGAAAGGGAACGCTGATTTAAGACCTGTAACCATCTGTGGAGATGCCATAATATTCAGAGCTACAGATTTAGAATAGTTAATTTTGAAGTTGGAGAGGTCTCCAAATATCCTGAATTCTTCTAACAGATTAGGTAGTGAAGTAACGGGATTTGTGATTGTGGCCAATAAATCATCGGCGAATAAAGCTAGTTTGTACTCATCGTTATGTAACCTAAAGCTAGATACGTTCGGATTCAGCCTGATCGACCTTGCCAGGGCTTCCATACAAACAATAAAAATCAGAGGGGATAATGGACAACCCTGTCTGGTTCCATTATTAATGGAGAAGGAGGCAGAAAGGGAACCGTTAACCCTAATGCGGGCAGAGGGCGAACGATAAAGAGCGAGGACATGTTGAAGGCAAATAGGACCCAGTCCCATGTGTCTCAGTATTCCAGACATAAAGCTCCAATCTACCCTATCAAATGCCTTCTCAGCATCAGTAGATAGTAGAATACCTGGGGTATCAGTAGATGAGATATAATGAATAAGGGCTATAATTTTGGAGGTATTATCCCTAGCTTCACAGCCCGGGACAAACCCCACTTGATCGCTATGTATCACAGATGGTAGTAAATGTTTTAGTCTGTTTGCGAGAAGTTTCGCGTACAATTTAACGTCTATATTGAGCAGGGAGATTGGACGGTAACTGGGACAAAGGGAGGGGTCCTTGTCTTCCTTAGGGATGACCGTTATGTGGGCTTCTAGGGATTGTACTGAAAAGGGGGTCTTGTTCGAGACTGAATTATAGGCCTTCAACAATGGAGAAGCTAGTTTGTCCTTAAAGGCTTTATAGTAATTTATAGAAAAACCGTCAGGGCCAGGACTTTTCCCAGAAGGGGTGGATTTAATAGCCTCTAGTAACTCAGGTAGAATGAAAGGTATCTCCAAATCCTCACTGGCAAGGTCGTCCAACCTAGGAAATCCAATTCTAGTGAGGTAGGCCTCAATAGCCTGTTGTTTCCCAAGGACATCAGGAAAGGCCGAGGGGGCAGGTAGATTATATAGTGCCGAATAATAAGAGCAAAAAGCTTCTGCAATCTTATGGGTATCATGGGAAACTAATCCCTTCCCATCCTTAATAGAAGGGATGAAGGAACGGGCTCTCTGGGTACGTAGAGCTCTGGCTAACATCTTTCCGGGTTTATTACCCCAACGGTAATACCAATTACGACATTTTCGATAAGAATGTTTAACCTTATCCAGCAGCAGTTTATTTAAGGCTGTGCGGGCTTGAACTAAATCTACATAAACATCAGAGGAAAGGGAAGTTTTGTGAGTAGATTCTAAAACTTGTATTCTCTGCAATAGGTATTCTATCTATCCCAACCTTTGCTTCTTTAATTAGGAGCCGAGTTGGATACATTTTCCTCTAAGGACACACTTATGGGCTTCCCATATAGTGAGGCCAGATACATCCGGGGTGGTATTACATTCTAAATATATATCAATGGCCTCAACTAATTGGGATCTACAGTAAGGGTCATGCAGAAGGGATTCATTGAAGCGCCAGGATCTGGTGATTGGATCAGAAAATCCGAGGGAAATGTCCACTCTCACTGGAGCATGATCAGACCAGGTTGTCACTCCTATAGAGGAGTCCTGTATCAAGTGGAGAAATCTATGGCCAACTAGTATGTAATCTATCCTAGAATAAGACTGGTGGGCACTAGAATAAGACGAGTAATCCCTGTCTGAAGGATGTGATATTCGCCAGACAACTGGTGAGTATAAAGCAACCGTCTGACCTTCCTCGATGTTCGGCAAGGGACTGTTGAGAGGCCCGATGAGGTGTCCAGGAGATGATCCAGAGCCCAGTTAAAATCTCCACCTACCATCAAGATCCCCTGTTGAAGTAAATCAACCTTATCCAGAACCTTCTCAAAAAAGGTTGACTGGCCCTGGTTTGGAGCATATATATTAACAAATGTGAAAAGTTGATTAAAAATAGAACACTTAACCAGAAGGCATCTCCCCTCCTCCAAATCATGTACTTCAGCATTAGTGACAGGTAGATGTTTAGCGAATAAAATAGCAACTCCCTTAGATTTCGACTGAGAATAATTACTATAATATGCTGTAGGGTAGAATTGATTACTAAGTCGAGGAGCAGAGAGGGAATGGCGGAAATGGGTTTCTTGAACAAAAACGACATCTGCTTTATCATAATGGAAGGAACGGAGGGCTTGGGGTCTTTTTTCTGGGACATTTAACCCTCTAGCATTAATAGAGATTATACACAGAGAAGCAGCCATGTATGGGAGTTAGAGCTCGAGCTACATAATGCAGAAAAATTGATCTGGAAAAAGAATATAATTAATAGAGGAATTAAATAAGAAGAAAAGGAGGAGAAGGGGGGAAGGGAAGAAACATGAAGGAATGAAGGGGAGACACAGAAGAAAAAAAAATTGTAATAAAATAACAAAAAATCAATGAGAGGAAAAAAGAACCGCTGCCGGACAATGAGGGAACCACCAGGGAACCCATGTCACGGGAAAAATTAGCGGTAGGGGGCACACAGGGGCGGAATGTCCGCACCATCTAAAAGGGAAATTAGCAAAAATCACAATGTAATAGAAAACACACAATATTATCAATATAAATTGAATAAGCATAAACGAATAACTCCTCATAAGAGAAATAGATATAATCAGAATATAAGACATATAATATCAATTCCGCTTAGAGATTATATAACTAAATTAGTCTAACATATCTAAAATATCTAACCATAAATGGGCATTGAGAAAAAGAGAAAAACAGATAGATGTAATATATCTAATAAATCTCTAGTGATATAAGAGGCCCAAAGGGCACAATACTAAACATTTCTATATATATAAAAAAAAAATTAGAAGAGTCAATTAGGAGTTACATCTCAATAAAGGAGGACATCACAACATACTGAACATATATCAAGTGGGGTCTGACTCTAGAGGAGAGTCGGGACCTCTGGGTTTCTTTTTATGGTGTTGTATTTGTTGCCAACGGTCTCTTCTCGGACAGCCAGAAGGTACTAGTAGGGGAAGTGAGAAAGCCTGCCAATCCGGACTTTACGAAGAATCTCCTCTTTTTGTGAGAAGTAGTGGACCCGGCAAATAACGTCCCTTGGACGATCAGTTGCAAGTCCCCTCGGACGTAGGGCTCTATGAGCGCGATCGAATTCAACGTGATCGGTGGGGTCAATCTCCAATATTTCTCCAAAAATTTTATTTAGGGCATCAATCAGACCAGATGGAGGAACATCCTCAGGGAGCCCCCGGATAAGGATATTGTTTCTACAGCCTCTGTTGTCCAGATCGTCCAGTCTATTTTGCATTGACCTCATGTCTAAGGCTTGCTGGGAGACTAACTCATGAAGATGAGATAGTTGATTGTCAACTGACTCTTTCTCCTCCTCAAGGGTAACCATTCGGGAGCCTAGATGTTTAACATCAGCTTGAACTAATGAGATCTGAGTTTGCATAGAGTCCTGAATTCGCGACTCCAGAGCCTGCATGTCTTGTTTAGAGGGGAGAGAGCGAACATGAGTTAGAACTTCCGTAATTTCCCCTCGTAATTGGGACAATTGTGTATGGAGGTCACCGGTAGCGGGGGAGAGGGCCATGGTGAGAGACAAGTTCTGCACAGGTGTGGAGTCGGCGACAGGGGAATCCGCAGTGTGAGAGATGGATAGATATGAACGGAGATTAGGTTGAGAAGAATCGGTCTTTGGTGTCCGAGAATCTTTTTTCTGCGTAGCTCTCTTGGTCTTGCCCATCAGGAATTGACATGAGGAGGAGTCATAAGGTCATGTAGTGTGTTAGATAGATAGATGGTGAGTGACACATTCCCCTGTTAGTAGGACCACATTGCAAGCATGAAAGGTTCACATAGAGCCTCCAGTGTGAAGTGAGGAAAAGAAATTAATACATATATACACACACATATATATGGAACAATTTCCTCCATAGATTGCGTAGTGACAGGGACACGCCACAGGGGGGAGCCCAACTCACACAGAACAGGAGGTGCTATAACCCCAAACACCCCAATATAGGCACAATATAGTAGCCTTTAGGAAGATGGGTTATACAGCAGCCCCACAGGAACGTATTATTAGAGCGGCTTAGGGGGGATTGAGCTGATGGGAGATCTATATATAAGCTCACCACCTCCAGATCGGCACCTTCGGGACAGACGTCCTGGTATCAGGGGGGAATCAGCAGGACTCCACAGGGCTACAGCCACAGCACCCCACTCAGAAGCAGCGGCCGACAAGGCAATCTGGGAGCACTGAGACCACAGGACTCCGGAGGAGGTCGTGACCCATGTAACAGAGCGGGAGTGCAACGCGGGGCTCCCGGCGGGTGATGTCAGAGGATCAGGCCGTTGGAGGTAGGGTAGCAGCGATCACCGGGAGTCCTTTATGCAGGGAGAAGATCAGCCGTCCACCCGCACATCGGCTGGGATAGGCGGCGCGGACCCGGAGATACCGCCACGACGGGTCCGGAAATCGAGTCCCCGGCTTCAGGAAGGAGGGAAGGCCGCAACCCGCAAAAGCAAACGGATTGCCTTCCGATTCCGCGGACTCGCTCCCTCAGTATGGGCAGGTAGAATGCCGGTGAAGAGGAGCCAGGGGGGTCACAAGGAGGGCAGGAGAAGTCACTTTTAAAAGTGAATAGGCAGGAGCCCCTGTGAAGCACGTCCGTCTTCAGTGCTTGCCAGGCCACGCCCCTCTAAAATTTTATTTTAAGTAGTGTTATAAATAAGAGTGTCCACAAAAAGAGGTTTTTTCCCTTTTTGTTTTGCTCCTTTGTCAAAACCTACCTGTAGAGCATTAGGTGTTGCAGAGGCCTGGAATGAAACTGAGCGTACTCCATGTCGAAGGTGGATACCATGGATCCCAGAATCTGCATTGCTGAGCAAACTGAGACTCGGCGACTGCAGAATAAACTCCGCACTCATTGTTGAAGTGTGGAGATCTTGTCCATTGTCAGGAAGATTCTCTGAGCTTGAGAATCCAAAAGAGCCCCCAGATAGACCATCCTTTGTGAAGGGGTCAGGGAGTACTTTTTCCAGTTGATTAACCAGCTGTGTCTCTGTAGGAAGGCAATGTTTATCTGAAGATGGCATTGAAGAACTTCTGGGGAGCATACTAAGAGCAAGAGGTCGTCCAGGTATGGTAGCAGTCTGACTCCCTGACAACGCAGGTGGGCTGCCATACTTTTGGTAAAGACCCGTGGTGCTGTAGAAAGTCCAAAGGGCAGAGCCTGAAATTGGAAATGTTGCTGTAGTACAGCAAACTGGAGATAATTCTGAGAGGGCATTATAGATACATGTAGGTAAGCGTCCTGAATATCCAGAGATACCATAAAATCCCCAGGGGTCCATAGCTAGTACAATAGAGCGCAGGGTTTCCATTCGCAATCTGGGCACCTTGATGAATTTGTTCAGGGATTTGAGGCTGAGTATAGGCCGATAAGACCCATTTGGTTTCTGCACCAGAAACTGTAGAATAACAACCGGGATATTATATGTATTACCACCGGCCACAACAGCGGCTGCCCGACAAAGGAGGAAATCCCGATCGTCCTAAAGGTAAGTATTTACTAACCTAACCCCCTTAACCCTCCTTAGGGGTACCTAACCCTAAGCCCCCCTTCCCCGCTGCCTAAACCTAAGTCCCCCAGGGGGTGCCTAACCCTCCCTCCCCCTAGCCTAACCTCTCGGGGGGTGCCTGACCCTAAGTCCCCCCCGGGAGCCCTAAACCTAACCCTCCCCCCTGCAGCTGTCCGCTGCGGTGCCTGGCATCCGCTCGATTGGGATGCCGGGTGCCGGTCTCCCGACGTCGGCCAAATTACAGGCGACTACATTTAGACGCCTGTCATTCGGCCCTAGTCGGGATAAAGCAGTCTGGAAGCCAGCGGTCGGCATTTAGACCGTCGGGTTCCAGACTACATCCCTAACAACCGTTACCTCGCTGTGATAGCAGAACTGGAACTATTACCACCGATTGCAGCAAGGCTTTCTGGATAAGCAGGGCCTTGCTCAGGTTTGATGGAGGGCCTGTGTTAAAAACTGGTGTGGTGGCAGTCTTAGGAATGAGAGGGCACACCCCTGAGAGGCCACTTCTTGTACCAAAGAGTCTATGGTGGTTTGACGCCAGCACTGGGCAAATTGAAGTCGGCCTTCTACTCTGGGGTCCCCAGGGCGAGGCCCACCCCGTCCTATCAGGCTGAAGGTTTGTCCTCAGATTTGGAAGCAGCATGTCGGGTGGCCCAGGTCTGCTTGGTCCTGGGCTTAGCAGCCCTTGTGGAAGCAGATTGCCAAGGAAATGACTGGCCCTTAGGTTTTCCATGGGAACGGAAGCACCTGAAGGACGTTGTCCGAGGCTTTGCAGTAGTTACTGAGGGCAGAAAAGCAGTTTTTGATGCTGCCAAAGTGGCTACAATCTTGTCTAGATTTGGGCCAAACAAGATCTTACCAGTGTAAGGTAATGATTCTAAGGCCTTCTTAGAGTCTGAATCCGAATTCCATGACCGTAGCCAAAGAGTGCGGTGGGCAAACACTGACGTAGCCGATGCTCTAGAGCAGTGGTTCTCAAACTCGATCCTCAGGACCCCACACAGTTCACGTTTTCTAGGTCACCCAGCAGGTGCACAGGTGTATTCATTACTCACTGACATTTTCAAAAAAACACAGATGGAGCTATTTAACTGTGAGGAGAGATGGAAAACATGCACTGTTTGGGGTCCTGAGGACAGAAAATGAGAACCTGTGCTTTAGAGGCCAGGAGGCTAGCATCCAAGGTCGCTTCTGATATAGAAAGCTGCATCTCTTATGTGAGCTATATAAGACATCTGATCCCTAGAGGCCTCTAGAGAGAGACTATTCTAGGGCATCTGCCTAGCTCTCAATTGCTTTTTCGCCAAGCAATGGCTCCTGAAAGGGAATACACAGATTTAAGGCCAGTTTCACTCTTTCTATCCATAGGGTCCTTTAATGAGGAAGCTGTAGGAATAGGTAATGTGGAGTTTTTAATTAATCGTGTAACATGGGAATCTACTGCTGGGGATCCTCCAATTTTGCGCAATGAGCTGCAGGAAAAGGGTAACAATAGGTCAGGCGTTTTTGGAGCTGAAATCTCTTACCAGGCATCTTGCCAAGCTGCTGCCATGTATTTGGCTAGCTGATCAGAGAGGAAACTGACTGTACCTTTTGAGGCAACCCCATCGGGGAATTACTGCTGGGTCTGTCAGGCGGTCTGCAATAGTAGCTAGCACCTGAGTCAGGGACGCCCAAAGGAGGCTCCTGGGCAAGGTCAAAAGACATACCTGGTGTAATGTAACATGTTGTACATAGTCCGTCCTCTACAACATCCTCATTCAAGCTTGCTGCACAGAATTTGTATGAGAGCAATGTAGGTGCAGTCACTTGCTTGCTACTTTTGCTTTTGTTAGACATAATGAGAGTGATGCCTTCCAGGAAGATGCACCCCACAATAGTTTGATGCACATAATACCGATGTTAAACAGATGTCATGGCATTCTCAATCACCAGATGTGAACAGAAAAGGAACATTTACATGTATGGGATATTTTGCAAATACAACTAAGACTGCTTTCCACCACAGTCAATCAGGCGTTAGTTGAGTGAGAATATTTATTTTGAGAGAATGATGCTACATACTGCTTGCACAATTTCAGTCATTGCTAGTTTTGCCTTGGTTAGCCTTCTTGCTTACTTTTTTTTTGTAAAACATTTTATTTTCAAACTTAGGGCCGTATTCAATTACCCGCGAAAAGTGACCTTTGGAGAAAAGTTTTCTCTGATCTATAGTGTTCGTCTGTTTTCAAAGTATCTCCATATTACATTCCCCGGAGTTTCGCGAAAACTCCATAGGCAAAACAAAGCATAAAAGTTTCTCCACCAAAAGGCAGGAGAAAAGAAGTGCAAAATCCATATTGTGGGGTACAAATGTGGGGCCTTGGTTCAGAACCCTAAGGACACCCCCCCTAATTGACTAATAGGTCAAAAATAAATTAACTTCATTCACCCCAAAAAAGACATGTCATTTTTGGGGCAAAAATGAAAAGTGTGTTTGAAAATGGAAAAAAGTGGGGGGCTTTGTACTTTGGGGGGCTATATGGTTGGGACAGGTGTATTTGGCATTGCACAAGGCTGCTTCAGGTGTATTTTTGAGATTTTTTAAATCTTCATTTTAGAGACATCAAAATATTGTAGTACCCATTTTCAGATACCCCAAATTTAACCACGGTATTTTTCCAAAAAAAACATTGCTTTCTATAATTTTTCCACACATATGCAAGTATGCATATAACAGCCCTTTGCAACAAAATAAGTTCACTAAATACTTTTATTAGGGCTACTACTGTACTACTATTCTATATTGATTCCCAGGGTCACTGAAGCTTTCTATGGGGTACAGACTGATTTCCCCCAAAAAAGATTTCCTTTTCGCTAGTTTTGCTTTGTAAAACATTCGCCTATACGTTATTTTGCATGTTTTACAAGTGAATAGGGCGAAAAGCGGGGACGCACATGGAGAAAACATTGCGTCAAAACAGGCAAACTCAATCCACTTTTCACCAGACGGCACTTCTTGCGGCTAATTGAATTCGGCCCTTAATTAGAACTTCTACAAAACACCTATCACAAGTTTAGCTTTCCGTTTATACATATCTGATCTGTTGGCACCTGTTTTCTTATGAACTCCCTACAATCCAAAATTAAACATGCACGTCGCTGATGTTTGAGAAAAAAATCCCAACAATTTATTCATATTTTCATTTCTTTATTTTCTTCAGAATATTTGCTGTAGAAGACCTTTTTTATTTTGATGGAGAATGAAGGAATGGGAAAACATTATTCGTGATATATAACTTATAGAATTGTGAGCAGTCATTTCTGTAGGCAATGTTTGAAGAAACAAAAAAAATACATAATTAAAAATAAAATAAAAAGCATGATCCCTGAATTCTAAATAAAATACTGTAACAGGAAAAAAAAAAACAAAGTTGTGGTACTGTCACATAAGTTGTCAGATAGCAATGCTTGAACAGCAATTTTGTCAGACATTTTCTTTTGTGATAGTAATTAACTATTACCTCTTTCTAAACAAATGAAACAATTAACACATTTGTAGTATAAGAACATTTTCTTTGGTAGGAGAACAAAGGGTTGTTTTATGCTACTAACACATCTGATACTGCTAAACTCCTTCTCCTTGGTCTGGTATAATGGAAATAAGGCTTTACAGGATTTGGGAAACCAGCTGGCAAACGCATGCTTGTTCTTGTGAAAGTGAAACAACTTTACAAGAATAAATATCACACTGTAGTAGTGAAGGGCTAAGAATGCATTGCCCAGCAATGCATTGCAGATAGTTCCAGTACATGGCCACAAAAAGGAACCTGCCATTAGTATAACTGTACTGCTGTATAATACTTCTTGCAATGAGGCATTATAGCAAATGTGTAAACATTCAGAAATACTGAAAAAAAACAACAAAAAACAAAACCCTGTGTTGGGAGAAAAAGGCGCATTTTTTTTCTAGAAGAAAATATTTTACATCAGTACAAAAAAAAAAAAAAAAAAAAAAAAAAGAATATGGCAACAAAGTGAAGCACTTTAAGAACAGTACAATGATACAGTAATCTATAAACTAAGTTAAACAATTACTATCAGGTATAGGACACAGCCCAATATGTTGAAAATAAGCAGCTTTTTCTATTTCAGAAATTATATCATTCAAATGTTTATTAAAAAAATAAAACGATATAACTCGTTGATGGGTAACTTTAAAAAAAATAAAAACAATGGTTCAAAAAAACAATATCTGTGGATGAAAATAATTTAGAACAGCTGCAGACCAATAAAATATGTTTGACTAAATGACCTTTCAATTTTCACTCAATGAAAAAAATAAAAAAAATTATATATATTTGTTTTTCTGAGGCCAGAGCTCTTACATAATTGCAGCCTATGCTTCAATTTTATTCTAAAGCACCACAAAATAATATTAACAATAAATTGAACCTCTTCGAATAAGCCCATAAATTGATCAGTTCCCTTTACTTTTAAATGTTTATCAATATCCAAATTACTTACACACAATATCATTCCATTGGTCAATAAATATAAAGACAAAGCTCATATAAAATCAAAACAATACCTATACAAACACAACAATATGAGGTTAACAATTTAGACCAGAGATTTTTTTTAAACATGGAAATTAATGTAACACCCATGTACAGAAAAAAAATTATTAAAATTAAAAGCACATGACAAGAGTAAAAAGCAATCGTATTATTATAGTTAATTAAATAAAGAATTAAAAAGACAAGAACAAAGGGAGATCAGACTGTAAAAGCAGGAAACATACTCTGTCGCCAATTTGTTTTGATTAATGACTAAAATAAATATCTGATATCAAAAGTACGTAAGGTCCACAAATTAGAAAAATTTAAAATGTATGCATAATCCAGAACAATGCGGACAACAAACTGAAAAATAGATTGGATTTTTTCACTATACTTGGTATCTGTCTCCACTGAATGTAATGTTGTTAAAATTGACTGACAAGTATTAAATAAAAACTATTATGGGAAAAGTATTTTGTGATTTATATATTGATCCTGCACACTATGCAGTACACATGGTAGCCAATGTATCAAGGCAAAGTATTCTTCCCAAGTATTTCACCTTTTTACAGAATATGAAAGTACATCAGAAGGCAATATGACCACATGATGTCAGCATTGCACTATACTACATAAAGTGCTGTTCACTGATGTAGTTTCAGCTGGAGAATGAAACCGTAATCAGTTGGGAGTTATGTAGTGTAATTACTTAGTGTTCAGAAATTATTTTTCCCTTAGTGAGAGAAAAATAAAAAATTGTTTTTTATCGTAGCCAGTTATGAAAAATTATCATTCTTATTGTTTTACCACAACAGATAGCCCTGATTTTATCTAGTGTCAGTTAACTTGTAAACATTTCCTGCTAACAACAGCCAGGAATAAATATATTGGCTTTAAAAAAATAAATAAATAAAAAAAAAATCACAACCCTTATAAAAATTTCTAATGAAACTTTTAGAATGGCCCAAATGAATGCAATGCATTTATATGTTTTACTAGCTTAAGATCACCTTTTTCAAAACTTTCAAATTTAGCAATGCCATATTGTAGGTGGCCGAGGTCCGTTTATTGACAAGGCAAGTAAAATAGCAACCTACTGTAAGTGTGTGTTTGTCACTTATTTTCCAACTATGATAGCCCCAACTGGAGTAAATAGGGCAAAATGGTCTCCCCCCCCCCCCCCAGCTTCCCTAACATCAGCTAATCAATCAGGCCCTTCTACTGCAGTTGGTGTAGAAGGGAGAAGCAGGACCAGATCATTATCACAAGGAGTCAGGGTGTAGCTGTTTCTAATATTTGGCAAAACATATATAAAAACTGAAAAGTCAAGGAAGGTTTTTGCTAACAAATGTGAAAGTAGGGTTCGGTGTATTAAGTTTACAGTCAACATGTTGACATGGTGTATATGTCGACATTGAGCATGCAGTCACCAATGAAATGTCAATATGGTGACAATGCCGGCAAGCTATTTTTAAGGTAACACTAATGTTGACATTTTCACAATGTCAACATCCTGACTGCATACTGTGAAAGTACAACAGTGCAGTAACCTATAGTTACTAATCAGTAATTAGAGGAGTCTGAAAGATACTTACGTATGAACCACAAAATTTGCAGTATTTATTTCCAGGAGGGAAGTTGTTGAGTTCTAGAAAATGCCCCATTTCCTATCAGTTATTTAATTTAAATAGCTTAATTTGTCAAAATGATACCCTGTTCCTGCATTTTAGTGACATGCACTTTCCTAACCTGCACCGAGCAAAGAATGGTCCCGACTCCCCTCGCCGCCATTCACCAGCTATTGCTGGTTCCCAAATGCATAAACAGTATATTTCAATGTAAGACTAGATGCACTTGAGCAAATGCGGTTTGGCAACATTTACTGCACACTTGCATTTTGTTAGATTTAAACTTGAACTGGGGAATGCGTACCAATTCCAAATCTTATTTCCTATATTTCTACTTGTGAAAAAACAATTGTAGTATAGCTTGGTTGTAGTAGAAGTATCTTTGGGGGGAATTCAATTAGCCGCAGTAATTTACTGCAGACTAATTGATTCTCCGGGGCTATTCAATTAACCCTGAAGTGAGGCCAGCGGCAGCACTTAATGGGCTCTTTTTCCACCACTGCACAGGCAGTTAAAAAAAATCCCTGATAACAAAGTGGTTAACGGGTGCCGCGACCCTGTTAATGCACAAATCTGTGAACTTTCCACGGATTCTGTGTATTAATGCCCATTAAGGTATCGTGTGAAAAAGGGAGCCTAATTGAATAGCCTCGGGCAATAAAGCCCAAGGCTACCTCCCCTTTTCATTCCCGTTAAGTTATCAAGCCTAATTGAATTCCCCCCTTAGTCTGCATTATGAACATTCATCTGTTTGCACTGGATTGCTTCCAAATGCCACAATATTTTTTTTATAGGACTATGCGCGGGTACACACAGGGTGATTAATAGAATTTGTACAGCCGACGAACGATATATATTGTCCCGACCATCAGTCAATGTGTACACACGATATATCTGCTCACAAATATATTGCATTTGCTGTGCTGCATGATGAAACGACCGAACAATATATATCGGGAGTAGAATCCATTGAATATATCGTCACTAGTAGGTGGGCATCAGGGCCAGCTCGAAGTATGTACGCCCAGTGAGGTCTAACAGGGGCGCCAAACCATAGAGGGCGCACCCCTCCCAACCATTCCTAATTTCAGCGGTACAGTCCCGTTTTTCAGGCACTGCCCCGCTGTTCCACCTGCGGGGCAAAGTTTCCCGCGGTTGGTCGGGCACCTCCACCGCCGCAGCCATGCGGCGGTGTTGGCCCCGAGGAAGAGGAATGGATGCCGCGCGCATCATTGCAGGAAGAGGGCTGGGAGAAGCCCAGCTACTGACGTAGTGCTGGGCTTACCCCCAGCCTGACCTTAACGGGAGGCGTGCAGTACGGGCACACCCAGAAATAATGTCATTTAGGGGGCATGGCCTATGGTAATTAGACCATGCCCCCATTTCCAGGCGCACAGGGCAACGGGTCCCGGACCTGCACAGGGCGCGGCTAACCCTAGAGACAGCCCTGGCGGGCATATTCAAATGAAGTCTACTGGGACGACATATCGGGTGGACGATCGGGAAGTGTGTATGCACAAGATTGTTTGTGCATAAACCTTTTCAATCGCTGGATCAGACAGCACAGTGTATACTCCACATTAGTAATGGAGGCAGAACATATTAGACAATTCATAGCAACATGTAACTGAAAATTCAAGTATTAAAATTGCAATAAAATAGTCACTTAGGAGCTGGACACATACCACTGACTTGGCTTCATTAGTATTCTACAGTTTTGATGTATAAATGGATACAGATGAACACAAAATGTGATTTAAAAAAGAAAAAAAAAATGTTTACCTTCCAATCCACTAAAAAAATAAGTGTATTTGTTATGATTATTAATTGAAAGTAATCACCTGCTTTCTGATATTCCCCCTAATGTAGAAAATGGGGTCTTCAGAAGCCCCTCCCTTTATATGAACTGTATTGAACTGCGGCTCACAGTTTAGAAGAACTCTCTCGAGCTTCAAATGCTCTATTCACCCTCTAGTGACAAGACTGGACATACAGAGGGATCTATTTACTAAGCAGTGTTAGGAGACAAAGTGAAATGAGATAAGGTGCCAGCCAATCAGCTCCTAACTGCCATGTCACAGGCTGTGTTTGAAAAATGACAATTGGCTGGCACCTTATCTCTTTTCTTATCTCTTTGTCTCCTAACACTGCTTACTAAATAGACCATAGGGTCTTCTTGCAAAAGGGGTGCACAACAATACTGCTCCTGGCATTATGTAATGTAAGGGTCCTGGAAGAGAAACACCACCACCTATTTACTACATTGGGAAGGATGATGGGGGATACAGATGTTTTTCAAAACTGAACACTCCTTTAAAATAGTGATCTACAGCATGTGGACCATAGGAAGCCGAGCAGATACAGGAAGACCCGGACAAAAATACTGCTGCAGTATGTATGCTCTGGCACCCATGTAAAGCACTAGCAACAATTTACATGTAGCCGAGATATATAGTTAGTGTACACTATTCTATGAAAGAGATATGACATAGTACCATCATACCATATGTGTGCAGTATTAATATCCCCTGCAACATGATGACAAGTTGTCTACAGTACTACATACAGCCACACTGTAGGTGGTACTGTACAACCATCCACTACTAACATTCAGTTTCATATGACTTGGTACTAGCCAGCCAGAGCCGTAACTAGACTTTTTGGTGCCCTGTGCCAGAGAGAGCATTGCGCCCCCACCCCCTTTTTTAAATAGGGACATAAGATACTGCACCTGAAAAAGGGCCATAGCCTCATGGGGAAGGGCTGGGGAAGAGATAGGGGAGGCCAGGAGATGCTGGGGATAAAAGAGGAAGCTACAAGTGAGAATGATAATAAACAAAAAAATTGACAGGCCCAAACAGTGCCGCCTGTCCTGCAGTGCCCTGTGCCAAGGCACTGGTCGCACTACCCTAGTTACGGCCCTGTAGCCAGCACACTGGCCGTTTTAATCTTTTTCTGCTAATGGACTTTGATCAGTGACACCTTCTATCCTAAATACTGCTAAGTGACTGAAAATAAAGTAGTGCATGTAAAGCAAAGAGTATTCCGACCAATATTAAGCAGTGTTTATTTGCCAAACTGCTATTCAAGCTGCGGAGAATCGAGCTGTGGAGCTGGCTAATCCTCCACATGCACAACATAAACTTTCCCTGGGAAGTAGACAGAACAGCTGGCTTAATTAAAGACTCACCCTATATTTGCTATAGGTGGAAGTGAGCAAATACTGTAGCTCGCTAAGTATCTTAAAGAGACTTTCCTGGGTAATTATCACACAGTCATAAAAAGGACATATACGGGCCAGGTAACACAGGCATTCTAGAAAAATGACACCTTCTGACCAGGAAAGTAATGCATGCCTTTTAACAGTGGAATCTCTATGATGTGTCAGGTGAACCACATTCACTAATAATTTCCATATCAGGCTGAGACAGAGTAATGATTTACTGGTCAGAAGATCGTAGCTTTCTAGATGCTTGTGTAACCAGTCCCTAAGAAAGATGTATAAGAAAACAGGGTCCACAATTTATAGAAAATTAGCAGATACTTGCATTGTGGTGAACTCAAACTGAACAGCACAAAAGCTTCACCTTAATAAACTGATACTGAATAAATTATAAGAGTGATGAGAAATCTTTTTCTCCTCTAGAAAGTTCGAGAATTAAACTTAACACTGAAAATGGTAGTTTTACATAGACAAAAGACTGTTAAATAATAGAAAACATTTTACTGCTCTTGATATTGAAATGTAGGCTGTAAGGGGACGCTCCATCTTTGATTCGGTCTCTACCGAACAACTAAACACGCTACACACAATTTTGAAGGACCTATGCAGTCATCATGACAAAAGGCTCCACAGCCTTTGCACACAATCATGGCTTTCAGCCTGCAAGAACACTTCAGTTCCAGCTCATCTGCACTGCTGCTGTCAGCAAAATTCTGTGCAGGGATTGCTGTGTTCTGACTGCCGAGTCCAGATGCAGGCTTAGGGTTGCTCCCTAAAATTCCAATAGATTTTTCAATAGCAGACGCCGCTCTTTTGAAGCTTGTGCTACCAAAGTGAATTGCTGGATAACTCCCACACTGCTGCTGCGGCAGCTGCTGCTGTGTCTGTGTTTTCTGTGCAGCTAGCTGAGTAAAAGGCTTTTGTGGCTCAGAAAGTAAATAGGAAGAAAAATCTGCATTTTTCAAGGCGAATGCTTTTAACTGTTCTTTGACTTCACTTTGCTCATAGGAAGATTGTTTCATGGTCAGTTCACAGCTGTTGTTTAAACTGTCCTCGAATGAGATGGGCTCAGACTTTATATTGCTACAGATGCTTGAAGGCTGAGGCCAGCTAAGTCTTTTAGTGGTTTCCATAGTAACTGCTGGCTGCTTTTGATCAGAAGGGACTTCTGAATTAGATAAGGAAGGATGTACTAAAAATTTATGTTGCAAATTCTGTTGGGCATTGCTTAGGTCATCACCTTCTTTAATGTACATGTTTGGTGAATAAGAATTACCCATTCTATGAGAAAGAGATGGTACATTAGCCTCAGCCAAAGCCTTCTGATCAGGGTGTCTATTGAATGTAAATGCATTGTTACCAGTCTGGGGTTTTGCAGAACCTGATGGCATATATACTGTAGAACTCGTACCCCTTTGCGTCATGGGCATTTGGTAATAATGCTGCCTGTGTGAGGTACCAGCTTCTGGATGATAGCCGCCATTTTTATCAACATTAAATACATTTTGTTGGAAGCTACAAGAAGGCAGTGGCCTCTTTTGCTGCTTAATCTCTGGGCTGTGAGCAATCCTGGCTGTAACTGCATGCTTGTTCATCCACTCCTGCTTAAAAGCTTGCCCTTGCCCCAGTGGGTTCATATTAGAACCCATCATGCAAGATGACAAGTTTGCATCAGTGTCCATCGGAAGCTTTCCAGTCTCGCACTTAATCTGGGAGTGTTCCCCCACAGTCCTCGCCATTCTTTTCTTGGGATGGGTTTCACGCTTTCTCATTTGTAGAGAGTTTAGGCTACCTAGTGGGTAGCCTTTGCCATCAGGGGTAGGTGAGCAGGAGTTTTCAGGCACCATTCTCTCAGAGGCTGATTTAAACACAGAGGTAGTCTGTAATGGGAGCCGACTAATTTCTAATTTGGCTCCTAGTCTAGGCTGAGGGAGAACTTTTTCTAAAGGCAAATTGCCTTGAAGTAACTGTGTTACTAAGGGGTTGTTGGCTTCTACAGATGAAAGCCGACAGCTTGCGCTTGCTGCATTTGTAACCCTTTTCAAAGTATCTGTGGTCAATGACAAAGGTTCTTCTCTGGAAACACCAAGTGGTGTTTTTGATGCTGGCATGCCTATATCCAAGTCAGGTGCTTGGGGTGTAGTGTTGCGGTCTGAAAATCCTTTATCCATCCCAAAGCACTTTCCAGTATCATGGACCTCTGATTTGATAGGAATGCTGTTTGTCACAGGGCTACGACTGGTAAGTTTTGACACTTGTGGGTAACTCCCAGGTTCACTTTTTATATCAACAATGCTCCCTTCAGAGTATTCTTTGTGCTTGTGTGTATTTAAATGATTGATAACTGCTTTTTCAGGGTTGATTTGTTCTTTGTCACTCCAGCATATTCTATTATTGGGAATATACTCAGAGTTGATGATATTATCTGCCCCACACTTATATGAAGGAGTGCAATGTAGCTGCTCATTAAAGTTTTGTTGGCAAGGAGCAGAGTTACTTAACTTATCTTGCTGCAAATAGGAGGTTTCCAAAAGACTAGAACAAGCAGCAGCCTTATTTCTGTCATCTCTGCTTAAGCCAACAGCAATGTTGGCGTTGGACAGGTGCTCAGCGCTCTCATAAGTGAGGCTCTCCTGTCTACTTATGACAGAGACCTGTGGACATGCTTTATTTTGCATGGAAGATTCCACTTTTCCAAACCTATTCTGAGTGTCTGCATTTTCTACATTTTCAGTATTGAAAGGAAAAGTGGAATTTGGAGTTGTACAGTGATCAACAATCACTTTGCATGGGATAGATCTATTCGTCTGCATTAAACCGGTCGGTAGTGTGTTACTGTTTGTAACAAATAAATTACTACATGAGCTCTTATCTAAATTGTCATGTTGCATTTTGGCAAGGGAAGAATCAGAGCTAATTGCTTTTCTGGTTTGAGTATATCGAGGAACAGAAGACCTGCTATGAGAATCTACCATGATTTCCTCGTGGTTTGACAATCTTCGGACAGAAGGACTGACATTTACAGCACAGTCCTCGTCACACGTGGGTGCAACTAACTGATCAGGGTGTATGTTGCTTGGACCAACTGTGGAGCTTAGTGTGTTTACCAAAGAACTAGTTAAATGAGGATTTGGCAAATTACTCCCGATGGATGAAATTGGCACAGTGGTGTAAGAATTAACATTAATTGTTGTTACTGGCACTCGATCATCGACAGAATTAGGGACAATGGTGTTTACTATGGATACATGACTACTAGAGTCATCAGTGCATTTTGGTGTGACAGCTATGAAAGGAATGTCAGTTTCCTTAACAGGGTTTAGTATATTAATGTTACAGACAGATGATGTAGTGTTTTCACTGTCAACAGACATTAGAACAGCGGATTTTTCAAGTGAATTTGTAAAGGGCGCATCAGCAGAGGGACAGACAGACATTGAACCTATATTTTTGCTATAATGCATTGGCACACTGCAATCTTCAGTGGAGGTAGATGTAACAGTTTTATCGCTGGAATGTGGCACATGAATATTTTCGTTGGAGCTGTGCACAGAAGCATCGGAGTCAGTTTCCGATGATGTCGAAGAGCTGAAGGATTTTTGTAAAGTACAATTCAATTCTCGGTGGAGGGAGGACTTACTGCTAGGAGATTTGCAGTTTGGATTCATAATAATAACACCAGTAGAACCTTCAACCTTTGCATCGGAAGAAGTTGGCACATCACTTGCTGGAAGACCCTCTTTTGTTTTTCCATCTCTAGTAGTCTGTTGAGAACTGACTCTTGCCTGATGTTTAGCAAACAGCTTTGCCTTTGTCTGTTCTTTGATGTGGGCCAAAGTTCTGGTCTTGCTGCTTTCTGAAGGACTTCCAACACCTCCAGAAACTATGCTTGCCGCTGCAGCCACAGCTGCTGCAGCAGCTGCCTCTCTCTGAGCCCTGGCTTGTTGAGCTCGTGCTTTAATATCTGCAAGGGTTCTAGCGCCAGTGTTCCTTCCTGCGCTAACAGATGTACTCGAAGAAATCTTGGATTCAAGCTTGGGGGCGGGCTGACTTTTTATTATAAATGGTGGTCCAATCTTTGACAGTTGGATCTACAATAACAAAACATATGCATTAGTACTGTATACAGACTCACAAAAGTTGACAATTCTCAGTTGTACTTTCTAGACTTGTCTTTTAATATACTATAAGTTGATTCAACGGTCGCAGGATATGACTAAACTATTATACAGTTGTTTGCTTTATCACTAATTACATTTTATTTAATTTAAATATCTCAATTTTCAACAACAAATATACACACACACACACACACACACACACACACACACACACACACACGAGGGCTGATTGAAAAGTAATGAGACTGCCTCTGTTTTTCTGTCCCATAGGTAGACATGGCAATGCTATGCTGGTTATTGTGAAGATCATACATCGCTGTGTTTGAACCTGCGGTTGGACTGCCGTAGTCTTCTTTGTTTGGTTACAGCAAGTGGAAAATCTTTGTACATTTCGTCATGGCGGATGAGGTAGACATGTTTGTGAGATTACGTCAGAGATGTGATTGAATTTTGTGTTGAAGTTGGAAAAAGCAGAAATGAAACTCATGCAATGTTACGGCAAGCATACGGTGGTGACACAATTAGCCGTGCTGCAGTATTTTGGTGGTGGAAGCACTTCAATGAGGGTAATATGCGAGTGACTGACAAAGCGCGTTCTGGGAGACCACCCAACGTGGTTACAGATGTCAACATTGCCAAAGCTGCGACGATGTTGCAAAATGACAGAAGGTTAACTTTATGTGAACTTTTGGCTTCACTTGGAATCTCTTCGAGCGGGTTCAGCATATTGTGACAAAGGAACTGAAAATGCATTGTGTGTGTGCCATATGGGTACCCTAAAATCTCGCAGAAGAGCAGATGCGACGACGAGTTGAATCATGCAATAATACCGTTCAAATGTCGGAGAGGATACCAGATTTCCTGACATCGATTGTGGCGTGTGACGAATCGTGGATTCATCATGACGACCCGGAATCCAAACAACAGTACAGTGTACGGAAACATGCAAATTCGCTTCCGCCCAAAAAATTCTGTGTGGTTCCTTCAGTGTGTAGTGTCATGCTTCTGCTGTTCTTTGATGTGCAAGGTATGATCCTACAGCACTGGGTTCCCAGTTGACAGACAATTAATGGTGACTACTATGCAAATGTCCTGAAAACCAATTTGCATGGAGCCATGAGGAAGAAAAGACCACATTTGCTGAAGAAACAGGGGTTTTTCTACAAGACAATGCCCCGACCACATGTTGCTGCTGTTGCATTGGCAGCACTGACTGAAATTGATGGGACAGCACATATACACTCTCCGGACTTAACGCCCTGTGATTTTTGGGCATTCCCAACCCTGAAAAAACAACTGCGCAGAAAGAGGTTCTCAACAAACGATGATGTGAAAAATGCCACAGCTCAACACTAAAAATGATGTCACAAAACAGTTTCCTGCACGTCTTTGAATCATTGTTGAAACGCTGCAAGAAATGTATTGAATGTGAAGGACGCTACTTCGAAAAAGAAAAATGTTCAGATTCTGTGAAGTCATCTGATTCTGAATAAAAAAAATCAGTCTCATTACTTTTCAATCAGCCCATATAATATATATATATATATATATATATATATATACACACACACACACATACATATACACACACAGTATATGTGTGTATATATATATATATATATATATATGTATATATATATATATATATATATATATATATACACACACAATAACATACTAGTCCGGCACTCCTGTACAGTGGTAACTGCGCCCGGTGCCCTCACAGCCAGAAATAATGACAAATGAACACAAGTGCGGCATTCAGGGCTGTAGAGAGTATAGAAACTGCAACACAACGAATGGTATACAACGTTTCAATCTATTAAGATTTATATACCTGACGAAAATCTTAATAGATTGAAACGTTGCATACCATTCGTTGTGTTGCAGTTTCTATACTCTCTACAGCCCTGAGTACCGCACTTGTGTTCATTTGTCATTATATATATATATATATATATATATATATATATATATATATATATATATATAATCTCACACACACACACAGGCAAAATGTAAGTCTTATGGGTGTGAACATCTTCTTTCTAACCTCTAAATACATGTGTCCCATCTCCAATAACAAAGGGAGATCCTGCAAGTCATTATCTAACATTTTGAAAATCATTAATTACTAGGATGGGGTATAGTTTCAAAAAAATAAAAAATAAAACTATTTCCATATAGCAATTTCAATTATCAGCAAAATCTAAGACACAGAAGTTACACAGAACTGTTGCATTTTAGAGTTACTATTATCTTTCAAGTCCCACATATATTACTATATATGAAATGACAAACATACAGCTTAGCGTATGGCAGTCCAGGGGGTGCACAGTATAATGTAAACAAAACATCTCCACCTCCAGGTGAAGGGGTTAAATGGCTTTGGTAATTGACATTCCCGCAAGCTTCAGAGGCGTATGCCTTTATTTTGGATTGATATTTTTGGATAGTGCTAATGCATGTGCGCACTGATAAATATACACATTTAGTTAAATGCACACAATGAGGAAAATACAGCTGACTGGCTTTAAACTCTGCATTAGCCACAGTGTGTATTTATATAGGATTGGTTTACATATGGGTTAATATTAACAAAAATAAAGGTATGGAATATGGCACTGTAACTAAAGGTCTGTAAAATAATCTATAGCATATTAGTAAATAATTACTAAATGATAAAAAAGGAAAAAAACTTTCCTTATGATCTCAAGGTATGGAATCTCCAGCAATGTTCAAATATATAAATAGCCAATGATCAAAGCGAAAAACGTATAGTAAAATTTCTTGAGATTCCATTCCTGAAAATCATAAGGGGGGTTTTATCCTTGTAAAAATTCTTATAATAATTTATGACAGGGGACACATTATCCTACATATAAACCAATCACTATTTAAAAAGATATTATTTACAAGAGTTAATACAATACACATATCTTGTGTATTGAAATGTTATTTAATGACAGGTCAAGGACAACAGGAACTCTATATGTTAGTTTAAGTCATAATTAAATTCAATCCATTATTATTTTTAATACTGAATATCTCTACATTTCTCTTGCAACTTATGATCATGTTGACCTTGTACTTTCTATCCAATACAAAATAAATACATTAACAACTGTCTGAAATAAATTTATTATGAAAAATTAAAAGACTTTTTTCATAAGACATAAGCGCATAATTAACTAGAGGGATTCAGTTAATTGCTATTCAAACATTAGAAGGACAAACATAAATCATGAAAATGTTATTTGTTTTAAAGGAGTTATGAGAACTACCTAAAAACATTGAGTTTCAGTGAATGTGTTTAGGAGATACACATCAGAGAGGTACAGATGTGCCCTCACTCGTCTTTGCTGCAGATGCGCCAAATAGCCCCTCCAGTGAGACACTGCTGGTACCGGGTGTCTTTTTTTTTTTTTTTTTAATAAGCACCCAGATATACAAGTGTCACATATCAAATAAATCAGCACAGTCTCCTGGTGTGTCCGAGTTGCATCGCATTGTGACTTAGACGCATTCATGGCAAAAAAAAAAAAAGGCGCCCGGCGCTAGCAAACTTGCACAGGAACTGACGGCTCACTGACGCCAGGCCTATCGCGCTGCATGGCGTATTGAGGCTAGATGAGCAAGGACATGTCTGTAGTTGTTCATTTTAAGAAATGTCCTTAATGATCAAGGCAAATACACAAGAACACCTGTAGGATTTTCAAATTACAAACGGAATATCACATATCCAAATATATTATTACACAATATTTTTATCCAACTCCACGGACTTCTAACACTGTTGGCTCTTGTGCATAAATAGATGGGATAAGACAGATTTTGGATTATTGTCAAAATGCATTCTGGTAAGGACACAAGAGACCATAACAGTCTGCTTTCAATGACTCGTGTAGATAAATTCTTATTTCATCATGAAAAATATACAGAAATGACAGAACCACTATAAGGATACGGACTGTAAGAGGGTTATAACCACAGACTCGTTAAATCCTCTGGTTTAAATAGCAATGCCAATTGCTAATGAAATGAGTGATTTTATATGTTTGTCTCATGTCTTTGGCAAGTAATTCCATCTTTATTAATTAGTATTTGCCTTTTGTAATTTAAGGACTAATCACTGATGAACTGCATGTTCGCTAAAACTGGAGAATTCAGGGTAATGTAATTATTTGTCTTCCCTCATCAACTAATGACAGCATTTAGATGTAAATAGCAGTGTGGGACTCATGCTGGGCATAGAAGGAGATCACAACTATTTCAAGCATAAGCACAAAAGAATATTAAGATGTGCTTCCTTTTTTCTAATGTTAGATAAAAAAAAAGTTTCTTTTAGCACCGAACAAACACCAAAGGTATGTAGGAAAAATATCTACAAACTCCCCTGGTGACAGTCACATTTTACAATATTAATAGAAATTTCTTTATGGACAACATGTCTTTTAAAATCGAAAGTAAAGGGGCCTATCGATTAGCAGATAAAATGAACGATTGAACGATATATCGTTCAATCGCTCATTATATCTGCTAATAGATAGGCCCTGAACGATGACAGATGAGCAATCTCGCGGCTGATAAATCGCATCTATCATCTCTCCAACATGTTGGTCAATTATTGCATATAGCTGTACGATATTAGCAATATCATGCAGTTTATATGCGGTAAACGACGAAAGATATTAGCAGCAGCTGCAGAAAAAAAATCCACTCCCTGAATGTCATGCGATATCGTTCATCGTTTGCCAAATCTGTCATGTATATGACAGATATCGTTCAGCACAGCCACCGGAATTTTGAAGGGATATCTTTTGTCTTTCATCACTCAGAAATACATCTGCTAATCGATAGGCCCCTTAAGAAAGTGATTTTTACAATAGCTCTTAGACGCAGACATTTATTTCCAGTAAAAGATCTTTTTTTTTTTTTATACAGCCATGTTATGTGCAACTCATTATGAGATAATTAACATGAAGTCTGACAGTGATTTTTATGCAAAGATCTGTACTACAATCTGTCTGTGCTAATATACTTCTTAAAACACCTTCCATTACTCATGAAACCAGAAGAAAAGCATACTCTAAGCCATACTACCTTGAGAGGTGGAACACGAGGCTCTTCTCTGGGTGGCTGTTCTTTCTCAGTGTGACTGGAAATTGAAGATGTTCTTGTTGGGTGATCACAGTCTATTCTTGGTCGTTTCTCCCTGTAGATTCCAAAAGTGTGTAGTTCCACAGTTTTTCTTTTGGAAATTTCTGGTTCCCGACTAACTGCCTCACAAGGTTTACTATGGTCATAGGACTTAGAATGGGAACAGTCTACCCGGTTTTGGAAGCCTCCTTGCTGCTTGTGAGATTTAGTTCTGGAGGACTCTAGAGAGGTGGCATATGGTTTTTCATGAGACTTTGAGTAAACCAAGTCATTGTTTCTAGAATATGTTGATTCAAATCCTTCTTGTGAGGCAGATAAATATTTTTTCTCAACAATCCGATAATGAGTTGAATTGTTTTTAATGGTTATGGTTTCTGGTGGTGATAGTTCTGGTGAAGATGCCACATTTTGAATCTCATGCTCTCTCTCAGAACTGCAGTGCTTTGTATTCATAGTATCTTCTGAAAGTGAAGTATCCGAATTTGGAGTTGCAGAGTTATATTTTATGGTTTCAGAGCTTTCATGTTCAGTGCCTATGGTATCTGTTTGGGATGCCTCTGAGTAACCATCAGTTTCATCTTTTAAAGGTGACTGGGATTCATCGGATGAGGCAGGGGAACTTTCTTGCTGAAGCATTAGATGTTCATTTGGAACAGGACTGTAACTTTCTTGCTGAAGCATTAGATGTTCATTTGGAACAGGACTGTATCCAGAAGATGCATCTGAAGTAGCAGGTACATTTGGTGCATGTCCGGTTTCAGAGGACAGTGCTATGGAAGACACTGAAGATGTTTCTGATATTATAGGTACATCTGACATTGGAGATGCTTCAGAAGTTAATGGCAAATTAGATGCTGGAGAAGCTTCAGGTGTCAGTGGATGATTAGAGCGAGGAGATGCTTCTGACATCACTGGTGAGTTGGATAGTGGTGAAACATCGGAAGTTAAAGAGGTTGGAGAACTTTCAGCTAGAGGTTTTTGTTGACTTTCTGTATCAGCATTTTCAAAGCTTGAAACTTCAGACAGGAAAGCAGCTTCAACAGAGGCAGGTGTGTATGGTTCCTCTGAAGCAGATTGCGTATCACCTCCTGGAGATGCCAGACTAACGCATGCCCCCTCTGGACTCTGTGAGGAAAAAGAGGTCTCAGAAATGCATGCAGTTTCAGAGAACTGTTCATCAGTTTCACTGATCAGCTCCATCTCAACAGCAGCTGCCTCCTCAGTGTACACAGAAACTGCAGTAGTTTTGGAAGCGTCATTATCCACTGACAAATTTAAATCTTCAATGGATGGTGGTTCCTGTTCAGTTGGTTCGCTTGGTGGACTATGAGAGATTTCAGGGGATGGAGATCTGCATTCATGGATTTCAGTTGCAACTTCCACCATGACACTTTGATGGTCATCAGGTTTTACATTTTCCACTGGTTTAGTATCCAAGAGAGGCAGAATCACATCTTCCATGACAACACAAGAATCCATGTTCTCAGCAGGCTCTTTTTCTTCATCCGGTGTGTCCCGATTTGTTACTTCTTCAGACAATTCAATTTCTGCTTTGTCATCACTTTCTTGGCATTCACAAATCGTGGTCTCTACCTCCTCAGCAATCTCCTCATGTATTACTGATTCCTCAGAAATCAATATCTCTTCCAGTTCTGTTTCCCTGCCCACGTCCTTGGAAGGAACATGCTCCATGTTACACACCAATTCTTCAACGACTTCAGTCTCCAACAACAGTGGTGTTTCATTACTGGCCAGTGTGCTGCATTCTAACTGTGTCGATGGGCCTGGCAAGTTTAGAGAGGTGTCTAATGAACTGCTTTCATCTTCACTGCTATTTTGTCCAGACGTTAATTGTAAAGACTCCTCTTTGGACATTCCAGACCTGATTAAAGAGAAATAATAGAAAAATTACCAAACAACCAACACATACTGCATAACATTTACAAACATGTTTTATACAACACTACATACATAATTAAGTATAATTTAACACAAGAGTATGCCACCAATTTCTAAGAATCAGTATATTTTTAAATACACTTTAATTAACCTTAATATATCCAAAAACCTGCAATTTCAGCAGCAAATGTTCCTCATATTCCATATTCTATCAATTCCCTTCACATTAGCTGCATTGTGTCTGCAGTATTGAGATTATGTGCACAAGTTGCATTACAGAACTATGTAAGAACAATAGTGCAACCAAATATTTTTCCTTGTTTTGTACAGAACCATTACTGCTTTTTCTTCACCTCAGGGCCCAGAAGCCGTTGCAATCCCTGCAATGTCGTTGGATCAGCCACTGTACAGATGTGCCCTCACACACCGTGCCTCAATACACCATGTAGCGCAAGACGCCTGGTGCAACTGAGCCGCCAGGTCCCGTGCAACTGTTTGAGCCAAACCTATTTTTTATGTCTTTTCCCCGCCAAATGCATCTTAGTCACAATTGGATGCGACAAACAGCTTCAAGAGACTGCACTGATAAATTTGATATGCGACACTTGTATATCTGTGCGTCTGAGTCTGTATACGAAGCACAATGGAACTTGGCGTGTAAAAAAGCTGTGGCTGCTGCATTGTACGCACTTCATATTCTGATTCAGACTCAGTTGCACCCAGATATACAAGTGTCACATATGAAATTAATCAGTGCAGTCTCGTGAAGTGGTTTGTTTCATTTGATCGGGCGAAAAAGATGCAAAAAAAAGACACTGCACAAACCGAGTCGCACGGGACCTAGCGTGTTGAGCGCTGTTTGGCACGACTGCAGAAATCCTATATGAGGATACATCTGTATGTGCACCACAATTATACATGTACGCAAACGAAATATCCCACCGGTGTATGTGTATTTTTGAATAATCTTAGTTTAAATTAATAGATTTCAGTTTAAACAAAAGACAAGTAACAGACAGAAGGACTAAGGAGGCCACAACCATAAAAAAAAAAAAATAGTTCAAAACCAAGGACAAACGTTACCTATCTCATTTACATATTTTGAAAACATAATTATTTACCTCAGGCAAGAGTTTCTCTCATTTCTGACTGGAAAGAGCTTTAGCATCTGATATAATACTGCAAGTCTGTCACTTACTTTTCTCCATAAAATCTTTCAAAGAATCTCTCTTTCCAAACTTCTGTTTTCTTTTCCTTTTCAATTTCTTGTCTAATTCGCATTTGCATTTCTGGAGTAAACTCTCCTACGATTAAATAAAACATGAAAAATGTAATCCAAATATTATCATTTTCCTAAAGTCTCTGCAGACGTGTTTAACAATATACTTAAAAGCTGTACATATAGTTCACATAAAATTTTAAATTTGCTTTGGACTCAATGAGCGATCTGTCTTTAATGCGTTTTCCACATCTTTTCATGTATTGTGCTATTACCAATACAATGTTTTGTATTTTACAAAATACCTGGTACATTTACTTGAGTTAGATCGTTTTACAGTGGTGCTTGCAAGTTTGTGAACCCTTCAGAATTTTCTATATTTCTGCTGAAATTTGGCCTAAAACTACCTCAGATTTTCACACAAGTCCTAAAAGTAGATAAAAAGAACCAAATCAAATAAATGTGACAAAAAAATTAGACATGCTAATTTTTTTTTTGAGGAAAATTATCCAATATCACATGTGAGTGGCAAAAGTATGTGAACCTTTGCTTTCAGTATCTCGTATGACCCCCTTGTGAAGCAATAACTGCTTCTAAACGTTTCCGGTAATTGCTGATTAGTCCTAAACATCGGCCTGGAGGAATTTTACCCCATTCCTCCGTACAAAACAGCTTCAACTCTGTTATGTTGGTGGGTTTCCTCCCATGAACTGCTCACTTCAGGTCCTTCCACAACATTTCGATTGGATTAAGGTCAGGACTTTGACTTGGCCAATCCAAAACTTTAAATTTATTCTTCTTTAGACATTCTTTGGTTAAATGACTTGTGTGCTTTGGGTCGTTGTTTGCTGCATGGCCCACATTTTCTTGAGATGCAGCTCATGGATGGTGTATTGAGGCTCAGTGTATGAGGAAACATCTGTACAGCGGCTGATCTAACGATATTGCAGGGAAGGACCTAAAGTGAGCCGTTCATGGGAGGAAATCCACCAACATAACAGAGTTGAAGCTTTTTTTTGTATGGAGGAATGGGGTAAAATTCCTACAAGCCGATGTTCAGGACTAATCAACAATTACTGGAAACATTTAGAAGCAGTTATTGCTTCACAAGGGGGTCATACCAGATACTGATCACATGTGTGATATTAAATCATTTTCCTCAATAAAAAAATGAGCAAGTCTCATTTGTTTGATTTGGTTATCTTTATCTACTTTTAGGACTTGTGTGAAAATCTGAGGTAGTATTAGGCCAAATGTCAGAAGAAATATAGAAAATACTGAAGGGTTCACAAACTTTCAAGCACAGCGATGCACAACAGCACGCGATTACATGGTAACAAACGCTATATGCTTTAAATCCCACACAGTGGAATGGTGATTGCATTTTTCAATAAGGACTTCATCTCTGATACAATTCTCACTATTGGCTGTGTTTTTACTACTATATTTATATGTGCACATGAGGCTGCTATTATAGGCTGAACATTTCTACTACATTTTTACTGAAGTGTGTGAAGTGTTTTCTAAATGTATCTTTTTAGAGGGAGAATAAATTAGGGAGAATCAATTAGGTGCGAGTTTGAGAATGCGAGTCCATTTCATGAAACTCGCACACTTCACCCTAATATGCGCATCCAAAAAATGCGCAATCCAATTATAAAGTTAGAGTTATGGTATAGCATACCTCAGTTAACTCCTTTTCTTCAAGGTCCATAGGGTCCACAGGATCTACCTTGGGGTATGTAGTTGGAGTGATCCATTGCACCAAACAGCTTACAGTTTTGAAGCTCCCAGCATGCACAGGTCCTCCTCTCTATATACCCCACCCCCAGCCACAGGCATTCAGTTTGTAAACAAGCCTAATGGCAAGAGACTGAAAGTAGAGAAGGAAGTACAATGTACCCAAGAAACACTCAAAATACGAAGAGGGAATCAGTGATACAAAAAAGCAAAGAACAGATCCCAACTGAGGCCAGGTGCGTCAGGGTGGGCGCCCTGTAGACCCTATGGACCTCGAAGAAAAAGTTAACTGAGGTATGTTATACCATAACTCTAATTTTCTTCTTCAGGGTCCACAGTATCTACCTTGGGGACGTCCTAAAGCAGTTCCCTTAAGGGTGGGGACGCTCCTGAGCAGAGAGGAGAATCCGCCACCCAAAGGAAGCCTCCTGGGAGGCAAAAGTATCAAATGCATAAAATTTGATAATGGTATGGACGGAAGACCAAGTGGCCGCCTTACACAGCTGTTCAGCCGGTGTCCATGTCTAACCGCCCATGATGGTCCCACAGACCGAGTAGAATGCGCTGTCACCTTGTTCGGGACAGGGAGATCAGCCTGTGTATAGACCTGAGAAATAGTCATACGCAACCAGCGAGCCAAAGTCTCTTTGTTAGCTGGCCAGCCTCATTAGTGAAACCCATATAACACAAAGAGCACATCTGATTTCCTGATGGAGCTGGTACGATCCACGTAGATATGTAGGGCACGATCACATCCAGGGAAGCTTCACCCTTAGAAATGTCTGAAGACTGAAAGGTCAGGACTACAATTTCTTCATTAATATGAATACAGGATACCATATTTGGAAGGTAACCCGCTCTAGTATGAAGAACCGCTGTATTTTGATGAAAAATCAAATATGGGGAGTGACATGAGAGTGCTGCCAAATCAGAAACTCTGTGAACTGAGGAAATAACGAGAAGAAAAAGTGTCTTCACTGTCAACTAAGGTCCACCTTAGCCAAGGGCTCAAAAGGAGAAGCTTGCAGTGCCCTGAGAACCAAAGATAATTCCCACGGTGCTACCGGAGGGAGAAAAAGAGGATGCAGATGGAGAACCCCCTGCAAAAATGTTCTAACATCCGACAGGAGAACAATTCTGCGCTGGAACCATACTGACAATGCAGAAACCTGAACTCTCAGGGTAGCCAGATGAAGACCTAAGTCTAAACCCGCCTGAAGAAAAGCTAGCACTCGCGAGACCCTGAAAACTTTAGGGAACACCAAAAAAAATAAATAATGCCAAATCCTGTGATAGGGCAAGGAAGCCTACTTCGACCCGCATCTAAGCATCATATGAATCACAGAAAGAGAGAAGTCTTTGGCCTCTAAGACGGAAGACTCAAGAGAAATGCCGTCAAAGCCAGCTGAGGTAAATCCGCATATAGGCAGGGACCCTGCACTAGTAAATTCAGTCGTAGAGGCAGTGTAAGTGGACTGTCTAAGGATAGACATGTTAGATCGGTGAACCAATGTCTCCTGGGCGAGGCAGGAGCTATTATTATCCTGCCGCCCTCCTGCTTGAACCTTCTGTCAACCCTTGGACAGAGGGAGATTGGAGGAAACAGGTATGCCAACCTGAAGTCTCATTTCACCGCCAGAGTGTCCAAGAAGGCGGCTGAGGGGTCCCTTGTTCAGGACTCGTACCTGGGGACCTTGTGGTTGTGATGTGATGCCATGAGATCTACGTCTGGTAGTCCTCACCTGTCCAACAGGAGTTGAAAAACTTCCGGATGAAGAGCCCATTCTCCGGCGTGTATGCCCTGATGACTTAGGAAGTCTGCTTCCCAGTTGAGGACTCCTGGGATGAATATTGCCAAGATTGCTGGAAGATGGCATTCTGCCCACTGCAGAATGTTCATCACTTTCATCACTTCCCTCATGGCTACTGGACTTCGTGTGCCTCCTTTATGATTGATATAGGCCACCGCAGTCGCATTGTCGGACTAAATCTGGACAGGCTTGCCCTGAATAGGTCCTGTGCCAGATTGAGCGCTCTGTGCACTGCACGAAGCTCCAAAACACTTATCTGTAGGTGACTTTCCTGATCCGTCCACCTTCCCTGAAAAGTGTGATGACCCTTGTCTAAATGAGTCGTCTGCAGCCACCAAGCGAGGGAAAGCCGAACCTCTGGCGAGATGCGAATCATCTGAGACTTTAGCCAATGATACCGACCATCCCAATGAGACAGAATCCATTGCTGCAGGGACCTGGAGTGGAACTGGGCATAAGCCACCATATCGATTGTGGACACCATGGAGCCCAGCAACTGCATTGCCAAGTGAACTGAGACTTCCTGCTTGCAAAGAAGACTGTGCACACGAGATTGAAGTGCTACAATCTTATCCTCTGGCAGAAGAATCCTCTGTCCCAGAGAGTCAAGCAGCGCCCCTAAGTGCACCATTTGCTGAGTTGGAGAAAGAGAAGACTTTTTCCAATTGATTATCCAGCCGTGCTCTTGTAGGCAGACAACAGTCATCTGGAGATGACCTTGTAACATCTCCTGAGATTGTGCCAATATCAGGAGGTCGTCCAAATATGGCAGTATCCTGACTCCTTGTTGTCTGAGATGAGCCGTCATGACTGCCATTATCTGGTTAAATACCCGAGGGGTTGTGGCCAACCCGAAAGGTGGAGCCTCAAAATGGTAATGTTGCTGATCTACTGCCATTCTCAGAAATCCTTGATGAGATCGTGCAATAAGAACATGCAGATAAGCATCCTGTATTTCCAGGGAGACCATGAAATCTCCAGGCTCCATTGCCAGCATAATTAACCGTAGGGTTTCCATGCGGAATTTGGGCACATGGATGAATCTGTTGAGAGACTTCAGATTCAGGATAGGGCGATGTGACCCATTTGGCTTCTGAATCAAAAACAAATTTGAATAATAACCCCTTCCCTGTTGCATCACAGGAACAGTGATTATAACTCCCAACCTCAGGAGGGCCCCAATAGCTGTAAGGGTTGTACAAACAAACCTCTGAGGAGGATGCCTCAGGAACGTGATGGCATAACCATGAGAGACCACCTCTCAAACCCAGGCATCCATAGTCGTCTGATGCCTGGTTTGAGAAAACTGTAGAAGTCGGCCTCCCACCCCGAGACCTTCCAGGGGGAGGCCCGCCCTATCAGACAGTGGGCTTATCTTCCGGCTTGGAAGAAGGAAGTCTGGCTGACCAGGATTTCCTGGTCTGCGGTTTCTTGTGGGAATTATCCCATCTAGAGGAAGACTGTCCCTTTGCCCTACCCTGTGGGCGAAAGGACCAAGCTGATGACTGCCTATACTTAGGGGTAGTCATAGATGGCAACCCTGCAGATTTAGATTTTGCCAGAGAAGACACTGTCATCCAGCTCTGGACCACACAGCTCCTTCCCAACAAAAGGCAAAGACTCCAGGGCCTTCTTGGACCCTGTATCCGCCTTCCAGGTCTTTAGGCAGGGCCGTAGCTAGAGTAGTGCGGCCAGTGCCATTGCACAGGGCACCACAGGCTAGGGGGCGCTGTTTGGACCTGTCAAATTTCTGTTTATTATCATTCTTGCTTGTAGCTTCCTCTTATTTCATCCCCAGCATCTCCTGGCCTCCCCTATCTCTTCCCTGGCCCTTCCCCATGAAGCCATGGCCCTTTTTTGGGTGCATTATGTCCCTTTGAAAAATGAGGGGGGCGCCAGTGCTCTTTCTGGCACAGGGCACCAAAAAAGCTAGTTACGGCTCTGTCTTTAGGCAAAGAGTTCTTCGAACCGCAACCGAAGTTGCCGATACCCTAGAAGCCAAAATAATGACCGCTTCCCCCATATACATAGCTGCTTCTTGCATCTGTCCGAGATGAGACAGCTGTTCTCTGGTAGCATTCGGCATGCTATCCTCCAGAGCCTTCGTCCATTCTTCCGTAGCTTTGGCTACCCAGGCTACAGCCATAGCTGAAACAAGAAATTATATATATCACACCTATGCTCCAAAAATAGGAGTGCAACTCAAAAGATATGTGACCTACACATGTCACCATGGTATCATAAAAGGAATAAATATGCAATAGTGCTCCTCCTCTGAGGTAACTATCTCAGATCAGTAAAAAACTGTACCAAAAAAAAAATATATATATAATAATCACTTTCGAGTATTTCTTTGAATCCTGTCTGTGGTCTCTTCAATAGGGTAAGTCAGATGGTCAAATATGAAAAACCGAACAAACGATCCTGTTTCAACACACTAATGTATACCCAGAAGAATCAACCAACAGGAATTCATAGGGGACAAATACATAGAAAAATGCAAATGCTGTGGGTACCCCATAGCAGGAGGCAATATTGTGGCAGCGCACGAAACGCTGTGGCCCTGTCCATCAAATGCGACAACACCTGAGACCAAGAGGCCACCCAGGGTTTCTTGTGCTGGTGCAGGTGTACAAGATAGAAAAGGTGGTTGTTTACAACAGACACTACACAACCCAACTTGCACAAAATCCTGTTCAGACAGGCCTGCAAAACAGGATTTACATGATTTTAGCACAGGAAGCTCATCCTTCTCGCCTTTACCTTTAGACATAACAATGTGTAACAGGTATAAGGTATAGAGTATAAATGCAATGCGACTTTAAATGAAAAACACAGTGATAGATATATCTGACAGTTTTGGAAATAAAAAGGCAGTATATGCATAAATATATTCAAATGCTTATGGACTCTGAATCAACTGACCAGCCCCTCAAGGGTATTGGTACGATATAGAGTGCTATATACCTGACCCAAGGGAGAGGTATACAGGGAGACAGACCTAACCTCTGAGACCAACAGCTTTCAGCAGCGCACCCAAGGTGGACCGTGAGCGTCTCGCACACGAGGTGGTCAGAAGTATGAAATCAGATGCGGGGAATCCGCAACCGGAGTTGCGTCTGGGTTGGGGGAGGAGCGGCCGGGAAACCGCCTATCTTTCCTAAGCTGCGATTTTGACGGCACTGGTACGCTGGTCTCACAGTAGTAGACACTCCTAGTGCGCTCTAGTGTGTGTACTACCCGTACCCAGCGACAGACAATATGGGCGCGGGTCGCCTTAGTGAGGTCACGCTGAACGAGACCTTCACCCGCAGCTGCCTCCGATGCACCTCCTGCACCAGAGGCCTGCACTGCTCCGCGCATGATTCCCCATATGAGGAATTATCTTACCTGCCATCTTCGTGAATCCAATCGCAGTCCGGACCCCAGTGATGCCGTTAGAAGTCCCCAGGGCATATAGCAGTTTCGCCATCGGTAGAAGTCGTTACAGTATACGCGTCTTATTCGGCGCCTAATACTGCTAAACTCAGATGTTCAAAAAACTAAGGTAAATCAAAAAAAAGAGAAAGCCTGGGACTGCCTAAGCTGTTAAAACAGTGCGTCTGGATATTTGCCGCGCACCAAACAAAAATACTGAATAAGACCCCCGAACTCTGAGTGTCACATAGGGAGTAGAACCTGTGCATACTGGGAGCTTCAAAGCTGTAAGCCGTTTGGTGCAATGGATCACTCCAACTACATACCCCAAGGTAGATCCTGTGGACCCTATGGACCGTGAAGAAGAAATGGCAATTTGCACTACTGATGGCGATGTTGTACAAAATGCAAATGAAAGTCACCTGAAAACTGACATGTTTATAGTGGCCAAATTATGCTATTTAAACTACTCCAAATGCATCATTATTCACTGGGGAGAGTCTACCAGAGATTCTGCACTGTGTCCCGACATTTTTTCCTTAAGATATTTTCCATACCTTTTCACATGCATAGCGGGGTGCGCACAAAAAAATATGAATTTCCTCTGAAAAAGCAATGAGTAGTTGCAATTGAATTGCAACTGAAACTTGCGGTGCGAGTTCACTGTGAGAACGGCTCGAAGAAACCAACTTCCACCTAACTGAATTCCCCCCTCTGTGTTGCCTTTCATGCACCACAATGCTAGCTATTCCTACTGTGTCTTGTTCACTGCAGACCAAATGCTAGCACATACTAAACTGTTGCTGTCACTAGCACCCTGTTACACACTTCTGTGCACCCCTCTGCTACTGCTGGTCATCTTTGCTCAGGGTTCCCCACAGTGAGTCAGAGGTGGCTGTGATTATACTTTATTGGTTTAAACTTCAAACCTGAGCTATCCATATATTGCTATGTACCTCAGACAGGCAGAAAATACACCTGCTCAGCACCACAACCACTGCCTGCGGAATTTACATAACTAAATCTTAACCTAATATAATTCCTAGACAATCAGAAAACCAAACCTCTGCAGTATGCAAAGATAAAAATAAAAAAATAATACCTGTAATATTAAATTATTATTTAAGTTTATCTACTTTCACTTGTTACAAATTATGCTTCATTTGTCTGAATAATCACCACTAGCCTAATTTTGAATAATTATAGGAGAATGGTCCATGACTGGGTTTTTGAAACAACACAAACTTTTGATGCGATTAAGTGGAATGTCATACAATAATTGACAATTATATTCTTGTATGCGCCATAAGGGTTATCATTGGATCATTTTTGGGGGGGAGCAAATTGCTGACCACTGTGATATAATTTACATGTGGTTTTATATATGTTTTTCAATGTAACAGTTTTTAATAAATTAATAGTGATGTAAACACTGATATTAATGTAATATTTATATTTATCATTGCATACTGCAGCGTTGTGACTTGTTTTTGTTTGGTGTATACTTTAAGGCTGGTGACATATCACAGTAACTCGGGTTTGCAAGATAATTTCTAGACTGAAAAATACAGAATTTCAATATGTAATTTTCCATTGACCAATACATTATTTATTGTTTTTATCTTTTGTAGTTTGTGCCTAGAAATAACCACGAAACGAAATTCTTAACTCTACAAACTATTTAAAACTATGATTTTTTTTTAATTGCATAGAACAATTCAAACATAACAGCTAAATAAACTCTAACGCACTACAGGTTGAGTCTCCCATATCCAAAATGCTTGGGACCAGAGGTATTTTGGATAACGGAATATTCCGTATTTTGGAATATTTGCATATCACAATGAAATATCTTGGGGATGGGACCCAAATATACACGCACAATGCATTTATGTGTTATATACACCTTATACACACAGCCTGCTGGTAACTTTATACAATATTTTTAATAATTTGTGCCTTAGACAAAGTTTGTGTGCAGAAATTAAATTAATTTATGCTTCATATACACCTTATACACACAGCCTGAAGGTCATTTTATACAATATTTTTAATAATGTTGTGCCTTAGACAAAGTTTGTGTACATTGAACCATCAAAAATGTAAGGTTTCATTATCTCAGTCATGCCAAAATAATTCTGTATTTCGGAATATTTGGATATGGGAGACTCAACCTGTACCACTATTTATACCGCTTTTATGGGGATTTTTCTTTATTAACAAGAAACCTCCTAAAATGTATACTTAATATGTAGTAATATGTTTATTTATTCACTTTTACACAGCAAACATATCTTTCAAAGGTGGCAAGTGGCCAGGCTACATGACATTCTTTTATTTACAAATATGTTTTAACAGTAATTAGACAGGGACCATACCAATTGGTTCCTGCCTTGTGCCATATAACCTGAACGGTCAAGTGAAAATCCAATCACAAATGTTGGTTGTTTGTATGGGAGCATACATTGTAAAACACAAGCAGCAGCTTAGTTATGTAATGTTGGAAATTGGTAGGCTCTTACATAGAGGTTCCCAAACTCTGCCATTAAAGTCCACATTTTAAGGATATCAATACTTGAGCACAGGTGACTTAACCTCAGTCAACTTGATTTAACTATTTGGACTCAAGCATCGATACACAGACACTTAGGTGGGTCTTTATGACCTGGGTATATTTGATGCCTGAATTTGAAATTTTAAGGATGATTTTAGAACATTATTCGTATATATGGAGTAATTAACTATTCAATGCGGTATTTTCCTAAAATAAGTCATAGAAGTTATTTTTACTTAGTCTTTAAATAAAAAATAAAACAAAATTGACAACTTCTGTGTTATTGCTAATATCTTAACAAAATAGAAACTTTTATCTGAATTTAAACTTTTTCGTTGACTTAAGTATGAGATCTCATATTAAAACAATACACAAACAAAAACAATTGTTAGAACCGACATTGAGGTTGGGTCATAAACACCTTTTTGGAGTTTGCTCCAGTCTAGTTCTCTGCGCTGACACTGATTGAGTGGTAGAGGGAAAAGGTTAGGAAGAGGTCTTAACTCCAGCTACCAAGAGGTTTGGCAATGTCGCATAACTAAGTAAAAAGATACACGCAATTTAAAATGCCCCGAGTCATTATGACGCCGAGTTAAAAACTGGACTGTAATTGCGAAGTTTGGGAACCTCTGCTCTAACCTGTTGTGTATAAATATCAAATGGGCTGTCCTGAGAAGGTTACATAAACCCCTCATATATTTTAAATATAAGGGTAACAGTTTCAAGTGTAGATTGCATAGCAATGTTAACTGGTGGGGAAAAAAAATAAAATTATATATATATAAAAATATATATTTACCTTCTGACAATCGCTGTTTCCACCCTTGGGCAGCATATGCAAAGAATTCATTATTCAGAGCAGAATTACTAAGACGTAAAGCCCCATCACTTCCCATCTGGAAGAGAACAGAAATATATTTTTCAACGAAAGGTCTACATCACATAAGTCTTTATGAAGATATCTGGGGTTAGAGGTGTGAGAAAAAAAAATAAGAACAATATTTATACACATACATACACACACACACACACACACACACATATATATATTATATATATATATATATATACACACAGACACATATATATATATATATATATATATATATTTATATATATATTAGGGGTGTGCACCGGCCACTTTTCGCGTTTTGTGTTTTGGTTTTGGATCTGGATCTTTCTTCGTATTTTGGATCTGGATTGGTTTTGCCAAAACCACCCTTCCATGTTTTGGGTTCTGGGTTTTGTGTTTTGGATCTGTATTTTTTTTAAAACAAGCATAAAAACAGCTTAAATCACAGAATTTGTGGGTTTTTCTGCTCCTATGCAATTATTAACCTCAATAACCTTCATTTCCACTCATTTCCAGTCTATTCTGAACACCTCACACCTCACAATATTGTTTTTATGGCCAAAAGATTGCACCGAGGTAGCTGGATGACTATGCTAAGTGACACGAGTGGGGGGCACAAACACGTGGCCCATCTAGGAGTGACACTGCAGTGGCAGACAGGATGGCAGTTTGAAAAACTAGGCCCCAAACAGTACATACTGCAAAGAAAAAAAAGAGGTGCAAGATGGAATTGTCCTTGGGCCCTCCCACCCATTCTTATGTTGTAGAAATAGGACATGCACACTTTAACAAACCAATCATTTCAGCGCCAGGGTCTGCCACATGACTGTGACTGAAATTATTGGTTCGTTTGGGCCCCCACAAAACAAGCTGGCAATTAATGTGTCCCTGCACAAACTGGCTCTACGGAGGCAAGATGTCGTCCTCATCCTCCTCATCCACCGATTCCTTGGATAAAACAGGAAAAAGGGATTTAGGTGTCCCTGGACTGCTTACGGTCTTAGCCAAAGTTTCTGAACTTGACAGTAACTTTTTATGAACGCGCTGCAGGTGCCGTATAAGGAAGGATGTTCCTAGGTGGTTAACGTCCCTACCCCTACTTATTTCACCTTTACATATGGTACATATGGCAAGACAGTTGTTGTCCGGATTTGGATAGAAATATTGCCAGACCAAAGAGGTGGAATGTTTGGTCTTCTGCCCAGGCATGACCGTGATGGGCTTTTTCATCCCACGGACAACAACTGTCTCCCCCGGAGCCTGATTTAAACAAACCACATCACCATCAGAATCCTCCTCGCCAACTTCCTCCTCAGTGCCAGCTACACCAGTATCCTCATCCTGTTGTACTTCAACAGTGACATCTTCAATTTGCATATCAGCAAGTGGACTGTGGGTGCTCCTTTCAGCACTTGCAGGGGGCGTGCAAATGGTGGAAAGAGCCACCTCTTCCTGCCCAGTGCTGGGAAGGTCAGGCATCGCAACCGCCACCACACTTGGACTCTCCTTGGGGATTTGTGATATCTTCTTAGAACGCACAGTTCTTCGCTGTGCTTTTGCCAGCTTAACTCGTTTGATTTTTTTAGAGGGAGGAGAGCTTCCATCGTCATGTGAAGCTGAACCACTAGTCATGAACATAGGGAAAGACCTTAGCCGTTCCTTGCCACTCCGTGTCGTAAATGGCATATTGGCAAGTTTACGTTTCTCTTCAGATGATTTAAATGTTTTTTTCAAGGTCATTTTCCTGAACTTTGTCATTTGGAATTGTATGTGCCCTCTACTATGACATTGGGCATCGGCCTTGGCAGACGACGTTGATGGCATGTTATCGTCTATGTCATGACTAGTGGCAGCAGCTTCAGCACTAGGAGGAAGTGGTTCTTGATCTTTCCCTATTTTATTTTTATTGGAGAAAGTTTGGTCCTCCATTTATGTTATATTGATATATACGTGCGGCTAAGGCGCACACAAACACAGAAAATAATTTTTTATTGGAGACTAGTGCACTTTGTGGGTTACACCACCCTTTAAGAAATGAGCCAGCCGGCCCTTTACTTATGGGACACAGGCGCACGCTTGGCGCTGCTCCTTTGTTGATGCACCTGCAGCCACAGTGCACACAATTCACAAACACAGAAATTTTTTTTTTGTTTTGTTTGGAGTGCCCTTTGGGGGTTACAGCACCCTTTAGCGGTCAATCCAGCCGGCCCTTTATTTATGGGACACAGGCGCACGCTTGGCACTACTTTGTTGATGCAGGGGCGGCTACTGCGCACACAATTCACAAACACAAAAAAATATATATTTTTATTTTGTTTGGAGTGCCCTTTGGGGGTTACAGCACCCTTTAGCGGTCAATCCAGCCGGCCCTTTATTTATGGTACACAGGCGCACGCTTGGAACTACTTTGTTGATGCAGGTGCGGTGACTGCGCACACAATTCACAAACAAAAAAATATATATTTTTATTTTGTTTGGAGTGCCCTTTGGGGGTTACAGCACCCTTTAACGGACAAGCCAGACGGCCTTTTACTTATGGGACACAGGCGCACGCTTGGCGCTGCTCCTTTGTTGATGCACGTGCAGCCACAGTGCACACAATTCACAAACACAGAAAAAATATTACATTTTTTTGCACTTGGGGGGAGCACCCTTGATGGACAGAGCACCCCCTGGACAACACTACAGCACTCCTTTAGGACTGGGACACTGCACAGGACTTTGGAGTGGACACAGCCCCTATGGACAACTGACTGCATAACACAGTCCAGCCAGCCCCTATGGACTTTAAAGGAGTGGACACAGCCCCTATGGACAACAGCAGCACAGCACAACACTACACTGCACTACACTACGCAGCCCAGCCAGCCCTAACTCCACTACACTGTCCACAGCCGAGTGAGAAAATGGCGCCGACGCGGGTACCTTATATAGGATCCAAAACCCGCGAGACCCGGAAGGCGGGATGATGACGTTTTGCCTCGATTTCAGATCAGAGTCAGGCAGGAAAAGTCGAGCCTGACTCGGATCGGCGGGGCTCGGATTTCAGAAAACCGAACCCGCTCACCCCTAATATATATATATATATATATATATATATATATATATATATATATATATAAATATTGAATAGGTGAGTGGATGGAGGTGTTATGTAACAATTTTCTGAAAAGTGTCTTTTATTGGATGAAGGTGTTGTAGTAACAATTATATTTTTAATGTTGATAGTGTATTTACTGATATATTTTGTGGGTAAAAGTGTCAAGTTAAATTCATGTCAAGTGTCAAGTTTTATTGTTAATTTTTCACTGTAAATATCTCAGTTGCTTCTAAACATAACACTTTCATACACAAGGCTATTCTATTATATATGTTAGATACACAGTCGCGTTTAACTCTCCTTGAACCCACTGGTGCATGGACACTGCTGAGCACTAATTGTATTCCGTATGTCTTCAGAAATAATCCAAATGGGACATCATCCAACCTAAGGGCCTGATTCAGAGATGTACGCTAATGCATTCGCAGCTGCGATCCCACATGCAGCTGCTGTGCAAAAATATGGTAATCCGGCGACTTCACAGATCAAAGCAAGTATGTACAAATAAGCAGTTGCAGTCACAGACCATACCATAATTGGCCATATAAGTAGCCTGAGACGTTAGAAGCACTTTAACCGTGTAAGAGATTGCAGACCTAGGCTACACCACGTCCCCGAAAAAGGTCGGCACACGCCTGCGTTTTTTGCTGCAAATCTCCGTTATCTCCAACAAATAGTCCCTGTCAATCACTTTGCAAATAAAAAATACCTTGGCATGTGCGCAGTGCGACCATGACGCATGCACAGTCGACGAATAATTGCTCAATTGCGTAAATAATTGGATTATTTTTTATGTACACACCATAAAAATAAGAGTTATGGTATAACATACCTTTGTTAACTCTTTTTCTTCGAGGTCCATGGGGTCCCACAGCCATTACGTTGGGTATGAATCCCGGTCACCAAACAGCTAATACAAACGAGCTCTCTGCTCCCAGGATGCACCGGGTTTCCTCCTCATATACACCACCTCCTGCCTCAGGTAGCCAGTTCGTTACCAAGCTCAAGCAGGCAGAGACAAACAAAGAGTAAGAAAGAAAAGACCCATACTTCCGAGTCCAGACTTTCAAGAGAAGAAACTACGGAAAACCTCCCCAAGAACTACAGGTGCCTCTGGGTGGGTGTCCTGTGGACCCCATGGACCTCGAAGAAAGAGAGTTAACAAAGGTATGTTATACCATAACTCTTATTTTCTTCTTCGGGGTCCATGGGGTCCACAGCCATTACGTTGGGGATATCCCAAAGCACTAACCCTAGGGGCGGGGACGCTCCTGACTCTCGGAAGAGAGGAAAATCCTACGCCCGAAGGAGGCATCCTGAGAGGCTGAAGTGTCAAAGGCGTAAAATTTGACAAAGGTATGGATGGAAGACCATGTGGCTGCTTTACATAATTGCTCAGCAGAAGCACCCCGGCGGGCCGCCCATGATGGACCTACCGCCCTAGTAGAATGTGTAGTCACTGAATCCGGCACACGCATACCAGCCTGTGTGTAAGCCAATGAAATTGCCATGCGAATCCACCTGGCCAGTGTCTGTTTATTGGCTGGCCAGCCACGCTTATGACAACCATAAAGCACAAAAAGTGAATCGGACTGCCTCAATTTGCTCGTGCGTTTAACATAAATTCTCAACGCACGGACCACATCCAGGGAAGCCTCACCTTGTGAGAGACTTGTGCCCTGAAATGCTGGAACTACTATTTCTTCATTAATATGAAATTTAGACACAACTTTCGGAAGGTAACCCAGTACTGCTCTATCTTGATGAAATATCAAGAACGGCTCCCGGAAGGAAAGCGCAGCTAAATCCGACACTCTACGTGCAGATGCCATAGCAAGGAGGAATACCGTCTTTGCTGTTAGCCACTTGATTTCTATTGAATTTAAAGGCTCGAACGGAGGAGCCTGTAAAACCTTCAGAACTAGAGTCAAGTCCCACGGAACAACCGGGGAAACGAAGGGAGGCTGAATCCTCAACACCCCCTGAAAAAAGGTCTTTATATCCGGTCTCAGAGCAATTTTATGTTGGAACCTGACTGAAAGAGCTGACACCTGTACCCTTAAAGAGGCCAGGCGTAGCCCTTTTTCCAGACCGCTTTGAAGAAAATCCAGCACTCTGGATATCAGGGATTTATGTGGATCATACCCTTTCAGTTCACACCACTGAAAGAAAGTATGCCAAACCCTATAATATATACGGGCTGAGGATGGTTTCCGTGCCTTCAGCATCGACCGTATAACAGACTCGGAAAACCCCTTTTCCCTCAAGACGGAGGCCTCAAGAGCCATGCCGTCAAAGATAGTCGATGAAGATCCGGGTACCAGCAGGGACCCTGTAGCAACAGATCCAGTCTCAATGGCAGAGGCCATGGAGTGTCTATGGAGAGAGACCGTAGATCTGTGAACCAGTGCCGTCTCGGCCACGCCGGAGCTATTAATATGACGGTGCTGCCCTCTTGTTTGATCTTTCTGACCACTCTGGGCAGAAGAGCAAACGGGGGAACCAGATATACCAGCTTGTAACGCCACTTTACTGTCAGTGCGTCTACAAACTCGGCTCTCGGATCTCATCCAGGATCCGTACCTGGGAACCTTGTTGTTCCTTCTTGATGCCATCAGATATATTTCTGGTAGACCCCACCTGTTCACAAGGTTCCGAAAACCTGTTGATGTAGGGCCCATTCCCCTGCATTTATCTCTTGCCGACTGAGAAAATCGGCCTCCCAATTCAGGATTCCTGGAATGAATACGGCAGATATCGTGGGCAGATGAGTCTCTGCCCATACCAGGATTGTTGATACCTCTGCCAAAGCGACCCGACTACTCGTGCCCCCTTGATGATTTAGGTAGGCGACCACAGTGCGATTGTCCGACTGTATCTGCACCGACCTGCCCTTTAAGATTTCCTAAGCCTGCACTAAAGCTTTGAATATAGCTCTTAGCTTCAGGATATTTATCGGTAGCCGGCTTTCCGTCACTGACCACTTTCCTTGGAAAGTGTGTGACCCCGTCATCGCCCCGCAACCTTGAAGACTGGCGTCGGTTTTGACCAATGTCCAATCCGACACCCAGAAGGGGCGATCCTGCCTGAGATGCTTTGTCTGCAACCACCAGGTCAGGGACAACCGTACCTCTGGAGATAGATGCAGCAGCTGGGACCTGATCTTGCAATGATCCTTGTTCCAGCGAGACAGAATGAATTGCTGCAGTGTTCTGGAGTGGAATTGAGCAGGACCTGCATGGCTACTAGAACGGATATTTGACTGTTGCGAAGCAACCTGCGTATTCGTGATTGTAGAGCAAGGGATCTTCTCCTCCGGCAGATATATTCTCTACACCACAGAGTCCAATCTAGCTCCCAAATGACACATCTGTTGTACCGGACAGGGTGACTACTTTTGCCAGTTTATGATCCAGCCATGACTGTACAGACATGATACTGTCAGCCTCAAAATGATCCTGTAACTGCTGTGGGGACTGCCCCAGCAACAGGAGGTCGTCCAAGTAAGGCAAAATCCTGACGCCTTGGCACCTGAGGCATGCCATCATCACTGCCATCACCTTGGTGAATACCCGAGGGGCTGTGGACAGGTCAAACGGCAGGGCCTGGACCTGAAAATGTTCCTCCCCTACCGCAAAACGAAGAAATTTTTGATGAGACTGTGTGATAGGGATGTGAAGGTAGGCATCTTATATTTCTAGGGACACCATATAGTCCCCCTGTTCCATTGCCAACACAATCGATCGCAATGTTTCCATCCTGAACCCGGGGGCTCGAACAAATTTGTTGAGCTCTCTCAGATTTAGAATAGGCCGGTATGACCCATTCGTTCAGAACCAAGAACAGATTGGAGTAAAACCCCTCTCGGAACTGGTTCTCTGGCACCGGAATCACTACTTCTGATGCTAGTAAGGCAAGAATAGCCTTCTGAAGGGCCAAAGCTCTTTCTGAACCCACCTGCGGGTTTACACAAAAGAACCTTTGAGGAGTCATTCTCCAAAACATCAGGGCGTACCCTCGGGAAACAACTCCCCAAACACAGGCATCCTCCGTCGTGAGGTGCCAGGGCTCTGAGAACCGAAGCAGTCGGCCCCCCACCCTGGGATCCCCCAGAGGGAGGCCTGTCCCATCAGGCCACTGGTTTATCCTGGACCCTAGATCCTGGACGTTTGTTCTGCCAGGGCTTCCTGGGTCCTGCCTTTCTTGGTGGAAATCTCGCTGAGGGCTGACCTTTGGCCTTGCCCTGCGGCCGAAACCCCCGAAAGGACGCCCTCCTCAATTTAGACGAGGTTGCTGATGGTAAACCTGCCGTCTTTGAGGCTGCCAAGGGGGATACAATTTTGTCCAGTTCTGGACCAAAGAGCACACCTCCTGTGAATAGAAGGAACTCTAGGGCCTTTTTGGACCAGACATCTGCCCTCCAATCCTTCAACCAGAGGATCCTACGTGCCACCACGGACTCAGCTGAAACTTTATAGGAAAGGATCCCTGCATCCAAGGCGGCATCACCCAAATAAGAGGCCCCTTCTCTAATAAATGAGATCATATCCAGTTGCTCCTAAGAGGCATCTGGTAAAGACTCCGTTAAGAGTTTTGGCCCACTCCTCAATAGCTCTTGCTACCCAGGCAGTGGCCATAGCTGGGCAGGTGGCCGTTCCTGCCAGCAACAAAATTGATTTGAGACAAGACTCCAGTCTCCTATCCGTGGTTTCCTTCAGCGAAACTGCTGGGATTAGCAAAGTGGTACGTTTAATCAGCTGAGCCACATGCGCATCAACTGATGGTGGATTCTCCCACTTGGCACAGTCCTCTGCTGGAAAAGGATATAGAAGCGCCATTCTTTTAGAAGAATGGCTTATCTTATCCGGACGGACCCAGGCTTCCTCCATCAGTTCTGATAAATGTTCAGACTTTGGGAATTCTGCCTTAACCACTTTTTGGCGCTTGAACAGGGGGGTTTTCCTAAGCGGAAGATCCCCTTCCTCGATATTTAACACGGATTTTACAGCCCTTATCAGAAAAGGGACATCGGCTACTGGGAAATGATCATCACCCTCCTCAGAGCTAGACTCCTGCGAAAAGTCCTGTGCCTGTTCCTCCTCCTCGGAGGCACTCGAGTACTCACCCATGTAAGGCGGTACATGGCGCCTAGATTTAGGCTGCTTTGGTTTGACAGCCTGAGGCTGAAAAACCCCAGAGGATGATGCCATAACCTTACCAGCACCAGGGTCCATCCAAGGCGGCCACATCATGGGCATAGGATGCATCTGCTGAGGCAAACCCCAAACCGCTGGTATCGGGGCAGCCAGCCGTTCCGCCACCTGAGCCATAACCTGAGAAAATGATGCCCAAGGAGGCTCAGGGCCTGAAACAGGCAAACTTAATTGGTGTGGTGGCTGTCTGAAACAGTTCCCACAAAGCCTATTTTGTAGAAAGTCCTGTGGGGACAAACCTGCCTTGCAGGCTACAAAGGATATCAGCAACGGGGCTCCCGACACCTGACCCTCAGACTCCTTAGACATAACACTATGCCACTGGTTCTGAGTGCATATGTGCTGCTTTCTACTCTCAACCCACACACCTGTAGCAAGGGAAGGGGAGAGACAGTGACAGTATACAGGAATTACAGTTCTTTTACAGAAGAAACAGTATCCATAAACACATGTCATGCATAAATACTCTGCGAGCCATATGCATATAAGCTCTCACTACCATAATCAGCCTCAGCTTAGGTAGGATAGAGCCCTGTAAAAACCTAGACCAGCAGTAGGCTAGGTATACAGGGAGACTGCCCAGTGTCCCCCTTGTAGGAGCAGCGTTCAGAGACCAACTGACATACACTCTGGGAGGAACAATCCACAATCAGCTGTGCCAGAGGACTGAACTAGCGTGTGGATTGGGGGAGGGGCCGCCGGGGAAGCGTACCTCCCCTATGCTGCTTGGACCTGCCCGGTAAACTGACCTGGCCGCCACAAGCCCCGGCTGGTCAGGAACATCAAATCCAGGCGGTCTAGGCTAGGAGAACAAGCCGTATGCCTCCTGACTGCAGCGCGCCCCCGGCCAGTCTCACCGCCGGAGGCCGGACTGCCACGTGGTCCCGGCGTCAGCGGCCGCTGCGACCACCTGCTTACTTGCCATCCCCTTGATCCGGTTGCGGTCCAGGGCCAGAAAGCCCCTGCCGAGTCCCCTGCCAAGGCTAGCGGTGCGGCGCCGGAGGAGGTAGTTGCAGCGCGTGGCCGGTGCGCCTCCAATCAGGCGCGAGGCTGCTTCCAGGACAGCTCAGACCACCCGCTGAGATAGAGAGTAAAAGTCTCTTCTTTTTTTTTTGTACTCATCTGCAGGACTGCTCCAGCAGTCCCACTGTCTATGTGGTGAACACACCAAACAGGAAGAACTGGCTACCTGAGGCAGGAGGTGGGGCATACGAGGAGGAAACCCGGTGCATCCTGGGAGCAGAGAACTCGTTTGTATTAACTGTTTGGTGACCGGGATTCATACCCAAAGTAATGGCTGTGTACCCAATGGACCCTGAAGAAGAAATCCTTCCTTGTAATCCATCTGGGGGACACTGCAGAGCTGACACTGGGTTAGGTGGGCTGGTACAGGAGTACATACTAAAAAAAGTTAAAGCTAGCTCTGCCTCTCCAGCCCCTACATAACCCCTCCAGCTTCCCTGAAGCCTCAGTTCTCTAACAAAGCTGCATGGAGGAGCAAAGTCGCACCACTCCAACAACCATAAATCGAGCAAAAACAGCAAAAGACTAGAACTGGAGGGATCGCAGTGTCCCCCAGATGGATTATGAGGAAAGGAGTTTATGGTGAGTATATAAAAAAATCCAATTTCCTCATACATCTGATCTGGGGGACACTGCCGAGCAGACACTGGGACATCACATAGCAAGCCTAACCCGGGGGGGGGGGGTCAATCGTCCAACAAAGCTGTGCATTAAACGTGATGCACAAACTTCCAAAAGAATGGAAGCAGTAAAATTTGGTAAAGGTATGTACAGAGGAGCAGGTCACTCAAAAGAGGCTCGATTGTGAACCGCCCAAGAAGCCCCAAATGCACAAGCAAAATGAGGTCTGGAGGGAAGCCAGAACTGACCTGTCAGAAGACAGACCAATGATCATGGTAATCGAACAATGAAACCTTTGGAGTCTGCCAACTACATTTTGGACATTGACAAGGACAACAAGGGATATCCGTATGCCGAAAAGATGACAGACAAAATTAATCCAAAAACACAGATGACAGCCAAAAGACCTAAGGACGCAAGGAGAAAAACCACACTCAATGTAAGATAATTAAACTCCAAGGAGGTTCGAAAGACCAATCTCAATTCCCATAGAGAGACAGGAGGTATGTGCAGAGGCTGAATTCGAATTACACCTTGAAGAAAGGTCTGTACCTTTGAAATAGTGACCAAACTTCTATGAAAAAGGACCCATACAGCAGAACCTAACCAATTGAGAGAAATAAGGTAAGGCCTAGACATTATATATACACAGTCTATATATGAAGCAACTAGCCCACGAGCCTGAAGCGAGCCCTCAAGATCTGGGTATCAAGAATCAAGCCGTACAGCCAGTGAAGACAGATTTCGGTGTAGACACGGGCCTTGACTCAGAAGGACAAGAGTAAAGCGCGTATGTGTATTAAGTGGTGATGCCCTGAAGAGGCCCAGCCAGAGCAGCTCACCCAAATAAACTGGCTAGCTATATATATATCTCTTACTTTGCATTATGCCTGATACAAAATGCAGTCAGATGCCAAATTCCCTCCTTAAAAACATATAGAGAGAGGTGGGGGAGGGGTGCCAATCTAGACTGAAGTAATCTCAGACTTCAGATGTGTGTATAGATATACATGACAGAGTATAAGGAGTGACTTTTTTGTGTTTATTATTCATGTATTACGGTATTTCACATATTCTTTACCTTTGTTACTATTTTAACACTCATTAGCTACCTTCACACACTTGATACTTTTTAACACTTCACGGTCACCTTTCTTTCTTGAGATGCCCTGGGGTGGTCCTTTGCTGTGCTGGTTTTTTGGTGCCCTGCACCCAAATGTGAACCCCAGAGTGTTAGGGACCTGCTCGGTGAGGTGACCTGGATGCTGGTGGGCAAGCCCGTTCATTGGCCACTTATATGCCAAATACCTGAAATTAAAATATATTTAAATTTGAAAAATAATGATCAAATAGTGCATCAGCAAATTCCTTTTCTTTGCACAGTACTTCATAATCTCAGCTGATAGCACCTTTCGTTATTAGGGTGTGCAGTCTAGAGCCACTCCTTATACAAAGAGTATAGCGCCAAGAAATCCTATCCCGCATTCCATAAATGAGAGCGTACCACTACTGACAAGGTCAGTCTGGAACTATGAGTATGACTGGGAGACCCGCCCATCGAACACAATGAGGTGCCCTGGCCAAAATGGATAGAGGCAGAAACAGTTACCCCAAGTGGAAGGATCAAGGTGCTGTAACTGCGGCCACGAAGACCGCCTAAGGATCCCCTGAGTGTGATCTGTACAAGGGAAGCTTTATGTCTGACCTGGAACACATCAATTTTATGTTGGGCATTTCTCACGATCCTCGAGGCACAGATCATTTGAAAACTGCCTGGAATGGATCCCATTCCCCCGAGGTGAATAGTGGGGCAACTGCAGAAGTCCACATCCCAGATGTCCACCCCGGAAATGTGAATGGCCAAGATGGCAGAAACCCAAGGTTCCACCCAAACAAGGGTGTGAGACTCCTCTGTCACTTCCTGATGACTCCTTCAGTGGCATAGTCCGACTGTACATGATCAGTATTTCCTTCTAGAACGTGATGAGCTATTTCAGGAAGGTGTTGACCGCTCTTAAGTGTAGAATGTTGATTGAGAGAGCGGATTAGGTGTCGGACCATAGTCTAAGACCTATAGAGACAGTGCCGCATGCCGCAAAGCAGGCAAATGTTGAGACCAGTATCCAATTTCAAGCCGAAAACGGCCCTCTGGATGGGTTCAGATTATGAAGTCACCACAAAGGGGACTGGCGCATCTGATCTGACAGTCTAAGAAGTTACCTGTCTAGATGGAATCGCATCCTGGACTAAGGATGTAGGACCTATATCTAGATCCTCGAAAGGACTGATAGAGAAAATAAATGGATCCACCACAGAGAGTGTCCTTTAGAGGACATAGAGTAGTTGTCTAAGTGTAGAGTGAAACCAAGGCATCCCTGTCTGCAGGGGACCAGTGAACATGTAGGTACTGACCTACAGGACGAGAGGGCAGAGCTTGCAACTGCCCATACTGAAGGCCCAGCACCAACAACCCAGATATGGTCAGGGAGAAGGACTCTGACCACCTGCAGCCAGGGGAGAAAGACCTCTAACATTGGCAAAGAGAAACTCCTGGTCAAAGATCTGCAAAACGGGACCTTAAGGACTGTGTCAATAAGACTTGAAAGCCTTACATGCAAAGCCTGACCATGCAGAAGGAAGAAGTTATCCCCAGATGAGCATCCCCAAGAAAGAAGACCAAGCTTGACACGGGTCAGCTGCAAAAGGTAGATAAAGTTGAAAACCTAGCCAGAAGGTCTGCGCTGGTTGCAAGATCCTCTTACCAATTACTGCTATGAACCTACCTGTTTTGGATAATACAACAGAGTACAATATAAGCAGTCTCTTTGATATGTCACTCAAACTCCCCCATCCCCATAGCCCGCAACCACTCAAACCCATTCAGCAGCCTGCGGTTGTCTGGGCTCCAGCACTGGTCTGGTGTGATGGCACCTCAGCATCCCATCCAACAAGAGACCACCAAGGAGGAGGGGCTTATCACCACTGCAGGCTTAGAATGCTGGTCTGTGAAAGTGAATACCTAGACACAGGGTCCGCTCACAGGTTTGGACTTATATCATGCCAGGCCCGGTGCTACTTACAGATAGGCAGTGGCTGGCTTATCTGAGGGAGAACCCTCTCCCCAGCTTTCTTACATGCCAGATCCCGGAGCCTTCCGTGAGAGAACTGGTGATCTGTGCGCAAAGTTCGCAGACATTAGCTGTATGTGAAAGCTAGGGCAGAGCAGGTTTCCTACCTTCTAATTACTGGGACCTGGTGATCAAAAAGGCGAATCAAAACAGCAAAATAAAGCTAACTAAGGAGCTGGAAACATGATGCCTAACTCCACAGGCACTAGGGAGAACCTGAGGCTTCAGGGAAGTAGGAGGGGTTATCTAGGGGCGGAGCTACCTATTTACCTTTCTAGTGCTTACTCCTGGACCAGCCTATCTAACCCAGTGTCAGCTCTGCAGTGTCTCCCAGATCGAATGTATGAAGAATCGGAATAGTGTACATCTCTGAATCAGGCCCTAAGTCCTTCGCTCTACCTGATTTATGCCACTTCACTTGGAAAACCAGTAGGCTTCAGTATCACCTCTATGTGCTTGACGTCCAAAAATATTTAACCTCTCAACATTTGTGCTGGTCCATATTACTACACTTCTTTCTTCGACTTCATCATAGATGTTCTCCAGGTGCTTCAAATTTAATGTTTCAAAACCCGAGCAACTAATCTTCCTACCAGCCAACACAAGAACTTATCACACATCTCTATTTCTGCTGCTGACTATATATAAGTGGTTCACAAACTCAGTTCCCATGGCACACAAACAATCCAGGTTTTGGGGATATCCATGCTTAAGCACAGGTGAGTTAATTAGTAGCTCAGTCAGTTTGATTATACCATCTGTGCACAAACATGAATATTCCAAAAACCTGGACTGCTCGGGTACCTTGAGGACTGAGGGTCTGATTCAGACCAAGACGCTATTTGCGGCCACTCGCTGGCTAAAAGGGGCCGCCTATTTAAATCATGTGCTCGCACTGCGTGGCGTAAAGTCGCCCACTAAGTAATAGCGAGCTGCCGCACTACGCGCTCGCATCTGTATAAAGATGCCCCTTTGCCACTCGCAACACACGTCATCTCTGGCAGTTGTAGGATTAATCGGGAACATCGAGAGCTATCGGAGCTGCTCGCAGCGCTTGTCGAAGCCTTTTCCCACCACAACATTGCGAGCAGTTCAGGCTAAAATACAACCCAGTCACGTGTGTAATGATGCTACTTTGCTAATTATGCACACCCATTAAATGCCGTTCTGACGGTCGGGCACGCCTGCGTTCACACATCCACACCCCCGTTTACAAGCACCTTCCCCTGTCACTACCCACAAACGGCACTATCTGTCACTCAAAATAGCGGCCGACTGCGGGCTACGGGTGAGCACTTTCTCATCGCACTGGCTGGTTCACGCATGCGCATTGCGACTCATACGCAGATTGCGAAAAATCATTCAATGCGAGCGCAGCATAGCGTCCGGGTCTGAATCAGGCCTTGAGTTTGGAAGGGATGTAGTTATCCCGGTTCTTGGGATGCCATTACTCAGAATGCCAATGCCAGCGCCAGACTCCCGACACCAGTCAGAATCCTGGAATCCCAAAGTTAAGTATTAGACTTAGGCTGTCGGGGGAGAGGGGGGGTTAGGGCTAGGGGAAAGGTAGTATACTTACCTCTGTCAGTCAGCATTGTGACCCAGTCGGAATGCCGGCGTCGGGATTCTGACCACCGGGATCCCGAGCGCCGGCAATCCCGTACCCAAGCAATTTGGAAAACCATGCTATTTATCCTACTTCTCCAGCTTGCTGCTTAGTTTCATTCTGGGCTCCAAAATTTCCTCTGTTCCACACATCCTATAGGTTTTCAAAGTTTGGTAGATGTACCCAAAATATGCACACCTCTGGAAAAACTTCCATGCAAGCAATCTCCTGCACTGACTATTGCAGCTCCATTTTTACTGGTCTTCACCTAAACAGATTTTCACCCCTGCAATCGACCACAGTTGCTAGGGTATTTTACATTGCAAGGTGTCCATCTGCCATTAACAAAACTGCACCTACATATACAGTGCATCTGGAAAGTATTCACAACGCTTCACTTTTTCCACAATTTGCTATGTTACAGCCTTATTCCAAAATGGAATAAATTTTATCCTCAAAATTCTACACACAATACCCCATAATGACAACGTGTAAAAAGTTTATTTGAGATTTTTGCAAATTTGATTAAAAAAAAAAAACACTCAAGCTGCATACACACACACACACACAATGATTTTGTTACCAACGATTTTATGAACGATTTTCTATCAGATTTTTTAAAGTTACAAAAACAGACAGCTGCTCCTAACTATCTCTTACACTGCACTTTTCTTACTATGGCGGTGCCCTGGGGCGGCTTAGTTGGGCTAGTTTGGGGGTGTTCTGCGCACTGGATTTGAATCATAGTATGTTAGGGACCTACCCTACAGAAGTTACCTGGATATGGTGGATAGGCCCATAACCTTGGCCAAGATTGTGCTAAAAACCTCTATTGATTGCAAAACTTTATTGCATTTATATATATTATTAATAATTTGGAGTTGTGCACCTGAGCTTTGTCTGTTTCTGTGATAACAACTGATGAAGATGTACAGTTGTTAAAGATTATATATAAAAAAAAAAACATTGGATTTACTTAGACTGCATGACATCTTGTGGACAGATTGTTATGGTGCTGACTCTGCTTTTAAAGGCAGTACCAGTAACTTGGCAACAGATCTGGATAGGAAAGCACAAAGGTCATGAAGAAACACTCTAATTATGTCAGCATCTTATGCTCCCAGTTTTTTCCCCATTATTAAAAAAGTATCCTTTACTATATGTGTAACATTTGCTTAGTAAAAATTCAGAAACTAATGAGCAAGTAAAAATGATAAATTGGAAAAGCGGTGAGCTACAATTATTCTGTAAATGTAATCACTGCTTTAGTGTTTAACAGTGGCCTGGACAGAAAAGGGTATGTAAGTCACAATAAATGGTGCAATTACTAAGCTGTACTATTCCACATCACTGCCTGTACTCAAATAGTATCTGCTAGCCAAACTGTGTATAAAAAAATATAACCACTGCAGAAGTGATGCCTAGTTATTTTTCCCATTTGTATAACAGGTATGCGATTCTCTAACTAAAATCCATTTACCCAGAAAGTATTGCAAACTAGAAAGTAAAAAAATTAGTAAATAGCTGCTGCTCTGGGACACTGACATACATAATGCACCATGTGTCTCCTCTTGCAGTCACTGTGAGAAGCTCTGTTAAGGGAAATTATGGAAACATTGTGGGGAAAGATAAGACTACATTTTAGTTTAATATATTTACTAAATCCGAAAAACTCTAGGGGCAATGTCACAGGAGTATGGAAAATGCTACAGAGCATAAACAGAGAGCTTAATAGCAAAATCAACAATATATACTGAAATGGAGTATTGGACCTAACTGTTAAAATGAATATAAACTTTCAGTCTCCATTTGTTACTAAGTTTCAGTGCTTTGGCAGTTTGCCGCCTATAACATCTGGCATAGTAAGTAGTTGTGTGACACATTAGATCCAGGCATGCTGAATAATAGATGCCATACCTGTATTTATCCCACAGACATACAATAATGTATAGATAAACTTCATTTAAAATATTGACATTTATGAAAAATGTATATAAAAAAAAAAAAGTAGTACTATAAATTATTAAAGCAAAAATTAAATTCTAATAAAAGAGTTATGATAAGTGATAAATCACAGCTGGCTGGAAGTACTCACCTGTCTGTCTACCTCCGGAAGTAAGAGCAGGAGGTACTGCTGAAAATGCTGAGGTAAAGACGCGAATGTATGCTTGTTTATTAAAGCCCTCAGGTTAGTGTTCACTAAAATTGATCCTGGTGTTTCTATGTCAATATCTTCTGCTTTGGTCCATTTCAAATGCCCTGGGATGGGGTAAAAAAAAAGTTATTAATAAAGCTCATGAGGAATAGTTATTTATAGTGTATGTTTATAGCTCATAACAATAACTCTTATTCTAAAACACAAATGGTGACCAAGAACCAGAGAAATGAATCTGATGTGCTGCCCAACAAACACCCATATGCTGTGTACAATTGTTGTATAGCTTTCCAGTCACATCAGCTGATGTGAAAGAATGATTCCTCAGCACATCTTTTAAGTGGTCCATGAATTTCTTACACTGTACAAGATCTGGTTATTAAACATACTACTGACATTTCAGTGTCCCTGTAGGCAACCTCACCGTTCAGAAATTGGAAAAATAGATACAAATCAAAGTTCTGACTTTATGTGGCCCCTCTTCCTACACACAAAAGAAATTGCATTGAAAGGCTTGAGTAAATGTTTTCCTGAGTGGAGAATGGATCACAAAAGAGATGTATCATTACGTCATAGTTTAATAAAATGTTGTGTAAAATAGGGTGCACATGTGTTTTGTAAATAAAACCATTGGAATAACTTTTAAATAGTTTTAGTTTTAAGATGTTTGGTTCCAATGCTTCTTTGCTTTGGAAGGTTACTTACTGTGGGTAGGTTTAATGTAACGATGGAGCGTGATAGCAAAAATAGACATCCGCAGGTCACAGAACTCATCATGCAGATAAGAGTTATTGATCTTGGGATAAATTACTTAACTGCAATAAACTATCAGTATGTATTTGAGAATGATCATAGAAAAAAAGCAAAAAAAACCAATATAACTAAACTGTATTTGCAGACTGACGCAACCCCTACCCTCAGATAGGCATAACTAGTATTATCATAAATCCATTCCATTACATCTCAATCCCACAAACAAGGAAACATTTTAGGACACTTTATAGCTGCATCAGTGGAAAGAGTTTGTTATTCAGCACTTTCACACAACAACGAATTCTCTGTACCCCGCGGTAAAGGGTGCAAAACAAAGTTTCTTGTTTGTAAATATAGAACAAGCAACCACAAACGTGGTAATTCTAAAGGGGATACTTCAAATGAAGTGCCAGATTACATCATCAAGGGAACAGTTTCTTTGTGACTAAAAACATCGACCTGTGTGTAAAAAAGCTCAGCTTTCCATGCTACAAATAACTACGCGCTGTCATGAAAAAGTCTCACACACAATTTAAATGGCAAGATAAAATTGTGTTGCAGTATACAGTACCTACTTCATCATGTTGTCATGGCAGAAAAACATCAATTAATTGATCAATTGCAAGATGCCGTAGCAGAAAATAAGTAGTATTTTATCTTTTATGCACAAGACTTTTATGTTTAAACACAGCATTTACTTTTATCAATTTACTCTCAAGCGTAGAAACTTCAAAAGCAAATTAATTCAACCATTTACACTTTTAAATATGGGCAGCAGAAAAATACCCATTATAGCACAACTTATTTATTTATTTTTTTGCGCAGACATTTTAATACCTTTTTCTTTTTTAAAGTTCCATATGTAAGGTTTCAATTATACTAAAAAAGCTAACAGAACATAATCTTTAAAAAATACAGCAAGAAATGTGATCTGATACAAACAGCTCTTCTTGACGCGCCAGGTCTCCTGCGACTTAGCTTGCGCCGTCTGTCTTTTTCACCCAAAAGTGCGTCTTGGTCGCAATCAGATTCAAACCGCTTCACGAGACTGCACTAATTAATTTGATATGCAACAATTGTATATCTGTGTGCGACTGAATCTGTATATGAAGTGCTACGATGCAGCAGCCGCGGCTTTTTTCCACGACAAGTTCCGTTGTGCTTCATATACAGATTAGGTCGCACACAGATATACAAGTGTCGCATATCAAAATAATTAGTGCAGACTTGTGAAGCAGTTTGCAGCGTCCGTTTGCGACCAAGGTGCATTTTTTCAGTGAAAAATATGCTGGGCACAAGCAAAGTCGCACGGGACCTATTAGCTGACTTGCGCCACATGGTGTATTTAGACTAGATGTATGAGTGGGTTGGGTATTATATACAGACGTGTAGAATGCCAGCTGTCAATACACTAACAGTGGCATCTCGATGGATGCAATCCCGACAGGGGAGTGGTAAGTAGTGTTCCCCTGTCCTATTTACCCCCTAACCCTCCTTTCCTGCACCCTAACAGCCCTCCTAACCCTGCACCCTAACCCTCTCGGTAAGTGTTTAAACCTAACCCTCCCCCCTTAGGGCCTAACCCTAACCTCCCCCCTCCCACAGCCGAAGCCTAAATTCCCCCCGGGGAACCTAAACCTTACACCCCCCACCCCCCGCAGCTAACAGCTTACCTGCCCCGCTGTATTTACGAACGGGATGCCGGTAGTCGGGATTCCGGCGTCGGCATCTCCAGCCACGTCCAATAAAAGAACAAGGGGGAGAGACACAGTGGAGGAGAAGGAAGGGGGTTCGGCACAGAGAGAAGTCAACTAAGAACAGGAGGCCACAAAAGGGACAAATTCTGAACAAAGCTAGAACACACTATAAGATTATGGGTTAAGGGAATTTTTTTTTTTTTTTAATCATGCCTATGGACTTTGTGAATGGACGAGGAAGGAATTTCTCAGGACTCTCATAAGGTGTTCCTTTTGATACCTATACCATACCATATTACAGAGGTGATGGTGTAAGGTTGTGGGTTCTTCCAATTTCACATGCTGCACAACTTACAATATGGCTAAATAATTCAGAATCATGGATGGAGCAGCCTGAGATAGGAAGATGGGGAATGTATGTAGGATCCTGCAGGAACTGTAGGTTGAGAATTTAGTAGACTAGTGATATTATCACACTCCAAAATGACTGAAGATTGGGGCAGCTTCACCAAATGGGCAGAAAAGACCCAGGTTGACCGCAATTGCTCCAGCAGGCATCTGAAATGCTAGGATAGATGCCATAGAGCCAGGTAACTCATAGTACCAGAGGTACAGCACTTTGAAAGCATTTTATTTAACAGATTTAAAAAAAAATTGACCATCCCTTCAAAAAATATGTCAGTCCAGTCTTCCTGATCAAGCTTTCCCACAAAACACATTACTGTGTGGTTTGGAAGAGTGCCTTCTAGACACCAGTGGTTGCGAGTAGGACATTGTAGAGAGAAGAAATGAGACCTTTGGAGGAGTGACCAACAAGACAAAGATGCTCAGTCTCAGAGATTGGTATGCACCAAAGGCACAGTTTCAGTGAGTGAAAGGTGTGTGTAAACTGCAGTTACTGGTGGAAAAGCGCACTGGAGAAACCAAGAGAATCTTCCAGATTCTAGGACTAAGGGAAGATCCTGGCCTTCTAGAGGGTATTCTGCAGTAAAAACCCTGCCTTAGAACAGTTTGAATATATAGTAGTGGAGAGGCCAAGGAGGGGGGAGATGGGGGTTTGGGGTCATTAGAATTAGTTCCAGCATATATTTTGTTACATTTTGGAGGCAGGTAAAATGCTAATATATTGATCATGGTCCAAGTTCATTGACCAGATCAGGGAAGGAAGTAAGTTAGGGGACATGTTATGTTTGGCAAGATGTCATCAGCATAGAGGGCAATTGAAAGAACAAAAAAGAAAAAAAAGATTACCAACATTCTCTGTTCCTGCTAGTTTAATTCAATGTTTTCTGTTTATTACTTTAAATTATTGGTCATTTATAACATGGGTAAATATTTAGGAAAGCCACTTAAAGCAGTGATTTCCAAACATACTGTATGTCACAATGTAAAGCGACATGTGTCATGATAATGCATGAATTCAAGAGAAGTACCTCTTAAAAGAAACTATAATATATGCAATGGAGATTATATGAACTTCTGTGTATTTCAATTGTCAATGAAACAGCTAAGTTATAATCGTTTTTGATTCTCAACCAAACAAATATTTACTCAGGATTGATGTTCTGGATAATAAACTGATCACACAGTGTGGATACAAGTGCTCGATTTGGGTAAAGTGACAAAGCTGAGCACAATGTGCGCTGCTTATACCTAAAACCGAATCTACTTGGATTGTATTTGGATCAATTATAACTGGGTCAGTTGGTATCATTGCCGCATACAATTACATTAGGCCACATTTTGATCTGGAAGCAGCAATAAATTTTGGATTTGTCAATTGAATCAATCACAAACCATTGTACCATGAAACATCATTGTTATAAACTATTAAAATATGATCCATACAGATTGGATTTCATTGGGAATTGTAGGTATATTAATGCGTGGGGTTCATCAAAACACCTAGAAGTTTAGAAACGGGAAAAAAACACTCGTAACAAAAGCAACAATTAAGTATCTACACCAGTGGCTCCCAAACTTTTTTAAATCACAGCTCCTCAGAGTATCAGCATTTTTTCCACAGCACAGCACAGCACAGCACAGCAAAGCACAGCAAAGCACAGCAAAGCACAGCACAAGTTTCTTAATGAGAAATTCAGCGAAAATTAAATGAAGAAAATTGTGCTTATATGTCACCCTTAGGTTCAGTTATGCGGTGGGTGACAGGGCTGTGCTTATTTTTGTCCATATATTTTTTGATTGGCAGACATTAGCACTAGTTTTGCCCATCACACTGACTAAAAATCATTTTATTTGGTACTGGACCACCAACCTGAGGCACCCCTGCAAGTGCCCTGAGGCACCCCAGGGTGACACGGCACCCAGTGTGGGAACCACTGCTCTACACTTAATAAATAAAAAGAGGAAATTAGAAATTAAAAACCTAATGATAAAATGAGTAACATAGAAGCAGGATTTTGCCAGGATACAGATGTGTCCTTTCTCATCTAGCCTCTATGCGCTATGCAGCGCGATATGACTGGCATAAGTGAGCCGCCAGAACCAGTACAAATCTGCTAGCGTCGAAAATGTATCTAAGTCACAATGCGATGTGACTAGCACATACCAGGAGACTGTACTGATTAATTTGATATGCGACACTTTTATATCTGTGTGCAACTGAGACTGAAAAGGAAGCTCGGTGTGAAAAAAAACTGCATCTGTTACATCAAGGCACTTCGTATGCTGATTGAGAGACTTAGCCGCATGCATATATACAAGTGTTACATATCAAAATAATGAGCAGCGTCTCCTGGTGTGTCCTAAAAAAAAAAATTCGCAAAATAGAGGCCAGACACTAGCAGAGGCTCACGGAACCAGACTGCAAAGACAAGTGAGGACACATTTGTATTATCTACATCCTGAGTCTTGAAAACTAACAAACAATGTACATTATTAAATCAATATATAATTAAAAAGATTACTTCTAAAAAAAAGTGCTAGTTATTTCCATGACACATTAGTACAAGTCTTCCAAAAGCCTGTGAAGCTGCGTATCGCAATTTGTACAGTGTTTTATTTCTTTCTTTTTGTGGTGTATACAGAAATTGGTCATGGGAGCCCGGTACTCGGGATGCCAACTGTCAAAAGACTATCGGCTGCATTCCGATGCTGAGATTCCCGACAAGGGATATGCAAGTATGCTAACCCTCCCCCCAACACCATCTAACCCTACTTTTCTGCACCCTAACCTTCCCTACCCCGCGCACCCCGATCGTAAGTAAGCTGTTGTGATCTTGGCATCAGCATCTCCCATCATGTCGGGATTCCGGCGCTGGGATTTCGTCAGCCGACATCCGGATGTAACTACATCCCGTATACAGATTTAAGTTGCCTGATAGATTGTTTTTCCATAAAAATATCTGCACTAATGCGCCAAATGAGCGCTAAAAGCCATATATTAAGATTTCTCTGCAGACAGCAAATTTAAACTAGCTTTGTAGGATTACTTTAAGGCAGAGTTTCACAAACTCTGTTGTCAAAGTCCTGACTTTAAGGATATCCATGCATGAGCACAGGCTACATAATTAGTACCTCAATCATTTTGGTTTATCCATCTGCTCAAGTATGGATTTCTTAAAACATGGACTTTAAGGGTGCTGTGCGTAGAAAATTTGGGTTACACTGTTTTAAGTTATAGGCTTGTTGTTACTGACCACTTTCTTTGGGATGCAGTCACCATTCAAAATGTTGACAGTTATGAAGTAATCATTGTTGAAATGTCAACACAGAACATGTCAACATCTGCAGAATTTTAAAATGTGAATGTCAACATTCTTCAGTGACCGAAGAGTTAGGCTTAGGCACTAGGGGGAGGGTTGGGATTAGGGGGTTACACACCGCTGGAACCACTCCATCACAGCCAGTCATCATCAAGTCACCCTGGACCCACTGAACTAAGGCCCTGATTCAGAGCCGCTCGTAAGCGGCCACTCGTTCGTTCTGACCGATGTTCGCACATCTGCGCATGCGTATGGATTTTAATACGCATGCGCGAACCAGTCAGTGCGGCCGAAAATCGTTTGTTCGCTATATAGCGAATGCCTGCTATTTTGAGTGACAGAAGGAGGCGTATGTGGGTGGTAACAGGGGAAGGTGCTTGAAAACGGGGGTGTGGAATTCGAACGCAGGCGTGCTTAAAGGTCAAAACGGGCGTTTTAATGGTGTGCATAATTAATACAGCAGCGTCATTGACCACGTCACTTGTTTTTTTTTTTACTCAGAACTGCTCGCAAAATAGCGGTTGAAAAAAACAGCCACAAGAATAGCGAGCAGTTCATACGCTGTTCGATGTACTCGATTAATCTAATAAATAGCGGACATGACGTATGGTGCGAGCGGCAAAGGGGCATATTTTTCAAAATTACAACCGCAAGTTTTGCTCGCTCGTTCAGACTTAGAGGCGTGAACAGACCGCAATTAGCGAACGGTTCATTTGAATAGCCACCCCTTGTTTTAGAACGAACGACCGCAAATAGTGAGCGGCTCTGAATGAGGGCCTAAGTCACCACTTGACCATCATGTCGTTTGGTTGACATTCTAATTGTGTCAAAATGTCATCACTGTATATATGATGAATGACGACATGGCAAGTATGTCTTCATGTCAACTTTCTTATGTTGACATAAAGATTGTCAACAAAATATACCCAACTTCTTGGTTATTGCAGAATGTAGGCTCCTGCAGCATTGTGTGAAAAAGAATTTAGAATTTTTGAAATGTGCTACAGGTCCCTTTGTTTTCTTTAACAATATATATAGGAGAAACAAGTATGATAAGAGGTTTGGATTCGGAGCAGTGTTCTACCCAGAAAGTTAGTTATTTTTTTGCATTATGAGGCAGCCAAAGGGGGAGCAGAATGCGCAGACCAGCGGCGAGCCAATCCTATCACATTGTGCACCCTACCCTGCCTCCCATTTGACATCTCACTTACTGTTTGGTGGCACCGAGAAGGAGAGGGGGAGGTTGTGAGGCAGCTATGCTTGCCTCCAGTGCAGGGTGGTCCGGGGTTGAGAGTGGCCGGCATCCTCATTCCGGACGGCTCAGAGCAGTGAGCTACACTGAAAAGTGGCCAATTCCTTGCGCTGTGCTGATGTTTCTATATAAAATGTCAGTACAATGCGACTTTCTAACGCGTCACAGTGCCGAGTGGCAGGGAAATTTTGCCGACTGGACTGCCCGAGAAATCTAGTGTAGGGAGAATTTGGGGTTTGCAAATAATATGTCCCAACTCGGTCCTCCCACCAAATTTGGTTCCTAAAGCAAGCCAACATTTTCCTGATAATCTTGAATCTCGTGTGTTTTGGAATGCATATAAGTTTCTATCTCATCATTTCAGGCACCATTTTACACAGGAGAGTGCATGTAGAGTGTTCTGGGCTGTAGTTGTGCTGCAATAGTCGCCATTAGTGAGAGTTGTAGATGGTTGAAGTGGGTAGGTAGGGTGGAAAAGCAGGCAACTTAATCTGTATGTCCTACTCTGTGAGGGCCAGACACTAGCAAGCAATCTGCAATACAGGCTCCTCTTGTATATATTTGTTTGAACTTGAAGTGAGCTACACTCATACTCACACGCGGGGGGAGGAGGGGGTGTTTCAGAGCACCTAGAAACCCCCCTGCCCGTTGCTCCATCTACCCGCACTACCCCTCCAGTCGCCTCAGGGAGGCTTCATTTGCCGGGAGCCCGCTGAGATTTTGTTACCAGGGGGGACCCGGCTCCTTCCCTGCAGCGACAGCCGGAGGCTGGAGCTCACTCCTGAGCTCCGGCTTCCGGCTCCCGCAGTGAGCACTATGGGAGAGACATCATGACCTCTCTCCCATAGATCTGAGGAGTGGTCGGACCGGGCGGCAGTGGACGCAGGAGCGGAGCTTAAGGTAAGTATTACTGGGGGCACTACTATCGGGGGCATTACCACTGGGAGCACTACTATATGGGGCATTACTACTGGGGCCACTACTACTGTGGGCATTGTGTAAAAGGGGCACTATTGTGTGTCATAACATGAACAAGGGACTAGTGTGTGGCAATAATTGCACTGGTAGTTTAAATTTTGTTCGTACATACTGTTACACACTGTGCATAAGCAAGTTGTATGCCCAGATGCCTTGTTATTTAAATTGTTTTTCACATGGGTATAGGTCTACACTGCAGTATATATATTGTGTATGAGGACAAAGACAGTATGATTTTAAGCACAGATGAGCAAAAAATAATGTGCTGTGCCTGAGTGAGCTGCACCCCCAAAGAGGACATCTTTTCTGGTTTAAAAAAAATCTCAAGTCTTTTATAATTCTATTTAGATATTCCTAGGGAAGATTGTGTGTTTTTGAGACCCATTACTGTACTTACTGGGTGTTTTGGCCCTGCCATATGAACATCAAAATTTTAAGAAAGAAAATGTATGCTTTTTTTAAAAAACAAACAAAACAAAAAAATCATCTAATCTTTTTATTCAATTTAGATATTTCAAGGGAAGATTGTGTATTTTTGAGAGGCAGCTGTACTTGCTAGGTGTTGTGGCCCCATCAGTTGCAAACAAAAAATAAAAGTTGAAAAAATATTTTTCTTGTGATTAAAAAAATAAAAATTCTCAAGTCTTTTAATTCAATTTACCCATTTCAAGGGCATATTGTGTGTGTTTGAGAGGGAGCATATATTACTGTACTTACTGGGTGTTTTGGCTCTGAATCAAAATGATATCATACAAAGCAAAATTCTGACCGCATGAAGACAAAGTTACAAGTTTCCACGTGATTATCACCACTATGCTACAATACAATGAATTTGAATAGTGAAGGCGATAGTATGAATAAGCATAAACTATTATGGAAAATGAAAGAGTCAGTGGGTTATCTCAGCCAAACAAAATTTATGGAAATACAAATAGGTGCCCTCTGGAAATGACTTTTATATTTCCCCTAATTGACATCAGTAGATGTTGCAGTATCAGCTCCAGCTTCTCAAATCTCTTCTGGAGGTCATAGCAGCAGCATACATCTCGTTTTGGACAGTCACTTGTCACAGGAGTTGATGTTCTGTGTCTTGCAAGAGCATCCATCAACCGCTTCTCTTCGAGGCTTATAAGCCCCGTTTCCTCCAGCTTCGCCACAGATACAGAGTATGTAGCATCGATTACAGCCTGAGCTGTGATAGATCCATCAGCCAACACTAATATAGCACGTAATGTTTGTTGAGTTTCTGGAGACTATTGCTCAGTTTGCATTTGGAAGTTTGGTTTAACTTTTTTTCCCATGTTTCCAATTTACTGTTACAGATTTACTTTTCCTTTTAGTAGTAATAATTTACCTTCCACTAAATAGTACTCCACCTTCAAACACCTGTACTGGCCTTGGGTCTGTGATTTGCTGGTTGGAGAGGTTTGTTATTAACTTATTATTTATCCTTTCTACTAGGCTGTTACTTTGGCTCTTCATTTGAAAACTCACATTTAGAAGCTTAGTTTTTAATAGTTTGTTCCATGTTTCTGATTTATCTTTCCTTATTGTAATAAATGCTTTACCGTCCACTAAAGATGCCACCTCCAATCATCTATACTGCCTCTGGCCAGTGTTTTGTAGTTTGGAGTAAGTTTGATGGTGATCTATAGTTTTCTTAACCATTTTACTAGACATTACTCCAGAAGCAATCGCCTATATTAGGCCTAAGGACTGGGATTTACTGCTTGGAGAAGTGTGTCGGTAATATATTCGTTCTTGATTAATGAAAACAATGTATAGGGTCATATAGTTTATTAAACTGCCATCCGGTCTGCCACTGCAGTGCCACTATGTTTCATTGATGTGCTATATTCTCTTAAACTGCCATGTGTTTGTGTCGCTGCTCTGTAGCTTAGTTTAGTCAGCCAGCTCGCTGCAGCCTTTGGCCAATATTGGTGAAAACAATATTGTGGCTGTGAGGTGGTCAAAACTTACTGGAAATTAATGTTATTGATGGTAATAATACTGTAAGAGCAAAAACAGGTCAAAATCACATTATTTAGCTGATTTTATCAATTTTTAAAGAAATCCAAAACCAAAACATTTAAGGGTAATTTTCCAAAATCAAAACACGAAGATGATTTAGAACCAAAACATGGGGGTCTGCACACATCTGTATAAATAACTTAAAATCAGCCTGGACAGATCAGTGTCCCAAAATTAAAATGTACTCCCAGCTCATTCTTAATTTTGCAATTAGCACCTGAAGAAATGTATTAACCTTTCCATTTATTTGTCCCAAAACCACTCCATAGCTAATATCAGAGCTAAAAAATCAAAACATGAACACAGTGCACCAGATCATTGAGTTTTGTCTTCACAATGATCACTCAAGCAAAGCCCAAACAGGATTTGCAAGTGCTGTATAACTGACCCCCAATATTTCATAGCACAGAACCTCGACAAGCCTTCACACAAAATATATGGTTGATAAGGTGCTGCAGTGTAGTAGAATCTGAAAAGGTTTCAAGCTGCGAGACTGTGGCCTATCCCTTACCTGCCAAATACTGTACTAGACATTTAATGAAGGTACTACTGCATCACATAATAGCATTGTAAGGTGTACCCAAAAGCAGTTTTCAATACTTTGCATGCTGCTATTACATGGCCCTGCCTGTACAATCAGAGAAAAGTAGTGGAGAGAAGTCTGACTAAATAAAATGCAAGGATCAATGATGTAGAAATTCCTCTTCTCAGTGATGCTCAATACAGCTAGTAACATTGTGGAATTATGGGCATACTGATAAATGGAAACAAATACAGTATTCTTAGGTGAATAGTGCCAACTTCACCTTATTTTTATATATATATATATATATATATATATGTATGTATATATATATATATATATATATAATTTTTTACAGATATTACAAATAACTTGATTCTTTGACTAAAACTTGAGCAATTCAGTTTGGCGTGTAGCACGGTAGCCATGTGTGTGTGTGTGTGTGTGTGTGTGTGTATTTATATATACCTATCCCTGTATCATGCAGCGAATTAGCAGACTGAAGTCCACCACCAGCCGTAGTACACTAGAGAAATAGGAAGGAAGGTTGCATTACCAGAAATTCAGTGTTGCTTTTCATGAGAGTGACATTGTCTCATGGAATTAGGCCTAACATGCTACATGGCAAACTGAATTGTCTTGAGAAACAACACAAAACAGAGGTCCACCGAGCAGACCCTCCAGTTTGAGCTAACCTGTCCATTTACCTTTTCAAATAACATTTCACAAATACTGAAACCAGGACCAGGCAAATCACTCCATATCTTTAACAATCGTTAAGTTCCCCCAAAATATGTTCTTGTGTCACTGTTTTCCATCCCAATACCGCACCACATTGTGAGGTGCAGCAATATCCTTAAATTATTCTTTTTGTTTCCTGCTCTGTACAAAAGTTAATGTTATAATGCTGCACATAGCCAGTGGCGGTGTGACAAGAAAAACCTTAACCTAATACTTCATCACTTACCTAAACCTGATTTTTTTAGCCGCTTTAAGTGCTGGCTTATTTGTTTTCCTGGAGGTGATTTTTGCCCTTGCTTGGTTTCCTTATCAGAACTGTCCGCTTCACCATTTTTTGATTCAGACCCTTAAAAAAACATAACATAACACAACATAACTACATATTTTATTTCTGTTTCCCCTTTAGCTACACAAACACATCATCTTGGCATGCTTTCTTATATGGTCCAGAACATCCTCCTTCGCTGAAAGCTCTTTTTCTTTCAGTACACCAGAGACAATAGAAACAAGAGGATGCTGAATCAGATAGGAATGCAATCAATAACTTGCTGCGCGCTAAAGCAGATAAGAGAAATACCATCCAGCTAATACTGCGCTTTGAAGGGTAACCCCAAAGAGATTGTACTAGCTTCTGGAACCATCATTATTAAGTCAGTACAACAGTTATCCCCTCCCAATCTTTCCTTCTACAAATATCCGGGCCTTTCATCTAATTATATAGCAATTATTGTTGTGACAACAGAAACTTAAATATATTATTTAAAAATCCGTTCTCTGCCAATTACATTTGGGAGAAACCTAATTCAAATTCATAGCTATTTTCTTTAGGTTACTGCAGCTTTAAGATAAAGACAACAGTGTGAAATAAGAAAAGCCATGGTAACAAATAGGAATAATATTATGAATAATAATAGACAATACAGTCGCCACACGTGACCCAGGCTCTCTACCATGTACCACAGTAACGTCAACATTGACACAATAGCTTTAATTCCTACATTTTCCATCTCCTTGCGATAACATACATATTATGGTTATTACAGATGTACTGTAAAAGGGAAAAATGAAAGTTAGGAAATGATTCTCTAAGTACAGAAAATAATAAGTACTGGAAATAATTAAACACTGAAGAAAAAATGATAGCCAGCAAAACTATGAATAAACGTAGCTATGACTACAACTCCTCTCGCATACAAAAAAAAATATATATATATATATATAAACATAGGAAGGCAGAGAATAAACACAAAATGCTTACTTATAGTTTACAAAAAGTATATGTTTATACATTATGTAAACAAGTACATACAACTGCTTAGCGTTCAGGTGAAAACACAAGATCAATATTGCAATATAAATGTCATAGTAGAAGAATAATCTGAATGACACATAACTACCACCCTACTCACTTATTTACACACAAACACACACACAAATACATTGATACTTTCGTTAACGCTGTAAAGGCAAATTACACAAAATAATATAGTGTGTAACTGAGCTACATTTGCAGGTATTTAGCGCCAGCATGTGGTCCCGGATTATATATATTTTTTCAACCAGACTACAGTGATTGGTTTCCCGTATATTCCTGCAGCAGTAGAGCAGTTTTGTTATGCGCTTTGAATGGTAAAACATACTTACGCATGTAAAGGTGTGTGCACAATAGAAGCAGAAACACAAATCTCTGAACAGAGAGAATTTTATAAAACTGAGAAGACAGCCGTATAGCTCCATTTATGCAGCTCTCCCTTTCTCACAATGCCCTCCATTCACAAAGGCTGAAGTGAGTTGATTTTGAAATATAATGTGCAGTCTTTATCATCTTTACCTGAAGGTGAATCCGACTGCTCGTCAGACACCTTTAGGGGTGTCAGGACGACACGAGGGACAGTCTTGTTTACCATCATAGATACCCCATTTCTTCTCTTCTGCTGCTGCCTCAAAGCCTAAACAAAGAGAAATAATACAGTGTAATGTTTAACAGGAACATCAGCCAGCACTACATTAAAGCAAGCACTGAGACGCCAGTACATTAGACACATACACAGCACACAATATCAGGTTAACAACCCCTATTAATGATATCATGCCGCTCACCTTTAGACAAAGCAATATTAAAACTTGGAAGTTCCAAACACAGACTGCACCTAACTGCATTTATATCACAGCTCATGACAACAAAGGCATCTGTAGCCGATTGTACTACCTCCAAGTCACCACATCAGGCACATCACACCAGGATTTTCAAGCCAAATAAAAAGCGTTAAGTGTTTAAAATCAGGCTGGAAATGTGTGTATGTATGTCTGCACATCTCTCGCAGGTGCATCTGCTTCGGTATCCTGCTCAGTCAATCAAGTTAAACAGAGAGTGTCATCAGTATGTACAGCATGTAAGGACTACAGTATTGATGCACTCGCTCAGCCGTGTGGAGTGCTGCACAAAAATCACTGAACACGGCAAGAATCGTTTATTTCTGAGAGGAGAAGGAATCGCTCCCAGCCTAGGAATACTTGCAGTACTTGCAGGGCTCCTGCCTGCCTGACTTTGGGGATTAACCTTCAAGCTACCAACAGAAGGTGATTCGGAAAATGTAGAAAACAGAAAATAAACAAGGAATAGCGCCCACAGACGATGAAGCAGAAAAGTGCTATGGGTATGCTAATGTTTAGTTAATAGATCTCGTCATTAACCGTGATGGTCTGAGATCTCAGGCACTCAAGCATCCTTTGTTTCCGTGTTTCTAAGGATACATTTGTAACCAATTCCTGCCACTTTAGAGTTAATGTTTTGTTTGTTTTCGTGTTTTTTTTCCAGCAAGCTGCTGTAAATCAACAAAGATAAAACAACATCATCAACAAACACACATCACCCCATAAAATGACACGAGAATGGTACACTGAAGAAATATTTAAATGGTCTTCTCAAGTCTATAATGTTATAGATCTATCAACATGTAAATGCAGCTTTTACACTTAGTTATGCACAGTAACTCATGTTTTTCAAAATCAACCAACTGTTACCAATAAAAACCGATGGTTACAAGCCAAATTATTCATGCACTTCAATGATTCAATTGCAGAATGTTGTCACATACGCATTCATTGCTACATCCATCCTGTATTCAAAACGGGGACAAATCCAAAACAACAACAAAAAGATACACTTCTTACGGAAAAGCAATCCAAAAGAAAAGGACATAATGTGTAAGTGTGATGACAATACATTCCTAATCAATTTATAGCACCATCCATCTTTAGGAACAGATTATCCATTTTGTTTCACAGCAAAAGGAAAATGATACGGAGCTTGTAAAAGCCAGAGGCAGCGTTTGAGCTGATAATACACTATGATAATGGGAGTGAGGGAATTATTTGTTCATTTATTCTTTCTTAATTATTGTGATAGTAGCACTATGGGGCCAATGTATCAAAGCTGGGAGAGAGATACAATTGTGAGAGATAAAGTACTAACCAATCAGCTTCCAATTTACATTTTGCAGGCTGTGTTATAAGAGGATAGTTAGTAGCTGATTGTTTGGTCATTTATTTTTTTTACAATTTTATCACTCTCTCAGGTTTGATAAATACCCCCCTATATACACTAAGTTTTTAGCCTACGCACCATTTCTGCCAAATATGACACTACCACAATGAATAAAGTTGCAATATAATTTAACACGCAATAAAAGACATACAATTCTGTCATTCAGTTGTACTCTCTATATACTGGCCACATTACCTGTGTGAACAGAAATTATTATTATAAAAGCATTGAAACATGGGTATTTTCTTCAAGTCATAGACACAAATAAATGCTAGAAAACCCATAGAGTGAACACAGCAAATTTAGAACACCATGTGAAATACAGCTTTACAAAGATGAGGAAGTGACTTAAAGACAATTTACACCTGATCAGTTATATTATCTATTTACTGACAAAGCAGCTAAGGTCATGGTTCCCACAGTGGACATTCTATTCCATATATTTGTATATAATAGACGTCCATCATAAACACTTACATATTCACCATTCACATGGCAATGCTTTGTTTTTTTACAAGCCCAATTGGCAGAAGATCATTGCAATCCAAACAATTGTAATGGAGAAGTAAACACACATTAAATCATTGCATTCTAGGGGATCGGTTTGTGTGTCAAGATGACAAAAGACTACTTTCAAAGGGATCCATTTTAATTCCTATATCCACAGTTTCCGACATGGGCCTATAAGCAGCCTCTTCCTAATATGCTTTCTGAATTAGTAATCGGTTTGCCCTGCTCCAAAGATCTCCACTCATCCTGAGTACCAAAAGCAACCTGGGCCTGGCTAATCTTGATCAGCCCATCTAGTGCCCAAGCTCACTTGCTACTACTCATTTTCTGCATGAAATATCAGACTTCCACCAGTCACACCAGTGGCATGAAACATCTTAAAAAAAAAAAAAAAAAAAAAATATATATATATATATATATATATATATATATATATATATATATATATATATATATATATATATATATATATACACACACACACACACACACACACACACACATATATATATTGTATATGTTTTTGCCATACAGGGCGCATAATGAGCCTAAACACAGGTAGTCATTTTCGTTTGAATGGACAGTTTGAAGTTATGATTGTATACCATCTGAAGTATTGAGTAACATAGGCTAAAATATTAATGAGAGAAGGCATTTCTCTTCAGTGAACTGAAGTGGGGGAAACTGCTCTATGAACACTTGCAGGTTGTGCAGGAACATTTGGTCAGAGGAATTTGTGAGAGATGTTACCAGTTAATTAATATTACAGGTAATTTCTATAAAGACAGCAAATGCTGGATAAATGTATTCAATAAAGACATTAAAAAGTATAATACAGTCCAACTGCTATTATACTGCAATATATATACTGCATATAATATTGCGATAGCATTAGGCGTTGAGTAAGTTTGTTTACAATGTTTTATTTCATGCTGCCTTTTCTTTTTATTCCAATGCTGAACAAGTGCTGTACTGACACGGTGTACAGTAATGGATTTAATGCAGACCCACATTTCAAAGCAGGTAACTTGCCTCTTAATTCCACAGTGCTGCCCCCACCCCACTATGAAACACCCACCCTCCCCAGCAGTCCTCTACCACACCAAGCAATGGTGACAGAAACAAATATATATGCAAATGAATGGCCACTTTTTTATCACTCCAATACAATGCAATTATTTAAATTGTATAGGTGTATATGAAAAATAAATGTGTGGTCACTGTTATAGGGATTGAGACCTCACTTGGTTAATATTAGAAAACAAATGGGTTTCAAACTGAAAAGTTTCATATTCTCTTCACAAATTACCAATGTCAAGTTTGTCATGGGTGTCTGCAATCAACTGAGATCAATGGGCCTGATTCAGCAAGGAACGCAGTTGCTAATATGCACGCAATCGTTCGATTGTTGCGTTCTGTGCATGCATTGCAGTGCACTTGCGCGAACTAGCAGTAGCGATGGGAACTGAGATTGCAGAGGTCACGCAGACCCAGAGCACAGTGACTGACAGGAAGTGCCGTTTTTGGGTGATGACGGGGTGATAGGGAGAACGCAGACGTACCGGTGTGTTGCAACGCTGTAGCAGGGGCGTGCATAAATTATCCACTGCGTGGCCATAAGCAGCCATAGCACTGATAGCATGCGTGGCTGTTAGCAATTTCTGAGTAAGGTCAGGGCTTGTGCAAGTGTGCATATGAGTCTGATGTTACCGATGGTTTTCACTATGTTCCCCAGTATACGGATGTGAGTAAGGGGAAGTGGGCGTCCTTATGTCTGGCTATGTGAATGCACACATTTACATAGCACCGCTGATATTAGCAACTGCGGTACGTGCGTATAAGCAGAATTGTGATCTGTGGTGAATCAGGCCCACTAACCTCACAGCTCTCACCATAAATGTACTCAGTTTTACACTCGTATACACAGCTGCCTGTGGAAAGCAAAAAACCCTATGATGATGAACTGCTTTCGCTCAGCTATTTTGGGGATGTTAAAAAGTTCAAGGACAAACCACAAATATTCCTGTCCATCATCACTAGCTGAAGAGGTTTAACCAACTCAACTAATGCACTTTACTTAAGATTAGTTTTATTTGAGCGGTGTGGAGTCTATAAATTAAAAATTGTATTAACATATACAGAAAGAGTTTAGGAAATAATGAGTGGTTGAATTTTTATTTTGTAAATCATGAAAATAATAATATATATGCTATAAAGGAGAATTAACTATACTATGTAGCATTCATTGAATACCTAAACAGCTCTGTTTAGTCAGAACTTCATTCAGTAGCAGCTCACTGTACGTTGTCATATGACTGTGGAAGACCTACATGACTAGTCATAGAATAACAATGTCTGATACAAAGGACATCTTTATCATTTTGCATTTCATGCTAAAAGACAGACTTTCCCTTTCTCGTATACAATCCAACTCACACTGTAAGTGATGTCAGAAACTAGTTGTGGCCGTGTCTTATTGTTATCCAGTGACTAGAGCAGGGGTGTCAAACTCGCGGCTCTCCAGCTGTTGTGTGACTGCATATCCCAGCATGCCCTACCACAGTTTTAGCATGCCCTAAAAGCAAAACAGTGGCAGTGCATGCTGGGATGTGTAGTTCCACTGCAGCTGGAGAGCCGTGAGTTTGACACACCTGGACTAGAGGAAAAGTTCCACACAGACCAAGGTGCTGGATGCTAACAGCAGGCAACTTTAGCCCTATCCTTATCTTTCCAGCCCTACAGCTGAACTACCATAGTGATTTTAAACTAAATCGATTGTACTCAAATGGCTGACAGCTGTGGGACGATGGATACGATCACCTGTGTTAGGTTTATACTGTGGAAGTCAATATTTCTGAGTGAAAAGTACCCGGTCCCATAAGAACAGATGCATACCTCCCAATATGACCCTCTCCAGGAGGGACATGATGCTCTGTTCCTGGACTTCCCTGGTAATTTAGGATTGCCATCACCTGTGTTGAACTAGTTCATTGATAAGAAAAGGGCTCCATACATTAGCGATGGATTGCCCCGATCCCGCGGTGCTGCATCCCGGCATCGCAGGATCGCAGAAATCCAACATGTTGGATTTTCCCGATTTGACGATCGCGATCAAAAAACAATCGTGATTGTCTAATCGGGAACATTTAACATGTAAAAATTCAGCGATCCTGCGACGGATCGCTGAACATCGTTGGTGGGAGGTCAGTGTTGCCACCCGGAAACGCCGGCATTTCCCAACGCATCGCCGGATCGCGACAAACAGTCGCTGATGTATGGGCACCTAAAGGTGTTTCACCTCAGGTGATGGCAATCCTAAATTACCAGGGAAGTCCAGGAACAGAGCATCATGTCCCTCCTGGAGAGGGTCATGTTAGATGGTATGCAGATGACAATCAGAGCAACATTACAGAGGCAGTGTTCCTCAATGCAGATCACATATCGTTTTAATGCTACATACAATTCATTCATTGTATACACAGGGACTGATCCACAGCCGCCACTGCGTGCCTGCAAAGTAGCTGCAGATTTCCGCCATATTCAGAGTCAGCTAAATGTAAGCGGTTGTACCATGCCAATACACCCGCTTGTGAAAGCAGCCAACATCATTATCAGCACAGATTTGTAAGAGTCCTATCCTGGGTGCAAATAGTCCATCCAATGTTGCCAGATCTTTGTATACGCTTAATGCAGAATAGGACGCAATTCTGTCTACACGCGCAGGGAAAACTCATGCTAAGTGCAAGTGCCTCGTGGCCACCCAGTTACACTAATTTAGCCACAAATGGAGATTTGGCTGACTTCCATGCTGCTCTGAATAGCCCAGAAGGTCTGCAAAGATGCAAATGTTCACTTCCAATACATGCACAGTGCGAAAAATTGCAGATGTCTCCATTTCAGACCCAGTGTATTATAATTGGTGAGATAAAAGTAGAACCTGCTTAATCGGTTTAATCAAAACATTCCTTCACTATTGTTAATTAGAGAGAAAAAAATGATTATATTACAAGTGAAAAAACACGAGTATATTAAAAAAATAATGAGTTCATACTAATACAACAGTTGTACTTTTGTATAATGAATTACAGTATGTATATAGCGAACAGCTTGTGTTCTAAATATAGATGAATAGACGACTGTAGGCAATGCAGATAGAGACTATTACCCTTAGTTACCAACATTTCTAGATACTGAAAAATCCAAACACTAGCTTAAACAGCACTTTCCTTTCCTACACATATACACAGATACAAACAATTACAGTTAGCATACACAACAATAATACCAATAAAAAAAGATAGATACAACTTTAATTCCAATCAGACATGTCAATTACAGAGAGACATTTTGTGAGCTGAAACAAAATTGATGAGAATTCAGCCTTCCAATTCAACTTGTGCCTCATGCCTTAAGGTCCCCATACATCAGGGACGGATTGCCGCCATGTTGCGATCCTGCAACCCGGCATCACAGGATCGCCGAAATCCAACATGTTGGATTTCACAGATATACCGATCACAATCAAAAACTTATCATGACTGGCAGATCAGTGAAATTTAGAATTTCACTGATCCTGCGACGGATCGCAGAACATCGATGGCTGACGTTCGGCATTTCCGACTGGTGGATTGGCGTTTCTGATCCCATCGCAACATCGCGGATCGCAAATGTATGGGGAGCTTTAGTGTAGCCAATGGATTTTTAGTTAATTGATAGTCTAATTCACAGTTTCTCAAACTCGGTCCTCAGGACCCCAAACAGTACAAGTTTTCCAGGTCTCCTAACAGAATCACAAGTGAAATAATTAGCTACAGCTGTGAATCTTTTAAAATGTGTCAGTGAGTAAGGAATACACCTGTGCACCAAATAGGTGACATGCAAAACGTGAACTGTGTGGGAAAGAGTTTGAGAACCACTGGTCTAATTATTAAGTCTGCACTGTGTGATAAGTTTAATAATTCAACAGAAACTTTTGAAAACTAGTGAACAAATGTAACTATTAAGTTAAAGAATAAAATATAAAACTTACGTAAAACACAAAAATGTCTGAGGAATTTATGTCCAAACCAGTGATGGCTGGAAGAGAAGCCAAACAATGGGTAAATTTACTTTTCAAAGTGAAGGGTTTCAGACGCTGCATTTAAAGGGGCAATCGCATTAAATATAAAACAGTATGTTTTGCATTTAAGCTAATTGCCACTTTAAATCCAGCTTTCGAAACAGCCGAAGACCAGGTGACATTTGAAAAGCGCCACACAGTAAATTTACCAATAAAGTCTAATAGACGCCAACCCAATAATCGAATGATCTGGGACCGATGCTGCATCTTTGTAAATTGATAAATAACTTTATATTAGAATAGATATCTATATGTGGCCAGCATAAATGTATAAAAAGAAAACATAAAAATAGAAGGAAGACAGCACTACCCATTATAGTGATGTATGTTTATAATTGGCCCATATATAAATGAAACAAATTGATTTAATAGCAATCAGAAGTGGAAAAAGCGACTTGATTCATTGTAAACATTGAATAATTTACTGGTACATTACAAGTACTGTGCTCATTAGTGGAAGATAGACAAGGTTAATGAGATGGGGGGAGAAAAGGTTTTGCCAGACATTTTTTTTTTCCAAGTGTCATCTGTGCACAATGAGAGGTCCATTTACAATATTTTACAGATACACCAATTGCTACTTTGTAAATACATCATTTGACAATTTATTTTACAGCATCAACCTCTCATTTTGTTATAACTTCTTCAAAATGTCAATTAAATGTCCTGAAAAAGAATCAGCATGGAAGATAACCTTTGAAATTCCATACAATAGTGATCAAAGACAAAAAACCCATGGTAAAGCGACAGGAACGCAACCACTCTGCCATACAAATAAGGGCTCAAGCTAGATTTTTCTATGCTAAATAAATAATGGAAACACATTGCTACAGCCTTTGATATTAAATCAATGCAAAAAAATGTACTGCTGATGGTTTGCATTCATTTCATAGCATCGTAATAAAGCTACAAATTCAATCATCATTCTTTTAGCATTTGTACTGCCACAGCTTCATTTTATTGCACACTAATATAAACCCTGAACCAATTATATCCAGTGCAGAATGGTAAAATCACAAAGGAATCTATTTTAAGGAAATTATCAATTCCCAGCACAGCAATATTCAGTTAAAAGCAAAGGTCCATTCAGAAAACAAAATGATTAAATAGTATTGCTTAGAGTAAGTTATTACTGTATATATAAAAATAATGTTTCTAATCTTATCCTCCTCGAACCCACAGTGGCATGACACAGTCAACTAACCACTCATTCTGCAAATCCTCCATTTCCCCTTTCCAACTACTAACCCCAAGGTTCTGTCCTTGGCAGTTTCCCTCAGCTCCTTCGATCACAAAAAAAAAATCTATGCCTAAGCCCTGACCTCTCATTAACTTCCTGTCAGCCATCATCTATTGAATGACCCGGCACTTCCTTTAACTTAAAAACTCTAAAACTGAAGTAACTGTAGGTCACAGATATACTGCCTGACAGCTTTTTAAATGACACCCTATTTGTAACTAACTGTGGGTACATACTGGCTGACGGGCCGACTTATCGTACAGCGTGTACACATCAATACTATGTAATGAACGAAGGAACAATCACCCGTTCCATCCTTCATTAACATGAATGGGGACGCATGCAATATAGTCAGGTCATCAAACATGATGACACAGCATATGACCGCAGGAGCGCCCATATCGTGCACACACACACTACACGACGTCGTCCCAGTGTGCACCCGGCATTAGAGGAAGTGGTCAGATGACCATGAAGAGACTGATGCATTACTCAAGAGGCTGAAGATGGCTTCTTATTCGGCCAGCTTCTTATTAATTTCTTATTCACTTATTCAAGCTCCAGCTTCTTATTCAGAAAATGTTACATTAAAACATTTAAATGAAGTTAGATCACTAAACTAACACTATGCAAACAAAGAATTGTGTCCCTCACACAGTTTACAATTATTATTTTCCTGGCACAACAAGGATTTTGGCATGAATAGGGCAGTAAAGCGGGCACAGGGCACCAGATTTTGTCATTTTGAATAAGAAGCTGTAGTTGTGCAGGGGTTAACTAGCTTCGGTCATCAAATGTTACACTTGAAACCCACAGAGGGTGGTCACATACATATGACCCACTTGCCATTTGCCTTAACCAACAATGAATTTGGCATGAATAGGGCAGTAAAGCAGGCACAGGCTCCATATTTTGTCATTTTGAATAAGAAGCTGTAGTTATGCAGGGGTTAACTAGCTTCGGTCATCAAATGTTACACTTGAAACCCACAGAGGGTGGTCAGGTACATATGACCCACTTGCCATTTACCTTGACTAACAATGATTTTGGCATGAATAAGGCACTAAAGCGGGCATAGACACCACATTTTGTCATTTTGAATAAGAAGCTGTAGTTGTGCAGGGGTTAACTAGCTTCGGTCATCAAATGTTACACTTGAAACCCACAGAGGGTGGTCAGGTACATATGACCCACTTGCCATTTACCTTGACTAACAATGATTTTGGCATGAATAAGGCACTAAAGCGGGCGTAGACACCACATTTTGTCATTTTGAATAAGAAGCTGTAGTTGCGCAGGGTTTAACTAGCTTCGGTCTTCAAATGTTACACTTGAAACCCACAGAGGGTGGTCTGGTACATATGACCCACTTGCCATTTGGCTTGACCAACAATGAATTTGGCATGAATAGGGCACTAAAGCGGGCATAGGCACCACATTTTGTCATTTTGAATAAGAAGCTGTAGTTATGCAGGGGTTAACTAGCTTCGGTCATCAAATGTTACACTTGAAACCCACAGAGGGTGGTCAGGTACATATGACCCACTTGCCATTTACCTTGACTAACAATGATTTTGGCATGAATAAGGCACTAAAGCGGGCATAGGCACCACATTTTGTCATTTTGAATAAGAAGCTGTAGTTGTGCAGGGGTTAACTAGCTTCGGTCATCAAATGTTACACTTGAAATCCACATAGGGTGGTCAGGTACATGTGACCCACTTGTCATTTGCCTTGACCAGCAAGGATTTGGGCATAAATAGGGCAGTAATGTGGGCACATGCACCAGATTTCTTAATTTTTAATTATTACCTGTAGTTTTTCAAGGGTTAAATAGCCTTGGTCAACAAATTTGACAATTGGGGTCTTTACCTAAATTAGTAAAAACCCCACACATTTGAGCATGGTCTGGTATTGGAATACAGGAAAAAAAAATCTGTGTGGGGTTCACCTTTTCTTCCGATGACCAGCACTAGGCTGGTTATAGGGAGGAAGGGAGTAACACTATAGCAGAGACACACTTAGCGTGGTGTCCTCCTGCCATCACATTATCCAGCACTAGGCTGGTTATAAGGAGGAGGGGGGTAACACTATAAGCTGGGAGACACTTAGCGTGGTGTCCTCCTGCCATCACATTATCCAGCACTAGGGTGGTTATAGGGAGGAGGGGGTAACATATAGCAGGGAGACACACTTAGCGTGGTGTCCTCCTGCCATCACATTATCCAGCACTAGGGTGGTTATAGGGAGGAGGGGGTAACATATAGCAGGGAGACACACTTAGCGTGGTGTCCTCCTGCCATCACATTATCCAGCACTAGGCTGGTTATAGGGAGGAGGGGGGTAACACTATAGCAGGGAGACACACTTAGCTTGGTGTCCTCCTGCCATCACATTAATCAGCCCCAGACTATTCAGCAAGTCTCTGGAATCTCTTGGAAAGCTGGTACACTGGCAGTGGCATAATAAGGGGGTGCGTGTGGGGCACCTTGCCCTGGGCACCATCTGACAGGCATGCAGAGGGGGGAGCTGATGTCCAGGGCGATGTCCAGTGCTCAGTGGCGTAACTAGGGTAGGGCCGCCGCGGCCGGTGACGCCCCTGCACCGCCGGCCACGGTACTGGCCCATCCTAGTTAAACAGTGTAGTGCCGACTGCAGTGAGGAGCTCATTCAGAGTCGGTCGCTGCTGGCGGCTGCTCGCTCTGCATGTGGGCAGGTGTTTTTTTTTTTTTTTATCTCCGGCCGCTCGCAAAGCTGTGGGTGACCATCCACAGCTTGTGCGAGCGGGCTGGAGACAGTCATAATTATCGCGACCATCGGGCTTGCGACGAGACCCTGGGGTAGGGTCTAGCTGCCGCAAGCCCAAGTGTACTTCCTGCTCTAATAGAGCAGGAAGTCCACTACTGACATCACTAGTGATGTCAGTAACCCCTCCTAAAAACGCCAGACGTTCCTAAGGGAACGCATGCGTTTGTCTGCCCACAAAACAGGGCGAGCTATCAATCAACATCGACAGCCGTCCCGTCTTGTTGTGAGCCCCGTAGCGACTGACCTTCAGTCGCTCAGCTGTTCTCGCACATGCACCTGCTGGACGCGACGCATATGCAAATATATAGCCGCTTGCGAGCGCTGTGAGCTCGCGAGTGGCTCTGAATGAGCTCCTGAGTGCGGTCAGCATTTACTCAGGACCGGCGCTAGGCTTCCCTGCGCCCAGCACTGTCCTGTGCTGCACCTGAGCGCTTACCTAATAGCGCCAGGCGTAGGGTGGGAGGCGGGCTCAGGCTAGCCTATAGAGCCGCAAGTGCATTTACAGCAGCCAATGAGAGTCAGACAGACTGTCATTGTCTGCTGCTGCGCCCACTGCAAGAGCTGGGCTGGAGCTCACTCATGAGCTCCACCTTCCAGCTCCTGTAGTGGGTTACGGGAGAGATGTCTTGACGTCTCTCCCATAATGCAGAGTGCGCAAGCCTGTGAGGACTGCGGTGGTGCGGATGGCGGCATGAGCAGGAGCGGGGATTCAAGTTAGTTTTTTTTTTACTTGTGTTTGTGTCTAATGGGGGTACTGCATCAGAGGGGGAGGTGACCTCTACTAGGGACTACTACTAACGTATGGAGGTAACTACTATTGGGGGCACTGCACCGGGGGGCTCTACTGGGGACTACTACTGGATAGGGAGATCACTACTGGGGGCCTGCATAAGTGGGACCACTACCGCGATCTGCATAAGGGGGACCACTACTGGGGGCACCGTATAAGGGGAACTAATGGCGGGCTGCATAAGAAGGTTTACGACAGGGGGAACGGTGTAAGGGGCACTGTGAGATGTATCCCCAGCAGGTCACATAAGTGTCCGATGCTGGTACAGTATGTCTGTTTTCAGTGCCGGTCAAGGCTCAGCAGCGGCTGACATGTGGCGCCAGCTAATAGCTGAGTGCAGCTCATTGACCGCCGGCCATTGAAGAGGGGTGACAATTTGAATTTGAGCCAATCACAGTGGTGACAATTTTGACAATCTGAGCCAATCACGGCGTGCACCGGCAGCCAATAGAAATCAGCCAGTGAGCCATTCGTTGTAAGCCGCATCATGGCTGGCTACGCCCGTGGCGTCTAGCGTCAGATGTCTCTGGGAGGAACAGTCAATTTGGTGGAAATGGGTGAAGAGCTCCAGCGGCCGTGGAACAGTCCTGAAGACACCGGGCTCAAAAGAGAAGAGCTCCAGCGGCTGCAGAAGACGCTAGGAGACATTGGGCTCAATAGAGAAGAGCTCTGGCAGCGCTGCTACTGGCCAGAATGGGCCAGCGACAGAAGAATGTGGCTGAGGATCGGTGAGAACTTCAGTGGTGGGGAAGTAAAAGAACGAATGAAGATCCTCACTGCATCCTCTCCCACCGGACGGGTAGACCCTCTTTGAGGCCTTACCATCATTAACCCCTCCCTAGACCATCAGATTGTTAGGCAGTAGGCACGTAGGGTCATGAGGCCTTAAGCCTGTGGCACAAATAGGCGGGCATTAGGCCCGTGCTCCTAAGGCTATAATTGACCCTGGGCAATAGGCCCAGGTCACATAAATAAACGAGGTGCCAACTTCTCATCTTGCCCTGGGCGCCAAACACCATAGTTCTGCCCCTGGACCTTGGTCACTGCTACCTGGGTGAAGACTGCTGTGGCAGTGGGAGTTTGCCAGCTCAAGGTGAAGACTACAGGAAGCACTGAGATCATGGGAGTCAACCCACCTCGGGTGAAGAACACATAGTAATTGTGGATGAACTAGGCTTAGTTCAACCAAAGACTACTGGACTGGTAAATCTAATTGCATTGTATTTTTATTCAATTGCATGCTATTTTAATTGTCAGGCATTAGGCCCATGGCCACTGTGGGCGTTAAGCTCTAATCAGCAGGGACGGCCTTTGTTAGGCGGACAATAAGCCTGAGCCAGAGAGGGCACTAGTCCCACAAGGTAAAAGGGGCATTAGGCCCTATAGGGTTAATTTGGGATCCACATCATTAACCCATTGTTAGGTGGGCAATAGGCCCTACATAGTGTCATTGATCCCCTAGAAGGCAGGCACTAGGCCTGAGGCAGCAGTGGATGATTAAACCCTGTAGTACTGTTGTTGTACATTTGATATGAATGTAATGAGGTTTGTAACCTTGTTACCTCGTGATCTCAGCTACTACAATCAGGCCTCCATTAAAAGGTAGGCTGTAGTAAGGTACCCGTTTGTGATTATTGTAATGTCCTGTAACAATTATTGCATTATTGGTGTAGATGCATTGTTGGGGACAGTGGCGTAAGTTCCTCCCAGACGCCCGGAGACAAGTTATAATTTGGTGCCCCCCATCACAGCTGCTGACACGGTAATGTAGTAATTTGCATGCAGACAGGCTATAGATAAACGAAGGCAACAGCTGATGGTCTGACATGGAGCTCTCCACTAGTGTATGGTGGCTTCTCAGGTGCCGGGAAGGGATGCCATGTATAGGGTGGCCATGACAGTACACTCCGGGTACATATTTACATCCCTAAGTGGGGTGAATATGTTGTGGACAATGGAGGAGGTGCCCCTTCAGAGCTGGAGCCCGGCGGCAGGCGCCTCCATTGTCTCCCATAGTTCTGCCTCTGGTTGGGGAGCATAGGGGTAGCATGGTGATATGGAGTGCACTACATCCACCCTGTATTGCTGTTGGCAGGGTGCTGATGTATGTATGAGTAGTCAAGATGGTGTGTGTGGTCAGAGGCGTCACCTACCTTGGTGTCACCTGGTGCGGATGCTTTGAGTCCTCCTGCGCGCTATAGGCGTGCGCTCCCAGAAGGGGCATGGCTTCGCAGGAAGGGGCGTGACCTCGCCCGTGAAGCGACACCCCTTATGTGAGCCGATCTTGGGTGCGTTACCACCTCCCGTTCTCGTCATACAGGGGCTTCCCCAGTGCTCCTGCAGCTGTTGGGGCAACCCGCAGACTCTCCCTGCCTCTCTCCGCGTCCTGGCATCACGGTGACATCATCCGACGGGGTGACACCAAAATAGCAGAGCAGCTCTGCTATTTTGGTGTCAAACCCTTCGGATGGTGTCACCCAGTGTGGCCCGCCCCCAGAGGCGGTTCTAGGGGTGGGCTAACAGGGCAGTCGCCCAGAGCGCCGGCCCCTAGAGGGCGCCACTGATTCCCCAGGAGGGCAAAAATAAAAATCCCATAAGAAAAAAAAAAACCCCAGCGCCAGTCCCCCCCGCGTTGATATTTGTTATCAGCGGGCACCCGGCTCCTTCTCTGCAGCGGCAGTCGAAGCTCACTCCAGAGCTCCGGCTCCCGCACAGAGCACTATGGGAGGGACGTCCTGACGTCATGAAGTCTCTCCCATAGATCCGTGGAACCGGAGCTCACTCCTGAGCTCCAGCTCCAGCAGAGAGCACTATGGGAGGGACGTCATGACGTCAAGACATCTCTCCCATAGATCCGTGGTGGAGCCGTGGTCGGACCAGACGGCAGCGGATGCAGGAGCGGGGCCTAAGGCAAGTATTATGTTTGTATTTTTTATTTTTCAGAAGGGAGACATGGGGCAGTACTACTGGGGGCATGTCTATAAGGGGGCATTACCACTGGGGGCATGTCTATAAGGGGGCATTACTACTGGGGGCATGTCTATAAGGGGGAATTACTACTGGGGGCACTACAACTGTGGGCACTACTATAGGGGGCATTCCTACTGTGGGCACTACTATAGGGGGCATTATTACTGGGGGCATTACCAATGGGGGCACTACTATAGGGTACTTTACCAATGGGGGCATTAACACTGTGGGTACTACTGAGGGCACTGCATCGGGGGCACCAATACTGGGGCCATTGTGTAAGACACCACTGCTGTGAGCATTCTATAAGGGGCACCACTACTGTGGGCATTGTATTAGGGGCACTACTACTTAGTACTGTGGACCTTGTGTATAAGGGGCACTAATTTGAGCATTGTGTAAAAAGGGCACCACTGTGTGTCATAACATGAATAAGGGACTAATGCGTAATTTTAATTGGGGATACTGTATTATAGAGGGCATTACTGTGTGTGGCACAATGTATTATATAGGGCATTACTGCGTGTGACATAATGTATTATACAGGGCATTACTGCGTGTGGCATAATATATTATATAAATTCTTACTGCGTGTGGCATAATGCGTTATACAGAGCATTACTGCATGTGGCATAATGGGTTATACAAGCCATTACTGCATGTGGTATAATGTGTTATATAGGGCATTACTGCATGTGGCATAATGTGTTATACAGGGCATTACTGCATGTGGCATAATGTGTTTATAAAGGGCATTACTACATGTGGCATAATGTGTTTATAAAGGGCATTACTACATGTGGCATAATGTGTTTATAAAGGGCATTACTGTGTGTGTCATAATGTGTTTATAAAGGGCATTACTGTGAGTGTCATAATGTGTATATAAAGGGCATTACTGTGTGTGTCATAATGTGTTTATAAAGAGCATTACAGTGTATGTCAAAATGTGTTTATAAAGGGTATTACTGTGTAAGGCGCATTACTGCACATGGCAATTAATTGCCACGAGGGGAGAACTTGAGGGGAAGCCCAGCACCTTCATAAGTGCTGGGCACGCCCCACAGTGTGATGAATTGGGGGTGATCCGCAAGAACACACCCCCTTTCCGGAAGCGCGTGCGCTTTCAGCGCAAGCAGAGGAACGTCTTCTGAAAAAAGTTGGCAACTGTGAACTTTCGCCCTAAGCTCCACAATGTCTAGAACCGGCCCTGGCGTCACCCCCTTGTGAAGCCAGTGTATGTGGTAAACACTAAAGCAAGAAGTCAGTATAGTGAAGCCATGTAGGTGGCGGTTGTTTTGTGTTTATGCACAGGTACCAAGATCCGGATCATTTGTCCATTGCCCAAATTATTTATGCCAAAATCCTTGTTGGTCAAGGGAAATAGCAAGTGGGTCATATGTACCTGACCCCCCTCTGTGGGTTCCAAGAGTCAAATTTGTTGACCAAGGATATTTACCCATTGCACAACTACAGCTACTTAGCCAAAATAACAAAATATGGTGCCTGTGCCCGCTTTACTACCCTATTCATGACCAAAACCTTCTTGGTCAAGGCAAATGACAAGTGGGTTATATGTACCAGACCATCCTCTGTGGGTTTCAAGTGTAACATTTGATGACCGAAGCCAGTTAACCCATGCACAACTACAGCTTCTTATACAAAATGAGATAATCTGGTGCCTGTGCCCACTTTACTGCCCTATTCATGCCAAAATTCTTGTTGGTCAAGGCAAATGACAAGTGGGTCATATGTACCAGACCACCCCCTGTGGGTTTCAAGTGTAACATTTGATTTTTGCATGGGCATTATTTTCACTTTATAAACACTTGCACCTATAAATTAGTTTATGTCACACACTCATGCACAACAGTGACAATTTAAACACACTGGGTTGAAAAAAACAATAAAACAACATATATTGATGGGTTTTACAAGTGAAGGTCCGATTTGATGTGATAGATAAATCACAATATTATGCGGATACACACAATGCTGGTTCTTATATAATCCTCTCTGAGCGCTCAAAGTACAGTACACATAGCAGCAAGTCCACCTTCTGATATACAACTTCCACGTGACAACAGCAATATATTATCCAACTCTGATTAACTGCCAACAAAAGGTTTATATATACCTGGATGCTACATTACTCATCCTAATTGAAAACAACGTATTCTATATTTTGTCATATTTATCTCTTCAAGGGTACCATCAAGATTTGAGGACCCATACCACCAGGGCCGTTTCTAGAGAGGAGGGGCCCGTGTGCAGTCTTCGACACGGGCCCCCTCCTCTCCATCCGGCTGCGCACTGAGTGGTGCACGGCCAGTGCCGAACTTAAAGAACTCTGGGCACTAGAGTGTGCCCAGAGCCTCTAGTGCATTCACAGGTCACTGGGAAAATGGGCGCGGCGGCCATTTTCCCTGTACTGCGCATGTGCAAACGACGGAAAAAAATGGCCGTGGCGGCCATTTTCCAGCTATTTTTACAGGCACATACACCGGAGCGAACGTGCCGGAGAGATAAGTTTTATGGGTGCAGGGTGTGCGGTGCGGGCCCCCCTGGACCCAGTGGCCCCTGTGCCCCGCACACCCTGCACCCATTATAAATACGCCCCTGCATACCACTTCAGAGGGAAAACAAACAGGTCATTAAAGTGCAGATACCAACAAGCCTATTTAATTTACCAGGAGGTATGATCGAGTGATCAGCAGATATATCTGTAGATGATGATCGTTCATACACACTGAACGACCATCATCTATCTGGAAGCCATGGGTCCCCCTGGCCAGGGGTCCGCCCCCCTCCCCGCAGCTGCATGTGTACGGGCGATCGGCTTATCGCCCCGTACAAACTTGCCGATGGACAGATATGTCTGCAGACATATCTGTCCATCGGCTGTTCAGCACAGCCAATGCGATATGCCTGTGAACGACGTTGTTCACAGATATATCGTCTGTATACAATGGCCGAGGGACAGCAGATATATTGGCTGATCAATTGATCGGCCAATATATTGGCCAGTGTGTACCACCCAGCATTAGACTAAAGGACTTTTGCCTTATCTAGTTGCTTATCCAGTACATTATTGAAATGCCCCATTCAGATAAGAGTGTCTCAGGAGAGAGCTACATTTTATTACTTTGCTATTGTACAGTGAAAGGGATCTAGCTTGCAAGGATAAGTGAGGATGCATTCACTAAAGAATGTATAAAACCAAAATAAACCATAGGGTCTGGTTATATCTCTCCTAACACAAAACAGAGCCTTACATATGCGCAGCACGGTAGACCACATAACAGATTTATTTATTTTTTAAGGGAAAGAAACTTGCTGCCCAGCAAGTGAGTCTCTAGTAGACAGGCCACTTTCCAGTTGTTACCTCAGGACAAAGGTTCTTTTTATTTTATCATTCAGCCTCCTGACATATCATGTGAGCAGAATGCTTTTCACATCCTAGACTTAACATCAGCCATAAAACAATGTAAATAAAAACAAGATATATGCGCAATGAGACCCCACCTCCATTTCTTTAAGAGAGTCAGACTCGAGTGCCGATATACCATATAGGGTTTCCTCAAATGTGCAAAATACAGTATGGAGGCAGAGAGATATTACCGATATGGACAACAAATTCCAGAATGAATGGAAAGGGCCATGCTTCTTTGTTTGGGGGAGATATATTATAGACATTTTCTACTCGTTGGTCCAGTCAGACACAGAAAGAAAAAAATTCCCATAGTGTAATACTGTATTCCCAAAACAATACACACTTAATTTATCACACTTGCAGAGATCATATGGGCCTTGTATGAACTCTTGTGTGGAATGTCTTTCAATATTGTATGACACAACAAATCCTCAAAGATAAACCCTCACATGTAGATTCGGGTAGTATTTGTACCACCAATCTGTTGGAAAACAAAGGTATAAAGGAGCCACAACAGTCTATAACCTAGGAAAAGAAAAAAAGTGGTTCTGCACTGGACCAAATACATTTACCAATGATTGAATAAAGTGCACCTGCAGCATGCAAATATAGGGAATTATAGGCAACCCCACAGAAACTAAACTATCAAAAAGTGTATCCACTTACATGAAAACACTAACAACACATTGCAGCGCTGGTTGCACTAAATATAGGTTCCGTTTAATAAAATACACATAACACATCATTAAATATAAAGCACAAATAATTATATATGCCTAACTCATTTAAAGATATATATCAATTGCCTAAACGGATAAACCACACCATGAATTTGAATGCTGGACAATCCTGTTGATCTTAGATTATTTAATATACAGGAAACTGTGGATTACTGAGTATCCTTTAGAAATATTATATTTAGTTTGTTACATAATAACAAAATCACTGATATTGTCCAAATGCTATATTAAAGGGACAGTCACAAAAATAAATACAATTTCTGTAACAGTGTACTTGCTGGATATACTTTATTTGCACATTATTACCGTCCTTGGCTAAAGCCGTTGCTGGACCGGATCGCATGTAGTCCATTTGGACTGATGTTAATCTTGAAGGTCCGGGGCGTCCCCTGGCAGCTTCACAGAATAAGCTCCAGTCACGTACGCCGGCCAAACCTAGGTGTATAAACCGGTGTCAGTGAGATGTATCCGGAAAGTTACTGCCGCCTCCACACATGGTGATGTCTCCAGCCATGCTAAGATATCAATGTCAGAGTGCGGTGTGAACACAGCTCCCCAGAGCAGGCTGGATGTAAGCAACAATCTCCGACAGGCGCTGCCTCGTAGCACAATGTGATAAGGTGGTCCAGTAATTAGCAGGTGTAGACCACTGACAGGAGACTGTTTCACCCAGCTCAACACAGCAGAATTCGGGTATCAACAATTAATGTACCAAAGCAAAGTATTGGCTGTTTCCCATATAGGTTCAAATAGGTATTAGATGGGTAAATCATATAAATCCATGGTGACCATAGATAGGGACATCGACGCGTTTCGTCTTCTCTGTAGACTTTTTTAAGCTACAGTATATGTCCCTGTGTTTTCCATAGCTCCTTAAATAGCATAAGAGGCTCTTTCATGGGATAACCCCAGGTGGTTGATAATTGTTCAATTGCTCATAGTACCTGTAACAAATCATTAGAGCTTGGGAAACACCCTATAAATATACAATCTCTACATATAACCATAAAAATATATAAAATACAACAATATTCTTACAATAATCATCATACTATGTGTTATTAGTGTTTTCATATAACCCGGGAAAAGGCTAGTAGCAGAAAATGGTAACTGGACATTTCCACCAGACGTTCTGACTTCACCGCACTTGTACTCATGAACACCCTTTCAGCCTAAATTTGGTATTCTCGTCCTGGAACTAGACCAAACTTCTAAATCTGACATTTCTTGTTTACATGCACTATTTTGGCAATTTCAAAATAGTGTTCTTTTTTGAGAGGACATGGCAAGTTAGATCAGATTGGACCTCACCAATTACAATTTTGTCTGTCATGAATAGTGTGATTGTCTTTACTGCAGCTGCTTCAGACAGTGTTCTCTCACTAGGCTGACAAATTCATTATGAGGTGTAAAAGGGAGGTATAAAGCCACTAACCTGGCCAGTACATAATTGGTTCGTATGATGATCTGGAGAGAGAGGGCTTCTTATGAGGCTGTCACTGGTCAACTATGGAGGATATTCTCATATGCTTGAATTATTATTTGATAAAAGACCTTTAAATATTTAAATTGGTGGCTGGAGGCTCCACACTAACAGCCTCAGGGTCCAAGAAACAAGCAGGTGCCACATTATCTACAATGGCAGTAAATGGATACTGTAATTCCCAATGAAAGCAAATAAAGTAGCGCCTTTTTTTTGACAGGTACCTGAGCGTAAGTATCAGCTGCTGCACATAATATTTGTATAGCGTGTAAACCGACAGTCTATACCAGCTGCAGTGGGTGGTCTTGTACACTCCAGTTGGTACCAGAGCTGGACCCCCTTGTGGACGCTGCTAGCCGGTTGCGGTAATGCAATATCTATGTGAGCGGCTGCAGTGCCAGGTTAAGTAAGCTGGCTGAATGAATCAGAGACTCGCTCAGCTGTGGTGCTGGAGTGCCAAAAATGTAGAAGCTACTGTTGTCTCACTTTGTAGGATTCAAGTTTTCACACTTGATTCAGAAACTAAATGATAGATTTCTTGCCCTAGCTATCCACCTGGGATTTAGGGGCCCATTTATCAACAAGATTTATCATACGCAACAAGTTTTGAAACTATTGTGTATGATAATGGTGCTCCAGCCAATCAGCCCCCAACTGTCGTTCTTCAAACCGATGACAGTTAGGAGCTGATTGGCTGGAGCACCATTATCATATGCAATGAGTGTTAAAACTTGTTGCGTATGAGAAAACTCATTGATAAATGGGCCCCTTAGAGAGCTGCTCCCTGTGTTCAACTCAGCGATACCCCTTAGCCTACAAGCCACTAATTTTGTACTTTCATATGGTGATGACTGATGCTACTCTTGGAACTGGATTTGTGATTTTTATTTTTTTTTACTATTTCTACAGTGATATATATGTATTTGTTGCTATAGCCTGCTTTTTTTGTTGTTATTTTTTTTTAACATGAACAGTTTGCTATTACAGTATTTCTGTGCTAATTCTTTTGAAACCACAAAAAGGTGGCAATACTCTTAATGGGTAAGAAGTAACTACCAGCCAGATTTAGTAGATTGCAGAATCTTACTGATGCTTTTACATTTATGCACTCACTAAATTTCTTTCCAAATAAGCTAACACATGCAAAATTGCCAGAATAAGAACAGATTGTAACTTGCTGTTTCTATTCTGACAACAATGGTAAGGCAATATTTAAAAGAAATGTTTTTTTGAACAGCAGCAATACACTCCTAAATGCGAAAACAAGGAAAACGATATATGTAGTAAACATTTAGCTTAACAGATGTAAAAAGTCTGGAAGATAAGAAGGAAGAGATCTAATGACACCTGTACCCACAGTTCCTGTGGGTGGAAATGTAAATTTCTTCAGATTCCTGGAATACAGCAAGCTGAATAACAGGGGGGTAGAGTCTCATATCAATGTGTTTTTGTGAGTTTGAAATAAAAATGGAATGCTTACTCAAATATAATATGATAAAGTTGTTTGCCAATAAAATAAGATTACTAGATTGACAATTAATATATAAACTGTATCCAGATTATCACGGTTGTTAAAATTTTCATAAACTTCATTAATCACTAGAAACGGAGCCAAAATAGTGTTACAGTACGTGCAAGTTCACATTGAGCAGGATGCATTATGCTGCCTTGCCTGTAGGGGAGGTATTGTTGTTATCAAACCTGTCAAAAAGGAAGGGGTCAGTAATTAAGGATAAAAAAGTGAAATGGTAAAACATGGACTGTTTATTAATTACTTGATGAAAACTGATCAGAAAAAGATTTCTGACACAGTAAAGTGAATAGAGCCTTTATTGAGTGGGTTATTGATGATTAATTCTTAAATGTGATATACATTTGCAAGTTTCCAGGTATAAGAGAAGTGAAGCTAACTGGACAAAGTATTCAATGCTATGCTCTTTTCCCCTTGAATACAAGTGAGCATTGACAGATTCTATTACACTATAATACCTATAATGCATACACACGGTCAGATTTTTCTTCAGATCTGAACGATAACGATTTCAAAAATTCAGTTCATATCTGAATGAAAATCTGACATATCTGACATGTATGAACGATGCACGTTCCCGATGGTCAGATAAACGATATCTGACATCTGATGTGTTTGCCGTCAGTTTTGGACGATTTCAGTCATTTTAATGCAGTCAAAAATCATTCGTAGTTCAAATAGTTTGCAAAATCGTTCAAATCGTTGGTCAAATAGTTTAAATCGTTCATCTGACCGTGTGTATGCTCCATAAGGCATAAGAAACCAATCAAGATTACTGCCCTCATCAGTTCTTTACAAAGGCTTAAACAAAATTGTGTTTGGTGGAAGATGCATTTCATCTAAGGGGATGATTACATAACCTGCCTTGTATGCATTACTCTAGAACACTATTTTACATTATCATTTATTTATATGGTGGCAGAATTAATCTTCAGTGTCCGTTCATAGCAGTTTAATAGAGAACCTAAAAATTCCCTCATTATACAGCACTTTTTAATATGTTGCCACTAAATAAAATATAATTATTAAAACTATTTAAATGGGTTTTATGATAAAAATAAAATTATGTAATATTTGTGGCAATTGATTGCATTTAAAATTCATCTTGGAATCGTGTGCATATATTATGTATATTATTTAGTGTGTTACCCCTTCTCTACAGGCCTCAGTGTGTTACCCCTTCTTACAGGAGAACTAACACCCTCTTGGGGTCAATGGGCACCCTAGCCCAACATGTACTATACACAACCCCAGGACTATTGGAGTGACGGTTAGCATAAGATATCGGTGAGTATACGTGCAGGACACCACCTCACAGATGGTTTCATAGCACACCGATTAGAGAAATGTATGATACTTGCCTAGAGCATAGACCATACTGAAAGAGATCCTTAAAAAAGAGCATCTGACTGCCCACAGTGAGAAGGAGATTGGGGCATACTCACAAAAACATTGCAAATACATGCCTGTGTAGATATACACACACACAAACTGCAGAGCACCACGTGCCATTGATGTGAGTGTTGAACGTCGGCTACAAAGGTGCGTGAACGACACGCTACAGTGGAGCTGCTCACCGTCAAAATGAACCTGAGGCCACCAGACGTGTCTAAAACGACAGTTCAGCAAACCGTGCTGCGTATGGGGCTATGAAGAAATCGAATGGTCACTGCACCTAATTCTAATGAAGTTGCATTGATGGAAAAGGCTTAAATTTTCACGCCTATATCGGAATTGGACCTCCGCTGATTGGAAAAGGGTTGCCTTCTCCGCTGAGTCAAGTTTTCGGCTTCATCGAATGGATGGAAGTTGGCGTGTCAGGCGAGAAACATCGGAGAACAAATACCCTGAAACCATTGCTGGAAGAACAGAAGCTGGTGGTGGCAGCGTTATGGCCTGGGGAATGTTTTCATGGCATTCTCTGGGCCCACTCATCCATGTAGAAGGCACCCTCAACCAATTTAGTTATGAATCCATCCTTGCAGAGCACGTACACCCATACATGCTGATTCTCTTCTCTGCGGCGGATGGGATCTTCCAGCAAGACAATGCGACATATCACACGGCTAGAAATGTCCGACAGTGGTTGGACGAGCACGACCAAGGCTTCCAAGTACTTCTCTGGCCCCCTAATTCCCTGAACTTGAACCCAATTGAGCATCTGTGGGAACACCTCGATCATTGTGTTCGCTACATGGATACTCCACCACGCACCCTCTGGCTTTGACTTTGCTACCTACTTTACATCTAAAATTGATTCCATACGTCAGGACATCATATCCAACCAGTCCCCCAGCTCTCCACCTCCTCCTTTCCCAGATAACCCCTCCCCATCAACTTTACCAACTCTAACATCCTTCTCCCCTGTATCTGGAGAGGAAGTCATGGCCCTCATCAGGTCCTCCCCCCCCCTTCCACCTCCCCCCTTGATCCTATCCCCTCCCGCCTCCTCTGCTTCCTCTCTCCTTCTGCCTGCTCCCATCTTGCCCACCTCATTAACCTCTCCCTCTCATCAGGCACTGTTCCTTCTGCATTCAAGCATGCCCTTGTCTCCCCCATTCTTAAAAAAACCTACCCTTGATCCTAACCTTCTTTCTAACTACCGACCCATCTCTCTCCTCCCTTTTGCCTCCAAACTCCTTGAGCTGATTGTCTACAAATGCCTTACCACTTTTCTTTCCTCCCACTCCCTCCTTGACCCTTTTCAGTCTGGCTACTGTTCTCTCCACTCCACTGAAACTGCCGTCACGAAAATCAGCAACAACCTCCTTGCTGCCAAATCAAAGGGCCACTACTCTCTTCTCATTCTCCTTGATCTCTCTGCTGCTTTTGACACTGTGGATCACTCTCTCCTGCTGACTATCTTTCACTCCCTTGGTCTACGTGACACTGCCCTCCCCTGGCTATCATCCTGTCTCTCTGACCGATTTTTCTCTGTTTCCTCTCATGACTCTTCTTCCCCCCCACAGCCTCTTACAGTAGGTATTCCCCAAGGTTCTGTTCTTGGAGCTCCTATTCTGCCTCTATAGGTGAGGAAGTATAGAGGGAGCTCTTTTGACCTCCATTATCATCTCTAAGCTGATAATACTCAAATCTACCTTTCCTCCCCTGATCTCTCCCCCTCTCTTCTGACTCGCATCTCCAACTGTCTCTCTGCTATCTCTTCCTGGATGTCCCAGCGATTTCTTAAACTTAATATGACTAAGACAGAGTTGATCGTCTTCCCACCCTCCCACATAACCTCACTTCCCACTATTTCTTTATCAATTGATGGAATAACTATCTCATCTAGTCCCAAGGTGCGCTGTCTTGGAGCTATCCTGGACTCATCCCTCTCCTTCAAACCACATATCCAGAACCTCTCACAATCCTGTCGTTTCCATCTGAAAAATATTTCTAAGATCAGACCCTATCTCACCCAGGATGCTACGAAAACCTTCATACACTCACTGGTCATCTCCAGATTGGACTACTGTAACCTCCTCCTATATGGCCTCCCCAAATCCCATCTCTCTCCTCTCCAGTCCATCCTTAATGCTGCTGCACGGCTTATCTTCCTCTCCAAACGCTCTACATCTGCCTCCCCTCTCCTACAAGCCCTCCACTGGCTCCCCTTCCCTTTTAGAACCCAATTTAAGGTTCTCACGCTCGCTTACAAAGCCCTCACCCAATCTACCCCCATATAGATCTCTTCATTCAAGTAATGCACGCCACCTTTCATGCCAGCTGATTACTTCCTCCCACTCCCGCCTCCAAGATTTTGCCCGCACTGCTCCCCACCTCTGGAATTCTCTCCCTCTCCCCCATCAGACTCTCCACCTCTTTGCAATCCTTCAAACGGGCTCTCAAGACCCACTACTTCATCAAAGCCTTCCAGCTATCATTCTAACTCCCTGCTACATGCTCCTTCCTCCCCATCTACCCCATCTGTGTCACCCCTGTTTGTCTTCCCCTCCCTTTTAGAATGTAAGCTCTTACGAGCAGGGCTCTCTACCCTCTTGTGCTTCTCCCTACTTTAGTTTCATCTACTTCTTACTCACCACTAGGGCACCTAACACTTGGTTGCTTATGTTCTGTTGCTTATCTGGGTGTTATGGTCACTAATGTAGCAATATATATTATCCATGTCCTGGTCCTGTATTGTATTGTTCTGTAAGTTGCTTGTCTACAACTTGTTTATGTACTTTGTAAGGTGCTGCGAAACATTTGTGGCGCCATATAAATAAATGAAAATAATAATTATAATACAATTAATGTTACTAAACTATGTTATATATATATATATATATATATATATATATATACACACACACACACACACACACACACACACATATAGATATAATTCCATAGACAAAATACCTTTTCACAATAAACGGTTTCACATGTCCCAAGGAGGCTCCTTACACATGATCAGAAATTTCAGAGACCTGTTGTAACTCTTCCACTCAAACTCCAAAGAACAATGAAATTCCTATCATTAAGGCTTATGCCTTAATGGACGTGTTCCTTGCGCAATACACGTATGGTATGCCATCACACTCTAGGGTTAACTGCAAAGTCAGGACTCTCATGGAGTGAGATTGCAGTCATTCACAAAGTGGTGGAGCTGCTAATTCAATGATGTGTGCACTCACTGGAAATCACACATGAGGGTATATTTACTAAAGTGACAGTTTTTAGAAATGGACATGTTGCCCATAGCAACCAGATTCTAGCTATTATCTTCAGGAAGGTGCTAGTTAAATGTTAAGTAGAATCTGATTGGTTGCTATGGGCAATATCTCCATTTCTAAAAACTCTCACTTTAGTAAATATACCCCATGCCAAGGTCCCCAAACTTTTCTGAATCACGACACCCTAGTGTATCAGGGCTGTACTTCTGTTTGTCCATATATTTTATGTTTTTAACTCTTACATTAACCATATATAATTTCTTTTGGTGCTGGACCACTAACCTGGAGCACCCCTGCAAGTTTCCTGAGGCACCACAGGGTGCCACGGTACACAGTTTGGGAACCACTGCCTCATGCAGTGTATGCAACTGGAGGTCTGAGCAGTTATGCCGCTCACCTATCCCACTCAGTAACCCAGAATCATCACACTCTTGTCACTCCATCTGAGCTACTAGAACAATCCCTCTGGGGTCCAACATCCTTCTCACTACCTAATTCCATCTAATTCAGTATCCACATTCAGTAAACTTTAGATTACTTCCAATTATTATTATTTTTTTATTTTTTCACCCAGAAATTTGGCAGCACCGGGGGGCAGTTCTATGTGTCCATACCAAATTTCAGCTCAGTACGTCCAATAACTTTTGAGCTACAGATGTGTCCACATACATCTACCCTCTTTGCTTGTTAAACAGCCCTTCTAGTTGCGCCATGTCGTGGCATGACTCGGTAGCACCTGGCATAGTTTCATGCAACTTTTTACCTTCCAGTGCGTCTTATTCGGTTATGTGAATAGGATGAGGTTATGAGGTTGTTAATGGGCTGAGTCAGAAAGACAAAAGTGAGCATAAACACAATAATAAACACACCTTAAATAGATAAAACGCGTTGGGTATGAGGACGCCGGAAGCCCGATCATGAGAGATCCCAACAAAGGCACGTAAGTACCCCTCCCTTAGTGGTGCCTAAACCTAACCTCCCGGGGGGGGGGACTAACCCTAACCTCCCCTCTCCACACCCTAAACCTAATGCTCCCCAGGGGATGCCTAACCCTACCCCCCCCCCCTCAGTGGTACCTAACCCTAACCTCCCCTCCCCGCAGCCTAAACCTAATGCTCCCGGGGGTGACTAACCCTATCCTCCCTCCCAGTGGTGCCTAACCCTAACCTCCCCTCCCCGCAGCCTAAACGCAACCCTCCCCAGGGAGTGCCTAACCCTAAGTACCCCTGGGGATGGGCCAGCTTACCTTTGTTCGCGAAGCCGTCTGTCAAGATTCCGGCGTCTTTTCTTTGAGGTCCATAGAGTCCACAGAATTACCTTGGGGTATGTGGTTGAAGTGATCCAGGCACCAAACAGTTAAAAGCTTTAGCTCCCAAGGATGCACTGTGTCCTCCTCCATATATACCCCGCCCCTAGCTACAGGCATTCAGTTTGTTACCAAGCCCAAGGCAGGAGAAGGAAAGAGGAGAAGGAAGGACAATTGTACCACAGAAACACTCTAAGAAGAGGGAATCATTGAAATACAAAAGAAAAAGGATTACCAAGAACACCAGGTGCGTTAGGGTGGGTGTCCTGTGGACCCTATGGACCTCGAAGAAAGAGTTAACAAAGATATATTATACCATAACTCTTATTTTCTTCTTCGGGGTCCATAGGGTCCACAGGAATTACCTTGGGGATGTCCTAAAGCAGTTCCCTTAAGGGTGGGGACGGTCCTGTTTAGTAGAAAGGAGAATCCGATGCCCAAAGAAAGCATCCTGAGAGGCAAATGTATCAAATGTGTAAAATTTTAGAAAAGTGTGGATGGAAGACCACGTGGCAGCTTTGAACAATTGTTCAGCACTATGATGGTCCCACGGATCGAGTAGAATGTGCTGTCACTGTGTTTGGAACAGAGAGATCAGCTGTGTGGAAGCTTGAAAAATAGTCATACGAAGCCACCTAGCCAGAGTCTGTTTGTTAGCTGGCCAGCCTAGCTTATGACAGCCATACAACACAAAAAGAGAATCCGATTTCCTAATGGAGTTGGTGCGATCCACATAGATCCGTAGGGCGCGTCCCACATCCAGAGAAGCTTCACCTACAGAGAGGCCTGAAGACTGGAACTACAATTTCTTAATTTACAGGTTACATGAAAGCGGGATACAACCTCAGGAAGGTAACCCACCCTTGTAAAAAGAACAGCTCTATCCTGATGAAAAATCAAAAAGGGAGAGCAACAAGAAAGGGCTGCCAAATCAGAGACCCTGCGGGCAGAGGAGATAGCTGTCAACCACTTACGGTCTACTGATTTCAGGGGTTGAAATGGGGGAGCCTGTAGAGCCCTGAGAACCAAAGACAAATCCAATGCAGCTACCGGAGGGACAAAGGGAGGCTGAACCCTCAGAACACCCTGAAAAAATGTCCAACATCAGGCAGCTGTGCGATCCTCCGCTGAAACCAAACAGAGAGCAGATGCCTGAACCCCCAGGGTGGCCAGGTGGAAACCCCAGTCTAACCCTGCCTGGAGAAAAGCAAGCACTCGGGAGACCCTAAAAACTTCAGGGTCATATTTCCTATGCTTACACCATTGAAAATACGAGTGCCAAATCCTGCAATGGATATGGGTACAGGAAGGCTGCCTTGCTCTAAGCATGGTCTGAATTACACAATTAGACAAATCCTTAGTGCTTAAGATGGTAGATTCAAGAGCCACACCTTCAAAGACAGACGGGGATGGTCCAGATGCAGGAGGGACCCTGCGTTAACAGGTCCGGCCTTAGAGGAAGTGGCCATGAAGTGTTTATGGAGAGTCTCTGATGGTCGGTTTATCAATGGTGGTTGGGCCAAGCAGGGGCTATCAGTATTACTGTTCCGCCCTCCTGTTTGAATTTCCTGATTCCTTGAGAGGAGGAAGAACGGAGGAAAGAGATACGCTAGCCTGACGTTCCACTTCACTGCTAGAGCGTCCACAAAATCGGCTGAGGGATCCCTGGTTCTGTACCCATACCTGGAGACTCTTTGGTTGTGGCCTGAGGCCATGAAGTCTACCTCCAGTAGTCCCCATTTGTCTGCAAGACTCTAACATACATCTGGATGAAGAGCCCACTCCACGGCGTGTATACCCTGCTGACTTAGGAAGTCTGCTTCTCAGTTGAGGACTCCTGGTATGAATATTGCCGAGATTGCTGGAATATGACATTCTGCCCAAACCAGAATGTTTGTCACTTCCGCCATGGCTGCCAGACTTCGCGTGCCTCCCTGATGGTTGAGGTAGGCTACTGTTGTGGCATTTTCGGACTTTACTTGGACAGGCCTGCCCTTCAGTATATCCTGTGCCTGAATGAGTGCTCTGTATACTGCATGCAGTCCCAGGATGTTTATAGACAGGAGACCCTCCTTGGTTGTCCATCTTACCTGAAATGTGTGCCGACCTGTCACTGCGCCCCATCCGCGGAGGCTGGCATCGGTAGTGAGGAGCAACCAATCTGGAATCCAGAAGGGTCGACCCTTGTTCACATGAAACGTCTGCAACCACCATGAGAGGGACAGCCGAACCTCTGGATAAGATGGATCATCTGTGACCTTATTAACTGGTACTCCCTGTTCCACCGGGAGAGGATCAGCTATTGCAGTGGCCTGGAGTGGAACTGAGCATATTCTACCATGTCGAATGTGGACACCATGGAGTCCAGAACCTGTATTGCTGAGTGGACAGATACTGACTGACTGCGTTGAAATCTGCGAATCCGCAATTGAAGGGCCACAATCTTGCCTTCTGGCAGAAATATCCTTTGTGCCAGAGAATCCAGGCGTGCACCCAAATGCACCATCTGTTGCACTGGAAAAAGCGATTGCCTTTACAATTTATGATCCAGCCATGTCTGTGTAGACAGGCAATCATTAGTCTGAGATGATGCTGCAATACCTCTGGAGATTGTGCCAATATCAGGAGATCGTCCAAGTACGGCGGTATCCTGACTCCCTGATGCCTGAGGTAAGCCGTCATTACTGCCATTACCTTGGTAAAAAGCCACAGGGCTGTTGACAAACCAAAAGGCAGCGCCTGAAATTGGAAATGTTTCTGCAAAACCGCAGAAACCTTTGATGGGAAGGTGTAATTGGCACATGCAGATATGCGTCCTGAATGCCCAAAGACACCATAAAATCCCCCGGCTCCATTGCCAAAACAATTGATCGAAGGGTTTCCATCCGGAACTTGGGCAACCGGATAAATGTGTTGAGACCTTTCAGATTCAGAATAGGCCGGTGGGACCCATTGGGTTTTTGGATCAAAAACCCCTTCTTTGTTGATCCACTGGAACCCAGATTATTACCCCTGAATCCAGCAGGGAACGAATGGCCTGCTGGAGAGCCAAGGCCTTTGCAGACTCCATGGGAGGCGTTGTGTAGAAAAACCTTGCAGGGGACTTCTCCAAAAGGTAAGGGCGTACCCTCGATAAACCACCTCCCGAACCCAGGCATCTGTTGTGAGATGCCAGGTATCCGAAAACTGAAGAAGTCGGCCTCCCACCCTGGCCGTGGGTTTATCGTTTGACTTGGAAACCGGACGTCTGCTTGTCCATGATCTCTTAGTTTGCAGTTTCTTATGAGAACTGGTTCTAGAGGAAGACTGACCATTCGCCTTTTCCTGTGGCCGAAAGACTCGAGAGGATGACTGCCTAGGTCTAGGGGTAGTCGCTGAAGGCAGACCAGCCACCTTTGAGGCAGACAAAGTAGCTACAATCTTATCCAATTCTGTGCCAAACAGAATGCCTCCCGTAAACAGCAGGTATTCCAAAGCCCTCTTAGACCCTGAATCTGTTCTGGAAGCAACTGAGGCAGCTGACACCTTGGAAGTCAGAATATCGGTGTCTAATGCCGCCTCTCCCAGGTAGGAGGCTGCCTTCTTGATATAGGAGATAATTGTCAGGTGTTCTCTGGAAGAGTGTTTACCAGTGCCCCTGTCCATTCTTCAATGGCCTTAGATACCCAGGCTTTGGCCGGGCGGGTAACAGCCCCAGACAGATAAAAAACCGCCTTGACACAGGCTTCAAGTCTTCTATCTGTGGAATCCTTAAGGGAGGATGCAGATGGAATGGGCAATGTACCGTTCCAGACCAGATGTGCCACATGAGCAACTACTGTCGGCAGAACTTCCCACCTAGTGCATTCGTCCGGTGGTAGGGGGTAAAAAGCTGTAACCTTTTTTGTAACATTGGATCGCCTATCCGGAGAACTCCATGCTTCCCCCATAAGTTCAGACAGATGCTCAGATTTAGGAAACTCAGCACTAACAACCTTCTGGCATTTGAACAACGGAGCCTTCCTAGGCTCTGGCTCATCACTATATATGTTTAAAACAGCTTTGGCCACCCTAATCAAGGAGGGAACATCTGATGTTGGAAGAGAGGAGCCCTGTATCTCCTCACACTCATCTGAAGATGTCAGAGTCTGCAGGCTGGACGGAGTGATACGAGGAAGCCGACAGTATTCTAGTTTTAGGCTTGGCTGCTTGCAAGAGACGGTGCCATACTCTGACTTGAGTGGGCATAAATATCCATCCAAGACGGATGCATAGGAGGCATAACCATAGTAGATTGTAGTTGCTGAGAGTACGCCATAGTAGGGGCCGGCATCGAAGCAGATAACCGGTTTACAACCTGCGCCATGATGTGGGAAAAAGAAGCCCAATGGGTTCCTGCCCAGGAGCTGGTAGGCTGGACTGATGTGTTGACTCTTTGTAGCAGTGACCACATAATCCATTCTGTATGAAATCCTGAGGGGACAAACCCGCCTGACAGGACATAAATGAAACCAGCACAGGGGCTTTCGCCTTCTGCTTCTCGTTTTCTTTGGACATAACAATACACACAATGTTATGCAGATTAATATAATACAATAACTGTAGCAGAGGGTTAGGAGGAGAAATGGCAGTGATAGCTATAACTGACAGTAATTCAGGGAAAAACAAGGCAATATAACACACAGCAGACTTAAACAAGTCACATACAATGCAAAAAAAATACAAATTAATCTACATTTATATATAGAGGCCAAATAGGATATCGAGCTCTGTAAAACCTGGCCACCTAAGGAGAGGTATACAGGGAGATTGACCAAATCTTCTGAGATCACTATAGCTGCAAACTACAATTGTAAGTGTGTGTATACTTACAAAACAAATAACCAATTGTGGAACTGCACTAGTGAAATAATGTATATTGATATGGCAAATTTGAGACATGTCAAAATGATTTAAATATAATTATCTTTATATTAAAAAAACATATAAAATATATATTTCACAATAATTAATCACATAAAAAATAAATAAGAAAGCTGTACACACCAACAAGGTTAAACGTACCAACTTAGACATACTCTATTTGTGCTCATTCACTTGGATCAACTCCCTCATATTTTACAGACAATTGGGATATTGTTGAGATCTCCAGCCTTACACAGTAAGGTTGCAGCAGCTGCTATTGTTGTGACTCTGAAATCAGGATTTCATACTTCGGCACTTACCTACATACAATTGTACACAGCACCGAGACCAGATGCAGTCGACAGGACATTAAATTTAGCACAGTGGCAACAGTCTAGTGGATGTTCTTTGAGACCCCAATGAACATAGCCAGATTATACTGGTACAGTGGATCTCTCCCGTATGATAGGTCCATGAACATTGCTCACTGTATATCATTCAATTATCAGGGCTTTCAATATCTCAAGTTTTTATTTATTATTTGACAATCTTTAATGCCTCAATTGCCATTTATGTTTTATATTTTCAAGTGCATTAAGAGTTTTATACAGGTTTAAATTATATCCTGGGATGTGTAGTCTGTCCAAATATTTGCATTGCAGTTTTTACCTTTTACATTTAAAGTTATATCCAGTAAACATGCACTTCTGAGCTGGTACATTTGACCTAGTTAGTTTATTCATCAATTCTGTGTTTCTTTTTCTATGTGCTTAATTATATTTATTTATAGTTATATAAATAAATCATTTTGACGTGTCTAGAATTTGTTCTGCCATATCAATATAATTTATTTTACTAGCTCAGTTCCACAATTGGTTCTTTTTTTTTACATCTTATATAGACACTAGATTCCATGGTAATGAAAAGGTAATGATTTCAGCCAAACATAACAGTAACAACTGGTTTACATTTTGTATGATACAATTCCTTGCACCAACCGCAGTGAAGAACGTTGTTAGTCCTAGCGCTGTATAGAAGCAGCAGGCAAGGCCAAAATAATTCATCAAAAATAAACACATAAAATGACAATCCTTACAGGTAAAATGAAAAATGAGAAAAGGTTTCTAATAATGGTTGGTACCCAGACACTACACTGTATGCACTTTACCAAAAACATGTGCTCATACACTATTTCAAGTCATAAAAAAACACAAATGCCTTTGGCTTGACACTTTTTTGCTGAGCTAATTCTCTGACAGTATTTCAAATGACATTTGAAGTCAAAGAACCAGGAATTTGCGCTCCATTATTATCTCACTGCACTTACATTAAATGTGCTGGAAGATAAATAAAACACACATTGTTCTGTGAAGTCTGTAGCAGTTGAGCGATTGCATAGTGGGGTCACTTGCAGCTATGCCTCAACAACCATATAAAACAGAAAAGAAAAATAATATGGGCCCTTACACACACACACAGTTACAAAGTTCCAAGTACAACAGAACAGTGTACAGACAGAATATATAAGGAAGATACCTCACGCTCACTTTGTCTGGCTGTAAAATAGGCAGCAAAGATGCAGGCGAAGGAACCCCAGTGTCCTCCGGTCAGTTTAATAGAAAAAAGGTGTGGGGGGGGGGGGGATTACAAATTGCGCATCAAGAATCGATGTGTGCGTATCTTTGATATACAGTACTTAAAAATGAGGATACGGTATGTGATTAAAAACAAAATTTTACTAATGAAAACGGTCAGAGATAGCAAAAAGGGGAATATTAAATAATCCACAAATTAAACTAAGTCACTTAAACTAATAATCACAACAATAAAATATTCCAGGCAGACCACAAAAAAAGGGGGGACATACACAAATAACAGGTACTCAAATAAATCCAGTGATAATGTGGTCCTATGTGATAGTAACAAGTAAATGTTTCAGTTAGTCAGAATCATGTGAAGTAATATGTATGGTTCATACCTACGTGTGACAGCCCATAAGGGCCTCTGACTCCCTGACGAAGGCCCTAACAGGCTGATACACGTAGGAGCGCACAACTACCTTACAACAGAACAAGTTAATTTCAGCAGAGGGGGCTTACACCAAGCCACGCTAGTACACTGTGCCTGAACAAGCCTGAGACGTGTCTCCGAACGGCAACACAACCATGGTCACGTCACTGCATCCGCGAGACCCGGTAGCTCCAGTAAGTGGACAGCAAAAGCAACAAGCGGCGGACAGCGCTTGTTGTGAAGACTGTGGCGGATGGGGTCGGGACACCTGCACTAGACTAAGGCTATGTAGGTGGGGCTGCCTGGTAGCTAGTCCGGTATGGCTAAATACTAGCGTCATCCCCCACAAGACTGAAACTGCGGTTTTGGCAGCATAGGAACAGGAATACGCTATCTCTGAGTCCTCAACATTTGTCTTTCTAAGGTAGTCACACCCGTTTGCATATCGACCTTTTGACCATCATAATTAAGGGGTACCCCAATCAAGAACTTTTGACTTCTTTAGATCAACAGTAGTTTCAGACACCTCTGCCAACCTTTGGATATAACATTCTCTGTATAAGAGCTGTAGTTTCAGGCACCTCTGCCAACCTTTGGATATTCTCTGTATTAGAGCAGTAGTTTCAGGCACCTCTGCCAACCTTTGGATATTCTCTGTATTAGAGCAGTAGTTTCAGGCACCTCTGGATATAACATTCTCTGTATTAGAGCTGTGGGACGCCACCCTCTAACAGAATTTTGAACCATACATATTACTTCACATGATTCCGGAAACATTTACTTGTTACTATCACATAGGACTACATTATCACTGGTTTTATTTGAGCATCAGTTAGTTGTGTTTGTCCCCCTTTTTCTCTGTGGTCTGTCTGGAATATTTTATTGTTGTGACTATTAGTTTGAGTGACTATTAGTTTAATTTGTGGATTATTGAATATTCCCCTTTTTGCTGTGACAATTTAATTGGAAATTGCTGCGCTATATAAGAAACTGTTAATAAATAAATATTAGTAAAATGTAAGTTTTTTTTGATCACATACCATATCCTTATTTCTAAGTACTGTATAGCAAAGATATGCACACATCAGTTCTTGAGGCGCAATTTGCAATCCCCCCTTTTTTTCTATAGAACAGTGCACAGAACAATTTCAAAAAAAGAATGTCTAATCCGCAGTCTGTATTTTGCCACGCTATTAGCAGACACCTGAGGCTTTTAGGTACATCACAAGATCTTGTCCCTGTCTAGAGACAAATACACTGATTCTTCATTAACTTGACAACAATCGCTTAGTTTTTTTTTTTTTTTATTATTGACAGCTGTTAGGACCTCCACACTGGTGTGATTTATAATAACAAGATGAAAGCTTTTCATTTATTTCACTTTTCAAACCTGTTTTAAGCATTTCATTTCAAAATAATATGAACTCTGTTTAGCAACCACAAGCTGAAGTAAATATTGGATTCGCTCATAAGAGTGATATGGTAAAAGCATTACATTTTATGAGCTCTCATCGCTTTTCCAATTCAGAGTTGAGCATGTTGTTCAAAGATCTATGCTTACGTACCTACAATGGACGTAAATTGCTTTCAATTTCAAATGGCTTTCCAAAAAGCCTAATGAAAGATGGGAGTAAAAGACCTATTTAATCACTCAAATTAATCTCCACCAATTACAGGTTGAGTCTCCCATATCCAAATATTCCGAAATACGGAATATTTTTAGCATGACTGAGAAAGTGAAACCTTTGCTTTCTGATGGTTCAGTGTACACAAACTTTGTTTAAAGTACAAATTATTAAAAATATAGTATAAAATAACCTTCAGGCTGTGTGTATAAGGTATATATGAAACAAATGCATTCTGTGTGTATATTTGGGTCCCATTAACAAGATATTTCATTATTTTATGTAAATATCCCAAAATACGGAATATTCCGATATCCAAAATACCCCTGGTCCCAAGCATTTTGGATATGGGAGACTCAACCTGTAATATATTTTGATCCTTAATTGGTTAACCAATCAATTAAAGGGTAACTACATTCAAAATCGGATACAAATGATTGTACCACAACTCACTCAAATAACTCCTGATGCTTGTTGGACTTCTACACAAAATTGCCAGTTGGAAAATTCAGACAATTGTCAGGCATAAGATGGGTGCACACTATACGATATATTGGCCAATAATGCGAACCACGATGGATCTCAAGGACCATCGTATAGTGTGTACACCCAAATCATTGTTTGGTTAATTGTGTGTTCGCCTCTTCCCATCTGATGTGCTGCACAGCAAATGGGACAATGAGACGTACATGCAGTTCGCTATCATCAATACAGTAACGATATATTGTACCGTTGTACTTGGGGATGATATATCATTACATCGTATTGGCCTGTTGCAAGATCGACAGATCTTTCAGGTGTGTACCCAGCTTTAATGTGGTGGACACATAGAAACATGTTTGACAATGGAAACAGTAATTGCAGTCCACAGTCTGTTTCCATGGTCACAGATGCTGCCATGCCATATATATATATATATATACACAGCACATCTACCACATGACAGCAACAGCTATGTCTGAGCGTACAGTCGTGTATCAGGAGTTATTACAGTCCACTATTACTCAACATAATGTTTTTAATCATGCAAAATCATTCATTCTTTTTGAGCAGAGTTAAACTTTAAGATCGTGGAGTTAATCTTTAGGCAACATTCCTCGCGTTATGCTGCTGACAAAGGAGTGCTTTTGTTATTCAGAATTACAGAGACTATGATCATGACAACTGTAAGATTTCTACCAAACAAAGATGGATATGAGAAACTCACATATTAAGTTTAAGCATCCTCAGAGGGGCGAGGCAAAATACTGGCTGTAGTCCTGTGTCTGGGCATGCCCACTGGGAGTGGCTTGCTCGTGCCTAGCTCCCGCTCATCTGCCCTCAGCCCTGTTTGATGAAGTAATCCTCTGTGTATAACGTATCCCTGTTGCATGCCCCGCTTCATTGCCCTGTGAGGGTGGAATTATTATTGGAGAATGATGCCAGCTATAGGAAAAGGCAGACATTCACATTAAGCGGAATAAAGGACTGTTCAGCCTTACTGTTCTTTAGGCAAGCACGCTAGCCAAGAAATTTCCCATGAAAGTCTAGCAGAGCTGGGTTCAGTGGCACGAGATGAGCAATGTCTGGGCATATTGCCGATGTGAAGGACACCAAATTATATAGTGAAGGTCAGCTGGAGTCAATCTACTGCCAAAGGCGCAGGTGCTTGACCCTCCAAAGCTAAAGTCTAGGAGATGCAGAAAGGGAATCTCTCCATTCACTGGCCCACCAGTTGGGGTGACTTGGATGGCCAGTATAAAAATCTACTGAGACCACGCAGCAATGCGAGTCATCATCCCTAGGCCCAGATTTATCAACGAGTGACATTCTTGTGATCACTCGTTACTAATCTTAAATGGAGCTCCAACCAACCAGCCCCTAACTGTAATTTTTCAAACACATGACAGTTAGGAGCTGATTGGTTAGAGTTCCATTTAAGATTAGTAACGAATGATAACAAAAATATCACTTGTTAATCAATCTGGACCCTAGTGTGTAAACGTTAAAATTTGAACAGACTGGCACTTCCATGTTGAATCTAAATGTGATAACTTTAATAGAATCCAACAATAATTCCTTGCCCACAATTTTCTTATTTAACCTCTCTTGAAATGTCTGGGTCCTACAATATACTTGGAGAATGTTAGACATTGTACTTGGAGGGATAGCACACGTTAATATTTCTATAGCCAATATAATTAATGTATTTGTAATCACAAAAGTAATTAGATGAAGCAGTTTTTCAAGTGGTACATATAAATTTTATATAGGCACCAACTTCTTTTACCGATCTTTAAGTCCAGGCAGGGTGAACTTTGTCCTTTGCATAGCAGACTTTAAAAGAAAATAATTTCCTGGTTTGAGTAAGTGTTCAGGCAATCTATCTTTTTAAGAGAAAAACATGTTTACATGAATCCTCTTGGCACACATACTAAAAGCTTGACATTCCCGTCAGAGAACAAGTTTCTAACTTTGCATAGTGTAAGAAAATAAATGTAACACAAAAAATACATGCACAGCAAACTGAAAGTAAACTTACATTCTTGAAAAACTACAGCAGAAATACAGCACGGTGCTAGGTTGCAATGTAAGCATTAAACAGTCTTTCAAGCTAAGCCATCCAATATTACATATAGTCACAACAAGTCTGTTTTGTCTTGCATTGTACAAAAACATACAACAAAAATAAATTAATTTTTGAACAAAGTGCTTCAGTTTGCTACTAAAACGATCCACCTTTACCCTCCACTTGTATCAAAGCCGCTAAATACAAGTAGCTGCATGGCCACAAGCTGCTGTAACACCAACACCACAGTGTTCTTTGCAAACAGCAGAATTCTAGGAGAACTAGGAGCTGTGGATTGTTGGTAACAGGATAACTGCAAAAAACACTTTCTTTTTCTGAAGCCACAAACAAAAGACATCCAGTGGCGAGTAGAGACAAAAATAAAAAGTGCATAAATATTTAAATCAACAAATGTTCGGTAAAACAGCAACATAAGCAGTTTGTTCCAGCGCCTCAAAGTATTTTCTTAGAACCCAATACAGTTAAATGCAATACATATTTCACTCACAACGTAAAAAATGCAAACAAACAGCAGCGATCTGTGACTGACTTTACTACAGCCAAAGAATACCAAATCTCATTATGATAAAAAGCCGACTGTACACATAAAATGGCATGGAGAGGAACAACAAAGTCACTGTACTAGATCTCAGAAAAGATATGAAGCAAAATATTCAGATTCTCATTCATATTGTGCTATAATAATTAAGAGAAATCAGATTAGTTAACTTCAGAATTCAAAACTGCATTACTAGGTGACCTGTGTAACAATAAAACACACAGGAGAGAGAGGCGTGGGGGAAGGGGAATTACAACATCCCTCTCCAGATGAGTAAAGATGTTAGCAAGAACATTTTTAACACTACATAAGCCCTGGCTTCTTTTCGCAAGGTACAGTCTATACATCCTGCACATTTATATACTGTATATATAAATGCTGAGTCTATAGAGTAGACATGATCGTATAGCAATCTAAAGAAAATGTGGGACCCTGGAAATACTGTGCTGGTGTCCAGAACTTGCCCTGGACAAGAATGTCAATCATTAAAGATTACAGGACTTTTAGCTGTTAACTTTTCTTGCACAAAGCCGAAAGAATTTTTTTTTTTAAGATGAACTTATTTTCAGCTGCAAATAATTGAAGGTATTAAATTGATCCTACCTGCTTGAGTGCCTTTTTAGTGTGCTGCTGGAAGGAAGACACTAGTTTGCTTTGTACTCGGTTGGAAGACGCCTCTTCAGTCACTTGCTTCAGGCACACTGCACACATAAAAGAAAATGGTCATTTTTATCAGGAGGCAAAGTCTCAAAAAATAAATCAACTCAAAGCAAAATAAAACATGCGCTTCCTGTAAGGAATGGAGGTTTTTATTTCTTAAACTCCGATCCATATTTTAATATTATGATAAAAAAAAAATAGTTCGTATAATTTTCCAAATAAAGTATTTAAACAGAACAAATAAATATGGGGATGACAGTAAACTTGCAGCTTCAGGTCAGGCAAAACTGGATGAAATGAATTAAAGGAAGCGCAGTAGCGTTGCCAATAAGCCACTCCATCTCTAGAGTACCAGGAAAAAGCCATGTCAGCCTTTTTATTCAATGATATCTGCAATGAGCATCCAAAGCATGAGACAGTATGGTGACAGAATCTAACCCACAGACAGTCTGTCGGTGTAGAACACAGATCACTATTCAACATTGGATGTGATGTAGAGGCAGATGCGGTGACATGGCACACACAGAAGTCTGTACCCAGAGGAGGAAAGTCTAGGATGTTCCTTTAGGCTTATGGAAAATAATGTAAATTAAATAATATTTGTTTTATCAAAAACAGTTTACAGTACAACTGATCTACATCAAGGAGTTATTTTTGCAATATTTAATAATCACCTACCTACTCAGAAATGCCAAATACTGCGCTGCACATCCAATAGGCTTAACATTGGTATGTTATTGTCACCCTGAATTCAGCTGTTATAGCAGGAAAATACTATTAAAAAGAAAATTTCAACCATCAAGAGTGCTTTGGGACAATACATTTGCATGGGAATGGAACCTATGGAGATACTGGTGCATGAATATGGGGGAAAACCAAATGTTATAATTACGTGACTACAATATTGTTTTATTAGGCCAGTAAGGCCCTTTACAGCCTAATCATGATATAAACCGGTAAGAGACCTTTGCTTTCTGATCAGTTATGAGTTCTGAGAACCAGTACTGATACTATATCAGCATAAACTATAACCAGGAGTAAAATAAAGTGTTTATTGGCCTGCCAATGCCAACAGGCACATTTACATTTTTGTCTCCCAAAAGACATGTTCACTTTTTTTTTCCATTTGCAGTTTTCAATTATTGAATTATTTAAATCATAATTTAGCATTTTTATATTAGACATATTAATACTTGCTGTTTTTATGCATGCAAGCAGCCACGAGATAAAGGGAGGCCATATACTACAAATGACTAAACCATAAATTATATGAAAATAGCATTAAAATGAGCTTCTACATCAATTATAAGTGTAATATAGTCTGTGTTCCCTCACAGAGCAGATTCTGCCTGGTGGAGAGGCTCAAATGACAGAGGGGTAGGATATCATGTGCACAGTCACACTATTAGAGCAGAGACTTGGTGAAGCATGTCTTGGTTTAGCATTTACTACACAGAATAAACTTAGCATTGCAATACTTGGTTGCAATTGCTCATCTTATTGGAGGTTGGGGAAGGGTCAGAGATGGGTGAGATGGGTCAGGAAGATCTCAGGGGCACTGCTAATTGTTGTTGTAAAGAACATGCTGTTGTGCACATATGCATTTGTATTTTTAATTTTATTTTGTTGGGGAACACATCCATATTGCCCTGCAAATTAACTTAATTGGTCTGGTATTTGGAAGTGATAGTTCTACTTCTCACCCTGTAATGCGCATACAGTGGCTCTTACACCACTAATAATCTAAGTTTCTGTATCTAGGAAACCTGACCTAATGATTTCAGTTTGCTAATATTGTATGCATCTCATGAGGCAGCACAAACTAGTAACAGAATCTAAGCGCACAGCATTCACAATATCCACCAGCTAAAGAGAGAGCTCCCCCATATAAAACACAACCATAGCTAGCATGGGGATGATGTAGTTGGAATCCTGTAGGGATGCCACTGTCGGAATTCTGATCGCCGGCATCCCGTATCCAACCCTTAGCATGTACTACCTTCTATTTTTCTGTTTCAGAGATACTGGAAATCTTAATCTTCAACCAGTAAAACCAGAAAGAAAAACCCCTATCCTGCCTTGCCAAATTGGCAATTTCGTCATGTTTGATGATAAATACAGACTGGGCCCTCCGAACAGGATGCCATTATTAGCTTGATGTAGTGGGAGACATTTGAGGAGACGGGTTGCCTACCATAGGCAAACGCAGGGGGGGTTTCCGTCTGCCTGGACTTACTCTAATACTCTGGAACGGTACCCACATCTAAAATAAAAACATTCAGCTCAGGAAGGCTGGCCCTACTGCCGCATCTAGTGGCTTACTGTGATCTCTGGTCCTGTATTTGCTAGAATTATGACACACAATATACTTTGTATGATGCATACTAAAGATGGATAAGTGGTAATTATGCCCTCTTCAAGGACTTACCACACTCACTCTAAAATCAAGCATTTGGAAACCCCTCTCCAGAAATCCTGCGTTTGCCACTGCCTACTACCCGGCTTTGAGGGAGACGGGCAGCAAGTAAACATCTCCCTAGTCCCTGATCCCTCAATTATATACTGGTCATGTAATCATGTATGAGATTGCTTGTGCCATTATAATTCACACTGTGACTTTTAGATATCCAGCTTTTGGTGGTATGACATGGGGAGGAAGGGGGGGGGGGGGTACGATTGCTGCCGGGTGCATTAAGTTAGGTAGGTTGCTTCCCCTGAAAATAAGTTTTCAGTGGCAGAACATTGTATTTTAAAGATGCTAGATTACACTACGTTAGACAAAGCTGTACATGTAAATCTAATGCTACAGCAGTGTTTTACCTTTCCAACCAGATTTACACCGAGGATGACAACGTTGTATTTTCTTCCTCACACATAACAGACTATATGAAAGACTCCGATAAATATTTTAAATACAGAGGTAGCTGTTTGGTATGTGTCTGGTTAAACCATTCACATTGTTTCGCTATGAGGAAGTGATAGCATGTGTAGTAAATGCATTTTTAGTAAACAAGTTGACATATGTACTTCGTGAGCGAGCTCCTAACTTTTGGTTCTAAATAAAATAACTACTTTCAGTTTAATGCGGACTTTTACTTGAAGGCACCAGTATAGGGCACATGTGACACAAACATTAGGCATAATTATGTACAAGATTGAGAACATCTTAATGTTGTTAGGTTTAGGCAGCATAGCGGGGTTAGGGTTAGGTTTTGGGGGAAAGGTTAGGGTTAAGCACCCCTACATGGGGGGGTTTAGGGTGAGGCACGAAGGGGGGAGAGTTAGGTTTAGGCACCAACGGGGAGGGTTAGGGTGCGGTGTTATTGCTAGCAGCTTTCATGGTCTTGTAATCACCAATGGAATCGCCAAAGGACAAAGTTATGACAGTGTGAAAAATAACCTCAAAAAACATGTTATTATAAGCTATGTAAAGCATTTAACATACTGCATTTATTAATTTTGTCTATGTAATGACAAATGCATGTTTTGCAACCAAAATATTGTTTGATACTTCTAACTTAGGTATTGTGCCATAATGAAAGGTTGGTTGAAATTTTGCCTTTAATACAAATCGGGGTGTGAGTGTATGTAAAGATTATGCACTTTTACTATCCCAAACATGTAGGGGTATATTTACTAAAAGTCAATTTCAATCATTCAAAATAGATCAACATCTATGTGTTTCTGGGACTAAATCACACATTTACTAATACTTAAAAAACAAACAAATATTGTCTGTTAGTAAATGTGTGATTTAGCCCCAGAAATACAACATCAATGTTGAGCGACTGATTGATTTTTATCATTTTAAATTGATCAAAATCGATTAAAATCAAACTTTAGTATACCACATTGTGTGTATAAAAAACTTGCACTAGCTTTTGGCAGTCACTTTACTAGTCACATTTTTCACACTTGCTACTTTGTTTTTCCTTAACACATAGAGAACTGCACACAATCAGTTGGTTTATTTCCCCCAACAAAAATATATATTTGAAAGTATTCTGAAGCATTCTGTCAATATGATAAAAGTGAAGCGGGTCACATAGGGGCCCTTCCTGCTCATTTGCCTGAGAACTGAAATCAGTGTCCAATGGTAGCTAAGGACATGGGTGGTCAATTAGAAAAAGTCCAGCTATTTAGCCAAGTAGCAGGATCACCTTTGGCTGCAAAGGGAGCAGAGTGTGCGAGCATCTTCCAACCACATTTACCAACATGCCTGATCGATTTTGATCAAATAATAGGATTTGCTATAGGGCCAAGAGCCAATATTGCAGCATTAATGGTATGCACTTTGAAGGTAAGTGTGAATACTTACCTATATTTTAGACAATCCACTAACAAAATTCCTGCAGTACATGGCATTTTAAAGAAAAATACAACTTGATCTAACCCCTACCTTCATTTTCCTCTCCATTGCTGCTTGCCTCGGCCATTTCAGTCCCATCCAACTCTGACTCGCAGCCTATTTCCAGTGTTCCAACAGCTGGCAAAGTAGATTCTTCTTTCTAAAGGCACGTGGAATAGAGACATTGAAAGTAAATCTCAAAACAAAAAAATAACACACCTCACAATATTAGCAAGGCACTATGACCCGTTATACTGTTCTAGTCCTGTCAATACTGCATTAAGGAGAATGGGGATTGTTTTTGCATGCCTAATGCACTATAGTTTAACGTCACAGTAGTAGATAGCATATTTGTTATTCAATGTTCTAAAAGAACATTACACATTTGTTTGGATTGTGAAATTTGAAATGTAAAATCTCACATGTCAATTTGAATAATAGTATAAACTAATGTTAACAAAAAAACAACCACCAAACTAAGCCGTGTAAAATGCACTAAGAGAAGCCATTACAGTAGCAACACACAAACTGACATCACCATATATGTCCTGGAATAAAAGACAGAGCAAGCATTTAAAAAGTTTAGCAAAATGACATTTATATGAGAAGAACAAAAATTCTATGCATTTATTGTTAAAAATACAATATGTATATCCCGATTTCAAATTCATAAGTGATGTGTATAATAGTAGTAGCCATGGACGGAAAATTCTACTTACTTTAAGAGCATAGAGTCCCGATTTCCCAGGGATTTTGAAGAAGGTCCCATCGCCCACACGAGTGTTAGTATGAAGCATTGCATTTAGGCAAGCCAACGGAGAAGTACCACTACAACGCAAGATAACATGCATGAAAAGGAGTGCAAAACATGTGAACTCAGCTACATCTTACAATGCGTTCTCTACCCCTTGCTTTTTTCTCTTCCTTTTTCTGTTCATGCTCTCCTTTAGAGAAATTCTTTCGAGCCTGAAAGCATCTACATTACAATAAAGGGTTCGACAATCCTAATCAAATGCATCTGCTCCATAGGCTTCAGGGGGAAAATCTGTGCAATATAATTATGTTTTTCCATGCTAAAACAAAAGAAAAAAAAGAACAAGGAGAGAAGCCAGCAGAACTGTATGATTCCGAAAAAGCATTGTCCAAATATTTAAGTAAAATCTTTCAGTAGAACACAGCAAAGCTGTGGTTTTGAAAATGCTGCAGACAATGTGACTGATGCACATGAATAATCAGAAGAAGAAGGAAAAAAAAAAAAAGGCAAGTTCAATGGCAGCTGTATGCCGTAGGATGAAAGGCCACAAAAGAACAGTAAGAAAAGGCCCCGGAAGAACAGATTTAAGTTACAAGTAGTTACGTTTCTGGACTGGGGGAGGTGGGATCCTGTTTTAAGAGTCAAAATTAAATTGCTGCTGCAGGGGTATATGTGGAGGATGCACACCCATTATAGTTAGTGGACGGGTCTAGTTTCGACATGTTAATAACATCTTCATATGTCAAAAGATCGAATACAGCCCCATGAATAAAATGCAAATGACAAGGGTCAAATCATAATAAATCTGGATGAATAAAGACAAATGAAACATTATGTAAAATTTGAGACCTAATTATCATCATAGAAAATGTACACATAATATACTCATACAACAGCTTCCACTAAGATATATACAAGCTTTGCACGTAAAGGAGACATGTCAAAAATGTACATAAAAAAATGAATGACACTGTAAAGCTGGGTACACACTATATTCTATACTACTACATATCGTTTGTACAGCCGACGAACAATATCATGTACCGACCATCTGCCATTGTGTACACAAACTATATCTGTGAACATCTTTCACAGATATATCACATCGGCTGTGCGGCACTGCATATGAAATATATCGTACAGATATACCGTTCACATTTTACTGTACAGACGACTAAACAACTGCTCAATATGTTTGTCACTAGAAACAATGAAAATTACATTACAACTGGGTGGGAATAATTAATGGGTTCTTCTGACCAAACATATTATGCACCCAATTGGTAAGTGTACATGCACAATATGGTTTTATGCACTTTAGCCAAAATGATAGAATCGGCAGGTCAGTCGGTCAATAGATCTATTGTTCAAGTGTGTACCCCACATAACACATGACAATTGTGAAAATTAAGAAAAAAAGCAAAATCATATACAAACTTAAACAAAACAGCAAAACAATTGAAATATTAAGATTTTAATGTAAAGCAAATGTATGAGAAACAAAATAGGAGTAATAGGTGTAAATATAAATATTCACATATCTATAAAAGGTCTAGGCATTACTGAACAACACTAGATTATATCTAGAGGAATTAAAAAAATAAAATAAAAAAAATGTAAAGACAACATAATACTGTTACTTAAAGGCCAATGCAATTGCTAATGCATTATAATGGATGAACCAGCATTGCTCTCTTCAAAGGCAACAATACTGACTCTACTAAGTGAAAAATATCCTTTCAGACATTAGGTATCCAAGAAGCATACCTAGCTTTTTCCCATACAGGCAAAGCGCTTTAGATGTTTTTGATATGGACTATGTTTTCCACATATACACTAAAGGAAAAACAGGGTCGCTGAACCACTAGGGACTGAATACATTTTAGGATTATCCTTCAAACAGGATTAACTTTTACAATTTATTTGTTTAAACAGACACAATTAAGCTGTTCTACTTTCATATCAGTGTTTTGTTTTTACGATCTCGCTCTCTTGGGATAATATAAACCCATAAGCCTTGCTGTTTTTTCATTTGCGGGTGCATCAGATGTGTAGAGCAGTTTAAGTTATCAGAATATATTGCAAAGCTTCTGGAATACATATACAAAAAAATACAAAAAAACAAAAAAGTGTCTGTAAATGGTGTACTGATAAATAAAATATAACTTTTATCGAACAAATATTTAAAAGGCAAAAATGTGTGTGAAGGAGGTTTAAAAACAAGCAGCAAAATATGTATATATACAAAGAAATTAGTGATAATAAATGTTTTCCAAAAGTGTGCCTATCTTATGTCTTCTTTTAATATTTTTCATTGATTATTGTAGTATATGTATGTTGTATGGTAATGATTATGTTTTCTTATTACTATAATCCAGCAACACATAATGAAAAACAGGTATAAAGGCCGGTACACACTATGGGCCGCATTCGATTAGAAGCAAAAAGCCGAGATCTGCGAAAAAGTAACGCTGAATGCGACTTTTTGCCAGGCGGAAACTTATCTCCGTATTAAATTCTATCCGCTTTTTGCGTACGCGGAAAGTCAATGCAATGTAATAGGCGAAAAAGATTTGCCTCTGAATAGGAGAAAAGAAGTGCAACATTTTTATTTTGGGGAACAAAAGGTGGGGAAACCTCTCAGCACCCTTGGGACAGCCCCCCAAAGGATAACTAGCACCCATTTTCAGTTACCCCAAATTTGACAGGACTACTTATTTTCTCCAAAAAATACTGCTGTATGCTATTTTTCACCACTTGTGCAAAGACGCTAATTAGAGGCTAATTAAGTACCCTAAACAGTTGTATTACGGCTAATTGGGCACTACTACATTGATCCCCAATGTTTCTGCATCGTTTTGGGAGGTTCAGGCTGATTTCCCCGATTCTGACACCACTTTTCGCCTGTTCTCAGTTCTTTCGTCTTTCCGTTTTCTCGTGTCTCCGTTTTCTCGTCTTTTGGAATTGAATAGGGCGAATCGGGGGGACGTGCATGATAAGTTTCTGCGGCTAAAATACACTTAAAATACACGATGTAGGCGAAAAGTCCGGCATGCAAAACTTTATCATGTGTGCGAAACTAATTGAATACGGGCCTATGTCTAGTGTGTCCCGACCTTGTAAGCGACGGACGTATACAATTGCCGATGCCGGCAAAGACGGAGTGACGACGGGGTGGTAGCGGGGGCCATGCTGCCATCTTTCTGCATGTACAAAAGATCCGAGAATGCGACGAACAACGTTCACGTGAGTGCATCGGGATCGTGATAGTGGGTACACACTACACGATTCATCGTTCTGATGCGTCGGAATCGGCCAAATCATTCAAAATATTGTGTAGTGTGTACTCAGTTTAATGGTGCATACACACGGTCAGATTTTTCCTTCAGATCTGAACGATAATGATTTCAAAATCGTTCAGTCATTCTTATCTGAAGGAAAATCTGACATATCTGACATGCCTGAACGATGAACGTTGCGCGTTCCCGTTTGTCAGATAACGATATCTGACATCTGATGTGTTTGCAGTCAGACTTGGACGATTCCATTCATTTTAATGCAGTCAAAACTTTGGTAAAATCGTTCAAATCGTTCATCTGACAAATCTGACCGTGTGTATGCTCCATAAGGCTGAGATTAGTTGTTCTGAATCAAGTTGCTGGTTGTATGTTTTTAGTTGGTCCAATAGATATACAGATATATTTCTTCCACATGAAGACGATTAGCCTCTCACCAACATGGGATATCTAATATAGTTAGGTACTTGTAAAACTCCATAAAGATTTCTGGTCAGTAATCCCATGTAAATATTATGTTAAGGGGTTAGGATTTTGCAAAACACTGGGGATAATCCCTCTATAAGATGTGTTAAAATATAGACTCCATATATTAGAGGTATATTATTTATGGCACATTTCTTTCACTTTATGTAAATGAGTCATTTCGTGAAAGAAATGATTGTGTTATTAGTTTTGCAATGCAGTTACCGATAAATTACTTCAAAAGATTCTGCATGAACTGAAAGGATTGTCAAAAGTTGTTGCAATTTATAGAATCAATTGTATCTATTCAGTGGGCTCTGTAATTATTAGAGTCCAGCGTGCTGGATACTCTTATGTGCATGGCGAGAAGTTATAATATTTATAAATTCATTATCAATTTCTAGGTTTGAGTTCAGGAAAATCTATTTTCCTAAATAATCTCATTGCCCCTTATCAAACAGCTATGCAGAGAACATGTTCTTATAAAATTTCTTGTTTCATTATTCTGATTTTATTTTTTAACTATCAGCTAAAATAACTCATACACATTATATTCAAGTAGATCATATTTTATCTGATCTTTATCGATTGAATTAAAGGAGTTGAATGCTTGGCACAATTCCTTAAAAGGTAATCTACTTAAATGTGGCGTTTCACAGAGACTGAGAGAAGCTGTTTCAGGTGTAAATTTACTAACCGTCAATTTTGGCTCTAAACCAAAACAGACGGTTACTAATGGCATTTAGCAGTCTAAAAAAGGACTATTTATCATCTGTTGCTTTTCAGCTTCAAATTGTAACTTGAGGCTGATGTCAGTTCTTTTTTTTTCAGCTGTCAGCAGTCCACTTCTGACCACAGATTCACGATTATTGTGCATCTCCGTGCACGCAGGACCGGTTCTGTGCATGTGCAGAACTGGACTTGCTGGACCGCAGGCAGGCTCCCATATGCCTCTGCCTGATTGACAGGCAGAGGCAGGGCAGTGCGGAGACTGCCTGCAATCCCGAAATGGGGGGTGTTGGGGGTGTTGTCCCCGTTTTCCGGGGGTGGCAAGACCAGGATCTGTGTCTATGGATGCAGATTCCTGGCCTTGCATGCCAGCCAGTCTGTGTAAGCTGAGGCAACCAGCACTGGGCTTAGGGTTCCCCAGTATTATCCAGAACAAGCACCAGACTTTTTCTAGTGGGGGGGCTAATGTCACAGCAGGGGAGCCCTTTCACCGGGTTCCCCCGGCCGAAGCATTAACCTTGACCGCTAGTCAGCCCAGGCCGGGGATCCCTGGGGAGCTGTGGACCCCCCCAATAAAGGCAGCGGTGGGTGCCGGGTTGATTATGTAGTGTAGTGCATTTGAAAAAAGTTAAAATATTGTCTTTTGCTGTGGAACTACAGGTCCCAGCAAGACTCTCCGGCAGGCTGGTACTTGGAGAACCACAGGGCCCGCTGGTACCTGTAGTTCCACAGCAAAAGACATTTTAAAAAACCACAGAACACAGTAAAATGTTATTAAAACCTACATGCGCAAACACACTATCACACATACTCACCTATGTATTCCTGTAGCCCATCGGTCATCTTCTCCATGTAGAAAATCCATAGGGTACCCGTAAAAAAAATATCCAAACTCACTTACTCCTATGTGTGGATTGGGTCCTCTTTGGTCCAAAGTAGGCAATCCCCGGGCTTGGAAAAACAAAAAAACGCAAATACGCGAGCCCCAGGACACGGACGGTACTCCCCGAATGAGAGCTTAGCGGCGGAATTTAACTATGGAAACCCCACCGCTGAGCGCTCATTTGCTGAAAGAGGAGAGCCTTCCGCCAATGAACGGTTCCCATCATTGAATTTAATTGTGAGAACCATTGAAGTCAACACTCCATTAATCACAGATGGCGCGGAAGTTGTAAGTGAAGATTTCAGGGCAGAGTTTGGTGGCCAGCAGTTTGTCAGCTTTATGACCTCTCTCAAAGAATCTTGCTAGCCCCCTGATGGACCTAAAGGAGGTTATTTTCTGAAAGGCTGTGTATGGGTTTCTAATATGCTTATTATACACATTTCAAAGCCTGCTGAACTATTATCATTCCTGCTCTTTACCCTTTAAGGATTAATGAACTACCTACTATCCATTGTTATATTTATACTACTTAACACCTGTGATTACTCTTTATGTCAGCACATCTGATATACTGTATGACAAATGCAGTGCGCTCTCTCACAAACATCAACCGGTCACATGTGCTGCTTTTATTTGATATAATGGGCAGAGATCTTAGCTACACCTCACCCATTTTTGCAGATCCACTTTTGTGGGTGCCTGACCCTAACCTCCCCCCGGTGGTGCCTAACCCTAACCCTCCCTTCCCCTAGCCTAACCATCCCGGGGGGGTGCCTAACCCTAAGTCCCCCCCGGGTGCCCTAAACATAACCCTCACCCCCCCGTGGCAGTCCGCTCGCGGCGCCCGGCATCACAACACGATCAGGATGCCGGGCGCCTGTCTCCCGGCGTCGTGGAAATGAGCGGCGTCTACATCTAGACGCCGGGCATTTCACCCTCGCCGGGATATGACAGTCGGCAAAATGTCAGCCGGCTTCCTGATTGCATCCTCTATAGGGTTGTTGCCATGTACTCAGTTTATAGAGGAATTGGTAAAGGAGGATTCATCTGATCATATCACCTTCATCTACCTTTCACTAGTACCATGTCTGTGTGACGTAACTTCTGCACTAAACTGACAAAAGTATACTGCCAAATGTGAGGAGCAGCTACCAGTCACTTGATCAGCACTCACACTGTAAATGAATGCACCAAAAACACAATCCTTGAGTGTCTGCTACCTCCCTTTGTTGAGGTTTTTCCCCTCGGAGTTATGTGCTTGCAACTTAGACAATGTCGCTTGTGAATCATTAGAGAATAGAGCTGTCTTGGTCACTGAACCTCCTGCCAAACCTGCACCAATCATCACTCTGTTTCAGAGTCAATGAGGTCCCCTTTTGTAGCCACAGCAGTCATAATTATGGGCAGTCTGATCAGTATAGCATGTTTATACTTGACCTAGACAATGCTGCAATGTTATCTGCTCATTTAACACAAGAGGCACGCTGGTGTAAAAGCTCTTGCTTAAAATATACTTGGCATCCCTCATGTACACAGAGTTTTAATTTTTTATTTGACCACCACCTGTATGTAATGCACCTGTATGTGACCCTAACCCCCTAAAACCTGGCCAGGATCCATTTGGACCACCTCACGTTGGTTTCAACCCAATCGGTGCAGGGGTTTCAATGCATGACCGGACAGACAGACAAACAAACAGACCAATTAATTTTATATATAAGATTAACACAGTTTATACTGAATTGTAGCTGTGCAGTTGTTGCAAAGTCGCTGATTTACCACTGAAAATACTTGATACAGAAAGTCAGTTTGTTACTTATACAATAACCAATATGCTCACATGAGCAATGCTAACATTTACGCTGGTTCTCAGAATTTACTAAATCGATCAGGTGTTGATGCACAACCTGTCCCCCTTATCGGCAAATCTACATTAAATTCCTATTCCTCTCTTACAAACTTATTCATGACTAAAGCTGGCCACACACTAGACCAACTTACATCCAACCAGCCAACTTGTTGATTGGTTGGAATGAAAATCTGGTAATGTATGGGAGTAAATGAAGATCAGCAATTTGCTCCTAAATGCCAGAAAACAGATGAAAATGGTCGTTCAGACAAGTTTGTTAAATGTTTGATATAAACAATTTGTTCAAACAACAGTTTTTATCTATTTTCTGGCATTTGGGAGCAAATTGCTGATCGTCATTTGCTTCCATACCTTTCCAGATTTTCATTCCAACCAATCAACTAGTTGGCTGGTTGGACAGATAATCTTTAGATGTGTGGCCAGCTTTAGCTTCTCCTCACAACCCTGATATGATCTACTACAAGACAATTGTATACCAGCAATGATCTCCTCCCTCTACCTCTTTTACACCCCCTTCTTACTAATACTTCCAAATCATTAACTAGACTGTGCTTCTTATAAGGAACAGCCATCCCTCTATTACACTCACCCCCAGGTTTCAATCTTCTTTACTGAAGCCTAATCTCACTGTGATTTTTTTTTTGCCACAATTTCCTTTTCACTTCTATTAAACCAGCTGCTCTAAACAATCCTCTATGCCCATCATTTTATGAGGTATGGCCCTCCATATCCTTTGGGGTTCATTCAATTAAGGGCAATGCCCTTGATAGTGGCATTGCAGGGCTCACATCAGCAGTACATATGGTATCTCCGACACTAAATATTTGAAAACACAACCCTTCGGGGCTTCAAACTAAAATGTATGATTTAAAGGTAATCGGGGCGATGGAGGGCGCATTGCCGGCATTTCAACACCATTTTAATGGCACTGCCCACATAACGCCCCTTACTGAATCAACATCTTTGTGCCAACTTATATAAGTGAATTACAAAATGTTTCAGATTTCTTAAATATATGATAATATGACCCTAAAAATGTATTTCTATAGTGCTCCTGATGGCTGAAGCTGACAACGCCTATTAGTCTGTGCAGCGTTGTACCATCACCATACAGCAATGAAGTGAAGATTACATTATTGCAGATATATTTAATATGGGACAAAAACCATTAAGCCATACAAGTGATTACAATAATATAAAATACAATGCATGACATTAACAGCTGTATTCAATTATCGCCAATGAGTGGTCTCGCACACTGGCCCTTTACACAGTAACCCAACCTTGTGCGTTATCCTGTGCTATGGGGAGATGTATGCGATGTCAGCTTTGACTGAATACCCCCTAAAAGATAGATTTATTATAAAAAGAAAGGTGGAGCTGTTGCCCATAGCAATCCATCATGTTGTAGATATCATTGATGATAACTAGGCTCTGATTGATCGCTTACGGCAACACCTTCACTTTTCCTTTTTAGATTTTTTAATAAATCTCCTCCTAATACTTTACATAACATAAGTACAAACAAGTGGAAAATTGTAATTCATGTATGGAGAAATGTATCAGATAAAAGATACATCCAGGGCTAAACAAACCCAAATGCTTAATTTTTTCACCTTAGCTACTAAACTTTCTATTTGTATTTTTAACAGTCCATCTCTGTGTATATGTACACATGTACAAAACATACATCAATAATACAACAAATATAAAGTATTTGTATGACTTACTTTCTGGAAAGGTGGAATACAAGCAATCCAGTGGGTGCATGCAAAGAAAAGGAAAGCATGGTTAGTTAGTAATAGAGACATTTATACTCATTTACGTCCAAGCTTTGTATAATGGAGTAGCATATCTTAGGTAAGTTATGGAGTATGGCTAGTGCTATGGAATGCAGTGACTTGTGGTAGCCAATGGCCCTGCAGCATTAGCACTCACTAATGGAGCTATAATCTTACAGTGTGCGTCCCTTATGTTTTCTATTCATTTGTTGAACCTCCAAATGCCTGTTTAATTTAGCATTTGTTAGAATATTGAAAAGCCCTGCTTCCTCTTAGATTTACACATTTACAGTGGTCTAACTATAGATGCACACTTCTGGACAGTGGGGCCTGTATGTGTTGTCTGAAGATGTTCTCAATATGGTGGTGAGCAGATAGCCGCAGGTGCTTCTATCGGCCTGTGACAGTGTGACTTCTAATCGCAATTTAATAACATGTCGTGTAATGATTATATTAATATCAACATAACCGTTAACAGGCAAATGGTGTTGTGCACAAAAAATACTGCAATATTGAACAGACTATCACATAACGTCTGTGATGGACAGTAATGTGAAAATCAAGATAAACTAAGGAATTTTACTGTTATTTGAAAAAGGCTCGCCCAATCAGGTAAGTAGATCACCTGTGCTGGACCACTACAGGCATCATGCAATTAGGCTAAAGAAAAGATAAACAACACTTTATATTTTATTTTGGGGTCATTTGGGAATTCCTCTTACCGAACAGAAAATAATCTGCAACGTGAAATACAAAAATAAACAAAAACTTAGATCTTTATTAAAAAGGAAAGAAACAGCGCTATACTTGTCTAACACTATCTACATATGAATCCGTGTCAGCGATAAAGCATTTCAATATGTTTATTATTAGAAATCATTAATAAAAAAAATACTACATTAGAAAAGGTGTAAAGCACCAATGGACCAGTCGATATATAAACAAACAGAAATAGTTCAAAATAGAACAGTGTCAGGTGTAAATTTACGAAGATGAGAGTTTTTAGAAGTGGAGAAGTTGCCCATAGCATCCAATCAGATTCTACTTAACATTTAACTAGTACCTTCTAGAAGAAAATAGCTTGAACCTGATTGGTTGCTATGGGCAACATCTCCATTTCTAAAAACTCATCTTAGTAAATTTACCCCTCATTGTCAAGTCAACAGTCTCAAAATAATGACCACTAAGAAATAAACTGTTGAATCTTATGATATCAGGATGGGAACAAGTCTCAAAGTAGGAGAGTCCTACAGTGTTGATAAGAGATCTGGATTGTAGCTAGTAGTATTCAAAGAGCAGTAGAGACTGATGTATGGCAAATATAAGAGGAGCGCTTCACAATGCTTGCAAACCAGGAGCTCCGATCAGCTTAAGTACATCCGGATCCCTTTGATAAGCTATATAATGAGTGTTCGAATACCAGAAAGTGCCAAGAACCATGCTAACGCCAGTGATCGCAAATACTCACTTGTAAAAAAGGGTCGGGTTCCCGGGAACACGATGTGCTTTGGCCAATCCTTGACAGACTGCAAGGGATTGGCTGCAGCACATCGCTTCCTGGGAACCGACCCAGCCACCCTGCAGAGAGACCGCGCTCCTGTCATTCAAACGGGCGTTGATCGCAAGCCAATCGACGTTCGCGGACCAGCAGCGGCTGTCAGTCTGCGAGCTCTGAATGGCTCATGAGCGGCGCCATATTTGAATGAAAGTGGTGCTAGCCGCTGCACAGAGTGCCAGATCCAGGGGCGTATCTATAATGGGTGCAGGGTGTGCGGGGAACACGGGCCCCTGGGTCCAGGGGGGCCCCGCACACAGGCGTCCAGCGCTGTAGAACGACTGGAAAATGGCCACGGCAGCCATTTTCCAGTCGTTTGCGCATGCGCAGTACAGGGAAAATGGCCACCGCGGCCATTCTCCCGGTGACCTGTGCATACACTATAGACTCTGGGCACATTCTAGTGGCCAGAGTCTATAACTCCGGTGCTGGCCGCGCACAGCTCATTGCGCTGCCGGCCGCTGGGCAGAGAGGAGGGGGCCCGTGTCGGAGACTGCACACAGGCCCCCTCCTCTCTAGAAACGCCCCTGGCCGGATCATAGTGGCTGCCTGCTGTGGGGGCCCCAGCCAGCTGATGTAGGTGAGGACTGCTAGACTTACACAGCTAGGTATGAGGCTGCTGGGGTAAATGGGAGGGGGGAGGGGAAAGCAGAATAATGTCTAAAGGCCATGCATTATTGTGTGGCATAATGTGTAAAGGATGGGCATTGCTGTGTGGTACAATGTGTAAAGGATGGTCATTGCTGTGTGTCATACATGTGTAAAGGCTGTGTGGCATAAATATGTAAAGGGCATTACTGCAAGGCATTGAGTACAAGGCATTACTGCAAGGCATTGTGTAAAAGGCATTACTGCATGGCATAATGTGTTATAAGAGGCACTACTGTGGTGTCACGTGAATAAAAGGCACTACTGTGTCACGTAACATGAATAATGGAGACTATACAGTGAAAAGCTAAAACAACAATCCCCATCCATGGGCCGCAGTGACCGGCATGGCACGGCATCTATTCACACTGCCGGGAGGAGCTTGGGGGCAACCCAGTATCTCCATGAGTGCTGGGCACGCCCCCTACAGTGATGAAAAGGGGACGCATCTCAAGAACACGCCCCTCTTCTAAATGCCCACACCCCTTTTTTGGATGCGGCTTCGGCGCAAGGTGAAGTCTCCCTTTCTGTAAGGCGCCCTAACCTATTGTGAAGACTAGGGAATTGCAGCAGATATCTGGATTATAAGCTGTGGTCCCTTGTACATACATCCTGGTAGTTCTTAATATTTACATACCACCTTCGAAAACTGTTTGTTTTCTGGGATATACCACACATTATTTGATAAATATGCCTTTTATTACCTAATGTCTTATTCACTATGGGTTGTGTGTACAGACAAGTCATAGCACCTGTAAGATTTTTTTTAAAGTGGAGGGTTCCTGGGACCCACATATTTTGTCACTCAGCGTGATCACTGTACTGCGTTCCTTTACCGTCCGGTAATACAGACAGGATAGTTTGCACAAGAGGAGGTGTTACCCACAGCAAGTTACCACTACTCTACCCTACCCACACACTTACTTTTAATCTCCACCTATATTCAAAAACTCTCTGCCCCTTGACTAAATCACCTTATAAGCAATTGTTCCCATTACTATCTGGTGAAACCGATACATAATAATTAGCACTTAACCACTCAAATAATAATTTCCTTTAGATTGTAAACTTTTGAACAAGGCGTGATTACCACTTTGTCTACTTGCTAATAACTAGTCTTGTTATATTATTGTGTTTTTCACTAACTGTAAAGCACTATAGGGTTTAAATAAATGTTATTAAGAAAAACAATATTACTAAAAATATGTGAGTATATGAGGCTGTGTAATGTGCTTTGTGGTTGGGTGGATAAAGTGTCTACTTTCGCCCATTAATATTCTGACTGAACAACTCTCTACAATAAATTGCATACATAAAAAATACCTGTGCCAAAAAGAAATGTATGTTAATAGGTCCGTCCGCTGTAATAATATATTGTTCTCATAGATTCTAAGGTTTCTGCATATATAGGAAGCAGTACCAGAAATACAGAAAGGGAGTGGGCATTATGAAATTGATGACATTTCAGGCCCCTGTAAACTAGGGAAATAAATGATGACTGGTCTGTCAACCCTATATATTAGATCATATCTGCTTTTGTCCTATTAAATAAATACAGTACAGTACACATAAATTACTTGGAACTAATGGAGCAGAGCAAAGCGGATTCTGAACTGAACTTTCTGAAATGAAGGAGTCATAGGATCTATGACAAATTGAAAATACACATTTATTTTCTTTGTGCTTCCTTTATCATGCAACTTGCTGTAAAAGGGCAATTACTCATTGTGAATTTGAATGCACAAAAAACCTAACTGCATCTGTGGACCCAAAAAGATCAGCATGTTCAGAAAACTGAACAGTAGTTGACCACCGCTCTTTGTTGACCAATGTTTGTAGTCATATGCTGACCACACTGATAGGCCCTATGTTATCTGCATCTGTCCAATATGGCCACCCACAAGTACGGCTGAAACTGGACCCGTTCCTTGGTAATCAGTTTCTGCCTTTTCTATAAGGGAATAACTTACCTGGAAAACCTAGCTGAGTTAAGGCATCCACTAATAGATATACAAACGAGAGCACGATTACGACATTCCAGTCGTTCTCTCGTTTGTATAACTAGTGATGTGCCTAGACTGAACGTTCACTCGTTCAGTCCAGGCACATCCCTCCATCCCCGCAAATGCTGAACCTGATGAGATCGTCAGGTTGACCAGCATGTACGGGCGATGTTGGGTGTCGGAAGCGACCAGCGGGCAAGCGCATCACTGGTTGCTTCCGACCAAAACATGCCCGATGCAAGCGCGATTTACAAGCGATTGCACGATAACGACGTCGTTATCGTGCAATCGCTTGTTAAAATCGCCTAATGGATACCCCCCTTTAGTGTTTATAAAAAGGAAAAAAGTTTTTCACAGTTTGACCAGAGTTGGAGTGAGTACACCACCCCACATGTCATCCTCTAAATGGGTCTATGGAGATAAGTACTGTACTTATAGCTCTTCTACACTCTTCAAATGTGTACTATGTAATTCATTCTGATAGTATATGGACTGATAGCAAGCCTCACTTGTGTCAAGATATTTTAACAAATGGAGGATTGGGGTTGCCCATGCTTCTTTGATACTATAATGCCCGAGTAAGTTGGTGGTTTGGCAATCACTATGCAATACCAAATGTTGGGTAGGTTTGGAGAGCGAATTGACTGGTGTGGGCTCGATTTCTCATTTGCCATGGATTCTCAGCAACCATAGACCCAGAATCCATTCTTTTGGTCCCTACGGTTGCACTCAAACTCCTATTTGGACAGTCAAAATGAAAAGCTTAACCTCTCCGCATACCCCTCTCCTCAGACCCCTTTATGGAATCAGCCCTTGTTCCTGCCCGGCCAATCGCTTTCCATGGCATATATTTGGACCTATGGTAGATTTACCCTGAAGACCTTTGCGAACGTTTAGGAATGTTAACTCTCCACAGCCCCTCGCCCACTACAGTGTTCCTAGAGTATTTGTAGATCTTTTCATCGAACAGGCTTTGTATATGGAGTTTTTTACTTTGTGCTCCAGGTTTTACATTTTTTCTTTTGTATTTGGCACAAATTTTACCAATCTGTTTTCTATTTCATATTCACCACTGCGTGGGAGTTCCCAATTGTTATAACTCATGTTTGCATAATTATTTAATTAAAATGGTGTAGTCCAGAGGTTCCCAAATGTGGTCCCCAAGGCTCCCCAACAGTTCAGGTTTTAGTGACATCCATGGTTAAGCACAGGTGGTTAAATCGAATTGACTGAGGTACTAATTAAGTCACCTGTGCTCAACCATGGATGTCTCTAAAAAAATGAACTGTTGGGGAGCCTTGAGTACCGTGATTGGGAACCTCTGGTGTAGGCATTTGTACACTCTCTAAATCATGCCCCTCAGTGCATCATAAATATTATAAAACATGTATAGATACAGAGAGTGGTTCCCCGTACAGGGGGTGGTTTCATATCCATCACTGCCGCTATAGCAATAAGTTCTCTGACATTATCCCAGAGGATCTACACTGCCAAATCTACTATTTGTAAGCATGCAAGTAGACTCTTTAAAACATATCTTTATAGAAAATCCCTGGGGACAAGCATGTGGAGCAAGGCACAGTCAAATTCGTCCAGAGGATGCAAAAAGGCTTCTTATAGGGTACTACATGTTACAAATATGACAAATATAGTAGGCTTCTATTGGGAGACTCATTTTTAGAATATTAGGATACTGTAAAATGTCTTACATTTAGGGGTATATCCAATTAGGTGAGGGGCTTGCCGCGCTGGGTTAAGCTTCGGGTTCCATGCCCAGAGTACGGTAACCCATAGAATCAGTGTAACAATCGGAATCTGATCATTTCCCCATGCATTAAACCCAAGAGGGTGCTGACAGATCACCCATGATCGATGGGCAATTATCGGATCGCAGATCGGCAGAATGAAGAATCGGGGTGTAGATGGATGGCTCGCATAAGTCAATTAATACACCTGTGCTCCAGCTAGATGATATGGTAAACATGCACTGTTAGGGTTCCATGAGGACGGGGTTTGAAAATCACTGTTCTACATTGTCCTGCTATCTCAGCCGCCCATTTTTGTGGGGTCCAGGATGATTTACCCACATTTTCATGTATTTCTTCCAGGTCACTTCTTTGCAATACACTCACACGACCTTGCTACAAGTCCCACAAATTGTCATTGCAAGTTTTTTGGATGTGCATGTTGCCACAAAGTATTGCGAGATTTTACAAACTCACAGATAATTGAACATACCGGGATATAGTTGGCATCCTAGCGGTGGAAATGCCAGCGCTTAAAATTGCGGCGCCAGAAACCTGACGATAAGTATTAGGGTTAGAGGGAGGGTTATGGTTAAACTGCGGGGAAGGTGGGTTAGGCTACTTTTGGGTTTCGAGATTCTGACTGTCGGCATCCCGACCGCCGGGATCCCGAACCCAACCTTAACTGACAATGTAGAAGTTAGTGTGAGGGTAGTTTCATTTTTAGAAGTAGTAAAGCTAACCCTTAGTATTTTATGTTATAATCATATTTGAAAATACATCACTTTAAGAGTGCATTTTTTCCTAAGACAGTGGGTTGCAATTGTAATAGCCAATGTTATGCACCCTAGCTTCATATGAAGTGAGTACACACTAAGTGTGTGTAGAAGACACACATATACTCGTACACACAAATATGCACACAGTTTTACCAATTTGTGTTTTCTAACCATTATTTCCCCCTTTAAAAATATGGTTTTGTGTGTTAGGGTTTTCTGCATCAATTCATCAATACATAGAATGAGTGATCAAAGCCCTGGTTCACAGCTTCATGCTGGTATTTATCAGAAAGCTTCATAGAGCCAAGGGGATCTATTGCAGAGTTCTGTACAGCTTAGATCCCTCATGATTATACATGTTGTTGTTTAGTCATGCTCCTCAACCAGCCACCATTAATAAAGCAGTATGCTAATTTCCTAGGAGAACATGTAACATGAGCAGACAAGAACAAGCCACATGTGCACTTGTAAAAACATTTTCCTAATGTGCTGCACATCGTTTTGAACAGCGCAGTGACCTGATGTCCGTGGCAGCCACCCAACTTTTCGGTTATGATAATATTCAGCTCAATGTGGTGTCACAGAACATAGGGGCAACCTACTTTGATATGGTCACAAATCAAGACTAAGACATGAGACGTAGATGCTGTACACAACGCAATGTACACACCTGGTTTCTTTTAACCCTTCTTTCTGGATGACTTCCAAAATCTGTTTTGCAGTCATGGGTGAGTTGGGATGTTTTTCTAAAGCCTGTAGGGTAGAAAGAGAGGACAGTAAATGGATTAGGTTATTTTAATGCAAGTTGTACAGTGTTGAAGTACAGGTATGGGATCTCTTATACAGGAAATTATTCTTAAAAGGAAAAACAATGCCAGTCAAAATTATCAGGTGATTTGTACTCCTGACACTGTGTGGGGCATTGTTAAACATTTGTAGGAAAATAGGAACATTGTAGCAGCATGTGAGTTATAACTGTATTTAATTGTGATCAAGGTTTATCTTTATGGATTAATGGCATATACAATGCATGAATATGGGAAAACACATTAAAATAATTAAAACTCCAAATAATATAGAATTAAATATTAAAAAAAAGAAATGGAGAAGACAGATATCCCAATAATTTTGAGTCAGGAATGGATACATTTGACACTTTAGGTATTGCTGAACTATATAACCCATGATGCTGCCTAATTAGCAAGAGGAGCATCATGGGAGATACAGTTTAGCTACAATATTTTGGGGGTTGTAAAACACATTTAGCTCACCAGAAGGAAAATTTAAAAAGCATTAAGAAAGGAAAAAATCTACCCCATTAAAAAAAATATAGCCATATATTTGTAGCACTTGAGGTAGAAAATGTTCCTATGAATAAAATAAAAAGCATATTGATGCTAGGCTTAGAAAGTACAAGAATAAAAAAGGGCAGTCAGGACAATTCTATTTAATGAGTGATTGGCAGATAATACAGCGGCTTCCAACACTCCTGCAAGACAAGTTTCAAATGCCATCAACTTTGAAGAGCAAGAAGAATGTGTCTTTGGGGAAACTGCTTCTGTAGGCGCTTATAACTTCTAATATAACTGCTGGAGTGAGCTCGGTGTGCTGCTGTGTACTGAGGCTGCATTAAAATATCATCTTCTTCACACTGTCTTATTTTTAAGATTGCACAGCCCTGATAATCAGAATTTCTTCGTGTTTGATCATAGCCCTGCATATGGATTTCTCTAAAACCGGTCTCTGAAACAGCAGTATCATCTCCCTTCAAGCAGAAGAGCTTTGTTATTATGTACTTAAAGTTCACTATTAAGATCTCAATTTGCTGGAAGGAGAAAGGAACTTCGCAGATGCTCAATAATTGCTATGTACGGAGCTTGGACTTTCCAAGAGTCTGAAAAACAATATCCCGAAAGTACCTTGACTCTCTTTAACTATTAAAGAGCTGGGAAAGGGCAACTTTTATGCAGATGGTAGCAGAATCTGACTAGCAGACCAAAACTTCCAAAACCGTGCCAAATCCAAAATGCCAGTTCAAGATGGGGTCTGGTTGGAATAATGCCTTTTTCAAAAACATTTCTGAAAGGAATGTGATGTTCCGCACTCAGTTTTCTGCCAGAAAATCCCATATCTGGTTGTTGCACTACTTTATTACTTTTGTGTCTATTTTTTATTTAACTGCATCTGAATAAAAGGACTATGGTATAAATGTATCTTACTCAAGCCAAGAATTGTATAAAGGTGCGTACACACGGGTCGATTTTTTGGACGACTGAATGATAACGATGTTGTTATCGTTCAGTCATCCAAAAAAAGTCCAGTTTCAGACCCAAAACAATGAACGATAACTAACAATGTGCACTCCCGTTTGTAGTTGGTAGTTGCCATTCATCGCCCGAACCTCCTGTGCAACCTGACGATATTGTCAGGTTAAACATGTTCGGGGATGAGGGAGTGAGCCCAGCACTGAACAAAATCGTTCAGGGAGAAAATCGTCCCGTGTGTACGCACCTTAAGATATAGGGGGAAATGTAATATCCTGTGACTTGCAAGCATCAGTGAGATTGTGGCGAGTCTGCCTGATGTTTTAAAGTGGCAATCATTAAAAAGCAAAAACTAGGTTTTGCCACTTTAAACACAATTAAAGCATTGGTCATGACATATACACTAACTGCTGTACATATTGTTGAAAAATACTATTACAAAATATAAAAAAAAATTACTACTACTCTGTATATGAATGTACAAATCTTGCATAAAGTTAATATTAAGATTCAAGGAAAATAAAATAAATCAAAAAGATAATAGGTTTCTGGGAAAGGTGTAGTAGGAGTGCTGGTTTATAAAGACAAAGCACAATAATGGATAAGTATAAATATTTAATAACATTCAATATAAAACAATGATTAGGTAAAAACAATGTGAATGTTTCAGCTCTAAAACAAAAACAAAAGATTCCCTTCCTGTGCACTGGAAGATCCAAAAAATATTTTGATATCTGTATAATAAATAGATGATCCACACAAAAGAAATGTCCTGCTGTATTTAGATAGAAAAAAACAGCAATTGTATCCTTTTTGTGGCAGGATGATTGTTAGATTGGCTACAAAATTTATAATGTAACCACTGTGGGGAGCCAATAGGTGAAGTAAAGCACAATGGCTCCAACACTTTCGCCCTGGCTATAGAATTTAGAAAAATTTGTCGAGCCCTGGAATACCCACACCTCTCCTTGGCAGGGAGCCCACTGTGATACATTCATCCGGCCTGCAGTTTGGCCAGCCAGACCAACAGGTATCCACACAGTCAGGCACGGAGATAGATTATCCAGCGGTCATTTACCCAGCACTCATACTCCCGCTGACAAGCGGTGGAGCATCAGCCGTCTTATAGACCTCATCATATCTACTTCACATTTGTAGTGTACATCATTCGTAACCTCTGTGGGCTTCTTTATGTGGGCAAAACATCCCGACAATTTAAAGAAAGAATGGCCCTTCATAGATCGGCGATTAGGGGTGCACTTTCAGGTATTGAAGTGGCACATCACTTCAAGGACTTCAATCATACTTTGGCTTCAATCAGGTACAAAATGATTGATCAAGTCCCTTTTTCCATTCAAGGTGGAGATAGTCATAGAAAGCTTTTGCAGATGGATCCATAGACTGAATACCAGTCATATACTTGTTTCTTATAATTTAGTCCTTTAGCATTAATTAGATACCTTATTGGATTTTTAGTATTATGTTAGGTTAGTTTAATATATTGATGTCTATGACCTTTTTTGTACTGATACACCTGCATTTATTCAGGATTTCCCTGTTTTTTTTCCTATCTATATCTTCAAGTTATTCAGATTTCCCTGGGGTTTTTTTCTGGTTCTTTATTTTTGGTGGTGGTTTATTCTGTTTACACCTATCCCCTAGGCAACCCAGCCCAGTAGGGTCCGTGAGTCATCGATGTGGGTCTACAGTGTGGGCGTCGCCTGATGATGTCATCAGTGTGTCCAGCTGCTGGGTGTGGGAGTCCTGTCTCTGCACTGTCTGAGTTATTCATGGCCATATAGGTAAGTGGATGTTGTTTTTGATTCATGTCCTTAAAAACGGTTAAGTAAACCGAAACGTCGGGCAAATACAGATTTTGTTAGTGTGATTTATTGACTGGAAGTCCGGTGAGTGCTGCCTGCCTGCATTTATAAATATTATTGAACTTGGGAAGGTACCTGGGCATTATTACATGTATTACAGCTGGAGTGTCGGAAGCTTGTGGAAATATATATATATATATACACATACATGAATACATACATACACACACACATACATACATACACTTATCACTTTTTCTGTTGCCTGCTCATTTCTAGATTACATACACGTATATTATACACATGCATAATAGCTATACCAGTCATACTACATTTACATTTTCTTCGTAAAGGCATAATGCATAGAAAAATATATTTTTGAAATGAATACTTCCCTGAAGCAGAATGGTCATATATGATTATTATTCTACAGGCCAGATGTTGAGAGCGAGTGTTCAGATGTCCCATTTATTAAAAGTGTGGAATGATTGTCAACTGTATACCCTGGAATTAACAAATAAAGACAAATGCCTTTACCCTTAGTATAGCTTCACTACAAATAAGCAATCCCCTGTGACAGTGTTCTAAAGACATACAACTGAGCTTTCCAAACTAATGCCAAAAACATGCGGCATTCACCATTCCCATGTTATGCCGTCAATGGCATAACCAGGTCATAATGATCACTGCTTTATAACTGTTCTGGTGATCTTCTAGTAAAATGTACAACCTTTTACTTGCCCCAAGTCTTGATAATTTATTGCTTAAGAGCGAGTATCCACTAAACGAGAAAAATTAGTGATTGAACAATTACGACATTGTTATCATTCAATCGTGCAGTAAAATGCCGGCAACAACCAGCGATGCGCGTTCCCGCTGGTCGTTGTCGGCATTTGTCATCGCCTGAACATGCAGGCCAATCTGACGAGATCGTCAGGTTGTGCATGTTCGGGGATGAGGGAGAGTGGCTGCACTGACCGACATATCGTTCAGTGTGAGCACATTATCCACTGTAAAGGATGGTGAACGATTACAATGTTGTAATTGTACAGTCATTCCACTCTCGTGTAGTGGATATGCACCTTTACTATTTTGGTTTAAATGCAGTTTTAGAAAACCATATATATTCTGTATTTATCTCGTCATATATGAAAAAAAGCTATATTTTGATCAAAAGGAAACTAGTAATGTACATCCTTAGTGAGTCTATCATAGTCTAGCTGTTATTACGTTTGTACATTCTGCAAACTAATCTCTACAATAACAACAAATCTAAAGTCCAGTCAAATTATTGGAAGTCATCTTAGGGCAAAATGCCATCATCACAAAAGATCAGTGCAGTCTCTTTTCCCAAGCTTGATAGCTCCTTCGAATCAATGTTATCTGCTGCCCAAAGTAACACTGTTTATGTATGAAATTTAAACACTAGCAATTTCTCTCAATTCCAGCAGATTATGGAAACCTCCATAGCAAGTGTCAGGTGTATTATCTGTAGCCCATAACTTGTGCAGCAATTACATGAAAGTCTATGCCAGTGATTCCAAACCTCGGTCCTCAATGCACACTAACAGACCTGGTTTTAATGATATCCATGATTGTGCACAGATCGTTAAATCAATGTAACTGAGGTACTAATTAAGTCACTTGTGCTCAAGTATGGCTATCCCTAAAACCTGGATTGTTAGTGTGCTTTGAGGACCGTGGTTGGGAACCCCTGGTCTATGCGGTTAGGGATACTCCAGCAACTAGCCTATGATGTATACGTGTTGTCATTGATGTGGTTTGTAAATCTGAAATGGGTGACTATGTACCATTAAAAGGGTGGCATAACTGCTAAGCAAGACTTTTTTATTTCTGTCTTAAGCTTGATACACACTAAGCAATATACCGGATGATATATTGTATCGTCCAATATATAGGCTCAGTGTGTACGAACAATCGCGCGTTCACTTGAGTGGTTGTTTGCATCTTCCGATCTGCTGTGCATGCACAGCAGATCAGAAGATCCGGCGACCGACAACATAGCACCGGATGCGGCAAGGGATCGATATATCGTGTGGTCATACACCAGATCATGCAGTGTGTACGGACCGCCCAATAAATTATGCCGTTGTTGGGTGCACACATCGTCTAGTGTGTACCAGCATTATACATAAAGTGGAGCTTTCCTGTATGTACAGTAATAAGAAATCAACAACATTTCATATACAAAAAAAAAAAACCTTGACATTTTCATTTTGTAACAAGCATTATGGGATATTAGCATATATATATATATATATATATATATATATATATATATATTAGGGATGTGCAGGCTCGGTTTTACTCGGTTCTTATCGCCACTTTACCGCAAATTCGGATTTATTATATTGGCTATCCAAAACACATGATAGGCGATAGCCAGTTTAAAGATCCGAGTAAAACCGAACCCGCTCACCCCTAATTATATATATATATATATATATATATATATATTGCACATATATATATCTATATATATATATATACACACACACATATTACATATAGTGTGGTGAGAGGGGTGGTCTCTCACCTGAATTTTATTTTGCCCACATTCCTGTAGGATCAGCTCCCTTCAAGGGAGGCTAGAGTGAAGCCTGTGCATTCTGCAGTAGCAGTGGAGGTGTGGAACTCTGGGTTTTCCCAGTTGCACATGCCCAGCTGCAGCTCGTCACTGAGATACAAAAAGGATTTAAAATGCTCATACACCCAGTGCTCTGGGCACAGATGCCGGCTAGCGGCCAGATTAGTAGGCCAAAGATTCCTTAGTGCCAGGGACTGATGAGATTGGCTGTGATAGAAGAGCATGGCAGATTGTGGCTGCAGGCCATTGCAGCAGACTGACCATTAAGCACTGGGAGTGCTTAAATTTCATTTGTTTATTTATGTTATGTGTCTGTGTGTCCAGGTCTAAGCCTATGTATGCTAAAAAATAGATAGAAAATCATTGCGCACACTGGTGGCTGCAACAGGGGAGAATCAGCAAGTGGGTCACTCACCACTAAAACACAATTCAACAATAAATAAAAGAGATATCCCCTTACTGCGCCCTACCACATATCAACACAAAGTTATTTTTTGTGTTTTTGTGGGGGCCAGCCAATGTTATTTTTTCTGTGGGGGCCAATGTATGTACATTTTATTCCTGTGGGGGCCAATGTATGTACATTTTATTCCTGTGGGGGCCAATGTATGTGCATTTTATTCCTGTGGGGGCCAATGTATGTGCATTTTATTCCTGTGGGGGCCAATGTATGTGCATTTTATTCCTGTGGGGGCAAATGTATGTGCATTTTATTCCTGTGGGGGCCAATGTATGTGCATTTTATTCCTGTGGGAGCCAATGTGTATGTTTTTTCATAGGTTGCACACATCGCATCACTGGATGGTGTGTCTTGGCAATTTTAAAATCTTATGTAGTGTGCCTCGAGTTGAAAAATTTAGAAAATCACTGCTCTAGACAATCTGTAATGGATACATATGCAAAATATTGTTACTAGCCTATTATATAACTATATACGTACAATACAGCAAGACCAATGATTTTTAAAAGAATGTGTAAAAGAGGTGACATACTAAAACTGTAGCAGTGTGCTGGTTTGTATAAAATAAGATGTCAGACATATCAATTTTCCATTTGTTTAGAAAAATCTCAATTTTCTTTTACAATCATGCCAATGCTGAAAAAGTCAGGAGTGTGAATTCATGCTTGGAGGGACCTTCTGCAATGCAAATAATATCACAGCATCCCAGAAATTAATTATAACACAAGTTTTATTTTTTGCTCTAGCCACAGGGCAACAGATGCTACCTCCTGATTAAGTATGCAACAAAAAGTGGGAAGAGAAAATATTAAATTAATAGTCACAGGCAGGGAACAAATTAACTCAACATTTATGCTACGATTGGAGGAGTGGATGCTCAAAGCAAAGCCAAGAGCTTTACTTCTATAAAGGTATTAATTATTAAAGAGATTAAAGACCTGTATAAAAAAAAAAAAAAAAAAAAAAAAAAAGACTACTGCAAATCGGTTGTACGGACTTAATTTTATTATATATATTTATAGATATACTGTATTTATTTTAATATATAAAATAGATATATTTATTTTAATATATATATATATTTATTCTGAGACATTATATATATATATATATATATATATATATATATATATAAATAAATAAGAGTACAGAGACAAGGACGCACAGGTGAGTGTAATGATAAAAGATATTTACTAAAACAGTGTAGCTCATTTACATCACAAAAAATAGCAAACAGTGTAGTATTTCACAGTAGCACCAGGCAACGGGTGGGTATTGGTACCTCTGGAAATAATAATCTCCCCCCGACCGCACGATGTAGCCAAATCCTTTTTTCATACACAGGACATTGTATTGGGTGCAGGTACAACCAGCAACTCACGTCACTACATGCATGTTCTTTAGGCCACGCCCAACAGGACTTCGTGAGGACGAAGTCCTGTGATGACAAAACTTTCTAACGCATGCAGATACATCCACAGTCACACACAGAACATAGGCATGCTCAGTATCATTTTAAATCTGAGGAAGCTGAATGTGCTAAATACTCGCATCACTGTGCGAATAAGACGCATTTGAAGGTAAAAAGTCACACAAAAAGACGCTCGGCACTTCTAAGTTACACGGAGCTCCCGAGTTATGTGTAGTGAGACTTGTAGCACACGGAGGATAGATGTGGACACATCTGTAGGCAAAGAATTAGAGTGATTCGTGAACGGATTCCAAATTTTGTTAAAAAGCCAAAACTTTTATTGAAATAATATAATAAAAGAAACAAAAAACAAGATTTTTGGATCTTATCTGTTAAATCTCATTCTCTGACTCCATCTGGGGGACACGGCCTTACACATGGGGTTGGTGAGGCATGGAGGCGACAGCACTTAACAAGGTAATTATTTGCGCATAAAAGCTCTTCCCCTCTAACCCTTCCTCAGTTTGAACTTTAAAAAGCTTGAAGAATAGGTTGAAGGACAACTATATACATCTTACTTATAATTTCTACAAATAAGGGAGGGATCAAAGTGTCCCCCAGATGAAGTCACAGAAAGAGATTTTATATGCAAGAACCAAAAATCTTGTATTCGCTTTCTATATCTAGGGTACACTTCCTTACACATGGAGATGTACCAATGTGTGCTCCTAGGGGAGGGATTGTTCAGACGTCACTGGACGATGATTCAGCTTGTATCGCAGTTACTAATACGCACGCAATCGGCCGTTTGTTGCGTTCTGCACATGCATTGCAGTGCGCGTGCCAGCCACTGCGCTCGGGACTGCAGTCACAGTTATTACGCAAAACCCATTGCAGAGTGATTGACAGGGAGCGGTGGTGGTGGATGGTGAAACGCAGGCGTGCCAGTGCATTTGAACGCTGTTGCATGGGCATGCATTAATTATCCACTGCGATGCCTTACCCAGCCTGAGGCCTCATAGTATGCGATGAAGTTAGCAATTTTTGAGTAAGGTCTGACCTTGTGCGTGAGGCTGCGATGGTACTCGATTGTCACAGTCTTATTATACATTACGGATGTGTGTAAGGTAAAGTGGGCTTCCATATGTAGTGCTGCGGCGGCACAGCAATCGCAGTTGAACTGCATGCGTAATTGCTATCGCAGTTGCGATTGGTAGTGAATTAGGCACTTAATACCTAACAACCAAAGTCAGAGTACTAGACGCAAAGAACTGAGGGCCTGATTCAGAGCCGGACGCTCTGAATCAGCGCCCGCTCTGAATCAGGGCGTTTTTTTTTTTTTTTGGAGCGTCCTCCTGGACGCTCGCATAGCTGTGGGTTACCACCCACAGCTTATGCGAGCGTCCATGATGATGGTCAAGACCATCGCGACCATCGGGCTTGCGACGAGACCCTGCGGTAGGGGCTCCGTGACCGCAAGCCCTGGAGTGATTTTGGCTCTATCAGTGGGGCCGGACCCAGACGGTAAGCGTTCCCATGGGAACGCCTCAGTCTGGCAGCCACGCGACCGGCATGCCCACCAAAGGGGGCGTGCTGTCACTCAACATCGACAGCACGCCCCCTTTGGTGCGAGACCCGGAGCGACAGCTTGGCTGTCGCTATCTGGGTCTCGCGCATGCGCATGACGGAGCTCCCTCCGTCGTGCGCATACGCACTAGGGCACCATCGACCCGCTTGCGAGCGCTCAGCGCTCGTGAGCGGGTCTGAATCAGGCCCTGAGAACTGTAAAATTTGGTGAATGTTTGAAGTGATGACCACATGGCTGCTCTACATAATTCTTCTATAGATGACCCATTCCTTGCTGCCCATGAGGTACCTACTGAATGAGTGGAATGAGCTGAGATAATAACTGGAACAGGCCTATCCGTGCCAGCATATGCCTGCTTAATTGTGTACATGATCCATCTAGCTATTACTTGCTTATATGCTGGCCAACCTTTTTTCTTAGCTTCATAAAGAACGAACAGACTGTTTTCCTAACACTGTCCAAATAAACTTTTAAACCCTTTGCCCACATTTAACAATGACAATTTCTCCTTGCTGAATGCCTTGTCTGCTTTATGAAATGAGGGAATCACTATTTCCTGGTTGAAATGGAAATCCGTTACCACCTTAGGCTGGAATGAAGGACATTTACAAAACACTTACCTATGTTTGCGGAGATTTACAGGATAAGGCTCTTAATTCAGATACTCTTCTAGCAGAAGAAAAACAAATTTCCAATTAATCCATTTTAAATCTACTTCTTCCACTGGTTCAAATGGAGGATCTTGAATGGCTGACAATACAAGATTTGAAGCCCAAGGCTCTATAGGATGCCTCTATTATGGTTGAATATGTAATGCTGGGTACACACCTAATGATGTGTACACAGCCGTGCGGCAGGTGTCGGCGGGGGTGCCGGCATAGGCAAGTGACAAGCGATGTTGCTGACGACGTGTGTGAGCGCACATAGGAGCTCATTCAGATCTTCTCGCTAGTTGCGGCCGCTCACTCCCAGCGTATTTAAATTTTGCAAAGTGTCATCAAGGCAGCCGCTCGCTCGGCAAGGCATAAGCATGCCCACTATGTCTTGGCGAGCGATCACTTTGTGTTTATAGACGCCCACCAGCCTGTCTTTAGCTGCCCACTTGCGTAAGTCAGGAAGTTTATTCAATCATCGGTACATCGGATCTGACCGCAGCGCTCGCGTGTGACTGTACCCTACCGCAAGCACTTCAGTGTATTTTTCAACCAGGTCAAGTGTACTATGACACTGCCTGTTAATTATGCACGCCCCAGAAACGGCGTGAAAATACTCCGGCACGCCTGCGTCCCTAACTCCACTTCCTGGTTCTTACTGCCCTGCCCGTTACCACCCACAAACGGCCTCTCCTGTCACTCATTCCACTGGGCTGTCTTTGCAGGGCGAGCGAGCAAAATCCGATTGCTTATACTAGTTTGCACACGCGCATTGCATACTACACGCATGCGCACATTAGCGAACCTCGTCTGCTACGAGCGGCCGCTTGCTAGCAAGCGGGTCTGAATGAGCTCCATAGTCAGCGACATAGCAGGTACACACTGCTCGATGTGGACGATATGTTGTCAGAAACGCCGGATCAGAGGACATATCGTCTAGAATAACTGCCAATAATTTTTTTAAGTAAACAGACATGGCTGATATCTGCTGTCCTTTCACAGAACGTATTCTGAGACCGTAGGAGAAACCCTCCTGTAAGAAGGAAAGAATTCTAGGTAAAGAAATAACAGAGGGCCTGATTCAGACCTGCTCGCGAGCGCTGAGTGCTCGCAAGCGGGTCGCTGGTGCCCTAGTGCGCATGACGGAGGGAGCTCCGTCGTGCACATGCGTGAGACCCGGGGAGCGACGGGGAAGCCGTCACTCCAGGTCTCGCACCAAAAGGGGGCGTGCTGTCGATGTTGATTGACAGCACGGACCCAGATGGTAGACGGTCCCTTGGGAACGCCTCCGTCTGGCAGTCACGCCCACCAAAGGGGGTTTGGTGGGCGCGACTGCCAGACGGAGGCGTTCCCATGGGACCGTCTACCATCTGGGTCCGGCCCCAGACGGCCCCAGGTTTGGCTCTGATAGAGCCAAAATCACTCCAGGGCTTGCGGTCACCGAGACCCTACCGCAGGGTCTTGTCGCAAGCCCGATGGTCAAGACCATCGCGACCATCTTCATGGACGCTCTCATAAGCTGTGGGTGGTAACCCACAGCTATGCGAGCATTCAAGAGGCCGCTCCAAGTTTAGGTAGGAGGGCCCTGATTCAGAGCGAGCGCTCTGGTCAGAGCGACCGGCTCTGAATCAGGCACAGAGTCTGAAACTTTTTATTTTTGACACCACCTTTTTCAGACTCTATAATAATTACCTGCCGATACTTTTTTCCTGGCATTAATCATGGTTTGGATAACTCTCTGAAAACCCTTTCTTTTTGAGAATCATGGTTTCAAAAGCCATCTCATCAAATTTAATTTCTGAATTGCTTGGCATAACAATGGTCCCTGTGACAACAGATCCCGACATAGAGGGAGTCTGAATCCTTGACCCATTGCCATCTTTATTATGTCTGTAAAGTCAGACTCTTTTAGGCAAGTGTGGTGCTACCAAATTTACTGAAACACCTTCATTTATCTTTCTTAGAACCCTCGGGTGCATCGTAATTAGTGGGAATATGTACGCCAGACGAAACGTCCAAGGTATCACCATGGCATCTATCCGATATGCTATTGGATCCCTGACTCTGCAACAGAACTTTTCCGTCTTGTTGTGTATAGACTGCGGTATCTACTACCGAGCCACAAGGCCGACACCAGGTGCCTAGCACTTAAGGGACCTACGATACCCTTAACTAGGGAACATGTTACCCCTACCAACAAATGTTTACTGTTACACACCCTTTTCCTGCGCAGAAAAAAACACGTTTTCCCAGCTTATGGCAACACTGATCAAGATATTTTACAACAATGTTATCTATCAATATCACAATGCAATCTCAACGGCTTTGTTTGAAACACGTGGCAGCAATAGAGGAAATACGTATACGCTACTGTGCAATTAGTCGCATACACAATAATGCGACTACTACACCAAACGTATTATTACCCTTACGCTATTGTGCGACTTCCCCTTTTTAACATAAAATTCTATCAACGAAGGAAAACAAACTTTTTCCTCCCTTGTCCCTGGATTCTAATCAGCGCTCCTTGAGCCACATAATAACGGGTAGCGGACGCTCAGCAACAAAGTGGAAGCAGATTTTCGAAGGCACAATGTGTTCTCCTGCTATGGCGCCTCCACCCTTTTGCTGAGAGATCGCTGACCGAGTGTTATCGTATGACTGGTAGCGTGATTCACACTGCGAGCCCCCAACTATCGATTCCCACCTACCTATGCACTCTAAAATAATTGCCGCTGTTTAGCGTTAGTCGCACAAGAAATAATTGCTTTCAGACTTTGATTGTGGTTCCAAAGCACAAAAAGTTATTCAATATAAAAAAAGATAGTTACATGCTGTGATCTAAATACAATTAGCGCAAATATATCATACAGACCCAAGGTACAGTCGTTACATACGCACGCGCTCTGGACCCAGATCCCAGCATCAAAGAAGAAACCTCAGTCAACAGCAAAGCAATAAGACTGGCATCTGGTTTCAGAGAGCCCACATATATACTCTTACAGGGATAGGCAATACAATAGAACAGTCTGGCATGATTCCATTGGTTCTTCTTCCTGGTTCTTCTGTTACAGTATAGTTCATAGGTCAGTTCGTATGGACACAATCCAGCCTCCAACAGCCCTTTGGGTCCATTTTCCCACTGCATAATAAATTGAAAGCTGGCTACATTACAGAGTACATTTTAATGTTTAACTCTCTATGGTCCATAGTTTGCAAACATATGTTGCGATCTTCTCACCGATGATACCGGAAATCTGCAAAGACACAGTGGATCAGTACAACACCAAACACGGTCTGCTTACCATGTACTAAACCTTAGATATCAACTAACATTTATTTCACAACATTACAAATACTGAATAAACCTTGAATATTGAAGTGCAGTGTGTAAGTATTGGGGTATTGAGAAAAGACACTAGTTAGCGTTGTGCAACTACGTGTTTGTGGAGTACACCATGGTACGTGTTTTGCAGGGTTGATCATTTTATATGTTTTAGTGACGGTCTGTATTTATATGATGAGGAATTTTAACTTCTTTCTATTGCGTGGGAATCGCAAGACGCTAAATAATAGCATCGCAGTATGTACTTATAATGGGCGAGATTCACTAAAATGGCTCTGGGCGGCCATTCGCAAAATGGCATCTCATTGCCATTCGCAAAATGGCGTCGTGCAGATTTAATTTTAAACAGATCCTGTCTCAGCCAATTATCCGGCTTCGACACTGTCTTGTCTCCTGTGTCAAGAAAATGAACTGACTCGCTAATTGATCGTTGGACCCTGACCAATTCCTTAAGATGTTTAATTGAAACTTCCTTAAATGAATAAGTGCATATTGTATAATTTAGAATGTAAAAACCATCATCCTTAGCCGTCTCATGCAACAAGGTACTGATGGCCTACTGAGTTCTAAAATCCTGTTGACCATCTTCTGAATATTTCAGATTTTTTCCTGTATCAGATATACCCTGTCCAATTCCGTTTTGAATTTTAGACCCAGAAATTCTGTCGGCTGGGAACCAACCTGGATTTTTTCCAATTGATTACCCATCCATGGTTCTGTAACACTTCCAAAACTCTTAGCATATCTGATTGAAGTGCCCCTACTGATTCTACTTTGAAAAGCAAATTGTCCAGATAGGGTATCATCTTTATTCCCTCCTGTTTTAGGAAAACGGACACCACTGCCATAACTTTGGTAAATACTCGAGGCACTGTTAAACCAAACGGCAGAGCCCTGAACTGGAAGTGTGCAAATCTTAACAGGCTCTGATGGCCTTTCCAAATGGGTATATGAAGGTATGCATCCCTTATATCTATGCATACCAAGACCTTGTTTACCTTCATCCCATTTTTTATGGACTCCATCCTGAATTTGTTTATCCTTAATTCAGTTCTTTTATATTTAAGATACAGATGTGTCCACATACATTTAAACAGCCCTTCTAGTCGCATCATGCTGTGGAATGAGTCGATAGCGCAGAACATCTTTAGGTGCAACTTTTTACCTTCAAATTAGTATCGTTCACATAGCGATGCAAATAGAACGCACAAGCAGCTTCTGCTGCTTAAAAGGATATGCGGCATGCCTATGTTCTGTGTGCGACTGTGGGTGTATCTGCATGCAAAACTTTACATTACAGTATCACAGCCGCTGACACTGTAACGTAGCATATTGCATGCCTTTTCTTTAACGTCTTTGGTCTGAACAATTCAGCATATATATTGTCTGATTAAGCTCATCCGTTAAATCAAGAACCTGACAGACTGCCTTAACCAAGTCTTCTATATCTTGTATACCCACACGGTCCTCAGTAAAAGATAGATTCCCCAATATCAGAATTTTCCAATATACTATCCTCTTCAGATGATATCTCAGATTCAAAGTCTTGTCCGCAATTCAATGCCCTGTCTTTTACGATGCGATATTGTGAGCTATTACCCTTGAACTCTCCCCGGCATTCCAGGACACGACATGGTGCTTAAAGTGTCCCATCTGACTTCAGATCCATCGTGCACCAAAATTTATCTATTGCACAAAATTGTGTATGAGATTAGCAAATCTTGCCTACAGTAGGCAAGATCTGAAGATGTGATGTATGACCAGCAGGTATGTGCATCGGCATCGTGATTGTGAGTGGACACTCATGATTTGGACATATTTTACACGATTTGTCTCTCCGATGAGTAAAATCAGGCGAATCATGTAAAATATCTTCTAGTGCAGGGATGGTGAACCTCAGGCCCGAGGGCCGTATAAGGCCCTCAGAATCATTTGTTCTGGCCCTCTGAGCTTTTTCCGTTAGCCTCAACTGCCTAGCAGGGTGCCTAGAATGGCACCATACAGCCAGAATCTATAAAGTAGTGCCACCTGTAGCGTCCTTAGGAAGCTTCTGACGGTCACACCACTGCTCTTACAGCTCCCCAGAGCATCCTCTGGATGCTCCAGGTATTGCTGTAATCACCGGCGAGTGTGGTCGGCCCCTGTGTGATGTCACACAGAGGGGCATGTCCTGCACCAGTCCCACAAATAAAGTTACATATATCAAAATGGCCCTTGGCAGAAAAAAGGTTCCCCACCCCTGGTCTAGTGTGTAGGCACCTTTAGGCCTTGCAAAGACCAACATTTTTTCAAGAGAAGGACGTTCTTTCTAAACCCAGAACTATCCTTTCCATAGATCTGGCCCACGATGGTCTCTCTGTACAATTGTCAAAACATGCTGTATCTTGTTTCACAATCTGATTAGATACCAATTTAGACAATTCTTCTTTCATAGCACTATGGACAGTGCAAATGTTTTGACCCAGGCTGGCTCTTTCACTGCACTGGTGAAATCTCTTGACACCTGGTTTGTTTCGCAAACACTGGCTTTCCCTCCTCCAACCTTAGTCTTAGTGGTATTACCTTTTTCAGACATTTCTATGCAAGGCAATATACACTAATAATACCCCTTTCACAATGCCAGGAATATCCCGGGTTATTTCACGTGAACATGCTGCAACCCGATTCCGGTGACCCGGCATTTCAACCCGAGTAATGAGCAGGGTTGAACAGTGGGTCCACGCGGCTCGCGTTGCAGTGTGAATGGGTAACCCAGGTCTATGCGTCCCAGGACCTTTTCAAAGCATAGGAAGAGCTGGCGCTTGGAGATGATCTCATGAGCGCATCTGCCCCCACTGTCCAACCCTATTCCATAGGGTGAGAGAGAGACTTTTACTGCCAAAACTCCAGCCACCCCTCCTTTGATTAGGATTGTGGTCTGGTCCGGCAGCATTTCCAGGATGCGGCTTCCGGGTTCTGTAACCTGACGTATGTCTTCTGGGTACAAATGCTGCCTTGCAGCTTCTGCAGCATACCTTGCGTGCAAGGACAGGACGGACACGCCACGCTCACTATGGCAGTCCTCCCGCATTACCCCCTTCTCGGCCACCTCCTGAATGACCCAGTCATCTGCGCCACCCAGTAATCGGACAGGGACCGCTGTGCTGGAACTTCTTTGGAGCCCACCTGACACCACGGCGCCTCCCTCCTTTGCTACCGGGTCCCTGTCTGTGATGTATCTGTCCCGGAACCAGTATCAGCACACGGTCTCTTGTAAGGTCATTTTTACCCTTCTCTGGCTGGACTATACACAGGGGAGGGGGGGGGAGAGAAACAAAGTAACAGAAATAAATCTTTAAACCTAGCTCAGTGCTGATCTGCCTAAAACTGAGGAGGGGTTGAAGGGGGAAGAGCTTTATAGCGCTAATAATTAGCTCATTAAGTGCCGACGCCACCATGCCTCACCAACCCCATGTGTAAGGAGGTGTCTCCCAGATGCAGTAAGAGAGAAAGACAATGATAAAAATATAATCTATAAAACAACTATTATGCAATAGCTGCAGGCAGGAGCCTTTCTTAAGCTACTTTATTCCAGTTTAGAAGCTGAGCACCATACACAGGACTGCAAGTGAGAGGACAAAGATTTCTAACAAGCCGGACTCCTGGCAAATTATGATGGTACTTCTTCCGGTGCTCATTTCTTCCACAGCTAGTGTGTAATAAGTGTTTATTATAACATTAGCTGGAAATTTCATTCATTTAAATTTAAATATGCTATACTAACACTTCTGCACGCTCTTGCTGCTCTCAAACTGCAGACTATTACTTTTTAATTTACATTATGTTCCTGAATAGTGCCTTAATTCTACTGTCATCATCCACTTTAGGTACCTGACACACTAAGAAAACCTGATATTCACAACACATCAAGGACATTATAATACAACAACTCTCATTATAAGGCGAAGTTTTTTTTTATATATATATATATATATATATATTTACGTATGCATATAAATATTGAGTGCCAATGTACAAGAATAACTGTTTATAGATTAAATTTTTATATATAGTGTTTTTTAATTGTCATTTTATTTGCTTTATTATATACTAGCTGGGATACCCGGCATTGACCAGGTTGAAGACTGGACCCTGAAGTATACCTGCAGCCTTAATTTTTTTACATTGTCCTCATCTAAAACCAAAATAACTATGCAAATTATGAGTACAGATGTGTACTTTTGCATCCTTGCTGCTCGCGCTGCAAATGTGCTTTGCCGTGGCTGCGTTCGCGCTTGTACGCCATGCCGCGCTCTGTGTTTGCACCATTCAATCCTATGGGGTCGTGCGTACCCGTTTAAAGGTGTGCAACTTGCGCCAACTAGACATATCTGTATATGACAGTGCAGACAGGCATATTCTTATACCGTTTGGAATGGGGTATATCAGGAGCAGACTGACTTACAGAACAGAAATCAGTATAGCTTCCAAAATCATTTAAGTTCCACTGCAGAACAGAGGAGGTGAACCAGCTGCAGACAGATACGCTATCGCAGCTGCAAAAGCTGTAATATGGTAATGCAGCAGGAGGCGTCACGGCTCCTGCATGCATTACTGATCCGAGCTGCATCGGATCATCTACGATCTCTTCGGGTCACGCAAACTGGCCTCTCCACTCTACCACAATGGAGGCGACACACATCCTGCCTGATTTGAAGTACTTGAAATGCGCTTTGCCCTTTTGTCGGCGCCCGCTGAAACAGCCGTCCGCTCTTGGGTGCCACAGTGTGCCACGGTGTGGTGGGGGGAGTTCTGGTGACTCGGGTGAGTGAATAGATGCACAGCATCTATTCACATTGCGGAGAGAGCTTGGGCGCAGCCCAGCAACTCCACAGATGTTTATTGTTTGTTATACACACACAAGCAAGCTTGGCTGCACTTATCGATATTTTTTGGCTCTTTCTCACTGATGCATTGGTCACCCTGGGTACTATGTTCCAACCAAACTACATAGAATGTTTCCAAACACATCTGCTGGTCACAGGCGGTGCTTCCTGCACTTATAGTGGAGCTGCCCCAAACTGCAACCTTTTAGAAGGCGATCATATTCTCAATGTTCTCCATCACAGCCGTCATGGTCCATCTGGATACAAAATGTCTCTAAACAACAAAATAGACTTTTCAAAACATACCCCTTCCCTGATATGTGCCCGATTGCTGTGGCTTGGAACTTATTATGTTTATTTTGAGAAATTCTTTATCTCCTTCAATAAACAGTTTTTGCCCAACTTTGGAACTTTTTTTTTTTTTACAATGTTTCCTCAAATGGAGCCATCCCATTACTAAATGTTTTGTAATCTAGAGATCCCGTTTTAGGCGACTCCCAAATGGTGCCTTAACATTTTGTTTTCTTATTTTCCTGCCCATCTCCATCTCCATTACCTTCTCTCCCATTTACAATTTTATTAAAAAATTGTTTGCATTGTTTCATTCCCTTCTATTGTCTTGTGTCTAGATGATTTGGGCATGCTGCTTTTTGTCCATTAGTCTCATTTTGTCAGTTTTATACAGAGAGAATCCTGAAGTATTGCTTCTATATTGTACTCAATTCCACTACTCGATTAAAAATGTTTTAATTGAAGGTTATATATTAGGTTGTAATATTCACCTATTAAATCTGTATGCTTAAGGTAAGTTACTCTAATACCTATGTGTTCATTAATTTATGTCTTGTAAGTGGAGTATGGTATATGTAAACAAACATGGGAATGGTATTTTTAAATATTATGTAATAAAATTAACTGGTTCAGGCCACAAAGTCAGTTGTGCCTGAATGGCAGATGAATTTACAATCATAATTTTGTTAAATTAGTGTCAACCAGGGCCGTAACTAGACTTTTTGGTGCCCTGTGCCAGAGAGAGCATTGGCGCCCCTACCCCTCCATTTCTTAAATAGGGACATAGGGTAGTGCACCTGAAAAAGGGCCATGGCCTCATGGGAAAGGACCAGGGAAGAGATAGGGGAGGCCAGGAGATGCTGGGGATAAAAGAAGAGAAAGCTACGAGTAAGAATGATAATAAACAAAAAAATTGACAGGCCCAAACAGCACCCCCTGCTCTGCGGTGCCCTGGCACTGGTCGAACTACCCTAGTTACGGCCCTGGTGTCAACTTATTCCTTAGCAACCAGGTAGAAAAACTGAACATACAATGTTAACAATAAAGGCGATGGAACACTGGATTTACATAATAAAAAATGGATATGGTGAGCTGAAGTAGTTGATAACACACAGCAGGAAGTCAAGGAGAGGAAAAGTAGACCTTTTTTGGGGGGGCACGCTTTGTAATAGAAATCTGTGTGTAGGTCAAAACATAAACTTACTACAGGATGAGTCTCTCATATCCAAAATAGATAATTTTTTGAGCGCGACTAAGATAGTGACACCTTTGCTTTCTGCTGGTTCACTGTACACAAACTTTATTTAATGCACAAAATTATTTACAAAACTATATTATATATATATATATATATACATATATACATATATACATACATACATACATACATACATACATACACACACACATACATATACACACAGTCGGGTGCATAAATATTGGCACATTGACAGAGTTTTCATATTTTGGCCTCTATTCACCACCACAATGGCTTTGAAATGAACAAACAAGATGTGATTTAACTGCAGACTTTCAGATTTAATTTCCGTGGTCTCCCGGGACTTTTGGTGTTGCTGAGCTCTCCGGTGCGTTCTTTCTTTTTAAGAATGTTCCAAACAGTTGATTTGGACCACACCTAATGTTTTTGCTATCTCTCTGATGGGTTTGTTTTGATTTTTCAGCCTAATGATGGTTTGCTTCACTGATAGTGACAGCTCTTTGGATCTCATATTGAGAGTTGACAGCAACTGATTCCAAATACAAATGTCACACCTAGAATCAACTCCAGACCTTTTACCTGCTTAATTGATAATGAAATAACGAGGGAATAGCCCACACCTGTCCATGAAATAGCTTTTGAGTTGATAGTCCCATTACTTTTGGCCCCTTAAAAAGTGGGAGGCACATATAGAAACCGTTGTAATTCCTACACCGTTCACCAGATTTGGATGTAATTACCCTCAAATTAAATCTGAAAGTCTGCAGTTGAAGCACATCTTGTTTGTTTCATTTCAAAGCCATTGTGGTGGTGAATAGAGGCCAAAATATGAAAATTCTGTCAATGTCCCAATATTTATGCACCATATATATATATATATATATATATATATATATATGTATATATGTATATATATATATATATATATATATATGATAAATGAAGATAGTGTATGTACACAAACTTTGTTTGATGCACAAAATTAGAAAAAAAAATATTGTATATATTTCTTTCAGTCTGTGTGTCAATATGAAACATAAATGCATTCTGTGTTTAGACTTAAGTTCCATCCCCAAGATATCTCATTACAGTATGCAAATATTACAAATTACGGAAAAATCCAATATCCAAAATACTTCTGGTCTAAAGCATTTTGGATAATGGGAGACAACCTATTTGTTTAAAACAGATATATTAATATCCTAGGAAACTATGGTAGACAAACAAAATATATATTTATACACAAGAACAACAAATGAATAGACAAAATGCTTTTAGGTTTTTTTTTTTATTCACTATTTAGAATAGCTAGTGTCCTAATAAACTGTGAATCTTGAATAGGGAACTATCCTATGATATAGTAAGGAAACTGGACAAAAAAACAGCCTAGTAGGGAATTTTTCAAAATAGGTTAAATATAATTTAGAATCCGTTAACAATTTCATTATTGTCAGGACATAATGTACATCAGGGATAGCCGCCCCCTGCTGGCATATTACCATGTGGGGGTAATACTGTGTGTCATATTACCATGTTGTGGCATATTCTGAATTGGATCATTGTGTGGTATATTATCAATTGGGGCATTGTTATGAGGCATATATCAATTGGGGATATTACTGTGTGGCATATTACAATTTGGGGGGCATTGCTGTGTTTACATATGCTTCTCATTGCAGTTTGCAAAAATTTAAATATAAAATCATTCAAAATACATTTCAATACATCTTTCTTAGCTTTAGCGTTTTATAGACTAAGACTTGCTCAGCAAAGAACCCTTACTTAATTGCAGAGGTCAACGATGAGAAAATATTTAAGTCAGTCACTTTCTTAATACAGTATTTTAAGAAAACAAGTTTGGATGCCCCTGTTGTACAGTCCTTCTATTTAATAGTGCAAATTGAATTACATAGCAAAATAAACATTGTATTTTTTTTTCCATACCAGACATGTCATGGAAGAGTTCTTATTGTACTGTTCTTTTATTTTCATTATAGAACATAAAAGGTAAATTCATATCTCTTGCAAAATATAATAAAAGGCTTATGAAAATGCTGAGGTAAAAATGTTTTTCGTTCCCAATACAATGAAGTATACAAACAAACCTGATACATAGAACAGCAGGTGGAACCGGTTACAACTCAGACCAGAACAATTTCTAGAGTAGAAAAGGACTGACTAGACGACAGGCAAAAGACTGCACGATTCCGACATTGTAATCGTGCAGTCGTTTGTCTGTCTGTGATGTGCCTACACTGAACGAGCAGTCGTTCAGTGAAGGCACATCGATCATATGCAAACATATTGAACCTGACGATATCATCAGGTTGTACAACATATTTGTACGATGACAGAGGTCTAAATGACCAGCGGGAGCGCGCATCACTGGTCGTTTTAGACATTTTTTAAATAATCTGCAAATGATTTTCAAACTATTGTATGAAGTGTGACTTATCAAGGTCAACACCTTGATGAGTTTCACTCGCTCTCCACTGAAGTGAGTAGGGTATGCCATTTCTCACGCATTATTACGAACAGGATTATTTAAATATATCACTGAACTGTTTCATAATCTTGGTGCCTTTGACTGAAAACAATTGGAGGAAACTCTTTTAGAACACCTTTCCACCTATTTCACAGTTGTAATAGGTCTTAATATTTTGTATATACAACACATGTATATTTTTGTTTCCTTTATTTCCATGTTTATACATCTTCATGAGAAAGTCAAAAGGAAGAATACAACAACAAAAAAACGATCCGTGGTGATAATGGTTTATTGTGTTTATATCATTAGGATATAGAACATAGAAAGTTGTTTGTAACTTCGAAACCTATTAGTCTGCTTGTTACAGATGTAGCCACAGTCATCGTTGCCGCAATGCACGCACACACCATCATGCATCGTGGCATAAAGCAGCTCTCGACAGGCTGTGAGTAGGCACGCATTTCCCCCATTGCAGTCTATGGCGTGCGCATGTCATAGACGCGGGCACACTAGTCGAGCCATCCATGGCAACGATGACGGCGGCTACATCTGTATTTCCCAGTTGACAGACCAACCTTTGCTTGTATATCCACTTTTTATATATACTAGATTGACATTTTCTGTTTGGACAGATTAGGATATCTGATTGGGCAGCTGTTCTGAATATTATAATAAAAATGTGCTCGTACCAGAGCGAATATATATGTGCTTATCTGTGATTCTTTGTGCATTTGAAAATTACATCAGACAACTGCAACAATGGTCATCTCGGAAGGCATCCATATAACTCCGAATGTATCCACATAAAACATAGAAGTGACCAGTTGTAATATAAAATAGTAAATGTAGTTTAATGAATTCAAAAAGACAAACATTTAGATTAGACAACAGAGCTTATCTGTATTATGCAGGAACCTGCAAGGAATAACAGCATCCAAATACCTCAAACGCAATTTGTCTGGCTAGGACTTCATCAGGAGATACAAGAGGTAGAGGAAGGTTTTCACAGTTTAACAGCTTTACAAGCACCAGGATTACATAGAGATGCCCACTACTGCTTCTCACATCCGTAATATCTCGCAGTCCTGCATATACATCGGTAACATCGAAGCACATCGGCCAGTCACTCACAAATACGACAGGTCTGACCCGTTGCAGAAATTGCAAGTCTTGTTGCACGCAGAAGGCTCTCTAGCTGCATAAGCTATCCCAATGGCTAATTTATGCACGCCATGCAACGGCGTTCCAAACGGACAGGCACACCTGCGTTTCTGCAACCACTCTCCCATCACCACCCCCAATGCTCACAGCTGGTCACTCACTCTGCAATGGATTCCTATCTGCATGCGTAATCGCAGTGCGATCGCCGTGCATACGCATGCGCAATGGCTAACAATCGCTCGATCTGCGTACGTAGTTGCAATTACGTTTGCTGCTGGTGTGGGCTATTCCTTCATTATTTCATTATCAATAAGCAGGTAAAAGGTCTGGAGTTGATTCTAGGTGTGACATTTGCATTTGGAATCAGTTGCTGTTGACTCTCAATATGAGATCCAAAGAGCTGTCACTATCAGTGAAGCAAGCCATCATTAGGCTGAAAAATCAAAACAAACCCATCAGAGAGATAGCAAAAACATTAGGTGTGGCCAAATCAACTGTTTGGAACATTCTTAAAAAGAAAGAACGCACCGGAGAGCTCAGCAACGCCAAAAGACCCGGAAGACCACGGAAAACAACTGTGGTGGACAGAAGAATTATTTCCCTGGTGAAGAAAAACCCCTTCACAACAGTTGGTCAAATCAAGAACACTCTCCAGGAGGTAGGTGTATATGTATCAAAGTCAACAATCAAGAGAAGACTTCACAAGAGTGAATATAGAGGGTTCACCACAAGATGTAAACCATTGGTGAGCCACAAAAATAGGAAGACCAGATTAGAGTTGCCAAACAACATCTAAAAAAGCCATTACAGTTCTGGAACAACATCCTATGGACAGATGAGACAAAGATCAACTTGTACCAGAGTGATGGGAAGAGAAGAGTATGGAGAAGGAAAGGAACTGCTCATGATCCAAAACATACCACCTCATCAGTGAAGCATGGTGGTGGTAGTGTCATGGCGTGGGCATGTATGGCTGCCAATGGAACTGGTTCCCTTGTATTTATTGATGATGTGACTGCTGACAAAAGCAGCAGAATGAATTCTGAAGTGTTTCGGGCAATATTATATGCTCATATTCAGCCAAATGCTTCAGAACTCATTGGACGGCGCTTCACAGTGCAGATGGACAATGACCCGAAGCATACTGCAAAAGCAACCAAAGAGTTTAAGGCTAAAAAGTGGAATATTATGCAATGGCCAAGTCAATCACCTGACCTGAATCCAATTGAGCATGCATTTCACTTGATGAAGACAAAACTGAAGGGAAAATGCCCCAAGAACAAGCAGGAACTGAAGACATTTGCAGTAGACGCCTGGCAGAGCATCAGCAGGGATGAAACCAAGCGTCTGGTGATGTCTATGCGTTCCAGACTTCAGGCTGTAATTTCCTGCAAAGGATTTGCAACAAAGTATTAAAAAGTGAAAGTTAGATTTAGGATTGTTTAGTTTGTCCCATTACTTTTGGCCCCTTAAAAAGTGGGAGGCACATATAGAAACCATTGTAATTCCTAAGGACACCAGTCACCTGATTTGGATGTAATTACCCTCAAATTAAATCTGAAAGTCTGCAGTTGAAGCACATCTTGTTTGTTTCATTTCAAAGCCATTGTGGTGGGGAATAGAGGCCAAAATATGAAATTCTGTCAATGTGCCAATATTTGTCCACCTGACTGTGTATGTATGTATGAAGGGCGCCGGAGCTAGAGAGGGTAATGTTGTGCGCGCGCCATAGGCGCGCGCGTGTCCGAAAAGGGGGTGTGGTTATGAAAAGGGGGCGTGTCTATAAGACGCGTCCCCTTTTCGTCATACTTGGGGGCGTGCCCGGTGCTTACGGACATGCCGGGCAGCCCCTAAGCGCTGCAGAAAGGGAGAATAGATGCCGGGCGCAAGCGCCCGGTGTCTATTCTCCAGCGGTGACCGGATCACCGCATGTTTGTCCACCCGCGGGACACTGCGTCCCGCGGGTGAGAACGGCTCCCGCAGGCTGTTAGGGCAGGGCGCTTTTTGCTCTCCTCCTGGAGGGCAGGGTGCTTTTTGCCCTCCAGAAGGAGGGCAGGGCGTCGCGCCCCGCTAAAACAGCCTAGCGGGAACGCTATATATATATTTATATTTCTAATCTCAGACAATTACACATAAGAGATGCAGGTAAATGCGCTCTATTCCCCTAATGTTCTGACGATGTGTCAGTAGGTGCAAAAGGGAACCGTATAGAAAGGAAATGTAGAAAAAACCCAACTCCTAGATGAGAATTCGTATTTACTTGAATAAAAATTGCACTTATACAAAGAATGAACAAAGGGGTGCAGTCCTAGCAATATAGCATGGAAAAATTCTGTGTAGGCTTACCATGGACTGAAACTGAGAGCAAGTGTACAATCCACAAGGCAAATGAATATGAGGTAACAGCAATTACAAATTATGAAGTACACGTGCAATGTAAATAGAACAAAAACATGGATTAACATATATCCGGAGATGTATATCTATAACAATAAGAGTCCCAAGATAATGGGTGAATGGAATGTGTAATGGAGGGGGTATATATTGAGTAAGCGAGGGTCTGGAGATAATCTAACCAGATGGATGAAAAGTTCAGATTAGAGGAATGTGGATGTAGCTAGTGAGGCGTCCCGCACTGCAAGGTAATAGTTTTGCAGATGTACTATTCAGATGACGAGATGCCCAGGGTAATGTTCTGGGGTAAGTAGTGCGGACTGGTACCTGAAGTGCAGTGGAAGGTGTGGATCACTCGCACCAGGAATAAACCGCGGGATCGCCGGAGGACACCGGGCCACCTAGTGACCACCGGCGTGTTTCGTCGGATGTGACCGCTCGGTGCACGCAGAGAGGGATAAGCGGAGACTGCTCTGAGAGGAACAGTCCCCGCTCTCCCTCTGCTGACTTGGACAATTCCTGCTGTCGGGGCCAAAGATTTTCTTGTGCCCAAGATCCTTAAAAGTGCCTCTCTCATCCAGCAACCTTACCTTAAGTACCGTCCAGTAGTTGCATATCTTGAGCAATATGTAGTATGTACTGTATACTACTAAATCCTTCACAGATGGCTTCATTGTATTGCTAAACTAGCTAACCGCCTCGGCTTTGCCCTGGACCAACTTCATTTCGCCACAGTCCCCTGCATCTCATAATAACCTACACCTTGTCACCACAGTCCCCTGCATCTCACCATTGTCACCACAACCACCAGCTGTTGCCCTGTATTTGCACCCCTTGCACTGCAACATGGTTTGTCAAGGTACAGTTACTTGCTCTATCTTACACTATTCTCAAATCTTAATCAGGCCATATATTTGCAGAATGCACACACTCGAATTTATTTTTATTTTATTACCTGTACAGTTACTAATTGACTACGGCAAAATGTAATTGATTTCTATGGAAGTCACTTGATAAAGAGTATCAGTCACTTGATAAAGGTGCGTACACATGTAACGATTTTTTTAACGTTTTAACTATAACGACGTCGTTATCGTTAAATAGTTTGAAAAATCGTAAATTTTTAGGGTGTGAACGGTAATCGTCCAAGCGCGCTCCTGTTTGTAGTTTACCGTCTATTCTGACTGTCCAACATAACGATTTTCGTTCAGAAAATCGTTCATGTTGTACAGAATGAACGATGTCCATTCACTGTATACATAATTAAAAAAATAGTTTACAAAATCGTTCATTAATATAGTAACCAACGATTTTTGTAAACGATTTTAGTTCACTTGTTAAAAAATCTGAACGAAAATCGTTGGTTACTAAAATCGTTACGTGTGTATGCATCTTAAAGCTTAGACTCATGTAAAAGCTGTAAATGCAATTTTGTAGCAGTCCGAGTTAAACATTTGGTATAGTATAATTAAGCATTAAAATGATCATTAAATCTGAAACAAAGCTGTATGATATAAGAGATTTGAAAACAATTATAAATACAGCATTTACTTGAGGCTTACTATAAATACGGAAGATAAAGTAGAGAAAAAGTCCTGATAGAACAGGGGTTCCCAACCACGGTCCTCAAGGCACACTAACAGTCCAGGTTTTAAGGATAGCCATACTGAGCACAGGTGACTTACTCACCTCAGTTATTTTGATTTAACCATCTGTGCTTAAGCATGGATATCACTAAAACCAGGACTGTTGGTGTGCCATGAGGACCAAGGTTGGGAATCACTGTGATAGGAGGGACTGATTCAGCACTGCATATAAGTGCACTGCTGAACGCAGATTCCAGATCAGGAATCTGCACCTGCGAAGGACCCATTCTGCAAATGTGCAGACCAGGTCCTGTGTGACCGCACGCAGCATCTGCTATTCCTCTGCCTGATTGACAGGCAGAGGCATTTAAGGGACGGTGTGGGGGTGGCCGGCATTCCCGTGTCTGCCCCATTTTCCGGGCGTGGCAAAGCCAGGGGCTGCGTCCAGGGACACAGTTTCCGGGCATCGCAAGCTGGCCAGCCTGAGTAAGCTGAGGCTTACTCAGCTGGCTGGTGGCCCGCTACCGTCCACCATCGTGACCAATGAACGAGTTGGTGATCCAAGCCTGCTACCTCAGTCCTAGTGCTGGGATAGCAAATGCAGCAGGGAGCGTCATACACCTCCAAAAGTGAATTCAAGTCCCAAGGAGAAACCAGTGGGACACAAGGAGGCTGTATGCAAAGAACCCCCTGCAAGAAGGTCTGAACTTCTGGAATGGTGACCAATTTCCTTTGAAACAGGATCGATAGGGCCAAAATTTGTCCCTTAAGAGAGGACAATCTAAGACCCTCAACCAACTCCTCTTGTAGATGGGAAGTAACTAGTTTGCAAGTATCATGGTTTTCACTCCAGACTCTAAAAACCCTTTGGCTCTCAAAATATTGAATTCAAGAACCATGTAGTCAAAGCCAAGCAAGGCAAATCGGGACGACGGCATGGACCCTGAAGTAACAGATCTGGACGCAGGGGCAGATGATACAGAATGTCTGCCAACATATTGGGAAGAACTGCGTTCCAAGGACGGCGCGGCCAGTCTGGAGCCACCTGAATGACCAGCCGTGCCACTAATCGAATCCGCTGAATTACCTTTGGTAACATTACCAGAGGAAGAAAGATGGATTCCAGCTGGAATACCCAAGGTGCTTACATGGCATCCACCAGAGATGCCTGAGGATCCAGGGAACACATTTCTTGTTGAGACGAGAAGCCATTAGATCTAATCCCCATCTGGCAACTATTTATGCAAACACCTCCAGGTGTAATTCCCATTCCACTGGATGCACACTGTGGCGACTTAAGTCTGCCTCCCAGTTATCCACCCCTGGAATGTAAACTGCTGAAATAGCTGGAACCCAATTTTCTGCCCAATGAAGGATGTGAGAAACAACCCTCATTGCTAGCCAGCTGCGTGTGCCACCCTGTTTGCTTATGTAAGCAACTGCTGTGGCATTGTCTGATTGGATTCACACTGGTAAATTCTTTAGATAGCGTTGAGCCTGAATCAATGCATATCGAATTGCCCTTATTTCCAGTATATTGATGGAAAGAGCAGCAGACCAAAGACCCTGTAAGTGTTTGTCTAGAACCACCGCCCAACAGCCTGTTAGGCTGGCATCTGTGGTGACAATGGTCAAGTCTTCTACTGACAATTGCCAGCCTTTGTTCAGATTTGCCTCCTGTAGCCACCACTGGAGAGACTGCCGGGTCTGCAGAAATAATCTGAATATCTGCCTGTTTAATCGAGGGTCTGATTTTATCCATCAATGAAGCAATTTGTTTTGTAGAGGTCGGGCATGAAATTTGCCTAAAGAAACAGCTTTGAATGAAGCCACCATTTTCCCCAGTATCTGCATAGCCCTGAGAACCGAGATCAGAGATATCTGTAAAACAGTCCTTATTCTGGATTGCAGATCCTGAATCTTTGCCTGCGGAAGAAAAACTCTGTGACACAGAGTGTCGAAGAGAAGGACCAAAAATATCGCCCTCTGAGATGGAATTAAATTTGACTTGGGAAAATTGATTATCCAGCCGAATCTCTGGAGCATGTCTAAGGTAATCTGAAGATGATGTCGCAATAAGGCCATTGAAGGTGCCTTTAGCGACAAATCATCCAGATAGGCCAATATGTCAAAACACTTTACACTTGCATACAACACACATTGGGATGTTACCACACAAGACACTACCTCTCCATACAAACAGACATACCCAATCCACAATAGAATTTCATTATGGAACAAATAGAATACATACTGAGAAGTAACTATTTCTGGTACAATGGAGAATTCTTTCTAAAAACCAAGGGGACAAAAATGGGCACATCAAATTTTGTGAAAATCTTATATGCTGGTACAGGTATATTGATGACTTGTTTTTCATCTGGCAAGGACCACAAAAAAGACCTAGAAGAATTTATAATACACATGAACAAAGTCGGCCTTGAATTTACGACATCTACGAGCAAAGAAAGAGTCACCTTCCTTGACCTTGAAATCTTCATTGAGAACAATACAATCATTACAAAAACCCATATAAAAGAGGTTGATGGAAACAACCAGCAGCAACCACCACAAAAAATGGCTAAACATTCCCAGAGGACAACCAAGAAGGATAAAAAGAAATTATACCAAAGAGGAAGCCTTCCAAAAACAAAGAAGAGTTGAAAGAAAAATTCCTGAAAAAAGGTTAGAGAGACCAATTATACCCCTTTTCCACCAAAATTCCAGGTCTGACCCGGAGTTGGAACAGGGTTCCTATACGGATCAGACCCGGAATTTAGCCGGCGCCGACTCGGGATATTCCCGAGTCTGAACCGCTCACACCGCAGTCGGGTCTGCATAGACCCGGCTTTTCCGGCGTGAAAGTGGACGCTTGGAGATTACATCATCTCCAAGTGCCACTGAAGCCGTACCAATTGGCCAACTTGCGGCACACTGCAGGTCATCAAGACCCGGAGTGCGCCATACACACAGCAGGGTTTCACGGGCTACGCCCATGTTAAACCCTGCTGTTTACCTGGGTTGGATTGCCGGGTCACAAGACCCGGCGATCCAACCCTCACCCATTTTACACCAAGGAGCTGCCCGGGTTAACCCTGCAATAACCCTGGTTTTAGCTCCGGTGTAAAAGGGGTATTACTGGACAAAGAAATAGAGAAGGTGACTAATCTTAACAGAAAAGAGTTGATGACTTGCACAGAAAAAAAACCCCAAAAACGAGAGACTATCAACAGCTTTCATCACACAATTCAGTTCAAACCACAGCCAGATTGAAGAGATCATCAAGAGAAACTGGCATATTCTATTATTGGATGAAGATCTCAGAAAGATCATTCCACAAAATCCCAAGATAATATACAGACGTGCCAAAACTATGACACAGGAATTGACACACTGCTCCATTCCGACAGAAAAGAAACACGAACAAAGACACATCAGGCTTCCATACTTGCCTCAATTGCATGGCATACAGAACAATGGACAAGAAAATTACGAAACCAATATCAAAATTTAAATCTAACCAAACTAATAATGAATATACAATTAAACAATACCTTTCCTGTGAGTCCGAAGGAGTGATCTACATGCTGGAATGCTTATTGCTCACAATACGGGGGACAAACAAAAAGGAAGATGAAGACACGTATAGCTGAACACATCTACAACTTAAAAAGGGGGCTAGCTACGCACAGCATATCTCAACATTTCGCTGTAGCCCACAGAAAGAATCCCCAAGGATTCTGTAGCGGAGCAGATTTTAAAACAGTATTAAAAAAGACAAAATGGATTTACACACTAAACACTTTGAGATGAAAGACCTGAATATAGACATAGAACTTAATGCCTTCTTATAACACCCTATTAATACAAGCTCTCATCACTTAATCTATCTTTTATTATTTTATATTTATTTTTTTAACTTTTACTCTTTATATTTCTATTACACGATTCACATCCCTGCTTTATTTATCCTCTCTCTCTGCACATTTTTATTTTATTCATTTCTCTAATGCTGTAAAAGCTTGCCGCATTTACAAACAAGATCCAACCAAAGACTTGTGTTTTTTTACTAAATAAAGTTATTAAAAATTTTACAACCTGCTAACCGGAAGTGACGGGGCCGCCTGTTCCGCTACTTCCGGCAACACGAACTGCACCGACGTGGAAGAAGGAACGGACCACCCGGGAGAAAAAAGGAACTTGACCGCTGCCAGAAGACCAAAAGGTGAGCATAGGGACAGTTAGCCAGTCACCGCCGGTGTCTTCATTACATCGTGCACACGGCGCTGCTCCAGAGTTCTTATCCCGAACCCTGTCGACCGCCTCTGGCACTTTTTCCTCAAAAGAGCATAAATATAATCTGTACAAACAATTGCACTAATTGTCAGTTTTAAATGTCAATTTTTGTAAGTGTTTCAGCATTTCCTTTACTTATTTTTGCTTTTTACTTTCATTTTACTTTTATTTTAATATTTTTTTTCCTATTCTTTTACTCAACCAATTATTCCAGTTTGGTTTTTGTTTATTTATATTTACTCATTTATCATTTTACATCTATTTACTAATATTTTCACACACACCTTACAAGTGCTCCTTATCTGTTCAACAAGTTTATCCCCCCACACCTAAGTAGGGAGATCATGTGTGCATTAACCTTTGTCAAAACTCTGGGAGCAGTGCCCAAAAGGCTAGAGCCTGAAACTAAAAATGCCTACTGCAAACAGTGGAAGATGCTGATGAATCATCCATATGGGGATATGGAGGTAGGCATCCTTGATATCTATGGAGGCTAGAAATTCTTTTTCCTCCATAGAACAAATGACTGACCTTATTGACTACATCTTAAATATTTCCAAGTGGTGATAAGCATTTAGCTCTTTTCACAACCAAAAGGTAAACAAAAATCTTATATACCCCTGCATGTTACTGCCTACATTCCTGACAGCAGTGCAGTAAACAGAAAATGCTAATAAATTATATATAATATATACACACATATACACATGCACACTCACACACACATATATATATACTCCAAATTGTTGTACTCTTCTGGACTTGGAAATAACTTGATGAGGCAAAGTTTGGTTCCAACGTTTTGGATTTAACTCCTTTTTCAAGGAACAGACATATAAACAAGACAAGCACATGTAACATCGCTTACTTATATAGTGCCTACATAGTGACTCTCACCATGTGCTGCCCATCCGGTCCGGCATCGGCATCCACCGCACTTCCGGGTCACTTCGGCTTCGCCAGCCGGAAGTGAGTCAGCGGGTGTGCATTTCCGGCTGGCAAAACCAGAATTGACGCGGACCCGGAAGTGCGGAAGATGCAGAACTTTGCCTCATCAAGTTATTTCCAAGTCCAGAAGAGTGCCGCAATTTGGAGTATGTATGGCTGTGTTGTACGCAGATGCTGAGCACCCTGGCCACCTGTACACTGCTTGAGGGGAGTGCCATTCATAGGAGTGAGATTATATATATTATATATATATACCCACACACACACATATATATACACACACATATATATATATATATATATATACACACACATATATATATATATATATACACATACATACCCACACATACACTATAAGCCCAGAAATCACTAGATTATTACACAAGTATAATCTTCGTAAAGCTGCTTAGTACTCAGCCATCCCCCTGCATGATGAACTCCTCCACACAGACACTGTGGACACGGTTAGCTTTGTACCTTTACTGATCAGCTGCTACATAAGGACTAGAGGGAGACGTAACCGGGCACGACGTCCTGTTTCAATCATGACACCTGATTATATGGACAGCCTCCGGCATTCCCCGGAGACTAGCGCGGCCCACACCGATTATGTCACCTGCGGCGCGCTGCCCGGGAACCAAACAAGCCCCTCTCTCTACAAAAGCTAGCAATATGTTGCCGCTTCTGTAACTTCATCCAGCTTTCTGTCGGTCACTGAAGCAGCTTGGTGCTGCTGAAGCCCTGGGGAGGTGTGAGACTTGCAGTCTCTATAGACTGAGTACTTTAACCAACCCCGGCCAATCTGGTCACAAGCAGTGTGTCGGGAAGCAGTACACATAGGTTTTTACACAATGTATAAAATACCTGGTTGCCTAACTAAAAAGCTAGGACTCTAAGCTAGTGCCTTACTCCAAAGGCACTAAAAACAAGACTAACCTTGGGGTGGAAGAGGAGGGGTTATATAGGGGGTGGGAGCCACTTTCAATTAAGCTAGTGTCCAACTCCACACCTCGCTACGCATAAGCCAGAAGTAATGGCATCCCCCAGATGGATGATAAAGGAAAAAGGTGTAGGTAAAAAGGTGTCAGTAGAGCATACCCGTGGAAGCCACAACAAAAGAGAAGGTCTAAATATATGTGTTGTTACTAGTGGGTTTTTTTTTTGTAAGAAAATGATTTCAAAGCATACAGGGCACATAAACATATTTTGAGAATTAGGATATTGCAAAAGTATATAGATAACAAAGGGAACATGCTTACTTGTGCAGTGTGGAGGGGAAAGGTGATTTCAAAATGTACTATTTACACAAAAGTCGGCACTACAGGTTTGATTTATAGCAGCTTTTAATTGCTCATGTTCAAGTAGTAAATATCTTATTTGCAATCGCATATTTCATCTTTGAAGGGTAAATTATTTGATTTCACCAGTACAAAAAAAAATTAAAAGCTTGATTAACCGAATTAACTGTTTACGTGTAGACCATTAAACTGAATTTGAAGGAATTTACCCAAATGGGTAAATTACAACAAAATGTAACATGTATAATTCAGCATTTTTAAAATTGGTAAGCAAGACTGCAATCAAATAAAAATTATAGCATTCAAGAACTTTAAATTAAATATAAAAACAGATCACAATAGCAGCATTGGCATTAACCAAATTATTTTTTTTTTCTTTTTCACATAAATCACTGTGGCAGGCTGGGAGAAGAATCGTATTACTAACAATTTACCTTAGTATGTTTTTCCAGTCTGCTATTGCTGATCAATGACAGTTTCGCAATCTTTGCAGTGTGATTTGACTAATATGGAAAACAAAGTTACATAGCACAAGATATCATAAACACAGAGCTCATACATCTGTCCCAAAGTCTTCCTGCTCATTATAACATCTACCCTCTCCTTATTCACAACATGCTCAGCCAGTGTCTGCACACTAACAGCCCTAAGTGTTGGTACAACAGAATGATTTTGAAAATGATATAATGATTTGTAGGATGATGTAGGAGAAAAAAAATTAGATACTTGCTTAAAAAAGTACTTAACATGCTATTGAAAAAAAACAAAAAACAGTACTGTATATGGAAAATGCTACTGTAAACTGCGTTAGCGTTCTTCAAATGTTAACTCATGAAAACCTCATTTAATGGGCTTGACCCTAGTTTCCAGTGTTATCATAACCACTTATGTTTTCACACATGCTGAGCTGATGCATTTTGTTTGGAATACATCCTGTTTTATTTTTGCTTATAAACACATCAGGAATGTCTACATTTCTCTTATGCTAGTATAACACGGTAAGTGCAACTGCATATGACGAGTGTTTTTTAAATGCCAAACAAATACCAAAGGGTACACCTTCCTAAAAACCAAGGACATACATTTAAAGGGCCGTGCAAAATGATGTTTTTCAGGCATCTCAAATTTATTTATTTTTTTAAAGGGACCAAAAAAAAGAAGAAATTCATATGGTAGATGAAAGTAATAGCAATGCATATGGACTCCTACTGCACTTTTTTTCTCTCCAGTTTTATAAATGTGGAACTTGTAGAGAAAAAAATTGCAAAAGGATTTAATTTTTTTAAGTTGGGCATTAAAAAAAAAAAAAAAAAAAAAAGTAAAAGCAAAGTACTTTGGTTATTTTAAAATGTACAGTAAATGGATTATAAAGCATTTTTTACATGTTAATTTTAATAATAGGTGTTCCTTTATTAATATTGGATAATTTTTTTTATTTTTTTTTTATAATTTCATGTTATTCAGTTACAGTATTAATTTGCTCATTCCATGATATAGCAAATGCAAAACCCTTCCGGTATCCTCATTTTACCCAAAGCCAGTCTTATCTACCCTGTAGCCAGCAAACACCACCAGTAATCAGTAGCTCTTTAATATTTATAGATACCTATTATAGATATATGGATGGATTCAAACATCCTGCACCATGATGAAATTGCTATTGAAGAGGATTACCAAACAAAAGAAGTGGTGACAACAATATTCAATATTTTGAATAAACCAATGAAAAGTAAACCAATAAATTTACTTAAACACATGATGTGGATTTTAAATATAAGAAGTGTGAATATTATTTTCATGTTAATGTATCAATAATCACTCAAATAATCATTTAAGAAAATGAAATCCAGGTAACAAAATGATTAACTAAAGAGTCTTTGAGGCCCTTACATCTAATTTAAAATAATGTACATTTAAAAATGTCTGAAAAAATACTATATTGACAACATGGTGTAACTTATCCCTGCATTAAATTACACAAAAACCAAGATGAGGGAGACAACAATCAGACCAGCGTTCTACCTCATTCTCACTAGCCTACATCACTTCGATTTTAATAAATTTTATGATTCTAAATATTGAGTGCAGTGTTAATTTTGTTGACGAAAATGTTGACTAAAAGTAATAGTGGAGTACATTTTTTTTATTTTTTTTAAGGACAAAACTAACGATAATGAAAACAGTTTATTTAAAATAGAATTTTCGTTATTAAACAACTAAAACTCAATTTAAAATCCTTGTCAAAATTAACACTGATAATACATATGCTATTTTATATTTTTGAAGTAGGGTTATTTACATTTTTAAAGAACAAGTATGTGTTCTAGAAATTTGCAGAAAAGAAATAAATATGACCTGTATGAAGGAAATGTGATTTGTGTATTGCACTTGTTCTAGCAAACTTAAGACATCAATTTGTACATTATATGGGAGTAGTACAGTAAGTCAGTATGTGACATGCTCAACCTAGCTTACTAAACACATACTGTAGTTAAAGATACAATATTCAAGTTCTCAAGAGAGAAATTGTTCAGTAAAATCCAATACAGAATCGTTAAGCTGTATGCAAAAATTATGACTAAAACATTGGCTAAAATTAGACAAAAATGAAAACTGAGGTCCGGTGACTAAATCTCAACTAAAAGAGAGACTAAAATGTGACTTTAAACCAAATACAATTTTACATAAGTGACTAAAATTAAATTTAAAATCCTTGTCAAAATTAACACCGATTGAGTACAAGAATTTGTTAATTGTTTTAGGTTCACCAAAACATTGCTTGTCCCAAATTCCCCAAATCATTGCACACAGAGCTGCACTACTGCCAAGATTAAATATTTAATTACATTTTTCCATCCCCAATCAATGCCCTGGTTGCTACATGCACCTGCTTTTGTTGTTGCCCTGCCAGCTTAATAACAAAGGAGCTACAATGCCATATTAATTAAAGTAACCAACTTCAAATGAAGGTGGTTGGGTTTGTGAGAGGAAGGACAATCACAAGACACTGGGCCTGATTCTAAGTTGCTTAGACTGATTTAGCATCTTTTAACGAAGTCGCATTTGCGACATTATGCTAATGCTAGCATTGGCCCTTCCCGTGGTGTACAAGCGTGTGTCTTAATGTGCAAGGACTGAGACACATACTTTGAGCATCTATAGACAATCTTAGACCGCTTGGTACGTCTTTAGGCACCACCATGGATAGATACTTGCAACAGCCCTAAGGTAGGCAAAGATTGTCCCTTTGAGTATGGCCCCCAATGTGAGTGATTAAACATCTGAGTACGCAACACTTCAGCAACACGCCCGCAATAGTCCCATAACAGGCCCATTAGACAGACTATTTTCATAAGCCTTAATAGCCACCTCCCAGTCATCGCCCAGAAACACCCAGCACATTTGCCGTACATTTCTGATACCGTGCATCTGAATCGCAACTATGTCTCTGTGAGTACACGCAGTGTAACACATGCACCATAGAAGTTGAGGGATTTTCGCGCACACACAGTAGCAAAACAAATAGCTCAACTCCGTGAATATCAGCACTACGTGCGACTCAGAATCAGGCACACCAGCTCTTGAAATAGATCTTGAAAAGTTATTAAAACGAACGTTAGACAAAAAAAAAAAAAAAAAGATTTTTCCACTTTTATAGCTTCAGTTTGTTAGCTTCTACCTACATTCGGCTCTGTACCATATTCATTCTGAACTCAGCCAGGTCTTTAAATGACCGTAGTGTTTAATTTGTGCTGCCCTGGGAAAGGTACTTGTTCTGGACGGGATGTCGACGACATCCCGGCGTGCGAGATGCATCGGGGTGTTAAGGTGAGGTTAGGGTTAGCCATTAGGGGGGAGGGTTAGTGTTAGGCACCAGGGAGGTACGGTTAGGATTAGGGTGTGGGGAGGGGGAGGTTAGGTTTAGGCACTGGGGGGGGCGTTAGGTTTAGGCACCGAGGAGGGGGTGTTAGGTTTAGGGTGCGGGGAGGGAGAGGTTAGGTTTAGGCACTAGGAAGGGGGGGTTAGGTGGTTTAGGCACTAGGAGGGTGGGTTAGGGTAGGGGATAGAAAAGTACTCAACGTTAGGTTCTATGGGTGTCGGGATGCCACTGTTGGTATTCTGAACAGCGGCATCCCGACAGAAGGGATATCATACCTAACCCGTTCTGGACATATATGCATCTAATGCACAGATGAGCTCTGTCCAAAAATAAACAACTCAACCAGATTAGATCAATACATGGCTAAAATGGAGATAAGTAAGCAAGAGAGATAAAGCAATATAGTAAAAGTTACAGAAAAGCACACTAAATATCAAATAAAAGTTGTTGTTAGAAGGTGGACAGAATATTTAGCTCTATGGGACAGATTCAATTAGTCACCATAATGTAAAGTTCCTTGTTAATTTTATGAACATTGTGGCATATTTTTGACCCCTAGTCTTTGGATTCCCGAGATACAGAAATAATTACAATTACTTTTCCATTAGGGTCACATGTTGCAGAAAGGACATGAATTTAACACATTCTTTTCCACATGGTTTCCTATTCATACCAGAGGTCTCAGATTTGTTCCTCTGCCCATATAACTATTGCTCCAATAATCAATTCATCACTCTGATGTCTTCAGCAAACTTCAGACAGGAAGTAAAGTTATTATGGTTTAAGTGAACTTGAAGATTAGTAAATTATACTGCTAAAAACAAATATAAATCTCAGAGCTGGCACAATGTTGGCATTACATTAACACCACCTACAGTATACCAATTAGAGCGTATGCTCAATCTATAAATTCGCGCTTTAAATATTTTCCTTCTATCCCTAGCAGAAGCACTCGCCTAACTACCAAGTTCTTGGTCCATCATCCAGGACCTGACAGCTTTTCCAGTAACCCAGTCTGATTGCAGTTCAACAATGGTTGGACACTTCTTCACTCACACCTGATTATAGACAATACACTTTAGATTGTAAGCTTTCACAAGCAATGCCCTCTTCTGTACTTTTCCCTACTTACCACACAGGGACTGCTCAAGGGTCATCAGGAGTGCTGTAGCCTGGAAGGGCACAGTCAGCTTGGCTCCTTAGTCTCCACATTGTTTTGCCTTATCTCCTTGTCCATACAGTGGCTGCCTCCATTCTACTCCATCCTGCCCCCTGGTCCGTCCCACAGCTTCGCCTCCCTTCCTAGTTGTGCAGCAGCTGCTGCCCACAACCTCTCCACTGCTCTAAGTGGCCCCTGGTCCATGTTGCCTTCTCCTGCTACACAGGTGCCTAGGGCGCCATGATTTGGGGCATCTCCCTCCTGCAATCTGTGCACCCCCTGTCATCTATACTAGGCGTGCCCACTTCCTCATTTCTGTGTGTCCCAGCCTACACTCCAACGCCAGTGTTATTCGTGCTGTGCAGGCTACAGATCCAGAGTGGGATTTTAGAAGCCATTACTCCCCACTTCGCTTACCTACAATGTGACCAATGCTGGCAGCCAGCCAACAAGAAACCCCTCTCTACGGAATGAGAGGTGGTGGGATCTGGTGTGAGAGCCACCCTAGCTGAGGCACAGTTACAGAATACCTTTTGAAGGCTACTACAATATGAAGAGGTTTTCCCTGAAGCGGGAGAAGAGAATTTTTGTGGTGTGTTCCAGCAATGGATTGGAACATGGTGTTTGGAACTCCTCAGCTATGGAATCAACAGAGCATTGGTAACTTTCACGAACCATGAGCCAGATGTATTAAGCTCTAGAAAGTGATAAAGTGGAAAGTGATAAACGACCAACCAATCAGCACCCAACTGTAATTTTTCAAACATGGGGCAGTATTCAATTAGCGGCGAAAACTGCAGGGTTTTTTTGCAAAAAGAGAAACTGGAGAAAATGCAAAATCCCTATTTTTGGCTTAATATGTGAGGATTTTTTCAAAACCCTTTGGACACCCCCCCCTAATGATAAATTACCGGAAAAAAAAAAAATCCTAAGTTGTGTACTTTGGCGAAAAACCTTCGGCAAAATTTGCATCCCCTTTTCGCTAATTTTGGGCGAAAGAGAAAACACTTTGAAAAAAAAAGAAAGCAATTTTTTTCCAAAGAAATTACTGTTCCACATATATTGGGAGTACGTTAAAATGGGTGCAAGTATATTTACAATTTTAAAAAGTAAAAAAACTGCCTGCTGCAACCACGTGCAATGTTTAAAACACTTGACGCATCCATACCGCCCCCCGAAAAATCAGACCCAATACGTTAAAACCATTTCCAACAATTTTGGGGGGGGACACTGCCTTAGATAATGGCAGAACAGACGTTCAAGATGAGCAGCGATCCAGCCTGTCAACCACAGATGACAATTTTTGGCACATTGAAGGTATGATTCAGGAGGACAGAGGCATTTGAGTGAGTATGTGATATTGCTGAAGAACTGAACATCTCAGTGAATTCTGTGCACAACATCCTTCATAAGCAACTGGATTACAAGAAAAAGTGTTCACACTGAGTACCGAAGCAACTCACAGAACTTCACAAAACCAATAGGATGAAAAGGTCTCTTGTGCACTTGACACAATACCATGAGGAGGAATTGCAGTTCCTACAGCGTATTGTTACAGGCGATAAAATGTGGGTGCATCATGTGACACCGGAGACGAAGCAAGCATCCATGACTAGTGTTCACTATTTCCGGTGGCAGGCAGGGCACCGGACCTAGAGCTAGGGCACTTCTGCGCATGCCCGAAAAGGGGATGTGTCTTTATGACGCGTCCCCCTTTCGTCACTATTGGGGGCATGCCAGGCACTTACGGACATGCCGGGCAGCCCCCAAGCGCCGCGGTCACTGAATGGATGCCGGCGTCCATTCACCGACAGTGACCGCTGCTCTGCTGTTTTCCACACCCGCGGGACACTGCGGCCCGTGGGTGGACAGAACCCGCAGGCTGTTTCTGCGAGGCGCTATGCTGGAGGACATGGTGCTTTGTGCCCTTCAAAATTATGGCAGGGTGCGGTGCAACGTTGAAACAGCCTAGCGGGAATGCTTATTGACATGGAAACACGGATCGTCCCCACCTTCAATGAAATTCAAAACAACTTAATCAGCAAAGAAGGTCATAGCGGCAATGTCTTGGGACTACAAGGGCATGCTTCTTGCTGATTTCCTTACCAAGGAAGATACGGTGAATGCAGTCAGCTATTGTGACACATTGAGCTGGTTACGAATTTGTCAAAAATTACCTGGGTTGCTGCACGATAACGCCAGGCCATACTCAGCCAAACACACGCGTGAGTTGTTCTGGCGCTACCATTGGGAGGTACTGGACCATTCTTCCTACAGTCCTGACCTGGCACCAAATGATTCCCATCTCTATGGACCATTGGGTGGAAGGAGATTTGTAACTGATGGTACAGTTCAGCAAGCCATCATGTCCTGGATTTAGGCGCTTTACACTATTTTCTTCTATGTCGGGATAGATACCTTGGTGTACTGTTGGAACAAATGCTTAGACAAGTGTGGGGAATGTGTAAAAATAATCTGTACCAAGGCCATACTATCGATATGTACAAGTTGAATAAATTTACGCAATGAGAGGTCTTGTTACCTAATGTATTGAACCAGGTGCACGCGCAAGTGTGTGTGTGTGTGTATGTATATATATATATATATATATATATATAATCTTAATATAAGCCTGATTCAACTAATTGATAAAATAGTAGTAGGTGGGGTTGCTTACATACTTGAGGTCAGTAATGTAGTGTAGTGTATAGAAAGGTCAGTAATGTAGTGTAGGTTATACAGAGTTTAGTAGTGTAAGTTATAGAGGGGTCAGTAATGTAGTGCAGGTATAGGGGGTCAGTGATGTAGTGTAGGGTATGGGATGCAGTTATATCTGCCGGTCACAATCCCGACAGCGGAATGCCCGTTAGGGATTTATGATAGGCGTTGAAATACTGACGCCTATCATAATCCCGACACTGGAACGCCATCCTGAACAAAGGTAAATCCAGGGCGCCCTTAGCGTTAGCCGTGGGGGGAGGAGGGTTAGGATTAGGGAGTCTAGCAGGGTTAGGTTTGGGGGTGGGATTAGGGTTAGGCACCCCTATGGGGGAGGGCTTGGGTTTGGCACCTCAAGGAAAAGGTTAGAGCCAGGCACCCCCCCCCCGGGAAGGTTATGTTTACGAGCGGTAAGAGGGGGTTAGGGTTAGGCATCCCCGGGGGTAGGCTAGTGTTGGGCACTAAGGAGGAGGTTATGGTTAGGCACCACTAAGGGAGGGTTAGGGAGGACAGGGAAGGTTAGGGTACTTACCTGCCCCTGTCGGAATCTTGATCCTGTCGGGCATTGGCTGTCGGAATTTGAACCAGCGGCATTTCAATCCCATTACAAAGGGTATAGAGGGGTCAGTGATTTAGTATAGGGTATAGAGGGTCAGTAATGTAGTGTATTCAGAGTTCAGTAGTGTAGGGTATACAGGGGTCAGTAATGTAGTGGCAGGAATAGAGGGGTCAGTGATGTAGTGTAGGGTATACAGAGTTCCGCATTGTAGATTATAGAGGGGCCTGTAATGTAGTGGCAGGTATACAGGGGTCAGTAGTGTAGTGTGCATTTTATAGAGGAGTCAGTACTGTAGTGTGTAGGGTATAGAGGGATCATTGATTTAGTGTAGGGTATAGAGGGTCAGTAAAAATAATCCCAAGTACATACTGTAGTTACACTATTAATGAATTAAAACACAAAATGTAGGAAAAAGTATGCAATCTGGATAAAAAAAAAAAAAAGTTAAGGTCAGATATGAGTGGTCCACACCATGAATTGCACAACGTAACGTTATGCTCAAACTGAGATATGTTCATTTTTTTATGTGAGGGCACCAAAGGAAATTTTCACCCTGGGCTCCTCCTGGTCTACAACCGGCCCTGATACCACAGTGGCACATAACCTTTGGATTCAACAACTGGCACTACTTCTGTATGTATTGTAATTGCATAACAGTGTTTATGCAGCTTGTATCCCATGTTCTGCAATGTTTTGTATTCATTTTTTTTCTATTGTTTTGCAGTGTTTCTGCTTAAGAACTTTGCAAGGCTATATAATAAAGGCTAATAATAATAATAATAATAATAATGTCAGTGCTTGAAAATGGTCAGCAGCATCTGTGAATTAGCAACAGAACTTCATTGGTATTTGCATGATTTGCCCATAGGTTTGATGAACCCACTTTTTTATTTACCAAAGTTATAGGTGACTGCTTTCACAGGAAAAAACAAATAAAAGAGAAAATTGTGGTATTAAAGATTATTTAGTAACCAAGGATAGAGTAATGACTTGCAACACTGAAGAAATCTTAAATATCCTTCAATATTGAAGGGTTAAAAGGGCATGCTATCCGGAACACCATAATGCTGGATATAATATTTAAATTAATCTTCACAAACAATGCCTTTACATGTTAACTTGAAAGGAATTGCCACTCTCAAGGTAATTGGGGTGTTTTTGCTACATTACATGAGACACAAGTACAGCAATGAAAACTACTTGAATTCCTTGTCCGTTTTTGTAAAGGTCACATTTATCGTCGCAGATATAGCACAAACTACAAAGCATTTTCAGCAAATGCATGGCCATTCATGTTGTTTTGATCATAAGTATTAGAAGGCTAAATCCTATATTATATTTTAAAAGTAGAACAGCCACCTACAGTGGAGGTAGCCATTTCATTGCTGGCAATCAATTCACTATGAGCTAGGCGACAGCACGGGATGTATACGACGGCAGAATGCCAACTAGGGATTTATGATAGGCGACGAGATATCGACGCCCATCATAATTCCGAAGCCCGAATGCAGAACGACGCGGGCCCGTACGAGGGAATTCCAGGGCGCACGTCTTCTTAGGCGCAAAAGGAGGGGGGGTAGGTAGGGGGCTCCTGGGGGGATTTTGGGTTAGGCACCCACAGGTGGAGGTTAGAGTTAGGCATCCCCCCCCCCCGGGATGGTTAGGTTTAGGGAGCGGGGGGGGGTTAGGTTTAGGCACCCCTAAGGGAGGGTTAGCTTTACTTACCTCGGCTGTCGGCATTTCATCCTTTCGGACTCCCCTTGTCGGGATTTGAACCGCTGGCTTTACAATCCCATTCCAACGGCACAAGTACACCTCAATTACATGCAATGGCTATAAAAAGTACTTAACTCTGGAATTTTTCACACTTTATTTTCTTAAAATGTGGACTAAAAATGTATTAAGGGACAGTCATCACTGATCAACAGTTATATTGTAACAATAAAAAAAAAGCAAATATTTTTCATAATTACTTGTTTAAAATAGTATAAATGCTTGGTAGCATCAAACTTTACCTGTATTTATATTGTTATACTTCTAGCAGCTTCAGGGGATCCAAGAGCTGTGTGGGGGCAGGTGCTAATTACTAGGGCTTGTCCGAGCGGCTGGGGCCAGCTGTTGAGGGGGACAAATGGGATGCTTTGCAGCAGACCGCATTGTATTTTTTTATATATTTTTTGTTTTCAGAGGGGGCATGACCACGCCTCAAGGATTTGGTCCTGGTCCCTATGTAGTACCAAGGCCGCCCATATATCTTGATAGCCCTGACCAGCTTCACCATCATCAGGTTGGCTGGGGACCATTGTTGTACTGCTAATCTTAAATCAATCCATCATTCCATAGGGATTTTGGACAGGACTGAGATCTGGGATTTGACTACTAAGCCACATCAGAAAAATATTTTAATACTATCCATTGCCCATTGAATTGCCCGTATTTTTTTTTGTCTCACTCTTCCCCTCTCTCGTTGTTATTCCAGTCTGAGTTGGGTCAATGTCCTGTTGTACTACATACATTCCTGCCCTAGGTCTATTGCAGACTGCAGCTAGTTTTAGCCCAAGAAGTCCCAGAAGCAAACAAGATCCAGTAGCATTTTACTGCCATAGGGGCTCTTGTACAGTTAGTCTGGGTACACACTAAACGACGTGTGTACCCAGCAATGCGACACACGACCCAAGCGTTGACGGGCCGACATATTGGCCGATCCGTACACACTGGGCGATTCGGTGCCCGATATGCCGGCCCCTGCTGCATAGCACTGCTTGGGATTGTCAGCCGTATCGCCTGATTTTACTGCATGTACAAAAGATCAGATGATGCGGCTGACGATCCCACGGGAGCGCGCAGTACATGATGTAGTGCATACACATTGCATGATATTAACGATTTATTGTTCCGATGCAACGTAATCTGGGATGCAGTCAGGAAGCAGACTGTCGAAACGCTGACCACCGGCTTCGCTACTGTCAAATCCCGGCAGGGTACTAATGACAGGCGTCGAAATCCCAACGCCTGGCATTATACTCATGCCGGGAACCCGAACGAAGGTTAGCCAGGCCGTGAAGGGGGGGGGGGGTAGGTTAGGGGCTCCCGGGGGGGAATTAGGGTTAGGCAGTTAGGCACCCCCAGGAGGGTTAGGCTAGGGGCAGGGGGGGGTTAGGGTTAGGCAACACCCCCCCCAGCCCCCCCGCCGGGAGACTTAGGTTTAGGCTGCAGGGACAGGGGGGGTTAGGTTTAGGCACTGGGGGGGGGGGGGGAGAGAGGTTAGGCACCCCTAAGGGAGGGTTAGGGTTGGGGGGTAGGGTTAGCTATACTTATCTAAATCCCATGTCGGGATCTTCACTGCTGCCGGTGTCGGGATTTCAACCGGTGGCCCATTCATACTGATTCCCGGAATCTATACAATACAGTGTAGCGTGTAGGGGCCTTTAGATACGCCTGTTGTGCTTTCACATATTTTCATAGTATGCATGCATACAGAAAAAAATAAAAAATAAAAACTGGGATACCAACAATGTAATCGAGTGGGAGGTGGTTTTCTGCATATAACAATATATATTTTTTTTTTCTCCATCCATGGATCCAGGGAAAGCCTGTATAGACAATTTTCAGCAGAAATCACAATCATTAGCCCTGGGTGCAATACAATGGAGATCAAAGGAACACCTGTCAAAGCATTATGTAATGTACATAGTATAGTACATTGAGCACAGTATGGAGAGACAAGTATCAAAGCTTCCCCTGCAGGGAGGTCACATACATTAGCCTAAGCTGTTCTCTGAGAACTTTACCATGCCACAAACTATTTATCTCGAAAATAAATATTGGTCAGCACAAGCTGTCCAGTTGGTTCCCAAAACGCTTGTGCCAATGTCAATATTTAGTAAGGTATTTAATATAAATTTTAACAAATAAGTACCAACTCCAGTATATTAGCCCATATTATTAATGGACTTGCAAGCCAGCCCATAAACAGCAAATACTCAGGAGCAGCCATAACATACAAAGGCTTGGCATCTACTACTAACCTGTATTCTGGGCTTTAACACTGCAATCTATGATCTGATTCAGCAGATGGGATATTTTTCTGTTCACTGTTTACTCTAGTTAGGCTGTCAACAATAGCCACTGATACGGTACCAGTAGTGTCTAGCCACCATTTGATTTAGCTCATGAGCACACAACCAAAGCAAAACACAGCGCATCTTATATACCCTTCATACCCCAGTAGTGGAACTGGCCCTAGCAGAGACAGTTGTATCCCTAAATTTGTGAAAACAAACTGAATACATTTTGCAGTATAATTCTGGGTCGTTCTAATACGAGTAATGGAAAATAGTTTCTTCTTTGGCATAGTACTAAATAAGGTTCATTAAATAAAAATTTATTTATTCTTTTAGGCTACCTAAAGTGACGGTATCAGCTAAAACCCAGCTGGCTGCGGTCACAAAGCTGACATTTTTAAGAAACACATTTATCTATATAAAAGGTACATTGACAATATCATGATATGTAATGGATTGAGATTTTTTTTTTCTATTTTTAGCTTATATTAGTAATAATACTTTTAACCTCAAATGACTTCTAATACCAACAAAGCATGCATATGATTTTTAAATCTTGTTTTAATTGGTGAGGGAGATCAAGTCAAGACAAATTGCAATAAAGACGTCAATACTAACAGTTACTGTATATGCGTCAACCTCAAGAAATACAAAATTAATAATCCCACTTCCATGATATTAAAATGAACTGTAGTACTACTGAAGCTTGTGAGAAACGATTACAAGTATATGCACAAAAATTCAGGATCACTGAAGCTCTCGCATAAACAAAGTATCTGTACAGAGCTTTTCCTGATGAAATATTACAAAAAAAAAAAAAGGTTAAAGATATGGTTCCCCTTATCACCAAATTCAATGGACATGAAGGAACTCTATAAGCAAACAATTGGAAAATCTTGAAAATTTACCCTTTTCTTTGCGACCTTACCTAATAAACTTAAAATCTCATATATAAAATTAATTGGTTTGTCTGTCTGTCCGATTATGTATTCGCACAGCCCTGCATAGATTGGAACGAAAAAAAACGCGAGGTGGTCCAGTTGGATCCTGGCCAGGTTTTAGGGGGGTTAGGGTCCCAGTCGGTCCTCCTGTTGGTGTATGCTGGGCAGAACTATGACCTTGGGAGCCTGTTCTGGGCCTTTCACTGGATGGATTTGGACGACATCACATAATAATACTTAATAACTTGAAGACTTAAACCCAGGCAAAGAATCTTAAAGATAATTCTGGCCCCTTGTTTCCTGAAGGATATTACCCCGAACAAAAACACGAATACTAAAAATCTGTACAGAATGCTATAAATGTGGATGGTGTAATGTATGTAGATATGTGTATCCCGATAGAAAGGAGTTCTGTAGCTCTGATGACAAAGAAATAAAAGATTTTAGTAATAAATTCTTACAAGTATTAAACTTTTATTAGATTTCATCAACTGTAAAATCGACTTCAATCCTATATATGTCAGAGTGCCCATGTGGACTGAAATATATCAGCAAGATGAAAAGTACTCTAATGATGCTAAAGGATGTGTGAATATCAAAAAAAAGAGAGTTAGTAATTCAGGGAGAGATGTATGAATGGCCGATATGGGGAAGAAATGGTATCAGCGCATGTTATGTGCGCCAATACAGCTTCTCCTCCATGCAGTATTATTGTGGTGTTCGTTATTAAATGACAGGGGTGCTATGCGCTACTACAGAAATTGTTACTGTGGGCCCTAGAAGTGGCGATCTCCTAAAAGAAACGCTCACAACCAACTGGTTTAAATGAGAGATTTGAAACTGCTCCTTTTTTATAGTATTTATAGCTTTTCACTATCCTTGCACTTCATTGAGGTTTTATGTTTTTAATAATGCTGCTTTTATTTAAGTTATAAAATTCTGAAAATAGATTAACTGTTATTTTTTTTCATAAATGTGGATTATAGTAACTGGCTATATGATAATACTAACCATTTATCTTTGGTATACTTCGGGACTACTGAAATATGGCCAAAACCACTTATAGGGGTCAATCCTATTAGCCGCGATGATCTCGCCGATGAGAGTCATCGCGGCAGTGGCCTCACTTTACGGCAGCCCGGATTCGCCTAATATTGCTCGCAGCCCCATACGGCAGTGAGCAAAGTTTGCCGAATTCAGGGTCGAGTCGGACTGCGAAGGGTGCTATGTGTTGGTCCATTGCCGGCGTTTTATAGACACGTCGGCCGCAGAAGTGCCCTAGCTCTAGGTTCGCCGCCCTGCCAAGCAGCTTCTGCTGATTAAAATGATAAGCAGCATACCTATGTTCTGTGAGCTAGTGCGGGTGTATCTGCATACGAAATGCTACGTTACAGTGTTACGGCCCCTTACACTGTAAGGTAGCATGCAGATACATCCATAGTCACGTACAGAACATAGGCATGCTGCATATCATTTTAATCGGCAGAAGTTGCTTGTGCTATCTATTCACATCACGAAAGAGACACATTGGAAGGTAAAAAGTTGCACGAAAAGACGCTCGGCACTACAGAGTCACACGTAGCTCACGTGTTGTGTGGCGCGACTTGTGTCCACATACATCTATCCTTCCTGCGCTACATCTGTAGCCCAAAGACATGTACACTAGCATGCTGCAAACCTAAGGCAAATTGCTTCATGATTTTTAAATAAATAAAACTGTCACCAATGAACATTTCTGGACCTATTTAACCCCAGGAGGTATATTTACTCTGTGGCGGTTTGTCAAAGTCGCCAATCAAAGTTTTAAAACAGAAATAGGAATGAATGCTAACCAAGCTTGGTTTAGCATTCATTCCTTTTGCAGTTTTTTTTTTTTTTTTTTAAATAATTTTATTCAATAGATGAAAGACAATATGCAGAGGTCCTTCAAAATAAAAACCAATAAACCAGAACACATTATTATCATTTATTTATATGGCGCCACAAATGTTCCGCAGCGCCTTACAAAGTACATAAACAAGTTGCAGACAAGCGACTTACAGAACAATACAATACAGGACCAGGACATGGATAATATATATTGCTTCATTAGCGACCATAACACCCAGATAAGCAACAGAGCATAAGCAACCAAGTGTTAGGTGCCCTAGTGGTGAGTAAGAAGTAGATGAAAATATGAGATATGGTAAGAACTTACCTTTGTTATCTCTATTTCTACGAAGTCCATAGGGTTCCAGAGGACTCCCGCCTGTGTCGAAAGGAGAGGGCATACCCATGAGAAACCACCTCGTGAACCCAACTGTCTGTCGTGGTTACCGACCAACACTTGGCGAACCGTAGCAGGCGGCCTCCCACTTTGGGATCCCCCAAAGGGAGGCCCGGCCCGTCAGGCCGCAGGTTTGTCATCAGACTTAGGGGCCGGACGTCTGGTACTCCAGGCCTGCTTCCGGGGCTTGGCCTATTTCTTGGGGCCAGCCTGTCGGGGAAAAGAATGTGCATTAGGCCTACCCTGGGCCCTGTAAGGCCGAAAGGATGACGTACCTGAACTGGAAGGAACTGCAGCAGACGGGAGACATACCGATTTGGCTGCCGCCAGCATGGCTACAATTTTGTCCAGATCCAGACCAAATAGGACTTCTCTGTTAAAAGGCAAAGCTTCCAAGCCCTTTTTGGAATCAGCGTCCGCTTTCCAAGATCGCAACCATAAGGTGCGACGAGCCGCCACAGCTGCCGAAGAAATCCGAGTAGTCAAGGTACTGATATCTAAAGCAGCTTCCTTAATGTAAGTGGCCGAATCCCGGAGATTGCCTATCAACTTGGTCTGTTCAGCCGAACAGTCGGAATCGAAAGACGCCTCCAAACTATCTGCCCAGCGCTTCATAGCTCTGGCTACCCAACAAATGGCCATAGCCGGCCTGGCTGCCCCCCCCCCGCAAGGGAATAAACGGACTTTAGGCAGATCTCCACCTTACGGTCCGTGGCATCCTTCAAGGAGGACATGGAGGGCATGGGCAATGTGGCACTTCGGACCAGGTGTGTCACATGGGAATCCACCTGTGGCGGGGATTCCCATTTAGAAAAATAATTGTCTGCAAACGGATAAGCCACTGCTAAACGTCTTTGAGGCGGATACCGTTTGCCAGGATGTTTCCACGCCTCCTCTAAGTGGTCCACCAATTAACCCGAGGAAACACTGTGGCGTCACCCTTAATATCCTTGAAAAAGGCATATTTGGATTTTGATACCGGAGGTTCATCATCCTCAATAAATAAAGCTGTGCGGACTGCACGAATAAGGCCAGGAATATAAACCTTAGACTTAGCGTCCGACTCTTTAGTACGGAGAGGTTCTTGGTCCGAAAGATCCAGAATCTCCCCATCATCAGTCATCCCGTCGTCATCCTCATAAGGAGTGGACAGAGACGCCACGGGCTGTTTGTGAGGCCGCAACACAGACTCCCCTTGTAACACGTCCGACAAATGCTGTACAGAACTTGTCAGAGATTTAACCCACGCAGGCTCTTGAGAGATCTGAGGAGGGGAAATAGGGAGACTGTGGGGTACCATCAGTTGTCTCGGGAACCCCTGCATGGGTGACGACACCATGACTGCTGGGACAATCCCATCTGAGAGAACGCAGGTTGCGGAGCTAACTGGCCCACTAGGGTTGTAAGCGCTTTAGCGAAACAAGCCCAGGGCGGTTCCTGTACCGGAGCCGTGACAGTAATTGGCCGCGCCAATAAAAAAACACTGCCGACATAATCCCTCCTTGCTACCCTCCCCCTCCGCTATAGGTACCTTACATGTAGTACACCGAAGCTGGAGAGGAAAGTCACTCTCAGACATGATGGCAAGTATGTGTCCCCTCTCACTGATACACGTTAGTATAGTGGGAGAACCGCCCTGCAATCACCGCACCGCAAGGGCTTTAGCAGAAGAAGAGTAGGGACAGTGAAAAGGTCAACAGTAGAAAGTGAAAGTACAGGCAGCAGACGCTAGCAGCAGTCACATACAATGCAAAGAAATTAATCCCTGCACTATCAGCGCTGATCCTCAACTACACAGACACAGAGTCTGGTAGGACACAGCGCTGCATACACAGACCTGTTCCAACGGAGGAGAGGTATGCCGGGGGACCCAGACCACGATGCCACCGATCAGCAGCGATCACCATGCTTTCTGTAAAGATGGCCACCGTAGAGCAGAGAGGAGGCAGGCATGGGGGAGGAGCACTGCCACAGGGTCAATCGGCTAGTGCAGAGAGGCTGTGTGCAGCGGGGGAGGCGCCGGCTGTGTACAGGGAAGGCGCGCTCCCCTGGCATGCAATTAACCCCTGGGATGCCGCAGCGCTATCGCTCAGCTGCGGTCCGCTGTCCCAGGGGGGTAGTGGAAGCGCAGTTCTGTTACCTGGCTCCACGCTGCAGCCGGTCCCCAGGGAGCCCCCTGCCTGGGGACTCCGGACCATGTGTCAGCGGGGACCCACCGCGGGACCCCGCTGCTTACCCGCTGTCCCCTTTATTCCGGCCATGGTCCCAAACATCTGGGGTCACCGCTAGCTGTGACCCCAAATGCCTACCAGCATCCCCGGATCAGTACCGGCGTTCTGTTACCGGCGGGGGTGTAGGGAAGACAGCATGGACATCAATAATGACTGTCCATGTTGTACTTCCAGATGGGCAGCCACAGCTGCCTTGAAGAAAACTTCAGGGGCTATCCTTAGCCCCCCCTCTAAGAAGATGCTCCGATTCCGAGCCGGGCACCAACGAAACTGGGATGCCTTGGCTCGGGGGCGGGGTATAGGAGGGGGACCCTAGTGCATCCTGGGAGGCTGAAAACTTAACTCTATGGTGCCCGATGCCTGACGTCATCACCTATACCCCCCAAGGTATCCTGTGGATACCCTATGGACCATGATGTAGAAACTAAAGTAGGGAGAAGAAGAAGAGGGTAGAGGGCCCTGCTCGTAAGAGCTTACATTCTAAAAAGGGAGGGGAAGACAAACAGGGGTGACAAAGATGGGGTAGATGGGGAAGGAGGAGCATGTAGCAGGGAGTTAGAATGATAGCTGGAAGGCTTTGATGAAGTAGTGGGTCTTAAGAGCCCGTTTGAAGGATTGCAAAGAGGTGGAGAGTCTGATGGGGAGTGGGAGAGAGTTCCAGAGGTGGGGAGCAGTGCGGGCAAAATCTTGGAGGCGAGAGTGGGAGGAAGTAATCAGCTGGCGTGAAAGACGGTGTGCATTAGTTGAACGAAGAGAGCGGAGAGGATAGTGAAGGGAGATGAAATCAGAGATGTATATGGGAGAAGATTGGGTGAGGGCTTTGTAAGCGAGCGTGAGAAGCTTAAATTGGGTTCTAAAAAGGGAAAGGGAGCCAGTGGAGGGCTTGTAGGACTATGCAATACAATAACTAATAGAGAAAGAAATTGACATCTCACATAAGAAAAATTTGTTGCATAGACTGTTTTCATCTAGATTTTATAAAAATCATAAAAATAAAATAAAACAGAGTAGAGGAAAAGAACATACAAAAAAAAAAACTCAAGACATGCTGGAGCACTGGACAGAGGCACACATTGGGGGCTGGGGCACTGGACAGAGGCACACATTGGGGGCTGTGGCAGAGGCACACATTGGGGGCTGGGGTACTGGACAGAGGCACAGTGTTGGGGGCAGCTCTCCATACTCCCCAGGGCCTGACAGCAGTAACATTGGATCATCTGCCTGTCATTACAGTGCACTGGCTGCGGGGAGCTTTCAGTCGGCTCTGCAACACTGTACATCAGTGTGGTGAGCAGTCTCTGGACATTCTCTGCTCACCACACTGAGCTCCGCACGGCTGGCGCATTGTAGTGTCAGGCAGCCAATCTGATGGTCTGCTAGGCTGCTTGTCAGAGAAGACACTCCATGCTGCCGGGCCGGCGTGTATGGACAGCCGCCCGGCAACTCCCCCTCCCCAGGTGCAGGCCCCCCAAACACACCTGGCGGCACTGGGTGCTTCTCCCTGTGCCCGCCACACAGCTCCCGCTATTGCACTTTAGTGCAGCCGTTCTGCGAGTCTAACCTGGTTACAGGGGGAATGCGGGAAGGAGATGCTGGCTCGCTGCTGCTCCCAGGCGGTGGGCGTGGTCAGACAGTGAGGTAGGAGCGTGGTGGGCCGGCCGGTGTCTGACTGACTGGTCAGATTGGGGGACGAGACGCCACACGGCGGTGACTTAGATGCCAGCAGCTATTGGTTGAAAAGATGCTGCTGGCGGTGATAGGCTGCTGCACCCAGCATAGCCCCACACAGTGAGTCCTGCAGGATCCGCTGAGTTTTTAAAATTGGGTCCGCAACTCCCTATAGCGCGTAAAAACGCGCTATAGCGCGTATTTTGCCAACCCTGATCAGTGGATTAGGACCCCAATTTTTTAAAGTGAGGGGTCCCTGGTACTACCACAATTTCTTTAGCTCAGCGCGATCACTGGAACTGAATAAAAGAGAATCTTCATGATCAGGTGTTATAGAAACGCTGGGGGCATCTGAAAGTGAAGTCCAATGATCCCATGATTTAATAAAGCTATTGGAAAAATTGTGTAAAATACTTGTCATATATTCCATAGAATATATATGCCATACCTAGGCTATGATCTCTCTTACGGTAGGGACCCTCAGTATTTTCCAGCTGCTGAAATTACATGTTGAATGAGTTTATGCTGGTGACGAGTAGCATCTGGGACACATAATGGCAGTAAAAAATCTTTAGGATTGAATGGAATGTTTAAACCAATCACAGTGTGAAGAAGGGATCTAATCTCATTCCAAAAAGGAACAAGTTTTGGACAAGTCCACCAAGTGTGCAAGAAAGTTCCAATATCAATGCCACATCTCCAATATATATTAGAGGCATCAGGGAACATGTTGTGTAATCTTGATGGGACATAATACCATCTATAAAACAGTTTATAAGCGTTTTCAAATGGAACTGGAAGCCAAATTAGTTGAAATATCAGCCCAATTTTCACTATCAAGGGTTCCACCTACAGTGTCTTGCAAAAGTATTCACCCACTTGACGGTTTACCTTTTTTGTTACATTACAACCTGTAATTTATTTATTTTTTTAATCTGAATTTTATGTGATGGATCTGCACAAGAGAGTCTAATTTGGTGAAGTGAAATGAGAAAAATATATATAAAAAAGAATCTTTAGAAATAAAATTCTGAAAATTGGCATGTGCATATGTAATCACCCCCTTTGCTATGAAGCCCCTCAAAAGTTCTGGTGCAACCAATTACCTTCAGAAGTCACATAATTAGTGAAATGAAGTCCACCTGTGTGAAATCAAAGTGTCACATAATCTGTCAGTATAAACACACCTTTTCTGAAAGGCCCCAGAGGCTGCAACACCACTAAGCAAGAGGCATCACACCATGAAGACCAAGGAGTTCTCCAAGCAAGTCAGGGACAAAAAGTTGTTGAGAAGTACAATTCTGGGTTGGGTTATAAAAAAATATATCCAAATCTATGATGATCCCCCGAAGAACCATCAAATCCATCATCATCAAATGGAAAGAACATGGTACGGTACCACAACAAACCTGCCAAGAGAGGGCCGCCCACCATACCTCACAGACCAAGCAAGGAGGGCATTAATCAGAGAGGCAGCACAGAGACCAAAGGTAACCCTGAAGGAGCTGCAGAGTTCCACAGCAGAGACTGGTGTATCTGTGCATGTGACCACAATAAGCCATACACTCCATAGAGCTGGGCTTTATGGAAGAGTGGCCAGAAAAAAGCCAATAATTAGTGATAAAAATAAGAAGACATGATTTGAGTTTACAAAAAGGCATGTGGGCGACTCCCCAAATGTATGGAGGAAGGTGCTCTGGTCAGATGAGACTAAAATTTAACTTTTCGGCCACCAAGGAAAACACTTTGGCGCAAACCCAACACATCCCATCACCCCAAGAACACCATTTTCAGCAGCAGGGACTGGGAAACTGATTCGAGTCGAGGGAAAGATGGATGGTGCTAAATACAGGGATATTCTTCAGCAAAACCTGTTTAAGAGGAAACATTTAAACGTGTTTGAATGGCCTAGTCAAAGCCTAGATCTCAATCCAATTGAGAATCTGTGGTCAGACTTGAAGATTGCTGTTCACAAGCGGAAACCATCCAACATGAAGGAGCTGGAGCAGTTTTGCCTTGAGGAATGGGCAAAAATCCCAGGGGCAAGATGTGGCAAGCTCATAGAGACTTATCCAAAGCGACTTGCAGCTGTACTTGCCGCAAAAGGTGGCTCGACAAAGTACTGACTTTAGGGGGGTTATGCACGCTGAAGTTTTCTGTTTATGTTGTCCTAAATGTTGTTTGATTCACAATATTAAAAAAAAAAAAACACAACTTCACAGTTGTAGGCATGTTCTGTGAATGAAATGATGCACACCTTCAAACAATCCATTTGAATTCCAGGTTGTGAGGCAACAAAACATGAAAAATGCAAAGGGGGGGGGGGGGTGAATACTTTTGCAATGCACTGTATATCAGCTCCTTTTTGCCATTTTAATACTATGGGTAAAAGTCAACGATCAAACCGCGGTATAGTAAATATACCCACAGGTTTTTTCCGGGATATTATAAAAACATGTGTTTTCAATAAAAGTATAAACTCTATGTACATAATGTCTATATAAACACTGAGTTCTGATGTCATTGTTCATAGATCATTAAGTCTTCATGTGATCCCTTTATTAGAAAAATGTATGGACAAGAAATGATGCACCACTATTGAGACAGTTATTAGGAGTCATCTCAGAATTCTGGGACCTATATAACATTTGCCTGCTTCTTAGTATGGTTATATGTATATAATCAGTGTACTCTTTTGGCATATTCATCTATAAAATTTACAACAGTGCATATATTCCATCATTTATATAGTGCAACATAATTTAGCACAATTAAATTATATTGTGACACCAACATTGCTCATTTGGACTAGCACCTTGTTAACCAGAGCAAAAATTAAGTGTTGTGAGTATCCGTGCCTATGGGGCGGATTCGGAGTTGGGAATAAAGCAAGAAATAGCAAGTAACTGTGTACCTTGGTAAAAACCATCCTGCACTGCAGGTGAGGGAGATTTAAAATGTGCAGAGAGATTTATATTTGAGATAAGAATGTGTCCAAACTGAAATCTAAATTGCAGTGTAAATTGTAGGTGTACAGCATTTGTGGGCTACATGCAAAACCAGCCAGTATTTACCCTGCATGTAAAAAAATAAAATAAATGTAGGTATTTGCAAACTTTGCATTGCGACATGGTTTGTCCAGGTACACAGCTACTTGCTCTTTCTTGCTTTATTCCCAACTCAGAATAATGTCCATTGAGAGGTCCCATAGAATGTGGTTATACACAAATGCACAAAATAAGTATAAAAACAAAAACATTACTCCAAATGAAAATTAATATTATACTTTATTTATAGAGGGTCAACATATTACGTAGTGCTGCACACTGAGAGGATCACAATACATTGAAGTATTCCCGCTGGGCTCATCACAGCCTAACACCAGCAGGCCCACGGCACTCTGCCTACTGCTGTGCCTTTCCTTGTCCCCCTGCGAGCCACAATATCCCGTGGCGGAAAAAAGTTGGGGGACATCAGTGAGCAGAGGGTGAATAGATGTCGTACGCATGCACACAGCATCTATTAACAGTGCAGGTAGAGCTAGGGGGCAGCCCAATATCTAAGCGAGTGCTGGGCACGCCCCCTAGAATCTTGGAAAGGGGTATGGCATCCAAAAGAAATGACTCGCAAATATGCCCTGTTTCTTCACCCGTGTCCTGCCCAATAAAGAAGCTGGCATAAACACTACATTTAAATAACATTTAATGAGATAAATAGAAGATAAAGATGTCCTTGCCCAAGTGAGCTTACAATCTTAGAGATGCAGGGAACAAATGACAAAATTAATCATGGTAGCTGATAGTGGAGGAAGTGGGTGTGGCTTTGGTAAGGGAGAAGAATCATCAGACAGCAATAGCAGTCATTGGCAAATGGCATTTATGCGCACCTAAAGGTGGTGTGGTACAGTGAGAATAAGGAAAGACTGTGGAAGGTGGACGTATGAAACATGGACAAAGAAACTGTCAAGAGAATCAGCTGCTGGAAAGTATAACTGTCTGACTGTCCATTTATCTGAATTGGACCTTCCTCCTCTTTTGTTCTGGAAATGGTTTCCCTCTTTTGTGATGTATGGTTTTTCCTGTTGTCAACCACCTTTTCAGAAAAGCTCTATGCAGCCTGGTATTTCATTTTGACATCTTACTTGCTGCTTTAGGACACTTGTTCCCCATGTTTGAAGAAGTTGTGGCGACTGCAGACGTCGCCAAGGAGGCCACTTAGATCACCAAGAGCAACAAAGAAGGCAACAGCAAAATTGAACTCTTGGACTCAAAGATAAACCAAGATGTATTTTAGTAGTATTGTACAGAACAACCACGTCCTTAGCGTGTTGATATTACTCAACAACAACTTGTAATTTCCACTTAAAAAAAGGTAAAACGGTCCTTGGGCCTCTCTTCTCCCTTTAAATTTTCTCCCATGGAAAACTAATTTGTTCCATCAGTCTCCAATACCACAAGTATGCTGAGGTCACTCACATTTACCTTTCTGTCCCTGACCTCTCTCTGCCTTAGTACTTCTTTGGATCTCATCCTGACTCTCTGCCATCACATCCTGGATGTCAAAGAGTTTTCTCAAACTAAATATGTCCACCCCCCTTCCCCCCACATACACACACACTATTTTGTTAACAGCACCCCCCTCCTGGCCCTTCCTCAAGTCTGCTGCTTATGTATCCTCCTCAATCGCTCCATATCCTTCACCCTCCACATTCTATGTCTCACTCTTGCCGTTTCCATCTCAGTAGCATCTCTAAGATCAGACCCTTTCTCACCATTGATGCCACTAAAACCCTTGTATACGTACTCATCATTTCCTGCCTAGACTACTGTAACCTTCTCATTTCTGTCTGCCTTTTTACTTGCCTTTCCCAACTTCAATCTAACATGAACACAGCTGCCCTTCACATTTTCCTTTTTATTCGCTTAATTTCAGCTTCCCTCCTCTGCAACCTGCTTCATTGGCTCCCCATCCTGCTCAGAATCCAGTTCAAACTCCTGACTCTCACTTACAAGAGCACTTTACAAATCTGTCACTTCCTACATCTCCGTCATTTCTGCCCACAGTCCTTCACGCTCCCTTAGATTGCTGCATACACTCCACCCTTCTTACCTCCTCTCACAACTGCCTCCAAGGTTTCTCCCATTCAGTCTCCTTCCTCTTGAACTCACCCCCTTGCTAAGTCAGACTTTCCCTCAATCTCACCAGCTTCAAACACATTTAAAACTTTTCATTAAAGCCTTACATAACTCTTTATAATTCTACACTCTCCACTACTTGCCAGTTCTTCACTTCTACCCAGTTCACCCTCCAACTGTACACCCCTCCTCTTAGCATGTAAGCCCTCACAGACAGGGCCCTCATTCCTCATGTTCCTCCCAACACTATCCTTGTTTCCTAGTCCCTTTCAGTAACTCCAGACTCTGTGCGATGATCTATCTTTGGTACAGGCTCGTTGAGCACTGAACTGATTTTCCCTCCCTAGTCCATGTCCTACCTAGTTGATCAGTTTAATGCTTTGTGTTGAACCACAGATATGTCATCTTCAAGTTACTGTACCATTGTTATGCTATGTTTATTGTTAACTAGAGACCCACCCCGGCATCGCACAGGAGCGAATTTGAATTTACGTCGATAGTCTTTTTTTTAATTGAGGTTTTATTAGATTGCCGGACATTAATCATTTCTTCCTCCTGACATCAACACAAAAAGATTTCGTTTTGACGTGACACGCAAAAGGGCCACGGAAATTTGGCCATGAGCAAAACACTCTCCACTTAGATCAACTCCAGCCACATTAAGGTATCTGTCCCTGTACTTTATTTATTGTCATGCCAGAGTAGACTCTTACTGGGAATTGGACTCGTTTGAAATTAAAGAATCGTTTTTCACATAAATGAAATAGGAACAGTAAAAAAAGTGAAAAACTTGAATTTTGTCTCAACAAACAGGGCTTACATCAATTTTTCTGGGGAAGCTGGATAATACGTATCAATCTCTACATGGTATAAAATAAAGCCCATTGTTGCTATATATATTTAATGGTTTAGGCAGTGTAAGCCAAGAAAGCGCTCAAACGCCATTTTTTTCATTGACTTGCTTCACCGAAATCTTCACTGCTTGGTTCCCTTTTGTCTTAATGTATCATACACATAAACCTTCCTCCACAGATGCTCTATAGACCAGTGAAAATTAATTAAAATGTGTCCAGTGGTTCTCGAACAATTAGACCAAACCCCTTTATTTTATACTATGTATAGAAGTGTATAAACCCTGTATGGCGCTGCAAAAATGTTGTGGTTCCTTTAAAATAATGCATAATCATGATAATAACAACAAAATGTTTTATATTTTTGTGAGGAAATGATTGTGTCAGACTTGGGGCCCAGAGTTGAAGTGCTCTAACTTCCATTAGCATGCCACATCAGAGATATGGTTATAGTGGGGCACAAGTTTAGGACTAGGACAAGACTATGTTAAATTCAGGAAACATTCCACAGTGCTCAGGTCAGTCTATTGAACAGTAACAAGCTTTTAAAAATGCAAACTAAGATGACCAGGTTGTCGGACAAGAATGGCACTCAGAGAAGTTACTGAGAAACCACCTGTAAGACTGAATGAGTACAAGATAAAATACATAGGGCTCTAAAGTAGGGAAGGGTTACTAGGAAAGTCCTGGCTGGAATAAACCTATATAGACCTGCAGTGCATCCGGAAAGTATTCACAGCGCTTCACTTTTTCCACATTTTGTTATGTTACAGTCTTATTCCAAAATGGAATAAATTCATTTTTGTCCACAAAATTCTACACACAATACCCCATAATGACAACGTGTAAAAAGTTTTTTTGAGATTTTTACAAATTTAATAAAAAAAAAAACCTACTAAGAAATCACATGTACATAAGTATTCACAACCTTTGCTCAATAATGAGCGATGCCTAGTTTCCTCCAAACATAACGCCTTGCATTCATGCCAAAGAGTTCAATCTTTGTCTCTCATGGTCCGAGAGTCCTTCAGATGCATTTTCGCAAACTCCAGGTGGGCTGCCATGTGCTTTTTTACTAAGGAATGGCTTCCGTCTGGTCACTCTACCATACAGGCCTGATTGCTGGTTTGCTGCAGAGATGGTTGTCCTTCTGGAAGGTTCTCCTCTCTCCACAGAGGAATGCTGTAGCTCTGACAGAGTGACCATCGGGTTCTTGGTCACCTCCCTGACTAGGGCCCATCTCCCCTGATCGCTCAGTTTAGACGGCCGGCCAAACTCTAGGAAGAGTCCTGGTGGTTCTGAACTTCTTCCATTTACGGATGATGGAGGCCACTGTGCTCATTGGGACCTTCAAAGCAGCAGATATTTTTCTGTACCCTTCCCCAGATTTGTGCCTCGAGACAATCCTGTCTCGGAGGTCTACAGACAATTCCTTGGACTTCATGCTTGGTTTGTGCTCTGACATGCACTGTCAAGTGTGTGACCTTATATAGACAGGTGTATGCCTTTCAAAATCATGTCCAATCAACTGAATTTACCACAGGTGGACTCCAATTAAACTGTAGGAACATCTCAAGGATGATCAGTGGAAACAGGATGCACCTGAGCTCAATTTTGAGCTTCATGGCAAAGGCTGTGAATACTTATGTATATGTGATTTCTTTTTTTTAATAAAATTTGCAAAAATCTCAAAAAATAGTTTTACACGTTGTCATTACTGGGGTATTGTGTGTAGAATTTTGAGGACAAAAATGAATTTATTCCATTGTGGAATAAGGCTGTAACATAACAAAATGTGGAAAAGGTGAAGAGTTGTGAATACTTTCCGGATGCACTGTATATATCCTTGCCTGCACAGTTAGCAAATCATCATCTAGAAAATATGTGCAGAAAGTCTTGTGGTCTGACTTATGCTGGGCATACACTATACAATTATCTGTCAGATAGCTGTCCAATCTGGCTGGTTGGAATGAAAGCCTGGTAATGTATGGGAGCAAATGACAGTTGATCATATGGTCTTAAACACCGGGAAACGGACAAAAAAACAATTGGTTAACTTTGTGTGTTTTAAACAATTTGTCTAAACGACCTTTTTTATATTTTTTTCCAGTGTTTGTGAGCAAGTGGTCGATTGTAATTTCCTCCCATACATGACCAGGTTTTCATTCCAACCAGCCAGATTGATCTGACAGATAATTGTATAGTATATGCCCAACATTAAGTGGAACATTTTGGCCTGAATCATAAGAGCTATGTAAGGTACAAATCAAACATTTCACAGCAGCCAGGTAACTCAGTGGCAGGGTCTAGCAATATTGTCTGCCAAACTTGCTGTCCAGTGTCATTCTCCAACGCCGCTTTACCAATTCAGCAATTTTGCACGGAAGAATTGACAAATATTAGGTTAAAAGTTAATACAGGCTTATCAAAGACTACTGGATACAATAGCTGCCAACAGTGGTTCAATCAAGTAATTATAATAATTGTTTAAATGATGATCTTTTTTCAAGTTCTTTTTAATTGAGACTGTGAAGATGACTATGACTCACAAATAAAAATGATGATTCTATAAAATAAAAATTGTAGGCTGTGAGAAAAAAGTAAAAAAGGTATGTGGGTTGAAAAATATAAAAAAATATTCTGACTTTGAAAAACCAAAATTAACTCATTTTAAAGTACCGCTATACAAGAATCATGGCAAATATGTCAACAGCAGATATAAAATCACGGTAGAATGTTTTGTCGAAGCTGAATAATTGGCTGAGACAAGTTCAGTTTAAAATTTAATCGCGGCGACGCCATCTTGCGAATGACCGCAAGACTCCATTTTGGAAATGAGATCGCAAGACACCATTTTTGTGGTCAGCGTCAATTCAAGTTATAACTCAGGAGCTAAGAACAGATAGCAATGTTTTTGTGTTTTTGTTAACCTACCAAGGGCAACTGGAAAAACAAGCTTTCTGAGTAAAAGTAAATAAGAAGAGACAATGGGTATTTTTACATACAAATTGGGAATCCCTGGATGCAGATAAAGTATAGTTGTGGCAATTGTAATATAATATCTACACAATTGGATTTGTCTGAATCCTAGACAGAATGGCCCCAAATTCCACAGCTTGAGGTGGTAATACATTTGCACTTCACACAAGAGTCTGTGAGAACAAAAGAGGTTTTGTTTTCCTTTGAACACACAACAGGTGGGGGCCTGCTGACAGAGGGCATGTAGAACTACAACCCTCAGCCATCCACACTGCTGGATGTTCACTTCGTGTATGAGAAATTATGCACTTAAATCTCACCCATTAATAACTAGCGTCCTTATATCAAACCCTGAATACTCACACACTACATATTCGCACACAAGGTTCCATTAGCATCAAATTGTATGATTCAAGTTGGTTAAGTTAGTTTAAATGCTAAGAAATAGAGGTTTTTGATATCTAAGGTATTATACATGATAAGCAAGGTGTGTTTGGTTTCGTTCTGACGCGTACGCTTTTTACAGAATCCCGGTGTTATCGGTGGAGAGATCGCATCATGCAAACTCAAGTTACGGATCGCAGAACTTACAAGCAACAAAATGTTTAGTTGATGGAATGTTACAGGAGGCGTTACCAGAAAGACTCCAGCTGTTAGAGGCAGGGAAAGTCTATTTGAAACAACCTGTTAAATGTGTCGTTACATATGCTTCTCCTCTGGGAACCAATGAGATCAGCAGGAAGTTCCCCCTTTGTCCTGTTTCAGTCTGGGGGGGAATAAATACATGTGTCCGAACACTGGTTTGCCAGTTCATGCTGAATTTTGGGTGAACTGAGGATATCTAGTCAGAAGTCTATCTCTGGGTCCAGAGGCACAGCGTATGTATAACCGTACTTGGGTCTGTATTATTTCCTTTTACGCCTAACTTGTGTATGTATAGATTGCGTGTAACTGACTGTACTTTTACCTGAATAATACTTGTGCGTTGGAACCACAGATTCCACTCCTGTCTTTATTTGCGGTCATACTGCGTACCCAATTAGCGTTGTGTTTAGAGGTTTATAGGCAGGTTTGGTCTTAGAGGTTCTAGGCAGGTGAATCTTAGAGGTTTACAGGCAGGAATGTATTAAAAGGTTTATTGACAAATTCAACAGTTTTCTTAGTATGTATTGTGATCTAGGGTCTATTCATGATCACTTAATTTCTACAAAAACAAATGAAAATTAAAATTTTCACCTGCTTTTGTAGAAATTACATCTTCGGGCCATTCATCAAAAAGGTAATGCAGGAGATATCCTGCTTACCTTTCTCTTTTCTCCCGGAATGGCTTACCTTTCTCTCCCGGAATTCTGTCCCCACTAGTATGGGGACAGAATTCATAAATACAATATTTTCAGAGTTGGACTGCCGGAGCATTCGCCATCGGCACGCACACCCCTTTAGGATCCCTCCGCCCCTGTCCGACTCCTTCAGCAAGACGCCAGGGCTTTTGTGCGCATGCCTGGCCATGCGCACTAGTGTCACTGCTCTGAAAGGACACATTTTTGGATCAGCTGTCTCCGTGCTGGAGCAATGATAAATTCCTCCGGTGCTCGCGTAGAGTTAGCATTTTAACTATCTGGGTCGGTTCAGACCCTGATAATTAACATAATGAATAGAGCCCCTAGTCTCTAGGTTTATCAAGCACTGTTTATGCCTGACAAGGTTTACCAAGTACAGTACTCACAATGGTTATTGAATACCAACTCATTCTATATATTATTCTTTAGTAATTATACTAAACTCATTTAACATATCCTTTAAAGATAAAGCTTAAAAACAATTAAAGGAATCCTACATACATTACTATGGAGCATATGTATAATTTTTTGGTTACTAAAAAATTGTGAAAACTGGTATTTTCACACCCTTTTCGCATTATTTTAGTATCACTTAAAAGTATTAAAGAATGCAAATTTAAGGGCTTGGGGTAGTTTCTTACTAAACTACTCCAATTGCCCATTTAATAAGCAGATCGCATTTCCCATACTTGTTATGGGAATGTGATCGATTTCATATTTACTAAAAGAAATTGTAAAAAAAATAAATAAATAAGGAGGAAGCACTGTGATAACAACTATCTGAATGAAGATGGGGTTATGCAGGCTCCCCCCTCCCCCTGTTCCCCAACTCCGCCTCAGCTTTCCCTGATGACAGGGAGACCAGAGCCCGGAGTAGGCTTCTGTGATCAGCCATTTGTGTCTGATAGACCACAGGTTGATCACCAAGAAAAGAAAAAGTTATAATAGAAAATAACAGAATTACACTTAACTTGCACACAGGGATCGAACATCGGTGAGCTCTTCTATGACCAGGTCAGCTGATCGCTGGGCTCCTTCTGTAACCCTGGACATCCGATCTTTCCTGTGAATGGAGATGCAGCAAAGTCCCGGCCGGAATCTCAGTTTACTGCACAGATCAGATGACCAGGATCACAGAGCAGGAGCCCGAATCACCAAATACCAGTCCCTGGGTGCAGAAAGTGTGTTAGTTTAGCAGAGCAGGGATAGGAGTAGCCAGAGGCGCATAGACTGTTTAAGGATATGTTTTGCAAAAAATACCCTGAGAACTGCGGGGACGGAAACTGCAGGGATTTTAATACATTCATGTGATATTTCCTAAATTCATAATGCGAATGTAGGCAAAAATATCACAGCACAACTGTATTTTATTTGCAGATTGTGGTAAATAGGTCCCTATAAAACAACTAAATTTGTAGAGCTTTCGCTACTGATAAAATTCAACTGCTGTTTCAAATGCCTCATGTAAAAATGGTTTGTGTGTATTAATTAGCACCTTAAAGCATGGTTTTAACATTGTCATTTTCATCATATGTAGTAATTACAACTGCAAGTTATAGTAAGATAATGTCCATCATTATGAAAAAGACTAAAAATCATGCACTTTAAGCTTAAAAAAATATATAGGTGAAGCAACATGTTAAACTGTTTTTAGCACGTTATTTTGTAACCATATTTCCAAGTCACTGTATAATCCTTTTTTTTCTAATAAGGCTGTGCAAAAGCTTATAGCTGTAGAAATCTAAAAATGTATATATGTATAGAATAAAAACTTGGAACTGCCTATTCAGATTTTTATTTTAGTTTTTAAACTGGTGCTATATGGTCAACCCTACGTGACACCACCTAGAAAATCCCCCCTGAAGTGCCTTGATTGAAAGCCCCACCTAATATTTTAAGTTTTCACTCCTACCATAGTTACCCTGCTGTGTTCATAAGCAGGCATGTAAAAAGCAATACCTTAAAAAAAAAAAAAAAACAACACATGTATTTTAAGTATGTCGTATATGCCAAAATTGTTGCCCGATGTCCAATTTGTCCACACAAGAGTGGCAAAATTAGAAGATATTCAGGGCCTGATTCAGAGCCGGACGCTATTTGCGCTCGCTCGTTCAGAAAAAGGGGCCGGTTATTTCAATTGAGCGCTCACTCTTTGCGGTCTGTTGACGCCTCTATGTCTGAGCGAGCGAACGAAACATGCGCTCGCTATTTTGTAAAGACGCCCCCTGGCCGCTCGCATCATACGTCATCTCCGCTATTAGATTAATCGAGTACATCGAAAGGCGTCTGAACTGCTCGCAGTGCTTGTAGTTGGATTTTCCTACCGCAATCATGCGAACAGTTCAGGCTAAGAAACAACCAAGTGACGTGGTCGATGACGCTGCTTTGTTAATTATGCACACCCTTAAAACGCCCGTTTGGCACGCCTGCGTTCGGATCTCCACTCCCCGTTTTCAAGCACCTTCCCGTTACCACCCACAAACGCCTCATGCTGTCACTGAAATTAGCAGGCACTCGCAATTTTGCGAACACACGTTTTCCGACCGTAAAGACTGGTTGGCGCATGCGCATTACGACCCATACGCATGCGCAGATGTGCGAACATCGCTCGGAGCGAACGAGCGGCCGCTTACGAGCAGCTCTGAATCAGGCCCTCAGTCCTTGTGTGTGATCACTTACAGCTTGATTGGTGTAAATTATTGCAGTAGTAAGATGACATCGCACTTACAGGCTTATAGCAGTGATCTGTGGTCATCATTTAATCTCATTCATGACACTGTTGCTTGGCGTGTTAATGGCAATTCTTATCAGAAATAACTGTTCTTTTCTGGTCAGATATTGCAAGGTGCCTGGCAAGCATTATATTATTAGCCGGCGAGAACATTATGCATGAAAGGTACAAAGGGCTCTCTGCTGCTTTTCAGCTTCCTGGCATCACAAAGACATCGCACAATTCCTCCAAATTACTGAACAACACCTTGGGGGGGGAATTCAATTCAGCGAGATGCTGAATAGCCGCCGGAGGGAGCTCCCACAGCTATTCAATTCATTGCGCTGTGTGCCTTGTTGGGAAGCAGGTAAGTCAGAGAATGCCGGTTCTCGCAACTTAACCTGGTTGTTAAGGCACGGTAACTGGCATTCACCAATTAAAGTGCCGGGCGTGCGGCTGTTAGCGCTGCGCTAAGCCAGCAAACAGCTGCGCGGCCGGTATTTTTGTCGGATTTCTCCTCGCATCCCCAGTGGGGTGCGAGAAGAAATCCTTTAGCCGCCCAAACAGCGCGGTGTATTGAATAACTGCGGGAACTCCGTCCCGTGGCTATTCTACATCACACTGAATTGAATTCCCCCCTTTGAGGGAGAACAGTACAGAATAGAACAGAGAACCCATTTACATTTTACATGTTCAGTTGCAGAACAATAATATGTAACATTTCTCAGACAACCAACAAATTGGTTACAGCTAGAAATGAAAATCAACTTCCACCTGCAATCATATGTGACATTATAAACAAGCCAATCTAATAGACATTCTCAGACTTGGAAAGAGTTTCCTCATTTTGTATTGTCATTTAAAAGCATGCAGGGAATATTTGCCAGAATTTTTTCAAGAAATTTCACTTTTATACAAAATAAAGCATAATTCTCGCCTTTCAGTGGAGCCCCTCAATATGTGATACACCAAAAAAATACACCAATAATTTTTACAAATCTGTACGTAAACGTTTCATATGGTTATCAGGACTGATGATATAGGCAATATAACAGGTTTTGCATGACATTTTCCCGACAGGAACGTCAATTTAGGAAACTGCAGGCGGCCCTTTTAGTGACACATTGTAGAAAATGGCTGCTTGCAGTTAGCTACACATATAAAGTTTGTCAAGGAATGGAAACATTTTACATATATTTCTGAATCAAATTAGTAACTCTTATAAAAAACAACTTGTACTTTACAGGTTTGGTGGCCAACTAAACTGGGTACACATCGTATGACCAAACAATGCAATGTAACGATATGATCGAGTATGTGATGATGTGATATATATTTAAATGTTACAGCAACAAGTCGTTCATTGCATTGCCCCATCTAACAGGCAGAACAGCAGATAGGACGATACGGTGAACAGATCGGATGCACACACACTATTCAATGTGTACATACTGTATATACATAGTATAGTGGTACTCAGCTCTAGGGCTCTTCACATATGTGCTTGAAAATGGATACAACTAACCTGCACTAGAAATGCATTTTCCATACTCATACAGTGCTTTTCCAAATTCTATTTACTGGTAGCAACATTAACGCATGGGGAAAAAGGTCATGCCTTGTTCTAAAATTTTTAACTATGAGGTTATAATTTTAGAACGCAGAAGTGGGTAAAGACCCATAACCGAACCACTCAGGCTATTACTCTTGAGCTTTGCAGTATTAGCTACCAGCTGGGAAGCACATTAACACAGAATAGGTGTGACCGTCCTTTTCACTTTACTTTTCCAGTTCTTCATTTAACAATTTGTCTTTTTTTCCCTTTACTAGGTTTTAAAATTAGCTAATTGCCTAAACCTTAGGGGTATATATATCAAATGGTGGTTTTTCTACACATTTATCACAGGATTTAAAGAAGTATTTTTTTTTCTTTAAAAGGCAATACATGTTATGTATTGGGTGTATTGGCACACGTCTGCAAGGAATGTTCTGTTTTATATATGTACAGATTCACATCCGATAGTAAAGCAAATGGGAAACAATGATCTGTTGAGTAATATTTACATGGCTGAATTCCAAGTCAACGCAGCAGCGGCCATCTTTGCATCTTTCGCTGAATGTGCATCTGTGACTTTATGCCAATACCACTTCAAAGCCCTTCCCTGGTGTACATTGGTGCATCCGAATGTGCAAGGACTGAGATGCCCACTTGCAGAGTCTATAGATGCTGCATTACTATCTGGTGTGTCTTTAGAAACTTACAGAAGCCCTATGGCAGGTGCAGATTATCTGTCTATGGCCTCCTATGTGAGTGTCGCTGTATGCAACAGCTTTGAGCAACACGCCCACGACACTCCCTTAAGATGCAACATTTGTGTGCATCCGATTAACCACCTTTCTGTAACCTCCCAGTCGTCTCTCTATAAATTTCTGAGACTGCGCATGTAAATCTGTACTGCGTCTCTGTACACCATCTGGACGCATGGGCAGTGCGATTCATTGAACACCTGCATCCGTCGCCGCAGCATCCAACTCTGAATCAGGCTCATAGTGAGGTGCTAATTGTCAGTGACTAGCACAGAGCCTTCTATGGTATTCTACTGGTCACAGAATACACGTCACTATCAAGTGTAAAGCCACACCTAGTTATGCATTTAATAGTATTGCAGTTGTACATTCTGCGGGCAAAAAGGCTGATAACACTTCAAACACTAGGACAAAAAAACAAAACATAAAATACGTTACATACATAGTATTATTTCCGAATTGCCTATGCCCCAAGAACATAGAAAATGGCAATTATTCCCCACAGACAATGCTTTTGTGACCTGGTCAGAGATATTTTGAAAATTTCTTATTTTCCATTTTCCAGGACATTTCTGATACTTCAGTGCAGTTGGATCGGAACGAAATATCGTATACATGGTATGTGTGCGGATGTTGATCGCATTGTCCAATCTGCTGTTCTGCAATGTTTGATGCAATGAATGACATAGTGCTGTTACATGCAGCAAGTAATGACATATCGCACTGTTGTACACCGGAATGTGCTGTGTGTAAGGCACGTGCAGTGTTGCTGGGTCACACATCACATTAGTGTGTACCCAGCTTAGACCATTACTCTTGCAGCCTATTTTATTTACACATGTAAGAAAACTCAAAAAAAAAAAAAGAAAAAAGCGTCTCACTACATTGGCTTATAAGGCAACCCAATTAATTTAGAAAGAGCACAGCTCATATAATGTAAACATAGCTGCGGTATATTGTGCATTGAAACTTCTCCATGTGATTCCTTTATGGGCTATGTAGAAAAAGTATATATGTACACACACACTCCATTCTTTGCTATATGTAAAACAGAGTGACAAAATGCATAATTGAAAGCACGATGGTTAGCCAGTAATATGTGCATCATGCAGCAAATTGTGACTTTTCTACAGTATTTCCATAAATTGAAAGGAAATGTCCAACTGGAAGTACATATCCCATGATGTACGAAAGCCACACATTGGGTACTTACACTGAGTCTATCTACAAATACACATATGAAACAGGTAATATAAATACAGCATCATTTCTTATAAAGGTGCCGAAATGAAACATGCATGCAGATAAGCTTGTATGTTTAACACAGAATACTCCTGTAATTAAACAATGACCATAGAATATACTTTGAATTTAGTAATAGTAAATGGATGAACATGCTTTGTTTATATTGTGAAAGCTCATTAAATATGTATGAGCTACTTAAATAATGCAATCAGGGAGGATACACACATAGCAGGGAGAGGATACACACATAGCAGGGAGAGGATACACTCATTGCATGCAGAGTCATGTATGCAGGCTCTGATAACTGCGCAGCCTACACACATAGTGAGAGCAGGGTATGAATGGGGTGTACGTGCACATAGAGCATGCATGTGAGTGCAGGGTCCCTGCTGCTGCCGCACGTACAACCAGGGACTCCCAGCACAACAAAGCCCGGTATCCGGTAGTGCAGGCTGGATAGCGAACCACGGGGAGGAGAGGCACCTACCAGGCGGGCAGCCTCGGCCCAGGTGCGGTCCTTCTTCTTCCTCTTGTCTTTCATGTTTGCATCTCATTGATGGTTCTTATGACGTGGGGGATCCACGGGCACTCGGGTCTGCGAGCGGAGACAATGGCTCGGCTTGACAGGAGACCGGCGGCGGCTACGGCTCAGGTAGCGACACTGCTCAGCTGACAGCTCTGGGATGCTCCCGTTCCCCCTCACAACAATACACAGTGACGTCACTACCAATGGCGACCCGGTGCTCTCGCGAGGGAAGAGGCGGCGGCCAAAGCTCGCGAGCTCTCCCTGGGTAGCAGCAGCAGCGCTCGGAATTCCAGGGAGCTGGGACGGGGTTTCCCTCTTCGGATCTCCTCCTCCTCCTCCCTCAGTCACTCTTACTCACTGCTGCCTTTCCTCCCGCCAGCCAGCTGCCCGCCGCGCCGCTTACTCTTTCATCCTGTCCCGTCCCACACAGGGCTCTAAAGTGTAATATTTCTGCCAGGTTTGTATTACCTACAAAACGGACTTATGGATACCTCACACTCGTGCAACAGAATGACTTGCACCACACGGTTGCATTGTAGTGCATTGCATAGCAAAAGCGTATGGTGTGCATAGTGGGTTGCCAAAATTATTCTTAGCATGCTAGTCCAGTAAGAAAAGGAAAGTCTACCTATAAAATGGTATGTGTATAAAAAATGTGTGTATACAGTAACAAATACCAGACAAACTAAAATGAATGAATTCCTTTGTTCATCACACATTCTAACTTACCTAAACTGAACCCTAAAGCAGTTTTCTCATTTAATACTTTAATAATAGAAGAGATCAGCAACACAATTTTAAGTATCCAAACAAGCTCCTGCTCTCAAACAAAGTGGATTTGCCAAAGTGCCAGTTAGTATAAAGAAGATCCCTTACTCTAAGGTTAGGCACACGCTGACAGATATCAATTGATCTGCCAATATATCTGGTGCCTGTCGGTCAGTGTGTACCAGCGATATGTCTGTGAACGATGTTGTTCACAGACATGTCGCGTCGGCTGCACTGTCCAGGGTCGGATTTAGGCTTGTGGGGGCCCCCACCAAGCCACACGGAGCCTACCCCCACCCTCCCAGATTACTTACCTTCTAGCAAAGCCAAAAGTAATGGGACTACCAACTCAAAAGCTATTTCATGGACAGGTGTGGGCTATTCCCTCGTTATTTCATTATCAATTAAGCAGGTAAAAGGTCTGGAGTTGATTCTAGGTGTGACATTTGCATTTGGAATCAGTTGCTGTCAACTCTCAATATGAGATCCAAAGAGCTGTCACTATCAGTGAAGCAAGCCATCATTAGGCTGAAAAATCAAAACAAACCCATCAGAGAGATAGCAAAAACATTAGGTGTGGCCAAATCAACTGTTTGGAACATTCTTAAAAAGAAAACGCATCGGAGAGCTCAGCAACACCAAAAGACCCGGAAGACCACGGAAAACAAATGTGGATGACAAAATAATTATTTCCCTGGTGAAGAAAAACCCCTTCACAACAGTTGGCCAAATCAAGCACACTCCAGGAGGTAGGTGTATTTGTGTCAGTCAACAATCAAGAGAAGACTTGACAAGAGTGAATATAGAGGGTTCACCACAAGATGCAAACCATTGGTGAGCCACAAAAACAGTAAGACCAGATTAGAGTTTGCCAAACAACATCTAAAAAAGCCATTGCAGTTCTGGAACAACATCCTATGGACAGATGAGACAAAGATCAACTTGTACCAGAGTGATGGGAAGAGAAGGAAAGGAACTGCTCATCCAAAACATACCACCTCATCAGTGAAGCATGGTGGTGGTAGTGTCATGGCGTGGGCATGTATGGCTGCCAAAGGAACTGGTTCCCTTGCATTTATTGATGATGTGACTGCTGACAAAAGCAGCAGAATGAATTCTGAAGTGTTTCGGGCAATATTATATGCTCATATTCAGTCAAATGCTTCAGAACTCATTGGACGGCGCTTCACAGTGCAGTTGGACAATGATCCAAAGCATACTGCAAAAGCAACCAAAGAGTTTTTTTAAGGCTAAAAAGTGGAATGTTATGCAATGGCCAAGTCAATCCCCTGACCTGAATCTGATTGAGCATGCATTTCACTTGAAGACAAAACTGAAGGGAAAATGCCCCAAGAACAAGCAGGAACTGAAGACATTTGCAGTAGAGGCCTGGCAGAGCATCACCAGGGATGAAACCCAGCGGGGGTGATGACTATGCGTTCCAGACTTCAGGCTGTAATTGCCTGCAAAGGACTTGCAACAAAGTATTAAAAAGTGAAAGTTAGATTTAGGATTGTTTAGTTTGTCCCATTACTTTTGGCCCCTTAAAAAGTGGGAGGCACATATAGAAACCGTTGTAATTCCTACACCGTTCACCTGATTTGGATGTAATTACCCTCAAATGAAAGTCTGCAGTTAAATCACGTCTTGTTTCATTTCAAAGCCATTGTGGTGAATAGAGGCCAAAATCTGTAAATTCTGTCAATGTCCCAATATTTATGGACCTGACTGTATATAATATATATATATATAAAAAATACACACATATACATTAAATACACACTAACACATATACACACATATACAGTATACACTAACATATAAATACACATTAACACACACATATACACAATTAAACTACACATACATATAAAGTATGCACACACTTTAACACATACACACGAAAACAGTACATATATACACTTACTTTTTATGCAGCTGCTGGTCACATCCTTAGGCTCCGCCCCCTCGCGCCGTAATGTCGCGATTCGTGGGTCATTTGGGGGCGGGTCTTGTCATATTGGCTCCTCCCCCAGACATGTTAGCAGGGGGAATTGGTCTGTCAGGGGAGGTTTCTAGCTTCTCAAAAACCAACCCTTGCCTGCTCTAGAGGTGGGGGCACCTCTGTGTGGGGTGCCCCCACTCGATCTGCAGATATATCTTTGCAGTGTGTACCCACCTTTATGCTGTTGGATCTCATCAGTTCTTTGTGGTTCAAAATTTGATTCAGTCACCACTAGAGCAGTTATACAGTTGTGTCCTCTTACATCCTTGCCGATCTCACTACAAATGTGTGCACGCATTGTGCCATGCAGTCACCCGCAGCAGCGTACGCTACGGCACGCACTGCGATCGCACTATGCAATCTTATGGAGCGAGCGCAGTGCGCATATTCACTCGAGAGTGCACGCCTCGCTCCATGCATGGTACGATTTGCCGCGTATGCACCAAAAATGTAGCAGGACACATCTGTAGGGCTCTATTCAAAGAGGAAAAGAAATACACAGTGCTATAGTGGTGAATGATATAAAAAACAATTATAATCAATAAAAGTTATTAAAGTGCACATTGCATAAAAATAAAAATCCATAAATTCATACAAGCAACAAATTACTACTTAGCATCACTTTAAAGAAATGATAATTAAATTGCCTAATAGCAATCACATAGCATTCTCATATATAAAGCACTCAATAACCTTTAGCAAAAGTGGAGAGATATAAATGTCCAAAGAGTCCAAGGATATGCTTGAATCTTATAATGGTCTCTGGGCCTGATTCAGACCCGCTCGCAAGCGGGTCGATGGTGCCCTAGTGCGCATGCGCACAACAGGGAGCTCCGTCGTGCGCATGCGCGAGACCCAGATAGTGACAGCCAAGCTGTCGCTCCGGGTCTCGCACCAAAGGGGGTGTGCTGTCAATGTTGAGTGACAGCACGCCCCCTTTGGTGGGCGTGCCGAGGGCGTGGCTGCCAGACGGAGGCCTACCGTCTGGGTCCGGCCCCACTGACATCACTAGTGATGTCAGTGGGAGTGACCTGTGTGGTCCTGAGGACCAAGTTTGAGAACCACTGGTGTAGTAAATAATTAGTCTGTAGCCAAAGTATGGTATAATTACCAACGAAGTCAGCTTGCGACCTGTTGTATGAACTCCGATATAGTCACTCACCGCTAACCTCCATGCACTGTGATGTAATATAGAGGCCGGCGGAGCTGGTTTGCGACCTGCCGATTAAAGCTCCTGTGCGGTCAATCATTCCTGTCCTCCATGCGCTGGTCCTCTATTAGTGGAGTTGGAGTCGTGCTCAGCAATATATTTGCAAACAGATAACTGGATGGCAATGGTAATATGCTGTCTCTTATTCCACAATAGTAGCTTGGAAAGAAAGTATCCACGGGTTTTTGTATGTAGCAAGATTGTAGCAAGGTTATCTCTGTAGCAGAGTGTGAAGCAATTAGGTTGTAAATGTCCCAAGCAAACCTTCTGACATGTTTCTTCCGATAAAACAGATTTTTTTTCAGAGGAAATAGGTGCATGCTAGGTATTTTCCAGACCATACTTATATGCTCCCTAAATGGGTTTGATTACAATCACCTATGTGGTTTAACTGATTCTGGACAATAAAGCTGGCCACACACTAGACCAACTTTCGTCCAACCATCCAACTAGTTGATTGGTTGGAATGAAAATCTGGTAACGTATGGGAGTAACTGATGATCAGCAATTTGCTCCTAAATGCCAGAAAACAGATGAAAATGGTTGTTCAGACAAGTTTGTTAAATGTTTGATCTAAACAATTTGTTCAAAAAACAGTTTTTGTCCATTTTCCGGCATTTGGGAGCAAATTGCTGATTGTCATTTGCTTTCATACCTTACCAGATTTTCATTCCAACCAGTCAACTAGTTGGCTGGTTGGATGTAAGTTGGTCTAGTGTGAGGCCAGCTTTACTGTGTACAGATTTGTTCATCAGTAATTCACAGCAATATGTAGCTATCTCTGTATGTTGATGCTCGTACACAAGATAGAATATATTTAATAGTACATATAAATAAAAGTAGTTGCAAGGAGAGTCTATCTTATTTTAATTTATATACTTTTTTATTTTGAATATTCTTATTTTTCATTGTTTTAAAACATCATGGCATTCTGTATTTTCCATCTTTTATTGTTCTTTCCCAGAGGGAAAAAAAGGTGTCACCACTTCTAACAGTTTTTTATATATATTTTGTGTTGTTAATATAAAAAGTCTTCCACTCTATAGTAAATTTCTATTGCCTCCCAAAAAATCCCCATAAGGAATACACAAATTCAAAACACTTTATTTGCTGTATCATAAGGTGAAGATAATAGTATTAATCATCACCATAATAATGTTTGATGGATGGTAACATGCTGACAGTGAGTACAGATAATATAATCACCATATAGAAAAAAAACGGACACTCCTAACACAATTCCGTATGAACATGAGCAAATGTGCACATCTCTATACACATATGCACATGTTCACACTAGTAAAGACCCAATGATTCAAATAGAATCAGTGTTTCTATTAGTGAGTACCGTTGTGAGGATACGGGGTTCTCTCAATCACCCAGACACCGAGCAGATGAAACCAAAGTGATGATTTAGTTTTCCACAGCACACAGCAACAGATAATATGTTTGGACAAGCGGTAAATACAGTGAACAGGCAATAAACAGGTAGCAGTCCAGACCGAGGCAGTCCCAGTAGAGTCTAACGTCCCAGAACAATTCCACGAAATAGCTAGAGACCCTCAGTCCCCACAGTAGAAACTATCACTGATCACACTTGCAGTGAATAGCGCATAAGTCAACTCAATCGTTTCCAGGACCCCACACGTAGAAACTATCAGAGATCACACAGCAGTGATAGTCCCTGGGTCCAACCAAGCATTTCCAGGATCCCATACAGTAGCAGCTAATCACAGAACACACAGCAATGAATAGCATATAGGTCCTTGCAGAATTTACAAAGTATAAATCCACAGAACTGGTGATGCGTTCCACTAGCACCTTGGCAGAGCGAGGCCTCTTAGCCAAAGTCAGCGACTAACATGTGGAGTTGCCTTTGGTGACCTGTTTTGAAATCTTCCCATTTCCCACGATATTGTGACCACCCAGGGGGGGTTGCACCGTTTCCTGAATGGTGCACGTCCCTTATCTCCTACCTCCCTCAGATATTACTTCCCTGATGAACACCTGCTGGGTTGGTTCCATTCAGTCTACCAGATTCAAGTGAGGCACAAAACACAAATGGAAGGAGGAGTAAATCCTGAGCGTCCCCTGGGGAGGTGGGAATTAACTTAGAGGGTCTTTTGTTCTGGGAGGTGTCACCTTGCTCTAGTGGTTATGAATAACACAGACATATGGACCAGGCTAACATCAAGGCTTATCCAGTATTAAAAATTACAATTACTTACATTATTACAGTACATAATATACATGCTAATGGAAATGTGTGTCCTGAGAATGATCACACATACAGTAGGAGACCGGAAGGGTAACACAAAAGGACTAAAAAGTTAATTAATCTCTGCAAGGACTGAGATTCTTCCCGTACATTTGTAACACACATCTCATGTCCTCACAACCGTACACCACACTAACTGTGGGTCTGTACTTACACCCATTATAAGAACCATTTAAACAATCACATTTAGATCAATGGTCTCATTTAAACCGAAAGGAGAAAGACAATTGAATTTATTAATCCAAAAAGCTTTCCGTGTGCACAATCGTTGGTACCTATCACTCCCCCTAGCTATAGATGTAATTTGTTCAATAACAGTAATCCTGAGAGCTTCAATGTCATTATTTATAACTTCCATAAAGTGTCTCACTATATTCTGTTTATGTTCACTGAATCTAATAGATAATTCTCTAGTTGTTCTACCTATGTACTTCAAATTGTAGCTACTGTACACTCCAAAAATAAATAACATAACTTGATTTACAAGTGATAAATTCTCTAATATTGTGTATTCTATTAGAGAAAGATAAGTGTACATTTTTCATTTTATCTCTTCCATAATGACACATTCCACATCTACTCCTACCACATTTGAAAAAACCTTTTGATGGTGGTGGCAACCAACTCAACTCTTCCCATATGGATTTGTTAGTAGATGGTTTCAGAAAACTAGGGGCTAGATGATTTTTGCTTTTTCTAAAGATTATTTTTGGTTAATCCGGAAGGATCTCTGTAAGCATAGGGTCCATTTTAAGTAGGGAATAATTTTGTTTCAGTATGTGTTTTATCTGATGAGATTATTATATTTAGAGACAAAACAAGGTTAATTTTCTCTATTTTCCTTTTTGTCACATTTCGGGGCCATCCTCAAAGTCTATTCCCTATTTATGAGATTAATTTCTTTTAAGGAATTTTCGAGAAGGGAGAAAAATCCTGGATCATATCTTCAGATTGTTTAAGAAAAACTTATTTAGAGCAGTTTCTCTTCAAACTTTTGGGTATGTTATTACGCCATGGTGCATAATGTGAGCTTTGCAAATGTAAATAGTTTTGGGTATCGACTTGTTTCTTAAAGGTACATGAGGAAATTTCATTATCCAAAATGGAGAGACTCAAATCCAGGAAGTCAATGGAGGAAATAAGTGCATATGTGAATTTTAAATTATAATTATTTAATTGTGAAACAATTTCAAGTGCCAATGACTCATCCCCATCCCAAATAATAAGTAAATCATCTACAGTATGTAAGGGCCATAGACGACCAGGTTCACATAGAAGTCGCCAATGTAGAGGTTTGCGTAACTCGGCGCGAACCTAGTCCTTATGGCCATCCCCATCACCAGTAAATAATGGACACCGTCAATCGACACCATCAAACAAAAAGTGATTGTGAGTGGGAATAAAATTAATAAAATCAAAAATAATTTTTGAATGTGATTTTGGTAGATTATTGGTAGAAGACAACACTCTAGGCTATACACTCCAGTCCCTTGTCATGAGCGATATTGGAATATAATGATTCCACATCCAATGTCAAAAATGTATAACTCTTTCAAAGTGTTATAAGGAGATTCTATATGTGCGTGGAATCTCTTATATATGATTTTAATGTGATTACTAGAGGTTGTAAAAAAGAATCTCTATAATGTGAAAGGTTGGAAGTGAGGGACCCACACCCAGAAATAATAGGTCTCCCAGGTGGTGAAGAAAGTGACTTCTGTATTTTGGGTAAGTGATAGTATACTGGTGTGATGGGAAAATGATTAAATAAAAACCTCCATTTCTCCCTGATAATCAGTCCCTCTGTTTTTGCATCATCAAATAATTTTTTAAAAAGAATCTTATAATTTTCAAGAGGATTGTTCCCCAACACATGATATAACAGTCAATTTCCCAGTTATCCATAAGCCTCTGTTTTATAATCAAACATTTTTTGAACACCCCTTGTTTGCTGCCTTTATAATAATTTGGGGTTTTCTGTAATGCTGCTACAGCTTGTTTTTCTCCCAAAAACAGATTAGAAGCTGAGGTTTTTTTAGACCTATTGCAAAGGATTTAAAGTTATCCATAGTTCTTTATAAAAGCTCTCAACAAATGGACCTTTTTCTTGAACCGGATAAAACTCCTGTTTAAGTTTAAATTTAATATTTCTCTGATGTACAGCTGAAACAGACGCATCAAAAATCAAGGGCAGATCATTCTCTTCAGTGTTATTTTCCCTATAAAGTTCCTCTAGGAGACTTACACTGTCCACATCTCGATCATCTAATCCGATGGGTGAAACAGCAGAATTAGTTTAAACTTTTTTTTGCAAAATATTTCTTCCTACACAGGGATTGTGTGTACCTATTTAACTCTACAGATAGTTAAAAAATTATGCCTCTGCTGAAGGGGCAAAATTCAAACTTGGAGAGGCCTCTGTCAGAGAGGTTAAAAACACCTTTGAGGGTTATCTCCACCTTTATTGTATTGTTCTCCCTCTCATAATTATGTCATCAGACTAATATGATAATTTTTTCACTGACCTATGATTTTTTTTATGATATGTACGTATCTCATCATTATTGTAATCCTTCTGATCTCGCTGTATTTTACTATCCCTTTCTCTCTATGATGGTTCTTTCATACTCCTTAATTTTCTTAGTTAATCTCTTATCTTACTTCTTAAAGGACAGAATATCCTGGTACTTATCCATCTTATTTTTTTTTAGTTTTCTCTATTTCTTGTGTAATTTGTTCAGCTTTAGTTTCTCTATATTTAATTAAGAGTGTCATCAAATTAAACGAACACTCATCTAAAATCCTTTCTCAATCTTTAATGAGATCTGTGTTGTCCTGGAAGGATAATGTTTTGAAAATTACCCTGGGAATAATTTTTAAATCTAAGTATTTTTATAGGGTGATCCCATCCCACCAGTGTCTCATCTCTGCCTTAAGTAAATCTTCTAGTTAAAAAAAAAAACATTTATTCATTTTTAATTTCAGTATTTACATTGAGATTTTCTCTGACAGAATTGGGATCATCATGTTGTAACATATAAGCTTTTCTCAGTGCAACTCTATCCTTAAAACCAGAAAAAAACTTCCATTCCTGCTGCCATAGTAAAGCAAAATGTATATAATTACAACTGAATATGTATACCAGGCGCTGGGAGGGAGAGAGAACCTCTAAGAGCAGCTGTGAATGGGTAGCCAGCCCAAAATAAAAAAAACAAAAGACAAATAAACAGCGCTATAGCGGTGAATGGTATCACAAACAATATAATCAATAAAAGTTATTTATTGTACTTAAAGTACACTTTGTTTCTTATAGGTACATGAGGAAATTTAATTAGAACGAAGATACTCAAATCCAGAAAGTCAATGGAAGTGTATATATGAATTTTAAATTAGAATTATTATTTTATTGTGAAATGAACTGAAGTGCCAAGGACTTATCCCCATCCCAAATAATAAATAAATAATATATATAATGGCCATAGACGACCAGGTTCACACCAAACGCGCCGTTGGTCCTTATACCATACTTTAGCTATAGACTAATTATTTACTACAATATTCCCTGTATTGTGGGGGCTAACGTCTCAGGAGGAGCTGAGAGTGAGTCCACCAGAACCATAGCAAAGGCTTTTATAGGGGCTCCGTTGGTCCCCTATATTGGGATAAAATATATGTGTGTGTATATACACAAAGTAGTAATAGACTTTTTACTTAAGTGGCTATAATTACACTAGCTGGTATGGAAATTGACTTTTCATGTATATACATCTTCTAATCCACAAAAATGGTTTTGAATAGAGACCAATATAAGATTGAAGCATTTCCTTGGATTCTTTGAACATTTATATCTATCCACATTTTCTAAGGTTATCGAGTGCTTTACATATGAGAATGCTATGACTACTATATTAGGCAATTTAATTATCATTTCTTTAAAGTGAGGCAAATTATAAATTTTTTGAATTGACAGTTTGTTTTTATTTTTATGCAATGTGCACTTTAAATAAATAACTTGTTGATTATTATTGTTTGTAATATCATTCACCACTATAGTACTTTGCAGTGGTGGCTCCAGAGGTGGGGCTGCAGCGCAGTCCAAAATTCAAATAGGGGAGCCACTCCAACTGTCTTTTCAACTGCTGCCAAACATCACCGTCCGGGACTCCCTGGCATTGGTGTGGCTCCCCTATTTGAATATTGGACTGTGCTGCAGCCCCACATCTGGAGCCTCAACTTGTACTGTGTATTTGTCTTTTTGTTTTTTGATATTGGGCTGGCTACCCATTCACAGCTGCTCTTAGAGGTGATCAAGAAAATCTCTCCCTCCCAGTGCCTGGTATACATATTCAGTTGTAATTCTATTTAAAGAGGAAAGCGAAAACCAGCATAAAAACATTATCACTTTTCGCTTTCCTTTGATCCCCATATTTATATTTTTTGGGTACTGAAGCGGACCTAGCGGTAAAGGTCTGTCCTGGAGTTAATAGAGCCTAGTGCCATCTTTCGCCTCTGCAAAAGATGGCAGGTGCCCTGTCTGCATGCACCTCCTGGTCAAAGGGGCCAGGGGCACAATGCAGTATAGGGAGAAAGCAGGAAGAAGGTCTCTACCTATTATATCCTCTGAGGGCACACATAAAGCGATCGTGAGATGGCATTATGTTGTAGAGAGAACCTCCGCTCCTCTCAATTTTTTAAAATAGAGAAGTGAGCAGCCCCCGTTGAAACCTTCCAAAAATGCTGGAGAAAAACCTTTATTTTGTAGACTAAATAGACCCCATAGTGGTTATTCCAGGAAAGAGACCCACTTTTCTACTGAATTTTGACCTCAAACTATTTGTAAATATTTGGCCAATAGACTAAATAGAGTAATTACATATCTACTTAATTTGCACAGAGTATAGTTCATACCCAGTAGACCAGGGGTTCCCAACCACGGTCCTCAAGGCACACTAACAGTGCAGGTTTTAAGGATAGCCATAGTTGAGCAAAGGTGACTTAATTAGTACCTTAGTTATTTTGATTTAACCATCTGTGCTTAAGCATGGATATCACTAAAACCAGGACTGTTAGTGTGCCTTGAGGACCGAGGTTGGAGAATCACTGCAGTAGACAAACCTCTCATACCACAAGATATGCAATTGACCTCATTCATACAGCTAACAAACAAATGATTCTACATTCGACAAACCATGTCAGCTACAGGAATAAGAAGATCATTTCTAAAAGTTATAGGAGCTCTATAACCAGACAGCTAGTACATTTATGAATTTAAAATTGTCCTGATAAGGGAACAGCTGTCCTCTGGAATCTATAGAACTTTAGTCTCAATAGCACAAAATATAAGCAGATGATGTTTTAATTTCCTTCACCAATATTCACATTTCCTTCCCCAGTTTCATACCAGAGCTTCAAACATTTGTTGGATATCTAATTACAAAGTCAAAGCAAGTATCTGAAATTCAAGATCTCAATTTATCCTTGAATATTTAACACTTGGAGCTAATTTTGACTTCCAGTGGCTATTCCAGAAATTTAAATACACAGGGATTTTCTTGACCAGATCCTATAATCAACTTTATGCAGCTAATTTCTCACCTATCATTCTCACAATAAGAAATTTAGGACCCTGTCAACCTGGACAGATTCATAGAGTGTGACATGCCACTGTTCTTAACCAGGGATCCTTACTAAGAAGTATGGGCTCTACTCTACATGACACAAAAGTAGTGGTCCTCTGTACGTGTTCCTGATGTAGCAAAAAACAATAGCAGTCGTCAGGGAATCTGTTTTGGTAATGGTCAGGTAGATAAGGTACAAAATCAATGGACAGAAGAGTAGTAAGGATAATGGGGTCTGGATCACATTAAATCTTGATGGAAGATAAATCACAGGAATGCTGGAGTAAAGGATACCTTATACTCTGGCACCATACTGTGCCCAGTCCTGGTTTATATAGTATAGGTCAGGGAGCACTAATAGTACATGTTTTCCCGGTCTTCATTACAAGTGAAATAATTAGCTCCACCTGTGGATCTTTTAAAATGTGTCAGCCAGTAATGAATACACCTGTGCACCAACTAGGAAAAATGGAAACCATGCACTGTTAGTGCACCCTGAACGATGAGTTTGAGAAACACTGGTATATGCAATATAAAGTTGGCAGGTAAAGTGAGACCAGTGGTCACAGTTTCAAAAAGGGTTGCTTTCTGCCTTCTCATTAATAGGGAGTACAGATGAGGAAGGAGAGGATGCTGCATGCCAGCGGTATATGCCAGAGGAGGAATGACCTTGGGACCTGCAAGTCAGCCATGGACTCTGGTGCCTAACAGTCAGAGGATGATAGGATGCCAAGCGAGGGATCACGCTGGACACGATGAGGGTGAGATGTTCTAACACTAAAATGCAGTCAAACCCTCAAAAACTATAGTTTTCAGAGGCTTGATTACATTTCTTGTATGTATCAAGCTCCGGAAAGCAAAACCTTCCAGAGCTTGCACTTGATAGGCAACACCGTCTATAAATGGTGTTGCCTATGGATTCTTTTTGGATAATTCACCGAGAACGATCCAATAGCGGCCGCTCATTGGCTGTGACCCACGTGTAACCAGCCAATGAGCGGCCGCTATAAGTCAAGCGGCTTCTGATTGGCTGCCCAGCTGTAGCATTCCCAAAGAGGCCCCTCTCCTGTCATTCGCAAAGTATTGGTATGTGTGACAACACACGTACCAATACTTGTCCAGCATGGATCGGGTCACTCGCTTTTTTGTTTTGCTAAGTCCGGGGATTCTATGGAGACCAGTGCAAGGATAGAGGTGAGTATAACATCTTCTTTTCAGGTACTCTCATTGGATTCTACTAGAAAAGGGGACCGAACAGCTTGCAGCAGGTATGTGTGAGTGAGGTAGGTGTATGTAATAAAGTTATACTTACTACGGTGTGCCTGTGTTGTGGTTTTTTAACTATTTTTTTTTACAGCGGGGGTACGGGTGCTGGCCGCCTACTGGCACTTGTACTTCCACAAGTGCCAAAGGGCAGGCATGCTGGCACCTGTAGTTCCACGGCAAAAAACAATAGTTTATTACTATTTACAATACTATTACCCCCGTACCCACAGCCCAGGGGTGCTGGGAACAGCCCCGGGCTTCAGACTAAGCCTGGGGTGTTGGGAGAGGGGGGACCCTTCATTGGGGGGGTCCCCACCTCTCCTGAGATCCCTGGCTTGGGGTGCGAATGCTTTGGCTTGGGTGATCCGGTGATAGGGTCCCCTGGCTGTGGCATTACACCTCAGCCGGATTTGAGCCGGGTGCTTGTTTTAAATATAGGGGGAACCCTACACATTTTCCCCCCCTTAATATTTAAAACCAGGACAGGCTCAGCAGCCAGGTGCTGGTTCCTAAATACGGGGGGACCCTATTCATTTTTTGATCCATATTTTTAGGAACCAGGACTGGCTGAGCAGCCTGGGGCTGGTTATGCTTTGAAGGGGGACCCTACCTCATTTTTTTTTCAAATTAACACTTTAGAGAAGGTTACCAAGCAGAAACATACACAAATCACACTGCTCTCTGTATGTTTCTAGCAAACTCGCAGCTCGGGAGGTGGTCTATTTGAAACTTTTAATTAGCTGCGAGTTTGCTACAATTACACCCGAGATTGTAATCTCGTTTCTTAGTAAATTCCAGAGTTGTATCTTTTTCATGAAAAGTACTTCAGAGTTTGGCCGATGGTGAGCTTAATCAAGTTTGCAGTCTCACCCGAGTTTTTCAGTGAAAAATTAGAAACCCCTCCCAAACTTGCTCAAGGTTGTCTTTAGTAAATTTGCGAGATGAAAATCATGCCTAAACTCACCCGAGATTGCAATCTCGACCAAACTCGAATCTTAGTAAATTTACCCTCAACTGTCAAACATGAAGGAGGAAGCGCAATGGTCTGGTGCTCTTTTGCTGGAACCAAAGTTGGTGACTTGCACACTGACTCAAACTGACTACCACAGCATTTTGCAGCATCACGCAATACTCTCTGGTTTATGCCTAGCTGCTTAATGTTTCATCCTACAGCAATGACCCAAAACATACTGTGTGTCACACTGCAGGTTTTTAAACCCTCCAATGCCAGTTTGCTGGCTGGCATGTCTGCACTGGCCACTCATTTCAGGATGTCGTTTCAACTTCAGTATAGTCTTCCTGTGCTGCCATCTTGCCTGAGGTCAGCTGACACCATTGCAGCCATTCACAGAGACTTTTTTCTCACGTGACTCCAGTGTCCAATCCTGGTGCAGATTGCTCTATATAAACCATTCTCAGGCACATGTGCTTTGCCAGTTCAACTTCGTGGAGTTACTTCCAGTACCAGTCCTGGCTCCTGTGTCTGCGATACAATGCAAATTCCACACTGCAGAGTATCCACTTCAGCCTGCAGATCTCATACTGCAAAATATCTGAAAACTGTTGTTTCCACTCTGCAGTATATTTACAGCTTCAACCTGCAATTCCCATACTGCTAGTATTCAGTCCTATCTGCATACCAGAGCAGTTCTCACATTGCTACTTCCAGCCTGCAACCAGCTATCTACTGAAAACCTGATCAGTGCTTCTCTGCTACAGCTTATCAGGTGCTCATCAACATCACCTACAATTCACACTGCTGAACTATTAAATACAACCTGATCTTCTCAGCAAATGCTCATTAGCACCATCTGCAGTTCACTATGCTAGAATCCCAATTACAATTTCTCAGCTTCAACTCATCTATTAACACATTTATTTATTTATTATCAGTTTCTTATATAGTACAGCATATTCTGTTACGCTGTACAATTTGAAACAACATTAATAGGAAGACCAGTAAGGAGACTATTGCAATAGTCAATGTGGGAAATAATGATTAGAGTTTTTTGCAGTGTTTTGTGTAAGATATGGTTAAATGTTGGCTATGTTTTTTAGATGTATGTAACAGGATTTTGAGACAGATTGAATGTGGGGAACAAAGGACAGTTCAGAGTCAAGGATGACACATTGGCAGCGAGCTTGTGGGGTGGGGTTGATTGTCAAGTTGTCAACAGTGATAGAAATATCAGGTTGGTAACTACTATTGGCCGGTGGAAATATAATTAATTCTCTTTTGAATATATTAAGTTGGAGGTGGAGAGATCCCATTCAAGATGAAATGGCAGAGAGACATTCAGTGACACGGACCAGCACAGATGGTGACAAATTTGGGGAGGATAGGTAGATTTGTGTATCGTCTGCGTACAGATGATACTGAAATCCAAAAGAGCTGATTAGTTTGACAAGAGAGGTGGTATAGATTGTTAAAAGCAGAGGACCTAAGACTGAGCTGTCAGGATGCGGCCTTTGATCGGCCGCTACTCACCCCTACCTCTTGTGCGTGTCTTGGTTCCATTAGCGTGGACATGGGCGCTGCCATGTTGGTTGGAGTCATCTGACTAGTATCCTCCACTGGTAGCCTGCGGTCGGTCAGCTGCTTCATTTGACCAGTTACCAGCTACCTAAGGGTATTTAAGCTTAGTCTTGGAACAGGAAGTTGCCATTGTAACTTTGCTTCTCCAGCGATCATTTGCTGAGACTGCGTTCTAGGCTCAACACTATCCTCCAGTGTTCTCCATCAAGTTGCTAACCCTTGTGTTCTTTCTCTGATTAGCATCTGGATTCCTAGTTGCTTTGCTGTTCCGTGATCAGACCGCCACAGCTGTTTTTTCATCATTTAGTGTCTTAAATCAAGTGCTGATTACCATCACTATTCAGCGTCTCATATCAAGTGCTGATTACCATCGCTATTTCATATCTCATATCAATTACTGATTACCATTGCTATTCAGCGTCTCATATCAAGTGCTGATTACCATCGCTATTCAGCATCTCATATCAAGTGCTTATATAGTCCTCCCATATCTATCTCTGTGTTTTCACCAGGTACCTGCCCCAGACTGCGACCTGTTCACTTGGTGCAGCGAAACTCATATCCCCCTTGGAGGAGTCACTGGTGAATACCATCAGGTGGACTAGACTCCGCACTTTGGGGTAGGTCTCGCCAACACCTGGGAGAGACGTATGAAGAAGACATATGTATTTCCCTCCCGTTTCTTGTCACCCACTGCCCTTAGCCCTCCAGTCTTAGTTCCTGCAGTTGAAACCAACAAACTCCCGGGCTTGACATGAGCCTTGCAGTACTCTAACTGATAGAGGTAGCAAAGTGAAGGTAGAATCAGAAAAGCGAACAGTGAAAGAGCAATTAGATAGGTAGGATGAGAACCAAGAAATGGCTTTGTCTTGAAGATTGTAGTGTTTGTATGAGAAGAGAGTGGTCAACAGTGTCAAAGGCAGCAGAGAGATCTAGAAGAATTAGAAGTGAGTAATGGCCTTTAGCTTTGGCAGTGACCAGATAATTTACTACCTTAGTCAGTGCTGTCTCTGTGGAGTGTTGGGAGCGAAAGCCTGACTGTAGTGGGTCCAATAAATTGTGGGTGTTAAGAAAGTGTGTGAGGCGAGTGTAGACAAGTCTCTCCAGTAGCATGGAGGGACAAGGGGGCTGGGAGATAGGACGGTAATTTGAGATAGAGTTAGGGTCAAAATTTAGTTTTTTCAAAATGCTTGAACAGTGATGGAAAGATACCAGTAGAGAAGGAGAGTTTACAGATGTTAGTTAAGCGTGGGATGAGCACAGGAGACAGAGCTTTACTGATTTGTGAGAGTATAGGATCAAGAGGTGAGGTAGTAGAGTAGGAGGATGAGAAGAGTATAGATACTTCATCTTCATTAGTGGGGTCAAATGAAGAGAATGTGCCAGTGGGTTCAGGTAGGGAATCGAGCAGGTCACTGTCTGAGGAAGAGCCCACCATTTAATTTCATATATTATTAATTTTGTCCTTGAAATAGGAAGCAAGATCTTGTGCACTGATATTAGCAGGTGGGTTGAGTAAGGCAGGGGTAAGAAGTGAATTATATGTATTAAAAAGTCACTTGGGGTTAATGGCTTGGACAGAGATGACAGATTGGAAATATGTTTGTTTGGCAGTATCAAGTGCATTACGATAAGAGTGGTAGATAGTCTTATACGTGAGGAAGTCACTTGGAGTACGAGATTTACGCCACTGGCGTTCTACTTTACGTGAGAGTTTTTGTAGGTGTCTTGTCAATTTGGAATGCCTATAGTCTATGTGATGAGTAACTGGAGCTACTTCATCAAGGGCTAGTTCTAGGGTCTAGTTCTGGTGTGATACAGCAGTCTCAGGAGAAGTGAACTTAGAAATTGGTAAGAGTAATTGTTGCAGAGAGGTGGCTAGTTGTTGAAAATTAATTGCATTAATATCTCTGCCGGTTTGAGGATGCTTGGTTGATTTGATTGACATTGAGGTTGACGTAATGGGGGAGAGTGTGCAGGTGATAAGGTTATGATCTGAGAGGGAAAGGAGAATTAAAATCAGAAACTGAGCATAGTCTGGTGAATACAAGATCAAGGCAGTGGCCATCCTGATGAGTAGAGGAGTCAGTCAATTGGGAGAGGCCAAGAGTGGAGGTTAGAGAGAGAAGTTTGGAGGCATGAGTTTGAGGACTGTCAATCAGGATATTGAAATCACCCATTATGATAGTGGAGATATCAGAAGATAGGAAATGTTCCATAAATTGATTGGGTGGTGCAGGTGGGCGATAGATAGCAGCAGTGCGCAGAGAGAAAGGGGTGAAAGTCCTAATAGAATGTACTTCAAATGATGTAAATGTGAGTGATGGTACCTGTGGGAGAACTGTGTATATAAAAGATTTGGACATTAATATTCCTACTCCACCTCCTTTACTGGTACCAGGCCTGGAGGTGTGGGTGAAGTGTAGGCCACCGTGTGAGAGTGCTGCAGGGGAGGAAGTGTCTGATTGTGTGAGCCATGTTTCTGTTAATGCCAGAAGATTGAGGTTATTTGAAATAAAGAGGTCATGGATGTTAGTTTGTTGCAGACAGAGGACCTCATTCAGAGTCGGACGCTATCAGCCGTTCGCTCGTACTCATTCGACTGTTTTAAACCACGCATGCGTCCGGTTCTCATTGCGCATGTGCGGCCGGATCATTGCGGTCATTTTTCGTTCGCTCGTATACACAGCGAACAGGAAGTGACCTGTGTCATTTGATTGACAGAATGTTCCGTTTATGGGTGGTAACGGGGGTGGAGATGAGAAAACGCAGGCGTGGCAAGGCGTTTTTTGGGTGTACATGTATTATCTTCTGCGAACGTCCAATGTGGACGCTATTTTGTACACGTCACTGTGTGATCCAATTTCCATTAAGACTGCTCGCTCAGCTTGTGGTCTGGTATAGTCTACCGCAGTGATGATGGTCTCTTCGTACTTCCCTGGACTCATCGATGGTGTTGCGATTAATCAAGTGAGGCAACAAAAACAATTAACTTTTAATTGCTAAACAGCTTGTAAGGTGTTTAGCAAATAGACCTTTTTTAGTAGCTAAAAACCGAACGCAGGTGAACTACTCAGCTGCTAATTTCTGGGGCATACAATCAATTAGCTAACAAATGTTTGTGTTTTTTGTGTGCTTTTTACATATTTGTAAGTGTTTATTTTTTAGGCAAACAATATTGTTACCATGTTTGGTTTTATTTATTTTTTTTGACCAAGAAACCAATCCTTTTATTTTTGGATAATTGTTAATTAAAACTCATAAATTGTTTTTAACCCTTGTTTTTGTAACAAAATATTAAATGTTTCTATTTCCGTTGTATTGTTTGTAAGTTTGTTAGAGGGATTACCTTTTAACCAGTTTGTGAATAAATCAACAATAGAATTTTACAAATTTGGTTCCAAAGGTTATTAATTTTTTTTTTTTTTTTTTTAAAGTAAACATTTTTTTTCAGGGAACAAAATGTAGAAATCATTTTGGCCACACACCAACAAAATAAGTGGCATTTGAACACAAATAAAAAAAATAAAAACAATTCACAAGAAAGGAGAGGGAGGTTTCTGGCATTCAGGAATATGGGGCAAACACAGAGATGGATTGTGGGGAAATTAGCCAGTGCTGTCATCGCCTTTTAGGCCGTTTGGCCGGGGGTTGGAGGTTGCCTGAACGGGTCCGGGATGTCCTTTGGCTGGCCTGGCCAGAGGCAGATGTTGTGGCCTCTGGATATAGGGCTAGGCACATTTGGAGGGATGGCTGTTGTTGTGCCAGAGGTGGAGGGTCCTGATGTTCCGGCAGGAAGGGAGGCCGGCTCCAACATGTACTGGCGAACGAGCTGCTCCAGGGCATTTGCTATTCGCACGTTGGCCCCAGTATTTTCCGCCAGGGCCTTAGCAATGGTCAGGTTGGTCTCAGCACTTTGCTCCAGGGCATCCGCCACCCGTAGCAGATTGGCGTCCATCCTCAGCAGATTCTCGGTGTACTGATCCGATTTAAAATTGAGATCCGTGAGGAGGGCCACTGCCTGTGAGGGGGAATGCCCTGGACTGTCTGCCACAGGGTCCCCAGCTGGATCTACTGTTCCTCCCCTGCAGAGCCAGAAGAAATTCTGCGGCCAAAGCTCACCTCTGGAGCAGACTCATCCGCCTGTGTCTCTGTGAGAAAAAAGAGAAAAGAGTAAAATTATAATCTAGATATTTTACTAAACACATTTCTGAGTTGTTAACATTACAACATTTACCTGGGGCAACATGAGGAGCCGCAAAGTCTGGCATGTCGGTATCCATGTTCGACATGCCAAACACCTCCTCATCCTGCACACACCCCTGGGCCAGCTCCTCCAAATCTGTGAGCTCGAATGACACAGGGGTAGGACCCCCACCTGTTCCCCCTGCATGCCTAGCCCTATCAGCCATTTTTTGTTTAAGCTGATATTTGAAGTCGCTCCATCTGTTGGTTAAAAAGTAGGCATTATTATTGCAGTATTTGGACCTGTAACCATTTTTGATTCAAATGTAGGTTTGACGTACCGGCGTTTGACCTCCCGGGTTGAACGTTCAAACTCACCCACACCATTGACAGCACTGGCTATGTCGTCCCACAGTTTCCATCTCTGGATTGCACCCATATTCCTTGGTGCTTGTGCCAGGTTGTCATTGAACATTTGAACCAAAACCTCCATCTCCTTCCTTTTGTCTTTTCTTTTTGGCCCTAGTTTGCCTACTAGGCCCAGCAGCCTCTTCCATGGCATCCTCCATACCTTTTTTTTAAATGGCAGAAAATATTAAAAAGTTAAATGTTTCCAAATGTAATATTAAACATAGGCATTTTCACATAATTTTGAAAATACATGGCGCCTCTTGGCTAGTACTTTGCTGCTCTGTACTCATTGTGTTTTCGCAATGTAGCAGACCGATTTAGGTCGTCAGTGACGTTTTTAGACATGCATCAGCATTATTCGGCTGCATCATTCCTTGTGCGCTCCTATTGTCCGTCCTTAATTTGAGCGGGAAAATAAAGCCTATTTATGGCTTGGTGTGACTCCATTCGAGGTGGCATTTTTGGATTGTTGGAGGTTTTTCGGTGTAGTGGTTTGTTCGTGCTTTGCTGGTTTCTGGAAGGAGTAGTTTGTATTTTTTTGACATTTGGTTTTTTTCTTACTTTGTTTCTTTACGTTAGCATTTTTGCGGGTTTTTTTTACTATTTTTAGTTATATTTTTGAGTAAGTATTTCCACAATTCCCCTAAAAATTTAATAATAAATAGTTTACATTTTATTTTTTTATTGTTTTTTTTTTTTTTTCAGTTATTTTGGCAGTGACCAAGTGACCTTTTCTAACTTTGGGATATTTGTCTGTTTTTGGTAAGTGTTTTTGGTTTTAAGAATGAACAAATTCGATGTGTTGGTCTTAGCATATGTTTCGTTAAGTAATGTGTGTTCTTTTCAGTGTAAAATCATGTCTTAACTTTATATGTAGCGTACTATTTTGCAAACTAATGTGTGTTCTTTTCAGTGTAAAATCATGTCTTAACTCTATATGTAGCGTACTATTTTGCGAACTAATGTGTGTTCTTTTCAGTGTAAAATCATGTCTTAACTCTATATGTAGCGTACTATTTTGCGAACTAATGTGTGTTCTTTTCAGTGTAAAAGCATGTCTTAACTTTATATGTAGCGTACTATTTTGCGAACTGTGTGTTCTTTTCAGTGTAAAATCATGTCTTAACTCTATATGTAGTGTACTATTTTGCGAACTAATGTGTGTTCTTTTCAGTGTAAAATCATGTCTTAACTCTATATGTAGCGTACTATTTTGCGAACTAATGTGTGTTCTTTTCAGTGTAAAAGCATGTCTTAACTTTATATGTAGCGTACTATTTTGCGAACTGTGTGTTCTTTTCAGTGTAAAATCATGTCTTAACTCTATATGTAGCGTACTATTTTGCGAACTAATGTGTGTTCTTTTCAGTGTAAAATCATGTCTTAACTCTATATGTAGCGTACTATTTTGCGAACTAATGTGTGTTCTTTTCAGTGTAAAATCATGTCTTAACTCTATATGTAGCGTACTATTTTGCGAACTGTGTGTTCTTTTCAGTGTAAAATCATGTCTTAACTCTATATGTAGCGTACTATTTTGCAAACTAATGTATGTTCTTTTCAGTGTAAAATCATGTCTTAACTTTATATGTAGCGTACTATTTTGCGCAACTAGATTTGGCTTAATTCCTAGTTTATTAAATTAATCTTAAAAATATTTTCAACTTTTGTAATGTAGGTTTCTTTTCACATGACACGACCCAGGCCTGTAAGCATCTTTGGTTTGCTTTGAAAAGATAAGTATATTTTTCTGAACACATTTGTCTATAACAATAACTACCTGGCTTAACATTTCAGGTTGATGTTGGTCGTATTATATTGGCCATGGTTCCAGAACCCGACCAACCTCAACTTCGTCCCAGGCGTAGGCCTCATAGGCGTACAAGGCCCCAGACATATAGAACACGTGTCACCCTTTTTGGAATGCCAGATGATGAGGTGTTAAGGCGATACCGTCTTCCGCCACAAATCATCATAGACACTCTCTCATTAATAGAGAGTGATCTTGAACGGCAAATTGACAGTCCTACAGCAATACCACTACTTACGCAAGTAATGTCGGTATTACATTTTTGTGCCTCAGGATCCTTTCAAACCACCGTCGGAATAGTGGCAGGAATATCCCAATCCTCCTTTTCAAGGATCCTGAGGGCAGTGATGGAGGCACTTTTTAAACACCTCCATCATTTTATTAAAATGCCATTGGATATGGGTTCCCTTAATGTGGTGAAGGCTAATTTTTACCAAATTGCTGGCTTCCCACACATCATAGGGGTTGTGGATGGCACTCACATACCACTTCAGCCTCCAGCAAGGCTGGAGGCTATATTTAGGAACCGAAAGCACTTTCACTCGATGAATGTAATGGTGATATGTGATGCCTCCCTCCAGATCCTGTCCCTGAATGCCAAATTCCCAGGCAGTGCACATGATTCCTTCGTCATCCGGCAATCAGGGATTTGGCACAAATTAAACAACCTACAAGCTGGTGATGCGTGGCTTCTGGGTAAGTTGACACCTTCTGTTGAAACCAATGCAAAGCTTGGTACACAATGGTCCTGATGTTTTTTTATATTTTTTCACAGGAGACAGTGGTTACCCTTGCACGCCCTGGCTGCTCACTCCTTATTTGGTTCCCACACCAGGGCCACAAAGTCAGTATAATTCCGCACTTACAGCCACCAGGCAGGTGGTGGAGCGCTGTATCGGCCTTTTAAAAGGCCGATTCAGATGCCTCTACCGCTCTGGTGGTGACCTCATGTATTTGCCGGCTATGGTTTCCAAAATTGTGGTCCTGTGTGGGATATATCACAACATCGCCATAAGGAGTGGTGTCCCAATGCAGCCAGAGGATGCCTTGCCTGAGGACGGCCCCCCCGAGGTTGGTCATAGGTCAGTATGTGGGGGGCCATACGCGATCAAGTTGTTGCATGATTTTTTAGGTAATTATTTCCATTAATTTATTTAATTGACACAATGTAGACATGTAATATTTTAATGTACACTTTTAACTTTTTTTTTTTTTTCCCCCAAAAATGACCATAAAAATCCATGCATACTACCTGATCAACACAAATGACTTTATGTGGACACATTGGATATAACTTCGGGAACAATGAATTCTTCTCATTTGTGGATTCATGTTGGCATGCTACTTCTTCAAACAGTTCCTGATTTTATATTTTGGGGGGTTTTGGTGTTGTTTGGACTTTTGTGTGTGTTTTCAATGTTTGAATTTATTGTGTCAATTCACTTGGTGTTTATTATCTGTGTGCATTAAATTTTTTAAAAACTTTACCCAACCATTTCCATCGTAAATTACAAACAAGTGTAACCTGTTTTAAAAAATGCAAAGTTGCTTAATGCCTAATACTGTAATTTCATAATTTGTAAACTTTACTACCCTGCTTTGTTGCTCAAAACAAACATCAAAGGTATTATGGTGAATCAGTATGTTTTCCATTCTAGGCCTAAGCAGGTAGTTTTAATTTTTACATTAGCCCCCTCAAAAAATTATTCTATTTTTTAGGTTAATTCTACAAACCTATTGGTATTGTTATGTGTTTAATGTGCAAGCTTACATACTTACTTGAGCTTTATACAAACAAATGTACATTACTTAAAAACTCAGGGAAAAATAGTAGACTTATGTAAGGTTCAACAATCTAAGATTTACAGACAAGGAATGAGACTTAAATAAATCAAACTAATCTTTATTTTTAGGGGTTTTTTTGGGGGAAAGTGAAAAAAATTAGTGGCGCAGGATGGCCAGAAGATGGTCCATTGCCACCAGCATGGCAATGACATGCCCCGTATCTCGATTAATCCTGCAGCAATGACCTTGTTACGCCTCTGTGGGTTCAAAAAATGTGCGGATTACTAAAATGACACCTTCATTTAGATTATAACAACCAACCAAAATTTCAGACTATACCAAAAAAAACCAGTTACCAAAACATGTCCAAAACAAAAGGAATGCAAAAAGAAAAGATTTAAAACAAATAAGGTCCCAAAAAGAATAAAGAAAATCATTAAAAAAATTAAAAAACAAAATAAACTAAGACATTTGTTGGTAGCGTAAACAAGAAATACACAAGAGTGAGTGTTTGGACATGTGTCATATGTGTAAGGGGAAAACATCCTTGACATTGTTTCACAAAGATATATTTAAAAAACATTGGAAGTACTTTACTATTTTGAACTGCACAGGTAAAAGGACAACATCAACCAAAATAACAGAAACAGAACCAAAAACCATAGTTTAAAAGGTAAACATACCGGGAACATTGCTGACTGGGCCTGGAGCCCCAAATTCCTCCTCAACAGAGGTGGGCCAGTGGCTGAGGGAAGGAGGAGGGGTAATGTGGGATAAAGTGGAGGATGAGGAAAATAGAGGGGGGGTTGGAGTGGAGGGGGAAGTTGGAGGGATGTTAATGTGAGGAGAGGGAGGGGACTGACGGGCGGCAAGGTCTGGGGTGGAGGGGGAATTTGGGGCAGAGTGGGCAGAGGATGTTTAGGTGGGAGGGGGGATAGGGGTCGAGACACACGTCTGCGCCGTGTGAGTCTCCGCTCTGCCCCTAAATGATGGAGAAAAACATGAGTAATGACAATTTGCCTTTTAGTCTTTTGATTTTAACCCAAAAATTTGTACATAAACAGGGCTATACTGTAAACAAGCACATGCAAATATGTCCAAATAAAACAAACAGGGCTATACTGTAAACATGCACACGCAAGTATGAGAATCCAAAAACAAACAGGGCTATACTGTAAACATGCACACGCAAGTATGAGAATCTAAAAACAAACAGGGCTATACTGTAAACATGCACACGCAGGTATGAGAATCCAAAAACAAACAGGGCTATACTGTAAACATGCACACGCAGGTATGAGAATACAAAAACACAAATAAAAAAATAACCATACACAGAAACACTTACTATGAACTATTTGGAGATGCAAATGGGCCAGCAGGCGTGGGGATCTGCGCCTCAGATCGGACCACCTTCTTTCAAGTTGGCCGATATTTCTGCGGTAGCCGATCGAACGCAGGCTGCGCCGCTCCTCCGCGTAGGCCAGCCGCTTGCGGAGGTTAGTGATGGGGCGCGGGTAATTTGTGATTCTCTGGTCCATCACTTCAGTGAGGACCAGTAGTTCACAGCGACAAAAAGTGTCGGCTCTCATGATGGCAATGATTTTTTTACACAAAACAGGTTTAATAAAGGTCCTAGAAAAAATTTGATTTGCTAATGTACTTTGTAAATTAACAGGAACAATTTTATTGGTTATTGTATGAGTCATGTGACCTACACCCTCACAAATATAATGTGAGTTATGATAGGCTTGATGCAGTGACATGCGTAAGCTAATTTAAATATCAAAATTAAAGTATTTAAATATGCCTATAAAAAAGAAATGCAAAACAATACCAGCATTCTAACAAACTATTAAGTTCGAAAAACCATCCCCTTGGTCAAACCGTACGTATTCTGCGGAAGAAATTGTCAAAACCGGATAATTGGCGAAGACAGAATCTGTTTGCATTTGGAATCTGCGCAATGCTATCTTGTAAAGGCGACAAGACTCCTTCTTAGAAATAAAATCTCACAGCACTATTTTGTAAAAAAAAGGTACATAGTCAGCCTTCCTCAAACACAGGCCAGCAGACACACTTGCAGATTTGGAAGAGAGGTTCCCTCTCTCACAAGACAACGGAAAATGGGTCTCAGTTCCCCTGGGACATAGCTAAGTATAAATTGTGCAATATTTAGCCTATTTGGGTGTCTGTAGCTATTTTTGGTGTTAATCTGTTATTAGCTTAGCGTTTGTGGTTTGTAGTTTGCTAAGGATATTCATGAGTCTGTGTTAGCATACAGTGGATGATATAATGTTATCTAATCTGTACTTTTCATCTGCACTGTAGGGTACAATAGTCTGTTATCAGCATGCAGGAAAGGGATTGATTATGGAGTTTTTGTAATATTTGTAAATGATTGATGCTGGTTAATTGAGATCCTCTGGTGAGCTGTGTTAGGGCCTTCCCATGTGCTTGAACAATATCTCTGCTTGGGAAAGATAGGCTTAGTATGTGTTGTATACTCATGAATGTAATCATAGGGTGGTATCAGTGTTATATTATGGAAGTTGAATTAATAACAGCTTTGAATGGTCATAAGTAATTGCCGTATGGGGCAGATAGGTATATTGTCTGTAGTTTATTAGAGATGGCTACCTCCATGTGGGGTGAACAAAGGAAATTATAATTCTACCCAGTTATGGTGTTGTATGGGTCAGATAGGTATATTGTCTTTATTATAATTGTGATCGTTGATGGATGTATTATTTACAGAGTTACAACTTAATGCAGGTAGCTTCATAATGGAGTTTGTCTGTAGACCATGCGGTTTGGACAATAGGGCAGGAAGCATTCCCAACCCCCCCTCACACACACACACACACACACACCATCACCAACCATCTTGAACATGTGCTCTCAGCAGACATTGATATCTCTCTCATTGTATTTTAATGTGTCTCTCTTTCTCTCTCTCTGTCCTCTGTTTCCCTGTCTCATATTGCTCATTGTATTTTGATCTTTAATAACCATTTCATGTATATTAACTGTACCTTATGACCTAATGTTTGTACAATTTATTTGCGCTCATTATTAGATCATAGCGTTGTAACATCTGTACTTTTACCTGAATAATAATCTTTAGCGCGTTGGACCGCTATTCAACTGTCTCAGTATTTTATTAATGGTATAATCAAACACAGCGCTAATTAGCGACATCTTGTGGTTTTAGAAGGCATAGGCAGGTTTTGTCTTAGAGGTTCTAGGCAGGTGAATCTTAGAGGTTTATAGGCAGGAATGTATTAAAAGGTTTATTTACAAATTCTACAGATGGGGGCTCATAGGTTTATCACGTTATCTGATACATGGTAACACTCGGTCAGTTCTCTCTCAGCAAAAGGGTGGAGGCGCCTTTTGAGAGATGCATTAGTCTTTCATTACCACAGTGTTGCTGAGAGCGTACTGCCGGTTATTGTGTAGAGGAAGCGCTGATCAGAATCCAGGGACAAGAGAGGAAAAAAAGTTTTTTTTTCTCTGTTGATAGAACCTTACATTTAGAGGGGTGCTGCAGTATTGAGTATGCGGCTGAGACACATTTTTGCGTACGCAGTTAAAAAAAATTATACGGTTGTGTGGTAGTCGCATTAATGTGTATGCGGCTGGGTGCACAATAGCGTATACGCACTTCCGGTTCTGCTGCCACATGTTTGAACAAAGCCATTGAGGTTTACATTTTTTTCTATTACCAATATCTGGGTAACGTGTATTTTTCTGCACAGAGAAAAAGTGTGTAACAGTGAGTATGTGTTGGACAGTTAAGGGTATCGTATGATCCTTAAGGGCTATGTGCAAGGGTTAGCCTAGTCGCTCGGTAAGCAGCTTTACCGTTCTAAACACAGTAGCAGGTGTACATGTTGTATAGAGGTGCGTGAGAGTGGCCGACATATAAACTCTCATAGGTCTGGAAGTTACCTTACTAAAGCTTATTCGGGTGTGGAAGTTGCCTGTTTCAAATCTTATCTAGGTGTGGAAGTTGCCTTACTAAATCTTATCCAGGTGTGTGGGCGCCGCCAACTTAAATCGTTCACAGGTAAGTGAAAGTATCTTGATTGTCTTTCACCGGTTTAAATTTTTATTGAAAAGCATAGGAGTTGTCTCAGAATGGGAGCCACGCAAACAGTAGAAATGTTAGGCAATGATGTGCTGCTAATGGAGGCGCCGATCGGATCGGCCCGTCGTATCATGCATACTAAGTACGGTTCTTATGCAATAAGGTATTGTGATATATGGTTTAATATGACAAGAATGAGTGTTAGACCGTTTCACAGAATTGGTGGTTTTGATAAAAATGTGTTAGACAATGTCCAGGATCACATCAGTACGGTGCGATCCCGAGAGAAAAAGATTAAGTATTTTGTTTAAAACTGTGGCAGCATGAAGGGGATGCGTGGCTTAACAATGTGCAAACGACGCAAACTAGCATCGTGAGTACATTACCAGAGAATAAACCCACAGCGTTGAATTGCAATGCGTGCGAGCTGCGAAATAGCGCGCACCTGCGGCACGGTAGCGTTGTGGAAGGTAGTACAGATGGTTCACGCGCACCACCACCGTCATATGCGGATGGGGGTGTAGGTACAGTCAATGTGAAAACCCATAAAAATGTAACTAACCACTTATACCCTCTCTTAAGCTAAAAAAAAAAAAAAAAAGAGATCCAGAGTGAGGTAGCTTAACTATTGTTTATTTTCTCCCTCCCATACCCCAACTACCAGTGCCCTCTTGCTTCCATATAAGGGAGAGGTACACTGCACATAGACACGAAAGCCTCAGGGTCCCAGGGACTAACCCAGTATTGTTTGCCAAAGCCTTATAGAACTGTTTAAAATCTTTTCAGCCCGTATGTTTAAATGATATTAAACTGTTGTGCTTTATCTTTCACATACAGGACGCAAGGCTGCCAAAGACATACGACAGCCATACCCGGCTAAGGTTAAATACTTGAAGTACTGCCCTACCCAGGGGCAAAGGAAACAATAGAACCGTAGACATTTCTAACAGAATTTTTTTATTGCAGGAATTTTTGTATCAATACAGTATCCTTAGAATTAGTGATGGAAGGGATACTCATTTCACAAGTAATATCTTTTACAACATGTGTAAGGTGATAGGTACTAGTATCAAGATCATCCCAGACCACCTGTCTGTCTCCCGTTGAGATACTATTTGCCAGGTAGTCTCATGTGAAAATATTATGAGGTTACTGTGCAGGTTCTCATGACAATGTGTAAGAACAACAGGAATTGAAGTGTTATTTACAACCATGCCTGAAGCAAACTGTAATAATGTTAAACCTGGAGAAAAATTCATTTATCTAATAATTTCTTGTGTTCAGATTGCCTGATTGATCGGGGGATAGAACCATATCTGACGTGTTAACAAAATTCTACATCCTCAAAGGGTGGCCGACTAAGATACCAGAGTCCATTCCACCAAATACAGGGAGGATTAATCTACCGGGGGAGATACAAGGCGGAAACGAGGCCGATAGCATGGACCTGTCGATCGCGAGCTTTTGCCGGGAAGATTAAAAGGTGACAGTGAGCTATCTGAGCTAAAGAAATTGCAGATCAGTGTTGCAGCAATGGACCAGTCCGCTGTGTTCATTTTTGTATTATTTTTCAGAGTTTTCACCATCCTGAGTTGCTCGGGGATTCCTGGTTTCGGTGATGGGGGACTGATACAGACAATGGGAGCTGATGTCGGCATTGATGCAGAGGAGTCGAAAGGAGGAGAGATATGCCAATCAGGGGAGTGTCTGACTAATCATAGTACAGTAATAATTAATTGTATTATAACCTTGATTAAGAACATACCCTTTGCTAAGGTAACCTGAATTTGAGTGGTCATGCATAAATATAATGTTTATGTTGTTTTAAATCATCTTAGGTAATGCAGTCCCAACCCATTCCAAGGCTCTCCTTATAGGATAGGTGCATCCCCACATCTTTCCCATGATCCCTTAAGCATCCGCGGTGTATGTATAAGGGCAGTTTTATGTCCCTCCCAGAGACGCATTATCTGAATGGTTCAAATGATCACACTGTGTCATACTATAATAACATTGAACGGTATATTTTCATGCATGGCTAAACAGATTCAGAACAGGTTGTGATAGCGCTTGATTGGCTATCAAAGGGTGGACTGTCAAAACCGGATAATTGGCAAAGACAGAATCTGTTTGCATTTGGAATCTGCGCAATGCTATCTTGTAAAGGTGACAAGACTCCATCTTAGAAATAAAATCTCACAGCGCTATTTTGTAAAAAAAAGGTACATAGTCAGCCTTCCTCAAACACAGGCCAGCAGACACACTTGCAGATTTGGAAGAGAGGTTCCCTCTCTCACAAGACAACGGAAAATGGGTCTCAGTTCCCCTGGGACATAGCTAAGTATAAATTGTGCAATATTTAGCCTATTTGGGTGTCTGTAGCTATTTTTGGTGTTAATCTGTTATTAGCTTAGCGTTGTTTGTGGTTTGTAGTTTGCTAAGGATATTCATGAGTCTGTGTTAGCATACAGTGGATGATATAATGTTATCTAATCTGTACTTTTCATCTACACTGTAGGGTACAATAGTCTGTTATCAGCATGCAGGAAAGGGATTGATTATGGAGTTTTTGTAATATTTGTAAATGATTGATGCTGGTTGATTGAGATCCTCTGGTGAGCTGTGTTAGGGCCTTCCCATGTGCTTGAACAATATCTCTGCTTGGGAGAGATAGGCTTGGTATGTGTTGTATACTCATGAATGTAATCATAGGGTGGTATCAGTGTTATATTATGGAAGTTGAATTAATAACAGCTTTGAATGGTCATAAGTAATTGCCGTATGGGTCAGGTAGGTATATTGTCTGCAGTTTATTAGAGATGGCTACCTCCATGTGGGATGAACAAAGGAAATTATAATTCTACCCAGTTATGGTGTTGTATGGGTCAGATAGGTATATTGTCTTTATTATAATTGTGATCATTGATGGATGTATGATTTACAGAGTTACAACTTAATGCAGGTAGCTTCATAATGGAGTTTGTCTGTAGACCATGCGGTTTGGACAATAGGGCAGGAAGCATTCCCAACCCCCCCTCACACACACACACACACACACACACCATCACCAGCCATCTTGAACATGTGCTCTCAGCAGACATTGATATCTCTCTCATTGTATTTTAATGTGTCTCACTTTCTCTCTCTCTCTCTGTTCTCTGTCTCTCTGTCCTCTGTCTCCCTGTCTCATATTGCTCATTGTGTTTTGATCTTTAATAACCATTTCATGTATATTAACTGTACCTTATGACCTAATGTTTGTACAATTTATGTGCGCTCATTATTAGATCATAGCGATGTAACATCTGTACTTTTACCTGAATAATAATCTTTAGCGCGTTGGACCGCTATTCAACTGTCTCAGTATTTCATTAATGGTATAATCAAACACAGTGCTAATTAGCGACATCTTGTGGTTTTAGAAGGTATAGGCAGGTTTTGTCTTAGAGGTTCTAGGCAGGTGAATCTTAGAGGTTTATAGGCAGGAATGTATTAAAAGGTTTATTTACAAATTCTACAAAATGACACACACTAACAAGAATAAAGTTTATTGACAGTGAAAAAAAAACCACGATTGCAAACATGTGAATAACAATTAAGGTAATTAATATAGTGATTGCCATTAATCGATTCAAGTATGTTTGCAGAATGAAATAGCAGGCAATCGAAAACTGACAGGGCCACTTCTGGAATTGACTTGTGCAAGCGCTCAATGCAACCAAAGAGGAGACGGACGCTCGCTATTTTGAACGCTCGCTAGCTAGAGGAGGGGTTGGGAGAATATGGGGCGGGAGGTTAGCTACGAGCGAACATACGAGCAAGCGCTTAAATTAAAAAATTTTCGCTCGTACAGCGTACGAGCGAACGCCCACTTGCGTCCGGGTCTGAATCAGGCCCAGAGCATGCATTCTCTAAGGCACATTTTAGTGATTTGGAGGTGATGGGAGGCATGTGATGTGACTGAGGTTTGCTGGATTTATATTGCGTTGTGAGTGGGGCATGTGGGTAGTGCCAGGATTTGGTGATATGTCACCAGCTAAAAGAAGTAGAAGGAGAGAGATATAAATATAGTTGTGGGTTTTGTATGACATTTTTTTAATTGTGAACTGGAATTCAGCTCCCAATTGTCATTTTTCAAACAGATGACAGTTGGGAGCTGATTAGCTGGAGCACCATTTATCATACACAGCAAGTTTTGTCACTCGTTTTGAGAGATAAAACTTGTTGATAAATGAGGCCCTCAGTGTCTAGTCACCTGCTCTTCTCCGGTCCCAATCTGGTTCTCCTTCCGGTTCCAGTCACTATTCATCTCCCATCATATTTTGGTTCTACCGCCGGTTCCAGTCCTGATCAGTCTGCATTACTTTGCATTCTGAGTTTAGTCTGGTTCTAGCCTGTACATAACACAGAGATACGAAATAGACGATAATTACGGCGCTTAATGGGTATGGCAATGATACATCCCTTTGGTGTAGAAGCTGTAGTCTTATAGAGGATGCAATCAACTGGAATCTTTAGTCTTCTTAATGCAGTCCCAAAATTTGATAGTTGCTTGGTTACAGTATGTAGAAAAACATTAAAGAGATGAAAGAGCCAATGTGTAGTAGTGTCTTAAAACCACCAATGGAAAATCAATTGTTCAAAATGGGATATTCTCTATATTAAATAATGTATTATAGCGTACCCCACTCACATCACATGTGGCGGGAACACACGTAATAAAGGTATCTTTGATGTGGAAATTTCCCCTTAATAGGTTTGGCGTACCCAACTCACTTCTTGTTTTTGTGGATAAAATGCATAAAGGTATCTTTAATCCTTCTGACCAATATATCATAAGGAAATATACATACTTTTTCCTGATGGATGTAAATCTTTTCAGCTATGAGATGCTAAACAGCATACCCCTACTCACACTCTGTTGTGGCTGTTAAATCATTAAAAGGTATCTTTGTGTAAAAAGGTGTGGGTGCATACCACAACTCACGTAGAGTACGACGATGAAACTCCTATCAAGGTATCTTTTTCCAACAAACTTCGAACCTTCAGTATGGAACTTCAATGATATTACTCCAGAATATGTGAGTAAGCAGCCACAAAAATATTTCAATCCAAAAACATTTTAATTTAATGTCCACAATAAAGACAGATGGCAGCACAAAAAAATCATAAAATTTGCATACACAGCACAGTTTAAAAAACAAATAACATCAAAAAAGAAAAGACAAAAAAATAAATAAATAAATTCAATGTTGAATAAAAAAGTTTCCAATGATGGAAATAAAATCCCAGTATTGAGCTACTCACACCTTGGATAGTTGTCAACACGTTTCGGTCACTAGGACCTCTTTCAAGACATCCTTTTGGTGTGAGGAGCTCGATAATTATGTGAGAATGTACCAATCAATTGCTCACAGGAAATGGTCACTATTCGTATAATCATTCATTGCTGTTAGGTGTGTAAAATTTATAAGTGTACTCTTATTACATATTAAAACTTTGTATTTACATATAGTTTATGCTTCTTATCTGTACACATAATTTATGGATGTAGCATATTACATTTTAACAAGTGAATCGTGATTTAACTTAATAGAAAAGAATCAAACTTCCAGTAATTGGATTCTGGGAAATGTAGTCCAAAATTTGCACGCAGATGGTACCACTAAAACATAATATCTGCAATGGTGATGATCAATCCGGGATATATAGAGAAGTATCCTCACTTAATATGGTGGTGAGCGATCTGTTACCTGTTCAGGGAGCATTACATTTCTAACTTCTATTTACATCGATACCAGAAGTGACATATCGTTGTTAAAAGTCCGAAAGACAAGTAATGAAGGATCATGGGATATGTAGTCCATATTATGAAATGGAACTCCTGCCATTCAACATTCATGAATACAACATCAAGCGGCATTCGCAGCGTTGCCACAGGGACACAACCAACACATAGGTAAGGCGGAAGTGGCATGACGCTCTTAGAGATCCGGACATCAAATAGCAGAGTATGCTGGGATATGAAGTCCATACTTTAGAGTAGAACTTCCGTCGTTCAGTAGTCATGGATGCAATCTCGATTGCTGTTTATTTTGTTGTCATGGAAACCCGATGAACATATGTGCAGGACTTTTAAATCAGGATAACTTTGTGAACATACAAAAAATTACATAATAAACATAGTATTAGGCAATTATTATGATGATGGAATAAAATATAGTGCAACCATACAAAAAGGGAAGTATAGCTATAAAAGACCATAATGGATTTCAAAGATGTTGTGGTGAGACAAACAATCTTATATTAGAATTTAGAACATGTTCACAGTTCATAGTGGTGAGAAAATATATACACCACCTGTAAATAGAGCTTGTAAACTAACTATAGGAAAACATGCAAACTAAATATAACAAAGATAAATAAAAAACTGACCAAGATAAATAAAAAACTGAATTGGTTCATAAGAACCACTTCAGTTCAAAATCCTCGTTTAAACCTTGAGGACTAAGGGCCTGATTCAGAGCCGCTCGTAAGCGGCCGCTCGTTCGTTCCGAGCGATGTTTGCACAACTGCGCATGCGTACGGATCGTAATACGCATGCGCGAACCAGTCACTGCGGCCAAAATCGTTTGTTCGCTAAATAGCGAATGCCTGCTATTTTGAGTGACAGGAGGAGGCGTATGTGGGTGGTAACAGGGGAAGGTGCTTGAAAATGGGGAGTGGAGATCCGAACGCAGGCGTGCTTAAAGGTCAAAATGGGCGTTTTATGGGTGTGCATAATTAATACAGCAGCGTCATTGACCACGTCACTGGGTTATTTTATAGTCAGAACTGCTCGCAAGATTGCGGTAGGAAAAACCAACCACAAGAATAGCGAGCAGTTCATACGCTGGTCGATGTACTCGATTAATCTAATAAATAGCGGACATGACGTAGGATTCAAGCGGCCAGGGGGCGTAGTTTTCCAAAAAACGACCGCATGTTTGGTTCGCTCGTTCAGACCTAGAGGCGTGAACAGACCGCAAAGAGCGAACGGTTCATTTGAATAGCCACCCCTTTTTTCTGAACGAGCGAGTGCAAATAGCGTCCGGCTCTGAATCAGGCCCTAAGAGTCTTATATTCGTGGATGGCACTCATTTCAGCCTTAGCTAATCTTGTAGCAGTATCTTTACATCTTAAGTTATCCTTAATGTGTTCAATGCCATAAAAACCTACAATTTCTGAGACTGAGCAATTATGGACATTCCTAAAATGTGACGAAAGAGAGTGTGATTCTAATCCCTTTCTCACATTTCTGACATGTTCCCCCATTCTAATTTTAAACATTCTCGAAGTTCGTCCTATATAGAATAAGTTGCATGTACATTTAACAATTTAATAGCATACACCACGTTTTTGGTGTTACAGGTAATAAAATCTCTTATTTCTATCTGCTTGTTATTAATTATGATCTTTTCAATTTTGCTATTGCCCTCACTTTTTATATTTCTGTATCCAATGCAATTTCCACATCTAAAAAAGCCTTTGGACACAATCATCGTTTTAGTTGATTTACAAGGAAGGGAGCTAGACACAAGTTTGCTCTTTAGATTTGGAGCTTTTCTATAGATGTGGATAGGTCTCTCGGGAACGAGGGTACCTATCACCGGGTCTTTCTTTAGAAGTCCCCAGTGTTTTTTTTTAAACTAAAAATTATACTAAACCAACTGATTCGAATACATACATATCATCAGGCAGCTGTCATCATGAAACCTGGTTGAACTCTATTTCTATAGGCCAACTAACTCGACTAAAGCAAAATTGTACAGAAGAAGAAATTTATAAAACAGAAGCTAAGGAAATGACCAATAAATTTATATGTAGCGGCTACAAAAAGGATAAACTAAACAAATCCATTGAAAAAGTAGATAACCTTCAACGTAAAGATCTGTTACAAACTCCTCATAAAGATAAAAAAGACACAAAATTTGAATGGGCTTTCATCACCGATTATAATGACCAATATAAATTAATTGAGAAGGTGTTAAAAAAACACTGGGGACTTCTAAAGAAAGACCCGGTGATAGGTACCCTCGTTCCCGAGAGACCTATTCACATCTATAGAAAAGCTCCAAATCTAAAGAGCAAACTTGTGTCTAGCTCCCTTCCTTGTAAATCAACTAAAATGATGATTGTGTCCAAAGGCTTTTTTAGATGTGGAAATTGCATTGGATGCAGAAATATAAAAAGTGAGGGCAATAGCAAAATTGAAAAGATCATAATTAATAACAAGCAGATAGAAATAAGAGATTTTATTACCTGTAACACCAAAAACGTGGTGTATGCTATTAAATGTACATGCAACTTATTCTATGTAGGACGAACTTCGAGAATGTTTAAAATTAGAATGGGGGAACATGTCAGAAATGTGAGAAAGGGATTAGAATCACACTCTCTTTCGTCACATTTTAGGAATGTCCATAATTGCTCAGTCTCAGAAATTGTAGGTTTTTATGGCATTAAACACATTAAGGATAACTTAAGATGTAAAGATACTGCTACAAGATTAGCTAAGGCTGAAATGAGTGCCATCCACGAATATAAGACTCTTAAGCTGGCCACACATCTAAAGATTATCTGTCCAACCAGCCAACTTGTTGATTGGTTGTAATGAAAATGTGGTAAGGATGAAAGCAAATGACAATCAGCAATTTGCTCCCAAACGCCAGAAAATGGACAAAAACTGGTGTTTGAACAAACTGTTTAGATCAAACATTTAACAAACTTTTCCGATGACCATTTTCATCTGTTTTATGGCATTTAGGAGCAAATTGCTGATCAACAGTTACTCCCATCCGTTACCAGATTTTCATTCCAACCAATTAACAAGTTGGCTGGTTGGATGTAACTTGGTCTAGTGTGTGGCCAGCTTTAGTCCTCAAGGTTTAAACGAGGATTTTGAACTGAAGTGGTTCTTATGAACCAATTCAGTTTTTTATTTATCTTGGTCAGTTTTTTATTTATCTTTGTTATATTTAGTTTGCATGTTTTCCTATATTTAGTTTGCAAGCTCTATTTACAGGTGGTGTATATATTTTCTCACCACTATGAACTGTGAACATGTTCTAAATTCTAATATAAGATTGTCTCACCACATCTTTGAAATCCATTATGGTCTTTTATAGCTATACTTCCCTTTTTGTATGTTTGCACTATATTTTATTCCATCATAATAATTGTCTAATACTATGTTTATTATGTCATTTTTTGTATGTTCGCAAAGTTATCCTGATTTAAAAGTCCTGCACATACGTTCATCAGGTTTCCATGACAACAGAATAAACAGCACCCGAAATTGCATCCATGACTACTGAACGACGGAAGTTCTACCTTAAAGTATGGACTTCATATCCCAGGATCCTCTGCTATTTGATGTCCTGATCTCTAAGAGCTTCATGCCACTTTCACCTTACCTATGTGTTGGTTGTGTCCCTGTGGCAACGCTGGGAATGCCGCTTGATGTTGTACTCATGAATGTTGAATGGCAGGAGTTTCATTTCATAATATGGACTACATATCCCATGATCCTTCATTACTTGTCTTTCGGACTTTTAACAACGATACGTCACTTCCGGTATCGATGTAAATAGAAGTTAGAAATGTAATGCTCCCTGAACAGGTAACAGATCGCTGACCACCATATTAAGTGAGGATACTTCTCTATATATCCCGGATTGATCATCACCATTGCAGATATTATGTTTTAGTGGTACCATCTGCGTGCAAATTTTGGACTACATTTCCCAGAATCCAATTACCGGAAGTTTGATTGTTTTCTATTAAGTTAAATTACGATTCACTTGTTAAAATGTAATATGCTACGTCCATAAATTATGTTTACAGATAAGAAGCATAAACTATATGTAAATAAAGTTTTAATATGTAATAAGAGTACACTTATAAATTTTACACACCTAACAGCAATGAATGATTATACGAATAGTGACCATTTCCTGTGAGCAATTGATTGGTACATTCTCACATAAATATCGAGCTCCTCACACCAAAAGGATGTCTTGAAAAAGGTCCTAGTGACCGAAACGCGTTGACAACTATCCAAGGTGTGAGTAACTCAATACTGGGATTTTATTTCCATCATTGGAAACTTTTTTATTCAACATTGCATTTATTTATTTATTTATTTTTTTGTCTTTTCTTTTTTGATGTTCTTTTTTAAACTGTGCTGTGTATGCAAATTTTATGATTTTTTTGTGCTGCCATCTGTCTTTATTGTGGACATTAAATTAAAATGTTTTTGGATTGAAATATTTTTGTGGCTGCTTACTCACATATTCTGGAGTAATATCATTGAAGTTCCATACTGAAGATTCGAAGTTTGTTGGAAAAAGATACCTTGATAGGAGTTCCATCGTCGTACTCTACGTGAGTTGGGGTATGCACCCACACCTTTTTACACAAAGATACCTTTATATGATTTAACAGCCACAACAGAGTGTGAGTAGGGGTACGCTGTTTAGCATCTCATAGCTGAAAAGATTTACATCCATCAGGAAAAATTATGTATATTTCCTTATGATATATTGGTCAGAAGGATTAAAGATACCTTTAAGCATTTTATCCACAAAAACAAGAAGTGAGTTGGGTACGCCAAACCTATTAAGGGGAAATTTCCACATCAAAGATACCTTTATTACGTGTGTTCCCGCCACATGTGATGTGAGTGGGGTACGCTATAATACATTATTTAATATAGAGGATATCCCATTTTGAACAATTGATTTTCCATTGGTGGTTTTAAGACACTACTACACATTGGCTCTTTCATCTCTTTAATGTTTTTCTACATACTGTAACCAAGCAACTATCAAATTTTGGGACTGCATTAAGAAGACTAAAGATTCCAGTTGATTGCATCCTCTATAAGACTACAGCTTCTACACCAAAGGAATGTATCATTGCCATACCCATTTAGCGCTGTAATTATCGTCTATTTCATATCTCTGTGTTATGTACTGTTTCTTTTGAATTGTGGTGAAATTCGTGGAATATTGACTAAATTAATGGCAGCTGGGTAACGCGCCCTAAGAAGTCTTCTCCTCACCTCTTTTTCAAATGGTTCAAGCCTGTGTTATATCCTTCTCCCAGACTTGCCAGCGGTCCCAGTCCTGTGTCCATGACAAATAAAGAACCTGACACTATATCAGAACTACCTTGGTGGAAAAGAACAAGGCAGCAGGCTTTAAATCATGGAATGGGCAGCACAGTCTTCAAACTTAAGCCCTATCAAGCTGGTTTGGGATCATAGGCAAACACAGGGAGGTTTCCAGTTGCCTGGAAATACCCCTCCCCAGCCCACACCATGACCACAATAGAAAGAGTAATATAACAGAATTTTATTAGCGTTGCATGTTCTTCTCAGTATCACAAATTAAATAATTAGTACCACCTGTGGATCTTTTATCATGTGTCAGGCAGAAATAAATACATCTATGCACCAACTAGGAGATCTGGAAAACATGCACTGTTAGGGGTGCACTGCTATAGACCATACATAGGCTTAATTATTAATACTGGATAATAATACTCTATCCAGTGCATGTCACGGCCAGGGTATTTCAGCATGGCGCTAGGCGAGTGTTACCTGTGAGGTCATTGTGGCGTGGGCTGTCTGGTGGCGGAGCTTTGGCTGCGCGCGTTGTTGTGCGGGCCTGTTGTCACTCTGCGCTGGTAAGGCCTGGCGGCGTCTCCATTCCGTTTGGCATGGGCGCCGCCATCTTGCCTTCTGGCCATGTGATGTGGCTGGCCAATCCTGGTGAGTCACATGTTCTCTCCGGCCAGTAACAGCATGGCATGGGGTATTTAGGAAGGGTCAGTGCCTTCAGTCTTTGCCAGTGCAACGTGTATCTCAGCCTAGCTGAGGGGGAGTTCTCTGTGCTTATCCTGTTCCTGTGAATTCGCAGTCTGCCTGTCAGCTCCTCCCTTCTGCTCCACGGGAGGTTTCTGTCCTCCCTGAGCTTGCCTTAGGACACCTGCATTACGGTTTGACAGGTGTACCGCCCCAGTCAAACTCCCCACCTGCCACTACCCCGCTTCCTCCATCACCCTTGCCCATACCTGAGTACCTGAGCCTGCTGACATCCTGCGCTTCAGTTCACTACCTGCATACCTGGCTTGATTATTTTCAGTTTACTACCTGCATACCTGGCTTGCTTATTTTCAGTTCACTACCTGCATACCTGGCTAGATTATTTTGTTTCACTACCTGCACACCTGGACAGTTCTAATTGTTTCTACTTGGACATTAACCCTTTTACTCCCACCACAGAACTCTTGTGCACATTTATATATTCCTGGACTTTCATTTACTGCCACATTATATGTCTACTCAAGCACTTATTAAAAATTATAGTTTTATTTTCATATCTGCTTCTGTGATCGCTCCTGCTACCACCCCGGGTCCACAAACAACCCAGAACATAACAGTTTGCAGTGGCCCCATGGAGCCGGCCACGGATCAGGAGTCAGGAGTGGATTTGTTCCGGTGCATTTCTGGTCGTTTAGAAAATCTGGAAAACATGCAGCATCAGATGGCTCAATTTCTGCAAGAGATGTCCAAGCGACAGGATAGTTTGCAAACTTCCTTTTCTACCCCTGAAGTACCAGCATCTACATCCGCATCAGCGTCTGGGAATACAGGAGGCAGATCATCTCCCCGCTTACATCTTCCTTTACCAAGTAAATTTGACGGCAATCCTAAACTCTGCCGATGATTCCTAAATCAGTGTGACATACATTTTACCCTGCAGCCTGACAACTTTCTAACTGCAAGAACTAAAGTGGCTTATATAGTCTCTCTGTTATCCGGCCAGGCCTTGGAATGGGCTTCCCCACTCTGGGAGCGCTCAGATCCGCTGCTGGATAATTATGCAGGCTTTGTGTCATCCTTCAGGAGGATTTTCGATGAACCTGGGCATCATCAAACATCATGACACTGAGACAAGGGGTCCGTCCTGTCAGTCAATATGCCGTGCAATTTCAAATTTTAGCATCAGAGCTCAAATAGAATGAGGAAGCCCTCACCTCGACCTTCTGGCATGGGTTGTCAGACCGACTAAAGGATGATCTAGTCACTCGAGAGCTTCCCACTAATCTGAATGACATGATTTCGTTGTGTATCAAAGTTGACCTATGCTTCAGGGAACGTCAGGCTGAAAAAAACAGAACTGACCGGCAAAGGTCATTTACCCCCTCCATTTCTACCCGTCCCATTCCTTCTCCTACTGAAGAGGAGCCTATGCAGGTGAATCATACACACCTCTCCAAAGAAGAACGTCAGAGAAGAATGCAAAAGAACCTCTGTCTGTACTGCGGAGAGTCCGGTCACCTGCTGATCTCCTGCCCCCGTAAACCGGGAAATGCCAAATCCTAACTGACCCTGGAGACATCAAGTTAGGACTTATGAACCCGTCTCCAAAAATTCAAGATTTCACGATTACTCTAGCCTTAGATCTTAAACCCAAACCTCTCTATGCTACTGCTCTACTTGACTCGGGAGCAGCCGGAAATTTCATAACATCTAGTTTCATAGATAAATTTCAGATTCCTTGTTTGTCTCTCAACCATGCCATCTCTCTGACCTCTATAGACGGACGCCCTCTAACTAACGGGATAGTCACCAAAGAGCCTCTACCAGTATTGGTCCGAATTGGGGCACTTCATTCTGAGTCCTTAAAATTCCTGGTGATATCAGAGGCCTCTCAAGAAATTGTTCTTGGTCTACCCTGGTTACGTCAACATAATCCCAGGATTGATTGGAGTTCTATGCAGATTCTGTCATGGGGTATGGACTGTCAGAAATCCTGTCTTCCAAAAATTCGACCTGTGAGAAAGACAGTTCCATTAGTTTCTTCTGCCATTCCCAAGGAATATCAGATGTTCGCCGACGTGTTCTCTGAGCAACAAGCAAATATCTTACCCCCTCGTAGGGAATAGGACTGTCCAATTGAATTGATACCTGATAAGATACCACCTCGTGGTCGTACCTATCCGCTGTCCTTGCCTGAGACTCAAGCCATGACCGAGTACATCCGGCACAACCTGGCAAAGGGGTTCATTCGCCCCTCTACTTCACCTGCCGTAGCTGGGTTTTTCTTCGTTGGCAAGAAGGACGGTGGTCTAAGACCATGTATCGATTATCGAGGCCTTAATGACATTACTGTAAAGAATCGATACCCTCTTCCCCTGATTACTGAGTTGTTTGATAGGGTCAAGGGCTCTGTCATTTTTTCGAAATTAGATCTGAGAGGGGCTTACAACCTCATTCGTATCCGAGCTGGCGATGAATGGAAGACCGCTTTTAATACCAGAGATGGACATTTCGAGTATTTAGTAATGCCTTTTGGATTGTGTAACGCCCCTGCTGTCTTTCAAAGTTTCGTTAATGAGATTTTCCGGGATCTGTTATATGTTTCGGTTGTTGTCTATCTGGATGACATACTGATTTTTTCACCCTCTGTGGCTAAACATCAAGAACATGTTAAAGAAGTTCTAACCCGTTTGAGAGAAAACCACCTTTACTGCAAACTGGAGAAGTGCGTCTTTGGAGTGCCCAGTGTACCTTTTCTCGGAATATCTGGCTCCAGTTTAGAAATGGACCCCAAGAAGGTACAAGCAATTCTGGATTGGACCCGACCTCAGACACTGAAGGCCATCCAGAGATTGTTGGGCTTCGCCAATTATTATAGACGCTTCATTAAGGGATTTTCTACACTGCTGGCTTCCATTACAGCCTTGACCCGCAAAGGTGCTAATCCTGCTCAATGGTCACCTGAGGCAGAGTCTGCCTTTCATCTTCTAAAACAGGCCTTTATCTCAGCACCAGTTCTTCGACAACCAGATCTGGACAGGCCTTTTTTGTTGGAAGTAGACGCATCATCTGAAGCTGTGGGAGCAGTCTTGTCTCAACGTTATGAGGACAACCGAGTCCATCCGTGTGGGTTCTTTTCTAAGAAATTCTCACCTGCCGAAAGGAACTACGCCATAGGTGAGCAAGAACTACTAGCTGTAAAGTTGGCATTGAAGGAATGGAGATATTTGCTAGAAGGCGCCAAGTTTCCATTTACTGTATTTACGGACCATAGAAATCTCCTATTTCTCAAAAACCTCCAATGTGTGAGTCCTCGTTTTGGCCCGCTGGGCAATATTCTTTGCCAGGTTTCAGTTCACCCTGACCTTCCGGTCTGGAGCACTTAATCAGAAGGCTGATGCCCTATCGAGATCTCTCCTCTGTGATGATCAATCTGAAAATCAAAGCAATACCCGTCTTGGAATCAAGAGTTTTCGCCGCATTACAAGTTCAGCCTCCTACGGGTAAATCATTTGTGGTCCCGGAATTAAGGAAGCAGCTTCTCACTTGGGCACATTCCTCTCGCTTCGCAGGGCACTCAGGCACTCGGGAAGACCTTGGAGTTCCTGAAAAGACACTATTGGTGGCCTTCTATGAAGGCAGATATAATGGAGTTCATCTCTTCCTGCTCCTCCTGTGCCCAGCATAAATCATCACGACAAGCTCCAGCTGGGGAATTGCTTCCATTACCTACTCCATCACGTCCATGGATGCATCTCTCCATGGATTTCGTCACAGACCTGCCAGTCTCTCAAGGTTTCAACACTATCTGGGTTGTAATAGACCGATTTTCTAAGATGGTCCACTATATACCGTTGAAGAAGTTACCTTCTGCCCCTGACCTGGCACAGTTGTTTGTCCAACACATATTTCGTCTACATGGCCTTCGTGCTGAAATTGTCTCTGACCCGTGGTGTGCAGTTTACTGCAAAATTCTGGAGGGCTTTGTGTTCTGTTCTTCAAGTGAAGTTAAATTTTTCCATGGCCTACCATCCGCAAAGCAACGGCTCCATCGAGAGAGTTAATCAAGATCTAGAGACTTTCTTAAGAATTTTTATGTCATCTTCCCAGGACAATTGGGCTGCCTTGCTGCCGTGGGCTGAGTTTGCACATAATGCTTCCTACCACTTGTCAACTAACCAAACGCCATTTCAGGTTGTATATGGCCTTCATCCTCGTGTTCCCGAATTCCGAAGCCTGCCTGTTTTCGATGTTCCGGCCGTGGAGGACACGATGCGGAATTTTGCTGCCATCTGGACTCAAGTACGGTCTGATTTGTTGAAGGCATCCTCTCGCTATAAGACCCAGGCCGATAGAAAGCGTAGAATAGTTCCACGCATGCAAGTTGGAAGCCAGGTCTGGTTGTCCACCCGGAATCTTCGTCTGAGGGTTCCTTCTATGAAATTTGCACCACACTTCATTGGTCCCTTCTCCATAACAGAAGTCATTAATCCAGTGGCCTATCGTCTACAGTTACCACCATGCCTAAAAATCCCTAATTCCTTCCATATTTCCTTATTGAAGCCCCTGGTCCTGAATAAGTTCCATAGTGCTCTACCTGCTTCTCCTCGAGTCCAGACGGAGAGAAGAGTTGAGTTTGAAGTCGCTCAGATCTTGTACTCTCGTCTACGCAGAGGTCACCTACAGTATTTGCTGGACTGGAAAGATTACGGTCCAGAGGAACGTTGCTGGACCGATGCTCGTGATGTCCACGCTGCCACGCTCATCAGGAGATTCCATTCTGCCCATCTGGAGAAGCCTGGTGAGTGTCCTGAGGCCACCCCAAAAGGGGGGGGTACTGTCACGGCCAGGGTAGTTCAGCATGGCGCTAGGCGAGTGTTACCTGTGAGGTCATTGTGGCGCGGGCTGTCTGGTGGAGGAGCTGGTGTCTGGCGGGGGCTTTGGCTGCGCGCATTGTTGTGCGGGCCTGTTGTCATTCTGCACTGGTAAGGCCTGGCGGCGTCTACATTCCGTTTGGCATGGGCGCCGCCATCTTGCCTTCTGGCCATGTGATGCGGCTGGCCAATCCTGGTGAGTCACATGTTCCCTCCGGCCAGTAACAGCACGGCATGGGGTATTTAGGAAGGCTCAGTGCCTTCCTTCTTTGCCAGTGCAACGTGTATCTCAGCCTAGCTGAGAGGGAGTTCTCTGTGCTTATCCTGTTCCTGTGAATTCGCTGTCTGCCAGTCTGCCTGTCAGCTCCTAGCTCCGACTGGACTACCCCGCTTCCTTCATCACCCTTGCCCATACCTGAGTGCCTGAGCCTGCTGACATCCTGCGCTTCAGTTCACTACCTGCATACCTGGCTTGATTATTTTCAGTTCACTACCTGCATACCTGGCTTGCTTATTTTCAGTTCACTACCTGCATACCTGGCTAGATTATTTTCAGTTTCACTACCTGCACACCTGGACAGCTCTAATTGTTTCTACTTGGACATTAACCATTTTACTCGCACCACAGAACTCTTGTGCACATTTATATATTCCTGGACTTTTATTTACTTCCACATCATATGTCTACTCAAGCACTTATTAAAAATCCTAGTTTTATTTTCAAATCTGCTTCTGTGATTGCTCCTGCTACCACCCCGGGTCCACAAACAACCCAGAACATAACAGTGCATAACGAGACTAATATGTACATATATGTCCAGGGCAGTGCTATGTTTTTCTGCTGCTCCCCCAGACTCCTGTACTTGCTCCCATACTCTGGAATGGTGCCCACATCTGAAACAAAAACATTCAGCTAAGGCAGGATGGCCACATTTAATGACTTACTGTGATAGTTGGTCCTGTATACTGTATGCTGAAATGATGACACACAATACACTTTGTATGACGCAAAGATGGATAAGTGCTAATTATGACCTCTTCATGGACTGGCCACACTCACTCTAAAATCAAGCATTTGGAAAGCCCCCTCAAGAAATGCTGCATTTGCCACTGTTTGGGATGAACTGGACAGAAGAGTGCATGCATGCAACAAGTGCAACACATTTGTTGGAAGTTCTGCAACAGTGCTGGGGAGAACTTCCCGAGCAATGTTTTATTTCCATTGTAGAAAGAATCCCTGAAGTGTCTTTGGCAGTTACAGTACATCTACTGTAGCTTAAAAAATTTACATTAACATTTGTTAGACAAGATTATTCTATGATTTGTTTTTCATCTCCAATTACTTATTTATTCTATGCTTTAATTTTAGAGTACATTGAGTACATTTTGTCTGGTAGTGTACGCCTAGATGAACTTCAGTCATATGCTCTAGTCATTAAGGTTTTCCTAACACGACTGCACAAAGTAATCTTTGCCCTCACTATAGAGGCTCAAACATTGAGTAAGTTGTTTCTTCTTTTCTTCTGAGGTAAGCTGAGAAACATGGGCTCAGAAATTTCAGTAGTCTGCAAAGAAGAATGAGTGGATTGTGGTACACAATATCATTCACATCTTCAATCTTTAACCTAGAGTTTTCCAAACACCACTATTACAGTCCAGGTTTTAAGGATATCCATGCTTGCGTAAAGATGGTTAAATAAAATTGACTGAGGTACTAATTAAGTCACCTGTGCTTAAGCATGGATATTCGTAAAACCGGGACTGTAATGGCAGAGTTTGGGAAAGACTGCTTTAACCGCTTTGCTGCAGAGGAAGAGTGGGGCTAATCATCCGTATATACCTTAAAACTGTGGATGAGTCCCACTCATCATCCGCAGCAAATAGCTCCCCAATTACTTACCTTCGCCCGAGATGCAGTTAATATCCCGACAACTGGGTTGCCAATCAACGAGACAAGACCAGCGCCGAAATCCCGTCATGACTGCAGATGCCAATGCTGGAATCCACTGCAGCCGGCATCCCGGTCGTAAGGACACTGAACCATGGTAAGTATCTGCCGTGGAGGGGGGCTAGGTTTAGGCACCCCTGTGGGGACTTAGGGTTAGGCTGTGGGGAGGGGGGTTAAGGTTAAGAACCACTGGGGAGAGGTTAGGGTTAGGCACCCCCTGGGGATTGTTAGGTTTGGGGTGCAGTGAGGGTGGGTTAGGGTTAGGCACCACTGGAGGGAGATTAGGGTTAGGCACCACCAAGGGAGGGTTAGGGGGGAGAGGTGTAGGGTTACTATACTTACCTGCCCTTGTCGGGATCTGTCTTCATCGGGCTACCGGTGTCAGTATTTTAGCTGCCGGGATATCATACACAAACCCCTTCTCCCCACCGGCACTAAGCAGTGGTAATGCTTCACTGGGGTCACTCCTGGAGCAGTGACATTGATGTTCCTTTTCTATGTAATTTCAGAGAAGGGCAAAAGAACTTTAATTCCCACTATCTCCCCAACCCTGGCACCTAGAGTGATGGGAGCACGCTGTCTTTCAAACTGCTCCTTTAGTAGTCATTGCCCGATTTTACCAGACAATAACTATGTAAAACAATACACAATAAATAAATAAATTGCCACACACAGTTATGCTCCTGAGGAAGCTGGGTGACCATAGGTCAGGAAAACACGTTGAGCTTGTGTATCTGGACTCCTGTTACTCCATTAAACTTTTTTTCTGACTTTGCCATCCTCCTTGGAACAGACTGGAGCGTTCTGGATACCTGGTGAATATTCCTTCAACCCGTTCATCTGTAAATTTGGTTGCTAAAAGGACTATTTGGACATACAGATTCACTTACTGGTAATACCTTGCTGCTAAAATCGTATTCTTTAACCACTTGCCTGGCATGGTCGCATCAGATGCAACCACACCAGACTGGGCTTTCCCTGACATTTTCGCAACTGATACGACCAGTCAGAAAAGCCCACTAGGCAGCCCCAGGAAGCTAATCTTCCCACAGCCGCCTATATCAGAAGGACCTCCTGGTCCCTCTACATCCTCGGCACCCCCTCGCTTGTGTCCCGCTCACTGCTGGCCACAGTGAACAGGCACCCTGCAGCACCCCACTTCCAGCGCGGCTGCAAGGACAGCCGTCACGTTACATAGCAGCAGTAGCCGCGGCTCCTTGTAGCCATGGCTGCTGCTGTGTCCCGCTCACTGTGGCCAGCAGTGATCAGGTATGTATATATATATATTTTTTTCTTTCAGCATAAACATTTAACACCTCAGCGCAATTGTGTCCCAAAAAGAAAGTCCAGTTATATATATATCAATGATGTCCAGCAGCTCAATCCACAAGATCCTCTTTGCCAGAAGGACTCAATTTCTATAGATGCAAACAACAGGGAGAGCGCACTTGTGAGAATAGTAAATATAAATCTTTACTCAAAAATATAGCTGACGTACATCAAAGTTTAAACTGCAGGTAACACTCGGAGGTCTGTTATGCTGGGCATACACAGCCAGATAAAATGTCTGTCAGACCGACAGACATTTTATCTGGCCGGCTGCCAGCCGCAGATGTCGCTGGCATACACTGTGAGAGAAATCTCACAGTGTATAGCCCGACATCCGCGCTCCGCCCCTGGGGGAGGAGACATTTCCCTGTTCCTTCCGTAGGAAGGAACACAGGAAATGTCTGTCGGCCGCGCTGGGCATACACTGCCCGATGCGGCCGACAGTTACCGGGTAAATATCGCATCAGATGGGCATGCTGGACAATCCTGCATGCCCGACCGAGCAATATTTAACCCTCGGTCGCCCGCACACGCTACAATTATCGGGGCGATCCGCCGATATCAGGCGGATAGCCCCGATAATTGTAGAGTGTATGGCCAGCATTAGCCGTCTTACAATCATCCACCATAGGTGTCCACAGTATCCTAGGAGCACCGCAGTCTTTGGATGGAACAGTTGGCGTCACAGCGCCTCACACTCTAAGCCACGCCCAAAGCGTTTCGTAAACGACTTCGTCAGGGGGGTGTGGTCTACCTTTCTTTCGGCCTCAATTTATACCTCCCATATGTCAGCTACAGCAATCAATTTCAATGTATTTTGAATACATTTTAAATGCATAATACAATCCATTTAAAAAGTATACATACAACAATACAAGAAATGTCACAGATATTTCTATTAACATCCTAAAAATATTTCTCTAAAAATGTGATCAATAATCTTTGTTCAATAACCTGTAATTATTTATTCATTAATCCATTTCACATAATTATCTGTCAATTTACATCACAACAACAAAAGTGCAATATTCACAATTTATCAGACTTCGGGCCGTATTCAATTTGAGGCGTTAAGTCCGGATTCGCAGTAATTTACCGCCGATGACGTCATTATCGCCTGTTTTAGTTTTCCTCCGTATTCAATTTGATAGACTTCCGCCTAGGCGTTAAGTCAATGCAATGTAATAGGCAGTAAAGTATCGCCTATGAATGGCAGGCGTTAAAAAGTGCAGAGTTGGAGTTTTGGGGTGCAACATTTTGGGAACCCCCGTGCAGCCTTCAGACAGTCCCCCAAAGGTAATCCCTGCAGCCTGGTGTTGGTTTCTAAAATACGGTGGAACCCTACACATTTTGTTCCCTGTATTTTTAGAAACCACCACTGGCTGGTAAAAAAATGGGAATTTTCGGGAAATATTCTAGGGACCCTCCTAAAGATGTGTAGACATGGGGGATACTGAAGGAAGTCGGGATTTCTAATAGCCGCGGCAGGGAAAAAGACCTGGCAAAGCTATTTAAAAACCAGACTTTCTTTTGCAGGCAAAAACAGGGGTACCCATAGTGATCCCCCATGTCTGGACATCTTTAGGGGGGTCCCAGGCATATTTCCCAAAAATTCCCATTTTTTTTCGTAAATGGGGTCAAGGGTCATTTTTAAAAAACAGGGATAATTTTTTAATTAACTATAGCAAGTGAAATAAAGTTTAGATTTGGGGTTTAGGGGTGCAGGCTTATAAAAATTAGCCTGCATTTTTGGGAATGCCCCCTTAAAACGAAATGTTGCAAAAAAATGTAAAAAAAAAACAAAAAACGGGACACCCCAAAATAAAAAATTAAAAAAATTGGGGGTGACAAAAAAAAATGTCAAACAAAAAGCCAAACTAATGAAATTAATACTGGTGGGGTCCCCAAGTATGTGGCAGGTGTTTTTTTATTGTGCAGAGTAGCGGCAAGTGTATTTTTGCAGAATTTTTAATATTACCTCTAGGGACTTCGAAATATGCTAGTACCCATTTTCATGTACCCCAAATTTGATGGGACCACTTTTAAAAATGAAAAAAAAAAGCTAAATGCTCTTCTGCGTCACTTCTTCAATGTCGGGAAAAAAAACACCAACCGCGGCTATTTAAAAACCCCGACTTTCTTCTGCAGGCAAAAACAGGCGTACCCATAGTGATCCCCGAGGTCTGGACATCTTTAGAGGGGTCCTACAATTATTTCCCAAAAATTCCGGTTTGTTTTCGCCGATCCAAGTATCGCCGGGTCCCGTTTTCGCCTACTTTCAAATTGAATACGGGGATACGCGGGCATGCGCGCGATACTTTAACACCTGGAAATCAGGCGAAGCCAGCGTTAAGTCCGGGCCGCGTTAAGTTAACGCGGCTCGGCTCAAATTGAATACGGGCCTTCATATTTATTTCACAGCACTGTATATATGTATATATAAAATCCTCCTATTGAGGGGTATTCAATTAGGTGCGAATGAGTGTCGAATGTGATTTTGTCGAAATTTTTGCCAGCAAATAACGTTTCGCCAAATTCAATTTAACTTGCAAATATTGTCAAAATCTCCAGTTCGCCTAAAATACTAATCTATCCACTTTTAAATTGTGAAAGTCGAACGTTTCTATTCAATTACAAATATGCGTATATCATTCGCCAAAATAAAAGCAAATTTTGCCGTGAATTCGCAAAAAACTGTACGCACCTCTTGGGGGTGAGTTTTAAATCAAATGGTTTAAAATTACATATTTTTCAGGTAAAATAAGTGTGTAACAGCAAATATGCTTTCCCAAGCATTATTTGTTTTAAATGGTCTATTGGCTTGTTACAATAATGGTTCAGTCCATTACAGTTGGTTCATTCCAAAGTTAGAAATAGACCAGGTATTTTTTAATCACTCTTTCCAGCAGCAGCATCAGCAGCAGCAGGTGGAGGAGCAGGAGAGAGAATATTATTACCTGTGAAGGAACTATGCACCTGACTCTGGAGAAAAAAGAATACACCTGACACAGATAATAGTATCCTTATCATTTGATTGATTATTATCATACAGAATTCTCCGTTTTTTTTTAAATGGAGCGCTTTCCGGCTCAAGTGTGGGAATTCATGTTTGCAGCATGTGTTCAAGCGAGTAGGCTGCATTTTAGGGCGCAGATGAGTATTGCAGCCACTCCTGATGAATCAGCTGTGAATGTGGGTATTTCTGCAGGTACACCTGAAAGTTCTCCATCTTCCTCGGGTGTTGCGAGAATCCCAAGGCCATGTCTATATAGACAGACGGTTGTTGGATGGGATTCGTGAGGATGAGGTGATAAAATGTTATCGCCTCTCCTCTGCTGCCATTTACCAGCTGTATGATCTGCTGGAGAAGGATCTTGAACCGCGTGTTCCTACGAACAGAGCAGTTCCAGGCTTGGCAAAACTGCTAGCCACACTCCATTTTTTGGCGTCGGGAACATTCCAGCCGACCCTGGCGATAATTGCTGGCTTTTCACAAGCCACTTTTTCTCGCTGTTTGTCACAGGTCCTTCTGGCAATGCGGAAACATGTTTCTGAGTTTGTACATTTTCCTCAGACCGAACATGAATGGAGTGCTGTGAAGGCAGGTTTTTTGCCGTGGGACGAATCCCCAATGTTTTGGGTGCAATAGATTGCACCCATATTGCTCTCATGGCCCCCCGCCAAATGGAAGAGATTTTTCGGAATCGAAAATCTTTCCATTCTCTAAATGTACAAATGATTTGTGATTCAAAAATGTGTTTCATGCAGGTGTTTGCTGGCATGCCAGGGGCTTCTCATGATTCCTTTATTTTGCAGCAATCTAGCCTCTTTGAGATGCTTCAACAACAACAGATACCTCATGGATGGCTGATTGGTAAGTAAATAATTTATTTAACTTTTAATATTTTTTAATGTTCTTTTCAAAGTTAAAAATATATATATATTTTATTTTAGGCGATCAAGGATATGGAAGTTTTCCCTGGCTGCTAACTCCACTGGCTAATCCTGACACCCCTGCAGAACACAGGTTTCAGGCAGCTCACATTAGGACTAGGGGAGTGATAGAACGCTCCTTTGGTCTGCTTAAAACCCGCTTTCGCTGTCTTGACAGGTCAGGGGGTGTGTTGCTGTATTCGCCAACAAAGGTTTGCAATATAATTATTGCTTGTACAATTTTACATAATATTTGTATTGCAAACCGTTTTGAGGCCGAGATTGATCCATTGATCAGTCTCAATTCTGACCTGTCTCCTGCAGTGGTTGATGATGCTGGCCTTGCTCATGCTAATCACCTTTCTTCTCTCCCTCTTAGGGAAGTGGACCAGACCTTTTTTGGACACCCAGGATGCAGACCAGCCCCATCCTCCGGGATCTCCAATGGACAGCTGAGCAGCGGGGCGATGTGCTAGCCATCCCCAAAAAACCATGTAAGTTTCAACAAACCTCATTGCTGGTGTCATGTAACCTGTGTCTTTCCCTCCCCTCCTGAGTATAAACTTTTCCCTGGAGCAGAGCTGACAGCTTGAAAACCTGCTCATGCTAATCACCTTTCTTCTTCTCTCCGTCTTAGGGAAGTGGACCGGACCTTTTTTGGACACCCAGGATGCAGACCAGCCCCATCCTCCGGGATCTCCAATGGACAGCTGAGCAGCGGGGCGATGTGCTAGCCATCCCCAAAAAACCATGTAAGTATATTGTAAGTAATCAATTTTGAAATGATTTAAAATAAGACCAATATCAGAACATTATCATTTTTTTATTTTTTTCAACAATCTGTTTTAAACAGAAATCTTTTATACTGCGAATGTTTTTTTAACAATAATTTCTTGCCCATTTATATAATTGTTTTTGTTGTTTCATTTTTTTTTTATTTAAACATGTCAAACTTTTTACGTTGATTTTTTTTCTTGCATTCAAAAAAAACAACTTTGCCATCTTATTTTTAACTGGAACATTTGAAACCTATGAGACAATGGAAAAATTTCTAATTTTAAAACAATTCATTTTGCCAACCTCATAAACACTAATTTAACTCCTATTAACATTATTTCACTGTTGAAGTAGTAAATGATTAGAATTAACTTGCATATTAAATGTTAAGAAAATATCATATATACATGGTTGCCAATCAGCTGAACGAAAGTGGCGGAGTGGGGTCCTTAGCAAATATGCGTGCGTATATAACAAATCCAGCCTCACAGGCCTCAGGCTGATCCCCCACTTGGCTCTCATGTAAAAAATCTCCATTATGCTGTGCCCCCTGGCTGAATTACTGTCCCTATGTAATGCCCCCAGGCTGTCTCCTTATGCAGTGCCCCCAGGCTTTAATAGTGCTCCGTAGACCGTGCCCCCAGCCCAACACTTACCTTTACTTGCTCGACACTCGCGCTCCCACTGCCACTGCCTTGCTCTGACTGGATCAAACTAGGTCCAGCAAGTGTGCGTGGCAGGCTCCTGATGTCATGGGTGACGTCCCCCGTGCAGTGCCTCACTGGGAATGCTTGCCTCTGAAATGATCAGAGGCTTCTTTAGCCTCTGGTCACTTCAGAGCCCAAGCTTCTACAGCGGTGGTTGGCGGGGGAAAGTGGCAGGTGGTAGGCTATTTCTGCCAGGCGAGGCATCCGCAGAAAACAACCCGAGGAGAACACTGCCTTGCCAGGATTAGACGGTCGGGAAGGCGGCGTTTGGGATTCCCTCTGTCAGCTACCCTACTGCATCCCCATATGTTCTATGTCCCATATATCCAATAATTAAGATAATCTGTTATTTAAATAAATATACATGAAAACAGTAATTTTTTAAACATGGATTTTTAACTGTATAATTAATGCTAATAATTTTTTTTTTAAATATATACCTTAAATCCAAATTAGGCAAAAGGCATCGTAGCAGGGAATACTTCGGATTCAACAATCGATTAATTTTCCGGGAGAAGACGTCTCCGTGTTATGGAAGTTGAGTCATCCAGCGCAGGAGTTTTCAACAATGAACCTGTTTGGATTTGATTTGGAAGACTGGTCAGGCTTTGAACTGGGTTTAGAATATTCGGTGGACCAACAACGTGGTCAAATCTGTTGGATGGAAATAATTCAGATTGAGTTTGCGAAAAATAATCCTACCTCATGACTGGTGTTCTCAATAATGAGCTTGAAAAATCAGGAACATAACTACTTATTGGTGTGTTTCGACGGACAATCTGCTCCTCCATTAAGAATTTTATTCCAGATGACATAACTAATAAAGCAGAAGACAGAACCTCTTGTTGTTCTGAAATTTTCTCAAAGGTCTTTGACATTTTTGAAAGTTCACTATTCATTGCACTTGCTACTTGTAGGGATTCTCTATGATGCTGATCTATTTGTGTACGTGAAGTATGGATTTCTTCATAATGTACTCGACTAATGCTTTTCAAAGCATCTTTAACCTGGATTAATGCATCAGTTATAACTTGTAAATCACCTTCAACTCAGAGACGATGATCTTCTTGTTGATCATTCATAGACTTGGCAAAATCTGTGATTGCATCAAATGGAGTCTCAACCTGTGTTTTTTCACCCGGTGCTTGTGGTCTATCTGCAGGGGTAGACCTTACCATTAGATTTCTAAAAGCTTTTGCCAGAATTTTAAAAGCAAGAATAGATCCTAGAAAAAGTAAACTATATTGAATGAAAAATTATCTACATTTTCAAAATTTACGTAACATACAAAAATAACTAACTACTTGGAGTAACAGAAGCTGGTGAAAAAGTCAAGGATCCCACTTCAATATCCGAATCTTAATAGAAATATAAATAATTTTTTTTATTGTAAAACGCATTTATTAGCATAGTGCATTTTTCAACATTCAACCTTCACATACCAGGTGAAATATCTCCAACATCTCCAACGTCAGGAATAATTGGAGTTATAGGTCTTTGTTCATCCCTTTGCATAGTCATATTTTTTTAAACTGTTGAAATTAAAAAGTTTTAACATTAACAACATTTACATGAAATAAAATAAATAAAATAAAAAATTAGCTTAAAAAAACATACTTTCTTGTGCTCTAGGATTGGCTTCGAATATCTCAGAATCAGTATTCTCCAGATCTATAATGTTTAAATTTTATTATGACAAATCTTAAAATTGTATCAAATATATATTTAAAAAAAAATAAATACACTTACATGGTGAAGATATTGTAAAGCGCTCAAAAAGATTTTCCGGGGAGTCAACTTCAATTTGCAATTTCTGACCTATGAAGATTAATATATTTGGTTCAAAATAAAGTATACCTTACCTAAGCAAACCCATCACAATTTTATACATACGTTGTCTTTTTGAATTATTTGATTCAGTGGAGGAATTTATATTTTCTCCAGATTGTATGACTTCAGGCGTTGAAATGGGTAAAGATGAAATAGCCATTTGGGGCAAAGATTCATTTGTTAATGTCACTATAGGATTATCGTTTAAAACCCTTTTCAATCCTTTGTCAGATGAAGTTTTTCCAGCTGGAGTTGTTTCTTTTCGGGAGGCTTGAGAATTAGTTTTTTTACATTTTTACAAATGAAAATAAAAATTATAATCTGTTCATTGCCAATACACATTTTAATTATACTGTCCAAAAAACATACCTGCTATCACTCTTTTAGGACCTCCAGAAACAATCCCTGTAGATGTGGTGGCTGGTTGTGAATCATCTTGCATCTGGATCTGTGTTTGTTTACGCAATGTTTGGACAACTGCCCCACCAAAAAATAAATAAAAGAACATTTACATACATATCTTCAAAAAATAAACTGATATAAATATATATACAGAAGCTTCAATACCTTCCAATGGAATGGATGATTGGTTTGTCGTATCAATACTTCCAAGTACTCAACCAGGACTGGAGAAAGATGTTTCCTTAATTTCTCTTCCCAAACATTAAAGATTAAATTTAATGGTGGCCCACCACCAGTTCCACGTTGGTGATTTGAAATTTTGGCCATTTTTTTCTTTGCACTACGTTTGCAGTCATGAAATCGCTTTTTACAATGCTTTATCGTGCGTGGTTGCACAGCGATATAACTAATTTGGTCTGCTATATTTTGCCATATTGCAGTTTTACGTCTTCCTGGGGGACTTTGTGCTCTTTTACCAAAGCTGTGTCTCCTGGGTCCACGGTTCAACAGCGAAGATACGTGTTTAGAAAAGATGGCACTCACCAGTAGAATTGCAGCTTATTTTATTCCATTAGATAGACAGTAGGCAAACGTACAGGAGGCGACGTTTTGGTCCCCTAACGGACCTTTTTCAAGCAGTCAAGCCTTAAGTTTCAGAATGATAACCAGATACAGTTCATTCCATGGGGAACTGTATCTAGTTATCACTCTGAAACTTAAGGCTTGACTGCTTGAAAAAGATCTGTTAGGGGACCAAAACGTTGCCGCCTTTACGTTAGCCTACTGTCTGTCTAATGGAATAAAATAAGCTGCAATTCTACTGGTGAGCAGTGGCGGGCTGGGCCGGGGGGCAGGGTGCCATGTGCCCCCCGGGCCGTTCTATTAACAAGCATTGTGGGCCACCCACCTCCTCCTTGCAATCGGCTGTGGAGGTGGAGCAGTATGCAGCTCAAGGGCTTCCGCCGTGGCTGCGTTCTGACTTTGACTGTCGGAGGCAGCCGCGGTCACGTGCTGTTCTGGTTTGTACTACAGGGCTACGGAAGCCCTGTAGGTACATAATGAACAACAAGGCACCAACCCCGGCCGTCCCATCGGCGTCGCGCATAGGCGGCGCCGGCCATACATAACGAGCGGCAGCGGCGGCAGGGGGAGGAAGGGGGGGTTTGGGGTCGCAGGGCAGCAGCTATGGGGTATGCTGCTATGGGTATCTGCTATGGGGTACGCTGCTATGGGGTATCTGCTATGGGGTATGCTCTCTGGGGTATCTGCTATGGGGTATGCTGCTATGGGGTAACAGCTATGGAGTATGCTGCTATGGGGTATCTGCTATGGGGTATGCTGCTATGGGGTATGCTGCTATGGGGACTCTGCTATGGGGTATGCTGCTATGGGGAATCTGCTATGGGGTATGCTGCTATGGGGAATCTGCTATGGGGTATGCTGCTATGGGGTACGCTGCTATGGGGTATGCTGTTATGGGGAATCTGCTATGGGGTATGCTGCTATGGGGAATCTACTATGAGGTATGCTGCTATGGGGTACGCTGCTATGGGGTACACTGCTATGGGGTATCTGCTATGGGGTAAGCTGCTATGGGGTATGCTGCTATGGGGTCGCAGGGCATCAGCAGCGCCAGTTAATTGTTCAGTATATGAGTGACACGGCCACCCTGTTGCTATTGGTCGTGTCACCCAGAACCCCTCCCCAGACCCAACAGATTTATTTTGTGCCCAAATAAAAATGTGTTGTGTTGCAAAAATGGGAGCCTTATTCTTAATAAGAGGCTCCCATGATTAGTGATTTAAAAATAAATAATCGACCCTACAGCTTTGGGACTACACATCCCAACATGCCCTGCCACAGTTTGAATGCAAGACCCCTGACAAGGCATGCTGGGATGTGTAGTTTACCAGCAGCTAAAGGGCAGCTTATTATAGCCCACCCCTGGTAGGACATGGGACTGCCAAATAGGCAGGGCCATTGAAAGTCCACCCTTGGCTGCATCCTGAGTATGAAAGGAAGTGGGGGGAAAAATAAGCAGGGGAAGAGGAGCTGAAGGAAAGAAGGAGAATAACCCAATTAAAAGAAAAGAAAGTGGAGAGAGAAAAGCAGAGAAAAATAATAAAGGTAAGTGTATGTTTAGTATGGATTTTATACTCTTATTTTTCTTTTGAAAAATAAATATGGTGGGAGGGAGTTCTTGTAATATTTCTCTACACTGACCTTTGGGGAATATGTACAAGGTGCTGCTAAGTGACAAATGCGCTTTAGCCAGCGCTATTTTACACTTATACTTTTGTATGTTAGCAGCGCTGTTTAAAATAGTGCTGCTAACATACATAAGTGTACGTGTAAAATAGCGCTGCTAACATACATAAGTGTACGTGTAAAATAGCGCTGCTAACATACATAAGTGTACGTGTAAAATAGCGCTGCTAACATACATAAGTGTACTTGTAAAATAGCGCTGCTGACATACATAAGTGTACGTGTAAAATAGCGCTACTAACTTACATAAGTGTACGTGTAAAATAGCACTGCTAATATACATAAGTGTACGTGTAAAATAGCGCTGCTAACATACATAAGTGTACATGTAAACTTACATAAGTGTACGTGTAAAATAGCGCTGCTAACTTACATAAGTGTACGTGTAAAATAGCACTGCTAACATACATAAGTGTACGTGTAAAATAGCGCTGCTAACATACATAAGTGTACGTGTAAAATAGCGCTGCTAACATACATAAGTGTACGTGTAAAATAGCGCTGCTGACATACATAAGTGTACGTGTAAAATAGCGCTGCTAACTTACATAAGTGTACGTGTAAAGTAGCGCTGCTGACATACATAAGTGTACATGTAAAATAGCGCTGCTGACATACATAAGTGTACGTGTAAAATAGCGCTGCTGACATACATAAGTGTACGTGTAAAATAGCGCTGCTGACATACATAAGTGTACGTGTAAAATAGTACTGCTGACATACATAAGTGTACGTGTAAAATAGCGCTGCTAACATACATAAGTGTACGTGTAAAATAGCGCTGCTGACATGCATAAGTGTACGTGTAAAATAGCGCTGCTGACATACATAAGTGTACGTGTAAAATAGCGCTGCTGACATACAAAAGTGTACGTGGAAAATAGCGCTGCTAACATACATAAGTGTACGTGTAAAATAGCGTTGCTGACATACAAAAGTGTACGTGGAAAATAGCGCTGCTAACATACATAAGTGTAGGTGTAAAATAGCCTATTTTACACGTACACATATGTATGTTAGCAGCGCTATTGTACACGTACACCTCCATTTAAGGATGCGCCGTTACTTATGGGCCAGTGCCTTGGACTTGCCCCCCAGGCTAAAAGTTGCCAGCCAGTCCCTGCTGGTGAGTGCCATCTTTTCTAAACACGTATAGATATATATATTTATATATTCCCAAGAAAGAACTGGACAGCACTCACAGAATCTTACAAAGTGCTATATTCAATGATGCCACAGGGCGACGTTTCGAGGTGTAACCCTCTTTTTCAAGGGTCCAGCATAGCCACAAAGACAGATCTGTCTTTGTGGCAATGCTGGTGGCTTGAAAAAGAGGGTTATATTGTACATAGCACAGTAGTGTGACTGAATTTAACTAAAATGGCCGATGGGGGAAACTCCCCCAATCCTTTGTGGAGACCTAAACCATCAGCCACCACTGACGGCTCCGCCACCAGCCCCTTGCCAGGCCGCTTGATGTCACACCAGCCTGGCAGCTGCATATGTATATATATATATATATCCAACATACATATATATTATATATATGTAATATATATATTAAGTATAACACACACAAATGATGATATATATATATATATATGTAAATATATATATATCATCTATTCCTCAACATAGCTTCTACTCTGGCTGCTTTATGTGTGTGTCTGTAAACACCAGGATTGAAAATGGTTGCAAGAAAATATTTAATTTTTTTTAGATTAGTCTGACACTACTTCATTTGATGACTTCTCTTCATTTGATGACAATCATGGGCATATTAATATATATCCATATAAATATATATATATATATATATATATATATATACAGTCAGATGCATAAATATTGGGACATTGACAGAATTTTATTTTTTGGCCTCTATTCACCACCACAATGGCTTTGAAATTAAAACAAACAAGATGTGCTTTAACTGCAGACTTTCAGATTTAATTTGAGGGTAATTACATCCAAATCAGGTGAACGGTGTAGGAATTACAACGGTTTCTATATGTGCCTCCCACTTTTTAAAGGGGCCAAAAGTAATGGGACTATCAACTCAAAAGCTATTTCATGGACAGGTGTGGGCTATTCCCTCATTATTTCATTATCAATTAAGCAGGTAAAAGGTCTGGGGTTGATTCTAGGTGTGACATTTGCATTTGGAATCAGTTGCTGTCGACTCTCAATATGAGATCCTAAGAGCTGTCACTATCAGTGAAGTAGGCCATCATTAGGCTGAAAAATCAAAACAAACCAATCAGAGAGATAGCAAAAACATTAGGTGTGGCCAAATTAACTGTTTGGAACATTCTTAAAAAGAAAGAACGCACCAGAGAGCTTAGCAACACCAAAAGACCTGGAAGACCACGGAAAACAACTGTGGTGGATGACAGAATAATTATTTCCCTGGTGAAGAAAAACCCCTTCACAACAGTTGGCCAAATCAAGAACACTCTCCAGGTTGTAGGTGTATATGTGTCAAAGTCAACAGTCAAGAGAAGACTTCACAAGAGTGAATATAGAGGGTTCACCACAAGATATAAACCATTGGTGAGCCACAAAAACAGGAAGACCAGATTAGAGTTTGTCAAACAACATCTAAAAAAGCCATTACAGTTCTGGAACAACATCCTATGGACAGATGAGACAAAGATCAACTTGTACCAGAGTGATGGGAAGAGAAGAGTATGGAGAAGGAAAGGAACTGCTCATGATCTAAAACATACCACCTCATCAGTGAAGTATGGTGGTGGTAGTGTCATGGCGTGGGCATGTATGGCTGCCAATGGAACTGATTCCCTTGTATTTATTGATGATGTGACTGCTGACAAAAGCAGCAGAATGAATTCTGAAGTGTTTCGGGCAATATTATATGCTCATATTCAGTCAAATGCTTCAGAACTCATTGGACGGCACTTTACAGTGCAGATGGACAATGACCCGAAGCATACTGCAAAAGCAACCAAATAGTTTTTTAAGGCTAAAAAGTGGAATGTTATGCAATGGCCAAGGCAATCCCGACCTGAATCCGATTGAGCATGCATTTCACTTGATGAAGACAAAACTGAAGGGAAAATGCCCCACGAACAAGCAGGAACTGAAGACATTTGCAGTAGAGGCCTGGCAGAGCATCACCAGGGATGAAACCCAGCGTCTGGTGATGTCTATTCGTTCCAGACTTCAGGCTGTAATTGCCTACAAAGGATTTGCAACAAATTATTAAAAAGTGAAAGTTTGATTAAGGATTGTTTAGTTTGTCCCATTACTTTTGGCACCTTAAAATGTGGGAGGCACATATAGAAACCGTTGTAATTCCTACACCGTTCACCTGATTTGGATGTAATTACCCTCAAATTAAATCTGAAAGTCTGCAGTTAAAGCACATCTTGTTTGTTTCATTTCAAAGCCACTGTGGTGGTGAATAGAGGCCAAAATATGAAAATTCTGCCAATGTCCCAATATTTATGCACCTGACTGTATATTCAAATAAAAAATGTCATATTTTTAATACACATTTTAAAAACACAAAGCAACAGTATTTTTGGAATATTATTTAAAAAAAACAATCCATAGACAAAATCAATCATGTACCTACAGTTTTTGTTAACATACAATGGGACTAATATATATTTACCCAGCCCCAAAGCCACCTCGACCTTGTGCAAAAGGCATTTGAACCGTAAAAAATGCCCACACAAACTTATAAATCATTCTAGATGGTTCAATATTGCATGAGGAAACTTCCTTTCAAAATCCTTTAGCATTCTTAAAGCTGCGCTTTTTATATAGTTCCCCCATATGCAGTGCCCACAGTAGTAGTCTGCCTATGCATTGCCCACAGTAGTAGTCCCCAGTAGTGGTCCCCACTATGCAGTGCCCACAGTAGGAGTCCCTCCTATGCATTGCCTCCTGTAGTAGTCCCCACAGTAGTGCACCCATTTAGGTCTGGAGGCACTGCATAAGGGGCCAGCCTTTAAGCACTGCATAATGGGGCCAGTCTAGGGACACTGCATAATCGGGCCAGTCTGGGGGGACTGCATACGGTCAAAACAAAACTACAGGAGGCAATGCAAAAAAGGGAAAACTACTGGGGGCACTGCATATGGGGATAACTACAGGGGACACTGCATAATGGCCACTTCATGTCAGGGTTTAAAATATTTTTTTATTTTGAAGGCCCCACCTGGCTACTTCTTGATACCACACAGCTGGCAAAATTTTCTGGGGACAACACTGCTAATGAAGCACTAGGATCAACCGTCTGACCATATGTGGCGTTTCCCATGAGGCTGTTTCTGCCTGCTGCCACGCCCTGCCCTATTTTGAAAGGGCAGAAAGCACATTCCCATCTAGTGTGGCACCCCACTCCTTCATCCACAATGTCATACACACCATACAGCACGAGGATCAGCCATTTGACCTTATAAACAGTGCTACATTAGAATACAATAATAGGAAAAACCATTTCCTGTGCAGCATAATACAGGACTAAGATCAGCCCTATTACACCACTGAATATATCTATCTAGCTGACTAACACACATCACACATGTGGCTCCCAGCAAAACAGTCAGACAAGATAACCTAAAACAAAATAAAAATACACTTTTGGATTCCCATTGCAAAAATAAACAAACAAAATAAAGCAGGATGAACACAACCTTAAACATGCTAGACACACAAGTAAGTCATATTGCATTACACCAGCAATTAAAATCAGTAACAATCCACTCACCTGTACCTAGAAACCGCTGTTTCTTCATCTTCTCTTGGTCAGGAGGAGGAGGATGGTAATCCTCATCTTCATCGGATGCCGGAGAGCTGGATTGCTGCTGAGTTGCCATCTCCTACTGCAGAGACTGACGCACCTCGAATTCGCTTAAATACTGGCGAAGAGAGTGCCAAATTCTCCCTGTGGAGAGAAAAGATACAATTCCCACCCTCGCCAAACGTTGTTGATTTCGCATTCGACATAGGCGAATTTATGGGAAATTGAATTAGGCGAATTAAAAAAATAAAATTCACATTTTTAGGAGGCGAACATGGCGAGTAGAATAATTTGTCGAAGCGTACTTGCAATTCACACCTAATTGAATACCCTTCATTATCTCTACTATATAAAATCGCAGGCTCCAAGCCCACTTGATAATAAAATAAAATACAGTCTTTATACAGCCAATTTCCATGTTGGAATATTCTAACAATAGACCTTGTTTCCTTACATATAAAAAATGCTAAAACCACAAAATCAATATCTGCAGCCAATAAGGATGGACCTGACCTAATGTGACCAGGATTATACATCCAACAACAGTTGCATCTCAAATGAGCCGCCCGAACCCAGTTGCGTCCCTCCCCGCGTTGTCACCTGGTGCAGGGAGGGACAAAAAGGGGGCATGGCCTTGCGAGAAGGGGCATTGCCTTGTGGCCAAAACCACATTGTCCCATGCTTTTTACCGGTGGGGTCCGAGCGGGGGGTGCAGGAGGTGTGGACTGCCCTGTCCTGTGTATTTAATACTACAGTGCAGCACCCGGCTCCTGCCTCTGATGGGGAATCTGCACCTTGGTGTCACCCCTCGGTGGGTAACAACTGGGTGCGGCACGCACCCTCCTGTGATGCCACTGCCCAAACTGAACTAATCATGCAGAAAAGGAATGATATCGTAGTTTTCATTTAAACCAAATGGAGCTAAACTATTTAATGTGAATATCCAAAATGTTTCACGCTTCAATGAAGTTAGCCAGGTGAGAGTTACAACATTCTACAAAGTGTCGTGGTACACTATGGTTTTTAACTTTATGAAGGATATTTCGTGTATGTTCCAATATCCGTTACTTTAATTGGCACTTAGTTTTCCCTATATAAATTAGGTATGAGCGGGTTCAGATTTCTGAAATCCGAGCCCCCCCCCCCGCCCCCCGTTCCAAGCCGAGAACCGAGTCTGGCTCGGGTTTTCCCGCCTGGCTTGGATCTGAAATCGAGGCAAAACATCATCATCCAGCTGTCGGATTCTCACGGGTTTTGGACTCTATAAATGGTCCCCACGTTGTCTCCATTTTTCACTCCGGAAGAGGGAGGGTGGGGGTTTGCTGTGCTGGTGCTGCTGTTGTCCACAGCTTTGGGACTGTGTCCAAAGTCCATAGGGGCTGGGTGGGCTGTGTTGTGCAGTGCTGTTGTCCCTTAAAGGCTGTGTTGTCCAAAGAGGGAGGGTGGGGGTTGCTGTGTTGTGCAGTGCTGTTGTCCCATAAAGGCTCTAGTCCTAAAGGGGTGCTGTAGTGTTGTCCAGGGGATGCTCTGTCCATCAGGGATACTCCCTCCAAGTGCAAGAAAAAAGTCAAGGATCGGCTGGCTCATCTGTTGAAGGGTGGTGGAACCCCCAAAGTGCCGGAAAAAAAAAAAAAAATTTTTTTTTCTGTGTTTGTGACTTGTGTGCGCCTTAGCCGCACGTGCATCAACAAAGTAGCAGCGCCAAATGTGCGCCTGTTTCATAAGTCAAAGGCCGGCTGGCTCATCTGTTGAAGGGTGGTGTAACCCCCAAAGTGCCGGAAAAAAAATAAATAAATTATTTTTCTGTGTTTGTGTGCATCTCAGCCACACGTGCATCAACAAAGTAGAAGCGCCAAGTGTACGCCTGTGTCATAAGTCAAGGGCTGGCTGGCTCATCTGTTGAAGGGTGGTGTAACCCACAAAGTGCCTGATAAAAATAAAATATTTTTATTTGTTTGTGTGCACCTTAGCCGCACATATCAATATCACATAAATGGAGGACAAAAATTTGTCCGATAAAAATAAAATAGGGAAAGATCAAGAACCACTTCCTCCAAGTGCTGAAGCTGCTACCACTAGTCATGACATAGACCAGTGTTGGCTAACCTTGACACTCCAGCTGTTATGGAACTACATAACCCAGCATGCACTGCTACAGTTTTGCTATTAGGGCATGCTAAAACTGTGGCAGGGCATGCTGGGATATATAGTTCCACAACAGCTGGAGTGTCAAGGTTAGCCAACACTGACATAGACGATGAAATGCCATCAACGTCTGCCAAGGCCGATGCCCAATGTCATAGTAGAGGGCATATAAAATCCCATATGCCAAAGTTCAGGAAAATTACCTTAAAAAATAAATTTAAATTGTCTGAGGAGAAACGTGAACTTGCCAATATGCCATTTAAGACACGGAGTGGCAAGGAATGGCTAAGGTCCTTCCCTATGTTCATGCCTAGTGGTTCAGCTTCACATGACGATGGAAGCCGTCCTCCTCCCACTAGAAAAATGAAACGAGTTAAGCTGCCAAAGCACAGCAAAGAACTGTGCGTTCTAAGAAGATATCACAAATCCCCAAGGAGAGTCCAAGTGTGGCGGCGTTTGCGATGCCTGACCTTCCCAACACTGGACGGGAAGAGGTGGCACCTTCCACCATTTGCACACCCTCTGCAAGTGCTGGAAGAAGCACCCACAGTCCAGTTGCTGATATTCAAATTGAAGATGTCACTTTTGAAGTACAACAGCATGAGGATATTGGTGTAGCTGGCGCTGAGGAAGTTGATGAGGAGGATTCTGATGGTGATGTGGTTTGTTTAAATCAGGCACCGGGGGAGACAGTTGTTGTCCGTGGGATGAAAAAGCCCATCGTCATGCCTGGGCAGAAGACCAAACATTCCACCTCTTTGGTCTGGAAATATTTCTATCCAAATCCGGACAACAACTGTCTTGTTATATGTTGCATATGTAAAGGTGTAATAAGTAGGGGTAAGGACGTTAACCACCTAGGAACATCCTCCCTTATACGTCACCTGCCGCGTGTTCATAAAGTGTTACTGCCAAGTTCAGAAACTGTGGCTAAGACCGTAAGCAGGCCAGGGACACCTAAATCCCTTTGTCCTGTTGTATCCAAGCACCTGCAAACCACACCGTCATTTCCCTCCTCGTCAATTTCCTCCTCAGTCAGGATCAGAAGTAGTCCTGCAGGCCATGTCACTGGCATGACTGACTCCTTTCCTATCCGGGATTCCTCCAGAGGATCCTGCATTGCTACGCCTACTGCTGCCACTGCTGCTGTTGCTGCTGGGAGTCGTTCATCATCCTAGAGAGGAAGTTGGAACACCACTACTTCTTTTACTACGCAATTGACCGTCCAACAGTCCATTGTAAGGAGGATTAAGTACGACAGCAGTCATCCTCTTGTAAAGCGGATAACTGAGGCCTTGACAGCTATGTTGGTGTTAGACGTGCATCCGGTATCCACCATTAGTGCAGTGGGATTTAGACAATTGATGGAGGTAGCGTGTCCCCGGTACCAAATCCCGTCTAGATTCCACTTCACTAGGCAGGCGATACCGAGAATGTACAGAGACATCAGAAAAAGTGTCTTCAGTGTCCTAAAAAATGCGGTTGTACCCAATGTCCACTTAACCACGGACATGTGGACAAGTGGAACAGGGCAGACAAAGGACTATATGACTGACAGCCCACTGGGTAGATGTAGCGCCTTACGCAGCAACAACAGCAGCGTCACCAGTAGCAGCATCTCAGAAACGCCAGCTCGTTCCAAGGCAGGCTATGCTGTGTATCACCGGTTTCAGAAAGAGGCACATCGCCGACAACCTCTTAGAGAAACTGAGGGAAATCATCGCCCAATGGCTTACCCCACTTAAGACTCTCCCGGGGATCTGTGATATCTGACAACGCCACCAATATTGTGCGGGCATTACATCTGGGCAAATTCCAGCACGACCCATGTTTTGCTCACACAATAAATTTGGTGGTGCAGAATTTTCTGAAAAATGACTGGGGCGTGCAGTAGACGCTTTGGGTGACCCGAAAAATTTCAGCCCACTTTCGCCATTCAGCGACTGGAGCGCCAGCAAATACTCTTGAACCTGCCCTGCCATCACCTGAAGCAAGAGGTGGTGACGCGGTGGAACTCAACCCTCTATATGCTTCAGAGGATGGAGGAGCAGCAAAAGGCCATTCAAGCCTATACATCCACCTATGACATAGGCAAAGGAGAGGGTATGCACCTGACTCAAGCACAGTGGAGAATGATTTCCGTGTTGTGCAAGGTTCTCCAGCCCTTCGAACTTGCCACACATGAAGTAAGTTCAGACACTGCCAGCTTGAGTCAGGTCATTCCCCTCATCAGGCTTTTGCAGAAGCAGCTGGAGAAAGTGAAGTAGAAGCTAAGACGGAGCGATTCTGCTCAGTATGTGGGACTTGTGGATGAAGCCCTTCATTCGCTTTGCCAGGATTCGAGGGTGGTCAATCTGTTGAAATCAGACCACTACATTTTGGCCACCGTGTTTGATCCTAGGTTTAAAGCCTACGTGGTATCTCTCTCTTCGTCGGACACAAGCCTGCAGAAGTGCAAAGACCTGCTGGTGAAAACACTGTCAGCTGAAGCGGAACGTGACACGTCAACAGCTCCTTCTTCATTTTCTTCCGCAACTGGGGCTACCAGGAAACAACTTAGATATCCTAAGCAACCCGCTAGTGGTGATGCAGGGCAGGCAGAACCAAGTTTGGACATCTGGTCTGGACTGAAGGATCAGCCAACAATTTCTGACATGTCTACTGTCACTGCATATGATACTGTCACCATTGACAGAATGGTGGAGGATTACATCGGTGACAGCATCCAAGTAGGCATGTCACACAGTCCGTACCTGTACTGGCAGGAAAAAGAGGCAATTTGGAGGCCCCTGTACAAACTGGCTCTATTTTACCTAACACCCTCCAGTGTTTACTCCGAAAGAGTTTTTAGTGCAGCTGGGAACCTTGTCAGCGATAGGCGTAGGAGGTTGCTTCCACAAAATGTGGAAAAGATGATGTTCATCAAATGAATTATCAATTCTTCCAGGGAGACCAGCCTCCAGAAAGTACAGCGGGACCTGTGGTGGTGAATTCCAGCGGGGACGAATTAATACTCTGTGAGGATGAGGATGTACACAATACTGAAGAGGGTGAGGAATCGGTGGATGAGGACGACATCTTGCCTCCGTAGAGCCAGTTTGTGCAGGGACAGATTAATTGCCAGCTTGTTTTGTGGGGGCTCAAACGAACCAATCATTTCAGCCACAGTCGTGTGGCAGACTCTGGCGCTGAAATGATTGGTTTGTTAAAGTGTGCATGTCCTGTTTATACAACATAAGGGTGGGTGGGAGGGCCCAAGGACCTCTTTTTTTTATTTGCATTATGTACTGTTTGGGGCCTAGTTTTTCAAACTGCCATCCTGCCTGCCACTGCAGTGTCACTCCTAGATGGGCCATGTGTTTGTGCCACCCACTTGTGTCGCTTAGCATAGTCATCCAGCTACCATGGTGCAACCTTTTGGCCTAAAAACAATATTGTGAGGTGTTCAGAATAGACTGGAAATGAGTGGAAATTAATGTTATTGAGGTTAATAATAGCATAGGAACAAAAAACCCCCACAAATTCTGATATTTTAGCTGTTTTAATACTTTTTTTCCAGAAAAATACAGATCCAAAACACAAAACCCAGAAGGGTGGTTTTGGCAGAACCAATCCAAATCCAAAACACGAAGGAAGATCCAAAACACAAAACACGAAAAGTGGCCGATGCACACCCCTAATATAGATCTTACCACACTCACATTGTAGCATATAGATAATATGAGTGATCAAGCAATTTAATCTACCCCGAATCTCTCATTCTTTATCCTTTTGTGAGTTCTGAAAACTCTTATTGTCTTTACATGCATATTTAAATATTTAGCATTTATAACAAGCTAAAATACCATTGATCCTATTCAACCAGCACTTTTCCTTTATTTTCTGCAATTTACTAGGTGCTAACCTATTTTTCAGATTACATTCTCTTTTAAAAACTATTTTTGGTTGTTTGGGGATAACGTCTTTCAATAATGGATCAAGACCAAGTACATCCCAATGTCTAGAGAGGATACAGTTAATATCAGTTGCTTTGGTATTATACAAAGTAATAAAAGGTACCATCCTATCCAGTGCTCGAAGTGGGAATTTAGAGGTGGGGGTATGGAGTATGGGGGTATGGAAATTGAATCCGTCCCCCCCTTCAGCCCCTGCTTCCATATCACCTCATTGTACTTCTCACCCCCACACTTCTCCCTGCCTGCTCATCTCTCTCTCACACCCTGCCCTTCTCACTAACTGATTCCCTCTCTCTTTCACCATCCACAATACTAACTGCCTGCTTCCATCTGTCTGCTCCTCTCTCTGTTCCCTCTCTCACACCCTCCCCTCTCTCCAATTGCCTCTGACCTTTACTGCGCTGCTGGAATGGAGCCGCCGGGAACATCGGGTCTTCTTGGTTGCTGCAGTAGTGTACTGCAGTTTAATCTGGCACCGCTGCGAGCCAATGAGAAGCTGCCACTTGGCAGCTACTCATTGGCTGGCGGCCAGCGAGCCCAGCGATTGGCTGGTGGCCAGCGAGCCCCGAGATTGGCTGGCAGCCACTGCCTGCTGCTTACTTTACAGTGCAGCAGGGACCTGATGCTCTGTCCCGGCTACATGCCAGCGCCTCCGCCGATCGAGATATTTCCCCTGCGGAACACATCTCTACACATTGCCGCCGCTGTTCCAGCACTGGGATCCCATACTGGATCCCAGCGCTGGTACATTCTCTTCTGCGACTAAAATGAAGTGGGGCCGGGAAGTGGCGGTATGTCATACCGCCGTATACCGCCCCACTTCGACTCCTGATCCTATCCCAATCTTTTCTCTGGGGTTTATATTCCAGCAACTCTTGTCTTTCTTTTTCCATAACCCTATCCCAACATTTATTAATAATCTCAGGGGGATATTTTTTCTCCATAAATCTCTGTTCATATATTTTTATCTGATCTTCAAATCTTTTTTTATTCGAACAGTTTCTCCTTAGTCTTATAAACTGTGAATATGGTATATTAGATACCCATTTATTATAATGACAACTTTGATAGTAGCCGTAACTATTACTATCAACCTCCTTTAAATATGTATATGTATTTATCAGATCCCCATTTGCACAATCCTTAGCATCTAATGCTAAGTCCAAAATTTCAATCTTATCTTTATCACACTTAGGGGCATATTCAAAAAGTCCCGTACTTTTCGCATGCCCAAACTTTTGCTGACATCACTGGTTTTCCATGCGGAGATGTATCGCGCTTATCCCCGTATTCAATTTCAAATCAGCGAAAACGAAACCCGGCAAATTTGATACCAGCGAAAAGTCCTGTCAGATTTGGGGAAATCAGCCTGACACCCCTCCAAAAGATGCACTGACATTGGGGATCTCTCTAGATACCCCCGAATAGGCCTGCTGACGGTATTTGGGGTATTTAAGTGATATCAATAGCTGTTAATTAGCGTATTTGCAGAAGTGGCGAAGAATAGCATTTAGCAGTTTTTTTTCTAGAAAATAAGTAGTCCCAGCAAATTTGGGGTACATGGCAATGGGTGTTAGCATATTTTAAAGTTGCTAAAATTAAGTATTAAAAACTGAAAATATCCACCTGCCGCAAATACCTGCAATCTTAAAAACACCTGGGGAATACTTGGGGACCCCCCTGTAGTCTTTTTCACTAGTTTTTAAGTTTGTCCCACAACTTTGTTTTTTTCGCCCCCAAAAAGTACTTTTTTGGGTTGTTCTTAAGTTTAACTTTGTTTTGATACAGTTTACCTTTGGGGGCCTGTCCCAAGGGTGCAGGGTAGTTCCCGCAAGTTTGCACCCCAAAACCCCAATTCTGCACTTTATTCCGACAGCTTTCATAGGCAAATTTTTTTTGCCTATTCCAATGCATTGACTTTCCGCATCGGCGAAAAGTCTGTGGAATTGAATACGGGGAAAAGTTTTTACCTGGCGAAATGACGTCACCGGCAAAACTTTTCCGCAGAAACTGACTTTTTGCACCTAATTGAATACCCCCTTAGCCATAAAATGTAGATTATACTTATTCAAAGATTCCACAGATTAAAAAAATGTATGTTCATCTCCCTCCCAAACTATCAAGGCATCATCTATGTATCTTGTATAAATTTTTATGTATTTCCTAAAGGGGTTATTCAATTCAATCATATCTTCTTCAAAAACACCTAGATATACTGTAAGTTAGCTAGACTCGGTGCATAGGGAGAGATGAAAGTTGGTAAATCACAAAAATTATTTAGAAGCAAAGAGAGTTCCAAGAGGACTTAGGGGGGTATTCAATTTGATGTCGAAAAGCCGTTATCGGTGATAATTTATCGCTGATGACGTCATTTTCGCCAGTTTCAATTATCCCCGTATTCAATTTCAAAAACTTTTCACCGTGTTTTACATGGCAAAAAAAAGTGCAGAATTGGGTTTTAGGGGTGCAGGCTTAAAAATAATAGCCTGCACCCCTGGAAGTGTCCTATAAAAGTAATCTGTTTTAAAAAAAAAAATCCTCAGGACATCCCAAAAAAAGGTCTTGAATTTTGTGTAAAAAATAAAAAGGGGAACAAACTTCTAACCTAGCATGATTCCTAAGGGGTACCCAAGTAAGTGGCAGGTGTTTTAAAGAATGCGGGTAGTAGCAGCAGGTGCATTTTTAAAAAATTAAAAAAAATAATTTTAGGGACTTAAAAATATGCTTGCACTCATTTTCATGTATACCAAATTTGATGGTTATTGTTATTTAAAAAAAAAAAAAAGAAAAGATAAATGCTCTTCTTCACCTGTTCTTCACAGGCGCATTTATGCTCCTGCCGCGGCTATTTAAAAAGCCCGACTCCCTTCAGCACCCAAAAATGGGGGCACCCATAGTGATCCCCCATGTCTGGACATCTTCAGGGGGTCCTAGGATGAGTTCCCGAAAATTCACTGCACTTTCCCATACTTACCTTTCCGTCGGGTCCCGTTTTCGTCGGATCCTAATTGAATACTGGGATAAAGCGGGCACGCGCCCGATACTTTATCCCAGAAAAATCTCTTCACCATCAAATTCAATACCCTCCTTAGACTCATGTAAAACCCGACCTTTGGGAATGAGAGAAAATCATTTCTAGATAATTGGTATGAAATTTTAGAAAATTGCTCTCTGGAGTTAAAGAGATTAATTATAAGTGAGAGAAAAAAATATGAGATATGGTAAGAACTTACCCTTGTTATCTCTATTTCTACGAAGTCCATAGGGTTCCACAGGATACCTTGGGTATAGGTGTGACGTCAGTCGCAGGGCACCAAAGAGTTAAGCTTTCAGCCTCCCAGGATGCACTAGGTCCCCCTCCTATACCCCACCCCCGGGCCAAGGCACCTCAGTTAGTTACCAAGCCATAGGCCGGAGGAGGAGAAGGAAGAGAGAGAACAAAGATCTGGACACATACAAGAATCACATTCTCACCAGAGGGAGATGGAAAACCGGTGACCAGAGCAAAGCCCATCTGCAGCACAGGTGCGACAGGGCGGGAGTCCTGTGGAACCCTATGGACTTCGTAGAAATAGAGATAACAAGGGTAAGTTCTTACCATATCTCATATTTTCTACTTCAGGGTCCATAGGGTATCCACAGGATACCTTGGGGATGTCCCAAAGCAGTATCCTTTAAGGGTGGGGACGCTCCTGTGCAGAAAGGAGAATCCGCCGCCCGAAGGAAGCATCCTGAGAGGCGAAGGTGTCAAACCTGTAATACCTCATGAAGGTATGGACAGAAGACCACGTAGCAGCCTTGCAGATCTGAACTGCCGAGGCACCACGTCGAGCTGCCCACGAAGGACCCACAGATCTAGTGGAATGAGCCTTCAGAGAAGGAGGGACCGGTAGGCCTTCATGAAGATAAGCTTCAGAAATAGCCATACGGATCCAGGCTGCCAAAGTTTGCTTTAAAGCAGGCCAACCCTTTTTACGGAAGCCATAGAGGACAAACAAAGCGTCCGACTTCCTAAACGAAGAAGTGCGGTCAACATAAGTCCTTAAGGCCCGCACAACATCCAAAGAGGCCTCACCCACGGAAAGACCCGGTGAGTTAAAGGCCGGAACAACTATTTCCTCGTTAACATGAAACTGGGAAACAACTTTGGGAAGAAACTCGGGCCGAGTGCGGAGCACTGCCCTGTTCCCATAAAAAACCAAGAAAGGGGGTCTACAAGAAAGAGCCCCTAACTCAGAAACACGTCTGGCCGAAGCAATGGCCAGAAGGAAAACAGTCTTAGCTGTTAGCCATTTAAGATCCACTGAGCCCAGTGGTTCAAACGGCGGTCCTTGGAGAGCCCTCAGGACCACAGCCAAATCCCAAGGCGCCACAGGTGGAACAAAGGGCGGCTGAATGCGGAGAACACCCTGCATAAAGGTGCGCACATCCGGGATTGTAGCAATCCTACGGTGAAACCAGACAGATAGGGCCGAAACCTGTACCTTCAAAGAAGCAAGGCGAAGCCCATGATCTAGTCCCGCTTGCAGGAAGGCGAGAATCCGAGACAGACAAAACTCCCGCGGTGCATAACCTCTCGGTCGACACCACTGGAAGAACGTATGCCACACGCGATGGTATATCCTCGCGGAAGACGGTTTCCGAGCTCGTAACATGGTACGCACCACAGAGCTGGAAAACCCCCGGGACCTCAGCATGGCCGTCTCAACAGCCACGCCGTCAAAGACAGCCGAGTCAGGTCCGGGTGAAGGCAAGGACCCTGAGACAGAAGGTCCGGTCGTAGCGGCAACCGCAGAGGACTGTCCACGGACAGACCCTGAAGGTCTGAGAACCAGTGCCGTCTGGGCCACGCGGGAGCTATCAACAGGAGCGTCCCTCCTTCCTGTTTGAATTTCCGGATTACCCGTGGAAGAAGGGAGACCGGAGGGAACAGGTATGCGAACCGGAACGTCCACCGGACGGACAGAGCATCCACCAGAGACGCCCCTTCGTCTCTTGTGCGAGACCTGTACACCGGCAACTTGTTGTTGTGCCGGGACGCCATGAGGTCGATTTCTGGAAGACCCCACCTGTCCACCAGTAGTTGAAAAACGTCCGGGTGCAGGGACCATTCCCCCGGATGAACGTCCTGGCGACTTAGAAAGTCCGCCTCCCAATTTAGCACTCCCGGGATGAAGACCGCTGATATGGCCGGAAGATTGCGCTCCGCCCAAACCAGGATCCGAGAGACGTCTACGAGAGCCGCCCGACTGCGAGTTCCTCCTTGCCTGTTTATGTAGGCCACGGTGGTAGCGTTGTCCGACTGGACCTGCACCGGGCGACCCTGGAGAAACCGCTGTGCCTGCTGGAGAGCATTGAAGACCGCACGGAGTTCCAAGATATTTATTGGAAGCTCCGCTTCTGTCGGCGTCCACCTGCCCTGGAACAAGTGTGGACCCGAAACTGCTCCCCAGCCCCGAAGACTGGCGTCCGTTGTCAACAGGACCCAATTTGGAACCCAGAACGGACGTCCCTTGTTGAGGTGGGTCGTCTGTAACCACCACGCAAGGGACAGGCGAACCTCCTGGGTGAGCACAATCGTCTGGGACTTCAGAGACTGAGGCAGCCCGTTCCACTTGGACAGGATCAGGTGCTGCAGAGGTCTGGAGTGAAACTGGGCGTATTCCACCATGTCGAACACCGACACCATGGAGCCCAGTAACCTCATCGCCGAGTGTAAGGACACCCGGCGGCTGTGCAGGCAACTGCGCACCCTTGACTGTAAAGCAGAGATCTCGTCCTCCGTCACGAAGATCCTTTGCTGTCCCGAGTCCAATAAGGCTCCAAGATGCAGAATCCTCCGAGACGGGATTAGAGTGGACGTCTGCCAGTTGATTAGCCAGCCGTGCCGTTGCAGCAGTGCAATGGTCAGGTCCAAGTGGCGTAACAGGAGCTCTGGAGATCCTGCCACCAATAACAGGTCGTCCAAATACGGCAACATGCGGACTCCCTGCAGCCGCAGAGAAGCCGCCATGACCGCCATCACCCTGGTGAAAACACGTGGTGCTGTTGCCAGGCCAAAAGGTAACGCCCGAAACTGGAAGTGGTCGCTGCGGATTGCAAACCTGAGGAACTGTTGATGGCGCAAAAGAATAGGGACATGCAGGTAAGCGTCCTGTATGTCCCATGACACCAAGTAGTCCCCAGGTTCCAGCGCCAGAATGATGGACCGTAGGGTCTCCATCCGAAACTTCGGGACCCGCAAAGACTTGTTGAGTGCTTTGAGGTTGAGAATCGGACGATATGACCCATTGGATTTCTGTACCAAAAATAGATTTGAATAGAAACCCTGGCCCCTCTGGGAGAATGGAACAGCCACTATAACTCCAGCCTGGAGCATAGTGTGCAATACCTTCCGCAGCTCCGTAGCCTTGTTCCGGTCTGATGGGAGACCCGTGGTGAAGAAGCGAGCCGGGGGTCTGTGCCGGAAGGAGAGGGCGTATCCGTGGGAAACCACCTCCAGAACCCAAGTGTCTGTCGTAGTGGTCGACCAACACTGGGCGAACTGTAGCAGGCGGCCTCCCACCCTGGGATCCCCCAAAGGGAGGCCCGGACCGTCAGGCCGCAGGCTTGTCATCTGGCTTGGGGGCCGGACGTCTGGTACTCCATGCCTGCTTCCGGGGCTTGACCAATTTCTTAGGGCCAGCCTGTCGAGGAAACGACTGTGGTTTGGGCCTGCCCTGGGCCCTAGATGACCGAAAGGACGATGGTCCCGAACCAGAACGAGCAGCGGCCGACGGGAGACAAGCAGATTTGGCTGCCGCCAGCGTGGCCACAATCTTATCCAGATCCGGACCGAAGAGAACTTCTCCGGTAAACGGCAACGCTTCCAGACCTTTCTTGGAATCTGCGTCCGCCTTCCAGGATCGCAGCCACAAGGTGCGACGAGCAGCTACCGCTGCTGAAGAAATTCTAGACACCAGAGTACTAATGTCTAGAGCCGCCTCGTTGATGTAGGTGGCCGAATCACGGAGATTGCCAATCAACTCCGCCTGTTCGGCCGGACAGTCGGATTCAAAAGAAGCCTCTAATGAATCCGCCCAGCGCTCCATCGCTCTGGCAACCCAGCAAATGGCCATAGCCGGCCGTGCTGCCCCCCCTGCAAGGGAATAAGCGGACTTCAGGCAGATTTCTACCTTGCGGTCCGTAGCATCCTTAAGGGAGGACATGGATGGCATCGGCAATGTGGCACTACGGACAAGACGGGTCACGTGAGAATCCACCTGTGGAGGGGATTCCCACTTAGCAAAATAATTATCCGCGAACGGATAAGCCACCGCCAGGCGTCTCTGCGGCTGGTATCTTTTGCCAGGTTGTTTCCACGCCTCCTCTAAATGGTCCACCAACTGACCCGAAAGAGGAAAGACTGTGGCATCGCCCTTCACATCTTTGAAAAAGGCATACTTAGATTTAGCCGCTGGGGGAACTGCGTCCTCAATCACCAAGGCTGTGCGGACCGCCCGAATAAGTCCAGGAATATATACTTTGGACTTAGCATCAGCGTCCTTAGTATGGAGAGGTTCCTGATCGTAAGGATCCAGAATCTCCCCATCATCAGACGTCCCTTCGTCATCCTCATAAGGAGCGGACAGAGACGCCACCGGCCTTTTATGAGGCCGCATCACAGACTCCCCTTGCAACACATCCGACAAGTGCTGTACAGAACTCGTCAGGGAGTTAACCCACGCTGGCTCCTGAGAACCCGGGAGCGGGGAAATAGGGAGACTGTGGGGTACCACCAATTGTCGTGGGAACCCCTGCATGGGTGACGACACCACAGACTGCTGGGACAAACCCATCGGAGTAAACGCGGGCTGCGGAGCTAACTGGCCCACTAAAGCTGTTAACGCCTGAGCGAAACAAGCCCAGGGCGGCTCCTGTACCGGTGCTGTAACCGTAATAGGCCGCGCCATGAACAAACACTGCCGGCAAAGGCCCTCCGCGCTACCCTCCCCCTCCGCTAACGGTACTTTGCACGTGGTACACTGTAGCCGGAGGGGAAAATCACTTTCAGACATGATGGCACCACGTATGTGACCTCTCTCACCAATTAAGTATTAAATAGGCGAGAGACCACCCTGCAGCACCGCACCGCAAGGGCTTTAGCAGAAGAACAGGGACAGTAATAAAGCTGACAGTTTAGAGAAGAAAAGTTACAGGCAGCGCTAGCACAGTCACATACAATGCAGAGAAATAACAATTCCTGCACTAACAGCGCTGATCACTCAACTACACAGACACAGGGCCTGGTAGGACACAGCGCTGCATACACAGACCTGAGCCACAGCGGAGGAGAGGTATGCGGGGGGACCCAGACCACGATGCTTCCGTCCAGCGCTTCCAGCAGCGTTCACCATGCGTTCTGGAGAAGATGGCCGCCGAGGAGCAGAGAGGAGGCTGGCCTGGGGGAGGAGCGCTGCCACAGGACCAGTCGGCAGCATGCAGAGAGGGCTGTGTGCAGCGGGGGAGGCGCCGGCTGTGAGACAGGGAAGGCGCGCTCCCCTGGCATGCATTTAACCCCTGGGACGCCGCAGCGCTACCGCTCTGCTGCGGTCCGCTGTCCCAGGGGGTAGTGGAAGCGCAGGTTGGTCGCCTGGCTCCACGCTGCAGCCAGTCCCCAGGGAGCCCCCTGCCTGGGGACTTAGGACCATGTGATCAGCGGGGACCCACCGCGGGACCCCGCTGCTTACCTCTGTCCCCCTTGAATCCGGCCATGGTCCGGAGCATCTGGGGTCACCGCTAGCTGTGACCCCAGACGCCCACCAGCATCCCCGGATCAGTACCGGCGTTCTGGTACCGGCGGGGTGTAGGGAAGACAGCATGGACGTCAGGACTGACTGTCCATGCTGTTCATCCAGATGTGCAGCCACAGCTGCATGAAGAAAAAGCTTCAGGGGCTCTTCTAGCCCCCACTCCAACAGGTGCACCCGACTCCGGCCGGGCACCAAACTAAACTGAGGTGCCTTGGCCCGGGGGCGGGGTATAGGAGGGGGACCTAGTGCATCCTGGGAGGCTGAAAGCTTAACTCTTTGGTGCCCTGCGACTGACGTCACACCTATACCCAAGGTATCCTGTGGATACCCTATGGACCCTGAAGTAGAAAAAGAAATGGTAGACTTAGATAAAGAGATTGTCTGTATGAAGGTAAAAATAGAACCAATCAGTGTGATCGCTTCCCCCACTAGGAAGTGGGCGGGATGAGGGAGATCTGCCTACTATTCCGGGGGTGCGGGGGATTACCCGACAAATCGGGAGCCTCCTACAACTCCCGGGAGAATAGGCAAGTATGGGTAGGCTACAGCTTAGGCCAATGGTTCCCAATCTTTTTTGAATCACGGAGCCCTAGTGCATCAGCATTGTTTTCACGGCACCTCTAAGCCAAATGTTTGTTATTGAAAAATTCAGAAAAAAATGTAGTGAAGTAGTACAGTGAAGTAAATTGTGCTTATCTGTCATCCTTAGGTTCAGTCATGTGGTTGGGGACATGTTTGTGCTTCTGTTTGCGCACATATTTACATTACATTGACCATAAAGAATTAGATTTTTTGCTGGACCACCAACCTGAGGCACCCCTGCAAGTGTTCTGAGGCACCCCAGGGTGCTGCGGCGCACAGTTTGGGAACCACTGGCTTAGACTATTAACAGTATGAGTTACGTGCAGGATGTAGTGCCAAAAGTAACCAGTAACATACGTAGTTTAATAGTATAAAGCAAAGTCACTGATGAGGCAAATGCAACAGGTTGAAATTGGGAGTATGCAGCAAGAAATAGGAAAAGCAGACTAAGGGCCAAATGCAAATTGGATATAAAAGCAGGACGTCAGTCTGGGCAGTTGACAAGACAGAGTCAAGGGGCCTAAGTATCAAGCAGCTTTTTACATAAAATTACAGTATGTATCATTCCTTTGTACTAATAGCACAATGCAGGAGATTTCAAAGAAATCTCTGGCAAAGTGCTAATTAGCATTGCAGATCACAGTCCCCATTAAGCAAAGCATTTCGGAGTTTAGCACCAGTAGTTTACACCATCTTCAGATCTTTCGTTCTCTCCTCCACAGCTCCTGGTCAGTTCCGGAAGCTGACACTGTGAAAGACTTCTCCTAAATGCCGGGGATATAACTTGCGGGGACATCGGTTACTGCAACCAATGTCCCTGCGAGTTCCCCATAGTACATAGCTGGGATATTATTATTAAAAATAAAAATATCCCTGGCGAGTTAGGTAAAAAATATTTGCTGCAGTACCGCGATTATTAGTACATAGACCCCAAGACCACAAACAGTGATCAGAATACAGGCCGCACAGGAACACTGGAGCACTAATGTGTAAACGCTATAACCTTCAATGAGCTGATACTAAGGGCTACTAAGCAAAGCAGCTGGTAGGGCTGTAGGATGGGGTGTGTGCGTGGTGCCTTTGCGCAGGGCACTGTTGCTGCCCTATGGCCCCTGTATCTGGCTAGCATGGTACCTGGAATGGCACCCTGTAGTGTATAGAGGGCAGCTCTACACTTTCCCGCCCCATCATGTAATGTCAGATGTTTGGGGAGGGCACTGGTTAGCCCTGCTCTGGCACTGGCAGCTGGTATCAATGTGAAGCCAGCCCTGTGATGACACACATATTATGTGACCATAAGACAATAAAGTGCCAGCAGAGAAAAAGCAACAGCAACAAAACTCAGTTACCTGTTCTTCCTAACGCTGGGGTGTGGGTACACATTAGACGACAGCACAATATACACACTGCACTATCTGGTGTATGACAGCCTGATATATCGTTCCCCCGCCGCATCCCGCCACTTCCAGAAGCATGGTGTCAGCTGCCGTATCTTCAGAACTGTCAAGTATGCACAGCAGATCATAAGATGCGACAAACGACGCACAGGAGCGCGGAATCCGATCAAAGGGATGCCGGGCGCGGACAGTCGCGAGGGGGGGGGGAGGGTTAGGTTTAGGGCTCCCGGGGGGGACTTAGGGTTAGGCACCCCCGCCGAGAGGTTAGGGTTAGGCTAGGGGGAGGGAGGGCTAGGTTTAGGCACCCCCGGGGGGAGGTTAAGCACCCCCCGGGGGACTTAGGTTTAGGATGCGTGGAAGTGAGGGTTAGGTTTAGCCACTTAGAGGAGGGTTAGGGTTAGGTACAGGGGGGAGGTTAGGGTTAGGCACCCTAAAGGAGGGTTAGGGGGTAAAATTAGGTTAGTTTAACTTTATACTTATCTGGGGAAGATCGGGATTTCCTCCTCTGTCAGGCTGCCGCTGCCATGTGGCCGGCGGTGAAGCATACCGATTCCCCCATCACAGCCGCTGACACTGTAATGTAGCAATTCGCATATAGACAGACTACAGATAGACGAAGGCATGGTACACTCCAGGTATATAGTTACAGCCCTAAGTGGGTGAATATGTTGTGGACAATGGAGGAGGTGCCCCTTCAGAGCTGGAGCCCGAAGGCAGGCGCCTCCATTGCCTCCCATAGTTCTGCCTCTAGTACATGTGTTAAGTGGTGATAACTCCATTTTTTCTGTATTTTTGCGGGAGTAGGGGTTACAAATTCTGTAAAATGTACTAAAAGTCTCAGTGCTGCTTTCGGCCTCTGCAAATGAAGCATGATCATCTGATGATGACACTATGGGTCCCATTTTTGAATGATCGGATTTGCAATGTGATCTGGGCATGACATTACCGCCCATGATTGCATTGCAAAATGCGGTCATATTGCAGGGATGTATCATCCAGCACATGCAGGGACAGGGGCACCGCTGACTGCCAGGGCCGCCATCAGGGGGGGACTGCCGGGACTCTAGTACAGGGCCCGGACAGAGAGGGGACCCAGCCCACAGCGGTGTGGAATGCGGCGGCAGGCAGGGAGAAAGAGCATCAGCGCTGTGGCATTTCAACTATGGACTGGAGCCGGCCACTCCTGATTTGCTGCCGTTCCGCGAGCTGTGATTGGCTTGCGGACGGCTCCATAGTTCAAATGCTGCAGCGCCAGTGATGCGCGCGGCCGGCTCCAGTCCTTAGTTGAATGCCACAGTGCTGATGCACTTTGTTTCTCCCTGCCGCACGATGCATTCCTCGCCGCTGCCAGCCGGGCCCCCTCCCTCTCAGGACAGGAGAACAATGAGGAAAGCTGGAATGCTGACCCTGCCCTGTGCCCCACCTTCTCTTATCCAGCCAGCTATCCCTGCATTGTTCCCCCCAATCCAGCAAGCCTTTCCTGCACTGCCCCCTTCCCCCAGTTCAGCTAGCCTGTCTTGCCCTGCCCTTCCCCCAGTCCAGCCAGCCTGCCTTCCCTTCTCCTCCCCCAGTCCAGTCAGCCTTCCCTACACCCCCCCCAGTTCAGCCAGCCTGCCTTGCCCCTCCCCCAGTCCAGCCAGTCTTCCCTGCGCCCCCCTCCTGGTCCAGCCAGCCTGTCTTCTCTGCCCCAGTCCCGCCAGCCTTCCCTGTGCCCCCCATGTCCAGCCAGCCTACCTGACGTCTTTACCCCTCCCCTCCTGCCCTTTGCCACCCCTAGTCCAACCAGCCTTCCCTGCCCTTTGCCATCCCAGTCCACCCTTCCCAGCCCAGTGCTCCAACTTGTCCAGTCTTCCTTGCTCTGTGCCACCCCCCGCCATGCCTAGCCATCCCTGGTTTCCACAAAAATTGAGGCAACACCACAGATATAGCTCCACCCACATTATCCACATCTCTCCGCCCAACTCTGCCCAATACCTGGGGGGGCCCTGCCTATTTTGTTAGTATCGTTTCTATGAGGAAAGCGGCTGCCAGCAGGAGTGGAGGAATCATTGCAGGTATCGGGGATATCTGCTGCGGTCCCTCCTTCATACATCTGGTGAAAACATATTTAAGTATATGTCTGCAAATATACAGTGATAAATGGGCCCCTGAAAGAGTAACTCTCACGCATGGGCTGTACAGAGACCTGTAAAGGCCCTCACGCACAAGACAAAATTTTGAATGATATGGCCGATCCGACGCATTGAAACGACAAATCGTCAAATGTGTACGAACTATGGCCCTGATTCAGAGCCGGACGCTCTGACCAGAGCGCTCGCTCTGAATCAGGGCCGTCTTAGTAAAATTTGGAGCGTCCTCCTGGATGCTCGCATAGCTGTGGGTTACCACCCACAGCTTGTGCGAGCGTCCATGATGATGGTCGCGATGGTCAAGACCATCGCGACCATCGGGCTTGCGACAGAGACCCTGCGGTAGGGTCTCGCTGCCGCAAGCCCTGGAGTGATTTTGGTTCTATCAGAGCCAAAATCACTCCCACTGACCACTAGTGATGTCAGTGGGGCCGGCTTCAGACGGTAGGCGTTCCCATGGGAACACCTCCGTCTGGCAGCCACGCCCACCAAAGGGGGCGTGCTGTCAGTCACCATCGACAGCACGCCCCCTTTGGCTGTCGTTGTCCGAGTCTCGCGCATGCGCACGACGGAACTCCCTCCGTCGTGCGCATGCGCAGTGGGTGAACATCGACCCGCTTGCGAGCGTCCTGCGCTCACGAGCGGGTCTGAATGACCCCTAATGCGCGCCCCTGTGACGTTGTTTGTCGCATCTTCAGATCTATCAATCTCGTTAACGATTCCCGTCAGATTGCGCAGTGTCAGGGGCGTAACTAGGTAATTGAAGGCCCCATAGCAAAAGTTTGTAAGGGCCCCTATGTACCACCCAGAGGTGAAAAATGTATATAACACATGTAATTTTGACAAGAAAGATGGCCCCCTGAGCTCTGGGCCCCATAGCAGCTGCACCCTTTGCACCTATGGTACTTACGCCCATGTGCAGTGTGTATGCTCTACTTAATGACCAGGCGATATGGTTTAATTGTATAGTTAACGATCTAACCACCAAACGATGCAAGATATATTGTTTGGTCGTTTGTTAGATTGCACAGTGTGTATGCACTAGATCGTTTGTCCGGGAGTTCAAGGGAAATTGTTGACGACATTGAATCATTTGCAAGTCGTCTAGTGTATACCTAGCTTAATGGTATGTGTCTTTGGCACTATCATCGGAGGGGTGGGTTTTCTCACCCCCAGTACATTTAACCAACAGTGCTTCCTGCTGCACAAAGATAATAGCCGAAGCAGGAACTGCCTTAGTACACAGGTTCAGCGCTAGGCTGTCCTGCGCCTTATTGAGTTGCCGCACCTTCCCTCCTCCGCTCCCTCCCCCTGAGCTTAAATATTTCCTCTACCGCCGGGAGGGTGGGCGTTTCCTGCGCCCTCCAGATACAGTGGCGCTCCGGCCGATGGACCGGCTTGCCCGTGCCTGGAGCCACTACTGTTTACCCCAATGTTATGTATTATGTGTAGGGTATTTGCAGACCCTCCAACATGATCCTTTCCATTAGGTACAAATGCTCTGCTCCTGGACTTCCTTCTTAATTGATGATTGCAGCCACCTGTGGTGAAACACCTGTCTCATCTATTAACTAGCTCAACACAGGTGACTGACTGCAACCATACCAGGGGCAGAACTATGGGAGACAATGGAGGCACCTGCCGCCGGGCTGCAGCACTTCCATTGTCCACAATATATTCACCCCACTTATGGCTGTAACTATGGGCCTGATTCAGAGCCGGACGCTCTGAAAGAGCGCTCGGTCTGAATCAGGGCGTTTTTTTTTTTTGGAGCGGCCTCCTGGGCGCTCACATAGCTGTGGGTGACCATCAGGCTTGCGACGAGACCCTTGTGGTAGGGTCTCGTGGCCGCAAGCCCCAGAGAGTTTCTGGCTCTCACTGACATCACTGGTGATGTCAGTGGGGCCGCCTACAAATTGTAGGCGTTCGCTTGGGAACGCCTCCGTTTGTGAAGCCACCCCCCCGCCACGCCTACAAAATGGGGCGAGCAGCCGCCCCTTTTGTAGTGAGCCACGGAGCGAGAGAGTTTCTCTCTCGCTCCGGGGCTTGTGCACATGCAGTGCGGCCGCTGCGCGTACGCAGAGCACACCATCGACCCACTCGCGAGCGCGCAAGCGGGTCTGAATCAGGCCCTATGTACCCAGAGTGTACCGTCACGGCTGCTCAATACATGGCAGTGGCACCTCTACCCGACACCTGAGAAGCCACCATACACTAGTGGAGAGCTCCGTCTATCTATACCCTGTCCCTACTCATTGGTGTTGCTGCTCCTCAGCAGCTTCCTTTGTCAGTGTGACACGTTTGGGGGCCCCCACTCCCACAACTTTCTGTCTCACTCCTCCATGGCATGCCTATATTCCGTGTGCAACTGCAGGTGTATCTGCTTGCAAAATGCTATATTACAGTGTCAGTGGCTGTGAAGAAGGGGGAGGGGGAGGGGGGTGGGCACCAAATTATAACTTGCTTCCAGACCAGGGCTGGATTTACCGCTTGGCAACCAAGGCGGCCGCCTAGGGCCCTGCGGGTCGCCAGGGGCCCGTAGCCGGGCCCCCTCGGTAATCCGGCCCTGGAGAGAACCTGCAGTGCTGCTCTGAGCTTTGAGCGCACCAGCCGGGGCCCGGGGAGGAAGCAGTCTGATCAATCCCGGTTTAAAGGGTGGGGGGGTGGTCATTGGAAGCAAGTCCTCCCGGGCCCCCCGCCGCAGATCGGATCCGATCCCGCGATCCGCAGCCACTGATGCAGCATTCACAGAGTCCCCACCGGCGCCGCAGAGCAGTGCTAAATTGCCGGGCCGGCGGTGGACCAATCAGATGCCGAGTAGCAGCCTGCGGCTCCCAGTGACTGGTTGGTGCGCAGGCTGCAGGGAAGAGAGGGTGTGAAGGGAAAGGAGGGGCGGGCGCTGGGCACACAGCCACAGGGGAAATAAGCTCAACCCAGAAGAGAAGGTGGAAGTTGGAACATGCCGTGATGCAACTGAGGGCAGCTGTGAGTCTGTCAACATCATCATAAAAGTAAGACAGACAGTATTGAAGAGCTTTTTTTTTTTTTTTATCACCAAATAAAATTTAATTACTGTAATTGAAGGCACTGGGTCCTATAGCATTGTATTTGTGTGTATATATATATTAGGGGTGTGCACCGGCCACTTTTCGTGTTTTGGTTTTGGATCTTTCTTCGTGTTTTGGATCTGGATTGGTTTTGCCAAAACCAACCTTCCGTGTTTTGGGTTCTGGGTTTTGTGTTTTGGATCTGTATTTTTTTAAAAAAAAGCATAAAAACAGCTAAAATCATAGAATTTGTAGGTTTTTCTGCCCCTATGCTATTATTAACCTCAATAACCTTAATTTCCACTCATTTCAAGTCTATTCTGAACACCTCACAATAGTGTTTTTATGTCCAAAAGGTTGCACCGAGGTAGCTGGATGACTATGCTAAGCGACACGAGTGGGCGGCACAAACACGTGACCCATCTAGGCGTGATACTGCAGTGGCAGACAGGATGGCAGTTTGAAAAACTAGGCCCCAAACTGTACATAATGCAAAGAAAAAAAAGAGGTGCAAGATGGAATTGTCCTTGGGCCCTCCCACCCACCCTTATGTTGTATAAACAGGACATGCACACTTTAACAAACCAATCATTTCAGCACCAGGGTCTGCCACACAACTGTGGCTGAAATGATTGGTTCGTTTGGGCCCCCACAAAACAAGCTGGCAATTAATGTGTCCCTGCACAAACTGGCTCTACGGAGGCAAGATGTCATCCTCATCCTCCACCGATTCCTCACCCTCTTCAGTGTGTACATCCTCATCCTCACAAAGTATTAACTCGTCCCCACTTGAATCCACCACCACAGGTCCCTCTGTACGTTCTGGAGGCTGGTCTCCCTGGAAGAGCTGATAATTCATTTTGATGAACATCATCTTCTCCACATTCTGTGGAAGCATCCTCCTACGCCTTTCGCAGACAAGGTTCCCGGCTGCACTAAACACTCTTTTGGAGTACACACTGGAGGGGGGGCAACTCAGGTAAAATAGAGCCAGTTTGTACAGGGGCCTCCAAATTGCCTCTTTTTCCTGCCAGTACAGGTATGGACTGTCTGACATGCCTACTTGGATGCTGTCACCGATGTAATCCTCCACCATTCTGTCAATGGTGACAGTATCATATGCAGTGACAGTAGACATGTCAGAAATTGTTGCCAGGTCCTTCAGTCCGGACCAGATGTCCAAACTTGGTCCTGCCTGCCCTGCATCACCGCCAGCGGGTTGCTTAGGATACCTAAGTTTTTTCCTGGCAGCCCCAGTTGCGGGAGAAAGTGAAGAAGGAGCTGTTGACGTGTCACGTTCCGCTTCAGCTGACAGTATGTTCACCAGCAGGTCTTTGCACTTCTGCAGGCTTGTGTCGGCCGGAAAGAGAGACACCACATAGGCTTTAAACCTAGGATCGAGCACGGTGGCCAAAATGTAGTGGTCTGATTTCAACAGATTGACCACCCTGGAATCCTGGCAAAGCAAATGAAGGGCTTCATCCACAAGTCCCACATGCCGAGCGGAATCGCTCCGTCTTAGCTCCTCCTTCACTTTCTCCAGCTGCTTCTGCAAAAGCATGATGAGGGGAATGACCTGACTCAAGCTGGCAGTGTCTGAACTGACTTCACGTGTGGCAAGTTCGAAGGGCTGGAGAACCTTGCACAACACGGAAATCATTCTCCACTGCGCCTGAGTCAGGTGCATACCCCCTCCTTTGCCTATGTCATAGGTGGATGTATAGGCTTGAATGGCCTTTTGCTGCTCCTCCATCCTCTGAAGCATATAGAGGGTTGAGTTCCACCGCGTCACAACCTCTTGCTTCAGGTGATGGCGGGGCAGGTTCAAGAGTGTTTGCTGGCGCTCCAGTCTTCGGCACGCAGTCGCTGAATGGCGAAAGTGGCCTGAAATTTTTCGGGCCACCCAAAGCGTCTCCTGCACGCCCCTGTCGCTTTTCAGAAAATTCTGCACCACCAAGTTTAATGTGTGAGCAAAACATGGGACGTGCTGGAATTTGCCCAGATGTAATGCCCGCACAATATTGGTGGCGTTGTCAGATATCACAAATCCCCAGGAGAGTCTAAGTGGGGTAAGCCACTGGGCGATGATTTCCCTCAGTTTCTCTAAGAGGTTGTCGGCGGTGTGCCTCTTACTGAAACCGATGATACACAGCGTAGCCTGCCTTGGAACGAGCTGGCGTTTCTGAGATGCTGCGACTGGTGACGCTGCTGCTGTTGCTGCGTAAGGTGATACATCTACCCAGTGGGCTGTCACAGTCATATAGTCCTTAGTCTGCCCTGTTCCACTTGTCCACATGTCCGTGGTTAAGTGGACATTGGGTACAACGGCATTTTTCAGGACACTGAGGACACTTTTTCTGACGTTTCTGTAGAGTCTCGGTATCGCCTGCCTAGTGAAGTGGAATCTAGACGGGATTTGGAACCGGGGACACACTACCTCCAGCAATTGTCTAAATCCCACTGCACTAATGGCGGATACCGGACGCACGTCTAACACCAACATAGCAGTCAAGGCCTCAGTTATACGTTTTACTTCAGGATGACTGCTGTCGTACTTCATCCTCCTCACTAAGGACTGTTGGAGGGTCAATTGTTTAGTAAAAGTAGTGGTGTTCCTACTTCCTCTCTGGGATGATGAACGACTCCCAGCAGCAGCAACAGCAGCAGGAGGCGTAGCAATGCAGGATCCTCCGGAGGAATCCGGGATAGGAGAGTCAGTCATGCCAGTGACATGGCCTGCAGGACTACTTCCGATCCTGACTAAGGAGGAAATTGACGAGGAGGGAGTTGACGGTGTGGTTTGCAGGCGCTTGGATACAACAGGACAACGGGATTTAGGTGTCCCTGGACTGCTTACGGTCTTAGCCAAAGTTTCTGAACTTGACAGTAACTTATTATGAACACGCTGCAGGTGCCGTATAAGGGAGGATGTTCCTAGGTGGTTAACGTCCCTACCCCTACTTATTCCACCTTTACATAAGGTACATATGGCAAGACAGTTGTTTTCCGGATTTGGATAGAAATATTGCCAGACCAAAGAGGTGGAATGTTTGGTCTTCTGCCCAGGCATGACCGTGATGGGCATTTTCATCACACGGACAACAACTGTCTCCCCCGGAGCCTGATTTAAACAAACCACATCACCATCAGAATCCTGCTCGCCAACTTCCTCCTCAGCGCCAGCTACACCAGTATCCTCATCCTGTTTTACTTCAACAGTGACATCTTCAATTTGCATATCAGCAAGTGGACTGTGGGTGCTCCTTTCAGCACTTGCAGGGGGCGTGCAAATGGTGGAAAGAGCCACCTCTTCCCGTCCAGTGCTGGGAAGGTCAGGCATCGCAACCACCACCACACTTGCACTCTCCTTGGGGATTTGTGATATCTTCTTAGAAAGCACAGTTCTTCGCTGTGCTTTTGCCAGCTTAACTCTTTTGATTTTTTTAGTGGGAGGAGGGCTTCCATCGTCATGTGAAGCTGAACCACTAGTCATGAACATACTAGGGATCGACCTTAGCCGTTCCTTGCCACTCCGTGTCGTAAATGGCATATTGGCAAGTTTACGTTTCTCTTCAGCTGATTTAAATGTTTTTTTCAAGGTCATTTTCCTGAACTTTGTCATTTGGGATTGTATGTGCCCTCTATTATGACATTGGGCATCGGCCTTGGCAGACGACGTTGATGGCATGTTATCGTCTATGTCATGACTAGTGGCAGCAGCTTCAGCACTAGGAGGAAGTGGTTCTTGATCTTTCTCTATTTTATTTTTATCGGAGAAAGTTTGGTCCTCCATTTATGTTATATCGATTTGATATATACGTGCGGCTAAACACAGAAAATATTTCTTTATTTTTGCTGGAGAGTAGTGCACTTTGTGGGTTACACCAGCCTTTAAGAAATGAGCCAGCCGGCCCTTTACTTATGACACAGGCGCACGCTTGGCACTACTTTGTTGATGCACGTGCGGCTACTGCGCACACAATTCACAAACACAGAAAATAAGTTTTTTTTTGGTTTGGACTGAAGTGTACTTTGGGGGTTACAGCACCCTTTAACGGTCAAGCCAGCCGGCCCTTTACTTATGACACAGGCGCACGCTTGGCACTACTTTGTTGATGCACGTGCGGCTACTGCGCACACAATTCACAAACACAGAAAATATATATTTTTTTGGTTTGGACTGGAGTGTACTTTGGGGGTTACAGCACCCTTTAACGGTCAAGCCAGCCGGCCCTTTACTTATGACACAGGCGCATGCTTGGCACTACTTTGTTGATGCACGTGCGGCTACTGCGCACACAATTCACAAACACAGAAAATAATTTTTTTTTTGGTTTGGACTGGAGTGTACTTTGGGGGTTACAGCACCCTTTAACGGTCAAGCCAGCCGGCCCTTTACTTATGACACAGGCGCACGCTTGGCACTACTTTGTTGATGCACGTGCGGCTACTGCGCACACAATTCACAAACACAGAAAATAATTTTTTTTTTGGTTTGGACTGGAGTGTACTTTGGGGGTTACAGCACCCTTTAACGGTCAAGCCAGCCGGCCCTTTACTTATGACACAGGCGCACGCTTGGCCCTACTTTGTTGATGCACGTGCGGCTACTGCGCACACAATTCACAAACACAGAAAATATTTTTTTTTTTGGTTTGGACTGGAGTGTACTTTGGGGGTTACAGCACCCTTTAACGGTCAAGCCAGCCGGCCCTTTACTTATGACACAGGCGCACGCTTGGCACTACTTTGTTGATGCATGTGCGGCTACTGCGCACACAATTCACAATCACAGAAAATAATTTTTTTTTTGGTTTGGACTTGAGTGTACTTTGGGGGTTACAGCACCCTTTAACGGTCAAGCCAGCCGGCCCTTTACTTATGACACAGGCGCACGCTTGGCACTACTTTGTTGTTGCACGTGCGGCTACTGCGCACACAATTCACAAGCACAGAAAATAATTTTTTTTTTTGGTTTGGACTGGAGTGTACTTTGGGGGTTACAGCACCCTTTAACGGTCAAGCCAGCCGGCCCTTTACTTATGACACAGGCGCACGCTTGGCACTACTTTGTTGATGCACATGCGGCTACTGCGCACACAATTCACAAACACAGAAAATAATTTTTTTTTTGGTTTGGACTGGAGTGTACTTTGGGGGTTACAGCACCCTTTAACGGTCAAGCCAGCCGGCCCTTTACTTATGACACAGGCGCACGCTTGGCACTACTTTGTTGATGCACGTGCGGCTACTGCGCACACAATTCACAAACACAGAAAATAAGTTTTTTTTTGGTTTGGACTGGAGTGTACTTTGGGGGTTACAGCACCCTTTAACGGTCAAGCCAGCCGGCCCTTTACTTATGACACAGGCGCACGCTTGGCACTACTTTGTTGATGCACATGCGGCTACTGCGCACACAATTCACAAACACAGAAAATAATTTTTTTTTTGGTTTGGACTGGAGTGTACTTTGGGGGTTACAGCACCCTTTAACGGTCAAGCCAGCCGGCCCTTTACTTATGACACAGGCGCACGCTTGGCACTACTTTGTTGATGCACATGCGGCTACTGCGCACACAATTCACAAACACAGAAAATAATTTTTTTTTTGGTTTGGACTGGAGTGTACTTTGGGGGTTACAGCACCCTTTAACGGTCAAGCCAGCCGGCCCTTTACTTATGACACAGGCGCATGCTTGGCCCTACTTTGTTGATGCACGTGCGGCTACTGCGCACACAATTCACAAACACAGAAAATAATTTTTTTTTTGGTTTGGACTGGAATGTACTTTGGGGGTTACAGCACCCTTTAACGGTCAAGCCAGCCGGCCCTTTACTTATGACACAGGCGCACGCTTGACACTACTTTGTTGATGCACGTGCGGCTACTGCGCACACAATTCACAAACACAGAAAATATTTTTTTTTTGGTTTGGACTGGAGTGTACTTTGGGGGTTACAGCACCCTTTAACGGTCAAGCCAGCCGGCCCTTTACTTATGACACAGGCGCACGCTTGGCACTACTTTGTTGATGCACGTGCGGCTACTGCGCACACAATTCACAAACACAGAAAATAATTTTTTTTTTGGTTTGGACTGGAGTGTACTTTGGGGGTTACAGCACCCTTTAACGGTCAAGCCAGCCGGCCCTTTACTTATGACACAGGCGCACGCTTGGCACTACTTTGTTGATGCACGTGCGGCTACTGCGCACACAATTCACAAACACAGAAAATAATTTTTTTTTTGGTTTGGACTGGAGTGTACTTTGGGGGTTACAGCACCCTTTAACGGTCAAGCCAGCCGGCCCTTTACTTATGACACAGGCGCACGCTTGGCACTACTTTGTTGATGCATGTGCGGCTACTGCGCACACAATTCACAAACACAGAAAATAATTTTTTTTTTGGTTTGGACTGGAGTGTACTTTGGGGGTTACAGCACCCTTTAACGGTCAAGCCAGCCGGCCCTTTACTTATGACACAGGCGCACGCTTGGCACTACTTTGTTGATGCACGTGCGGCTACTGCGCACACAATTCACAAACACAGAAAATATATTATTTTTTTAGCACTTGGGGGGAGCACCCCTGATGGACAGAGCACCCCCTGGACAACACTACAGCACCCCTTTAGGACTGGGACACTGCACAGGACTTTGGAGTGGACACAGCCCCTATGGAGAACTGACTGCACAACACAGTCCAGCCAGCCCCTATGGACTTTGAAGTAGTGGACACAGCCCCTATTAACAACAGCAGCACAGCACAACACAGCCAGCCCCTATGGACTTTGAAGTAGTGGACAACAGCAGCACTACACTACACTACACTACACAGCCCAGCCAGCCCTAACTCCCACCCTCCCTCTTCACTGTCCACAGCCGAGTGAGAAAATGGCGCCGACGCGGGTACCTTATATAGGATCCAAAACCCGCGAGACTCGGAAGGCGGGATGATGACGTTTTGCCTCGATTTCAGATCCGAGTCAGGCGGGAAAAGTCGAGCCTGACTCGGATCGGACTCGGATCGGGGGGGCTCGGGGGGGGTTCGGATTTCAGAAATCCGAACCCGCTCACCCCTAATATATATATATGTGTGTGTATATATATGTATGTATTGTATGTGTATATATATATATATATATATGTATGTGTACTGTATATATGTATATATATATATGTACATGTGTATGTATAATATATGTATGTACACGTGTATGTATATAATATATATATATGCATGTGTGTGTATGTATATATACATATATATATATATATATATACACACACGCACGTACGTGTGTATAAATATATACAGTATATACACATATGAATCCATCTAGCCAACGTTTCAGGACACTCGTCCTTTTGTCAAGGCAACATACACACACATATATATGTGTGTAAGGTGCGGCACTCGTCCCAAAAGAATCATCCGCGTCAGGTATTCAGGGGTGAAGTGTTTATAAGGTAAGATGGCTTGTTTTTTCTTTTGTATCCTGAAGATAATGTATTAGAAACACTGAAATGTCGATAACTTTATACCTGACTTGGATGATTCTTTTGGGACGAGTGCCGCACCTTACATATGTATACTGGACTCTTTGTGGGGGCACCGCCTTCAGATACTCCTGTTGTTTTTTGGCGTACCGGTCTGTACATTGTTTATATATATATATATATTTTATGTGTGTCTATCTATCTATCTATCTATCTATCTATCTATCTATCTATCTATCTATCTATCTATCTATCTATCACAAAGGTTACTGGCACTCATACTTGATCCAAGCTACTAACGGGTTGCTTGCTGAGGTGCTCACCCTGGGGAAATGTATCCCTCCACATATACAAACAAGAAAAAGGCGGCACACCCAGACTTAATAAAACACAACAATAGCCGGTGCTTTACTCATCAACGTTTCGGGGTCAGCCCCCCGTCATCAGTAAAGCATCGGCTATTATTGTTTTTTTTCAATCTGGGTGTGCCGCCTTTTTCTTGTTTGTTCGTGTATGTGTATGTATATATGTATATGTGTGCATATATATATATATATGTGTGTGTATACATATATATGTATACATATACTGTTTGAGAGGAGGCCACCTGAGCAACGTTAGCCACTACACAGTGTTAGTGCCGAAGAACATATGGTGGCGTTAGCCTCTGGGACAAGGTGCTTAGTATATAAAGAAAATGTGGTTATACCCCCGTTTATGGTGTTTTACTGCATTTTCCCATTTAGTACATCCCAGCCAATGTGTGAAGTTTGGCACTCTGGAAAAGAAACAGTATGCCGGGCTGCCCTCCTACGTTAGTAGAAGCATATAGGTATCCTGTAGATAGAAAGAAGCATCACTCCACATACTTTTAAATTAGTGTAAGTCTGTACCCTGAGGAAAAGACTGATAGAGGTCTTGAAATATCGGTAACTATTAATACAGATTTAAACTATTTTAAAAGTTTGTGGGGTGCAGCCTCTTCCTTTCTACAGGATACCTATATGCTATATATAATATTAATATTCACCAAATAATTGTACCATACGGTAATTTTCTCTCTAGTGATTGATGACACTATGATTTCCATTTTAGACTTTAGGGCCCCCCTGCCTTAAGTGCCCAAGGCCCTCCAAAGTCTTAATGCAGCTATGAGTCTGATAGCAGCAGCACGGGGGAGGAGGAGGCAAGGTTTCAGGCCTGGGCCGGCCCGGCTCTATCATTATGTGTAGAGCGCCGGTGAGTAACTCACTTGGACCCCCTCTCCCTGCGTATTCAGGAGGCTTGGCCCTGCTCAGTTATACGACATGATGTCATCACATCATATCACAATTATACTGTCTGGGAGGCAGAGGATGAGCCACTCGAGGAGCCATGCAGATCCGCGGCACAAATACAAGTGTTCCCGGCAGATACGTTTGGCGGGGGAATGGGAGAAAGGTGCTGTGAGGAGATGGGAGTGGGGTCTGTGCTGTGAGGGCAGAGGAGGGGGTCTGTGCTGTGAGGGCAAATGGGGGGTCTGTTCTGTGATGGCAGAGGGGGGGGTCTGTGCTGAAAGGGCAGTGTGGGGATCTGTGCTGAGAGGGGCGATCTGCTTTGAGGGGAGAGGGGGTCTGTGTAGTGAGGGAGAGGGGGTTTGTGCTGAGAGGGGAGAGCGGTCTGTGCTGTGAGTAGAGAGGGCTGCTCAGAGGTAAAAGGGGTCTGTGCTGTAAGTAGTGAAGGGAGAGGGGTGCTGAGAGGGGTTTGTGCGTGAGGGGGGAGGGTCTGTGCTGAGTGGGTTCTGTGCTCTGAGGTGACAGGGCTTTTGTGCTGTGAGGGGAGAGGGGTTCTGTGCTGTGAGTCAGGAAGTGAATGGGGTAGTATGTAGTTCTGTGAGGGGTTAATACGTGGTTCTGTGAGGGGGCAGTGAAGGGGGTAGTATGTGGTGCTGTGAAGTGGGCAGTAACTGGGTCAGTTTGTGCATTGGGGGGTCGATGTGCTATGGGGGGAAACAAGTGAGTTGGGATGAAGGTCAGTGTGCTGAATGAGTGATCCCTGTGAGAGGGCAGTGAGTCAGTGTAATATGGACTGGCAGTGAGAGCTATAGAGGGGGCAATCAGTGGGGATAAACTCTGAAAAGCTTAGCAAAAATGAAGTGTATTTATACATATATAGCTGACGTTTCAAGGCCGTGGCGTATCAGGGTGCTGTACAGCAGCATGATTTTGGCATGAAAGTATAGTGCTATGGATTGCTTGGGGGAGGGGGGCCCCAAAACCGGTATCTTGCCTAGGGCCCCATGAGGTCTAAATCCGGCTCTGTTCCAGGCGTCTGGGATGAACTTACGCCACTGAATCACATACCTCCCAACTGTCCCGAATTCAGCGAGACTGTCCCATTTTTCTGGAACTGTCCCGCTCACGGGACGCAGTGTCCCGCGCTGGGGGGGAGCATACACCGCTGCTCAGCATAGCAGAGCGAGAATAGATGCCGTGCGCATGCACACAGCATCTATTCACAGTACAGGGGGGAAGCCCGGGGGCAGCACGTCCCATTAGTGATGTAAAAGGGAGCCTCATCAGACCACTCACCCTTTACGATCAGGCCACGCCCCCTTTTTCGGGCACACGTACGCTCCTTCGCCGCGCGGAGGTCACGACTCTGGGACTCCGAATTTTGTGAGGTATGGTGGGAAGTCCAGGAGCAAAGCATTTTGTACCTGATGGGAGGGGTCATGTTGGAGGGTAGGGTATTTGCTGTAAGTCAGTGTTACATCTATGTACACATGCACAGTCATATATCGCGCCCTCTCACGTCACTGCTTCCCCACAGCAGCATAGAATTCACAACTGCCGGATCGCAGCTTGTCGCTGCTAAGTCGCGAGTTCAAGGAGGAGCTTGTACAGTCAGAGCAGTGTGAGTGTTAGGCAGGGTTACCATGGAGCCCTCCGCAGCTCACCTCACACACAGCGCAGCCGCCCGGCGCTGCCACACCACCGGCTTCCTCTGTGCTGCTGGAAGGTATGACCTGCCGCTTGTGTCTGGGCAATGCCCGCGGGACAACTCCCGCCTCTCCCGGGCACCAGGCCGTGATTTCCCTGCGCCTGTGAGCTTGATGCCCGTTGGTCGGTGCTCTGTGTTGCTGCGTGTACCTGGGTTACTTGCTACTGATTTACATGATTGACAAATTGGTCACTAAAGTTAATATTACACTAATACCAGAAAAGTTTTATTTTTTATATTTTAGTTTGATGTTGCAGGTCCTCACTCTCAGGGTTGGCATTTATTATCTCTGTAGCCAGTAGTGAATCTTATTAGGTCGGTAGAAATGTCTCTTTCTCAAACTTTTGTATTGTGTATTCCAAATCTACAGTAGCTATCAAGTGACCCCTGGCTGTGCATAAATGTATGTACATCACTTGTCATTATTAGTAAATAAGTGATCAGTTTGTAGAGAAAGGATAAGAGTTTATGGCTATATAAAGTGCAACCTGACATAGGGGGTTATCATATGAAGGGTAATAAACGCAAACGTACAATACAAGACAACATTACTCTTGGAATAGCGTCTGAACAGCGTAATTTATGTGAAAGCTGCATTTATTATGTAAAAAATACTATTAACTACAAAATATACGTACAAATTAATTTCAGTTAAATGCAAATATCCATTGAATTAAAAGGGGAATATTGTTTTTTAACTGCTATTGTCCGAATGCAAATACCGCTTAAGTAATGTTCGCAGATGGCTGCAGCTTCATAATTATGTTTTTAGCACCACGATTATTAGCGAAAAGTCCCGTCCTTTCGCCTGCCGGACTTTCCGCCTACATCGCGTGTTTTAGGAGAAAACACTTTCCGAGCGTGCAGCCGCTTTTCGCCCTATTCAATTCCAAAGGACGTGAAAACGCGTCCCGGGCCCCGGCGAAACTCAACCAGGCGAAAAGTGCTGTCAGATTTTGGGAAATCAGCCTGACACCCCCCAAAAGATGCACTGACATGGGGGATCACTACGGATTCTCCTGAATAGCCCTGCTGAAGGTATTTGAGGTGCTTAAATGCTCTCAATTGCGGCTATTTAGCGTTTTTGCACAAGTGGTGAAGAATAGCATATAGCAGGGTTTTTTTGCAAAAATAAGTAGTCACAACAAATTTGGGGTACATGAAAATGGGTGCAAGCATGGTTAAATATCCCTAAAGTGAGGATTTAAAAACCGCACCTTCAGCAAGCACCTGCAATCATAAAAACAGCTTGGGCATACTTGGGGCACCCCCTGGAGTCTATTTCGCTAGTTTTAAAGTTTGTCCCCCAACTTTGGATTTTTTCACCCCCAAAACGAAAGTACTTTTTGGTGTGATCTAAAGTTTTTTTTTTACTTTTTTTGATGCAGTCTACCTTTGGGGGATTGTCCCAAGGCTGCAGGGGTGTTCCCGAAACTTTGCACCCCAAACCTGCACTTTTTTTCGCCTGCATTCAGAGGCGAATCTTTTCCACTGGTTACGAGGTGCAGACTTTTCGCACCGTCATAAAGTTTTTGGAATTGAATACGGGAATAAGTTCTCGCCTGGCGAAATTACGCCACTGGCGAAAAACTTTTTGCCGAAAACGGCTTATCACGGCTAATTGAATACGGCCCTATAATGTTGATCAGTAAGTGAGAAACAGCTGCCAATCATCATGATCATCATCAGTGCTTATTTTGCACCAGGAGTCGAGCACCTGTGAGATGCTCGCCCCTCGCAGGTGCATATGTGTCTTTGTCAACATCGACCTTCTTCACTTTATGGGTTTACACTTTCCTGCCCCTTCACAGCCCTATTCTGCATAAGCATAGAGGGTAGATATTTGTCATAAAAAGTCATGGATTCTTCACTTTGGCCTGTGTGTTAATTATCGTGGTGCTGCCAAGATTATTAATAGTCTGTATCGCAAGGGATATTTTAATTTCGAATGAAAATATCCCCACTATGTACTAACTATAACTCGCAGGTTCAGCAACAGCTCTAACCGATTTCCCTGCGAGTTACATCCCTGGCATATTGGAGGAGTCTTTCACTTTTGTGAAAGGGTCCTCTTGGGAAATCTGACACTGAGCATGCGCACAGTGTCAGATTCGAGAGTCAGCCGGATGATGCGGAAGAGGGATCGTAAGATCACCCTCCTCCAAATATGCCTCCATAGGCTGAAAGCGGTTTACTCCATCTCGATTCCCCCTTGGAGTGGCAACGTCCCTAAAACCACTATAAATCATACTAAAAAGAAAAATCTAAATAACAGGCACATACATACATACAATTTTGGAATCAACTTTAATTGTATAAACATGTCCACAAAACTCTAACTGACCTCTTTATAAAAAAACAATTTTTTAATTTCTTTACTGATCTGATTTAGGGGCCTATATATCAAGCCGTTCCCTACATAAAATTATGGAGAAACTGCAGTTTCTGCATAATTTTATGTAGTGAACATATGTAGTAAAAGCACAATACAGGAGAATTCACAGAAATCTCCGGCAAAGTGCTAATCGGCGCTGCAGATCGCAGTCCCCATTATTATCAATGGGGACTACGATCTGACCCCTATGTACTAAACTCCAAAAAGCAAAGATTTTCGGAGTTTAGCCCCGGTAGTTTACACCATCTGATGGTGTAAACTACTGTAAGCCTATGTGGGCTCCAGGAGCAGGAGCGAGAACTTTCGATCTCTCCCCCGCAGTCCCAGGATGGCTCTGCAAGCTGACACTGTGTGAAATTGTAGTCTCTTGGGGAGGGATGTATTTGGCATTATGGCTGTCGGGATGCCGGCGCTGGAATCCCCACACCAGTCTGAATCCCGGCGCCAGCATCTTGACCGCTGACAACATGGAGGTAAGTATTGGGGTTAGGGGAAGGGTTAGGTTTAGGCTGCGGGTGGGAGGGTTAGGTTTAGGCTGTGGGGAGGGTGGGTTAAGGGTAGGGCTATGATATTTACCGACAGGTGTCGGTATTCTAACTGACTGCCAGGATTCCGAGCGCCAGCATCTCATACCCAACACCTAACAGTACTTGAGACAGTACCCGATACTGTCTGAGGAAGCTGCTGACGGGCTCGAGGCGGAGACAGGCGTTACAACACGAGTGCCCATCTGTGGAAAGGCCAAGGGATATGCGGGCTGCTGGTATCTCCGCATGTGGTTCCCTACTTCTCCTAAAAAGAAACACGGTGATCGGCAAATACCTATGCCGGATGTGGATCTTTGCTTCATTTATAAAGAAACACAGTGACTGGTCGCTATTTAATGCAGGAGCAAGATCACAGACACGGATTGAAGTAAGTGTCTCTGAACTATTCAGACACAAGGGATACCATCGGGATAGAATCCTCTATCAACACACTTTGGGCAGTCGCGCAGCGGTCTGACCAGCCGCAGACACTGCAAGTCTCCTCGCACGCAAAGAGCTCTCATGCTGCAGTGGCTAATTTATGCACTCCCATGAACAGGGCCGCAACTAGGGGGGGGCTGGAGGTGCACGTGCACCGGGTGAGCCGCTGTACCTGGTGCCAGTGACCTCCAGCCCGGCGCTGCAGAGAGGCTCCAAGCCGGACGTCCGCTGGTAATATTTATTACCAGCGGGCGCCCGGCTCCTTCTCTGCAGCGACGCGGTGTAGCCGGAGCCAGAGGCTGGAGTTCTCTCCCGAACTCCAGCTTCCGGCTCTCCCCACGGGCACTATGGGGGAGACGTCATGACATCTTCCCCATAGTTCCAAGGAGCAGCCGGCGGACCGGACGCGACGCTGGATGCAGGAGCGGGGTTCAAGGTAAGTATTTTTTTTTTTAATAAGCTGCACTACAGGGGCATTATTATGGGGGCAGGGGCATTACCACAGGGGCATTACTATGGGGGCATAGGCAATAACGGGCATTACTAATGGGGCATGAGCACTTTAGGGGCATTACTATTGGGGCATGGGCACTACAGGGGCATTACCACAGGGGCATTACTGTGGGGGCATGAGCACTACAGGGGCATTACTGTAAGGGCACTACAGGGATATTACTATGGGGCATGGGCAATACAGGGGCATTACTATGAGAGCATGGGCACTACAGGGGCATTACTATGAAAGCATGGGCACTACAGGGGCATTAATATGGGAGCATGGGCACTACAGGGGCATTACTGTATGGTGGGCACTACAGGGGCATTACTATGGGGGTATTAACATATGGGCATTACTATGGGGGCACTACTGCAGGGGGAATTACATGGGGGGCGCCAAATTACTGTCTTGCCCCTGGTGACAAAAATCCTAGTTTCGGCCCTGCCATGAAATGGCGTACAAACGTACAGACACGCCTGTGTTTTTCTGACCACCCCCCTCGTTGCCACCCCCAAACGCTGGTAGCCTGTCACTCACTTTGCGATGGATTGCTCTGTGCATCCGTGATCGCTGTGCAATCTCAGTGCGGCTTATACAGATGCGCGATGGCAAACAATCGCTCAATCTGCGTCCGTAAGCGCATTTGCGTTCACTACTGAATCCATTAAGTGATTGTGGGTGTGCTTATATAAAGTGTACTGTGTAAAGTATTGCTCCAGATGGAAGCTTTGTTCATTAATTTTGGATAATGTAAAATATAAGTGATATTTACACATGTAGATGCTGGGTGGTTCTGCAGCCATTGCACATGCAGCACGATTCCATAAGGTCCAGTCTTAAACACCAAACCAATGATACATTTTACTTGCAATGACAATTCGTTTGCTGTTGATTTGTTGTAAGTGTTTGAGCTTAAGGGGTGAACTGAATGAGTATTGATTTGAAGATCGTTTGTAGTGGCCCCTAAAAAAGAGATAAAACAATAGACGCACACATACACATTTCTTAAACAAAATTTGGTTTTGATTTGGATAAATTAAATCACAAAATGTGGTCAAATGAAAATAACTCTGACATTTTACAAATATTTTACATAAAAATATGACCTATCCACACGTTAACTAAAGGAGTGTGGATGGATTCCATTTTGTCTGCATCCAACTACAAGTGTTTTCTCTTGTTATCTGCTTGCTATTAGTTGGCAATGAAGTGGAATCAAGGTTAATTCAAGCTCTGTTCATTTTCACTTTTGTTGTGAACATATGGGCTGTTTTTTCCCCCGTGTATGCCAATCACCCTATAGAGGCACTGGGGTAGCCTGCCTGAGGTGGTTTTCACTATGCCAGGGGGATAGTATGATTAAGATCTCCTTATGAAAAAAAAGTATTTGAGTTCGAATCCGCGAAAAAGTATTTGCGGATGACGTCATTTCGCTAGGCAGAAAAGTATCGCCGTATTCAATTGCAAAGACTTTTCGTGTACGTGGAAAGTCAATGCAATGTAATAGGCGAAAAAGTTGAAATGAATAGCAGGCGGAAAAAAGTGCAGAATTGTGGTTTTGGGGTGCAAAGGTGCGGAAACCACTTTGCACCCTTGGGACAGCCCCCAAAGGATATCTGCGTCAAAAAATCCCTTAAAAAATGTGAGGAACACCCCATAAAATGTCTTTGAAAATGGGGGTGAATAAGTACAAAGTGGAGGTACATGCATAAAAAGTAGCAAAATAGACTTTTGGGGGGTCTGCAAGTATGGTGGAGTTGTGTTTTTTTGATTGCAGGTGCTTGCTGAAGGTGCGTTTTTGGCGTCACTTAAAATTTCACTTTAGCGATTTTAACCCATGCTTGCACCCATTTTCAAGTATCCCCAAATTTGAGAGGACTACTCATTTTTTCAAACAAATATTGCTTAATGCTATTCTTCACCACTTGTGCAAAGACACTATACAGAGAAAAACACTTATTGAAGCATTTAAGTACCCCAATTAGCTCCAGGAGGGCTAATCAGCGACATCTATACTGATCGCCAATGTTAGTGCATCTTTTAGGGGGTGTCAGGCTGATTTCCCCATTTTTTAAAGCACTTTTCGTCTGTTTGAGTATCGCTGGGGTGCGTTTTCGTGTCCTTTGGAATTGAATAAGGCGAATAGCGGGGCCGTGCCCAATAAGTTTCCGTGGCCAAAACACGCGATGTAGGCAAAAAGTGTGGCAGGCGGAAAAGTATTGCGAGTGCGAAACTAATTGAATACGGGCCTTAATTGGGAAGTGTAGTTTGTGCGGAGTGAAATAAGTATTCAACACATCAACATTTTTCTCAGTAAATATATTTGTAATGGGGCTATTGTAATGAAATTTTCGCCAAATGTCAGCAACAACCCATGGAATCCACACGTGCAAAGACAAAAGAAATCAAACCATAGATGTCCATAAATTAAGTTACCGTATGTATAATAATGTGAAATGACACAGGGAAAAAGTGTTGAACACGCTTAATGAAATTTATTTAATACTTCGTACAAAAGCCTTTGTTGGTAATGACAGCTTCAAGATGCCTCCTGTATGGAGAAACTAGTCGAATGCATTGCTCAAGTGTGTTTTTGGCCCATTCTTCCACACAAACAGTCTTCAAATCTTGTAGGTTCCATGGGCCTCTTCTATGAACTCTGATCTTTAGTTCTTTCCATAGATTTTCCTTGGCTATCAGTGTTTTGCTGAAATGTCCACCCTCGTTTCATCTTCAGCACCCTGGTTGATGGCAGCAGATTTTTATCAAGAATGTTTCGGTACATTTTTCCATTCACCCTTACTTCAACCATATGAAGTATGCCAGTACCCTTTGCTGAAAAACAGCCACACACCATGATGTTCCCATCTCCAAACTTCACTGTTGGTATGGTGTTTTTGGGGTGATGTGCAGTGCCATTTCTCCTCCAAACATGGTGTGTATTATGGCATCCAAAGAGTTCAATGTTGGTCTCATCTGACCAGACTATGGGCCTGATTCAGACCCACTCGCGAGCGGCTGTCCGCTCGCAAGTGGGTCGATGGTGTGCACTGCGCATGCGCACGACGGAGGGAGCTCCGTCGTGCGCATGCGCGAGACGCGACGAGCGAAGGACTTTCCTTTGCTCGTTGTGTCTGATCAAAGGGGGCGTGCTGTCGATGTTGATTGACAGCACGCCCCCTTTGGTGGGCATGCCGGGGGCGTGCCTCCCAGACGGGGGCGTTCCCAAGGGAACGCCTACCGTCAGAAGCCGGCCCACTGACATCACTAGTGATGTCAGTGGGAGTGATTTTGGCTCTGATAGAGCCAAAATCACTCCGGGCCTTGTGGTTGAGAAACTCAACCGCAGGCTCCGGCTCGCAATGGCGATGGTCGCGATGGTCAAGACCATCGCGACCATCAACCTGCACGCTAGTATAGGCTGTGGGTGGTGACCCACAGCTATACGAGCGTCCAGGAGGACGCTCCATAATTATGGAGGTGGGCCCTGATTCAGAGCGAGCGCTCTGGTCAGAGCGTCCGGCTCTGAATCAGGGTCCATATTCTCCCAGTATTTCACAGGCTTGTCCAAATGTTGTGCAGCAAACTTTAAATGAGGTTCAACATGCTTTTTCTTCAGCTATGGTGGTAAGCATGCATACAGGCCATGGCGGTTGAGTGCATTACTTATTGTGTTCTTTGAAACAATTGTACCTACTAATTCCAGGTCTTTCTGTAGCTCTCCACAAGTGGTCCTTGGCTCTTGGACAACTCTTCTGATAATTCTTTTCACTCCTCTCTCAGAAATCTTGCGAGGAGCACCTGGCCGTGGCCGGTTTATGGTGAAATTATGTTCTTTCCACTTCCGGATTATGGCCCCAACAGTGCTCACTGGAACATTCAGAAGTTTAGAAATCCTTCTGTAACCAATGCCATCAGTATATTTTGCAACAATAAGGTTGCAAAGGTCTTAAGAGAACTGTTCGCTTTTACCCATCATTAAATGTTTCTTGTGTGACACCTTGGTAATGAGACACCTTTTTATAGGCCATCAGTTGGTACTGAACCAGCTTATATTAATTTTCACTGACAAAAGGCAGGATTGCTTTCTAATTACTGATAGATTTCAGCTGGTGTCTTGGCTTTCCATGGCTGTTTGCACTTCCCTTTCTTCATGTGTTTAAATCTTTTTCCCTGTGTAATTTCACATTATTACACATAACTTAATATATGGACATCTATGGTTTGATTTCTTTGCATGGGTTGTTGCTGACATTTGGTGAAAATTTCATTACAATAGCCCCATTACAAATATATTTACTGAGAAAAATGTTGATGTGTTCAATACTTATTTTACCTGCTGTATTTATGTATGTATTTTGAAACTGGTTTTGCTGAGAGACTTATGATGAAGATTAAAATACTGCCTTCATTATCCTACGTTTCGGGGATCAGCCCGTTGTCAAGGATATACATACATATATGTGTGTGTGTATATAATAATTTATTTACCATGCTAAATATCCATTCTACACCAACCATGGTTCCGCTTCACTGCAGGGTCCCGATGACATTATTTGTTTACAGTTCACTTGTGGTGTGGATGCTTCATGCTCTGTGACGCAGAATCTTGTGAGGCTTTGATGTCATCACACCATGCGGGATCCCGCAACGAAAGGACATCATGGACGGTCTGGTGTGGGTATTTAGCTTGGTAAGTATAATGTTTGTATGCACCTTCATGAAAATGTTTTATAAACCTTGAACATTGATTGAAGTGTTTGGTTCACAAAAGCTACAGCCTGTCTTTTTTTTTTTTGCATTGAGTGCTACTGTGATCACAGAACATTGATAAGTATCATGCCCGTTTATACCTATGATGCACTTTTCTTGCTGCTAAATGTGATAAGCACTTTATCAATGTGAATACTAAGTTGTCCTTTGCAAGGAATTGGTGGTGTGCTGGTCTCTTTTCAACGTACTGTATGTTGGATATTGAACTTTACAGAATCATCATGTGATTTCGGCAGTCAAAATGAGACCTCCGGAAATGTGTGTTTGTGTAGAATATATTATTAATTTACTTCGCCACTTAAATATAATAGAGTAATCCACCTTGGTGCCAATCCTCGTAGAAATAGAAAACATGTTGGTGTGGTTTGTATAAACAAAAGACATCCATGAAGGCATTCCAAAGCTTTCATGGCTGCATTTTTAATATATATCTGGTATCCTATCTAGTGCCCCATGAGGTCTTAATCCGGCACTATGTCCAATTCCCTAAACATTGTGCCACCGTGGGCCCCTACAATAAAATTCCCCTGCTGGCCCCCTACTGCCCCAGTCTGCCAATATTCATAACAATAATAAAACAAAATCATGTAATTAAAGCACTTTATTTATAAAAATATTAGCATTTTGTTTAGCAGGCGGTGTAATGCTTCGTATAAGCACAGAGGGGAAGGATACTGAGGTGGTTGAAAGTAGACGGTAGGTATGCCCTCCATGATGCTAGCCACACCCTATGGCACAGACCACTTCCCCTGTATGGGCAACACCCATACATCAGTAGTCACAGCCCCACCGTGCTGGTCACACCCTCTGCGGCAGCACACAATAGGCCCTTCATAAAGATTAGCTCCAGGCCCATGTGGACCTTAATCTGCGGACACATAATGACTGTATTTTTTTGCAAAAAATACAGGGAGTGTGTGAAGTGGGGTCGCAGGGACAGAGCTTTATAGTAAGCTCTGTTCCTGCATGCGATTTTTGATACTTTGATCCTTGTGATGCATTCAAATATCGCATTGCGATATTAGGCAAATTTATAACAGGATGCAGTTAATATACTTACGTCCGGGATGCCGGCTGCCGGATTTCCGATCAGCAATTGAAGACCGGCGAATCCCAACATGACTGGTGTTGCCAACAGCCGGCATCCCGATCGTAAGTATAAGGGGGCCGGGTAGGTGTTAGTTGCGTGTGGGTGGAGGGCTAGGTTTAGGTACCCCGTGGGGAGTTAGGGTTAGGCTGCATGAGGAGGAACGTTAAGGTTAGGCTCCATCGGGGAGAGTTTAGGGTTAGGCACTAAGGGGGGAGGGTTAGGTTACTTACCAGGAGGGTTAGGGTGCGGGGTAGGTATGGTTAGGGTACAATACGGGAGGGTTAGGGGGTAAATAGGGCAGAGGAACACTACTTAAACTGTTCCCCTGTCGGGATTGTAGGCATCGGGATGCCGCTGTCAGTCTATTGACAGCCGGTATCCCCACTGTTGGGATATTATACCGATTCCTTTATCACATCCAATCCGCATCTGAGATTGTGGATTGTGATAAATATGCCCCTTAATATTTTGAAACACACTTGTTTGTTATGTGTTCCTTTTGAAATGGCAGTAGGTGGAATTATAATGAAATACCAATAACCTGTTGTACGGTGGTCAAACTACAATAATTATACACACGTATTTAATACGTATTGTGCGTGTGTGTATGTGTAATAAGTATTACAACAACCTATATTATTCCCAGTTGTAACATTTAACTTGATTGTCATCCAATTCAAGTGAACAGTTGTTCTCTTTATAGCATATTTCATCATGTGTGTACAATTAAGAGAATTCGATGATCTATATTAACAATTTCCAGTGTTTGGTGCTGGTGTATTTGTTTCTACCATAGACATGTATAATATATGCTTGTTTTTAACTTTTGCGTTTATAAGGAGCTAGGCACAAAGCATAGCTGTGAAGTTTGTACAAAATATATTAACTCATGTACAAAGAGCGAAATGAAACATAAAAAGAACATAGCTATGAGATTTCAAACTACAGTATGGGCAATATTCTGCCCTGAGCAATTCAATTGACTTCTGTATCCCTCCAAGTTAAGTCCAAGAGGGTGCACGTAACGTGGAATTTTCCTCACAGCTCCCCATTAAGTGCACCCCATGGGACTCAACACACTTAACACACAATATATGGGTTAAAATGCGCTCCCCACGGGTTTACCGCTTGGGGAAATTGACTAATAATGGAATAGCACCAGGCATTAAACCCAGAGCTATTTCTGTGCTGTAAACACAGCGGCCAATTGAATCTGGCCCTATGTGTTAAATGAGCTAGTTTCACACTTTCAGATTAATTTAATAAATTTGTATCTGCATGCCTTCATTAAACATTATTGATTATTCCATGACCATATATCTAAATAAGCCCTCAGAGTGCTCTGCTATTTGTATCTAGTTCTTCAATATGATTTCTCCTTTAGGAAAAAAATACAAAGGTATTAATTTTTTATTTTTAAAATAACCAGTTATGATTTTTGGGTATTTACCACAATGGAAAAATAGACAAAGTCCAACTTAACCAAAATATTAACCATCAAATATTACTATAATGCTGTGAAATAAATCCATATTATTCTTCTGTTATTAATCAGAAATAATTAAAATGAAATATGCAGACTAGTCCCTGGGGCTGTGAATATTCCAGATTAAATGCAAGGAACATTAAATGGATCTATAATACTGCTCACTGTTCATGTTGGAAGTGATTTTTCCTTAACCTCTGCTAGCAAAATTTGGCTCTGCCTAATCTCTTATAAGTGGATCCTCAGGCATTGAAAACGTTGCATGTATTACCATATGCTGATCCTTTATGCTCCGTTTCAATTTAAATTCAGTTCACATAAAAGCATTTATAAAGTGGAAAAGATTGTGCATGCATTCATGTGCTCATAACCTAATGGAACAGCAGAAGAAACTGTACATCACATTATCAAGTGCAGACTTCTGATACTCTTGTAAGGGTCTAGGCTAAATCTTCTGTGTTGGCAGAAATTCGTCTGACCAGGTGGCCTGTGCACTTGTGAGTTTCACATATCTACGCACCTTGATGAGCACAATCTTACCCTCAGAGCTCATTTTATTTAAAAGGTTTTTAGTGAGCTCATAATAAAATGTAGCATCTGTTACACTTAAGCTTATTTCGGTTTAATAAAACTTCTCATGTTTGACAATGTATATGTAACCCTTCTTAAACCATAATGATTTTTAAGTTGGAGTTTTGCATAATACATAATTTTTTGGGAAAAACATGGCTTTGCTACTTTTTCCTGACCTTTGTTATCCTATTTTGTTTTTACAACTTTTAGGTAGATAGTGACTGCAGAATAGAATGATGGAGATGGTGTAACTTGTGTTGTGTTATTACAGTGTTTTCAATTACGTAGCGCCAACATATTCTGCAGTGCAATGCATTAAGGGTGATGCATCTTACCATACAATGCCAGAATGAGAGTAGTCAGTGAATGTTCTGTGTTTTTACATATAAGCATAACAAGATTGTCTTTTTTTTTTTAAGCAGAACTATTTTTGAATGATTTTTGAAATGTTTGACTCATCAAAGTAGCCGTATTTTGCAGATATGCTCATGTCATTGTTTGTACAAATCAAATATTGTTCAGGAAGTTCTTCCCAACACTTTTGAGACGTTCCCACAAATGTGTTGCCCTTGTTAGTTGCTTAGCTTTCACCCTCCTGTCCAGTTCATCTCAAACCAGCTCGATGGGATTTAAGTTTGGAGACTGTGTTGGCCATTTCACGATTTGAAGCCTAATATCTTGTTCTTTTTCACCAAGGTAGTTCTGGCATAGCCAGGTGGTATGATTTGGTTCATTATCTTGCTGTAGGATGAGCCCTTGACCACCTAGATGTAGACCAGAGGGTATTGCATGGTGTTGCAAAATGCTGTGTGTCTTTTGGTTCAGGGTACCAGTCGCTCTGTGATATAAATTGCCAACTCTGGATCCAGTAAAAGAGCTCTAGACCAACACACTTCCTCCATGTTTGACTGTTGGTGTCACAGGAGTTTATTTACTAAGCGGAAGCTTGTAAAGGCCGCCACTTCCCGGTGTGTTTAAGCCCAAAATTTTAAAGGGCAGTGCTTTTAATAGCAAAACATGGGGTGTTTTGCTTTTTAAAGCATTGCCCTTTTAAATGTTCCAGATCAAGTTTTACTGTTACATTGAATGCATTCTTGACCATTGTCTGAGTTCCTTATTGTTTCCATTCTACATCTTCTGAATGTCCTCAATTTTGTCAGCAGAAATAGAAAAATCTGTGGCCATCCAGGTCATCGGAATGTCCACAACAGCAGGAGATGAATATGCTGATTCTGCAGGATGTAGCATAATTGTGTTAGTGAGATCAGGGCTACAAATTACAGGGGCATTGAGGAGGGGAATGGGTGGAAGAAGGAAGACAGAAAGGCCGAGATAGTGGATGACCATGGTTTTTGCACAGCACAGTTAGTTGACTTGGGGCCTGATTCACTATGGAATGCTATTGCAATCGCAGCTGCGATTATGCACGGAGGTTTGCTGCGAAAATATACTAATGAATGCAATTGCAATGCCGGCGGCAGTATTTTGGCCCAGTCCGCCGGGCCCGTACTTTCTTCTGTACCCAGAATGCATGGCGTGACATCACCACACCCTCCGGGTGCGCCCGGCATTCTGGGAGGAGCACCGCAGTGCTGAGAGGGGGGAGAGAGAGTGCTGAGCTGTGCATCTTCGTCCTGATCAGTTTTTATTTTTTTTTGTGGAGCAGGTGGTGTCACCATGAGTTACAGCATCGGGGGATACCAACCCTAGTGACGCCTCTGCTTACTTTCCTCACCACAACCTCCATGGTTCTCTTCGGGCAAGTTTTCCACTGCATATGTCCCTGTCAAAGTGTAATTTATATTCATGCATATTTATATTCCTGCATATATTCCTGTCAAAGTGTAATTTAGCAAGATATATATCTTCAGAAGCAAGTCTATGTCATATAAAACTGACTGAAATCAATCTGTTGCAACTGAACACATTTTGTGACTTGTCCAACTTTGCATATGCATGCCATTGCATTCATTTAGAGAACACATTTTACTTTTGTACTTTTTGGGCCTGATTCAGAGGCTGTGTCTTTTGTTGGTCGCCCAATAGCAACTTTATGTGTCTGTGTGTTCTAAAACATCAGCTGCTGGCCCGCAACACTCTCCTAACATGCCCATAAGACTGACCATCTCCGGGCTCCTAAATAGTAGTCACCCAGGAATGCACCACTTTTCCAAGACATTTCTGATAACGTGCGTCTCAATCACAGCAGTGCCTTTGTACTTACACAATGTGTAACGCACGTGCAGTAGTATTTTCTAGCGATTCTCACAGACTGTCAGTGGCCCAAAAAAATTGCTCAACTTCGTGAGCATCGTCTCTGAATCAGGTCCTTTTGGCTCCAGAGTGTGTTCAAATAAGGCAAGAGCCACTATGATCTGTGCTTGGAAGGTACTAAACTTGCTGTTCAAAGAAAAAAAAAATTGTCATAGCATGACATAACTGAAGGCATTAAAAAGTGATAGTTGGAGTTAATTATATATTTAGTATATTAGCTTTAGTACCATAGCTTTTGAATAAAAATGACATGTATTAATATTGCTTTATAATGAAAGAAAGAAAATAATCTGACTGTCCAAATGATTTAGCATGGTACTGGTTAACCTTGCATATATTTGACAAATTGAGATACATTGCTGGAAGGTTGCATGGACATTTTTATATTGTGGTGTGAAACTGTGTTTATAGTTAGTCAATATGATAATTTAGCTTGTTTTATTGTGCTAAAATTGATTATGGATGTAATTTTGTGATGGCTGTTATTAACCATCGGAAGAAAACTACAGTTAATTGAACCAGCAATGGTTCCCAACCACGTATGTGCAGGTCCGGGCTATCATTTAAATTAGGCTTCCGTGGTCGACGTTCACCAATGGTGGATATCCATCAATGATAAAACTATTTACCATCGGTGTCAGGTCATCAGTGGCTACTAACCATCGATGGTCAATGGCCATCCATACAGGGCTGGATTAACAATGGGGTGGGTGGAGTTGCAGTTACAGGACCCACATCAAAATAGGCCCACAGGCTCTACTGTTTACAGGGAAAAAAAATCATGTTACAGCAGCCTGGCCTGTCTGACCCTGTCAGAGTTGGGAGGGCAAGAGGAGCCCAAGCAGAGGAAGTAAGGAAGGGGCAGGCAGGACGAGGCGGAGCCTAGCTCTGGAGCAGTGCAGATTGGGTGCTGCTCATTAGAGGTGAGAGATTAGTTATTATTCTGTCAGCTCTGTGTCTAGTAATGTGTTACTGACCTGTCAGCCAGATTGACAGTAGTGCAGGTATTGGTGTCCTAGCATTTTCAGGATCCTCAGTTATGTGATAACGTATCTTTCTAGAGTGTACACTATATCATCACATTCAGCAGGGGTGTAGAATGCTCAATCACTTCAGTAATATCACTCAGGTGCATGTAAGGGAGGGGTTAGTCTATACAAGAAACAACAAAAAGTAATACCCCAGCACACTGAATGAAATCAGCAATAAGATTTGAAAAACTACATGGTGGTAGATAATTCAGAGATCTCAGTTGCATATATTTGCAAAGATATGGCTAAGCCTCCGGGCCGCGTCACGGCGTCTCTGATACCGGAGGTCCCTATCACTTGGTCAGAATCTGGGGTGCATAACCCCAAAAAAGCCGGCGATAGCCAGCCACCCCAGTGAAGCACAGCAGTGAGAGACTAAAGTGTATCCGGTATCAGAGACGCCGTGACGCGGCCCGGAGCTTCAGTCTGCTTTGCTCATTTGGTAAAACCGACTATGTTGTTCAGTATCCTAATGTCCTGTTACCCTACCTTGGAAGTTTTCTGTCATTTGTAACTTGCCACCTTCACCACACAGATACTTTTCAGAAAGTTGGACAATTTATTGGAGATACATTTTGTTTGGTTTGGACTGTATTTTACATTATCTGATTAAGTATTATATGGCGGTCACTGACTCGCTCTGTATTATGTGGTGGTCCCTATATCTTCTCTACAATACATGGCAATCACTGCAATGCCCTCTGTATATGGCGGTTACTGCGATTGTCTCTATTATAGGGCAGTCACTGCAATGCTGTCTGTATTATAAAGCAGTCACTGTGATTCTCTCTGTATGATATCGCAGTCACTGTATTCTCTCTGTATTGTATGGTGATCACTGCGATGCTCTCTGTATTAAATCTCAGTCACTGTGATGCTCTCCGCATATATAATATAGTCACTGCGACACTCCCTGCATATTATGGTGGTCACTGCGATGCTATCTGTATTATATGGTGATCTCTGATTTATGTAGGGGGAGCTGCAATGATCTCTGTTTTATATGGCGGGCACTGCAATCTTCTCTGTGATGGGTGAGGTAGTGTAGTACAAGCAGTGATACTTACATTTAAATATCGAGACGGTAGAACTTGCATGCTTCCATTAAAAATGAAGACACCCCAGACTAAATGCAGCAGGCGTTGTCACCTTAATGTAACGGGACTAAGAACAGTTTTTGTCCTCACCCTACAAGCATTCAGTGTTTACAATGTTCACATCTGTATTTAATGAAGCCAGTGGTAACATTTACCTGGAATGGGGTGTGGGGGGAGGTGAGCTGAGTTTTTGCCCTGGGTAACAGAAAGCATAGCTTCACCTGTGGAATAAAGTTCCACCCACCGAAACCCAGGGAGTTGCCCCCCGGCTGCCTACCCATGGTTCAAATACCGGGATGCTATCACACTATTAATATACTCCCTGTCCAGGCAACAACCCCACAACACTGGTCACACTTTCCTCATCATTAGCAGCATTCCTGTGGCGCTGGAACCCCCGCCCCCCTTCCCCAGGGTATACAATAGGCCCTCCACAATTTTCAGCTCCAGGCCCATGTGGACCTTTATCTGGCACTGCATCCATAATCCGATCATCTGCAGCCAGACACTAAAAAAAAGATACTGCAATCATGTGTAAAATACATGCACAAAATAGCTGTATACAGTATATTATTTTCTTAGGGATCCAAAATTATGCCTTGGATGGGAAAAAAATAAGTTCCTCTTACTTGTAGCCTATACTCAGAATAATATAGTGAAATATGCCTTGGCGCAATACTGGAGTGAAAGAGAAGCAGGAATAAAGGATAGGTAAAGAAGTAGAAAAAGGGTATACAAGATTAAATCTAAAACAATAATTTTTTTTTCTGTATATTAAAATTATATGGTGTATTTATGGACTATGCGTAATCTATAAAACTCAATATAATGCTCTGATGATATCAATATGCTTCAGTATACATTTATTGATTATACGCAGTAAAATGGTATATCTATGAAAATATATAAAAATTGCATCCATTCATAAAACGGTAGTTGTGGGTATAGTTAAAAAATTGTCAATCGACTTTTGTAGTGAATGAAGTCTGAATCGTTTTAGGAACGATTAGTCGCATCGCAGTGGCATGTACATGGTATATGTCCCGAGATCTGTGACTCCTTTAAAAAAGCACCTGATCACTGTCTAAATTTGTTGTCCCAAATAAATCAACAGATGGTGTGGCCGAGAGCTAGACTGTCAACCAAGATTTTGGATCGTAGCAGTCTCTTGAGTCACACTACAGTTATTGTAAATGAGCGCAGCTGCAAATGCAGTTTAAACTTACAGTGCTAATGAGATGTGCTGAGTAAATATACCAGTTATGCAGTTTTTCTCCGGTTTTCGGCTGGTAGGGAAAATCTTCTTATACCCGTTTCGTGAATGCACATCGACCCGAGCCTGGCGTATGTCTGAAAGTGGCGACCCGGCTTTGCAGACCCAGGTCATTGACCATGCTCGCTAGCATGGTTTTTCCCTAGACTTGCAACCCAGGTTGCAGGCCCAGCTCAAGTGTGAAAGGTGTGACCCGGGTCACGCCTAAAACAAACTGATTGGCCGGGGACAGTGGCACTTGGAAATTAGATCATCTCCAAGTGCTCACTGAATGTCGGAAGACCTAGGTCACTGCAAGACCTGGGTCCGGTGTGAAGGGTGACGGCCTGGGAATAACTTGTGTCGCCCCCCTAAGTGTTAAAGGGGTAGCCAGTCTTCAACCCGTGCTCGGTGTCCTATTTCCTAGCTGGGTTGAAGCTGGGAATTTATATCTGAAAGTGGTATTAGTGCGGCTGCTTAAAATCTGCCGTATCGGCTTTGCTGCGGACATATGTGTGTAGACTGCGGATGGAGTTTGTGCCAGCGATTTCCTTCGTCCTAGTGTTGCCTTGTGCGAGTGCACTGACAGAAACTGAAAGTTCCTACATGTTTTAACCGTATATTGGGCTTCATCATTCTAGCATGTCTGAATCAACACCACTAAATTAAAAGGTTTTATGCCAGCGTTTAGTTAAACTGTAAACTTTGTTTAATATTAATGAAACATATTCTCTTTCTGCATTCCTTTTCTTTAGGCAAAAATATCCATAATGACTGATTTGCAATTGCCTCTCAGACCTTTGTATGGTAAGTATAGTTGATATAAATTTATCAAGTGACTTGAATTTCATAACTTTCCACCTTTATGCAAAACCATCAACTATACGCTGCCTCATCTATCAAATTGTGTTAAATGTGTGGCCTCAAGTTTTTTGTATTTCCTGTTCTAGGCTTTGCTGCTTGTACATCACTTCTCTAGCTACTTATTCTTGTTACCATTTCCAGAGGCGGATCCAGAAAAAAATTAAAGGGGGCATTATAATTGGGGGAGGGCGGGCGGGGGTAAGTGAACAAGGGGGATATCACCATGACCCCATTGTCCATATAGGGTCTGCCAGCAATTTGCCCATGTATTAATTTAGGGCCTGATTCAGAGCCGGATGCTCTGACCAGAGCGTCCGACTCTGAATCAGGGCCCTCCTACATGAGCGCTCGCTCTGAATCAGGGCCCTCCTACATGAAAATGGAGCGTCCTCCAGGACGCTCGCATAGCTGTGGGTGACCACCCACAGCTTATGCGATCGTCCATGTTGATGGTCGCGATGGTCAAGACCATCGCGACCATCGGGCTTGCAACGGAGACCCTGCGGTAGGGTCTCGCTGCCGCAAGCCCTGGAGTGATTTTGGGTCTATCAGAGCCAAAATCACTCCCACTGACATCACTAGTGATGTCAGTGAGGCCGGCTTCAGACGGTAGGCGTTCCCATGGGAACGCCTCCGTCTGGCAGCCACGCCCCTGGCACGCCTACCTAAGGGGGCGTGCTGTCAATCAACATCGACAGCACGCCCCCTTTGGTGCGAGACCTGGAGCGACGGCTATCCCGTCGCTAGCAGGGTCTCGCGCAGTAGCGCACCATTGACCCGCTTCCGAGCGTCCTGCGCTCGCCAGCGGGTCTGAATGACCCCCTTAGTGTGCACGTGAGAAGCAAAAAGGAGCTGTGGCCAACAATAACTAGGGTTTGCCTCGAGTCATGGGCGTGTAGATTTGCATTACGCCCCGTCGTTGAGTGGCTTCCACAGTATGAGACTGCTCAACGTTGCACCCGCAAATTGGAAAGTCTGCCAGCCAAGAAGAGCTTCAGAGGTGGAACTGCGTGGTCAGGCCTCCAAACTTCCGGACCAGCTCTTCTGCCATTTGCCAGAATTGCCAGATGGCAAGTACGGCCATGAATACACCTATTGAAAACCAATGACTGAACATTCAAGCACCTCCTCCCAACAACCAGCCCTGGCACTAAAAAATAAAACACCAGAACAACCATACAAAAACAAAATGTACATAAAATACACAATGTCATGTCAAGTTATGTCCTACCTGCATTTGCTGCCTTGAAAACTTGCTGCGACTTCCAGCTGGTGTTCTGTTATGGCTTGTGTAAATTACATAAAGTTACAGGCCTGTTTGGAAAATAGATGAGCAATAAACACCTCTTTAAAAGCCAAACAATGAGTGAACACCTATCCTGCACTGGTCTCTCTCATTAACCCCTTCCTCCATATCTGTCTCATTGCCCCCTCCATAGTCATTGCCACCTCCATAGCTCTTTCACTGCCCCCTATCTCCATACTGTATCTCTCTGCCTACCCCCTTCATACCTGTCTCATCACTCCCTGAGCACCCCTTCCTTCATATCCCTCTCATATTGTGTTCCCTGTATCCCTCACTGCCCCTTAATATCGCTCTCATTAGTCCCTTCAATGGCCCCTATATAGCTCTCATTACCCCTCCATAGCTCTTCATTGTCCTCTCTATAGCTCTCTCTGCCCACCCTGAACCCTTTCCATAGCTATCTGCATCCTTCCCCATTAGCAGTATCATTACCGGCCTGAGCGCTCCTCCCTCCATATTTTTCTCCTCGCCCCCTCCAAATCTGTCTCTGTCCCGCTCTACCTCCCCCCTCCATATTGTCTCATCGTCCCCTGAACCAACTTATCTCCATATCTCACTGTCTCACCTCCATAGCAGTGTCATCATCCCCTGAGCCCCTCTTTCCATATTTCTCCTTCATCCACTAGGGGACACTGGAGGCTTCCTGACAGTGAGGTATAGATGTGTGCTAACCGGGAGCTGGCACTTTAAATTTAGAAAGTGTGACTAGCTCCTCCCCCTCTATACACCCCTACAAGCCAGTCTTAGTATTGTGCCCAAGGGAGCTGGTCATACTTTGGGCTTCTCCTCAGGGCATAGTTTAGTTAATAGATAGTTAAATGAAGATGCTGCACTGAGGAATGACAGGCAGCTGGCTACCCCTGCCTGTCTGCAATGATGGAGCTGCCAGGGGGACCCTATCGCAGCTGCTTGCGGCTCGCGCACGGGTTCTCGGCTACAGAGACCACTGTCTCTGGGGTAGTACCAAGACCCGCTGCATGCGGCGTACGTCATGGTCCCCCATTAGCCTCACCGCCACCGGCATCCTCGGCAGTTCTGTGAGTATAAACCTGGCTCCCCAATTAGCGGGCTTGCCAGGCACAAACAAAGGCAGTGTTTTCTAGGCAGCGGCAGTCCGTGGGCGCCATATAACAATTTAAAACGGGCGCCATAGCAAGGAGGGCGGAGCCTAATGCTGAGAGTCTGCTCATTGCTCCCAGCTGCATCGGTGCTTCCTAAAAGCAGCTGATCGTTTCTGACAGCGCTGAGACTGAGTCAGCCTCCCCAGGATTCGTGAGTGATCAGTGGGGTTTAGGCTTTATAGGAGCACAGTGTAATATTACTTGCTATGATTTATGCATAGCACTTTTGGCACTGCTAACAGCGCTGTTTGGGTAGGTGTGGCTCTCCTCCCTCTCTGCCCTTATCTCCTATCTCTCTATATATCTGTCTCTACTCTAATACACTACTGTCTTGTTTGTATGTCAGTGTTGTGTACCATGGCTGGAAGGGGATCTAAAGCTTCACAGAAGACTTTTTTTCTTGCACTAAATGTGCAGAAAAATTTACACAGGGAAAATCATCTAGCTCCCTGTTGTGTGACAATTGTGAATCAGAGCAGCAGGCTCAAGGATCACCCCAGACGCAGGAACCGCTGACTTGGGCGGCACTGTTCACTTCTGCTATGTCACACCTGTCTGCACAACTGGAGGCCTCTCGTAAGGATAGAGAGGTTTCCAGATCTCAGAAGTCTACCCTCTCACGCCCTGAACCGGCCTGGGCTCGGTCCCTAGCCAAGTCAGTAGAGGGGCTCACAAAAGCCATGACCACGTCCCACTCCCCTTCTTCGGGGACTTCACCACAGGTTCCCAAGAAGAGGCTGTTACCCTCAGTCATACAGTTGGATGACTCTGAGGATGAGGAGATGCCCCTACTAGAGGAGGGCGAGTTTCTTGATTCTGGGGAGGAACAGGTCCCGGAGGATGCAGAACCTTTATCCCAGGGGATAAAGGCATTGATTTTAGCAATCCGCCAGGTATTAAATGTGGAGAAAGCGGACCAGGGTTCTGCTCGCCTGTCTATCTTTAGTAAAAAGATACTGCCTCCTTTCCAGCATCAGAGGAGCTGGATTTTATCCTGACCACTGCTTGGAAACACCCGGATAAAAAATTCCAGGTATCCCATCGACTTTTGTCCTCCTATCCTTTCGCTACAGAAAGCAGGAAGCTATGTGAGACTCCTCCTTCGGTAGATCCCTCAGTGTTTCGTCTGTCTAAAAAGACAGTTCTGCCAGTACCAGGGGCCATTTCCTTAAAAGAGACTTCGGACAGGAAGTTGGAGAACACCCTAAAGTCCATTTACACAGTAATGGGTGTGAATCTTCGCCCTGGCTAGTGGGCTGCTGGGTCAATAAAGCGATTGAAGCCTGGGCTAAACAACTATCCGAAGGATTACGGACAGGACTCCCAGCTGAGGATCTTATTCCTTTCGCAGAACAGTTTGGGGAGTTGGCTGCTTATCTTGGCGAGGTGTCTAAAGAGGTATGTAATCTCGCCTCTAGGTCTTTCGCTCTAGCAATATCAGACCGCAGAGCTCTTTGGCTGCGACAGTGGTAGGCTGTCTTATCTCCCCTCAGCAACTCTGTCTACTCATAAGCCTTATTCAGGTCCGTCCTTTCGTGCCCCTGGAAGATTTAGAGGCAGTTCCAGAGGTAGGGGTAGAACCGCAGCAACCTCTACACACCAGGACAGTAAACCCTCCACCAAACCCAGTGCATCACGGGTTTCCCTCTCACCTGGGGGACCCAAGGGTGGGAGCTCGTCTTCAATCCCTACCTGAGAGTATTCAAGTCCAAGATGGAGTCCCTTCAATCTGTCATTGCGGGGCTCGAGGCAAACAAGTTCCTGGTGTCTTTGAACATAAAAGATGCCTACCTATCCAGAAACCAATTACTACAAAACATACTGGTGACTAACAGGGCTCCTCATACGACACGGGTGGATCCTGAACTTTCCCAAGTCCCATCTGCAGCCAACACAGAGGCTTCAATTTCTGGGGATGTTTCTGGACACGGTATTTCAGAAGGTCTTTCTTCCTCATGAAAGGCAACTTCCATTCAGGAGATGGTGCGGCTGATCTTACAACATCAGCGAGTATCGGTGCACCTGTGCATACGACTCCTCGGGAAGATGGTTGCGACCTTCGAGGCCATTCCATACGGCCGTTTCCACTCCAGCCCTTTTCAACTGGACCTCCTCTCTCAATCGTCGGGATCTCATCTATTCCTTCACCAACGAGTGATGCTGGCTCCCAGAACTGATATGTCTTCTCTGGTGGCTGAATTAATCTCACCTGTTGGAGGCAAGAGGTTCAAAGTGTGGGATTGGATTCTCCTCACCGCAGACGCGAGTCTGAGAGGCATTGACTCTGGAGAACCAGTTCCAGGGCTGCTGGACTCCACAGGAAGCGATACTGCCCATAAACATCTTAGAAATACGGGTAGTGTTTTATGCTCTTCAACTAGCGCATCACCTGTTACAGGGTCAAGCCGTCCGAGTCCAGTCAGACAACGCCACGGTGGTGGTGCACATAAACCGACAAGGCGGCACCAGAAGTCGGGTGGCAATGAAGGAGGTAAACCACATTCTACTCTGGGCGGAGGAATTCACCATGGCAATATTTATTTCAGGCGTGGACAGTTGGGAGTCCGACTACCTCAGTCGTTGGGACGTACATCCCGGGGAGTGGGCGCTCCATTCCCAGGTATTTCAACAGCTTGTTTAAAGGTGGGGCCTTCCACAAGTCGACCTAATGGCGTCCAGACACGATCATCAACTGCCTCTGTACTGCTTTTGGACAAGAGACCGGGAGGCCGTGGCAGTGGATGCACTCTCAACACCCTGGTGGTTCCGATTTGTCTATCTGTTTCCGCCAATTCCTCTTCTACCTCGGCTTCTGCAATGTATCAAGAAGGAAAGGGCCATGGTTCTGTTAGTGGCTCCAGATTGGCCCCGCAGAGCTTGGTATTCCAGCCTGCGTCTACTGTTGATAGACGATCTGTGGCCTCTACCGCTGCGAAAAGATTTCCTGCAGCAGGGTCCTTGCGTCTATCCAGACTTAAGGCGGGTATGTTTGATGGCGTGGCTGTTGAAAGGGCAATCTTACGGCGAAAGGGGATCCCATCTACTGTGATCCATACCATGCTCCGGGCCTGGAAGGAAGTTACTTCCAGACACTACCACTGTATCTGGAAGGCTTATGTGATCTGGTGTGGATCACCTCCTACAATGTTCAAGGTGTCCAGACTCCTACTTTTCCTGCAGGCGGGCTTTTCAGCAGGCCTACGTCTTGGATGCCTGAAGGTTCAGATTTCAGCACTGTCCATTTTCTTCCAGATGAAAATGGCCTTACTCCCGGATGTTCAGACTTTTCTGCAGGGGGTTATCCGGTTACAACCACCCTTTGTTCCTCCCACGACTCCGCGAGACTTGGATCTTATTCTCTCTTTCTTGCAGTCTTCTCGGTTTGAACCGTTACAGACTGTTGAGTTTAAGCATCTCTCGTGGAAGGTGGAACTTCTCCCAGCCCTGGCTTCAGCCAGGCGAGTGTCTGAGCTCGGGGCTCTCCCCTGTCGTCCTCCGTACTTGGTATTCCATGTGAATGGGCTGAACTCCGTACGCAGACGGTATTCCTTCCTAAAGTGGTCTCTGCGTTCCACATAAACCAACTTATTGTGGTGCCGGTTCTTCCTGAGGACTCGCCAGCTTCCAGATCCCTGGACGTCGTTAGAACCATCCGGATCTACGTGGATAGGGCCGCATCTCTATGGAAATCAGATTCACTGTTTGTCTGGTATGATGTTGCTCGTCCTGGTTGGCCGGTTTCCAAGCAGACTATTGCACGCTGGATCAGTCTGACCATCAGACAGGCCTATGTGGGCGCCTCTAAGGAACCTCCGGCTTCCATTACAGCGCATTCTACACGCTCGGTGGGTCCCTCGTGGGCGGCTGCCTTCAGGCTCAACTTTGTCGGGCGGCCACTTGGTCGGGCCGGCATACCTTTGTCCGGTTTTACCCTTTTAATACGTTCACGCCCTCTGCCTCGCAATATGGCCGTGCTGTTCTGCAGGGTTCTCAGCGCTCTCCCGCCCGAGATGGGAGCTCTGGGACGTCCCCACTGTCATGAAGCCTCCAGTGTCCCCTAGTGGATGAAGGAGAAAACAGGATTTTGGTACTTACCGATAAATCCCTTTCTCCTATTCCACAGGGGACACTGGACGCCCACCCGGCGCTGTTCATTCCTGCCATGGTTGGTTGTCATTCTACGTTATGACTGATTACTTTTCTTTTTACATGTTATGTGTTTTGTCATTATGTGTACTTGCTTCACCTCCTCTTCTGCAGTTTTTTTTTTCCAGCTCTCCTCGGGCACAATTTCCTAAGACTGGCTTGTAGGGGGGTATAGAGGGGGAGGAGCTAGTCACACTTTCTAAATTTAAAGTGACAGCTACCGGTTAGCAACCATCTATACCCCACTGTCATGAAGCCTCCAGTGTCCCCTGTGGAATCTGAGAAAGGGATTTATTGGTAAGTACCAAAATCCTGTTGTCTGCCTCCCTACTCCTCATAGCAGTATCATTTCCTCCTGAGCCCCCCCTCTCCATGTTGTGTTTAAAACAATAAAACATGTATGATTAGAATGAGTGAGTTGGTACTAACAAGTCTAGTCCTCAGATGTTGTTACATGAAAGTCTTATTGGAGGCTCACATTCCACTGTTGGCTTCTTGTTTCTTTGCTTTGCTTTGCTTTGTTTACACCATTGCCTATAAATATAAGAACTTTAAAAAACACAAATAAATGCACATGACCCAGTCAGATCTTAATAATTGTATGACAATTTTGTAGTGTATTGAGAAGAGATACTATAATATATTTTGTGTTGGTGTACGTATTTTAAAGGCTGATTAACTATATATAATATTTTCCTTTGTACTTGTGTAATGTACAATAAATATAGTATTAAGATGTGACTGTATTTTTCCTGTCTCAAATATTTTCCCAGTTTCTATAAAGGTACAGTATTGCTAGCTATGTTTTGCAGTATTTAGTTTGCCTGTAGAATCTTTTTTTCACGATCTCAAAATCCTGGACCCTTTTTATTATTATTTCTTGTGATAGATCTCTTTCATAACTCAAAAGGCTGGATTCATGTGGGGCTGGTCCAGGTGTGGAGGCCTGGAAAAATGACAGCAGGAAAAAGTGAGAAAGACACAGAACCCTAAGGAGCAATTCAGTTAACTGTGAGACTTATTGTGGGCTTTTAGCTCCAAGTTTAAGTGCCCAATGCTGTTGAATTATATCCCGCAGTAAGCCTCATATCCCACGAACCCTATTGCTAGCACAGTAAGGCATAGATTCTGTGTTAAGTGCCCGGAGCTATGCAGTTGGTGTGCTAAATAAGCCTGCAATATGCCCCGTGGGTGCACTTAATGCAATTTTCTGTTTGCACCCTTCTGAAGTGCGAACAGTAATCCACATTAAGTGCACCCTCGGGACTTACCACGTACAGTAATTGAATAGCTCCGGTCTATTAACCCGGGTGCTAAAAGCTTGCAGTAAGTCCCGTGGTTAATTGAGTTGCCCCCTAAGTATACTCCTAGTGTGGCTGATACAGATTTGAACATACGTCCAGAGAGGCGGAACATAGATGTGAAGGGGCATTCACAAGTATACAAAGATCAAAAAGGCATGTTCACGCAAATTCAAGCCATGCAGACCAACACGTATGCATACACATGCCTGTTAAAAGGTGTGCCTTTTATACCCAGTAAAGGGCAGAAACAAGTACACTGATAATGATGACTTGTAATAAACCAGATGCATACAGTATATGGCCGAACCTGAGGCGTCCTGAGATGTGTACAGCTCTGCATATGTGCGAACATAAAGTGTTTTTCACAGTATGTGTCTTTTTAAATAATGTACAAGCTTGGAAAATGACCTACTGGAATATTGTGTGCTTCTCTCTTTATTGGGGCTATATTATGGCATCCTAGGGTTTGGTGCATTGACACAGTCATGGTCTGGAAGTGACAACTACATCTTTAGTTGCTGCTTCATTAAAGTGAGTACACACCTAGCAGATTATTCTGCAGATCGAGTGATCTGCAGATATATCTGTAGATGATGGTCGTTCATATACACTGAACGACCATCATCTTCCAGGCAGCCGTGGGTCCCGCTGGCCGGGGGGCTTGTCCGCCCCCTTCCCAGCGGCTGCCACTGCATGTGTACAGGCAGGCCGCCCGTACACACCTGTCGATGGATAGATACAGTATGTCTGCAGACATATCTGTCCATCGGCTGTGCAGCACAGCCAATGCGATATGTCTGTGAATGACTCAGTTCACAGACATATTGCTGGTACACACTGGCCGACGGGCAGCAGATATATTGGCCGATCAATTGAATAGCCAATATATCGGTCAGTGTGTACCCAGCTTTAGGCTATGTAAAAATTACATACTGTAAGCTTGTTTTTGACTTTATTGGTACACTTGTGAAAGTAGATATCATATGAGCGTATAATCAACATCAGCCTGTTTGTCAGTTATACTCTGGTACTAACTTAACAAAGATGCACCATAGATTTATATTTATATAAATTGCTGGTGAGTCATGTGACCATCTTCTTGAGGATTTCTATTAACATTGGCTAATTTTTACTAAATGTTCTTTTATCTCACAGTAATGCCATGCCAATAGATTGCTCTTGATAATGCATATGTGTGCTTAGTTTGGGATATGCAGCAATTAGTTTAGTTCATAAACCTATTTGTCAGACCTAGGAAGGCACAGGCTGAGGTCGTTTTGCTCAAGAACAGCACAGAACTGATTAAAGGTTCATTTTATACCTATACTTAATTTTTATTGTGTTTTTGCTATTTTATAGTTACAAGCTTCCCATTCATTTTGTCAAAATTGTGGATTTTCATTCTGCACATTTATTAATTTAATGTATGACAAACTAATTATTACACTGTATATAATGTATTTTTTAATTTTAGGGCTAATTCCGAGTTGGGAGTAAAGCAAAGAGCAAGTAACTTTGCACCTTGGCTAAACCTTGCTGCACTGCAGGTGGAGCAGATTTAAAATGTGCAGAGAAATGTAGATTTGATAGTGGTGTGTCTTAGCTCAAATATAAATCGCAGTGTAAAAATAAAGCTGTCCAACATTTGTGAGCTACATGCAAATGCAGCCAGTATGTACCCCGGATGCAAAGAAAATAAATGTATTTGCACCCGTTGCAACTTGGTGTGTCCCAGATATAAAGTTACTTGCCTTTTTTGCTTTGCTCCCAATTCAGAATCAGTCCCATGATGATTGTTTTTTGTAGTTACAAAATGATACATTGAAAATAGATCACAAATGACCACTGGTTTACTTTCAGGTTCCAGTGAAAATATGTCTTTTGTAGACCATATGAGACGACGCAGTTGTGAACTAGTACACACACCATTGCCTTGTGTTAACAAGGCCATTCACCACATTGAGAAGCTGGAAGTGAAGATTAAAGAGTGGTTTATGCAGGTTAGAATAAGTCTTCTTTGTATCATGACTATCTACAAGGGGGGTTCAATAAGTAAGGTAACAAGACCTCTCACCTGTAAGTGCAGGTAGACCACTGCTTCACCTCACGGCCATTAGACTGCACCTCATAGGGTTTGGTACACTTCCAACAGCAGGACAGACATTCAAGATGTGCAGCGATCTGGCCAGCCAAGCACATCCACCACTGATGACAAAAAGGCAGTGCACCAAACCCAAACCTGTTTCCGTGACATGGCTTTGTCACCGTATACTGTACCTTCACAAGTTGATGAATTTTAACTGCTGCTGATGAGCCCTTTAGACGCAGAAATCTGATTGGTCATACTACGTACCTTAATGTTTGACCATGTTTCCGCCAGCCCCACCATCTCGCAACTGATGTTGGGATAGTATGACTGATCTGAGGCGCAGTCTAATGGCCGTGAGGGGAAGCAGTGGTTTACCTGCTCTGGCCTAATGGGAAAGTAGTATGAAATAGAGAACATTGCACACATCAGAGGTCTTGTTACCTTACTTATTGAACTACCCCCGTAATGTCTTATAGAGTTCCAGCTTGCAGCGTCCATGTGTAAGTATGCTTAATCTTAGCTCCTGCTAATTCATCCTTCCTCAGTCCTTTTTTCAGCTTTTTTGGGGGAAAGTTGTTTATAATTCTTGTTCTAGTCTGGTCCTTGTTAGAAGCCCCACAGTGCATTGGACGTTCAACGATTGTTCAAAATGTAAAATTACTAGCTGTGTACAAAAGTAGATTGTTGCCACTGAAGGAATTGCTCAGGACATATTCAGTACATATCTGGGAACTCTGCAAGATTGAATGCTATTCATAGCTTATGTGGTGAAAGAATAAAGATCCGGTCTGTCTGTCAATGTTCTGAATGTGTTAGGTCTACAATAAAATGGAGCACCATTGCTGACCATGCCTCAGATAATAATTTATATGGATACTATGAATTGCCCTTCAAATCTTGTAACCAGGCTTATACTTTGGGAGTGATGTATCAAACCTTCTAAAGAGGACAGGTGGAAAAGTTGCCCATAGCAACCATTCAGCTTCCAGATATCATTTTATACAATGTACTAGATAAATGATAGCTAAAAGCTGCTTGGTTGCTATGGGCAACTTTTCAAATTGTCAATGTTAGAAAATGTGATCAATCTCTCCCTTTATCTCATCTCCACAGACCCTATGTACCTTGTTAGTCCACAAGGATAACAGCATCTGATAGTGTCAACTGAACAAAGGGGGTGATTCAGTAGTGGACAGAATTGCAAAGCTAAACGCAAGCATGGGTGCAAGTATATTTTCGTGTTGTAAAAATCCAATTTTAAAAACCGGAAAAAAAGCCTGCTGTAACCGCGTGCAATGTTTAAAACACTTGACGCATCCATACCGCCCACCCGAAAAATTAGACCCGGTGCGTTGAAACCATTTTCAACAATTTATAATTTTTTTTAAACCAATATTTGCACGGTCGTTTTTCGGCAAAGTACTCAACTCACATTTTTTTTAAGCTAATTTATCATAAGAGGGGGTGTCCAAAGGGTTCTGAAGAAATCCCCCCATTTTTAGCCAACAATAGGGATTTTGCTTTTTTTTCTCCTGGTCTGGGATGGAGAAAACGTGTCTGCATTTTCACCTGTTTGCCATTTCCTCCCTTTTTTTTTGGCGCAAATTCTGCAATTTTTTGTTGAAAAAATTATGTTTTTGCCAATGGCGGAAAAAACACCCTGTTTTGCCGCTGTTTGAAAACGGCCCAAAGAATACTAATCCTAAATACTTAATACACTATTAGCGAATTAAGGGCCTGATTCAGACCCACTCGCGAGCGGCTGTCCGCTCGCAAGTGGGTCGATGTTCTGCACTGAGCATGCGCACGACGGAGGGAGCTCCGTCGTGTGCATGCGCCAGACGCGACGAGCGAAGGACTTTCCTTCGCTCGTTGTGTCTGATCAAAGGGGGCGTGCTGTCGATGTTGATTGACAGCACGCCCCCTTTGGTGGGCGTGCCGGGGGCGTGCCTCCCTGACGGGGGCGTTCCTAAAGGAACGCCTACCGTCAGAAGCCGGCCCACTGACATCACTAGTGATGTCAGTGGGAGTGATTTTGGCTCTGATAGAGCCAAAATCACTCCGGGCCTTGCGGTTGAAAACCTCAACCGCAGGCTCCGGCTCGCAGTTTCGATGGTCGCGATGGTCAAGACCATCGCGGTCATCAAACTGCACGCTCGTATAGGCTGTGGGTGGTGACCCACAGCTATACGAACGTCCAGGAGGACGCTCCATAGTTATGGAGGACGGCCCTCATTCAGAGCGTGCGCTCTGCTCAGAGCGTACGGCTCTGAATGAGGGCCTAAGACACAATATTTGGGAAAAAAGTACTCCAGCACGGGAATTGCTATCCGTGACGGTGCATCTAAGACTATATAGCACAAAAAGGATAGGTGCACTTGAGCCCCCACTTCCCCCATCCCAGCCCCGCATCTTACCTTGCTCCAGCAAGCGGATCCCTCCTCCTCTGTGGTGCCATCTTCCCAGTGATATTCGGTAAGATGGTGTATGCACACAAGAGAGCAAATTCTCTCGCACAGTGCCAGTGTCTTTGCTTTCACTGCGCAGCACCATTTTTTCAAAGATGTCACTGGGAAGATGGCGCTGTGAAGGAGGAGGGACCTGCTTTCTGAAACAAGGTATTCTGTGGATGCAGGGTGTGCGGTGCGTGGCACAGCCTGCACTGATTATAAATAACATTTGTGCTTCTACACCTGTGTATAAAGGGGATGCAGTCAGGAAGCCGACGGTCGAAATGCCTACCGCCGGCTTCCCGACTATCAAATCCTGGCAAGGTACTAATGACAGGTATCAAAATCCCGACGCCTATCATTAGACCTATGCCGGGAGCTCGACGCCCCGCATACCGAATGAAAGTAAGCCGGGCGTGGACAGCCGCGCGGGGGGGGGAGGGTTAGGTTTTAGGGCTTCCGGGGGACTTAGGGCTAGGCACCCCCCCGGGGGACTTAGGTTTAGGCTGCGGGGTAGGGGGGGTTAGGGTTAGGCACTTGGGGGGGGGGGTAGGGTTACGCACCCCTAAAGGAGGATTAGGGTAGGGTTAGGGGTACTTACCTAAATTAGCGATCAGGATCTTCACCCCTGCCGGGCTTCCGCAGTCGGGATTAGAACCGCCGGCCATGCGGCTGGCAGTATTACATACTGATTACGTATGAAGTGCCCATTACTGGGATGCCAAATTACTATCTCAATGTTGCTTACTTTGTTACAGCAACACTGATACCGCTGGTACGGCAAGATGTGCCTACATTTGGCGATATACCTGGTAGGCACAGATTCAGAACTCCAGCAATTCAGTGTTCACGTTTCAGTTACTCACTACATAAAAGGATTAGATTTTATTATGGAGGGCGCGTGTCCATGATGGGGTGTTGTTATTCATGGTGACATATGCACTTTGTCTATTTAATTATATATTTCATTATATAACATGTTATTTCATTATTTTCAGCATGACAGTATTGCACAGAAAAGAAGTATTAAATGGTAAGAATCATCATCCTGCTCTCCAAACCCTGTTATTACTATCACCTAATGTTTTCAGTGTGGCCACTCATAGGGGCCTATGTATGAAGCTGCGTGTTACATAAAATTATACAGAAACTGCAGTTTCTGCTTAATTTTATGTATTGTTCCTATGTACCAATATATTAGCACAATGCAGGAGATTTCACAGATCTTCAGATGGTGTAAACTGCTGTAAGCCTATAGAGGCTCCATGTGCAGAAAATAGATCTTTCCATCTCTCTCTCGCAACCTCCGGCCGATTATGGAAGCTGACACTGTGCACATGCACAGTGTCAGCTTCCACAGAAAGACTTCTACAATTTTCCAGGGATATAACTCGCAGGGACAGTGGTTACCGCAACCGCTGTCCCTGTGGGTTCCCCTTTGTACAAAGCGGGGATATTTTTATGAAAAATGGTTAACACAATCTTAAAATGTTAAATCTCACAATTCGCATTCCCCATAGAAACCTATGATGGGAAACAGGAACCTCTGTACTACATCCAGGGAATACTTACATTTTGCGGATATTTAGGGGGATCGCCCACAAAATTAGTTTAATAAAAATGCCCCCATGAGTTTTTTTTTACACGATTTTCAATGTTGTAGAAAACAGGACTTTTTCAATCCTTCTCAACAAATTCCATTGTTTATATAGGAAAGGTTCCTGGACTGCACACCCTGAATATATATAATGGGAGGTGCTTCCTGATGAGACTAATTGCAGGCACAGAAACAGACAAATCTCAGGTGCACAACTCCAAATTATTGATAATATATAAATTAGGGGTGTGCACCAGCCACTTTTCGTGTTTTGGTTTTGGATCTGGATCTTTCTTCGTGTTATCTCAGCCAATGAATGGCTCCCTCCATTGTAGTCAATGGTGGGAACCGCAGGGTAAACGTTAATAACCTTGTGGCTCCCACCATTGACTACAATGGAGGGAGCCGTTCATTGGCTGAGAGAGACGGGAGATGGCCTCTCTCAGCCAATGAACGCTTAGCAGCGGGGTTTCCATGTTGATACCCCGCCGCTAAGCTCTCATTCGGGAAGTACCGTTCTATAGAATGGTACTAAGTTCGTGGATCGCGTTTTCGTTTTTTTTTTTTTTGCCAAGTCCGGGGATGCCTACTTTGGAACGAAGAGGACAGAACCTCGCATAGGAGATGGTGAGTATGTTTTTTTTCACAGGTCCCCTATGGATACTTTACCGGACAAGTGGACTGATGCTACAGGGTTACATAGGTGAGTATGTGTACATGTGTGTGTGTGTGTGTGTGTATGTATGTTTAATAAACTTATACTGTCACGGTGTGTGTGTCCTGTGTTTTTTTTACATTTTTTTTACAGGTGAGCTACAGGTACTAGTGGGCCCTTAATTCCCTGCATGCTGGTACTTGTGGTTCTCCAAGTACCAGCATGCGGGGCAGGCTTGCTGGGACTTGCAGTTCTACTTGTAAAGACAATGTTTGATATTCTTTATTTACACCACACCACACAATCAACCCGCCACCCACCGCCACCAGGGGTGGCGGGGATAGCCCCGGGCTATCAGCCTGGGCCTGGGGTGCCCTGGAGAGGGTGACCCCTTTATTGGGCGGGTCCCCAGCTCTCCAGGGATCCCCGGCCTGGGCTGACTAGCGGTCAGGGCTGATGCTGCGGCTGGGGGGCCCGGTGAAAGGGCTCCCCGGGCTGTGGCATCAGCCCCCCGCTAGAAAAAGTCCAGTGCTGGTTCTGGAACATACAGGGGAACCCTACTAATTTTTTTCCCCTGTATTTCCAGAACCAGGACCGGATCAGAGCCCAGAGCTGGTTGCGCAGAATACGGGGGACCCCTACGTTATTTGTCCCCCGTATTTTGGCAACCAGCGCTGGTTCTGACTAGCCCGGTGCTGGTTGTGCTTAAGTACAGGGGACCCCTACGTCGTTTGTCCCCTGTATTTAAGCACACCCAGCACTGGGTCACTAATGCCCGGGGCTGGTTGCTCTTTTTTTGGGGGGGGCACGCCATTTTTTTCTTTTTTTACACAGGTTTTTCTTTTTTTATTACCACAGCAGCACAGACGGGTCTCACGGACCCGTCAGTGCTCTGTGTCAATGACACAGATGCAAGTAGCACGGATCTCCTGGTCCGTGCGTGCATCTGTGTCATTGAAATACACAGCAGCACAGACGGGTCTCACTGACCCATCTGTGCTCTGTGTCACTGTCAATCACACAGATGCATGTAGCACGGATCTCACGAGTCCGTGCTACATGCAAATGAGCACCATAATGCTGATTGGCTGAGAGCCATGACAGACGGCTCTGTCAGCCAATCATCACTTTGCCCATTAAAGGCAAAGGCATTTTTTTTTAAATGGCCGCTCGAGGCAAAACCTCGAGATCCGACAGCAGATCTCGAGTTTTTGCCTCGGGAGAGGGATCCGGGGCAGACGGAGATCCGAGCTTGGGCTCGGATCGCCCCGGATCCCCGAAGTTCGGGTGGGTTCGGTTCTCAGGGAACCGAACCCGCTCATCCCTAATATAAATGCAATCAAATTTTGCAATCAATAGAGGTTTTTAGCATAATCATGGCCAAGGTTATATATCCATTGTTTGTCTGAAACCAAATGAAGCACAGTGTACATTAACCACTATTCTGGTGAAAGTATCACATTTTCAGCATGTGTGCAAAAGTGAGGTGTCCATGCACATCACATATTTACAATAAACTTAACCAAATGGGGCATGTGTATGCATAGACCAATAAACAATACTATGCAAATATAGATTCTTTATGTCACAAATATCTTGCTCCTTGGAAATGGTTCCTCTGACTTCATTGGACAAAAAACTCTTCTACAGTTAATAATCTGTTATAGTAGTACTGTATCTACCTTTTTATAAGCCTTGATAACATTAGTTGAAAAGAAAAAAAGTTAACAAGGCATCAACAAAAATAGACAGGATAATCATAAATATGTAACTCGTATAACAATGAACATGGGTTCTATTCCCTCCAACCATATAGCAATACAATTACATTTTTGTTGTGTAGTAAATAATCTATAGGGGAGAATTTACAAAGCAGCGGGTTGCATGTGAATATTTTAAACGGCACCCGGAGTCAGTGTAAAGCACGCAAACGTAAATTCTCCCCAAAGTCTTCAAATATTTATATACTATAGTAGTCATCATTGAGAGGCCCAGGTGTATATGTAAAATATCAAAGGATAATTTAGCAACTATGGGCCTGATTCAGAGATGGACGCAAAGCCATGTTTACACAGTTGAGCTATTATCGGTAATCTGCACTTGCGTCTGGGTCATACTGCGCATGCATTTAGTTTCATTTAATTGTCGCTTGCAGAAAGAGTTTATTCATAAAGTGATTGACAGTCAGCGAACGTTTTCGGGACATGCCTGCAACTGCAATCCTGTATGCTGTAGAAACGAATCCGGTGTTTCAGTTCCCACGGCCATTCTGCACGACCATAGGGTTACTCAGAAGTCCGATTATCGGCTAATCTCTGACCGATGCTGGGTCTGTACGAAATACTTGGATTTGTGAAGCCGCCGGTGGCGTCTCAATACAGATCCAGACGGCTGCGACATTTGCATATTTTTGCAAATCCACTGTGTACGGAATCGCAGTTGCGCCGGCATTTGCGTCCATCTCTAAATACAGGAAGACCATATAGGATTTTTAAGTGGTCTCCAATTTATTGATGATATTTGCCTGCAGTAGAATAGTATACATTTAGGAAAAGCCTCTCATTGCTGGCCCACTATTTCCAGCACTCAGACCTCTCTCTAAGGGATTTTTACACTCACTGTATGCTCCCCATTTGCTGATAAGATGAGGTATGGGACATGCTGACTCATAAATGGCCGTGGTTTGTGCCAATCTTTTATTGCTGGTTGTGATGTTAACTGCAGATCCCTCCCTACCTCACAGCATAGCAGATCAGCAATTGGGGGAATGTATGGTACTAGTTTTATAAAAGTGCATTTTTTTAAAGGTTGGTTTTGGCTTTAAATTTTTTTTAAATATCAGCCCTTTTAAAAACCGGTACCCTATTACATTCTCCCTGTGTCCTTCTTGTAGTTGGAAAAACAATAACTAATATTCTTTTTCGGGTAGGGTTCCAATGTGAGCATGCCTTATACACTACTTTAAGACCACACCTTTAGTTTAAACTTTCATATACTAAAATACGTTTTTAAACATTACATTTACATTTTTAGGGCTTCCAGTGAGAGCGGTAATGATGGAGTCAGAGATGTCACAGCAGAATCCCCAGTGTTACATATTACAGGTGTTGGTCTCATTGACAAAGGTAGGATATTTTTTTTTTTACATTTATAGGATATTATGCTAAAAGTACTTATTTAAAAAAAAAAAAAACAATACATGTTTTCTTGATCTCATTTCACTCAGTAAAATAAATGCATCTTCTGGTTTGAAGCTATGCTAAGAAGTTTTCTGTTGTCAATGTATTGGCCATTGTGGCTACTTTCCACTGCCGCCCCCTTTTCATTTACTTTACTCAGGCAAATATAGCTGCAGTTTTCAGTCATTTTAATTGTTTAAAAACCAGATGATTTTTGCCCCAAATAACATCTTATTTGTTAGTATACAGTGACACCACTAGAGCAGAGGCTTTTAGAGGTCTTTGTTTGGAATTTTGCAAACGTCTTATTAATACATGAATATTGGTTCCGATTGCTTTATGGTAAATGTGTTCTTGGTACACACTATAGCGAAGCATGCATCTGATACACAGCATTTTAGTTATCATCACTTACAGACTATGGGCCTTATTCAGTCGCACGCAAGGCGGTGGCATCTGCTATTTTTCACACTTAGCATTCGTGCAAACATATGCATCTTTTCAGACCTGTAGCCTATTCAGTTTGGCACAGAAGTCAGCTGCGTCTCCACTTGCGGCTAAATAGATGTAAATGGGAGGCAACAGGGCATTAGCGTAAATTTGTAGTGGTCGTGCAGATGGAACTGCGGCCCTTTCCCAGGTGAGCATATGTAAACATCTGGCTATTTGAGACAGACCTCTTGCACCAAGTATAAGGCAGTTGCATATGTGTGTTGATCGTGATGACAGCTGCTCTCACAAGCGGATGTATAGCTGCACTACAGCCACATACATTTGGCCGACTTTGAATACAAGCAGAAATCCACAGTTATTTTTAATCTGAAGATGCGGCCACTTTGCTTGTGACTTTGACTCAGCCCCTATAAGTTTGCTAGGACAGTACAGGTCACAGCAGGTAGTACATCTCACTTCACACCCTTCTGGATAAATATTAGGAATTGGTTCTGGGAACTTTTTTTTTTCCCTCTTATCACTTATAAACAGAAGTGGGAAGAGGAGCAGATATCTGTATATCTTTGTTTACTACAGTATTTCATGTTCTTTAGATCTTGTTCTATACTGCAAAGGTTGTGGATACAGCACATGTTTCCTGCTTGCCAGGAGATGTGCAGTATCTTGAACTATGGCCCTCATTCAGAGCCGTACGCTCTGAGCAGAGCGCACGCTCTGAATGAGGGCCGGGCTCCATTTTCATGGAGCGTCCTCCTGGACGCTCGTATAGCTGTGGGTCACCACCCACAGGCTATACGAGCGTGCTTTGTGATGGCCGCGATGGTCGAGACCATCGCGACCATCGAAATTGCGAGCCGGAGCCTGCGGTTGAGGTTTTCAACCGCAAACTCCGGAGTGATTTTGGCTCTATCAGAGCCAAAATCACTCCCACTGACATCACTAGTGATGTCAGTGGGCCGGCTTCTGACGGGAGGCGTTCCCGTGGGAACGCCCCCGTCAGGGAGGCACGCCCCCGGCACGCCCACCAAAGGGGGCGTGCTGTCAATCAACATTGACAGCACGCCCCCTTTGATCGGACACAACGAGCGAAGGACTTTCCTTCGCTCGTCGCGTCTGGCGCATGCGCACGACGGAGCTCCCTCCGTCGTGCGCATGCTCAGTGCATAACATCGACCCACTTGCGAGTGGACAGCCGCTCGCGAGTGGGTCTGAATCAGGCCCTATGTCCCATATACGGTGGAAGTATTTAATCACTTTAAAACAAGTGTTTTTTTTTTACCTGTTTGGAGAACCATGGCAATCCTAAATGCCCTGTGACCCTACCCTTAGGGGCATATTTATTAACAAGAGCATTTTTCAGTAATGTAAAAATGTAATATTTGTTTGGCTGTAGAGTTTCTTAGATTGTAGTATTGTAATTCAGTGGTGTAATCTGTTGCATGACATAAATCTTCCCTCACAGGAATCATTTTATTTTAATAGAAGTAAGTAAATATAGAAATACAGACAGTCATATCTGATTAACTGCAAGTTGTGATGGGATGTAAAACTCAAATCCATTGCAGGAGACTGAGATAAACATCAGGGTTTCTTGCATGTCACCGAACACTCTGTTTACAGTGTACACTCATATACACAGCTAGATTGCATCACAACTAAACCAATATAAACCGTCTTACTATGTGGGAGATGTACTAAGCCTAGAGTGATAAAGTAGCAAAAGATAAAGTACCAACCAGTCAGCTCCTAACTCATTTTACATACTGTGGGCCGTATTCAATTAGAAGCAAAAAGCCAAGATCCCCCAAAAAGTTTCGCCGATTGCAACTTTTCTCCTGTCGGAAACTTATCTCCGTATTCAATTCCATCCGCTATTCGCGTACGCGGAAAGTCAATGCAATGTACTAGGCGAAAAAGATTCGCCTCTGAATAACAGTAGAAAAGAAGTGCAACATTTTTTTTGGGGGTGCACAGGTGGTGAAACCACTCAGAAGCCTTGGGACAGCCCCCCAAAGGACAACTGCGTCAAAAAATTCCTGAGAAACACTTAAGAACACCCCAATAAAGTACTTTGAATTTGGGGGCGAAAATGCACAAAGTGGGGGACAACTTCGCAAACTAGCGAAATAAGGTTCTGGGGGTGCTTTAAAAAGGGGTCAAGTGTTTTTGGGATTGCAGGTGCTTTTATGAGGGATGAATTTCACTTTTATTAAAACTACACTTTAGAGACATTAAAAAGAGAAACACTTAAGAACACCCCAATAAAGTACTTTGAAGTTTGGGGCGAAAAAGCACAAAGTGGGGGGACAACTTCGCAAACTAGCGAAATAAGGTTCTGGGGGTGCTCTAAGAAGGGGTCAGGTGTTTTTGGGATTGCAGGTGCTTTTATGAGGGATGAATTTCACTTTTATTAAAAGTACACTTTAGAGACATTAAAAGATGCTAGCACACATTTTCAGGTACCCCAAATTTGCCAGCACTACTTATATTCTCCTAAAAATACAGCTTTATGACATTCTTCACCACTTGTGCAAAGACGCTAATTAGAGGCAATTGTGCAAACTTAAGTACCCCAAACAGTTTTATTAGGACTAATCGTGCACTACCACATTGATCCCCAATGTTTTTGCATCTTTTCGGGGGGTTCAGGCTGATTTCCCCGATTCGGACACCACTTTCCGTCTGTTCTGATTTTGCGTGTCGACATTTTCGCGTATTTTTTAATTCAATAGGGCGAGTACGCGCCTGCGGCTAAAATACGCGATATAGGCGAAAAGTCCGGCATGTGAATCTTTATCGCGGGTGTGAAACTAATTGAATAGCGCCCTGTGTTTGAAAAATGGCAGTTAGGAGCAGATTGGTTGGTAATTTATCTCTCTCTGCTTCATCACTCTCCAAGGTTTAGTACATCTCTCCAAATGAGACCATTTGATTGCAGTAGCTTTTTAATGAATTAATTCTTGAAAATCACAAGTATGTTCTTTCATAAGTAAGTATAAAATGCTTGCATGCATTGGCATAACTATAGAGGGTGCAGAGAGTGCGCTTGCTATGGCAGCCCAGCAAGCGTCCCCCTGAACCCTCTAACATGGCTAGCCAAGTTGATGGTGCAACTGGGAACGCTGGTCTCTGAAGCGATCAGAGACTAAAGACACCTCTGATCGCTTCAGAGGCCAGCGTTGCCAGTGATGCAGTGCGCGGGTCATGACGTCACCTGCGATGATAGGAGCCTGCACCTGCCGCTGGATCTAGTCAGATCCAGTCAGTGGCATCGTCTACGCGGGAAGCTGACGGCGTCTACTGGAGCTTGAAGAGAGGTAAGTACTGCATGGGGAGGGGGGGCACAGCTTAAGAGGCACTGCATTAGGGGCATTACTGGGGGCATTACTGTGGGAACAACATAAGGGGCACTGCATAATGGGCACTACTGAGGGCACTGTATATTGGGCACTACTGGGGGCACTGCATAATGGTCTCTAATACAGGGGCGTTGCATAATGGGCACAACTACATGGGGCATTACATAATAGGCACAACTACAGGGGGTACTACATAATGGGCACAACTACAGGGGGCATTGCATAATAGGCACAACTACAATGGATACTGCATAATGGGTACAACTACAGGGGGCATTGTATAATGGGCACGCATAAGGGGCACAACTACAGGGGGTATTGCATAATAAGCACAACTACAGGGGCACTGTATAGGTAGACCTATGGGGACCCCAGGAAATTTTGCTGTGGGGCCCCCATAACCTCTGGTTACGCCGTTGCTTGCATGTCAGGGGTACACATTAGTGGTGTCATCCGTAGACTGTTAATGTTATGTTGGATGAAGAATGTCTGGGGTTCTGTACTTGGTCCTGCACTCTGTCCACAAGTATTGACCACATGTGAAACATAAATGAATTGCTGCTCCATGCACCTTCTATATATCATACTCCATGCAGACAGTTAGTGAGAGATAGAGGCTCCAGGCGCAAATTTTCCAATGGCCATTATGTTATGAAAGAAAAAAAAGATCAATGAGAATCGCAGCTCTCCACCAGCATTCGCTCTTAGAGTACCTAGCACTGCCATGTGCAGTACAAGATGAAGCTCCCACTGTAAGGACCTCATTCAGAGTCGGTCGTTGCGGCCGCTCGGTCGTACGCTACCGATGTTCGCTAAACTGCGCATGCGTATAATTCGCAATGCGCGTGCGCAAGCTAGCTATTACGATCAGAAATTGCTCTCTCCTTGAACACAGCCAGGTCGTTAGGTTGAGTGACAGGATGAGGCGTTTGTGGGTGGTAACAGGGGAATGTGCTTGTGAACGGGGGAGTGGAGATCCGAACGCAGGCGTGCCTGACTATGCAAACGGCGTTTTATGGGAGTGCATAATTAACTAAGTAGTGTCATGGCACATGTGACATGGGAGGTTTTTACACTGACTATATCGTAGTGCTTAAGAGAGGGTATGGTCAACCTTAAGCTCTACGAGCAGCTCTGATGGTTCTTGATGGTCTAGATTAATCCTTATATGCCCGGAGATGACGTGTAATGCGAACGAGAAGGGGGCGTATATTATTAGTCTTACGGCCGCATCCTCCCCTCGCTCGTCCAGCTAACGATCCCATCTTAACGACGCAACTTGCGAGCGCTTCATTTGCATATCCGGCCCCTTTTACCTTACAACCGTGCGGCTGCAAAGACCGACTCTGAATGAGGTCCTAAGTGTGGAACTCATTCTTTACAGTCAAATCATAAAATAGTACACCACACATAAATACAGTTCAGGTTATTCAATAAATATAGTAATACCAGGCAGTTTGTTTGCTGGGGAGAAAGAAACACAATAGCACAACACCCAAACAAACAGCAGACAACTTAAAAAACATAGCTTTCTGATATTCACAATAAACTCCCCTTTAACTACACACAATAAGCTTATGTACACTCATCAGGATTACAGATTGTTTAACCTTAATTCTTATTAGCTAGTGAAAGATATTTAGTTTACTTCCGTTTTTACCAATAAACAGTGTCCTAATAATCAAATACTCCTACATCACCATACTGTTTCTATGAAACATTTAATATAATAATTCTATAATATTTCTATTTTAATATAATAACCCTGGGGCGGATGAGGCCAGAACTGTAGACCCCCTACCGTCTCATCCACCTCTACTGTAATCTTCCACTGCAGATCATATATATATATTCTTGTCAGAGCTTGTAGCCATGAATGTTTTCTGTTGTCATCATCTGGAAGGGTGGGAAACTGGAGATTACACCTACAGTGCAAATGATGACTTGAATGGTGCATCTTCGAGAAATAATTGTAAATAGTCATCTTGTGCTTAGTAAATTATCGAAGATGGCAAATATGCTTACTTAAAAATAGTACACATATATTTGGTTTACTTCTCAGTTTAAATATTTTTTCCTTCACTTTTAGAAATCGTGCCAGGTAATATTTATTACCTAATGATATCTCTAAGGATCATTTGTGCAATAATTTTCCCTTTTTGCAATTCATATTCTATTTGTAATGTAATGCATCTCATTTTGCAGAGTGTTGCCCAGTTTTACAGGGAGGCTAATAGATTTGTGTGCCAGAATGTCATATGCCAGGGTTTACATCCGCTAATGGGAAGAGTCAGGCTGATTGGGGGCGTTCTGTGCTGAGTATAGATTAGGCACATAAGCGCACTCTTCCATCCACAGGGGAGATTTTGATCTGTGGTTAGAATATTATTTATGGCGATCAAGGGATGGAGATACCTTATATACATTAATACCATTAATACCACTTCCATACCAAAGCCAGGGCTCTGAACCTGATTTTTCCCGGGTTATTGAACGTTGCACCCGCGTCAAATCTCCAAAACCACTTTCACACTGCACCTTGGTCCCGGGTTATTCCTGGGTCGATCTCCTTCACACACAACCCGTGACAGTCCTGCCAAATGGTTGAGTTAATTGAAGTAGATGTTTTGTTACAGGCTTACATATATGAGTTTTGAAAAACTGCTCCTGAACTGCCAGTGAGATACTTTTACTGTAACCTGGGTTGAATAACCTGGTTCGCACCCTTTCGGGCTGCAGGCAACCCAAGTAGGACCCTGGCAGTGAACAAGATTGAGGCCCCAGTTAGACCCGGGTAGACCATTTTACACAGCGAAAGGACCCGGGTTGACCTGGCAATATCCCAGATCAGAAGCTTGGCCCAAAGGGTTATTACAGGGGTGTTTCCTGTTTTTTGCTCTTACAATTAGGACTTGTAGCTGAAGTTACAAGGACCAAGAAGTGAAATGCGTTAGAAAGAAACTTGAGTACATAAAAATAGGATTGTGGCTCTGTAGTTTTTGCAGTCTGTAAATTACTTTATTCTGCTGTAGATAGTTGAGGTTTAGATGTTTCCATTTATAAATGGTTTATTTGAGGGCTTAGTGAAAAGATAAGTAAAATATTTGTCTTTATGTTAAAATATATGAAAGCAGGCAAAACCGAATAATCTAAAAATGGCAGGCAAGGAGACAGACGTTTCCTGAATTTCATGCTTGTGAAATCTCTCAGCAGGGATATGTGAAAGCGAGATGAATATTGCAGAGATTGCAAAGCTGAAGTTTTAACTTCAAGTATACACTTAAACAAAATAACACTTGTTTACAACTGCTGGAAACTCTGCGCAATTAACACTTAAAAGACGCTTTCAAGACATCTACACAGTTCAGTTTGTTTAATAGACTGCCATTTGGCATGATCCAACAATACACAATGTTTTCATCAGTGTTTTTTGCTTCTTAGATGGTAATGGTTTTTGTGCGAAGACAGTATAGATTGGATATTCCTTCAACCAGGGATCTCATCTCCTCTCGTTCTGGTCTTTTAAAATGTATATGTTTTGAGACTAGTGGGTTCACGTAGTAAAAAAATTATTATTTTTGTAATAATGTTTAAATTCACGCTTTTTTCATTCTTGTTCGCTCATTGATTTTTGTACATTTTCACCCTTCTGTAGTTTTATATATTGTATCTCTACTATAAAGACTAATCTTTGGCCATACATAATACAAATGTATTCATGATCTCTTTAAAGCTGCAATTCTGTATATTTTATTTTTAAGCAAGTTTTTCTATCTTTTTTTTTTTTTAACACAAATCTCTAATTTTTCTACTGTGCTCTTTATAGAACTTGTATAATGCTGTATTTTATTGGCAAAATCTCTTGGTAAGGAATAATTAAATGCAGGGCTGGATTAACAATGGGGTGGGTGTAGCTGCAGCTCCAGACCCCACATCAAAATTGGCCCACAGGCTCTACTGTTGACAGGAAAAAAATCCTGTTACAGCAGTGGCCGTCAGATCAAGGAATGGGCTCATCTAGCGGGAAAGGGAGGAGGAGAGCGGCGGGGGAGCCGTGGCTCCATCATGGCAGAAGTGTCTGACTGACAGATCCCCCGAACCCTTTATCTCCACCGTCTACCACCGGTGCCAAGGGGGGCAGCAGGGGAGCCGCTGTTTTGTCATGACAGCAGTGTGTAAGTGTGACTAATAACTGGTCCATACAGCTCTGTCCTCTCCCACCGTGGGGGGTTGGGGAGGAAGGTGGAGGGGTGGGAGTGTTGTGAGGAATTGGAGGGAGAAGTTCCAGGATGACCATGCAGTATCGCAGAGACTGGACCCTGTCAGAGTTGGGGAGGCAAGAGGAGCCCAAGCAGAGGAAGTAAGGAAGGGGCAGGCAGAACGAGGCGGAGCCGAGCTCTGAAGCAGTGCAGATTGGGTGCTGCTCCTAAAGCTGGCCACACACATAGCGATTTTTTCCACGATCTGGCCGATTCCGACACATCGGAACGACAGATCGGGTAAAAAATTACCAAATCGTGAGATCACGATGCGATGCGCGCCCCCGCAAGTCGCACATCGCATCTTCAGCTCTGCCGTGCTGTAGGGCAGATCTGACGATCTAGACTCAAATGCACTGTGAAAAAGTTTAGCTGCAGGAGATCGGGATGAAGATTGGACAGCATATCGTGTGCAGAGCTGCTGGGAGAATTTCAAGTGAAATCGGACACATCGTCGGAACGTTAGTATAGTCTGTATGTGTGTGGCCAGCGTAAGAGGTGAAAGATTAGTTATTATGCTGTCATCTCTGTGTTATTATTATTACTATTATCCTTTATTTATATGGCGCCACAATGTTCCGCAGCGCCTTACATAGTACATAGAACTAATACGTGAACAAGAAACAAGTAACTTACAGTACATTACAGTGCAGGACAAGGACACGATTTATATACATTGCTGCAATAGCGATTAAACCACTCACAATAAGCAGCCATGAGTTGGCAGTCACGTGTTAGGTACCCTTATGGGGAGTACAGAGTAGAAGAAAATGTAAAGAGAAGCACATGAGGGAAAAGGTCCCTGCTCGTGAGAGCTTACATTCTAATGGGGAGGGGCAGACAGACAGGTGTGACACAGAAGGGGAAGATAGGAAGGAAAGAGCATGAGGTGGGTTAGGATGAGAGCTGGAAGGCCTTGATGAAGTAGTGGGTCTTGAGAGCCTGTTTGAAGATTTGTAGAGAGGTGTAGAGTCTGATAGGGAGAGGGAGAGCATTCCAAAGGTAGGGAGCAGCACGGGCAAAATCTTGGATGCGGGAGTGGGAAGAAGTAATCAGTTGGCAAGAGAGGCGGCATGCATTTGTTGAGCAAAGTGGACGGGCTGGAGTGTGAGGGGAGAGAAGGTCAGAAATTTATGTGGGAGAGGATTTGGTGAGGGCTTTGTAGGCGATTGTAAGAACCTTGAATTGGCATCTGAAGGGGAAGGGGAGCCAGTGTAGGACTTGAAGGAGAGGGAAAGCAGATGTAGAACGTCTGGAGACGAAGATGAGCCGAGCAGCAGCGTTGAGAACTGATTGTAGTGGAAAGAGGTGAGAGACTGGGAGGTCAGCTAGGAGAAGGTTACAGTAGTCCAATCTGGAGATGACCAGTGAGTGGATGAGGGTTTTAGTGGCATCCTGGCTGAGGAAGGGTCTAATCCTGGAGATATTTTTTAGGTGGAATCTGCAGGACTGCGAGAGGTGCTGAATGTGTTGTTTAAAGGAAAGGGAGGAGTCTAGGATAACTCCAAGACAGCACACTTTGGGGATAGAGGAGATAGTTGTGCCATCAATAGATAATGAAATTGTGGGAAGTGATGTAGTGGAAGAGAGTGGGAAGATGATCAGCTCAGTCTTAGACATGTTAAGTTTAAGAAAGCGCTGGGACATCCATGAAGAGACAGCAGAGAGACAGTTGGAGATACGGGTAAGGAGCTCAGGGGAGAGCTCAGGGGTGGAAAGGTAAATTTGAGTATCATCAGCATAGACATGATATTGGAGGTCAACAGAGTTTATGAGTTCACCTAAAGAGGGCGTATATAGGGAGAAAAGGAGGGGTCCAAGAACAGAACCTTGGGGAACTCCTACTGTTAGTGGAATTGGGGAGGAAGAGGAGTCATGAGAGGACACAGAGAAGGAACGATCAGAGAGGTAGGAGGAAAGCCAGGAGAGGGCAGTGCCACGTAAACCGAGAGAGTAAAGGATTTGCAAGAGGAGAAGATGGTCTACAGTGTCAAATGCAGCAGAGAGGTCAAGCAGAAAGAGCAGAGAGTACTGGCCCTTGGATTTGGCAGCAAGGAGGTCGTTGCTGACTTTTGTGAGGGCAGTTTCAGTGGAGTGGAGAGAACGGAAGCCAGATTGAAATGAGTCATGGAGGGAGTGGAAGCTAAGAAAGGTGGTAAGGCGGTTGTAGACAATACGCTCAGGGAGGAAAAAGCAACAGTGTCAATAGCCTCAATATTACGCTTAATAATGGTAGCCTTAGGAGGTAAAGGAGGGGAAGGAGAGAGAGGGATAGGTTAAAAGAGAGAAGGTGATGGTCAGAGAGGGGGAATGGGGAATTGGAGTAATCAGAAATATCACAACAGTGAGTGAAGACCAGGTCAAGTGAGTGCCCACTCACATGCGAGGGTGATGAGGTCCATTGTCCGAGACCAAATGAAGAGGTGAGGGAAAGGAGTTTAGCTGCAGAGGGTTCTGTGTGAATGTCAATAGGAATATTAAAATCACCTAGGATAACGGAGGGAAGATCTGAGGAGAGAAAGTGAGGGAGCCAGGAAGCAAAGTTGTCAAGGAATTTGGAGGGAGAGCCAAAGGGACGGTAAATGACAGTTACTCTGAGGCTTACTGGTTGGAAGAGGCGTATAGCATGAACCTCAAATGTGGGGAATGTAAGGGATGGTTCAGAGGGTATTAGCTGGTAGGAGTAACTGGTGGATAGAAGGACCCCAACACCACCACCATGGCGACCTCCAGGCCGGGGGGTGTGGGAGAAGGCAAGGCCCCCAGAGGATAAAGCAGCAGGTGAAGTGGTGTCAGAGGGTGAGATCCATGTTTCAGTAACGGCTAGGAGATTCAGGGAGTTGGAGTTGAAAAGGTCATGGGTGGGGACCAGTTTATTACAGACTGACCTGGCATTCCAGAGGGCACAGGATAGAGAGATAGCATTTGTGGGGGAGATGTGAATAAGATTATCCGGGCTACTGTAACGTGGAGATAAGATTAATTTGGGGGACTGATATGAATAGAGTTTAGTGATGGTACGGGCACTTGAGCTAGAAAGGGAACCTGTAGGAGGTGGGCAGGGAGGGAGATGTGGATGGCAGTGGGGTGAAGCGACAGGGAGAGGAGTGTAGGAGGAGGGTTTGGTGGTGGGGTAGTAGGACAGAAGGGGGGGGAAGAACAGGAAGAAAGTGGAGTAATGGGAGGGGGGAGAAAGGGAGGAGGAGGTGGAAGAGATAGGGGGAAAGGATAAAGGTGGAAGCAGGGGTCATAACAGAGGATTAGGTAGAAGGAGGGAGTTGACGAAAACCTTGTCATGTCGTTTATAAATAAACAAGAGGAATGAAATTTGGAAATGTAAATGAAATGTGAATGCAAGAGATTTGTAGAAATGCAAGTGAAAGAACAGTGATGGTAAATATGTATGCAGATTAACAAGTTTGTTATAGGGAGGATTAAGAGTGGGGATCTAATGTATGCAGAATTTGAAAAATAACGCAGATTGTAAGCAGATAGAGGATGTGAGGCTAGGCAGGAGCGCTAAGATAAAGGACAGTGGGTCTGATTCAGTCCCGCTCGCAAGCGGGTTGATGGTGGCCCAGTGCGCAAGCGCGAGCCCAGGAGCCAGCGCAAAAAGTACTTGCTCCGTGGCTCACTACAAAAGGGGCAGTTGTCAATGTTGATTGACAGCTCGCCCCGGTTTGTAGGCATGGCGGGAGGGTGGCTTCACAAATGGAGGCTTTCCCATGCGAACGTCTGCCGTTTGTGGGCGGCCCCACTGACATCACCGTGATGTCTGTGGGAGAGTTTCCGGCTCTATTAGAGCCAGAAGCTCTCTGGGGCTTGCGGCCACGAGACCCTACCACAAGGGTCTCGTCACAAGCCCGATGGTCGACCATCGCGACCATCATCCTGGCCGCTCGCAATAGCTGTGGGTGGTCACCCACAGCTATGGGAGCAGCCAGGAGCCTGCTCCAAAAAAAAAACGCCCTGATTCAGAGCGAGCTCTCTTTCAGAGCGTCCGGCTCTGAATCAGGGCCAGTGTTTCAAAGTTGAAAGATGTAAACTGACATGGGAACAAGTACGATAAGCAATGAGATGTATGCAAGAATCAGAAGGCCAGCATTATTAATAGCACTAGAAGTGTTCTTGCCGTGACTGCACAGGGAGTCCAGTTGTTGCCTGAATCTTTAGACCGTTGTGGATTGTTGTTTGATCAAACGATGAACCACTGTAGCTGAAAGCTCTCAATCACAGATTAAAACAACATAGTTTATTGTTAGATCTTTTGCAAATTTTTTGCAAATCTTTTGCAAATCTTTTGCAAATTGTTCAGAGTGGAAGATCATATTTCAAGGGAAACTTCAAGGGAAAATCGTTAAGAGGTTGGACAGGGATAAAATCGTCTAGTGGATGCCCCCCATTACGCTACAGTTTTGCACTTAAAAACACTGCACCACCCAGCCAAGGCTTCCCAGCCAAACTACTGACACTTATACAGAGACGCAGGCAAGTGTGGACACTAATTAATGAAAACCCCCCTATTGGCCAACCAAAGAAAGCGAGAATAAAAATGGCTTAAGTCAACAAGGAACACATACCAAACATCTAAGGCTAGAAAGAAATCAAGCCTTCACTTCAGTCAATAGACTGAGAGAATCCTTATAACAATTTAACTATAACAAATCATAAGGCATAAGAAACAATAGCATAAGGATTCAGTAAAGAATAAGCTAGTTACTTATAAGTATAATTAATAAAGCAGGCACAGGAGGTGGAAAATTCTGCAGTCAAATTCAGTTACCTATAAGTATAATTAATAAAGCTGTGTCTAGTAATGTGTTACTGACCTGTCAGCCAGATTAACAGTAGTGCAGGTATTGGTGTCCTAGCATTTTCAGGATCCTCAGTTATGTGATAAAGTATCTTTTTAGAGTGTAGACTTTATCATCACATTCATCAGGGGTGTAAAATGCACCATTTCATGCTATTAAAAGGTGTGTGTTTACTGTATGTAAAACAATATAACCCTTTTGCTGGTTCCATATGACTGAACACCTTAGAATATTATGCTATGGGAGTCCAGCTGTAATGATACTTCCCACCTTCTTACTATATAATCTTAAGCGGCCCGTACCCAGCATATTGGATTTCACAGATTTGCCAATCATGATGAAAATATGATCATGATTTGCAAATCTATGAAATTCAACAGGTGTAATTTCACCTATCCTCCTGACTGCACATCAATGTCCTGGGGGCCTTTAGGTGATCCCTCCTCACTGTGCATAAGATCTGTGAAAGAGGTGGGGGAGGGGGAAAGGGGTTTGAAGTTCTGTGATCAAGGATAGTTAAATAAACTAAAACTAAAGGTAATTAATTTACAAGGGTAAATGGTGTGTTGTAATGTGAGCTTCAGTCTGCTTTGCTTATTTGGTTCGCTGTCATTTGTAACTTGCCACCTTCACCACATAGATACCCTACAGAAAGTTGGACAATTTATTGGAGATAATCTTGTTTGGTTTGGACTGTATTTTACGTTATCTGATAGTCTAAGTATTATATGGTCGTCACTGGATCTTCGCTGCACTATATGGCAGTCACTGCAATGCTCTCTGCGATATAATAGAGAGCATCACAGTGACTGCTTTATAATACAGTCACTGTATTCTCTCTGTATTATATGGTGATCACTGCAATACTCTCTGTATTATGTGGCAGTTACTGTGATGCATTATATATATACGCCCACTGCGACACTCCCTGCATATTATATGGTGATCTCTGTTTTATATGGTGGACACTGCATTGATCTCAATTTTATATGGCGGGCACTGCAATCTTCTTTGTGGTGGGTGAGGTAGTGTAGTACAGGCAGTGATACTTAAATTTAAATATCGAGATAGTAGAACTTGAATGTTTCAATTAAAAATGACTACACCCCAGAATAAATGCTGCATGCGTTGTCACCTTAATGTAACTGTACTAAAAACTGTTTTTGTCCTCAACCTGCAAGCATTTCAGTGTTTACAATGTTCACACCTGTATTTAAGAAAGCCAGTGGTAACATCTACTGGGGATGGGGAGGAGGGCGAGCTGAGTTTTTTCCCTGGGTAACAGAAAGCATAGGTTCACCCCTGGAACGAAGTCCCACCCACTGAAGCCTCGGGATACCCCCCGGCCGCCCACCCGTGGTTCAAACACCGGACATGCTGTCACACTATTAATATACCCCCTGTCCAGACCACACCCCCACAAGACTGGTCACACCTCCCACATCACTAGCAACAGTCCTGTGGCGCTCGAAACCCCCCCCCCCCACGGCACACAATAGGCCCTTCACAATTTTCAGTTTTAGGCCCATGTGGACCTTTATCTGGCACTGATTAAATGTCTACACGATGGGCCTCATTCAGAACCGCTTGCAAGCGCTGAGCGCTCGCAAGCGAGTCGATGTTGGGGCCTAGGGCAGGCGCAGCGGCCGCACTGCGCGTGCACAAGCCCCGGAGCGAGAGAGAAATTCTCTCGCTCCGGGACTCACTGCAAAAGGGGCGGCTGTCGATGGTGATCGACAGCTCGCACCGTTTTGTAGGCGGGGTAGGGGGGTGGCTGGCCAAATGGAGGCGTTCCCGAAGGAACTCCTGCCGTTTGGGGACGGCCCCACTGACATCACTCGTGATGTCAGTGGTGAGCTTCCGGCTCTATTAGAGCCGAAAGCTCACTGGGGCTTGTGGCAGACGAGACCCTACAACAAGGGTCTCGTCGCAAGCCCCGATGGTCTCGACCATCGCGACAATCAACCTGGTCACTCGCTAAAGCTGTGGGTGGTCACCCACAGCTTAGCGGGCGGCCAGGAGGCCGGATTTAAAATGTGAAGCGGCTGCCCTCATTCAGAGAAAGCGCTCGCATTTTGCGAGCAATTCTGAATGAGGTCCAATGTCCCAACTGAAAGACCTTTATGTTTCAGCACTCAGACTTGTTTTTGAGGAGATCACCTGATCTTTGCGTCAACGGAAGTGGGATTGTGCTGTGCAGGCAAATGCTGAGAAAGGGGCATTATAAATCCCCTATCTCACTACATCATACATCATGGGATTGTGGTTGCCATGGTAGTTGCATGACACTTAGCAAAGCGTAAATCATTAATAGCTGCTTAAAGAAAAACTCATTGTACAGTAAACCAGACTGATTTATGTAAAGGGAAAAAAAGAAACAGAAAAATAGGCACATTACTTTTTCATGTGATTACAGTTTTAAGCTTTTACATTGAGTGACTGCAATAATGATAGCTAGAATAACACCTTTAATCATAGCTTAGTTAGACAGCTGAATTTCATTATATTTGGTAACTGCTACTGCCATTCTCTCTGAAATGCACACTCTGATATTTGAGCACATCATTAAAATAAAATAGACATTTTAAATGACACTGTGGTTTCGATAACAACTTGTAGGTTTTATTATAAGTAAAATAGTTGCTTTAAAGTTTTGTTTTATATTCTCTTTTTTCAGCATGTGTCTGACATAGATTAGTACTTATTTTTGTAAAAACAATATTTACACTGTGCGCTATCTTCGATTCCTTCACATTGTTAACACATATCAGAGTATGTATCTCTTCACGATATGAGCGGATTTAAGTTATAACTACATTCAAGCTTCATGTCCGTGGCATAGCTCTGACTGTCTGATATTTATGCTTATTAAATTGAAATCTATCCTGTTGACAATAAAGGAGCTTCCGTTCACTTTGTTAGTACTACAAGTTAAATTGTATTATACTTTAATTAAATTATTAAATATGTTCTACTATATCAAGTATTTAGTTGCAACATAGTTTGCAGCCCTGTACAATAGGAAAAATTGTTATACACATACACAAAAAAATAGTGTAGAGGTCCTGCCCATATGAGCTTACAATCTAAAGGTATACTGGTACATTTGAGGCTGAAGGTGAGGGATAGAAGGAGATTTATGGAAAAGAAAGTATAGGTCAGATGGATGGACACCATTTTTTCAAACAAAGGTGTAGCAGAGACTGTGATAGTCAGAGACTGTGTGGAGTTTGTAAATTCTCGCCTTACTATTGAGGGTTTCCCCTGGGTACTCTGGTTTCCTACTACAATCCAAAAGTTTACTGGTAGGTTATTTGGCTTCCAGAAAAAATTGACCCCAGTGTGTCTGTGTGTGTGCATATGTGGTAGGGAATATGTATTGTAAGCTCCAATGGGGCAGGTACTGCTGTGAATGGCTAAATATTCTCTGTAAAGCGCAGCATACTGTAAGATGTATGCTTTATTTAAATAACTGTAAATAAAGAAATGTATGCACTATATGATGACAGTAGATGATTGGATATGTCTGTAAGCCAGGTTGAATGAGGACCCCATTGCCCCAATGTAAGTGCATGGCATCTACATTGGGATTTGGCAGTGAAGTGTTGCCATAGTGCTTACTGATCTAGTTATCTAGTAGTTTTGGGCTTTCAGTCTCTGAACTGAAAACGGGATTTCATTGCTCATGCGCCAGCCACCTATTCATATGGGCAGAGTGGGGAGAAGGGCTCTGGAGGATGGACTGGCATTTCCGGGAAGATCTGCTAACTCTTCCTATGGTGTTAAGTGATGGATGATGGATTAGCATGTCACTGCTAATAAGCTCCTCAACTGTGCACCTCTTGGTTGGCGTGTATATCAGTTCTATGGGTACTTTGATGTTTCATATGGTTGCTGGCTGGATAGAAGGTAGAAGAAGCACATGTATTTAAAGCCCACGTCCTATCCTGAATAAATGTTCCAACTCATGGATTTATTTTATTCAGGTGAAAGTTTGTCTCTAAAGCGATACACAGAAGATATCATCTCAGAAGTTATACAGCTGATTTGGAGGTTGGAAACAGACCATCAAGAAGCAGAAGAGGCTTTGAAGTTAGAAAAGAAGCGAAAGCAAGGTCTAACCGCACAAATTGATGCACTCTCACAGTGGAAACTTAGTAATCTCCCTGAGGCAGTTCAAAGAGGTACAGTAATCTTTATTGTCTCCTGATGGTGACTGGGTATTCTGTTCAATCTCAAATAAATATACACACACTTAACAGAAGCCACCAAAGTGATTTATTATATAATGCTGCAAGCCATGTGTTTAGCAGCTGAGCATTAGAGAGCCCTTGTTCCCTTTCTCCTCTCACTGGTTGCTAGACACAGGTACAGTCTAATGTCTCTCCCAGTGAGCACTGCCAGGAGGGGTAGCAGAGGCCAGAGATAGGATGAAGGAGGAAAGTACCTGTAAGCACTTGGAGAATGCTCTGAGGGTGCATTTGCAGACGAAAATGGAGGGATATCTCTGATATATGCTGTGATACCTCCAATCCTCCATAGTTCATCTTGGGGATACTTAATATTTGTGGGTACCCCCCAAAATGTCTGTTTTCGGGGGAAATCTCAAAAATATTTAATGATCACAAGGCCCCTTAGTATGATTCCTATGCTTGTACTAAACCTATGGGTGTAATAGGTCTTCTCTCTTCACAGGTCATCTGTAGACTTTCACTGTATAGTTTTAATATATTTATACTATAAATGTCTAGACTTGTAGGAAGGGATTCCAGGATCTTTACTGACTGTCGGGATTCCGTTCGGACCAGTGCATTTATTCCCTGCTTCCTGAAATTATGTTTTAATTTGTCTGTTTGCAGTTTATCGAGCTCATTTTGACTATCCTTGATGTCAAAATTTTAGCACATTAGCCAACTTTTATTCTCATCATATAACTGATATATGGGGAGGCTGAAAAGAATTGTAAAAAACTAACAAACCTAATTGTATCAGTATTAGGTTGTAAATGTAAGTTGTGAACATTGGGCCTAATTCAGAGTTGGAATAAAGTAAGAAACAGCAAGTAACTGTGCATCTTCGTCAAAACTATGCTGCACTGCAGGTGGGGCAGATTTAAAATGTGCAGAGAGATTTAGATTTGGAAGGGGTGTGTCCAAACTGACATCTGAATTCTAGTGTAAATATAAAGCGTTTCAGCATTTGTGGGCTACATTCAAAAGCAGCCAGTATTTACCCTACATGCAAAATTAAATGAATGTAGTTGAACCCCTTGCATTGCAACATGGTTTGCAGTGCTCAAAGTGTGCCGGTATGCAACGGTATAGCATACCGGCACTTCGAGCAATAAACTTTTTTTTTTTTCTTAGTTGTAAGGACAGAGGGCTAAGCGGTCCAAGCTACATGCTCAGCCCGCTAGAGTCAGTGACTGACACTACACACAGGATGTCAGTCACTGGCGCAGAGTCTCTAAAGCCAGCCCTATTGTGTGTTTATGCGGGTGGCTCAGTGTGCCCCTGCCCGCCCAATCGTGAATGTGCACTGGGAGCCGTCCCCGCCCCTGCCGGTGGTCAAGACTCCAGCATGATAGTGCCTCCTAGTGCCCACCCGCCCGCGTGTGCCTGTCCTGAATGTCTCTGCAGCAGATCCATTATATGATGCAGAGAAATTGAGCCCCAGCCGCCCCCCCCCGTCCCTCGCTGGATTCAGCGACAGCGCACGGCTGGCTCAGTGTGCCACTGCCGGCCAAATCGCGAGTGTGTAACAGCACTCAGGAGCTGTACCCCGCCCCTGCCGGAAGCTCTCTGCAGCAAGCTGCAAAGTCCAGCATTGTGCCTCCGAATCCCCGCCCGTGTGTGCCTGATGTGCATCTACCACCCGAACCCCCCCCCTCCCGGTCCGGGCAGAGCTCCCATAAGGGGGTCCTGCAGCACAACATTGATCCCACCTCCGAACTGCCTGTAGCACTGGATTAGCATTCACTGGACCCCCATTCATAGCAGGGTGGCAGTGGCCTGGCCGGCTGTTAGCTCCTCCTATTCCCCGCCCCCGACTCTGCTTTTTTCAGATTTTCCTCCTCACACCTGCTTAGTTCTCCTCCATTGCTCCCTGCCATACTGCTGCATGCTGCCCCCTCCTTCTATAGGAGTGTCTCTGCCCAGCTCCCTTCCCACTGACCCCCCCCTCCAAAAGTGCCTCTGCTCAACTCCCTTCCCACTGCCCCCCTCCAAAGTGGTGCCTCTGCCATCCTCTCCCCTCCAACGGTGTTCCACTGCTCCCCTCTACCCAAAAGTGCCTCTGCCCCCCTCCCCAAGTGTGCCTCTGACCCTCCCTCATATGTTCCCTTCAGATTTGGTACCTAGTAGTGACGTGAGGGCGGAAGTGCGGTTTTCTGCCCATACTGTCCACCAAAATAAGAAAGTTGTCTCCTCGCAGGCTCGCCATGCTTCAGGCTCGGTGGCTTGCTTCGCTCGCCACAGGATTATATTCCCCCTCTATGCCCACGTGGATGGTAGGGAATGACGTTGGACAGTAGTTGATGACGTCAGGGGTCAGGGTACATCTATGGAAGGGGATCTAGTTGCAACCCTCCCTCATATTTCTCATCTCTGACCCTGACACCCCCCCTCCCCCTGCCACACACAGACACAAGCTGGTGGCTGCCAATTAAAATAGTATGGACGAACGGAGGAAAGACCATTTACAACACCACAAAACTGAACATACAGATAGCAAGTAAGCACACTTTATTTTGTTAATAATTTATTTGGACTTTTTCTCATTTTATATTATTTACATTAATTTTGTTATTTCTTTCTATTTTATGTATATGTGTATCTGATGGAACATGGAGAGGTCTGAAGGGCATGAGGGAAATGTGTTAGTACTGTGGGGCTGATTCAGAGGTGGTCACTGTTGATATTTTCGCAGTTTGCAGGTGATTGGAGAACTGCGCATGTGCCTCCATACAGCAGAGACGTCAGTCGCTGTGCACCGTAAGCCACAGTATGATTGACATGCTTCTGGCGTGTCGATCCCATTTCCTGGGTGTGCCAAAGCCAGTGGCTGTGTCCTCGGACGCAGTTTCAATGGCCCCGGCAGCGTGGCTTTTCTGCACATGTAGGGTTACTTAGATATCTGTTGGGCCGGTGATGTTCACGCTGTGGATCCATGTCTGCAGACGCAACCAATCGTTCTGAGAAGGCAGGAGTGAGTGTCTTTTTACAAATGGCGCCATATGCGGCATTAGCATGTGCACGCAGTTCTGATGTGTCCACCTCTGAATAAGCCGCTGTGTGTGTTCCTATTGGTGCTATTAGGGTCTATTCAATTTAGTGTGTAGTTGAATAGCGCTGGGAAGGGGTTCCGAGAGCTATTCAATTGGCCCCACAGTTAGTCCAATTAAAGAATTTATGCTTGCATCCTCCTTAGGGGGCAAGCAGGAATCCAACTTAAGTGCCGGCCACGATGCTGTCTTTCAGTTTAGTGCGGTGCTGAAAGTATTGCAACCAACACTTTAGGTGAAAAATGCCAGGTAGCGTGCCTATACACCTGGCTTAAAGCGAGCTAACCGGCATCTCCCGACTTCTGGGCGCGGGGAAGGGGATAAAATTAAATAGCTCCAGGAACTCCTTCCCGATGCTATTCACATCAGGTTAAATTGAATTGCCCCCAAAATGTGCATTTTTTTTTCATGCAAAGCCTATGTGCGACCACACCCCTCATGACATGTAGCCACTCCCCTTGTGATGCACAGCCATGCCCATTGTTTTGCCCGGGCCTTCGGCGCGCACACACACTGGGTTTCCATACCCCCACTTCAAAATTTCCACTTCGACCACTGATGGTTTGTCCATGGACACAGGTACTTGCTATTTCTTACTCTATTGCCAACTCTGAATCAGGCCCATAAACAAGAACTGTCTTGCTCACTGTACACTCACTTCATTTGTTGTCATCTATACTTTTTTTGGGAGAAGTTTACTCATTGGAGCTGTGTATGAACTATGGAGACAAAAAAAAATTGGAATTTTTGTCTGTCTGTCTGTTCGTTAGTTCACGCAAAACTACAGGATGATTTTGGATTGTGTTTTCAATATTTCTTAGCTTAGTCACCTAGAAAGAAACTGAGTTATGTATTATCTCAATGTGACATCAGGGTGAGGAGCAATAAAGGAAAAACCACACGTTTGACACTCTGTGTGTGCAGGTGCCTCAAGCCAAAAATGATGATTTTTTTTGGGACAAATATACTTTTAGGGACTGATTATTAGCTATGGAGACAAACATTTTTTTTTTTATCGGAATTTGCACAGGCTCCTCAAGTCCAGTATATATATATATTAGGGATGTGCAGGCTCGGATAGGTTCGAGTTTGCACGTGGAGTTCGGATTTTTCCCTCCAAAAAAACGGAACTCAGAACGAGGCAAAACGTCATCTTACATGGACGAACATCATCATTCCTGGACAAAAGACCAGGAATGATGATGTTCGTCCATGTAAGATGACGTTTTGCCTCGTTCTGAGTTCCGTTTTTTTGGAGGGAAAAATCCGAACTCCACGTGCAAACTCGAACCTATCCGAGCCTGCACATCCCTAATATATATATATATATATATATATATATTAGGGATGTGCAGGCTCGGATAGGTTCGAGTTTGCACGTGGAGTTCGGATTTTTCCCTCCAAAAAAACGGAACTCAGAACGAGGCAAAACGTCATCTTACATGGACGAACATCATCATTCCTGGTCTTTTGTCCAGGAATGATGATGCTCGTCCATGTAAGATGACGTTTTGCCTCGTTCTGAGTTCCGTTTTTTTGGAGGGAAAAATCCGAACTCCACGTGCAAACTCGAACCTATCCGAGCCTGCACATCCCTAATATATATATATATGTGTATATATATATATATATATATATATATATTATATTAGCGGTGCAGCACTTTTGTTGTTCAGTGCTCAACAGGCACCGTCATCAGGCTAAACAAGAATAACAAACAAAGTCATACCTTATACGAGTTCACAGCACCACGTGGACGCCATCTCCGGGGGTGGGACTGCAGGAGCCCGTCACCATGGCAATAACAAACAACTGTGGAAACATGTAAATATCATAAAAATGGACATAACAATACACAAGCAAGGTAACAGAAATTCCGACTAAGAAATAGCATATATAGGATAATTGGCCACTTGCTACTTCAAGCAAAGTGTGTCCATTACCAATATTACATAAACAGGCAATTAATCGAAGGTGCTAGTTTAACCACTCTAGATATATGTAAAGGATACAGCGATGGCTACTCCAATCCTACATACAGTATATAAGCAAGAATATTTAAACTACAAATACAACCTACATTGACTTAGTCAAATCAATATTATAAAGACATGTCACTAATCAACTAGGATAAATAGTTATCAATGCACAGGGGACCTAAGATACAAGTCAAAAGGAGAACAGCTTAAAGAAAATGATTTAAAATTAAGTGTTCATTAAGCCCCTTGGGAACAAGGGTACCCAATTGATATATCCATTTTGTCTCAAGCTGTAATAATCTTAAGCCCCAGTTACCACCCCTAGGGAAGAACGGGACATGGTCTATCATTCTGTATCGGAGAGTTGTCAGCGGGTGGGGACACTGCAAAAATTACGTGCGACAGGTTGGTCGCTACTGCCAGTTGCTAATGCGGCAGGAATAGCAGATCCATGTGCCGCCATGCGTTCTTTGAAGGGACGCTCAGTTTTGCCTATGTAAGACAATCCACAAGGACAAATAATTTGATAAACAGTATATTTAGTGTTACAAGTAAGTCGATATTTAATGTTATATTGTTTACCTGAAAGGGGGTGGAAAAAATGGTCACCTGATAACATAAAGTTACAGGTGGTACAAGAGCATTTGATACATCCCTTCTTAGCCATTAGGAAATTATATATATATAGTTTTGAGAATGACAAGTATTGGTTTTCACAGTAAAGCATCCTGAGACCATTCACGTGTGGAGTTGCTTCTCAGCCAAGGGAGTGGGCTCACTCACAAAAATGCTGCTATACGGATAAAGAGACACCTTAAGGGAGTCTACTTATATTACCTGCAACCAAGGTGTTGGAAGGACAGTGACTTCACAGAGTGTTTTAAGCAAAGATGCACTAATTAAGAGACATCTCTACTCAATTCTAACACTCCCAGCCATATTAATAATTTTACTTTTCTTGATTAAGATACCTGTATTACCTTTATATGGAGCATTGTGACTCCAACTAGCTTAAATGGAATAAATTAGATATTTTAAACTCTGAAGGCTCATGTGAAAATATAACACATGTCCATTTGGAGACACTGACTTAGACACACATAGGCGAGCGCTAGACACTAAACCATATCTATCCATATTATTCAATCTTGAGTCTGGACAACTCTTGTGCCCAGCAGCTCCCGAGACACGTGTAGGATTACCAGAGCGCCAGTGTACTATAACCAAGTAAGTCACTCACGATTTTGCCTTAGGAACACCTGGCGTTATACGGGGGCCCTACTGACATCGCTCTATTAGAGCGGGAAGTCCACTCGGACCTGTTGGGGGGGGTTACAATATCTGAGGTTGAGAACCGCTGTGTTAAGGGTAGTCCTGCAGTAGAAGTAGGTTGGACTTTGAACATTTTATTCTGTTACCACAATGAACATTTTCCCAACTCTCTGTAAACCCACAAAGTCAGTGCAGGTTGATTTTACTCTGGAGTATCTAAATACTAGGAAGTGGATGTGCACCTTGACATAGCAAACCTGCAGATTATTATTATTTTATTAGTTTCTTTTATTCATAAGGCACCACAAAAGTTAAGTAGACCTTACATGGGCAATAAAACAGTCAAGTTACATAAGCACAGATCAATACAGACAAGTAAACAATTTCTCATAAATACAATGTGCAATTAGCATAATTATGTAGAAAAGACAAGGAGGAGAGCTCCCTGCTCACTCTGGATTTGTAATGGATTACCTTACCTGATTTTACACTACAATGTTGTATTTGCTGTCAGGTGTTAACAATGAATGTATTTTAGAAACCTTTTGAATAATGCATCACAGAGCAGTATAGTAGCAGAGTTTGTGTTTTATTAAGTGGTAATAACTCTCTACAACAGTGGTACAGTTCCAGTAATAAACACTGACATCACAAAAAGAAACTACATTGGTTATTGAAATGTACAGTTAGTGTAAGTAAGGTTTTTTTATTTCGTAAAGTGACACAATGATATTGCAATATTTCTCCAATAAAATAAAAAAAAGTCATAAAAGTTGTTTTGTCAATCTTTATTGCTGATATTATATATAGTATTTATGTTTCATTTTCCTGGTTTCATTGGGATTTTAAACATGTTCATTAAGAAGCAGGTTACATTTCCATGTGTCTGCACTAGTAAGCTCATTTGCTAAATAACATTTATTAATGCTGATATGCACGCTCCATTATTGTATGTGGTACTTCTACAAATATAGGGGAATACTGTAAAGGTGCATACACACGGGTCGATTTTTTTTGGACGACTGAACGATAACGATGTCGTTTTCATTTAGTCGTCCAAAAAATCGTCCAGTTTCAGCCCCAAAATGATGAACGATAACTACCAATGCGCGCTCCCGTATGTTGTTGGTAGTTGCCATTCATCGCCCGAACCTCCCGTCCAACCTGACGATAATGCCAGGTTGAACATGTTCGGGGATGAGGGAGGGTGGTCGGCAATGAACGAAATCGTTCTTGATTTAATTCAGTGTTTCTGCTCAGTGTCATTAACGACACTGAGCACACCCCTGCCGGGGACACACGGGACGATTTAGTTCATGGTGCGAATCGTCCCGTGTGTACGCACATTAAGACATATTGCTTGAAAAAATAACATTTTGATTAATTATATTGTGTTAAATATCTTAAACAATTTTATCATTTGCACTTTGTTAATTATATCAGAAAAAAATCAAACAGTCTAAACAGTGCTGTGACATATATATAGATTTTACTTATTGGAGTGAAACAAATATGTTTTATTTTATAACATAATACTTAATGGCAGCTTGAATAATGATTCATAATTAAGGAAATGAGGAGTTTATCACTGCAGCTTCAGGGGCTTAAGTATATATTTGTGACAGTACGAAGTACTGTCACATTTTTTTTCCCTGGAAACCGGAAGCTCTTCTGTATTGCTAGTATATTATAGAGATGGACATCGGAAGCCCATCATCGAATGGTTTCTGGACTTCTGACATCAAATCATGCAAATGGCAACTAGCCATTGTTTTTTATACTGTTTGTATGCACAGAAGCAGTCAGAGTTTTGCGCATGCGCACATAGGCTGAGCTACTGACACCACTTCCAGGTGTTCGCAATTGAAAAAGAACAGCCAGCCATCGGATGGGCATTGGAAAGCTGCATTCCATGACTGGCAACCATCAAATGCCCGTAATCTGATGTTAAAACGACTTCCATCAGATTGAGGAACATCGATGGTTGCTAACCATGAGCTTCCAATGTCCATCCAGGACCTTCAGCAGTTTAGGGTCAGTACCACTGCTTTTTTTTCCATAGTATTTGGACTTTTTTCATAGAAAAAGCACTGATAAAGTTAAAGGTGTAACACCAGTACTATTTCCTGTGTAGGGAGTGAGGAGGAATAGCGCCTACAATTTGGAAAATACTTTGTTTGGTCATCAATTTCTCTACTTCAATATGAATTTAAAAAGCTATTAAGTGATTTTATGTTGTAACGGTTTGGCACAATGCTTAACGTCAGGAAAATGGCTATATGTTTAGTCTGGAATCTATTTCGATCCAGAAAATTTAGTTATCCAGCTCTTCTAATAACCTGAATATATACAGCTATATGTACAGTATCAGGATGATAATAGAGCCTAGATGCTTCCATTGCTTATAAGTAAGCCATATCTTTTATAGATACATTAGTAGATTTATCATCATTCTTTTATCCCCATAGTCTTTCTAAGGTGTCAATTTATGGAGGTCCGAAAAGCCCTACCATTTGTTTTTGCTGGAGATAGGTGTTTTCAGCTCATAGAGCCATATGTTCTTCATCCCACATAGTAGGTGATAAGATATGCAATTTTTAGACTACTTTCATAATAGTAGCAGCTGTATTATACTTAATTTTTCACAAATGCAGAGAGAACCACACAAGTGACACAATTTTAATTTTGAATGCAAATCAAATCTACCCACGACTCACATTTTTGCAGCACATCTATCCGGGACAAATATAGATATTTATATTACTCAATTAATGTTACTTATTTTAATGACATTGGCCATAAGGAATAAGAGTAAGATAAATTATTCTGTATGTCACAGTTGTCTTTTTTTGCATGATCCATGTCGGGCCCTGGGGCCTAGTTCAACTTGATTGAAAGCTGAAACTTTGGAGGTTTGATACCTCTGCTCATCTGGTGTAGCCAGGACTGGAATAGTACTGGGAATAGATACTGGACTGAGATTAGGGACTGGAATCCAGTGGAATGAGACCCTGGAACTGGTTGTGGCAAACTCAACCTCACCACCTGATCCCAAGAGCTAAAAGCTGGCACCTCAGATCCAAATACTACTAGCCTGGAATCAAGAACTCAGAACTCAAGACTGAGACTACAGGTGGAAAACTCAGACCTGTACATCTGAAGATACCCAGATCCAGGCCCCACTCACCAACGCAGAACTGGTACCTGAAACTCTGCACTAGCCCCAGCTACCAGATGACATAGACAAGACACCAACTCATAGAAAGTGGTGGACCAGACTCTGTGTAGATATCGAGGCAGAGGTAAGTTGCAGGTTAGACTGCTGAGGACAGATGCTGGGTGATAAGCGGAGTCCTTGCTGATGGGGGATCCCGGGATGGAATGAGGAGTCCTAGTAGCAATAGCAGCAGCAGGTGGATTTGCTGAAGCACCAGTAGAGTCACAGGAGGAGCAGCTGGAGCCCGGAGCCGGGGAGAATCCTCTTCATAAGACATGACTTGTTCTGGCAATGTGTAGGTGCTGGTTTAAATAGGGTGCTAACTCTCTCTCTAATGGTAGCCAGGGTCATGTGAGCTCAGTTCCTGAAAAGTAACTGGATGACAATGTTCACCTGATCGAATCCAATATGACCACACCAGGATGTTTGTAAACAAAATAGAAATGCTGAAGTTAGGAATGCTGGCGGCGGACAGGAGGAGCGCTGCACATCATGAAATGACAGAGCTAGACAGGATAACTGATGTTAATAATACTCTGCTTTGTGACATTGTCCATTGTCAAAATATATAGGGAAGTATTCATTTAGAGGTGATGTTGTGGCATTCAGACCACTTCTCCATCATTTCTAAGCAACCCATAGAGGTGAACAGGAAAATATGCAATGTTGGGTTATCATACTGTTGATGTGCGTAGCCACACATTAATTCAATCAATAGAAGAACTGAAACCACATGGCTTTATAACAGTACTAGCATTTTCCCTCAGTTTCACTCATGTGGATGTCTGTTCTTGCTCAGTGGAATTAATTTTACAAAGACAGTAGTGGCATCTAATATTGTGATGTATATTTTATATTGTACACATTGATCACAAAATATCTGTGGTAGGTATGGATGTGGTGTGGAGAGTGGCACTACCTTCAGGGTATAAAAGTTATAAATATTTATAAAATAATAAGAAATTTTAAAAATGCTTATTCCGAAATAAGTAGGTGTTTGTTTTCTGTGATTTTCTCTTAATCGTCCAATCTGAATTTTCCACATACGGTCATGAAAATAGAAAAATATACCACAATGTGTAGTACAGTCTAAAAAGAGTCTTTGATATTAATAATGTTGTTAATTAAAGGTATGTAGAGCGCACTCGAACTCACTGTGCAGAGGATAGGTTGACTCCAATAGAGGTATCTTTTATTTTTTACACGAGAGAGAATCTTCTAAGCAGATAAGACCAGGATAGAAAATAACAAACAAAAATGGGAACTTTTTACAAGTTACGATGCACAAAATAAACAAATGGAAGAAAATATTTGTAATTACAGGCAGCTATTAACAAGAAATCCCATTTTACGGGACTTGCTCCCAGAAAAACCATAATTCATCTATCGAAGGGTGAGGAATTTGAAGAACCGCCTAGTCAGAAGCAACTAACTTCAAAAAATGTAGTACGCACAGGTTTCCACCATTGTGGTAGCTGCATCGGTTGTAAAAGATCAAAGATAAACTTACTAAATATACTGAGATACAGTCAGGTGCATAAATATTGGGACATTAACAGAATTTTCATATTTTGGCCTCTATTCACCACCACAATGGCTTTGAAATGAAACAAACAAGATGTGCTTTAACTGCAGACTTTCAGATTTAATTTGAGGGTAATTACATCCAAATCAGGAGAACGGTGTAGGAATTACAACGGTTTCTATATGTGCCTCCCACTTTTTAAGGGGCCAAAAGTAATGGGACTATCAACTCAAAAGCTATTTCATGGACAGGTGTGGGCTATTCCCTCATTATTTCATTATCAATTAAGCAGGTAAAAGGTCTGGAGTTTATTCTAGGTGTGACATTTGCATTTGGAATCAGTTGCTGTTGACTCTCAATATGAGATCCAAAGGGCTGTCACTATCAGTGAAGCAAGCCATCATTAGGCTGAAAAATCAAAACAAACCCATCAGAAAGATAGCAAAAACATTAGGTGTGGCCAAATCAACTGTTTGGAACACTCTTAAAAAGAAAGAACGCACCGGAGAGCTCAGCAACACCAAAAGACCCGGAAGACCACGGAAAACAACTGTGGTGGATGACAGAAGAATTATTTCCCTGGTGAAGAAAAACCCCTTCACAACAGTTGGCCAAATCAAGAACACTCTCCAGGTGGTAGGTGTATATGTGTCAAAGTCAACAATCAAGACAAGACTTCACAAGAGTGAATATAGAGGGTTCACCACAAGATGAATACCATTGGTGAGCCTCAAAAACAGGAAGACCAGATTAGAGTTTGCCAAACAACATCTAAAAAAGCCATCACAGTATTGTAACCACATCCTATGGACAGATGAGACAAAGATCAACTTGTACCAGAGTGATGGGAAGAGAAGAGTATGGAGAAGGAAAGGAACTGCTCATGATCCAAAACATACCACCTCATCAGTGAAGCATGGTGGTGGTAGTGTCAAGGCGTGGGCATGTATGACTGCCAATGGAACTGGTTCCCTTGTATTTATTGATGATGTGACTGCTAACAAAAGCAGCAGAATGAATTCTGAAGTGTTTCGGGCAATATTATATGCTCATATTCAGTCAAATGCTTCAGAACTCATTGCACTGCGCTTCACAGTGCAGATGGACAATGACCCGAAGCATACTACAAAAGCAACCAAAGAGTTTTTTAAGGCTAAAAAGTGGAATGTTATGCAATGGCCAAGTCAATCCCCTGACCTGAATCCGATTGAGCATGCATTTCACTTGATGAAGACAAAACTGAAGGGAAAATGCCCCAAGAACAAGCAGGAACTGAAGACATTTGCAGTAGAGGCCTGGCAGAGCATCACCAGGGATGAAACCCAGCGTCTGGTGATGTCTATGCGTTCCAGACTTCAGGCTGTAATTGCCTGCAAAGGATTTGCAACAAAGTATTAAAAAGTGAAAGTTAGATTTAGGATTGTTTAGTTTGTCCCATTACTTTTGGCCCCTTAAAAAGTGGGAGGCACATATAGAAACCGTTGTAATTCCTACACCGTTCACCTGATTTGGATGTAATTACCCTCAAATTAAATCTGAAAGTCTGCAATTAAAGCACATCTTGTTTGTTTCATTTCAAAGCCATTGTGGTGGTGAATAGAGGCCAAAATATGAAAATTCTGTCAATGTCCCAATATTTATGCACCTGACTGTACAACTCAATGGGGTGACTTTTAAGATTGATGATTTTATTACATGTAGCACCCCTAATGTTATATATCTCATCAATTGCACATGTGGTCTCTCATATATTGTACGTACTACTTTGTCTTCTACCAGAATATATTTACCTTTCCCCCACTATACATTATGCATCTGTTTTATGTACTGTGAATTCAGATATTAATCTTTTTTAATTTGAACTATTTATATGAGAAGCACTTTAAGGCGTATATTTTCCATAAAGCTACATGTTTTGTCTGAGCTACATATCCCATGATCCTTCAGGTATCCCTAAGACTGGAAGGAGAATACAACTGCTTTAGAATCGACACCTAACTTTGAAAATCACACTTATCCAGTGCTTTCCTATTTAATGAAGAAGATCTTTTTTTAACTCCTGGGAATAAGATGTCTCTTTGTTAATAAAACTACACTTCCCCAAAAAACCCCGCAACCAGATAGGAATTACTGGTCATAGACATCCTGGAACTCTCAGTCACGGGCAGCCTCGCCAGAAAGACTACACTTCCCAACAACCCCCGTGGCCAAACAGGAACTTCTGGTCATAGGCATCCAGCAGCGCAACAGCAGCTCTCTGGTTGTCCCACTCATAGTACATTGTTTTGTTTATATTATTATATATTGTTTTAGCCTGCAGTTTATATTGATATCTCTAAAAAGAGTTTGTTATTATTGGAAACCTACTTCCGGGCCGCAGACCGGAACCGGAAATGCCGTCATTTTCACCGTTGCTGTGTACACTATTTTAAACTGGATTTTGTAACATGCCTTGATAAAGAGAACTCAATCTCGAAACCTGTTGGATGGAATGTGGTATCTAGTGGACCCTTTCATTGGAAAGAGGTAGGTCCCCTATTTGCAAATTTTATTGAACTCAGTTCTCCTAAATTTCTTGGTAGTGCAGGAACCGGACCTGTGCTGCCTTGTGGCACACCTGTTTCCATTACAGTGCAACTGTCTCCTTGATAATATTAGTTTTTATTTACATTTTTATTGTGTTGTTTTAAATGTTATTTTAATAAAATTCCTGCTATTGGAAGTCTTATTATAGCAGTTTTTTGGATCAAAAGATAGCTTTGCACGTTTGATCACATCATCTATTCCGTGAGTACTGGTACGCACCAATACACCTTTTTGCTAAAGAAACAGTTATGTGCTTCACTTGCACTTTATAAGTAAATGAGGTATGCTACCTCGAATTGCATCCGTTTCAATATGATACACATTATATATCTGTATATATACAGATACATAAATAAAACATCTTCAACAAGGTTTTTTTTTTATGCAATTATTGAAAGACATCTTAGAAGCTTAGAAGATTCCCTCTCATGTAGAAAGATACCTTTATAGGAGTCAAACCAATCTCTGAACAGTGAGTTTGGGTGTGCACTACATAATATTTCTTATTATTTTATACATATTTATATCTTTCACACTTGTTACCCTGAAGGTAGCTCCATTCTCCACTCCACGCCCATACCTACCACAGATATTTTTCTGTCTCTTTTGGGATATATCTTTAGATGGTAAGGTCAGGCAGCAGCCTTTTGTATTGAAGTGCCCATCCTCCTTTCCTCCACCTTTTTCAACTAGATTGATCACAAAATGTTTTTGTAAACCGTATTTACAGTTTTTCCTTCAGGGATTAACACAAAAAGATGCTTGGGGCTACTAACTCATGAGCAAGCCACGTAAAGCTGCTCATGGGAGAAGCAGCTGGTCCTGAGATCTATGCCTGCAGCCCTTAGCATTTGTCCCTGTGACTTGTTGATCGTCATAGCAAAGCAGACGCTTATAGGAAACTGCAGGTGCTTGACTTGAAACGGAAAATTGTTGGGGATAAGGGGTATATATGTTATAAACACAGTCTCGCCTGCACCAGATCCCGTTAGAATCTGTGCCTCAATTAGGTTTCTCTGTAGAGCAGTGACTTTAAGTCATTGCATAACTTGGGCGGAGTCAAGGTCCACAGAAGCAGATCGGAGCACCAACTTTCAGTACAATGCTGTGCACTGGAAGTCCAGCTGCACTATCTTATTGCGCTTTTATAACTAAATTCCAGGCCTGACCTGGAGGTTGGAACAGGGTTCCAATCCAGATCTGACCCGGAACTTCCCGAGTTGGGGCAGTTCACATCGGAGCCGGGTCTCCAGTGACCCGGCTCTTCCGGCGTTGAAGTGGACGCTTGGAGATGACGTAATCTCCAAGCGCCACTGAAGCCGGCCATCGTGACCCGGTTCGCGCCGTTTACACTGCAGGGTTTCACGGGTCGTTCCCATGTTAAACCCTGCACGTTACCTGGATTGGATTGCCGGGTCGTCCCCTTTCACACCCAGAAGCAACCTGGGTTAACTCTGCATTAACCCAGGTTTTAGCTCTGGTGTAAAAGGTGTATTATAGATCCCAAATCTGTTGCTACTTAACCTACAGTAACGCTGAAAGGTTGCAAGTGTTATGAGCAGTGACTCTGATAGTAGTATTTGTCTTGGTGTGCCATTTACTGGATTGACCTGTATACTCCAACTCCATAAGTCCAGATAAGCTGCCTGATTAGTGCTTAATATATAATTGGGTTTTCCTGCAAAATGGATCTTGTTCTATAAATTTATGTATTTATATATGCATACATATACAACTGTTTGCATTCGGGGTGTGCAATTTATGTATATATATATATTGTGTGTGTGTGTATATAATATATTTATATAATGTCATTTTGGCATCGAGGAGCCTGAACAAATTTCCGCCCAAAAATTTAATTTGTCTCCATAGTTCATAAACAGTCCATAAAAGTATATTTATATACATCTAGTAATTTTTTACTTGAGGTGCCTGCACACTGTACGCTCCAAGTGTCAAGCATCTGATTTTTTTCTTTATTGCTCCTCTCACTGATGTCACATTGAGATAATACATATCTCAGTTTCTTTCTAGGTGATTAAGCTATACATTATTGAAAGCGCAATCCAAATTCATCCCGTAGTTTTCGAGTGATGCCGGAATGAACAGACAGACAAACAAAAATTCATAAAAAATATTTTTTGGCCTCCATAGTTCATACACTGGGCCTGATTCAGACCCAACTCACTATCTGTGTACGCTCGCTGGATGGGTATGCAAATTTGTCATAGTGACGCCACGGGAAGCGAAGGCTCGCCAAGGCATAAGCACGCCCACCATGTCTTAGCGAGCGGCCACTTTGAGCGTACGCCCTATCGCACAGGCAGAGCCGCCCACCAGCACACGTCATCTCCAGGAAGTGTATTAAAACATTGGTACATCGAGCATCATCGGATGCTAACGCAGTGCTTGCGGTTGCTTTACCCTACGGAAAGCATTGCGAGGAAATCAGTGTAAAAAAAGGCAAGTGACATATACTATGATGCTGCCTCTTAATTATGCACACCTCTAAAACGGCGTTGAAACACACTGGCACGCCTGAATTCGCATCTCCAACCCCCCGTTATTAGTGTCCTGCCCCTGTTACCACCCACAAACAGCCTCTCCTGTCACTCATTACCCTGGGCTGCCTTTGCTGGGCGAGAGTGATGCGATCGCAGTGTGTATCTCTCGCAGTGCAGAACGAAGTGTGCGCATGCGCGTACGCAGAACATCGGGCCGCTTGTGAATGCACAGCGAGCGGCTCTGAATCAGGCCCACAGTCCCAAAGAGTACGTTTCCCCCAAAAAAATGTATGTACAGACACAACCATTACAACATTATTATAAGTATAGATAGCAATTTAACACAATAGCAGTTTCACTATTGCAACATCTGTTTGTTGTCAGGGTGGTTCCTCAGGAGGGACAATAGCTGTGGTTCCACTTGTGTGCTTGACATGTTTTTGGTGGCATCATTATGTGCTACAACTGGAATCTCATTCATTAGCTTTGTTGGGTGTTTAGATAGTTTTCTTTCTCCTTGGAGCACACAGGTAAACAATGTAATTAAAATTTAAATAAAAAATAAAGCAGATAAAAATATGATGAAAAAACTTTGAATGAATAATACATTGAAAATCAGTAATATATGAGACATATAAAAACCCATATGGGTTTTGGTGCTGGTTGCTCTGCTAACAGGGTCCTCCTTCCATAGTGCAGTTTGGAGAAGGGGTTGAGCTTCTGTTTGCAGTCCAGTGCTAATTGTATTCTGTTATAAATATCTAAGGATAACTCCTTGGTGTAGAGTACCTATTACATATTTTTAATGAATCCGTTATTGCTACTTGTAGATAATCGTCCAATTTTTAAATAACTGACAAGAGTTTGAACATAATTCAGGAGATTGGCAAATGTATTTTGCTGCTAACTAGTAACTGCCTCAGGGCCTGATTCAGAACCGGACGCTATTTGCGCTCACTCGTTCAGAAAAAGGGGCCGGCTATTTAAATTGAGCGCTCGCTCTTTGCCTTCTATTGACGCCTCTATGTCTGAGCGAGCGAACAAAACATGCGCTCGCTATTTTGTAAAGACGCCCCCTGGCCGCCTATGTCATCTCCGCTATTTGATTAATCGAGTACATTGAAAGGCATCTGAACTGCTTGCAGTGCTTGTGGTAGGATTTTCCTACCGCAATCATGCGAACAGTTCAGGCTAAGAAACAACCAAGTGACGTGGTCAATGACTCTGCTTTGTTAATTATGCACACCCTTAAAACGCCCATTTTGACCGTTTGGCACGCCTGCGTTCGGATCTCCACTCCCCGTTTTCCCCTGTTACCACCCACAAACTCCTCATTCTGTCACTCAAATTAGCAGGCACTCGCTATTTTGCGAGCGCTCGATTTCCGACCGCACTGACTGGTTGGCGCATGCGCATTACGACCCATACGCATGCGCAGATGTGCGAACATCGCTCGGAGCGAACGAGCGGCCGCTTACGAGCGGCTCTGAATCAGGCCCACAGTTAGTGAATGGTAACGTGTGAATGATAAAAAGGCAATGTGATTCTTTATAGTAGAATCAGATAATATAATGATGTGATGTGGTATGTCACGACAATAACAAACTGGGCATTTGTGACATGTAGGTGTCAAAAGGTTACTAAACACAAATCTACCTGTTTTGTCTAAAACAGACTAGACTCTTCTTAAAATGTATCTAATATTCACTATTAGCCACAAATGTCCTTCCATCAATAAAATTCAGTTCAAGATTTGAATCTCTTCAGGGGCAGCTGAAGGGGTGGGCTGACAGGGCCATCGCCCGGAGTGCTGTATCCTGGAAGGGCGCAGCCGCGGTCAGCCCTGCCCCCGCTTCCTTCCGCCAAGGACCAGCTCAAGGCATGTCAACCAGTGCTGCTGCACTGCACGGGGCGCCAAGACAGCATGACACACTGACTCAATCCCCTGTGCAGTGAGCGAGCACACATCACTGTGATCTTTGTATAATTGATCACAGCCATCCCTCAGTTCATCCCCATTGCTTCGCTCACCATGCCCCCTCCTACCATTTTTCAAGTCCTCTCCTCCCGGATTCTGTCCCTTCTTGTGTATCTCCAATCTACTCACATTGTCTATACTCAAGTGTGTGTAGTAACTGGAGAGGGTAGGTCACATAGTCCTCCAACATTTTCGGTCTTTCTGAAAGGTACCTTGGGGGAGGACGGTCGCAGAGATGAGTGGAGGATAATTTGTGCACCCCAATATACAGAGAGACGTTTCAAATGCCCTTACATCGGGCATTGCTGTAATCACCAATGGTTGTGACCCCGTCCCTGTGTGACGTTACACGGAGGGGGCGTGGCCTGCACCAGGCCCGCAAATAATGTTATATATTTAAAAATGACCCTCGGCAGAAAAAAGGTTTTCCACCCCTGATGTAGATGATGTTCCTTTACATCATTTTGGTTTTGAGAGTAGAAGACTCATTATCCGATTTGACAGGTGTAAACAAACTGTTCACTTTCCTGGAACTTAATGAAGCCTTTGATACATTTTTGTGTTTCTTTGATTTAATATGGACCGTAATGTCCCACCATGGCCAATTGAAAACACAGCACTGCACATTGAGCATATCACAGTTTCACTGTCATTCTCTTTAAAGTTCTTAATAAAAAGAAAGTAATTACACAATTTATTTTTTACTGTTAACTTCCCCTAATTTTTTGCATTCTGGGTGGTTGCCCTGTACCACAGTCCAAGTTACAATACTTGGATGCTGATTTAAACAGGACTTGCAGAGACTGTCCTGCCGTTGACATGTTTGGAGGTATGTTCATAGTGATCCGGTGTCACATGCAGCAGAGGCCTGTATGTAGAGTGTGTGCAGCATGTCATTTGTTTTTTTTCTTTATGAAAGCGTAGAGGTACTCAGTGTACTTTATATAAGAGATGGTATACAGCCATGGCCAAAAGTTTTGAGAATGACACAAGTATTGGTTTTCACAAAGTTTGCTGATTCAATGTTTTTAGACCTTTTTGTCAAATATTACTATGGTATACTGAAGTAAAATTACAAGAATTTCATAAGTGTCAAATGCTTTTATTGAAACTTATGAAATACATTACGTTTATGCAAAGAGTCAAGATTTGCAGTGTTGACCCTTCTTTTTCAAGACCTCTGCAATTTGTCCTGGTCTGCAGTCAATCAACTTCTGGGCCACATACTGACTGATGTCCGCCCATTCTTGCCTAATCAATGCTTGGAGTTTGTCAGAATTTGTGAGTTTTTGTTTGTCCACCCGCCCCTTGAGGATTGACAACAAGTTCTCAATGGGTTTAAGGTGTGGGGAGTTTCCTGGCCATGGACCCAAAATGTTGATGTCTTGTTCCCTGAGTCACTTGGAGCACCTTGCCATAAGGCAAAAGTGATAACTATCATGCTGGAAAAGGCATTGTTCGTCACCAAACTGTTCTTGGATGGTTGGGAGAAGTTGCTCTTGGAGGATGTTTTGGTACCATTCTTTATTCATGGCTGTGTTCTTAGGCAAATTGTGAGTGAGCCGCCTCCCTTGGCTGAGAAGAAACCCCACACATGAATGGTTTCAGGATGCTTTACTGTTGGCATGACACCTGACTGATGGTAGCGCTCACCTTTCCTTCTCTGGACAAGTGTTTTTCCAGATGTCCCAAACAATCTGAAAGGGGATTCATCAGAGAAAATAACTTTACCCCAGTCCTCAGCAGCCCAGTCCCTGTATCTTTTGCAGAATATCAGTCTGTCCCTGATGTTTTTCCTGGAGATGTTTTTCACTGTGTGTGAAGATGCACTCACACCTGCCTGCTGCCATTCCTGAGCAAGCTCTGCACTGGTGATCCCGCAGCTGAATCAACTTTACGAGATGGTCTTGGCGCTTGCTGGACATTCTTGGGCGCCCTGAAGCCTTCTTCACCACTATTGAACCTCTCTCCTTGAAGTTCTTGATGATCCGATAAATGCTTGATTTAGGTGTAATCTTACTAGCAGCAATATCCTTGCCTGTGAAGCCCTTTTTGTGCAAAGCAATTATGACTGCACGTGTTTTCCTTGCAGGTAACCATGGTTAACAAAGGAAAAACAATGATTTCAAGCTCCACCCTCCTTTTAAAGCTTCTAGTCTGTTATTCGAACTCAATCAGCTTGACAGAGTGATCCCCAGCCTTGTCCTCGTCAACACTCTCCGCTGTATTAACGAGAGAATCACTGACATGATGTCAGCTGGTCCTTTTGTGGCAGGGCTGAAATGCAGTGGATCGTTGTTTTGGGGATTAAGGAGCTCATTCAGACCCGCTCGCTAGATGCGTTCGCTCGCAGCCTGTGTATGCAAATCCAGCGCACGCACAGCAAGGCATTAGCATGCCCACTATGTCTTAGCGTGCGATCACTTAGTGTATGCAGACACCCACCAGCCATTCATAAGACGCCCACCTGCGCGCGTCATCTCCTGGAGGTGCATGAAAACATTGGTACATCGAGCACCATGGAATGCGATCGCAGTGCTTGAGGTTGATTATACCCTTCCGCAAGCACAGCGATCACTTCAGTGTGAAATCCCACCAAGTGACGTGTACTATGAAGCTGCCTTTTAATTATGCACGCTTCTGAAACAGCGTTGCAACACTCGGACACTCTTGCGTTCGCACCTCCACTACCACGTTTCTAGTGGTCTGCCCCTGTCACCACCCACAACCGGCTTCTCCTGTCACTCACTCAGCTGGGCAGTCTATGTGCAATGAGCGAACGCATTCTGATCTTTCGCAGTGGTTTGCGCACACGCATTGCAGCGCATATGCATGCACATATCGCAACTATTGGTCAGCTACGAGCGTTCACATCCTAGCGAGTGGGTCTGAATCAGGCCCTAAGTTCATTGTCATGGCAAAGAGGGATTTTGCAATTAATTGCAATTCATCTAATCACTCTTCATGATATTCTAGATTATATGCAGATTGCCATCATAAAAACTGAAGCAGCAGATTTAGTGAAAACCAATACTTGTGTCATTCTCAAACTGTTGGCCATGGCTGTAGATCACTATTAGTTACATTTATAATCTTACTGATTTCTCCTTAGCTCCCCTACTGGTACTTAATATAAGAGAGAATGGATAACTTTGTTACATTTATTATCTGACTGATTTCTCCTTAATCTATGAGATGGTATAGATAACTCGTTGTTACATTTATAATCGGACCGATTTCTCCTTACTTCCCGTCCTTGTATCTTATATAAAATATAGTATAGATAACTATTAGTTACTTTTGTAATCTGACTGGCTTCTCCTTAGTTCCCCTTGTTGTACTTTATATAAGAGATAGTAAAGACAACTATTTGTTACATATATAAGCTGACCGATTTCTCCTTAGGTCCCCTCCTTGTACTTTATATAAGAGAGAGAATACATAACTCTTTGTTACATTTATTATCTGACAGATTTCTCCTTAACCCCCCCCTCTTTGTACTTTATATAAGAGATAGTATAGACCAATGGTTCTCAAACTCTGTCCTCAGGACCCCACACAGTGCACATTTTCAAGGTCACACAACAGGTACACAGGTGTATTCATTACTTGTGGACATATTTGAAAAGATCCACAGGTGGAGCTAATTGTTTCACTTGTGATTCTGTGAGGAGACCTGGAAAACATGCACTGTTTGTGGTCCTGAGGACCGAGGGCCTGATTCAGCCCACTCACAAGCGCTGAGCGCTCACAAGCGGGTCGATGTTGGGCCAGTGCGCATGTGCGAGACCCGGATAGCGACGGGCAAGCCTTCGCTATGGGTCTCGCTACAAAGGGGGCGTGCTGTCGATGGTGAGTGACAGCACGTCCCCTTTGGTGGGCGTGCCGGGGGCGTGGCTGGCCAGACGGAGGAGTTCCCATGGGAACGCCTACCGTCTGGGGCCGGCCCCACTGACATCACAATTGATGTCAGTGAGAGTGCTTTTGGATCTGATAGAGCCAAAAGCACTCCCGGGCTTGCGGCAGACGAGACCCTACCACAAGGGTCTCGTCGCAAGCCCGATGGTCGCTATGGTCTCGACCATCGCAACCATCTTTTTGGCCGCTCGCTATAGCTGTGGGTGGTCACCCACAGCTATGCGAGCGGCCAGGAGGCCGCTCTAAAATCAGGAAGGCCGGCCCTGATTCAGAGCGAGCGCTCTGTCAGAGCGTCCGGCTCTGAATCAGGGCCCGAGTTTGAGAACCTGTGGTGTAGATATTTATTTGTTACATTTATAATTGGACCGATTCCTCCTTACAGTAACCCCCCTCCTTGTACTTTATATAAGCGATAGAATATATAACTATTAGTTACATTTATAAACTGACTGTTTTCTCCTTAGGTCCCATCCTTGTACTTTTCTAAATGTAACTTATACTGTAGTTATCTATTTTCTCTTGTATAAGGTACAAAGAGGGGGCCAAAGAGAAACCGGTCAGTTTATAAATGTAACTAATAGTTATCTATTCTCTCTCTTATATAATCTGACTGATTTATCCTTAGCTCCCCTCCTTGTACTTTATATAAGAAATAGAATATATAACTATTAGTTACATTTATTATCTGACTGATTTGTTGTTAGCTCCCCACTTAGTACTATTATAAAAGAGATAGAATAGATAACTATTAGTTACATTTATTATCTGACTAATTCTCCTTGGCTCCCCTCCTTGTACTTTATATGAGAGAGAATATATAACTATTAAGCTGCATACACACGTAAAGATTTTCTGTCCAACTGTCCAACTGGTTGATTGGGAGTAACTGATGATCAGCAATTTGCTCCTAAATGCCAGAAAACAGATGAAAATGGTCGTTAGACAAGTTTGTTAAATGTTTGTTTTAAGCAATTTGTTCAAACAACCGTTTTTGACGATTTTACGGCGTTTGGGAGCAAATTGCTGATTGTCATTTGCTTTCATACCTTACCAGATTTTCATTCCAACCAATCAACTAGTTGGATGGTTTTACAGAAAATCTTTACGTGTGTATGCGGCTTAAGTTACATTTTATTATCTAACTGATTTCTTCTTAGCTTCCCTCCTTGTACTTTATATCAGAGATAGTAAAAACAACTAATTGTTCCATTTATAAGCTGACCGATTTCTCCTTAGGTCCCCTCCTTGTACTTTATATAAGAGATAGTATAGATAACTATTTGTTACATTTATAATCGGACCGATTTCTCCTTACAATACATCCCCTCCTTGTACGCTCTATAAAATATAGTATAGATAACTATTAGTTACATTTAGAATCTGACTGATTTCTCCTTACCTCCCCTCCTTGTACTTTAGATAAGAGAATATATAACTATTAGTTACGGTACATTTATAACACTACAGTATGTAACAAATGTTTTGCCCTTGGGTAGTAAGTGCTGTTTCTTAAATGCCAATGTCTCAAAAGTACAGAAAATGGTATTTATTCCTCTCAAACTTTGATTTTGTGACCAGGACATTTTAAACTTTGAAATGTATCTATTTCAGATGATAAAAGGGCGAATTAGCATTTTCTTTTACACAATGTGAGAAAAAAAATCAACATATGTAGGAAACTTAACATATAAAGTTGTACAATCATGACCACAAAAGAATTAGAAGTAAGTAGCTTTTCGAGATTTACGATTATACAGTACATCACTTTCACGAATCAGTCCCCAGATGTAGTTTCCCATCATGTTCTTGTTATGCTGTCCTTGGTATCGGCATTCAAACTCCAGCTTATCCTGGTAAATGCGCTCGCCTTGCTCCTGCAAGTACGCTCCCATGTTCTCCTTGAATTTCTCAAGATGAGCATCAAGAGTTTAGACAAGTTTAGACTTTGAGGGACATCCTACACCCCGTTGTGCTGAAGTTCTTCACTAAAGTCTCAACGAACTTCACATAGTTTTCGGCCATGTGTTGGTCCAGGAGTCCCCGAACCACTACGATAAAGCTGTTCTAGCATCTTTAAGAAGTTCCTGCAGTGCAAGGAATTATCAATCTGTGGTCCTACAAAAACATCAGCTTTGGCCTTTGCCTTAGCTTTGGGAAGAAGTCTTGAAAGTACTTGAAGGCTGCTGAATCCTTATCTAAAGCTCTAAAAATTGTTTCATAAAGCCCAACTTGATGTATAGTGGAGGCATCAGCACCTTCCTAAAGTACACCAGTGGCTCCCATTTGATGTTATTCGTCCCCACACAGAACTCTATCTGCTGTGGCAAGTGTCATCTGTTAAGCGCACATTGGTGTCCTTGCTGTCCCAAAGGCAAAGAAAGCAGGGAAACTTGGTAGAGATACGGCTGAATGCGCTGTCCTGGCGCAACCCAGCTGATCCCCGGTGAGCTCACCACTCCCACAGACTCCCAGCATTATGAAGCTGCATTGGGAGGCACAGTCAGTGTTATTGGACTCTCTGGCAGTTTTGGACTCCTCTGCAACCCCCATGTTGCAAACACACTGAAGTATCAGAAATGTCCTGGAAAATAAGAACATTTCAACATTTCTGTGACCAAAAGCATAGTTTGTGTGGAATAATTGCCATTTTCTATACTCTCGGGGCATCGGCAATTAGGAAATACCACTTCAAACACAAGGACAAACAAAAAATATAAAATTTGTTACATAGTGTAATTCGACCAATTTCTCCTTAGCTCCTCTCTTTATACTTTATATTACAGCGTTTATCCACTAGACGATATGCTCCATGAGTGATATCTTTTAGTGTTTGCCCTGCAGTGGCGGGCTCAATGTCATTAACGACATTGAGCATCCACACTGAACATTATCATTAACGATATCGTTCAGTGCCGGCACCCTCCCTCATCCCTGTACTTGCAGAACCTGATGATATGATCAGGTTGCCCTGTAAGTACGGGCGATGAAAGATATTGTCAACGACCAGCGGGAGCGCGCATTGCTGGTCATTGATGACATACACACTGAACAATTTTGTGGACGATGAACAATAACAATATCTTTATCGTCCAAATCGTCCACTTTATCGTTTAGTGGAGACGCACCTTAAGAGATAGAATAGACAACTATTGGTTCCATTTATAATCTGACTGATCTCTCCTTAGCTCCCCTCCTTGTACTTTATATAACATAGTATAAATAACTATTTATTATTATAAATAACAGTAATAATATTTATATAGCACTTTCCTCCTAATAAAACTCAAAGTGCTTTACGTTTACAGCACAAAATACAAATCAAGCTTAACAAGATGAACAGGAAAGTCTTGAGTCTATTTTTGAGGGACTCTAGAGCAGAGGCTTCTCAAACTGAGCAGAGAAACTAGTTCCATAGAGACAGATAGCTGAAAGCTCGACTCACAAATTAATTTCTGTAGATTCTAGGTATTGTTAATAGTCCTTCATCAACGGATCCCAGTAATCGAGAGGGACAGGAAGGGATCAGAAACTGCTTCAAGTACCTTGGGCCCTGGTCATATAGGGCCTAGAAAATCAGTAAGCCAATCTTGAAAATGATTTGCCATCTTACAGGCAGCCAGTGAAGGGATGTTATGTGGCTGGAACACGGCTGGTTGGTTAATATCCTGGCAGATGCATTTTGTACCATCTGCAAGCGGTGCAATTCTTTTGCTGGAAGACCAGTGCAGAGGGCATTGAAGTAGTCTAGGCGTGACTTTAGGCAGATCATCTGAGGGAATTAAGTGTTTGATTCTGGCTATGTTCCTCATTTGATAGAATGAGGATTTGATTGTCGCTGATGCCTGATGTTTAAGAGTGAAGTTACTATCCAGAACAACACCAAGATTCTGCACATGTTCAGTGTTTTGTAGTTCTGAACGCCCAACTGTTAGTCCTGTTGGTTGGCTATACTACAGCCTTGTTTATCAGGGTTAAGTTGCAGCCAACTGGCACTCATCCACTCCTGGAACTCAGCTAGACAGCCATTTAGGGTTCGTATTGGGTTCTCAGTACCTGAAGCAAAGGACAGGTGCAGTTGTGTATCATATGTACTTCAGTGGTAGACCAGGCCATGACTTCTGATTATTTCACCAAGTGGTAGCATGTATATGGCAAAAAGCATGTGATATAGTATAGAACCCTGTGGGACACCACATGGAAGTGGCACTAGTAACGAATAGTTTACTCCAGAAGAAACTCACTGTGACCTGCCAGTGAGAAATGATTTGAACCAGCTAAGGACTATGCCATTCAGTCTACAGAAATTTTTCAGGCGCTTAATTAGAATCCCATGGCATATGTTATCAAAAGCTGCAGAGAGATCCAGAAGTATTAAGATTGAACAGTCACCTCTGTCTCTTGCCGATCATTAAGGACACGTACTTGGGTTATTTCAGTGCTCCGTCTTCTCCTGAATCCTGACTGGAATGAATTATATATATCATGGGTTGACAGGTGGGTTTCTAGCTGAGTTGCCACCACTTTCTCAATAACCTTTCCTAAAAAAGGAAGGTTTGATACCGGTTTGTAGTTGGACATGCAGTCGAGGTCTAGATTAGGTTTTCAAGAAGTGGTCTAACAATTGCTTCCTTTAGTGGTTCAAGAAAAGTGCATGTCTGCAAAGAGCTTTGAACTATGGGCCTGATTCAGAGCTGCTCGTAAGCGGCCGCTCGTTCGTTCCGAGCGATGTTAGCCCAACTGCGCATGCGTACGGATCGTTATACGCATGCGCTAACCAGTCAGTGCGGCCGAAATTCATGTGCTCGCAAAATAGCGAATGCCTGCTATTTTGAGTGACAGAAAGAGGCGTATGTGGGTGGTAACAGGGGAAGGTGCTTGAAAATGGGGAGTGGAAATCAGAACGCAGGCGTGCTTAAAGGTCAAAACGGGCGTTTTATGGGTGTGCATATTTAAAACAGCAGCGTCATTGACCACGTCACTGGGTTATTTTATAGTCAGAACTGCTCCCAAAATTGTGGTAGCAAACACCAACCCCAAGAATAGCGAGCAGTTCATACCCTTGTCGATGTACTCGATTAATCTAATAAATAGCGGACATGACGTAGGATGCGAGCGGCCAGGGGGCGTATTTTTCCAAAAAACGAACGCAAGTTTTGTTCGCTCGTTCAGACATAGAGGCGTGAACAGACCGCAAACAACGAACGGTTCATTTGAATAGCCACCCCTTGTTTTAGAACGAACGACCGCAAATAGCGAGTGGCTCTGAATGAGGGCCTATGTTTGCAAATATAGGGCCAATCATGTCCATACACCCTATTAGAAGCTTGGTTGAGGCAGGGTCCAGATCACAGGTGGTGGGATGCGATGCGGTTAATTTTAGCAATGTCTTTTACATCCATTATGACAAATCTGTTCCATGGGGACAGGTGGCTTACGTCGGCAGGCTTGGTAGTTTGGCACTCCTTTTATGGCACTGTAGGGATACTTTATCTGCAAAGAATTTTGTAAACTCATTGCATCTTGACTGGGAGAGGTATACATCATGCTGGTTTGCAAAGCATCTCCACTTTACAAATATGTTTGATTAGTTTTAATTTATCCTTTACCCGAATCGTCTTCCTCCCATTGTCTTTCAAGTCTACAACCCCTTTTCTTGAGTTCACTAACACTGTTATCAAACAAAGGGGCTTGACGGTGTGGTATGCGAGGTTGTTAATATCCATTGCAGCTGCGACCTTGCAGATGTGCACAGTCACATCCCTGTTATTGTAAACTGAGATGGTGGTTTGACCACAAGACTGGGTTTATAGTCCAATCTGGAAGTCAAGATCAAGAGTGTGACCACTTTTATGTGTAACAGAAGGAATGACTTGTGTGAGGCCTATAGAATTAATTGTGCACAGGAGGTCTTGGTCAAGGTGTGAGAGCTCATTTGTTACATTTATAACAGGGGTGGGGAACCTTTTTTCTGCCAAGGGCCATTTTGCTATATATAACATTATTCACAGGCCCGTGCAGGCTACGCACCCTCCGCATGACGTCACATGGGGATGGGGCCACAATCACCGGTGAATGCAGCAGTGCCCGGAGCATCCCGGGGATGCTTCAGGGAGCTGTAAGGGCAGCGGTGTGACCGTCTGAAGAGCCTGAAGGACGCTCCAGACGGCACTGCTGCATAGATTCTGGCTCCAGTGTGCCATTTTAGGCACCCTGCTAGCCAGATGAAGCTACCAGAAAAAAGCTCAGAAGGCCAGACCAAATGATTCCGAGGGCCTTATATGGCACCCGGGTCTGAGGATCCCCATCTCTGATTTTTAAGCTTAGCTTAGTGGCCTACAGAGTGTGTCTCAGGTTGATTTGTCTCATTAAACCTTCTTCATAAGACAACTGTAATGCTTTCCACAATACATGTGCTGTTCTAAAGCTAAGCCTAGTGTTCTGATGGCCTTTTCCACATCATCAGGGTTGGGGTTATCACCAGGATCACGTGACTTTACACAATTGTTCCCGCTTTAACTGCATCTGCATGGTGATTTCTCTGAACACGTTAGTTTGGCAAATCACATACTTGCATTTAAACTGTACATTTTCAGCAACAGTATGAATAAAGGTCTTTACCGTACTCACTCAGATCCTTTATTCCATGTTGTTACTGCTGCATTCTTGGTATTGTTTTTCTGCACATGCTGGCGGCCTGGTCCCATAACCTATTGGCAGAACCTTTGTTGATAGGTGTCAGTGGTGTGCGAAGGAGTTCAGTCCACACGGTCAATAGCTTAACTTGGGATTGGTTTATTTACCAGGTAAAACAGCAGGATGTGAGACAACACAGGGTTAAAGCAGCACAGTGCAAGAACATACAATATGAGACAGATCAAGCCAGGAGTGGGTTAACGCAGGTGGCATACAGTGGTTGTAGTTTGCACCTCCAGATACATGCGTGGAGGAAGTGGTATTTGTAGTGCAGCCCGCATGGTGACACAGTGGTGTGTGGTGGCACTGCCTCTGTTATATGTGGCAACAGAGTATACCTGGGGCACAGTCTATCTCCAGAGACTCTCAGAGGCACATCCTATCTGTCTGGAGGATGGAGGAAGAACAGGTGGTAAGGCATGCATAGTGCACACCTCTGTTACAATGGGCACTCAGGACCTATGTTGAAAATTCAAACCTTTAAAAAATAGGAATGTAGATTAGGTACCCAAGGCACACAATAAAATGAATAGATGTATTTAGATACAATAAAATATAGTAAAACAAAAGATGGATGAAATTATTTAAAGACCATGAGCTAAACTGATCTATATAATCTTTTAAGGTTTGTCCCATCTGCAACATGCATGCGAAGTGGCATGTGCCGCAGGTGCTTGCTGCCCCTCCAACGGCTCCCACTGCAGTGAGTGATAGGAGAGATGCTAACCTAGCCAGAGAGGAAGTGTTCCGATTGGAATGGGTAAGTATGCAGTTGTAGCAGGGGGCTGGGCATAGCAAGAGTCGGAGTGGAACATCGCAGAGGACAGAGTGGGGGGTGGGATAAGGCGAAGCAGCAGAGAGGAGGTGTGATGGGACAGTGCGGAAGGCGGGGCAGCAGGCAGAGGGGTTTGGATTGGTCAGAGCAGCAGACAGAAAGAAGGGTGGGACTAGGCGGTGCAGCAGGGTGGGGCGGGATAGAGTAGGTGGTGGGACACAGTGTAGCAGCAGGCAGAGGGGGGTGGATTGGTCAGAGCAGCAGACAGAAAGAAGGGTGGGACTAGGCGGTGCAGCAGGGCGGGGCGGGATTGAGTAGGTGGTGGGACACAGTGGAGCAGCAGGCAGACCGAGTTGACCCTTTGAATGATTACCTCTATCTGCATAAATAACATTTATTATTAATAAAATTCAGCATAAATTCAATACAAATTCATAAAAATAAACGTTTGGGCTACAGCATGTAAATCAAATGGAATTGTGTACCTATAAATAAAACAAAAGGTTAACTATTTAAAGGAGAACACTAGAGAAAAAAAAAGAAAATAGTTACTGTATTAATCAAGTGGTTTTCATTCATTAACCCCATTGTAGCTGAGGGTTTTCTCGCCCCTTTGCTGAGTCTATTTTGACACTTTTTGCTGTGGTCACATCCCAACATCAATAGCAGTAATTATTTATACAATACTAACAAAAATTATACCTTGTATTTTTTATAGAAGATATTGATTTTCGCGAATTAGCATTAAGTTGGTTATATGTCCTCATAAGGAAAACATAATCTACCCAAAATTGCCGAAAAAAGGTGGATTTTGAAATTGCAAGTGAACTATAAGCAGATGTGTAAATACTTTGTGGTTCTTGCTTCAACATGAATCTACATTTCCATGACAGCAAAAAGCAGGATCCTACACATAGGTTTTCTTAATGAAATATACACTTACGTTTTTCCTTAGTGTCTGCCATGTTAAACTAAATGCATATAATATAGAAATAAGATGGTAGCTCAACAAGACTTAGGGGTATTTTTACTAAAGTGAGAGTTTTTAGAAGTGAAGATGTTGCCCATAGCAACCAATCAGATTCTACTTAACATTTAACTAGCCATTTCTAGATGATAATAGCTAGAATCTGATTGGTTGCTATGGGCAACATATCCACTTCTAAAATCTCTCACTTTAGTAAATATACCCTTTACTGTACTATTTTGAAAATGACCCCGGTTTTCATTTAACACGGGATGGTGAAGGTCTGGACAATAGATCCCCCCCTATCTATGAGAAGTGTAATATTTTGTGCTGTGTGTCATTGTCTGCTGATCACAAGCAGTCACTGGACAAAAGCTACTAACTACATATCATATATTTGTAACTAGTGCGACCCAAAGTGTGTAACTGTTTGTATAAGGGAGATATGGCACATTTCCAATATATTATAGCAAATGGAACAGAAAATCTCTAAATACAAATTTAAATTGGGGGTGCGACCTACTGACTTAATTGGATACACATAACAAAAAATGAGAGGAAGAAGTCAGTTCTTATATGGTGCGATCAAAGACCCTAAATACAGTATACACCACCCTGATCTATGAATATGTAGCTTAATTAGTAGGTATAATTATTATAGTTACTAATCAGTGGCGGATTTTACCTAGGGGCTGCGAGGCTGCAGCCCCGCCAGTAAAATCAGCCACTTCAGTGAGCCAGTGCAGTCCGTGACTGCACTGGCCTCACTGTGACTGGAAGTGGCTTCCCATTGGAAGCACCACCTGCTAGTCATGCACAGGACATCCCGCCCCAGGGGGAGGTGTCTCCTACCCCTGGGGCTGCCAGTCCAGGCTGCGATTAGCAGAAAGCAGCTTCCATTGGAAGCCGCTGCTCTGCCTTTCGGGCAGCCCTATAGGGCTTCTCGAGGCTACAAACAATGCAGTCCACAGAAGCCGCTCATGCACATGTGCTGGTCCCGGCACCTGCCAGATTCATTGCACAGCTGCCGAGACCCAGCCGCCATGGCCAGACCAGTAGTAGCAGCAGCCCCCCTTAGGTAATATTGCAGGAGCCGCTGCTGTTGCTAATTAAGCTACATATTCATAGATCAGAGTGGTGTTGGCACTGATTATCGGTGGGGGCAAGGTGTTGTGTGTGTGTGTGTGTGTGTGTGCGTGTGCAGGGTTTTTTTCTTTAAAGGCCTTTGATTGGGAGAACGAGTGGGCCTTGTCCTCTGCATTTTAATGAGTATGTGGAGGAAAAGTTCTTCTCATTTTCCAAAATGGCTTAACATACAATTCAAAATTCATAGCATGTAGACAGTATGAATTGCATGTGCGCACTAGGCTGGCTACCAGTAGCAGGTCTGGGCCAAACTATATTGGATTTTAAAATTTGTCTTTGAAATGTCATATAAGGAAACATAACTATTATCTAGTCCTCACTAAATCCTAAGAAATTGACAAATGTAATGTCATGGTACAAATAACACGTACAAATAGTCATTATTATATACAACAAAATATAAGCCAAGTTGAAGGAATCATTGGGCCTGATTCAGTAAGGATCGCTACTGCGATCGCAGCTCTGTAATCGCACACAGGTCCGCTGTGAAAATATGCTAATGATTGCAATGCCATCGCAGCCTAACATAAGGACGCCAACATCCCCTTACACACATCCGTAATACTTAGCAAAATAGCAAAACCATCAGTACCATCGAGTACCATCGATCCCTCGCAGAATTACAACAGCCCTGACCTTACTCAGAAATTGCTAACTTCATTGTACGCAGTGGGAGCTCAAGCTGCGTATGCAATCGCAATGGCTAATTAATGCACGCCCATGCAGCGGCGTTCAAATGCACTGACGCGCCTGTGTTTCGCCGACAACCCCCAACTCTGTGATGGGTCTGCATAGTCACTGCTATCGCAGTCCCGATCGCAGTGGAGTCTGCGTGCACTGCGATGCAACAATTGGCCGACTGCGTGCGTATTAGAAACTGCGTTCCTTGCTGAATCAGGCCCATTATGTGAAAAACGAATGCCCCTTTCACATCTCGAACCTGGGTCCGACCCTTTCACACTGCACTTTCGACCCGGGTTATTCGTGGGTATGCTCTTTTCCAAAACTCCATGGATGTCATTTTAAAAGGCCTTTTAGGCTCAGAAAGATGAGCTGTCAGAATGGAACAAAAGGAGAGGGGTGGGGACAGGTTGGGTGGCAGAGCTGGCAGGTTGGGTGGCACATGCCTGGCTGCTTTCCCTGGCTGCAAGGCCGGAAGAAAGGCTCAACGGCGTGGTTAAAGCTATGTGCCCAGAAACACCAGCACAAAGGTCAAAAAATTCCCACTCAAGCCTGGCTGCCCCACTTTATTTTTATTGTGGTCATGAATTTTTAGGTAGTATTAGGTAAATGTATTTACTACCTGCTGCTGATTCCTGTGGAAGCCTGAGGACTGCAGCAATTGTGCTATATTTTTCTGTATAACAGAATCCTTTACAGTCCCTGTCAGCTGTCTGATAATCTCTGCCCCTAATTCTCAGAAGCTCCTTCACCTCATCAGGACTCCAATTTGCCATGGTGCTGAAAATCTTAGAGCTCACTCTCTCTCTCTCTCTCTCTCTCTCTCTCTCTCTCTCTCTCTCTGTGTAGTGTTCTGGCAGGGCTCAGGCTGCTGACATCATCAAGGCATCCAAAAAGCAGCCAATCAGCACTTTTCCCTGAGTCCCAGGTTGAATAACCCAGGTCAGACACTTTTAAGTGCACATAGACCCGAGTCTGACCCATGTTTAACACTGCTTATAACCCGGTTTGAAATGCCAGGTTGATCGACCCGGGTTATTCCAAACTGGTGCTTTTAGACTGCACCTCAACCCAGGTCGAGCCACCTCAACACGGCAATAACCCCGGGTTATTTTGGAGATGTGAAAGGGGCATAAGTGCACACTTAATGTTACCATATCAATTACGAAGGTTATTTTAAAAAACCAGTTGGATATATCACACCGTTGGCCCAGCTGCCAGGTGAGGGATTCCAGCTCCTGTTATCCTTGTAGCTGTTTGGTTTCACAGCACCCAAGACTCATACTAACCCCAACATGTGTTGTAAGTCATCACACAGGACTTCGGAAGGACGCTCTTTATAAGTATGCTCAGGTTTTTAACATTGTTTTAAACAATATGTATATTGTAGAGTTATTACAGCTAAGCAATGGAGAATAGCAAAGATACTTCTGGATTGATGTATCACTCACGTTATCAACAATTGTAGAATGTGTTTATATGGAGAATTACTGTATACTGTACATTAGCAGAATACTTTTTCTAGATGGCAAGTGACATCTGCAGGGTACAAGAAGATACTGCGCTCCTTTAACATGGTGAAAATGAGCAAATCTATAGATATGATCTAAAGTATGCATTGTTGCAAACTAAAAATAGTTTTCAAATGTGATTTTATTACACTTTTTCGCAAGCTGTTACAACCTACATAGTAATAATATCAGACTTTGTTCATATTTGATTTTTTTTTATTGTGAATTTAACTAAATCACTTGTATTTATTTTGGTGAAATAAAACAGAACAGTGATATTTCCATCACTAATAACCATACCACACTTTTGTAAGCAGAGTATGACACCTATGCTGAAGATATTTCTGAACTACAATGGCATGTATTTTGCAAAAAACAAGAACTGGAAAAAGCACAAGATAAAGCTGCAAAGACAGAGGCAGTGAATGCAAAGCTCAAAGAGGAAATCCACTTTATAAGGAAACAGCGCCCTCTGCTGGAGAAAAAGCTTAATCATGAGGGTGACGCCACAAGCAGGATAAAGCAGGCACAAAGTGAAGTAGGTTCTGAAACTAATAATTAATTTTCCATAGTTAAATTTAAAAAAAAACCTGCTAGAAAGAAACTATTGCAGTCTTTTTTCTCAAAAGTTTAATTATTGTGCTCCTGTATTAACATTTGCATTATACAGTGTTTTTTAAATACTGTACATATCTTTAAATAGCTTGGTGACATGCTAAGTGCTCTAGCTGTTATTTCTATACATAATATTTGAAACTCTCCATAAGTAGAGCAAAATAAATTATTTTGGAATCTGAACTTTTTGTTTCATCTATGGCATTCATTTATTAATCTGTCTGTGCCACTGCAGTGGTTTGAAATTATAACATCATTATTCATGGTACATTTTAAATTCATAGATGCTACATATAAAACCCATTCTTTTGCTGAACTGTATTTCATTAAATAAAACAACGCTCCACTTACTGATCACCCACAAAACATCCAGTAAACGCCAAAAAAACATGGTGACTCAATTCAGCAAGAAAACAATTCCCTATTTAACATGCACAATTCATACATTATAACGTTTCTGTGTATTTTAGCATTTGTCCAGTGCATCAGGCTCCCAGATCCTCTCTTAAATTGCACAAATAAATTTTCTTTGCCACTATTGGTTGGGGGAGGGTTAGGGTCAGTGGCGTAACTAGGGTATTTGGAGCCCAGGACAAGATGAAAAATAGAGACCTCCCCCAACTATCTGGCAGATAATGGGTGTGTCCACTGGAAGATGGGGCGTGACACATTTCTCATCACTCTGAGAACATTCCTTTCCATTCCATATGCACCTTACATATATGGTGGTTTCGCACATTGGGGAACTTCTGGAGAAATGTATCCTCCCTGGGCAGACTGCTTTTTCAGTCGGTATTCACTATTTATGTACGATATCATGGTCCAGAAGATGCCTGTTTGTGTAGGAATCTTATGAAGGTCATCATACAACAGCAGATCAACCAGATTTGTGCCCCCTTTGCCACTGTCTGCCCCCTGCGTCTCTCAGCTATACCTTCATCTCTTCCCTGCGTTGTCTCTCAGCCACACCATCATGTCCACACTGCATCCTCTTTGTACACCATCATCTCCTCTCTGCATCATCTCACAGCACACCATCATCTCCTCCCTGTGTCATCTCTCAGCACACCATCATCTCCTTCCTGTATCATCTCTCAGCACACCATCACCTCCTCCCTGCGTCATCTCTCAGCACACCATCATCTCCTTCCTGTCATCTCTCAGCACACCATCACCTCCTCCCTGCGTCATTTCTGAGCACACCATCATCGCCCCCCTGCATTTCTCTGCCACACCATCACGTTCCCACTGTGTCTCTCACCATCCCCCTTCACTCCATGTTTCCCCCTCCCTTCATTCTGTGTTTCTGTGAGAATTATGTCATGTGACGCTAGTGTCGCGCTCCCAGCACCAAGGTGGGATGTGCATCCATGCTGCCGAATACCTTGGGCCTTGCTCGGCGAATCTGTGGCCGGCGGTACTGGGAGCTGTGCTATTACTCCTCATATATCACTGTACGATCCCCTCTCCCCTATATTATAATAATAATAATAATACCACATATCAGTCTGTGCTGGGAGCTGTGTTATTCCCCCATCATATATCACTGTATAGTCCCCACTCCCATATATAATAATAATACCACATATCAGTGTGTGCTGGGAGCTGTGTTATTCCCCCTCATAAATCACTGTACAGTCTCCTCTCCCTTATATAATAAATTAAATATAAACAGGACAGGTTACCTGGCTCCAGCTGTGTCAGGAATGTCTATGACAAAATGGAAGCTTAAGCCACTGTGGCCCTGCCCCCTCTACTCTGACTGGGAGACTATAAGAATATGGCCACCGGTCACCGTACATGAGTACACCAGTGATGAATGCTGTGAATGGCAGGTGCAGGAGGCTGCCAGTTACAGGACGTCCTCGGTACTTTGTGCCACCAGATTAGCTACTCGCTGTTATCAGTAGCTGATTGGTAGCAGCGAGTAGCCAATCAGGCGGCACAAAGTACTGAGGACGTCTTGCTGTAGCCTGCCGCTCACAGATCACCACACTGAGGAGAATGAGAGGAGGGCAATCAGGGAGACGGGGCAGTTAGTACTAGTGAGTAGCGGCCATTGCCGGAACATTAAGAGACCAACGGGGCGGGCTTGTACACTGTCCTGGCCAGCGGCGCCCCCTCTGCTGGGCTAGCCAAGGCGCACAGGGCATGTGTCCTGCTCGCCCTGCCCTAGTTACGCCACTGCTTAGGGTCGTATGTTGGCTCAATAGATACAGCAATCCTGATCAACAATTGGTTTATTATTTTCAAATGTATATCAGGATTGTTAGTTGTGGCAAAAATTACTGCAATCTGACAGTCACTGTACTGCTGCACTGATTAGGGCCCATAGGATCTATACCGACAGCTATCGGTAAGTATCTTAACCCCTACCCCTAAACCTAACCCTCCCTTCCCGCACCCTAAAACCTAACCACCACCCCTAGTGCCTAACCCTCCTCCTTAGTGCCTGACCCTAACCCCCCCAAGTGCCTAACCACGAATCCTAATCCTAACTCTCCCCATAACCCCACTAGTTACCGTTGGGATGCCGGCGTTGGGACTCTGACTGGTGTCGGGATGCCGGCTCCGCTCCGGGGACAGTGGCAGGTGGGGAGTTTGACTGGGGCGGTACACCTGTCAAACCGTAACGAAGGTGTCCTAAGGCGAGCTCAGGGAGGACAGAAACCTCCCGTGGAGCAGAAGGGAATCCCGCACGCTGGGATATAAACTTCATCCCGTTTGTGCAGCCGTTGGGTGTCAGGGTTTGCTGGTCTATGTAGTTTCAGAATAGTATTTCATTTTCTATTTGTATTTTTTTTTTTACTTCTAAACAAAAATATTTATGTAACTGACCATTTTTTCATTCAGTTCAGCTGGCAATGCATTTTTTTCATCACCCATAGAAATGCATAGTCCATTGTCCAAGGACACATTGTCAGATTACCTTATTTGCAAGCAGACGCCTCACTTTTATTTATACCTACTTTTGTTAATTTATCTTTAAGGCAACAAGATTACTATATGCAGCAGAAGTTAAACTTGAGGCTTCACATATGAGCTTTGAGAAGGTTACTGCAGAAGCTAACCAAGAGAGAAGTGATATGGCTGCAAAACTGGGCGAAGTAAAGAGGAGGCTGCAGCTTTGCAGGTAAGAACATTAATCTACCAGAGTGCTGGTATCCTCATACAAAGCCATACGGTAACTCTTCTAGGTGATTTTTATTTCTTTTCACTAACAGGCAGCAGGGTTTTTGTTTCTTTATTAAAACTGTATTTAACAAAAGATCTATAGGGGTATATACAGTGTGTGTGTGTATATATATATATATATACAGTGTGTAATAAATATAAATTATATATATATATATATATATATATATACCAACTGTACTGCCTAAACGGCAGAACACAAAACGGCACTGCAGTATGCTGAACAAAGAAGATTTTACTTTTTCAACGTTTCTGGGCTATCAAGCCCCGTCGTCAGGAAAACATAAGCTCCTGACGACGGGGCTTGATAGCCCAGAAACGTTGAAAAAGTAAAATCTTCTTTGTTCAGCATACTGCAGTGCCGTTTTGTGTTCTGCCGTTTAGGCAGTACAGTTGGTATATACCTGATTTCTCTAAGGGCACGCAGTTAAGTGTTTAGGTTATGGGGAGTGCCGAACCTATTTGTCTGTATATATATATATAAACAGAAAACTCAGCACTCACCATTGTTAAATCACTCACAATAATATATAAATAATAAATAATGGGGTTTTGGTTCATGGATTGATCAATGTGGGCAGCACAGACGGTGTAATGGTTAGCGTTACTACCTCACAGCACTGAGGTCGTGGGTTCGATTCCCACCACGACCCTAACTGTGCGAGTTTGTATATGCTCCCTGTGCTTGCGTGGGTTTCCTCCGGGTACTCCGGTTTCCTCCCACACTCCAAAAATATATACTGGTAGGTTAATTGGCTCCCAGCAAAAAATTAACCCTAGTGTGTATGTGTGTGAACGTGTGTTAGGGAATATAGGTTGTAAGCTCCACTGGGGCAGGGACTGATGTGAATATTCTCTGTAAAGCGCTGCGGAATATGTGTGCGCTAATAATAATAACTGGTAATAATAATGTATTTAAACCTGCAGCCCACATCACGGGACCCCACTTCTCTGCAGGTCCTACACTATCTATACTTATGGAAACCTGGTAGCTGCTATCACAGAGTTTAAACTGAAAAAAATGTTAACTGGTTTAACGCTCACCTGCCAACTAATGGCTTTTAAAGGCAAGGCAGTCACCAAACATAGCTTCTATCATACTACCAAAAAGGCAGCTGACACATGTTATTCTAAATGAGCTTGCACAGGGGTGCATGTGAAAGCTATGATCACAAAAGGTTAGTTAAAAATGAACCAAATTTTTGTGTGTGCATGCATGTTAGGCTTAATCACAGTACCGCACAAGATTTAGCCAGCAGCGCAAGTTGCAACCTAGTGCTGCCCGACTCCAGTCGTGCTAAAAAAAAATCAATAAGTGTCTTTTATATTTTTCTGTGTGTGTGCGTGTGTGTTAGGCTTAACCACAGGATTTAGCCAGCAACACAAGTTGCAACCTAGTGCCCGACTCCAGTCGTGCTAAAAAAAAAAAAAAATCAACAAAAGTGTCTTTTATATTTTTCTGTGTGTGTGCGTGCGTGCGTATTAGGCTTAACCACAGTACCGCACAAGATCCAGCCAGCAACGCAAGTTGCAACCTAGTGCTGCCCGACTCCAGTCGTGATCAATCGCTGCTCTGTGCCCAAGTTTTTGATTATAAAAAAAATTAAAATCTGTTTTTTTTTTTATCTTTTACTGTCTGCGTGTGTGCGTGTATCCAGCTAGCAACGCAAGTTAAATTGCAACCTAGTGCTGCCCCACTCCAGTTGTGATCAATCGCTGCTCTGGGCCCAAGTTCTGGAGCCAAATTTTTTTTTCAAATAAATTGTCTTTTTTAGGTCTAATATTTTAGTGTGTGCGCACGACTGCACGTGTGTGAATTTTGTAACTGCACCTTGGCTACACTATTTGTGCTTTTGACACTGCTTCAAGACCGCAGAAAATATGGAGGGCTGTCACATGACAGGAGAGCAAGGCCAAGAACCACATGTTTTAGCTGCCGCCAGCAGTGCAAGGACGTCAACTTCCTCGTCCTCTATGAAGGCCCATGCCCCAGAACTTAAGTCACGCCATCGATATGGTAAAGCTACTTTTACCGAACTTAAGAACAAACAATTGAAAGGAAATTTGCCTTTAGATAAACAAAAATTTGGCAATATGCCATTCACTACACAAAGTGGAAAGGAAAGGATAAGACCTTGGCCTTTCTTTATGAAGACAGCTGATTCTGATAGCCCTTCTGCTTGTAGTAGTAGTGGTGGTGGTACCATTAAAACATTTAAAGTTGTTAAATGAGTAAGCCAGCTCAGGAAAAAACAACTGTGTACCCTGAGAAATCAAAATCACAAATCCCCGAGGAGAGTGCAAGTGTGTCCATGGTTGCCATGTGTGAGCCAGACCTAAATACTAGTGTACTGGAGGATCCTCCAAATTCCAACATTTGTGTGCCCTCTGTAAATGTGGGGAAGGGCAGTCAACATCTTGCAGACGTAGTCATCGAGAATGCTTCTGTGGAACTGCACATGGAGGAAGAGGATATTTTGGTAGTTGAAGGTGCTAAGGATGATGAGGATGTTGATGATGAAGATGTTGGTGATGAGGTGATTGAAAAAGAGAAAGCCCATTGTTGTCATGCCGGGGCAAAAGACAAAAAAATCCACTTCTCACGTGTGGAATTATTTCAGCCCCAATCCGGACAACAGTTGTCAAGCCATACGTACCCGTTGCCAAGCAAGAGTGAGTAGAGGGAGGGACCTAAACCACCTAGGAACCTCCTCCTTGTTACGTCACTTAGAACGCATTCATCAAATATCAAAGTGTATGTCGCCAAGTTCAAAAACTCAAAGTGTAACAAGTCCAGTGTCTCCTACCTGCTCCCTCTCTGTGGGATCCAAGCGCCTCCGATCTAAAACACAAACACCTTTTCCATCAACATCCTCATTTGTCATCTGGAGTAGTCCTGATGCATCCAATGTTGTTATTCGAAGCATGATTGACTTCTCTCCTATCCATGATTCCTCAGAAGGATCCTTGATGACTACGCCTGTTGCTGCTGCTTTTGCTGTCAGTGGATCTTCATCCCAGAAGGGGACCAGGAGGAAGACTACTTGTAGTGTAGCCTCCAAAAAACAATTAACTGTCAGACAATCATTTGCAAGGGCAAACAAGTATGACAGCAATCACACAGTTGCACAGCGGATTACTGACGCCATAACAGCTATGCTGGTATTAGATGTGCGTCCAGTATCCACCATTACTGCAGTGGGTTTTCAACAGTTAATTCAGGTCCTGTGTCCTCGCTACCAGTTCCCTTCTAGATTCCACTTCGGTAGAAGAGCAATTCCAAATCTGTACAAGGACATAAAAAAAAACCTTATTAATGTCCTCAAAAATGCCGTTGTACCCACAGTCCACTTGACCACTGATATGTGGACAAGTGGGACAGAGCAAACTAAGGATTACATGACTGTGACAGCCCACTGGGTAGGTGTATTGCCTACAACAGCAGCAGCAACATCTACCAAAAGACAGTTGATACAGAGGCAGTCTACTCTTTGTATAACTGGTTTCACTAAGAGGCATACCGCTGAGAACCTCTTAGAAAAACTCAGGGAAATCATTGCTAAATGGCTTACCCCATTTGGACTTTATTCGGGATTTGTGATTTCGGACAATGCCACCAATATCGTGAGAGCATTACATGTTGGCGAATTCCAACACGTCCCATGTTTTGCTCACACAATTTGGTGGTGCAACATATTTAAAAAATGCTCTCCGTGGCCCACAAAATATCCGGACATTTTAGACATTCGACGACCGCTTGTCGAAGATTGCATGACCAGCAGGTACTGTTAAATTTGCCCTGCAATCAGCTGAAGCAAGAGGTAGTAACTCGGTGGAATTCTACCCTCGATATGCTTCAGCGGATGGAGGAACAGCAAAAGGCCATCCAGGGCTATACAACAGACTATGACATAGGCCGTGGAGGAGGAATGCACTTTACTAAAGCGCAGTGGAAAATAATTTCCGTGTTGTGCAAAGTTCTAAAACCCTTTGCACTTGCCACACGTGAAGATGGTTCAGACACTGCCAGCTTGAGTCAGGTCATTCCCCTCATCAGACTTTTGCAAAAACAGCTGGATAAACTGATGAAGGAGGTGAAACGGAGTGATTGCGCAAAGTATGTTGTACTGGTGGATCAAGCCCTTGATTCACTTCACCAGGATCCAAGAGTCGACAATCTATTGAAATCTGAAAAATATATTTTGGACAACATTCTGGATCCTAGGTTTAAGTCCTACCTTGTGAGTTTTTTTTCCAACAGACCAAAATCTAAAACCCGTGCAAAGAGATGTTGGTAAAAAAATTGTCAGCTGCAGCCGCACGGGAAACACCATCATCTCCTCCTTCAGTTTCTGCAGCTGCCAGGAAAAGACAAATTACATCTGGTCGGGCCTGTGAGAACTGCCTACCAATGACGTGTCTTCTACCGTGACTATGTGTGATACGGTCTCCATTCACAGAATGATGGAGGACTATTTCTGAGGTAACATCCTAATAGGCATGTCAGACAGTCCCTTTCAGTACTGGCAGGAAAAGGAGGCAATTTGGAGGCCCATACACAAACTGGCTTTGCATTACTTAAGTTGCCCACCCTCCAGTGTGTACTCCGAAAGAGTTTTCAGTGCAGCTGGCAACCTTGCCAGTGATCGGCGTAGGAGGTTACTTCCTCAAAATGTGGAAAAGATGATGTTCATTAAAATGAATTACAAATTCCATGAGGAAGACCTCTACCAACAATTGAATCAAAAAATTACAGAGGTGCCTATGGTGCATTCCAGCGGGGACTAATTAATATTGTGTGAAGAACAGGATGTACACACTGATGGGGATGACGAGGACGACGACAACTAGTAATGTAAAGCCAGTTTGTGTATGGGATCATTTTCATTTCCATGTCCATATTACATTGGCATATTGTTTTATGGGGTCCAAACAAACCAATGATTTCAGCCACAATTGGCAGTCCTTGTGGCTGAAATGATTGGTTTGTTAATTGTGAATGTCCTGTTTCGTATACAACATAAGGGTGGGTGGGTGGGCCCAAGAACTATTCCATCTTGCACCTTTTTCCTTTCTATTATGTGCTGGTTGGGGCATTGCTGCCTGACATTTTAAATTAATGTTATGGTTGGTTTAGGAACCAATGATTTGTTTTTATATTAATTTATTATCAATTTTACAGCCAGGGGCTGCACCCAATGAATTGTTTTTTACTTTTTTAATTAAATTATTATTAATTATTCAGCCTGGGACTGCACCAATGAATTGTTTTTTAATTAATTTATTATCAATTTTACAGCCAGGGGCTGCACCAATTAATTTATTTTTATTATTAATTATTCAGCCCGGGGCTGCACCAATGAATTGTTTTTTAATTTATTATTTATTATTATTTATTTATTATCAATTTTACAGCCAGGGGCTGCACCAACTAGTATCCACTATCAATTCTTAAATCCTCAAGGGTATCCCAAACATCATCTTTGCACAGTCCTCAATTTTATTAATAATTATATCAATCAGTTTTGAGCCAGCAAGCTGGATGCAACCTTTTGGCCCTTTAACTAATAAAAAAAATCAATATTGTGAGCTATGATGTGGTCAAAATTGACTGGAGACAAGTGGAAATAAATGTTATTGAGGTTATTAATACTGTAGGAACAAAAAAGGCCCATTTTATGTGATTTTAGCTGTTTTTTTTATTTTTTTAATAAAAAATCCAGATCCAAAACCAAAACATGAAAACAAAACACGGAGGTGAGGTTTTGGCAAAACCAATCCAGATCCAAAACCAGGGGAGATCCAAAACCAAAACACGGGGGTCTGCGCACATCTCTAGTTACTACAGAGGTGAGAGAGTGGAATGTGTTAGTACACAGATGAAGGAGGGTAATGTCTTACTATATCAGTGAGAGAGAGGATGCATTATTATAGAGGTGAAGGATTAATGTGTTACTGGAGATGTGAGATGGAAATTGAAACATTAAATATTTAAGGTCTACGCAGGTGAAACCAGGTACACCAGCTAGTCTTATTGACTAAAGGATAGGGAATTTGGAAAACACCTCTGCACAAGGATTAATTTGGAGAAATAAATTATTTAATGGCCCCAATTCAATAGTAAATCACAAATTGTGTATTTATCCTGTGGGGGTGCTGCCATAGACAGTAATTAACAATATACAAGAAAAGAAGAAAGAAAAAAGCACTGTCTCTTGGTTGGCGCACAAAATTGAAGAATAAGTAAAATATAACTTTTAATGTATGAATATTAAAAATTCACTTAGCCTTACTTTAGTGAAATATTTCGTAAAAATTATTAAAATGTGAAACACACATATAAACAAATAAATGTACATCTATAATAATTATTATTAAATGGTTTGTTATATGTTAGTCTCTATGTCCTTATTGTGTTGTGTTTTGTTTAGTATTATTAATTGAATTGTAATGTCTTCCTTATTAATATTGCACCTGTACTACTTCCAACAATAGAACCTATAAGTGTGGATGGCTAATAGTGTTGTCAACCATCCTCATACAGTGATAGTAGTGATTGTATTATCTCTATATTTATTCACACAATATATTCATATAAATTCCCAATATCACACTACCATCTGTTTAATATAGTGGATATTAATAAGTAATTTCCATTATAATGATCACAGCTCCCCTCTATGGGGGAAAAATTTTTTTTACAAATAAATTTTCTTAATTATAAACATGTATCACCAGGAAACATGCATTCATTATTTATTATATAATATTACACCCCTTATTTTGGATAGATATGATTAGTCATATGAGCAAAGACAGAAACAGTACCTGAATACAGAGTAGTACAAGCATTGAAGTGAAAAGACAGCCTTGTGATAAATATTGGTGTATTGAGCCCATAGACCAAATATGGAGGATGTGTTTTTCCGTATTCTGACTTCACCAGAAAATGAGAAGGACATACTGTTGTAAGACAGCACGGTTGGTGTTTGTATGTTCTCTCTCTCTGTTTGTTAAGGTTCACCCTGGGTACTTTGGTTTCTTTCTATAGTCCAAAAATAAACTGGTTGGTTAATTGGATTCTGATAGATATAAATGAACTCTAGTGTATATATAAAGTGCATCCGGAAAGTATTCACAACGCTTCACTTTTTCTACATTTTGTTGTTACAGCCTTATTCCAAAATGGAATAAAATCATTTTTGTCCTCAAAATTATACACACAATACCCCATAATGGCAACGTGTAAAAAGTTTTTTTGAGATTTTTGCAAATTTAGTTAAAAAAAAAAACTAAGAAATTACACGTACGTAACTATTCACAACCTTTGCTCAATACTTTGTTAATACACCTTTGGCAGCAATTACAGTCTCCAGTCTTTTTGAATATGATGCCACAAGTTTGGCACACCTATCTTTGGGAAGTTTCGACCATTCTTTTTTGCAGCACTTCTCAAGTTCCATCAGGTTGGATGGGAAGCGTCGGTGCACAGCCATATTCAGATCCCTCCAGAGATGATTAATTGATTCAAGTCTGGGCTCTGGCTGGGCCACTCAAGGACATTCACAGAGTTGTCCTGAAGCCACTCCTTTGATATCTTTGCTGTGTCCTTAGGATCGTTGTCCTGCTGAAAGATGAACCGTCATCCCAGTCTGAGGTCAAGAGCGCTCTGGAGCAGGGTTTCATCCAGAATGTCTCTGTACATTGATGCATTCATCTTTCCCTCTATCCTGACTTGTCTCCCAGTTCCTGCCGTTGAAAAACATCCCCACAGCATGATGCTGGCACCACCATGCTTCACTGTAGGGATGGTATTGGCCTGGTGATGAGCGGTGCCTGGTTTCATCCAAACATAACGCCTGGCATTCACGCTAAAGAGTTCAATCTTTGTTTCATCAGACCAGAGAGTCCTTCAGGTGCATTTTGGCAAACTCCAGGTGGGCTGCCATGTGCTTTTTACTAAGGAGTGGCTTCTGTCTGGCCACTCTACCATACAGGCCTGATTGGTGGATTGCATCAGAGATGGTTGTCCTTCTAGAAGGTTCTCCTCTCTCCACAGAGGAATGCTGTAGCTCTGACAGAGTGACCATCGGGTTCTTGGTCATCTCCCTGACTAGGGCCCATCTCCCCCGATCGCTCAGTTTAGACTGCCGGCCAGCCAACTTTAGGAAGAGTCCTGGTGGTTCCGAACTTCTTCCATTTACGGATGATAGAGGCCACTGTGCTCATTGGGACCTTCAAAGCAGCAGATATTTTTCTGTACCCTTCCCCAGATTTGTGCCTCGAGACAATCCTGTCTCGGAGGTCTATAGACAATTCCTTGGACTTCATGCTTGGTTTGTGCTCTGACATGCACTGTCAAGTGTGGGACCTTATATAGACAGGTGCATGCCTTTCAAAATCATGTCCAATCAACTGAATTTACCACAGGTAGATTCCAGTTAAGCTGCAGGAACATCTCAAGGATGATCAGTGGAAACAGGATGCACCTGAGCTGAATTTTGAGCTTCATGGCAAACAGTTGTGAATACTTATGTACATGTGGTTTCTTAGTGTTTTTTTTTAACTAAATTTGCAAAAATCTCAAAAAAACTTTTTACATGTTGTCATTATGGGGTATTGCGTGTAGAATTTTGAGGACAAAAATGAATTTATTCCATTTTGGAATAAGGCTGTAACATAACAAACCGTGGAAAAAGTGAAGCGTTGTGAATACTTTCAGGATGCACTGTATGTATAGATGTGGTAGGGAATATAGATTATAAACACCTCCGGGGCAGGGACTGATGTAAATGATTAAATATACTCTGTAAAGCACTGCAGAATTTATGTATACTGTATAAAAACTATTTATAAATAAAATATATACAAAGAAATGGTAAAACATTATACTAATAATTATACATTGATATTAAATGAAAATAAAAATATTTTTTTCCAGGTACACTTTAGTATCAATTAGTTTCATACTGTATGTGTAGCAAAAGACTTAAACTTTTTTGTTTTTCTTTCTTTATGTACAAACTCTGAACAGAGATAATTTGCAGAATGCTGAGAATATATGGGCTGAATGCACTTCAGACTTGTTTAGCACTGACAGAAAGATTGAGGATGGTAAAAAGCTCTACAGTGAGTTACTGAGTGAAAAACAACAGGTCACAGAGAGCGAGAATTCATGGAATCAACAAGTAAGTCACATAGAGATAATTAACAAGCATCACATCTGCACTTATTCCTCTTATACAGTACATGTGATCTTATTTACTAACATTGTATATACATGTAAGCGCAACCAATCTGTATTCGTTTTTTATTTTTCTAGGCAATGACAGCAAATGTCTGATTTGTTGCAATAGGTACTGTGATAGGATCACTGGTAAAGTGGTCTGTGGCAGGTACATTTGTCCCAGATTCCTGTCCTATGTGTTTTAAACCCCCAGGAGAAAGTCTGCAGTGTAGCAGGCTTGAGTTTCGGCTTTTTGAAAAGCCGGTTTGGGACCTGGGGGTTGTGGGTGAGAGGAGAGGGAGGGCTCCACCCACGGCCACTCCAGGTTTTGGTTCTCGCAGCCTGGTAACAGGCTTGTTAGGGTTTCCACCTGAGAGTGGCCAATATAAGCCTAGTGTGTTTAGGGCTGAGTGTCTCACCTGGGAGAGCAGGCAGGGAGTTTGCTCAGAGACACTTGAAAAACCTATTTGTGAGTACTGTGCTGTGCCTTGTTGCTGGTGAGGGCATTAGGCCCTGCCAGGTTCTTGTAGTGAGGGAACCACCTGTAAAGTTAGAGCCCAGCCAGGGCTAGGATTTACGTTTATGATTTCTTTATGTTATTTCTGTTTTGCACAATAAAGACTGGCGCCGACCAGCTTGTACTCGAATCCAGTCTGGCGTACTATTTCCCAGCTGCTGTGTGTGTAAGGAAGGAGTCCTCTACACAGGAGAGGAACCCCTAATCTGACTGTATCACAATATGGTGGAGAATGCGGGCACCCACACACACTGAAGTTGTAGCAAGAGGAAAACTTTCCGTTTAAAAATTAAAGGGACAGACACCCAATTTGTGAGTGTGGAAATAACGCTGTGTCCTTGGAGTCCCATAGAGGAGGCGTCAGCCAATGCTCAGAGAGGCAAGGTTCAGCTTCCAACCTACACCCCAGGACAAAATGGGACATTATTAAGGCCTTGCTCCAAGCTACAGCAGCTCAGCAGGAATCTACCAGAGCTCAGCAGGAGACGAACAAATTTCAGCAGGAATCTACCTGGGCTCAGCAGGAATCCACCAGGGTGCAACTGTTGGCCTTGAAGACAGCCCAGAGGCAACAACAGGTCGCCCTCGAGGAAACCCGCCAGGCCTTAGCGGAAAACAGCCAGGCCTTAGCGGAAAACAGCCAGGCCATAAAAGAGGTGGTACAGCACCTGGTTGCCCGGCCCAGAGATGTTAATACGGGTCCTCCCACCACCACTCACTCCGTACGAGCCAGTCACTTCCTCCAAAAGATGACTTCGGGCGATGATGTGGAGGCCTATCTCACCGCATTTGAAAGAATAGCGATGGATTTGGTTGGACCCTTAATGAAGTCTGCCAGGGGACACCAGTATATTCTGGTCATAATGGATTACGCTACCAGGTACCCGGAAGCGATCCCGTTGCGCAATACGTCAACCAAGACCATTGCCAGAGAGCTAGTTCATGTCTTTAGCAGGCTGGGTATACCCAAGGAGATACTAACTGACCAGGGTACACCGTTTATGTCAAAAGTCATGAAAGAGTTATGCCGCCTGTTCAAAATTGAACAGTTAAGAACTTCGGTTTATCACCCCCAAACCGATGGGCTGGTCGAGAGGTTTAACAAGACGTTAAAACACATGCTTAGGAAAGTGGTCGACAAGGATGGTAGGGATTGGGATTACTTATTGCCGTATTTATTGTTGGCCATAAGAGAGGTTCCCCAGTCCTCCACCGGGTTTTCACCCTTCGACTTGTTGTATGGGAGACACCCAAGGGGGTTACTAGACATTGCCAAAGAGACATGGGAGGGGCAGTCTAGTCCTTACAAAACGGTGATTGAGTATGTTTCTCAAATGCAAGAGAGAATTGCTGCGGTAGTGCCGATAGTGAGAGAGCACCTGGAACAGGCTCAACAGGCACAGCAGAGGGTATACAACCGCAATGCCCGGTTACGCAGCTTTGCTCCTGGGGACAGAGTGTTAGTGTTGGTTCCCACTGTGGAAAATAAACTTTTGGCTAAATGGCAAGGGCCCTTTGAAATCTTAGAAAGAGTGGGACAGGTCAATTACAAAGTTTACCAGCCGGGGAAAAGAAAGCCGGAACAGATATACCATATAAATCTGTTAAAGCCCTGGAAAGATAGAACGGTACTGTCGGCCGTCCGAGCGCCTCCAGTAAATCCAGGGCCCTTAGTTCCCGAAGTGACAGTGGCAAAAACCTTGTCGGCAATTCAACAACAAGAGGTCAAGGAGTTTCTGATCAGAAATAGGGTGCTGTTCTCTGACGTACCTGGGAAAACCTCGGTCGTTAAACATGACATAATCACTGACCCAGGGGTTAAAGTTAATCTAAAGCCCTATAGGTTACCAGAAGCACAAAGAGAATCGGTGTCGAAAGAAATTAAAAATATGCTAGAGTTAGGGGTTATTGAAGAATCACATAGTGAATGGTCAAGTCCCATTGTGTTGATTCCAAAGCCCGACGGGAGTGTGCGTTTCTGCAATGACTTCCGAAAGTTGAACAGTGTTTCAAAATTCGATGCCTACCCGATGCCAAGAGTGGATGAACTGATTGAGAGACTAGGGACGGCAAGGTATTTAACCACTCTTGACCTAACCAAAGGGTATTGGCAAGTACCGTTAACCGAGAGCGCCAAACAAAAGACAGCTTTTTCAGCGCCAGAGGGCTTGTTTCAGTACAAGATGTTGCCCTTCGGGCTACATGGGGCACCTGCTACCTTCCAAAGAATGATGGACAGGATTCTAAGGCCCCATAGACGGTATGCGGCTGCTTATCTGGATGACGTGGTCATTCATAGTCCTGATTGGCAGTCTCACTTACCCAGGGTACAAGCAGTGTTGGACTCCATCTATAAGGCAGGTTTGACAGCCAACCCAAAAAAGTGTTGTCTAGGCATGGAGGAAGTAAAATATCTGGGATACACCATTGGCAGAGGCCTGATAAAGCCTCAGCTCAATAAGGTTGATGCCATACAAAACTGGCCACGGCCTCTGAATAAGAAGCAGGTGAGAGCCTTCTTGGGAATTACGGGGTACTACAGGAGGTTTATACCCAACTTTGCCACCATGGCAGTCCCACTGACTGACCTGACCAAAGGCAAACAAAAAGTCATGGTAGAATGGAGTCCTGAGGCAGAGAAAGCTTTTCAGGAGTTGAAAGTAGCGTTGTGTTCCCAACCAGTCCTGATGACTCCTAATTTTGAAAGGGAATTCATAGTACAAACCGATGCATCAGAAGTAGGTATAGGAGCGGTCCTGTCCCAGAACAAGGAGGGTGAGGAACACCCTATTTTCTATCTAAGTAGAAAGTAGAATGTACATGAGAGAAACTATGCCACAGTGGAGAAGGAGGCGTTGGCCATAAAGTGGGCATTAGAGGCTCTCAGGTACTACTTGGTTGGAAGAAAATTCAAATTGATCACTGACCATGCCCCTTTGAAGTGGATGTCCGAAAATAAGGACAGTAATGCGAGAATTACGAGATGGTTCTTGGCATTACAAACTTTCAAATTTTCAGTGGAACACAGGCCAGGAAGCCAGCTGGCCAATGCTGACGCGTTGTCACGCGTTCATTGTTTGGGGGCTTCAGTTGTTCCGCCCCACAGGTCGAAACAAAGGGGGGGGATATGTGATAGGATCACTGGTAAAGTGGTATGTGGCAGGTACATTTGTCCCAGATTCCTGTCTTATGTGTTTTAAACCCCCAGGAGAAAGTCTGCAGTGTAGCAGGCTTGAGTTTCGGCTTTTTGAAAAGCCGGTTTGGTACCTGGGGGTTGTGGGTGAGAGGAGAGGGAGGGCTCCACCCACGGCCACTCCAGGTTTTGGTTCTCGCAGCCTGGTAACAGGCTTGTTAGGGTTTCCACCTGAGAGTGGCCAATATAAGCCTAGTGTGTTTAGGGCTGAGTGTCTCACCTGGGAGAGCAGGCAGGGAGTTTGCTCAGAGACACTTGAAAAACCTATTTGTGAGTACTGTGCTGTGCCTTGTTGCTGGTGAGGGCATTAGGCCCTGCCAGGTTCTTGTAGTGAGAGAACCACCTGTAAAGTTAGAGCCCAGCCAGGGCTAGGATTTACGTTTATGATTTCTTTATGTTATTTCTGTTTTGCACAATAAAGACTGGCGCCGACCAGCTGTGTGTGTAAGGAAGGAGTCCTCTACCCAGGAGAGGAACCCCTAATCTGACTGTGTCACAGTACGTTCAAGATATCTTACAGCACAGTTGGTGCAATGGCTAGTGTTACTGTCTCACAGCACTGAGGTCTCAGGTTCAATTCCCACCACAGCCATAATTATGTGGAGTTTGTATATTCTCCCCGTGGTACCATGGGTTTCCTCCAAGTTCTCTTGTTTCCTTCCATTGCACCGACAGCAGGACATCCCCTATGGACTAAAATTAAGAGCCGGTGGTAACTATTAAAGAGGCAGACGACCATTTTCATCACAAAAGGAATATTTAACTTGTAACCACACTATACACAGGTTACACCAATGTTACACACAGATTACACTGATATACTGTATAGGAGGAACTTTACACCTAGTTAATACATGTTGTAGGTGAACTTATGTAGAACATCAATTAGTTATAACTGAACACACTGTTATTTTGAGATTATACACCCAAAATATATTTTATTTTTATTTCATTTTGATATATAAGTGTGTAACCCTAACTCTGTGCTTTCTACAAACTCATCACATATAGTATATGATTCAGGGCCTGACTCCGCAAGGAACGAAGTAGCTTATACACTCGCAATCGGACGATTTTTGCGTACTGCGCATGCGTATGCATAGCAGTGCGTGAACTAGCCACTGTGATCAGGACAGCGATCGCATGTACTACCCAGACCCCTGGCAGAGTGATTGACAGAAAGGGCCGTTTGTGGGTGACAACGGGGGGGGGGGATCGGTTGAACGCAGGTACAGGTGTGCCAGTGCGTTTGAACGCTGTTGCATGGGCGTGCATAAATTAGCCACTGCGATACCAGACGTCTCCTGAGGCCTCATAGCGTGCGCTGAAGTAAGCAATTCCTGAATAAGGTCAGAGCTTCATTAACTGTCCGATGTTACTCGATGTTACCGATTGTTTCTCTATATTGGCCAAGTATACAGATGTGAGTAAGGGGAAGTAGGCTTCCTTATGTCAGTCTGCGATCGCAATGCGTATGCAAATATTTACATGTCACGGCTGATATTAGCAACTGCGTAGCGTGCATATAAGCAGAATAGCGATCCGTAGTGAATCAGGCCCTCAGTAAATCAGCAGAATAGTTGTTTTGTATGTGTATTGTGTAAATGATATAATATATTACAGGAGACGTATTAAAGGAATAAGTATTATATGTATCCCAGTGTGTGATCACACCACTGTTTAGCAGCTCCTGCTAGTTGAATTACCCTTCCTCAGTTTTTCTAACGTACTGCATACCATACAAGTATCATTACTGCAAATTATTATAAATTACATATCTATATGTACTATTAGTACTCATAAATTATACTTATACATCAGTTGTAGCATAGTCTTATTCATGTGTTATACTGTAATGATGATTGATTCATTGTTGTATTATTATTATTAGCCTCTATAAATCATAGGTACACAAATTACCAGCAATACCCTATATTGTGTCCTTAGTGAGGTGGCTCTCTATGCTAATTACACCGAAGTGTGTTGCACATATTATAGATAATGTTACAACTGCAAAAATTGTGGTTGTGTGAACCTTATTAAGCTGCTAACTTCTGGGTAAATATGGCATTACTTTTCAGCTTTTTCATGCATTTACTATGGTTTACAGCTTTTTCAATACATGTAATAGAAATGTGTCCTCGTACACACAGCGTGAATTGCCTGGCGTGAGTGAGCCGCCAGGTCCTGTGCTACAAGCGTTGGGTGTCTTTTTTTATGTCTATATTGCGTCTATGCCGAAAATGTGTCTAAGTCGCAATGCGATGCAACTAGGACGCACCAGCAGATTGTGCTAATGAATCTGATATGCGACACTTGCAGGAGCATATTTTTAATGGGTGCAGGGTGTGCGGTGCACACGGGCCCCTGGGTCCACGGGGGCCCACACCACACACCCTGCACCCATATGATACTTACCACTCTGGAGTCCCACGCCTGTGCCGGTGTTGACGCTGTAATAAAACTCCTGGAAAACTACCTCCGCAGCCATCTTTCTGACGCTTTGTGCATGCGCAGTATGGAAAACACCAGGAAAATGGGACTGCGCCATTTTCCCAGTGACCTGCGCATGACTAGTGTCCAAAGTCTACCGCTGCGGCGCTGCGCTCAGTGCATTTCCGGCTGCCGAGAGAGAGGAGGGGGCCCTGGACGTAGACTGCACACGGGCCCTCTCCTCTCTTGAAACGCCCCTGGACAAGTACAGTCAGGTCCATAAATATTGGGATATTGACAGAATTTTCAGATTTTGGCCTCTATTCACCACCACAATGGCTTTGAAATGAAACAAACAAGATGTGCTTTAACTGCAGACTTTCAGATTTAATTTGAGGGTAATTACATCCAAATCAGGTGAACGGTGTAGGAATTACAACGGTTTCTATATGTGCCTCCCATTTTTTAAGGGGCCAAAAGTAATGGGACAAACTAAACAATCCTAAATCTAACTTTCACTTTTTAATACTTTGTTGCGAATCCTTTGCAGGCAATTACAGCCTGAAGTCTGGAACGCATAGACATCACCAGACGCTGGGTTTCATCCCTGGTGATGCTCTGCCAGGCCTCTACTGCAAATGTCTTCAGTTCCTGCTTGTTTTGGGGGCATTTTCCCTTCAGTTTTGTCTTCATTAAGTGAAATGCATGCTCAATCGGATTCAGGTCAGGGGATTGACTTGGCCATTGCATAACATTCCTCTTTTTAGCCTTAAAAAACTCTTTGGTTGCTTTTGCAGTATGCTTCGGGTCATTGTCCATCTGCACTGTGAAGCGCCGTCCAATGATTTCTGAAGCATTTGACTGAATATGAGCATATAATATTGCCGTGACACTACCACCACCATGATTCACTGATGAGGTGGTATGTTTTGGATCATGAGCAGTTTCTTTCCTTCTGCATACTCTTCTCTTCTCATCACTCTGGTACAAGATGATCTTTCTGTCCATAGGATGTTATTCCAGAACTGTAATGGCTTTTTTAGATGTTGTTTGGCAAACTCTAATCTGGTCTTCCTGTTTTTGTGGCTCACCAATGGTTTACATCTTGTGGTGAACCCTCTATATTCACTCTTGTGAAGTCTTCTCTTGATGGTTGACTTTGACACATATACACCTACCTCCTGGAGAGTGTTCTTGATTTGGCCAACTGTTGTGAAGGGGTTTTTCTTCACCAGGGAAATAATTATTTTGTCATCCACCACAGTTGTTTTTCGTGGTCTTCCGAGTCTTTTGGTGTTGCTGAGCTTTCTTTCTTTTTAAGAATGTTCCAAACAGTTGATTTGGACCACACCTAATGTTTTTGCTATCTCTCTGATGGGTTTGTATTGTTTTTTCAGCCTAATGATGGCTTGCTTCACTGATAGTGACAGCTCTTTGGATCTCATATAGGGCTCTATTTATTAACATTATTTTTACTAAAATAAAGTGAAAAAGGGTGTTTTCACACCCTTTTCACATTATTTTAGTTTCACCTGTATTTATTACAGGGCAATTGGAGTAGAATTAGTAAAATTCTACTCCAACCCCCAGTATCACTTATTTTTAGTAAAGCAGATCGCATTTCCCATAATTGTAATGGGAAATGTGATCTGTGTGCAAGTTACTAAAAATAAATTGTAAAAAAATCCCGGGGGAAGCCCTGTGATAATAACGCCACCTGGAGGTGGCGTTATCCAGGGTCTCCCCCGGTTACCGGGCTCCCACTCTGCTCTAACGGGGAGAGCAGAGGCGGGAGCCGGTACCAGTAATCAGCTATGTGGTCTAAAGAGACCGCAAGCTGATTGCTGTAAAAAAAAGAAAAAAAAAATTAAACATTTTTTTTTTCACTTACCTGAATCCAGGGACCGGTGATCGGGGCTCCGGTGATGGCTCCTCTCCGGTCAGCTGGTCTCCCACAGTGCACTGGGGCCCGGTCATCAGCAGTATGGGAGATCACCTGATCGGGAAGCCCGGAGAAGACCACCGGAGGCCAGGAGGATGCAGGTAAGTGTAATGAAGGGAGGGGGGGGTCGCGGGGGTCCGCGATCGCGGGGGGCGGGGCTTAGCGCCGGGGGCGGGGCTTAGCGTCGTGGGGGGGTAGTAGCGGTGGTCGGTCGGCGCATGCGCGTGCTCTTAGTCTAGAGTGCGGATGGGATCCGCAGGGACAGAGCTTTATCGCAAGCTCTGTCCCTGCAAGGGATTTATAGTAAATCCCTGTGATATTACCTGAATTCGCAATGCGAATTCACTCGGTAATATCACACTACAATCCGCATTCAATATGCGGATTGTAGTAAATAGAGCCCATTGAGAGTTCACAGCAACTGATTCCAAATGCAAATGTCATACCTAGAATCAACTCCAGACCTTTTACCTGCTTAATTGATAATGAAATAACGAGGGAATAGCCCATACCTGTCCATGACATAGCTTTTGAGTTGATAGTCCCATTACTTTTGGCCCCTTAAAAAGTGGGAGGCACATATTGAAACTGTTGTAATTCCTACACCGTTCACCCGATTTGGATGTAATTACCCTCAAATTAAATCTGAAAGTCTGCAGTTAAAGCACATCTTGTTTGTTTCATTTCAAAACCATTGTGGTGGTGAATAGTGGCCAAAATCTGAATATTCTGTCAATGTCCCAATATTTATGGACCTGACTGTATATCTGTGTGCACCTGAGCCTGTGTACGAACCACAATAGAGAGTGGAATTAAAAAAGCTGCGGGCGCTACATTGTAGCACTTCATATACAGGGCTCGATTCAGACCCGCTCGCTAGATGCGTTCTCACGCAGCCAGCGTATGCGAATCCGGCAAACCCACAGCAAGGCAGGCGATTGCACGGCAAGTCATTAGCACGCTCACTATGTCTTGGCTTGCGATCGCGCTGTGTATGGAGATGCCCACCAGCCTGTCTTAAGACATAATCTCCAGGATGTGTATGCAACCTTCGGTAACATCGAGTACCATCGGAAGAGAACGCAGCGATTGTGGTCGACGATACCCTAACGCAAGTACCGCGAGTGCTTCAGTGTAAAATTCAGACATGTGACGTGTACTATGATGCTGCATCTTAATTATGCACGCTTCTGAAACGGCGTTGAGACACTCAGGCACGCCTGCGTTCGCACCACTGTAGTGGTCACAAACACAGGAGGCACTGCAGGGGCACAGATACAGGGGGCACTACATAAGGGGAAAAACTACGGGGGGCATTGCATAATGGGCACTACTGCCTGAAAAACAGTGAGGGGGGACAGCTTGAGAGCTGGGGGGGATGATGCCTGCTTTAATGCTTATGGGGGCAGAGTGGTTCTGTTGAGATAACTCCGGGGGGTGGGGTGGAGGTGGCTGGAGTGACACATGAGGGGCCGCTACAGTGGCATGGGGGGCTGGAATGACACATGAATGTGGGCTGGAATGGCAAGGGAGGGGGCTGGTGTGACACATGGAGGAGCTGAAGTGAGTATTGTGTGAATCTTACTTTTTCAATGTATTTTATGTGGATGTGGTTTTTAAAATGTATTCTGTGTGTATCTGGCTTGTTTCAGAATATTTTATGTGGATCTGGCTTGTTTCTGTGTATTTGATGTGTATCTGGCTTGTTTCAGAATATTTTATGTGGATCTGGCTTGTTTCTGTGTATTTGATGTGTATCTGGCTTGTTTCTGTGTATTTGATGTGTATCTGGCTTGTTTCTGTGTATTTTATGTGAACTTGGCTTTTTCAATGTTTTCTATATTGCTCTGGCTTTTTCTTTCACTTTAACAGTGAAAGAATTATACTCGGAAGATTATGTAAATTGTGTCGGGCTTGCCCCCAGTGTGATGTAAAAACGGGGGTGCGACACTAGGTCATGCACCAGCAAATGTCATTCCAAAGGCGTGCGTACAAAAATGGGGCATGGTCTTGTGACAGCTAGACCACACCACCATTTTTGCGCTGCTCTTTTGCTTCACTACAGTTATTTGTTGTCTCTTTGCCTCTGACTGGTTGGCCACCCCTGCTTTTCAGGGTTTATGGCCTTTTCAATGCATTCACTATGTTTCCGGCTATTACCCTCTTCCACTTTTTTCTTTTTTGACTCTAGTGTATAATTTTTATTTATTTTGGGATAGTGTACTACTGTTTTTCTATTACAGTAGAACTCTGATTATTCAAACGCTGATATTTGAGTGCCAATTATATAAAACATGGTCGACGAAAATCAAAAGTAATAAAAACTAAACTGTATAGTAAAATTACAAAAACAAATCTTTAAAATTGTACTAAATAGTCTCTGACGTGCAGTGAGTCAGTTGGTCGTCCATGCATGTCGCATCTGTGCCTCTTGCTGGCAGCTTAATATGCACTAATGATGGCTCTTCTGCTGACTGTTGGGTCTGTCCTGCATCCAGGGCCATAACTAGGGTAGTGCGACCTGTGCCATGGCACAGGGCAGGGAGCGATGTTCGGACCTGTCAATTTTCTGTTTATTAACATACTCACTTGTAGCTTCTTCTTCTTTTATCTCCAGCAGCTCCTGGCCTCCCCTATCTCTTCCCTGGCCCATCCCCATGAGGTCATGGCCCTTTTTCGGGTGCATGTCTTATGTCCCTATATGAAAAATAGCTGTCTGCATCACCGCTAAACTGTCATATATGACGGAGGTCACAGTGCTAGATGAGGTGAATGTGGGGTAGAGATAAAAAAGATATTAAAATGGGGGAGTAAATGAAAACACGGAGAGAGAGATTATAGTTGAGTAGCGTATTATTTATTTTGTAAGAAGCTGAGAATTATGTTAAGGTGGTTAATATTACTATAGGACCTGTTTATCAATACTTGCAGGATATCTGCCGAAACCACCAATTTTTGTTTTTAGGGGTTCCCCCAACTAAAAAATATTTCCCTAATACATCCAAATGGAATACCCAATTTTTTAATCACAAAAGCAGCCCAATGCTTTCTTGGCAAATTTACCAAGCATTCCGGAGTTTGGCCACGGTAGCTATCGCCACCTGAAAATGGTATTAGCCATTGTAGCCTATAGTCTACACTCCCCAAAAAGTACCAGGAGAGGGAACTATAAGATACCTCCCTCTACACCTTCACATGCACAGTCAACATATTGCACATGTTCAGTATTATGGCGGCTCCTGGAAACTGAAAGTAAAGTGATCACTAATGTGGTACTTCATTTCTTATCTGCGAATAGTGGTAGTAAAAATTATAATTATCAGATAAAAAGCCTCTTTTCTGCACATGAGTGGAGTCCATTTGTGACCAACATGAACAGACCATAGTAACTGCTTCGATGAGTTCTACTAACTGGATAAGTGATCACTAATATTAATTACCAGTTGTTATAAGATAGCATCTTAGATTTCTTAACAGCCAACACATTATGACTCAACTAATCTTGTTTTCGTCTTCAGGTTCCATAGGGTCCACAGAAACTACCTTGGGGTATGTGGTTGGAGTTATCCAGGCACCAAACAGTCAAAGCTTTAGCTCCCAGAATGCACTGGTCCGCCTCCGTATATACCCCACCCTAGCCACAGGCATTCAGTTTTCTGTTTGGTGCTCAGCAGGTTTCAGATGCATCTTTTGAACAGGGGGCTCAAGCAGTCCCAAGCTTTAATTTTATGATTTATTTCTATGTTACTGGGTTAGCAGTGCTGAGTGTCTTAATCAGACGCATGCACTGCGACTCCTCCTACCTCCACCAGTAACGTATCTGGTGATTTCGGCGGGTCACAGTGGAGCTTAGCTAGCAGCGATGCTGGAGGCCCGGACTGCAATCGGACGCACAGAGATGTCGGGCGATTCTTTGTTTATGTGGAACCGCGCGCAAAGCAGTCCTTGCTTCCGGCGCTGCAGACGCAGTGAGGGCCTGGGACAGTCTGTGTCTTCACTAGACCACTGGGGCCTTATCATCTGATTCCGGGGATCGGCAGTAGACGCATCTACTGCCATGAGGTCAGCGCACCCGGCAGGTTGATGTAGCCAAGGGGAGGTAGCCTCTCCCCCAGCTGCTCCCCCCCAACCCATATGCAAAGCCTACGAAAGTTTCCTGCATCTGGGTTGCTTCTCCTACCCGCCTCGTGTATATGAGATCTCACAGTCCACCAGTGGTGCTCTGCTGAAGCGGTTTGTTCTCAGAAGGTTTGGGTCAATCTCCCTGTATACCTCTACCCTGGATCAGGTATATTGGACCTCATTCAGTCGGTCGTAAGTGGCCGCTCGGTCTTACCCAGCGATGTTCGCTAAACTGCATGTGTAAGATTCGCAATGCGCGTGCGCAAACTAGCTGTTGCGATCGTAAATATCTCTCTCCTTGAACACAGCCAGGTCGTTAGTTTCAGTGACAGAATGAGCCGTTTGTGGGTGGTAACAGGGGAAGGTGCTTGTGAACGGGGGAGTGGAGATCCGAACGCAGGCGTGCCTGACTATGCGAACGGAGTTTAATGGGAGTGCATAATTAACAAAGTAGTGTCATGGCACACGTGACATGGGTGGTTTTTACACTGACTAGATCGTAATGCTTGAGAGAGGGTATGGTCAGTCTTAAGCTCTGCGATCAGCTTCAATGGGTCCCGATGGTCTCGATTAATCCTTATAACCCCGGAGATGACGTGTGTTGTGATCGAGAAGGGGGCGTGTATTTAGTCCTATGGCAGCTTCTTAGTCTCGCTCGTTCAGCTAACGAACCCATCTTAGCGATGCAACTTGCGATCGTTTCATTTGCATATCCGGACCCTTTTCCCTTACGATAGAGCGGACCTAACGACCGACTCTGAATGAGGTCCATAGTGCTCTACATCCTACCAAGCCTTGGGTGTTGGTCAGTTGATTCAATGCCCATTACGATTTACTTGCATATGCATTGTATGTGATTTGTGCTAGCTGCTGTGTGATACTGCCTTTTTTTTCTGTCAGTTATAACTATCACTGTGTTTCTCCTCATCCCTCTATACAGGGTGTGTGGGGTTTTCTGTGTACTTAGCAAATACTGGTACTTGTGAAGACTGTCACATTGCATTCCGTTTATACCTTGTACCTTTTATACATTGATATGTCAAAGGTTAAGAATAAACAGGAGGTTGACGCTCCTGTACTGGTTTCATGTAAATCCTGTTCAGCAGGTCTGTCGTCTCAGGATTTCATACAGGATGGTTTGTGTGCTGCCTGTTTTAAAAAGCTACCTCTTCAAACCAGTACACCAGCTCCTGTACAAGAGCCATCCTGGGCGTCCTCTTGGTCTCAAGTTATGTCGCATTTAGTGGACCGTGCAGCAGCTCCAATGCTGCCTCCCACTATGGGGGTTCCCGCAGCAGTTACACCCTGCTATGTATATGCCCATTTTTGGATGGATGCTTATGCTCACTCAAATCAGAGTATGGTTCAACCATCTACCACTGCTCAGCAAGTGGTGCAAACAAATAGACCAGTTACCATTAAGCATAGGCATAAGAGAGTATCCCATCAGGCGCAGCCTGCGGATTCTAGCACATCATCACATGGTCTCTCGGCTGGAGAAGACCACCAATCCTCTGTGGATGTCCCCTCTCTGGTAAGAGCGGTTAGATCCACCTTAGTATAGAGGACGAGGAGGTTCCGCCTAAATCTAAGACTCTGGTCTTTAGGCATCAGAAAGTGGTAAAGGATTACTTTCCTCAGTTTGAGCAGCTTACGGACCTCATAGCTGAAGCATGGAGCATGCCTGATAGATGTTTTCATGCTACATGGAAGTTAACATCTCTGTACCCATTTTCACCTAGTGAATGTACTAAGTGGGAAATCCCGCCGGCTGTAGATGCTCATGTGACACAATTGATCAGGAGCTCTACATTACCTATTCCATCTGCATCCTCACTCAAGGATGTTACAGATAGAAAACTTGAAACATGTTTGAAATCAGTTTTCTCATTATCTGGAGCTATTACCTGGCCGGCTATGGCCATAGCCTGGGTAGCCAAGGCTATGGAGGAATGGACGAAAGCTCTGGAAGACAGTATGCCACAGGCTACCAGAGAACAACTGTCCTATCTCTCCCAAATGCAAGAAGCGGTCCAGAATTGGATAATATAGTGGCTACCTTAGCAGCATCAAAATCTGCTTGATTACCATCTGCAACTACCTCTAAATATAGGCAGTCTTCCTTTCAGACCTTTGGCCCGCAAGGAAAGTCAAAGGGACAGTCTTTTTCAAGAAAAGATAATTCCGCGGGAAGGCCAAGCGGCAGACCAAGAAATCATAGTCAGTCAGACGTCCAGCTTCCAAGCTGAACGATAATCCGTCTGCCAGATGGGGCGGGCCTCCCCCCAAGGGCTCACAGGGTGGGAGGCAGACTTCTCCAGTTTTCTTACGCCTGGCATCAGACAACAACGAATGCTTGGGTTCGAGATGTAGTCTGTCAAAGATATGTACTCACGATTCTGAATGATCCCCCTCAAATGTTTTTTGTACAACTCCTCCATCAGACCCAGTCAAGGTCATGGCCCTCCAAGAGGCTATTCATGCCCTGCTGCTTTCAGGGGTAATAATCCCCGTTCCTCTGGCCCAACAGGCAAGGGGTTATTATTAAAATTTATTCTTGATTCAGAAGCCCAATTCTGAGTTTGAAATCTCTCAATAGGTTTATCCATGTGCCCAAATTTCGTATGGAAACCGTACGGTCAATTATGCTGGCAATGGAGCCTGGAGATTTCATGGTTTCCCTGGACATACAGGTTGTGTATCTGCCCAAGGGTTTCTGAGGTTTGCTGCTCATCAGCAACATTACCAGTTTCAGGCTCTGCTCTTTGCTCTGTCCATAGCCCCTCAGGTGTTTACCAAGATAATGGCAGCTCATCTCAGACAACAAAGAGTCAGGATACTGCCATACTTGGACGACCTCCTGATATTAGTGCAGTCTCCGGAGATGTAACAACGTCATCTCCAGCTGACCATTGCCTGTTTACAAGAGCACGGCTAGATTGTCAATTGTAAAAAGTCTTCTCTTTCTCCAACTCAACAATGGTACATCTGGGGGCACTACTGGATTCTCTGGCACAAAGGATCTTTCTACCAGGACACAAGATTTCTGCTCTACAATTGCGGGTGCGCAAGTGTCAGTTCACTCAGCAATGCCGGTTCTGGGGTCCATTGTATCCACCTTCCACATGGTGGCATATGCCCAGTTCAATTTCAGACCCCTGCGGCGATGGATTCTGCCTCAGTGGGACAGTCAGTATCATCTGATAAAGTCTCAGACGATCCTCATCTCGCCAGACGTTTGTCTCTCCCTCATGGTGGCTACAGACAGCTCATCTAAACAAGGGTCGCCCATTATGGATCCAAAATTATATTCTCCTCACCACGTACGCAAGTCTTCGAGGATGAGGCGTGGTGACAGATCATCACGCCTTTCAGGGAAGATCGACAGCTCAGGAAAGTCACCAGCCCATAAACATTTTGGAGCTTCGTGCAGTGCACAAGGCGCTCATTCTGACAAAGGACCTTCTTCAGGACAGGCCTGTCCAAATTCAGTTTGACAACGTGACCACAGTGGCCTACATCAACCATCAGGGAGGCACATGAAGTCCGACAGCCATGAGGGAAGTGGCAAACATTCTTGTTTGGGCAGAACGCCATTTTCCAGCAATCTCGGCAATATTCATCGCAGGAGTCCTCAACTGGGAAGCGGACTTTCTAAGTCGTCAGCAAATACACGCCGGAGAATGGGCTCTCCATCCGGACGTCTTTCAGCTCCTGGTGGACAAGTGGGGACTACCGGACGTAAAAGGTCCCCAGGTACGGGTCTTCGTGGACGCTCTGGCGGTGAGTTGGGACTTCAGATTGGGCATACCTGTTTCCTCCAATCTCCCTCCTACCAAGGATCCTTCAGAAAATTCAAGCAAGAAGGCGGCAGGGTGATACTAATAGCTCCTGCTTGGCCCAGAGGGCATTGGTTCACCTATCTGACATGTCTATCTATAGACAGTCCACTTCCTCTGCGGCCAAATTTGTTAGGGCAGGGTCCTTGAGTCTTCCATCTTAAAAGCCAAGGGTTTTTCTACTTCTGTGATTCAGACGATGCTCAGGGCAAGAAAGCCTTCTATCACAGTCTTTGGCATTCCTTTTTTCAATGGTGACCCCACAAGGAGTATGACCCTAAGGTTTTCAGGGTCTCCCGAGTTCTTGCTTTTTTCCAGGCTGGACTAGACCTCGGTCTTCGCGTGGCTACCTTGAGAGTTCAGGTTTCTGCATTGTCAGTTTGGTTCTAGCGCAGATTCACTCCCCTGCCGTTTGTCCTTCCGATGGCACCGTGGGATTTATCCTTGGTTTTCAGGGTGCTGCAGGCTCCTTCCTTTGAGCCCTTGGACACAGTGGACCTCAAGTGGTTGACAGCCAAGACACTTTCTCCTCGCTATCTCCTCAGCTCGCAGAGTTTCTGATTTGGCAGCCCTTTCACCTCGCTCCCCATTTTTGATTTTTCACCAGAATAAAGCTGTCCTCCACACACGTGCGGGTTATCTTCTGAAGGTTGTATCCCGTTTTCATATGAATTGTAGTTCTGGCCTTTCAGTCTTCAGACCTTTCTGTAGGTGAAGCTTCACTGGATGTGTTTTGAGACCTTTGTATCTACTTGGATCGTACCAACTCCATAAGGAAATCTGATGCGCTTTTAGTGTTCTATGGTTTTCACAAGCGAGGCTGGCCAGCTAACAAGCAGACTCTGGCTCGATGGCTGCGTATGACTATATCTCCCTGATCTCCCTGTCCCTACAACGGTGACAGCACATTCAACTCGGTCTGTGGTACCATCATGGGCGTTTAGGCATGGCGCCTCTGTGGAACAGTTGTGCAAGGCGGCCACTTGGTCTTCTGTTCACACTTTCAGCAAATTTTATGCATTTGATACTTTTGCCTGCCAGGATGCTTCCTTTGGGCGGCGGCTTCTCCTCTCTGCTCAGGAGCGTCCCTACCCTTAAGGGAACTGCTTTAGGACATCCCCAAGGTAGTTTCTGTGGACCCTATGTAACACGAAGAAAATAAGTTATGGTAGACTTACCTTTGTTAACTCTTTTTCTTTGAGGTCCATAGGGACCCTGACGCACCGACCCTGAGGCACCTGGCCTCAGTTGGGATCTGTTCCTTCTTGTCACTGATTCCCTCATCTTTGTGAGAGTGTTTCTAGTGTAATTTTTACTTCCTTCTCCACTTTCCTTCTGCCATTTAGGCTTGATTGCAAACTGAATGCCTGTGGCTAGGGGCGGGGTATATATGGAGTAGGACCAGTGCATTCTGGGAGCTAAAACTTTGACTGTTTGGTGCCTGGATCACTCCAACCACATACCCCAAGGTAGTTCCTGTGGACCCTATGGACTCTGCTACAAAGGTGAGGTTGTGGAAGACAGTTTCATGTCACAGGTCATACACCGTGGCAAGACTGAGGCCAGCAACAAGCATCAGCAAGGTCTCTCCCAGGCAAAGATTTCAAAGCAAACTGGGGTTTCAAGATGTGCTGTTCAAGCTCTTTTGAATAAGCACAAAGAAACTGGCAACGATGAGGACCATAGACGCAGTGGTCAGCCAAGGAAACTTAGTACATCAGATGAAAGACACATCAAGCTTACTTGCCATCATGGGGCCGTATCCAATTAGCGGTGAAAACTGACGTTTTTTTCGCCATTGGCAAAAACGGGCGTTTTTCGACAACAAAAGGGTGAAACTTTCGCCAAAAAACAAGCGAAAACAGCAACAGACGAAAAAAAACTGGAGAAAGAAGTTTTCTCCTTCCCAGACCAGGAGAAAAAAAAATGCAAAATCCCTATACAGCCAATGTCATTAAGGACTATCTTCAGCGTAAAGAAGAACAATGAGTCCTGGAAGTGATGATCTAGCCCTCACAGAGTCCTGATCTCAACATCATTGAATCTGTCTGGGATTACATGAAGAGACAGAAGGATTTAAGCAGGCCTACATCCACCGAAGATCTGTGGTTAGTTCTCCAAAATGTTTGGAGAAACCTCCCTGCCCAGTTCCTTCAAAAACTGTGTGCAAGCGTACTTAGAAGAATTGATGCTGTTTGAAGGCAAAAGGGTGGTCACACTAAATATTGATTTGATTTAGATTTATCTTCTGTTCATTCACTTTGCATTTTGTTAATTAATAAAATTAAACTATTAACACTTCTATTTTTGAAAGCATTCTTACTTTGCAGCATTTTTTCCACACCTGCCTAAAACGTTTTGTGTTAGGGAGATTATTTGCTGGATGATTAACCGGGTACAGCGGCACTTTCCCCTCTTCCAGTTTGGCTGTCACTTTTCCCCCACACGAAACGCTGCATGTACTGCAACAACGAGCATCGGGAGCCGTGTTTGGCAGGAGCAGGACTACATTGGAGCATAAGGCTCCACACTCTCTCTCCGCAGTGGGGGACTCACAGTATACAGAGACCTTGAGCGGTGGGAACCCCATCTTTACAGCGGTGAGTGCTGACCAGATACACTAGTGCGGTGCTCGCTGTTATTAAATATATTGGGGCTTTAGCTTACCTCTGATAAAGGGACTTTTTCTCCTCCTCCATACCAAATAGGAGTAGAGATAAATGGTTCATCAGCCAGACGCGGCTGTGATAACACTCTGCAAACATCAGAATATGACCCTCTCCCCCTGCTATACAGCCCGGAGCTTGCACATGGGACCTTAAGTGCTATATACTAACTTTATTATTTTGCCCCTGTTTATATTAACTGGAAGAATCACTTGTTAACTTGTGGATGTGGACTTACATCGATACAAAATAACGATATACAAATTGATACATCTTACTACTGTATCCTGGGACAATATAATGTGACGGTCAGCATAATTCCACATGAAGTAAATGTGGAATATCCAGATCTCCCAAGTTTGTGTAAATGTCCACTTCCGGTGTTGCCTCAATCAGTGCTTGGAAAGGCAGCTGATTACAGACACCTGGGAGAAGCTGGTTTAAGAACTGCAGAGATACTGGGGAACTGAGCTTGACGGTGAAATAGTCGCCCAATTTATAGACCTGGGGGTGAAAAGTGTTAGGGTTCCTGGACCTGCGAGTCCACTGAAGAAATATTGCAGTATTGGAAGACTTTGTATGACATCTTGCCTGTGAAACTGCCATATCCTGTGTACCTGCCTGTGGTGAGCAATAAAAGCTACTGATGGATTTTACCCGGTCTATGTGATTCTTGTCACAATAAATTATTTTACTGTGCAATTTTTAACCAAATTGTTTCATTGATTGTGACATATGTTGTCACCTAATACCACACTAAATGACGACGTATTTCTGTTTATTGGACCCTGGTATTTGTATTTTTATATATTTCTTTTTCTTCATTATCTTTTATTTATTTACTTATTTTCATGTTTATTATTATTATAATAAACTATAATTGGCACATTTGCATTTTATTTATACATATATTTTTTATATTGGGCGTTTATTTGTTTTGCAAGAGATAATTAGATACTTCCCTAGCGCTGTTCCCTTTAGATTATTGCATTCTTGTACTTGCTACAAAAGAAGGTTAATGGTTCCCATACACAGACGGTATGCGTACGACATCCCGACGGTCTGGATGCCGACGCTTATAATACCGACGCCGGTCAGTTTCCCGACCGCTGGGATGCTGAAGGTAAGTAACGGGGTTGGGGGGGAGGGTTAGGGTTAGGCACTAAGGGGGAGGGTTAGGTTTAGGGTGCGGGGAGGAGGAGGTTAGGTTTAGGTACTAGGGTGGGTGGTTAGGTTCAGGCACCAGGGAGGATTAGGGTAGGGAGAGGAGTAGAGTTAGCATACCGACCACCAAGTGTCGGTATGTTAACCCTGTTGGGATTCTGAGCACCTGGATCCCGACTGCCGGGATAACATACAGATTCCTACACAGACATATCTGGTCACATCATCTGATCGCTGAGCATCAGATCAGATGTTGATTGGAATTGGCGGCCAATTTATTGTCAGTTAAGACTAAACCACGTAGGAGACACTCAAAAGGGGACACTTGAAAAGAGCTCATATCAGATGTAGCTGGTTAACAAAATGGTTAAATAGTAACCGAAGTCTTATTTTATTAGCCATATAGGGCCATATTCAATTAGGCAGCGAAAAGTCGGAATCGGCCGATGACGTCATTTTCGCATGTTTTAATTATCCCCGTATTCAATTACAAAGACTTTTCGGTAGTGCAAAAAGTCTTTGTAAATAAACGGGGATAACTTTTCACCATGTTTTACATGGCGAAACAAATAGCCTGCACCCCTGGGAATGTCATTTAAAAATGAACTGTGTCAAAAAAAAAAAAATCGGGACACCCCAAAAAATGTACTTTAATTTTGGGGGTAAAAAAAAATAGGGAACACACTTCTAAAATAGCCAAATTAAATTCAGAGGAGTTCCCAAGTATGCGGCAGGTGTTTTCGTCATTGCGGGAGTAGCGACAGGTGCATTTTTGCAGAATTTTTAAAAATCATTTTAGGGACTTAAAAAAAATGCTTACCCCCATTTTCATGCACCCCAAATTTGATAGATTTTTTTTGTTGTTAAAAATAACTATTGCTAAGTGCTATTCACCCCTTATTCATAGCCGCAAATATGCACCTGCCGCGGGTATTAGAAACCCCGACTTCCTTCACCAGGTAAAAATGGGGGTACTCATAGTTATCCTCCGTGTCTAGAGATCTTTAAGGGGGTCCCTGGAATATTTCCCGAAAAATTCCACTTTTTTTGCGATACTTACTGTACCTTTCTGCCGGTTCCCGTTTTCGTTGATTTCTAATTGAATATGGGGTAAAAGCGCGCGCGCCCGATACTTTATCCCCGGACAACCTGCGATGTGGGGGGTATTCAATTTGGGAGCGAAAAGTCAGTGCTGGACTTTTCGCTCCCAAATTGAATACCCCCTTAGGCTTATGCCTGCAGAGCATTCACCTTGCACTTCCCTGTATAAATGGTTTCTAAAAGGTGCCATAGATATACCATTGAAAGTATAGACTGATAGCTGATTAATGCCAGTTAAGCTTGCAGAAGAAAAAAGGCCTGGTGGTCTCCACTATTTATACATTGCACTCTCTAAGCTTTTGCATATAGGCACAATTTATGGAGTATTCAGCAGGACATTCCTTGCTAATGTTCCCAGTTTGACAGAAGATGCAAACTCCAAATCCCCCCCCCCCATAGACATTGTCTTCCCGCTAATGAAAGTTCTCCCCACGTTTGTTCATAAATGGGTACATGACAGTTGGTGCTGAATTCTTTATTTTTGTCCACTTTGTGGTTATACCATATTACCATTTTCTAGTGTTTGTGACTAGAAAATGAATGTGTGTATATCTGTCGGAGTTACTAAGGTAACATTTATAGTAGTGACATTGTCTAAATGTGATATGTTTCATGTAAATTCAGCACTGCAATCTGTTGTGAAAAAAGGGAAACAGAATGACTGCCGACTACTAATTTAAGTGCATAGCTCAACGGAATTAACTTCCCTTCAAGCATTAAATTTGAGTTTTGGATTGATAATTTCATATTAGCTGTAAATAAATATAAATTCTGTTCTGCATTTCTACAGACTTGTTGAAATAACATTAACTTTGTAAAGGAAAAGACCCATGGTTAATTTAGTTTGTCCTCCCATCATATGGTAGATAGTGTTCTAGTAGAAGAAAATGTATTTTAATGAAAGTTTAACAGTTTATGGCGAAGTATCAGAACTTCTAGTGAAATTTTCCCCAACCCTGCTAAATTTCTGTTTCTAATATACAGTATCTTATAGGAAAATGCAAACGTGAATATTAATTAAATTAATCTTAAAGTAGATATTCATAGCAGGAGGTAGTGATGTTTAAAATTACACCAAATGTAAAATATAAGTTGATCCAATGTGTAAAAACATCTAGTATCCCTGTTCTTCTGTAATGACAGAACTCAAACAGGGACATTTAAGAGCAAATAGTGTGCAAAGTATGAATAGTTAATTGTGAATGGTGCTGATTCTGAAATGTCTTATGGAGGTCAAAATAGAATGTTTGCAAATATAGGATTTTTGCCAAATGTTGCAAATTGACATGAAATTAGCATTATGGGCAAATCAAAAAGAAACACTTAAAATGTCATAGCAAAAACATTAAGTTGATGTAAGTGTAAAGGGGCACATCCACTAGATGATCTACTCCCTGTCCAATCTCTAAACGATTTTCCCTTCATTTTTTCCCTTGAAATTTTATCTTTCAGTCTAAACGATTTGCAAACTATCTTTAATAGATCAATTGAAACTGACCTGCATGTTCAGTCGACTGACGAGACGATCAAACGACCAGCGGGAGCGCTCATCGTTGATCGTTAACGACCAAACACTGCACGATTTATAAACGATTTTTAACTGATTGAACGCTAACGACGTCGTTACCGTTCAATCGTCTGCTAAAATCATGTAGTGGATGCCCACCTTAGGTTCTTATTAGTATATAAGTGCCAGGGGCAAACGCAGGATTTTTAAGGGTTTTTTTGTAATAAATATATATATATATATATATATAAACACGCATATTTTATACACACATACATTACACACACACATATATATGTCACACATACATTACACACAAAGACATATATGTCACACATACAACACAAGAACACGTATACTCTCTCTTACCTTGGAGCAGCTGCAGGTAGAAGATGGGGACAGGACCAGGCACCATGTAATTAGGCCCCTCCCCCTAGCTGCAAAATGGTGCGATTCACATGTAAGTCTCAAGGGGCGGGGCCAAAATGACACAAATGTAATGGAATAATGTCATATTGACTCTGCCTCCTCCCTATTGACCCGCGAATCACGGCAAATGTTTTATATCATCTGGCTGTGAAAAATAAAAAGCAGCCACAGCATCTTCTGTGACTTAAGAACTAACTTAAATTAGGACACAGAACAAGAGGCATTGCATCCAGTAAGCAATCATTTCCACTTCACAGTAAATCTTTTAAAAGAGAGCGCGTTTTAATAAACATGGTGCCTGCTCTCTCTTCTGCCAGGAGCGGTTTCTGGGTACTCAGAAACTCCCCCTACGTGTGTTACTGAGTGCTAAAAATGTTGCACCTTTATTTGACTCATATACCTGTTGTTCCTCAATTGTGCTAACAGCTAAAAACAAAAATGCCTGCACTTAACTTTTCTCTTACCATAATAAAAAAGGCTAAATATGTTTAAAAAAGTAAAATATTATAAGACCGTAAAAATCAGACAACTATATATAGACCCTTTTTAAACAGTATTTTAGTAGCAAGAAATAGATGGGTACAGCGCCACTACCTGTGTAACTTACTGAGTGAACCAAATGAAGTGTATAGTGTATAGCAACTGGGCCTATTAGTGTTCCGGCATCAGCTCTGAGTCAATAATGTAATACTAGTGTGGGTATTATTGAAAACAGTGAAAAAAAGGGAATTGACAATCAGGCGACTAGTTTGCTATATGTGTTAAACCACAACAGTGAAAGATACAATACAACACAAATGAGTTATTAATTTCAAGTGCAATTAAGTCTGGTTATAACTCAGAACATATAGGAAAATGTATTCCACGCTAAATAATAAATAATAATAAGTGCTAGTGCAGGGTCTGTTGGCTGCCTCATGCACTGTGGAGAACTACCTCTCTCTTCTAACCAGATAAGCTGCTTAAAACATCAACTTACCTCTACTTTGTTTTTATTTATTTATTTTTTACTGCCAGTTATTATTTTTATATGGTCACATTCATTTATTTTTTATGTGTGCTGTTTACTAATAAATTGTCATAATTTTTTTCATACTTTGCACTAGCACTTTGTTACCTATTGACTTGATATATTTATTTATTATTTATCGTGGAATACATTTTCCTATATGTTCTGAGTTATAACCAGACTTAATTGCACTTGAAATTAATAACTCATTTGTGTTGTATTGTATCTTTCACTGTTGTGGTTTAACACATATAGCAAACTAGTCGCCTGATTGTCAATTCCCTTTTTTTCAATATTTTAGTAGCATTAACATGGTTTATTTACTAGAACCAGAATTTAGAATATCAAAGATGGCATGGTTAAACGTCACTGTAATGCATTTTATATGTCCCCAGTGCTCATTAGCTATACCTGCTTATTAATGCAATTATATAATCAGCCAATCATGTAGTAACAATTCAATGCATAAAATCATGCAGACATGGTCAAGAGGTTCAGTTGTTGTTCAGACCAAACACCAGAATCTGTAAAAGTATGATTTAAATGACTGTGTAATAATTGTTGGTACAGAGATGCGTATGCAAAAAAAAACATCCAGTGAGCAGTAGATCTCTGGGGAAAATGCCTTGTTAGTGAGAGAGAGCAGAGGAGAATGGCCAGAGTTGGTTTATCCATTTTATAGGTAATGGGGAAGCGCTGTGTGTTTAACATGAATTAGAGGGTGTGGCGTATAATATTATGTCGCAAAATGGTGGAAAAAATGATTGGAAGAATGTATATATATACAGTATATTTCATGCGTATAAAAAGATGTGAGTGAGAAATGAGTGAAATGGCAGACATCAAAAATCACATTGGCAGGTGGGGAGTTTGACTGGGGCGGTGCACATGTCAAACCGTAACGCAGGTGTCCTAAGGCGAGCTCAGGGAGGACAGAAACCTCCCGTGGAGCATAAGGGCAAAAATAAAATAAAGGGCAAAAATAAAATAAAAATAAACTTTTACTTCTAAAAGTATAAGTAATGAATGGAGGAGAAAAAAAAGTTATAAAACCAGCAATTTGATTCCTAGCAAGTGTACCGTAGGAATATAATGTTATAGGATGGTGAGATTCCTGCTGCTGTAGTGCAGTGCCTCAGGAGACTATCCCTACCTTACCCTAATTGATGCCTTCTCGCCTCCGTTGGTAGTATAGCTGGTACTTCTGCTGCTGCTCTCCCCGGCGCTTGTGTCTTAAATAGACAAGCTGGTGTGCAGTATGCGCGATGGATGAGGCGGCATACAAACAGTGTTTGCACTGCTCGGGCGGTCGGTTTAGCACTTAGCACTGTGTTTTTCCAGACCTGCCAGTGGCTTGGCGCTTGTGAATAGATGCAGGCTCCAACTATTTTCTTCCCTGTATGGACTTTTTCCTTGACCTAACCTGACATAGTGACTACTGGCTCTTTCTGTTATACATAACTATTCACATGGCATAGTGACGGGGCCAGTGGTGGTGAGGGGGATATGGGTATTTATTGTTTTATACATATTGTACATTTTAAATCATACATTTCCCATGTTTTACATATACAAGGTACAGTGATTATACATGTTCCACATGATGTGACAGGGAAGAGGAACGAAACCACCCTTACATGAAGAAATAAACCTGATGTCTGGGAAAGATAATCATGGCAGAATTTTCTTTGGGTTATGTTCCCATTTAGATCATTAAAGCGAAAGCAACACTTTTTCTAGGTCAGTTAATCTGTACAAAGTACTATAATAAATGCTGCAATGTACAGCTTCACTTTTGTTTGTGCTAGCATATTAGATGGCTAAGCTGCTGTATAATGCATATGTTGAAGAACATATGATAAGTGTAAGGTTGAAAGCAATTTCAGTAACGCAGGACGTGTTTAGTGCCTTAATAAGGAGAGATGGAAGTTACAATTGATCGGCTTAAGTTTTATATCATCTGGCTGTGAAGGATAAAAAGCAGCCACAGCATCTTCTGTGACTTAAGAACTAATTTAAATTAGGACACAGAACAAGAGGCATTGCGTCCAGTAAGCAATCATTTCCACTTCACAGTAGATCTTTTAAAAGCTTTACAAGGAAAAAATAACTTTTCAGCTGAGTTACACAAAATTATACTTTCTAAACAAAGATTCAACCTTTGTATCTCTCTTATGCTACAAAAAAGGTTACTCTGGATTACATGTTATACCTATATATCATTCATAGGCCTTAGTCTGCTATCTATAAATCTGTATAATATCATTTCTGACACCATCTTACTTATATTATATTATTTATTCCATTTGGATTACAACGCATCAAGCAAGTAGAAATAAAGAGTTTAATTCACATTTAGACGAGGAGGGATGAATAAATAACAAACCTTTGATTAATATTAATGTTCGCTTATCAAATGACCACATGGATGGCTGAGGAGTGTGTGCATCTCATGTTGGCTCCCCACCAGTCCCACCATGTGTGAGAGGCAGCCGCATGATTGGCCAGTAGCAGCTGCTCCTGTGTGAAGGAGGGGAACACTGTAAGAATGATATACTGCCATGTTTTCCTGATCTGCATATTAGAATGTTATGCTGGGGGATCATGTGATGCGAGCAAGGAAAGGTGATTTGGATAATGGAAATCCCCCAAGCACGCATCTGCTTAGGGGTATATTTACTAAAGTGTGAGTTTTTAGAAATGGAGATGTTACCAATAGCAACCAATCAAATTCTAGCTATTATTTTCTAGAAAGTGCTCGATAAACGTAGAAGCTGATTGCTTGCTATGGGCAACATCTCCACTTCTAAAATCTCGCACTTTAGTAAATATACCCCTTAGTACGGCAGAGTACCAGATAGGGATCTCCTCATCTCTGCTCCACCGTCATCCCTGCCAAGGCAAGGAGTGCTTCAGACGCTCCCCACCAATACCCTTTTCATGCCTTGCTTCTGGAAGTTCAGACCAACAGCAAAGCTTCCTAGGTATGCACTTGATCAAAGTGTTATGCAGGAATCTTAAATGGAGTTTTGTTCATTTTGTATTAAATCTTTAAAATGGAAAGCAGATTAAATAAAAATAACATTGAGCTGATTTACAGTATGTGCAAAAAGTCACTAACAATATTACTGCTTTACTGTTGGCATGACACAGGACTGATGGTAGCGCTCCCCTTTCCTTCTCCAGACAAGCATTTTTCCAGATGCCCCAAACAATCTGAAAGGGGATTCATCAGAGAAAATAACTTTACCCCAGTCCTCCGCAGTCCAATCCCTGTATCTTTTGCAGAATATTAGTCTGTCCCTGATGATTTTGCTGGAGAGAAGTAACTTCTTTGCTGCCCTTCTTGACACCAGGCCATCCTCTAAAAGTCTTTACCCTGTGTCTTGCCAACAGTAAATCATCCTGAGACCATTCATGTGTGGGGTTGCTTCTCAGCCAAGGGAGTGGGCTCACTCACAATTTTGCCTAAGAGCACAGCCATGAATAAAGAATGGTACCAAAACATCCTCCAAGAGCAACTTCTCCCAACCATCCAAGAGCAGTTTGGTGACGAACATGGAGCACCTTGCCATAAGGCAAAAGTGATAACTAAGTGGCTCGGGGAACAAAACATCGAAATTTTGGGTCCATGGCCAGGAAACTCCCTAGACCTTAATTCCATTGAGAACTTGTGGTCAATCCTCAAGAGACGGGTGGACAAACAAAATCCCCCAAGCATTGATTAGGTAAGAATGGGCGGCCATCAGTCAGTATGTGGCCCAGAATTTGATTGACAGCATGCCAGGGTGAATTGCAGAGGTCTTGCAAAAGAAGGGTCAACAATGCAGATATTGACTCTTTGTATAAACTTAATGTAATTGGCAATAAAAGCTTTTGACACTTATGAAATGCGTGTAATTTTACTACAGTATACCATAGTAACATCTGACAAAATGGTCTAAAACCACTGAAGCAGCAAACTTTGTGAAAACCAATACTTGTGTAATTCTCAAAACTTTTGACCATGGCTGTAGATGTCAACTTCCATGTTTTCAGTTAAGGAAACTTTTTGTGTACCAATTATAATTATTATTCAAACAAACCCTAATACTGCACCAACATATTAGCTAGAACATTCATATCTCCACCAGGCACACACACTAAGCCATTTATCCTACCACTGTATTTTTGGACTGTTGGAGAAAACCAGGGTACCTGGAGGAAATCCTAAATACTTGTATTAATATTGTTCAGTATTAGAAATTAAATTAGAGTATGACCTTTTTGTCTGCTTTCTTTGTTTCTTAGGTGACTGATTTAAAGTATGAGTTGGATGATCAAGAAAAGAAAAGCAAAAACCTAACTAATATTTGTTCCAGACTTTCTCAGGAAATGGAAATGATGGTAATTTTCTATTAGTTTCTATTTGTATGGGACTACAAGGGTTCTGCTTGCTTCGTACATAGGATAGGACATACAGCCAAATTACATTATTCAAGGGTGATCAAACAAAATAGTAATAGACAAGTTCACTATTTTAATGTAATAGCATAATGATTTAGAGACTACAAACGGAGAGAGGGCCCTGCCCGCAAGAGCTTACAGTCTACATATTTCAGGTGTTTCTAAAAAAGATACATATTTGTTCTTGGTGCCAATACATGGACAGTGTGAAAGTGTTGTATGAGATAAAGTGTTTTTAATGGAAGCCAAACTCATTGTAACATATTTGTAGATAGCATAATTTTGATAAAATGTTTATATGGAAGTTCTCTGATACAAGTTGTCTTATACCTGCCCTTGCTTGTAAGATGTTCTTATATGTACTGTACATAGGGCTCTGTGTACAAACATGTGTAGAGCCCCAGTGTTCTGTTCTTTTACATATAACCAGAGCTAGATTATGACTCCATGGGTCCCTAGGCAATATAATGTTTTGGGACCCCTCCCTTTTCTGTGTGTTCAGGTCCAGCCTTACCAATGACAGAAGTGATAAGGAGGAACACTTATCTGGTTGGTGTAAGAGATGGAGTGAGAGGTCCGAGGAACTGGTGGGAGTGGGTATAAGAGGCGACACCTGGCTTGTGTGACAAGGGGGTAGTCACTAAACCTGAGGAGGGATGGGAGCAGCCAATAGTTGGGTTCAAGGGATGCAGCAAGCGTTTAGTATGTGGCTGACAGGAATGGGTCATTTGAGCCTCTTAGTACCCACTGGGTCCTAGTTGAAAGCGTATGTCCCATTGAGTGGGATCTGGCTCTGCTTGGAATGGAGAAGAGTCATCCTCCTCCAACACTTCTTTCCTTGAACATAATTAGATCGCATGCTCTCTGCTCTGTTTATTCTTTGCATTTCCAGCACTTCTAATGTTCTGAGTACCCTGTGTTGTAATAACTTATGTACGCAAAACCCTTCAGCGCTCTATACACAAGTCCACACCCCAACTTCACAACTTTTCTTTACTAACATGAACAGAAAATGGAAAATGAAAACAAGGTTCATAACTGGTGATGAAATAGAAGAAATGTAGACACACAAACAAAATAATATGTACTGTAATAAAATATATTATGCTATACACTTTAGAAATATAGCAGGGAGAAATAAAGATCACACTAACTTCTGTAGAGTAGTAATGATTGAACTACAGTCAACTTAAACATTAAATTTAAAATCCTTTACCCCTGAAATTGGTATACAATTTCCATTTCTTACCTAGGACTTTCATTTTTTTTTTTACCGGCGGCCTGCAACACTATATGGCGGCTCCGATGCTATCTCTTATTTGTGTTTAAGATTTCAAGATGCTTTTCTCATTTGTTCTAGTCCCTGGAGTCTCTCTGCTCCGCCACAGAGCAAATAACTCCCTAATGTCCGAATGCACTGAAGAGTTCCCTGAGCATTTATTTTGTTTTTAATTTTAGGAAACTGATTTTCAGACTCAGTTATCTGATTTGGAACAGCAGCTTCATAAAAAACTTCATGCATTCAGAGACTTAGAATATGAAAATAAGACGCTTACTCTGGAAAATGAGGACATGTCAACCAAAATCTCAAACAGGTTATGAAATTATATATTATATTTATTAATGGTATCTACATAATATAGTTTAACCCCTTTTTCTCCTAGTTTTCTCCGCTTTATCACTATAAACCCTTTGCACTGACTCTTGCGTCTACCTCTGTTTGAATAAATTTTTTTTTTTTAGTTGGAACAATGCCTTTCATAAATGTGTGCTGGAGGTTTGTAGTTTACTCTCATTATTAAACATGTAATTTAAATAGTGTGTAATTTGTGCCTTCCTGTTGTAGGCAAGTATGTACATGTCTTCTTATCTGCCTGCTGGCCTTCAATAAATCAGTTAAAAAATAAGTGTGGAAACCCCCCTTAAAACTGCATTACCACCTAACTGTGCAGAACATTTAGGTTTGCCACATTAATAAGGCTGCAGAGTATGCAGTTGTGGCTTTTGATTGGTCCTCCTGTTTACACCTTTCTTAAACAGCATTGCAGAGCCCTGGTCTTTGTCCAGGACTATAAGATGGGTCGCATTGTACAGGAAGGGAAAACGGCGGTGGAGGAACCCTCAGGGTTCTGGAGAGGGGAAGGGCAGTTTAGTATTATTTATGGGTTATACAATTAGCATTGAGGTTCCGTCAGAACCTCGCAGATTGGTTTAAATTGGGTTATCCCGCAGGAAAACCTTGGTCATTTCTGCTCACACCCCAACACATAAAGAAAGTTACACACTGTAATAGGACCTTGAGCTAAATTGATTCAACTGCTATGGATTAGATGGGAATGCAGCTTTAAATAATGTTGCTATGACGCAATGAAACCAGACAAATACGCTTTCAGTGTTCACACTTTATGATGGTAGAGCGACTGTGACTAAATGTTATGTTATGATGATGATGATGATGATGATGAGTCTTATTAATCTTTTACAATATTTTGCACAGTTTGATAATATATTCAAAACAGTAAGGAAATTATTATACAAACTAATTAGTAGAGAAGTATCTGAACATGTTGTGTTGATTAAAACAAAACGAGGAAATTCAATAATGATTCTCTTGTATGATAATAGTTATAAAATGGGAAGTAAGCTTGAAGCAGACATTCAACGTATGCAGAAAAGTCTGCTGAAAAAGGAAGAGCAGACCAGTAATGTTGCTAAGGAGCTGGCTAAGGTGTCTGTTCAGCACACAGCATCCAAAGCAAAATTAACAGAATTGGAAGAACAGTTATCTAAAGAGGAAAGCCGTCTGAGGGTGAGTTCTATAGAAACAGTTTCCCATTTTCTTATCGTTGACAACGTGTTTACCATATTGGATTCATACCTGGAAATCCATATATCTCTAGTCCTGCATGAAGATCTCTGTGTTAGTTCCTGGAGGAGGAGTGAGAGTATAATATCATGCTGTAGTTGCTGTAAAAAATATTATTTGGGAGCTCTGCCACTGTATATGTATTGAAAAATACCTAATTTAATATGGATGATCTGTTATTATTGGACATGGCCACAAGGTGGCAGTGCTCTTTAACACATACCTGTAAACTCTAACCATGGCCACATTGTTTTGAAGTGTTTGAAAGATTTCAAATGTAGAAAAACTCCTAAGCTGTAAACATCAATCCGACTGACTTCTTTTATTTAATCGTGTACAGTATACACACTGGTCAATTATTATTCAGATCCGAATGATTACAGGATATCTGTTATAGAAATTGGCACAAAATGTTGTGCAGCAGGTCCAATACAGTCATCTGATCCAACTGATTGTCACATGATATTGGCCCTGGGTGCTTGCATACAGATTGGGCCTGACTCAGAGGTACACACAAAATCGCTGCAGCATGCAAGAGTACGTTGTTTTCAGTCTGTGCATGCAACCACGCCGCACTACGCATGTGTCTTACAGAGAGAATTTCAGTGGGCGTTCCTGAGTGGTAATAGGGGTGGCTAGCCAGACCATCGCAACCAGTGACTGTGGCTTTTGCTGCAGTTGCATTTATTTTGGTGCACATGTTCAGATGGACATTCTGTGCCTCAGAAGGTGTAACAGTTGTGTGGCCGATGGTCCGACTTACTATGCAAAACGGCAGATTAGCGCCACAGCAGGTGGGCGTCTCTGTACGAATCCCATTGGCTGCTGACTGCGTAAAAATACGCACTCAGCGTGCACCTCTGCATTAGGCTCACTATGAGATAACTGGCTGACCGGTCAGACTAACTATTGCAGTATGTAGTTTTGACCCTAAAATTACACTTATCCTCTATATAGTCTGCATACAATAAAAACAGAGTAACTGGCTCTTCCCTATATAATTTTATATGTATGTTTTACAATTGAGGAGCACCACCAGAATTATACCCATGGCTATTCACCTATATCATTATTTAATCTGATTATATACATACAGGTTGAGTCTCCCATATCCAAATATTCCGAAATACGGAATATTCCAAAATACGGAATATTTTTAGCTTCACTGAGATAGTGAAATGTTTGATTTTTGATGGTTCAATGTACACAAACTTTTTTTAAGGCACAAAATTATTAAAAATAAAGTATAAAATGACCTATAGGCTGTGTTTTATAAGGTGTTTATGAAACAAATTAATTTCATGTATGTACACAAACTTTGTTTAAGTCACAAAATTATTGAAAATATTGTATAAAATTACATTCAGGCTGTGTGTATAAAGTGTATATAAATCATAAATGCATCCTGTGTTTAGATTTGGGCCCTATTCCTAAGACATTTCATTATGGTATGCAATTGTTCCAAAATACGGGATATTCCCATATCCAAAATACCCCTGGTCCCAAGCATTTTGAATATGGGAGACTCAACCTGTACTTATATTTTTAACTTAAAAAATCCCTGTGCAGGAATCACATGATGTTCTAGTCCATAGACTGCATACTTTGTAATGTATTATTTATGGTGACAACATCATACACTTTAACATAAATGGCTAAGAATAGCAATCAGCTCATTATAATCAATACTAACAAGTATTTATTTCATAATATATGTACAAGTATTGATCTTCATGATATACGCCTATAACTTTTAGATGGTGCCCGAATTACAGCCCCACTTCTTTAACACAGAACATTATGTTACAGAGTAGCAGGGGCAGATTGGCGAGACACTTCCCACTAAACCGAACACCCTCTCTCACCAGTGCCGTGCCAGATTAAAGGGGAGACTCTGGAGGCATGTGCCCCAGGCCTCTGCTGTCACAAAGTGACATTGATAGTCCCACCATCAGACCCATTTAGATGCTCCGTATATGCCATCAGACCCCACAGGACCCCCTCCCCAATTTAGGACTGCTCCAACATTACCTGGGCTGGTTTTTCATCCCAATTCACCTCTGCAGAGTAGACTATAGTATCACTGGTCTGCAGCGTTCATTACCCTCTCAGATCATGTTCCTTCACCAAAGCAACTGCAAGTGAAGTTCCATATCCATAAGTTATGCCATCATAGAAACAGACTTGAAGCGCTAATTGTGCTATTGTTATTATATCATTATGGTATTGGTTTATTTTTCTCAGTTTCATAGGCACAGGTCGACTGTTCCTAATGCCAAATCAAGCCCTGTATGATGTTACTAACTATCTGGATGGATATTATCCATCCTGCTTATTTTATTTATATATTTTCTTTTTGAAGACTCTGGTCGATACCCTGAGGAACCAAATTATTGAAGAAGTGAAATCAGGACAAGTCACGTTGGTAAGTCACGTTAGCCTGGGCCTAGCCGGATTAAATATTAATTGAACACGTGAGTTATTTAAAGTTTTATTTATACTTGTTATTTGAAAATACTGTTTTATGAACCATACAGTGATTTCATTGGCTTTTGCATTGTTCATTCAATTTGATATTCCTTATGAGCAGGCAAGGATAAATGCAATGATGGCAGAAAAGCAACAAAAACAGGAAGAAAACAACAAAATAAAAACAGACTTGGCGAAGAAGGTAGAAGAGATGGCGCAGCCCCTGGCGCAGCTGGAAGCAGAAATAGTTAAAATAACACATTTACACGATAAGAATTCAGAGGTATTTTTTTTACTGTTGAACTTTTTCCCAAATAGTGTCACTTATTTCACATTTCATTCTAAGCACACTGGATGGTGGCTGATATTTTTTATTGGAAAAGAGGTTAATGCATTATGTAATTATGGGCCAGATTCAGACCCGGTTGCAAGCGCTGAGCGCTCGCAACCGGGTCGATGGCGGCCCAGAGCGCATGCGCACGGCGGAGCCGGCTCCATCGTGCGCATGCGCAAGACCCGGATAGCGACGGGCAATCCGTCGCTCCGGGTCTCGCACCAAAGGGGGTGTGCTGTCGATGTTGAGTGACAGCACGCCCCCTTTGGTGGGCGGGCCGGGGGGGTGGCTGCCCAGACGGAGGCGTTCCCATGAGAAAGCCTACCATCTGGGGGCGGCCCCACTGACATCACAAGTGATGTTAGTGAGAGAGCTTTCGGCTCTGTTAGAGCCAGAAGCTCTCTGGGGCTTGCGGCCACGAGACCTTACCACAAGGGTCTCGTTGCAAGCCCGATGGTCGCGATGGTCTTGACCATCGCGACCATCATCCTGGCCGCTCGCATTAGCTGTGGGTGGCAACCCACAACAATGCGAGCGGCCAGGAGGCCGCTCCATAAAAAAAAAAAAAAGACGTCCTGATTCAGAATGAGCGTTCTGTCAGAGCGTCCGGCTCTGAATCAGGGCCTATGTTTTAATACATTTGTCAATGTGCATTCAATGCAAAAGACATGCTAATATAGAGGCCGCATTAGGTTGGGTTTTTGTCACCACTTACCAGGCAAAGTATTCAAGTAACTTTGTGGGCCTGGTGTGTTAGACGCAAATGGCCAATGTTTTCAGTCATGCGTTCCCGGGAGTTAACAGGGGGTGGCTGCCATTAGGCTGGTGCAATCTTTGATTTTGCGGCTGATGGTGCAATGAAGGTGCTACTTAGCACACGCTGCAGCATAATAGCATCGCAGCCAGTGGGCTTCTCAGTAGACTCTGAATCGGTGACGGCATTCACATGAAGAGGCAAAATAATCATCTGCCTGCACCTCAGAATCAGGCCCTCTGTGCCTCTTTGTAGATTGGGAAGTGCCTCTTAATGCATAGTTATTTAAAAACATTTAAGGAATTTGCCAAGTCATCCAATAGTATAGGTAAGAGTCATAGTTCCACCCTATTGCTACCGCAGCTACAATTTTCACAGTTGAGGATTTGTGAAAATATGGTAACGGAACAGCCGCCGGGACTTGTACTGAGACGCCCACACTGGGGCATGTTGCCTGATGAAACAGAAGGGGGGGGGGGGGGCTGGCTGATGAAACATAAAGGGGGTTTATTATATCCATCATAATTTTTTTATATTAAATCTCTATTTTAAGTTTTTTGTTCTTGAAGTTATACGTACAGAGTGTAGATATTCCTAAAATATGGGAGGGGAGGTGGCGCGCCAGTCCATTACTTTGCCAGGGGTGCTCGGACCTCTAGATACAGCCCTGTTGGAGGGCACTGCTTCTACCTGACTTAAGGTACCTGGCAGGCTGGGAGTCTGTCACATGTGAGGAATAAATGATCTTCTCCATAAGTATAGGATAATTCTGACTCTTCCTCACACTAGGGAAGCTCCTGTCATTCATAATGACAAACGGTTCCTCTATGGGTGTGGTTACTAGGTGAAAGGAGCATGGTATGTTGTCTCAATTTCTGCTACCGCCTGACATTGTACATATATTATATATAGTCCCTTCATTTCAATTGTATAAAAGTAGGCAGAAACTTTTTTTACAGTTCTTACTAAAGAAAAGATAATTGTTTTCCAAAAAGCAACATTATGTGTCATATTGATACTCAGAAAACTAAACATTATTCTCTGTCTAATTAACTAATTGCAAAAACAGAAGAACTATTCTGTCATGAGCATATCAAACAGTTCTGGCCCTTGTAACTTTAACCTTCATGAGAGGACCGGAAAGTAATTACAATCATTCTTTCCCATTTCGACAAAGTCATTTAAGTTAAATTTGTCACAAGTCGCCAGCGCACCTTGTTACATACCGGTTCTCCGGTGGTCTCTTCTTCTCTGGGTCGCCAGTCACAGGCCTGGAATTTGGCTCCTGTGCAATGTACATGCCGTACTTGGTCGGTACCTTTAGTTATTAGGAGATTGGGACGCCGGACTGTGGCACGTGATACTGGGAATACTGGATGATCTTTCCTCCTCACCTGTGGATTTCATTAATCACCTGCCCTGTTAGTACATTGGTTCTTTACCTTTCTTAAGCCTGCTGGTTCATCGCCGGCTTGCCAGCTTATAGCATGTTTGTATGTGTCCTTCCAGTTCCTGTCAGACATGTTCCTACTCGTCTGTGTCAGTTCTGCCATTGACTCGTGGACTCTTGTCTAAACTCTCATTCCTCCATCTAGAGTACTGATTTACTACGGTCTGCACAGTTCTCCGGGTCGTGCTGTTCTTGCGGCCTCGCCACTCATTTGGCCACCAGTTTCCATCTCGCAGCCTGTCAACACCTTCGCTCTCAAAGCTGCATTCGGGCTGTTCCAGCCGCACTCTGGTCCTCAAGGCCGCAGCACAGCCTGTCAACGATTTGGCTCTTAAAGCCGCATGCTGGCTGTTCCAGGCACACTCCAGCTCGCCAGGCCGCAGCACAGCCAATTTATACCTTGGTTCTCAAAACCAGTTCTCAGTTGTTATAGCTGCATCTAGGCCCTCAAGACCACATCACAGTCTGAATATCTACCAGCTCATTGGCAGCACCTTGGCTCTCAATCTTGCATCTCAGCCTGTCTATGTCTCAGCCCTCTAGTCGCATCTCGTCTGTCCAAGCCGCACCTAGGCCTCAAGGCCACACCTTGGCCCTCAAGGCCGCACCTTGGTCTTCTTGGCCGCATCTCACAACTTATATTTCAACTAGTTTCCAGCCGCATTTCAGCTCTCAAAGCCGCACCTCAAGTTTTTCAGGCTCTACTTTGAAGACCTTGTTGAAGATACCTCACCTTGTCCATTCCACTATTAGTCGCATAACATCCTGTAGCCTTAGGGTAGCCATGTAAACCCCTACTATCCCAATCCTTAAGACCAGGGGGCAGCCTAAGTACCAGTGAACGTGTCGCGTTCTAAGGGACCAGCAGGTGGTTGCTATTGGCAGAAGACCTTGCCAGAGTGGTTTTAAGGGTTCTACACAGTTATTCCTAAGAGACCGTAACAATATTAAAGGTACAAATATGGTAAGATGTGGTCATAGTAGGTTCATTTTATATGGAAACTGTTTCCGTCTGTGCAATTTTCAGCATAGCTACTGTTTTTAAGTAAAGAGAAATGAACGGGTAATTTCTATAATTTCATGTAAATCTGTTCCATTTAAGTGCATGATTTCAGTGGTAGGGTGAGAGCATCTCTAACCTGAGAGCCACTGTCTATCTGGGATGTAGTCAAAAGGTCGACAATATCAGTATCAACATTCATAATGTCGTTATGATGTCAACATTGTTAAAATGACGACAAGCAAATGTTCAACATTCTTATAATGTCGACAGGTGAAATGTCAACATTGTCAGAATGTCTACATTAGGGTTAGGAAGTGGGTGGGAGGGGGTTAGGGTTAGGCTGGGGAGGAGATTAGGGTTTGTCTGTGGGCAGGAGGGTTAGGTTTAGGTTGTGCGCATGAGGGTTAGGGTTAGGCTGTGGGTAGGAGGGATAGGGTTAGGCTGTGGGCAGGAGGATTAGGGTTAGGCTTCAGGAGGAGGTTAGTGTTAGGATGTGGGTGGGGGATTTAGGCACTAAAGGGAGAGTTAGGGGTAGGGATTAAGGCTAGGGATTGCGGACAAATACCGGAACGCCATAGGATCGGAACTCTGACCCGGAAGTGACGGTCACTTGACCGCTGGGACCTGGAAGATGCTGCAGCTGCCAGGAGCAGGTAAGTCACCACTGGGCCACCAGCATAAAATGTTGACATTCTAACAAGGTGACATTTAATCACTGTCTACATCAGGGATGGGGAACCTCAGGCCCGGGGGCCGTATAAGGCCCCCGGAATCATTTGGTATGGCCCTCGGAGCTTTCTTCTGCTAGCCTCATCTGGCTAGCAGGGTGCCTAGAATGGCATCCTGCAGCCAGAATCTATGCAGCAGTGCCGCCTGAAGCGTCTTTAGGATGCTTCAGATGGTCACACCGCTGCCCTTACAGCTCCCCAGAGCATCCTCAGGATGCTCCGGGCATTGCTGTAATCACCGGCGATTGTGGCCCCGCCCATGTGTGATGTCACACGAAGGGTCGTGACCTGCACCGGGCCCACAAATAATGTTCTATATATCAAAAGTGGCCCTCGACAGAAAAAAGGTTCCCCACCCCTGGTCTACATGATGAATGTCAACTTGGCAATGGCGACATGACCATGTCGACATTCTCATGTTGTCATGATAAATGTCGACATTATGAATGTCTACATTTCATACTCAACACGTCTTTCACAACTAAAGAGCACGCTTAAGAGTCCAGGACTCCAGGCAATATCTGAAAAAAAATGTACGGTGCTTATTATTATGTGATTATTATCTTTTAGATTCCAATCTCTTTTGTAGAGCTAGATGCTAATAGTACAGTGATGTCAACTGATTTCAATTTATTACATATATAGCAGTGTTGGAATTATTCAAGAGTTGTGTATATCAAATACATCAATTAAAAAACATTTTGAAACTAATGTTTTTACACAACCGATAGATTGAAAAGGATAGTATTTAAAATAGTGTTTTTTTTACATGTAAGACAATGGTGTCAGTCGAGTGTCTCAGACACACAATAGAATCAGAGTGGGGAGTGTGGATTTTCATTTATGAATGGATTCCATTAAAGGTCGGTGAGAAAGGACATTAAGGTTGTGAGCCAAGGACTGGAGTAAGGATGGAGTTAACAAATGTGTTGTTTATTTGCTGAAGTAGCAGAATGGACAAGAGTGTGGAAATTGCAGTGCAATGAAAAGGGCAAAACTATGCACTTGAATAAGAAAAATCAAAAGACAGTCTATAGGATTAATGACATTGTGTCAACTACCTGTCACATTATGTCAGATTAAGCTACTGTATGTAAGAAATGAAGCAAAGTAGAGGGAAAGCAGTAGCGTGCTGTGTTGTACACTGAGGAACCTGAGTCAGAGTCATGGGTGTCCCTTATAGCAGTGTAGACAGCTGCGTTCTGTGATCTGTCATCTCACTATCGAACATGAGCCAAAGTTTCCGCATCCTTTTTGTGTCACCATAACTCAGAACTACATCTCATTGCCATGTCTTTTCCAGACATAGGAAAGACTTACTTTATAACTCACTTTACTGTACCATACCAGGTTCCCCAGCATAATACAGATGTGTCCATATACACCTATCCTCAAATAGCACCAAATAGACCCGTTTAGAGCGCCATGAACTTAGCCAACCTATCATGTCATTTTGCTATTTCCTAGGACAAAACAGGTTTGCACCTTCGTGCCCGCAAATCATCCGTCCTGTTTATGGCAAATCATCCGTCCTGTTTATGGCAAATCTTCCGTCCTGTTTATGGCAAATCATCCGTCCTGTTTATGGCAAATCATCCGTCCTGTTTATGGCAAATCATCCGTCCTGTTTACTGATTGCATTTTGTTAAAAAATGAATTAAAGAATGAAACAATTCTTACAAATGTTAAACAATGACAATTTGTATATCACATATACCAACAAGACTTACAGTATCTCAATACACAACTTTATAGAGAAACCATTCATTAGTTGCTTTAGCAGAAAATAGTTACGTCTTCCTAGAAGCTAATAAACGCCACATGCATGAGAATTTGCATCTTATGCGGGCCATTCCTCATTCTTCCCATCCGCCAATTGACGATCAAATACACCTATCTGGGACATGGATGATCGGTGTACTGTCTGAGGCTCGGGGAAAAACAGCATGGTAAAATCCTGACTCGCTTATTATTTTTTATTTCACGGATTTCCTGACCCCGGCATAACAGCAAATTGGGGCAATAGATCGCCGATGTAGGGGCTCCGTTAGGGCCTGATTCAGAGATGGACACTGTTTTGATGGTTACGTAGTTTTCTGATGTTTTTGATCTGCACATGCACATTAGAGCACTGCGCTTGTGCAGATTTGGTACTGAGACGTCAGTAGCAGTGCCCTGAAAGCCGTAGCATGATTGACACGCTGCTGGCGTTTGGGGGCGGTGACAGGGAGCATTCCAGAAAACGCGGCGTGCCAAAGCCAGTGGCTGCATCTTTGGGTGCAGTTTCACTAGCCCCGGTAGCATGGTTTTGCCGGACATCCTGAGGAACCTGAGAGTTACTTGGATGTTCGAATGCAGCCCAATGTTCATGCAGTGGATCCAATGCTGGGCCTTTGGACACAGCCAGCGGATAACAGAAGCCAGCAGTGGGCGTCTTTTTAGACAAGACACCTCCTGTAGCTTTTGCATATTTTAGCACAGTTGCTGCGTACAAGGACACAGCGCTCGTGTAATTTGCGTCCACTTCCACAAAATACTCTATTACCCCCACGTTTCCAAATATTTGATCTCTGCAATGTTATCACCAGAGAACAACTCTGCACAAAAATCATTATGAAGTCCAGGAATGTCTGAGTATTTCCTACATTCTGGCTTTAATAAACTCTGTGACACAGTTATTTGAAAGAGGAGAGTCCAGACTTGCACCTTATACTACAGAAAGCGATAGGAAATCTAGAAATGGGGGATGCCCAGATCTCCCACACTCTGGCATTAATAAACACAGGGGTTCCCTCATTTGATGCTGTAAGTTGTGTATTCTTCAAAATAGTATGCCTTGTTAAGATACCATTTTATTCCTACACATTTCATGCGTTTCATTTAAACACGTAAAGGAAAATAAATGCATTATAAATTTCAGACTATCAAAGTGTTCTGAAAAACACAAGGTGTATTTTGTGTTAGTTCTGCAACTGAGGTTGGAATATGATCAGCCCAATAAGTGCTAGGATAAGCTCAGGACAAAGGGGTTAAAATACTTTATCGATTCATTATTTACAAATCATGCAGTTTATTTAGATTATTGACTAATACTGTGCTATGCACTAACTGCCATCTTTGGGGTCAGAAACAAATAAAGTCCAGTCAAATTGCCAATAATGTAAGTCATGCAGGTGTTAGTAAATGAGCTCCAAGCCTTAATAGTAATGAAGCAGGAGATTGTTAGTTGTGCATATAATAGGTATATCTCACTAAATCCTGCTGTAATACTTGACACTATATTTAGTCCCAGTTGGACAGAAGCAGTGTTAGCTACTCTTCCCACTTCCAGACACTACTTTACCACTGGGTTATGAGCAGATGGCATATGCCCAACATATTGCTGACCTTTATTTCATTACACCACTGCAAGGCAGAGGGTTCTCTCCTCTCACTAGGCAGCCTCACTAGCATGGAGTGTATTCTCAGTGTAGTTATCTTCCAGCTCCTGGTTTCTAGCTTCTGTTTTTTTGCGTTTAACCTGCAATCCACCTGTATATCAGCAGGGCCGTAACTAGGGGTGTGCGAATGGTGCCGCCCACCCACGGCCCCTGCTTCTGGCTAGCAGGGTACTTTTCAGCCAGAATCTGTGCAGTAGTGCTGCCTGAAGCATCCTTAGGACACTTTAGATGTGCACACCGCTGCCCTTACAGCACCCAGAGCATCCTCAGGATGCTCCAGGCATTGCTGTATTTCTCTACGTTTGATGCCCCGCCCCTCCACATGGAGTCATACTGAGGGGGTGTGGCCAGCACAAGGAGCCGCAAGCCCTAGTTACGAAACTTACTGACACTTTCTTTCATCCTCTGACAGCGGTTTTCTCAGAAATTTACATTATTGGCAATCTGACTGGAATTAATTCATTTATAAAGATTACAGCATTACAAAATAATTTTTATAGTCCAGGTCGACCTGTGTATTCAGTAAGTTTATTATATATATATATATATATATATATAAAATAAACATTTTAAATACATTTCAAACCAGCAGTTGAGTATTTTTTGTATACTGTTTCTTAATGCCTACTAAACATGCTTTATCACTGGTATTCTGAACACTTTCTGAAAAGCATTCACTTCACCTTGAGTTAATTTCGATGTTGCCCGCAGAGTATACATGCGTTAACACTCAGTAAAATATAATGGAGATCTATGCAAGTGCTCCTTAAGAACAAAGTACTGTATGCTACATGGAGACTTTGAGAAAACCCTTTGAACACTGTTAAAAGCAAGAACAAATGACATTATTTTCTTTGCCTCTACCAAGAATTATTTTTCAGTGCTCGTATGTATGGGGCCTCACCTGCCTCATTGATAGTGTGATTTGCCTTCCTTTGGGTCATCACATCTAAAAGTTGAACTTGACATATGACATTTTTTCAACTCTGCTAACTATGTAAGTGATTGTTATAACACTACTTCATAAATAACCCAAATAAAACATAAAAATATTAATGGCTACAAATTAGTTTTATTTTGCTGCCTCCAGTGATACCGGCAGTGTCTGTGAGTAATGGTGTAAGCCCTACCTTCAGTAAAATATAGAAGTAAAAAGTGACAAAGATCACATCATTAGTCTTGTAGAGTAAAGGGGTGGGGAGCAAGGAATAGATCTTTGTCTTCTGCCATGACTCTTATTTGTTCTTTACTGAATTAGTGAATTTCCCTCTTGTTTTAAAATTGGCAAAACAGTAGAACAGTAAGTCAGGCACAAATAGTATAAGATTAAAAAAAGTTTTAAAATGATTGCGCTTAACTTATGTTTTTTTAATATATAGTTATAAACTGTATACAACAGAGATACAAATAAATGCTGGTTTGTTTGCTAATGATAGATTGAACATGGTGTATATACAGTTATATATACATACAGAAAGTTAAAATTATTATCAATTATAATAATAAAATGTATATAGTGCCATCATACTTTTCAGTTCTTTACAAGTGGGAATAAATATGTTAATAAACTAGACTGGGTATTAACAGACAGATAAAGGGGTAAGATGGCCCCAGTCATAACCTTTTAATCTATAGGAAAATTCGAGTTTGGTTAAGTGTATTGTATTACATATTGGCCCAGGAAGATAGCAATGGGAAGAGTACATAGTGTTCTATGTGATCCAGTCACACAGCAATGTTGGTTTTGTGTTCAGATAATTAAAAAAAAAAAATTAAGATAAATTAAAGATTTGAGTGAACTGTGGAAAATCTAGTAGAATACGGGAGGTTAAGAAGATGGCTCAGGAATTTCCTGATGTGAGCCTTAAGTGAATGCTTGAACACGTGGATGCTAGAGGAAGGTCTTGTTGCATGAGAGAGCATATATACAAGAAAGCAATATAGGGACTGCCAGAGCAGCAGTGGAAGCTAGTTTTGTAATGAAAATTAATCTAGTAGCTATGTGCATTCAAAATAGACTGTATTGGTGATGATTAGGGTAAGACCAGTAAGACCAGAATTATAGTATTTATTGTGAGAGATTATAAGTGCACGAATTAAAGGTTTTGCATTGTGATATGTGTGCAGTTTAGAATTTTTTGTTTGAAGTATATAATAGGATTTGGGAGCCTATTGCATGTGGGGAATAAAAAACAGTTCTGACACAAGGAGGGCTCCTAAGCAGTAAGCTTGAGGGTTTTTATTGTTGTGTTGTCAGGTAGCTTCTTTTGACTAGCGGGAAGATTATTTATCAAATGAAAACAGATTAAATCTCTGCAGAAATGAGGAGGTGTCGTTAGAGTGCCAAAAGGATAAAATGGTGGAGGAAAGCTTGTATGTGATAGGGTGATGGACTGAGACTGGAAAACGTGTTCATGAAATCAGGAACTGAGAGTCTGGAGAAACCAAATTCAAGGCAGAGGCCATAATGATGAGCAGAAAAGCCGGTCCACTTAGAGAGGCTAAGCTAGGCACCTAGGAAAATGTGGGCAAGTCATTTGGATGTTGAAATCACCATAGATGAAGGTATGGATGTCAGAGGATAAGAAACAAGGGATACAGGCAGAGAAATGGTTGAGAAGTAAGTTGTTGGTGTGGACCAGTGGGGATGATAGATCACAGCAACATGCGAAAATCTGGGAAGTAAATGAAAGTCAATAGATGGGAATGTGAGTTATGTGACAGTTGAAAAAACTGTAAATGTGCAATTTTGGGAAAGGATGAGTCTAAGCCCACCTCCACCAGGCCTTAAGTCGTGGCTGAAGTGGAGACAACCTTGTAAAAGGGCTGCAGTGTCTGATCGCGATAGCATGTTTCTGATAGAAAGAGGAAGAAGTCATGGTTGGATTTGCTTTGGCTGGCGCACATTTAAAGGATTGTGAAAGTGATGGGATTTGTATTGTATTCTAATTCAAAATTATGTGTGGTCTTGGATTTGGTGATGCATTGCTAGCTTGGACAGTGGCGGAACTAGCGAGTGGTGGGCGCAGGTGCAACAATACGCTTTGGACCCCCACCCCACCCACACGTCTCTCATTAAAAAAATTAAATAAATGTAATTTCTCTTGCGTTTATTACAATAAATGTTACTCATATCGTGTAATAAATTCAATAGAAATGAAATTTGTGTTCTCCTGTGTCCACAATTTGTGCTATATTTATGAAGAGGCGGCTTTGGTAAGCCACCACTTCTTGGCTGGTTGGAGCTGAAAATTTAAAGCAGCTCTCACATTTAGCATAAAACCCAGCTTGCTTTACATTGAATGTTAGATTTAATTTTTCAGTGCCAACCCCGAGGAGCAGCTGCTACTTAGTTAATAAAGCCCAGCTCATCCCCCTGCGTCTGTCAAGCTAATTCGACTCCATGAGATCCAGCTCATCCCCTGTGTTACTCCAGCTCGTTCCCCTGCGTCATTCCAGCTCATCCCCCTACGTCACTCCAGCTCATCCCCCTGCGTCTGTCAAGCTAATCCGCCTACATGAGTACTGGCTCATCCACCTGCATCATTCCATTTCTTCCCCCTGCGTCAGTCCAGCTCATCCCCCTGTGTCATTCCAGGTCACCCCTGTCTATCCAGCTCATGCCCCCTATGTCTGTCCAGCACTAGCCAATTTCAGTCCCAGTCAGTGACCCACCTGCTTTATGCATATTTATTGAATTAGTGCCCCCTTGCCACCACTATTGAATTGTTAAGCCATAATTACTGCCTTCCTGACCACCCACCAGATTGCACCATTATATTTTTAACTAACCAGATGTTATTGCCCACAACGCTGACAAGTCAGCTTCTGTTAGTGCAGCAGCCGCAGACCTCCATTCCAAACCCCACAGTGGAGTACAGTGGGAAGGGTGGTTGTTCCTTCAGGGTCCTCTGCATGGTAATGAGACAGTCACAGCCGCATCTTGTTCTGTCACAACAGGGGAGGATCTGTGCATATAATCTGTGACTCCACTGACAGGAGCAGTCTATTGGCAATCAGCGGGGACTACGGAGGGCCATGGGTCTCCTGGTTCTCAGAGAGAAGGAGCTGTAGGTGAGAGGAGGAGAGGGACAGGGAAGCAAGGGGCACCCCATCTCTCCTTTATCTGGACCGCCTCCTCCTCCTTCTTGAATACAGGCTACAACATAAGCCGGTCGCAGCAGTTCTATACTGAGTAAGTCTGACTCATCATAGTACTGTTCTAATAATGCCGCTGGCCACAGGCCCCCATTATTGCAGAGGGCCTATATACAATGCATCGGCTGCACCGAGAAATTAAGATTGTACAAGCTCTTTATTCCTATTGATAGTTTCAGGATATTACAGTTGTATAACAAATATAGAAAGTATGTTTATTACTGTTAATTAGAGGTAAGGGGACCAATTTGGATAAAGGGGTGTGATGCAGCAGGGGAAAAGGATGTTACAATTTGAAAGATGATGCATGAAGTAATAGTAAGAAAATAACTTATTAAACATGGTGAGGGTTTGATAGTGGGTTTGTGGCAAGGGTCTAGGGCAGTGGTTCCCAAACTGTGCGCCTTGGCACCCTGGGGTGCCTCGGGACACTTGCAGGGGTGCCTCAGGATGGTGTCCAGCACCAAATCAAATTATTAATGGTCAATGTAATGAAAATATGGATGACAGGTAAGCACAATTTACTTCACTTTACTAGTTTACTAAATTTTTTCAGAATTTCTCAATAACAAACTTTTGGCTTAGGGGTGCCGTGAAAACACTGCTGATACTCTAGGGCGCCGTGATTCAAAAAAGTTTGGGAACCACTGGTCTAGGGTTAATAGAGAGCTATTCACTCAACATGTTACTTTGCCCGGGATGTGATGGTAATTGTAGAAATGCAGATTCTGGATATAACAGATGAAGATTGTTGCTTGTACTGTAGTCCTCAGATGATGAGCACAGTTTGTTTAACTGTGATATTTAACTATGATTTATTTGGGTTCTGTATATTTTGTTGATGGTTAGCAAGTCGACGCTGATGAAATGTGGACATGCAAACAATGTCGACAATCAGCAAGGCAGAGGTTTCAGAGATAAGTACCCTAACCTAGCGGCTACAGCTCTGGCGATTGTGTCTAATGTCGCAAAGCTGCAGTTGCAGCAGTATGTATGTACCTAACCCATTATGAATGTCGGCATTGTTACCGTCAGCATGCTGGCCTCATCACGATTTCTTTTACTTTGGAAGTCATCAGTTATGAAGAACATCACAATTAAATTCTCCCTATTCAAATACTTTAACCCTAGTCTGCCTCTTAAGATAAAGTAAATATGTGATACCACATATGAATGCAGTTCTGCACAAACTCATAAGAGTTCATGCAAAATTTACTCTATTATACGTACATACAGTGCATCCGGAAAGTATTCACAGCACGTCACTTTTTCCACATTTTGTTATGTTACAGATTATTCCAAAACGGAATAAATTCATTTTTGTCTTCAAAATTCTACACACAATACCCCATAATGACAATGTGTAAAAAGTTTTTTTTAGATTTTTGCAATTTAATTAAAAATAAAAAAAACCCTAAGAAATCACACGTACATAAGTATTCACAGCCTTTGCTCAATACTTTGTTGATGCACCTTTGGCAGCAAGTACAGCTTCAAGTCTATTTGAATATGATGCCACAAGCTTGGCACACCTATCTTTGGGCAGTTTCGCCCATTTCTCTTTGCAGCACCTCTCAAGCTCCATCAGGTTGGACGGGAAGCGTCGGTGCTCAGCCATTTTCAGATGTCTCCAGAGATGTTCAATTGGATTCAAGTCTGGGCTCTGGCTGGGCAACTCAAGGACATTCACAGAGTTGTCCTGAAGCCACTCCTTTGATATCTTGGCTATGTGCTTAGGGTTGTTGTCCTGCTGAAAAATGAACCCCAGTCTGAGGTCAAGAGCGCTCTGGAGCAGGTTTTCATCCAAGATGTCTCTGTACATTGCTGCATTCATCTTTCCCTCTAGCCTGACTAGTCTCCCAGTTCTTGCCGCTGAAAAACATCCCCACAGCATGATGCTGCCACCACCATGCTTCACTGTAGGGATGGTATTGACCTGGTGATGAGCGGTGCCCGGTTTCCTCAAAACACAACACCTGGCATTCACGCCAAATAGTTCAATCTTTGTCTCATCATGATCTGAGAGTCCTTCATGTGCATTTTGGCAAACTCCAGGTGGGCTGCCATGTGCTTTTTACTAAGGAGTGGCTTCCGTCTGGCCACTCTACCATACAGGCCTGATTGGTGGATTGCATCAGAGATGGTTGTCCTTCTGGAAGGTTCTCCTCTCTCCACAGAGGAATGCTGTAGCTCTGGCAGTAGTTGCAATTGCTTACGCTGAATCAGACCCACAGATAATTTGCTACAGCATGACTGCATTGGCATACTTGTGTGAACTACAATATAGCAATTCTCTACTTATTTATTTTAATATAGTATAGCTTTCCCTATTTATTTTGTTAATATGTTACATTGCTGGTGCCCATTGCACTTTTTTGTCTGTTACAAACATGTTTGTATGTATAATTGATAGGTATATGGTTAGATGGCTTGATGTTATGTAAAGTAGCTACATCCACTACGTATCTACATCTTCAGTGCAGCTGAGATCTGTAAGTGGTCAGCGTGTTGTGTGTACTTCTTTTCATCCATCTCTCTCTCCTGCAGGAACTTAGGAGGGTGAGGCAGCAGAAGCAGCAATGTGATGAGGAGTTCAGTCTGGAGAGCCAGGAGTTAGAGCACCAAAAGAACAACCTGCAGCAAGAGTTACACACTACACAGGTAAATAGATCATTAGTATTCACAATTTACGGCACTTAGGAAGGTGATTCACCTAGTGTATAGCTTTATTTAAATAGTGGTAATTAAAAACGCAGTAAGAAATAGGCACCTTTTCCTATTTCATACATCACAGTTGTGTGACTCATGCAGTAGTGCATTTATCACAATCTATATAATAAGTGAGAAAGCCTGTCTGTCTGTCTGTTTGTCCTTTATGCACGGCAATAGGTTTGGACCTAGTTCCACCAAATATAGCAGGGTGGTTTAGTTTGATCAGGATTGGCTATTTGCCTAGATTTGAACTTTGTCAAGACCACAAAGTCACACAATCCTAAAAAAAAATGTGGACACTCTTAACGTACACAGATTCCAGGGCTGGCTCAAGTACAATTGGCAGTCTGACAAAAACCTATGTGAATGCTACAAAAGTATCCTTTTAACCTCACAGCCTGAGCATGTGTCAAACTTTATGACTCATGCAAGTTCATATTAAATACAGAGTTTTTTTTTTTTTTAAAGTGGCCATATTTGTTAGTCAGCCCTCAGTGTTTGCATGCAAGAGCTTTGGGGGCCACATAGCAAGATCTTAAAAGGGCCCCCAGAAGTAAAAAAACAAAAAATGCATACATTTGCCCCCACACAGAGCCCATGCATGTTATGCCAAACAGAACCCATTGAGGTTATACCACACAGTAATACCCCTTTTACACATTATCCCACGCAGTAGTAGTGCCCCTTACACATATACTAGACAGTAATGCCCTTTACATATTATGCCACATAGTAGTAGTGCCCCATATAACACATTATTCCACTCAATAGTAGTGCCCCTTACACATTATACCTCCCCGTGTCGTTCAAGCAGCCTCTCACCTCCCGCTGTGTGTCATCAGAAGCCAGCAGGTGTGGATTTTGAGCCAGGCTGCCAGCTAATTACAGCTGGCGCGCCGGCAGGCAGCGTCAGACAACGTCAGCTCATATTGAATCTGGCGCTGGTCGCGAGCCAATCGGAGCTCACGGACCGACAGCCAATCAGGAGCCACCACTGCTAATTGGCTGCCGGTCACCATGCTCTGATTGCCTCGTGACCGGCGGTGCTGCCTCTTCATGTCTGCCTGCCGGTGTGCCAGCTATAATCAGCTGGCGCGCCAGCACCAAATCAACATCGCTGCCACGCGGGCCTCCATCGGCTTCTCTCACTGGATCTGCCTGCCTTGTGTGCATTACTGGGGGCAGGGGGAGCGGCAGGCCACAGAGGCAGCTCCGGGGGAACCTTAGCAGCCGCACCCCTTGCACCCACGGTAGTTACGCCACTGTGTGCATGCATGTTAACAAACCTTGGGGTCCTTTTCAGGATCAATGGAATGGGGTTAGAGGCGAGGACAATGTAAACAAATAAAGACTGCAGGTGTACTTTAGGGTCCAGTCTTCAACCCAGGCACCGCTGGGTTTCCCAGCTAGTTTGTAATATCTCAAAAACAAATGTTATTGGTGGAAGACTATTAAGCTGTATTTCACTTAGGACTAAGGGTTGTACGCTACTCCAATGTTTATGGAGTGCATTTAAGTTGCAATACGCATGCATTAAGGTACATTATAGTAGTCGCTTGGAACAACTACTTTTTGCTAGCATTTGGGGGAGGTAACAGGGAGTGGCAGCAAAGAACGCAGGTGTGTTATGACCGTTTGGGGGGCGTGTCACATCCTGTGACTGCAATCCCGTATGCAAGGAATATGGCTCCGGCGTCTCAATTCCCATGGCCAGTCTGCGGGACCATAGACTCAGGAGTGCAACAATCGAATGATCTGCGACTCATGCTGCATATTTGTACACAGATGCTGCAACATTTTACGCAGATGCTTGAATTAGAAAAGCTGCAGGTGGGTGTCTCAATACATCTCCCGGCAGCTGCCAATCTGCATATTTTCACACAGCAGCTATGCACAAATTCGCAGCTGAGATGGCATTAGCGTACAACTCTGAATGAGGCCCTAAGTTCCATAGTTCTCCACATTATGAATATCATCTTCTTTATCTTGAACATACTCTGTCAGGGGTGGGCAAAGATAGCACCGTCTGTCTAGTCTAAATCACCCAGTGCCTGAGTATCACAGGAGTTACAATGGAAACTTCTCAGTGCTGAAGCACACCCATCCCTGTTATAAAGTGCATAGGTCAATTTCAAACATATTATATTTCACTCTCACGAGTAACCTGCCATTTCTAGTCAGTTGCTTTGGAAGTATATAGTAGTTTTCTTTCCCTTGCTTGACGTAGTCTATTAGATCCATAGCCTTAAGAGAGGGTAAAATAAAAAGCAAAATTGATATTGGGGTCACTGGAGAGACTGCTGTTCTGTTCACTTGCCAAACTAGTGCGGATTGCTTCAGGGCTGTAGGAAAATCAATAAAGAAAGAAAAAGATTTCACATATAATTGAAATTGCTTGCTTATTACACTTTTGCTCAGCAGATGGCACCTTCTTGTAAATGATGGGTAATCTCAGTCAGTCTATTAGTTACAAGATTGTATCAGCTGCAAGACAGAAATATTTGTAACATCTTCAGACTGTGCTATTAATGTGTCAGTAAAATAAAAGAAAGTGCAGTTGCCACGTTCTCATATCAAATTCGTACAGTTTCATTTTAGAAAGCTGTATTATGATGAAATCTAGTTCATTACTGCCCATCATAAGCATGTTATAGGTATAAAGTCACATTATATAGCAGGTGATACTTTTGGAAACAAACAAAAACCATAATTAATAATGAGTGTTTAGAGATACACAATGGGGACGATTGAGCAAGGATCGCAAGAGCAAAGCTGCACGCAGGCAGCTTTGCAATGCAGCAGGAGGTGTATGACACCCCCTGCTGCATTTGCTTTCCCAGCACTGCGACAGAGGTCGCAGGCTGGGATCACCATCGTGACCATCGATGGTCGTGATGGTGGATGGCACCGTGCTGCCAGCCAGCTGGGTAAGCCTCAGCTTACTCATTCTGGTTGACTTGCGAGCCCAGGACACTGTCCATCAACGCAGTACCTGGGATTGCCACTCCCGGAAACCGGGGCAGACGCGTTTCCCGTTCCCGGAAAACGCCGGTCACCCCCGCACCGCCTTTAAATACCTCTGCCTGTCAATCAGGCAGAGGCATAGAAGGGTCTGCTTGTGACTAAGCAGGACCCATTCTGCACACTCGCAGGTGTTGCAAGGAATATGGCTCCCATAATCTTACGGTGTTGTTACACACTTTGCACAAGAGTTCTGTATTAAAATGGCTGTTTATCCTAATTACTTTGTGGGCAATCTTCTTTTCCTTTGTGTAAATAATATATACTAAAGACGGCACCTGGGGAGGCTGCCATACTAATGTCTAGATTGTACTGCAGGTGTTTGAGCTGCCAGGCTTTTACTTTTAACTTTCTTGTAGTTTATTTAGCTAAATACAGTAACATTATTATTATAATCACCACCACCACCACCTCCACCATTATTAGTACTACTTGTACATCAACAAAATGTTATGCTATACTTTTAATTATGTAAAACAAAATTACAAAACTACACAGACTTCTGTGTAACAGTCCGTATGCCTAGCAGGATGCTTGAAGTTAAGCCGGGTACACATTGAGCGATGTGTACCGGCAGGGCAGTTTCTAGGGTCTGAGGCTCCCAGTGCGAGCAGTCAAAATGCGCCCCCCCCCTCGAAGCAGTAATATTGTGGAGTGGGCGTGACCTCATCGTGAGGGGGTGTGGTATCACAGTAAGGGAGTGTGATCTCGAAAGACCACAGAATGACAGCCACTGTGACTACTGAGTACAGGGGTGTCTAACCTGTCAGAGGCAAAGCACTGAAAAATATATGTAGCCAAACAAAAGACAGACAGCATCCGCGCGCCAGAGGCGCGCGCTCAAAAATGGGGTGTGGCCTAGCTGTCACAAGCTCACGCCGCATTTCTGTGTGCATGCCTTTGGTGTGACATTTGCAGAAGTATGACCTTGTATCACACCCGGTTTTAGTCGCGTTGGGAGCGAGCCCAGCACATTGAAAATACAAGCCAGATCCACATAAAATACACTGCAACAAACCACTTCCACATAAAATATATTGGAAAAGCCAGAGGCACATAAACTACGTTTTAAAACCACATCCACCTGAAATACATTATTAAATCCAGAACCACATAAAACACATTGAAAAAACATGATTCACATAATACACACTTCATTCCAGCCCCCTCCCTTGCCAATCCATCCCGACAGGTCTTAGGCTTCCTCCCCACTGGCTCTCAGGCAAAAGTGCCCATTATGCAGTACCCCCTGTAGTTGTCCCCATATACAGTGTCCCCTGTATTTATGCCCCTTATGCAGTGCCCACAGTGGTAGTGTAACTTATGCAGAGCCCCCATTAGTAGTGCCCCCTGTAGTCATGTCCCCTGTAGTCATGCCCCCATCAGTAATGCCCCCAATAGTAATGGTCCATGTTATAGTGCCCCAGTAGTAGTGTCCCCAGTTGTATTGACCCCAATAGTAATGCCCCCTGTAGTAGTGTCCCCTTTATAAATTCCCCAGTATTAATGCCCCTGTATTAGTGCCCCCCATAGTAATGCTCCCTTTGTAGTAGTGCCCCAAGTAGTAAAGCCCCAAGTAGTAGTGCCCCTGGCCCCTGAGTAATGCACCCAGTAGTGGTGTCTCCTATGCAATGACCCCAGTAGAAGTGCCCCCAGTAGTGGTGTCTCCCCCAGCAGCAGTGCCCCCCTTATAATGTCCCTAGTAGTAGTGCCCGGTTGCCCCCAGTAGTAGTGTCTCCCCAGTAGAAGTGCCCCCCTTGTAATGTCCCTAGTATCTTTGCCCAGGTGCCCCCAGTAGTGGTGGCTCCCCCAGCAGAAGTGCCCCCAGAGTAATGTCCCCAGTAGTAGTGCCCGGGTGCCCCCAGTGGTAGTGCCTCCCCCCCAAGTATTGTCCAGGCTGCCTGCACACAAAAACAACAAAAAAAAAAAACAGTAATACTTACCTTCAGCCCCGCTCTGGCGTCCGCTCCGCTCGGCTGCTCTTCTCTCTGCACTATGGGAAAGACGTCATGACGTCCTCCCATAGTGCACATTGTGGGAGCCGGAAGCAGGAGCCTCCGTCTCCATCTCCGTCTCCGGCTGCTCTGCTCTGCCGGGCGCCCGCTGGTAACTGAATCTCAGCGGGCGCCCGGCAGTTAACAGACTGTTTCTGAGCAGGGGTAGGAGGCGACGCGCCCCGTGCGATTGCACGGGTCGCCTGCCCCTAGAAACGGCCCTGTGTACCAGTACAATATGACGGGCTGACATATCGTACCTTGGGGACACATTAGAACGAGGTAATGAACGATGGAACGATCTCTCAATCCGTCCTTCATTACTGTCACGACCAGGGTTTCGCGGCATGAGGTCCTTTTGGTGGGGGAGCTGGCGTGTGGTGACTGGCATTGCTTGTATGCAGAGGTTTGCCAGCGTTGGTCATCCTGGCAAGGGTAAGTCTAGTGGCGTCTCCGCAACCATCTTGTCTTTGGCCTTGTGACATAGCAGGCCAATCGTCTGTGGGTCACCTGCTCTCTCTGGCCTATCACGTTCCGTTACTGGGTACTTAAGGGTGTTTGGAGCGCCCTGTAGTGTTCACAGCGTCAGCTGCGAGAGTTCTCTGCGCTCCTGAACTTTAGACTAGTGCTCCGGTGCTTGCACTAGCTCCTTGTCAGCCTCCGGCTTCCTACATAGCCTACACCGCTCTGCCTAGCCTCGCACTCCGCTGGGATCAGCCCTGCACCTTCCACCAGACCCACTCCTGCCTGAACCTGGCTCCTCAGTTAACCCTTTCCTGCACAGCTATCATCACAGCATTACCGGATTCTCCTTTCAGCCATCATCACAGCATTACCGAATTCTTCTTTCAGTCATCAACACTGCATTACCGGATTTCGCTTTCAGCCATCATCACAGCATTTCCGGATATCCCTCTCAGCCACTATTCAGCATACCAGGATATCCACTTCACTCTTACAGTCTATATGGATTCATCTCTGTCACTGATCTGGACATTCGTTTATTCCCACTCACATTTCCCTCCTGCCACATATACTAGTTTGTTTATTACTGGACTTTAGTTTATCTTATTGTTCATGTCTACCAACATTCACATTAAACAACCCACCTTTCAGTTTAAGCCTGTTCCGGTGTCTACTCCTGTTACCACCCCAGGTCCACAACAAACACAGTCTCTAACAATTACCTGCAACGGAGCTGTATGTTATATTGTCTGGTTGGACGTGCAGCACGGCCGACCAGATGATAGCTCATGTGGCGCTATATTCATGCAGGTGCATGAATATTGGCTGTACACACTGAGCGATGCAGCCGATATGTTGGTCTGTTGATATATTGATATGCTGACATCGTCTCAGGGCCTGATTTACTACTGATCGCTATTCTGCTTAAACGCACGCAACACAGTTGCTAAAAGCAGCGGTGACATGTAAATGTTTGCATTCGCATTGTGATCGCAGCCTGACATAAGGATGCCCACTTCCCCTCACTCACATCCATATACAGTCAGGTCCATAAATATTGGGACATTGACAGAATTTTCATATTTTGGCCTCTATTCACCACCACAATGGCTTTGAAATGAAACAAACAAGATGTGATTTAACTGCAGACTTTCAGATTTAATTTGAGGGTAATTACATCCAAATCAAGTGAACGGTGTAGGAATTACAACGGTTTCTACATGTGCCTCCCACTTTTTAAGAGGCCAAAAGTAATGGGACAAACTAAACAATCCTAAATCTAACTTTCACTTTTTAATACTTTGTTGCAAATCCTTTGCAGGCAATTACAGCCTGAAGTCTGGAACGCATAGACATCACCAGACGCTGGGTTTCATCCCTGGTGATGCTCTGCCAGGCCTCTACTGCAAATGTCTTCAGTTCCTGCTTGTTCTTGGGGCATTTTTGCCTTCAGTTTTGTCTTCATCAAGTGAAATGCATGCTCAATTGGATTCAGGTCAGGGGATTGACTTGGCCATTGCATAACATTCCACTTTTTAGCCTTAAAAAACTCTTTGGTTGCTTTTGCAGTATGCTTCGGGTCATTGTCCATCTGCACTGTGAAGAGCTGTCCAATGAGTTCTGAAGCATTTGACTGAATATGAGCATATAATATTGCCCGAAAAACTTCAGAATTCATTCTCCTGCTTTTGTCAGCAGTCACATCATCAATAAATACAAGGGAACCAGTTCCATTGGTAGCCATACATGCCGACGCCATGACACTACCACCACCATGATTCACTGATGAGGTGGTATGTTTTGGATCATGAGCAGTTCCTTTCCTTCTCTTGTCTTCCCATCACTCTGGTACAAGTTGATCTTTGTGTCATCTGTCAATAGGATGTTGTTCCAGAACTGTAATGGCTTTTTTAGATGTTGTTTGGCAAACTCTAATCTGGTCTTCCTGTTTTTGTGGCTCACCAATGGTTTGCATCTTGTGGTGAACCCTCTATATTCACTCTTGTGAAGTCTTCTCTTGATTGTTGACTTTGACACATATACATCTACCTCCTGGAGAGTGTTCTTGATTTGGCCAACTGTTGTGAAGGGGTTTTTCTTCACCAGGGAAATAATTCTTTTGTCATCCACCACAGTTGTTTTCCGTGGTCTTCCGGGTCTTTTGGTGTTGCTGAGCTCTCCGGTGCGTTCTGATGGGTTTGTTTTGATTTTTCAGCCTAATGATGGCTTGCTTCACTGATAGTGACAGCTCTTTGGATCTCATATTGAGAGACGACAGCAACTGATTCCAAATGCAAATGTCACACCTAGAATCAACTCCAGACCTTTTACCTGCTTAATTGATAATGAAATAATGAGGGAATAGCCCATACCTGTCCATGACATAGCTTTTGAGTTGATAGTCCCATTACTTTTGGCCCCTTAAAAAGTGGGAGGCACATATTGAAACTGTTGTAATTCCTACACCGTTCACCCGATTTGGATGTAATTACCCTCAAATTAAATCTGAAAGTCTGCAGTTAAAGCACATCTTGTTTGTTTCATTTCAAAACCATTGTGGTGGTGAATAGAGGCCAAAATCTGAAAATTCTGTCAATGTCCCAATATTTATGGACCTGACTGTATTTGGCCAACTGAGAGAAATCGGTAACATCGAGTAACATCGGACTTATTCGCACAGTTATTTCAGCGCACACTATGAGGCCTCTGGCGGCGTCCAGTATCACAGTGGCTTATTTATGCACGTCCATGCAATGGCGTTGAAGTGCACGTCTGTATTCGCCGGACCCCCGCTCCCCCGTCACCACCCACAAACGGCACTTCCTGTCAATCACTCTGCCATGGGTCTGCGTATCCTCTGTGATCGCTGTCCTGATCGCAGTGACTAGTTTGCGCACTGCGATGCATGCGCATGATGCAACAATGGACCGACTGCTGAATTAGGCCCTCAGTGTGTACCCAGCTTATGTGTAAAGGAAATACAATTGTGTAGAAAGCTGACCATTAATAGCTGCTACATGAGTTCACAGGTTCTCAAACTCAGACCCCAAACAGTGCATGTTTTCCAGGTCTCCTCACAGAATCACAAGGGAAATAATTAGCTCCACCTCTGGATCTTTTAAAATGTGTCAAAGAGTAATGACTACACCTGTGCACCTGCTGGGTGACCTGGAAAACGTGACCTGTGTGGGGTCCTGAGGACCGAGTTTGAGAACCACTGTATTAGTTCATCATCCTTATAATACAACTTGTTCTAGTAAAGTGAATATATATACGCTTTAAAATCATTACAATGTGGTCTGAAGGCTGAATGGAGTTAAAAAATTACAAATTAAAAAAGATTTATTACTAGCGATAGTGCCCGACACGTGATGCGGTCAGGATACCGGAGGGTGCTATCCCGCCCGCCGATATCCCGACACTCACATCCCGACATGGGACTAAAGATAGGCGTCGAAATCCCGACGCCTTTCATTAGCCCCACTACTAAATCCCGACACCCGGCGTACCGAACGTAGGTAAGCTGGGTGTCCTAGCGTCTAGCCGCTTGTGGGGAGGGGGTTAGCCTTAGGGACCCCCTGGGGGACTTAGGGTTAGGCACCCCCCCGGGAGGGTTGGAGTAGGGGAAGGGGGGTGTTAGGGTTAGGCACCACTAGGAGGGGGGTCAGGGTTAGGATGTGGAGAGGGGGCTATGTTTAGGCACTAACGGGTGGAGTTTAGGGTTAGTCACTAGGGGGGGGTTAGGTTTAGGCACCACTAAGGGGAGGGCTTAGGGTAGGTAGAGGGGAGGATTAGAGTACTTACCTGCTGCAGTCGGGATTTCGACCCATTGCTCTGCCACTGTCTGTATTTGATCTGGCGGTTAAACAGTCACCGGCATTACATACCGATTCCCCCGACACTGCCTGGCTTTCGCTTTCCCCTACACTTTCTTCCCACTTCTCTCTATCCTCTCTCCCCTTCACTCTAACACTTGGGGATAGATTTATCTAAGAGAGCAGGAGACGCTGCTGGTTACCGGAATGGGTATGAAATACCGCCGGCCGCATGCGGCAGCCCGACAGGAGCAGAGTGCGACGCAGCGGAAGCCCGACAGCGCTGGAAAACCCAATCGTGGATAGGTAAGTATCCACTAACCTAACCCCCCTAACCCTCCTTAGGGGTGCCTAACCCTAACTTCCCCCCAAGTGCCTAACCCTAATCCTCCCTCTAAGTGCCTAATCCTAACCACCCCCTTCCCCGCTGCCTAAACCTAAGTCCCCCGGGGGGGTGCCTAACCCTAAGTTCCCCCCGGGGGTGCCTAACCCTAACCCTCCCTCCCCCTAGCCTAACCCTCCCGGGGGGTGCCTAACCCTAAGTCCCCCCCGGGAGCCCTAAACCTAACCCTCCCCCCCCCGCGGCTGTCCACTCGCGGCGCCCGGCATCACTACGATCGTGATGCTGGGCGGCGGTCTCCCGGCGTCGGGGAAATGCTGGCGTCTACATCTAGACGCCCGGCATTTCACCCTTGCCGGGATAAGACAGTCGGGAAGCCAGCTGCCGGTATATAGGCAGTCGGATTCCCGATTGCTTCCTCTGGTTACCACCCTTTAATATGATAAGCAAATCATAATTAAATACTAGAAATGAATACAATCCACTTGTAAACTTTTACCATAGTAATTGCTACCTAGTGAGGATGGCATCTCTGAAGCAGAATGAAAATGAAGCAGCCAGTGAATGATGAAGAATATCAGCGGAAAACACAGGAATGTAGACTTTCAAAGGTAAGTATTAAAGGAAAGTGAGATAGTACGCATACTATTAAATTTAGATACCACAATGACATCAATCATGTCCAACTTAATATTAAATAGGGAAATAAATACATGAATAATGGGCCTGATTCAGCATGGATCGCTATTGCGATCGCAGCTGCGATTACGCACGCAGTCTCACTGCAGAAATATGCTAATGATTGCTATTGCAATGCCGTCGCAGCTTAACATAAGGATGCCCACACGCATCTGTCATACTTAGCAAGTCTGCAAAACCATCGGTAACATAAAGTACCATCGGAGCTTCAGGCACACTTGCACAAGGTCTGACCTTACTCAGGAATTGCTAACCTCATCGCATGCAGTGAAAGCCCAAGCTGCTTATGGCATCGCAGGGGCTAATTTATGCATGCCCCTGTAATGGTGTTCAAACGCACTGGTACGCCTACGTTTCGCCGACCACTTCCCGTCACCACCTCCAAACGTTCACTTCCTGTCAATCACTCTGCGATGGGTCTGTGTAGTCACTGCAATAGCAGTCTGATCGCAGTGAGACCTTCGTGCGCGCACACTGCGATGGATACGCATGCACAAAAAGCAACATTCGGCCCTCTGCGTGCATAATCGCAATAGCGATCCTTGCTGAATAAGGCCCATTATGCATGTATTTATTTCCCTATTTAATATTAAGTTGAAAGAAAGTCAATTTCAAGGTCCCCTTTTCAAAATCATACCTAAATAATGTCATGAAACAACAAACTCACAACATAGGCCCTCATTCAGAGCCGTACGCTCTGAGCAGAGCGCACGCTCTGCATGAGGGCCAGGCTCCATTTTCATGGAGCGTCCTCCTGGACGCTCGTATAGCTGTGGGTCACCACCCACAGGCTATACGAGCGTGCATTTTGATGGCCGCGATGGTCGTGACCATCGCGACCATCGAAATTGCGAGCCGGAGCCTGCGGTTGAGGTTTTCAACCGCAAGCTCCGGAGTGATTTTGGCTCTATCAGAGCCAAAATCACTCCCACTGACATCACTAATGATGTCAGTGGGCCGGCTTCTGACGGGAGGCGTTCCCGTGGGAACGCCCCCGTCAGGGAGGCACGCCCCCGGCACGCCCACCAAAGGGGGCGTGCTGTCAATCAACATTGACAGCACGCCCCCTTTGATCGGACACAACGAGCGAAGGAAAGTCCTTTGCTCGTCGTGTCTGGCGCATGCGCACGACGGAGCTCCCTCCGTCGTGCGCATGCTCAGTGCAGACCATCGACCCACTTGCGAGCGGACAGCCGCTCGCGAGTGGGTCTGAATCAGGCCCATAATTCCTAGTATCAGGAGGCGATTCTACCAGCAGTGTGCTACGTTTGCTGGCTAGATATATGGAGCCTTCCGTCAGTTAAGGTTTAGCTCTGGCCAAATTGAGGTGCTAAGTCTAATGAGCACCCCAATTTCACCATGGATTGCTGCAAGATGATATGTACAGCTGCTGGAAGTCGCTGTCACCTAACTGTTTTGCTCCCAACATTGTGCATTTGCCCTTATCCACCACCATCCACAAATAATGCTATTTTAACTGACATATATGCATCTGTGTGCCAGTCTGCATATGTTCCCAATAATGTAAACACACCCTTACTATATTTGGCCAGGTTACAATCCCACCTTTCCAGGCACAAGCAGGCGCAAATGGCAGAATCTGCTCAGGCAACATATGTATGCATGCACACAGGAGTTTTATACAGTTTACTGGTGCAGCACTCATTATACATCAGAACTACAGGCTGCATTGTAGGAGGCTTCTATCTATCTATCCATCCATCTATCTATCCATCTATCTATCTATCGTTCGTATATTTGACACTGAATCTTTTCCTTTGAGCAGTGTCACTGAACCTTGCACACTAGGCAGACACAAAGTACTGTATGACTATGTTGAATGCATAATGAATACTGTATCCCCATGTAATATATTACTTTTTGGTTTAAAAATGTATCTTCTTACAGATGCAAATATCTGAGGTTTCAGGACAGTTAAAAAATACTATGGAACATACAGAAAAATATAAGAAATCCACTCATGACCTTATACAATATGGAAATATCATTGAAAACAACATAAAAACAACTGAGAATACAATTGCAAAGTTACAGTAAGTGATGTTATATAATATTTGTCTATTAAAATAATCAATGAAACTATATTTATGGATTAATAACCCTTTGCAGCAGGTTTTTGTTGTAAGCACCTGTAAATTGTCAATTCGTAATAAATATACTGTGGTGAGAGGGGTTACAGTTACTGTACGTAATTCGTAATTCTCACCTGAATTACCCAGATTCCTCTGGGATCAGCTCCCTCCAAGGGAGACTAAAGCAAAGTCTGTGCAGTCTGCAGCAGCAGTGGAGGTTTGGAACTCCGGGTTTTCTGGGTAGCACAGGTCCAGCTGGAAGTCATCACTGGATGACAGGAAGGGTTTAAATCCTTCATTCATCGGGTGCTCTGGACACTGACGCCGAAAAGCTGCCAGTGAGCAGGCCGGAGACTCATTAGTGCCAGGGACTTTTCTGAACTAGCTGTGTTAAGGAGCATAGCAGATTGTGGCTGCATTCTACTGCATCGTAGACGCAGTAAAACAGCACACAAAGTGTACTAGAGATGCTGGGCACAATGGAAAATGGTTTGAGAAAAAGCCACAGATTCAGACTTAGTCGCACACAGATATTCAAATGCCACAACTTCAGCAACAGTGAATGAAGACACATCTGTATGTAGCTGTTTGATCTCATTCGCAGACAGTAATTGGCGCTTTCATCTTTATCCATTTCAGCAGTCATCAGCATATTATCATATGACAACACAGTGACACTGTAGTTAGCATCTCCAGGGGAGCTGAGAGGGGGGGGAGCGAGTACTAATTGTCCGGGCTTGATGGAGGGGACCATTGGGTGCTTAGGTTCATTGTCTGTCAATGACAGTAGCCTTTGTCTCCCCAGCACATGCTGCTGTGTGCTGGGCCGTGGTGGGTCCAGGGAGGCTGTTGCCGCTGATAAGCAGCAGCTGCAGTCTCCTCTGGCTGTGCAGGGGGGAGCAATCACACTGATTGCCCCTCCCCTGGATTTGCCCTTGGAGTAAACAAATCTATTTGCCGAGCGTTTCCAGTGTGCAAAAATGAAACCCCAAAAATATGCATTTTTTGTTCTTAACCGCTTTTCTGTTTGGGACTCGTCCTAAGAACTGCAGGGCTACAAATGGGGGGAGGGGAATTACCTCCCCTTATAATTGCTGTCGCTCAGATCTGTGAGGTGGCGGGGCTTAATAACATCATTATGTCTGACCTGCGATGTGTTAGAAAGTAGTGCGTTCCTGCACTGTCTCCTCATTAAATACATGCTGGGCACTAGGACCCAGAGTCAGCAGGGAGATCTGACCTCTAACTTAGGGCCAGATTCAGTTAGATAAAACAAAACTTAACGCTGGAATAGTTTTTAGCACTATTCACGTGTTTTGGTGCGATATTTTTGCGTCTTTTGGCAATGTGCGCTTCCTTTTTCACCCTATCCTATTACAAGAGACGTGAAAACGCATATGTGCAAAAACTGCAAATGGCGAAACCAACAAAAAGTACAGAACATTTTTGGGAAATGTGTACCCCATAAAGCCTAACTGACATAGAAAATCAATATAGAAGTGTATTAATAGCCCTAATAAAAGTATTTTGGGTTCTTAAATTGTGTCAAATGGCTGTTACTTGCATATTTGCTTAAGTGTTGAAAAATGGTAAAAAGCAATATTTTTTTGGAGAAAAGAATTGCTGTAGTAAAATTGGGAGTACATTAAAATGGGTGCTAGTATATTTTTATGTCTATAATAAAGTGCAGTTTTAAAAAAAATTAAAAATACACCTGCTGCAGCCACCTGCAATCCTAAAAACACCTGTCCCATCCATACAGCCTCCCAAAGTACCCGACCCAGTACTTTAAATACATTTTCCACTACTTTTATTTTTTTCACCCCAAAATTGTCATTTCATTTTTGGCTAAATTAAGCTAATTCATTTTTTTTTGGAGAAATTAGTCAATAAGGGGGAGTGTCCAAGGGGTTCTGAACCAAGTCCCCACATTTGTTGACAAAATTAGGGATTTTGCTAATTTTTTCACCTTTCAAGGCTAGTCTTTGTCAAGGCTAGTCTTGACAAAGACCCATAGGTCGAAACGCGTCAGCGGCAGGTGTATGGCCTCATAAGGATTGCCCTGGGTATCGTAAGCTCTGGGACCCTCTGTTTGAACCCCTGGAAATTTCGAAATTTTTATTGGATACCGGTAACCTAGGGGTCCCGGCGCTTCCTTTCTGGGTACGTTCTATTTTCTACTCATATCTCTGATAAGAGGGTAATTGTTTTATTGGATGTACAGAACCAGTACATGTTTATGTTTGATTGACCTAATGGTATTAAGTTTTGTATGAAATTGTGATTTGAGAATAAATGTTTACATTTTAAACACTGAAGTGTATGAGAATTTGTTCTCATTATTCTAGAGATTGTAGCGCTATTGAAGTTCTGTCCCACAACCCATTTTTGTTCATAGTTTGAGTCATTCCTTGGTGTGTACCTACATAACTTTGCGATAAGAACAGTGGCGTATCTATTATGGATGCACGGCCATGGATTAAAAAAAAGTGTGCGCACATCATTTCCAACATGATGACATTATGAAGCCCCGTACTTTACAGGATACATTTACCAAACTTCTTAAATGCCATGAAATTAGCCTGAAAGCATTAACATTTCTCAATCTTTCCCATTCTGACACCAGCAGACTCAAGGATTGTCACCTCTTTCAAACAAAGTGACCCCTGAATTTTCTGGTGATCATGTATGATCACCAGGCAAAACCCCTTCACTGCAAAATTCATTATGGTGAGAGTATATTTCTCCCATCCTAGCTTCAGAATACTCAGGGACGCCCCTTATTGAAAGGGGGAAATGCCTTCTTACAAATGGAGTGGTCCCCTAGTGGTTATTATATGATGATCACCTGTGACAATATCAACCAGCACTGCAGAAATACTAGCAGACGTGGCAGATATGGGGGTGGAGGCACTTATTGTATACGATTTCCGAGTCTCCTCTTTCAAACAATATGCCCTCTTAATAGTTTCTGGTTATCACAGACAATAACACCGTATGCCATAGAAAGCATTATGTCTAGAGATTGTATTCTTCTAATGCCCAGATCTCACACACCCTGGCAGATAAAAACACAAGTGTCCCTTCATGCCTTGCTGAGCGCCATATTATTCTTACACATTTTATACATTTGATTCAAATACGTAGCAAAATAAATGTGTATTTTCATGTGAAAACCTACGTGTAGAATCCAAATGAGCTGTTTTGGAAAGGTGGATTAATGCCAACACAAAAAAACACAAATTCTTTATTGGTGGTTTTAATTTGTGGGGTGCAGAATACATAATTACTGATATTCATGTAGAGATAAACAGAGATAGTTTAGGCCCAGCAGGAGAGGCTTTAAATTATACTTTACCTGTTATCTGTATCTCCCTTTATTGCCTCCCTATCTCCTTTCCATTTACACAGCGGTGTAGTTCATACTTGCCTACCCTCCCGATTTGGTCGGGAGCCTCCCGAAAATCGGGTGCCGCTCCCGACCTCCCGGGAAGGCAGGCAAGTCTCCCGGCAGCTACCGACCCCTCCTGCCCCCCAACGCAATTACAGGAAAATCCCCTACAGTGGGGGGCCTGTGACGCGATTCACGCCGAATTGCGTCATTTTGGCCCCGCCCCCTGCTTCACGCTGCCTGTAATATCGGCAGTGTGTAGCGGGGGCGGGGCCAAAATGACGCAATCGCGTGGCTCCGCCCCCCGCTCCGTCCGCAAACTCTTGTAGTCTGGCCGGCCCCGCCCCCATTTGGTGGCCACGCCCCCCAGTCAAGTCGATCTGGCTGCTCCCTCCCAGAAGGGGCAGCCAGATAGTCGGTAAGCATGGTGTAGTTATAGTGGGTGTCGGGGGTGCTGTTGCTATGGGGCCCACCTCCCCATTACCTAGCTCGGCATCAGAGACAAATGCTGCTGGGAGAGATTCTTCCACTATTCTACTGAGGTCATCTGCTGGCAACTACTGTGTGTGTGTCTCTCCGCTGACGCAGACATGGACTATGTCATCACCAGTGAGGGGATGGACGGAAGAGCTGCCGGCTGACAAGCCACCATTTGCTTTGTCGTTTTATACAGTAGTCAGTAGCTGCTACCATCATACTGAGCCCTCTGTAACTTCCTTCCACCTCATAACTATTGTACATAATTAGCCAACTAGTTTCTTATCCTGTCCCCCACTACCTAACATCTTATGTGTTATAAGTGGTGCACTATATGTTAAAACTTAACTTTTCTACTTCAGGGTCCATAGGGGGTCCACAGGGTTGACCTTGGGGTATAGGTTGGGAACCAAATCCGGGCACCACGCAGTTAAAGCTTTTAGCTCCCAGGATGCACTTGGGTCCACTCTCCCTATAACCCCGCCCCCCAGCCAGAGGCACCTCAGTTTAAGTTGGTGCCCGGCCGGAGTCGGGTCACCGTTACTGCAGGGGGGCTGCTTAGCAGCCTCTAAGCTTAAAAGAGTTTTGTTTTATTATTTTTTTACTACTCTTCAGAGCGGCAGCATCAGACTGTCCAATGGACGTCTGAGCTGCCGCTCCTACACCCCGCCGGCGCTGCGACGCCAGTACAGATCTGGGGATCGCAGCGGGACCCCAGAGTCTGTACTAGCCGGGCTCTGGAGGAATCCCTGGGCTGCTGCCGGATCGACGGGGACAGGTAAGTCGCGTGGTCACCGCTTGCGGTGACCCGCGTGTACATGCAGCCTTATGCCTCCGGTCTCTGGGGACAGACCGGAGGCGCTAGCGGTGGCGGCGGGCTCCCCCTCCATGGAGGCATACCCCGCGTGTCCACAGCCCACCAGGGATTATAGCGGCAGCGGGAGCCGGCATCCCGGGGGGTTAATTGCTAGCCAGGGGAGGAAGCCTTCCCTGTCTAGCGGCTCCTCCCCTCAGCTCAGCGCGCCTTTCAATAATACAGTCTGGCGTCGCTGAGCTGCTTCCTCCGCGGGCCACGCTTCTTCTGAGGTCTCCAGCGGCCATTTTCTCTCTGTGGTGCTGCAGAACTCTTAGGATGTCAGTGAGCCCAGTCCCCCTGCGTACCTGGCCATTTTGGGTGAGTGTACACAGCGCTATAGCCTTCCCAGACACTGAATCTGGGCAGTTGAATGTAGCGACATTGTGCAGTATATTATATGTCATGCTTATGTATGTATATATATTTTTCTGCATTGTATGTGACTTATGCTAGTGCTGACTGTCTGCTTTTTCTCTCACCTGTCAGTGTATATCTATCCCTTTTCTTTATCTGCCCTAATACAGGTGTACCTGGGGTGGTTCTGAGACCTCACATATATATATTTGTTAATATCTGTGAGGTTTGTCACATACTGTTGCGTGCTGCACGTTGCCATATTTTAGATGGAACTGTGAGTTGCGTACGCTGATAATGGGTTCCTGCAGCTAATCTTAGCGTCAGTCAGGACCGGTATGGCGCTGCTTAATATTTCCGTCAAGATAGTCAGATATATCTGACCAGGAGATTGCACACGATACTGCACCCATTATTGCTATCCTGCAAGTCATAGCCTGCAGGAATTAGTGCGGAGGATTTTAACTCAGAAAGGTTTACGTATGCGGCACCATCTGGTGCCGGGCCCCTTGCACGACCCCCTTAAAGGGCGTTGTTTCTCAGGATCCTCTCCTTTGAGGATCGCCGGGCGGGCCCCATTGTCGTCACTCGCTTGGAGTTACTTCACCATACTGCCCTTTTGAACTCGGGGTATCTCGCAATTTCTTGCAATTTACCCCTGTGTCACAGACTATCGCTCCCTGCCGGGGTTTTTCACAGTACATGAATTACCTCCGATACCACATCGGTCTGTCATTCCCCTTGCAGGGATTACCACAACGGCCACCCTGGTGGATGTCGTTTTATACGAAATACTAATTGGCGTGATATACGCCCTGTGGTTACTGACCAGTGGCTCTGCCGTGAACTGGATGGTATATTCGGCTCTTTCCCTCTCACATGGGGGGGAGCCGATCTCAAGTATTATTATCCCTGCTTTGGGGCTGGTAGCCAGGCTCATTCTGGATATAGAGAATGTCGATCCTGCACCTGTATCATACATCTCCCGTTTTCTGCCCAGCGGGTGGATCTCATAGCGGGAGTCTGGCTGTCCCCAGATACGAGGAGTCACAAAGGCCTCCTGTTTCCCATTCCCTGAGGGTCCTCACAAGTAATGGAAATCCCCTTCTGGGATGGATTTGTATGTTAATCATCGGGTTACAGGCATTAATACGCCTCCCATCCCGGCCTGGACGGATTTTACGGATCCGTAGGTGGTAACTTTGCCTGAAATCAATGTACTCGTTTTCAGGGCCTGTTGCCCGTCCTACCATGGCCATCGCATGGTGATGCTTTTGTGACGTTTTTCCCCTCCAACACGTCTGAGGTTCAAATATCTTTTTGCCGCTCACAAAATATGCAGTGGTCATATGTGGGATTACCTCATGGGATGCCGGTCTTCTAACTTTCAGGGTTTCGGCGGCATCTGTATCCGCCGCAGTACCCTATGGCTGCGTTATGGGAAAGCAGAGGTGCACACTCCTTCCAGGGGGAAGTTCTTGTTTGGTCCTGACCTTGACAAGATCGTTGCATCATTGGCAGTATCACTAATGGGGAGATACCGTCTTTAGCTACTCCCACTACATTCGGACTAACTCTGTTAAGTCTTTTTGTCCTCAGGGTCAGCCTAAAGGCCTGTTTTTTCCTAGGCTGTCGGCCTCCACGGGGGCCACCATATCCAGTACCGAGCAGTCCTGGACTTCCGGACGACCCTGTTTCTACACCTGAGGATATACCCTCAGCCTGACGGGACAGGTCTACATCTGGGGAATTTCCAGAGTGAGGTACTGATTCTCAACGGCCTCTCATTGCTCATGCAGCCTCCTCACAGGCATTGGTACACGGGCCCTTCTTCAGAACTGATCAGGGCCTTACAATCCCAGAAAGCTATACAGTCTTTGTGGTAAGCAGAGCTATTTCGGCCAACCTCACTATCTCAGTGAGGGACTGGTTGTTCTACTTTCTTTTTGGGGCGGTGACCGACTGGTCCTCCTTTGCCTATACTCTGTCTCAAATCCCTGAATCAGATTCCAACGGTGCCTTGACTCAGGTGGAATCGTCCATGCTCCATCATCCGATGTTTGGAACCTGGGGATTTTATGGTATATCCGAGTATTCAGGATACGTACCTACGGGTACATACAGAGCCCTCTCATCAGCATGGGTTCAGGTTTGCTGTGCCACAGCAACACTTGTAAGTTTCGGGCTCTGCCTTTTGGGGCTGTCCTCAACTCCACCGGGGTTTACCAGCTTTATGGATTTTCTGACAGTTCACCTGTTCAGTGTATCCGAATGCTCCTTTCTCTGGACGGTCTCCTACTTTTAGCAGGATCACCAAGGTACTTTACCGCCAGGTCAGGATAACCGGGGCTTCTTCTCGTCACAGAAAAGTCCTCCCTGCATCCCTCACAGGGTTTTCTTCATCTGGGAGCACTGCTGGATTCTCAGAATCTGAGAATTTTTCTGGCGTAAGACAAGATCTCCACTCTTCAACTTCGAGGGTGCGGATATCTACGCAGTCGACATATGTCATTACTCTTTGTGATGCGCGGTCTACCAGAGTGTCTACCTTTTGGTAGGGTGGAATGTGCTCAGTTCCATTCCAGGCCTTGCCATAATTGACTCCCCTCCAGATGGATCGAGTTTTTTCCATCGGATCACTGTTCGAACGATGATACTTTCTACGGAGGCGAGTTGGTCTCTGTCCGGGTGGCTATGGCCATCTCGTCCAGGGTGTTCTTTGCTAAAGACAGTGTCTGGTCCGCATTCATTTCGGGGCAGTTGGACGTCTGTCGCTTCTGCCCTGCCACTTACCTTGTTGATACTTTAAGCTGTCTTGGACTTTCACTCTGGCCTAACCCATTTGTCACGGTTAACCTGAATAGGTTCAGTCCGACAGTGTCACAACAGTGGCTTCCATCTAGGCAACACTGGTAGTTGGGTGGCAATGTTAGGAATGTCACCCATTCTGACATAGTCCAAGGGTCTTCTCCTGGCCAACTCTGCGGTGTTTATTCCCGGAGCTCTCCATTGGGAAGCGGGCTTCCTCAGCCGTCACGGCGTGCATCCCGGGGACTAGTCTCTTCTCCAAGAGAGGTTTCAACTCCTGGTGAGCAGAGGGGGCCTCCCTGAGGGGATTGATCCCCATGGCCTTCTGACTCGATCACACATTACCGGTGTTACAGTCCAGCTCTAGGAGTACTGAAGCTACCTTCAGTGACTCTTTGTCAGTGAAGTGGTCCTTCCACTTTGTGTACCTGTGTCCTCCGGTCTCCCTTCTTCCTCGAGGTCTTCGGAAGTTTAATTCGAGACGGAGGGGTTTTCCTTCTGGGGGCTCCAGGTCGTCCCAGACATCACTGGTACTAAGATTTTCGGAGTCTCCTCCTCGATGCTCCGTTCCTACTGCTTCACTATCTGGACCTGTTGTCTCAGGGTCCTTGTTTTTCCCTGGATCTGGATCGCTTGTCTTTAACTGCGCCCCTACTGTGGTCCTCGGGCTTCCCTGGCTCTGTCTTCATTGAGATGTTTAGAGCAGATAGGCCAGACTTTGCTGGGATCTGCCACGGACTGTGGCATACATAATTCTTATGGTATCGTACCTGTCGATACGATCCTCCGGTGTCCAGGATTTCCAGATATTCTGGCATTCCTTCCAGCTGGCTTGGGTTTCACCCTTGGCCTGGCCTTCCTGACAGTGCGGATCTCTACACTGTCGGTATGGTTAAGATATGGAATTGCTCCGCTCTGGTATCCAGTTCATCCTTTGGAGTGTTTTCTGGATTATGTCTCCACTTATCCTCCCTAGGGACTCCTGGGGAGTTAGTAGTGGTTCTTTGTTCCCTCCGGGGACAGTCCATGGAACCGCTGGTTGTGATAGCCATTACATGGTCTATTGTTTAAGCTCTCTCTCTCTCTCTCTCTCAGGGTGTTTAAATCAACCAGGAGAGTGTCTGAATGGGGAGCGTTCTCATGTGGCTCCCTCTTCTGGAGGGCATCATGTCAGGGTGTGAGTTGCTCTCGCCCTGTGTTTCTTCTTAAAGTGGTTTTTAGGTTCCATATTATTCTGGAACTTATGGTATGGCCATTCAGTTCCCAGTCCTCTCGGCTGTTGTGGCCTCATGGACTGTGGTCCGGCCTCTTTGGCTTTATGTGATCCGTTCAAGTTCCTTATGGTAAGCGGACTCCTTATTGGTGGTCTGCGGTTTCTGGTTTTAACAGGAAACGATGGCCGGCCTATAATGAAATGTTGACTGGATGGCCTCGTATGTCTTCCTCAGGGGCCTACCCATGGGTGGGCATTTCTGTCGTTGAGGCTTGTTTTTTTCTCGGGCCGTGTAACCCTCGTGGGCGGCTCGTCGTGGCGCCTCGGCTGTTTTGCCTTACTAGGTGTCCACGTGGTCTTCTGTCCATACCTTTTTAAGGTTCTAGGCATTGGTTTCCTTTGCCTCTCAGGATGCTTCCTTTTTGGCGACGGATTCTCCTCTCAGCACAGGAGCGTCCCCACCCTTGGTTGAACTGCTTTGGGACATCCCCAAGGTCAACCCTGTGGACCCCCTATGGACCCTGAAGTAGAAAACAAGAGATATGGTAAGAACTTACCTTTGTTATCTCTGTTTCTACGAAGTCCATAGGGTCCACAGGGCTCCCGCCCTGACGCACCTGGCTTCATATGGGCTGTGTTACTGGTCACCGGCTTCCCGTCTCCTTTTCTGTGAGTATGGTTCTAGAGTGTTCCAGTTTTCTCTCTCTTTTTCTCTCCTCCTCCGGCCTTTGGCTACTTACAATCTGAGGTGCCTCTGGCTGGGGGGCGGGGTTATAGGGAGAGTGGACCCAAGTGCATCCTGGGAGCTAAAAGCTTTAACTGCGTGGTGCCCGGATTTGGTTCCCAACCTATACCCCAAGGTCAACCCTGTGGACCCTATGGACTTCGTAGAAACAGAGATAACAAAGGTAAGTTCTTACCATATCTCTTGTTTTAATTATCACAGGTTAATTCCCAAAATTGGATTTTAACCTGTGATATATTAAAAGTTACGTTTTAACGGGCAGCACAGACGGTGTAGTGGTTAGCGTTACTGCCTCACAGCACTGAGGTCATGGGTTCGATTTCCACTACGGCCCTACCTGTGTGGAGTTTGTATATTCTCCCTGTGCTTGCGTGGGTTTCCTCCGGGTACTCTGGTTTCCTCCCACACAATATAGTGGTAGGTTAATTGGCTCCCCACAAAATTGACCATAGTGTGTATGTGTGTGAGCATGTGGTAAGGAATATAGATTGTCCACTGGGGCAGGGACAGATGTGAATGGTAAGATATTCTCTGTAAAGTGGAATATGTGTGCGCTATATAAATAACTGTTAATAAATAAATAACATATAGTGCACCACATGACACTTCATCTCTCTTTCTTTGCTCTTGTATATACAATATAGATGTCTGTGGTAGCACCCCTCATTTGCATTATTTAAGTTGTTATAATACAATATAGGAGGGCCTATGTTCTCTAATTTTTGAGAAGTAATTTAAATATTCTTGTGCGACCATTAATGTTCTACTAACATCTTATGTGACTGCACTTTTCTCTAAACAGAAATTATTGAAGGAAATGACATAGTGACATGCCATCCAATACCGCTAGCCTGGTAAAGTAGTGCAGTGGGGAGCAGGGCTAGCTACTTGCTGGTGTAAATAGGCTTAGTGTCATCTGATCAGCTGAGAATCAGGTTGGTGCTGTGAGTGTGAGTGTCTCTCGACTGAGTAAGCAGTGACAGCCATGATCTGAGGGTATAGTGCTTCATCATTACTGTTCTAATACAGGGGTCGGGATAGTCCCAGAGCGCCTATCTGTCCCACTTCAGTAAATATAGTGATAAGACTGCAGGGGACACACTCATTGTGCAAAGTCCTATCATAGGGGCTGCAGACAGAGGGGGTTAAACTGTCTCTCCCAGGTGCCCCATCTCTATTAGTAACTTGTTAATGAAGATTGGCTTGAGCCTTCCTGTGTGATCCCTCAGTGAGAGGGTTGATAGAGAGGAGCCTCTGTAGATATGGGGATGTTTCCTCTAGTATTTCGTTGTTGGCGTCTCAGTGATGAATGACTTGTTATTGTGGAACCCTCCCTCTAGGTATGTGTGTACAATATTGCTAGGAGGCCCACAAAGTTCTAGTTACTCTCCTGCATTTACATTTTCCTGCTTTACAGATACCGCAACCCCAAACATATTTAATAATTCTTGATTTGTTTGTCTTTTTAAATTAGGCAGAGTTATAATATTCAGGAACTGAAGTTGAATAATGTAAAAGATACATCCGATTACCTGTTAAAAGAAATCGAAATTTCCAACCTACACATGAAAACCGAAAACAGGGATTATGATATACAGATGCAGATTAGACAGAATACGCAGAAACAAAGCTTGGTAAGTAGTCAACAATATTAAAAGTTATTAATTCATGTTGACATTCTCCAACCTAGGTAATTATTCGGTACATTGGCAATGGGGGTTATAGGATGGAAGGCAGAAAATGCATGTTGCTTCCTTTCATAAACAGCATTGCCCTTCAGTTCTTGCAAGAGACTAGAGGGGCAGAGTGCAATGAGAGCTACACATCAAAATAGATATTGAAATTTAAATGTATAAAATTTTAATTGATATTTTATGTATTGATCAATTCTATCCTCGTTTTTCTCTGGTCTTCTCCCCTTGTTTTCTCCCTATCCCTGGAGTTGTATGTGCTTCCCTTATTTTCTTGTCTCCTATCAACCTCATGCCTGTTCCATCTGTCTCCTGTAAGCTCCCATCATGCCAGCTCACTTTCCTTTTTTAGCTCTAGTTTGCTACCCTTGCCCTATGTGTAATGCCCTGCATTTACAGTATATCCCCCTTATCTTTTGTGTCTGTATACCTCCTTCATTGGAACAACAGGACCTCCAGCACTGCCTGTTTAGTAGGTGGAAGACATTTTCTGTTCCATACTTTTGCAGGAGTCCCTTACGAGGTAATATCTTTACACAAGTAGGGCTGGGTCTAGACTAAATAGAGCCCAGGTCAAAAAGTCCCTTTGGTGCCCCCTTTAAAAAATTAAATCTATAAAAAAAATTGTGTGTACTAAATAAAATTACCCCTTACCCATAAGATGTTTTCTCTGAAATATGGAACTTCTGAAGAAGTTGATCCTTCTGGGGCATTAGCGTACAACAGAAGTTCAACCAGGCTTGTGCAGCCTGTGTCACCTCCTGCCCTGTGTCCCTTCCAGCCTCCGGGCCCCTATGTCTCTCCAGCTTCCTGACCTCTGTGTCTCTCCAGCCTCCTTCATATCTCTACTTCCCCCTGTCACTTCAGCCTCCTGCCCCCAGTCACTCCAGCAACCTACCACCTGTCACTCCAGCCTCCTGTCTTTCCATCCTCCTGCCCCCTGTCACTCCAGCTCCTGCCCCCTGTGTCACTTCATTCCCAACACTTCTGCCTCCTGTGTCACTCCAGCCTCCTGCCGGTGTGACTTCAGCCCCGTCACTCCAGCCTGTTGCCCCTGTGCCACTTCAGCCTCCTGTCCTGTGTCACTCCAACCTGTTGCCACCTGTATCTCCACTCCCCTGTTACATTCCAGTCTCCTGCTCCCTGTGTCACTTCATTACCATCACTCCTGCCTCATGTCACTCCAACCTGTTGCCAAACTTCATTCCCATCACTCCTGCCTCCTGTGTCACTCCTGCCTCGTGTCACTCCAACCTGTTGCCCAATGTCACTCCAGTCCCCTGCCCCCTGTGTCACTCCAGTCTCCTGCCCTGTGTCACTCCAGCCTCCTGACTTCTGTGTCACTCCAGCCTCCTGCCCTCTGTATCACTCTAACCCCATCAATCCAGCCTCCTGCCCAAGTACTCCAGCCTGCTGCCCCCTGTGTCACTCCAGCCTGCTGGCCCCTGTGTCACTCCATCCTGATGTTCCCTATGTCACTCCAGCCTCCTGCACCCTGTGTATCTCTAGCCTCCTGTAATACCTCAAGAGCCTACCCCATCCATTGGCACTTCCAACTTAGCTTCTTTGTGACAGCCTGAAATGGTCCTCTTCCTCAGCGATGCAGCACTGAGAAAAGATGTGGCGCTGATTCGTGTATGCACAGAAAGCACATGACAGAGGTTGCTTATCTGGCAAGAGCTGCTGGGTCCTAGTGTCTGATGGCTGTTAGTTAATGGTAAAAACATTTAGCACAGAGCGTGCCTCTATCGGATGGCGGCACGGTGCTGGCGAGGGTAACTGCAGCGACCCCTGGTCACTCCAGCCTCCAGCCCTGTGTCACTCCAGCCTCCTGCCCCTGGTGTCATCCCATTCCCATCACTCCAGCCTTCTGCCCCCTCTGTCATTCCAGCCCCATCACTCCAAATGCCTGTCCCCTGTGTCTCTCCAGCCTCCTGCACCCTTTATTACTCCTGCCCCTGTGTGTCTCTATATTCCCATCACTCCTGCCCCCTGTGTCACTCCATTCCCATTCCTCCAGCCTCCCCCCTGTGTCCCTCCAGCCTCCTGCTCCCTGTGTCACTGTAGCCTCCTGCCCTCCGTGTTACTCCAGTCAAGTCAATCCAGCCACCTGTCACTCTGGTCTACTGCCCCCTGTGTCACTCCAGCCTCCTGCATCCTTTGTATCTCCATTCTCCTGTGACAACTCAAGAGTCAACCCACTCATTGGGCGCTTCCAACTTACCTTCTTCTTGACAGCTTGAAATGGTCCTCTTCCTCAGTGGCGCGGCGGTGACCCACGTATGTGCACATGATAGAAGTCGCGTCTTTGGCAAGAGCCGTTTGGTCTTAGTGCCTGGTGGCTATTAGCAGATGGTAAAAACATTCAGCACAGAGCATGCCTCTATCAGATGGCGGCGTGTTGCTGATGGGGTGACGGCAGCTGCGCCCACATGCCGCAGCGCCTCTGGCACTTACCCTGACAGCCCGCCATTTCAACCACCCCTGCACACAATCATACCAATTTATAAATCCACATATAACTGCTAAACAAGTCCTGCTTTCATGGGGGAAAAGAATGTAGCCCACAGTATGGGTAGCACATAAAGATGACAGCCAAGCTCCAAGGTTGCTGGCCACCATTGTAGGTGTCACCACTGCTATTCACTTTTGCTGTGGCGCTATAGTCACTAGCCATCAACCATTAAATAATCAATGGTGTTTTTAAATGGTCAAATTTAAATGGTAATATCTCACATGTGACACAGTCCCTATTCTGTGTTGTCTGCATCTATTTATTGTTATAAGTGTTACTGTTATTATATATGAGGCATGTTCTGATTATATTATACAATTCAAAACTATGGAAAACACTGGTAAAATATAACCATTTAAAGGTAAAGTGACTTCTGGAAGTACTGTTCCAGATGTCTACCTAACACACAAACTACTTCCTACAATTCAAAACTATGGAAAACACTGGTAAAATATAACCATTTAAAGGTAAAGTGACTTCTGGAAGTACTGTTCCAGATGTCTACCTAACACACAAACTACTTCCTCTGATTTATATGTTACGCCAGGGGTTCCCAAACTCAGTCCTCAAGGCACCCTAACAGTCCTATCCATGCTTGTGCATAGATAGTATAATCAAACTGACTGAAGTACTATGTAAGTCACCTGTGCTTAAATATGGATAACCTGGAAACCTGGACTGTTAGGGTGCCTTGAGGACCGAGTTTGGAAACCACTGTTACGCAAGACTTCATAAAGGACACTAGAGGAATAATAATTATTTGTAATTACACAATGGGCAACAATTTCAGGACTATGTAACCAATATTTGTACCAATATGTACAGTATAGATATTTTTTATATACTTTGGAAACAAAATGTAATTCATGGTAACAGATCATTTTATGGCAAGCTATAAAATATTATACTTTCATATGCTGTTATTACGCTTATATTATATTATATTTTCTCAACTGAATATTTTAAGTGTTTCAAAAGATACAGTTCTTAGATTATAAAGGATAATGTATCCATTAATGGAATTATATTATAAGGATATTAATATTCATTTTGTATTCCATTACCTGTGTAAAGCCACAACAGCCTTTTCACAGAACATAAATGATTCAGAATACAGAATAGTAAAAAAGAAAGGAAAGCTCTACACAGTATGTTTAACAGTGGATGTTTGAAAATCCAAGATTCATATTTTAGCTGTAGAAAATACATTCCATAAAATCAGTGCCCCCTGAGGAAACGTGAAACAAGTTGGCACTATTAGAAATATACATTTTCTAAAGAGTACCTAAATATGGGAGAGATCTCTCAGGGTGGGCATAGTGTGAAACTTTCAGTGCCAATAGATATTGGCACTGCATAATACAACCCTGCTGATGCTTCAGTATGATGCAGCTGCATGGACAGGCATTGTTCCCAGCGATGGAACGATGTACTTTAACGATATATGGTGTGATGGTGTGTGCTGTACATACTACACGATCTGGTGCATGATGGCGCAATATATCATTGCATGTCGCAGCTTGACTTCTTTCTTTGCATCGTCCTATCTGCTGTGCAGCACCAGCAGATGGAATGCAATGAATGACCGCCGTGCACACACAATCGGGCGTACACACTATACAATCTGCACAATATTTTGTTCCAATTCCCCTGTCGGAACAATATATCTTACGATATATCTTTTAGTGTGTACCCAGCTTAAGACATACTTAACTTTGTAACCAATGGTTAATGCAAGCAGGTGCGCCGAGGGGGCGGGGGGGGGGTACTATTTACCTGGGCCCGGGCTTGCTAGAGGGGCCCGAGTCCGGCGCCGCTCTCCCCCTCTCTCCCTCACTCCTCCCACCCACACATCAGCCCAGTGCACAGCGTGTGCTGGGCTGCAGTGGGAGACTGCTTACAGCTGCATCAGTCTCCTATGCTTTACGCCAGGCTGAGGGGCTCACAGCGCCCCCCTCCCCAGCGTAGCGTCGCTCATCGCTGCCAAAGTATTTTTTTTTCTCTCTAGCTCAAGGGGGTGTGATCGCGATTAGGTCACGCCCCCCTTCACCTGGGCCTGGCTGGGCTCTCTACGCCCCTGAATGCAAGGCATGGAGATCTATTTGCAAAGTAGATGCTAAGGGGTATATTTACTAAAGTGAGAGTTTTTAGAAGTGGAGATGTTACCTATAGCAACCAATCAGATTCTAGCTATTATGTTCTATCTAGAAGGTGCTAGTTAAATGTTAAGTAGAATCTGATTGGTTGCTTTGGGCAACATCTCCATTTCTAAAAACTCTCACTTTAGTAAATATACCCCTATAAGTCTATTGCACTTAAATCTAAAGTAAAAAAGTGTCTGCTAATGTGGATTTTTCCATATAGTTAAAGTATAGGAAAGTATCTTCACAATATCATTTATTTGACTTTTGCTTTGTGTAATCAGTTGTAAAAGTTGGCTTAATAGCATGTGGCCATGCACATGTTAACCTACTACAATTAATTCACAATTATGTTTTATGTTTATTTTCAACCATGCAATTGAAATGAGGTGGAACTGCTATTTTAACACGATTATTTTCCATTCTTTCTAAACGTGTTTTTATATTGTATTCATTATGTACATATTTGCATGGTACAATAGCAGCTAACATTTAATGCTGCCTAATAAAAAAATAATATTGCATATTACATATAGAGGGCCTGATTCACAGCTGCAAGCAAGTTGGCCACATGGCGCACTCGGAAATAAATGTGGATCTTCGCCTGTATTCAGAGTAGGCTCCATCTATGTGGCCACTCTACCCATGTCCATCTGCTTGGCAAAGTAAACGTCGTCATTATGGGCATACAGATGCATATGCCCTATACCTGGTACAAGAGATCCATCTGAAATCAGGCAATTCTGCCCCCATGACGTGCACTTACAACAAACACTTCCTACGTACAAGGCCCCGTTGCTGCCCAGTTTTACACATTCAGGAGCAAGTGGAAATGCAGCTGCAACGTGCACACTTCTGAGCCGTGTAATTGCTTAGTACCATCAGTGGCAAGATTTGCTGCCTTGTAGCACTTGGGGCTTTGTACTGATATACAAGCAGCGTACTATCTGTGTGGACTTCATACGTTCCATGAGGGTTTCCATCCTCTGGTTTGGCTGTTGCATGCCTGTGTCTGTGCATTTGGGTGCCTATCGTAGAGAAATTAGATTGTCGGCTTCACTGATTTGAATAAATAAACAGTTTAGACTGTATAACAGTGTAATATATTAGTCCTATATAAAGAGTAATAATAATAATTTACTTTAAGGAGAGTTGTTTAGTCAGCCGCACAATAGTGTATCTCTGTGTTGACCTGGCCAGTCCAGCAGAGTAGGTCTTTCATATTTGTGGCCAAAGAAACCCAGGTTTATTTAGTCAAGAATTCAAACGTTGCTACCTACATGACCTCATCTCCTGGAACTTATAGTGAATTAAAGGACCTCTTTTCTGTTGCTTAGGTATTGATGTTTAGCCTTTTGTTTTATTTATTTATCTGTGTTGTTAGAGGACAGAAAATTATTTTCAGTGTGTTATGTTGGCCATACACACTACAATTATCGGGGCGATCTGCCTGATATTGGCGGATCGCCCCGATATTTGTAGCGTGTGGGGGGTGACCGAGGGTTAAATACTGCTCGGTCGGGCATGCCGGATTGTCCAGCATGCCCGTCCGATGCAATATTTACCGGTAAACTGTCGGCTGCATCGGGCAGTGTATGCCCAGCCGCGGCCGACAGACATACATTTCCTGTGTTCCTTCCTATGGAAGGGACAGGGAAATGTCTCCTCCCCCAGGGGCGAAGCGCGGATGTCGGGCTGATACACTGTGAGAGAAATCTCACAGTGTATGCCGGCGACATCTGCGGCTGGCAGGCTGCCAGATAAAATGTCTGTTGGTCTGGCAGACATTTTATCTGGCCGTGTATGCCCAGCATAAGTAAAATAGAGTATATTTATCCTGACCTAACAAATCAAAAGGTCCCGATAATAAACTAGGCAATCCCGACAGCGGCAGCCCGACAAGGGTGAAGATCCCGATCGTCCTAAAGGTAAGTATAAACTAACCTAATTGAACCCCCTAACCCTCCTTTAGGGTGCCTAACCCTAACCTCCCCCGTGCCTAAAACTAATCCCTCCTCTAAGTGCCTAAACCTAACCCCCCCTTCCCCGCAGCCTACACCTAAGTCCCCCGGGGGGGTGCCTAACCCTAACCTCCCCCTGGGGGTGCCTAACCCTAACCCCCTCTTCCCCTAGCCTAAACCTAACCCTCCCGGGGGGGTGCCTAACCCTAAGTCTCCCTGGGAGCCCTGACCCTCCCCCCCGCACGGCTGTCCGCGCCCGGCGCACGGCTTACCTTCGTTCGGTATGCTGGGCGTCAGTCTTCCGGCGTCTGGTTAATGACAGGCGTCGAGTTTTCGACGCCTGTTATTAGTACCACGCCGGCATTAGAAAGTCTGGAAGCCGGCGGTCGGCATTTGGTATTGATCTTGATACCAAAACTCAGTTGATATCCATTGTTCTAATTGTGCATACACTCGGTCAGATTTAATGAACGATTTAACGATTTTTGCAACGATTTGAACGATTTCATCAACGATGAACGATTTCTGACAGTATTAAAATTAATGAAATCGTCAAAATCTGTCTGCAAACACAGTCGATGTCAGAGATCGTTATTTGACATGCGGGAACGTGCATCGTTCGTCGATGCATGCCCTACATGTCAAAGATATGAACGATTGAACGATTTTTACAATCGTTATCATTTATATCTGATAAGAAATCTGACCGTGTGTATGCACCATAACAGTGCCACCAGGTAAGTATTATTGTTATGGAGACACAAATTTCTCAAAAGTATAGGAGGTGAGTTTTTCCATGAATGTGGAAGCAGGTCATGTCCAAAAAAGATACTTGTAAACTAGCACTTTTTTTTATTGTTCATGCAGTAAATGATTTTAGCAGGTGCAGTATATTTTGTTGACATGAGAATGTTGATTTGGTCATAATGTTGACATGCTTTCATTGTTGACATTGACTAGGTTGACATTCATTATGCTGACACTGGTGAAATGTCAATATGATGTGAATGTCGGCAAAACGTCCCTGGTGGTCTAGTGGTGACTTATGTGGTACGGCAGCTCTGGCGGCCCCAGAATTGTCTTTTGGGTCTGATGGCCAGCTGATGATGATGGTCGTGTGTATGTCTAACCCTAACCTCTCTGTAGTGCATAACCTTAACCTTCCGTCCTGTAGCCTAACCCTAATCTCCCCTTCCACAGCCTATCCCTAATCTCCCGTCCTGTAGTCTAACCCCAACCTCCCCTCCCATAGCCTAACCCTAAACCTCCGCTGCCGTTCCCTGCAAAATGTCAGCGTTTCACGTGTCCACATTCTGCACATGATGACATGTTCATTGTTGATATTTGAGCAAAGTCGACATCATAACTGTCGACATTGGAATGTTGATATTGTAAATGTTGACATTTTGACTGCATCCCGATTTTAGCACTATACATTTGTGAATGTGTTCAATGTCAGGGTATGACATAAATCTCTATGGCCCCCACAGGATTCTAATTTTTGTTTTTCTTTTAGCATCTTAGAAAAGGGGAGATAATAAGACATCTTCAGGACATGACTGATTGGCAGAATATGTGAATTATAGACATGATAAACCCACCTCTTTGTTTTCTTTGAAAGCTAGAATGAAATGAGTGAGGTGAAAACTAAAACAGACCTCTTGAAACCTTCCCAGCCAAGTCAGCCTGCACTCCCGAAGGCAATGTGCTCTTAGTACACTCAGTTCAACTTTTCATTTTGCTCTGATCTCCTCAAAAGTAAAACACCAATAAATGAGGTGGCCTATTTGTAGTCATTAAAGTGCCATAACCACCTAGCGGGTTTCCAGCCCTTACAGCTGTACATATACAGGCAAGTGCAGAGGTACTGAGCTACCTAGCAGAGTCAAATGTCTCAAATTTTTTGTTAGGCTACAGTGTCTTTGTTTTTGGCTTAAGGTTTGGCTTCAGAGGTGCTTCCCACACACACAGTTAGCATATATTCCTTCACCTATGGTTGGTTCAGTTTGAATTGCTAATAAAACATTTTTTTTTTGTACAGGATATGCTTGATTTTTATTTTATTTAGTTGGACAAGGATGCCTTTCCTAGTATGCTTGAGAAGAAATAAAGACAAGAAAAGCAATTACTACCATTTTGGATCATTGAGCTACCATGCTGTGCTCTATGAGCACTGCCTGGGTTTTCCTGTAGGCATGTACGCTACGTTATGATAATCCTGTTGTAACCAGTGGTGATTATTATTGGCATGGCTGTAAAGTGTGCAGGGATCTAATAAAGTAAAACCTAGACATGACCTAATTGGGTCAGGAGTCTCTTGGACATTATAAAACAACATTTGAGTTGAGGCTTTTTTGTAATGCTCGTTTATTTTTATTTTTTTATAGCATTGAACGATTGTCTTAGATTTTTGGGGGTGATTACGGGGGCCAAAAACAGGGTTCCTCTGCTGAAATAACTGTGTAATGCCTCACAGTTGTTACAGTACAGAGCTTTTAACATTCTCATTTATTTTTATTTCTACGCTCTAAAAACCTTTTGTCACACTGAGTTCTCCAAATTGATATTCAGAGATAATATATATATATGTGTTGGAGATCTTAGTAGTAAGCACAATTATTTTTTTGTCTAAGCTATATTTAATAAGCGGTTGTTGCTGGGGTTTAAAAACAAGAATAACATAATATATAACATGCAAAGGGAAAAATAACATACATAAGTACATAAAGAACAATAAGATGACAGATAATGTGGCAGGTGTGGAAGAATGGCAACATTGATTTGTTATTTGTTAAGTTACTTATTTCACATGTATAATACGCAGCACTTTACAGAGAATATTCAATAATGAAGTGTAGTTGTCAATCTGTATTGCTTACCACACACACTAGGATAAATTTTGACAGTAGCCAACAATTATGAGTGTGGGAGGAAACCGAACCCACAAACATGGAGAAGAACATGCAAACTCCACACAGATATGGCCCCAGTCAGATTTAAACTCCTGACTTCAGCATTGCAAGGCAGCAATACTAACCACAGTCCCATCGTGCTCCCCAATACAAAGTAGAAAACATCCTTATGATTTAAAATATTTATATTAATATATATAAAATCCAGAAGACGTGGCACTCTGACTGCATAACAATAGCTCCGGTGCCCTTCCCGTGTAGGAAAATGTATAACCAAAGAGTCAGGAGGCACTCGATGAGACTTCACACTCTCACAATAAACCACAGCAAAACTTTGCTCTTCTTAGTGTCAACGTTTTAGTGTAACACACTTTTATCAAGACATGAAAATATAACCGCAATACATAGCTTAAATAATCTTCACCCTGTGCGCCTTCACCATGCTGTTCCATCCCAGAGGGGGTCTGATGACATCACTGGTAGCGCTGGCGTCATCGTCATCCCGGGGGGCCGTGTTCACCACAGTGTTACCCGTCACCTAGGTAACATTAAAAACAAAAATAGAAACTGTGCAAGAATTACTGGACTATATAGTTGGAACACAAACACGTATGTTGTGTCTCTAACGCACTTAATACTAAGGGCTAATGCAGAATATAGACTGTAAGTTAAGCTATACTCCGGACGGTAAATGTACAGAATCAAATAGCTCAAAAGCTGTAGCAGCTAAATATATAAGGACAAATTAAGAGGGATCATAGAAAGCAAGAATATGAATTCATTTCATTAAGACCCCATGGTTGAAGTGTCTGAAGGTTATGTATCCAACGAGACTCATGTTGAAAAGGGATACGGCCTCTGTCACCTCCTCTAATGCTTGGGGGGATCCAATCTATCATTTTACAGTGCAATGTAGATAAACCATGTTTAAAGTCACGGAAATGCTTTGCGACCGGCTGGTAGACTGGTTTGCCATCCAGCGCAGCTCTAATACTTGACCGATGGAGTGCCATGCGCTCTTTTAGTTGGCGTGTGGTTTTTCCTATTTATAGGAGTCCACATAGACATCTAATATAGTATATCACAAAATGACTGGTGCATGATAAGGAGTATTTGATGTGGAATTTCTTCCCGGAGCGGGGGTGTACAAAGGTATTCCCCATTTCGAGGTGGCTGCACGTGATGCAAGCTGTGCACTTACAGTTGCCCGTTTTTTTTGTAAGAAAATGTGCAGGGGCTTGCTGTTTATGTTGAGATATATCATTGTGTACAACCAGGTCTTTGATGTTGCAACCTGTATTATAGGCAGGTGTGATGTTAGTATCCTTAAGCATCTTCAATGAGTGGTCAGTGGATAGAATGGGCCACAGTTGTCTAACTGTTTGTATGATGTCACGGGATGTGTTGGAAAATTCCTGTATCCATAACAACTTGTTTTTGTTAGATGCTCCTTTCACAGGATTAAGGGCTGCCATTCTAGAAACCTTCAATGCTTTCTCCTTGGCTCCTTTAAGTAGTTTGGGGTTCTGGCCTCTAGTTAAGAATTTGAGTATCATATTGTCAATGTGTTTGGCTAGCGTCTTGCGGGTCACTGCAGATCCGTACAATTCTGAGGAACTGCGAGTAAGGTAAGCCCTTTTTCAGGGCTGGTGAATGAAAGCTGTTCACCTGTAGGAAAGTGTTCCTGTCGGTGGCTTTAAAGAGGATCGAGGTGTTGATCTCTAATTTATCATTGATGTTCAAGGCCACGTCCAAAAAATTGATAGCTTCATAGTCACTTTTGAAAGTGAATTTCACCGATGTATCAGAGGAATTGATGTCCTGCATAGTGTTTTCAAACAACTCTTTTGTCCCAGTCCATAAGATAAATATGTCATCTATGTAACAAAAATAAGCCGTTACTGTATGTGGCCTCAAATATCAGGTGGTGTGAAGATTAAATCCTTTTCCACTTCGCACATGAAACGGTTCGCAAAGCTATGGGGCCATGCATGACCCCATAGCGCAGCTGGATTTCTGTATAAAGAATTTACTGTCAAATAGAAAGTAATTTCTGGTTAACGTTAATTCAAGTAGTGTCAGAAAGAAGTTGATGTCAGGGCCAGAATAGGCCAGGTTATTGGTCAGTATATACGCCGAATTTCTTCAATTCCCCTTTGATGGGGTACGCAGGAGTAGAGACTCACCACATCCACTGTACACATCAGATGTCTAGTAGTTAACGGTGAAAGGTGCTGCAGTTTTAAGTTGAAGGATGTGGTGTCCCTAAGAATAGAAGATTCAGCCTGTACTACTGGTTGTAACAGGAAATCTAAGTACTGTGATACTATGTAATACAGTGAATCCCTGGCTGCAATTATTGGTCTTCCAGGAGGTTTACTGGCATTTTTATGCAATTTAGGGATACTGTATAGTACTGGTACCTTTGCCCAATCCTGGACTAGGCTGTCCAACCTTCAGGTGTATCAACAATTGTCCGGTGATCCGATGCAGGCCTTCAAAAAAGAACTTGATAACATCCTCTCCACTGCAGTATCCAACAACATAATTTCAAAGAAGACGTATGACAGCCTAGTCCAGGATTGGCAAAGCTGTCTCCAGTGGCAGTCCAGTTCTTGGCTATGGCCGCAAGTTGCTGGTATTAGGTCGGTTTCTCCAGCAACTTGTGTCTATTAACATCACACATTTTCCTTTGCAGCCCAAATGGATATGCAGGATAATCTGTGATTTTGCTGTACCATATTTCTCGGCAATGTGCACATTTGCGCAAATCACCCAGAATTGAATTAACCTCCAAGGGTTCATTTTCTAAATGTAAACTATTCTACCACCTGTAACGGAGCTTTCTCTGATTATTGAAGTTCCCCTCCCTCAAATGCAAACTCTATGAACCCAAAAACGTTGAGGATAAATTATTGAGGGTGAAGTTTGATAAAATAATTATGTGATCTGCATCTCTTGCTTCTGGGATTGCCGGAGCAGTAATATATGACCTCATGCATAATGTCTGGTTTCCAGGAAAAACAGATTATTATTATGACATTATTCTGTACAAGCAGCGGTAGGTTTGTGACTTGGAGGAGGGTCTCAGGCATAGACGGACCACACTACAGCTGGACCCCAAACATGGAAGCAGAAAGGTAACTGTTATATACAGTACAAACTACTAGAGCATACCGGTATATAGGAAGTGGTTATAGGCAGTATAGGGGTTATATTTAAAGGGTTTACTTTAAATATGGTGCTGAGGTTTTTCTTTGGAATAGCAGAATTTTTGTTTAATCAATATAATCATTACATTATCCTTCTATTTATCCTCACTATACAGCCGCAACAAGTACCCCATTTCATTTTTACCTTGCCCAGATATTACGTTTTATTACAATCTTGGACATACAGTACAACTCTATGGTTATTTAATGTGTTACACAATAGTTTAAAACAATAAAGTGGGTTCAATATCAATTACTGTATGTGAATATCATTTATTTATAAAGCTTAGTCTTTAGTGCTGTACAAGCAGAGGAATTTGTAATAGTCACTGGGCTTATTGATTACTGAAATTTTCAGAAAAGCTAAATACAGAACCTGTCCACAAGAGCTTACATTCTAGAACCTGATTCCCGAGGCAATGACACCAGCAGCTGACTCAAACATCAAACCAGCCCCTCCTGCTTACAGAATGGTTTCATTTAATGCTGCATATTGTAATAAAGTGCTCTTTTCCCCTAGGCACTGTACTGGCATAATATTATGCATATAAAAATGGGTCTACATTAAATACACAAAGCTTACATTATTCTGTACTTAACACAATTATTACATTCAATTATCCAATAGGCTATTACACACACATTTAAAGAGATCAATAACAGGAGTAGATTAGCTTTCATCCTCAATCTGTTTCATTTTAGGAAAAAGCTTTACTGTAGTGTGATGTAAGCAACGCAGAATATCCTGCTAAAACCCAATATTACTGGTGTCACTGAGCCATGTGAGTTGTCTCTATGGGTTGTAAATTGGATCCCCTCAGTGACCAGTTAATGTTTTCTGTATTTACGGCAGGGTTCTTGTTTTTTTGCAGCCACCAGGGCACGATGGCAGCATAAAAATTTCAAAATAATTTTTAGCAATCAAAGCGTGCCAATTTTTTATAGTTAAAGGGGCTCATTTAAATTGGAAAACCTGCTAGTCTGAAATTTTCATCTGAAGGATTACCACCAGCCAGAGCTACTTGTCTGATGAGGGTTTCACATGGTTTATCTAATGTGAAATCTCCATGTGGTATATAGTTTCATTAAACGGTGATCAAGAATACATTAGTTCAAAACAAGAAAAGGCAATGGAGCTTAATCCGCCAGGCATCTTGGCGCAACAACTTTAAAAGAGTTATTCAAGTGAAACAATTTGAGAATTAAAAGTCTTCCACTTATACAAGACTCCTGTCAAAAGCTTAAAAGTAACATTTTCCGTTTTCTGTTTGTGATGGGAAAACACACAAAACATTTCTGCATTTATGTGATATACAAGACCGTATAAGTAGAAATCAAGATATATTCTTCTGTTAATAGCTTAAAATATATTTAACTGATTGTTCATTTATAGATTAGCTGTGTTTTATATGATTACAGCAGTGCTGTTTTATGTACTTACTGCATATTTGTTTAACTCTTTTATGATCAACCTGTGTTTCTTTGCAGATTTCAGTATTGCTTTGTATATTTTTCGTTTAAAGCTATACGTTTGTGTAAAATCTAAATAATAGTTAAACTCATCTTTGTTATTTTAGAATTCACAGTACAGCTTAGTAATTGTATACTGATGGCGTGATGCCTGAAAATCCAGCAATGATTACAGGGTAATGCTTTTCATACATGGCATTCTAAACCCATGCTTATACAAATATAAATTATTTTAACTGCAAGAGCTTTAACTTTTTTTCACGTTAAAATGTATTTAGTTGGCTAGTAAATGTTATATTTGGTACACGTGGGGTGTATTGAGTCTAAATTAAATGGTGATTTTCCAACAGCTAATAATTTCAACCATGAGAATGTTAATATATAATAATGCTTGTATTGCCCCATGAAATAGATTTATTGTGTGTGTAATCTTTAATCCATTTACTTATTTGAGACTCTTTCTTAAAATAAATGTCTTTGCTCCTGCCAGGTAGACTGCATTCTGTAAATGACAAGCAATATCTAAATGTAGATTAAATCAATAGTCAAGTATATAGCTTTAATTGACATGCAATATCTAATTGTAGAATAAATCAATAGCGAAGTGTATAGCTTTAATTGAGTGTTATACAAAGTCCCTACAAACAAACATGTATAGCCATGTGGCTCTGTTAATTATTGTCTCAATTAAAATCAATTATGGTTTTGTGAGGACAACAAATACAACCACTTGATTTATGTATATTGGTTATATTTGTCCCAAGGTAGTTGGTGCCCTTATTTCATAGTAAATTAAATTTGACATAGTCACAGAGAAAGGAAGATGTTGCTTCTAGCAATAAAACAGGTGCAGACAATATATATACACCAATATAACATCACTTACTATGGTGTTTGCCCATCACGCGTAGACAGTACAGCCAGTGTCTTCTGCAACATTAAGTCTATCAGTGTCTGCAATTGTGCAGGAGGTATGTAGCAATGTTAAGGCGTATATCCACTACACGATTAAAATGAACGATTGAACAACATCGTAATCGTTCATTAATCGTGCAGTAATAATGCCGGCAACGACCAGCAATGCGCGCTCCCGCTGGTCGTTGTCGGCATTTGTCATCGCCTGAACATGCAGGCCAATCTGACGAGATTTTCAGGTTGTGCATGTTCGGGGATGAGGGAGGGTGCCCACACTGAACGACATATTGTTCAGAGTGGGCACATTATCCACTGCACAGGATGATGAACGTTTGCACGATTATGATGATGTAATCGTACAGTCGTTCTACACTCGTGTAGTGGATGTGTACCTTTAGTTTGAGAAAGTCACTCAGCTGACACCTGGTTGATGGTGGTGGAAAACATAGCCTAGAAAATCCAATAGATACTTGATTGGGTTCATGTCTGGTGATTGAGTAGTCTATTATATATGAATAACATCAGTGTCATGTTGATTACACTATTTTTAGAACACAAGTGGATGGGATTTGTAATCCAGAAAGAAACCCTTCCCATCAGGAAAAAAGCAATGTTGTAACATGGATAGCGATTGGCATTGACCTTGCCTTATAAGTGACTGACTGTACTCAAGACATGCTAAAAAAAAATTCACCCCATAGCATTGCAGAATCACCTGAACCCTTTAGTGTTGTGACTTGTCCATGTATTGAGAACATGGTGTAAATTTATTTATCTGACCATATAACCTTCTCCCCCTGCTCTGTACTTCATTGCATATGTACAATTGAACCATTTAATGTGCATGTTATGATGAGAAGTTTATACACTTCAACCAAACTTTAATGCATGCATATCAGGATCTTGGAGTATGCACTTTCAACCATAGTTGCCCATTGCTGTTGAAGTATTTCCCGTGGAGGAAAATGGTAGCATCCTTAGACACATTCTGTAGTGATACCTTAACAAGCTCTTACCGATCAACCCTTTTCAGTGTCCTGAGGTGTCCACTTACAGCCATGATAGATGTATTTATAGGCAGCTAGAGTAGTAGCATTTTGTACATGACCCATACCTGCTGGGTGATATTTCCTAATTAATGCGTGAGCCTCACCTCTGTAGAAGCCATTCCTTTCAATAAGCTTATTGTCCCTCATTTACTCAGGTGTTTCTATTTTTTTGTCCATTACAGTACCTCCTTATATATTATTGTTCTCAGAAGTGACTAATGATTTTTCTTATTATTCTAGAAATATATTAATGGCATTTTGTTTGTACTGCATGCAGTGTTGCATTGTTTCTCAGTGCTTCTCTGAATAATTAATCTTGCCCAATGCATACTACTATGTTATCCTGAAGGGAATTTGATTAAATTAAATACATATTTGCACTTGATATTTTTGTGTAAAATTATTTTTAATGTGTAAAGTACACTTAGCTACTCTACTGGAATGCCCTGAATTTCAGGTGGCTCTCTTGGAGTACGGGGCCAAACTTCCTAGGGAATTCACATCCAGCCATGGCCAAAAGTTTTGAGAATGACACAAGTATTGGTTTTCACAAAGTTTGCTGCTTCACTGTTTTTAGACCTTTTTGTCTGGTATACTAAAGTAAAATTACAAGCATTTCATAAGTGTCAAAGGCTTTTATTGACAATTACATTATGTTTATGCAAAGAGTTGTTATTTGCAGTGTTGACCCTTCTTTTTCAAGACCTCTGCAATTCGCCCTGGCATGCTGTCAATCAACTTCCGGGTTGCATACTGATGGCCGCCCATTCTTGCCTAATCAATGTTTGGAGTTTGTCAGAATTTGTGGGTTTTTGCTTGTCCATCCGCCTCATGAGGATTGACCATAAATTCTCAATGGGTTTAAGGTCTGGGGAGTTTCCTGACCATGGACCCAAAATTTCAATGTTTTGTTCCCCGAGCCACTTAGTTATCACTTTTGCCTTATGGCAAGGTGCTCCATCATGCTGGAAAAGGTATTGTTCATCACCAAACTGTTCTTGGATGGTTGGGAGAAGTTGCTCTTCGAGGATGTCTTGGTACCATTCTTTATTCATGGCTGTGTTCTTAGGCAGAATTGTGAGTGAGCCCACTCCCTTGGCTGAGAAGCAACCCCCACATATGAATGGTCTCAGGATGCTTTACTGTTGGCATGACACAGGACTGATGGTAGCGCTCACCTTTCCTTCTCCGGACAGGCGTTTTTCCAGATGCCCCAAACAATCTGAAAGGGGATTCATCAGATAAAATAACTTTACCCCAGTCCTCAGCAGTCAAATCCCTGTACCTTTTGCAGAATATCAGTCTGTCCCTGATGTTTTTCCTGGAGAGAAGTAGCTTCTTTGCTGCCCTTCTTGACACAAGAGCATCCTCCAAAAGTCTCTTCACATCGCTGTGCGTGAAGATGCATTTACTCCTGCCTGCTGCAATTCCTCAGCAAGCTCTGCACTGGTGGTGTCCCGTTCCCGCAGCTGAATCAACTTTAGGAGACGGTCTTGGCGCTTGCTGGGCATTCTTGGGTGCCCTGAAGCCTTCTTCACAACTATTGAACCTCTCTCCTTGATGTTCTTGATGATCCGATAAATGGTTGATTTAGGTGCAATCTTACTAGCAGCAATATCCTTGCCTGTGAAGCCCCTTTTGTGCAAAGCAACGATGACTGCACGTGTTTCCTTGCAGGTAACCATGGTTAACAGAGGAAGAACAATGATTTCAAGCTCCACCCTCCTTTTAAAGCTTCCAGTCTGTTATTCTAACTCAATCAGCATGACAGAGTGATCTCCCGCCTTGTCCTCGTCAACACTCTCACCTGTGTTAACGAGAGAATCACTGACATGTTGTCACATGGTCCTTTTGTGTCAGTCCTGAAATGCAGTGGAAATGTTGTTTTTGGGATTAAGTTCATTGTCATAGCAAAGAGGGACTTTGCAATTAATTGCAATTCATTTGATCACTCTTCATGACATTCTGGAGTATATGCAAATTGCCATCATAAAAACTGAAGCAGCAGACTTTGTGACAACCAATACTTGTGTCATTCTCAAACTTTTAGTCATGGCTGTACAGGTATTCAATTTGGTACCATAACAAGTATAATTGATCTGCTTCCATACTGTCATGGGGGGGGGGTATTCAGTTAGGCTGCGAAAAGTCGATGACGTCATTTTCGCAAGTTTCAATTATCCCCGTATTCAATTTCAAAGACTTTTCGCCGGTTTGAAAAGTCTATGATAAAAAAACATGGATAAGTTTTCACCAGCCTTTAGCTGGCGAAAAAAAGTGCAGAATTGGGGTTTAGGGGTGCAGGCTTTTAAAAAAATAGCCTGCACTCTTGGAAATGACCCAAAAAAACATTCTGTGTTTAAAAAAAAAAATCAGGACGCCCTGTACTTTATCCCAGAAAAGCACTGATGTGGAGCGAAAAGTCCAGCAGAGACTTTTCGCTCCCAAATTGAAAACGGCTCTAAGAGTTGTAGGGAAACTATAGTCTTGTGATGAAGAAAGGATAAAATATATTCCCTCACTTTACTTTTTAACAAATCTGCAGAGTTTGTGAAAATGTTTGACCAGGTTCAAGTGTTGACTATGGCTATTTATAGGTTTTATTATGATTTGTGTCAGGTTATACACAGTTGACCTAAAATTTCATGCAATATTTTGCGAAGTAGTAAATTTTCTTCTAGATAATGGGTATATTGGGCCTTTTATATTTATACTTATGTCACTTAAATTTGGTGCTATATATTTTAACTTCAGCTACACATGGAGGAAGCATTGACCTCTTCAAGCCCAAATTTGCATGAAAATGGAAGACAAAAGCTTTTCCACTGTGCATAAGTCCTTGATTTAAAACCTGAACACTGACATTATTTGCAACTACTTTCAATGGGATTATGTTGATTGATCTGAGAGTCACAAAAAAAAAACCCAGAGCCAATGTATATAAAATGACAAATGTCTCCTTGCTCTTCACAGTTAAATAATTCCTTAGGGGCAAAATTTATCAATTATTGTTTGCAGGATATACCCAAAAAACACCAGTTTGCAGGGGTTACCACAAATAATAAGTATCCCATGAATGTATCTACAGGGGACTGCAGCAGGTATTGTAGATAGTTGTGCAGGTTATGCAAGAACTATGGGGTGCACAGATTTTATCCTGATCACTAAGTGCACAATCAAAATAAATTTTATGTCTTCTTTATCAAAGCAATAAAAGTCTTTCTTATACTTTTTGATGTGAACTTACCACTTAACAAAGTTATCAGGATGGTTTACACACCCAAGAATTTTAGCAGCTGCCATTATTTTGTATGTACTTACAAACAGCGCAAACAATGTACTCACGAAGATACGAAATAACAAACACAAGAAAAGAATACCAATGATTAAAATGGAGAAATTAAAACAAAGGTAAAATCGCAATGTGCACTGGTCACTGCCAGTGATGTGAGGGACACATATCTCCTTATGCGATCAGCCATCAGGCAGATGATGGGAAACAGAGACGGAGGCTCCATCACAAAGCAGCCCACTGTGAGAATACCCCCCAGTTACTGATGGTCACAGTACAGTCCGGGTAACTTCCTGTTGAGTTCCCCCTCTGCATGCCAGCCAGTAGCTGGGACAGGATCCTGCAAGCAAAATGGAGGGTTCTGCCCCAGGACCAGCACATGGAGGAGAATGAGGAAGATGAGTAGGGGGATTCTGATGACTTAGAGGATTAGGAGTCAGGGCAGGATGCGTACCCCATAGCGCAGGTAGAAGAGAGTTTTACCAAGCACTTACTGTGATTAAATATTTAAATTTTCGTAATTTAAATTTTTCTACATTTCTCAAAAACCTTGCGTGATATAAAATTTCTGATGGTATATTTGGAATCTACGCACAAAATTACATGGGAATTGATATACATAATGTCAGATGCAAAATAGCTGTTGAGTATTATATATATAACAAATTATTTGTTAATGCTATCAGTGTTTAGTCAATAGTGTGTTCACCTACTTCTAGATGCCCTCTAATAAATGCTGTTAATACCCAGGCCTGATCCCTAAGTTACTCCACGGGTTACCAGTACTTTGTCTAAACTCACAACATTGGTGTCTTGGGTCTGCTTTGGGTGTACAATACATACAGTTCTACTGAGCTTGCCCAGAAAAATAGGTGGTTGCCTACGTCTGTATGTATATTTGGTACTTGTGTCTTTTCCAGCGGTTCATATCTGTAGAGGCTCATATGCAGGAAGTCATTGCTGTATCTCTCAATGGGTGCAATTCAATTCAGCACAATGTTGAATGATGAAGGAGTCCCTGCAACTATTCAATTGACCTTGTTGTTAAGTCCGACTACAACCACTTCAGAGAATGCTTGTTGCCGTGCCTTAAACTGGGTGTTTAGTCGTGGTAACCAACATTCTCCAACTAAATTGCTGGCTGTGATCTAAGCTGGTAAACAGCATCTATGCCGGCACTTAAGTCGGATTTCTGATCACACCTCAGGAGGGTGCGAGCAGGAATCCTGTAGTCGGACTTAACAGCGAGGTCAATTGAATAGCTCTGGGAACTCCTTTCTGGGGATGTTCAACACCGGGCTGAACTGAATTGCCCCTTTGTCTCAGCTGCCTAAAGCTTAATATCCGGGATGCTGCCTCTTGGTACTGGTGGTTATGTGACTGCAAGTACTGTTATGCAGTGGACTGCTCACTTGTAACGAGCGGTTTGATGTGTTTTTATTAAGTTGAATAGCAGAGAGTGCTTAGTCTACCTGTTTTTGATTGCATCCTTCCTGAACTGCTCTCTACTCTGTGCTTTGCTCCAAGCTTGTTCCTTCTGTGTTTGCCAAGTGTTCTAACCGTTAGCTACGTCTTTGGGAATGTTGTCTGCTTACTTGTACTTAGCTAGGATATGGAAAATTCTCAGCTGCCTGTCCTGAAATTGGCTACATTACTAGAATCATCTGGCTATGTTTACTGAAGTATTCTCATTTACCATCTGTTTTGACATATACTGCTAGCCTCCATACTCCTTTACTAACTGGCACTGTGTGCGACTGGTACAGAGCTGGATGCCGATGGAGCATATGCTATTTTTTGTGCAGCTTTTTAGAATTGATTGTGTTGACACATATTATCAAACCATCCCAATTTCTGCAGGGTACTTCCAGTTTTTGAGGACTGTCTAGCAATTGCCATGTTCCTCTCAATTTACACAGGGTTGATAGTTATTCCCCTGCTGCACACAGCAAAGACCTTCATTGCTGTAAGCAATAAAATTCTTCTGTAGGAGTGGAGGGTGGCCCAGCACTTCAGAAGCGCTAACATAGGTTACGCCCATTGGGGAGTGGTCACACCATGACCTAATCACGCTTAAGTGTACCGTGGTTATGCCCTATTCTGGGATTATGAATGGTGAGAATGCTTTCATTCATTTCACTATCTTTGAGTGAAATCCAATGATTTTTTGTTTCTGAATTACTTTATTGTTGGAAATCAAATAACATGCACTGGTAAATCCTAAAAATAGCCATAACTATTGTACCACCCTGATGTACAACTTTAGTTACTGAGTGAAAAAATATTCACTAGATTTTTTTTTTAATAATGGCATGAGATAGTAGGAGGTGCATAACTTTGTAATGGGAAAGGACATCCGAGTGAGTACTCAATATCTTTGGCTGCCTGAGGCTAAAGTTCCCGACTCCAGATACTCAGGGTCACAGAATATATGACAGGCAAAGGGAAACTGGAAATGTTCTGCCTGTTAACATGCTGGTTGTATTATACATTTTTCCATGAAATACACAATGTATTTTCAATAAATACTTCACTCCAGTATGAATGAAGGACTGCAAAAGACTACCTGTTCTTATGGTAATTTCCACGCAACCTGACGGGAGCATCGTTCCACCACGCATAGTGCACCGAATCCTGCTATGTATGGCGCTACGTAGCCACAGCCCAGTCAGCGCGCTTATGCTAACCTCAATCCACCACAAAAAGCACTTACAATGGGCACACAAGTGCCATAACTAGACCTTGGATCAATGGAGAAAGTTCACCTGGTCTGATAAATCCCGTTTTTTGTTGCATCTTGTGAATGATAAGTATGTCTTAATCTAAGGCTGCATACACACGTTAAGATTTTCTGTCCAACCATCCAACTAGTTGATTGGTTGAAATGAAAATCTGGCAACGTATGGGAGCAAATGATGATCAGCAATTTGCTCCTAAATGCCAGAAAACAGATGAAAATGGTCGTCAGACAAGTTTGTTAAATGTTTGATCTAAACAATTTGTTCAAACAACAGTTTTTGTCAATTTTCTGGTGTTTGGGAGCAAATTGCTGATTGTCTTTTGCTTTCATACCTTACCAGATTTTCATTCCAGCCAATCAACTAGTTGGATGGTTGGACAGAAAATCTTTACGTGTGTACCCAGCTTAAGGAAGATATGGCACCAAAATGCATTATGGGGGGAAAACAAGCCGGTGGAGGGAATGCAGTGCTCTGGCCATGTTCTGATGGGAAACCCTAGTTCCGGTCATTCTTGTTGATGTTAATTTGATGCGTGTCACAACATTGCTGTGGACAGGTTGGCAACCGTATTCTTAACTAGCAGTGGTATTTTTCAACTAGATCATGCGCCTTGCCACATTGAATAGATAAACACTTTATAGTTTTTTAAGAATACAAGAACAAATTATACTTTGTTTTGAAACTGTGGTAGTGCCAAAACATGAAACAGATAAAATTTGCTTTACCAGTATCTGAAAACCGCTTTGTCATTTTTACAATTGGTTTCACCATGCTAACTACTTACCAGGGGCGGCGAGAGGGGGAGTAGCGGGTACAACTTATCGGAAGTCGGATCGGCCTGGGTCAGCGATCACCCCCACTGCTCTGCCAAATACAACTGTGGTTGCATCTGTATAGCTGCAGTCTTCTCTCACTGCCTGATGTGCCGCTGCGGCTGTGCTGCTATACAGACGCGTCCGCAGCAGTATTGAGCAGAGAGGTGTTCCCCACTAGAGCCGCCCCCCTGTCCCCTGAAGCCGCCCCCTGCGCTGAGAGCAGTAGTTGGGAGGGGGTGTGGCCACGTCTTCCCGGGAATTGTAACACGCCCTCCCCCCCATTACCCGGGCCTGTAAGAGTTCTTGACGGCCATGTTTATTAATTTTCATAGGCTGTTTATGACACAGTTAAAATATATTCTTGCAATCTGGTGAATAACTGGTAAAAATATCATAATAAAGTGTAAAATGTTCATCAATTAAAAAGAAACTGTAGAATCGAAATAATTTTGTATGTCTTGTTTTGTATGTCAATGTAATTTTAGTGAAATCAAACTTTAATGCCATTATAAATAGACATACTACTCTATTGAGTTGGTACAGTCTGATTTACTAGTTAAATTGAAGATCAAGGTAAAATAAGATGAAGCCATGAAATATGTACTACTCTACAGATGTATAATTAGGCAAAATGGAATTTATACTGATAAATCATAATAAAAACAATAATGTGTGATAAATATGCCCAAATGTCTAAAGGATTTATGTATATGATATTATTTATATAAATTTGGATACAGTTTACAATGGGGAATGTTGGGAGTTAAGTAATTTACATACAATGTAGTAGACAGCAGTCAGATTACTGCAATGTACCGCAATGCCACCATATGCGGCGGTCATTGAAACTATGGTTTCCATTTTTAAACTATTTTTGCATGCATTGTGCTAACATTAAAAATGAAGTTGATATAAGTGGCTATGAGGCCTTAAACACTCACATTCAGTAAATTAACATACAGTGGGTCAGTCTTGAAAAGACTGGTAACTTTCATGGAGAAATATTTGTACACGGAGACTGTCCTTGGAGAACAAGCAGAACTGGTATTTATGCTGTTGTACATTGCAATACAGTAATATGGGGGCATTATTTAGTCAGGTATTATTAGCTTGGAGGATGGCAAGTAATTGTAATTCAAAAAGGGTGGAAGTTTTTGAATATATGATGATATCTGCTTATATCTACAGTATACACTAGATTTAAGATTACATGTATCGTAACATATGAGAAACTAAAACTGCATTCTAGGTTGTAAAGTATAGTATATCAGACCATGCAAAGAAAAGGAGGAAGGCGCTACAAGTGTAGGTAGGAACATTTCCATCCATGGAACATAATAATTAAGAAAATATATATTTTTAAAACTTCCTATAATTTTCTTTCAACAAACTCAACATGCCTAACCTCAGGCACATTTACAAGCTATGTGATCTCAGACTATTATCGGACAAAAGAATTAGCATTTATACATTTTGTTGTTTTATTGCCTTTAACACAAATTCATAAAATTCATTCCGTTTACCAGAATATGTAAAAGTATAGCAACAGAAAACATAGGCAAAGCTTAAATTCAATCAGAGTTTAGATAAAATGCAGAATATATTAATGTATGGGTGCAGTTATAAACTCTATTAATATAGTTGAAAGCCGTCAAGCACCAGTAGCTCCCAGAAACATAAAAAAGTTTGTATTAAAAATCACTGAACAGCACAAAAATGTGAACAATACACATAAATTAAATTCTACACCCAACTTTGCAAACCACCTTTCTTTGTAAAAGATGGCCTTTGCCTGTATTTATAATATAGTCTATTAAATTCCAGATTTCCAGCAGTGATTTGAAATTTATAGTTTTATCTCTTTAATGCACACAAGTACAGAAATTAGCACACATTGTAATGAAAAATGTTATTACATTTTTATCTTTTATAATTCTTAGAAGCTTATGTTACGAAACATTGTAATAAGAAGAGCAGTATTTACTGTTGTCTGCTTTGAATGGTTCACAGCTGAACACTTCTCCTGTGTATTCAGTGACAAATGGCAATCACTTTTTCATTTATCTTATGACAAATAGGAGATGCAGCCACAAACTGCTGGCCGTAGCAAAGTTACAGGATGAAGTTCTTTATTGTATATGGTTTGTAGATTGATGAATTCATGCCTTGTTTATTTGTGAAATGAACAAAACTCTGTAAGCAGGCATGAAAAGAAATTTGGCCATGCAGTCAATTGTATTTTTACCTCCAATCTTTCAAGGACTTTACGAGGATGTTTTCCAATTTTTGTGAAACATGTAAACTGCCTTTAGAAAGAAAAGTGCAAATGCAGAATTGGTACATATAGATTATCCCTGTCATTTGTACTTTTATTAAATGCAAGAAAAAGCATTGCACCCCAATAACTAAACTCACGAGGACACTCCCAATAACTAAAATGAAGTGGAGGGCGATAATAGAACGCAGTAGAATCATTGGATAGTACTGTGGAATATTTTTTTATTTTTATTTATCTTTGTGTGATGTCTTCCTTGCCCATCTGATACCTAAATTGTCTTTTATGGAGGGTTCTAGTGACTCTTTACAGTTAAAATGTATTAAACATTAGATTACAGCTACAGTCTAGTTTATGTTGAATATAGAATTATAGATCAGTGAATGGTACTACACATGACATTAAATTCATGCATAAAAAAGGACAAGTGAGCACAATTAGAATGACAAGGGTCCCAATTCACTTAGTTACCATGGAATCTAGTTATGTTTCTGTGTGCAAATACCGCAATTATGGTAATGAAATCATTGCTCATATTTGCTTGCAACACTATGAGTTTACTATTGTTCCCCGTGGCTAATTAAAACGGCCCCATGGTGTTAGTATGCACACTAATTGGACGCCTACCATCTTCATATGTTATTGTGCTTTTTATAATGTGTGTCCAGATATTAATCTTGCAGTGGATCCAGACTGTGGATACTTTAGGTACAAAATACTTTTACCCAAGCCTGCTCTGCCATGTGTGTGTACAGTATATGTGAGGGGGCTGACACCCAGTTCCTCACTACTGTGGGCTACCCATTCCTACCAGCGCCCACTTCAGCTTGAAGCAGCTATAGTACTTTGATTATGAGTGGGTATGATGTGTGTAATTAAAGCTGCCAACACGGACGGCTATTAAAGGAAAGGAACATTGCTGAAATTATTGTAGAGAGGAGAATCATTCTGCAGACAATTTACAGGTGATTCAATAGCAATAGCTTGTAAGTTTTATAGACACTGTGACATACTATAAACCTCAAAACATGTTTCATCAGGTGATCCATAAGCTGTAATGTGATTACCCTCACACACAAATGGCAGGAATTACATACTAAGGGCTCTATTTATAAATATTTTCTGTAGGTAGTGGGCTTTTTCATATGGCTTTGTGTCAAAAATGTTACAATCTTTGTAGTAATTCAAAAAGAAATGCTTACCTTCTGTGGTCTTCCGATGCTCTGCGGTATCCTGGTCCTTCAGACAACTTCACAAAAGCCCACTTTAGGGCTTTTCACTGGTCCTGGACTGTGTGTCAGCAGAGCCTGTGCATGTGCATTTAAAAGAGCCACTTTTGGTTGGTACTAGGCATGTGCGAAACAGAATTTGTACATGCGCAGCACCACTTTTACCATTGATTGAGGACGGCTAAATACAACATAACGCCATCCTGAGATGGCGTTATGCTTTAATCTAAAACTACAGTAAGCAAAGCTTACCGCAGTATATTGAATTGTTAGCCATTCACTTTCCCCATAAAGTATAGATTGTAAGCTAACGAGCAGGGCCCTCTTACCTCTTTATCTGTTATTACTCAGTCCGTTTTATTACTGTTTTATTCCCAATTAAAAAGCACATCATAGTATGCTGGTCGTACAGTATGTAAGTAAATGTTAATAAACAAAATAATAATTGGGAAAGTGAATTTTGATGAAAGTTGGGAGACTGCAGAGGAAATCTTAGATTTCCCTGCAGTATCCCACTACATGAATAGTCCAAATCTGAGAGAAAGACTTTTATCACTGATAAAGGGATTTTCAGAGCAATTTAAATAGAGCCCTAAGGAAAATAATATTGTTTAAGAGAATAGTGTTAAAGTGCCTTGTCTACTATTTTACTGTATTTTAGTGTTAAAAATCCTTATCGGACTGATGGCCCGATTCAGACCCGGATGCTAAGCCGCGAACGCACGCTGTGGCCGATAATCGCCCTTTTGTGTATTCGTCAGTATGCGCATGCGCGAGTCACTCACTGCACTTGGGAATTGTGCGCTCATAGTACACAGACTGGACGCTAATTTGAGTGACAGTGCCGTTTGTGGGTTGCAACAGGGGAAGGTGCTTGTGAACGGGGGAGTGGTGCTGCGAACGCAGGCGTATCCAGGCATCTAAATGGCGTTTTATGGGTGTACATAATTAGCAAAGATGTGTCATTGTACACGTCACTTGGTTGTATTTCAGCCTGCAGTGATCGCAGTGCTTGCGGCGGGGTAGGGTCTACCTCAAGCGCTGCGTGCAGCTCCGATGGCTCTCGATGGTTCTGATTAATCATACACTTCCTGGAGATGATGTGTGTTAAGAAAGAAAAGTGGGCGTCTTTAGACCGGCGTGCGTTCGCTCTGCCGTCGCTCTCTAAGACACAGAGGGCGACCTTACACAAGACAGTGTGATCGCGGAATTTGCATACCCGGACCCTTTTGGCTGCAAGAAAGCGCAGTTTAGTGTCCTGGTCTGAATCGCCCCCTGAGCCTGTAGATAAAGCACTGGCTGTGATTTAAAGGTCATTAATCAGAAGTTTTTTTCTCTCCTACATTGGAGACTTATTGGCATATTAATGCTTCTTTGTAAGATCTGCAACAGACATGCTTTTAGACTTCTCTTGATCATGCTTATATGATTAAAGAACAGGAACCCCCAAATGTATATTAATACCGTGTATTAATATATCTGAATTATATAAACGGAAAGTTCACTATGCTTTTAGTGCTGCCCCTGTGCTCACTATTGCTTTGTCTATGGGCTGATTAGGAGGCTGTAACACCTCTATATGGCACCATTTTTTGTACCATACAGGTCAAAACATACCATACTGTAGTTATTTTTTGTTTTTTTTGTAGATAACTCAACTTAAACGCTCATTTTCTTTATCTATTAGCGTTATAAATAGTTATAAAAGGACACTTGCAGCTTTGTATTGCAAGAAGATGAGTTCAAAAATAATTCAGGCTGTGTGTTTCCTATATTTTTGAATGTTTAAGGCTGTATAAAAGATTCATACATAAAAGTGAGGCGTAGATTAATTCTTGGGTTAATGTTAGGTTGTTATTTGGTGTAGGTTTAGATAATGTCAAGGATGTACAATTGCTGGGATTAAGAAGGTTAAATTAACATTGTGGTTAATAATATAATAGCACAAAATACTGTAATTGAGAAAACAGATCCTGAAACTGTGATCAAAGATTCTGGGATTGGACATGAGTGACCGATAGGATGAAGAAAATTTTAAATCTATGCAGGTAAACCTGGGCACCATAAACCTGAAATACCTGTTTTATACAGATTGAAAGATGTCGTCCATTGTCAGATTAAAGTCTAATCTCTAACACCAATCACTTATTGACTGAGCGACATGAGAGCAATTGTGAGCCAGTAGTATTATTCATATGTGTGAGTAACGACTTTTTACATGTGTAGAGGGTGATTTCAGAGTACGAATGGAGTCAGAACTCTGGGGGGATGGCACAGGATAACCAAAAATTTCCAAAGCCAAGACTATGATTTTAGTCTAGTAGGGAGTAATAATAGGCCACTCCTACTAAATGTGAAATTTCACATTTGTGCTTTTTATTTTTAATAATTTTCTTATTTGAACAAATTAGGAGTGGAAACAAACACAGTTAAAAGTACACACTTCACTGTTTTCAGCAAGTATTCTATTGTGTCCAAAAACTAAACAAAAATAATTTTAGCTATGTTATCATAAATTCTAATAGTGGATAGTAGACCTCAGTCCATGTGGGTAAATGTCCCTTTATTAAAATGTGTACGTTCTTTGATACAAACACTAGTCAGTCATATTTTTTTTAGAATCCAATTTAAGTTAATTGGAGTGCATTTTAATATCTTCAAAATGGTTTATATAAACCTAAATTTAACATCTGCCTAGAAGCAACATCAATTGCACAATCTACTTTGTTTTATTTTGACTATTTTTAAGAACTGTGCTGTTTTATAATTCTTCCAGACACATTTAGATACTTGCTAACTTTTCTTTTAACTTTTTTTTTTATATATATATATATTTTATTTCATTTTATTACCTACCAATATACAGTAAAGGAACATGTTGGAATACTCAATAAGATGTGTAATCAAAGCATTTTAACAAAATAACACACCAATAATACAAATATAATTCACAGAAATGTCAGTGGACGGTGTAAACTTGTATAGGAAATAATGTATTATATGCTGAAAATTATAAGGATATTAGAGGCCAATACAGGAATTTCAAATGTGTTTTTATTGTAATCTCAACCTTTACTTTTAGAAAATAATAAATGCATACACTCAGGGATTTTTTTCATGAAAAAGGTACTCATAATAAAGGTTCTGGTACAAAAAAAGGTGTCAGTACTGCGTACTATTGAGAAAAGCAATCTGTACACCAATGTTACATAATTGTCAAAACCAACAATACTATAATAATATTTGAGGATGGAATATTCATATAATTAAAATCCTAATTATTTTGTGTTACTGCTTATGAGCAAAACTCCATTACCTCAATGTTACTGGCTTGGAGAGATAGAAGTTTACTTAGTGCATCACCGGGCCTATTGTATCTGTACAGAAGTATGTATACGTGAGCCAGTTTGCACATGCCCATTGAAACTGAAAGCCTAGATTTAAGTTTTCAGTTCCTCTTTTGTGGAAAAAAATAATTTTAAGTAAAAAAAAATAGGAAAAAAAACATTTAAAACTTTACTAGATTTGAATACTTTTGTTATGTTTTAGACATCATGAGATGGTGGTAATAATGCAGACATTTAGGTGGGTCAAGTAGTTAAATTGGCTTCCCTATGCAAAGAAACCATACCACAGGCTGGACTATCACTGTTATCACCAGCGGTCTTGTGTTGGGCAAAGTGAACGCAAGCTCCATCGCTAGCAAAAACAAAATCCATTTTCTGTGGTAATACAGCTCTTCACCCTTACAAAAAAATGGGTCCCATAGTTCAAATGTTCCCACTAGAAAGCAAGTACCTTTCTTAACATGGTTATTGTGAATAAATAAGTTAATGTAGCTTTTTTTTACATATAAAAACACAGATATTGAATGTTCATTTCATTTCACATGTTATAAAACATGTTAAACTTTTTTTTTTAAGTTAGATTTGTTGCATAAAAATAATCAGCAACCCTATTGCATTTTAGGTATTTGCCCTCAAAACAAAGCACTTGTTCACTTTAACTGACTGACCAAAGTTTGTGCCACAAGGAAATCCTGCTTTTCAGTGGTAGTACTATGTATTTAATTATTACAATACCGCTATAAATGATTAATGCTACAGGATGAGAATAGTGATATGAACTATTAAAATCATGCATCTTTATTATTTACTGTATGGAATCATTGATGTAAGTGAAAGGGAAAAGGCATATAAGAGGATCCTGCTAGAGATAATCTTCAGGTGAACAATTCCCCATGGATCTTAAAGAGGATGAGCAGCTTTTTCGCAACTGCTGCTGATTCTTAGGGACAACATGTCACCTATACAGCATTTTGGTTGGGTCCTTCCTACACTGCAAGCAAACTATGGCCCTCATTCAGAGCCGTACGCTCTGAGCAGAGCGCACGCTCTGAATGAGGGCCGGCCTCCATGAAAATGGAGCGTCCTCCTGGACGCTCGTATAGCTGTGGGTCACCACCCACAGGCTATACCAGCGTGCATTTTGATGGTCGTGACCATCGCGACCATCGAAACTGCGAGCCGGAGCCTGCGGTTGAGGTTTTCAACCGCAAGCTCCGGAGTGATTTTGGCTCTATCAGAGCCAAAATCACTCCCACTGACATCACTAGTGATGTCAGTGGGCCGGCTTCTGACGGGAGGCGTTCCCGTGGGAACGCCCCCGTCAGGGTGGCACGCCTACCAAAGGGGGCGTGCTGTCAATCAACATCGACAGCACGCCCCCTTTGATCAGACACAACGAGCGAAGGACTTTCCTTCGCTCGTCGCGTCTGGCGCATGCGCACGACGGAGCTCCCTCCATCGTGCGCATGCTCAGTCCAGACCATCGACCCACTTGCGAGCGGACAGCCGCTCGCGAGTGGGTCTGAATCAGGCCCTATGTGTGTCTAGAGACAGTTCTGGTAGAATCCACCTATTCAAGCAGGTAGCTGAGGAGTCGCTAGTGCAGGTCCTTATGCACTGTAAGTGGAGTAGTACCCATCTTGTGCCCGGTCCATGGAAGCTGTCTACAATGATGGAGAATAGTCGAAGGAGAAGAGCGCTGCTGAAGGTGAGTATTAAGGACTAATTAAGCTAATTAGAGATTTTTGCTAAACTCTTACCTAATTGACTTTGCCCCTAACTGTGATTTCATTCTCTGGGGCATATTTATTAACAAATATGTGCGCAGTATATGAAAATACACATTTTTAGCAGAGTACCCATAAACATTAAGTATCCCCAGCTACCCAGATTTTAATCAGGGTAGTAGTCTTGAGTAATAATTATTACTCAAGACAACTACCCTGATTAAAATCTGTGACATTAAGAGCACTTGCAACACTTTCCTTCAAGTAGCTTTACAGGTGAATACAAAGGGAGTGGTAAGTACATGTGCGGGACGCTGCCTAAAGTACGTAGCACCCACCTTTTCCCTTACCTCCCTGCCTTCACTGACAACTACACAGCAATACCCTTGGTGGGCAAATGATAAAAGCCCCTAAGCAGAGATTATACGGAGAGCTATCCCTGAAGTAGATGCTAACACCCCACAGAGAAACAAGGAGGGAGGCAACTGCTTTTCACTGACGACTGCATAGCAGTTCTCCTGGGGGGACATGATAAAGGCCTCAAAGCAGAGATCATATGGAGAGTTATCCCTGTAGGAGGTGCTGACACTCCACAGTGAAACAAGGAGAGCAGTACCTAGTATATACTGTATATTAGATTGTTTAATTAGTACTCACTGAAGACGGCTTAATAACCTTTCGGGGAACGTATGAGAGTTGCTTATAGCACAGATCATACGGAAAGTTGATCCCTGCAAGATAAACTGACCCCCCCGCAGTGACACAGGTGTCAAACACACTTATCCTGTTTTACATATAGATTTAGATACTATACAAATTAATAAATAGTTTTTTGTTTTTACACTACAGTCTAAGGCTAGTTTTCTTTAATGGGATGTAGTCAGGAAGCCGGCAGTAGAAATGCCGACTGCCGGCTTCCCGACAGTGAAAGCCCGGTATGGGACTAATGATAGGCATCTAAATAATGACGCCTATCATTAGCCCCACGCCGAAATCCCGATGCCCGACATACCGAACGTAGGTGAGCCGGGCATCGGGAGCTGTTAGCTGCGGGGAGTGGAGGGTTAGGTTTAGGGACTCCCGGAGGGACATAGGGCTAGGCACCCCCCCAGGAGGGTTAGGATTAGTCTAGGGGAAAGGGGGGTTAGCGTCAGGCACCCGCGGGGGGATGTTAGGGTTAGACACCCCCCGGAAGGGTTAGGTTTAGGGTGCTGGGAGGGGGGGGGTTAGGTTTAGGCACCCCTGGGGGGAGGTAAGCCTTAGGCACTAGGGGGAAGATTAGAGTTAGGCACCACTAAGGAAGGGTTATGGTGGGAGGGGGATAATGTTAGTACTTACCCTGTCAGGATTAAGATCTGCCTGCCTTCCGGCGTTGGTATTTCATCCGCTGGGCTTAGGACAGGCAGTATAACTTACCGATTCCGTCTGATCTATGTAATGTATGAATGCTGTATAGTATAATAGCTGTATATATTATAGGCCTGATTCTGAGTCGCACGCGCACGCAGTTGACCAATGTTTTAAGTCTGCACATGTGTCTGAGTCACACCTCGCATGCGTCCTGATTGTTAGCACTCTGAGGAATTCATTGGGTGTTCCTGGGACGTACAATGGATAAATGCACTGAAGACCCGCGCTAGGATATGTGCAGCAGCTATAGTCAGGGCTATAAAGTAATCATTGCAACAAAATGACAAGCGCTATAATTAGTGTAATATATGAAACCTATAAGAACACGCTGCTGAGGAGGGGGTCTATTTCTAACTTCTATTTTGGCCCGAGTTTGCTCCAGGCGCGATAGCGTTTGAAAACCTCCATGTTGTATTTCTGTCTGTAGAAAGTACTTGCAAGTTAGTTTGATGGTGTATTGAATTCTTTTGTGTGTTCAGCTGTGTTTTGTAGATAGAATCGTGTTTTTACAACCGTGTTTGCCTTTCATAAATCTCTGTGTTTGAAAATCAGGCAAAACACGCCGGGAATATACCCCTAAAAGTCTGAAATTTGTAGGAATTGAAAAAACAACACCAAATTGGAGAGGGGGAGATATAGCCACTGTGTTAAAGAAAACCAAGAGCAAGTGGATCTACATTATGAGAACTTTGAATCCACATGGATTAACTATAAATATGGAGCTTTTCTGGAATGAAAGAAACAAAGCACTGATAAAAAATTTTAAACATTTTTTATTACATTCTCTTTATAATCATTTTACCCATTTCACCTCATTACATACTAACAAAAGCTACAAAGTTACACTAAGATACATTATAACCACAACTTTGAAAACCATATGAGCCTTTATTTTTTAATTTAATGTCCAGCTATATGCAATTTTTCTACAAAACAATGTTTTTTTTAAATGGAGCCATAGAATAAAAGGACTGCACAATGCCTATATCAGCACCTTAACAAAGTACACAGACAAATGAAACGCATCAGAAGCTTTCAGACTAGCGCTGCGGATCCTGTGGCTCTTCGTATATAGATCACCCTGCCACTTCCTGTTACTCCCAACAATTTAAAGTCGCACGTCGAGACTCCTTGCATGCGTCAAAGGTGTGCCAAAGGGATGTGACAGGGTGTCCTTCCAACATCCCCACCACCTGTGGGATACTGTGGCCTGCGAGTGGGACAGCAGGACAGTGCAGAAAAACAGGACTCTCCTAATTAAATTGGAAAGATTGGGAGGTATTCAATGGTGTGTAACCCAGGGGCCGGAGCCGATAGCATGGAGAAGGACCCACCAGTGTAAGAAGAAGCCACAGAGGACTTCAGGGAAGCATTAGGGTAAGGATAAGGGCTAGTTAGGCTAACCAAGCCTGCATCACCTCTTCCCGTATATACCCGGTTGCCATTCACCCAGGCTCAGTCATTTCATATAAGATCTTATACATTGTTTCAATGCAGGGTAATATATGTTGCAATCAAAGTAACACATTAACTCTTACAGAATCCATAAGTTTTTTTTTTATCACATAATATATTACGTACATTCCAGCGCTTGTTTTTTAGTTACAGCGTGCCTGGGAGGTCATAAGGGATTGGCAAAGCAGATACGGGCTTGTCGCTGTAAACAGCTGCATCCAAAGACGCACAACCACTCACACAGGAGGCTATGTTCAGACAGAAAAATTACATCCGATGGTCGCATCTAAAGATGCACCGAGACATATTTGCACCACAGCAACATGTTGCATGTGGGCATCTCAGTGTTCACAAAGTTGGCTGCGGCATTAGCATAAAGACACTGATGCGGTTGCAGCATCAGAATCAGTGCTATATAGCTTGTTGTTTATTCTGTCCATTAGCTACAGTATATATCTTGCTAAGTTTTTGAGACAATAGAGGGTACTGAATAGAGATTTTAAGCATTCTGCTAGATGCTCTGTCACATAGCACCCTGAATCTGCATTGTTGAGAATTATTGCTTTTTCATTCATATATAACTTTTCAGGTCCAGTCGTTTCATAATCAATATTTCTTTTTACTCTTCTCTCTAAGTTTTATACTATTTTAATTTATGACCAACACAAATGCTTTAACCTTCTTAAGTCCTTTTAATAGATGTGACATTTCTTCCATGCATTCAGCCCTTTGTTTCTTCCTTCGACATCAACATTTGGTGCAAGAGTTTTATCCTCTGCAGATCCTGCCACTTGGAACAGACTTCCTGTATCTCTCTGCCTCATTGAGTCTTCATCTCTTTTCACATCTCATCCTGAAACACATCTTTTCTCGCTTGCCTATGGTTCTTAATTTCTCTTTTCCTCTGTTATTGGCCCCTTGACTGATTGAATGCTTTAATTTCTTGAGCTCACACACCACTCTTTTTCAATAATTATTATCATAAACTGTCTGCTGACTTATATTTTATTTTTTCATTACATAAAGCATTTTGGAATTAAGTTTAAATGAGAGACATGAAAATAATTTTTTTTGTGATTGAATATTTTTGCTACTCAAATAAATTTATCTCCTAATATTTAATAATGCTTAGTAGTGCAGTGAACACATATATACAGTACAATATGGTTGATGTTTAACTATCTGCTGTAAAAGCTCCACATTCCTTTACAGAATAATTTACTTACAGTAGGCCATAGTTGCTGACATCTTAACAATGCCCTCTGGGTGCTACCAGAGGGCAAGTGAAGGTAGAGGTTCAGGAGGCTTGGTGTGGTGAATCCTGTGGTCGCGTTTACACCCACACTCACAATGAGTATGGCAGGGCCACAGTGATGGAATCACATCATTAATCTCAAAGATGCCGCAGTTCAAAGGTCAAGTATGACATATGCTAAATCTTCAATATAGTCAATGTCATCATATGCAAACTTGCCTGACCATTTGTTTGTTTATGGGGGTTTTTTTTTACATAAAATCAGCATATGTACCTTTCCTATGTATACAATCATTTTTTATACATTTCATATACATAGATTTTTTTCAGATTATTTAAGTTTTTGGATTTGACGCCTGCACAGCACTGAAGTTCACAATATGAAAAAAATTATGTTTTCTTATAAAAATATAAAAAATTTTAAGAGGTTACACCATACTTGTCTAACCTCTGGATTTGGCTGAGAGCCTCCCGAAAATCGGTTGCCGCTCCCGGCGCCCCCGGAAAGGCAGGCAAGCCTCCCGGCAGCTGCCGACCCCTTCATGGTGAATCGCGTAATTTTGGCCACCGCCCCCTGCTTCACAATGCCAGTAATCTCTGCATTTTGTAGCAGGGCACGGCCAAAATGACACTATTGCGTGGCCACGTCTCCACTCCGCCCACAAATTCCGGGTAAACTGTCCACCCCGCCCCCTTATGCTGGCCACGCCCCCTGCTATGCCGATCTGGCTGCTCCCTCCTGGAAGGGGCAGCCAGAATATCGGCAACCCTGGGTTACTCTTTGTCACGGCTCGGGTAATTGGGATTGGTGAACCCGAATTGGGTTGATGAACAGAGACACCTGGACCAGTGGGTAGTTGGAGTTTAGATGGTTTAATGTAATTCTTGGTCATACAGCTGAATGAGGACTTTAATATGAGATGTAGAATAATGTCCTCTATGTAGAGATACGCAACAAAAGATACTGAATAAAACTATAACACAAAAGTCTCTGGAGTACACAAAGTAATGTGTCGACAAGAACTGTAGACTTGGAACTGTAGAATTAGACGAGGAATATTAAAGCTTGAAATAGAGTCTGGGCTGAGGTTTGCTGAATAAGAATTGGATACTTGAATGTGACTCCAGGGTGCAGTACGCTGGATTGGAGAGAGAACTTGAGTCTGACTCCAGGATGGAATATGCTGGATTGGAGAGAACACTTGAATAGGACTCCGGGATGGAGTATACTGGATTGGGTGAGCACTTGAATAGAACTCCGGGATGGAGTATACTGGATTGGGTAAGCACTTTGAATAGGACTCCGGGATGGAGTGAGGTGGATTGGGTGAGCACTTTGAATAGGACTCCGGGATGGCGTGTGCTGGATTGGGTGAGCACTTTGAATAGGACTCCAGGATGGCGTGTGCTGGATTGGGTGAGCACTTTGAATAGGACTCCAGGATGGAGTGTGCTGGATTGGGTGAACACTTTGAATAGGACTCCAGGATGGAGTGTGCTGGACTGGAAGCAGGAGTACTCCCGACTGGAGTATACAGGAACTTGAGGCAGGCAAGCTGGAAAGGAAACCAGCGGAGCTCAGGAACAAAGGTCTTGCTGTAGCAAAGAGCACTATTGTACTGGCAATGAGACAGTCAGGGAAGGGCTGTTATACCCCTGGTCGGATGCTGATTGGCTGGAGCAACTGGAGAGTGCGGCTGACTGGATGGATCTGGGCCACCTGACTTGATCCAAGATGGCCACGCCCATGATCTGGAGGTCTGACACACTGAAGCGCAGGAAGTGCATGGAAGTGTGCCTGGGACACCTAGGAAACAGCGGGGATGCAAGAAACCACCTTCAGGCATAGGCCCCACTCTGGATTCCACTGATAGGAGCGGCCGGCGACTCAGCAAAGCGCATGGGGAGATGCAGGGGTCTCAGCCGGAGGTTTCTAGCACGGTTTGTGACACTCTCAACATAACCCTGTCATGAACAAGGCTACTGTATGTGATATATTTATTCCATGTAAAAGACCAGCTCATGGCTTAAATATTTAATTGCAAACAGAAAACTTACCAATATTGCCAGCATGCCTAACTTAACTAGTTGGCACAAGTGCTGGCCCCACTAAAAAGTGTCTGTTTTCTAGAAAGTAAAAAGGAGCCTGACGAATGAATTATGGTGGCATTATTAATTGATAATTAATATATAAGGCCTGATTCATTGCGGATCGCTATTGCGATCGCAGCTGCGATTACGCACGCAGACCCACTGCGAAAATATGCTAATGTCTGCAATCGCTATGCCTTCACAGCACAACATAAGGACGCCAACTTCTCCTTACTCATATCCATAATACATTGTAAGTCTGCGAAACCATTGGTAACATCGGGTACCATTGGAGCCTCACGTACAACTACAACAGGTCTGACCTTACTCAAAATTTGCTAACCTCATTGTTCGCAGTGAAAGCTCAAGCTGAGTATGCCATCGCAGCGGCTAATTTATGCATGCCCCTGTAACGGCATTCAAAGGCACTGACACACCTGCGTTTGCCGACCACCCCCCTGTCACCACCCCCAAACGCTCACTTCCTGTCAATCACTCTGCGATGGGTCTGCGTAGTCACTGTGATCACAGTGAAGCCTTTCCACATGCGCACTGAGATGCATGCGCAATACGCAACAATCGGCTATCTGTGTGCGTAAATGCAATAGCGATCTGTAATGAATCAGGCCCATAGTTCTCTGCAACCCATCCTGAGTCTAGCTGCATGGCAGAAACTCTGGGTAGTGCTGTGCCAAAATACGGACATATTTTAGCACTGAATTTGCATCAGCCAGTGAATGGAAAAAAAAATGAATGTCAGTGATCTATAACCAAATATAATCCAATATAATCCTGCTTTATTTCACCAATTAAAAAAGATATCATAGTCTTTTGACCAGACTATAAAACAGAATTCAATCAGATACACAATTTAGACTCCATCTGGTGGACATTATACAGAGTAGAGCCCTATCTGTTGACCATTGCAATTAATATGAGCATTACACAATGCAGAGCACAGTTGATTGACAAACAGTGGTTCCAATCTGATGAGCAGAACACAATACAGAACTGCATTTTCAGAGATATATACAATTCAAAAATCTATTTGTTGAACAGGGCCCCTTCTAACTAACCTACACAATATACAAGTGACTAGTTGTCAGATGCACAGGAGCCAAATATATTGTAGCAAGTCTAAAACATGGGGTCCAGAGCCCAGTAATTGCCCACCATGCAGGGAAACATTCAGACATTTTCTGACTATTTCCCCCATTTTTAAAGATATGTGCAAGCATCATACTTGCCTACTTTTGCAAAGCATTTCAGGGAGATAGTGAAAGCAACATCTATGAGCGCGTGGTAAAGTAGACTTGTACTGCTACATCTGAGAGGTGTGCCATAAAATTGATTTACATCCAAGTGTAAATGAGTCCCAAAGCAGTTAGTAAGATCTATTTGTTGATGAAAATACACTGACACTTTTCAGAGAATGCATGTAGCCATAGGGATCATTAAGGAAGATGTACTAAGCCCTGGAGAATGATAAAGTACCAACCCACAGGTTACAGGCTGTTTGAAAAATGACAGGAGCTGATGGTTGGTACTTTATCTCTGTCCACTTTTTTCACTCTCCAAGGCTTAGTACATCTCCCATATTATTGTGCCTTATAACCAATGCAGGGAAATTATACTAATGATCCCATTTGAATGTATATATCTCTGTTTTCTTTTTTTATATAACTGCTTCATAATGGGGGTAAGGTGCAATGAGGGACGTTGCTAGACTCTTCAGGGAATCAGGGAGATTGCTACTATTTCAGGGAGTCTCCCTTACAATCAGTGTTATGGTCTCCTAGGATTCACCGTGTAAGACACCTAGAATCACTCAGGCGAGGTCTTCTGTAAATAACAGCCGCCCGCTGTTCCCTTACTGGACACGTAAACTCGTAATAGTAGAGGCTCACACGGTTATGCGACTGTTGAATCACAGGATGAAGTGAGGTATTCAAGAAGGAGTAGACAGGATGCGGTTTTAAGAGCCGATGGATATTCAGGCTGAGTAGCAGCCTTGAGGGCTGAAGTACAGCTTTGAGAGCCGAAGCGCGGCTTGAGAGCCGAGATGCGACTAGAGAGCCTATAGATGTTCAAGTGGAGATACAGCCTAGAGGGCCGAGGTGCAGCAGGAGAGCCGATAGATGCTCCGACAGATGCGGCCTTGAGGGCCGAGGTGTGGCTGGAGAGCCGTGATGTAAAATGCTGAGGGGCGGCTGGAGAGCCGTGATGTTAAATGCTGAGGTGCGGCTTGAGAGCCGAGGCATGATTGGAGAGCCGTGATATTGAATGCTGAGGTGCGGCCTTGAAGGCCGAGGTGCACCTTGTGAGCCGAGATGTTAATGCTGAGATGCGGCCTTGAGGGCCGTGGTGACAAAGACCCAGAGAATGCCGCAGCTCACAGAGAAACAACTCTAGATGATGGAATGAGAATAGTAGCTGAGAATCTCCGAAGCAGAGGCAGATACAGACACAGACGGGCAGATAAACGACTGGCAGTAACCGGAAGCACACATCAGACATGCTATAACCGGCAATGAACCAGCAGGCTTAAGAAAGGAATTGAACCAATGGACTAACAGAGCAGATGATTAATGGTAATCCACAGGTGAGCAGGACACATCATCCAGCATCACGTGCTGTAATCCGGAATCCCGGTCTCCTACCAACAGAATGTGTCGCCCCAGTACGGTGTGTACGTTTTACAGGAGCAGAAGTCCGGGCGTGTGGCTGGCGAACCCGGAGGAGGAGAGACAACCGGAGCACGGGTAAGTAACAAGGCGCGCTGGCGACTTGTGACACAGGAAGAGTTGGCAAGTATGGCAAGCATGATTATTACTGATCCGTATCCAATATCCTACGGTGTGTACTGTAGTAACAGATCAATAACAAACAAACTATTAATCCTAATATAACAACAGCACACCAACAATGCTCATACAAATATGCATATCTAATAAAAATATCTCTCCTAGGAATCCTGCTCGCTGCACCATTAATATTACCAGTGGTACTGTAATATTCTGTTTCCAAGGGGATGTAATGTGTCATAAAAAATGTACAGAAACAGTAATAAAAGCAAACAGCTATTTATTCAGCTTCCAAAAGCAGTTCAAGCAGGTTACAGTCAGGGGAGCCCCTTTTATCATTAGACACCCACATCAATAGTTAGTTGAAGCAGGACACCATGATGTTCCTTGGCTATGGTGTATCTTGTAGCTAACATTTATACCCTCAGTGGGCGGTGGCTCTCAGTTATTAATACAAGCAAATAATAATATATCCACTGGACAGAGCTTTATTCTGTTTAAAAGTGCACATTCTGTTATACAGATGCTCCTCACTTAACAACCTACCTGTTTAACAACCGCTTGGACGTACGACCAGCGCTCCGACCAGCTGGAACCCAAAGTACAATGCCTAAAATGTTACTCTAGGGGGTAAATTTACTAAGATGGGATTTCGATTTAAAAAGTGATGTTGCCCATAGCAACCAATCAGATTCTACTTATCATTTATCTAGCACCTTCTAAGATAATACCTGGAATCTGAATGGTTGCTATGGACAACATCACTTCTTAATAGAACTCCCATCTTAGTAAATTTTACCCCTGAATGTCTTTTTTTATTACTTTAATTGTACTGTACGGTATGTAAGGTTTATGCAAAGTAAAACACAGTTACAGCATGAAGTTTGAGTTTCCCTTAGACCTTTCTTAATACAGGTAATTTTTTTTATTTATTCTGAATAAAGTATTTACAGCACCCCATTTAGTGACCTAGTCGTAGGAACGGAACTTGGTCGTTAAGTGAGGAGCATCTGTACACTAAACAATGCTGACCCCAATTTTGTGATTAATGTACAGCGCAGACACCCTTCTGGTAGTTTGTATACAATTGTAGCTACTAGGCAGAGGTGTATCTAGGGTCTTTAGAGCCCAGGGCAAGTTGAAGAATGGCGCCCCACACACACACACACAATAAGAAAGCAAATTATATATGCGCGCAGTAAAAAAATGGGCATGGTCACTTACCAAATTGGTGTGGTCACTGAAAATGGGGCGTGCCAACATGACACACCACCCATTTCTCGTCACTCTGGGAACATTACTTGCCATTTCCTATGTACCATACCTATACGGTATCTGAAGAAATGTATCCTCCCTGGGAAGACTGCGTCTTCAGTCGGTATTAACTATGCATGTAAGTCACATCGTCCGAAAGATGCCTGTTTGATTAGGAATATTAACAAGGATATCATCATACAACAGCGGTTCAACCAGACTCGTTCCCCCTGTGTAACTTCTCTCCCCCTGCGTCTCTCACCCACACAATCTTCCCCTGCATCGTCTCTCAGAACACCATCACCTCCCTACCGCATCATCTCTCAGCACACCATCGCCTTCCCCCCTGCATCGTCTCTCAGCAACACCATCACCTCCCCCCTTGCTTTGTCTCTCAGCCACACCATCACCTCCCCACCGCGTTGTCTCTCAGTACACCATTGCCTCCCCCTTGCATTCTCTCAGCCACACCATCACCTCCCCACTACGTTGTCTCTCTGCCACACCATCACCACCCCACCGCGTTGTCTCTCAGCACACCATCTCCTCCCCCCTTGCGTTGTATCTCAGCCACATCATCACCTCCCCACCGCGTCATCTATCTGCTACACCATCACCTCCCCCACAACAGTGGTTCAACCAGACTCGTTCCCCCTGTGTAACTTCTCTCCCCCTGCGTCTCTCAGCCACACAATCGCCCCCTGCGTCATCTCTCAGAACACCATCACCTCCCTACCGCATCATCTCTCAGCACACCATGGCCTTCCCCCCTGCATCGTCTCTCAGCAACACCATCACCTCCCCCCTTGCATTGTCTCAGCCACACCATCACCTCCCCACCGCGTCGTCTCTCAGCCACACCATCACCACCCCACTGCATCATCTCTCAGTACACCATTGTCTCCCCCCCTGCGTTTTCTCAGCCACACCATCACCTCCCCACTGCGTTGTCTCTCTTCCACACCATCACCACCCCACCGCGTTGTCTATCAGCACACCATCTCCTCCCCCCTTGCGTTGCATCTCAGCCACATCATCACCTCCCCACCGCATCGTCTATCTGCTACACCATCACCTCCCCACTGCGTCATCTCTCAGTACACCATCACCGCCCCCCCTGCTTCGTCTCTCAGCCACACCATTGCCTCCCCCATGCATCGTCTCCCAGCACACCATTACCTCCCCCTGCGTCATCTCTCAGCACACCATCACCTCTCTTCTGCATCGTGAGAATGTGGGCAGGATCTTTCAGGAGAAATTGAGCCTACAGTATATGTACAGCAGCCTAGCCATCAGTTTTTGTCTCTTGGGCAAACAAGGTTTATCTATTACACCACAACTTACAGTGATTAATTAAGGATGTTTGTATCAAACTTAACTAATCACCCCCAGATTGGCTATTACTACAATGATGAATGTACATCAAGATTGGTTTGAAGGATATTTGATTTTGAAAAACCAGATGAGCAGTGTCCTGTAAAAAACCTATTGGTGCAAAATATCCTCTTTCATACAGTACCTGGAGTTTCTCAGACTTAATAAAATTCTCTTTGCCCAAAAATAACACCTGAAATATTTGGCATTCCTGACTTGTCTCGCAATGCTTCGGCTCTGGTTATCTCATTCTCTGGTTTACCATCCGTTGATGTACTCGAAAGTAGGCCAAAAACCTTGTTTATTTTAGCTTAGGAAAGCAAATAAGGACATCTTTTGACCTGAACAGATATGTAATTGTGCTTATTGTAGTTTGTCCTAACAGAGAAAAGTTCTCAGTTCTATAACTCTTATTATAACTCTTATTGTTTTCTGAGGCTACTAGATTTTAATCTATGAAGGAACTTGATCATCTTTGCAGTGAACAAAACCAGGTTAGTTAGGAGAGTAGTATATATTATATATATATATGGGGTGTGTTTTGGTTTTGGATCTGGATCTTTCTTCGTGTTTTGGATCTGGATTGGTTTTGCCAAAACCACCCTTCCGTGTTTTGGGTTCTGGGTTTTGTGTTTTGGATCTGGATTTTTTCTTAAAAAGAAAAAAAAAACGCTAAAATCACATAAAATGGGCCTTTTTTTGTTCCTACGCTAATAATAACCCCAATAACATTAATTTCGACTCATTTCCAGTCTATTCTGAACACCTCACAATATTGTTTTTAGGCCAAAAGGTTGCACCGAGGTAGCTGGATGACAATTCAAAGCGACACAAGTGGGCGGCACAAACACGTGGCCCATCTAGGAGTGGCACTGCAGTGGCAGACAGGAAGCCAATCAGCGTTATGGTGCCCATTTGCATGTAGCACGGACCCAGGAGATCCGTGCTACATGCATCTGTGTGATTGACACAGTGCACGGACAGGTCAGTGAGACCCGTCTGTGCTGCTGTGTATTTCAATGACACAGGTGCACGCACGGACCAGGAGATCCATGCTACTTGCATCTGTGTCATTGACACAGAGCACTGACGGGTCCCTGAGACCCATCTGTGCTGCTGTGCTAAAAAAAAAAAAAAAAAAAAAACCTGTGTAAAAAAATAAAAAAAGGCGTGAATTAGTGACCCAGTGCTGGGTGTGCTTAAATACAGGGGACAAAAAACGTAGGGGTCACCTGTACTTAAGCACAACCAGCACCGGGCTAGTCAGAACCAGCGCTGGTTGCCAAAATACGGGGGACAAATGATGTAGGGGTCCCCCGTACTCTGCGCAACCAGCTCTGGGCTCTGATCCGGTCCTGGTTCTGGAAATACAGGGGGAAAAAATGAGTAGGGTTCCCCTGTATGTTCCAGAACCAGCACTGGACTTTTTCTAGCGGGGGGCTGATGCCACAGCCAGGGGAGCCCTTTCACCGGGCCCCCCAGCCGCAGCATCAGCCCTGATTGCTAGTCGGCCCAGGCCTGGGATCCCTGGAGAGCTGGGGACCCCCCCAATAAACGGGTCACCCTCTCCAGGGCACCCCAGGCCCAGGCTGATAGCCCGGGGCTATCCCCGCCACCCCTGGCGGCGGTGGGTGGTGGGTTGATAGTGTGGTGTAAATAAAGAATATGAAACATTGTCTTTACAAGTAGAACTGCAAGTCCCAGCAAGCCTGCCCCGCATGCTGGTACTTGGGGAACCACAAGTACCAGCATGCAGGGCATTAAGGGCCCACTAGTACCTGTAGTTCATCTGTAAAAAAATGTGTAAAAAAAACACAGGACACACACACCGTGACAGTATAAGTTTATTAAACATACATACACACACATATGTACACATACTCACCTATGTAACCCTGTAGCATCAGTCCACTTGTCCGGTAAAGTATCCATAGGGGACCTGTGAAAAAAAACCTTACTCACCATCTCCTATGCGAGGTTCTGTCCTCTTCGTTCCAAAGTAGGCATCCCCGGACTTGGCAAAAAAAAAAACACAAAAACCTGATCCACGAACTTAGTACCGTTCTATAGAACGGTACTTCCCGAATGAGAGCTTAGCGGCAGGGTATCACCATGGAAATCCCGCTGCTAAGCGTTCACTGGCTGAGAGAGCTCATCCCCCGTCTCTCAGCCAATGAATGGCTCCCTCCATTATAGTCAATGGTGGGAGCCGCAGGGTTATTAAAGTTTACCCTGCGGTTCCCACCATTGACTACAATGGAGGGAGCCGTTCATTGGCTGAGAGACGGGGGATGACCTGGGCTGACTTCTATGAGATCTTCTATGAGTCCGGTCAGATATCATCATCCTCTATCAGCCTTCTGCAGTAATGCTAGGAACCTGTCATCTTGGACAGTATATGATCCAGTTCCAGACTTTGGGCCCTAAATTGAAAAGGAACAACAAATCTCTAGTGTCCAGATTATAGTATTATATTATTATCATAATGGTGAAAAAATGGCATTTAACATAGGAAGACAGTTAGACCATTAAAATCCTTAAACGTGAAGCTCTTTTCTTTAGAGAAATCGCTAAGAAAGCCAAGGTGTCACTGAGTTTGAGTGGCAGTAAGAATCTCATTGCTAAGATGGCAAAATTAGATAAAGAGGCTTGCCTGGGCTATGAAACACCACCAGTGGACTACTGAAGCCCGGAAGAAGGTCTTATGGACCTATGAATCAAAATTTTCAATTTTGTCTCATCACGCAGAGTTTTTATACACTGTCGATTAGGACGACGATTCCTCAATGTGTGACACCAACAGCAACTGTAACTGCATAGGAATTAGTTTTAAACACATACAAAGTTGCAGATGAAGCACAATGGAAGTTGGTGTGAGTAAAAGCCGCGGCCACTGCATCGTAGCATTTCGTACACAGATTTAGACTCATTTGCACATAGATATACAAGTGTTGCACATCAAATTGATCCGTGCAATCAGGCAAAGTAGTTTTGTCGCTTCCAGTTGTTTTAATTGTGCTAATAAAATGCACATTATGAGTGAAAAAGATGCTTAGCGTGATCAAGGCGCAGAAACTTGGTGCCCCATCAGGGCTGCTTCACTCACCTGAAGCCTCAGCGTATGAGGGCACATCTGTATGTCACAACAACCATTTAAGAAAAGAAAAAGATGTTAGACTTAAAATCATTGAATAGCCAGTGCAATGTCCAGACTTAAACCCCAACGAGCTGGTTTGGGATGAACTGGACAGAAGGGTGAAAACAAAGCAACTTAAAAGTACAACACATTTGTGGATACTTCTGCAACAGTGTTAAGGTGCATACACACGGTACGATAAAAATTAACGATATCGATCATATCGTTATTGTTCATATCATGCATTTTTAGGTGCCTTTCAACCCACCAATGACCTGCGATGCTAAGGCACGTATGGACGATAATGATATCGTCCATCGACCGTGCATGCAGGCCAACCTGGTCGATATCAACCAGGTTACATAGGGACCCACGATTGTTGATCGAGGGTCGCTGGCCCATCGTTGGTGGTGTGCTGGATGATCGATATCAATCATCCAGCACTCCGTGAAGGTGCAGGGAGATCAGTCAGCGATATCATTATCGCTGACGATCGTCCTGTGTGTATGCACCATTAGGAAGACTTTCCTGAACAATATTTTATTTCCATTGTAGAAAGAATGCCATGAGTGTGTTCGGTGGTTATGTAGCTACTTTGGGGATGTAATTTTCATTCCCGACAGCGTAATCCGACAAGGGAATTAACATAGGCGTCAAAATACCAACGCCTATGTTAATCCCGATGCCAGAACACCGAGAACGCCGGACCGATCGTCTTCTCTGCCGTGTAAGTATACACTTAGCCCAGGGATGGGGAGGTTAGGTTTAGGGACCACCGGGGGGATTTAAGGATAGGCACCCCCCCGAGGAAGATTATGGTTAGGCTATGGGAACGGGGGGCTAGTGTTAGGACCTTGGGGGAGGTTAGGGTTAGGCACCCCCCCGGGAGGGTTAGGTTTAGGCACCCATGGGGGGAAGGTTTGGGTTAGGCACTAGGGGGGGAGGTTAGGGTTAGGCACCCCTAAGGGAGGGTTGGGGGGAGAGGGGAGGGTTAGAATACTTACAACCGGGCAACGGGATCTTCACCTGTCGGCCTGTCACTGTCGGGATTTGAACCGGCGGCTCTTTCAATCCCATTCCAATACTTTGATGAGTCGCAAAATTACATAGAATTTTGTTCATCAAAATAATTCTTTGTTTTGTTTTTTTTATTCCCCCATTTTTTGTTTTATATTTAAATTGAGACATTAAACTGTAATATTCAATAAAAACTGGAAAAATGGAAATATTCTCAAATCTTTGATTGGTAGTGTATATCTGCTATTCATTCCTTAAACCCAGGTCATTTCTAAATATATTAACGAAAACCTTTAGCTTTCATCTGTAAATCCTCTTCACAGGCAGGGGAAAACTTTTTGTGGAGAGAAAGGATAGGGAGTCAATATATTCACTAAAAGGGATTTACTAAGTGCTTATAATCTTATTCCCTTCAAACTGGGAGACAAGTGGAACTCTGTATTCAATACTAGAGATGATCATTTTGAGTATCTTGTGATGCTATTCAGCCTGAATAAGGCAATATGTTTCAAAGCTTAATTAATTAATATTTTATGGTCCCGTTGTACACAGTACAAAGTGGAGCCCAGGGTGAAAATGTCTTTTGGTGCCCCCCCCCACCCATAATAACAATTAAAATATTTCAATATAAACATAACAATACGTGGTGCAAGGCATTGCGCGGGTCACTCGTATTGGACCTTTGATCTTTGGTTTTTTTTTACCCAGATCGTGTACTTTTTCCTGCACTTTGCATCTTAATTAAAAAATAGTGTACTAAGTACATGGGATTAGTACAGTATATTTACTGTCCCATATATACCCTACACTACATTACTGACCCCTGTATATACCCTACGCACTACATTACTGACCCCTCTACTGTATGTCTGCTACTACATTACTGACTCAGATTGTGTATGGGATCCCGGCGCACACAATACCGGCGTTCAGAATGCTGACTGGTTTGAAATACCAACACCTGTAGGTACTCCTAAACCTAACCCTCCCCCTACAGCCTAAACCTAACCCTCCCCTCCCGCAGCCTAAACCTAACCCTCCCCCTCCGCATCCTAACCCTATGCCCCCCACAGCCTATCCCTGACTCTCTCCTTAGTGCCTAACCCTTACCATCGGGATGTCAGCAGTCGGGATCCTAGAGTATATTTAGACTGCTGTTGGGATTCTGGTGACGGCATTCTGAGCACTGTTATCCTGACCGTCTGGATACCAATTACATCCCCACTGACCCCTCTTATACCCTACACTACATTACTGACCCCTATATACCCTATAGTACTTTACTGACCCCTCTATACCTTACACTACATTACTGACCCCTATATACCCTATACTACATTACTGAACCCTCTATAGCTTACACTACATTACTGACCCCTCTATAGCCTACACTACATTACTGACCCTATATACCCTATACTACATTACTAACCCCTCTATAGCCTACACTACATTACTGACCCCTATATACCCTATAGTACATTACTGACCCCTCTATACCTTACACTACATTACTGACCCCTCTATACCTTACACTACATTACTGACCCCTCTATACCTTACACTACATTACTGACCCCTATATACCCTATACTACATTACTGACCCCTCTATAGCCTACACTACATTACTGACCCCTCTATACCCTACACTACATTGCTGACCACTCTATATCCTTCACTACATCACTGACCCCTATATACCCTACGCTACATTAGTGGCATAATGTGAACTGGAACCTCTTCAGTGTATTTATCACATGTGTGGTGATGGGAGTATTTACACATTTGATAACATCCCCAGGATATCTTATTGAAAATTTTATTAAGAGGTCCCCACAAGTTAGTTTCCCTGGGGCCCCTTCAAACCTTAATCTGACCCTGAACAACACCTGGAAATATGTTCCTGGCACGTGGAGGATGGAGGTCAGGCTCCATTTTTGTTGAATGTGTTTCTTTTGTACAGTGTGACATTAATACAACCAGAAAAAACTGATGTTGGTGTTGCGCTAATATAAATGTTTTTCGAAATTAGCAGTTAAAGGACATGGCAGAAATCAGATCAAGACGCCAATTATAGATGATAAAAGATTATTCTTTATGTAATATATTTCAAATAAAACAATGTTAGAATGAAATTGCTGAAATGAAATGAAAACCACTTGATCTCTAAAACATGACACTATATAATAAAAAGTCTGCAATAGGAACCACCAGCTCATTGAATGCAGTTTGTCCAAATACAGATAGTTCTTACAGGACCAATGTCCATTATTTTTATTTATATATATATATATATATATATAATATATATATATATATTGTGATAGGATCACTGCTAAAGTGGTCTGTGGCAGGGACATTTATCCCAGATTCCTGTCCTATGTGTTTAAAATCCCCAGGAGAAAGTCTGCAGTGTAGCAGGCTTGAGTTTCGGCTTTTTGAAAAGCCGGTTTGGGACCTGGGGGTTGTGGGTGAGAGGAGAGGGAGGGCTCCACCCACGGCCACTCCAGGTTTTGGTTCTCGCAGCCTGGTATCAGGCTTGTTAGTTTTCCACCTGAGAGTGGCCAATATAAGCCTAGTGTGTTGAGGGCTGATTGTCTCACCTGGGAGAGCAGACAGGGAGTTTGCTCAGAGACACTTGAAAACCTAAACTGTAAGTGTTGTGCTGTGCTTTTGTTGCTGGTGAGGGCACTAGGCCCTGCCAGGTTCTGGTAGTGAGGGAACTACCTGTGAAGTTAGTGCCCCGACAGGGCTAGGATTTTTGTTTATGTTTTCTTTATGTTATTTCTGACATTGTACAATAAAGACTGGCGCCGACCAGCTTGTACTTGCATCCAGACTGGTGTGCTGCTTCCCTGCTGCTGTGTGTGTGTGTAAGGAAGGAGTCCTCTACCCAGGAGAGGGACCCCCTAACCTAACTGTGTCACAATATGGTGGAGAATGTGGGCAACCACACACACTGAAGTTGCAGCAAGAGGAAAACTTTCCGTTTAAAAATTAAAGGGACAGACACCCAGTTTGTGAGTGTGGAAATAACACTGTGTCCTTGGAGTCCCATAGAGGAGGCGTCAGCCAATGCTCAGAGAGGCAAGGTTCAGCTTCCAACCTACACCCCAGGACAAAATGGAGGACATGATTAAGGCCTTGCTCCAAGCTACAGCAGCTCAGCAGGAATCTACCAGAGCTCAGCAGGAGACGAACAAACTTCAGCAGGAATCTACCTGGGCACAGCAGGAATCCACCAGGGTGCAACTGTTGGCCTTGGAGACAGCCCAGAGGCAACAACAGGTCGCCATCGAGGAAACCTGCCAGGCCATAAAAGAGGTGCTATAGCACCTGGTCGCCCGGCCCAGAGATGTTGCTACTGGTCCTCCCACCCCCACTCACTCCGTACGAGCCAGTCACTTCCTTCAAAAGATGATGTGGAGGCCTATCTCGCCGCATTTGAAAGAACGGCCGAAAGGGAGAGTTGGCCCCAGGAGCAGTGGGCAAGTCTGGTGGCACCTTTTTTGTCTGGGGAGCCACAAAAAGCATATTTCGACTTATGCCTGGCTGATGCCAAGGACTATAAAAAACTAAAACAGGAGATCCTAACTCGCTTGGGAGTCACCACCTTTGTTCGTGCCCAACGGGTTCACCGCTGGGAGTTCCATATGGACAAGCCTCCACGTTCACAGATGCATGACCTCGTCCATCTGTCCTCAAAATGGCTACAGCCCGAGATGCTGACGGGACCACAGATCGTGGAAAGGGTCGTGATGGACCGGTACCTGCGATCATTACCCGCGACTCTGCGCAAGTGGGTGAGCCATGCAGACCCTAAGACCGCGGACCAGTTGGTCGAGCTAGTGGAGAGGTACGTGGCGGCTGAGGAGTATGCCCCACCAAGCCCCGATGGCGCACCGGCGAACTCCCACAGACACTGGTAAGACTGTTCCAGGGGAGAAGGGTGCTGGGCGGTGGGATGTACCTAAGACTGAGGGTGTAGAACCTGGAGACAGGCCTGCCAGGCCGGGAAGGTTCTTGCCCCGTAAACGACTAGACATTAATATGATTCAGTGTTTCCGGTGTGGTGACTTCGGCCATATTTCCGCTAATTGTTCACTTACAACTGAACCTATGCAATGTGATACTGCTCATGTCTACCGCAGGGGGTCTTTCTTTGCACAGACAGCCTGTACGGCTGACCGGCAGGCTGAGACTGATAAGCACATGTGTGTACTCACTGTAGATGGCAACCGAGTAGAGGCACTGTTAGACTCTGGTAGCTTGGTGACACTTATAAAAGCTGAGCTGGTGAACCCCTTGAGGCATAAGGGGAAAACTGTTGTTGTGACCTGCATACATGGGGATAATCGATATTAAGTTACTGCCGAGGTGAACATCGAGACACCATGTGGCTCTGCTATAGTTTCTGTGGGTTTGGTGCCTGGTCTGGTGTACGATGCAATATTGGGGAGAGACTTTGTTCACTTCTGGAAATTGTGGGAAAGCCGTTTTGTTCCAGAAGTGAACAACCCCGGTCCACTTGAGAAGGTTGTCGATATAGTGGAGGAGGGAGTTTCTTCTGAGTCAGAGTTATTCCCTTTTCCTACTATGGTTGGCGAACTAGAGAATGCGGAGCGTGACGGTGGCCCGCCAACTGATGTGCCTCCCATTGAGGTGGGAAGTGTTGTTGGGCCAGTGGATCATCTGCCTGATTTAGAGGTCAGAAGAGAGGTCTTTGCCGTGGAGCAGTTGAATGACCCTACTTTGGTAAAAGCCAGGGAGAATGTAAAAGTAGTTGATGGTAAACCCATAAACCCTGATAGTCCTTTGTCCTATCCCCACATGGCAATGTGTCAGGATTGGTTATATCAGGTGACTAAGAAGGGGGAAGATGTTGTGGAACAACTAATAGTTCCCAAAGCCTACAGAAGAACAGTGTTGGATCTGGCCCATGGTCGTATAACGGCAGGTCATCTAGGGGTAGAGAAAACCACTGAGCGAATAATGCAGAGGTTTTTCTGGCCCAGGCTTCATAAAGAGGTATTTGACTTTTGCGCATCCTGCCCTGAGTGTCAGTATCATGCTCCCAGACCACGTTTTAAGGGACCACTAGTTCCATTGCCTATTATAGAGGTGCCGATAGTGAGAGAGCACCTGAAACAGGCTCAACAGGCACAGCAGAGGGTATACAACCGCAATGCTCGGTTACGCAGCTTTGCTCCTGGGGACAGAGTGTTAGTGTTGGTTCCCACTATGGAAAATAAACTTTTGGCTAAATGGCAAGGGCCCTTTGAAATCTTAGAAAGAGTGGGACAGGTCAATTACAAAGTTTACCAGCCGGGGAAAAGAAAGCCGGAACAGATATACCATATAAATCTGTTAAAGCCCTGGAAAGATAGAACGGTACTGTCGGCCGTCCGAGCCCCTCCAGTAAGTCCAGGGCCCTTAGTTCCCAAAGTGACAGTGGCAAAAACCCTGTCGGCAATTCAACAACGAGAGGTCAAGGAGTTTCTGGTTAGAAATAGGGTGCTGTTCTCTGACGTACCTGGGAAAACCTTGGTCGTTAAACATGACATCATCACTGACCCAGGGGTTAAAGTTAATCTAAAGCCCTCTAGGTTACCAGAAGCACCAAGAGCATTGGTGTCGAAAGAAATTAAAAATATGCTAGAGTTAGGGGTTATTGAAGTATCACATAGTGAATGGTCAAGTCCCATTGTGTTGATTCCAAAGCCCGACGGGAGTGTGCATTTCTGCAATGACTTCCGAAAGTTGAACAGTGTTTCAAAATTCGATGCCTACCTGGTGCCACAGTGGAGAAAGAGGCGTTGGCCATAAAGTGGGCATTAGAGGCTCTCAGGTACTACTTGGTTGGTAGAAAGTTCAATTTGATCACTGACCATGCCCTTTGAAGTGGATGTCCGAAAATATGGACAGTAATGCGAGAATTACGAGATGGTTCTTGGCGTTACAAACTTTTACATTTTCAGTGGAACACAGGCCAGGGGGCCTGTTGTTTAAAGCAGACGCGTTGTCACGCGTTCATTGTTTGGGGGCTTCAGTTGTTCCGCCCCATAGGTCGAAACAAAGGGGGGGGATATGTGATAGGATCACTGGTAAAGTGGCCTATATTGGGTGGCCCATTTGCAGAAACCTGGTGTTCTATGGCCGTTATTTAGATGATTTGCTTATAATTTGGGAAGGGGATGTACACACTGCAATTAATTTTGTTTCTTATTTGAACACAAATAGTTTTCATTTGAAATTCCCTCACTGTTTTAATCACCGAGTTGTCAATTTTTTGGATCTCACAATCTCCTCTGAGGGTTCAGCTTTAGTCATGACCAATTACAAAAAGGTGGTTGATACCAACAATTTTTTTCATTTTTCAAGCAGACACTATAGACCTTGGCTTCAAAATGTACCCCAAAGTCAGTTCAATCATCTCCACCACAATTGTTCTAGTATAGACAGTTTTCGGGTCCAAGCTGATCAATTGTTTGAAGATTTTCTGAAGAGAGGTTACCCTAAAGCCCTTTTAGAATCCGCTTACAACAAAACCATAAAGATCGATAGAGCAAAACTTCTAGTCCCCAAATGTAATAGTCCCCAAATGTAAACGTCAATGTGAAGTACAGAAAAATCAACAAGAGCAAGAAGAACAGCTATATTATGTCTCAAAATTCAATAACCAATCTAGTACCATTAGGAAGATCCTAGAGAATACTTTCAATATTCTCCGACAAGACCCCATATTAAATGGAACAGCTAACCTCTGATTGAAAGTGATTTTTAGAAAAAATGTAAATCTGAAAAGTATCCTTGCTCCCAGCTCTCTAAGAAGAGAGAGGAATAATGTACAGACTAATGCAGATCCTTAAAAGACACTGTTAGATTGAGGCACACATATAGTAGATATTAGGGTACAGAGCCCCAATAGAGTGGGGTCCTGACTACATTGGTTATATGTGTTACAGTCTAGGCATAGCGTTAAGAGGTTGAGGGAGCTTTAACGTGTATCCTCTTTTACCGTATATGTCTTATCTTGTCTTGGTGGGATTGAAATATTATGAGTGAATTTGACAGACCTACAGTACAGTCATGTTGGACATCCACTTTCACCACTTGGCATCAATGTAGCTGATACATTAAAAATATCAGAGAAAACGGGATATGTTTCATTTTGTCTGATTATAAGGCTTGGTATCGTTATATTTAGTCAGCATTGAGTTGAAATATTTCATTATTTTTTTCCATTGACATTAGTGGAGTTGATGGTACAGAGGTAATGACATGGTTTAGGATGGAAGAGAAGAGAAGACAGGAGTTTGAATCTTAGAAATTTATATTATTTATAATTGATATTATTCATTATTATTTTATATTTTGCATTTGACATCTATATTTGCTCTAGTATTTTTTGTCAGTATTTATGTTAGGTTAAGAGTTTGAGGGAGTTATAACATGTATCGTCCTCTACCTTGTATGGCATATTGTGTTGTGTGGGGACTGAGATGTTATGAGTGAATTAAATAGATTTACAGTCATGTTAAACATCCATTTCAACACTTGGCCTCAGTGCAGCGGTCATATTGAAAGTATAGGAGAAAACGGGTGATGTTTCAATTTGTTCGATTGTAAGGTTGTACAATGTTATTTCTACTTCAGGGTCCATAGGGTATCCACAGGATACCTTGGGGTATAGGTGTGACGTCAGTCGCAGGGCACCAAAGAGTTAAGCTTTCAGCCTCCCAGGATGCACTAGGTCCCCCTCCTATACCCCGCCCCCAGGCCAAGGCACCTCAGTTTAGTTTGGTGCCCGGCCGGAGTCGGGTGCACCTGTTGGAGTGGGGGCTAGAAGAGCCCCTGAAGCTTATTCTTCATGCAGCTGTGGCTGCACAACTGGATGAACAGCATGGACAGTCAGTCCTGACGTCCATGCTGTCTTCCCTACACCCCGCCGGTACCAGAACGCCGGTACTGATCCGGGGATGCTGGTGGGCGTCTGGGGTCACAGCTAGCGGTGACCCCAGATGCTCCGGACCATGGCCGGATTCAAGGGGGACAGAGGTAAGCAGCGGGGTCCCGCGGTGGGTCCCCGCTGATCACATGGTCCTAAGTCCCCAGGCAGGGGGCTCCCTGGGGACTGGCTGCAGCGTGGAGCCAGGCGACCAACCTGCGCTTCCACTACCCCCTGGGACAGCGGACCGCAGCAGAGCGGTAGCGCTGCGGCGTCCCAGGGGTTAAATGCATGCCAGGGGAGCGCGCCTTCCCTGTCTCACAGCCGGCGCCTCCCCCGCTGCACACAGCCCTCTCTGCACTGTGCTGACTGGTCCTGTGTCAGCGCTCCTCCCCCAGGCCAGCTTCTCTCTGCTCCTCGGCGGCCATCTTCTCTGCAACACATGGTGAACGCTGCTGGAAGTCTGGAAGGAAGCATCGTGGTCTGGGTCCCCCCGCATACCTCTCCTCCGCTGTGGCTCAGGTCTGTGTATGCAGCGCTGTGTCCTACCAGGCCCTGTGTCTGTGTAGTTGAGTGATCAGCGCTGTTAGTGCAGGAATTGTTATTTCTCTGCATTGTATGTGACTGTGCTAGCGCTGCCTGTAACTATTCTTCACTAAACTGTCAGCTTTATTACTGTCCCTGTTCTTTCTGCTAAAGCCCTTGCGGTGCGGTGCTGCAGGGTGGTCTCTCGCCTATTTAATACTTAATTGGTGAGAGAGGTCACATACGTGGTGCCATCATGTCTGAAAGTGATTTTCCCCTCCGGCTACAGTGTACCACGTGCAAAGTACCGTTAGCGGAGGGGGAGGGTAGCGCGGAGGGCCTTTGCCGGCAGTGTTGTCCATGGCGCGGCCTATTACGGTTACAGCACCGGTACAGGAGCCGCCCTGGGCTTGTTTCGCTCAGGCGTTAACAGCTTTAGTGGGCCAGTTAGCTCCGCAGCCCGCGTTTACTCCGATGGGTTTGTCCCAGCAGTCTGTGGTGTCGTCACCCATGCAGGGGTTCCCACGACAATTGGTGGTACCCCACAGTCTCCCTATTTCCCCGCTCCCGGGTTCTCAGGAGCCAGCGTGGGTTAACTCCCTGACGAGTTCTTTACAGCACTTGTCGGATGTATTGCAAGGGGAGTCTGTGATGCGGCCTCATAAAAGGCCGGTGGCGTCTCTGTCCGCTCCTTATGAGGATGACGAAGGGACGTCTGATGATGGGGAGATTCTGGATCCTTACGATCAGGAACCTTTCCATACTAAGGACGCTGATGCTAAGTCCAAAGTATATATTCCTGGACTTATTCGGGCGGTCCGCACAGCCTTGGTGATTGAGGACGAAGTTCCCCCAGCGGCTAAATCTAAGTATGCCTTTTTCAAAGATGTGAAGGGCGATGCCACAGTCTTTCCTCTTTCGGGTCAGTTGGTGGACCATTTAGAGGAGGCGTGGAAACAACCTGGCAAAAGATACCAGCCGCAGAGACGCCTGGCGGTGGCTTATCCGTTCGCGGATAATTATTTTGCTAAGTGTGAATCCCCTCCACAGGTGGATTCTCACGTGACCCGTCTTGTCCGTAGTGCCACATTGCCGATGCCATCCATGTCCTCCCTTAAGGATGCTACGGACCGCAAGGTAGAAATCTGCCTGAAGTCCGCTTATTCCCTTGCAGGGGGGGCAGCACGGCCGGCTATGGCCATTTGCTGGGTTGCCAGAGCGATGGAGCGCTGGGCGGATTCATTAGAGGCTTCTTTTGAATCCGACTGTCCGGCCGAACAAGCGGAGTTGATTGGCAATCTCCGTGATTCGGCCACCTACATCAACGAGGCGGCTCTAGACATTAGTACTCTGGTGTCTAGAATTTCTTCAGCAGCGGTAGCTGCTCGTCGCACCTTGTGGCTGCGATCCTGGAAGGCGGACGCAGATCCAAGAAAGGTCTGGAAGCGTTGCCGTTTACCGGAGAAGTTCTCTTCGGTCCGGATCTGGATAAGATTGTGGCCACGCTGGCGGCAGCCAAATCTGCTTGTCTCCCGTCGGCCGCTGCTCCTTCTGGTTCTGGACCATCGTCCTTTCGGTCATCTAGGGCCCAGGGCAGGCCCAAACCACAGTCGTTTCCTCGACAGGCTGGCCCTAAGAAATCGGGCAAGCCCCGGAAACAGGCATGGAGTACCAGACGTCCGGCCCCCAAGCCAGATGACAAGCCTGCGGCCTGACGGTCCGGGTCTCCCCTTGGGGGATCCCAGGGTGGGAGGCCGCCTGCTGCAGTTCTCCCGGTGTTGGTCGTTCACTACGACAGACACTTGGGTTCTGGAGGTGGTCTCTCACGGGTACGCCCTCTCCTTCCGGCACAGACCCCCGGCTCGATTCTTCACCACGGGTCTACCATCAGACCGGAACAAGGCTACGGAGCTGCGGAAGGTATTGCACACTATGCTCCAGGCTGGAGTTATAGTGCCTGTTCCATTCTCCCAGAGGGGCCAGGGTTTCTATTCAAATCTATTTTTGGTACAGAAACCCAATGGGTCATATCGTCCGATTCTCAACCTCAAAGCACTCAACAAGTCTTTGCGGGTCCCGAAGTTTCGGATGGAGACCCTACGGTCCATCATTCTGGCGCTGGAACCTGGGGACTACATGGTGTCATTTGACATACAGGACGCTATGGCGGTCATGGCGGCTTCTCTGCGGCTGCAAGGAGTCCGCATGTTGCCGTACTTGGACGACCTGTTATTGGTGGCAGGATCTCCAGAGCTCCTGTTACACCACTTGGACCTGACCATTGCACTGCTGCAACGGCACGGCTGGCTAATTAACTGGCAGAAGTCCACTCTAATCCCGTCTCGGAGGATTCTGCATCTTGGAGCCTTATTGGACTCGGGACAGCAAAGGATCTTCGTGACGGAGGACAAGATCTCTGCTTTACAGTCAAGGGTGCGCAGTTGTCTGCACAGCCGCCGGGTGTCCTTACACTCGGCGATGAGGTTACTGGGCTCCATGGTGTCGGTGTTCGACATGGTGGAATACGCCCAGTTTCACTCTAGACCTCTGCAGCACCTGATCCTGTCCAAGTGGAACGGGCTGCCTCAGTCTCTGAAGTTCCAGACGATTGTGCTCACCCCGGAGGTTCGCCTGTCCCTTGCGTGGTGGTTAAAGATGACCCACCTCAACAAGGGACGTCCGTTCTGGGTTCCAAATTGGGTCCTGTTGACAACGGACGCCAGTCTTCGGGGCTGGGGAGCAGTTTCGGGTCCACACTTGTTCCAGGGCAGGTGGACACCGACAGAAGCGGAGCTTCCAATAAATATCTTGGAACTCCGTGCGGTCTTCAATGCTCTCCTGCAGGCACAGCGGTTTCTCCAGGGTCACCCAGTGCAGGTCCAGTCGGACAATGCTACCACCGTGGCCTACATAAACAGGCAAGGAGGAACTCGCAGTCGGGCGGCTCTCGTAGAGGTCTCTCGGATCCTGGTTTGGGCGGAGCGCAATCTTCCGGCCATATCAGCGGTCTTCATCCCGGGAGTGCTAAATTGGGAGGCGGACTTTCTAAGTCGCCAGGACGTTCATCCAGGGGAATGGTCCCTGCACCCGGACGTTTTTCAACTACTGGTGGACAGGTGGGGTCTTCCAGAAATCGACCTCATGGCGTCCCGGCACAACAACAAGTTGCCGGTGTACGGGTCTCGCACAAGAGACGAAGGGGCGTCTCTGGTGGATGCTCTGTCCGTCCGGTGGACGTTCAGGTTCGCATACCTGTTCCCTCCGGTCTCCCTTCTTCCACGGGTAATCCGGAAATTCAAACAGGAAGGAGGGACGCTCCTGTTGATAGCTCCCGCGTGGCCCAGACGGCACTGGTTCTCAGACCTTCAGGGTCTGTCCGTGGACAGTCCTCTGCGGTTGCCGCTACGACCGGACCTTCTGTCTCAGGGTCCTTGTCTTCACCCAGACCTGACTCGGCTGTCTTTGGCGGCGTGGCTGTTGAGACGGCCATGCTGAGGTCCTGGGGGTTTGCCAGCTCTATGCTGTGTACCATGTTACGAGCTCGGAAACCGTCTTCCGCGAGGATATACCATCGCGTGTGGCATACGTTCTTCCAGTGGTGTCGACCGAGAGGTTATGCACCGCGGGAGTTTCGTCTGTCTCGGATTCTCGCCTTCCTGCAAGCGGGACTAGATCATGGGCTTCGCCTTGCTTCTTTGAAGGTACAGGTTTCGGCCCTATCTGTCTGGTTTCACCGTAGGATTGCTACAATCCCGGATGTGCGCACCTTTATGCAAGGTGTTCTCCGTATTCAGCCGCCCTTTGTTCCACCTGTGGCGCCTTGGGATTTGGCTGTGGTCCTGAGGACTCTCCAAGGACCGCCGTTTGAACCACTGGGCTCAGTGGATATTAAATGGCTAACAGCTAAGACTGTTTTCCTTCTGGCCGTTGCTTCAGCCAGACGTGTTTCTGAGTTAGGGGCTCTTTCTTGTAGACCCCCTTTCTTGGTTTTTTTCATGGGAACAGGGCAGTGCTCCGCACTCGGCCCGAGTTTCTCCCCAAAGTTGTTTCCCAGTTTCAGGTTAACGAGGAAATAGTTGTTCCGGCCTTTAACTCACCGGGTCTTTCCGTGGGTGAGGCCTCTTTGGATGTTGTGCGGGCCTTAAGGACTTATGTGGACCGCACTTCTTTGTTTAGGAAGTCGGACGCTTTGTTGTCCTCTATGGCTTCTGTAAAAAGGGTTGGCCTGCTTCAAAGCAAACTTTGGCAGCCTGGATCCGTATGGCTATTTCTGAAGCTTATCTTCATGAAGGCCTACCGGTCCCTCCTTCTCTGAAGGCTCATTCCACTAGGTCTGTGGGTCCTTCGTGGGCAGCTTGACGTGGTGCCTCGGCAGTTCAGATCTGCAAGGCTGCTACGTGGTCTTCTGTCCATACCTTCGTGAGGTATTACAGGTTTGACACCTTCGCCTCTCAGGATGCTTCCTTCGGGCGGCGGATTCTCCTTTCTGCACAGGAGCGTCCCCACCCTTAAAGGATACTGCTTTGGGACATCCCCAAGGTATCCTGTGGATACCCTATGGACCCTGAAGTAGAAAATATGAGATATGGTAAGAACTTACCCTTGTTATCTCTATTTCTACGAAGTCCATAGGGTTCCACAGGACTCCCGCCCTGTCGCACCTGTGCTGCAGATGGGCTTTGCTCTGGTCACCGGTTTTCCGTCTCCCTCTGGTGAGAATGTGATTCTTGTATGTGTCCAGATCTTTGTTCTCTCTCTTCCTTCTCCTCCTCCGGCCTATGGCTTGGTAACTAACTGAGGTGCCTTGGCCTGGGGGCGGGGTATAGGAGGGGGACCTAGTGCATCCTGGGAGGCTGAAAGCTTAACTCTTTGGTGCCCTGCGACTGACGTCACACCTATACCCCAAGGTATCCTGTGGAACCCTATGGACTTCGTAGAAATAGAGATAACAAGGGTAAGTTCTTACCATATCTCATATTATCTAGTCAGCATCGGGTTGAAGTCATTTACTTTTCACCATTGAGAGTAGTGGAGGTGATGGGTACAGAGGTAACGACATGGTTTAGGATGTTTGAGCAAGAGAAGAAGGGCGTTCGAATCCTAGGAATTTATGTTTATTAATTAATATCTTTTACATATTGTTTTATTCTACATCTATATTTGTTCTAATATTTTTTTCTAAACTTGTGTAAGATTACGAGTATTATGTGAATTGTTTTTATCAAGCTGTATTTTTATATTATAATCAAGATGCCAAAGTATATGCTTTATCAAGAAAGCAAGAATTAAGTTTCTTTGTATTAAGCATGTTAGGGGTGTGTGATTAAGACTCCTGTAGAATCACGTGCAGAATAATTGGATAATTAAGTACCAAGTCTGAAATAAGGAGGGCAGGTATAAAAGGAGAGACCGTGCTCAACACTGTTATACTCTTTGATAAAGCTTCCTAGAACGAAAGCGAAATGCGTCAGCGGTTTGCTATACCTTGCCAAATACTGTCTGAGATATTGACATCTGATCCCACGGGAGCTGTTAGTGGTACGGAAACAAGGCTCTATTTGTCACGCTGGATGTGGATCGATGCGGGGATAGGTGAAGGCGGTCACGAGCTGACTAAATTATTGCCTCCGGAATTGCCATTCTCTGGATCATCTGGGCATCGGTCCCTACATTGGGGGTTATTTCAACAATAGCCCTTTTGAACTTCACGGAGCCGACAAGTGCAACATTGTTACAAGACCTGGAGGTCGGATATCGGGAATCAAAGATCATTATTATGTGGACATTGGTCCGGTGAGAACTATCTGTTTTTGGACAAAATGCTTTCAATAAGCTGGTGGTTCCTATTGGGGACTTTTTATTATAAACAGTCATTTTTTAGAGATCCAGTGGTTTCTTCTGCACAAAAAGTATACTAGTCTATATGGATTTTCTATATTAGAAGGAAGTATGTTTAGCATGGGATCGGTATGAAATGCCGCCGGACCTATGTCTGGCAGTTCAAATCCCGACGCCAGAAGACCGGCAGCAGTGAAGATCCCAACACAGGATGAAGGTAAGTAACACTAACCCTATCCACCCCTAACCTTCCCTTAGGGGTGCCTAACCCTAACCTCCCCCCTAGTGCCTAACTCTAACCTCCCCCCTAGTGCCTAACCCTAAACCCCCCATAAGTGTCTACACCTACCCCCCCCCCGTTCCTGCAGCCTAAACCTAACCTTCCGGGGGGGGTGCCTAACCCTATCCTCCTCCCCAGGGGTGCCTAACCCTAACCCCTCCTTCCCCTAGCCTGATCCTAACCCTCTAAGGGGGGTGCCTAACCCTAAGTCCCCCTCCCCCCGGGAGCCCTTAACCTAACCTCCCCCCCCACCGCACAGCTGTCTGCTCCCACCACCCAGCTTACCTTCGTTCGGTATGCTGGGCGTCGTGTTCCCGGCATGGGGATAATGATAGGCGTCGGCATTTCAACGCCTATCAGTCCCCAGAGTCGGGAAGCCGGCGGTCAGCATTTCGACCGTCTGCTTCCTGACTGCATCCCGTTTAACACATTGTAACATTGTTTTATTCAAAATATATTATATAAAGAATGATCTTTTATTATATATAATTGGCGTCTTGATCTGATTTCTGCCATATCCAGTAACTGCTAATTTCTAAAAACATTTATATTAGCGCAACACCAACATCAGTTTTTTTCAGTTAGTGACTACAATTGGTAGTCTATATTTGGGGTTTACACAGACCCTTAGGTGTTATGCGGCTGGTTTCTTTAACATAATATTTAGCCCATATTAGTGCCCAGCTGATTATTTTTGTTGATTAATGCAACCAGTGCTACAAAAATAAATGTTTGATTATCTATAGCCAATATATTGTCAATGTCACAGCTGCTATTATCATGCATTTGTGCATATATGCAATACCTATAGATTTCATTTTTACTATACTTTAATGGTGTCTACTGGTCATAATCAGTATTCACTTACTGCACCAAGCAGCTATGCAGACTCTCCTATAATTCAGCTAAGTGGACACTGATACATCATTAATTGTTTTGGCATAGCGATATCTTTGAGTGAATTATGTTCCTCTCCTGTCAGTATCTACTGTATGTTAGTTTATAATTCAGTTAAATTTTTTTACATGAGGAAGTCGGCATGTTTAGTGTATTGCTGATACTGCTAAGTGCAGTGCTGCTAAGAAAACAGTACAGAGTTAGTAGACATCCTGGCTCATTACTGTCAGATGATGTAGGTAGAGTACATTGTTTAAACTGACATAAGGACACTTACCGGTTAGGTTTGTGACAGGGGTGTGCACCTTGTATACTTTGGCCCCAAGCCTCAAATGGGAAATGGGGTGAAGCTAGTCATACAGGCATCGTGCGGGAAAAAAAATTACCAGGAGGAGCCTCTGGGTACTCAAAAACTTCACCTGCGTGCTCCCCTCTCCCCCTGCTATCCCCCTTGCCACTATAGTAGCAGAAAGACTGCATGGACTGGAGGGCGTTATGCAGCAGAGGAGATGCAGCAGGAGGAATGATAAGACGCAAGGCTGACTGCAGCTGCGCCCTTCCAGGGTCCTGCACTGCCGGCAACATCTCTGTCAATCCGCCCCTTGAGATGCCCTGGTTTTATAAATACTTTCTTGCTTATCTGGATGACACCCTGATTTTCTCATAATTATTCACAATTTATTTTGCTCATGTTTTGGAAGTCCTCACCCATCATGATCTCATGGAAAATCACCTTAACTGAAAAATGTCTCCTTGTCTTCTTTTTGAGAAATGAGTAAACTCCATCCCTGTGGTTTTATCTCTCAAAATGTTCGCTATGCTGTACATGAAATAATTATGGAAATGAAGAGGAGGATCTCCTAGCAATCAAGTTGGCCATAGAAATGTGAAGACATTTTTGGAAGGTGCAGTGTTTCGTATAAGATTATTTTACTTTACTGCCCTATGTCTTACTCCGCCGAAAGAAAGATGGTCTCTCTTCCACTCACTTCAGCATGGTCATCATCTTTTGTCCTGGTACCAAAATATGGAAAAGAGGATGACATATTACTCCACACATGTTTATAAATCTTCAGTACCTAAAAAGATTTTAAACCCATATTGTATTATGCTGGCTACCACATCCCAGGACATATGTACTCCTTCCCCTGGGAAAACATTTTTTGTCTCCTAATCTTCACTCAAAACTCTTGTCGTGTGATCATAGCTCACACTTTTCTGAACATGCTGATGTCATGACCTGGGATATAATAATCAGGAATTTCTGGTGGCCTATATTGTCCTGTGAAGTGTACAGGTCTTTTTCAACAAATTCCTACTATGGGTAAATTATGGATGCATCCATGGATTTTATTACTGAACTTCCTCCCTCCAGTGAACACAACACAATCTGGATCATGGTAGAGTTTCCAAAATGACTTATTTCTTACCATTCAGTTACACTCTGTCTCTACCATGATATTTACATCTTCATGGTAGCCTTCAAGAAATTGTGGGTCTGATTCTGCTGATGCTGCAGCTTCCATATGTGCGTCTTTTGCTGGTCTTGCGTATATGATTTTATGCTAATACTGCTCCAAGCCTTTTCCTAGTGTACAGCCGTGTGTCTGAAAGTGCAATTGAGCATCTTTAGATGCTGAAATAACGTTTGGTGCATCTTTAGACACAACCATGCGATTAAGCATCTGAGTTCGCAAGCAGCTCAGTGATACTCCCATAACACGCCCAAAAGACGGACCATCTTTCTGCGTCTGAATAGTCACCTTCCAGTCACCACCCGAAAATGCCCAGCTCATTTCCAAGACATTTTGCATATTGTGCATCTCAATCAGTACTGTGTCTCTGTGTGTATACACCATGGAACGAATGTACAGTGCAACTATTTAGCAAATTAGATGCATGTGCAGTAGCAAAAAAACACTAAACTGCGTGTACATTGGCATTGTGTCCAACACAGTTATTACCAAGAACTGTACAGCAACTGCTGTGGGCATGATACTTTGCAAGCTGAAGCCTGTTGCTGTATATCATCTAGTGTGGTGAGTTTTGATTGGACCAGAATACTATCTACCTGTCATTAGGAGCTGACGGCTGGGAAGCATCTGCTTGTTAATCGCTGCCATTACTGACGGATTCATTGGAGACTAGGGATCAAACATCTCTCGGTTCAGCCACTGCTGATTTTGCCCCAGGAGCTGGAGGTAATTGTTTTAAGATTGCTTGATATATAATCTGGAGAATATATCCGTACTTGGGAGATGGCTTAATGTTAGTAATGCGGCAAACCGATCCCATATAACTATTCCTGGACCGGACTCTTTTTGGAAACTCTAATTATATATTTATTGATATATCTACAGTGAGTAGTAGATTCCACAAAGCAACAGGTTTTTTTTAACACTAATTTGGATTATTAATTAAAGACTGGTGACATTGGTTAATGAATATGCGCCAACTGCGGTGGTGGTTATTAACTATTCAGTCCTATATGTTTTTAACTAAATCACAATGTGTATGGTTTAATGGATATTTTTTGTGCTCACAAATATGGTATGTGGTTTTTGGATTATAAATATTAACTACTTTGAGAAATTATCTGTTCTTTAGTGTTAAAATATATGGTAAAATATATGTGCCCTTTTGTGATATCTTAATCATTGCTTTTTTATTTTTACTACATTTCAGTTACCATCTTTAATGAAGCAGATATTCTGTTGCTTGCTAGCGGAAGTATCCTACAGCAATCCTACTCTTAAACTGACATCCACAACTTCTGCCAGTTTAGAATATTTATTGCCGCATGTCAGATTAAAACTAAAATTTTGAACACTCTTCCTTCTAACCCTTCTTTATAACTCACCCTCACATCTTCACTTGGTCTCTCCCAATGGATCTCCTCACCCTCCCATGTGAGTGGCCATTTGCTTGATCTGGTCTTCACTCACCAATGTGATATTTCTGATCACTCCAATTCCCCTTTCCCACTTTCTGACCATCACCTTCTCTCTTTTAACCTGTCCCTCTCTCCTTCCCCTTCTCTACCTCCAAAAGCCACCATCACTAAGCGTAACATTAACGCTATCGACACAGTTTCCTTTTCTTCCCTGCTTGACTCGCTTCTCCCCTATCCTCTCTCTCTCCTGCCCTGACCAAGCCACTTCCCTATACAACGCCTCCCTTACTTCTGCTATGGACTCTGTTGCTCCGGCGATCACTACTCACACTTGCAGGTCTACTCCTCAACCCTGGCATTCCAAATGCACCAGATACCTGCAAAAGTGTTCACAAACCGCCGAGCGACAGTGGAGAAGATCACGCTCTAAGGCAGATTTTCTCCATTTCAAATTTATGCTCTCATCCTATAGTGCTACTCTCTCCCTCTCTGAACAGTCATATTTCAAGATCCTCATCTCCTCTCAGTCCTCTAATCCCCAGCATCTCTTCACCACTTTCAACTCCCTCCTTCGCCCACCCCCTCCTCGTCTCCCCTCCTTGCTCTCTGCCCTTGACTTTGCTACCTACTTTACATCTAAAATTGATTCCATACGTTAGGACATCATATCCAACCAGTCCCCCAGCTCTCCACCTCCTCCTTTCCCAGATCACCCCTCCCAATCAACTTTACCAACTCTAACATCCTTCTCCCCTGTATCTGGAGAGGAAGTCATGGCCCTCATCCGGTCCTCCCCCCTTCCACCTCTCCCTTGATCCTATCCCCTCCCGCCTCCTCTGCTTCCTCTCTCTTTCTGCCTGCTCCCATCTTGCCCACCTCATTAACCTCTCCCTCTCATCAGGCACTTTTCCTTCTGCATTCAAGCATGCCCTTGTCTCCCCCATTCTTAAAAAACCTACCCTTGATCCTAACCTTCTTTCTAACTACCGACCCATCTCTCTCCTCCCTTTTGCCTCCAAACTCCTTGAGCGGATTGTCTACAAACGCCTTACCACTTTTCTTTCCTCCCACTCCCTCCTTGACCCTTTTCAGTCCGGTTTCCGTTCTCTCCACTCCACTGAAACTGCCCTCACAAAAGTCAGCAACGACCTTATTGCTGCCAAATCCAAGTGCCACTACTCATTCTCCTTGATCTCTCTGCTGCTTTTGACACTCTGGACCACCCTCTCCTGCTGCATATCCTTCACTCCCTTGGTCTATGTGACACCGCCCTCTCCTGTCTGTCATCCTACCTCTCTGACCGATCTTTCTCAGTTCCCTCTCATGACTCCTCTTCCCCCCCACAGCCTCTTACAGTAGGTGTTCCTCAAGGTTCTGTTCTTGGACTCTTCTATTCTCCCTCTATATTTCCTCTCTAGGTGAACTCATCAGCTCTTTTGACCGCCATTATCATCTCTATGCTGATGATACTCAAATCTACATTTCCTCCCCTGATCTCTCCCCCTATCTTCTGACATGTATCTCCAACTGTCTCTCTGCCATCTCTTCCTGGATGTCCCAGCGATTTCTTAAACTTAATATGTCTAAGACAGTGCTGATCGTCTTCCCACCCTCCCACATAACCTAACTTCCCACTATTTCTTTATCAATTGATGGTATAACTATCTCATCTAGCCCCAAAGTGTACTGTCTTGGAGTTATCCTAGACTCATTCCTCTTCTTCAAACCACATATCCAGAACCTTTCACAGTCCTGTCGTTTCCATCTCAAAAATATTTCTAAGATCAGACCCTATCTCACCCAGGATGCTACAAAAACCCTCATACATTCACTGGTCATCTCCAGATTGGACTACTGTAACCTCCTCCTATCTGGCCTCCCCAAATCCCATCTCTCTCCTCTCCAGTCTATCCTTAATGCTGCTGCACGGCTTATCTTCATCTCCAAATGCTCTACATCTTCCTCCCCTCTCCTACAAGCCCTCCACTGGCTCCCCTTCCCTTTTAGAACCCAATTTAAGTTTCTCATGATTCACTTACAAAGCCCTCACCCAATCTTCCCCCATATACATCTCTGATCTCATCTCCCTTCACTCTCCTCTCCGCTCTCTTCGTTCAAGTAATGCACGCCGCCTTTCATGCCAGCTGATTACTTCCTCCCACTCCTGCCTCCAAGATTTTGCCCGCACTGCTCCCCACCTCTGGAACTCTCTCCCACTCCCCATCAGACTCTCCACCTCTTTGCAATCCTTCAAACGGGCTCTCAAGACCCATTATTTCATCAAAGCCTTCCAGCTGTCATTCTAACTCCCTGATACATACACCTTCCTCCCCATCTGTGTCACCCCTATTTGTCTTCCCCTCCCCTTTTAGAATGTAAGCTCTTATGAGCAGGGCCCTCTAACCTCTTGTACTTCTCCCTACTTTAGTTTCATCTACTTCTTACTCACCACTAGGGCACCTAACACTTGGCTGCTTATGCTCTGTTGCTTATCTGGGTGTTATGGTCACTAATGTAGCAATATATATTATCCATGTCCTGGTCCTGTATTGTATTGTTCTGTAAGTCGCTTGTCTACAACTTGTTTATGTGCTTTGTAATGCGCTGCGGAACATTTGCGGCACCATATAAATAAATGATAATAATAATAACTGAGGGCCTGATTCATTATGGATCGCAACTGCGAATACAGTTGACATTGTGGTGTCGACATTATGAATGTCGACATGGTTACTGTCGACCATCTGACTGGATACCGTACTGTGAAACCCTCCCTCAATATTACATACTTTGTCTAGATACTATCACATTAATACATGTCTGCATTGCTCCAAAATGAGAAGCATACCTACAGTAAAAATAAATATAGAAAAAAAAATGAGTTTCTTGCCAACTTGGACCATTGGGAAGTGTTCTTTTGTAGTACAGCAGATAAACAACAAACAATTTAAGCAAAATTATATTTGAAATCGAACCAATTGTAAAATTTTACATTTATTTCATCTTAATAATTTATGCAAAATTGCAAGTACGAGGGTTGTCCAAAAAGTAATGCCTAATTGTTCATAACTCTGAAATAATAAGCAACATTTATGTGAAACGTTGTCAGTTTGTAGTTTAATATGTCTGATAACTATATATGTAGTTTTGTTTAGGTAGTTCATGAAATACCATGGAATCCAAGATGAAACAAAGAGCCGTCATTGTATTTCTAGAAAAAGAAGGCTGCAGTGCTACAGAAATCCACAGAAGACTGAAAAAAGCGTATGGTGAGCGTACAAATGACTATAGCAATGTCAGAAGGTGGATGAAGTGTTTTCAATCGGGAGAATCGTCCGTGTGCGACAAACCTCGTGGTGGCAGACCATCAAATGCAGTGACAGCAGAGTACCGACACAAAGTCGATGCCATGATTCAGAAAGACCGTGGTGTGACCAATAGAGATATCAGTAATGAACTTGAATGTAGCCACGGCACTGTAGAAACACTAATCAATGATTTGGGATATCGTAAAGTGTGTGCTAAATGGGTTCTAAAGCAATTAACCAGGGATCATAGAGCCCAGAGGGTGGAGGTGTGCAATGACCTTTTGCCCAACTTTGAAGCCAACCCTGAGACATTTTTGGAAAATATCATTACAGGAGATGAGACCTGGGTATTCCTTTATGAACCAGAAATAAAGGCCCAATTCAAGCAATGGAAACACCCAAGTTCACCTAGGCCAAAAAAGTTTAAATCACAGCGATCCGTAAACAAAGTCATGGCCACATTCTTCTGGGATTGCCGAGGTGTTATTCTCTTCGATTACTTGGAACCAAACCAATCAATCAACCAACAGTGATCGATACATTATTACACTTAAGAAGCTGAAAGAAGCCATCTGCAAACAAAGGTCAACAATTCCACTGTCAAATGTCATCTTACACCATGACAATGCCAGACCTCACACTTCGATGGCAACATCTGCGGCCATTTCCAAAATGGGGTGGGCAATAATGCCACATCCACCATACAGTCCTGATTTGGCCCCTTCTGACTTTCATCTGTTTGGCTCTCTCAAATACTATCTCCGGGTCAACATTTTGAAGAAATAGAGGTTGTTAAAAACGCCATACATTCCTGGGTCAAACACCAAACACTGGAATTTTTCTAAAGTGGATTCACAGCTTGGGTTCAGAGGTGGAGAAAATGTTTGAGGGCAGATGGTGAATATTTTGAGTAGAGTCATTCTGTTACTAAGACTTCAAAGTATTTTACTGCAAATTTTCAAATCTGTATCTATAATAAAATTTGAGTTGTGAGCATTTAGGCATTACTATTTGAACAACCCTCGTATATTCCCATTGCCAACCATTTCTACCCAGGGTCGCACTGGCCCAGTGGAGAGCTGGGGGTGTGTGGATCATTAGGTCTACATTGTCTAGATAGACAATGTTTGGGTAGACAATGGAAGATAGACAGGCAATAGATAGGGACTGAAGGTCGACGCACTAAAGGTCGACTGGTGACAAGGTTGACAGGTACTGAAGGTCGACAGACAATAGGTTGACATGCAATATGCCGACAGGTACTGAAGGTCGACAGGTTGGGACTGAAGGTTGACAGGGTCCGAAGGTCGACACACTAAAGGTCGGCTGGTAACAAGGTTGACAGGTATGAAGGTCGACAGGCAGTAGGTCGACATATAGTCAAATCGTCTACACTTTTTTGGGGGGTTAGTATCAGGGTTAGGCACTTACTCCGACGTGTCGACTAGTAACAAGATCGACAGGCAGTAGGTCAACACTCATATAGTGAAATGGTTGACATTTTTTTTTTTTTTAGGGTTAGTGTCAGGGTTATTGTTAGGCACTTACTCCGACGGTTAGGGTTAGGCACTTACTCCAAAGGGTCGACTAGTAACAAGTTCGACAGGTATGAAGGTCAACAGGCAGTAGGTCAACACTCATATAGTCAAATGGTCAACACTTTTTTTTGTTAGGGTTAGGCGCTTAGGGTTGGGCACTTACTCCGATGGTTAGGGTTCGGAACTTACCCCGACAGTTAGGGTTAGGCACCAGGAGGGAGGATTAGGGTTAGGCACCAGGAGGAATGTTAGGGTAAAGATTAGGGCTAAAAAACAAAACAGACCATGTGTCGACCATTTGCATGTCGACCTTATGAGTGTTGACCTAATGACCATGTCGACCTTCATACCTGTCAACCTTGTTACCAGTTGACCTTCTGACCCTGTCGACCTTCAGTCCCTGTCGACCTACTGCCTGTCGACCTTCATACCTGTCGACCTAGTTACCAGTCGACATTTAGTGTGTCGACATTCTGACCCTGTCAACCTTCAGTCCATGTTGACCTACTGCCTGTCAACCTTCATACCTGTTGACCTTGTTAACAGTCGACCTTTAGTGTGTCGACCTTCTGACCCTGTCGACCTTCAGTCCCTGTCGACCTTGTTACCAGTCGACCTTTAGTGTGTTGACCTTCAGACCCTGTCGACCTTCAGTCCTTGTCGACCTACTGCCTGTCGACCTTCAGTCCCTGTCAGCCTTGTTACTAGTCGACCTTTAGTGTGTCAACCTTCAGACACTGTCTACCTACAGTCCCTGTCTATTGCCTGTCTATATTCCATTGTCTACCCAAACATTGTCTATCTAGGCAATATAGACCTAATGATCGGTTACCGAGCTGGGGATATCCCTGGTGGTCCCTGCTGCCTGAAGAACCCGCCGTCTACCCAACCTTTACTGTGCAATTAAAACTGCTTGCAGGGTAGATTAAACATGCCTTTGTGGATAGCCATGGCCCCACAATTTGACTTGTTACTGGGAATACTGTGACAGAAATTGAGGACACACCCACTGCTCCTGCTTCATCTGCTGTGGAGGATGAGAAAACCCATAGAGAGACTTATAGTTAACTGTCAAGCCCCCAGTAATATGTATTTTCGGCCTGTGCTTTCACAAGTGCTGCATGTAAGTAGCTGGGATCTGCTCTGTCATTACACCAATCTTCCTCTGTTAGAGCATGCTGGGTCTTGTAGTTCCACAGCCTGCTGCAAAACCATAAGTTGCCTGCCTCTTATTTTTTAACATAATAGTAGGACACTTTCTCTTAATTAGATATTTACAGCCAGTCAGGCTTTAAAAATTCATGTAGCACTGCAATATACCGAGGAGCTGTATAGTATTAATTCAAATAGGATGTAATAATGAAAAGGCAGAAGGGGTCATTAACTTTTATATAGCTTTAAATGCACAGAAATGAGATGTGGTGTTAATTATTGTTTTATATTATGTAAACATAATCTTGAGGTTTTTAGGTGTGTTTTATGCCAGAGTATACAGCCATCTGCTCTGGCAGGGAAGTGCATCATTTTGGCTAGATAAACGCAGGCGTGTTGGGACCGTTTTCTGGGTGTGTCTTGAAACCTCTGCAAATTTTTTTGCAGCTTCAGAGGCCCTGTCGTCTCAGGTGAGATGCTCCTTCTGAGACAGCATGAGGTTACTCAGTGGTTCAATGTGTGACAGATGTTTTTGCTTTTGTACATAACTAGCAGATATGAGATGCCTGAGGTGGGTGTCTCTGTGCACAAGACGGCGCCATTAGCATATTTTCTAAATTCCGGCCGCTGTGTACAGGATCGCAGCAGTGACTGGCATTGCGTGCATCTCTGAATCAAGTCTTTAACCATTTGTGTTAACCTTTTCCACTGCTTTATAATTTTATGAGATGGACACATTACCAGTATACTGACTCAAAAATATCAGAGTAACATCAGCTGAATATTGCTTTAAGCAGCCACTTTCACTTACCTAACACTTCAACCAGGCTTGCCTACCCTCCCGATTTGGCCGGGAGCCTCCCAATTATCGGGTGCCGCTCCCGGCCCCCCGGGAAGGCAGGCTAGCCTTCCGCAAGCCGCCATCTCTCCCTACCCCCCCGCAGAGTTACTAGCAAAACCCCCGCAGCGGAGGGCCCGGTGACGCGATTCGAGCTGAATTGCGTCATCATGGCCCCGACCCCTGCTTTACAATGCCGTTTACTCTGGCATTGTGAAGAGGGGGCGAAGCCGCGATGACGCGATCTCACGGCCACGTCCCCGGCCCGCACTGGCCACGCCCCCGCAACAACATTAACGTGCGGCCACACCCCCCGCTATAAGCTGACATGCAGCCCCCTCCCGGAAGGAGGGAGCTGAATGTCGGCAAGTATGACTTCAACATTTCACTGCTATTTTATTTTGTGTGGTGCCCTGGGGTGGTTTGGCTGGGATGGTTTGGGGGTGCCCCACGCCCCAGACATGAAACCCCATAATGCTAGAGACTTACCCTATGAAGGTTACCTTGACGTTCGTGGGTAGGCTCATAACTTTGGCCAAATTTATGCCAAAAAACTTATATATGATGTATAATTAATATTGGTTGTATGGTGCATATGCTCTCCCCCTTTTTTCTCTGTTGCATTATTACTTTATGTCTGGTATTGGTGTATTATCTGGAATTTTTTTATTTTTAGTGAAAGCATAGTGATGGGTATTTAAACTTTTTAAAATGTACTTTCCTTACAGACACTAATTGTAGAGTCTATCATTAATAATTTAAGGTATTTTATGAATTTGGTGGCATGTAGAATGCATGTTCTTACATTGAAGGAAGTCCTATGGTGATATAATACATTCGGAGACCTGAATTACCTAATAGGGACATTCGCAAACGAATTTCCGTCTGATGATGATTTCCCATGTTTTGCATATATTTTCCACACTTTATTTATGTACTCCAGTATATTTGACTGTTTTTTCTATTAGCTTTGCGACAAGAAACCTAGAATACCACTATATGCAACAGATTGTTTTATTTGCTATAAGATACCTGGAATACTGTTGGATATTTGCACAAACACCTTTTATGCACATTTTTCACATCTTTAAATAAAACTGATTTTTTTTTATTTTTTTATATATATAGTGAATAAAGAACTCTTCGGGTATATTCACTAAAGGTCGATTTTTAATCGATCAACATCGATTTTGTGTTTCTGGGGCTAAATCACATATTTCCTAATACTTAAAAAAATAAATCAAAAGTGGCCTGTTCGTAAATGTGTGATTTAGCCCAAGAAACACACAACATTGATTGTTGTTGATTGATATTGATAAATTCTAAATCATTTAAAATCGATCTTAGAAAATATACCCCTTCATCTCACATAAAACCCCCAGCACCCACATCTCTTTACAACACTACTTCATAATATTAATTAAACAATAGAAGGCAGCGTGAGAGTTCACATAGGGACTACACAGTTAAGCTGCCCATCCACTAGGCGACTAAACCTAGCGATGAAGCGATAACGACGGTCGTTATCGCTCCATCGCTTGGTAATCGCCGGCAAATCGGGCAGTAAAAGGTTAAAAACGTGCAGCGATGCGCGCCCCCGCTGGTCGTTTTTAACATCAATCATCGCTCGAACATGACGGTCAACCTGACGACCGCCGTCAGGCTGCCATGTTCGGGGATGATTGATCTGCATACACTGAACGTCTGAACGTTCAGTGTATGCAGTTCACCCCGCGGGAAACGACGGCGTCGTAATCGTGCTGTCGTCCCCCGCATTGTTAAATGGATGGGCAGCATTAGGATCCCACATTTTCTGAAATTTATTTGTTGTATTTATTGTATTAACATAAAAGTGGCACAAATTTTTTGTCTGAAGGTGACCCACATTTAAAAATGAAAGGGAATCTGTGAATTTGCATAATAGTATGCCATGTCCAGTTGATGACCACGCCTACCCAATGGCTGGTCACGCCACACCCCTGCCATTGCATGCCCCTGGTGGGCCCTTCATACCCCAGTCCGACACTGTCTCTACCCCAAATCCAGTATGCCTAGCTGCTCCGAATATTATATAACTTGACAGTAGCTTTGAATGTAAGCAATTTGACAATTTAAACATCTTATATTTTTTAACTTTAGATATATTTTGTGTAGAGCTCTATCATTTGTATGTTATCACACTACTGTCACTTACATGAAAGACAACTACAAAAATAAGTGTAAACAGATCTCCAGCTGTGAGCTTATTAAAGGCAACTCCATTGCATTGTTCTTCGCTGATCAACACTTGTGTTTTCTTCCTTTGGATTTCAATTTACTGTCAGTGCAGTCAAGCATTTTTTGTAACAATCACTTAACAATAAAATAAATAAGTGGTTCTCAGTCTGGACAAACCAGCATTCATAAATATAATATCCTACCCTCCAACATGTCCCCTTCCGTCCGGTACAAAATGCTCTGCTCTTGGGCTTCCCACCTAATTAATGATTGCAGACACCTGTATTGAGCTTATTAATAGATGAGGCAGGTGTCTCACCACAGGTGGCTGCAATTATCAATTAAAAGAGAAATCCAGGAGCAGAGCTTTTTGTACCGGATGGAAGGGGTCATCTTGGAGAGTCTGCAATATTTGTATTGCACATCTTATTCTTCATATTAGAGATGTACAGGCTCGGATCGGTTCAGACTTTCCCGACAAGTTTGGATTTTTCCCGCCAAATTTCAGGTCTCGGAAAAAGGCAAAACGTCATCTTTCATTGAAAACATCATCTTTCAATGAAAGATGACGTTTTGCCTTTTTCTGAGACCTGAAGTTTGGCGGGAAAGTCAATGAAAGATGATGTTTTGCCTCTTCATATAGGAACTAACACTAATTCCACATGCTCAGTATACAGTAAAATAGAAGTGGTTCCTGTACTTTGCAGTTTTTTAAATATACAAAGTTAAAAAATGCTGAGAACTACATTTAGTCTCTGAAGGGAATGTAATAGATTGGGATTTTGCTAATCTGGCAAATTTCCTGCATATTTCCTTTGAGTGTCGAGTCACCATATGTAATAGAAGTGGCAGATTGCACCAGCCCTGTGGCAGGTGTAGTGTCTCCGTCTGACCATGGCCTCCTATGCCTGTGTCTGTGATTGCAGCCGCTTGCATTGGCACACCAGAGACACTCCCATAATACGGCCACTGAACGGACCATTTTTGCCTTCCTCACTAGCCACCTCTCATGAACGCCCATCATATTGCTGCAAAAACAGCACCTTTGTGTAACGCATGTATCGTAGAGGATTCCTGAAATGTTTGCTAATGGGCAATTACAAATAAACGCTCACCTTTGTGAACACCAGCACTGTGTGCCGGCGACTCAGAATCAGGCCCTAATCATTTATAGTTGTTCTACCATACTCCCTATGTCAGGTGCTGCCTTAATCAGTTTCCCTTTATTTCGTGGAAAGGATTCTGCACTAGGAGCCTGATTCAGTACCTATCGCAAGTGCAACTACGGACGCAGATCAAGCGTTTGTTTGCCATAGCACATGCGTATAAGCCGCACTGCGCATGGGCTGTGATCACACTGCGACTACAGACACACAGGAATCCATTGCAGAGTGAGTGACAGGCTGTCGGCATTTGGAGGTGGTGATGGGGGAGTGCTCGGAAATATGCACGTGTGCCTGTACGTTTGAACGCCATTGCTTGGGTGTGAATAAATTAGATAAATTGCAGAGAGCCCACTGCGTGTGAAGAGACTTGCTGTGTCTGTGGCAGGTAAAAGGAAAAGAGAATCTGTATATGGCAGGTCAAACCTGCTGTTAATGCTGTGTGAGTGGTCAATGTGCCTCGATGGTACAGATGCATAAGAGGGACTGGACGGATGTCAGAAAGTAGTAGTGGCCGTCTTTATGCTAGCTGAGCTTTGGCAAGCATTAGCATAAATTAGCAGCTGCCTTCCATAAGAACTCGGAGCTGCGATCGCAATTGCGATCCGCACTGTGGGCCTGATTCAGACCCGGTCGCAAGCGCTGTGTGCTCGCAACCGGGTCGATGGTGGGCCGGTGCGCATGACGGACTCGGCTCCATCGTGCACATGCGCGAGACCCGGATAGCGACGGCTCCAGTTCTCGCAACAAAGGGGGCGAGCTGTCGATGTTGAGTGACAGCTCGCCCCCTTTGGTGGGCGGGCCTGGGGAGTGGCTGCCCAAACGGAGGTGTTCCCATGTGAATGCCTCCGTTTGGGGTGGCCCCACTGACATCACGAGTGATGTCAGTGGGAAATAATTTCGGCTCTGTTAGAGCCGAAATCTCTCTGGGGCTTGCGGCCACGAGACCCTACCACAAGGGTCTCGCCGCAAGCCCGATGGTCGCGATGGTCTTGACCATCGAGAACATCATCCTGGCCGCTCGCTATAGCTGTGGGTGGTCACCCAGAGCTATGCGAGCAGCCAGGAGGCCGTTCTAAAAAAAAAAGATCGGCCCTGATTCAGAACGAGCGCTCTGTCAGAGCGTCTGGCTCTGAATCAGGCCCTAGATACTGTGGGTAAGAGTCTAAATAGTGACAATTGTGAAACCAACAGTATCAAAATATGGGGCCTGTATTGCTCAGACTAGGTATTAAGTTAGTTGGTTGTGCTCCAAAATACATATGTAGCAAGTATACATGTAGGATAAGAAAAAAAAAGAAGCCTCTTTTGTGCATGCTTTGTTTAATATTTTTACTATTAAAATATAACTTTAAAAAAAAAAAAAAAAAAATCAAAATTACTCAATTGCCTATATCCTAACAGAGAAAACAAAAGTTATGTTTGGATTGAGCAAATGTCAGTGGATACTCTGAATGCACTTGGTATATGTGCGGCTCATCACTACAGCCCACTGCCCAACCACAGTGATTCTCTGCCCTGTGTTCCAGCTTACCAGCATCCGCTCTTCGGCAGCCACGCGCTCAGGCAGGTTTGACTTGATCAGCTTTGTCAGCCTCCTTGCTCCACTTCCTCTCTGCAGGACCCCAATTTGACTCCAAAACCTCGCTTTATCCCCTCTTGGGTGCAGTTGCCTTCCAAACACTGCTCCTCCTCACATCTGAGACTGCTGAGTCACTCCCAGGCGGACCAGTGGGTCATCTAGTAACCCAGGATCGGCCATCTTTGGAAAGCCACCAAGATACCATTTTGGATCAATCCATTTGCATATAGCTCCTGCGATCCTCCTGCAGGGCCGGTGCAAGGTTGTTCTGCACCCTAGGCAAACCTTCTGCCTACTGCCTCCCCCATCACCAATTTTATTATAATTTTTTTTATGTTCTGCACTATAGCATACACCACTGCTACTGGTATATATTTAACCAGTGTCACATACAACATACATTTGTTTTTTAATGTATATTACATACTGTCTACAGCGCCATTACACTTACTGTCACACAACACACACATACATTTGTTGTTAATATATATATATATATATATATATATATATATATATATTATAAAGCATATTATATATATTAACAACAAATGTATGTTGTGTATATTGTGTGTGAGTAAGTGTAATAGCACTGTACACAGTATATAATATGCTGTCTACAGTGACATTACACTTACTGACACATTTGTTGTTAATAGATATTATATATACAGCGCCATTACACTTACTATGAAGACTGTGTCTGTCTCTTCTCAGGCTCTCAGCCCTGAGAGGAAGAGGAGGAGCAAAGAAGTATAGAGGAGACTAGGGGGCGGGCTCCAGAGGTGATTGATTCATTCACTTGTAAACAAGTGAAAACAAGCCGTTAGTGCTGACACTGACAGGGAGCCCAGGCACAGCGGGGCCAGGCAGACACTGCAGGGAGTTAGCGAGGAGACCAGTGTGCACTGTGCAGCATTGCCGGTGCACACTATCACAGTGACTGACAGTGGTTTCTGCGACTGGATAGACCAGTGCCGAGGCCACCGCTAGACCATCACGGACAGCCCATAGCACAAGCAAGCAAGCACATTTATCACTGGCGTATGGCGGCCTTCAGTGGTCAGCGCCACTAGGCAGCTGCCTAATGGTGGCGTCGGCCCTGTCCTCTGGACAATATATGTTGGGGGCACCAGGGGATTACATTCTAAATCGCTACCTAATACAATCCACGACTTTCAGACTGAGTCGACGATAACTCTCTGTGACTTTCCGCAAGTTATAATGCACAGTCTATTACACCCTCATAAATATTTAGAAATTGTGTTGTGCTTGTGTCTATACCCACAAAATGTTAACACAAAATAGAATTACATCCAATATAAATATCGTGGCCTGAGTAAAGGGCAAGATAATGGTTCTACTATACTTTTAATATTATTACATCTTCTTTGTACATTATTGGATGGCCCAATGCGTCATCAAATTTAACATGTCCATATCCGAGCAAATCAATTTCCACCTGCTAATGTCATTGCCCCCTTGCAGTCAAGAACATCACTCTATCCTCTGTTCTCTCCGCATTCCTCCTTGATTCTGTTCTTAGCTTTAACCCTCACATCTTGTCCCCTTCACAGTCTTGTCACTTCCTCCTCCATAACATAGCCGTAATATGTTACTTCATCACTCAGGAAGTAATTAAAATCATGATTTTTATTTCCCTCCCTGATTACTGTAATTTCCTCTTCACTCGCCTTCCTAATACAGGTCTTTTCCCTTTACAATCCATCCTGAATGTTAGACTAATGCTAGACTAATCTTCCTCTCTCGTCACCTTCAAAATCCTCACCAATGCATCTTTGACTCGCGTCTATGATCTTGTCACAAAATACTCCACAGCATGACCACTACAATCCCCCTCGGAGCTTCAACTTTCTTCCCCCTGAGACCTCCTTCCACTGCCATCGCTGAGACCTTTCTTGCTATTCTTCACCCATCAAATTCCAGCCTCATCTTACCAGACTCTCGCCCAACCTTCAAATGTTCCCTCAAGGCACACCTTTTCATGCTTGCCTACTGGTGGTCCACGTACGCTCTATTTGCACCTATTGCATTTTATTACCTCCTCCCTCTAGATTGTAAATTCTCATGGACTATTGTCATACTGACTCCCCCACTATCTGCTCACTAACAAGCATGGGTTCATACCTATATCCTGTAATTGCTAGCTCATGTCTTTCTATGTCAGGGGTGGGGAACCTCTTTTCTGCCGAGCGCCATTTTGATATATATAACAGTATTCGCAGACCACACCCCCTCATGTGATGTCACACGGGCGAGGGCCACAATCGCCATTGATTACAGCAATGTCCGGAGCATTCTGAGGATGCTTCGGGAAGCTGTTAGGGCAGCGGTGTGACTGTATGAAGCATCCTAAGTATGCTCCAGGTGGCACTGCTGCATAGATTCTGGCTGCAGGATGCCATTCTAGGACCCTGCTAGCCAGATGAGACTAGCAGAAAAGAGCTCAGAGGGCCAGACCAAATGATTCCACGGACCTTAGAATATTTCTACAAATGGCAACCACTTATCTAAACCATATTGTAGATCAAAATATTTGAATTGTTGTCATCGATTTATAAACGCCAGACATACTAATTGAGCCATTGCTGTAATTTATAATCATTCACTGACCCAAATTTGATAATGAATGTAAATTAATTACATTTTCTTGAGATTACAGGTCAGTTAATCAAATATTTGAAATTATATATTGCTTCATGACTTGGATTTGGATGAATTTAACCATAATGATAAATGTATTACTAATTTAATTTAATATTTACTTAATATGCTATTACTTCACCATAAACTGCGAAATCTTCCATAAGTGCCAATGGAGCAGTGTCCCCAGTGTCCAATTATGGACAGTGTTATATTACTTAATTGACTTTACAGAGCAGTAATGTTTGAGCAAAACACATCTCAGCCTTGGAATATCACTGTTTTATGCAGAAAGAAGGGCTTTACAAGCATGAATATATTGTTAATTAAGTATATGCATTGAAGTACTAAAAATTAGCTACACTATCAACTTTCTTCTTAAACTACCCATTTGATTGAGTAGTGGGATAACCTTTGGGTTCTACAAGGCCTTAACCTCATAATGCTTACTTTACAGCTTTATTCAGCCCATGATTTTAGCCTTTCCTAATAAACAGACCAATGGTTCTTAGCCTTTTTCATTTGGAACCAGATTGTGTTTGCTAATTAGCTTCGTGAGTTTCAGATCTAATGAATAATACTACTTCCTTTGAAATATAGCTGTGTACAAAAATATATGTATTATATTTAATATCAAACAATGGGGAAACTGGGCATTAAATATCATATTGAAATTTATTTTTTCTTTTATTCGCTGATAATGCAGAGTTGTTTGGAGAGCCACCCTAATGGCTTGGTGACCCACTTTATTTGGTTTAGTCCATAATTTAAAAATCACTTATATATCTAGGGCCTATTTTGTCTTAATCTGGCTCTGCACAGACCTTGCAATAATTTGTTCTATATATTGTATGTTATATAGAAAATTAGTCTGTACATATAGTATTATGTAACTCACTTTTCAGCTCAGTGTGAGAAGCAAATAATTGACTATTTATGCATACATAATCCTTATTTTTCCATGTATCATGTACATTATTGCAGACATCATTTTTCTTCACAAACACTTACTGTGTCATTTGAGGCAGATTCTTCACTGCATATATGGTGGTGTTAAATGTAAATCCTGATTTAGAGAAATGAGGAATTTGTTTTAATGTAATTTTTCAAAAACTAATGAAGCATTTGCAAAATGTATTACATTTCCTTGGTATTCTTGGTATATATGTAAGATGGATATTAGTATTTAGTTGGCCAAGACTACAGTCTATCACATTGTATGTGGTAATTGTGTGTATTGTTTTATTTTTTTAATTTGAATATTGATTTTTATTGTTTTTCTAGTATAAACAAGGTGGGTACAGAAAAGAAAAAAGGAAGGAGGGGGGGTGGGGGTGGGGTGGAGTCGGAGTACAGGGATACAGAGATCTCACGCAGTCAACAGAATTTTGGAAGTATTTCATAATATAAATCACAAGCATGAAAAACAAACAATACTGTACATGAGGACTACTCCAACCCAAAAGCCCATTGACTAGAGAATACACCAGGTTACACAGTTATAAATTGTCAATACATTTCCCTGGACCATCAGTAATACAACTGGAACTATTTTATTATTGGGGAATAAGCAGATGAGGAATAAGGGTAGTCAATAGTCTCCATATGAAAGCTACTGTGAGTTTTGGATGTAACCTTAGCCATAAGGGGAGGGGAAGGGAGGCTACAGTTGTCTTTGCAGCAATAAGAATGTGCCTAAGAAGGAAACTGTCATGTTTTGGGACAGATGATGGATATGAGTGGAATAGTGCTACGACAGGTGTCAGATCCAGGCTAAGGCTCAGGACTTGGAATATTAGTCCTTCTCTCTCTCTCCCTCTCGTGCTCCCTCCCTCTCTCCCCCTCAGGATAAGCCCAGAAGACACGTAGACTGTCACCAACAAAACTTTGTGTGAGAAGACCAAATTATATGTTGTTTTTCTAGAGTAAGGTACTTCTTGTGGACAAGTTTGGAGAACATCTTTAAGTGGTTGATGCAGCTAAACAATTTAATTCTTGCAAGACAAATCCTATTCCAGTCACTATCCTCCAGAGTTATCTAAGGGTGTAATTCCCATTTACATTACTTCTTGGGTACTTGCTCAGAGATAAGTAGGTTGTACCACAGTGAGGTGCCCCCTTTTGTGTTATTTGAGGTAAGTTCCAGGAATAGAAGAAATGTTAGAAGCCGGAGCTCAGCACTCACAGAAGAGTGCGAGTGGAAACAATAGCGGACCTGGAGGAATCTATAGAAATCTCTGAAGGAATGACCATACTTGTATTGAATTTGAGCAAAAACCATAATATCTTTAAGAATAACTATACCTGAACTATGCCAGTTCTCCTACAAGAAGTTAGGTCAGGGGTTCTCAAATATAGGTCCTCAAGGCACCCTAACAGCCCAGGTTTTAAGGATATTCATGCTTCTGCATATATTGTATAATCAAACTGACTGAGGTTCTAATTAAGTCACCTGTGCTTAAGTATCGATATCCAGAAAATCTAGACTGTTAGGGTGCCTTGAGGACGGAGTTTGGAAACCACTGGTTTAGGTATCAAAACGACAATGCTATATAAGGGTAAGTTGAGCGTTAGAGGGGAGAAAATACTAAAACAATTTATTCCAAGCTTATATTTTGGCCACTGTAGCACTAGAGTTGTAGGGATGCCTAGAATGCCTAAGTAAAGAAGAGAAGGCAAGGTCCCCAACAGTTTTAGGTAACAATAAGTTTTTCCTAGCAACCCAAGCTTTTTATGTGGCTTTCAAATAAATATATGCATGTAGAACTTATTGAACCAACTACATGGAAGAATTGGAAATAAATACAACAGTTTTGCAAGAATCCAGCTGTCACGGATTTAGAATTCTGTTGGTCCGGTCTGAAACCCTTGGGTTTAATTGAGGTGCAGGTGAGACAAGGAGGATGTATGTAGTTCTTGCTCATGGGGTACACAGGTAGCCTAGCACACTAGTATCCTAAGGATAAGGACCTGGGACTAAGCAGTGCCAGCCTGGCCCATTGACCTAATGTATGCCAGCAGAGCCGAATCCACACTCCAGGACTCTGGAGACAGTCACAGAACTCAGGACAATGTAGTACTGGCAGAGTTGGAACTCAGAACTCAGGCCAGAAATCGGAGTCTTATGTATGCCAGACAGCGGCATAACTAGGGAGGGTCGAGGGGGTCTCATGCTCTGGGTGCCATGGCAAGCCCAGGAGAAGGGGGCGCTGCTGCCAGAGCATCATACCCGCATGCCCACCCTCCCCCCGCCACCATTGTGTCCTGACTTCTTTAACGAGCAGGCAAGTATGCTGTGCCTGCTAGCCTGGTGCTGTCTGGGCTGCCTGTAGGGGGAGCTGCAGCGGAAGCGCGTAGCCCTTCCCAGGCAGTCTTCATACCAAGCTTTGTCCTGACCTGAGACTAGAGCTGCCCTCTGCCCCAGGTGAGGAGCGATTCTTCCTTCCCCGGTGCTCTGTCTCCGCTCACCGCAGGTGGGTTATGGGGGAGGGAGGGGGGCGGCAGTGGGTATGTGGCTAAGCTGCCACTGGAGGGAGAGAGGGGTCTCACCATTGGTGTATGTTAATTTTTCATGAGGGGGGAGGGGGGCTGCTGGCTGCATTTGTGTGAAAGAGGTGTGTGTGTCTGTGTAGGCTTTCAGTGTGTGTCAGTGTGTCTGTGTATATTTGTCAGTGTTTGTGTGTATATGTCAGTGCGTGTATGTATCTGTGTCTGTGTGTGTCTGTGTGCTGAGAGAACGCGGGGGAAAGATGATGGTGTGACTGAGAGACAACGCAGGGGGGAGCTGATCGCGTGACTGAGATGACGCAGGGGGAGGTGATGGTGTGCTGAGAGACGACACGGGGGAGGTAATGGTGTGGCTGAGAGACGTCGCGGGGGGGAGATGATGGTGTGCAGAGATTTGATGCAGGAGGGAGCGGTGATGGTGTGCTGAGAGACAATGCCGTAGGGAGATGATGATGTGCTGAGAGTTGACGCAGGGGGAGATGATGGTGTAATGAGAGTTGACGCTGGGGGCGAGGTTGATGGTGTGCTGAGAGACGATGCAGGGGAGAGATGATGGTGTTGTCACAAGCCGCCGCTGCATCTTGTTGGACAACTGTACTCCTGGCAGCTCTCTCAGGCCTGTTGCTGGCAGACGTGGATGCCACGCTGCCAATCCATGAAGTCTTCCCATCTTGCTGCTCCGTCATCTTTGCCTGGACTGGATTGGTTCCTCCTCCTTTTTCTTTCCTGCTTGTGCGTTGCTTAGATGCCAGTGATAGCGTCTTATACGTGTTTCCGGTTCCATACTGTTGGTATCTCTCCTTGTGTACTCCAGCATCTACTGTCTTGGCCGTTTTGTTGGTCCAGGACACATTACAGCGTCTGCGTATGTCCGCTGCACTGTGTCTCCAGTCATCTCAGCTGCTGTACTACATCCCAGCGGCATTAGCCGCACTGCAGCGTCCAATTACCCTCAGCCATAAGACTCTGGCTATTTCAGCTGCGCTGCGGGTCTAGTCTTCTCAGCTGCTATACTACATCCCGGCGCCATCAGCCGCACTACATTGTCTGCAACTGGACAATCTTTTCTATTGACTCCATCGCTTCATGTAATCCTCAGCACTTTACCTTCATTAAAGGTGAATCTTATCCGGGATTCCTAACATGTGTGCTGAGAGTTGACGCAGGGGGTAGGGGGGATGATGGTGTGCTGAGAGATGATGTGGAGAGGAGGCGATGGTGTGGCTAAGAGACGATGCAGTGAGATGATGATGTGGCTGAGAGATGCAGGGGGAAAGAAGTTACAGAGGGGGCACGAGTCTGGTTGAACCGCTGTTGTATGATGATAACCTTGTTAACAATCCTACACAAACAGGCATCTTCCGGACGATATCACCTACATGAATATTGAATACCGACTGCAGACACCGTCGTCCCAGGGAGGATACATTTCTTCAGAGGTTGTACATTGTGAAAAACCACCGTATAAGTAAGGTGCATATGAAATGGAAAGGAATGTGACAAGAAATGGGTAGCGTGTCATGTTGGCATGCCCCATTATCAGAAGCCACGCCCATTTTTTGTGTGTTGGGGGGATGGGGGGTGCCAATCTTAAACTTGCCATGGGCTCCGAAGACCCTAGTTACGCCACTGATCCCGGGTAAGACTTACGGTAGACAATACCTTGGGACTGCTCTGATGCAAGACCTGGAACTCAGACACTGAAGGACAGGACTGGAAATACAGGCTTGCTGATCACCCCAGCTCACCAGCCTGTACCCTGCACACTGACCACAGCCCTGGAACCAGCACCACTTACTCAGAACCAGCCCAAGACGGTAACACATAGCACAAGGAGTCCAATACACAGCCAGCAAGATAGTGTAACTGCTAACCTGAATAGACCCATGTTGAGCCAGCTGGTATACTACAGAGTACCGGAGGATATGCTGGGGCACAAGGTCCACGTTATACATGTGCCGGAACCCAGAGGCGCAGAGACGGGCTCCACAGGAGTGGATATTGGTGATGTTCACAGCAGCAGATAGTGATGATCCACAGATGTAATAGTAGGAACTGGAGATGCTGGAGATAGGTGTATACAGCGGCACCTGGATGCAGCAGCCGATGGAGTATGCTGGCAGGTACTGGATTCCACGATAGACACAGGTAACAAAGTCCACTTGAGTCACAGGAAACATGAGACAGTAGATACTGAGGCCTGGAGCCTAGAATGTTCCCTGGAGGAATGAAGTTGTTCTTGTTCGGCTCCAGGGTTAAATAGGGAGTGGTTCCGAGTCATTGGTCTATTTGACCAGGTGATTACTCAGGTGAATTGGCTGATGATTTGTTTACCTTGGGAGATCTCAGTGGTGCTTTGCAAGCAGAAACATATGAACATCTGGGTTTAAAGGGAATGCTAAGACCTTTATTTTTGACACCAGCCCACCCATTCACAAAACCTCATAATTCATCTAATCTTTGGTGAAAGTGGTACGTTTCCATAATAATTGCTGGTAGTTACATTCAATGAGGTTGTCCTCTCTGGCAGGAATAGAGAGATTTAGGTCTGCCTAGCATATTTATAGAACGATTTAAGTTTTTGAAGCAAATCTTGAGGTACATTAAAGGGAAGGACCTCCATTTTAGCTGTATTTAATTTATAATAGACTAGGGCAGTGGTTCCCAAACTTTTTTGAATCACGGTGCCCTAGAGAATTAGCATTTTTTCCACGGCATCCCTGGGTCAAAAGTTTCTTATTGAGAAATTCAGCAAAAATTAAATGACGTAAATTGTGCTTATATGTCAGCCTTAGGTTCAGTTATGTTGACAGGGCTGTGCTTTAAAAAAGCACTGGACTAGGGAATAGGAGCCATCTGCAAAAATATACTTTTGAGTTATAGCCTTAATTGTAGGGCCCCCTGTGTATGCAAACATACAAATCTGTTCTGCCAGTGGCTCAATCACTAACACAAAATATAAGGGGGAGAGGGTCCCATCCCTGTCTGGTGCCATTGCTGATAGGGAATCTGCTCCAGCTGTAACCCTCCGAGAGCGTGACACCAAATTGCCGTCACCTTCTCAGTGACAGGTAGCCGGGTGCTGCACACTAATATCACAGTGCAGCTCCCAGTCAATGATGAGGAGCTGACAGTGCACGGAGAATCTCTGGAGGAAGCCCACTATCTCCTGGAGTGCTGGATATGCCCCCAGAGTGATGAAACGGGGGTGTGCCGAAAGGCCACGTCCCCTACCAGCGATGTCGCACTCCTTTTTCTGGCATACAGGGGTCTTACTGGCTTCACTGGGTGTCACCGACCCCAGTGCAGCCAGTGAGGTGTAGAAGTTGTTAGATTAACCATAGTGTTTATTTTTATTGGTTACATATGTAATAGTGGTCTAGAAATTTAGCAGTGATATCAAGGTGAGACTAAATAAACTAATGCTTGTTTTAAAAAAATGCAGTGTCAATAGTATTGTTAGAAACGTATTCATAAATGCCCACCACCCGTTTTGTAACAGTAAAGTCTTACACAGCTAGATCTGAAAAAATTCCCTTATGAAAGGATACCCTTCTTATTCTTACATTACTAATATAAAATTTATCAGTGCCTGGAGAATATAAAAATAAGGTGGGGCTGTTAATTGACAGCTCCTGGTTGGTTGCTGCCACAGTATTTTCCCCTTATAGATGCTGCATTGTTAACGCTTATATGAAGAATTGTAATAATCTTAATTTTTTTTTTCAATACCAAGCACTTGTAGATGTTTTTAGTGATTAAAATATTCAACACATAAGATTTTTTTGTTTCACAAATATCCTCGTTTTAATGTCCACCCCCCCCCCCTCCTTTTTGTTTGATGCTGCAAATATTTAAGGTACACTAAATATTTGCAAAAAGATTATAGCAGATGTTCCCAGACACGGTCCCCAAGGCTCCCCAACAGTTCAGGTTTTAGGGATATCCATAGTTGAGTACAGGTGACTTAATTAGTACCTCAGTCAATTTGATTTAACCACCTGTGCTCAACCATGGATATCTCTAAAACCTGAATTGTTGGGGAGCCTTGAGGACAGCGTTTCGGAACCTGTGGGCTATAGGATTATGTGAGCTGCCTTCATCCGTCTGATTTTTATGCTAATTATCTAGTGGCAGGTAAATCTAAACGCAAGCCTACACTAATTTATTTGCTGCATACCACTGTCCTCATTTACATTACGCAGTAGCTGCCATTTCTCCTGCTAGTATCATTTGTTTGAAATACTGTGTCCAATTTATACCAAACCAAGTGGCAAGTGAGACACTTGAAAGGGCCGCACTTATTTTATGATACAGTCATATTCAGTGAGATTTTGCATTCATTTCTAAATCTATGGCACAAGAAAAGCTTAAAATGTTCAGAAATTATAATTATCCAGTTTATATATTTTGATTGCCCACAATTATTTTGCTATGTGTGTGTTCAAATTGAACAATCAGAGATAAGCAATCTCTGTTTTACAGTATTTCTTTAATCTTTTAGAAATGTCTCACATTGTGTGGTGGGACTAGTAAATGTGATAGCTGTTACGGTTTATATTGGTAGTATGTTCGAGCAGAGCTCTCTTTCTATAATGTTATATTTTATGTGTGGCATTTCTACTAAAATTTTCGTTCAACATATTAGTTTTCATTCTTAAATATATAGTGAATATATGTGATTATTGTCTATTTGCTTACATCTCACACTAATCCCTGGTTATTCTTATTTCCCCTGTGTTCTTGATATAAAGTTTGCTTCAGAAACAAATACATTTCATTCTACATGATCTATTTGCCCTTCACAGACTGTAGTCAATTTCACGGTCCTTGTAAAATTTGTTACCTCTGAAAGTTCTGTCTCTGCGGATATAATTCTGCTTTTAGTATAACATATTCACGCTTCACCAATCACAAAAAGACTGCAGACATGTTCATTGATGGGATTAAGTAGGAAATTAACATGCTGGGCCTTCCCCGAATTATCCACAAATATTGTGAATGAGATGACTTACAGAGTCATCTAATAACGTGTTAGTTACTATATAAAGCAGTTGTAGCATGTATATAACTTGATTTGCTTTAGATTTTAGCTGTAATTCACGATTCACTCCTTTGTTATAAGGCATTTCATTTTATTTAACGTTGTTGCAATTGTTGAAATGTACAATTTCTTTTGGGTAAAACAATTTGTTAGTATGCTGTTTATTGTTTGGTTTTTTTCTTTACAATATTGTTATTGTCTACATACTGGCTACACATGGACGAGGCAAGCGAGTGCCATTGTGATGTCACAAATTTGTATATGCAGACTGTGGTAATATATTTATAGATGCACACAAAAAGCAACCATTATGTAGTATGAACAAGTTGCATGTGATAAACAAATCCCTACATGTGCTACAGTATATATTGAAAATGTAGTGAAATGTTAATTATTCTTTTAAATATTCTCCAAAAT